>OY759170.1:30244700-32992200 GCA_963662145.1 Sturmia bella
AATTTTCTTAAGAGTTAACATTGTTTATGTAAAACAAAAAAAAAACTTTCTAGTTAACATAGATTTTAGAATTTTTATAAAATTTTTTCAATTATCATGCTTATTATGAATTCCGTCGGAGGCTCCGACGGGGGACCCCCGTTAGGAACGAAGTTCCTTACGTTTTTTTTCACCTTTGAATGTAATACAAGGTGAAATCTGTATGTTTATTTTGTGTTGTTTTTAAAATTTTGAAATTTTATGATTCCTTAAATTTTTGGAACGTTTTCCAACTAATTAATATTTATTTGTATGTGTCTCCGCTGCTGTCAGTGGAGACACTGCCAATTATACACAATTGCTTTTCGACAGTACACCAATACATATAAACAGCTCACACGCTTTCGTGACGATTTCTACTAATTTCCACTACCAGCAAGCCGCGTTAAGGAACTTCGTTCCAAAAACTGAAAAGAAGTTCCTAAATTGAATAAAAACAATATTTAAGTAGTTATAAAAATAAATATTTCTTTAATAATTAATTGCTTTATTTTAAAATATTTATTGGTTATGTCCTGATTTGAAACAAAAAAGTAACACAAACTAACTTCTGATTTTATGTGTTGAAAAAATCGCTTCATATATGCCATTGAAACATGTGATAGATTGTTTGTAAAATAACCATATAAATAAAAAAAAAAAACTAAACAAAAAAAACCGCCTTTTATGTATAGAATTAAATGTGTGTATAAAAAGTGGTACGAAAAAGCCTTTGCAGCATCTACATATTTTGCAACACCAGGCAGATTCGATTAGAAATCAAATTGTACAGATTTGTTCAGCCGGAAGTTTTTAATAAAACTAAATGAAAAATTGGAAAACACATATGTACATATTTTCATAATTTGTGATTTGTTTTAACAACTTACGCCTTGTAATCCAAATCGAGGGAATTCTGACCATTCCTCAAGACTTTGCGCTCTATTCGCTAACAGCTTTTATTTCTCTTCCGTCACTGAAAAGGCTGCAGCAATCGAATTCATTGTATTTCCTTTTTATTTTTTGAAAAATATTTTTTAACAATCCTTAGAATGTAAACAAAACACATCTGTTTTTCATTTAAAAAGTTGGTTGTACTAATTCGAACTAAGCTGAAGAGGATGGCAACACTAATTGCGAATCCATCGTAATTCATGATACCTTTTTGTATGAATTCGTGACGGAGATTTTCCATTACGAGTGATGTTCACTCGGAATTCATAATAAGGCTGTATATTAAATATATTATGTAGAACTGTACTTATGCATGTAGAGTTTTCAGTTTCCTTTATGACCGTAAAGACAGAAAATTGTAATATTTGAAAAACAAAATCCTTAGAAAACCATAATTTCCTGAAGAAATTTTACAAAGGAAAACGAAATATTGAAAATAAAAATAACGAACAAGAACCTATTGTATCAGTTAGTATTGTATCAGTTAGTGCCAGTAAATTTTCTGCATCGGGTGCAAATACTGATAACGAAGATCTAGCAACAACATCTATTAATGTAGATTTAAATGGAGAAGTATTCAGTGCTATCGATATAGAGACTAAAAGTGCTATCAAAAACTCTACACACAAGATAAATAAGGACCAGAAAACTGCTACAACATCGCAACAGTTCATTTTGGTGAGAGATGAGAAGTTGGCTGAGGAGACAACTGTATCAGAATTTGAAGCAGAACTTACTACGAAAAGTATTCTTTAAGTTTTGACGGGCCTTTCCCTTGTTCAGAGAAGCGTCTCTACAGATCAGAACAGAAGAACACTACTGCTTTGCTAAACTCGATCTCCCTTAATTTAAAAATACTGCAACAAAGCACAAGTAACTGGAGATGCAAAAGAGGTTTTTTTCAGAATCAACATCATTTAACCAAGCCTATTGGGAACAGATATATCCAGTAAAAGCAGGCGAAAATTGTAGCGAACGGAAATATTTTAAATATGAAATAACATTTTTACTATAAAATCCATTAAGGGGATCGATAACACTTAGACGATTTATAACAACTACAGCCAGAACGGTAGACGACAAAATAAGAGAGACTTCTTTTAAAGTAATAACAAGACGTTCGTGTAACCGTTTAATACAATAACTCCATCAATCGGCAAAGTTCTTCTTGTATGAACACTCTTAAGAAATTTAGTGAACCAACGGCTTGTCTTACCATGCGGACATACATATAAAACTATCAAAAATACAAAAAATGATTATTTAATTAGTAAAAATAAAAACCTGAATACAAAACCATGCCTTCATGCAGATGATGCCAGTGAAACTTTTTCAACTAGACGTTATTTTGGTGAGTCGAAAATATTGTTTATGAAACTAAAGTGTAGAGGAAGTATTTCTTCTGGATATATGGATACAACATAAACTAATAGTAGAAACAATATTTCATTTATTAAGGCTGTATGCGAAGGTATGTACTCGGAAACAGAGTTTATTGGCAATACTATCAGTGAAGCCGGACACTAAACAGTAATGAGATATTCACAAATGTGAAAAATATTCGTTTTTCTGTGACGAAAATTTAACAAAGTTTTTTCTTTCAAACTCCTATACACTAAAAGTTGCTAACAAAGTAAACCTTTAAATATATCTGAAGAATTCGGCTTAGATGATTTAAGCAACTCAATGGAAAGCGGTACTTAGGAAGAATTGGTAGCTTATGAACTTTTGCTTACAGAGGAAAAAGCCAAAACAAAATTAACTGGCTCTACTAAGCGTTTATCTTTAAATATACATTATAAATTTAAAAAATTATCACGAATATCGTGCAATGCTGAAAAATTCAAATCTTGATAGAGATTTCCTTTTAAGATCAAAAATAACTTCGAGAGACCAAACACGTACAATTTTGCAGCTAGGGTTTCATTAGTAGCTACTGCAAAAAAAAAACGACATTGAGGGTGTTAAAAGTAAGATAATCCTTATCAGATTTGATTCACATCGAAATTCTACCAAAACTTTTTCGAAGGACTGAGAGCAATCAAATGAAACATCGCTGAAATTCAGCCATAAGGTTACGTTCCGATGTGAACTACAAAATAAACAGATATCTTTATAGCCCCAAAACATCAGATATGGAACGAGTTTATCAAATTTCTGAACGATCCACTTATTGTTTGTCGAGTAACTACCATTATCAAAATCCAAGGATTTTCAAACTCAACAGATGCCTACATGAAGATATACTTTTGACAACAGTTTCATTAATTGAATATAAAGAGAACAATAAAGAGAGTGATACCAAGAATGATAGTAATGATGGAGCAGTCCTCATAGAAAACGGATTCCCCTTGACTTTCTCTGTGAAATCGCATTCATTAAAAAAACTTTTCTAAAATAATATAAACAAAATCTATCTCCTGGCAGACATAACATTTTTAATGACCGCCGAAAATAACTTATTAATAAAAATAACTACAAACCCCGTTTAAAAGCTTAAAATCTGAATCCACTCAATTAGTAACAGAAGATGTAGTTATAGAACAGTCCATTCACAAAACTTCTAATACTAACAGGTTTGGTACTAATCGTGACAGTAGCACCGTAGCGAATTGAAATAAAAGGGTAGCAATCAATACTAACACTCACGACAATGAGCCTAAAATTAAGATAGATACAGATGAGGTCAATGAAGAAGGTATTCAAGTTAGCATGGAATTTAGTAATATGCTTAAGTATCATGAAAATGATTGTATAAACGTTTAAAAGGGCGTTGATAATGATTCTCAACGACGTTTTCAGAAATATCAATTCCAACGTAGAGCATCTACAGTTCTTTCTACTGCTGCAGCACCGAGCAAAGCTCCGGGAAATAATGTAGGAGCAAACTCACAGGTAAATTTTAATGATGCTAATGAAAATGAAAGGGAATCCAGCACAATTACACCTGAAAAAACTGCACCCATATCCACAGAGAATCCTTCTAGTACGCCAACACCACATTTGCTAAGACGCATTAAAGTGTTAAAATTAAAACGTCCAATAAGTTCCGTTATCAATAGTTCCAATATCACTACCAACATCACAGAAACTAGCTCTAAAAATTTTATTCGCAGCCATACTGAGACCCAAAATACACCTACACATAGAACTAATGACGTAGAATCTCAAATAGCCCGAATTGAAATACTAACAAATCCAGAAATTGCTCAAACACAAACCCCAATATTATCACAAACCTCTTCTCCCAAATCAAAACCTGTACGGAAGTTAATACGCAAGTTAGGCAGACCGGTACATACTACTACAGATGTAATATCCGAAAAAGAGATTGAAAAGTCAAGCTATTTAACTAATACAAGCACAAAATTTAGGCCAGTGGAAGAAGAAAATTCGAAAGGAGCTGAAAAGCATGATGGGTTTCCAGAAAAGAAGAAACCAGAAGTTTTACAAAATAGAGGAAAAAGCAGATTTACATTGCCTGCCGAGGCCGCGGTCGCGACCAGGTTTGGATCAGCTAAGCGTAATAGATTTAGTACTGCGCCGCAGTCGTCAACCAAAACTGAAAGTCCTAGTTTCAATGATGAGTACGTCGAAAATAGTTACAGTGATAGCGGTGATATACCTGTGGAAGAACAAGTAAACGAAATCAAAGTAATCCATAGCCCCGAGTTTTATCATTTCAAATACCCAGCACCTATAATCAACCTAAGTGACAGTACAATGAAACTTGCTGAAAAAAATGATCCTGATGTGAGTGAGGAACTTGAAATTACTACTCTTGAGGACGAACATTCTAAAGACAGATCTGCGAAAGGTGATAATCCAGTAGCACAACTGGAAAAAGTTTACCATGACCCTTTCAAGCCAATTCAAATTGACGATTTTGATGATAACTTACTAAAGGTACGCAACAAAACTAAACAAGATTCGACCAAAGTGGTGCCAGAGAAAAGTGTTTTAAGTACTAACTTAAAATATTCCAAGTTCGAAGGTGAAGAAGCGGAAATAGATAATCCTTTGCTTAATTTACGTGATAGGGTTAAACCGGATTTAGCAAAGACGCATGAAGAAGAAGGAATTTTAAGCGACCGCTTCAAGTTTTTGAAAAATGAATCTCGAACTCATGCTAGCGATGATCCTCTTTTGAAGTTACGCAATAAAGTGAAACAAGAACTGTTTCGAAGCAACGAAGAAGAAGAAGGTGTAGTAAGTGTAAAGTTGGAAAAGCTTTTAGAAACTCAAACTGATGCCTCTATTCTAAACTATAAACTGGAACATTCAGAAATTGAAACAACCTCTAAAAAGGATGGACTAAATCTACAGAAGCTACGCAATAAGGTGCAAACCAACCTGGTAAAAGGTGACGAGGATAAAGGCGTTGTTACTGATGTGCTTGAGAAAATTTTGTTAGAGAAGAACAGTTCACAAATCCTTAATACAAATAGTGCTTCTCAAGAAAAAAAGGAAACGGTACAGAAGGCTTCTGTAGAGGTCGAAGTTGATTCTGATGATCGAGAAATATCAGAAACTGATAGACCTTTCACATACAGAAATCCTTTCACACCCAAATCAAAATTAATGGCAACAAATAGTGATTATAAAACAAAAAATGCTAATACAACTCCATTTGATCCAAGAGAAAACTTTACATTCCGCCGTAGACTTGTTGCTAGACGGCCATACAGCCCCAACAAACCATTAAATGATCTGGGTACTACAACAGCAAGAGTTACAACATATAACAGCAGTAATAAATATACAAGCAAAAGCTTTAGAAAATTTGATCCTCTGAATGACAAAGATCGTAGTTTCCGTGCGGGCTTCGTCAGCACCCAATCAAAAGTTCATAAACTGCCACGTGTCAATCGTCTTAAAGTTGAAGAACAAAAGGCTAAAGGACAAAGTATGGAAGAATATTATGAATTAGACGAAGAAGAAGAAAATGAAGAAGATGAAGAGCCGATTCAAGTGATCCGACCTAATCCGACAAGAACACCCGTTTTGTTTGATAGACAAGAAACTACAGCTGTAAATAAACTAAAAGTTAAAATCATCGAAAATGATTCTGAAGAAGATGCAGAAGAAGAAGATGCAGATGCAGAAGAAGAAGCTGACGAAAGTGAAGAAGACGATGAAGAAAAGGAGGATAATGCGGAAGATGAGATGGAAGAAAATTTACAGGAAAGAGAGAAATTCAGCAACACATTTAAACTTAAAAACTATAAAATATCACCTGATGCTAGACTCAGTTATAATACAACACATGCATCCAATACACATTATAGATCAGGAACAGCTAGCTCAAGTAAACTAAGCAATAAGGTATATCCTTTTGGCTCTTCTGCGAAAGCTGCTGTTAAACCTAGAGTTATTAATCATCCAGTTGGTGTTTCTGTGCCAAATCCATCCACTAAACCTGTGGCCAGTGATTTTCAATTCACTACCGTACTAATACCTACTACGCCAGCGCCATTTATTAATATCAATACAAGACCATACGAACGCAAATATTCCGGACTAACCACTGATTCGTATGTCGACACGAAAACTGACGGCAATCCTCTTATAGATGATCTCAATATTGAGGCCATAAACGCTCGTAATAAAAAGATTTTCGATAAAAATAGTAAAAAACACACACCTTTTAAGCCAAAGGCAATCCTGACATTGTCCAAACAAAGTACCAACACACAACAAAAAGAACAGCAACTACCAAACACTGAACTTAAAATCGATGATGATTATCAATCTGTTTTAGCTGGCTTCCCCACAACCAACAAAACAACCACAACATTCACCAACACCCACACACAACTACAGGAACATGAACAAGAACAATCAACCCTGGATAATATATTATTCGGCACTCAAAACTCTGTCAATCCAAATCAAAGTAATGCTAACAATCTTAATGAAATTTATTCACAGGATGACTTCACAACCACTCCATCATCAAACACCACGCTACTGCATATCTTCACTTTGTCCGACCCTGAGCACACAACCCAAAATCCCCTGAGTGATAATTATCAAGGTTTGACTCGCTTTATCTTAGAAGAGACAAAACCAAAACACAAAGTAGTCGAAATTAATCGCATTGTCGAAGTGAATTCAAAAGAAGAGAAATTAAGACGAAAATCGAAAGCAAGCACTATTGTACCTATTGAAGGCTCACAAACGTATAAAGTTGAAACATTACCTCATGTTGAACAACTTGGTGAAATAAGCGTAGTAAAATATGTCCACCAGGTAGATGGTAGCGATATAACGATAGAGGGACGCAGTACTGTAACAGAGTATACACTCACTGAGCCGACTGTTGTTGCTTCGTCACAACCAGTACACAATTCCGTACCTGAGGATATACCCTTACATCGTTATGGGAAATCTCTGTTACCTGAGGTTCTAAGGGAAGACATTGAGACGTCTACCATTTCGTTGGAAGGCCTCTTCGAAACAGTTCGTAAAGGCAAAGTTTTTAATTACATAGATGATACTGTCCTTATCAATTCCGAGAAAAATGTTGGCCTTGTGGAGAGTGCAATAAAAATATCAAATACTCCCAAAAGTGAAGTAAGCACAACGTTTTCAAATACATTTCAATCAGTTGCTTTTGATCATGCTAAGATTAATTTGGCAACAAATAGCAATGAAATAAATAGCTCCCGAAATGATTCTTCTTCAACAGCAAATGAGCAACAGGTATTAGCCACAGCCACTGTTAGTACCACTGTGGCACCCGACATTCTTGAACAAGACTCCTCGACCGTAGCCACGGAAGACAGAGAAGCTACTACTGTAGCTGCTGCCCTATTTCCACAATACGTAAGACCCATTGTACCCTTATTACGTCCTGAATCCAATGAATCCTCACTCCTTGTTATATCCATAGCAAATCTAGACAAAGTTATACTCAGTAAAGTGAAAAAAATGGGGAATGACCTCGAAATTGAAGAAGATGAACAGCAACAAGAATCCCACACCGAACAAAAACAAGAGAACAACATTACACCCGATTTCCAAACTGAAACTCCCAACACAAATTTTCAACATTATAAACCATCAACAGTCGAGACTCATACACATCAGAACTCTGAAATACATGACTTAAAACCAGACTCTTCCAGTTCTCTAGCTTTTGTTAGAAAATCACCTCTAACGAATCTTCTGACAGAGAATGCAAAAAATTTGCCAAAAGGAACAAATGCTGAGGAAAATTCTATTGAAAAAGTCAAGCCAGTCACACAAATTAATCCTTATACCATAAATGAGAGTAATATTGATAGTACAACAACCAGTAGCACCATTGTCAGCAAAAAAAGCGAAACAGTTAGTGTTAGCTCAGAAACGAAAATCGTGCGACGTAAGCAACCGCGTGGAACAAAATCGAAAAAGTTTAAAGGCTCATCTCCGGCAACGAGCAAATCTGCCCCTGCATAAAAGGGACAAAATCATTCAATTTAATTAAAATGCATTTTTCAACAAACTTACACAATTTATGTATGTTTAAGAATTTAGTCCTCTTTAATCGCTATGGAGGCTGTATGAAGCAAATTTTGCCATTCATAGCCTTTAAAAATTAATTTTTTATAGGCTGCATAATTTTTAATATTTTTTTACAATAATGGAGAAAATACGCATTCATCTTTGAAGTGGAACAATTTTTAGAAATGCCGTAACCCCGCAGCATTAATTTCAATATCTGAGTTTGTTAATTATTAAATATTTGTTACCTCTGCTTACAATTGTTTTTGTAATTGCATATATATGTATATAGTTTTTAGCTTATGTCTAGTCTTAAGGCTCGTATGGAGGTCTTAAGGAAATTTACGTTCCCATAAGAATGTTAGAAAATTTCTGCACACATAAAAATTGTTTACTATTACAGGTGGAGGCTTTTTCCGTCAGCTGAAATGGAAACTAATGTTCCTCCACTTGGTTGGCTGTGGATTTTGTGACATTCAGTTTATTTCTATCAAACAAAATTATTATGCAAATTATTTGAAGAAAGAATATTTACCATATAATTTTTCATTTGCAACAAACTTTTCAATATAAATCTGCACAATTATTTATTTGTGATTTTCCAAACATAAATTTCCACAAGACCTCCGCACACCGGCCTGTACGCGTTAACTTAGGTTGGTCTGCAAATACTTTTGGTGATTTGATGTAAAAGCAATTCAAACTTCTGTTTAAGAAACTTTCTTACAAGTGGATTCCAGATTCATGAGACGAATATGTATGTATATGAATCAACTAATACAACTTTTATCGGACTCCTAATAAATGCCATTAGAGAATTAATGGTCGTAAAAATGTAATGTAAATGTTTTAAAGGCACCCACCATTGCCATAAGTTTGCTTGATCGCTTTTTATCTTTGTTTATGTTTTTATGCTGATGTTGTTTTGTTAAAAAAAAAAAATTTTATTATTTTAAAGTAAGTTTATGTTTATATACAATTATTTTTTTTCCTCAAAATACATTTGCAGGTATTTTTAAACGTCTTGTAGAATAATTATTATTTTGATAACTGGTTTGTTCACCCTTTTTTAGTTTTAACAAAATATACATAATTAATACACAAATTATCTTTTAATTAAATAAGTAATCAAAACAAATTTTTATAAAACTAATTTTTTTAATATATAAAATCCCACAAAAACACATCCATATTCTGTTTGTATTTATGACGCACTCCTTTGTTTAATTTAATTATGATTTGTTGCAAGTCGTATGCAACTTTTGATTGCTCATCTTTTCACATTGAACGCGTAAAAATCAGTGCTCTCGAAGAAACATTTCACACTTTTTAAAAGATACCTTACAAAAACTCGAACACAACAATGAAAAATATTCCTGGTATTAATTTTAGTTTTGTGGATCACACGTATTATAACCTTTAGTGTACTTGTAAGCAGCCTAATAATTCTCATTCGAATGATTCCTTTAATTAAAAGAAGACTAACTCGCACAGCAAGGCTACCTTTTCTAAATGGTAATCTTTACTTTAAAACTCTTCTTTTGTTATTATTATTTGCTGTTGTAATCGCCAGACAACTGCATGTACAGTGTATATTTCAAGCCTCTATCTCTTACGGTTCAAAAGTTATAGTTGATTTTCAGACTAAACGGTGTCCCCGTGTATGAACACCAATTATATTTTAACTTTTTGCTGTTTGTTGTCGCAGAGGCCTGCGAACTAAACATACTGTGAAAATTTTAAGCCTACATCTTTTATGGTTCAACAACTATAAAGGACAACATTTTACTGAAATTTGAATTTTATCAAAATTAAAAAATTTATATTTTACATACATACATTTATATTAAATTATCTTTTCAGGCTCAAGTTCAACCCTTGGTTTGTCACTTTTAAATCAATATTAATTAAGTAAAGAAAAGTAACATTTGTATATACATAGCTGGTTGGACAACCGGCTGTTTCTGGGTAGCAAACACCCTTCACCAGCACCCTATGAACTTTGGACGTGTCAAATTTCACAATTTTGGCACAGCCGCTTTAACCACTCGGCAACCAAAACTCACGCAATTTTACTTTATATTTCGCAACATTTAAGTTTACCACTTTTGCCATTTGTTGCTGTGTAGGCCTGGTAACTGCATATTCTGTACAAACTTGAGGTGTCTGTCTCCTACGGTGCAAAAGTTACAGCTAATTTCAGTTTCTTGTATGGGAGCACCCTTTAGTTTTTAACTTCTTGTTCTTTTGTTTGGTTTTGCTGCTATAGAACCTACGTAACCACATACATATGTATGTATCTGCTGTAAATTTCCACGGTGTAATTCATAAAAATTTCTTATTTCAGCTTATAAGCTGGTAATAGTTATCATACAATAAAAGCCGTGTCAGATAAAACTTTGTTGCTTTGCGTGACGTTTATAACTTTGAAAGAAAGGCGTAAAACAAAAAGTGTATGTCACAATAAAAACTTTGACAAGACCCGCGCATTGTTTGTTTATCAATAAAATATTGAATATATAAAATATTTTATATATGTACTTATTTGTAGTTTTGTTTATTATATTTTTCAAATGAATTTATTCATTAAATTTATAAAATTTATTTATTTATTTGGATTTTTTTTTTTTTTTTTGATTTCTGTTGATGCCAAGAAAAAATAAAAGAAAATGAAAGAAGCTAATTGTCAAAGCGTGCAAAAAGGTGAAAGATACCCAACTTTTTGCTTTGCGTCAAATAAAATTTATGTGACAAGTGCCATATAAACATGTACATTTATCTTAAATGTCAAAGCGTGTATGTAACGCAACGCGAAGCAAAAGTTTTATCTGACACGGCCTTTACAGTGTTATAACCAACACAAAAAAAAAAATTCAATTCATAAACACATTATATGGGTGAAATAACTATTAAACTCTTTTATTACTTTATTGTTGGCAGTACCATGCAATTTTCGTTCTCATTTTGTGCCTAGTGCTGCATATATGATATGTATGTATATCAGAAACTGATTACTCGAGTAGCTTCGAAAAATGCAAAATATTATTTACTTATATAACATAATTTTATTTATTTATCCATATAAGCCTATGGAATACAATATCCTTATAGGCTAATAATAACTTAATTACAAAATATATTAAACAAATCCTTATATTCTAATAACAATTTAAAATCAGTAATCGACCCGTAGCAACGGCTGACGCATTGCATAATTAGTACCATGTCTAGAAACATAAAATAGATTACTGGATCTGAAAAACTTACATGGCACAACAAATTTTATTAACTTTAATAAGTATTCACAATCGATATGACCGTTTATCAAGTTATAAATTACAATAGTGGATTGCATAGTACGTCTTACAGAAAGTGGCTTCAAACCCAAAGGCAAACAACGAGCATATATTTTGTTCGAATATTAAATAATTTATTGGTTTACCTATTTTTATTGCGAAAAATATGTATATAAGGCTTTGAATCGTAAAAAAATTGTTTCTAAAAACATTTGTTTAACGACTGGTACCAAAAGTAGTCGACTACTTACTCTCTAGCATTTGTTTGTGTAGCACTATAATTATTTGCAAATATTTTTTTATGAAAACATAAAGAAAAGTGGTAAATATTACACTGTACAACACATGATCTCGGAACTCAATTCTGATAATTGTTTATGAAAGTAGCCCCAAAAAGAAGAACTTCTGCATCATTCGTTTAGTCTTGGTACCTCAAATAATAACTTAAAAATTAATTTGAAGTATCGTGTAGGGGAGCGTGTCACGCTTCAGGCTCTTTTGGTTGTCATAACTCTAAAACCACTAGTCCGAATAAGCTGAAATAAATTTAAAAAAATTAAGAACTACAACTCCTTTAATCTGTTCATACAACGTTTCGCTACATAAGTAAAAGTTTCGCAGTTATAAATAAATGTATGAAGAAAAAAAAATATTTTTTGCCTAAAACATTGGATTTTTTTAATTTTTAATTCATAAAAAAATCCAAAGCGGTGAAAAAATGTCAAGTCCTATTACTTTTACGTAAAGTCGCATAACCTATGACCAAAATGAGACATAAATCATAAAAATCGATGGACGCGTTTCGCTCTTATTCACAATTAAGTAAAGGTATGAATTTCAAAAATTTGCTCGAGATATGCACAAAATTCGTTGGTAAAAACATTGATGACTTTTTTTAAGATTCTCAGAATTAAAAAAAGTAATAAACCAAAGGTGATTTGATTTTTATGACTGCAGTAGTAAAGTAATAAGAGTTAATAAATGTGAGTGGTCAATGGAGAGGAAAAGAGGAAAGTGAACTTTCCGGGGTTTTCCATTAATTACCTGCATGATTTGTTTACAGAAATTGCACCGACGTTTATGAGTGCTTATGTTTTGGAACGTTTCGAAATATGGACCCATTCATAAGTACCTGCCAGTAAAAGATTGCAAAATTTTTAGTATTTGTAGGTGTTCGTTGATCGGTTATTGTCTTTAATTTTTCTCTGGTTTTTAAAAGTGAATAACAACAAAACATATACATATGTAATATATTTCAATATAGAAAATAACAAGTGCCCAAAATTGGATAATTTTTGTTACGTTTGTGGTCATATCGTCCCAAAAAGAAAGCAACCGGACCGAAAAAAATTGTTTACTGAGGAATTTAAAACGGCGTATTGTCATTATTTTGATGAATCAGATTTAAGTGGTGCAAATTTTACGCCGAACACAGTTTGCAAAAATTGTTATAATACCCTTATAATGTGGATACATGGAAAAGGTGGACAGTTTTCTTTTATGAAGCCAGTAATTTGGGTGGCAGACCTAACGGGACATGACGAATCCAGGTGCTACGCTGCTTCTACTGCCACACTTCCAGTTAAACGCGCTGCTGATACCGATACACCTAAGCCACCGAGTACCGATACTGTGTAATTGTGAATTAACGCGAAACGCGTCCATCGATTTTTATGATTTATGTCTCATTTTGCTCATAGGTTATGCGACTTTACGTGAAAGTAATAGGACTTTACACTTTTTTACCGTTTTGGAGTTTTTATTAATTAACAATTAAGAAAATCGCATTTTTTTAGTCAAAATATATATTTTTTCTTCATACATTTATTTATAACTGCGAAACTTTTGCTTGTGTAGCGAAACGTTGTATAAACCGATTAAAGAAATTGTAGTTTTTAGTTTTTTAAAATTTACTTCAGCTTATTCGGACTAGTGGTTCTCGAGTTATGACCAACAAAAGAGCCTAAAACGTGACAAACTCCCCTACACGATACTTCAAATTAAATTTTAAATTATTATTTGAGGTACCAAGATCAAACGAATGAAGCAGAAGTTCTTCATTTTAGGGCTACTTTCATAAACAATTATCAGAATTGAGTCCCGAATCAATAACCTGAAAAATGTTGTACCGTGTTATTTAATTCGCAAATATCTTTTATTAAAAATTATTTTATTGGTGAATTCCTTCTTCGCAACTCTTCATCAACTCAACGAATGTCATTTTATCAAAGGTAGAGGCCAATGCGTGTGCATACATTGTAAATCGTATAGTGTTGTTTGTGCGTAGATATGTATGTGTACGCATACATACATACATATGTATGTACATGTAAATTCGAATTTGCAAAGAGATAGTACCCCTGCCGGCAACTCAGTTAACTAGTAATGAATTATAAGCTAACTTTTTTACTGATGTAAAATAATTAAAAAATTAAATTTTGTTTTGTATTATTTAAAAAATTGAATCTTTATTTCAGCAATCAAGCAACAAGTGCTCTGTCAATTGCTTTTGAATTAAGATTGATTTTAACTTAAAATTAGTTCAGCTTATATACTACTTATGAGAATATCCTAGACTACTTTTATAAACGTGAATGCATTGGCGCTGTGGAAGTGTTGTTGGAAATTCTTGATGAAATTTGATTTTCCTTAAAAATATTTATTTGTTCCCACAGTGGTGAATGTTTTAGTTTGCCCCAAATGTGCATAGCATTGCAAGTGCCGTTATTACGGCAAATTATTAAATGCATAACTGCATTAAATAAGGGCAGTGACTATTTCTAATTTTGTGGGAATAAACAAAACTGTTATTTAATCCATGTATAAATTTTCTCACGACGGGCTTAAGTGTGACACACACACACGCGAGTCATAAACATTTCATGGTCACTTCAAGAGGTGCAAAGGCGGCATTGTTTTTAAATAATTCACATGTGCTTGCCGGCCTTTGTTGATAAGATTTTTAGTGATACCTGATATTGTTTTGCCTGATTAATAAATGCATTTGAAATAATTAAATCTTTCATTTGTTATGGTTTAAAAGAATTAAATCATATTATGCTACATTACACTTAGATTATTTTTAATGGATATGACTGACTATTTTAACACTACGATGTCCTAGGAGGTAGTCAATTGTCCGACTGTGCATTACTTTTCAACTAACTTAAAGTTAGCTACTTAAAAGTCAGTACGCACAGAAAAAAATTTACAAATCAAGGCTGATTTTATATTTTTCGGTGGTAATATTATATTTTATTAAATTGAATTTCATCCTACTTCCTTTTTTTTGTTAGCCTCTGGTGGGAATCGAACCACTAAGCCTCAAGACTGGTGCGCAGCCAACATACTCCCTCCACCATCGCAACATTTAAAACGAATGCGACAATTGGCGATTTAATTAAAGAGTTATTTACCGTGTATGTGCGTATGTTGTTATTTGAATTTTGGGTTAACTCTGCACTACGTCTCAGCTAGCTTATAGCCAGTACACAAACAGTGAATTACAAATCGATTGTATTGCTAATTTGAAGCTAGTCCATAAAAGTTAACGTAAAGTTAATTATTTTAGTAGTCGACCACTCAATGTCCAACAGGGATGAACTATAAGTCGATTTCATTTGTAGTCGACTACCAATTTGCTGGCAGGGTATGTATATTTGGCAACACTCTGGTTTCTTAAAAAACAAAAATTTTTAATTTTATTTTCTGTCATAATATACCACATAGTATATTCTTTTGAAAAAATATTAATATAGCGTAGATGTTCCCGCAAAGTTTTTTTATAATTACGAAATAGTAATCGTACTTTTTTCCACAAAAAACGGGGAAAAATCGAGTATTTTAGCAATTTGAATTTAAACTGCGTATAACTTTTGACCAAATAAGTTTTTCAAACTAACTCTTTTTTTTTGTTAAATTGAAAACTTTGTTTTAAAAAAACAGATTTTGTATATCTGACTAGCTTTGTCTTTGCTATTAGCGAAACAGTGGGCCAGAACAGGAAAAAAATTTAAAATTTCAATAGTATTCGTCGTATATATCCATCAACGTCCCACATTTTCTTAAAGCTCTTTAGTAGGAAAATCTATCTACAAAATTTCGTTTTATTTGGATCAAAACCATAACTTTGACAAGCTTTCGAATTTATCTTATACCCGTGGAGGCCCACTTTAGGGGCGTAGAGCTCCGCCCCCTTTGCGTGTATAAAGTTTAAACTCCAAACTTAAGCTCAACGAGACTTGCTTAAGATGTTTGTGAATTTTTATTACAATCGGTATACCCGTTTAGAAATTGCAGAATTATTTCCACTTCTTTTTTTAAATCCCCCACTCTGCACCGATACATGCAGTAAAAATGACTGTTTGGTGCACTTTATGGGCAGGTGGAATCACTGGTCCTTACTTCTTCAAAAACGATAATGGCCAGAACGTTACAGGCAATGGTGATCGGTATAGAGACATGATTACTAACTTTTTCATTCCTGAATTGAATAACCATGATGATCAGGAGATGTGGTTTCAACAAGACGGCGGAACATGTTGCTCGTGCCACAATCAGTTTGATGAAATACACGTTTGGTGACCGCCTAATTTCACGTTTTGGATCTGTGAATTGGTCTTCAAGATCTTGTGATTTAACACCGCTAGACTACTTTCTGTGGGGCTATGTAAATTCATTGGTCAATGCGGATAAGCCACAGACGCTTGACCATTTGGAAGACAACATTCGCCGTGTTATTGCCGAAATACGGCCACAAATGTTGGAAAAATTCATCGAAAATTGGACGTCCAGATTGGACTACATCCGCTCCAGCCGTGGCGGTCATATGCCAGAAATCATATTTAAAATGTAATGCCACAAGATTATCTTTCGGATAAATAAAATTCATGTCAATCGAATTGTTGTTTTATTACAACTTAAAGTTTTATACATCGAAAAAGAACACCCTTTACAATTAAGCTGCAAGTTAAGTCCCAATGAAAAAAAATTCAGAAACAGTATTGCGATACCTTCCTTCAACCACCGGCATCTTTTATTGGTGGTTCGGAACCACTTAATGCTGTGTTTATGTGTTTAAAGTGTGTATGTCTGCTGGATGGCGTTGAGGAAAACTACACTCAATGCCTAGATTTTTGTCATTAAGTCCAGCATTGCTTCGATTTGCACCTTATTTGTGTAGTTTTGTCTCTTATTGTTATAAAATTAGTTGTCAAAAAAAAACCAAAATATACCAAAACAACTTTTGTAAAAACATTTTGGTCTTTGCGTTTGCTTTTCGTTGCAAAATTTGAGCGCCAGAAAAACTAAATCATCTAACTTTTTTTTCAACTAGTGCTTATTTCGTGAATAATAACACTTAGCTCATGTCTGATGTGACAGATAACTAGTTTTACCCTTCCGATGAACGAATATGGTTGGTCGTGTATACTCTTGAACAACACTGGGAAATATTGCGGAAATATTACTTTGAAAATCATGGTAATGTTGCAGAATGTGTGCGAAAATTGCGTAGGGATTTTTTAAGAAGAAAAGCATCGTCAAGTCCGTATGTTCGTTATCGTGTGAAGGAAACTGGCATCCTCATCGATAAACCAATGCGTGAAAAGCCAATAATAGTGCGTACACCCGAGAATATTGCTGCGGTGGCAGAAAGTGTGCGTGAAGCACCATCAACATCAATTCACCGTCGTTCTCAACAATTGGACATTTCGGAGACATCATTGAGACAAATTTTGCATAAATAAAATACAAAAAGTAATCTGAGAATATATTCAGTAGTTTTTTTTTATAGCATTTTCAAGTTATTTGGCGGGCCCTTTACATAGCGCAATCCATAATATAGCAATACTACGACTATAGAGATGATACCGCAGCAACGGTATCATAGATTCTAACTGCTTTTATCTTATTTTCACACTCCTTGCTGTTGTAGCCGGGTAACCTCATGTATTATGAAAATTTCAGTTCTCAAGCTCTTACCGTTTCGGAGAATGGGGCCAGTGACGTTCGGTCGGATGTAGAAATCTCATTAATAGGGTTCTGTTTTCACTCTATGAGTACGGAACCTTAAAAAAAGTATAAAACGGAATAAGACCGAAAAATTGTGACTTGAAAACAACTACCCATCAATACAAGAATAATCGGAGGGCAGTAGCCGATTTACAAATTCACTAGATAAAAATTATTTTATACGAAATATCTTTCTGTTTTGATTTTGAACCAGATCCTGGAGAGGTGATACGTTTTTTGAACTCTCACTGGCAAGTATTTTAAACGCCAAGTTGGGCTTAGGCGAATCACTTTAGTGTCCACGAAGTACATTGGGTAAAAAAATAATGTCTGATATTGGCGAAGAAAAAACTTTTGTTTTGCAACTTACCTCAAGGTTGTCAAGGCGTTTAAAAGGTCTTCTCAACAAACTAGAAAATAAACTACTAAACATTTTTACCTAATATTACAATGCTATAAACAAAAGCGACTTTTTAACGTAAAATTTAAAGATGAGTGTAGAAATCTTCCAATATGAGGGTACCTCAATGTTGTGTCCAAGATCCAATAATTTACCTTCTGTTTACATCTGGTATTCCTACTAGTACATAGCATATACAATATGATATCTTCATATATGATGATACTTTTTTACTATCACCTATGCCCAATTTGAAGCAACTCAATAAAACGTCCAAGTGTTCTACACAAATAGAAAGATTTAAAATATTTAACCCATTCAACTAAGCTGCTGCTCACCTATTGATTCGGATGCAAGGGCGAAGAACTTTGGTATGACAATTAAATGAACAAAAACTAAACAGCAGATTTAGATAACTATTTTGGCTGCTAGGTAAATAATGTAAGCTATCAAGTCAGAACAAACTCTTCATATCCAGCGCAATTATAGCTCCAATCTGGAAGCACGACTGGTTTTAAAACTATTCAGAAAATCCAATCAAAATCAGGGAGCGGTCTCCCTGATTTTGATCTAAAAATAAAAACAGTAAAATAAGTTATCCGTGGCTGCATACAACTTATGCAACATATAACCCATTCAATACAACATTCCAACAGCAAACTCAGACAGTCCCAGCGTATAAAAACCCTGTCACAGGGAAATATCAGTTGCTATTTTATTTGTTACTCTACATGATTGCTGGATTATAGAGTGTTTTCGTCTAAATCCAAACTGGTGGTCAACGATGAGCTGCCTCTTTAAAAGAATATATCTACTCATAACAGTCAAATAGAATTTTCTCAAAGTCAAATAGAATTTTCTCAAAGAGCAATGGAAGCCGGTTAAGAGGTCCGTAAGACGTTGGTTTTGATAGGTCTTTGTTTGGCTTCGGGATAGCTATTATTTCAGGCACTTTCCAAACTTTTGGAAAGTACTTAACGTAGATAACTGAATTTAATATATTTCGTATTTTCAAAGGCTGTACACGGCGATTCTTCTCGGAGATTTATTATCTTTTATGTTTACTTTTATGGTTTTCATTAACTGAAATTCTTTTGATTGGAGAGCTATAAATGCTGTATGACGTACTTTGAAAATATTGCTCCTTTTCGTCCACAGGGCTTGTGCGGAGTTTAGAGGAATGATTTGCGAGAACATTCGCTTGTTTTTTGTTAGTGGGGCCCATGTGAGGTCGGATTTTTAACCCAATGAGTGTTCTCATAATAATTAGTGTGAAAAATTTTGTATTTCGGAATGTCAATACAGCTCTTTTGTGTGAAATGAATAATACGACTGCTGAAAAATGATTCAAAAGAAGTTTTAGTGTTAAGGAAGGTCATTAGCGTTTCATAGTACAATCTTAAATTCGTTTTGTATGATCGGAATTTTGCCTTTTGGGTATCGACATGTAAGTTGTTTCTTACTTCCGTCAGTTGAAATTGCTTTATTATGATACGCAATTAAAATGTTTCTTCCACACTACATTCATTTAATTAAATTTTTTTTAATTTTTAAGGCTTCGTCTTTCGACCGGTTGAAACTGCAATTTTTGATTTTTTCTGCATAAATTCCAAACTTGTGCACCGATTTTAGTAATTTATGGCTTTTTTGTTTGAAACTTTATTTGTTATGAATGTATGAAAATTCACTAGCATAACTTTATTTTTAGATATTTTAAACTTTTGAACTTTTGCGTTTAATTTAATTTTTTTCATCCAAAAAAAACTTTATTTTCTAAACTACTAAGCCGATTAAAAAGATTTTAACAGCTATTGAAAGGTAATTATGTTGCCGAGCTTCGTTTTTGTATTTTTTTTTTTTTTTCAATATTTTAAACCGGGTTTGAGTTAAAGAAATATATGTTGTCCTACCTCGCTCATTTTTAATATAACGCTATATCTCAAAAACAAGAGCTAACCTAAAAAATGGTTAGCGCACCCGAATTAGGTTTACCCACTTGATGCCCCGTCTGTCGGTTTTTTCAACTAGCACAGTGTTATTTGTTAATATTTTACTGCAACTTTAGCCAGGTAAAAAAATCATTTAATAATTATTTACATATATTTAATATTTTATTTGCGTTAAGTACATCACTATTAGTCCATGGAGTATGTTTAAATCTTAGTTTCATGTTTCTCATTCATGTTTCATGTTTTCTACATTTTTGGTAAAAACTACAACAAAATCAATATTTTTTCAAACATAACAAGATTTTTTTCAGTGTTTATGTTTGTTTTTGTCTACACTAGTTGGTGTCATACATTCATGTTGCCACGACTTCCTGTACTGCTCACGCCTAACTGGCCCCGCATAAATGATATTGTGACTTTACAAAATTCACTTTTGGGATATCTGTTTAGTCATGATACAACTAATAAGGTAACCTTTTCCCTACAATAAGAACACAATCAATAAAAATAACATGCATTTTGTTTTTGTACAACTTCTGTAAACTGTCAAAAAGGCCCCGCTTCTACATTTGTGGAAGAGAGATGAACAGAGCTTACTTGATTTGGTGTTTCGTTTTGGCTGCCTTTCATCTCAGCATTCTCTTGACAAAGTAGTCAGATGATTAACGGTGTAGCTGATGGGGCTACCTTATTAGTTGTATGATGTGTTTAGTCTGTTTGTACATTGCGGAGGTTCAGAACAAATTTTTTCAGTATAAAAGGTGAGTTAAAGAATATTATTGTTGATTATTTTGCTTCAGTTTCAGTTCAACAAAAAACAGTGATAACGGGTTGTTTTTTGACTGGTTACAGGATGTTTTGGATATTACTTAGGGAGCAAGTTCACTTAGTTCCTTTTTATTTCCTTATCAGTTGAGAAATGCATGTTACGTAAAAACGATTCATAAACAACCTTAATTATTCGTTTAGCTCGTTGCCAAATTGTCATTTCGAACTACGTGGTCGTAAAGACAATGAACTAAAAATTCAACCTTTAGAATCTATTCAATACGCCCAATTTAATAACATTATTAAGGGATAAAAATAGCCAATATTACACTTATAAGCCAAAAGAACAAAATGTTTTTAAAGTATTTTTGCGCAATATCCAGTAATACATATTCAAAACTTTCTTCAAGCTGGTACAAAAAAGTCACTATCCTTTAACCATCTCCACTACACCACAAGTAAATAATGAAGTGCAATATCTTAAAGACATGATGAAGCAGCTGGTTTCACAAGCTGCAAACACGATGAACATTATAACAGTACTTCTGACTAAACTTGGTGGGCAGGCAAAGTGAACTTAATGTTATACTACGCCAATGCACTTATCCAGCACTTACACGAACTAAAATCATTTTTAAACAACTTTCCAGTAGACATACTCATTGTTTATGAAACACATTTCACCCACAAGAGTTTTTTAACCGTACTAAATTACTCAATCTTTCACACTAATCATCCTAATAATACTGTTACGTTTTAATCTTTTCAAAACCTTTTCCGTAGATTCTTTAATTGTAATGAAGTTAAAAACACTCACGTCTTCAGTTTACAATAATCAACAGTTCAACACTTTATTTATTTTAACACACTATACTTGTAAACACTTTACCAAAAAAACAACACTTTCACTTAATCACTTTTTATTACTTAAGACACTTTACACGTTAGCGCAGCTAAAAATCGACTGACTTTTCAGCGTTAAGCTTCGCTGCTTTTATACCTCCAATGATCATTACTAGAACATGCTAGACATTTACAGAAGCTAATCACGCCACATCTTTAGTACGATGTGCGATGACTCATCATGAACAAAAGATATACACACACACCGACATACATACACGCGGCAGTAAAACTCAAGCACCTGAGCCGAGCACATACATACACACACGAATATTGTATCGTGCGGTGGTGGTTTCTTTTATTTCGCTGTTGTGCCTATTTATCTACACATGTGTGTCAGTATGTGTACACTCGCTGTGCTGCCGTTTTGTTTATCAACAAGTTTCTATGTATCCATGTGTGTATATACCTCCTGTTTTCATTTATAAATAATAACAAGACAATATAAGCACATATAAAATAACGATGATTCAGTACGTTCTAGAACAATCACAATCGGCCCGTTCACGACCAAATTTGTAACAATACGTAGCTCCATCAAATGCATAGAAATTCAAGATTTTAGAAGGGATAATATCCAAGCAGCTTCCGTCCTAAACATACATATATGTTTCACCTTCCTTATCTGAAGTTTATTGCTATCCGAAGCAATAAAACTGAATATCATGAACTCCATAAATCTCTTGCCAACATATTTATAGTGGGCGGGGATGTCAATTGCAGGAATACAATTTGAGAACCTCCATTTAAGTTCCCGAAAGGCAAAAACTTATTCCAATTAATAATGGAATAATACCATGTTTCCACGGTATACGCTTCGCTCTCTATTTGTGCTTCGTATTGAGGCTACATGCGATGCACGAAAAATTCCTGTCTTCTCTAATTTGTATCGCAAGTTTATCTGCACTATCTATCAAAATCATATATTGTAAATAAAACAAAAAAAAAAAAAAAAGGAAACAAAGAAAACGTAATTGTCACATAAAAGTAAAAATTAAGTTCTCCAATGTCAACTCCGAAGATATTTCCATGTGAATGGGATTTTTTGCAACAAAACTTCACTTACTTCTTTTGTCCTTTTAGAAGAATTTATGTTGGCATAGTAAAAACAAAAGTCAAATCGAAGCACATAGACGAGTCGTGTAAACAGTGTGATTCATAAATATGATTGAGAGAGCGAAGTGGGTGATTCAACTCGTAATGAAAACATGCTATAGGAACGCATATTTACAAGCACTGGAGAACCGACTTATTAGCAAATAAACAAAAAAATCATATATTTTAGACTTGTTTCTTCCCAAGAATATACTTAGCGTAAAATCTTCTTAAATATATAACCGATGTTGCGCTTTCAAATCACAGTAAATTTATACATATAGAACAAGAAAACTGACTGGAATTGTTTCAGAGAAACACTAGAGATAAAACTGAACGAAACCATATCGTTAAGAACTAAAGTGGACTTGGATAATTTTTTAGTATCGTTTATTGACATGCTCAAGGCGGAAAATACATATCATATAAAGGGTGTTTTTTTTCTATGCATAGAACTTTAAGTTGGCATTACTGTTCAAGATGGCGACCGATTTAACAGCTGTCATCATGAATAGATTAACGCCTGAGCAAAGCTTGCGAAAAGTGCAATTTTATTTCGAAAATAATGGTTCTGTGCGGAATACGTATCGCGCACTACGTACGTTCACGATGAAGCAAACTTCTGATTGAATGGTTACGTCAACAAACAAAACTGCCACATTTGGAGTGAAGGTAATCCTCAAGTGTAAGTCGAAACACTGTTACATCCGGAAAAACTGACTGGTTGGTGCGCTTTATAGGCCGATGGAATCATTGGTGGCCAGAACGTTACAGTCAATGGTGATCGGTATAGAGACATGATTACTAACTTTTTCATTCCTGAATTGAATAACCATGATGTCCAGGAGATGTGGTTTCAACAAGACGGCACAATATGTCACACAGCTCGTCGAACAATCGATTTATTGAAAGAAACGTTTAGTGACCGCCTAATTTCACGATTTGTACCTGTGAATTGGCCTCCAAGATCTTTTGATTTAATGTAATGCCACAAGATTATCTTTCAGATAAATAAAATTCATGTCAATCGAGTAATCCATCGTTGTTTTATTGCAACCTAAAGTTCTATACATCGAAAAAAACACCCTTTATGAATAATGATATCATTGAGTTAGTGTGCCGGTGTTAAAAGTACGGATGAATGATTACTGGTTGGGTGAAAACTACAAAGTTCAGTGGCAAAGTACATTTAATAAAGTATGCATATACACGCATGTAACTGGGCGTCTCCACAGCAAACAAAATTTAAAATAATTATGTTCACAGCTTTTAAATTCTATTGCCAATACCTTATGATCACGTGTGGGCCGCAACAACATTTATTTGCAAATATATTGCGAAATAGTTGTAAAAACAAGCTTATTTTCAGCCAATTATGTTGAACATAAACTATCTAATTTTGTTGATGATTTCTCAGATGCTTATGCTAGAAAAATTTAAATAAGTGTAGTAATTAAATAAATTAAAGTGTTTAGAGTAAACACATTTTTACAGAATATAAAAATTGGTGAAAATAAAAGCCAAGTAAAACGTATAATTTCCTACAACCACTCACAGTGAATATATTTTATTTATGTCCATTATACAATACGTATTCTATAACCCAAAGTATTTATAAGCCTGAACATTAACATATTTTTAGTGTTATTCTGCCAACGTTATTGCTTATGTTCGAAAATAATTATTGAACATGGAGCCGTGAAGTAAACAACTCGGTTACCAAGTTTCAAAATATGGTTGAATATGAAAACAAATCACAAGGAAAAATTTATTGTCTGACATTCATTTGGTATATATAAAAGCAGGGGATCGATTATGGTTCTGTGAAAACGTGAAATGAAAAAAAACTTCTTATTCACGTTTTCATAACAACTTTTCACAGTATCATATCACATTTACACAGATTGCGATTCCCGTTTATTTAATAAAAATGTGTTTCAACCCATATGGTGCTGTGAAACTTTTACCGAGACTTCTACGTCCTTCCGTCCGTCACAGCGTCCGTTCTCCGAAACGGTAAGAGCTAGAGAGCTGAAATTTTCACAGGATGTTGCTGTACCTTTTTGTTGTTGCTACAATAACAAATAGTAAAAACAACAACAAATCAAAAACTACCAGGTGTCCCTATACACATAAAGTAACAATTAGCCGTTACTCTCGAACCGTGAGAGACAGGGATGAAATTTGCATAATATATGTATTCACATATGCTCCACAACAATAAATGCTAAAATTAATAACAACTCTAAAACTACCAGGTCTCCCTCTACAACGTAAAATAACAGTTGGCTAAAACTCTCGAACCGTGGGAGATAGAGAGCCGAAAGTGTATGTATTCCCAGATACCTTACAACAACAAATGACAGCAACAAGGCGAAAACTAATAGGTGTCCCCATACAACGTAACGTAACAATTAAACGTAACTCGCAAGCTGAAATAGACAGAGAGATGAAATTTATAGAATATACATACATATATATTCACATATGCCATTCCATACGTACAATACACATACGTATGGAGCCCTAAGTGTGAGAGCCAGCCTCATGCTTGACTGAATTTTTATTTAAATTAGCAGATGTATTCATACATTGCCACTAGTAAATTTTTTCCCTTCAGCAACGATTATCGAAATTCCCGAATTGTATTCTTAGAGCTAAAATTTCCGCTAGCTGTAAATCGGTTATCAAGAGATTTAAGAAGTTAAAGATATAAAATTTTTGAGTTGTTATATTTTGTAGGGCCGAAAACAGCAGATCACACAGACCGCATATGTCTTTTGTTAATAACAATGTTACTTGGATTTGGTAATTACTATAATCTTGAATTTCAATACACTCGACGAAGGCATGTGGTACAGTACCTGTGTTGTCAGGAGTATTTTGGTTTGGCTTTACAATTCTTTTGTGTGAAGTGGCCTGCAGTGGCGAGTAACACGCCAACTGAAAAACGGTCTAAAAATAATTTTAGTTTTGGTGAGTGTTGAATGACGCAATTAGCATTCCACAGTACAATATTACGTCTATCCATCAAGCCTAGTTAGAAATACTGTTACAAGGTTCATCATGTTTGATATTTGAGAAATTCGTTGTTTCATCACAGCTATGAGATCTTGCATATCGTTATTTATTTACAGTGTAGTGCAGCTGGTTTGAGCATAATTTTTGGGACGAGTTGACACGCTTTCAGGACGGCTAATAGTGGGCGTTATCTGTAAATTAGAGACCTAATTCTGCGGTATTGTTTGAGGTTAAGTAATTTAAGAATTTATACTACTACCTATGCTTTCAGAATGATCAGCTTTTTGAGTTTGGTGTTCTTGGGATATTATTACTTCTTTATTTCTTGGCCGCGGGAAGTACTTTATTTTCAGGAATTTATATAATTCAGCCTTTGTACTTGGTTGTATGATTTTTACCGCACAATGCCAATTTTATATATTCGATTTTACATTTAATTGATCATTAAACAGTTTTGTGATCTCCAGAACATTTAACGCAAAGGGTATTGTTGTAGAAAAAGCTTTTAGTGCGGCCGTATTTCTGTTTGTGCACTGAGGTAAGGTTCTCTTTGGACGTGGATGTTCCAGAACGCTGTTACAAAATCATAGTTTAGTCAAATCATATATTTTTTTATCTCGATTTGAGTTCAATGCAAATATCAGCTTGTGGGCTGATTTTGGATATTTGTTAAAACTCTTTTGTTCTTTAGGTTTGTAAGTGTAATACTGGGTGTTTCTTCTCATGGAATATTGTTTATAAATAAAAACTTAATTAATGATTTCAATCAATGTTCAAAATTTTGTCAGCAAAGAAACTAAAATCTTACAGTGTTATTCAGAAAAAATTAATACATACATATAGGTTTTCTATCGAACAATAACGAAAATTGCTTAAAGTGTTATTCACAAACGAATATTAGCTTAATTTGTTGGCTTTAACAGTGTATTAAATGCTGAACTTTTAAAGTATGTAGACCCCTACTTTAAATCTAAAGTAAAATGACATTTTCGTTTTGTTTGTTTATTTTTTGTCACATCTGTACAAGAATTTTTGGAAATATTCCAGAAATTGTGAAATGCAAAAGGACGTAACCAAAACAAAAAAATCAAAATGGGGTTTTTTATTTTTATAAATGATGATGGTAGAGCAAATCAAAATACATGTTCTCATAATTTTTTTCAGTCCTAATGTCAAAAACCACGATTTTCTTAAAGATCAGAAAAGATTAATAGCTGCAGATTGCCAGTTATTTTGTGATAACTTTCCGTTTGAAGATTAACCCAGTATTAATAAAAACTAGCCATAGAAAATTCTTACACTAAGTCATTCATCATCTTTAATTTTTTTAGCCGTTATTTAATTAAATGTTATATTGTTTTTAAATTTTCAGTTACTAAAAAAAATTTATAAACTTAATAAAATTAAATACATATGAAAACATATCTATTTGTACTTCTTATTCCTTCAAACTTAAGTAGCAAATCATAATCACATATTTCCACTTTAATAAAATTTCTGATGTTACGCCCTTTTGATTTATTGAAATTTATTACTTTAGGTCTAAAAAAGGTCTACTTAGTGTTTTCTGTCTTTTTTCAGCCGTCTTTATGCCGCCGGCATTTCGCTGCTGCTAAACGACTCATCAGTAGACTTGAAAAATCTAAAAAGAATGTTTGAAGCCCAACTACTTATTCCAAAATTCTCATGAACAAAATGAGAATCAGAAATGCTCAAATTTTTTTATTATTTAGCCTGGAGTGCTTTGACTTTTATATCCTGTCGTGTAGATAAGATTGTGCTACCGTGTTCATCCCTGAGAAAAAAGGGATAAACAAAATCGGAACACAAAATAATTCACGCTTGGAAAAAGCATGTGCATGTGCGGTACACATATTTATTTCTTTATTTATTATTCTATTAGCCTTATACATAAAATTAACAGCCAACATTTTTTTGGGCAATGACAGCTTAGGCCTTCAGCACAAAATTGTGTTTAGTTATTTTAAACTTCTTACGTGTTTTAACATTCTTGTGTTTTTTCATCTATATGTATGTATGTTATAAAGTTAAGATATTAAGATATTCAATTATTAACGATAAATTGGAAGGTGTAGCATTTGAGAGGCATATCAATGGGCAGATATATTACATGCTTAATCGTTTGGGTCTTATGACAATTGCAGAGAAAATGGTGTATGTAGGTATAGAGGGTTGTGTTGCATTGGCAAGGAAGCGTAAAATTCAGGTTATATATTGGGTACACATAATCTAGTAATAATATATAAGAATTTTTATTGTAAAGGGTGTTTCTTTTAAGCTTGCTAGAACTTGAAATTGTAAAAAATAACACAAAAAATTAAATTGTAATCAAAATTTTTTTTTTTATTCGAAAGATCAATACGTGACATTAACATTTTAAAATGATTTCGGGCATATGGGCACCGCGGCTGTTCTTGACGAAGTGCATTCTGGACTTCCAGTTTTGGGCCACTTTTTCGAGCACTGCTGGCCGTATGTCACGAATAACACCAACAATATTGGCCTCCAAGGCGTCAATTGTTGCTGGTTTATCAGCATAAACCAGTGACTTCACGTAGCCCCACAGGAAATAATCGAGAGGTGTCAAGTCGCGCGACCTTGGAGGCCAATTGACAGGTCCATTTCTCGAAATCAACTTATCGCCAATTTCAATAAGTCGATGGTTGCGTTCGCCGTATGGCACGTAGCGCCATCCTGTTGAAACCACATCTCCTCCGGATCAATGTCATCCATATTTTCAAACAAAAAATCATTGATCATGGTGCGGTAACGATCTCCATTGACCGTAACGCGAGCTTCGGCCTCATTTTTGAAGAAATAAGGTCCGATGATGCCACCAGCGTGAAAACCGCACCATACGGTGCATATTTCTGGATGTAATGGAGTCTGTAGGGTCTGTTGTGGATTGGTCTCACTCCATATGCGGCAATTTTGCTTACTAACAAACCAGTTAAGCCAAAAATGCGCCTCATCGCTGAACACAATTTTGCGATAATAAGTTGCGCGAATCGACGACTGATTTTCAAAGTAAATTTGGATAATTTCGTAGCGTTGTTCAAGCGTGAGTCTATTCATGATGATTTGTCAGAGTATACTGAAACAAATAAAAAAAAAAGTTTCGTCAAAATTTTATTTTTTGTGTTACTTAATATTTCGTTATTTTGACCCCTTATTTTCTTTATATTTTATATATTTATATTTTTGAAAAAAACCAATCAAAACATTTTTCATTATTATTGTCCTGAAGAAGCTATCCGAAGGAGAGCGAAATATTGACAAAAATAAATACTCAAATAACAAAAGACCTTAAGCTCAAATAAATATATTTTTTGTGTTACTTTTTACAATTTAAAGTTCTATCTAGCCTAAAAAAACACCCGATAGTTTTAAAACTGTACACACGTGCGCACTTAGGTAGCAAGGCAAGAAAACAAACATTTTTTTTTTGTTTGTTTACATGTCATTTTAAATATGCCCACTCAAACACATTTAAGGCCGTGATTCACTATCCTACTGAATCGTATGATCTGTTAAAAATGACATGTGTGTCCAAAAAGTGTGATAGTGTAGAAGTGTATGTCTGTGAAAGACTTTTTGACAAGTCTGTCCGATTTGTTAATCTTTTGAAAATTTTCAAAAACTATCTTTTTCTATGCGATCAGAGTTGGCTATTCGAAGTTGTTTACAAAAGTACAATAGTGTGGCCGTTTTGATACGACTTTTTAAAGTAGGACAGAATTCTATCAGATTTATCTAGCCATTTTCAGTGAATGAATCGTACGATTGAGTAGGATAGTGTATCACGGCCTTTACACTTATATATATGTATATGACTTTAATACCAGGTATCTGAATAAGTAGAAGTTATGTTTGTTGTAGTTATTAACTACAACAAATTGAAAAAAAGAACATAAAAAAATGTAGCAATGAAAATAAATTGTATTTTAAATTGAGGGGATTTTTTGATTATACGTATGTATGTATATTCCCACACGGGCTATTTTTTATATTATATTATATAGAAAATAAATTATATAGAAAATAAATTGTTTTATGCAGCACCTCAAAAAATATATTAAAATGCATTTAACAATTAACATTTGCTGAAGAGATCGCGCCAGATCATTTTTATTTAATTTAAAAGAAGGGGAAACACATAACTGCAATATAACGTACATAATTTTAATCGGACTATGATATTTAATGTGGTTCTAGCTTAATCATGTATTTTGTTAAAGTAATTCCTTCTTTCATTTGTTCAGTTTGCAAAAATATGCTATTGAATCTTTTAAATAACATTTATTTACCTTTTTTTGTATGTAACTATTTATTTCAAAATAAAACGCAAAAAACGTCAAAAATCAAAAAGCACTTAAATACGTTGCATGTTGAACAAATTTCGTGGGAAAATGAAAGTATAGTATATTCACCCTAATTGTAGTTGGCGTTTCTGTGGTGGAAGGCTGTCGTTTGGAAAAATCATGCCCTGATTTGCAAGAAATGCGATATTTTGCAAAATCTACTACAAGAAATATATTAAATTTCACTCGTGTCTGGCGTATTTGACGGTCAAAAGTGAGCATTAAAAATTGAAAGTAACAACGAAAATTCTTACTTTTAAACTGCGCCAAACATTGAAAAGGCTCGGCAAAGGTCTTAAAAGCCAGCCATAAGTTTTAATAACCAAAATAACTTTGATGAAATCAAATAACATTTTCTTATACATTTAATTAGGCACTTTAAATGATTTAAATAAAATGTTTTGCATGTACCGCTTCTTTTGCTCAAAGCGGTAAACTAAGCACATATTTAGTTAAAAAACTCAAATATTTTAAGGCAAACATTTAGAAATCATTAAACAGGTAGTAAAAGCAAAACATACAACCTTACATAAACACATGCACAAACACTATTTTTCTTATTATTTATTAATAAACAATTAAAGACAAATCTCTCAGGCTAATAAGAGATTCTTTGTTTTTTCCCATTTTTCTATGTCAATTCCCCAAAAAATATACTAACTACTTATATTTTTACGACGATCACCAACCTGACTTTAGCTTCGTACACCAACAACTGTTAACATTAACGTTTCAACTGTAACGCGAAGACCTGTATTGAGCGTTCGTCGCCGCTTAATCGTTCCCTCTTCTACAGTTTCATCTCAGGCAGCGGACAACTTACAAACAACTTCACCAAGCTTTTCAACATTTTTCGATTTATCTTCCACAATAAACGATGAGTACTCAACGGCTTCTAAATTTAGCAGTTTACACTCAAATCCAAATCTAACGTCTAATACTGTTGCTGCCGATATGACAACCGATACAATACCAGCAACATCATCGTTCAAAACCAACAATAAGTTGAAGATTAAACCTATTGAAACGTCATCAAACGATTTAAAATTGGTTTCATCATCGTTGACGTCATTGTCGTCAGCCGATAACCATATCGCATTCAAACAAGCACCTACAACATCTACATCGGCGGCTTTGAGACGTAGATTCCAAGCGAAACGTTTAACATCCATATCAACAACGACAATGACTACAATTAGCGATATAAAAGGTAAGAGACAAAACAAATGCGGTCGGGGGACTCCCGTTAGGAACGAAGTTCCTTACGTTTTTTCCTTTTTCATCTTTGAATGTAATACAAGGTGAAAGATGTATGTTTTTTTGTTTTGTTTTTGAAATTTTTAAATTTTATAATTTTTTAAATTTTTGGAACGCAGTATTTTTTTGTCAATCTGCTACAAAACGAAGAAAATCAACTGTTGGCCAATTTTTTAATATTGCCGTTTTTTGTTGTGACATACTTTACTTTAGCGACATCTAGCAGCTGATAGTGTCCATTTTCACAACCAATCATATACAATTGTTTGTCGACAGATACACCAATACATATAAACAGCTCACACGCTTTCGTAACGATTTCTACTAATTTGCACTACCAGCAAACCGCGTTAAGGAACTTCGTTCCAATAGCTGTATTTGTTACGTGATAATTTGTATTAAATTATTGCTAGATGTTGTGTTTTCATAAGCTGGATTCAGCCATTGGTTCGGATCGAAATACCTGTTCGGAGCCAATTTTGGTTTCAAGAGATTTTGTTCTGAAACGTTTCAACCACTTTGAAAATTTTTTCTTGAAAAACAGAGCTACCACATGAAATAGTTGTGTAATGGCATGACAATAAATGAAAACAGTAAATCAGACAATAATATGTGATATGCTGACAATAATTTGAAGTCTAATGCTTGTGCGAGGAAGACAAAATCAAAAAATACAAATAGAAGGTCGAAGAACTCAAAAACAAAAAACTTCCTTCTTTTAAATTTTTGTCTTATTTGCCTCACGTAAGAAGCATATTGTGGGTACTTGTAATTGAATGTTCACGTTCGCCATTATGCTCAAAATGAATTGTCTTAATTGCTCCCTGGACGCTGGCTGTGTAGAAGAAAATTCTTATCGAATAATATGCACAATTACAGATGATTATAATTTTCTTAATTCTTGACTTCACATATTATGTATACGAATACTGATATTATAAAGAGGAAAAATTTGATTGTTTGCATCAAATAGGCTTCGAAACTAAGGGACCGATTTCTAAAACACTTTTGACGTTGGAAAGCTACTCTATCCGCGATGAACAATGGCTCTGTTCAATTTGACCACGCTCACTTTTCTTTCAAATATTCCTCATATACTTAAGGAATAAAAAAATTTACCACGCTTTACGCCCACTTCCGAGGCTCATTTAAAATGAATAATCCCAAAACAGTGTTGTTGAAGTTTTCTTTCAACGGCTCGCAATAATAGGTTCTTACAGGTTAAAAAAAAATTACTTCTATGACTACTTTTTTAATTTATCTACAACAGAGAACAGCTGGGCCGATTTTTCTAAGAAGGTGAAGTTACATGGCCCGCTTTAGACGCGTCCACGCTTTTCATGCTTTTTATACGTTTTACGCGTTCTATGCGTTTCATACTACAAGTTACATGCAACGCTTCATACACGAAATATTGTGTTGTTTTGATCAGCTGTTGTGGAAATATTTTTACCATACAAAACAAATATTAACAAAATGGAAAGTGAAATTGAAATTTTAAAAGAACTAATGGACTTTATAGGGTTCATAAACATTGTTATTTGTGCGATAAGAGCTTACGAAAAGCTCCAAAATTGTACATATATATGTATATACATACCTGGTAAATTAAGCTCCATACTTATTGCACTCCATGCAGCTGCTCTTTTATTTTTGTTCCGATAGAGCAGCAAGGTTTTATTATATAAAAGCTAGTGGTTTTTAACTGCATTTATTAGATTCTCTTCCATATCGCGTGTTTCAATAATTTGAAAATATTTGTAAACATAACAGTGATGATACTCAGTACGCAAACGCAATCGATAAATCGAATCCAAGTTTCGTTAATGAAAAAAGTGTTGTAAAAAACAATTACAATTTGTTTTATTCGTGAAAATATTTATAAAATTTGTAACAAAACTTTTCTTTTTTATTAAAAATGTTTTTTTGCAAAAGATTTTATAAATTATTTTACGATATAAAAGGTATTTATCGATAACGTTGAGAGTAGGCACATCATTGGTTATTAAAAACAGCTGACATTTTCTCATGACGCTTGTGACGCATATAAAAGTAGAAAGTAGGTCTACTTTATGCGTTCTACGCGTCTTCGCGTTCTATGCTTTGTGCTCTGTAACTTGTCACATACAAATGCACTTATCCTACTTTTTTGACAACCGCGTGAAAAGCGTCGACGCGTAGAAAGCTTACTGTGTAACTTCAGCTATACAGTGAGCCTCATGCCTATACTATCATGTGTATTAGTGTCCTGTACATGTGAGACCGAAGTTGAAAACCGAGGATAAGAAATAATTTAAGTTTTGCCAATGATGAATTTGACTTGATCAAAGAAATGTGTAGTTCGAAACAATGATTTGTTTTGTTGGAAACATTTTAATTTAGTTTATTCCCATCGTAAATAGCATATAGAACAAGAAATAATTTGGGGAAAATTTTAAGCGAAAATAATAAAGAGGTATATTACCTCGATAAAGATGTAAGCACGGTTTTCTTTGGTTTATTAAATTGAACTTAAAGTCACTTTACATTCAATATACTTTTTTATTTAATGTTAAATTATTCGATATTTCTATACACCTTTGTGTATCTACTTCAGGAAAATGGGTTTTCAAATATTTTATTAATTTTCAAATATCAAAATTACAAAACAAATCCGATTGATAAACTGATTGAAAAACAAGTAAGAGTGTTATATTCGACTATACCCATTACCAATTAGTGTTATTAGAAGCTTTTCTATATCAACTCATAATATCATCAGGTCGTATATGAATTTCGATATCCCTAAGTTTATTTGAAAAATAGGCACTTACCTATTATGAATTTTGACCACGCATTAGCAAAAATCGGAAACTAAAAATGAATTTTTTAGACAAAATAAGTAAAATATGTTTATAAATTACTTAAGAGAACTTAGTAACTAATGTACGTAGCATTCCACCGAAAACGTCGCTTACAATTTATATAGCAAGTGCCTATTGCCTGCATTACATTGTAACTATATTTATATATCCGCCACTTTTTGCATTACATTATATTATTTTTGTGTGTGTTATATAACTCATTATAATACAGCGCCAACTATTATTATACAGCGCAAGAGGTACGAGTTCGAATCCCAGATGGGCCGAACATGAAAAATTATGTTTATTTTACTCTTTGCCAAAAGGGTATACATACATAGATTTGTTATAAAATACCTATTTTCGGGCACCGATTGTGAAGCCACGAGACAACTTATTGACCTAAATCTTACTTTAATCGCTTTACAAATGTTCCCTCTGTTTGGGGATTAAAAATAAGCAAAATAGGGTTATAAGTATATAGATATAGTAAAACAACATTAATTCAGGTCCAAAAATGAACCTTTTCAATTGGCTCTTAAAGCAAATAAACAATTTAGTTCATATTTGAGTAAAACAACATTTTAAATCTTTTACCACATTTTTTGTTATATAATGAAAAAAAAAAGCAAATGGAACAAAACGGGCTCGAACCAGCAACACGCAGGTTGATAAGCATCTAACACTACCACTGAGTCATCGCCGATTGTTGATAACAGTGGCATTTTGGATGTATACATGTAGTTTCATGTCAAAATCTTACCCTTCTTCTTATAGGTTTGATTATTCATAAAACAAAGGTAAGTTCTATGTTCTAACACACACACAGAGATTCGAGTCTCGAAATGATCATTCCCTGCCAGCAAATTGGTAGTCGACTACAAATAAAATCGACTTATAGTTCAACCCTGTCGGACTACTAAAATAAGTAACTTTACGTTAACTTTTATGGACTAGCTTCAAATTAGCTACAATACAATCGATTCGTAATTCACTTTTTGTGTACTGGCTATAAGCTAGCTGAAACGTAGTGCAGAGTTAACCCAAAATTCAAATAACAACATACACACATACACGGTAAATAACTCTTTAATTAAATTGCCTATTGTCGTATTCGTTTTAAATGTTGCGATAGCTGAGTGGGTATGTTGGCTGCTCACCAGTCTTGAGGATTAGTGGTTCGACTCCCACCAGAGGCTAACAAAAAAAAAAAAAAGTAGGATGAAATTTAATTTAATAAAATATAATATTACCACCGAAAAATGTAAAATCAGCCTTGATTTGTACATTTTTTTCTGTGGGTACTGACTATTAAGTAGCTAACTTTAAGTTAGTTGAAAAGTAATGCACAGTCGGACAATTGACTACCTCATAGGACATCGTGATGCTAAAATAGTCAGTCATCTCTATTAAAAATAATCTAAGTGTCAACCACCACCAGCTGTAAAAAAGTTAGTTTATAATTCATTACTAGTTAACTGAGTTGCCGGCAGGGTTGTCTCAGGTGTGTATGTGTTTTAAACAGTGATACCAGTGAACTTTCCTCAAAAGCACCATTTTTGGGAAAAAATCGGCAAACTAAAAATTGTAAGATTAAAACTAAACTTCTATGTTGATGAAAGCCTGTATATTAATTTGAAAAAAAAATACTTACAAGAACAAAATATTATTAGTAACTAATGTTTGTAATATACGTACATATGTATATACAAACGATTGTGGTTTGTACCTTAGGGTAATTTCTTAGGTACATAATTTCTGCTAGCTGCTTTCAAATTGAAAAAATATGTGTTTTCTAAATTTTTTATGCATATGAACATATGTACATATGTACTTCACATCAGTGTTTAACGTTTTTATTAAATCAGTTTTAATATCCCCACTAGCACAACTTCAGGTATTAAATTTAAAATATTCTTTAAGAAAAATAGTTATTTTTAATACATACATTCATTTTGTAAGGAGCCTCTTAGTTAGGTGTTGCTTAAGTTGATTTAATATTATTATTTTTTTATTACATTCTTGAGATAAAGCTCTTTTTATTGTATAAATTTTATGTACTTATTCGGATATTATTGTCGGTATTTCGTTCTCCTTCGGATAGCTTCTTTAGGACAATGAAGTGAAACATCGGCAAAAATATTTAGATAAATACGATATATCCCAAAATAATGCATTAAAGTTTTTAATTAAAATAAAAACCCATACTTATTTGCTTACAAAAGTAGTCGAAATCATTACTCTCGAGGTATATAAAAATAGTTCCATAAAAATGTTTTTAAGTAATTGTTTTTATTCATGTTTTTTTATCTTCTTCCTTATTTTCCTTACGTGTTGCAAATTTTGCCGTTTACCTCTGGTAGAATGTTAATAAAAAGGTACAACAAGCAACTTAAATAGATGTTGTGTTACACTATGATATTAATCAAATTTTGCTCATGCCAATTTTAGTTACCAAACGCAAAAAAAAAAAATAATAAATTAATTTTTCATGTTTGGCTCATCTTAGATTCGAACTCGGGCCTCTTGGCCTGATAGTTGGCGCTGTATAAGAATGAGTTATAAAGGGTGTATTTTCGATGTATAGAACTTTAAGTTGCAGTAAAACAATGATGGATTATTCGATTGACATGAATTTTATTTCTCCGAAAGATAATCTTGTGGCACTACATTTTAAATATGATTTCTGGCATATGACCACCACCGCTGGCGCGGAAGTAGTCCAATCTGGTCGTCCAATTTTCGATGACTTTTTCCAACATTTGTGGTCGTATATCGGCAATAACACGGCGAATGTTGTCTTCCAAATGGTCAAGCGTTTGTGGCTTATCCGCTTAGACCAATGACTTCACATTGCCCCACAGAAAGTAGTCTAGCACTAATTGCACTATTTGCAAGCGTTGTTCAGGCGTGAGTTTATTCATGATGAATGGCCAAACGAAACTGAGAATAAATCACTTGATAGCTGTTAAATCGGTCGCCATCTTGAACAGTAATGCCAACTTAAAGTTCTATACATCGAATAAAAAACACCCCTTACATATGTACATACTTGCCGGCTTAAAGCTATCCACATATGTACATATGCATAATTATTTTTCAATTAAGAGGTATACCTTGTATATTTTAAACAATTTATAGGTATGATTATTACCGCATATGTGTGCATATACGTGTGTATGTGCACACATGCTTATGTGCACATGTATACATATACATCACACGTACGTACGTACATACCTATATATTATAATCTGTATGTGTGGCATGCATACATACAGATTATAATATATAACGATATATTGTGAAATTTTATAATAACCATTATATACCAAAAACTTGAAAAAATGTTAAGTACCTACCATCCGCTGCCAAATTTCCCACAAATTAAAAATTCGTCGGACTTCGGCAACCATGACAAATATCAAAATAAAAGAAATAAAATTACAAATAATTCTTTCTGGGTGCGTTGGTATGTTAAGGAAAGAAGTAAAACAGCGCAACCACCAATAAACAAGCAAGTTATTCGATGTGTGGTTGTATGGTTGAGAAAAAACTAACCTAAGCAAAACCATTACTGAATAAAATCGCTGCGCATGTACATACATAAGTATGTACCAGACTTCTGCAACAAGTACAAAATTTTCGGGTATGCATAAACACGCGCTCTGATTTTTATGATATAAAGGTGGGATCATACGATTGCCGCAATGCACCAATTTTTGTTACATTTTGTGTGCCAATCGTGTGATAGCACAATTTATTGGCTCATGTGGCAACCAAAACGAATGTTATTCCTATTTGTCCCAATCAAATACAACCCTGATGCGACAACCATGTGAACACTTGACATACAACTAATCACCAATAAAAATTCTAAAAATGCACCAATATTTATTGTGTTCTCATGCGGCAACCAAAAAAGACAATACGCGCCAATAATATGCATATGTATACATGTATTTAGTTTCAAAACTGTTTAAACGCGTTTTCCAAACATGATTTCTGCTTTTCAATCAGTAAAATTCAATTGTTGTTACTATTCATTTCTTGCTTTTTTCAGTCCGCACAACATTATAATAATAGCCGAAGCAATTTTCTTTCTTTTTAATGAACAAACCATATTTTTAACATTTAATTTATTTTTATTTTTTTTTTTTTTTTGGAAAACAAAGTTTGTCATCAGCTACAACAGCTGTTTCTCAGATTTGCCGTATAATATAACAATCGTGTGACTATAATGCGGCAATTATTGGTACTAAATTGTTTTGCGGCAATTTGCGACAATCGAATTTCAGTAAAATGTGACAATCATCTGATTGCAGAGAATTTGATTGGGACAAATTTTATATTGTGCTCCAATTCAGCCCAATAAAAATTGTGTAAAATTGGTGCAATGCGGTAATCGTGTGATCCCACCTTAATTGTTTTTATACAAATGCAAAAAACACTCGTTTCTCGTTTCAAACAATCAGTTCTACGCACTTACCGCCTAATTCATAAAAATTATAACAGGTTTATAAAGCTCTCATTTGATAGATTTTCCATACAAATATGTCAAATAACAGTCTTATAAGCCTGTTATAATTTTTATGAATTAGGGGGTTAATGTTTTATGCCAACATGAATGTTACAACCGTGTCGCTAACGGCATGTGTCTTATTTTGTATCAATGCTGACATGTTGTTAGTGAAATAAGTGGTTTATTCACATGTAAAAGTAATTGTTTACTCGGTGTTTTCTTGTCTTGGCGTTATCAAACTATATTTAAAATAAACTATCTACCTATATATTATTTAACTGTGAACTTCTTTAAAGTTTAAAATGGAACAGTGAACTTATTTCAAGTTTTCATATTTTTCTGCTAACCGCTTATGTGCATGTAAGTGGCACGCGTATTTTTGATTTAATTATGATTAAATCATATGCATAAAATAATTTTGCAAAAAGCAAACTGTGTACAAAAAAGACATTTTGGTTCTATACAAATCAGTTCGAGTAAAATGTTGCAAAATAACTTACACTTGTTGCGGCATTTTTTTTTCTTGTGAGCCCAAAAAGCAAACAAGCATAAAATTCATATAATGCTTGTTTGAGTTGTGCCTTAAATTCAACTTTAGTAAATATGTTGGCTCGATCATACTTGTTGCAGTTGTCTGATATGTACATACAAGCAGAGCTAGGCAGTATTTGAAATACATGTATTTGAAATACGTACTTAAAATACAAATACATATTTTGTATTTGTATTTTAAATACGTCTCATGGATGTATTTTGTATTTTACATACTAGGCGCTTGAGTATTTTTTATTTTGTATTTCAAATACTCGTGCTCTCAAAGTACATTTTAAATTTATGTTGAAAAATATGCGCTAAAAATTATTCCATTCATACATCAACTAAAATCGATAATTTTGCTACTGTATACACATTGAGAAAGTCGCCAAGCTGTCAGAAAGTTAAATAATGAAAAAATAAAATACAAAAAAAAGCAGGATTCGACATTTTAATGCAGAACAATAGAAAAACATATCAATCATATGTTGACTTGGATAGACTATCAGCCTTATTATGGATTCCGAGTGAACATCACTCGTAATGGAAAATCTCCGTCACGAATTCGTACAAAAAGGTATCATGAATTACGATGGATTCGAAATCAGTGTTGCCATCCTCTTGAGCTTAGTTCGAATTAGTACAACCAACTTTTTAAATGAAAAATAGATGTGTTTTGTTTACATTCTAATGATTGTAAAAAATATTTTTCAAAAAATAAAAAGGAAATACAATGAATTCGATTGCTGCAGCCTTTTCAGTGACGGAAGAGGAACAAAGGCTGTTAGCTAATAGAGCGCAAAGTCTTGAGGAATGGTCAGAATTCCCTTGATTTGGATTACAAGGCGTAAGTTGTTAAAACAAATCACAAATTATGAAGATATGTACATATGTATGTGTGTATGTGTTTTCCAGTTTTTCATTTAGTTTTATTAAAAACTTCCGGCTGAACAAATCTGTACAATTCGATTTCTAATCGAATCTGCCTGGTGCTGCAAAACATGTAGATACTGCAAAGGCTTTTTCGTACCACTTTTTATACACACATTTAATTCTATACATAAAAGGCGGTTTTTTTTGTTTAGTTTTGGAACGAAGTTCCTTAACGCGGCTTGCTGGTAGTGAAAAATACTAGAAATCGTCACGAAAGCGTGTGAGCTGTTTATATGTATTGGTTATCTGTCGACAAACAATTGTGTAGGTGTCTCCGCCGTTGTCAGCGGAGACACCTACCAATAAATATTAATTCGTTGTGAAAACGGTTGCTAGATGTCGCTAGAGTAATGTACATATGTCACAACAAAAAACAGCAATATTGAAAAATTTACCAACAGTTGCTTTTCTTCGTTTTGTAGCAGATTGACAAAAAATACATACAGATTTCACCTTTTATTACATTCGAAGATTAAGAAGAAACGTAAGGAACTTCGTTCCTAACGGGGGTCCCCCGACCGCATTTCTTTTTGTTTTTTTTGTTTACATGGTTAATTACACAAGGGAACAAAATTGAACTTTTTGAGTGTTGTTTGGAATTCTATAGCAATTTTTTTACTAATTTGAGGTCGTTGATTTTAAATCTAAGCTCCATTTTTCTCCATCAGCTCGACACTTTGAGATATACCGTTATGTCTAAAATTAAGGCGCTTCCAGTACAAATATTTAAATAACTTGAAAACGGTTCACCATATTCAGTTAAAAAAAAATTGAAATTCGTCAACAAAATTATCTTTAATTAGTTTCAGAGATATCGTTGTAGTTTTGAAAAAAAAAAAAATTTTTTTATATAAAAAAAAAACTTATTTAAAAATTCATTAAAAAAAATTATGCAACTAAAGTCACAATGTTGGTCTTAAAGCATTTAGCTTAATATATTTTAAATCAAATGAGCTTTATTTCATTGAAATCGTTGCACAACTTTTGATTTTCTCAGCGATTTACTGAGATAACTAAATTGAAAAAAATGGCGATTTTCATACACTGGATACACAGCACACACACAAACACACATACTAATAAATGTTATTTCTGTATGAAAATCACGATTTTTGTCAATTTAGTTATCTTAGTAAATCGTTGAGAAAATCAAAAGTTGTGCACCGATTTCAATGAAATAAAGAGCCTCCCCAACACTGCATACAAGTAGCGTTACCACATAAGAAGATTTATCATATTTTTGAGGTTTACTTTAGCTTAGGGTACTTCGATTGAATAGTTTTAGAGTCCATAGCGAACATAAGCTTATTATGGAAAATGTATTGACTGGACATTTCCAAACAATCCAAGCAACAATGTAGCAAAAGTATATCTCACGATAAATAGCTATCACGATTAAACGACGCTTGCCAAGTAAAAAAAAATCGAGTACAGTTTTCACTACAACACACTTTGGTGAAGGGTATAATAGATTCGGCATAGTCGAATATAGCATTCTTACTTGTTTTTCAATTAGCTTGTCAATAGGATTTGTTTTGTAATTTTGATATTTAAAAATTTATACAATATTAGAAAACTAATTTTCCTGATGAAGATATACAAAAGCGTATCGAAAAATCGAATAATTTAACAATTAATAAAAAATATACATATATTTATTGAATGTAAAGTGACCTTAAGCTAAATTTAATAAACCAAAGAAGATTAAATAGAAAAGTTCGAAAAACTAGTATCCAGAACATGTAAGCACAGCTATATTGGACAAATGGGACAAAAAACAAAATACAAAGAACACATAAGAGACTACAAAGAAATGAAAAACCATAGACGATAACTGAATCAAACTTCGCGAACCATATGTTCAAAACAAATGTAGACCTACTTACGTTAGAGAAACTATCACATCCAGTGGTTGTTTCAAAGTGAAGGAATTAAACTTAACGTACTAAAAAATATGGAAATATTCTAACAAAAAACTTTGGCGATTGAATAATAAATGAGCAAATAAATAGCAGTGCATACACAATTTTTGAACCTTTGAAATACATATACACTAAACAAGGCAATATAATACACATATATTGTGGGGAAAAAATAATTTTACTAAAATTTTTAGATAACTTAAGTTTTTAAATCTGTAGCATTTGAAAGGAGCGGTAATCTAATTAAAATATTTACCAGTTTTTATATTGTTTAGTTTTCTACTTTAAGCTCTTTTTTATACACATAACGAAAATATTTGACAAAATTTTGCAAAAGAAAACGAGACAGAGAATAACAAGTATTATTTTTGATAACAAGTAAAAATTATTATAAATTACACTACCTAACAGCCAAAAAAAAAAAAAAAAACAGTGGATGACCACTATATTTTTTTGATGTGTTGTACCCCCATCTAAGTTTTTTTTATAATTTTTTTTTTCTAAAATATGAGATTTTCGTAAAGGTTGATTCAGACCTCTAGCCATTACTTAAGAACGACGTGTCTGATTTTATCATGAAGTATATCAAAAAATTACAAATTATGGAAGTCTTAAGTTTTTCCATTTAATTTTTAGTGTCGTTAATAATTGTGGAGTTATAAGAAAAAAAATATTATTTTTGTTTGAAAAATTGCAAAATTTTTGATTTTGGAAAATTTATAAAAAATATAAATTTGCAAATATTTTGCAATTTTTTTTATATACTCATATAGCTGCATGTAATAGCAACAAAATGAGTGCTCATTTTTTAAAATCAGTGTGTTAATGTTTATTTTATTTCCGAAAAATCAAATATACCCATTTTGGCAAAAAAAAAAAAACATTCTTTTGCTGTCATTGCCCAAAACTGAAGAAATTGCTCATCTCAGTGTATTAAATATATGGCAACACAGCCATTTTGGATTGTTAGTTTGTTTTTGACAGTTCAAAAGGTTAGTCGTGTTTTGGTGTGCTCTTCGATTTTGTACTATTCGAAAAAATGGAGCAACAAAACTGTATTCATTTTTTTGTAAAAAATTCAACATTTGTAATTTTGACTGTGGCGTTTGGCGAGTGTACTTTGAGCAGAACACAAGTTCAATTGTGGTATAACCGGGCTAGGGAAGGCCGAGAAGACGTCAATGACCGTTCTGGTCGCCCGAGCACGTAAACAACCGGTGAAAACATTGAAGCAGTGAAGAAAATGAATTTGGATAATAGTCGAATAACTAGCCGAGACGTTGCTGATGATGTTGGCATATCATTCGGCTTGTGCCGAGCAATTTTGTTGCAGATGTTTTAGGCATGAAACGTGCGGCATCGAAGATTGTTCCGAAATTGCAAAATTTTGAGCAAAAACAACGTCGCTGTTGAACATAGATTGTCACAAAAAGGTTATAACTGGTTATAATGGGTGTATGGCTTTGACAGTGAAACCAAAGCACAATCATTCCAATGGAAGTGTCCAGAAGAGCCAAGACCGAAAAAAGCACGTCAAGTGCGATCAAATGTGAAGGTTTTGCTCACTGTTTTCTTCGACTGCAATGACGTGATGCATCATGAATTCTTTCCACAAGGTTGTACGGTCAATAAGGAATACAACCTTGAAGTTATGCGCCGTTTGCGAGAAGCAATTCTTTGGAAGCACAGAATTGTGGAAAAAACAATCATGGATTTTGCACCATGATAACGCACCAGCTCGCACATCAATGATTGTGTGCGCGTTTTTGGCCAAAAACAAAACCGTTATCATGCCGTATTCACTGGACTTGGCCCACTCTGATTTTTTCTCTTAACGAAACTGAAGCCACCGATGAAAGGAAAGCGTTTTACTACGATTGATTAGATAAAAGAAAAATCGTAACAGAAGCTGCTGGCGATACCAAAAAGCGCGTTTCAGAAGTGTTTCGAGGATTGGCAAAAACGCTGGCATAAGTGTATTATATCTAAGAGGGATTACTTTGAAAGGGACACGTCAGTAACTAACGAATAAATTAATACTTTTAGAAAAAATTTAAAATAACAGTTAATCGGAACCGTATTTATACAGATATTTAAATATATAGGTACGAATGAAAAGTTGATCTCGCGCGGACTCGGATCCGGGATTAACGATTAAATGGGTAAGAAGTGAGTTAAAAAGGGTAAAACCGGTAGTTAAATTTTTTTTTACCACATTTATTGTTTTATGAAATAAAAAAACAAAAGGAACAAGGAGGGATCAAGCCAGCAACATGCAGGTTGATAAGCAAATATCAGTACCCTTGCGTCATCACCGCTTGTTGGTGAAAGTGCCATTTTAGATGTATACATGTACTTTCACGTCAGAATTTTACCCTTTTTCTTTTAGGTTTGATTTTTCAGAAAACATTGTACCTTGCCTTTGGCAAGATACAAACGATGAGTGTTTGAAATTGGAAGATTAAAAATAAGCTTCTTTGTCGACAAAAGCCTGTGTATTAATTTTGAAAAAAAAAAATACTTAAAAGAACAATTTATTATTAGTACCTAGTGTTTATAATAAATGTATAAAATAATAAAAATGTTATGCAAAAGATTGTTGTTAGCTGCATACCCTTCCCTGTGCTTTACAGTTAACTGATGTTTAATTGTTTAATACGCATTTATTTTGTTGATCTGCTGATTGCTCCGTTACGTGAACATACCTACACATGAAGTACGTAAAAATATACATACATACATATGTATTATTTTTACACCTGCTTGTACGTTGTCGCGATCTGAATTGAATTTACTTGAATATCTCTTTACGTGAGAGACAAACATACATAATGTTGTTGAATTCTCGCTTTAATATGTTTTCATACTGTAATACTTTTTCATTCGATTTCGTTAAGCTGAATTAAAAACAATAAATTTTGTAAGCAACTAACTTTGTACTACCATTGAGTCATCACTGGGAGGTGTTCTCTCTCTAGCACCAACAGTGGTTTCAGTGTAAGTCCGGAGAAATCAGAGCTTGTGCTCTTTACTCGGAAATACAAGCCTCCGCCGTTCAAACCACCTAATGTAAAGAGAATTGAATTTAAACTCACGGAGAATGCGAAATATCTTGGCACTTATCTCGATTTCAAGCTAACATGGCAACGGAATGTTAGGGAAAGAGCCAACAGGGCAGCTGTTGTCTTATATATATGTCAAAAGGGTCATTGGTAAGAACTAGGGAATAAACCCCAGAAACTTCTATTGGCTTTTCGGCACGGCTGTGAAGCCCACACTTGTATATGGGTCGCGTGTATGGTGGAAAGCGCTAGAAAATTCCACCTACTGCAAGATCTTCGAAAGGATTTTGCGTACATCGGCCTTGATGGTAACTGGAGCACCCGGCTCTACACCAAATAAGGCGCTATTTACTGGATACCAGCCGATCTCATGGTCAAAAAAACTGCTATGAATTCGGAAACACGGTTAAAGGCAGGTGGCATGTGGAAGGATGCTGTCTTAGGGCACGCATCGACAATTGGAGGGATGGTCAGTCATCATTCCGTATAGCATAGACCACTGCTCACCGGCCCCAAGGATCGATAAGGGTTTCAGCGTAAATCTGTCGAATGAGTCCGTAGATAGTGTCGAATTAAATCAATCAGAGGATCATGATTAATAATCTTTACGGATGATTGCAAGGCGAGCACTGTGGTTGGGTGGGTGGTATCTATATTCCCCGATTTCAACGAAGGATAAGTTTTAGGCTACGAGATGAGTGTAACGTCATTCAGGCCGAAGTTGCGTCGATAAGAAGGACGGCAATCTGGGTGAGGTACTATAGGATATACGGGAAGCATATGACAGCAAGGCCGCCATAAACACGCTTGTGGGTGCTTATACAACATCTCGGTTGGTTCAGGAATGCCGGATACCCCTAACTGAGATAGCGAGACATTCTGACCTGGAGCTTCGCTGGGTACCTGAACACAACGGTGTGTCTGGAAATGAACTGGCAAGATCTGCAGGAGGATATAGACGAATTCGTTGGTGTCCCCCTTAATAGTTGCAAGCAGCTAATACAGTATTTATCGGATATAAGAACATCTCATATAAGAACAAAACGCTTATAAGAAACATTTGCAAAAACACCATATCTTTTTAGCGATTTTTCTAACAAAAAAAGTTTCATATAAGAAAAACGCTTATAAGAAAAAAACTGATAAAAGAACATTTTTCTTGAACACCAAAACCACAAAATGTATAGAAAAAGAATTTATATAAGAAAGTTTCAAGGGCATCACTGAATTTATGTAGTTTGCATGGACAACTCTGTTTTCTGACAGTTTTACAACAACAACAACGTTTTTTTTTTACTTTTAGTGCTCATGAGAAGTTTTTGTTTCTTGCCTCGTATAAATGTACATATGTACATGTATTTACTACATATATATATATATTTTTTTAAATTGAAGTTGTCTAGTTTTTTATATCTACATATTTACTAAAGGGGTTAATAAAATAAGATTTGATTTGTTTTATTTGTCTATTTACATACATATGTACATCTACGTATATATATAAAAAGGTAAAAAAGCTCGTATATTCATATAAGAAACAAATGCCTTATGGCCACAGCTACTTATATAAGAAATAAGTTTCTTATATAAAATAATTGTATATAAGAAAGAAACGCTTATAAGAAACTTTTTTCGTGGATTTTTCAAGTTTCTTATATCCGATAAATACTGTACAACGAAAGGAATGGTGCTTTCAAAACTGAAAAAAACGTTTTTATTAATTTTGTATGCATATGAACATATGTATGTACAGTATTTTTCGGTTAATTGACCCTACGGTTAATTGGTTTCCATGCTTAATTGAACCACATGATCGGGCAAAAAAAATATTGCATATGAACACCATGTGAATTTCCTCGGATAATTGAACCCGGTTAATTGATTTTCCCGCTTAATTCGTTCAAAATTCATGTCATCAAAAATAAATATCCTCTTACTTTTACCCGGTTAATTGCATTGACAAATAATCTGGCATTTTTGCACATACATATTTGACATCATTTGTGAAAAACACTGGGTGCATCTCTACTATACACATATATGTACATTTTTTGCTGTTACTTGCATTTTTTTTTTCGTTTAAGGTAAAAAAAAATTATTTTGAATAACTTAAAGTGCACATGTGCGATTTCTTTTAATTCATTAGTACATAGTTCCAATTATGCGTGATTTCTGTAATTGAACAAACTGTTCAATTAAATAGGGTTCTTGTAATTGAACGAATTGTTCAATTAAACGGGTATCGGCTAATTGGTTGCCCGGTTAATTGAACAAAAAATTGTGCAAATTTTGATGTGCAATTAACCAAAAAATACTGTATTTCACATCTATGTTTAACGTGTTGATAAAATCGGTTTTAATATACTCACCAACACAACTTCAGCCATTAAATTACAGGCATTAATTTTAATATGTACATTTATTTTGTAAGTTTCATGTTGCTTAAGTTGATTTAATATTATTATTTTCTTGAGCTGAAGGTCTTTTTATTGTATATATTTTGTGTATTTATTCGAATATTTTTGTCCATATTTCGCTCTCCTTCAGATAGCTTCTGCAGAACAATCAAGCGAAACATCGACACAAATACTTAGATAAATACAAAAAAATATATATAGCAGTCATCTATATACATATGCAATAAAACACATTGTGTCAACCTTAAAAGCATTTAGCATACGGTACAAAATTTAATTAAAATAGGTTACCCTAAAGTACAAAATACATCTTTTTTTTATGCAATATTTGCTATTTGATACGTATTCCACCAAAAACTTCGCCTACCTAAAGAGGTACTTAGTGGTCAGGAAACGTAGTAGCAAATACTTACATTTCTTATTACAGAAGTACATTTTTTTGTTCTCGATGTCCCCAAAGTAATACATCACACTTTTTAAATTTCTTATTACGATAAAAACTGACCCGTATTTTTATGCTTACAAAAGTAGTGGAAATCATTACTCTCGAGGAATATAAAAATACATACAAAAAAAAAAATTTTTTTTAGCATGACTTTTAATCAAATTTTGCTCATACCAATTTTAGTTGCCAAACATTATTTTTTCATGTCCATCTGTGATTCGAACTCGGCGCTGTGTAATAATGAGTTGTGTAAAAATAAACAAGACTGCATTATAAAATACAGACAATGTAATGCAAAAAGTGGAAGATATATAAATATGTATAGCTACAGTGTAATGCAGGCAGTAAGTACTTGTAATATAAGTTCGGTTGTATGCTACAAACATTACTTACTAAAAAGAGATTGTTATTTTAAGTAATTTTTAAACATATTATTATTTAACATTTTACTGAAATTTTAATTGCATTGAACTATGATAATGTAATACATTCATATTAAATTACTTTTCCAGGCTCAAGTTCAACCTTTGGTTTGCCACCTTTTAATCAATATCAATTAAGTAAAATGTAACAAAATTAAGTAAAGGAAAGTAAAGTTTTCATAGCTAGGTGAATTGTTTCGGCTGTTTCTGGGTAGCAAACACCCTTCATCAGCACCCTATGAACTTTAGACGTGTAAAATTTCACAATTTTGGCACAGCCGCTTTAACCACTCGGCAACCAAAGTGCACGCAATTTTACTTTCTATTTATATGCTTAACTAATATTAACCAAAGCAATGATCTTTTTGCAGTCTCCTTTATGCATGATTTTTTGTCATCTCAGAAGCCTGTCATATGGTCTTTTTATGAGAGATTTTTCCAGAAACAGCCGGGTGGCCATCTAGCTATAAAAATTTTACTTTTTTACATATTTAAGTTTAGTTTTCTTTACTTAATTGATATTGATTAAAAGGTGGCAAACCAAGGGTTGAACCTGAGCCTAAAAAAGTGATATATTAATAAATGCATATTCAAATATGAACTTAATTATTTATTTGCTTTAAGAGCCAATTGAAATGTATTAATTCAGGTCCAAATATGAACGTTTTCAAAATGTTTTCTGTCTTTTTCAGCTGTCTATAGGCCGATAACATTTCGTTGGTGCTAATCAACTCATCAGTAGACTTGAAAAATTCTTAAAAGTTTGTTTGAAACTTAACTACTTATTCCATAATTTCCATGAACAAAATGGGAATCAGAAATGTTCAAACAAACATTTCTTTTCGTTTTGCAACTCTTTTACTTTTCTTTGCAACCTTCTGGTAACTCGTTGTATAGAGATTGCAAAGAAAACTAAAAGGGCCCTTTTAGACCTTTTGTACTACTTGCGTTAGTCCCGAAGATACAGAATAACAGATTTTGCCAGTTTTGATCGTTTTTGCATCGTAAATATCTAAAAATTAAAAAAAATATCTAAAAATTAAATTCGAAATTATTTTCTTAAGGTGGGATCATACGATTGCCGCAATGCACCAATTTTTGTTACATTTTGTGTGCCAATCGTGTGATAGCACAATTTATTGGCTCATGCGGCAACCAAAACGAATGTTGTTCCTATTTGTCCCAATCAAATACAACCCTGATGCGACAACCATGTGAACACTTGATATACAACTAATCACCAATAAAAATTCTAAAAATGCACCAATATTTATTGTGTTCTCATGCGGCAACCAAAGAAGACAACACGCGCCAATAATATGCATATGTATACATGTATTTAGTTTCAAAACTGTTTAAACGCGTCTTCCAAACATGATTTCTGCTTTTCAATCAGTAAAATTCAATTGTTATTACTATTAATTTTTTGCTTTTTTCAGCCCGCACAACATTATAATAATAGCCGAAGCAATTTTCTTTCTTTTTAATGAACAAACCATATTTTTAACATTTTAATTTATTTATTTTTTTTTGGGAAAACAAAGTTTGTCATCAGCTTCAACAGCTGTTTCTCACAGTTGCCGTATAATATAACAATCGTGTGACTATAATGCGGCAATTATTGGTACTAAATTGTTTTGCGGCAATTTGCGACAATAAAATTTCAGTAAAATGTCACAATCATGTGATTGCAGAGAATTTGATTGGGACAAATTTTTTATTATGCTCCAATTCAGCCCAATAAAAATTGTGTAAAATTGATGCAATGCGGTAATCGTGTGATCCCACCTTTAGGAGTTTAATTCTTGTTTTACTTTTTTCCTGATCTCATCCTTTTCTGAAATAATAAAAATACAAACAGCGCTGGGCAAAATACATGCTTTGGTGTATTTAAAATACAAAATACATGAAAGTTGTGTATTTAAAATATAAAATACAAATACTTTTTCTCTACTTATTTAAAATACAAAATACTACATTCCAAAAGCAAGTATTTGAAATACAAAATACAGTGTAACAAAAATATGTATTTAAAATGCAAAACACAAAATACTTTTAATCAAAAAAGTGTTTATTTTCATTCATAAACACCAGTTTTTCAAATGTGGTATCAGACAAACAAACTCTTGATGGCGAATGAATAAAACCTAATGATTTATTATTAAAAAGCGATATTTTATTGAAATTAAGAATTAAGTGACAATGAAAAAACGTTTGACCAAAGACTATATAAAGTCTATCCAAGTCAACATCTGATTGAAATTTTTTTCTCTTCTTGTTTTAGATCAAAATGTCAAAAGCTGTTTTTTCCTTATATTTGATTTGTTCATTGTGTAACTTTCTGAAAGCTTAGCGACTTTCTCAATGTGTATGCATTCAGTTGCATTTACTTTACACAGGTACTTTGTGTTTGGTAATTAAATTGTAGTATTGCCATTTTTTGGAAATAAAACAGTAACAAAGTTTTTCGCTTTTAGTTGATATATTGTTACAAATTTGGTCGTGAACGGACCGATTGTGATTGTTCTAGAACGTACTAAATCATCGTTATTTTATGTGCGTATATTGTCTTGTTATTATTTGTAAATGAACACTGGAGGTATATACACACATGCATACATAGAAGCTTGTTGATAAACAAAACGGCAGCACAGCGAGTGTGCACATACTGACACACATGTGTGGATAAATAAGCACAACTGGTAATAAAGTAGAGCTGCAGAAGAGGCTAATGGAGGAGTTTCATCGGCTAGGCCTGGACATCAATACTCATGACTTCGAAGAAAAAGAAGAACTGGAGATGAGTGCACGACCAGCTACCAGTAACATGGACTTAAACTCGATGTTTGCAATAATGATGCAGAAAATGGAGGAAAACTCCAAATCCATGAAAGAGGCATCTATTGCAACAAATCAAATGCTGAAAGCTAACAACGAGAAGTTAATGGAAATTTCGGAGGCCATGAATCTGAAAGTAAATGCTATTGAAGAAAAACTAACCGGCCTAGAGAAAGATGTCAGTGAAAAGTTTGTTGCCCTAGAAAATGATGTCGATCAAAAGCTTCATAGCCTGGAAGCTAGAATGAATAGCCTTCAACTGCAGGAAATGCCAGTCCGAGCTATTCCTGAAGTCGTGAGCAGAATAAAAGCGCCCACCTTTGATGGCAGCCCCCTTTTAACATTTTCCAGTTTCAGTTTGAAACTGTGGCCAATAAGAATGCATGGAGCGAAGATGAGAAATGCATTCAGTTAATTATGGCATTGAAGGGTGTCGCTGCGCAGGTCCTGGAAACGGTGCCCGCTTCATCAAGAAATAATTATGAAGTCATCATGGCAGCTCTGCAACGTAAGTATGGTGGAGAGCACAAGAAAGAAATCCACAGGATGGAGCTGAGAGGCAGAGTGCAGAGAAGCAATGAGACTCTTCAAGATTATGCAATGGAGATTGAGCGTCTGGTGCAGCTTAGCTATCCTGGAGAGAGCTACTCGTTTTTGGACCATTTTAAGACGGAGGCATTTGTGAACGGTATTCGAGATCCCGACATTAAACTTGCTGTATGTGCAACACAAAAGCCGCCATTCGCCGAAACCGTCTCATTTGCGTTGGCCCAGGAGACAGCCAGACTAATTTCAAGGCCACAGGTCCACAAAATACGAGAGCTAGAGGTAGTTCATGAGCCAGGAGATGGCTTGGCCAGTACGATTAAAGAGGCACTGTTGCAGGTACCAGGAAGGGTTGAACCGCTACGTAACGTGAGGCTGCGTACAGCTACTGGGGAGGCCGCTAGCGTCTATGGTAAGTCTGAGGAAAAGGTGCGTATAGCTAACATCACTGTCAGCCACGTGTTTATTGTCGCCGATATTGTTGACGAGGTAATTATTGGTGCAGATTTTATGATAGCACATGGCATAAATCTGCACATGGGTCAACAAATTATGACGTGGCGTGATGTGGAGATACAGTTAGATGTTGGCTACGAGGATAAGCCCCATGTGCTGAAACTGGTTGCCGAAGATACTCAACGAATTCCACCACGATCTGAGGCACTGATATGGGCTCGAACGAATGGAGATTGTGCGGACAGTCGATTGTGGGTAGTAGAATCAGAAAATATAACGGGCGATTTATTAACAGCAAAAGCTCTCGTGCAATTGCGCGCCGACAGGAAAGTCCCAGTTAGAGTGCTCAATTTATCAACCAGTGAAAAGGTCGTGAGTCCAAAATCGCATATAGGCAGCTGTACTCCAGCAGAGGCAATTGTAAATTGTGAGACCAAACCAAAATCTACTAGCTTGTCACCTAAAGAACGAGAAACATTTGAACAGCATGTCGAGAAATGGGTCACAGGGCTGCCAGCATCTGATAAAAACAAAGCCAAACAGCTGCTCAGGAAATACGCCTCCGCTTTCGCCATGAACGGTAAGAGCCAAGGGAGAACGGCTATTGTGAGGCATGAAATCAATACTGGCGAAGCGAGGCCCATAAAGCAGGCGCCCAGAAGTGTACCCCTGGCCAAGCGTAACGAGGTTAAAGAGTTAGTCAATGAAATGGAGAAGAGTGGGGTAATTGAACCATCTACTAGCCCGTGGAGCTCACCGGTAGTTTTGGTGAAGAAAAAGGATGGTAGCACGAGGTTTTGTGTGGACTACCGGAAGCTAAACGACGTCACGAAAAAGGACAGTTATCCACTACCCAGGATTGACGATACCCTAGATACGCTGTCCGGAACAAAATGGTTCTCAACATTGGACTTGCAAAGTGGTTATTGGCAGGTAGAAATTGCTCACAAGGACAAGGAGAAGACTGCGTTTAGTGCTGGAGATGGTTTATGGCAGTTTAGAGTAATGCCATTCGGGCTCTGTAATGCTCCAGCCACATTTGAGCGACTGATGGAACAGGTATTAAAGGGGCTTCACTGGCGGACGTGTTTGGTCTACCTCGACGATATAATCGTAATGGGCAAAACTTTTGACGAGCACCTGAAAAATTTGGCGGAAGTTTTTAAACGAATATCGTCGGCAGGACTCACTCTTAGCGCGAAGAAGTGTGCATTGTTCCAGAAGGAGGTGAAATATTTGGGACATCGTGTAACTGCAGATGGCATTTCGACGGACGAAGATAAAATAAAAGCCGTAAGGGACTGGCCACAGCCACGTAATCTTCACGAATTGCGCAGTTTTCTGGGACTTTGCACATATTATAGACGATTTGTGCCAAATTTTGCCAGCGTAGCCGCCAGTCTGCACGAGCTGACCAAGAAGTCACGATCATACCAATGGGGAAACGAACAGGAACGAGCATTCCAGAGGCTGAAGGAGTTATTGTGCACGGCACTAGTTCTGGCATACCCGGTTGCTGGAGGAAGGTTTGTGCTAGATACCGATGCAAGTGGCTTCGGTATAGGAGGTGTACTCTCTCAGGTGGTAGATGGTGTCGAGAAAGTAGTAGGCTATTATAGTCGAATACTTTCAAAGCCAGAGAGAAATTATTGCGTGACACGGCGTGAGCTTCTGGCAGTATTAGAATGCATTAAGCATTACCATAAATACTTGTACGGCCAGAATTTCACGTTGCGGACTGATCACTCTGCGCTTAGATGGCTTTTGCAGTTCAAAAACCCCGAAGGGCAGTTGGCGCGTTGGATTGAACGGCTGCAGAGTTATGACTTTAGCATCGAGCATAGGAAAGGGACGAAACACAATAATGCGGATGCCCTCTCGAGGCGACCATGCAGCCTAGAATGCCGTCATTGCATCAAGGCCGAACAGAAAGAGTGCGTCATTGATGTTCGGCTAACGCAGATAGACTCTTACGAAGACTAGCCAACGGCGCAGAAAAATTATCCGGTGCTCAGCAAAATAATAACTGCTAAACAGAGAGATAGCAGGCCTGCACGCAATGAAATTGCGGCTGAGAGTCCCCTCGCTAAAGCGTATTGGGCGCAATGGAGCAGCTTGCAGCTGGTAGATGGATGCTTATACCGTATATGGGAAAGTGCGGATGGCAAAACAACTTCTAACTTAATAGTTGTACCATCATCTAAGATACCGGAAGTTCTGCGAGAGTTCCACAATGGTCCCAGTGGTGGTCACCTTGGAGTTAATAAAACACTGGAAAAGGTTAAGCAGCGTTTTTACTGGGTTGGAGCGCAACAATCAGTAGCCGACTGGATAGCGAACTGCAAGGAATGTATAGCGGCGAAGGGTCCAGCACGGAGAACTCGAGCACACCTGCAGCAGTACAATTCGGGTGCGCCCTTTGAGCGAATAGCTATGGATGTAGCAGGTCCTTTTCCAGTCAGTACTGCCGGTAATCGTTATGTCCTTGTGGTGATGGACTATTTCAGCAAATGGCCAGAAGTATACCCCATACCAAACCAGGAGGCTCAAACTGTGGTAAATGTTTTCATCAATAATTGGGTGTGCAGATATGGTGTTCCAATGGAGTTGCATTCCGATCAAGGCAGAAACTTTGAGTCTGCAATTTTTAAGGAAATGTGCGAGCTCTATGGCATGAGAAAAACTAGAACAACACCGCTTCACCCGCAATCTGACGGTATGGTTGAAAGATTTAACCGCACGCTGGAAGAATACCTAAGGAAAGTAGTGAGCGACCATCAGAGAGACTGGGATGAGCACATTCAAAAATTTTTGTTGGCATACAGGTCCGCTGTGCATGACTCAACGTCTAGAACACCAGCAAAAATTGTCTTTGGAACAGAACTCAGACTGCCTGGAGATTTTTAATTTGGCATAAAACCTGTACCGAAGAATGAGGATGCCGAGAATGCTTCACAGGAGAAAAGTGACCTGCACGACCTACACGAATTTGTACGCAACAGAATTTGAGTAGTCAGCGATAAAATGAAAGCCAGGTACGATCGAGCAGCAAACTCCGACGGATTCCGCGAGGGACAACTGGTTCTACTATATAACCCACAAAGGAAGAAAGGACTGTCTCCCAAATTACAAACGCATTGGGATGGACCATATAAGGTGATTAAGAGGTTGAACGATGTTGTATACAGGATACAGAAGCATAACTGCCATCGATCCAAAATGAAGGTTGTACACTTAGAACGACTCGCAAGGTACGGAAGTAGTGGTTCTGGGCCTGTTCGGGACGAACAGGCTTGAGCGGGCGGCAGTGTTACAAATTTGGTCGTGAACGGACCGATTGTGATTGTTCTAGAACGTACTAAATCATCGTTATTTTATGTGCGTATATTGTCTTGTTATTATTTGTAAATGAACACTGGAGGTATATACACACATGCATACATAGAAGCTTGTTGATAAACAAAACGGCAGCACAGCGAGTGTGCACATACTGACAAGCATGTGTGGATAAATAAGCACAACAGCGAAATAAAAGAAACCACCACCGCATGATACAATATTCGTGTGTGCATGTATGTGCGCGACTCAGATGCTTGAGTTTTACTGCCGCGTGTAAGTATGTCGGTGTGTGTGTATATCTTTTGTTCATGATGAGTCATCGCACATCGCACTATAGATGTGGCGTGATTAGCTTCTGTAAATGTCTAGAATGTTCTAGTAATGATCATTAGAGGTATAAAAGCAGCTGAGCTTAACGCTGAACAAGTCAGTCGATTTTTAGCTGCGCTAACGTGTAGAGTGTCTTAAGTAATAAAAAGTGATTAAGTGAAAGTGTTGTTCTTTTAGTAAAGTGTTCTTAGTAAAGTGTTTACAAGTATAGTGTGTTCAAATAAATAAAGTGTTGAACTGTTGATTATTGTAAACTGAAGACGTGAGTGTGGTAACTTCATTACAATTAAAGAATCTACGGAAAACGTTTTGAAAAGGTTAAAACGTAACAATATGAATGGAATAATTTTTAGCGCATATTTTTTTAGCAAAAATTAAAAATGTATTTTGAGAGCATAAGTAAGTATTTGAAATACTAAAATACTCAAGCGCTTAGCATTTAAAATACAAATACATTCGTGAGACGTATTTAAAATACAAATACAAAATAATTATTTGTACTTTAAATACGTATTTCAAATACTGCCCAGCCCTGAGTTCCTGTTTGTGCCACTGATACCTCCTAAAATCAGAATTTCAAAGAAGTGCCAAATACCTGTCCGATTACTTTAAGTAGGCTTTCAGACCCTTTTTGAAATTTTTTTTGTATTTGTGTTAGACTCGAAGATACAGAATTACGGGTTTTGTTCTTTTACTCCGTAAATGTTTCAGGAGTAAAAAAATTGCGTAAAGCGATCGATATTTTTTCTAGGCATATAGTTTTTGTTTTACTTTTTTCCTGCACCCCTACGTCCCTAAAATTCAAAAACGTATAAAATTTATATTTTTAGCTCTTGTTTTCGTTTTAAAACTTAGAGTTTCAAAGAAGTAGATATGTATGTATATCCAAATATTTTTCGTAAGGTTCAGGTCTGTTTTGAACTTTTTTGGTGCTTGAATTATGCACGGAGATACAGAAGCACAGAGTTTGCCCTTTTTTCCACCTAAATGTCCAAATATAAAAAAGTAACAAGCGTAGTTTAATTTTTAAGGGAAGTCTAATTCAGTTTTTAATTGTTTTAATTGCAGAGACGGATGGGAGCAGGATGAAAGTAAAATAAGAATCAGACTCCTAAGAAAAAAATTTTCGAATGTACTATACAATTTTTTTTACTTTTGAAACATTTAAAAATGAACTTAATTATTTATTCGCTATAAGAGCCAATTGAAATTTATTACTTTAGGTCTAAAAAGTAGACCTTTATGCTTTCTGTCTTTTTCCAGCCGTCTATATTTTTCCAGTCTACTGATGAGTTGTTTAGCAGCAACGAAATGTCGGTGGCATATATACGGCTGGAAATAGACAGAAAGCATTAAGGTCTACCTTTTAGACCTAAAGTAATACATTTTAAAAATTTAGGTATAAAACCGGGCAAAATCTTTGATTGTGTATCTCCGGTCTTAATGCAAGTAGCAAAAAACACTTAAAGGGTCTGAAAACCAAATAGAAAAAATCAGGCGGATATCTGTTTTTTTTTTTTAATTCGGAATTTTAGTTAGATCAAAAGGAAAAAAAATTAATTATTTTGTTGTATTTTCCTACTGCATACGTTATATTTCCATTGCTCTGTAAAACTTTATCAACGCAAGAAAATTACCATAAAAAGGTTGCGCTACTAAAAAGCCATAGTTTGCTACAAATCAGCTTATCCCCATTCAGAGTTAAAGATTGGCGACTCCAATGTGACCCTAGAGTAGCATGGCATAAACGCTAAGCTTTTGCCACTGAAATAAAAAATAATCCTACAGGCAGCGAAGAAGTATCAAGCAATTGAAAATGGGGAGGCATCCAGACATGAATACGTTCGACCAACAAACAAGAGGGAACATCATAAAATCAATCAATCGCAACTATAAAAATGACTCGGATATCAGGAAGATGGTCGGATATTATAAAGAGCGATTGACCAGATTGAATGCGGCGTTGATGGAGTTCGAGATTACAAATAACAAGATCCGCTGTATCGAGAATATTTCATTAGACCATTTTTCACCCGCAATTTTCAAAGTATACTTTAGGAGATTATTAGTCCTATCTGTATCAACCAATGACCGCCAAAACAACCAGTAGCAATAAGCTAAAACTAAATGCTTTACGTTACTAAGAGGATCGTGATGCGGTATAAAATTAGGATGTGTATATGTATATGTTTATGATTCAACTAAGTTGTAGGTTGATAAGTACATACGAGTATGAAAAATTAATTTCTCACCGAGAAATGGATTATGGCCAAAAATCCATTTTGAAAATTCCAAAAACAGGTTGCTGTTGTATTTATCAGGCTCACTAGAAATAAAGTGCCTCATCGCAGAAATTTTTTAATTGCACAAATAATCCAATGTCGAAACTCAACAAACAGTGGTCCCGTTTTGTTTGGTTACTTAGTAACAAAGTCTTTAATTAAAAGAGATCCAATTCAACCACATTATCAAAGGTTTTAATCTTCCTAGATTTATTAGAGCCCTATTGCATTCTACTTTGTTGTTAAGTTTTGCTTAACAAATCAATATTTTATCTACGGGTAATTTTTAAAGTGCACAAATTGCCATTGATATTTAAAAACAGTTCAACTTGTACTGGTACCATAAGTTTAAGCTCCACACCTTTTCGAAATAATACCATCAGCAGTGTAAACAGACTGCTGATACCAGTCTTTTAAATGTCAGTTTTCTTAAAAAAGCTGCATTAATACATTACACAAAGGCGAGGAAATGGGTGACAGTTTACAGTATACAGAGTACCTCTACCTACAAAATACATGAAACATTTATACCATGTTCATACATGCGCCTTTATTGAGGTAATCGCAATAAAGTCCATTATTGAGCTCAATATTCCATACAAAAAGTCAATAAAGTTATTGCTCAATAAACTCTATATTGCTTTGAATATTGAGAAAAAGATGGAACACAACACTGTTAAAGATGTGTTTAATAAGCAAAAGTATAATAAATGGAAACAATGTAATGATACATGTAAACAAAAGCAAACAAAACAAAATAATAAAAAATAAAAATAAATACAATAAAAATAAAAACATTGCAGCATTTCCAAATTTTTATTTCTCATTCTTTTTATTATTGCCGCTTTGGAGTCATAACATGAACGCACTACTTGTACAAGTTCCATATTTTTATTGTACAACACTAAAATCTTTTTAATAAAAGGCAGTTTTTCATCCATTTTTCTTATTGGAAAATATTTTTCACTTTTTTTCTCACTACCAAAACAAAAATTGTTTTCAGCTGTCAGATACTAATTGAGTTAGCTCAATATTTGTATGTATGAACGTAAAAAATATTATGTCAATAAACTGAATATTATCTCAATTGGAAATACATGTATGAACAAGGTATTATTGGTGTTGGTATTATTGTAAAAGTGCGGCTACCTGGTATGAAGCTGTCTTGTTACGTCTTGGTACGTAAGGTAATATCATATTGGGGCAGTATGCCTACTGGGCAATGTAATAATTGCGGTTTTGTCTTTTTTTTCTTATTTTATTTCGCACACTATGTGGATTAACGGCATGTACAGTGAGCTATATGTTCACGCGTCAAGACTCGGGTTAAGAAGCAACGCCACCTTTTGAGCTAGCAGGTAAACTTTTTCATGCCCTGCACTATGTCAGTTTTGAATGGTTGCTTTTTAGAAATTTTTGGAAACTTACCGACGCGTAACATATGTATATGGCATTACTTAAATGCTTGGCCCATCATAAATACGCATACATTTATGTACATAGTAAGTAACAACTGCCATTTCTTCTGTTTCAGCAGCGAAACCTCCCCGTACACAAAACCTCTTGAATAGACGATATACTTTGACTACGTACTCCCCACTGCCTGCAAAAAGTAAAGAAGCATCAAAGACAGCAACGACATCAAGAAAATCATTGCCAATAGCAACTGAAAGTTTGACAACAGCGGCTTATGTTGATTGCTTGGAAAATGACGAGGCTACAGATCAAGTGGCAAAATCTAGCATTCATACAAGTCATTTCAATCAAATTAAGGGTAGACTGCACATAAACAGAGAAGACGAAGATGAGTTAAATGATGACAGTGATGGCATCAAATTCTTAACAACCTCATCCCCAGTGACCAAAAATCCAGCATCCAGATTTTTACACCAACAATCATCACAGCAATTACACTTAAAATTGAGCAATGACGATGTTATAACAAGACGTATGTATGGGGGCACGGACTTCGTGTCCAAGTCATCAACTGCCAACTCTACCCCTTCCGGCTCAATTATCTCTACGAGCCCATCAACTCCTACAATTATAAAACGTAAGAAAAAAGAAAATAATAATGTTTAACTCTATTATGATTTCATTTACTTTTGCAAGCATATCATGACAAATGATTAACATTAAAGTTGCCTTATCATGATTTCAATGTTTTTAGGTAAAATGATTATTAAGAGAAAACCACATAAAAATCCCCCCATCTCCGAGGATTTGTTGCCATTGAAAAAAAGGCCCTATAAATATCAAGAGATGTTCGATAGAATAAGCAACAACCAATCGAAGTCAGCATTGAAGACATCAACTCAACCCGTTAGAGCATATAGCCCTAATTTCGACTACGATTACTACGACGATGAAAATATTCGCCTTGTAGGCAATAAGAGCGATCAACAGGTATAATCAAACTAAAACTCTCTAAATACACACGATAGGAACATTGATTTTTCTACTCGTAGGATACCGAATCTAGAAGTTATAAACGATATGTTTTAATACAATTAAACAATAAAACATATAAAAAGAAACATAAATGTTATACAATCAAAGTACAACGGTACAAAAATCAAAGCTAATTTGAGGAAGGGGTGGATGGACAGCGAAATCTCAGGAGAACAGTTCTATTTTCGCTCTATGAGTATGAAACCATAAGAGGGTCGCAGTTTCTTATATGGGGACCACATTTCGCTTAAACTTTTTGTTGTTGGAGATGCCGACCAACTACATACTTTTGTTGTGAAAATTCCAAGTCGCTCTCTCTTACGGCCCAAAACTTATTGCTAATTTTCAAACCAAAGAGTGTCGATGTTATGTATAGGCCTGGTAACTGCATATCCTGTATAAATTTGAGGTTTATCTCTTGCGGTTCAAAAGCTGCAGCTAATTTTAGATAATTATCACAGTTTCTTGTATGGGAGCACCTTTTAATTTCTAAATTTTTGTTGTTTTTGGTATTTTTTGTTGTAGAGCCCATGTAACCACATATTCTATGCAAATTTCAAGTTGTGTCCCTTACGGTTCAAAAGCTATTGCTAATTTTCACAGTTTCTTGAATGAAGAACACCTTCAGTTTTTAACTTTTCGTTGTCTTTGGTAGCTGTTGTTCTAACGGCTGGGTAATCACAAGTTCTGTGAAAATTTTAGCTTTCAATTTGTTACCGTTTGGGAGAATGGGGCCTGTGACGGACAGAGGGGCAGTGAATTCTCAGTAATAGTTTTCTGATTTCATACATTGAGTATGGAACCCTAAAAAGTACAAACAAGTTCATTGCTGTCCTCGGGAAAAAATTTTCTGAACAAGCAACAGTTTAGTTCCCTTCTATTTTTAAAAAATCTCCGGCCATTGTGCTACTCAGTTTCGGAGTGCCTACAAAGTAGTCAAATTTATGGCTAACGCTCATTTTGGCCTCTCAACATTATTATTTTTTTTTTTTTTTATTATACAAACTCTCTATCTCTTCCGCTATCCCTTACAGAAACGGTTTTCTAAAATTTCCTCCATGATATATGATCTACTGCACCTCAGGTGCTTTTGGATGAGTCAAATAGCATCATCGACTGCCGTTACTTGTTTTCGTCCGGAAATTTTGGTAGCACAGACCGCCGTACCTCTTCACCCTCGAGAGGCTGGAATAACATCGAACCAAAAACAACGCTCGTGTTCATTGAATATCGTAGTTTAAAGCAGGCACAATAACTTTTCGTTTACAACTTTTTGTTCGAAAACAAGACAGTTTTGTTTGAGCAAAAGGGGCAAGCTGGAGTAGTGTTGTGATATACATGCACATTAGGGCCGATCGATTAGTATGGAGGCAAAAAAATTGCTCAAATTTCAAGGAAAATCGTATTCTAGTGATCAAAACAAAAAACTCTGCCGAAGAAACCATACCTTTACAAAGTATTTTGATGTCCCGACTTTTGACCCAAAAGGTCAAATTTTGAAACATCTCACTCTGACCCATTTAGAGTGTCTCAAACGAGTCAAAATGTATGACCGAACCCCACTAACTAAGCCAGTGGCACACCCCCTCAAACCCCCGTCTGGGGTGAACCCCATACAAACATTTATAAAAATTAAAATTTTAGGCACTTTACAAAAAAATCAGCGAAATGGAAATGTTTTTTTGTATTTTTGGAGTTTATTTTTCTCAATAGAAATTTATTTAGTCAGAATGAAATGAAAAAATTAATTTTACTTAGATAGTATCTAATAGAAAAGAAAATAAAAAAAATTATTGTTTGAAGTCTTTTTTGCTTTCAAGTCTGGGCAATTTCGCACGGCTCTCTAATGTCGTCGCCCTAATGCACATATACATATATGGGAACTTAACAAATATTCACAAACTTTGGAATTTTTTAGTATTAGTATAACATATTCGGTTTTAAGGATTTACGTTTCAGTCAAATGAATAAAGAAATGTCGTGAACATGCACCATTTAATAACATAGTATTGAGTCAAAGTTTTAAAATTCATAAAAAAAACAAGTACGAGTGCTACATTCGGCTGGACCGAATCTTAAATGCCCTTCACAATGATATGTGTATGTACCATTCTGATTGATTTTTGGTGTATAAAAATGTTCTAATATTGCCTGTGCACAACCTATATGTACCATTCTGATTGATTTTTGGTGCCAAAAGTTGTATTATTTGTCTTATAGAGCCGATTTCTTGAAAAATCGGGCGACGCTATATCTCGGGTGTATATGGACCGATTTCAAAAACTTTTAAATTTTGCTAAATAAGCCGCCTACATGCACCATTCTGACAGATTTCCAAAAGTTGTTTTATTTGGCTTTTAGAACCGACTTCTTGAGAAATCGGGAGGAGCGTTGTCTGGGGTGCACAAAAATGTCCTAATTTTGCCTCTTAACAGCCTATATGTAAAATTTTTTCATTTTGTAAAATTTTTAGTGCAAAAAATGGTTTCGTTTGGCTTCCAGGACCGACTTCTTGAGGCTCTATATCTCGAGTGTATATGAGCCGATGTCAAAAAATTTTCCAGAAACTATCAAGTGATTTATTCTCAGTTTCGTTTGGCAATTCATCATGAATAGACTCACGCCTGAACAACGCTTGCAAATAGTGCAATTTTAGGGCAAAACGAGATTGCCGTTGTTCCCAAGAGTATGTCGAAACACCGTTACGTCCAGTAAAAAAATGACTGTTTGGTGCGCTTTATGAGCTGGTGGAATCATTGGTCCGTACTTCTTCAAAAACGATGATGGCCAGAACGTTACAGTCAATGGTGATTGGTATAGAGCCATGATTACTAACTTTTTTATTCCTGAATTAAATAACCATGATGTCCAGGAGATGTGGTTTCAACAATACGGCGTAACATGTCACACAGCTCATGCCACCATCGATTTATTGAAAGACAAGTTTGGTGACCGCCTAATTTCACGTTATGGATCTGTGAATTGTTCTTCAAGATCTTGTGATTTAACACCGCTAGACTACTTTCTGTGGGGCTATGTAAACTGATTGGTCTATGCGGATAAGGCACAAACGCTTGACCATTTGGAAGACAACATTCGCCGTGTTATTACCGATATACGGCCACAAATGTTGGAAAAAGTCATCGAAAATTGTAGGTTTAGATTGGACTACATCCACGACAGCCGTAGCGGTCATATGCCAGAAATCATATTTAAAATGTAATGCCACATATTATCTTTCGAAAAAATAAAATTCATGTCAATCGAATAATCCATTGTTGTTTTATTGCAACTTAAGAACTATACATCGAAAAAAACACCCTTTATATATATATATATATATATATATATATATATATATATATATATATATATATATATATATATATATATATATATATATATATTAATTTAGTATAGAAAAGCTTTTAGTTGGCAACAAGAACTGGTGACCAGGGCACTTGTAAATTTCAGTTTCATACTGGTTACACTTGTTTAGGGCTACGAAATATTAGTTGTAGGAGTAGACTTACATTTCTTGAATAATTGGATTTTTTTTTTTCCACTTTGTTTATTGCAGCTTAAAGTAATATTGCATGGTAGTGGAATTATTGAATGTTTGGACCAAGGTAACTTTCCACATCCATTATCATGTCGCAAATTCATTTCCTGTGCTAAGTCTGGTGTTGTTGGATGGGAATATACATGCCCTAAAGGCTTGAGTTATGACCCCGTGGGTAGCATGTGCAATTGGGCGGCAGGTTTGGGTTGTAAAGAGTAAACGTAACATAAAAATACAAACTGCTAATGAAGAACAAAAACAGAGTCAACTGGCCGAAATAATTAAAATTTATTTAAAGTTTTCAAATTGGCATTAAGCATACTAAAGTTATATATTCTCTTTCGTTTTATTGTAATATTTTCCTTTCTAGGAGTTGTGATTAAATATTCTAATTTTTATCTGTTACATGAATGAATTATTCAGTGATTTCATTTATTATCATCTAAAAAATCTAATTTTGGACCACTATTCCCCGATTTGGGTCACTCTGGGTGAAAGCTAGGCATTTACCAAGTAAGTACTCCTGCGTAATAAGGCCGCACAGTGTGTCGCGTAGAACATGCTAAGTAGACAAATTATTTTATGTTATTTAAAGATACTTTTACATAAAAGTAGTAATATTTAGATTTTATTTAAAGTTTTTTGTTTAATTTTGTAATAAAAAACTATTATTTTTAAATCGAGTGACCAGCGTTGCCAAATGTGTTTTATGAATTGTTAAAAAAATTTATTTTAAGTTGCTCGTGACAATAATGTAAAATTTTTTTCGCACTATCTTCACAACAACAAATAGACTTAATTAAATTAAATAAAAATTAATTAAATGCCTGGAATGAACGTGCGCATTTGTATTTTGTATTTTAAATACTCTTGAGTATTTTGTATTTCAAACACTTGTACTCTCAAACTGCATTTTTCCACATACATTTTAAATTTATGTTAAAAAAAAATTATGCGATGAAAATTATTCCATTCAGACATCAACTAAGAGCCGAAAATGTTACTACTGTTTTATTTCCAAAAAATATAAATACCACTATTTAATATGTATATACATATGTAAATATAATATTTGAAGAAACGTTTTTACTTGTTACTTTTTCTTAATTCCGTTATTTGTCTTGCAATAAAATATCATTTTCTAATAAGAAATCATTGAGATTTTGTCGTTAGGTTATTTTAATCATTCGCCATCAAGTGGTTGTTCGTCTGATATCACATTAGAAAAGCTGGTGTTTATGAAAGGAAATAAAAATGTTTCTGATTAAAAGTATTTTGTATTTTCAATACATATGTATTTTTGTTACACTGTATTTTGTATTTCAAATACTTGCTTTTAAAATGCAGTATTTTGTATTTTAAATATATCTAATAAGAAGTATTTGTATTTTAAATACATCTGAGCACATTTGGACGTGTTAAATTTCACAATTTTGGCACAGCCGCTTTAACCACTCGGTAAGCAAAGCTCGCGCATTTATATACTTAACTATTTATATACTTAACTAACATTAACCAAAGCAATTATATTTTTTGTAGTCTATTTTATGGATGAGTTTTTGTCATCTCAGAAGACTGTTTGTTCATTACTCTTTTTACGAGAGCTTTTGTCATACATGTTCTGGTTTGCATCCTTGAGATCTAGAGGCTCATTTTATTGATACAACTTAAACACGCTTATTTCAGTTTCTTAGTGATACAACTTTGACACGTCCAAAGTTCATAGGGCACTGATGAAGGGTGTTTGCCACCCAGAAACAGCCGGTTCTCCACGTAGTTATAAAATTTTACTCTTCTTTACTTAATAAAGTTGTTAGATTTATTTGACCTCATGAATTTAAAATGTCTGCTTTTCTTTGTTTATAGGCTCTAGGTCGCAGTTGTTTTAAATAAAACTCTTGTGTTTTATTTTACATTGATTTTATTATTTTCAATATTTCGAGTACCATTGGTACTCTTCTTCAGGAACTAACGAAAATAAAAACAAAGTGTAAAAATTAAATGAACATAAGTATCACCAATAACAAATAAAAAATTCTTTATTAAAAAATATATGTATAGAAAAATTAATACATCACATTGAATGTTTGCCATACTTTTAGTAAAGTTGTCAGTTGTACACCTAGCTATAAAATAGATAGAAAAAGTGACCAACCAAGGGTTGAACTTAAGCCTGAAAAGGTAATTTAATATAAATGTAAGGAGTATTAGATTAAAAAACATTAAAAAAATCAATAAGCAACCCTTTTTAAAAAAATTAATAAGATAGTCGAATAAAATCAAAGAGGAACCCTTTTTAACAAAAATCAATAAGATAGTCTAATACAATCAAGGAGGAACCCTCATTAAAAAAATCAATAAGAGGGGTATGAACAATTACATATGATGCATTATTTATTTTGGGTGCTTAGACTCGGACTCGTCAATTAATATGATTTTTGCCCTTATTTATTTTGAACAAATTTCACTGGTACGGTATGCGTCTTTGAATTGTAGCTGCACACTTTATGAGATCTAAGTTGATTACAGCAGTTTCTAACGTAATTCTGAAGGAATTTTATGCAGTGTGTGAATTTCTCCAATCTGTTCGAGAATGGCTTTGAGTGTAGTTATGGGTTCCTCTCGACGATACCTTTAGTTTTATTCAGTATTTTTGCAGTCAGCTTAAAGTGACGTCGTCCACCACGGTTCTTTACACACCCATCCTTCTTACAAAGATATGTCTAGACGGTTGTAAGATACTCCAATATTGTCAGAAAATGTATAGAATATTTTTAATCAATCTTACAATTTAATCCTAACAATATTGAAAGCCAAAGCATAGGCAGGCTACTACCTAACAATTAATTGACAGGCATTGCAAGATGCACAAGTTACCAACACTTTACAATGGCATCATTGTCAGAGTAATGTCAAAGGATACTAAAGAAAAATGTGTATTTAATTAATTTTTATTATTCGAACTTTTTCTTATCTAATTACACTGTGCTAGTTGAAACAACCGACCAACGGGGCACCCAGTGGCTAAACCTAATTCGGGTACGCTAAATTCAGTGGTGCTATCCGTTTTTCTAGGTTAGCTCGCATTTTCGAGATTTACCGTTATTTTAAAAATGGAGGAGGTTGCACTACATGTAATGAACTAACTAAAAAAAACTTTCGTTTATTGAACTTTAGTAAAAAACCGAAACTCCGCAATAAAATAACCTTTAATCTGATATATTAATTCATTAAAAAAAAATTCTTTTTTGCAAATTCTTGAAATTTTGTGATCTTTAAAACTGCATAAAAAATTTAAAAATTAAGCTATGCCAACAAATTTTCCCGTGTATATAAAAAATTATGTTTGAAACAAAACGAGCTTTAAATGACCAAAATCTGTGGGCAACTTTGGATTTTATTCACAAAAGATGAAAAATTGTAGTTTCAACCTGTTACCAGACGAAGCCTCAAAAATTGGAAAACCATTTTTTCTTGTTAATTAAAGTACATTTCTGCATGTTCATATAAAAAGTTTTTTGTAATTATCTAACATTAAGATGTGTTAAAAAGTGTTATGAAACCTTTTTGCATAATTTGTACTTCGCTTGAAGAGCACCTAGTGTTCATTGGAACACTAAATGGAAAGGCGTCTCTGTTTTTCTTCCATTTATTAAAATGGTAAATACACGTTGTACACACTATTGAGGGTGTCTAATTCTTACCACATGTCACATTTAAAGAAAAATATGATTCATATAAGTTAATTATTTCTACAGTGATTTTACGCCGAGTTGGCATAATTGTGTATTTCCCACACACATAGCAAAAGTAATTAAACTTGTTGCAGAATTCCATCTAGATATTTTAATATATGTAACTGAATATATTGACAAGAATTTCAAAGACTTCAAATTTAATACCGACTTTTTAAGACTTATTGCAGAGCAAGCAAGAGCTGAAGATTCGCACTGTGCATGCAAATCAAAAAACGCGCCTTTTTATATGAAAAATTCCCAAATTTTCTTAAAGAAATTGAAAATTGCGTCCTTTCATACCTACATTAAGATGTAAGCAAATAGAAATTCGCGACCTTTAATACCTACATTTTTCTTAAGCACATTTTTCGGGATTTTGAAATTATATAGTACAAAATATATAATACAAACATTTTCTTCAAGTGCACCGCTTGTAATTTTAATGAGTATCTGAAACACAGTGTTAATAAGGAACAAAAAATTAGCTACTTTTTACGTCATTTGATGGAATAATTTAAGGTAGATAATTACAAAAAATTTTTTATATGAACATGCAGAAATGTACTTTAATTAACAAGAAAAAATTTTTTTTTCAATTTTTGAGGCTTCGTCTGGTAACAGGTTGAAACTACAATTTTTCATCTTTTGTGAATAAAATCAAAAGTTGCTCACAGATTTTAGTCATTTAAAGCTCGTTTTGTTTCAAACATAATTTTTTATATACACGGGAAAATTTGTTGGCATAGCTTAATTTTTCAATTTTTTATGCAGTTTTAAAGATCACAAAATTTCAAGAATTTGCAAAAAATAATTTTTTTTTTTAAAAAAAATTTTTTTCTAAAAAATTAAATTTCTTTTTAATGAATTATATATCAGATTAAAGGTTTTTTTATTGCGGAATTTCGGTTTTTTACTAAAGTTCAATAAACGAAAATTTTTTTTAGTTAGTTCAATACATGTAGTGCAACCTCCTCCATTTTTAAAATAACGGTAAATCTCGAAAATGCGAGCTAACCTAGAAAAACGGATAGCACCACTGAATTCAGCGTACCCAAATTAGGTTTAGTCACTGGAAGCCCCGTTTGTCGGCAAAAAAAAGTTCCAAATTCAAGCACAGTGTTATTATTGTATTAAGTTTATCAGGCTCAAGTTCTTTCTACATTTTCTTTTTTTCTGTAATTGATATTAATTAAATAAGACAAAGAAGAGATCAAAAACATGTAGTAGGTTGGAAAACTAGTTGCTTTGAAGCCGCCAACACTTTTTCTAGCGATTGGCTGAACTAATAATTTTCTTAATGCTGACAATTTGTAGATTGCCAGCACATTGTTAGGTCTTACAATATTGTAAGATCTGACAACCGTCTATACGAAGCTTAAGTTGTAATACAACTTGGTTGCCCTTGTGTGGTGAGAAACTGTCACCCGGTAATTATGCTATGATAAATATAAAAATAAAATAGAATTGGTGTGTTTGATATAATTACAAATTTGGACAGAAAATATGTACATATATAACAATGCCTCTAATATCTACTGATTTTACTTTCGAGACTGTTTCTCTCACGGTCAACTTTACGTAGCTTGCTCAAGAGTTAGTTCACCCAACAATCCTTACTTACTTTCACAAGGCGAAAGAATAAATAATGTCGTGTATAAAGAGGTCGTTCTTGGAGATATGTAGTATTCATTCTCTTTTCTTCTAATGTCCTTCTTATGTAATCTCCAAATACGGAGAGAAAATGAGTATGTTTCTCTTTAGTACCGTTTTAGGACAAACCCACAAAAATTAACACATTATCTGAAGCCATTTTTGCATAGACCGTGAACTATCGGTAAACTTCAGTTTCAAAATTAATGCATCAACATTGCGCTAAACTATTTCTTCGTGTAGGGACAGATTATAACGAACTGCACCAAAAGACTGGATTTAAATAGAACAAGCCTAGTACAGAGAAACCTAGGCTTAGATTCACAGTCATTAGGTGGGTGCTGAGAAGGTCGTGTGCCATGGCTGAAAATTTTTGTCTTAACTACAGTAACATATGTAAATAACAAGCATCTATGTATGTAGAGACATTAAACCGAACGAAAAGAGCAAAATCAATGAAATTAGATCCCACAAATAATTAATAGAAAAAAGTTAGGTAATATTAGACAGATCGTCAATCCACATACTAGTTTAAGCTTGAGTAGCGTTGTTGATTCCGACAGTAGAACCTCGAAAGTGTTTCAACATGGGCCAAACCGAAAGCCACCGGACGGGTCATAGTTGTGGATAGTGAACGGCCTTTAAATATAAAGGTTGACTTGAATAAGTGCCTTGCAACGAATAAGCAGCCCCGGACAGTCAGCCAGCGGACAGTAAGAGTACTGTTTGCTTCAAAAACAAGACGAATGTGTGCTGTCTTTAAATCTTATTTAGCATTTTCTCGAACTAAGTGGCTTTATTAAAAAATGTCCTATATTTCCAGCTACATACATATGTGTATGTCAGCGCCATTTGGTCGTTGGACTAACATCATAAGTAAATAAAAAAAAATTTTTAAATAATCATAAGGGCGCTGCGAAATATGACCCCAAAGGTAAAAACGAAAAATTGCCCCAAATTTGAGGTAATAATTCATTATGCTTTTAGACCCAAAAAATTGTATGAAATTTGGCCCCATAAAAATGGAAGAACTACCCCAAAATGTAAATGAAAAATTGCCCCATCTTTCAGGGTTATTTTTCGTTATGAAACGTTACCCCAAAAACAAATGAAAAATTGCCCCAGAATGATTCAAAGCGAAAAAAGAAATGTTATTTATTAGCTGTTGTTTATTTATCCAATTCAATAAAAGCCAAAAAAAACTTAATTTAAATAAAAAAAGTTGTGTGTGAATACTTCTTACGCAAAAACCTCAATTGTATCCTCCACATTAGCTCTACAGTATGGGCAATTATAATTTTCAGAATTTGCAGATAAGAGGTTGTTACATAAAGCGCAAATCTTTAAATGTCTGCAGGGCAGTAAAACTATATTAGCGACCGCATCCTTACAGATAATACATTCCTTTTCGTTGGACATTTCTTCACTGCTGACTTCTTTTAGTTCTTCTTCCTCTTCTTCCTTAGAAATATCTTCGAAAATATTTTCAATTGGTTGCATGGAGCTACATACACCATGACTTTTACTGACCATCCGATTGAGAAAGTCCGATGCCTTAATTTTGCCCAAATCCAATAAATCGGTTGCCTCTTTTATTTTGGTCTCTTTGTCAATGGAAGTTTTCCTACGTTTTCTTGAAGAAGCACCTCCATTTTCTACAAGGGATTCAAATTGTCTACTTTTAAAAAACTCTTCGTTTCTAATAGCTTTGGTGAATTTAAAGAAATTTCCATTTCTTTGGATACATTTACCCAAAACACCATTGTACGCTTCTATTGCAGAAGTAGTACGGGTGTTTTGCTTATAAACAGTAAAATTGTTACTACCAATCTAAAAATATAAATATGATCATCATTTTGGTGCACAAGGAAACAATTATTTATACAATATGTGCTTACGTTTATTATCCACTGCTTTTCAAAGTATTTTAAAAAAGCACCAAATTTGTTTTGACTGTCCGTGAGATAGATTCCGGATCTAATTTCTTATTAATGTTGGTGGAAGCAGGGGTAGTGCCATTATTTTATGGTAAGCTGGTTTTGATGCTGGTTTGGAACTTCTTATATATTGGATCAGCGTGTTGTGTTTTCGTACATTTCTACGTACTGCTTGGCAGTAGTGAAACCTATATAAATATGAACAACACAAAGTATTGATTACGCGTTGGTGAGTTTTCAATATGTATATGTAAACACAGAGATTTTTTTTATATATGTAAGACTGTTTGATTTAAATACCATATACTAATCTGTCATTATGTCAAGTTGTTTATATTTTACGGATATTTCTTATGACGATTATTTCGAAGAATATGTGACAGATTAGTGTATTATAAATATTTGAATCAAATGCATATATTTTGAAAAAATCGCGCGATTTTAATGACAGATTAGTATACGGTATTTAAATCAAACAGTCTTACATATGTATATAAAAAAAATCTCTGTGTTTACATATACATATTGAAAACTCACCAACAACCGACTTGTTGAGCGTTAGGAAAAATAGTTTGTAGGGAACTTTTTAAAGCACTCTCAAAATCCGTTATTATTTTTGCAGGTTCCATATTAAATATATTATTTGTTATATATTCTAACATATGCTTATAACAGTCTTTAGACTCTTTATCCATTAATATAAAAAAAACTGGAAATATCTGTAAAGAACAGCAATACACGTTAAAAATTAAAAACATTATAATTACCAATACCTACTTCATCAAAATATTGAATATACATATATAATTAGTAACTGCTTAAAGCACCCGCGTGGCACGATTTTGAATGTTGCATCCATGAGGTATGTACGGTCGCATTGTAAAATGTTTTGTTTTATAATATCAATTATCTTTTCAGACTTAAATATACAGTAGGAGAAATCTTCCTCATTGATGCATGCTGCATAAAAATGCTTTTTGTTTTGGGAGTCCTGCGTTAAACCAAAATTTTCCCACACATTTTCATACATGAAGGCCTCAACAACTTCATGGGCTTTCTGAGGAGAGCATACATAATTTTTGCTGGCTATATACTGTAAGCCTCTCCTAATTTTCGAAAATTCTATTTCTTTTGTTTCATTCTGGAAGCTATTTTAGGCATACACTATTGGAAACTTGGAACGTTTCAAAATAATTTAATTATTACTTACTCTTTGGAAACATTTCTATATGCAGATCTTACGCTGCTAATAGCACTAATTTCTCCGCCCAGGGCTCCTGCAATATTGGCACTTTCTTCCTTTATCTTGTTTAGAGCACACAACTTTTTATATTCCTCCTCTTTGTGTTCATGATTGTGGGAAACGTTGTTTTTTGCTGGAACGCATGTTCCATTTCCCACATAGTTTATTCTGGCCTTGCAATCTTTTCTCCAGCATTCATACTTTACTACCTCCTTGTACACAGATTTCTTTTTAAATATCATTTTTTCTTCTTTTATATAAAGAAGCTTTGAATCAATTTTTTTGCCAGGAAAAAAACGCACTCCATAACTTTTATTTTTTTTTAACTTTTCACTTCAAAAATACTTTTATGTGTAGGCGATATTATTGAAAAGATTTGTTTAGTTCTTCGCAGTTGGTTTATTAATGAAAATTTTTTTAAAAAACTGCATTCATTACAAATTTTCTTAATTTTTAAAACATGGCTTGCTACAAAAATACTCAATTTCCTATTTCAAAGTTGTTTATTTACGAGTACTTAACAGTAGTATGGAAGAGACAATTATGTAACAGTAATTTACGTAATGACTAAATTAAGACATAATAAATATACCTATGCAAATAAAATAAGAAATGCATACAATCTCCTCTATACAAGTGCCAAGGTAACGTAATGTAATGTGTACCCCAATGTAATCATTATTAAAAATACTGCTACATATGAATGAATTTTTTGCAAGAGTTTGTTAATTACTGACCTATTTTTGAAATTTGAAACTAAAAAAATTTCAAAATATCTTTAATAAACGAAAATGAAAAATCACCCCAATAATTTGCACTGAATTTTTGGGGTCATTTTTCTTTTTTTTAAATTAATTTTTGTTCCATAAATTACAAAATGTAAAAAGGCCCCAAAAGGTTTTTTTTTTCTTTTGGGGTCTTTTTTCATTTTTATCTTTTGGGGCAGCTTTTCGTTTTACCCTTAAATGCAAAATTGTCCCAAAAAGCTGACGTAAAATTTCTTGTTGTTGCGTTTCATAAATTTTTTGGGGCCGTTTTTCGTTTTTATGTTGGGGCCATTTTTCCTGGGGTCATTTTTCGCAGCGCCAATCATAAGTAGTAGACAGACAAATAAGTATATGTATAAATTGAATTTTAAATAAACTTGCGAATATTTTTGCATTTGAAATACTCGTACTTTTGTTAAACGAGTTTAAGTTTATTTTTATAGAAACATATTATCATGATACATATATTCGTCTAACTTTTAATACATAATTAACATAAATTATTTTATCTTCTATTTTTTGAGCTACGAGTATTTTGTATATATGGATTATTTCTTTAAATAACATCCGCTAACAAAGTAGTGGGTAATATGCTAGTAATATAACGAATTCAAGAAGCAAATAATCTTAAAAGAATTAAAAAATTAAAATTAAGGAAGTGCACTATTTTATATACGGAAAAGAACATAACCTAATGAATATATTTGCATTTGTATGTGGCTTAAGTACTATAATATTGGTAATAAAATATATAGCCACAAACATACATTTACACAGCAGTGCCATTAATCATGTCATAGTGCTCTTGATTTTTGTTAGCAGTGCCACACATTACGCCTTCCATAACAACGTCGTTTGAACTAACATTGAACAGACTGGCATGTGAAATTCTGCGTTCACGTTCACGTTCAATTTCATCGAAATCAAAAGCTTCTGCCAACACAGCACTTGGATGACGTTGCTCGTCGAAAGCATAAGCTCGTTGAAATTTCGGTGGTCCCTGGTTGCCAGCTGTTGAACCCTTAGCCACAACTTGTTGGCTAGCTGCTGTTACAGCAGCAGCACTACTGTTGGAACGGGTAAGCGGAGTATGGTTGTTGTCATTGTTTTGTGCGGAATTGTTAACCACAGGATGAAACAAACGAAAGCTACCGCTAAAATTTGATGGTGACGAGGGTATGGCAGCTGGCCATTGTACTAACGGAGCTTGTTTTATGGAGGAGGAAACCGTTTTATAACTTGTACTGTTCTGCTTCTGCTGCTGGTATTGTTGTAAGCGATGGCGTTGTACGTAAATAGGTTGTTGTTGCTGAATAAAGCGTCGATTTAGCTCTTCATTTGATTTGTATACGCCACAACGTGAAGTATTCAGTTCTTGTTCTCTCGAAAAGTTCGAGTTACAGTTTTGTTGTTGTAATTTCTGCTGATGCTGCATCATTAATTTTGTCAATCTCTGTTGACTGGTACTGCATACACTGCGTAATTGCGTTGTACTTGCATTAAAACTCGTGCTTGTTAAGCTGTCTTGTGAGTCTGCATTACATTTCAGAAATGTTAAACGTTGTTGTGAACCACCGTAAGTACTGTCGGGCACTGAGCAATGCGTTTGCTGTGGTTTAGGGTGCTGGTCTGAGCTAAACTCACTGCCGCCTGTACTCAAATCATAAGTACTTTTTTGTAGACTTTCTCGAGTGCCAGTAGCAGCATAAATAGCGTTCAGTGATAAATTAGAGTTCAAGCGACGTAGATGATTGGGTTCCAAGTACGAGGATGCACGTCGGCCAGAGCGTATGAATTGTGGTATATTGAGAACGTTGTCTGCAAAGAGATACCATGCTGTTTAATTTCGCATTTAAACTCTAAAAACGGTTACTTTAATTTAGTTCAAAATAAATTCTGACTTAGTGAAAAGGAAAAATTAAATGTTTTTTTTTTTCCTAATACTACATCTGTTTCCTTACTTTTTGGGTAAAGTACGTGCAAATGAGAGCAAGCATAAGCCCAATACCCAGTTTATCAATCTCAAGTGGAAAAGTATACGAAAGAAAACAAAATGCACTCAGTTCCTAAAAATGCACGACTTTTGACGCAATTAAACGGGAACTCGATTAAGCAATACTCGGTTAATTGAATCGCCGGCGCAATTAAACGAAAATTCGTTGATTGAGCAATATGTGCAATAAAGAGAAACACCCATGCGTAGATGGAAAATAAAACTCATTTCTTTAGTTACATATTAAGTTAAAAAATTGTTTAGGTTTATTAAAACAAAACAAAAATCAGGTACGTTCATCGTACAATGTTTATGAAGAAACCGAACCTTGACCTTTTTGCCGCAAAATATTTTTTACGTTTGTGGAGCACAAAAAAAAATTAAGTAGACGGAATCAATTAAGAGAAACATTTGCTCTTGTTTTTCGCAATGCGGTCTTAATTTGCGAACCAATTAAGCAGGTGACGCAATTAAAAGGAACTCAATTAAACGGGTATTTTAACATAGACAGGTATACTGAATGATTTCGTTCCATGATTATTAGTGCAATAAAGCGGGGAACTCAATTAAGCGGAAATAACGGTACTCACATTCGAATGAATTTAGGTTTCTCTATTTCGCAGCCTTTCCTTATCGAACACCAAATAGAAGGTGACTGATATTTAAGTATGCTGACAAGACCTTCTAAATAAACCAATGCAAATTTTTATGAAAACACTTACGTTTTCAATCAAGCTTCCGTTCGAGTCATTGGGTCTCATGCATAAAATCGAGTAAAAGCGCTGAGTTGAAGCAGGTGAGCAATTGCTCATAAAGTCGAGTTCTATCAAACAGCAATAGCTTTTGCTCAATTTCGTATGCATAAAAAAGAGTTCAAACCAATTGCAATTAATTGAGCAAAGGGAGTTCAAACGTGTAATTGTTATTGAAGTGTAAACATGTCGTCAAGTGAAAGTGAAGTAGAAATAGAACTAAATAATAATAATAATAAAGTAGAAAATGACGACATTTCTAAATTTTTAATGGAAAAAATAAAACAAAATAATTATTTATTAGAAAAGAGTCAATTACCAAGTATAAAAAAGAAAAAAAAACAAACTATAGAAGAATGTGTAAAAGAAATTAAGCAGAAATTTGGAACTGAATTAACGGGGAAAATATAATAAAAAAATAGCTAATATGAAATGTCGTATAAAAAATAAAATAGACATAAATAAAACAGGCAATAAAAAAATAAATTTAAAAAACTGGGAAACTGATTTGTCACAATTGCTTTGTGCTAATTCAAATCCCTCAACAAACAAACTTCCAGGTAAGTGTAACGTTATCGAATTCAAATTTTGTTGTTGATTTCGCTCGTCGTTTATTTTTTTACAGTTCATCTCTCTCTTGGAACTAATGATGACAACTGTACGTTTGATACATTAGAAGAGATATCAGCAACAACATCCTTAGAAACAAAAAGAACAGCAACACCAGTAGCAAAACATCAAAGAAAGCGCCGTTGCACTGATAATGATGACCAACCTGTAATTTTTTTTTTGTATTTTATTTTACATTTTGCTATATGTTGTTTATTTTGAAGGTTAACAAAAAGTCAACAGCAGTTTTGAGTCGTTATGAAACTGATGAGACAAGAGATTTGAATTTTCAAAGTCTGCAGAGGCTTGTTTTGTTAAAACAAAACAAAGCCCTTTCTGCAAAAATGCAAATTTTGCAAGAAAAACTTGTGGAAAGAAACTTGCAATTACATGAATTTTGATTTTTATTAATATATATTTAATGCCTAAAATTGAATTATATATATTTTATTTTTGTATAAAACAATGAAATGTATTTATGTTTTTTATTTTTATAGACCAAAAAAATATTTAAGATTTCCATTTATATTATTTGTATAATAAACTAATTTGATAACAAATTTGCGATCATCATCCTTTTGTTTTTTCCAGCTTCTGAATTTCTTGCTCTTTGTTGTTCGATATCATTATCTAATTGGCATACATCATTATTGTTGTAATCGTCATTGATAAAGATATAATCGTCTTTTAAAAATTTAGCTATGTTATGCAAAATGAAACAACTGGCTATTACGTAGGGCGCTAACTCTGTCGATACACGAATTTTGTATTGAAGTATCGAAAATCTTTGCTTCAATTGCCCAAAACACAGCTCTATAATGACACGTTCCCTTGTAAACACTTTGTTGAATGTTTTTTCGATGTTAGTTGTTGGGTTCCGGAATGGTGTCATTAGCCATGGGCATATTCCATAGCCCTCATCCCCGAGAAGTAATGCATCGTTTGTGGCATTTTGCATAATTCTACATAACTTGCTATTTCGTAAGATACGTGAGTCATGAACTGAACCAGGCCAGGATATGTCAACGCTTGTAAGAAGTTCTTTTCCATCACAAGTTGTATAGAAGGTTGCAAAGAAAAGTAAGAGTTGCAAAACGAAAAGAAATGTTTGCTGTGTTAAAGGGGTGTTTGAACATTTCTGATTCTCATTTTGTTCATGGGAATTATGGAATAAGTAGTTAAGTTTCAAACAAACTTTTAAGAATTTTTCAATTCTACTAATGAGTTGATTAGTACCAACGAAATGTCGCCGGCATATAGATTGCTGACAAAGACAGCAAACAATTTTTAAAAAGATTCAGTTTTGGACCTGAATTAATAAATTTACGACTGTTTATATGTATGTATGTGTATCTATAAATTATTTTTGAATTTTGTATATTTGTTTGTGTTTGTTGAAATCACTTTTTCAAAACATTGTCATGCTTATGAATTCCGTCGTAAAAATGATATCATGAATTCCGACGTAGCTACGAAATTTTCGAAAATCAGGAGATTGGTATTATGAATTCCGAATGAAACGTACTTTTAGCGTTTTTTTTTATCAAAAATTTGTACGAACTCTTCTTACTGTCGTTAGAATACAAAAATAGTGAAAAATAGTCGTTAGAATACAAAAATAAGAACAAACTGAAAAGAAGTTCTTAAATTGAATAAAAACAATTTTTAAGTAGTTATAAAATTATATTCTTTTAATAATTAATTGGTATATTTTAAAATACTTATTGGTTTTGCCTTGATTTCGAACAAAAAAGTAATACAAACTAACTGCTGATTTTATGTGTTGAAAAAATCGCTTCATATACATACACCATTGCAACATCTGATAGATTGCTTGAAAAATAATTAACCATGTAAACAAACAAAAAAACCACCTTTTATGTATAGAATTAAATGTGTGTACAAAAACTTAGGTAAAGAGAATGGCAACACTAACTTCGAATCCGTCAGAATTCATAAGACCTTTTTGTTTTGAATTCGTGACAGCCCTGCAAAAAATCCGACCAGTTCATACACGCGTGTTTGGACTAGTCAGCAAATGACCAGAGAATGGTCCAAAACTACTCTAAATGTATTAGAAAAAAATGGTCTTTTTAATGTTTCGATGTCCTAGGGCTGGACTACTTAACCCAGCTTTGCATTACATACGAGTAGTCTGAAAACTAATCCATGGAATACTCCATAGGGTTAGTGTCGAAACTACTCCATTAAATAACCCAAGGGACTAGTTTTGAAAGTAGTACATAATGCTACTCCATAGTATGGCCCATAAGGGTAGTTTCGAAACTATTCCATACTGCTCACCAGAGGAATATAATTTTTACACAATTTTTCTTTGTTTGAAAAGAGTTAATATTTATTAAAATAAAATTTTTGTGGAATTCATAGATTTCACAAATTTAATTGAATTTTACATAAATTTAATTGAAACAAGGTAAAACATAAAAAAACAATTACAAAAGAAATAACACATTCACAGTCAGTCTATTTGTTTGAATTATATAATAACTCTATATATATATATATATATATATATATATATATATATATATATATATATATAATAACTCTATATAACTTTGTATAATCTTTCAAGCTCTTTTTGCCGCAGATTCCATTTGCATTGTACATTATGCACAATTCGCGAGAGAATATGCGTTCAAAATTTTTCATTACGTTTCCATCAATAAGGCAGTTTATTGCAGATACCTGAAAAACAAACGAATGTTCAAGAAATCAATTTATTAACTATTTTTTCAATTATTTAAACTTTTAGCAATTAAATATACCTATTTAAGTTTTTTTTTGCCATTGCTGTCTTCTACATACATATTTACATAGGTTGCAGACACGTTTCGCGCACTAATATACTTAGAAATTTTTCTTTTTCGGCTTTTAAAAGTCGTCGTTTGTGACGAGAACTACACAGAATTTTTATTTCTTTTATTATTATTTTATTTTATTGATAATTATTAATATTACAGTAAAACTTGCTTACAATTTCTCAATTTTTACTTTTTTATTTCTTCGCACAAGTGCGCACCACGCTTAAAGAAACAGAATGAAGATAAAAACATAAGAAAAGAAAAAGGTAGAATAAAAAAAACGAAAAATAAACAACAACAACAATAGCAACCGCTTCAAAGAAACGAACAGCAAACTCATTTTTAACATGACATGGTCCATGTCTGCATTACACAGGACCATATTGTAACCAGTCCAATTGGACTACATAATCCAATTATATTTGCAGGCATTTTTATACTAAATAATTTTAATACTAAATAATAGAAAATAAAAACAATGACGATGACAAATTGTTAGCGAAATATCGAACAATGAAGAAAGAAATATATAAAGACCTGAAGCTTTAAAAAATAGTGTTGTTAATTTCAACATATACATACATACGCACACTTATATTCCATAAGAGTCTTAAGTTAGAAAGAAACAGCCTTTTTGATTAAAGAATCGTTCTATACCTGACTCTTTTCATCATTTTAAATGGCATCACTAATAAATAGTAACAACAAGGAACTGTCGCAAATAAAAAATAAATTGAAGACGCTCGTGAAAATTTTTAAAAAGTTTTAACAAAATTTGCATAAAAATGTAAATAAAAGTAAGCACTGATGATCAACGAGCTTAAGGTCATATTTTATTTTCATTTAGATATTTATTAAAAAAGAAAAGATATTAACAGTTTATTTATTTATTTAGGGATACCCTGCATTTTTTTATATTTTTTTATTCTATTTTGTATATAATAATAACAATGTTAAAATTAAAATCTGATTATATTGTGTGTTATTTTTACTTCTTAATAAGTATTCACTGGATTATCAGGAAAATCAGAGGTAAAGTACTTTGGAACTATTTATTTAAGCTGATCCTATTCACCAGTTAATTAACTGGTACCTCGGTATCAAACATGGGATTGATACTGTGGCACTATTTATTTTATCAGACCGAATTAACCAGTTAATTCACTGGTACGACGGCATCAACCACGGGATTGATACTGCGGCACCGGTAAACACATTGTCTCATAGTTATCTATAGGGGGGTCAATTGACTGTTTCTACGACTACCACATGTTAAAATCTCCGGTCGTTTTACCGGTAAAAATACTAACAGTGTCCCTTAGTGATAGGTGAAAGTACCAATTTTTGACCGGTCCACCGCACTGCAGGGTATGTTCTGACACATACACTCGATACTCATCGTTTCATGTGTGTATGTGTTTTAAACAGTGATGCCAGTGAACTTTGCTCAAATCTCAATTTTTGGGAAAAATCGGCAAATTAAAAATTGGAAGATTAAAAATAAACTTCTTTCTTGATGAAATCCTGTGTATTAATTTGAAAAACAAATTACTTAGAAGGACAATTTGTTATTAGTAACTAATGTTTATAATATACGTATAAAATAATAAAAATTTTATACAAAAGATTGTAGTTTGCACTTTAGGGTAATTTCTTTTAATAACACTTACCCCGCATTTAGACGGGAAAGTGCTTGCATTATATTATGGTATATGTACGTGTTACGAATAAAAATTTCAATTAAATCTGTGACTTTCATGAAAATTTCTTACTTAATTTCAAAGGAACGTGAAAGTTCATTTTGTAAATGTTGTCAAAGCGAAGAGTTGCAAGTATTATAGTGTTGTTTACTACTGAAATAGAATTGCCAAGACTACTACAAACATAAATTTATAGGGCAACATTCGAAAATGATTTCTATTGCTAAACTTTTATTAATAAATTTAACAAGTAAGAGTGCTATATTCGGCTGGGCCGAATCTTAAATACCCTTCACAATGGTACATACATTCTGATTGATTTTTGGTGCGAAAAGTTGTTTTATTTGGCTTTTAAAGCCGATGTCTTGAAATATCGGGAGACGCTATATCTGGGGTATATATGGGCCGATTTTTTCTGAATTTCAGTATCAGATCCACTACCGGGATTTAACACAGGCTGCAAAACTTTTATTTAAATAATTCTTAATATGCTCAAGTTCAACCACTGGATGACACCAATTCTTTTTAATATCAATGAAATAAAGAAAAGCAAAATGTATTTCTTAATTATTTATCAGTTAACGTTATAGTAAAATTTATTCAACAAAAAATTGCATATAATTGCATTATTTTTGAATTATAATGCTAAACATTGCCATTAAGTGTGATTTTCTTTTCAATTTACTTACGCATGTGGGTACATGCATACGTATGTTTGTATGTACCTATAATAAAAAACTCTAAAATAAATTCTTTGTTATTGAATATTTTCAGTGTGTTCCATAAAACAATGATTATATACATACAAATATACATACATACATATTTACATTGCTTGCTTTTAAAAAATGATTTTTTTCTTGTGCACGTTGTTGATGATCTGTTGCGTATCATCATACACATGTATGTGTGTATGTACATATGTAAGTACGTAGGGATAAACAAAATGATTTTTTGTGTGAATGAATTTGAAGACGCAATTGTGTAAAAGAATTTCATTGCGTACCCTTTTTTCAACAATTCTTTATATCACTTTCATTTTCAAGTTCGTGTATACATACCTACACATTTTTACACCAAAGCAAAAAAATTGTTTATGCTAACCTACTTGCATGCATACATACATACATACATATGTAGATACATACATACCTACATACATACAAACGTATCTTCATACATACATTCATACATACATACATACATTCATACATGATCGCAAATATTTTCGAATTTTGCTTTTAAACATTATATACATATGTATGTATCATTATGATCGATTTTTGGTACCAAAAGTTGGGTGCATATGGGCCGATGTCCAAAAATGTTCTAATTTTGCCTCTGAACAGCCTGTATGTACCATTCCGACAAATTTTTAGTGCAAAAAATAGTTTCGTTTGGCTTCCAGCGCCGACTTCTTGAGATATCGGGAGGCGCTATATCTCGAACATATATGTGAGATGACAAAAAGATTTCCAGTTTTGCATCTGACTAACCTATATGTATCATTCTGATTGATTTTTGGTGCCAAAAGTTGTTTTATTTAGCTTATAGAGCCGATTTCTTGAAAAATCGGGAGACGCTATATCTCAGGTATATATAGACCGATTGCAGACATTTTCAAATTTTGCTTTTAAACACCTTATATGTACCATTCTGATCGATTTTTGGTACCAAAGTTGTTTTATTTGGCTTTTAGAGCCGACTTCTTGAGAAAACTTGAGGCGCTATATCTCGAGTGTATATGGGCCGATGTCCAAAATTTTCCACGTTTGCCTCTAAGTAGTCTATATGTACCATTCTGATTGATTTTTAGTGCCAAAAATTGCTTTATTTGGCTTAAAGAGCGGATTTCTTGAAAAATCAGGAGTCGCTATATCTCAGATATATATGGACCGATTTCAAAAATTTTCCAATTTTGCTTTTAAACACCTCATATGTTCCATTCTAATCGATTTTTGATACAAAAAGTTGTTTTATTTGGCTTTTAGAGCCGACTTCTTGAGAAAACGGGAGGCGCTATATCTCGAGTGTATATGGGCCGATGTAGAAAACTTTTCCACTCTTGCCTCTAAATAGCCTATATATACCATTCTGATTGATCTTCGGTGCCAAAAGTTGTTTTATTTGGCTTATAAAGCCGATTTCTTTAAAAATCGGGAGACGCTATATCTCGGATATATATGGGCCGATTTCAAAAATTCCTTAATTTCTAGGATCTAATGGGCACTAAAAATGATATGGCTTAGTTTTTAAGAAAAAATTTTTTTTCAAAAATCTGAATAAAAAAATTTCAAAAAATACCCCTCAAAACCCGGTTTTTTGAATATATCTCGGCTATCCGTGGACCTATCTTACTGAATTTCAATAGCAGACCCACTACCGGGGTTTAACACGTTTTAGCGAAAGAATGAGGTTTCTATCTCAAACCGTTTTCTCAGAAACGGTATTTTAACGACTACAGACGGACATCGCTCAATCGTAATCGCTATTGATGCTGATCCAGAATATATATACTTTATGGGGTCTTAGATGGATGTTTCAATGCGTTACAAACGGAATCACAAACTTATATACATATACCCTTACACATTTATGTGAAGGGTATAATAATTATCACTATAAATATACTTAATTTTTGTTTTTTTTTCATATTTGCTGTAAACATGTTTTAAATGTACAAAATAATTTGAAATTCACAATTCTCAAAACTCTACAGCAATACTGAAAATTTGTATAAGCCGTGCAGTAGGCAACCATGTTTACTACCTTGTCACTTTAATTTCAGTAAATGTCAAAAAATTACTTTCGGGAAAATTTTGCTGAAAGTTGACTTCAAAGTTAGAAAATTGTGAGGGTGTTGGTAAAAAAGTGTGAGTGTATTGCAACTTTCAGGCATTTACTTTCCCGTCTAAATGACGGGTTAGATACGATATATCACAAAAGCAATGCATTTCACTTCACTTCTCAAATGTGTAATTAAAATAAAAACCCATTGTTTCGTGCTTACAAAAGTTATCGCAATCATTATGCTAGAGGAATATAAAAATACTTTAAAAAAAATTTTTTTAAGTGTAGAGTATTGTTCATGTAGCCCTCTAATATGAATTATAGTTAAGTTCTATATGTCAATCTCAATTTGCTCTTTAATAATACATCGTATATACTCTTTTAAACATGATTACATGCATCACTTTGAAACCAATTCTTATAATAAACTCAAGACAGTTGTCATTTGAATTCCAAAAACCACACTTGTCTTTTAATCGCTTTGCGCTCAGTACATTACAAATTGGCGACGAGTCAAAAAAAAAAGTTATGGCACTTGAATATATAAAAATAAATAAAATACATATTTCTCTACCAAAATTATATTAATAAAATAGAAAAAAAAAAACCGCATAAATACATAAATGAACATGGAATCAGGCATACATTAACGGCTCCATGTCACCAATCCACTATCGGTCAAGCCGAAAATTTCATTAAGACATTTAACTGGTTGGATACTGGTGAATCGCCTGCAAAGGTATTTTTCGGTAGACAGCTAAAAACTCGTTTTGCTAAACTCAAACCTCCAACTACTTACCAAAAAATAATAAGTTCTCAAAATTCAAACGTTACATACTACAAAGGCAAAAGAAATGAATCCTTTCAAAAGGGACAAAAAGTAATGGTGCGAGACTACCGTAAATAAGCCTAGTTGGACTCAAGCTGAAAAAAAACAAAAATTTGGACCTCGGTCATATTCGTGTGCCTTGGATCACAATAATTGCGTTATCAAACGTCACATGAATCAAATCAAAAATCAAAGGCTCATGCAACAACAACCAGTTGAACTAGATACTAAACAAATGCACATGTTGTCTTGAATGCTATTTAAGACACTCTATTTTTTAGCAAATACTTCAGTGCACTTACTTCTTGTTTTGCATGACACACACAATGTGTGCCAACAACAATATTAAACAATAGCTGTACTCAGCGTTTGGTGCGTTTTTGGTTGCGACTATTTGCATTTGCGATTATATTGCAACTGATATTGAGCACCCTTTTTAACAACTTTGAAAATTTTATTGCACTCCAAATAACAGCTGATAAATTAATACACAATTTTTTTTTTGTTCTGTGGGTGCCTACATATGTATGTTTGCATATACAAATGTATGAATGTATGTATGCACATATTTGTTTTTTATACTTACCTCTATATTTTCTGTGTTCTCCAAATAATCTAAAACGATTTTTATTTCTTCAGATGACCACTTTTTATTAGATTTTTCACGTTTTATTTATTTTTTTTTGGTAATTGCTGTTGGCTCTATTTCTAAAATTTTTTGTTTGCTTTGTTATAAAATGTCAGCTGTTCGAGTGTCAGTGTTGCAAATGCTATACTCATACGAAAAAAGCAACACGTAATTAGCGGTGCGTAAATGCAAAAATATTGCGAGTGCAACCTTGTATATTTTGTTGTTGGGTTGCAAAGAAAATGCAACGATTTCTTGCATTCGCACTTACGCAAGACACTTGAGTTAAGAATTTCCTTCTTTTTGTTTATTAAAAAATAATTTTTTTACTCCAGGATACCAATCGTATCCTAAAGTTTTTCTTTATTTAAAATTATTTTTACAAAATTTAGATTGCTAGTTTAAGAGCGTTCTTGTTGAGCTGCTCTTGGTGAGTTCTACTTATGAACTCTGCTGAGTTTACTTATGAACTGTGCTGAGTTTACTTATGAACTGGGGCAAATGTATTTTACATTTGTATTTATACATCTGCCAAACTCGAGATAAAATTGTTTACTTGGTATATTATTATTTCTTATCATCTATTCTAATTATCATTACTTATCGTCTACTATGTTTACAAATATTTGTTTTCTTAATTATCCTTTCTTTTAGTCTACTGTAATGTCTATGTTTACAGAATCTTTGTTTAGGGTTAATCATTTCTTAATGTCTACAGAATGTTTGTTCTCTTACGGCCTAATTCATAAACACATTATAAGAGTGTTATAAACAACTTATGAGCAAAAATCCAGAAAAGTGTATTCATAATCGATTTATAGCTTATTATGCTGTTTATAACCATTTTATAAATTGGATATTTTTATTGTGGCCTCTACCCAACGCGTTTAAGCGTTTAATAGTGAAAATTGTTGAATTGAGGATTTTTTATTTTAACACTATTTATAAAAATTTTTTGCTTCTTGAATGTGTATATGATTGCATTTCATTGTTTCTTACACCAAATTATCATTACACATTAAACTATGAAATTCGAAAATATGTACATATGTACTTTAAATTCTACGAAATTCTAAGAATCAGTAATATACAGTCATAAAGACACTTTAACCCTGCAAAAATCATCTCATTTTTTTATCAAACAAATTTTTCTTTAGTTTTCATATAAATTACAAATATTTTGACGAATTATATCGATACAATACACAAAGAAATACAGACGTACATACATACATACATATGTATAATACTATCTCTATTGCAAATTTGAATTGACATGTACGTATGTATGTATGCATGCATACACATACATATCTACGCACAAACAACAGTAGCGATCCTGCCTGTATTTACAATGTATACACACGCATTGGCTTCTACTTAACTATAAGCGTTTGATAAAGAGACATTCGTTGAGTTGATGAAGAGTTGCGAAGAAAAAATTCATCAATAAAATAATTTTAATAAAAGATATTGTTACAAATTTGGTCGTGAACGGACCGATTGTGATTGTTCTAGAACGTACTAAATCATCGTTATTTTATATGTGCGTATATTGTCTTGTTATTATTTGTAAATGAACACAGGAGGTATATACACACATGCATACATAGAAGCTTGTTGATAAACAAAACGGCAGCACAGCGAGTGTGCAAGTTAACAGCACCGGCAACTCTGCCGACCAACTAATTTCTGCCTGATCAGCACCTTGTAGGTGAACAACCTCAACATGCGCGTTTGATCCAATTTCAACAATAACCTGGTTGTGGGAAAATAGTTTTGCTGGATCAGCGTCTGGTTGTTTGCACATGCCGATGCAACGTGAGCTGTGAAGTCAACAAGCCAAAAGTTGGGACAACAATTAATCAGTCTTGGTTACGAGTTCGTTAAGTGCGGTATAATTAATATTAATGAATCAGTTTTAACTTTAAATAAAATTCTTGCATTGTTTTAAAAATCAGTTTTAACTCCAAATAAAATCCTTGTATTGATTTAAAATCATTTGTGTAATTTTTATTGGCGCTGTGGTTGCGCCCTAATTAATTTTTTTAGCAACATCAATTGGGGAATCTTAACTGGCGCCCGAGCAGGGACCCACAAAATACAGTGGTGTCCTTTATAATATAAAAAGGATAACGAAATAAAAAAGTTCTGCGATTCCTACGGGACCCTCCAGAACTATAACTTACAAATAAAGAATAAATAATTAAAGTATAAAAACGCCCCTCCTTTGCCAAACTGATACTCCTGGTGATCCCTAAAATTATCACAGAAGGTTATCAGAGCAAATGTGAAGGTACCTGTACCCCAGTAGGTATCCACGACAAAATAAATATCTAATCAAAGTGGATACTAAAAAGGAAAAATACGGCCCTTCCGTGAGGGAACAAAAGATTTTCCAATTGATCGGGTAGTCGGAGTAGCCAAGGCTCAAACAAAATTTTTTTTAAGAAAAGAATAAAATTCAATATAATTAAAAAATTAAAATTAATAAAACATAAAAAAGAGAAAATATTCAAATTTAGAATCATAACACAAAAGTTTAAAAAAATTAATTATAAAAAAAAAAAGAAAAAGAAGAACAGTTTTATAAAGAAGATACAAAAAATTAAAACGAAAGGATAAATATACATGAAAAAAAAAAAAAACAAAAAATATATATGTATGAAAAATATATAGAAAAATTTTGCGCAATATAAGAAAATAAAATTCAAGCATTTTTATAAGAAAAAATTTTTAAAATTATAAAGAAGTGGAAGTGTGAAATAAAAAAGTGGGTGAATAAGTATACCATTGGTGGCGATTATCAGGTGAGTCCTTTTACCACTATTCCGAAAATTTTCTTTTATCTGTGACCATGGAAGAAATGAAAGTGAGCCTAACCACTCTTACGGGAGCCGTTAATCGTCTCTTGGAGCAGGTTAAATTAATGGAGAGTAGGCTAAATGGGATAGAGCAGAGTAATAATATAGCCGAGTTGAATATAAGGGTAGATCAGATTGAAAGACAGGGCCGTAGTGACTTAGATAGTGCCGAGGTAACCGCTTTCACACTACAGGTGCCAAGAACAGAAGAGGACCTTAAGTCAATTAGTCGACTTCCCGATAGCGTCAAGGAGCTGCGATCCTTCGAGGGTAACCCTTTGCACTATGTGTCATGGGTGCATTCTGTCGAAATGATTCTCAAAGACTTCGAAATCGTGAAAGACAAGCCCATATACCGCTCGATAGTACAAAGTATTAGGCAAAAAGTGGTTGGAGAAGCTGATGCAGCCTTGGTATCGTATAATATTTTTGAGGCGGATTGGTGTGAAATGAAAAAAATATTATCCCTTCATTATGCTGATAAGAGGGATGTTCAGACGCTTGAACATCAGCTCAACCAGCTTTCCCAGGGAACATCGAAAGTTGATGAATTCTACTCCACGGTTAATCATCAACTTTCTCTTATTATTAATAAACTTAAGACGGAAACCTTTAGCGAAGAAACCGTTAATGCTTTGATAGCAACTCACCGGAATAGGGCCTTGGATATATTTATACGGGGTCTTAATCCAGAACTTTCTAGAATGGTGATTATTCAACGACCCAAAAATTTGCCAGAGGCATATTCGGCCTGCCTCGAATTGCAGAATCTGACCATGAGAAATAATATTCTGCACCCGAGGGCAAATATTCGAAGCAATACGCAACAATTCGTTCAAACGCGTACAATTGTTCCACCAAGACCTCCCAAACCTTACCCTCGTAACCAACCCCCAAATAATTTCAGATTTAATTCTTGGCAACAGAGAACTAACAACTATCAACAAAACCATTTTGATCCGCATCATAAGCCTTCACCTTTTCCTAGGCAATACGAGGCCAAACCAGAGCCGATGGAAGTAGACCGCTCAATGCAAACGCGAAGAATTAATTACATGAATCGCCCTAAGCAAGCTGAAAAGAGAAGCGGATCCGGAATATTCAATAGGGACAAGCAACCGCGCCTATTTCATTTAGATGTCAACCAGGGCTATTCGGAGGACACTCATCAAGAAGAAGAAATAGCAAACAATTTCGATGATGTGTCAAGTGAACAAAATTTTATGGAGGGAGGCCATCAAGCCTACCTTACGTAGAATATGTGACCACTAAAAATAGAAAATTTGAATTTTTGATCGACACCGGCTCGAACAAAAATTATTGCAGCACTAAATTATCTACCGGAAGCATACCTTTATCTAAACCACTTGTAGTTAACACAGCAGGTGGAAAAATTAAAATAAGTAAAAAAATTGTAGGAAGGTTCTTTTTACGCTATGGAATATTAGACCCCCTTACATTCTACGTGTTACCTGGTTTCAATAGTTTTGATGGAATTATAGGTGACGATAGCCTCAAAGAGTTAAAAGCAGTGGTTGACAGAAAGGAAAACATTCTTTTGATCAGGGATACAATTAGGATACCCCTTAAGGAAAAAATTTCTTGTAGTTTAAATTATATATTGAGCGAATCAATGTCGGTAGGGACTAGAGAAAGGATTAATGAAATTATTAGTAAATACAAGAACTTGTTTGGGCCACTTGAAGACAGCCGGGCTGTCGCTACAAATGTGCAAGCAGCAATTAGGACGACAACGTCTGAACCTATTTATTCAAAAAGTTACCCATATCCTGCTGCAATGAGGGACGAGGTCGAAAAACAAATTGGCGAGTTACTATCTGAGGGAATAATACGCCCCTCGAAAAGTCCTTACAATTCTCCAATCTGGGTAGTGCCGAAAAAGCCAAAACCAAATGGAGAAAAACAGTATCGGTTAGTTGTTGATTATAAAAGACTTAATGCGGTGACAGTACCTGACACATACCCAATACCGGACATTAACGCCACTTTGGCGAGTCTGGGCAACGCAAAATTTTTCACAACTATTGATTTAACTTCTGGATTTCACCAGATTCCAATGAAACCATCAGATATTCCTAAAACCGCATTTTCGACCATGAATGGAAAATTTGAATTTCTCCGCCTCCCTTTCGGGCTGAAAAATGCTCCTGCGATCTTTCAGAGAATGATAGATGACGTTCTCAAGGAGTTTATAGGGAAAATCTGTTATGTCTACATAGACGACATAATAGTATTTGGTCGTAATGAGGTGGAAACCTTGGAAAATGTTGACACAGTTTTCAGAAGATTGGAAGAAGCAAATCTAAAGGTCAATATCGAAAAAACCCATTTCATGCAATCGGAAGTTGAATTTTTGGGATATGTGGTGAGCTCTGAGGGTATAAAACCTGATCCAAAAAAGGTAAAAGCTATCGAAAACCTCCTACCCCCTGCTAATTTGAAGGAATTAAAAGGATTCTTGGGAATGACGTCGTACTACAGGCGTTTCATTGTAGACTACGCGAAGGTCGCAAAACCACTAACAAATTTAACAAGAGGAGAAAATGCACAGGTAAAGGCTAGTCAATCGAAGAAAGTTTCAGTAAAATTGGATAACGAAGCATTACTTGCCTTTCAAACGTTAAAATCTCTCTTGACTACAGCAGAAATTCTTGCGTTTCCTGACTTTGAAAAACCATTCAATCTTACAACCGATGCTTCGAACTACGCTATTGGCGCAGTCTTGTCACAAGGAGAAATTGGCAAAGACAAGCCAATTGCTTATATATCCCGTTCACTGAACAAAACGGAGGAAGGGTACGCCACAAACGAAAAGGAAATGCTGGCTATTGTGTGGGCGTTGGACAATTTAAGAAACTATCTATATGGTGCCAAAAAAATTAAAATCTATACTGACCATCAACCTCTTACCTACGCGTTAGGTAACAGGAACTACAACGCTAAGTTGAAAAGATGGAAGGCTCGCATAGAAGAATATAACCACGAGTTGATCTATAAACCTGGTAGATCAAACTACGTTGCGGATGCTCTCTCTAGGTTGAGAACTAGTGTCAACCATATCAGTGACGAATCCACCATAACCGCCAGCGAAGTTGACTCCCAAATAACAAGAACGGCGTCAGAAACAAGGGAAGCAGATTCAATGTCTACGGGCTCAACCATTCACAGCGCAGACCAAGATAGCTCCGACCTCATTCCCCACATGGAAGTCCCGGTTAACGTTTTCAGGAACCAAATAATTATCAAAATCGGACCAGAACTACAATCAAGTGAAATACCGCATAAAAACTTCCTTCGTCACTATTTCTCAGCTCCTGCGTGGGATGCTAAAAAACTTTTAGACGTCCTCAAAAAAACACTAAATCCCAACGTAATTAATGGAATTAAATCTCCAGAATCGTATTTGCCAACTATACAAGAACTCCACTTGCAACATTTTTCAAGATACAAGATTAGGATCGCTCAAAAAATAGTTAGTGATATCCGCTCAGAAAATTTACAATTTGAAATTATTCAGAAAGAACACCGCAGGGCACATAGAAATGCTAGAGAAAATAAGAAACAAATTCTGGAGGAATACTATTTCCCACGCATGTATGCCCTCGTCAGAAAGTTCGTAACGAATTGCGACGTATGTAATACTAACAAATATGATAGAAACCCCTCAAAACCGCAATTCCAAGAGACTCCTGCACCAACGATGCCATGTGAGATTTTACACATGGACATAATGGAGATACAAAACCAGAAATTTATATCTGTAATCGACAAGTTTTCGAAATTTGCCAAACTTTTCCATATAAGTGATAGGTCTGTTCTGAATGTCAGGGAAAAACTAGTGAAAATACTTCATTACTTTACAGTACCCAAAATTTTAGTCACTGACAACGAAAGTAGTTTCATGAGCCCTTTGATTAGAGATTTTCTGGAAAGGCTAGGGGTAAAGATTTATCTTACGCCATCCCAACGCAGCGAAGTAAATGGTCAAGTGGAACGCCTCCACTCAACTTTGATCGAAATTTATAGGTGCCTAAGGGTAGAACATGCGGAACTAAGTGTACTGGAATTAATGTACGTTGCAGTAGATAGGTATAACAATACCATGCACTCGGTCACTGGAAAAAGACCCAGCGACGTCTTTTTTAACAGGACAAAAACATCTGACTTTAGGAAACTACTCGAAGCTCGCTCCAAAATAAATAGAGATCTCGGTAAGATTATCAAAAGAAATATTAAAGAACGTAACAACCGAATGAATAGGAAACGCTCATCGCCAAAGCAATATGCGAAGGGCGACGTAATATATGTTAGGATTAAAAGTATAAAAAGCAAGAACAAAGCTATATATAGAAAGGAAATTGTAGAAAAGGACAACAAGGTCACAGTGCGTACAGCGAGTGGTAAAAGGATCCATAAAGCCAATATAAAAAATCTAAAACAAAATTAAAAAGAGAAAACTTCCACTTCTTTAAGAAAAAATATATAGAAATTAATAATACCATACAAGAAATATGAAATATTCAAGGGTGGCTAGCATAATTAACAAGAGCCGGCCTATAAGTGGGATAGATCGTACCTTAGTAGGTTGGGGGAGGCATGCCTGCTCTCGACTAAAACGGAATCACGCGATCCCTCCATGGCAAGTTCGAGACAAAAGCAAGACCAACCCAAAAGTATGAAAAGCAAAATACACATATAAAGAAAGCAAAATATAAAACGAAAAAAGAAGAGCAAAAATTAGAAGTATATACAAAATATGCTATAAATCTTTTTTTTTACGAAACATAATTAATAAAAAATATTTTTTCCTCTTAGAATAAAGAGCAATTAGAAAAAATAGTAACAGTAAAAAGAATAAAATATAAAAAAAGGGGAAGGGTACTTAGTACATAAGATATTAATTAAAACTAATCAATCACTTCACATGTCATCTAAACATTTTGCATCGGCATCGCCGGGCTTATCATAATCATTTATATTTTTAAATACTAAATTGCTATTTTCAGAAAAATGGTTTTCAAGTTGGTTTTTTCTACCGTTGCATTTGTAAATATGATCATCTTAAATGCAGAGCAGATTTATCGCTACGACGTCCCTATAGTTACTGTAAGAGCCGGAAACGCATGGACTATTAATGGAAATTTCAAACTGGTCCACATTATAAACTTAGATGAGTTCGCAACAATTGCCGACAATGTAACTGCGCTTCTTCAAAACTATATGCCACCCAGTAAGACGAGGGAAGTAATAATCTATCATCTGACGCAAGTACAAGAAAGACTTATGGAATTGGGAAGCATACGAACAAGAAATCGTAGATCAATTGACTGGATCGGCTCCGCCTGGAAGTGGGTAGCCGGAAACCCGGATGCCGCAGATTGGAACTCCATTTTAAAAAGCCAAAATGCAATAATAGACAATAACAACGAGCAGTATAGGATCAACGAACAGCTCCTGAATACTACAAATGAGGTTGTCCGAAAAACTAACGAGCTCATTGACAAAGTGAACGAAGTTAGCAATGGAAAAGAATCCCAGAGAATTGGACAGGACACGATGAATCAAGTTCTTATTTTGAAAGACACTATTAATGAAGTGATGAGAGCGTGTCAGCTGGCTAAAGCTGGAATAATTAATACAAACCTGCTAGATAGGACTGAAGTTGAAAAAATCATTACCGAAATGGAGACACTGCCGTATGCCAACGCAGTAGAAGCTATCGAATATGGGAAACCGTCCATCTACACAAATGGGTCCTTATTGTTATACGTTCTTTCCCTCCCAAAACTAAAAAAAGAGTCTTATCATCGACTGATTGCTCGAACAACGATAAGGAAAGATAGGCAAATTGAACTTCCGTTTAAGGAAATTCTCATAAGTCAAGAGGAAACCTTTGGTGTGGCCAGTCCTTGTCTGAACATTAATAAAGCGACAGTTTGTCAACAAACATCTTTGATCCAAATAGCTGAAGAAACGTGTATACCACGCATGCTCAAAGGGGGAACCGCTAATTGCCGTTACAAGATTACCAGCGCGCAGGTAGTAGAAATGATAACAATCGATGTACTTTTTCTTACAAACTTCAAGGGTGTCATAAAAACGCAGGAACACACAGAAACACTTAATGGCACTTACTTGATACAACTTCATAACGAAAGCATACTCATTAATAACGAAACATTCTCCAGTACATCAGTCTCGAGATTACAACCACTTCCTCCCATATTAACGAGCGTGGCTAATGAGAAACTATTGGTGGACATCGACCAGGTTCACAACATAAGTTTGCACAACGTAGACAAACTTCAGTATCTGGGCACGAAGCTAAATCTTTCACTGGGCTCCAACATTGGTATCGTGATAATAGTGGGCATCTGCATTGGTTCTTTGTGGCATAGAATAACCGGAAAAATGAGCTTACCAACAATCAAAGTTCCACAGTCAGCTGAACCTACCTTTCAACCTAAGCATGTGATCTGCGGGACGCAGACATTTAAGGAGGGAGGAGTTAACAGCACCGGCAACTCTGCCGACCAACTAATTTCTGCCTGATCAGCACCTTGTAGGTGAACAACCTCAACATGCGCGTTTGATCCAATTTCAACAATAACCTGGTTGTGGGAAAATAGTTTTGCTGGATCAGCGTCTGGTTGTTTGCACATGCCGATGCAACGTGAGCTGTGAAGTCAACAAGCCAAAAGTTGGGACAACAATTAATCAGTCTTGGTTACGAGTTCGTTAAGTGCGGTATAATTAATATTAATGAATCAGTTTTAACTTTAAATAAAATTCTTGCATTGTTTTAAAAATCAGTTTTAACTCCAAATAAAATCCTTGTATTGATTTAAAATCATTTGTGTAATTTTTATTGGCGCTGTGGTTGCGCCCTAATTAATTTTTTTAGCAACATCAATTGGGGAATCTTAACTTGCACATACTGACACACATGTGTGGATAAATAAGCACAACAGCGAAATAAAAGAAACCACCACCGCACGATACAATATTCGTGTGTGCATGTATGTGCGCGACTCAGATGCTTGAGTTTTGCTGCCGCGTGTATGTATGTCGGTGTGTGTGTATATCTTTTGTTCATGATGAGTCATCGCACGTCGCACTATAGATGTGGCGTGATTAGCTTCTGTAAACGTCTAGAATGTTCTAGTAATGATCATTGGAGGTATAAAAGCAGCGAAGCTCAACGCTGAACAGTCAGTCGATTTTTAGCTGCGCTAACGTGTAAAGTGTCTTAAGTAATAAAAAGTGATTAAGTGAAAGTGTTGTTCTTTTAGTAAAGTGTTCCTAGTAAAGTGTTTACAAGTATAGTGTGTTCAAATAAATAAAGTGTTGAACTGTTGGTTATTGTAAACTGAAGACGTGCGTGTTTTAACTTCATTACAATTAAAGAATCTACGAGAAACGTTTTGAAAAGGTTAAAACGTAACAATTCTCAAGCATCTGAGTCGCGCACATACATGCACACACGAATATTGTATCGTGCGGTGGTGGTTTCTTTTATTTCGCTGTTGTGCTTATTTATCCACACATGTGTGTCAGTATGTGCACACTCGCTGTGCTGCCGTTTTGTTTATCAACAAGCTTCTATGTATGCATGTGTGTATATACCTCCTGTGTTCATTTACAAATAATAACAAGACAATATACGCACATATAAAATAACGATGATTTAGTACGTTCTAGAACAATCACAATCGGTCCGTTCACGACCAAATTTGTAACAATATTAGCGAATTAAATAATATTTACCACTTTTCATTATGTTTTCATGAAAAATATTTGCAAATAATTATAGTGCTACACAAACAAATGCTAGAGAGTAAGTAGTCGACTACTTTTGGTACCAGTCGTTAAACAAATGTGTTTAGAAACAAATTTTTTGCGATTCGAAGTCTTGTATGTACATATTTTTCGTAATAAAAATATGTAAACCAATAAATTATTTCATATTCGAACAAAATGATGTTATATAAATAAATAATATTTTGCATTTTTCGAAGCTACGCAAATAATCAGTTTCTTACATACATCTCATATATGCAGCACTAGGCACAAAATGAGAGTGAACATTGCATGGTATTGCCAACAATAAAGTACAAAATTAATAAAAGAGTTGCTTATAACACTGTTAGTGTATGATAACTATTACCAGCTTATAAGCTGAAATAAGAAATTTTTATGAATTAGGGGGTTAATGTTTAGGGTAAATTATTATCATTTCTTAATGTCTACAGAATGTTTGTTCTCTTAATCATTTCTTAATGTCTACTCTAACTCTCTCCCTTCTTAAAATGAATCGTCCCGATTCACACATTATTACTCATTCGTTTATTAGTTTCTATTTCCTTGTTGTATAGGACTACAAAATTTTCTCTTGTTATCTAATTCTATTTTTGTTGTTATTCTTCGTGCAGTGATATATTTGGAAAATTTATCAATTGCTACTAAGTACATAAACTTATCGTTGTAGTAAATATCCATGTGTACAATCTCTCTTGGCTTTGTTGGGATTAATGAGTTACCTAAAGGTTCTCTGGTTGGGTTTCTTTCATATCTTCCATACAAACATGCGGTGCAGTTGTTGTTATAATGTTTTGCGTCTTTTATCATGCTCGGCCAATAATATTTTTCCAATACTTCTTTGGTTACGTTTTAATAGCTTCTATGTGCTCTGCTATGTGTTTCCCTAATTATGCGTATTTGTTCGTTTTTATCTACTATGTCTTTTAGTTTCGTTGGTGTATGTACAAATTCAATTTCCATAAAAGTGTCCTTAATTATTTTTGCATATTTATATAAATTTTCCATACTTGTATGAATTGCTGTGACTCTGTTAGGTATTATAATGTTCTTTAATTCACTTATTAAGTTTTCATTATTCGTATAATTGACTGTGTATCGTACTTTTCCTGGAAATATTGTTCGTATTCTTGTTTCCACTAAGTTATCTGTAGGTACTAATTCTATCTGTATCCCGTATGAATTAAATGGTTGTGAAACTGATTTGATTATATTAGTATGAGAAGTTTCAGCTGAATGTACTGTGTCGATTGACGATGTGTTTATGACTTGCCGAGACAATGCATCGGCTACTACATTTTGAGTTCCAGGCTTATATTTTATTTTAGCACCGTAATCCTCTATAATAGCTTTCCAGCGCTTAAGCTTGGGGTTTGGATTTTTTTCCGATATAGCGTAGATTAGTGATTGGTGATCTGTATAGATTGTTAAATCGGCGATGCCGTATATATAATTTCTAAGTTTTTGCAAAGACCATATTATGGCTAATAATTCTTTTTCATTTGTGCTATACCTTTGTTCTGTTTCACTAAGAGTTCTTGATAAAAAATAAATAGGATTCTTATTTTGACTTAACACGGCTCCAATAGCTATGTTGGAAGCGTCCGTTGTTAGTTCAAATGGTTTTTTAAAATCTGGTTGGTATAATTCTACCTGCTCTTTTAGTTTTAATTTTAATTTGTTTACAGCTGCTATGGCTGATTGATCTAACTCAATTTTTTTATTTGCACTCTTGTTCTTGCCTATATGTGCATTTTCTCCTTTTAAATGTGTGGTTAGAGGCTTTGTAATCTGAGCGCAGTCTTTTACAAACCTACGATAATATCCTGTGAATCCCAAAAATCCTCTCAAGTCTTTAAGGGTTGTAGGTATGGGGAAATTTTCAATTGCTCTAATTTTTTCTGGATCTGTAGTAATTCTATTATGTTTTATTATATGCCCTAAGTATTCAACTTCTGACAAAAAGAATTTAGATTTTTCGTTTGAGATTTTGAGTGTGGCCTTATTTAGTGCGTCAAAAACAATTTCTATATGTTTCATGTGTTCCGACGCCGATGAGGAATATATGAGTACATCATCTATGTATACATACACAAATTTACCTATGTAGTCGCGTAGAATATCGTCGACACAACGTTGAAATATTGAGGGAGCATTTTTTAGGCCGAAAGGCATACGAACGAACTCGTACTTGCCTTCATTTACGCAGAAAGCGGTTTTTTCGCAGTCGCTTTCTTTAATTTTTATTTGATGGAAGCCGGATTCAAGATCCAATGTAGTGAAGAATTTTGCTCCTCCTAAATTTTGTAGTGTAGTATTCACATCTGGGATAATGTATCTATCAGTAATGGTATGATCGTTTAATTTTCTGAAGTCTATGACCATACGCCTTTTTGGGTTCCCATTTTCATCCGTGCCTTTTTTGTGTACCGTAAGCATCGGAGAATTATAAGGGCTATAACTTTTGCGAATTATCCCATCTTTCAATAATTTCTCGATTTCCTTATTAACAAATTCTGTGTCATTCATGTTTCCTGGATATTGTTTAGTCCATATGGGATCATTAGTAGTTGTTCTAATACTAGCTTTAATGGTTGAGGTAAATGGTAAAGGGCCTATTTTATTATTAGTTTCCATTAATTCTCTTATTCTATTTTCAAATATCCTATCTTCTATGGAGTAATTAATTTTTTGCGTTACTTTTGGTATTATAAATTTTCTGTCTTTACAATTTATCAAAGCTTTGAGTGTCACTAAACCTTCTAGTCCTAACATAAGCTCATATTCATTATTATTATCGATTTCATAAAATTCTAATGGTGTGTCAAACAATTTTACTTCTTGTTTAAAATTTAATATAGATTCCCCATGAAAGGTTATCATTTTAAGGGGTTTGATATTTTTTCTTGTACCTAATCTTAATTTTTTATTAATGTAATTGTGGGTTGCTCCGCAGTCTATAAATATTTTATAACTTTTACCTTCCTGATCATTCATAAATATGTAGAACAACCCATCTATTAGTTTAAATTTTTTATAGTACAACTATTATAATTTGACTTACTGTAATTATTCATGATGCTGAGATTGTCGTCTTCTTGATTTGATGATTTCATCATGTTGTGCTTCTGTATCTTATGTGGATGTATGTGATTTCCACTTTGTGTTTGGAGTCGTTTCCAAGGCTGGCTATAAAAACCTTTTTGTGGTTGTTTTGTGTTGGCTGATGTAGTGTCCATCGGTTCTGGTCTCTGTTGTTGCCAATTATTTGGTTGTTGCCTGTTGTTTGATTGCTGCCAGTTATTTGGCTGTTGCCAGTTGTTTTGCTGCTGGTTTATAGGGTTGTACAGAGGCCGTCTAAAGTGTTGATGGTTGTGCTTATGTACTTGGTTAGGCATAGGTTGTCTTCGTTGCATTCTTTCTTGATGCTGGTCATTATTGGCTCTAGTACATCTAGCATTATGCTCCATTGTTTGTGCTACTGCGTAGGCATGTTCCAAGTCCCTTATAGGATTTCCGTGTAGTGTCTGTCTTATAGATTCGTTGTTGAGCCCATTTTTAAATATTCGCACAGCATTTTCCATTTCAATTTCCATGATTCTTTTTGTAAATTCATTAGACTCTTCCGTCATTGTAATTTTCGTAATTATGTTCGCCAATGCTTGGCTGACTTCATCGTGAAATTCCGATATTGACTTCCTTCCTTGAACAATTCTGGAAAGCTCATCTTTGAGCACATAGAGTGGTCTTTGATCACTGTATGTGTAATCTAGCCGATTCATAATGGCTTTGTAGTTAAATTTGGTTTTAAAATTTACCAACACTTTTGCTGCTGGTCCTTGTATTTTCGTTTTGAATATTACCAATGCATCCCGGTAACGGCTGGAGTTCTTGTGTTGTTCCATGCCCTCCATCAGTTGGCTTGTCAAGTCTCGCCAAGTTCCATATTCATTCATATGGAATGAATATGGTAAAGTAGGGAGAGCTTTTATAACGTCCAGATTTATGTATATCGTTTGGTGTGTTAAACTCCATTGGTATTGATTGTATGGATTCGTCCTCAAATTGAGCGACGATAGGGTTAACCGGCATTTGGTTCAATTTGCTTTTAATATTTTGGTTCTCCCGTTTTATTTCCTCATTTTCCTTTTTTAATGCATCTAAGGATAGTTGTAAATTTGCTAGTTGCTGAGCAATTTCTGAGAAGGCTCCTTGGTTCATGATTATTTCTTCTATGCCTCTGTTTTTGTCAAACGTATTTTGTCGTTTCCTGGGGAACATAAGCGTTTATTTTCTTCTTATGAAGATTGTGGCTGCTTCACCATTTAAATCCTTGCTGCGCCAAGAATAAAAAAAAAAATTTTTTTTTTTTTTGAGGTCCGCTCACTAGAAAGGATAGTATAATATCCCTCCTGGCAGGATTGCCAGTTAAGAATTTCCTTCTTTTTGTTTATAAAAAAATAATTTTTTTACTCCAGGATACCAATCGTATCCTAAAGTTTTTCTTTATTTAAAATTATTTTTACAAAATTTAGATTGCTAGTTTAAGAGCGTTCTTGTTGAGCTGCTCTTGGTGAGTTCTACTTATGAACTCTGCTGAGTTTACTTATGAACTGTGCTGAGTTTACTTATGAACTGGGGCAAATGTATTTTACATTTGTATTTATACATCTGCCAAACTCGAGATAAAATTGTTTACTTGGTATATTATTATTTCTTATCATCTATTCTAATTATCATTACTTATCGTCTACTATGTTTACAAATATTTGTTTTCTTAATTATCCTTTCTTTTAGTCTACTGTAATGTCTATGTTTACAGAATCTTTGTTTAGGGTTAATCATTTCTTAATGTCTACAGAATGTTTGTTCTCTTAATGTTTAGGGTAAATTATTATCATTTCTTAATGTCTACAGAATGTTTGCTCTCTTAATCATTTCTTAATGTCTACTCTAACTCTTGCTAATGAGAGAAAATAGTTCATATGTAAGTAACAACTGGAACACAGTTATGACATGTATACAAAAAAAATTAAAACTGCGAAGAACAACAATAGCTACTATCACACATAACATTTTTGCAAGACATCATTGCTTGATGAATAAACAAATACACGAATAAAAGGCAGGTCGTGCTATTGATCGGCCAAACACAAAACAAACACACTTTAATTTTTTTTGCTGTATTGTTATTGTGTGCGCAATAATCAGATTCTATACAGTATTATCATATACACTGCAGCATAGTACTCAGTGTTGACAAACAACCAAGTGGTTTTGCGCAGACTTTTATCTAGTAGATACATCAATACTTCAAGAAACTCAGCAACGAGAACAAGATCAAAATGCAATGGAAGATCTTACGGACACCAGAAGAGAACTCAGACCTCGTGAGGGAGGAAAAGTAGTAATAAATTAAGTATAGTTTTCACATTTGACTTTATTTCTTACAATAACAAATTACTTTTTATACCCTTCACATAAATGTGTAAGGGTATATATAAGTTTGTGATTCCGTTTGTAACGCATTGAAATATCCATCTAAGACCCCATAAAGTATATATATTCTGGATCAGCATCAATAGCGATTACGATTGAGCGATGTCCGTCTGTCCGTCTGTCCGTCGGTCCGTCTGTAGTCGTTGAAATACCGTTTCTGAGAAAACGGTTTGAGATAGAAACCTCATTCTTTCGCTAAAACGTGTGAAACCCCGGTAGTGGGTCTGCTATTGAAATTCAGTAAGATAGGTCCGCGGATAGCCGAGATATATTCAAAAAACCGGGTTTTGAGGGATATTTTGTGTAATTTTTGTATTCAGATTTTTGAAAATAAAATTTTTCTTAAAAACTAAACCATATCATTTTAAGTGCCCATTAAATCCTAAAAATGAAGGAATTTTTGAAATCGGCCCATATATATCCGAGATATAGCGTCTCGCGATTTTTAAGGAAATCGGCTTTATAAGCCAAATAAGACAACTTTTGGCACCGAAGATCAATCAAAATGGTAATATAGGCTATTTAGAGGCAAAAGTGGAAAATTTTTCTACATCGGCCTATATACACTCGAGATATAGCGCCTCCCGTTTTCTCAAGAAGTCGGCTCTAAAAGCCAAATAAAACAACTTTTGGTATCAAAAATCGATTAGAATGGAACATATAAGGTGTTTAAAAGCAAAATTGGAAAATTTTTTAAATCGGTCCATATATATCTGAGATATAGCGACTCCTGATTTTTCAAGAAATCCGCTCTTTAAGCCAAATAAAGCAATTTTTGGCACTAAGAATCAATCAGAATGGTACATATAGACTATTTAGATGCAAACGTGGAAAATTTTGGACATTGGCCCATATACACTCGAGATATAGCGCCTCAAGTTTTCTCAAGAAGTCGGCTCTAAAAGCCAAATAAAACAACTTTTGGTACCAAAAATTTATCAGAATGGTACATATAAGGTGTTTAAAAGCAAAATTTGAAAATGTCTGCAATCGGTCTATACATACCTGAGATATAGCGTCTCCCGATTTTTCAAGAAATCGGCTCTATAAGCTAAATAAAACAACTTTTGGCACCAAAAATCAATCAGAATGATACATATAGGTTAGTCAGAAGCAAAACTGGAAATCTTTTTGTCATCGGCCCATATATGTTCGAGATATAGCGCCTCCCGATATCTCAAGAAGTCGGGCCTGGAAGCTAAACGAAACAGTTTTTTGCACTAAATATTTGTCGGAATGGTACATACAGGCTGTTTAGGGGCAAAATTAGAAAATTTTTGGACATCGGCCCATATGCACCCAACTTTTGGTACCAAAAATCAATCATAATGGTACATACATATGTATATAATATTATATACATATGTATATAATATTTGCGATCATGTATGAATGTATGTATGTATGTATGTATGTATGTATGTATGTATGTATGTATGTATGTATGTAGATACGTTTGTATGTATGTAGGTATGTATGTATCTACATATTATGTATGCATGCAAGTATGTTAGCATAAACAATTTTTTTGCTTTGGTGTAAAAATGTGTATGTATGTACATACATATGTATACACGAGCTTGAAAATGAAAGTGATATAAAGAATTGTTGAAAAAAGGGTACGCAATGAAATTCTTTTAAACAATTGCGTCTTCAAATTCATTCACACAAAAAATCATTTTGGGTTTCCCTACGTACTTACATATGTACATACACACATACATGTGTATGATGATACGCAACAGATCATCGTGCACAAGAAAAAAATAATTTTGTAAAAGCAAGCAATGTAAATATGTATGTATGTATATATGTATGTATATAATCATTGTTTTATGGAACACACTGAAAATATTCAATAATAAAGAATTTATTTTAGAGTTTTCTATTAAAGATACATACATACATACATACGTATGCATGTACCCACATACGTAAGTAAATTGAAAAGAAAATCACACTTAATGGCAATGTTTAGCATTATAATTCAAAAATAATGCAATTATATGCAATTTTTTGTTAAATAAATTTTACTATAACGTTAACTGATAAATAATTAAGAAATACATTTTGCTTTTCTTTATTTCATTGATATTAAAAAGAATTGGTGTCACCCAGTGGTTGAACTTGAGCATATTAAGAATTATTTAAATAAAAGTTTTGCAGCCTGTGTTAAATCCCGGTAGTGGATCTCATATTGAAATTCAGAAAAAATCGGCCCATATATACCCCAGATATAGCGTCTCCCGATATTTCAAGAAATCGGCTTTAAAAGCCAAATAAAACAACTTTTCGCACCAAAAATCAATCGGAATGTATGTACCATTGTGAAGGGTATTTAAGATTCGGCCCAGCCGAATATAGCACTCTTACTTGTTTTTCTTTATTTTCAACATTCTTAGGAGGAGCATGTAGAGTATTGTTCATATAGCGCTCTAATTTGAATTATAGTTAAGTTCTATATGGGTGTTTCCATGGTTACGCACGTGACATTTGTACACGTTTAATTGTTTTGAATATTATAAAAATATAAATGGGTTGGAATTTTTGAATGGAATTTTGCCATTATTATATTTAATGTGATGAGTTCCTTCCAAAAAGTATGTATATTGGAAAATTGAGCACTGAGTACCCAAGTTCCATGGGATCAAAGTTGAGTTACGCACGTGACAAAAAACGTAAGTGCCTTTTAAAGAAGCATGAAATATTGCAAAAGTAGGCGAATTGTAGAAGATTTTTATTTCGGAAAAAATGTTTTTATAAAGGTTATTAATGGACCTTTATAATCATGGTTTGTTCAAAAACAAGTGTGCATGGGTTGGCTAAGAAAAGAAAAATTTTTTGATTACGCACGTTACATTACGCACGTGACACTTTTTACCTTCATACATATTTTTGTAATTTAACATATATTTTCAGAAGTTTTTACCATCATTTAAAATTATTATAAGTTAAAATTTTTTTTTATATAATAAAATGTCAATAATTTTTTTTTTTTAATTTTCTGTGCTTAAAAAAATTGTGCGAGCGTTTTGATTTTTTAACTAACGGTGGACCATTTCATGGAAATACCCATATGTCAATCTCAATTTGCTCTTTATTGTTACATCGTATAAACTCTTTTAAATACGATTTACAAGTTTAGTAATGCATCACTTTGAAACCAATTCTTATAATAAACTTAAGACGGTTGTCACTTGAATTCCAAAAACCACATTTGTCTTTTAATCGCTTTGAGCTCAGTACATTGCATTAAGTAATTGTTTTTAATGATTTTTTTTTATCTTCTACCTTATTTTCTTTTGTGTTGCAAAGTTTTCCATTTACCTCTGGTAGGATTTAAATCGTCATCGTAACAAAAAAAGGTGCAACAAGCAATTTAAATAGATGTTGGGTTACACTATGATATTGAATCAGGTTATTATTTCTGTACGAATTTAAAATGATTTTTCATCAAATTTTGGTCATGCCAGTTTTAGTTACCGAAAATCAGTTAAACGCAAAACAAAATAAAAATAATTTCTCATGTTCTGCCCATCTGGGATTCGAACTCGGACCTCTTAGCTGAATAGTTGGGCCTGTATAGTAATGAGTTAAATAACATATAAAAATAGAATGCGCTACAATGTAATGCTAAAAGTGGCAGATATATAAATCTAGATACAATGTTATGCAGGCAATAAGTACATACGTGCTATATAAGTTTTCGGTGGTATGCTACAAACATTAGTTACTAAAAATAGATTGTTCTTTTAAGAACAATTATAATTTATTTTATTATTATTAACATATTACTACTATTTGTTTTATCTAAAAAATGCATTTATAGTTTCCGATTTTTGCTAATGCTCAGTCAAAATTCATTATTTTAATATACATAAGTGCCTAATTTTGAAAAAACCTTGGGGATATCAAAGTTCATATGCGACCTGATATTACACATTTATATACAAGAACCCCTAATTAGTTACACTTTGGTAAAGGGTAAACAAGATTCGGAACCGTTGAATATAGCACTCTTACTTGTTTTTTTTTCGTTTTTATATAATTATTCTTCGACGCAGTTACATCCGAGCTAAGAAAGTTGACCCCTAGAGTCCAAGCTGAGTGGACTGGATATTTTTTCATTTCAGTGCAATGTTTTTAAGCGTGCAACATGGCGTTAATATACATACATATATTTATTCGAAACCAAATCGATCCACTTACCATCAAAAATGTACAAGCTCTCATCAGTCTCATTCAAGTTCTTAAAACCATAGTCATCCATTTCTTCATCCATATCGACAACTTGCAGCGTACCATCGAACATGTGAGGGTTGTGCCTGCCAGCACGATATTCAGTGGTATGCTGCTCCGCTGTATTCCTGGAAATTTCGCTTCGTTTCTGATCAGGGCTCCCATTTCGTACAGAGTTCAGTTGCATGTGCTTGCGTTGCATTTCTTTATCAATTTCAGCAGATTGTGTAGTTGTATTTTCGTCGGCATTGGTAAGATCTTCATCACTCTCGCGGTTATCAATGTAGTACATATTTTTTGATTGTAGACGGATCACAGCACGTTTACAAAACTCTTCAAAAAGTTCATCTTTAGTTTTACGCATACGTCTTTTAAGACCGCAAAGTTTTGGGGGCTGCTCTTCGTCGGCTTCTTCATCGTCATCACCCAGATGGTATTTATTATGTGAATGATGGTTATATGTATCAATTGAGCCACCAGCTAAATCAAACTTTTTGGCATGCGCTCTTGTAGTTAAGTTCAGCTCTTGTGATAAGTTTTTGTTCGAGTTGCGTGGTTGTATGGTAGCACCACCACCATTTGTTTGCCTTTCTGTGTCCGTATTAAAGCGCGCACTTGTCGCGTCACTTCGATTGTTGTTACCAGACTTGGGTCTAGTTGCTGACATGTCACTAATGTTGATATTTTCGGTGGCATAAATATCTGTAGTGGTGGAAACACTACGTGTTAAAGGAAACTCTCCCAGTGAATCACTAAATTTTTGAGGTGGTCTTGGCAAAGTTTTTCTTTGCAATTGAAAGCCACTGGCCGGCATGGAAGAAGGTTGGGGTAGCGTTGGCAGCAGTGCTGATGGGGATGGTGCTTCAGTGGAAAGTTCATTTAATGATTTTGCCAAGTTTCTGGAGTGTACATTACAGTTGCTTCTAGCTGATGAAGTCCTAGCGCTTCCAAAATAATATCTTCAGAAAACATTAACAATTTAAGGTAACTTGTAAACATTTAAAGCAGTTAAGGGGACTGAATAAAATAAATTGCCTAAAAAGTATTTTTATTTTGTGGTATAATTACCTTCTGTCCATTTCATTCAAGACCACGGTTGAGCTCATAGCATTTGGATGTTTACGACATGCATATGCTCCCGAACTGGTATCTTCCCCTATTCGTCCAGCTCTTGTTTCAGCGACCTCGCCGTACCTCTTACCACTTCTTTGTGTCATACTTTTGAGTAACTTTTTTGTATTCAATTCCAATTCTTGTGCTGTTACTTGATGTCTTTTATTGTGTTGTTTTCGAAGACTTTCTAAAGGTTTTTTATTTGTAGTTTCATGTTTATGACTTTTGTAGGCGTGGCTATTGAAACGAATTTCTCCTTTGATTTTTTCTTGCAAATTTGATATTGTATAATATTGCAATTGCTTTAAAATACAATAGAGTGAAAAAAATTGAAAAGCAAAAGAGTTTAGAGCACACAAAGCTTTGTTTTGAGTGTATGTAAATTTTTAGTGGAAATTTTAAAATAAATGTATAAGAGGAGTAACATCCATTTAGGGCTTAGATATTTTTCCAAACTGCTAGCGGATCAAAAGCAAGCATTGGAAATAAGTTTCATGCTACTTTGAAAGTTAGCTGTAACTTTTGAGTTGCGAGAGCTAGAGACGAAAGCACAAAAAGGAACATTTTAAGGGATATTTGCGATAACAATACTATATTCTCTATAACGATGAGCAGCAGAGGTAATCCAAATAAAAAAAAGTCTGGAACTTCTAACAAATTGTAAAGATGTTCGTTCACTTCATAACAATCACAACCTCAGAGTGTAACTTTCATGTTTATAGATTTCAATGTCTACAGCTCAAACAGAGGTAGGCTTCATATATGTATGTATCTCGAGTATGCAACAGAGAACTACACTTTTTGATTATAAAAACCGTTCAACAATAACAAAAGCACAAAAAAATTGTTTTTTATTTGCATACGATCAAACTTGCCCACACACTCTCTTTTATTGTTCATTTTAAAGCAAACGAATATAGTGTTTGTTCATTTTAAGGCAATCGAACCAATTGATGAATCCAACTTGTCTACTCTCGTACTTGTCTTTTCCACTCAACACACAAACTTTTGATAAACAAAAAGCAAGTAATCATTGTGTATGACTTTATTCATTCCTATGAACAACGGCAGTTTTTTTTTTTGTTTCAATTTACAGTCTGCCATATTTGCACGAGTTAAGAAACTAATTATTTATGGTTTCAAAATAATATGACTTCAAGATACCAACTGTATCTTGAAGTGTTTCTTTATTTATATGTTTTTTATTAATACTTAAATTAAGTTTTACTTATATATTTCGTTGGGTTTTACTATGAAACTTCTTATAATATTTTTTTGGTGAGTTTGCTTATGAACTGCCTAGCAAAAGTATTTACAGGGGTATTTATACTTTTGCTACTACAATGTTTACTTATCTAAGTATTATATTATTTAGAAAGAATTTACGAATAATAAACTGTAATATTTTCTGCTAGGTGACAAACAATGATAAAAGGAAAAAAAACATAAATGATAAATTTTGACACTATTAATTTCTAAACAAAGTATTGTAATTTTCGTTACTTAAAACATAAAACTATTTCTGATAAACAAAACCTTTTTAATCAATTGTATTTATACTTTAATACATTTATTATCTGTAAAACACATTTACTATTTTGTCATAATCTACTTGTATTGCTGCTTGCCCTTAGTTTACTCGTTTTATCTTAATCCCTATTTTTATAAACAACCGTGTTTAGTTTGGTTAACTGATAATATGTTTGTCCTCTATCTTCCAACTGTGGGAACGTCAGACCTTAACTCTCTCCTCCCTTAAAATGAATCGTCCCGATTCGTACCTAATGTAATAACACTCCCCTCACTAAAAAAATGAATCGTCTCGATTCATGCAGAATTTGTGTTTACTTCCTGTCTTATTCTTTCCAACTCTGTATTATATAATATTTGAAAATTCTCTCTTGCCCTTATTTCTCTTAAGGTAAAATAATATTTTGTTATCTTTAAAATACCATATGCAAATGCTGTTGCCGTTATGATTGCTATTATTATGTATAAAGAATATCTGGTAGGATGTGTTTCTATAGGTATTATGAATTTTTTTAGGGAATCTATATTGTTAAAGGCATTGGTCGGTTTGAATTTAGAATATTTGTTATCTCAAAATTTTCATCGTGCTTTGTGTGTATTGCTTCGACTATTCTGTCATGAATATTCCTGTAGGTTTTATTATCTATTGTGACTTGATCTGAGTATGTGATTAAAGTTAAGCCATTTGTCGTGATATTGTTGACCGTATGATTCTTGTCTAATAATATGAATCCTTCGTCTATTTCTAAAAGTTCGTCGTTGTACTCCTGTATTACTGTACATTTACTATTCCTATTGGTCAATAGTGGTATTATGCATGTATCCATTTCACTGTTTACCTGACAGATATTTACCCCTAAAAAATTCTTGCAATGGTTTACTCTTACGTAGTCGTTGCTACATTGGGCGATTATGGTTATCTGTTTGTATTTTTCCATGTCTAAAGCTTATAGGTGTAAATTTGAAAAGTTTGCATTTATTATTCAATACGGGATACTTATAGATGGCTACAAATAAGTTTCCTGTACCCGCAATGTGTATGTCAGCGTATTCCAGAATGTTTATTATAGGTACTGAGATTAACTCGTGTTCTATTATTTCCTTTACGTCGTCTAAATTTAAAGATTCGGTTAAGTATTCGTTGTTCTTAGCAGCATTTATTGTCCTGACAAGCAATAGAAGTTGGTCGTGCACTTGCTCTATGATGAAGTGATTCGCTAGGGTGTTTCCTTGTACTAAGTCCATTAGTTTCTCGAACTTTGAATTAATGAGGCGTTGCTTTTCATTGTTGTTTATTAGCACATTTATTGCTGTCTCTATTTTAATGAAATCATCATGGTCTGGAGTACCAGTAATAAATTTTAGTGCTGAACCCAAAAAGTTTAAAGATCTTTTGTGGCGTTTATGTTCGTTTTGTTGGTTTGCCAATGTTTCAATTTTTCTTATCCAAATCATTTCCTGCGAGGTGGGTTTGTATTCTTCCGTAAGAATTTGTTTATATGGTGCTAATATTTTTGTTATGTTGGTTACATGAAATAGGAATGAAAATTCGTTGAAAGTGAGCACGTCGTCCGTTCTGGTTAGAACATATTTCTGTTCTTCAATTTGTTCTATTTTAGTTGTTGCTTCCGATTTCTGGTATAATATTGCCAGTACGGCTATAATCTGGAATACTGTCTTCATTGTTTGAGAACGTTATATTCTTTATGTTGTTCTTATGTACTGTTTTTCCTTTTTTTGTCAGAATAATATCTCCTAAGTCTTTTTCAACAATTTCCTTTTTGTAGCGTGGTAAATTTTTGTTTCTAATTCCAGTTATTTTCACTAGTATTTGTGTTCCCTTATCAAACTTCCTATGTTTTGTATTTTTATTTAAGCGGGTTAAGACTTTTTTTGATGCTTCCTTTAAGTTTTCTATTATTTTTTCTTTACTTATATTTATTGATCCAAAGTATATATCCTTTGGACGATATCCTGTTACTGAGTGCACCGAGTTGTTAAGTTCTTTGATGGCTTTAAATATTTCTTCTCTACATGAGGACTGATTACTAATTTTAAATATTCGTGTTAGTTCACTAATTGAGTTATGCGCTCTTTCTACTTGTCCGTTCGCGGCGGATCTATGAACTGGAGTTTCTAATTTTTGAATGCCATATTTATGACACATTTGTTTAATAGCTGGTGTAATAAAAGATGCTTCATTATCGGTTATCAATCGTTTACATTCGGGAAAACTTGTAGTGATTATTTCTTCTAATTCGTTTTCAATTCCTACTTTAGTTTTGAGTTCGCGTGCTACTATGTATTTGGAGAATTTATCTATAGTTACAAGGTACATAATTTTATCGTTGAAGTAAATGTCTGCGTGTATGAATTCTCTGGGCTGTGTTGGTATAGTCGAGTCGCGTAAAGGTTCTTTGATAGGGTTTCTCTCATATCTACCGTATAAACATGCTGAACAATTGTTATTATATTTCTTTACATCTCTTTTTATTTCGGGCCAATAGAATTTTTCAAGTATTTCTTTTGTAGTATTTTTGCAGCTTCTATGAGCTCTATCATGAGTTTCTTTAACAATGCGTATTTGTTCATTCTTATCTAATACGTCTTTTAGCTTTATAGGTGCATAAACAAAATTAGATCCAATAAATGTGTCTTTGATTATTTTTCCATATCTATGTATGTTTTCAATATTTGTATGTATTGCTATAATTCTCTTAGGAGGTATGATTTTCTTTAGTTCTGTTATTAAATTATCATTGTTAGAGAAATTTATAGTATATCGTATTTTTTCATGAAAGATAGTTCGCGTTCGTGTTTCTATCAAGTTTTTAGTTGGTACTAATTCTATTTGTATACCGTATGAATTAAATGGTTGTGGAACTGATTTGATGTCATCACTATGTGAGCTTTCGGCTGAATGCGCGGTGTCAATCGAAGATGTGTTTATAATCTGTCGAGACAGTGCGTCAGCTACTACATTTTCAGTGCCTGGCTTGTATTTCATTTTAGCGTCGTAATCCTCTATTATAGCTTTCCAGCGTTTTAATTTAGGGTTAGGATTTTTTTTTGAAATGGCGTATGTTAATGATTGATGGTCGGTGAAAATAGTGAGATCGGCTATGCCATATATATAATTCCTCAGTTTTTGCAAGGCCCATATTATGGCCAATAATTCTTTTTCATTTGTGCTGTATCTCTGTTCTGTTTCACTCAGAGTTCTTGACAAAAAATAAATGGGGTTTTTATTTTGACTTAACACGGCTCCAATAGCTATGTTGGATGCATCCGTTGTTAATTCAAATGGTTTTTTAAAATCAGGCTGGAATAATTCTACCTGCTCTTTTAATTTTAACTTTAATTTCTCTACAGCTGCTATGGCTATTTGGTCCAGATCGATTTGTTTATTTGCACTTTTGTTTTTACCTATATGTGCGTTTTCACCTTTTAGATGTATAGTTAGAGGTTTTGTAATTTGAGCGTAGTCTTTTACAAATCTGCGATAATAACCTGTTAGTCCCAAAAATCCTCTCAAATCTTTAAGGGTTTTAGGAATGGGAAAATTTTCAATCGCCCTTATTTTTTCTGGGTCTGTTGTTATCTTATTGTGTTTGATAATGTGGCCTAAGTACTCAACTTCGGACATAAAGAATTTTGATTTTTCGTCCGAGACTTTTAGAGTGGCCTTATTTAGTGCATTAAAAACAATATTTATATGTTTCATGTGCTCTTCTGCTGTAGATGAATAGATCAGAACATCATCTATGTAGACATATACGAATTTACCTATGAATTCCCTTAGAATGTCATCTACGCATCGTTGGAAAATTGAAGGTGCATTCTTCAATCCGAAAGGCATGCGTATGAATTCATACTTCCCTCCATTTACACAAAAAGCTGTTTTTTCTCTGTCACTTTCTTTAATTTTGATTTGGTGAAAACCAGATTCCAAATCTAAGGTGGTAAAAAATTTTGCTTTACCTAAATTTTGCAAAGTTGTGTTCACATCAGGGATAATGTACCTATCTGTGATTGTATGTTCATTCAATTTGCGGAAATCTATTACCATTCTCCTTTTAGGTTCCCCATTTTCATCAATTCCCTTTTTCTTTATTGTTAACATTGGAGAATTGTACGGGCTGTAGCTTCTTTGAATTATCCCGTCTTTTAATAATTTCTCTATTTCCTTATTAATGAATTCGACATCATTCATATTCCCAGGATATTGTTTCGTCCAAATAGGGTCGTTACAAGTTGTCCTAATACTAGCTTCTATTGTTGTGGTGAAAGGCAAAGGACCTATTTTATTATTTTCCTGCATTAATTTTTCTATTTCTGATTCATATTGCTTATCTCCTATAGAGTAATTTATTTTCTGCGATAATTTTGGGACAATGAACAATTTTCTTCCTATGTCTTATATTTCTTTCTTCTTATATTTCTTTTCATCATCATCACTCATATTTATGTAGAGCAACCCGTTTATTAGTTTAAATTCTTATATATATGGTTAGAATTATATTGGGACTTACTGGTTCTATTTGATGCAATACTACTGTTGTCACTTAAAGGTGGAGAAGCCTCTATTCTGTTGTTGCGTTGAATCTTTGGTTGTTGGCGATAATTCCCGCTGTGGTTTATTAATCTCTTCCAGGGTTGGCTGTGGAATCCTTGAGTGTTGTGCTGGACTTGCTTGGTGTTACCGGAGGAGATGTCCATTGGTTCTGGCTTTGGGAAGTTATTTGGTTGTTGCCAATTATTTTGCCGCTGATTCTGATGTAACGTATGGTAAGAAGGTCTTCTAAAGTGTTGATTATTCTCGTTATGTCGTTGTCGTGGTTGTTCCCTTTGTTGTATATGATGACCTCTGTTGTCTCCACGATGGGTATTGTTTTGCTGAAAACTTCTGTGGGTGTTGTCATGCTCTATGGTTTGTGCGATGGCATACGCATGTTCTAAATCTTTGATTGGGTTCCCGTAGAGGGTTGAACGGATGAAATTATCATTTATGCCGTTCTTAAATGTTCGTACAGCATCTTCCATTGCATGTCCCATCATACACTTGATTGACTCTGGGGGATCCCCGGACATTGCAATTTTTGATGTTACTACGGTCAGTGCTTTACTAACCTCATCATGAAATTCTCACAGTGATGATTTACCTTGGGTTAACTTTGTCAGTTCGTCTTTAAGGACATATAATGGCCGTTGATCGCAGTAAGTGTAGTCCAATCTATTTAAAATTGCCTCGAAGTTAAAAATAGTATTGTGGTTCAAGAGGATATTTGCTGCGGGCCCAACTATTTTTGACTTTACAATGGTTAGTGCTTCCACATATTTGTTGGAATTAGAATGTCTGCTGATGCTGTTCATTAAACGTGTGGCATCTTCTCTCCATAATCGGTAGTTAGCTTTTGTCCCATCGAATGTAGATAGCGACTTAAATATTTCTAAGTTTATATCATTCGAGCTGTTATATGTAGCTACCCTTGGTTCTAGAGCAACAATATTTGGTTGATTTACGACTGGATTTATTGGAATCTGTTCCAATCTGCTGCGTAGCGTAGCGTTTTCTTGTTGAACGGCTTCTAATGCTAATTGAAGGGCTGCCATTTGCTGCATCAACTGGTTTAAATTTATTTGTTGTTCCATGTTTCTATTTGTATCGTACACTTGTTCTCTGAATGCTTTTCTCATTTAACGATTTTACTGTTTTTCTTTCACTTTGCACTTTACGTTCCTTTTTATGAGGAATTTTTTATAATTTCTTTTTTATGTTTGGAATATCCTGTTCTATGCAGGATTAGTTGCTATCCTTGCTGCGACAAGGAGTATTTGGTCCGCTCACTAAGAGGATATAAATATAATATCCTCCTGGCAGGATCGCCAGTTAAGAAACTAATTATTTATGGTTTCAAAATAATATGACTTCAAGATACCAACTGTATCTTGAAGATACCAACTGTATCTTGAAGTTAGCTGTAACTTTTGAGTTGCGAGAGCTAGAGACGAAAGCACAAAAAGGAACATTTTAAGGGATATTTGCGATAACAATACTATATTCTCTATAACGATGAGCAGCAGAGGTAATCCAAATAAAAAAAAGTCTGGAACTTCTAACAAATTGTAAAGATGTTCGTTCACTTCATAACAATCACAACCTCAGAGTGTAACTTTCATGTTTATAGATTTCAATGTCTACAGCTCAAACAGAGGTAGGCTTCATATATGTATGTATCTCGAGTATGCAACAGAGAACTACACTTTTTGATTATAAAAACCGTTCAACAATAACAAAAGCACAAAAAAATTGTTTTTTATTTGCATACGATCAAACTTGCCCACACACTCTCTTTTATTGTTCATTTTAAAGCAAACGAATATAGTGTTTGTTCATTTTAAGGCAATCGAACCAATTGATGAATCCAACTTGTCTACTCTCGTACTTGTCTTTTCCACTCAACACACAAACTTTTGATAAACAAAAAGCAAGTAATCATTGTGTATGACTTTATTCATTCCTATGAACAACGGCAGTTTTTTTTTTTGTTTCAATTTACAGTCTGCCATATTTGCACGAGTTAAGAAACTAATTATTTATGGTTTCAAAATAATATGACTTCAAGATACCAACTGTATCTTGAAGTGTTTCTTTATTTATATGTTTTTTATTAATACTTAAATTAAGTTTTACTTATATATTTCGTTGGGTTTTACTATGAAACTTCTTATAATATTTTTTTGGTGAGTTTGCTTATGAACTGCCTAGCAAAAGTATTTACAGGGGTATTTATACTTTTGCTACTACAATGTTTACTTATCTAAGTATTATATTATTTAGAAAGAATTTACGAATAATAAACTGTAATATTTTCTGCTAGGTGACAAACAATGATAAAAGGAAAAAAAACATAAATGATAAATTTTGACACTATTAATTTCTAAACAAAGTATTGTAATTTTCGTTACTTAAAACATAAAACTATTTCTGATAAACAAAACCTTTTTAATCAATTGTATTTATACTTTAATACATTTATTATCTGTAAAACACATTTACTATTTTGTCATAATCTACTTGTATTGCTGCTTGCCCTTAGTTTACTCGTTTTATCTTAATCCCTATTTTTATAAACAACCGTGTTTAGTTTGGTTAACTGATAATATGTTTGTCCTCTATCTTCCAACTGTGGGAACGTCAGACCGTAACTCACGTGTATTTTGGCGTATGCCATTATGATCCATTAACCGGACACATGCTTAACAATAAAAAACAAAAGACAAGCCTTTTTTTTTGCAAATTATCAAACTTGTACACATACTGTCATATGTTTCATATGCTCGGTTGAAACATGTTGTATGAGTTAAAGAGAATAAGATCGTTTGGACACGATGAATTTACTGCAAGAGCCCTTCTCTTGCCTGTGCGAACTTGCTCATAAAATGCTTTTGTTATTTCTACTCATAATCAGAATTTGATGTGTACAGCAGAATGAATATGATTTTGAATCATCATTGAATTTTTCTGTATTCTTTAAAATGAACAAAAGTTTTTGTGCTGAATAAAATCAAGAAAAACCGTGATTTTGAAGTTCTCTGGTATGCAATAACTTTTGTATGTATGTATGTATCAACAGATTTTAAAAATTTTGAGCTCTAGCAATTTCGCGCGAAGAGACGTGGAAAAAAGCCTGGAAAAGCTTTAATATCTCTTATTTATATCTTATTATATCTCGAGATATTTCCCTTATAATAATTTATTTTTCATTTATGTGCCTCAACTTTTTGTGGTTTTTTGCTTATAACTTTTTCGTTATACAACTTATTTGAATATAAAATTCTGAGTAAGATTGAGGGAAAATATCTTGAATCTGATAAGCCGTAAAATCAGCCTTAATTCAAACTGAATTTTTATTAGTAAATCGGTAATTTTTAAGGCAAAAGGTGTCTGCATAGCTCTAACATAGAAAATAATATGTTAAAATAATATGTTCTTCTTAATAATATATAAAAATTGCAAATCGTAAATTTTTAAAATAATTTTTGAATACATGGGTGTGTGAAAAATTATGCACGAGTGAGGTAAGAATCTATGAACAAGATATTGTAGGCAAACTAGTGGACATTGTCCACTAGGCATAATAAAAAAAAGTTTTATTACAAAAAAAAAATAACTAATTGAAAAACCAATTTTACATCACTAACTACATGAATAATCAATTTTTCTTGAAAAATAGTGCATATTGTTTCTGCAAAAAATTTTGACGTCGTACAAATTATATGGTTGCTAGAGTGGTGTTACTAAAAATATAATTTATTGAAGGAACAATTTGTTGAAAAGACGTACTTTGAACAAATGCATAAATAACAAATTTTTCTTGCAATTTTAATTACACTAATTTCAATTACACTATAGTTTTACGAGTTAAAAAAAAATTTAGGCGTAATTTATACCAAAAATTTCGTCTTTGAGATACTAAAGGTGCAGTTTGATTGTAAAATTTTGTTCTTATTTTCTTTATTTCAAAAACCAAAGACATTGAGTAATTTTTCTAAAATTATCTAGTATATGTGACGCGCAAAATGGAAAGGGACCTAAGGGTATGAACCGGTTTTGTGAAAATTGATTTTTTTTACCCTTAGATCCCTTTCTCTATGCGCTGTCACATATGTATATATTTGCATTAATTTAATAAGACGATAATATTTCCCTTGCACTAGTATATAACAGTACAGTTGTCATTTCGAGAGGCAGTGATAATGCTTTAGAATCACAACAAAGGAAGCATTCTCGATATGTTCGAACACATCTCACTTTAAGAGTCAATCATAAAATTTTAATGCATTGATCACTTATTTTATTGAATGATAGTCTAAAACATTTAAAATACGATAATTTGGAAATAAGTAGTTGGGCTTCAAACATTCTTTTTAGATTTTACGAATCTACTGATGAGTTGTTTAGCAATAACGAAATGTCGGCGGCATATAGACGGCTGAAAAAAAACAAAAAACATTCAGGTCTATTTTTAGACCTAAAAAAGTAAATAAAACACATATGAAATATTTTTTTTCGTGATATTTCTTTTTTATTATAAGGTTTGAACGTTGGCATTATGTGTGAAACACTACATCATATAAATGACCACCATGCGAAGTGTTGCAAGCATTGATTCTTTTGAGGTAATTTTCGACCACTTTTTGACACATAGTGGACGGTATCTTAGCCATAACTGGACATATGTTGGTTTTTCCGTGCTCAAGAGTTAAAGGTTTATCTGCATAAACACGGTCAAATCGCATGATCTTGGTGGCCAGTTAATATCGCCACGCCGGGAAATTACGCTCCCAGGAAGTGTCTTTTGCAATAAGGAGACATTTCCATATTCAGTCGAGTTGTGTGGCATGTGGCACCGTCTTGTTGAAACCAAATATTCTCTAAGTCGTACTCTTCAATAGCAGGCAAAAAAAGTCGGTTATCATATGACCAATGTTATGTATCTTATTATGATTTATTTCCTTTATAGTTCTGTAACTTTGTAACCAGTAGGAACTGTTATTTTTAGTACTCTTTCTCTTTAGTACATTATTGTCTCTCTTGAGTCATTTTATTAACTCCATCACGGGATACTAATTAATTCAAGAATATTGATGAAATAAAGGAATCGCTTAATAAACCTCGAACAAGGCAAGGCTATTTATCGATTCTATATGTGTATCATTTTCTAAGGGTAAGCGTGACATAGCGTCAGCTGGAGCATTACGTTTTGCGGGACGATATATAAAATCGTACTTATAAATTGACAACATTACAGCCCATCTTTGTAATCGTGATGCTGTTATGCTTGATGTATCCCTGTTTGGATTAAAAATCTCTTTCAGAGCCTCATTGTCGCTACAAAGAGTAAATTTATGACCATATACGTACTTGTGGAACTTTTTTATTCCAAATATAACAGCTAGTGCCTCACGATGAATCTGGGAGTAATTCTTTTCAGATGGACATAAGGTACTTGATGCAAACAAAACTGGTTTCTCAACACCATTTACTAAATGAGCTAGTACAGCTCCTACTCCATAAGGACTGGCATCCGTGGTTATTATTATTGGTTTGTTTGGATCATATAGTTCTAATAAATTATTATTTAAAAGTAATTTTTTTGATTTATCAAAACAATTTTGGACATCTTCTGTCCAGACAAATGGGTGATCTTTTTTTAGCAAATCATATAATTGTTTCAATTCCGAGGACAAATTCGGTATGAAACTGCTATAGTAGTTCAACATGCCCAAATAAGACTGAAGCTCAGACAAATTTTTCGGTCTGGGAGCATTTACAATGGATTTTACTTTTTCATCATTTGGCTTTAATCCATTTTGAGAAATGGTATGTCCTAAATAATTTATTTCATTTTCAAAAAACTTGCATTTCGCCAAATTGATTTTAACGTTGAAATTATTTAGTTTATTTAAAACTTGAAATAATCTCTCTTGGGTCTCCTGTAGAGTAGAGCCCCCAATCAAAATATCATCCAAATAACACGATGTACTTGGTATTCCTAAAAGAATCTGATCCATCACAGATTGAAATATCGATGGTGCACTGGAGACACCAAAGGGTAGACTAGTATATTGGTACAACCCTTTATGTGTATTTATAGTAACATACTCTCTAGAAGATTCAGATAGTTTTAATTGTTGGTAAGCTCCTGATAAGTCTATAACGCAAAAACATTTAGAATTTGCTAAATTAGCAAATATGTCGTCCATTCGAGGTAAAGGGTAATGCTCTGTTTCTATAAACCTATTTATGGTCACTTTACAGTCTATGCAAATTCTAATTTCGTTTCCCGGCTTGGAAGCGATAACTATCGGAGATGCAAATCTACTAAATTTTACAGGCACTAATTTTCCATTGCTTACTAATCGATCTAACTCTTTTTCTACTTTTGGTCTTAGTTTAAACGGGACGTTATATGCTTTTTTAAAAATTGGCACCGCATCCGGTTTTAAGACAATTTCCGCCGTAAAATTCTCAATGCAGTGGTTTGGCTCATTTTTAAATATTCGCGGAAATTTGTACTGTAGCTCCTTGAGCATTTCACTTTTATTAAGCCCGATCGTATTAATTGATTTACCATTAAATAATTGTCTCCAATTCGGATACAATATATTTAGCCAATTTCTGCCAAGAAGTGGCTTAAAATCTCTTTCCGCTTCAATCACAATCATTTCTAAAGTAAATTTTTCCTTGCTATTCCACTTACTTACAACAAGTTTAATTTTTCGAAGACATTTCAATTGGCTACCAGTAACCGACATAAATTTGTTACCTACAGAAGCTAGCTTAATATTAGAAAAGTACTGTAAATACTTAGCTTTAGAAATTACTGACACACAAGCTCCTGTGTCTACCTCCATTTCTAACAACACACCCCCAATCAGCAGTTTTACACACTCCGCACCACCAACAGCAATACCATTTATTTTATTACAATTTGCATCGTCACTTGAAATTTTGTTCAGGCCGACAGCTTCCATCATTTTTTCCACGCACTTTACTTTATTTTCGCCTTTTTGTGAATTTTTCCATTGACCACACCTTTTAGCAGTGTGACCTTTTTTATGGCATCTAAAACAAACCCAATTTTTGCAAATACAGTTTTCAGCATTATGGCCTGTTTTACCACACCGATGACAAGGTTTGTTTGCATAGTTTTGACCATGATTGTGACCACGTGACTTACTTTGATCCTGACTAACTGCAAAAGTAGTAAGGTGCTCATTCTTCGAACTAATTTCTTTTGTTTCGCCTTCTGCCATTTCCCAGTTCAGTGCAATTTCACATGCGTTTTTGAATGTCAATTTCGACTCCTTTAAAAATTTTGACCTAAGTTGACTATCTCGTACCCCACATACAAATTTATCACGTAATGCTCTTTCCAAAAAATTTTCAAAATTACACTTTTGGGCCAGTGATTTCAATTCAACAATAAATTCTCTAATTGATTTTGATCCTTGCTCTGCCTTACTAAATTTATATGACTCAGCAATTTCGTTTACCGATGGCTCAAAATATTTTTTTAGCGCATCAACAAGGTCTTTATATGGCTTTTTACTTGGGTCTTCTGGCGAAAATAATTTCCATAGCACAGAATACGCGTCAGCACCAATATATGTGATAAAAAATGCTACCTTCTTCTGGTCATCAACATCATTTACAATAAAAAATTGTTGGAGTCTCATTTCGTACTCCGAAAAATCATTTCCAACAAGGAATGGATCCATATGACCAATCATTATTGGTTTTTGAATTACGATTTTTTGTTCCTGGTTTATTTCGTTTGGCATTAAGTTTACTTTTTACTTAAACGGTTTCTTACATTACTTTTTCCATCGACAGTTTTAACAGTTTTAATAACAGTTACATATTTTTTTTCTCGTCGCCAAATTTGTTACGTTTATCAATAAAACAAACTGCCTTGTTCGAGGTTTATTAAGCGATTCCTTTATTTCATCAATATTCTTGAATTAATTAGTATCCCGTGATGGAGTTCATAAAATGACTCAAGAGAGACAATAATGTACTAAAGAGAAAGAGTACTAAAAATAACAGTTCCTACTGGTTACAAAGTTACAGAACTATAAAGGAAATAAATCATAATAAGATACATAACAACCATAACGCTCCGAATTGACGGTGACAGTCGTTCCATCATCGTTTTCGAAGAAGTAAGGTCCAATCACACCTTCGGACCAAAGAGCGCACCAAACAGTGACTTTTTCTGGATGTAATGGCTTCTCTTCAATTACTCGAGGATTCTCAGAACCCAAAATATGAAAATTTTGCTTATTATCATACCCACCGAGGGAGAAATGTGCTTCATCGCTGAAGAAAATTTAATTCGAAAAAACCCCATCCATCGCCTCTTGTTTAAGCACCCATTCCACGTATCTACGACGTTGTGACTATATTGCGATTACAATATTTGTAACCGCTTCAGTCTCTTCAATTTTCTTTACAATTTTGCCAATTGCTTGCGTAGTTGGACGATTATGTAAACCATAATCCCCTCTTAAAGCACGATATGTGGCTGTGGCTGAACCACCATTTTTGTATCTAGTATGTTTTGTTAATTTTTATGCGTTGATAATTAAGCGATCCATTTTCGCCAATGTCAGACTTTTAACTGAGCAGAAAAAAATTGGTTTGACACCTTAGTTTGACAGATGTCGAATTCCAGTCTTATATTTTTGGAACCACGAAATGGATAACCCGTTACTTTGCGGGGCAATAGACAGCAACCGTCTACGTATACGTCTTTTACGTATACGTAGACGTAAGGGGACCGTATATGTCTTTTATTAATTTGCTTAAATATGACATTTTTAAAGACCTTGGATTTGAGTGCACTTAATATGGTGTTACGTTTTATTATTGCTATACCACCATAAGCTGTGTTGTCAGGATGATTAGTGTGAAAAATTGAATTATTTGGTACGGCTAAAAAGCTCTTCTGTAAGAAATTTGTTTCAGAGGCGAGTAATACGTCTACTGAGAAATGGTTTAGAAATAATTTTATTTCGATGGATTACTGTATAAGACCATTAGCGTTCCACAGTGCCATTCTAAATTCACTTTGCTCGTCCATTAATCTTACTTAGTTGTACTGTTATAATAGTTAACATGTTTGAAACTTGAGAAATCAGTTGCTTCATCATGTCTTTAAGTTCTTGCGTGTCATTACTTGTTCGTGGTGTAGAGGAGAAAATTAGATTAATATTTATGGAACTGGTTGACGTCTTTTTGACGTCTGTATTCGGAGATGTTGCTTGTGAATTAGGGACTTGATTATTTGTTATTCCCTGAGCGTAAGTTATGGAAGGATTTGTAGCACTTGTGAGGTTTTGAAGACGATCAGCCTTTTGAGTTTGCTATTTTTGTGGGGATTGTATTTCCTTGTTTCTTAGTGGTGGGAATTGCTTTATTTTAAGGCATTTATATAATGGATTTTTTTTTCGATGCATAAAACTTTATGTTGCAATAAAACAACGATGGATTATTCGATTGACATGAATTTTATTTATTCGAAAGATAATCTTGTGGCATTACAATTTAAATATGATTTCTGGCATATGACCGCCTCGGCTGGCGCGGATGTAGTCCAATTTTCGATGACTTTTTCCAACATTTGTGGCCGTATATATGTAGGCAATAACACGGCGTATGTTGTCTTCCAAATGGTCAGGCATTTGTGGCTTATCCGCATAGACCAATGACTTTACATAGCCCCATAGAAAGTAGTCTTGCGGTGTTAAATCACAAGGTCTTGAAGGCCAATTCACAGGTCCAAAACTTGAAATTAGGCGGTCACCAAACGTGTCGTTCAATAAATCGATGGTGGCATGAGCTGTGTGACATGTTGCGCCGTATTGTTGAAACCACATCTCCTGGACGTCATGGTTATTTAATTCAGGAATGAAAAAGTTAGTAATCATGGCTCTATACCAATCACCATTGACTGTAACGTTCTGGCCGTCATTGTTTTTGAAGAATTACGGACCAATGATTCCACCAGCTCATAAAGCGCACCAAACAGTCAGTTTTTCTGGATGTAACGGTGTTTCGACATACACTTGAGGATTAGCTTCACTCCAAATGCGGCAGTTTTGTTTGTTGACGTAGTCATTCAACCAGAAGTCCGCTTCATCGCTAAACAAAATTTGCTTGTGAAAATCGGGAACAACGGCAAACCAAACTGAGAATAAATCACTTGAGAGCTGTTAAATCGGTCGACGTAGTTTGCTGTATGATTTTCAACACACAGTGCGCATTTTTTGTTGGCACATTTGCTTTTTATTGGACATTAGATAGTTTTCTGATCTACATTTAAAGCAAATAGGATTTTTGGTGCAAACATTTTTGGAGTGGCCATATTTCTTTCAATTTATTCACTGAGGCAAAGTCCTTTTTGGATGTAGGGATTCAAAACTGATATTACAGTGCAAGAGGTGAGTTAAGATGTAAGTTTCCTTATTATTTTGGCTTGATTTAAGTTCACTTGAAAACGAAGATAATGGTTTTTTTCTACCTGCTTAAAGAATATTTTGAATATGTATTACTTTATGCCTGAACTCACTTAGTTCTTTTTTTATTTCTTCTTTATTAGTAGAAAAGTACATATTACGCAAAGATACTTTAAAGACCTATTGTTGTTTTGTCTTATAAGTGTAGTATTGTGTATTTTTATCCCTTAATACTTTTATTATTTGGGAGTAGTGAATAGATTCCAAAGGTTGAATTTTTCTTCATTGTCACGTAGTTTGTGGTAGTTTGGCCATGAGCCAAATGAGTAATATTGAGGTTGCTTGAGGATTGTAATTATATTTCAAACATGTACCTAGTTCCGGTACGATGCGCGTGCATAAATACTATTTATTAAATAGGGGTCGTCCCCTGAGTACTGGTCCAAGCTCAAAAATAAAAAAATCATCGACAGATAATAGTTCAAACCTATTTGGCGTAGAAGGTTGGCTTAACCAATATGATTTTTAGCTTTAACATTTTTGCTATTTATTGTTTGTGTTTTCAAAAATTTGTACAGCAGAGCTGGGAGGCCTCTTTACTATGTTATTGGTTAAATTTTATGGAGCGGTTACTTTAGTTTTATCTATTATTGGCGTTGTTGTTATTGGTATGTTGCTGTATGAAGTTGACGCCAACGTTTTTACTGGCGCTCATGATAAGTATGGTGTTGTTGTTGGTGGGAATGTAATGATTGCTTGAGTATCACTTTATTAAGTTAAGCATTGTCAATTCCATGAAATCGATGTTGATTGCACTTTTGAAATGAGATTATATTCTCGGTCAATGTGCTGAAATTCAGGCAATACGCATACCTCAAAGGCAATGCATTAAATAATGATATGCACTTTATATGAAGGTCACTTAATGAAAAAGTTTACACAGTTCCACACTTGTGAGTTGTCATTCAGGGAGCTTTTAACAACGTGCATGCTGACAAATTTATCCATTGACTGAACTAATTTCATGCCAATCGAACTATACGTAACTGGCTTCGCAATGTGTTAGGGAACAAGTGGATAAATTGTAAAGAGCTTGGCATAAATATAAGAAAAATCGTATAATATGAAATTCCACAAGGAGGATTTCATCACCTCGTCTATGGACCACAACTACACATAGTCTGCTCGGGAGTCTGACTGATAAATTTTTAGACACAATCTGCTGTGCAGATAACGAAATGAAAATAAAGCCTTTGCATCATTGTTAACAGCTAGAAAGTAAAAGAAAAGCACATGTAAACGAATGAATTTCTTACTTATCCCCAAAGCATTTTCTGATATTGAGGAAATGCAAAAATATGACAAATGTTTTTCCTAGATATATTCAATGATTTTTTTTGTTGAGTTTTAAATAAAAACTTTTAGTTTCTCTTTAAAAATATTCAGATTACTTCTTCAGCATTGCATGTAAACAAAAAACAGCTGTTTTTCGAACCTACACAAGGTTTCTGCAAATTGAAAATTTGTCGGGCAGGAATCATCAACGAGTCATGAACGACATGGACAGCTGAGACATAAAATTACCTGCTGGCATTTACCAAATATACATACATACATGCATGCATCCATATTTACGTCTGAAGTAAAGAAACTTTTTAGTGTTAATTTGTACTTACACTATAATAACCGACTTCCTGCAAACTGGTGTAAAGGAAAATATTTAAGAGACCCACTACCTCCGTGGCAATAAAACCAAGGACAAATAAAAAGAAACTTTGGCCGTATGTGAACTTAAAGACAGGTGGCTGCAGCGTTGACCTTGGACGCGACTTTGACCCAATTTCAGTTTTGAGTATGGATATATATGCGATGAGACCAATAAGCATAAATAGACCTTTTGTAGCGAGAGTTAGGTGGTTGGTGGGTTGATTGAATGCATGAAAAAAAGAAGTATAATGGAGAAAGAAATTAATAAATTTCACTAAAGCCAAAAGTTCTTAAAGTAATTAAAATAAAAGCAAGAGCAGAACTTTAATTGAAATAATATTAATGTTTGGAAGGGTCGCAAGGGTTTTAGTTACTTCTGATGTCATCTTACAAACTATTTGCAATATTTTATTTATTTTGTTCGTTTTGCTGTAAAGTTTCTCTACAATTAATTTATATTGTGTGAGGGAAACCACACAACATTTTTATTTCTCATATTTCTCAACTTTTTTTCCCAGTTTAAAAAATTAATGAACTTATATTGTTAAACAACATTGGTTTTAATTTTTAATTCCATTCTGTTTACGGGTTTTGCAAGGATGCGGTCAAAGCCATATGAATAAATTACGAATTAATTTTCGAACATTTTACCCATAGCCCTTTACAAATTGTAGTTGAGGGCCGTTTTCGACTGGACTGATCCGTAGATGATTGAATGCTATTTTTTTATATTATTCGCCAAAAGTCCTGAAGTGTCCAGCGGAAACCGCGTCATATGTATCTATTTAAAATGAAATACAAATAATTTATTATATCACATTATTCCCACGAACACAATGATATAACAATTTCATAATTTTGCAACACTTTTAGTTTTCTTCACAACCTTCATACAAAGGTTTGTTTGAGCATTTAGTATTCTCATTGTGTTCATGTGAATAATGTAGTCAAGTTCTAAAAATTTTTCAAGTTTTTTCGAATCTGCTGACGAGTTCAGCCGCATCAACGAAATGTCGGAGGCACAAGGACGGCTGAGAACAATCAATAAGTTAGATTTTTAGACCTAAAATAAAATATTTAAATTGGTTCGTGTAGCAAATAAACAATTATGTTATATTTTCAATATTTAACAAAAAATTATTTTTTGATACTGTTAAAAATACAGATCGTACTAACCGACTCACAGTGGACCATTTTACGAGGATTCGATCAGAAATCTATTACTTTTGAATCTATAACGTTCTTTTTATTGTTTGCTAGGTTAAAGTATGTTTAAAATGCATTTTAAGCTTTAAATGAATTTTGGTGTGAAACATTTGTTTTACTATTTTGCTTCACGTTTATATATGTAACTTATACTCATTAAAAACTTTGCGGGATATTATCGTGGCATTTCTTCTTTTACAAATGTTTTTTATTTATCTTATACCAAAATACTTTTTATTTTTATGTGCAAAAATAAATATCCGGTTACAAAAATATTTGTTCATAATCAAAAATATTATCATTTGAAAGTCAAACGGTAAATCGGACATGCAAAGTAGGCTTTGATTTTTCGTCATTTTTGCAATGGAAAAAAGTAAGAAATAATTTATTTTCATTCTATTTGCGATCGAAGAGTGATTTGGTTGACAATAATAAAAATAGCTCCAAGAGGTATGCAAATAACAGTAGAAATGTGGCATCTTTTATTCGATTGTATGGAAACGGCAAAACTGTAAGAGATATCGCTGAAATTGTGGGTAGAAGTCGAACCGTTCACGATATTGTTAAAAGATAAAGAAATGAAAATAGAGTGGAAAACAAAAGCAAAGAAGGTCTTAGAAAGATTTTAAATGATCACGGTGAAAGACGTATTTTACTAGCAGTGAAGAAAAATCCCATAAAATCCGCTGTTGGGCTACAAAAGTATGTAGAAACTTATATAGGAAAGTCTGTTTGCGTCCAGACTATTAGAAATACCTTACCTTGGTCGAGTTTTGAGAAAAAACCTCCTGAATGTGATAGAAAATTTGTGGGATGAACTAGCGCGTAGGGTCTACAAAATATCTTTTGACAATATTAATGAACTAAAAATTGCTTTGAAAACAGACTGGAATACAACACCACCTGAAGAATGCTCAAAATTAGTTAATTCAATGAAAAGAAGATTACAAAAAGTCAATGACTCTAATAGCCTTTTTAAACTGACGTACATCTTTCATCAATTTGCAAAGATGTTTACAGCTTTCCATAAGAATTATACAGGTCGAAAATTCTACATCAGCAGAAGATGATCCTTTCTCATTTTGTTCCATCTTACATCTTTCGATTTTTTTAGTGCCATCACTAACAAAATGGCAAAAAACCGATTGCTTTTGTACCATCACCAGCAAAATGACATTTCAGAAAATAATTACTTAATAATTAATTATAAATTGAATAAACTAATTTATACAGCTTCAGATCGTTCTTAATATAAAAATTTATTAACAATATTATTCAATATTTCACCAACAGCTTGTTAGTTTTTGTTAATATTTCCTTAAGGTGCTAACAAACTGTTAGCAAAATATTCAGTAATATTGTTAATAGTTTTTATATTAAAAACGATCTGAAGCTGTATAAATTAGTTTATTCAATAAGTAAAAGGATAAAATAAAAATTATATAATTAATTATAAATAAATTCATTTTAATTGCAGTGCAAAAGAAAGCTGGTGTTCGCATCGTATAGTCAATCGATATGGAGAACATGTTGCTTGACCTATAGAAAGAAAAACATCCAAAAGTCCTCCTCAAAGTCCATTTTAATTTTTTTTTATTTTTTACAAAAATTTTGCGTCTTTTTTTTACAGCTAAATAAATGAATGATGAAAGATGTTGTCAATGTAGATGACTGCTTCACATTTTCAACATCTTACATGCGTTTCACATGAATGTTAGTCAGTGTAAAAAGGCTTCAATAAATACAATGCCACAAAATGCGAAAAAATGTCCTTCTTTATTACTTTTACTTGTTATTATTACTTTTTATTTATTTAATATTTAATTATTTTGACCCCTTGTTTTCTTGTATTTTATATATTTATTTGAGCTTAAGGTCTTTTAGAATTTGAATTCATGATTTGAGTATTTTTGTCAATATTTCGCTCTCTCCCCCTATGTAATGGGGACGAAATTACCATATAAAAAGCAGGTGCTCACGATCTATTTTTGTGGAACTATACAGCGTCATGACTTTTTGGCGTCAAGCATATATTCTGATATAATACAGAGCCGACATGACAAGTAGGATGACGTTTTTTATATCGCTCATGCTCAACTAAACGAACCACACTTTACTGTTCCTGGGTGTAAGCACTCACACTTAGAACTGTTGCTAAGCCAGATCTACGATTAATGGATGGCGAAAGGAATTAGTAAGAGCTTCCTTTTCTCTTCTTTTATTCAAATGACTGTTATCACGATGATGCACTCAATGCATAAGAACTGGATTCCAAATAACAATCAATTTATCAGAACTTGCTTCCTTTATTTCTAAACAAAGGTCTTAAAGGCCGTGATTCAATTGTACGATTCATTCACTGAAAATTGCTACCCAAATCTGATAGAATTCTGTCCTACTTTAAAAAGTCGCATTAAAATGGCCACACTATTATACTTTTGTAAACAATTTCAAAAAGGCAACCCTGATCGCATAGAATAAGATAAGTTTTTGAAAATTTTCAAAAGATTGGCAAATCGCACAGACTTGTCAAAAAGTCTTTCACACACATACACTTTTCGTCGAGACTATCACACTTTTTGGACACACATTTCATTTTTAACAGATCGTACGATTCAGTAGGATAGTGAATCACGGCCTTAAGCAAAATTCAATTAATGTGGTATGGTTCATGTTGCACATTTACATATGTAAGTATGTAAGTTTTGTGTGTAAGAATAGACTATATATTTATGCATATAATTTTGTAGGTGGGGTACGTTAAAAAAGGAGAGAAAATTATTCTTACCTGATACAATGAACATGATACCAGCACTAAAGTAATATGAATTATTTTGACGCGAACATGTCGGTATAAGAAACACAATAAAACTCAATAGAAGGACAATACCCGATGCTAGGAAGAATGGACATGACTTTGTAACAGTATCTGTAAAGAAAATATTCAAAATAAGAATACGAAATCAATAATAGATAAACAACATTATCAGTATAAGTGTGTGGACTTGTGTTTGCTTAAATTAAAAAACACTGAATTAAAAATTCTTCCTGTGGTTCTTTTTCATTATAAAGTGAACGCTGACATTATGAGTGAAACACTACATCATTTAAATGACCACCACGCTAAGTGTTGCAAGCACTGATTCTTTTGAGGTAATTTTCGACCACTTTTTGACACATGTTGGGCGTTATCTCAGTCATAACTTGACTTATGTTGGTTTTTAAGTGCTCAAGAGTTAAAGGTTTGTCTGCATAAACACGGTCTTTCGCGTAGCCGCATAAAAAAAATCTAATGGTGTCAAATCGCATGATCTTGGTTACCAGTTAATATCGCCGCGACGGGATATTACGAGGCCAGGAAGTGTCTTTTGCAATAAGGAGACATTTCCATATTCAATCGAGTTGTGTGACGTGTGGCACCGTCTTGTTGAAACCAAATATTCTCCAAGTCGAACTCTTCAATAGCAGGAAAAAAAAGAGTCGGTTATCATATGACCATAACGCTCCGAATTGACGGTGACAGTCGTTCCATCATCGTTTTCGAAGAAGTAAGGTCCAATCACACCCCGTCAAAATCAGAAATTAGTTTAGTGGCGGTATTAAGGAGCTCAGTCACCTTGTTACGGTCCAAGTATGCAGGCACCAATGTTTATGCACGGCCATATTCTTGGCGTTTTTATTTTCCATAATTAACATCTGGCCCTTCGTTTTTGAAATTTAGTTTAAGTCTGGCATCCGCCTAGATCGTTTAACAGAACAGAATACATATGTATAAAAAGCGTAAGGAAGACTACCGTTGCCTGGAATATAAGAATTTCTTTTTTTTTTTTGAAAAGGTAGAAAACAGGGGATAGAGAAAAAGACGGTCGAAGCTAAGCAGTCAGTCACTCGTGATGATTGAAAGCTAGAGGTTTAAACTTAAAACAGATTGGTGCTTAACAAAATAAAATAAAAATGGTATTTAACTTTTGTTTCTAGTTTCAAATAAAAAAACAAAGTAACCGTTGATTTTCCACTAATTATCCATGTTACAACAACGTTTAAACCCTAGAAATAAATAATTTAACTTTAAACCAGTGGCCAGTGTTGTATTAATAAAAAAATAAAAAAGAAAAAGGAAAAATTGGTTAATGAAGTTCCAAGTGCACACTGAATGCAGATGCCAACACTTGGTACAGTTTTTTGGCAATTCAAGGCATAAAATAAAGATTTTTACTAATACCGTGTTAACTTTACTATTGTGAGAAAACAAGCCAAATTAGCAACTAAAAGCTATGTTCTAGGCAAGAATAAGTAATAACAGTGCGCAGTATTCTTAAAAATTGTTTCTCAAATTTTCCCGAAATGAGCACTCCAACGTCCCTGTAGTGGTAACGACTCCGCTTCAGCCAGCAAAGAAAAAAATCAAAAAAATTTTAAAACTAAGAAATTTCTCTTTCAAGTGTATACCCGAGTAGGCGTATGACCACTTGCATAAACTGTCGCCTTGCGGTGCAACAAAAAAAGATTTTGTTTAATGCTGAAACTGTTTAGCATTAAAATTTAAAGGCGGGATACCGTTACCACAGTATGTAATTGCATATAATAAACTTGTTGAAAAAAAAAAAGGAAAATTTAAGAAAGATCAAGAAAAGAAACTGAAGTTAACCAAGAACAGAGAAGTAAAATAAGGATTCCAACGGTAAAGATTTGCCGAAACTATGTTTAATGTGTGAAAGGAAAGAAAGAAAAATTACCACCAGTAAAAAGATTTAACGAAACAAAGTAAATGTGTTAAAATAAAAGAAAGAAACAAAGAAGTAAACTAGTTATGAAATTTTGAATTACTAAAAAAGAAAAAAATAAAAAATGAAATTAATAATAAAAAAAAACATAAAATAAAATAAGGTCTAAGAACGGCTGATATTGAGCTATAATAGAAATTTGGCGTTAAGGCTAACAAGCCAAGTAAAAATATTTCCTACCTAACCAAAAAGAAGAAAAGAACCCTAAACTGAAACTTACCCAACAAACATTAAAATAAGAAGAACTTAATGCGAAAACCAAACCAAACTCGAACTTATAAATATAAAAAACCAAAACAAGAAATTCAAACAACCTACACTGCTAAACCATCAAGGCCAGCCATCGCTTATCAACAACCAACTATTGAAGCTGCTGTTCATCGATGGATGTCATCTCCTCTTCGCCGTAGCAGTTCCTCATAAATATCATCGTCTAAATTATATAAGGTTTTTCATTTAAATACTTGTTTTTATAATATATTTCAACTATGAATATAATTAGTTCTATTGAAAATTATAATTCTAGTTTTTGGGCCCCCATTAACTTATATTTAATACTATAAAATATGTGTTATACCCACCTGAATTTTTTTTAATTGCCTTTAGGCTAAACTTCCTATAAAATTACTCAAGATATTCATGTTATCTGCTCTTCTTTATATTGTTTATAATTATACACCTTTTTTTTCTTTTGCTTAAATAAAATTTTATAATGAATTCGAACTAAAGGAGTTCTCCTTGGAATTGAGGTCACATTAGGAAAATGGTAAGCAAAAACAAACAGTGACGTAGAACGAAACAAAAGGGGTAACCAGGAATACAGGATGCGAATGGTTACCATAGGTAATTGTGCTGTTCAATGGAGTCATCTCACTCTTCAACCATGTTTTGCTGTCCTGCTCATAATTTTTTTTATATGTATATTGAAGTGGCAAATAATCATTTGGTATGTTTTTATACCCTTCACATAAATGTGTAAGGGTATATATAAGTTTGTGATTCCGTTTGTAACGCATTGAAATATCCATCTAAGACCCCATAAAGTATATATATTCTGGATCAGCATCAATAGCGATTACGATTGAGCGATGTCCGTCTGTCCGTCTGTAGTCGTTGAAATACCGTTTCTGAGAAAACGGTTTGAGATAGAAACCTCATTCTTTCGCTAAAACGTGTTAAACCCCGGTAGTGGGTCTGCTATTGAAATTCAGTAAGATAGGTCCACGGATAGCCGAGATATATTCAAAAAAACCGGGTTTTGATGGGCATTTTGTGCAATTTTTGTATTCAGATTTTTGAAAAAAAATTTTTTCTTAAAAACTAAACCATATCATTTTTAGTGCCCATTAAATCCTAGAAATGAAGGAATTTTTGAAATCGGCCCATATATATCCGAGATATAGCGTCTCCCGATTTTTAAAGAAATCGGCTTTATAAGCCAAATAAGACAACTTTTGGCACCGAAGATCAATCAAAATGGTATATATAGGCTATTTAGAGGCAAAGGTGGAAAATTTTTCCACATCGGCCCATATACACTCGAGATATAGCGCCTACCGTTTTCTCAAGAAGTCGGCTCTAAAAGCCAAATAAAACAACTTTTGGTATCAAAAATCGATTAGAATGGAACATATAAGGTGTTTAAAAGCAAAATTGGAAAATTTTTGAAATCGGTCCACATATATCTGAGATATAGCGACTCCTGATTTTTCAAGAAATCCGCTCTTTAAGCCAAATAAAGCAATTTTTGGCACTAAAAATCAATCAGAATGGTACACATAGACCATTTAGAGGCAAACATGGAAAATTTCGGACATCGGCCCATATACACTCGAGATATAGCGCCTCAAGTTTTCTCAAGAAGTCGGCTCTAAAAGCCAAATAAAACAACTTTTGGTAACAAAAATCGATCAGAATGGTACATATAAGGTGTTTAAAAGCAAAATTTGAAAATGTCTGCAATCGGTCTATATATACCTGAGATATAGCGTCTCCCGATTTTTCAAGAAATCGGCTCTATAAGCTAAATAAAACAACTTTTGGCACCAAAAATCAATCAGAATGATACATATAGGTTAGTCAGAAGCAAAACTGGAAATCTTTTTGTCATCGGCCCATATATGTTCGAGATATAGCGCCTCCCGATATCTCAAGAAGTCGGGCCTGGAAGCTAAACGAAACAGTTTTTTGCACTAAAAATTTGTCGGAATGGTACATACAGGCTGTTTAGGGGCAAAATTAGACAATTTTTGGACATCGGCCCATATGCACCCAACTTTTGGTACCAAAAATCGATCATAATGGTACATACATATGTATATAATATTATATACATATGTATATAATATTTGCGATCATGTATGAATGTATGTATGTATGTATGTATGTATGTATGTATGTATGTATGCATGTATGTATGTATGTATGTATGTATGTATGTATGTAGATACGTTTGTATGTATGTAGGTATGTATGTATCTACATATGTATGTATGCATGCAAGTATGTTAGCATAAACAATTTTTTTGCTTTGGTGTAAAAATGTGTATGTATGTACATACATACATATGTATACACGAGCTTGAAAATGAAAGTGATATAAAGAATTGTTGAAAAAAGGGTACGCAATGAAATTCTTTTAAACAATTGCGTCTTCAAATTCATTCACACAAAAAATCATTTTGTGTTTCCCTACGTATGTACATACACACACACATGTGTATGATGATACGCAACAGATCATCAACAACGTGCACAAGAAAAAAATCATTTTGTGAAAAAAAGCAAGCAATGTAAATATGTATGTATGTATATATGTATGTATATAATCATTGTTTTATGGAACACACTGAAAATATTCAATAATAAAGAATTTATTTTAGCGTTTTCTATTATAGATACATACATACATACGTATGCATGTACCGACATACGTAAGTAAATTGAAAAGAAAATCACACTTAATGGCAATGTTTAGCATTATAATTCAAAAATAATGCAATTATATGCAATTTTTTGTTAAATAAATTTTACTATAAAGTTAACTGATAAATAATTAAGAAATACATTTTGCTTTTCTTTATTTCATTGATATTAAAAAGAATTGGTGTCACCCAGTGGTTGAACTTGAGCATATTAAGAATTATTTAAATAAAAGTTTTGCAGCCTGTGTTAAATCCCGGTAGTGGATCTGATATTGAAATTCAGAAAAAATCGGCCCATATATACCCGAGATATAGCGTCTCCCGATATTTCAAGAAATCGGCTTTAAAAGCCAAATAAAACAACTTTTCGCACCAAAAATCAATCAGAATGTATGTACCATTGTGAAGGGTATTTAAGATTCGGCCCAGCCGAATGTAGCACTCTTACTTGTTTTTTCTATGCTTACGCGGCGATGACTTCTGGGTCGATATACCACGCCATTGAGGGCAGAGCTAGCCTTTTAAAATATTTTATGTACATGCCAAGGACTTAGATTTTTTTTCGCTTATAACATCGAGATATTTATATTCTTTTAGCATTGGTATTTAGCCAAATATATGACCGCGCGTAACATAGATGGCGCCCAACGTAAAGATGTTTGCATTATATGCAGCATCACTGACACAAGGTCGATACAGTCTTGTAAGTTAAACATTGTTGAAGAAGTTGAACATTCGGAAAGTATGCGTGTATTTGGAGACTTTCTTCATTTCTGGACTATGCATTAATATCCAACACGATTTTGAAATGTGGTTTTAAGATTTTCAAGTGTACGCAATTTCGAATTTTTTTTTACCAGTTTTTATGACTCCAACGTGCTAGGAACTACCAAATCCATAATAAAGACCAAATTATTTTTTTTAGCAACCCGATTGTGAGTCAGAAAACAAACTTGTTTGTATGTTAGGCTTACTTTGCCACAGTCGGTGTATTTATTAATACCTCTTTACATAACAACACATTCATTTGAAAGCTTGATATGCTATAAGTCTAAAGACAGAATCGTTGTACTGCATTCTTCAATTTATTGCGATAGTATTTCTAACGCGTTTCTGGTGAATATGACTTTCTAAAGATTTTTCAAGTCTTACAAGCTTGCGAGCTTTAATTGCAATTGTAAAAGCGGTAAAATTTTAGAAAATCCTTTCCTATTTTAGAATACAAAAGCAACACAGAGGAAAATTTTGGTCATATTTTAAAATAAATTTTCAATAGGCGATGTTTTCACAATTTGAGAAAACCTAAGACTATTGATATACATAATTTTTTTTTTTTTCTTTAAACAAACACAAAACTGCGAAGCCTTTTGCTTGTCTGAAGAAACACCCAGAGCCTTCGGCAGGAATCAAACCTGCGACCTCGGAGACTCTTGGCAGAGCACTCTACCAATTCAACCATCGAGCAATTCAATCCACAGAGACTGTATAAGTTCTACTAAGAAAAAAGAACAATGCTATGCCTGTGGAACACAAAACGTAAATCACTGTTTGTCGTTGCTGCTTAACCTTTGGCCGAAATTCCAAGGTAGACAGTTTTTTTATGCATTTGCTTTGAACAATTATATTACCAACACACACGCGAAATATTTTTATAAACATTTTCCAAAAATTTTTTTTCTTTTTACAGTGGTATTTCTTTTTTTTAATATAATTTTTTTTTTTTTACTAATATTTTAAATTTTACTAATTTCTTATTTACGAAACACGGGTTGGTTTCTTCTCTTGAACTTTTCGTTTTTTTTTGCAAGCTTAGAGTCATTAGTGGTCAAAATGAATACCCGCAATACTGTTAGGGAACTAAATCCAAATTCCGAACGAGCGGCAAAGGACCACTCAGTGGAAGTACCCTCTGATGATCAGTTACATGCAGGTCAAGCAGAATTAAGTTCGGGTTCCCAAGAAGATTTCCTAGGGCTTAGCACTAATCAAGATAGGGTACAGTTAAACAGAGATCATATAGAAAATACGAATAATTCAACTGCTGGGGCAGATGCGAGTATGTTAGCTAGGGTCCAGGAGACAACATTTTCTAACCAGGAAGAACTGAAAAGCTGCAATACATAGTATTGCTCAGAATCAGAGCCCAGTAACCAATAGACCAGCATTAACACAGCGAGTTTTTAGCCCAAACACTCATAACGACAAAATTAAGCTAGAAAAATGGAAAATTCACTTTAATGGTATTGGCGACGTATCTAAATTTCTTTTCCAGATTGACACGTTAGCAAATAGAACAGGATGCCCCGAAGAACACCTACTCGAAAATTTTCAACTCGTTTTAGGAGGCAAAGCCGAGGAATGGTACTGGAACTTTATGAAACAGAATGAAAATCCAGCATACGATTTTCTAAAATTTTCTATTTCGCAAGAGTTTGGCACTGTAGAATCGGACGAAGACATTTTATTGAACCTAACAAGCGTAAGCAACAGCCTAAGGAGTCCTATGATAGTTTTCACTCGGCTATAGTTTCCATTAACTGTCGAATGCGAGAACCTCTATCAGATCTCAAGTTGGTAGGAATTTTGAAAAAGAATACTCTTCCAAATTTACGAATGATGCTTTTTAATACCAATTCCAGGGGATTATATGGGTTAAGAACTCTTGCTAGGGAAGCCGAGAAGGTTCTTTCGGAGAATAAAGCCGATAACAAGCCACTGCGCTGCGTAAACGAACTTAAAACCGAATCATCTGAGGAAATGTCTTATGATGATCTCGATCCCAAGGTTGAAGCTATACATTTCAATCGAAGAATCCACAATCCAGACTATAAGAAAATTAAATGCTGGAATTGTCAGGCCCTGGGTCATTCCTACATTTATTGCTCAGACGAGCGTAGAAACGTTTTCTGTTATAAATGTGGTGAGCAGGGAGTAACCACCCCTAATTGTAAAAACCCGCATATGGGAAACCGGAAAAAGAACGAGATGGCAACCGGGGACTCTCGTTCCAACACTTTTCCCCCCGAGTTCTTAACCGATCACGCTAAAACTCTTCCACAGGAAGATGAAGCTGGATCTATATTCTAAGAGAAAATATATACCCATATTTTAAATTTCAATAATGTTTTCACCTCTAAACTTCCGAAACCTGCCCCCAAAGTTTTAAAATGCAGAACTCGCTATCGCAAACGCAAACACTTTCGCAAATTGGTTGAATCTTCTTTACTATGTGATAAACATGATGAGAGACCGTTCGCAAAAATATAAATTTTCAATGATCAAATTTATGGTTTGTTGGACTCGGGAGCCAGCATTTCAGTTTTAGGTAAAAATAGTTTGAGCTTTATTAAAAAACATGCTGTTACTCTTAAACCATTTCGTACTTTTATTTCAACTGCTGATGGTTCTACAAATACTGTGTTAGGTCACTGTAAACTGCCGGTCACATATAAGGGCATTACTAAACTCATTGATTTCTATGTTGTGCCCTCGCTCATTCAAGACGTTTACCTTGGCTTGGATTTTTGGCGTGAATTTGCGATTGCTCCACATATTATACCTGTTCTCGAAACCTTAGATGTTAGCCCCGTAGATGCTAAAGAATCGAGTTTTCATATATTGTCTGCGGAACCACAGTTTCAACTAGATAGCGTAGTTTCAGATTTTCCGTCATTTGAAAAGTTAGGTCTTGGTTGTACCAATCTCGTGGAACACCATATAGATATGGGAGACGCTATGCCAATAAAATGTAGGCATTATCCACTCTCACCACCTAGACAACTGGAAGTGTACCAAGAGCTCGATAGATTGTTGGAAATGGGAGTAATCGAAGAATCCAATTCGCCCTGGTGCTTTCCCATTGTGAACGTCCGTAAACCAGGCAAGGTACGATTGTGTCTAGATTCTAGAAAGCTAAACGCAATCACTAGAAAAGACTCTTATCCTCTACCTCACATCAATGGCTTATTGAGTAGATTAAAGGACACGCATTTTATTAGTGGTATTGACTTGAAAGATGCTTTCTTTCAAATTCGTCTTACAGAGTCTTCTAAAGAAAAAACCGCCTTTGCTGTTCCGGGTAGACCGCTTTATCACTATCGCGTTATGCCGTTTGGTCTTTGTAACGGACCACAATCAATGTCCCGTCTGATGGACAAGGTCATTCCATCCCGCTTACGAGAGAATGTGTTCGTGTACCTGGACGACCTGCTAGTTTGCAGTGCAAGTTTTGACGAACATCTTGAATTACTTCACCAAGTTGCGAAATGTCTTAGGACTGCCGGACTTACAATTAACGTCGCTAAAAGTAAATTTTGCCAGAGCGAAATCAAATACCTGGGTTACCGCATTGGAAAAGGTTGTTTGAAAGTTGACCCCGGGAAGGTCTCAGCAATTGTTGATTTTCCTCTGCCCAAAAGTCCACGCCAAGTCCGTAGGTTCATAGGCATGGCGAATTGGTACCGATCTTTTTCTAACAATTTTGCTAGTATGGCCGGTCCTCTAACCGACTGCCTTCGGAAACATAATGGTGCATTTTCCCTAACTCCTGAAGCAATAGAGAGTTTTAGAAACCTCAAATCAGCCTCTAGTATTGGTGGTGTATTGTTTCAAGTTGACGACCAAAACCGAAAAAGACCGATTTCTTTCAGATAGTAAAAAACGCAACATTCTTTTAAAAGTATTGCAGTAGGTAATATTTTCTAGTGTTTTCCACTATACAGGCCTCTCATATACAAATATTGGTTCTACAGCCGTACCGTATAAGCTAACAAAAAACATAAAAGTTTATAACATCAAAACAGAAAAATTATCCTGTAGAAAATACACAACGCTGTATCGAGGTATCGAATAAAAAGATAAGTTAGGAAAAAACAAAAAGTGTTTTCTAGCCCAAATTGGAAAATCAAGTAAAGTTAAAACTACCTGCACTTTATTGAATGTAGCACTTGGGTTGAAAGACCTATGCAGCTCCGAAATAAAAACATTAATGTGTATTTTGAGAAAAGTACTGAATTTGTCGAAATTAGTAATTGTAACCACAAAATATCTGTGTAGAATATAAGGATGAAAACTTTCAAAAACGCCAAATTTTTTCTGGAGAAAGTTTGTTTGTACCAAGTACTTCCATGTACATAGATACCCTTAATTGTAATAGGCAAATATTGTAAATATAAATACTGACCAAAAAACACAAAAAGTATTAACATACAATATTGAGAAAAAGGTCCTGGTGAAAATGTTAGCAAATTTTGCCAAATGTGGCAATGCAAACACTAAGTTCCTAATTTTATAATTCACACCGTGTTTTTGTCGTGGTTCTCTTGTCATCGTGGTTTTCACTCTATATATTCGAAATTTTGTACTGTTGACTGCTATTAACTGGATAGTGTCGAATGTGTATACAGTGAAACTAAACAGACAGATTAGCAGCAGATAATTCTGTCTTACTCAATTTTGCAAAGTTTCAATTACAAATTTTCTGTTTATCTCACGCCCACAAACACTCCTTATTTCGCCCTTAGGCACATCACACTCTCTCTCTCTCTCTCTCTCTTCACTTCTTCTTAGGTCCAAGATAAAAGCCATAGCAAAGTATGAAGTTAAAAAAAATATTGTTATTGCTTTTCAAATTTTTAATGTCACAAAAAGTTATACCTTCACATGTGAACTTTGTATTTTATATTTATTTAAATATGAATCTAAAAAACTAAAATTGTAAATTTTAGTGTTGCGTTGTGAGTTATAGCAATAATTAGGGCATTAGTATCTAAACAATCTCCCGATGAGTTGAGGTGCCTTTATTAAGAGACCTTAAGAGTTGTAACGAAAAATAAAAAGCAAATGAAAGTAAGACTTACATGGTATAGCAGATGATGAGTCATGAGGATCCGGCTGGTATCCATTTTCTGTAAAATAGTCTATTTTAGCGCAATTATAAGTCTCAACTCCTGTATTGTTAAATGCCACATCCATATACGAAATATACACAAGCATGAAAATATTGCGAGTTTTTGTACATAATATACATACATACATACATATATATATGCATGCACACATCATATATTCGAAGTTGTTCGTGAAGTTGGCCGTTTTGTTTTATAGGTGTTAATATTTTGTTATTTTGCCTCACGTAAAGTTAGATTGTTTGACATTATTTAATCCAATTGTCAGTGTAAAAATAAGATTTTTTATAAATTCCAAATTAAGTTTGTCAGATTCATAAGACCATACAACGGCACGTGTCCAAATGGATATACATAAGCATGTATTTAATGATTTTAAATGTGTTGGTTGGTGTGTTGAAGAAGTCACATACAAAAAATTGCATACGTAGTTGTTGATAATGATGACGTTATTATCAATATTGCATTATATCATATTTATATATTGGTGTTGTGTAATAAAATCCATATTCCAAAATTTCCCACAAATTGAAAGCGAACATCCATGATTTAAATGCAGGGCATGTAAAAAAAGGCATATTAAATAAATAAAAAAATTTTAATTATATATTGTGTTGCCTAGTTTTTTAAAACATTCTATTGAGAAATAATTACCTACACTGATATAGCAATATTATTAATCAATTTATTTTATTTATAAAATTTAATTTGCATTATTAAAACCATTGTCTGCATGCATACATAATTTTATAGACATACATACATATGTAGATGTTTTGTAAATCACTTTTCACGAAAGTAATACGGAACCACTGAAATGGTGTTCAAGCCACAAACATTTTTGTATTTTCGCGATTTGAAACTAGTGAGCTAAACAACTATTGGCTTCCAATCACTTGCTAATAATTTGCAATTATTTTCCTATGAATCTAGTGAAAAACTGAAATAGTACATGATATGTTATTACTTTTTCATGCAGTAATATTTTAGATAAAATTGTTTTTTTTTTTTTTTGGATTCGCAAATTATTGCAGTGTAGTCTGTTCTTAAAGTGCAAAACACTTCTGTTTGGCAACCTTCGATATTTACTTTTTCTTCTTCATCAGTCAGCTGTTCGCAATTACATCTATTGTTACTAGACTCACACAAAAAAGAATTCCGAAAAGTTTGAAATATCGTCATCGACAGAACACCAAGAAATTACCTCCATGACCTCAAATTTATTTCGTGATCTAAAACTGGCAAAATTTGCCAAAAGTTGAGCAACATTTAATTTTTATTTAAACGGTATTACCCGACCAATTCTATACCAAAACAACCGAATCTTGTATACCCTTTACTAAAGTGTAACTAGAAGCTTTTCTATATAAATGTGTAATATCAGGTCGTATATGAACTTTGATTTATTTGAAAAATAGGCACTTACCCACTCCTAGCGCGTACAGCTAAAACAAAAAGACATATGTATGCAGTTGTATTCATAAGTATAAATTGTTTAAAATATATAAGGCAGTGGTGCCCAAAATCTTCTTATGGAAGCGTAAACACCAATACGTATACACTTTATTGACGCACACAAAGAAAAACAGAAATATTTCATTAGGTACACTGGGAAAAAAATTAAATTTCATTTTCACAAAATGTATATACTGTATTAAAATGCCTTTCCAAATCATATTTACTAATCGTCTTGATTATTTGAAAGCAAATCATACATTGTGCTCGTTTTTCAAAATTTTTAGCGAACAAAAGTCGGTTTCCCACGTGGGATTCATTCTACAAAATAAACTGTACAGTTGAAACTAATAACACAAAATTATTTCTTCAAGTATTTCATACTCACGAAATCATTAAAAAAAACAAAAAAATTATAAAACCAAAAAACAAAAAACAACAAAATTCACGCTTGGCACAAATGTGTGCCAACAAAGCCTGCGTTCGTATTGCTGTGCATATGAAAGTGTTGTTGCTTTGAACTTGGGGTATGTGTGTATGTGTGTATTTCATACAAAAAGTTGTGTATACATATTAGAATGCTCAGCCAATTCTCCGCGGTTTTACAAAAACAAAAGCGTACCAAGCGTATAGGCCGTGGGCACCTCTGATATAAGGTATACATACCTCTTAATTGAAAAGGAATTATACATACATATAATTATACAGCATATGTGCATAGCTTTAAGCCTGCAAGTATATACATATGTATGTACATTAGACATGCACGAACGCAGAACTTTTATATAAGATCATACATACTTATGTATGTATAGCAATATTTTTAGTACTACATATTAATAAATATATATGTATGTACGTGTGTGCATAATTTTTGAATTTCTTGTTTATGAAAAAGTTTTTGATGGAAACAAATATGCATGGATAATGGTAAATTTTAAGAAAGTTTTGGTGGAATTTTCGTCAAAGCTGTGGCAGCCCTGCTTCTAAGCATTCAGTGAAGTGTAACGCAGACGTTCAGGGATAAACAATTTGGTACCTACAATTTTTATTTATTTTAAGCATTATTTAAATTATTTAACAATACTGAAAATTTTTTCCCATATTCCCCATGGAAAAAATCTATGGACATTTAACATAATAACTAAAGTTTACTCCAGTCTCCAGTTATTTAAATCATATGAGTGAATTTTGAAGACGTAATTTTTTAAGTTATTTGGCGAACTGCTGTGACTATTCTCCTGACAAAACATCTGACCTATTTCGAAAAACACCCAATTTAATTTTTTTATTATTTAAATATTACTTCTTAATAGACGTTTAGAAAAGCAAATATCTTCATAAAAAGTTCGTAATTAATAAATACTAGTAGGAAATATTCCTTACTGAATGTGTAAGAATATGATTCGGTCAATTTTAACTTAACTATTATTTGCAGTTGTATTTTTATGAAGAAGGCGGTTAGTACTATTATGTTTTATGTTGGCGCTCAACTTGTCAATGCCTTCTTTGTAATTAACTGCATTACCCGCTCGTTGTTTTATTCTCATTCTTTATTGAGAATAAAACAACGCAAGTGTAATTAATTTTGTTATTACTTTCTGCCATTACATTACCAAAGTCGTTATTGTTGCTTAACATTGTTTTTCATTTTTTCAATCATGTTGCCAGATTGCACTAAATAAAAATTTACCCCTGAAGAAGTTGGAAATAAACCAACGAAACGTTGGGAACGATTTAAATGAAAAAATGTAATTTTTCTTTTAAATGAAAAATAAACTAATGACCTTGAAAGCCCATTTTGGTTGGACACCATAAAAAGAATCAATAAATTCTTTTAATTTAAATTATCACATCCACTGGATATTGTGTACTGAAATAATCAGCCAGTCCAACAGAATCAAGTTATTATTTCTGTACGAATTTAGTATGATTTTTAATCAAATTTTGCTCATGCCAATTTTAGTTGCCAAACATCAGTAAAACGAAAAATAAAAATAATTTTTCATGTTCGGCCCATCTGGGATTCGAACTCGGACCTCTTGGCCTAATAGTTTTCGGTGGTATGCTACAAACATTAGTTACTAAAAATAGATTGTTATTTAAAGTAATTTATAAACATATTATAATTTATTTTATCCAAAAAATGCATTTATAGCTTCTAATTTTTGCTAATGCTTGGTCAAAATTCATTCTTTTAATATACATAAGTGCCTATTTTTAAATAAACTTAGGGATATCAAAGTTCATATGCGACCTGATGTTACACATTAATATAGAAAATCTTCGAATCACACTTTAGTAAATGGTATATAAGATTCGGCACAGTCGAAGCACAAGTAAGCACTCTTTCTTGTTTTTTTATATTAGGCTGCAATTTTAAATATTTCCTCGCTCATCACTCATGGGGCCTAAGTTTGATGGAAAACTTTCCATGGACTCCAACTTGAGAAACCCTGAATAATTTTAGTGTATCACAGTGTAATCAAGGAAAAACTAAACAACTCACCCTGAAGTGTTGTACATATGATCCACAAGCTTGATTTTGTGTAGCGCATTACGAAGGCGCCATCATCTGCGACATCAAAGCTGGCAGTACCATTGTGTAATATATTTTGCAGTTTTTCTTCTGTGAACAGCCATTGAGGTCCAGCTAAAGCTGCAATTACTATGGCCACAGAAATGCTAAAAATTAAAAAAACAAAATCATAGCATTTATTTTGTGGTACTTACATATACATATGTATATTTTATTTACAAAACAAAATCATAACATAATTCTTAAGTGGATCAAATTCAACTCCTAAAATTATTATAAAATAATTTCAGATGTTTGTTTTTATACCCTTTGCCAAAAGGGTATAATATAGATTTGTCACAAAAGACCAGTTTTCGGGCACCGTCTGTGAAGCCACCACTTTAATCGTTTCATAAATGTCTCCTCTGCTTTTGGATTGAAAATAATCAAAATCGGGGTTAAAATTACTGCGATATAGATAAAAATCATAACTCAATTTCTTACCACATGTTTGTCTAAAAAAATAAATAAAAAAAGTAAAAAGAGCAAAAGCAACCAAGCGGACTCGAACCATCAAGTGCGGGTTGATAAGCAGCTTACTCTACTATTCAGCCACCGCCTCACAGTGGCTGAAAATCGTTTTTGGTGGCCAAAAGTGGAATTTTTTTTGTCATCGATTTTTAAAATTTTTACGCCATTTTATAAAAATCCATACTAAGGTAGCCAAAAAATTAAGTTTAACTATTGATAATTCTGGGCGTGGCATGCTGTTCAACTCTTTTTTTTTATTTCAGAAATAGGTGTTTTTTAATTGTTTTTTGTCAAAATTAAATGGTTACTACTCGCAAGCTATCATCGATAATGGCCTGGTTTTTTTTTATAATATTGGTAGGTTTATAGTCTGTACTTATTGTAAGTGGTTACTGGTCTAGCGTTTAATATTAGGGGTATTATGAAATATTTATGAAACTAATATATTTTTCTGAAATTGAAACTTTAGTGGACTAGGACTTCTAGGGAACAAGAAACGTCTGTATCCCGAAGAAAGGTGAAATTGTTTTTTTTAATCCCATATAGACTTTGGCACCCACCACAATCCGCCGGTAGAACACTTTTTTCATTTTAATGATATTACTCTAAGAAAATTCGAACATTTTTTCTAAAACGAGAAAATTTTTTTATAAAAACGAAACAAAAAACCCAAATTGTAACGGGATTTCTTAATGTTACTTACATCCATTACAAAACAACTCTCCTTAATCGCAAATTCTTTCATTTTACATAAATGCGTAAACAACAAAGTGCATACAACTTATTATTTTTCCTTATTATTTTTCACATAACTGTAATACCTGCAAAAAAGCTTTATGACTTTGTTTTGATCAGCAAAAAAAAAAAAGATCTTAAAAATATCACAGTACGTTCTACACTAAACATACGATCTCTTTCTAAATTACCTGCTATCAACTGTTAGAGTCAAACAATGTCATAAACAATTTTGTAACAATAATCGCCACATTTAACCAATAAAGATAAAAAACCCCATATTGGCGAGATACTTATTAGTTTTTCCTGATCTGAATAACAAGTGCAGTTTTGTGCAATTTAAGCACTACCTGCTATGAAATTGAAGATCAATGTGTGAATGACATGTATCTAAAAATATATAAAACTACGGATTCGATTATGGATTACTCAATAATAAGTTAATGCTTTAAGTATACAGACGTACAAGTGAATAAACATAACATACAGAAATAAAAATACTCAGAAAAATATGGAGAGCGTAAGTTATAAAGAACTTGCAGAAGAGTATTTTAGAAATAAAAACCAGAAAGATGTTCTTAGTTACGTTAAAATAAAAAAATTAAACTTAAATAATAATTGTAGATTTTTCGACCTTTTTAGTTTAAATGTTTTTTTCAAGCTTGAGGTCCAATTTTAAAAAAAAATTTCAAAAAAAATTTCTTTTTCCAATATTTTGCTGACACTTCGTCGTCAGAAATATCTCTTTTCGCGATTTTGTTCTTAAATTCCACTGCATCTTTGACATTGTAGAATTGATTGTAAGCTTTTTTAATATATTTATTATGTACCTGCATAGTCCGTACGATGGGGAATTGATAGAGGAACAAATTGCTCTCATTGGCATATTTTCTTTATGGACGAAAATAGATATGTATTTCTGACGACGAAGTGTTAGTCTCCTACGATGTAATATCGCTTTTCCCCAGCATACCAGTTAACTTGGTACTTAATATAATGTCAAGTAAATGGGAGAAACTAAAAACTTTTACTAGCATTCCAAAAGAACTGTTTTTTGATATTCTCAGGTTTTGCATAAAGGATAACAAGTATTTCAAATATAATGACAAAATTTATGAACAATTGAAAGGAATGCCAATGGGTTCACCAGCTTCCCCGGTAATAGCTGATATAGTGATGGAAGAATTACTAGACAGAGTGATGGAAAAACTGGAGCTAAGCCCAGAGTTTTCGAGTAAATATGTGGACGATCTATTTGGTATAGTCAAAAAAAGCACACAGAAAGAAATTCTTCTAACTCTGAATAATTTTCATAAAAATATTCAATTCACATCCGAATTAGAAAATGATGGAACATTACCGTTTCTAGACACACTAATAATACGTGAAGAAAACACAAGTAAAGTTAACTGGTATTAATTTTTATTCTAATCACCCAAAGCACATGAAATTTAATACCGCCATCAATTTCGCAAAAAGAGTGTTTCAAATAAGTGATGAACAATTTCATAATGCTAATACAAACGAAATAAAGAGCATACTTATAAACAATAGTTTTCATGTCCATACACCGGAAAATTTTATAAAAAAAGCCAAACAAAATTATAAAACCCCATCTATAACACGGTCAGATGAAAACCTGTATAAATCAATGTCGTATGTACTTGGACTTTCAGAAAGGATAACACATTCCAACATCTATAATAAAGCAAATGTTAACATTGCACTAAAAACACACAATACTTTGAATAAGCTATTTTCAAACACAAAAACAAAAATTCACAAATGAGACAAATCAAATGTAATTTACAAAATACCATGCAATGGAGACGGCTCCAATGTATGTAATAAAATATATGTTGAATTGGATTAGCTGCACACAAATCTCATTATAACAATTGCAAAGGAAAAACCGAACATAAAACAACATTAGCAGCCCATTGTGCAACATACGGTCACTCTCCCAATATTACAGCAAGAAAGTAACTACAGAAAAAGGTTTATGATAGAAATGTTACACATTATAAACACACCTTCGAACAGAAGACTGAATTATAAAACAGACACAGAAAATTGCGCGCAAAGTTACAGATATTTAATAACAGCATGCAAATAATAACATTTAAGACAATAAGACTGGCGACTTCACTAAAAGTAAGGCAAACATTCAATGTGATGTATGTATTAATTTTTCTATATGTTTTTTAAAAAAGAACTTTTTAATTGTTATTGGTGATACATACTTATGTTCATTTAATTTTTACACTTTGTTTTCATTTTCGTTAGTTCCTGAAGAAGAGTACCAAAGGTACTCGAAATATTGATAATAATAAAATCGATGTAAAATAAAACACACAAGAGTTTTATTTAAAACAACTGCGACCTAGAGCCTAGAAACAAAGAAAAGCAGACATTTTAAATTCATAAGGTCAAATAAATCTAACAACTTTGTAAACAAAAGTTTAAAAAAAAAATTGTGAAAACTGGTTAGAAGGCCATTAACTTGTCTTTCCAGCTCCTGTGGTTCTATTTCTGCATGTCTAATTAAAACTTCATTCGCTAACGGTATTTTTAAAGATTCTAATACAAGCGGGTTGCACCTCCCATATTGTTTTTCAATTTCGCTAAACAATTTTTAGGGTCATTTGGGTTAATTTCTTTCATTTTATTTTGGAAATGTTTATTTACGGAAATTATAAAGTTATCATTTATCATCTTTCGAATAAGTTTCAGTTTAGTTTCTAGAAAATTTAGGTCTGTTTGCGTTAAAAAGTATTCTGATCGATTAAATCGCTTTAAAATTGTGACTATTTTACTTTTTTCTTTGCTCAATTTTCTAATTATTAGCGCAAATCACCATTGGTTGTACATCTGCATTTTTAGCACATATAGCATGATTTTTTGCTACAAAGCGTGAGTGTCTTTTTCAAGTGTTTAGCAAAATAATTATAGCAGCTGATTTTAGAGTAACGGAAAATATAAATATTTTTGTATTGCAAATTAAGAAGGAAGTTTAGAAAACAAATTGCAACAATTTCGTTATTCATTTTTCCGTTGTCTCTCTTTTATGGTTGACTTTTTGTTTATTTACCATAATTTTATTTTTAATTCTGCCGTGCTCATTTTCTTGCCTGTTTATTATTTATTTGTATACAAAATTTAATAAAGTGAGTTTGCCGCATAAAATAAGCTAAGCCGCAGCCAATATTTGAAAAGCAACGCCGTTGATCAAATTTGTACGTGAAGCAACCGCCCGATTTTTTGTTTGTTTTATAAAAATGATGCATAATAAGAGGTATAACATTCACTTTTTACTATTTTGTAAATACTTTTTAAAGCAACGCTAACATTAATTTAATTCCAGCACAGGTATGTTTTGTGGCGGCCTTGCCGTCGACTAGTTTTTTGAGCGTAGGAGCTTACATGTCGGATTGTAAAAAGCAAACAGCTGTTTTAGCATTTAGCAACATTTGCCAATACGGATGATCTGCAATGGTTTTTGGTTATGCATATTTGCTTAAGTGATGCAAATCTCGGTTTCATACATTTTGCTTTTGTAGTCTTGCAGACGATGGCACATACAGCGGCCAAAAAAAGTATTCGTATTAGAGTAATTTTTTAAAAGTGACTTGAAAATGCTAGTACATATTATTATTATGATTGAGATAACGTTGTAAAATAAGTTTTTCAGAATATACCGTTGTAAAATTAAATAACATTTACGGTATTCAAAGGGTCGTCCTAAAGTCAGAAGTCTTAAAATAATAGCACGAAAATATATGACTGCTGTGAGCAACCTGTCATAAAGTAGTGTGCTATATCAAATATGAATCAGCTGTTATAGAAAAGGAAAGCAATTTAAATATTTTTGTCAAAATGCCAAAAATAAGTGAAAAAAAACTAAAATAATAGCCAGTTTGTGCGATAATTATCTATTAGATGTTTTGATAGCTGATTCAAGTAAATTTTAAATGAAATATACTCATATTTACGAACAAATATACATTTTAATGCATTTATTTCTTAGGTGACGCTGTGATACTGTTAACTTATGACGACTCACAAAACACAGTCGATGAAGTCCTATTAATTTATGACTTTTTTTGTTTGCGGCACAACAACAATTTTTTTAAACTATCATAAAATGTTAGTACTTTCTGACATTATGACACAATATGAGACCGTTTGAATACCGTAATTGTATATTTTAACACAAATTTATCTTTTTGGATAAAAGCACACAAATTCCAAAGCAAAAAAAGTATTCGACAACCGTTTTTTTTTTTCTTTTATAGTGATTAGGTATTTTGTAATATTTGATGTTGTTGTTGGTAAGAATGCCGTTAGGGTTCTTATTTATCATTTACATAAATTTTTTTAAATTTTTTGTGCAAGTGATCGCAAAGATGGGACTCAAATGCAAAAAAACTTCTCTTGATGTAAGAAATTTAATAATACATCATTATAAATTATGAAAGACTAAAAAAACATAGCAGAAACCAAGAACTACTGTTCATTATATGTATAATAAAAAAATTTAAGTTAGAAAACACCGTAATAAACAAGGAAAGGACTGGTCGACCACTCAAGCTTACAAAAATAGATGAACGGCGAACCGTGAGGGAAGTAAAAAAAGATCAGAAAACTAATGCCACAATTTTAGCAAAATTCACTGAGGAGCAGTTAGGCATATCTGTTCCTTCACAAATAATAAGAAACTATGACTTCCATGCGCGATCAGCTAGAAAGAAGCCGCATATTTCGAAGAAAAATGGAAAGATGAGATTACGCCTTGCGAAAGAACATGTTAATAAGCTTTTAGATAGATGTAATTTTTGCAGACGAAAGTAAATATAACCTTTTTGGATGTGATGGCAAAGTTCTGGTGTATCTTAAGCCTAACACAGAATTAGAAGAAAGGAACATTTGGCAATTTAGCATTTATTGATGGGATCATGGATCACCGACAATACATAAATCTTCTAAAGCAAAATCTACAGCCAAGCGCAGAAAAATTGCGTCTGTCAAATAGATTTAAATTCTATCAGGACATTGATCCCAAACAATGCGCAATTAATACAAAGCTTTGGCTGCTGTACAACTGCTCAAAGATAAAAAAAACTTCGCCACAGTCCCCAGACCTTAACCCCGTTGAACATTTTTGGAGTCATTTGGAAAAGAAAATCCGAAATCGTCAATTTTCACATGAAAACCAGATGAAAGTCATCCTGCAGGAGGAATAAAGCCAAATTGACCCATAATATACCAAAACATTGGTAATCTCTATGCCAGATCGTTTGAGAGAGGTCATAAGCTGAGAAAGAATAGCAACTCGCTACTAAAGTTGTAGTATAATATGTACATACAACATACATACATATGAAAAATATTAACAATGTCGAATACTTTTTTTGCTTGGTTTTTGTTACTTATTTTTTAAGTCATGAATTTTGTGTACTATTTGTTTTGAGATCTCATTTTTTGTATTGAATATCACATTTTGGTTCCTTAATAAAACGTTTTGTACCTTCTTTTTGTTAAGATAAAGATTTTACATTTTCTTATTGATAAAAGAATACGTATTATTATATATGTCCAATACTTTTTTTGACCGCTGTATGCTACGGTTGCAATTTCCAATGAACCGTGAGGTCCGCTATTGTGTTAGCAAGTTTATCAAGAACATTGTTCGTTTTGTATTTCCCCTGTCAGACATTGAGTAGTCGACTACTAAAATAATTAACTTTACGCTAACTTTTATGGACTAGCTTCAAATTAGCTACAATACAATCGTAATTCACTTTTTGTAATTCACTTTCTGTGTACTGGCTATAAGCTAGCTGAAACGTAGTGCATAGTTAACCCAAAATTCAAATATGTTAACACACATACACGGTAAATAACTCTTTAATTGAATTGCCTATTGTCGCATTCGTTTTAAATGTTGCGATGGCTGGGTGGGTATGTTGGCTGCTCACCAGTCTTGAGGCTTAAGCTACGTATAGACGATTGTAAGATCTTACAATATTGTCAGAAAATGTATAGAATATTTTTAACCAATCGTGAGAACTTACAATTTCTTCCCGACAATATTGTAAGCAAAAGCATTGGCGCGAGTTAATTCCTGTTTTAAGGAATGAGTCAAAAAAATATTTTTGTTTTTTAGTCGCTGCACCGAAATGTGCGCTTCTTTATTTAATGTATTCTTAAGACTACTTTACAAAGATTACTTAATAACTATTTATACTATTTCTAAGCCTTATCTCTACTATATTCTATTTTCTTTGTTCGATACTTTGTTTATGGGACGAACTGATAATAATGCTGTCGTCTATAATTATTTATTTATTGCTGCCAAATATTTGTTTAGGTCTAGTACTACATTAAGGGTACGTCTGCATATGGTAATTATCATGTGTCTTCTTGTTAATTGTTTATTGGTTTGTCTGGTATTTAGTCTGTTGCCTGTGAGACAAGAAATATTATGTCTGTTTTGCTTATCGCTAATTACTACCCTTATATGTATGTGTGTGTGTATACGCATGTGTATAACTCGCGCCAACTACCTAACAATTAATTGTCAGTTAACTGTCAATCGTCTGAACACTTTGGCGTCATCATTACTAGTACATTGTCAGGCATTGGCATATTGTAAGATGCATAAATTCTCAACACCTTACAATGGCGTCATTGTCATAGTAATGACAAAGAATATTAAAGAAAAATGTGTGTGTACGAAAGGGAGAGAAAAAACAAGAGAATAGTAATAATGTGAGTACGAGAGGTTAAAAATTTGCAGAAAAGAGAATAAAAAATTAAAAACATGGTTATTGAGCGAGAAAAATAAAGAATGAAAATAATGACATGTGTGTATGTGTATTTTAATAATGACAATTGGCTGGCAATTTTTGATACGTAGAAAATCTTACATCCGTGTAAGCTGAAAATTTTCGTTGGTAGCTAAATTTATTGTCTGGCAATGAAATTGTAAGATTTTCTTGCAATCTTCTGAACTGATAATTTTCTTAATGCTGACAATTTTGTATTTCTCGTAGATTGCCAACATAATGTTAGGTCTTACAATATTTTAAGATCTGACAACCGTCTATACGAAGCTTTAGTGGTTCAATTCCCACCAGAGGCTAACAAAAAAAAAGTAGGATGAAATTTAATAAAATATTACCACCGAAAAATGTAAAATCAGCCTTGATTTGTATATTTTTTTCTGTGGGTACTGACTTTTAAGTAGCTAACTTTAAGTTGGTTGAAAATTAATGCAGCGTCGGACAATCCAGGGGGCTAATTCTGGCAGTCGTGATCGAAATTGTATTCGATTGAAAGATAATTTCGAACGTACTTTATTTTCTAATTCTTTTATTCCATACTCAACGAATCGATTTTGTTTTATAGTGTTGGACAAAAATTGCATATAAATTCGTTTTACAACACTAAAAATGCAAATAAAATAGGTAAACAAACAATATTGTGCAAAAGAAATTTGTTGCTTGTGTAAAATAAATTTGTTGAAAATTAATATGAATCCGGAATTCTTGTCTTATTCATCTTCTTCCGAATCCGACGAGAATGAAAACGTTAACGTCATTCGAAGAACAATACGCCAATATCTCTTTTTGGGCATAATTTATTTTTGTTACTGTTGACCTAAAATAAAAATTTATTGATATAATTATGTTTATACATACATATTTGTTTTTTTTTTAATTCGATACTTACATTTCCTATTTTATTATTAAGGGATTAAAACATACAAATGAAATTATTTTTTTGTTTGTTTCTTTCTACAACACAAGTATAAATAAACAAATGAAATTATATTTCTGTATGTATACTTTTATTTTTTTGTTTGTTTTGATTGCAAAAAAACGATAAGTCGAACGCTTCTTGCCTTCGAGTAAAAGCTCTCATGGTTGCTTTCGAACGTTCGCATGTAATCGACTGCCATCATTACAAATTTCGATACCTTTTGCTGGATAACGAGTGACAGAATCCCAAAAGTAAAAAAAAAATCGCACGTTCGACTAAAAACTCGCTCGTATGCGATTGCCAGAATTAGCCCCAGGCCTCAACCAGTACCTGTTGTGAAATAGTTAGCTGTAAATTAGCTTCAAGTTATCTTGGTTTCCGACAGGTCGGAACAGATAGTTCCATAGCATTATTTATACTTTATTCTATTTTTTCCAGGTAGAAATCTATTTCAGTGTTGTTTAAGTTTCTATCGTTTGGTATTTTAACATTTTCGTTTGATTCCTTTAATAAGCAGCTTTAAATTTACTCCAATTCGTTTTCTTGAAATTAAGTTTGGTTTCTGGAATATCAGAAAAGAGCGTTTGTGGGTGATCGCTGTCCAATTTTAACAACTTGATTTTAATTGCATTATGATCACTGTCATAATCGAGAGTTTCTAAGCAATTTACAGAATCGTCGAGCTTATGTATTACAAGCCTTGAGTCAGATATGCATACATCTAGATACGAATTGCATCTTGGGTACGAAGGGAAATGCGATACATCTGTATCTAATTTCATAGTATTCCGTACATTCTTTCAGTTAATTTCGTTTAGTGTTGTTAACGACGTTTCCCCAATTATTATGTTTGCAGTTTAAGTCGCCTGCTAATACATACATATATAAAAATTATTTAATCAGAGTTGAGAGAACTGCAATTATTACCCGATGGGTAATAATTTGTGGAAATCACAAACAGCTTATTGTGAGAGAGTAATGGTAGTTTTATAATCGAACATTCTAAATATCTAAATGAGCTAATAATGGTATTGATTTATAGTGACTGAATTTTATTCCGTTTTAATTAGTATTGCAATTCCCCCACCAATTTTTCCATCTTTTCTATCGTTTCGTATAAATGAATAGTTGACAAATGTTGGTTTGTACCTAGTGTAATATATTATTATTATTATTATTATTATTATTATTCCGTGTGGAGTTTTTCCATTCTCCCATCGGACGCGTCCCCAGGTGGCGGATAGGGGATGAGGATGTTCCACTTTTCACTGAGAGCGAATTAAAGGATGCAGCAAGAACCTTAAGGAACCAAAAAGCCCCTGGACCAGATGGAATTCCTGCGGAGGTATTGAAAATAATTGCGAATGAGCGACCATGGATTTTGCTCGAAATGTACAACAAGTGTCTAACAGAAGGTGTTTTCCCAAAGGCTTGGAAGATGCAGCGGCTAGTACTGATTGGGAAAGGCAAGGGTGACCCCGAGTCCGCTTCCTCATATCGCCCGCTTTGTATGTTGGATACAGCTGGTAAACTCCTAGAGAAGTTAATTAGGCCTCGCTTATTAGGGGCAGTGACGAATTCGGGTGGACTGTCTAATAGGCAATATGGCTTTCGACAGGGTAGGTCCACGGTAGATGCCATTGCTGATGTACTCAGGAGTGTGGAATCAGCACATAGTGGGAACCATTACTCCAGACAAATTGTGCTCTTGGCGACTCTTGACGTTAGGAATGCATTCAATAGCGCGAGGTGGGCCGATATAATCACTGCATTAGAGAGGCGCTTCCAAGTTCCACAGTATCTGATGGCGATGATACGTAGCTACCTCAGAGATCGTGTTCTTGTGTACGAAACTGAACACGGTGTAACGCGAAGACAGGTTACAGCAGGCGCAGCACAGGGATCTATATTAGGTCCAGACCTGTGGAACATCATGTATGATGAGATACTCTGCATTGATATGCCCGAGAACTCATATCTTGTTGGATATGCAGATGATATCGCTGCTGTGATAACAGCTAGGGATACGTCGGAGGCTCAGCGGAAGCTCAACCAGGTAATGATCAGAACTCAGACATGGATGACTGATCATGGCCTTAGCCTTGCTGCAGATAAGACCGAACTCATCATTCTAACGAAGAAGCACATACCTATCGAGACGCCGATACACACAGTCGACAACACCTTCCAAACCAAGGGAACGGTGAAGTATTTGGGTCTACATCTGGACTCCAGATTGACCTATTGGAGTCAAATAAACCATGCAGTCGAGAAGGCGGGGAAGGCCACTGCAGCCTTGTCAAGACTAATGGCTAACGTAGGTGGCCCAACTGCAAGTAAGCGGAAATTACTTCTGAGTACCGTGCAGTCAATCCTTCTTTACGGATGTGAAATATGGGCAGACGCACTAAAGGCGGAATACCGCAGGAAGGCATTGAGCGCGGTACAGAGGACGGCAGCCCTAAGGACAGCGTCGGCCTATAGAACAGTATCTGAGGCGGCTGTGCTCGTTATTAGTAGCTCAATCCCCGTGGATTTACTTGCTAACGAGCGTAAAAAGAGATGGGACCAGAAATATTGGACCGAGGGTCAACAAACGCCGGCAGAACTAAGAAGGCAGAGCATACAGCAGTGGCAACAGAGGTGGCAGAGCCAAACACATGGCCGATGGACGGCAAGGCTTATCCCAGATTTATCAATGTGGATAGACAGGAATTTTGGCGATGTTAACTATTACCTAACGCAGTTACTGTCGGGGCATGGTTATTTCCGGAAGTACCTGCATCGGATGGGGAAAAGCGATAGTCCATGTTGTGTATACGGAGATGCGGATATGGATGACGCTGAGCACACCTTTTTCGAGTGCCACAAGTGGAACTACGAAAGGGCTGATATTGAGACAAGCTATGGCCCACTGACGACACAGAGTGTCGTTGGAATCATGCTCAGAAGTGAGGAGAGCTGGCAACGTATAGCGGTTTTCATCGAAAGCATCCTCCGTAGGAAGAAGTTGGACTTGGATGCACGCGAGAATGGAGGCAGTTAAATCTGCAGTAGACAAAGCGGGCCCGACGGGGAACTAGCAGACGGAGAGTGGCAGATATAGCCCAAGTGAAGGGAGCCACACTGAAGTAATACGAGAGTAGTTCCAGTGTGGATGACTCCCATGGTAGATGGGGGGGCGGTTTTAGTTGGTAGTCTTTCGAGGAGTCCAACATCGCCTGTTGTGAAGAGTGACGACCTGGCAGGCATGCGTAAAAGCATTTCCCCTCCCCAACCCGCAAAAAAAAAAAAAAAAAAAAAAAAAAAAATTATTACTATTATTATTATTATTATTATTTTTGTTACTAAGTTGCAACTTATGTCCGTCACTGTAATACCCTTGTTCTAATTAAATTTCTCCTAATAACTTTCACTCAATTGGAATAAATTGGAATAATGTTGCGATAAAATATGAAATTTGTAGTTTTAAGGAAACCGTTATTTTAGTATATAAGCACTTGATTTTTAAAAATAAAACAATCACTTTTCCAAGCCTTAAATCGGCTTTTTTTTCATCTTTTGAGAAGGCATTCATCTGCCTAAAAACAACTTAGTTTTTTTTGCCAGTGGCGTTAAAAAAGGCGCCGGCGAACCTTTAGGCAGGCAGAATTCGTTTTTAAAATTTTTAAACACACACACACATTACATGGCGATCCTGCCTTCTGGCGAAAGGCTTCCGAAAGAGAAAATAGCAGTTGCAAGCCACAACGCGGAAAAATCCGTCCAGGACAGTACTGCCGGTCCCAAGGCAATAACATTGGACGAGTACAGACGGCGACAACAAAGCAAGTTGGAGAAAAAACTCACCGCAGTACCAAAGGTGCAGAAGCCAAAGCACAGAAGAGGTGGTCAACTGGTGCGACTGAGGAGAAAAATAGCCGACATAAAAACCACTCTAAATTCAGATCCACCACCATCCTGGCAAAGAGCCTCAGAATTGTGGCTACAACTAGCAGCTGTAGAAGATGAGATGGATCAGCGCCGTCACAAAAAGAAATAAAACTTTTATATATGTATTTTTAATTTTTTTATTTGAATGAAATTTTTTTATGCATGCAATTTATATTAAAAAAAAAACACTTTTAACACTTTGAATGTTATGAATTATTTAAAACAAGAATAAAAATGAAATAGAAAAAAGAAAAGAAACAAATTTGAAGAAAATCTATAAAATCCAATCTAGAAATGGAAAAAAAGAGAAAACTATATAAATATTGTCAAGAAGAAGAATTTACGAATAAAAGGCTAAAGAGAATATAAAAGAATAAAATTGGTGCTGCCAAGTCGAATTTGTGAGGGTTGTATAGAAAAGTACCAAAACCCTAAACTGTGGTGATACCAAGTTTATTTAAAGTTATCTACACAAGATAGTTAAGATTTATACTGTAATTGATTATTTTATCAAAATTTTGAAATTTTAAAGATATTTATGGAGGAAATTGAAGAATATATTATTGAATTAGAAAAATTAGAGTTGAATATAAAGAAAAGTAAAGGTAGAATTTACACCACTAGTTTTAAAACAGAGAAATTAAATCGGTTGGAGTACATAAAAGAGCGGTTTGATAAACTTATTCAAGATTTTACTGAGCAAGAAAATACCAAATCTCTAATATCCAACTTTAACGAGTTGTGGAGTAGGTTGTTGCCAAAAATAGAAAATTTGTCTGTTAAGGTAAGTACTCTGTTCAAAGCTGCGGAAAATGTTTAGCAACATTGATTTTTTCATACGAAAAGTTTGACGTGTAGCAAATGTAGCCCAAGTCTTTTTCGACTTGTTGCGCATGGTGGAACTATTACTGAAGCCTAAGAGAAACACTCACCCCAATGATGGCATTTCTCCAACGCAAAAACTAGCAATAGTATTGGAGTAAGTATCTATATTGAGGATACCTTTAAAAAGTGGATATTTTATAATGCAAAGTTTTTATTCATAGATATTTAGCATGTGGGACATTGAAGCGTCACGTTGCAAGCTGCTTTAGAATTAGTAAGCAGAAATTCGGTGTCATTATTGATGAAGTCTGCAATGCGATGTGCCACGTATTGCGAGATGAAATCCCACCAATGACGTTGAATGAACTGAGCCGTATTGGGGATACCTTTAAAAAGTGGAATTTTCCTAATTGCGTGGGAGCAATCGATGGTAAACACGTAGCTGTAAAGTGTCCCACCAATTCCGGAAGCAAATATCTTTGACAAGTGTACGCTTGGAACTGCCATCAGACAAAATAAACTAGTTTTCCCCAGAGATTCGGGCAAAGAGACACCCTTTGTGTTTTTGGCAGATGATGCGTTCCCTTTGAACCGCCGTATTATGAAGCCCTTCAAACCAAAACCTGGTAAGGCATTAGAGGATCATGAAAACATATTTAATTACAGGCTAAGCAGAGCAAGGAGATGCGTAGAAAATGCTTTTGGCTTGATGTGCTCGAAGTTTTATTGCCTATCAAGGAAAATGTTTTGTGGTCCAGATCGGGCTAATCTCATTATAAAATCTTGTGTTTATTTGCACAACTATTTAATTCATTTTGTATAAAACTATTTCAATAAAACACATTATTTGAAAATAATAAAGCTTTATTTTTATTGATATAATATTTCATAGCACATTCTTTTCAAAATTTCGTACGAAATAAGTGGCGCTCATGTTGTTTCGCAGCTAAAAAAAAAACATTGCCAGAAACATTTTGCCTCAAAAAACATGTTGCTATTAAATTTCAAGTGTTTTTCGCCGTAAAAACAGAGTACTACTTTTTCAACTTTATTTCGTTTATATTTCATGCCGAAAACTTTTGTATGCAGTTTGACAGCATTTCGCACGAAATTATGAATACAATACCGGCCTTAAGATCGGAAGAACTGGATGAGAATTTGATCGTTCAGATTAACAATAGCAATATGGCCCAGTTTGATATAAATGTTGTAGGCAAAAACCTGCAGATATTTAAAGGCACTTATGAGACTCTGGAAGATTTTTTGGTTCAGGCCGAGTTGTTGCATGATATGGTAAGGACTGAGGATAGTGAACTATTTGTTAAATATGTATATAATTTCAAGCTCACGGCAAGAGTTCGTAGTGTGTTAGGACGTTCGAATAGACCTCGTAATTTCGCTGATCTTAAGAAACTGTTAGTTGAGGCTTATCCGAACCCCAAAACTTTGCAACAAGTTTTGGCAGAGTTTGGTACAATAAGGCAAGGCAATTCGGACATTTCATCTTTCAGGGAGAAGATTGCGTTATTATCTGAGCAGCTGAGTAGTTTTGAGCTGAAGGCGATAGAGAATCCTACTCAAGAGGCAAGAGACGCGGTTTATAAAGTGAGTGAAAGCATGGCCTTGAACGTTTTTAGCAAGGGAGTTAATCAGGAGTACAGAAATGTGTTACTTGCAAGTACCCCGAAAACTTTCAATGAAGCGGTCGAAAAGTGCTTGACAGTGGAACAAAGTATGCGCAATGACAATAGTAGTATTTTCAGGGTTGGTCAACGGGCAGGTAATTTCAATTCCAATAGATTTGAACGTAATCGTAATGTTAACGATTACAGACGTGAGAATTCAACGTATGGCAACAATATTAGCAGAGGCAATGGTAGACAATTTAGTAGAGGCAACAACCGTACATACAGTAGTTCGAATTACCATCATGATCGAAGTAGTAACCATCATTTTAATAACAACATACAGTACCGGAACTCTGTGAATAATAATGACAGAGATAATTACCAGATGTCAGGGCAAAAGGTTTATGCCGGAAACAGCAATGTTAGAGAAAATAGCAGAGGGAGTAATTTTAGGCGAAATTTCAGTAGGCGGGGAAACTAAGTTGGCAGGATGACCGCAGTGGTTATCCGAGGCCAAAAATTTTCAGACTTTCTGTAAATGCCAATAATGCAATAGGAATGAAATGTAAGGGAGTAAGAAGGAATTTAAGTTTCCTAATAGATACAGGGGCTGATATTTCCATTTGCAAAGTAAATGAAATAGAAGAAATAGACAGAAATAATATCTCCGCATTGAGTGGCATTACTTTGGACACCATTCAAAGTATTGGCACAGGTAATTTAGTTTTAAATTTTGATGGACAACACGCTAAACATCAGTTTCATATAGTTGAAAATGACTTCCCGATACCCACTGATGGAATTATAGGTAGGGACATACTGGAAAAGTTTAGATGTAAAATCGATTTTGAGTCGTATACAATAGTTTTTAACGTAGGTAATGATGAGTGTGTTTTACCGATTAGCCATAAATGTGTCTACGACACGGATGTTTGCGTGCCACCACGTTCAGAATCTATTATACCAGTAAGAATTTTCACAGATAGAGAAAGTATAGTATTGAATAAAGAGGTAGCTCCGGGAGTTTTTGTAGCCAATAGCGTAATACCAGCATCGGGTGCGCAACACGTTAAGATTTTAAATACAACCGATGAGGACGTCGTTTTAAAGGATTTATCGCAATTAGAAATAAAAAATTTGTCGGATTACACAGTATTTTCCTGTGAGAAGAGCACAACGGCAGGAAGTAGAGATCGTATGCGGAAAGTTTTAGAAGAGTTATGCATCGAATCTACGGATCCGATGGCACGAGATTCTTTAGTTTCCATAATTGCAGAGTATAGCGACATTTTTCATATTGATGGAGAAAAATTAACAGTGAATAATTTTTATACACAACACATAAATACAATAGATGATGCCCCGGTATACATAAAACCGTATAGATTGCCAGAGGCACAGATGAAAGAAATAAATGAGCAAGTAGATGGGTTACTAAGGGACGGAATAATAGAACCGTCAGTGAGTCCGTATAATTCACCGTTATTGGTAGTTCCGAAAAAATCCGCAAATGATAAAAAAAAGTGGCGATTGGTGGTAGACTTTCGTAAATTAAATGAGCGAATAATGAACGATAAATTTCCGTTGACAAGAATTGAGGATGTTTTAGACAGATTAGGAAGAGCTAAATATTTTTCCACGCTAGATATGACTAGCTCGTTTCACCAGATCAGTTTGGACAAAGAGTCTAGACCGTTAACTTCGTTTTCAACCAGGAATGGGCAATTTCAGTACACCAGATTTGGTTTAAAAATTTCGTCTAATAGCTTTCAGAGAATGTTGACCATAGCGTTAAGCGGCTTAAGTGCGGAAGCGTTCCTATATGTCGATGACATCATAGTATTTGGTTGCAGTATTCAAAACCACCATGACAATTTGGTAAAGGTCTTTCAAAGATTAAGACAATATAACTTAAAACTGAATACGAGTAAATGTTGTTTTATGAAGAGAGAGGTAATATATTTAGGTCATCTCATTACGGATAAGGGGATAAGCACCGATCCAAATAAGCACAAAGTCATACAAAATTATCCAGTCCCCAAGAATGCTGATGAAGTTAGAAGGTTTATTGCTTTCTGCAATTATTATCGTCGTTTTGTCAAAGATTTTGCTCATATAGCAAGAAACTTAAATCTTTTATTGAAAAAGAATAAACTGTTTTTATGGAATTCAGATTGCCAGAAATCGTTTGAGACCCTAAAAGCAAAGTTAATTAGTCCACCAATTTTGCAATATCCTGACTTTGGAAAACCTTTTGTATTGACTACAGATGCTTCCAATTGTGCGCTTGGAGCTGTATTATCCCAGGGTGAGATTGGTTCAGACTTACCTATTTCTTTTGCGAGCAAAACGTTATCAAAACATGATATGAATAAATCAACAAAAACCAAGTTTTGTTTCATTAAGTAGTACAATATCTGGGTTATGTTTCCTTAAAAATACATCGAGATCATATCTTCTACTTAATTTAATTAAGGAGTTTACGTTTATATGTATAATATTTAATTCTTTTGCAATTGTTCTATCCATTATGAAAAATGAAGATTCTAACCTAGAGAAGATAGTGTTTATTCCAGAAGTTTGTATTTGCAGTTGTTTGTTTAAATTAATTATTTGATTTGCTAAGCTTTGAATAGAGGTATTTAACTGTTCTAATGCAATATTTATTGGATTATCAGAAGTTTTGTCTTGAGTTAAATTGTTTTTTACAGCACTTGCATAACTTAAATTATTAGTTAGAGGTTTTCTGCTTCTTTTTTCGGTAATTAATTGTTTCTTGGCGCGCATAATATGTTGAAGCTCTTTAAATTTTGGGCTTCCCTTATAAGATGCAGGGTGTCCATAGCTGTTGCATAGTATGAAAAAAATCGTTTGCCTCTCATTTACTGGAACTTCTTGCAGTTAACACTTTTCTATTTCGTGCTGAATATTGCACTTGACGCATTTCCAAGGTAGATAGCAGTTTGATGCACTATGAAAGAAACTTTGGCAATTCGTGCATTGTGCTATTCCTGGTTTCTAAAGTCCTTCCCATCGGATGCAACGGTGCAGGAGTGAGTGTATGTCTGTGAGTTCATTTATTTTACTATCACTGCTTATTTGAACCATGTAAATTGGTAATTCAGACCATTATTTATTGCCCTTTTATGTAAGGTTTTCGTTTTCAAATATTTCTAATTCTTGTAAGATTAGTTCTGTGTCTCTATCGGCACTTAGACCCTTTAACAAATATGACTTTGTTTTAAACCCTTTTGGCATGTAGGTAAAAAATTTTGCTTTTGTTTTCTCAAGATATGCCTTAGTTCTGGTATGGTCATCTATTGATGATGAAAGTAATTGAATTTTATTATTGTTTTCTCTTATTTTGAATTCTTTAATGTTGAGGCCTGTTTTCACAAATTCGATAACAGAAGTAGGATCCACATCAAAGATATTTAAAGGTGGTACTTTGTTTTTATTTATTTTATTAATTTGTTCGTTTCCGATATTACCGCTGTTATTTGTTTTTCTATGTGTTTGAGTAAATATTTTTTGGTGCCTTCTTGGATGTTGGGGGAATCTCTTTTTCCTTCACGTGTTCTTCAAATGTTTTTAGCACCTCTTGATTGCAATTTTTATCATTGTCAGGTATTGCCCATTAGTTGTTTTTAAGTTGTTTAGGCATTCTTTCCATTTTTGATTCGTTTTTTCTTTTTTTTTTTACATTGTCTATTGATATTGTATTACTAGCAACATCATTTATATTGTTTTTGTTATTATTTACTGGCGAGTTAAGAGCTTCACGCTCACTCATATTTTATTTAAAGAGTCAATCTCTTGAAATTTTAACTACAACTGTTTATTGCAAAAAAGAATAATAAAACTTAATAAATTTACAACAATCAATGACATCCACGTCCTCAATGACATCCACGACGCAACAGTCAAATGGACGCACATATATCTAATGGTGGAGTATTTCAAAGGAGTTCATTTAAAGCTGCGTTGACTAGCAACAGACCTAATCTACCTTCACCGAAACCACTACCATCCAGAGTATTGCCTGTTCCTTATGTCATAGTTGCTGATGATGCTTTCGTCTTGACACCAAATACATATAATAAAACCATTTAGCACACGCAAAATTAATGAAATGCAAAGAATTTTTAATTATCGGCTATCAAGAGCAAAGCGTGTGGTAGAAAAACACTTTCGAATTCATGTCTGCACGCTTTCGTGTAATGTGCAAACTACTAAAATTTGAACCAGCAAAAGCAAAGAAAGTAACACAATTTTTTAATGAGCCAAAAAAGTAATGTTCAATTTAATAAAAACCTAGTTGAGCGCTTTACTCCCCGGTGAATGGCGTAATGAACAAACAGGTGCCGTAGAAATAAGAGAAGAATTCTGCCATCATTTCATAGAGGAAGGGTAATTGTCCTCCCAATACAAGCAGATATAATAAATTGAGAGTATATATGTATGTATGCTATGTACTGTTTATTAAAGCATTAAAATCCAAATCAAAAATCTTAAACTAATTTTATGTTAATTTTCTAGCATACATGCCGACCATTAGATGGTGCCAGCCAACTCTTCAGTAGGTTTGAAAACTTTTGAAAAAATATTCAAACATCTGCCTACATATTCCATTATTGTTTCGTTAGAAATAATGGAATGTGAAGTTAGATGTATGAAATGTCATAATATAGGCATACTAGAAAATTAACATAAAAAACAGTTGGCATTTTTGGATTTGAACAGCAGTAATAAATTGAGCTTTGTAGCCAACAATAAACCCATTTGTACATCCATCTTTCTAAACCGAAAATATGTGTTCCTAATTAAATGATTCAATATAAATCTTTTACTGTTATAAAGGTATTTCTATATAAAAACAACCGCTTACATACTACAAAAATAAACACAAGGCACTTCAAAAAGCTAAACATTAATAACTACATATCCATATAAAACATTTTTGTATTAAAAATTTGAAATTAAACACATATGATATTGTTACGTTTTTACCCTCTAGTAAAAATGTTTTTTTTTTGTTTTTAATTATTCAACTATGTTAAATATTCCTTATTAATTATTCAACTATGTTAAGTCACTCTGTTAAAACACTTTTTACACTGTTATACCATTACTGTAGAAATTCAGACACGCTGCTTAATGTTGATGGTAACAAAGTTAAAACCAGATTGTCCCCACCATGATACAATTAACAAGGTAGCCTCGTCAACTAAACCGTTAATCAACTGACTACTTTAGGTTGTCAAGAGATTGCAGAGAGGAAAGGCAGCCAAAACGAGGTAGCAAATTCGCGTAAACTCAGTGCATCTCTCTTACGCAAATGTAGAAGTAGCGTCGTTTTGACAGTTTGCATAAGTTGTACAAAAACAAAATGCATGTTATTGAAGTTGTTCTTATTATAGTGAAAAGGCTACCTTGTTAGTTGTATCATGGTCCCGACGCACACATCTTGCCACTTTGTATACATAGTTATCGACTTCCAGAACTTCCTAATTCGAGAGTCATCTACAATCGATCTCAAAGATTATAAGGCAACAAACTTTGTACTAAAGCTGAATATGTGGAAGCAATTTTAGAGATCCTTTAGAACAATTGATAGACGACCGTTTATTTAACTGGCATAGTGATGTTTTTCTACTCTTTCACAGATGTCCTTAATATCAGTGCTACTCAACCACTTGTGTTTGATTAACCCATGACGCACGACTAGCTAAAATTTATAGCTCTTTATAGTTCTTCTCCATGGCATGAGAGTCTTCATTTTCGCTCTTGTATTATTGGATTTCTGACTGGATACGGTCCTTCCCAATTGGTTTGGAATTTGGGAGGCAATCCCTTCTTCCGTTGTAGGTTATAGTAGAACCAACTGACCCTCAGTAAATCCATCAGTGTTTGCGACAATATCACATCGGGTTTCATCTTGTCGCTGGTCGATGAGCGATTCGCTCATCCATAGCGTCTGCGTTATACTGCTAAAGTCTACCTCGGCTTTTTCTTACTGGCCCCTTAGCTGCTGTACATTCTACGCTACATACTACCCAATCCACGACATCTTGCTGATACCCGATCCAATAAGAGCATTGTTTCAGCTTTCCTAGTGTTTTTGTTACTCCCAGATGACCGCCGTTTGACCCGTTATGGAACTCCTTTTAAAAGTCACTTTTCTTGGCTGCAATGACGACATCCCAAATCGCAGGGTCGTCGGGATAGGCCATCCGCATTATTCTGATTTGCCCCTTTCCATTGTTCAATGTTGAAGTTTCAGTTTTGTAGGCGCTCGATTCAACGGGTGGGTTACCCTTCAGGATTTTTAGGAGTTTGCGTCGAGTTACGCAGTAGTTTCTTTCAGGTTTCGACAATACTCGACTGTAGTAGCCAATTACCTTCTCCGTACCATTCACGATTTGTGGGAGAACTTCCCCTATTCCATATCTACTTGCATCGCTATCTAGCATAAATTTCTCTCTAACCGTCGGATGGACAAAATTGGCGCTGTAAACGGCAGTTGTCTTAAAGTCTGAAATTACTTTTCTGCCACCTCCGTCCAATCGACTTTTTGGTGAGCTCGTGCAAACTTGCAGCCGCACTAGCAAAATTGGGTACAAAATGCCTGTAATATGAGCAGAGCCTTAGAAAGCTGCGCATTTCATGCAGATTTCAGGCAAGAAGCCTATCGCTCGTATTCATACCTCATCTGTTGAGATGCCAGCCACCGTAACCCGATGTCCCAAATATTTCACCTCATCTTGGAACAATACACAATTCTTCATGCTCAGTTTTATTCCAATCGACGATATTTGCTGCAGAACTTCTGACAAGTTCTTTAGATGGTCATCGAATGTTTTCCCCATCACAATTATATCATCCAGATAAACCAGGTACGTTTTGTACAGAAACACGCTCCATCAGTCGCTCGAACGTTGCTGAAGCGTTGCAGAGTCCGAATAGCATAACCTTGAAGTTCATATACCATTGCTTGCACTAAACACAGTTTTTTTTGTGGTTCTCTGCTATCTCTACCTGCCAATATCCACTCTGTAAATCCAACGTTGAGAATCATTTTGTCCCTTCTACCGCACGTAGGGTGTCGTCGATTCTAGGGAGTGGGTAACTATATTTTTTAATTACGTCATTGAGCTTCCTGTAGTCTACGCAGAATCTGGTGCATCCTTTGTCTTAACTTAAACTATTGAGCATTCTCCCCCGTAGGAGAACTGCAGCTAATCAAGCAAAAAAAGCATTGCTGTAAATGCACGAAATGAAAAAAACCATAACAATCAAAGTTCGACAATGTATTTAAACACACTTCTCCCGCAAACTACTTCAACAATTTCTTCAGACCGCTATTTAACACCGCTTTCTTGGAGTGCTTAACTCCAACAAATAATACACAATAACGATTACAATACCCACAACAACATACTCGTCACAAGTAACGACAGCGTCAGCAACAACAATAACATCAACTGCCCTGCCGGCAACTCAGTTATCTAGTAATGAATTATAAGCTAACTTTTTTAAAGCTGGTGGTGGTTGATACTTAGATTATTTTTAATGGAGATGACTGACTATTTTAACATTACGATGTCCTAGGAGGTAGTCAATTGTCCGACTATGCATTACTTTTCAACTAACTTAAAGTTAACTACTTAAAAGTCAGTACCCACAGAAAAAAATGTACAAATCAAGGCTGATTTTAAATTTTTCGGTGGTAATATTATATTTTATTAAATTTCATCCTACTTTTTTTTTGTTGGTGAGCAGCCAACATACTCACTCAGCCATCGCAACATTTAAAACGAATGCGACAATAGGCAATTTAATTAAAGAGTTATTTACCGTGTATGTGTGTATGTTGTTATTTGAATTTTGGGTTAACTCTGCACTACGTTTCAGCTAGCTTATAGCCAGTACACAAAAAGTGAATTACAAATCGATTGTATTGTAGCTAATTTGAAGCCAGTCCATAAAAGTTAACGTAAAGTTAATTATTTTAGTAGTCGACTACTCAATGTCCGACAGGGATGAACTATAAGTCGATTTTATTTGTAGTCGACTACCAATTTGCTGGCAGGGAATTGTGTATGATGGGCGGTGTCTCCACATGATCCAATTGTTCATGCACAAGACAGCATTGACGGCACATTGTGCAAGATTAGATCATGTTCCAAAGTTTGATGACACATCAATATTGAGTAGAGAAAGTAATTATAAACGCAGACTTACATTAGAAATGTTACATATTATCAATACACCAGTAGATAGGAGAATAAACTCCAAGGCAGACACAGACAATATAGCACAGATATATAAGTATTTAGTTAGAAATTAGAGAGGTTTTCTGTTTTTATGGTTATTGTTCTTTGTTTACTGTAATGTATAGATTTTTTTCATTATTTAATACGGTGTAAGAATGTTAAATATTTTCTATTAATTTCGTCTGGACGAAAACCAACTCTGTTACTAAAAAGCTTTTGTCCGAACTCGGAGTATGCTAAGACCATCCATCACTCTTACCATAGGCTCTACATACATATACAGCAATGAAGTTGTAGTTTGCATAGGTACTGTTGTGTTCTTGAGGAATACTACAGGATTATTACAAATGTTAAAATATGTATACATATTTATTCTTCTAATTATGTTAGAAAATTAAGCAATATATAAATGTGTCGAAGTGAGTCGAATGAATGGAAAAATCAAGGATATATTGTTATATACGTATATTTCAATGTATACTATTGAAAAAACAAGTAATGGTGTTGTTGCCATCTCGACGTTTCGGAAAAGGGTTTCTAGTCGACCTTCTATTGCGAATATAACAGGTACCTTCAATAAAAAAAATTATACACGTTTATAAGCACAGATATACTTATGTGCGTATATATCAAAAGCAGTAAAACGCTTTACATACCTTCATAGTTATAAAATTGCGACCCTGCCTTCGGAGAACACGTAATATGTTTGCCATCGATAGCGCCTACACAATTAGGCAAAGATATACGTTTGTAGCTTCATTCCATTTGCATTCATTTGGCGTAGTTATGCAAATTGAATAAAGTTGATGCCATATTATTTGGCAAAGCTCCAATATTATATCGCTTTTGACTGATACGGACATCCTGAAAGTCAAAGATAGGTACTGCCTGGAAGGGTTATGAGCTAAAAAACTAATTTGAAATTATTAGCCTCTGTTGTTTACACTATATAATGTACTTACGCTAGCGATAAGGACAATCGACAAACTGGAGAAAGTGCTCGTATCGATTTTTTTCTAGTTTTTCCGCTAAAGATCTATAAAGCTCTTCAAACACGGCTGGTTGCATTCTAATGGAAATGAAGAACTGTTTTGGCTCACTTTTCTTAGCTTTTCAAAGTTTGCTGCAACTCAAGACTTAAAAAACATTTCAGAAAACGTCTTTTGTGTAAACGCGATCTATAAATCTTGACCGTATTCCACACAATTACAATAAATTGAACAAAATCCAACAAATCTTTGTATATATGTATCTAAGTCCACTTTTTTCATGTAATAGCAAGTAAGCACATGAAAAAAAGCTGGCAGAAAAATAATTCAAGCGCGTGCCATGTTACACTATCCTACTCAATCGCACGATTCATTCACTGAAAAGTGCTAGCTAAATCTGTTAGAATTCTAGCCTACTTTAAAAAGTCGCATCAAAACGGCCACACTATTATACATTTGTAAGTTTAAATTTTGAAAAGGCACCTCTGATCGCATAGAAAAATATAGTTTTTGAAAATGTTCATAAGATTAGCAAATCGAACATATTTGTCAAAAAGTCTCTCACACACATACATTTTTAGTCCAGACTATCACACTCCTTGAACACACGTCCGTTTTAGCAGATCGTACGCTTCAGTAGGATAGTGAATCACGGCCTTTAACTCGTGCAATGTACTTCCAAATTTAGGAAACAACGAAGATATGTATGACTCTTTCAATTTAAAAATGCAACAAATCCCGTTATTCATTACATTTACCGTTATACAGCCCCTGTTCGAAGTGACCTAAGAAAACTAAATATATTTTTGTTCTCTATGCACTCCAACAAAACAAAATTGATACATGAGACTCCCTGAATAATTTTGGTGTATCACAGTGTTACTAATCAATTACATTCCTTTTCAAAAAGAATCGTAGTGATAACCTTCTTCAGACAATTTCTGATTAGTAATTGATTATAAAGGCAGAGAATCTAAAAATAACCGGGACTACTTTTAATCAATGAAAAGAATCAGAAATAACTAAAAACAAGTAAGAGTGCTATATTTGACTGTGCCGAATCTTATATACCCTTTACCAAAGTGTAATTAGAAGCTTTTCTGTATAAATGTTTAATATCAGGTCGTATATGAACTTTGATATACCCAAGTTTATTTGAAAAATAGACACTTATGTAGTTTGATCAAGCGTTAGCAAAAATCGGAAACTATAAATGCATTTTTTAGATAAAATGAATTATAATATGTTTATAAATTACTTTAAATAACAATCTATTTTTGGTAACTAATGTTTGTAACATACCACCGAAAACTATTAAGCCAAGAGGTCCGAGTTGGAATCGCAGATGGGCCGAATATAAAAAATTATTATGTTTTTTTTTCGTTTTACTTATGTTTGGTAACCAAAATTGGCATAAGCAAAATTTGATTAAAAATCATGCTAAATTAGTACAGAAATAATAGCGGTTCTCACTCTTGATAGTAAACTCGGTTGCACATTTGGTTAAAGTAGTAGATTGGATTAAAGTACTAGTGTTTACATCACTGCAGCAACAAAATGTACTAAACTTTTATTTACTACGCTGTGATTAAAAAATCAAACAAAAAGCTTTAGTTAACATTGTAAAAAAATTACTGGGAATCACAGATATTCTGTGCTGTGAATCGTTTTGCCGGCAAAACTTAATTTTGTGTTGAGAAAATAAAAAATATGGAAAAAACAAATAAAAATATACTGGTGAAGAGAAAATGTGACAAAATTCACAACAAAAGGTGGACAGATAAAGAAATGCAGCATGTTTTAAAATATTTGCAAGAACATGCAGACTTTGAGGTAAGAAAGTCACTCGAGCTTTGTGGTAAAAATCGTAGTGAATATTTATTAAAATTACTTGTTGCATCTTTTTATTACGATAGCGATTTAAAACCTACCAGAAGTAAATAGAAGAAAAAGTGTAATATTCTAACATTCTAAAACTATATGTATACATCTAAAATGCCACTGTTACCAACAACCGGCGATGGCTCAGTGGTAGTGTTAGCTGCTGGTTCGAGCCTTTGTTGTTCCTTTTGCTTTTTTTGTTTTTCTTTTTATAATAATACAATAAATGTGGTAAAAAATTTAAAATTTTTTTTGTCTATATCTCATTAATTATAAATCCAATTTCGATATTTTCAATCCCTAAGCAGAGGGGACATTTATAAAACGATTAAAGTGAGATTTAGATCAATAAGTTGTCTGGTGGCTTCATAATCGATACCCGAAAATAGGTATTTTATGACAAATGTATATACATATGTATAGCCTTTTGGCAAAGTGTATAATAATGCAATGAAAATGAGTATATTATTTGCGAATTTTCCCGTTTTTTATCCAGTTGAGTTGGTTGCAGAGCACAAAAATTTGCACAATGTGCCATGCCATGACATAGCAAGACTTATTTGGTGATGGAGCCAGTTGCGCAAGTGGCAACATCTATTAAATTCGCCGCGAGTATTTAATATTACAACCCTACATTCAGAGGAGCGTTTTATTACACCCGAAGTTGGCCGCAGTTTGTTAGTGACAGATCAAGTGGTAGTGGCAAAGCGAAAGACAATTTCCGGTCTTTCCATTACAAGATGCCGAGACGATAAAACCTTTTTGCAGCGCTTCCATCATTTTCTTGTGAATCCTGGCCATTTGTTGAAAAGCCGTAGGCACATTGCCAAATTTATAGCGTTTTTGTTGGTATCGAGAAAAAAAAAGAGACGAAAGGTGAAGTAAAATAATTTAATTTGTGTAAAAAGAAAAAAACCAGGGCTTTTAGCTACGTGAAGTCTTAAAGACATAAATTACGCTTTCGGTTTTCGATAGCTGCTGGTAAGTTTTTGTCATAGCCAAGTCCGTCTAGGATTTAAAATATTGTTTTTGGTTGATGTAATCCAGGGTGCTGATGATGATGTGCGATTCGGCCGTGTGCATCGAAGGGCTCAGCAGCTTAATGGCCGCGAAGATATAATTACAAATCAGCTACAATTCCACCTTTAGCGACAGCCACATCCTTTTTTTCTTTGCTATTACGCCTTTCCTACAATCCTATCACCGGTTACAATTACTTTTGGCTTAGAGTTTCAACGCCAGCTGCAACTACACATTGTCAGTCGCCACCACCGCGTCTGCTATAACAGCTTCAGCTGCACTTACTTTTTGCCAATCACAAACACATCAGCTAGAATTAAAAGTCAGCTGCAACTCAATTTTTTTGCTATGAGGCTTTTTCTACAATCCCACCATCAGTCGCAACCACCAAGTCGACTATAACAACATCTTCAGCTACAACGAAATTTTTCTTGGATGACCACAACGTCAGCGGCAAATACACCGTCAGCTATAATTACAGCACCAACTGCACTATCGTTTGCTACAAATTATATTTCGGCAACCACATTTCAATTGGAATTATTTCTTTTTATAAATACATCGCTCGCTGCATCAGCCAAAGCTACAGCAACACCGAGTAACAGATAAGTCATACATACTTTTGTAGTTTGGATATTTATACTACTTTGATATTGATAAATGTAGCTAGTAGATCGTTCATTTCATGTGTTTAGTCAGTATCACCACTATCAGAAAAGACTTGACAAAGAGTCAACACGTCCGTTTGTATAGGTCCGTTTATGCCAGTCGTTTTTAGCTTGTCATTTCTTTTGACGTTTTTCGCGGTACGAAGTCAGTCCGAATAGTAAAATAATTTCTCAGTCTGACGGTTTAGGGTTGTTTTGGAGAACACAGTCTGTCCGATCACAGGGGGGGTTTATTTATTTTGTCTGTTTTTGTGTCCGAATGATTTTCGTCCATCCGTAAAATCTTGAAAAGTCCGAGGGGGGTATTAAGAGTCGGTCCGAATTGCATTTTACATTTACTCCAATTTAGATTCATCGATAGGTCAATAAGATAGTGGGTGATCAATTATATTTCATTGTGTCTTTTTACTAGGCTTTTAGACAGGGTAAAATAGAAAGCCACACGTTCATTTTCAATTATTTTTATATTTCATTGTGTCTTTTTAGTAAACTTTTAGACAGGGTAAAATAGAAAGCCATACGTTAATTTTCAATTATTTTTATATTTCATTGTGTCTTTTTAGTAAACTTTCAGACAGGGTAAAATAGAAAGTCTTAAGTAGAACAACCTGATTTTTCTTTCTTTTGATATTAAATGATTTTTTAAACATATTTGCATTGTTGAATTCTGAAGCAATATAAGCCTTTATCATAAGTTTTATTTTAGTGGTTTTGAATATAAATGTATTTATAGTTTATTAAGCATGCTGTTGCAAAGACAACGTGGCCCGTAGCCCTAAATAGGGAAGCGATTGTATTTGCTTTGTCTTTGCATACGCATCCATATATTGTAACCTTATGAAATATTGTCGTACCGACTTCGAGACGACAGGGTAGCTTGGTCTAGGGAGACTGGTTGAACCGAATTAGCGCTAATTTAGGGAACCTAGGAGTTTTTGCCCCTCCTTCAGGCTAAGACATCTGGTTGTTCGGAGGCCTTATTTTATATTTAGACAGAGTTTAAGTATATTATGAATTTTTGATGCTCTAGAAATTGATGAATTGTATTTACTTGCTGTTTTGAGATAACTTTAAGAAGATTATAAAAGAATGGTACAAGTGTGACTGAATAGATGTAATATTTCACTTTTGAAATTTTTTTGAGAAAATAATTAGTTTTTTTATTTCGAAGCGACGAGACGCTAAGAACTGCGAAGGTAGGTATTTGAGTGGATGAGAAGTTTTATTTAGGGGTAGCTAACACATCAGGCTTCTACGCTACCATGGAATGGCATTGACCTCCAATGCTGAGGGAGGGCACAGCCGGGATTGGCTCCAACTCAATCCCTGAAAGCATTTGCAGTGGTTCCGTAACATCAGGTGGTTGAAATTCGATCATTTGTCGTCAGGCCTCTCTCCTTTTTTTGTATTTTGCTTGGTTCAGAAACACTGGTACGTAAAATTACTGGTTATACGCGACTATCTGCAACGAACACCCGCCCAAGCCCGACGAGCCATAGCCGTGCCTAAGATTGGTTAGATACCAGTGTGACAAATAGCCCGTATACACGATTACCCGGAAGCATATGCCTGATTGCTGACTGCAGTTTGGCTGTGTTATTTGATAAGGAATACGAGATTGTGTTCGTAGAATTTGGGTATTTGCATCGGCGTATGAATGCCGAATGATAGACTTACCGGGAATCATAACAGTTTAATTTTTGGCGCCCAACGTGGGGCCCGATGAACGAATGTTTGGTCGAAATCACATGACAGTATATTTTTGGTACTCGATGTGTGGGGACCGATCAAAGGCATTTGACCGATTTTGTTTTAATTGTGAGATCGTTGTCGGATCTTGTTAATAATATGTTTTCACCCGATTAGTTGGACAATACGACATAAAGCGTTCTGGAGTTTGTAAGTCATGGCGGATGTTACATCACGTCATTCGCGACAAAAGTCCAGGTAATAGTGTTTCAAGGCCATAGTCAGTCTTAGAAGGCAGGCTCAGCCTGAGTTACTAATTGCGACTTGACCCTGACATACTTTGCCACCATTGAGGGTAACGTAAGTCCCGGATATTTGCGTAGCAAAACCGCGTTGCGACGTTAGCTCTCGGCACGGCACAACAGCCATCCAATAGTCTAGTGAAACTACAACCACGGGAACCAACACCACTGCTTTCAAACACTTTTTTTTAGACCATCTCACCACTCAAATACCTTCCATTAAATAAATGATAATTTGATTTAGAACAAAATATTTAATACCGATTCAGGCACATCTTTGTCATTCCCTTTTTTGAGTTTATATTTTTGAGCTTTTACGATTTTATTTTCGCGTATATTCGCACTCAATGTTCGGTCTTAGAGTAGTATTTTTGCGTACTATCTTTTATTTGATTTCGCTAGTTGTAACTATAATTTTTTGAATTATTTCTTTTCTCTTTACTTCCTTATCCATAATTTTTTTGGTTTTAGGTTTACATTTTTTTTTATTTTTACTTTTTGAGTACTCACGAATGGTGAGTTCATGAATACACAGGTACATATTCATTGGTGAATTTTATTTTAGTAGCTTATTATATACATAACATATTGGTTTTGAAATTTCGCATCATTGTAAGTTTCGTGAATTTTCATCGATCGATTTGGTTGATTATAAAATATTTTCAATCATCGAAAAGAACGGGCATTGAATTTAGTCCAGCACAATTATTTGAGACATTTATTTTTATTGTGAATTATGGTTTGGGGACATTTAGTAGCGTTTTTTTTGGAATTTGAGCCAAGATAAATATTTAGGTAAAGTAAGTTTGTTTCCTTAGTGCTGTCATATCAGCTGTGCAGCTGAATAGTAAACTGACACGTCAGTAGGGTATGGTAAAAACCAGAAGCGGCTTGAACACAAGTACAAAAATGGAAATAACAACTACTGGAACTACGACGCCAGGGGCAACAACGGTCACCGATACGGGGACATTGAGGCCAAGAACTACGCCAGTACCCCATCACTCGGATTTAGGAGCAATTCCGCGCCAAACATTAGGAAGTACCGAATTGGTTCGAGATAATAGGACAATCACTAGAGTAGTAGGGGAGGGCATCGAAACTTCACCAGATGCCTCAACAAACTCGACGATACCGTCACCTGAATATAGCAGTCTTACTGCCAGGGAAGTAAGGGCCGAATTTAGGAATGCAGATACCAGAGATCATCCACCAAGGTTATCGGAAGAGGCACAAACTGCCGCTGAAGGATTGAGGCAAGTAGAACTCCGACGTTCGATAGATGCTAGAATAGAGGAATTAGTCCCAGCCATAGTTAGAGCTACAGTCAGTGCAATATCACAACACTCAGGTAGTGAAAGACATCAGGATCAGAACAGATCGAGCCAGCGTCAAGACCCACCATCACGTCAAGTTCTTCCGCCGCTACAGCCTCGACCTAGGATACCGGCACCATACAGACCCGCCAACCCTCTACATAGTCGGCTACCTCAAGCTGAGCAATTACCAACATTTTACAGACCCGATAGTGTTCCACCGGTAAATGAACAACCGCAACCACTACGGTTCAATGTTCCACCACCACCCTCGTATAATCCTGAAAACCAACGACAGTACGAAAGCCAACAACAAATACCGCGCTTTAGTGAAAATCAGCAACCTCAGTTTCAACAACCGGCATATCCACCACAATGGAACCAGAACAATTATGGGCCATGGAATGGACGCAGCAATTACGGAGAATCTTCGCAAAGGATTGATAAGTGGGGAATTCAATTCGACGGCACGACCAAAACGTTAAGCGTTGAGGATTTTGTTTTTCGTGTTGAAACTCTCCAATCAGATTATAATTGTCCATGGACAGAAGTCATTAGGAGTTTTCACCATCTAGTGAGTGGACCAGCCTTAGATTGGTTATGGGATTATCATCGTATGAATAATCACGTAAGCGATTGGCCAACTCTAAAGAACTCGTTGGTCAAATATTTTCACCGATATGAGAGCGATTTCGACATTCAGAAGAAAATTTTGGACCGGCGACAACAGCCTCAAGAAGCATTTGATGATTTTTGCAATGCCGTAATACACCTACGTAATCAGCAGACTAATCCAATCAGGGAACAAGATTTAGTAGATATATTGAAAAACAATTTGAAACCATCAATGTCACAACTTTTGTTTGCAATAAGACCACATGGTTCGAGTCAGTTCAGGACCGAAGGCAGACGAGCCGAGAACTTATTAAACAATCAACGCACAAGCCACACCAGGTATCCTGTGAAACAGGTTAATGAGCTAGACTTAACCATGGAAGAAGAAAACCACCTGTCTATTAATGCCATAAACACAACACCCCGGCAGCTAGTATGCTGGAATTGCAAGACAGAAGGACACACATACATCGATTGTCCGGTAGAGAGAGTAGGAATATTTTGTTATAAATGCGGGTACGAAAACACAGTGACGCCGAAATGTCCTGTATGTCAGGGAAACAGAGGGGCGAACAATCCTCGTCTTGGGTCGGAGATTCGTTCGAAAACTGCAGTGACCCAGCACCAAACCCATTTTCCACCGCCTCCTCCGCCAGCGCAATAGAAACTAAGAGTAACACAATCGAATCGCCAATAGTAGTAGAGACCGGAACACAAACAGAAGGGCACAAGAGATGCAGTAATGAAGAACATCAAGCTTCCGGAATACCAACAGTAATATTGCAGAATCCAACACAAACACCAGTTGAGAAATATAATGTGTTAGAGACACCGATGAGGAAACCCTATCACATTAGAGTACAGGAATATGAAGCAGCAAGACGAAGAATTTTTGGGGAAGCCAATAAAAGAATAGTTCAGACCAGACAACGCTTTCAGTGTAGGAAACAACAACGTAAGGAAATAGCATCAGCTAGATTATTTCATGGAAGCGATAGCAGGATTTACACCGAAATCTGTATAAATGGAAAAGAAATTCGCGGCTTACTCGACAGTGGAGCAACAGTTTCATGCCTAGGCGAAGGTTGCCTTGATTTCGTTGAAGAAGCTAAACTCTTGATTTACCCGTATTCGTCGCAAATTTTTACGGCCGATGGAAAGGCAAACGCAATCATAGGCAAAGTAAGAGCTTTGATAGAGTTTAATGGGCTCACACATTATGTTGATTTTTTCTTAGTACCCACTTTGAGACACCAGTTGTTTTTAGGCGTAGACTTTTTGAGATTATTTAATGTTTTTCGATTTGAAATCTGCGACATGTCAATTAAGGACACTAATTCTGAAGCAGAGCTAGAGGCAGACTTTCCCAGAAAGCACAGATTAGCACCAGAATTGCAGGAAATCTTGAGCCGCACTATACAGGGTTTTCCGTCTTTCACTCAAAAAGGATTAGGCCAGACGCAGTTGGAGACACACGTTATCGATACAGGCACCGCGGCACCCATCAAGGAAAAACATTACCCAGTCTCGCCAGCCGTGCAGAAACTGATGTACCAAGAGTTGGACCGCATGATCTCGTTAGGAGTGATAGAACCAAGCGAAAGCCCGTGGAACAATAGAGTGACTTTCGTGCAGAAAGGTGAAAAAGTGCGCATATGCCTAGACGCTCGCCGTCTAAATGACGTGACCGTTAAGGATGCTTATCCTTTGCCACATATAGAAGGGCTTTTGAGCAGGTTGGGGGATACTCATTTCATCTCAAGTATAGACTTAAAAGACGCGTTCTGGCAGATACCGCTAGCAGTCTCCAGTAGGGAAAAGACGGCGTTCACGGTACCTGGAAGGCCTTTGTACCATTTTAAGGTCATGCCGTTCGGTCTGTGTAACGCAGCCCAGCGGTTATGCCGATTAATGGACAAAGTCATTCCAGCGCGCCTTCGCGAGCATGTTTTCGTCTACCTGGATGATCTGTTGGTGGTATCTTCCACGTTCGCAGAACACATAGACATTTTGAGGGAAGTAGGCCAGTGTTTAGACACGGCAGGGCTAACGATTAATGTAGAGAAATCCAAATTTTGCTGTACAGAACTGAAATATTTAGGATACATTGTGGGAGGAGGAATGCTAAAGCCAGACCCCGACAAGATATCAGCCAGCCAAAACTTTGCGTATCCGACGACACCAAAGCAAGTACGCAGTTTTATGGGAACAACGGGTTGGTACCGCCGCTTTATTAACGACTACGCCACAATAACCGCGCCGATTTGTGAAACGCTTAAGAAGGGCAAGAAGTTCGAATTTACCTCCGAAGCAAAGCAAGCGTTCGATAAGTTAATACAATGTCTTAGCACTAGTCCTGTTCTCACTCATCCTGACTTTACAAAAACATTTTATATTCAATGCGACGCTTCCGACGTAGGCATAGGGGCCGTGCTCTTTCAAGAAGACGACGATGGAAACGAGCATCCAATAGCTTACTTTTCACGAAAACTCACTGCCGCTCAAAGAAACTATTCAGTCACAGAGCGTGAATGTTTAGCTGTAGTTGCAGCAATACAACGATTTAGGCCGTACGTAGAGTTAATGAAGTTTGTAGTCATCACTGATCATTCGAGCCTGAAATGGCTGATGCACCAAAAAGATTTTAGCGGAAGACTCGCAAGGTGGAGCTTACAATTGCAGGCGTTCTCGTTCGAAATAAAACATCGCAAAGGAGCACAGAATGTCGTGCCGGACGCACTTTCGCGGTACACAGTGGAAGCGTTGAGCGAGATGAGTACACCACTGATTGATTTGGACGCACCAGAGTTTAACTCCGACGACTATAAGGAATTGATAAAAACAGTTCAAGAGGAACAAGATAGATTGCCTGACGTTAAAGTAGTAGATAATTTCGTGTATAAAAGGACAAACTTTTACAGTGGAGACGTAGCATTGGAAAACCACGCCTGGAAGCTGTGGATACCATCGGCATTAACCGAACGAGTTATAGGGAAGGCACATCAACCACCAAATATGTCTCACGGTGGGATCGCAAAGACAATTAAAAGGATTAGAGAGTATCTATATTGGCCACATTTAAACGTTCAGGTAAGGAACTTCATAAATCGCTGTGAAATCTGCAAGGAATGCAAGCCTTCGAATATCGTACTTAAACCGCCAATGGGTAAAGAGGCCGATGCATCCAGACCATTTCAAAGAATTTTTATAGACTTTTTAGGGCCATATGTGAGGTCGAAACGTGGCAATTGCTATATTTTTATCGTCTTAGACTACGCGACTAAGTTCGTACTGCTTAAGGCAATGGCAAAAAACGTCCGCAATGTGGTAGATTTTCTAGTCAGGGAAGTATTCTTCAAGTTTGGATGTCCGGAAACAATAGTGTCCGATAACGGCACACAATTCGCTAGCAAAGAGTTCGCTGAGCTGATGTCAACATTTGGGGTTAACCATTGTAAAACAGGAGTCTATTCACCACAGGCTAATGCTTCTGAGCGGGTCAATCAATCAATTTTATCAGCAATTAGATCAAATTTGGAAGAATACCATAACGAGTGGGACTTGCATATCTGCGAAATTGAACGCGCTCTACGATCGGCAGTTCATTCGGCTATTGGCATGACTCCGTACTTTGCACTTTTTGGCACAAACATGATAACACATGCTTCGGCATACAAACTAGCTAGGAAGCTAGAGGTTCTTGACGAACCTGACATGCGCTTTGAAAATAGACACGATTACATGGAAGCTGTAAGAGAAAAACTCAGAGATGGCCTGCACAAAAGCTACGAAAGCAACGCAAGAAAATATAATGTCCGAGTACGAAATGTGAGATTTAGAGTAGGACAGGAAGTATACCGCAGAAACTTCCAGTTATCGGATTTTTCGAAACAGGTGTCGGCGAAGCTGTGCCGGAAATTTCTTAAATGTAGAATAGTTCGAGTCGTAGGGAATAGTCTGTACGAGGTCGAAACGTTAAATGGAAAGTCGTTAGGCGTGTTTCACGCGAAGGATCTGAGGACATGATAGCATCTCATCCCTTTTATCATATTCGCAATATGAATTGCGAATATGATAAAACCAGTCACCACCTACAAAGGGGGTGGTGTGCCATGCCATGACATAGCAAGACTTATTTGGTGATGGAGCCAGTTGCGCAAGTGGCAACATCTATTAAATTCGCCGCGAGTATTTAATATTACAACCCTACATTCAGAGGAGCGTTTTATTACACCCGAAGTTGGCCGCAGTTTGTTAGTGACAGATCAAGTGGTAGTGGCAAAGCGAAAGACAATTTCCGGTCTTTCCATTACAAGATGCCGAGACGATAAAACCTTTTTGCAGCGCTTCCATCATTTTCTTGTGAATCCTGGCCATTTGTTGAAAAGCCGTAGGCACATTGCCAAATTTATAGCGTTTTTGTTGGTATCGAGAAAAAAAAAGAGACGAAAGGTGAAGTAAAATAATTTAATTTGTGTAAAAAGAAAAAAACCAGGGCTTTTAGCTACGTGAAGTCTTAAAGACATAAATTACGCTTTCGGTTTTCGATAGCTGCTGGTAAGTTTTTGTCATAGCCAAGTCCGTCTAGGATTTAAAATATTGTTTTTGGTTGATGTAATCCAGGGTGCTGATGATGATGTGCGATTCGGCCGTGTGCATCGAAGGGCTCAGCAGCTTAATGGCCGCGAAGATATAATTACAAATCAGCTACAATTCCACCTTTAGCGGCAGCCACATCCTTTTTTTCTTTGCTATTACGCCTTTCCTACAAATCTATCACCGGTTACAATTACTTTTGGCTTAGAGTTTCAACGCCAGCTGCAACTACACATTGTCAGTCGCCACCACCACGTCTGCTATAACAGCTTCAGCTGCACTTACTTTTTGCCAATCACAAACACATCAGCTAGAATTAAAAGTCAGCTGCAACTCCATTTTTTTGCTATGAGGCTTTTTCTACAATCCCACCATCAGTCGCAACCACCAAGTCGACTATAACAACATCTTCAGCTACAACGAAATTTTTCTTGGATGACCACAACGTCAGCGGCAAATACACCGTCAGCTATAATTACAGCACCAACTGCACTATCGTTTGCTACAAATTATATTTCGGCAACCACATTTCAATTGGAATTATTTCTTTTTATAAATACATCGCTCGCTGCATCAGCCAAAGCTACAGCAACACCGAGTAACAGATAAGTCATACATACTTTTGTAGTTTGGATATTTATACTACTTTGATATTGATAAATGTAGCTAGTAGATCGTTCATTTCATGTGTTTAGTCAGTATCACCACTATCAGAAAAGACTTGACAAAGAGTCAACACGTCCGTTTATGCCAGTCGTTTTTAGCTTGTCATTTCTTTTGACGTTTTTCGCGGTACGAAGTCAGTCCGAATAGTAAAATAATTTCTCAGTCTGACGGTTTAGGGTTGTTTTGGAGAACACAGTCTGTCCGATCACAGGGGGGGTTTATTTATTTTGTCTGTTTTTGTGTCCGAATGATTTTCGTCCATCCGTAAAATCTTGAAAAGTCCGAGGGGGGTATTAAGAGTCGGTCCGAATTGCATTTTACATTTACTCCAATTTAGATTCATCGATAGGTCAATAAGATAGTGGGTGATCAATTATATTTCATTGTGTCTTTTTACTAGGCTTTTAGACAGGGTAAAATAGAAAGCCATACGTTAATTTTCAATTATTTTTATATTTCATTGTGTCTTTTTACTAGGCTTTTAGACAGGGTAAAATAGAAAGCCACACGTTCATTTTCAATTATTTTTATATTTCATTGTGTCTTTTTAGTAAACTTTTAGACAGGGTAAAATAGAAAGCCATACGTTAATTTTCAATTATTTTTATATTTCATTGTGTCTTTTTACTAGGCTTTTAGACAGGGTAAAATAGAAAGCCACACGTTCATTTTCAATTATTTTTATATTTCATTGTGTCTTTTTAGTAAACTTTTAGACAGGGTAAAATAGAAAGCCATACGTTAATTTTCAATTATTTTTATATTTCATTGTGTCTTTTTAGTAAACTTTCAGACAGGGTAAAATAGAAAGTCTTAAGTAGAACAACCTGATTTTTCTTTCTTTTGATATTAAATGATTTTTTAAACATATTTGCATTGTTGAATTCTGAAGCAATATAAGCCTTTATCATAAGTTTTATTTTAGTGGTTTTGAATATAAATGTATTTATAGTTTATTAAGCATGCTGTTGCAAAGACAACGTGGCCCGTAGCCCTAAATAGGGAAGCGATTGTATTTGCTTTGTCTTTGCATACGCATCCATATATTGTAACCTTATGAAATATTGTCGTACCGACTTCGAGACGACAGGGTAGCTTGGTCTAGGGAGACTGGTTGAACCGAATTAGCGCTAATTTAGGGAACCTAGGAGTTTTTGCCCCTCCTTCAGGCTAAGACATCTGGTTGTTCGGAGGCCTTATTTTATATTTAGACAGAGTTTAAGTAAATTATGAATTTTTGATGCTCTAGAAATTGATGAATTGTATTTACTTGCTGTTTTGAGATAACTTTAAGAAGATTATAAAAGAATGGTACAAGTGTGACTGAATAGATGTAATATTTCACTTTTGAAATTTTTTTGAGAAAATAATTAGTTTTTTTATTTCGAAGCGATGAGACGCTAAGAACTGCGAAGGTAGGTATTTGAGTGGATGAGAAGTTTTATTTAGGGGTAGATAACACATCAGGCTTCTACGCTACCATGGAATGGCATTGACCTCCAATGCTGAGGGAGGGCACAGCCGGGATTGGCTCCAACTCAATCCCTGAAAGCATTTGCAGTGGTTCCGTAACATCAGGTGGTTGAAATTTGATCATTTGTCGTCAGGCCTCTCTCCTTTTTTTGTATTTTGCTTGGTTTAGAAACACTGGTACGTAAAATTACTGGTTATACGCGACTATCTGCAACGAACACCCACCCAAGCCCGACGAGCCATAGCCGTGCCTAAGATTGGTTAGATACCAGTGTGACAGATAGCCCGTATACACGATTACCCGGAAGCATATGCCTGATTGCTGACTGCAGTTTGGCTGTGTTATTTGATAAGGAATACGAGATTGTGTTCGTAGAATTTGGGTATTTGCATCGGCGTATGAATGCCGAATGATAGACTTACCGGGAATCATGACAACAACACAAAAAATATATTCAAAATGGTTTAGAAGCGATTTAAGCAGTTGCAAACAACGGAGTGCAAAAATTCTCGAAAAATTTGCACAACACAAAGAATATATTCAAGCGCGGTTATGCATTCGACAAACCTTCATAAACAATTTTAAATCGAATTTGGTAATTTGCAAATTTTTGCGTTGTGCTGCCCGAAACTAACTAAATCATTGCTAAGCCGTTTTGAATATATTTTTGTGTTGTATACGTGATTTTTCGCGCACTTTGTCTAATTGTGTTGCTTGCAACAGTTTAATTCTTTTCTAAATCATTTGTAATATATTTTTTGTGTTGTGCAATTTTTTTTTTTTTTTTGCTATTTAGTCCAGTTGTATTGCTTGCGACTCTTTAAATGTTTGATAATACGTTTGTAGCATATAATATCGATTTTTGCTTCATTTGTACTTTTTGTGGCTGTTGAAATGATTTTTACAATTTCAACATCTATCGGGTTTTGAAAGAGTAAAGCTAAATACACAAAATGTGCATAAAAGATGATGTTTTAATATGGATATGCATTATCCTTAGCCAGTCAGAGTTTAGGAAAAACTTTTCTCAATACCTCTAAAGTAACATTTCGCCACATAATAACCGTTATGAATGCAGGTATCAGATGCTTTTCAATTATTTTCAATGTAAAAAGTTCATTTACTTCTGCAGCTTCGTTACTGAAAATGCTGATTACTCATAAAATTTGACTTTAGTTTTCACCACAAAACAACCAGAAGGGTCACCAGCTCTGCCGGACTACGAAAATTACCAATTTTCTGTCAAATTTCATGAAAGTGGCAGCCTTGCGGTGCTGGAGCATCCAGTGAAGGACAGAAAACATGAAAATTTTTATATAGCTGTCTCTGTTGGTTGACTCCGCATTTGTTTACATTTGATTTTTGGTTAGAAAAATTCAGTGCAAATCTGATGCAAACAAAACAGCTTTGCAAGCAAACAAATAATAATTATTTGTATTTAATATTTTATTTACATTGAGTACATCACTAGCAGTACATCGAATATATTTGAAACTTAGTTTTCAAAGCTTTTCATTCATGTTTTCTACTTTTTTCGGAAAAATTACAACAAAACCAATATTTTTCCAAACACTTTACAACAACATTTTTTCATTGTTTCACTTCTGACTGACCCCCAAACAAATGATATGGCCACTTTTCAAACGTCACTTTTGTGATATCTGTGTAGTCTGTGGTTTTCACTTTACATGACATTTGTGGCAAATAAAACGATTTACATTTGTACTGAAGTGAAATGACGATATGTGAACATTATTCAAAAAGAATCAAGAAGAAGACTACTTTTGACTCTTTGATTGTTTTTAATAATCTGAAGTAGTCCCGGCTATTTCAAAATTTTTTTGGAAATTATTATATTATAATCAAAGACTGTCTGTAACATATTCATAAACAAAGAAAATTATAATTTAAGAGCTTGCTTTCATTTTTTTATGTTTTATCTACAACAAAGCAACACATACATACATGAGACTCATCGGTTCTATCTTGCCAAATCCAAGTTTATGTTTTCTGAAAAATCAAACCTACAAGAAAAAGGGTGAAATTCCGACATAAAACTACATGTATACATACACCTAAAATGCCATTCTCATTAACAGCTGCTCGTCAAAATGCTTGTTGATGGTTCGAGCCCGTCTTGTTCCTTTTGCTTTTTTAGTTTTTTTTTTATAAAACAATAAATGTGGTAAAATATTTAACTTTTTTTTGTTATATCTCAGTAAGTATAAATCTGATTTTGCTTATTTTCAATCCCCAACCAGAGGGGACATTTATAAAACGATTAAAGCAAGTTTCAGATCAATAAGTTGTCTGATGGCTTCACAATCAGTGCCCGAAAATAGGTATTAGGTTGACAGATGTCGAACTCCAGTCCTATACTTTAGAAACCCCGAAATGGGTAACCCATTATAATTGTTAATTTAAGGAAAAAGTTAAACAAAGGAAACTCCAAGATACTATTAGTATCTTGAAGTTATTTTATTTAAAAGAATCAAAAACATAGCTCCTTAATTTGTGTGTGCTTGTAAATCCTAAATCACAAGGGACAGTTGTAGTTGGGCAATTCTCTTTTAAATTGCTTTCGACAATTTTTGGCAGCAAGTCTCATATCAATTTTTTTGTGTTCTTTAGTTTTAATTTTTTAATACAATTTTATATTTGCTTCTATTTAATGTTAAGAAAAACAACGATAATATAAGAACTCTTATTACATATTCTGCATTCACCCTTATAAATTTAAGTGCCCTGAAGGAAACCTAGAGTCAAGTGGCTCCAAGTCGCCACATTTTTCGCTTATTTTGGTGACTTTTTTATCAAATTGTCAACAGATTGTCTCCAGTTTTTTGTTTTATGCACAGTGTTGTGATTGTTGAAATTTGTAAGCCCACCAAAATCGTGAAATAAAAGGCGTTAATATTTCGAAGCAAGACATTGAAACGACAACATTGTTAATGAGTAGATAAATTTTATTTCTTCATTTTTCAACTGAGCTTCTCTACTGACATTTCTTTCAGGGTAGCGACAATGTCTATAGAGAAACACTAGTACCATGGTCGTCATATAGTCGCACTAGAACCACCAAGTCACTAGCTCCTTCGTCAGTAGTTGATTTGGAATGACAAGCACATGTTGAATGTCAACAGAAAAAATCATTGTATGAGGTATAATATGCCACTAGTACTGGTGACCATGTCAGTTCCTTCAGGGTAGTTTCAAATGAACACCTCTTTGCTTTATTAATTCAGTATTTATATATACATATGTATAATATTTTCAGTTTAAATTAAACCCTTTTCAAAATAAATGAAACCTTTTTCAAAATGAACAAAACTCTTTTTAAATTAAACGAAACCTTTTTCAAGATAAATAAAACTCTTTTCAGAATAAATTAAACTTTATTCAAATTCAATTGAACATTTTTCAAATTAAATTAAGCCAGTTTCAGAATTTAATAGAATTTTTTTTATAATGCTGGTGTTGTTTACCATAAAGTTTTTTCCCTTTCCACTCTAAATTCGGCACGTTTCCAAATATTTCTTAGGGAGCTGCTGGATAAAATTGCAAGCACCCCGGAGTTACAAAATTCATTTTTAATTATGGATAATGCCAGAATCCATAAAACCCACGAAACTCGAAATATGGTGGATAATAGTGATTGTACACTTAAATTTATACCACCTTATTCTCCTATGTCGAACCTGATAGAGAAAACATTTTCTAAGATAAATTTCCATGCCCGATCATTATTTAGTGACATTACCACAGAGCATAACATTTTCTAAGATAAATTTCCATGCCCGATCATTATTTAGTGACATTACCACAGAGCATAACATATTGTGAACGGACCGATTGTGATTGTTCTAGAACGTTATTTTATATGTGCGTATATTGTCTTGTTATTATTTGTAAATGAACACAGGAGGTATATACACACATGCATACATAGAAGCTTGTTGATAAACAAAACGGCAGCACAGCGAGTGTGCACATACTGACACACATGTGTGGATAAATAAGCACAACAGCAAAATAAAAGAAACCACCACCGCACGATACAATATTCGTGTGTGCATGTATGTGCGCGACTCAGATGTTTGAGTTTTACTGCCGCGTGTATGTATGTCGGTGTGTGTGTATATCTTTTGTTCATGATGAGTCATCGCACATCGCACTATAGATGTGGCGTGATTAGCTTCTGTAAACGTCTAGAATGTTCTAGTAATGATCATTGGAGGTATAAAAGCAGCGAAGCTCAACGCTGGAGAGTCAGTCGATTTTTAGCTGCGCTAACGTGTAAAGTGTCTTAAGTAATAAAAAGTGATTAAGTGAAAGTGTTGTTCTACTAGTAAAGTGTTTACAAGTATAGTGTGTTCAAATAAATAAAGTGTTGAACTGTTGGTTATTGTAAACTGAAGACTTGAGTGTTCTAACTTCATTACAATTAAAGAATCTACGGAAAACGTTTTGAAAAGGTTAAAACGTAACAATTGGTGTCAGAAGTGAAATTGTAAAATGAAGTTCGACGAGCTTAAAGTGGAACAACTGAAAAAGGAGTTGTGCAAATTGGATCTGCCCACATCTGGTAACAAAGTGGAGCTGCAGAAGAGGCTAATGGAGGAGTTTGATCGGTTGGGTCTGGACATCAATACTCATGACTTCGAAGAAAAAGAAGAACTGGAGATGAGTGCACGACCAGCTACCAGTAACATGGACTTAAACTCGATGTTTGCTGCCATGATGCAGTCTATCAAAGAGGCGTCCAGGGCTACAAATGAAACATTGATGCTGAAGATTGAAGAAAACTCCAAGGCAACAAATGCAATGATGATGCAGAAAATGGAGGAAAACTCCAGATCCATCAAAGAGGCATCAATTGCAACCAATCAAATGCTGAAAGCCAACAACGAGAAGTTAATGGAAATTTCTGAGGCCATGAATCTGAGAGTAAGTGCCATGGAAGAAAAATTGTGCGGCTTGGAGCGAAATGTTCACGAAGTGGGAGAAAAGTTTGTTGCCCTAGAAAATGATGTCGATCAAAAGCTTCATAGCCTGGAAGCTAGAATGAATGGGCTTCAACTGCAAGAAGCGCCTGTGCGAGCTATTCCTGAATCTGTGAGCAGAGCGAAAACGCCCACCTTTGATGGCAGCACACCTTTTAACATTTTCCAGTTTCAGTTTGAAACTGTAGCCAATAAGAATGCATGGAGCGAAGATGAGAAATGCATTGAGTTAATTTTGGCGTTGAAAGGTGTCGCTGCACAGGTCCTGGAAACTGTGCCCGCTTCATCTAGAGACAATTATGAAGTCATCATGGCAGCTCTGCAACGAAAGTATGGTGGAGAACACAAGAAAGAAATCCACAGGATGGAGCTGAGAGGCAGAGTGCAGAGAGGCAATGAGACTCTTCAGGATTACGCAATGGAGATTGAGCGTCTGGTGCAGCTTAGCTATCCTGGAGAGAGCTACTCGTTTTTGGACCATTTCAAGATGGAGGCATTTGTGAACGGTATTCGAGATCCCGACATTAAACTTGCTGTATGTGCAACACAAAAGCCGTCATTCGCCGAAACCGTCTCATTTGCGTTGGCCCAGGAGACAGCCAGACTAATTTCAAGGCCACAGGTCCACAAAATAAGGGAGCTAGAGGTAGTTCATGAGCCAGGAGATGGCTTGGCCAGTACGATTAAAGAGGCACTGTTGCAAGCATTGGCCGAAAGCTCGAACAAAGGCCGAGCTAAGTGTTTCAACTGCGGAAAGGCAGGCCACTTTCAGCGCAACTGTAAAGCTCCCAGGAAGCGTACGAGATCCGTATCTCCACAGAGGCCGAGCAAAAGGGCTAGCCATCAACAGCCCCAGGAGTCACCGTTAAACTAAAACGAGTCAGCTTTAAGGGGCAAAAGCTGGCTCCCACAAGCGAGGGCCCCACAATCTCCATATCAGTGATGCAGCAGAAAAACAGCAACTTAACTGTTAGTGGATACATCAATGGGAAAAAGAAAACTTTAACCATAGATACAGGAGCGTCGCAGTCTATAATAAGGCCTGATTTGGTACCAGGAAGGGTTGAACCGCTACGTAACGTGAGGCTGCGTACAGCTACTGGGGAGGCCGCTAGCGTCTATGGTAAGTCTGAGGCAAAGGTGCGTATAGCTAACATCACCGTCAGCCACATGTTTATTGTCGCCGATATTGTTGACGAGGTGATTATTGGTGCAGATTTTATGATAGCACATGGCATAAATCTGCACATGGGTCAACAAATTATGACGTGGCGTGACGTGGAGATACAGTTAGATGTTGGCTACGAAAATAAGCCCCATGTGCTGAAACTAGTTGCTGAAGATACTCAACGAATTCCACCACGATCTGAGGCACTGATATGGGCTCGAACGAATGGAGATTGTGCGGACAGTCGATTGTGGGTAGTAGAATCAGAAAATATAACGGGCGATTTATTAACAGCAAAAGCTCTCGTGGAATTGCGCGCCGACAGGAAAGTCCCAGTTAGAGTGCTCAATTTATCAACCAGTGAAAAGGTCGTGAGTCCAAAATCGCATATAGGCAGTTGTACTCCGGCAGAGGCAATTATAAATTGCGAGACCAAACCAAAATCTACTAGCTTGTCACCTAAAGAACGAGAAACATTTGAACAGCATGTCGAGAAATGGGTCACAGGGCTGCCAGCATCTGATAAAAACAAAGCCAAACAGCTGCTTAGGAAATACGCCTCCGCTTTCGCCATGAACAGTAAGAGCCAAGGGAGAACGGCTATTGTGAGGCATGAAATCGATACTGGCGAAGCGAGGCCCATAAAGCAGGCGCCCAGAAGTGTACCCCTGGCCAAGCGCAACGAGGTTAAAGAGTTAGTCAGTGAAATGGAGAAGAGTGGGGTAATTGAACCATCTACTAGCCCGTGGAGCTCACCGGTAGTTTTGGTGAAGAAAAAGGATGGTAGCACGAGGTTTTGTGTGGACTACCGGAAGCTAAACGACGTCACGAAAAAGGACAGTTATCCCCTACCCAGGATTGACGATACCCTAGATACGCTGTCCGGAACAAAATGGTTCTCAACATTGGACTTGCAAAGTGGTTATTGGCAGGTAGAAATTGCCCACAAGGACAAGGAAAAGACTGCGTTTAGTGCTGGAGATGGTTTATGGCAGTTTAGAGTAATGCCATTCGGGCTCTGTAATGCTCCAGCCACATTTGAGCGACTGATGGAACAGGTATTAAAGGGGCTTCACTGGCGGACGTGTTTGGTCTACCTCGACGATATAATCGTAATGGGAAAAACGTTTGACGAGCACCTGAAAAATTTGGCGGAAGTTTTTAAACGAATATCGTCGGCAGGACTCACTCTTAGCGGGAAGAAGTGTGCATTGTTCCAGAAAGAGGTGAAATATTTGGGACATCGTGTAACTGCAGATGGCATTTCGACGGACGAAGATAAAATAAAAGCCGTAAGGGACTGGCCACAGCCACGTAATCTTCACGAATTGCGCAGTTTTCTGGGACTTTGCACATATTATAGACGATTTGTGCCAAATTTTGCCAGCGTAGCCGCCAGTCTGCACGAGCTGACCAAGAAGTCACGATCATACCAGTGGGGAAACGAACAGGAACGAGCATTCCAGAGGCTGAAGGAGTTATTGTGCACGGCACCAGTTCTGGCATACCCGGTTGCTGGAGGAAGGTTTGTGCTAGATACCGATGCAAGTGGCTTCGGTATAGGAGGTGTACTCTCTCAGGTGGTAGATGGAGTCGAGAAAGTAGTAGGCTATTATAGTCGAATACTTTCAAAGCCAGAGAGAAATTATTGCGTGACACGGCGTGAGCTTCTGGCAGTATTGGAATGCATTAAGCATTACCATAAATACTTGTATGGCCAGAATTTCACGTTGCGGACTGATCACTCTGCGCTTAGATGGCTCTTGCAGTTCAAAAACCCCGAAGGGCAGTTGGCGCGTTGGATTGAACGGCTGCAGAGCTATGACTTTAGCATCGAGCATAGAAGAGGGACAAAACACAATAATGCGGATGCCCTCTCGAGACGACCATGCAGTCTAGAATGCCGTCATTGCATCAAGGCCGAACAGAAAGAGTGCGTCATTGATGTTCGGCTAACGCAGATAGACTCTTACGAAGACTGGCCAACGGCGCAGAAAAATGATCCGGTGCTCAGCAAAATAATAGCTGCTAAACAGAGTGATAGCAGGCCTGCACGCAATGAAATTGCGGCTGAGAGCCCCCTCGCTAAAGCTTATTGGGCACAATGGAGCAGCTTGCAGCTGGTAGACGGATGCTTATACCGTATATGGGAAAGTGCGGATGGCAAAACAACTTCTAACTTAATAGTTGTACCATCATCTAAGATACCGGAAGTTTTGCGAGAGTTCCACAATGGTCCCAGTGGAGGTTACCTTGGAGTTAATAAAACACTGGAAAAGGTAAAGCAGCGTTTTTACTGGGTTGGAGCGCAACAATCAGTAGCCGACTGGACTGCGAACTGTAAGGAATGTATAGCGGCGAAGGGTCCAGCACGGAGAACTCGAGCACACCTGCAGCAGTACAATTCGGGTGCGCCCTTTGAGCGAATAGCTATGGATGTAGCAGGTCCTTTTCCAGTCAGTACTGCCGGTAATCGTTATGTCCTTGTGGTGATGGACTATTTCAGCAAATGGCCAGAAGTATACCCCATACCAAACCAGGAGGCTCAAACTGTGGTAAATGTTTTCATCAATAATTGGGTGTGCAGGTATGGTGTTCCGATGGAGTTGCATTCCGACCAACGCAGAAACTTTGAGTCTGCAATTTTTAAGGAAATGTGCGAGCTCTATGGAATAAGAAAAACCAGGACAACACCGCTTCACCCGCAATCTGACGGTATGGTTGAAAGATTTAACCGCACGCTGGAGGAATACCTGAGGAAAGTAGTGAGCGACCATCAGAGAGACTGGGATGAGCACATTCAAAAATTTTTGTTGGCATACAGGTCCGCTGTGCATGACTCTACGTCTAGAACACCAGCAAAAATTGTTTTTGGAACAGAGCTCAGATTGCCTGGAGATTTGGAATTTGGCATAAAACCTATACCGAAGAATGAGGATGCCGAGAATGCTTCACAGGACAAAAGTGACCTGCACGACCTTCACGAATTTGTACGCAACAGAATTCGAGTAGTCAGCGATAAAATGAAAGCCAGGTACGATCGAGCTGCAAATTCCGACGGATTCCGCGAGGGACAACTGGTTCTACTATATAACCCACAAAGGAAGAAAGGATTGTCTCCCAAATTACAAACGCATTGGGATGGACCGTATAAGGTGATCAAGAGGTTAAATGACGTTGTATACAGGATACAGAAGCATAACAGCCACCGATCCAAAATGAAGGTTGTACACTTAGAACGACTCGCAAGGTACGGAAGTAGTGGTTCTGGGCCTGTTCGGGACGAACAGTCTTGAGCGGGCGGCAGTGTTACAAATTTGGTCGTGAACGGACCGATTGTGATTGTTCTAGAACGTACTAAATCATCGTTATTTTATATGTGCGTATATTGTCTTGTTATTATTTGTAAATGAACACAGGAGGTATATACACACATGCATACATAGAAGCTTGTTGATAAACAAAACGGCAGCACAGCGAGTGTGCACATACTGACACACATGTGTGGATAAATAAGCACAACAGCGAAATAAAAGAAACCACCACCGCACGATACAATATTCGTGTGTGCATGTATGTGCGCGACTCAGATGTTTGAGTTTTACTGCCGCGTGTATGTATGTCGGTGTGTGTGTATATCTTTTGTTCATGATGAGTCATCGCACATCGCACTATAGATGTGGCGTGATTAGCTTCTGTAAACGTCTAGAATGTTCTAGTAATGATCATTGGAGGTATAAAAGCAGCGAAGCTCAACGCTGGAGAGTCAGTCGATTTTTAGCTGCGCTAACGTGTAAAGTGTCTTAAGTAATAAAAAGTGATTAAGTGAAAGTGTTGTTCTACTAGTAAAGTGTTTACAAGTATAGTGTGTTCAAATAAATAAAGTGTTGAACTGTTGGTTATTGTAAACTGAAGACTTGAGTGTTCTAACTTCATTACAATTAAAGAATCTACGGAAAACGTTTTGAAAAGGTTAAAACGTAACAATATTATATACGTGTAATTGAAGGAAAGTGTCGCACAAATTAATCAAAATGATTGTGCGAACTATGTTATGGATAATTCCTGAGCCGTCAGTGGAAAAATTCTTCATTAATTTTGACAAGTATTATATAAAAATTAATATGATTAATATGTTTTATTTTATTTAGTTTTTGCTTTCTATTAAATTCTAAAACTGGTTTAATTTAATTTGAAAAATGTTTAATTAAATTTGAATAAAGTTTAATTTATTCTGAAAAGAGTTTCATTTATCTTGAAAAAGGTTTCGTTTAATTTAAAAAGAGTTTCTTAATAAAAATTGTGTTTCTGTATATATTGGCCAATTCCTTGTTCTACGTGTTTTGTTCCAATTCTGGTTTAGCTTATAAGGCCTAATATCTTTCATAATTAAAACAAAGTTTTAATTATTGTTGTACCCGACGTTTCGTCGATTTTTTGTCGACTTTTTCAAGGGTTTTAATCTATTTATTGAAACATTTTGTTAGTTATTTTTAAATTTTGGTATAAAATTTAGTTGCTTACATTTTGTGGAGTCAGAGATTAACTAAAACATTGAAAAATACAACATTGAAAAATTAAACGTTACAAAATTGTAAAATAAAGAGTTTCGTTTAATCTGAAAAAGGTTTCGTTCATTTTGAAAAAGGTTTAATTTAAACTGAAGGTTTAATTGAAACTGAAGGTTTAATTTAAACTATAAGATCTTGTAATGAAGAGAATGAAAATAAAGGCCGAAACTAGCGAATATAAGTTGTTAGATCCAACGAAATTCGTCAAGTACGGGCAATTATTTTTCTATTTTTACTCCCCCTCCCTGAATTCTTCCATAATCTCAAGAATTGCCCGACTAAAATTGCCTTGTGTGGACCAGCTTAAAGTTAGACAGAAATTGCAACTTGACTGGAATAACTTACCTGGCAGCTACAGGTGTCATAATCCATAAATAACCGTGTGGATTACGCTTGAGGGAAGAACAGGCATGTTGGCGTCTGCATGTGGTTAAGTCACCCATGGTTACTGTTTGTTTGAAGTCGTGGTGTTGAAGTGTTGTTTGCTGTTGTTGGCATAAAATATTTTTTTGCCGTTGCTGTTCGATGCCATTCAATTTGCGAAGATTTAAACAATTATTTATACCAGCATTTTGATCGCTTCCCATGGAAATGTTAAGTTGACCAACGCTACCATCTGTGGCGTTTGAATAAGTTTTAGTTGCAGTCAGAGAGTCAATTGGAAATCCAGTTGCTGGTATGCTGCCAGAGATTGTGTTTACAATGCCTAACATACGGCATTCCTTAGAACTACCTTTGTTACTGCTATTGTAGCTTTGACTTTTTTCGTTGCCGTTTTTCTTAATGTTGCTGATGGAATTCGGAGGCAGCTTTTGATCTTTACGTATTTCACCATCAGTGATTGTGCTGCCGTTGACTGTGGCGCGTGATATGGCTCCAACACCTAGTACTGTTTTGCTGGGTACCGTTTCATATGGCAATTGCTGTAAGTATGCCAGCGATGCAGACTCACTATGTGGTTGGTCTATGGATGTATCTTTAGTTAGTTCGTGATGATACAATTTTTGTAAACTAATAAGATTTTGCATTATAAATCGGAATTAGTTATTCCGTGTATCTGTTGTTGTTGACATGTGCATCTTTTTAAAGTTGTTAGTGCTGCTGTTGATTGTAAGTCATTTTCTGAAATTAATATAGTTGGAATATGAGATGTTTTTGTTACTGTTGGTTAAATCATAGTTTAAGAACTTTTAGTGCTTTGCAAGGAAATGGGAAGCAACAATCAATAGGATCAATCGTAGCTGACCATTAATATCGATATTTGCTGATTGTCTTTATACCGCTAACAACAAGTTTTAAGGGCACATATAAATCTAGGAAATACGTTTGTAACTTTTTATACCCTTCACATAAATGTGTAAGGGTATATATAAGTTTGTGATTCCGTTTGTAACGCATTGAAATATCCATCTAAGACCCCATAAAGTATATATATTCTGGATCAGCATCAATAGCGATTACGATTGAGCGATGTCCGTCTGTCCGTCTGTCCGTCGGTCCGTCTGTCCGTCTGTCCGTCTGTAGTCGTTGAAATACCGTTTCTGAGAAAACGGTTTGAGATAGAAACCTCATTCTTTCGCTAAAACGTGTGAAACCCCGGTAGTGGGTCTGCTATTGAAATTCAGTAAGATAGGTCCGCGGATAGCCGAGATATATTCAAAAAACCGGGTTTTGAGGGATATTTTGTGTAATTTTTGTATTCAGATTTTTGAAAATAAAATTTTTCTTAAAAACTAAACCATATCATTTTTAGTGCCCATTAAATCCTAAAAATGAAGGAATTTTTGAAATCGGCCCATATATATCCGAGATATAGCGTCTCCCGATTTTTAAGGAAATCGGCTTTATAAGCCAAATAAGACAACTTTTGGCACCGAAGATCAATCAAAATGGTATATATAGGCTATTTAGAGGCAAAAGTGGAAAATTTTTCTACATCGGCCCATATACACTCGAGATATAGCGCCTCCCGTTTTCTCAAGAAGTCGGCTCTAAAAGCCAAATAAAACAACTTTTGGTATCAAAAATCGATTAGAATGGAACATATAAGGGGTTTAAAAGCAAAATTGGAAAATTTTTGAAATCGGTCCATATATATCTGAGATATAGCGACTCCTGATTTTTCAAGAAATCCGCTCTTTAAGCCAAATAAAGCAATTTTTGGCACTAAAAATCAATCAGAATGGTACATATATACTATTTAGATGCAAACGTGGAAAATTTTGGAAATCGGCCCATATACACTCGAGATATAGCGCCTCAAGTTTTCTCAAGAAGTCGGCTCTAAAAGCCAAATAAAACAACTTTTGGTACCAAAAATCGATCAGAATGGTACATATAAGGTGTTTAAAAGCAAAATTTGAAAATGTCTGCAATCGGTCTATATATACCTGAGATATAGCGTCTCCCGATTTTTCAAGAAATCGGCTCTATAAGCTAAGTAAAACAACTTTTGGCACCAAAAATCAATCAGAATGATACATATAGGTTAGTCAGAAGCAAAACTGGAAATCTTTTTGTCATCGGCCCATATATGTTCGAGATATAGCGCCTCCCGATATCTCAAGAAGTCGGGCCTGGAAGCTAAACGAAACAGTTTTTTGCACTAAATATTTGTCGGAATGGTACATACAGGCTGTTTAGGGGCAAAATTAGAAAATTTTTGGACATCGGCCCATATGCACCCAACTTTTGGTACCAAAAATCAATCATAATGGTACATACATACATACATACATACATATGTATATAATGTTTAAAAGCAAAATTCGAAAATATTTGCGATCATGTATGAATGTATGTATGTAGATACGTTTGTGTGTATGTAGGTATGTATGTATCTACATATGTATGTATGTATGCATGCAAGTATGTTAGCATAAACAATTTTTTTGCTTTGGTGTAAAAATGTGTATGTATGTACATATGTATACACGAGCTTGAAAATGAAAGTGATATAAAGAATTGTTGAAAAAAGGGTACGCAATGAAATTCTTTTAAACAATTGCGTCTTCAAATACATTCACACAAAAAATCATTTTGGGTTTCCCTACGTACTTACATATGTACATACACACACACATGTGTATGATGATACGCAATAGATCATCAAAAACGTGCACAAGAAAAAAAATAATTTTGTAAAAGCAAGCAATGTAAATATGTATGTATGTATATATGTATGTATATAATCATTGTTTTATGGAACACACTGAAAATATTCAATAATAAAGAATTTATTTTAGAGTTTTCTATTATAGATACATACATACATACGTATGCATGTACCCACATACGTAAGTAAATTGAAAAGAAAATCACACTTAATGGAAATGTTTAGCATTATAATTCAAAAATAATGCAATTATATGCAATTTTTTGTTAAATAAATTTTACTATAAAGTTAACTGATAAATAATTAAGAAATACATTTTGCTTTTCTTTATTTCATTGATATTAAAAAAAATTGGTGTCACCCAGTGGTTGAACTTGAGCATATTAAGAATTATTTAAATAAAAGTTTTGCAGCCTGTGTTAAATCCCGGTAGTGGATCTAATATTGAAATTCAGAAAAAATCGGCCCATATATACCCGAGATATAGCGTCTCCCGATATTTCAAGAAATCGGCTTTAAAAGCCAAATAAAACAACTTTTCGCACCAAAAATCAATCGGAATGTATGTACCATTGTGAAGGGTATTTAAGATTCGGCCCAGCGGAATATAGCACTCTTACTTGTTTAAGTCTTAAATGTGTATCACAGGTTGACCTACAGGGTGTCAAAGTCGTTATTGGCTTAGGAGATATTTGGTTTTGAATTTTAAAATATTTATTTTTGGCCTTGACTTTGTTTTTTATTTTGTAAATATCTCCGGTAATATCAAGATCTTAAAAATGTTATTAAACTATTTCTTAGAAATTTTTTTAATACTACACAAAAGAACTTTTTAAATGTATTGAGGAGTGTGTTCGTGAAAAGAGTTCGAATTCAAGTCTTTGCAAAATTTGTGAAAAATGGCTAATTCTTAACAAAAATGGAGCTTAATTGTTTGACGTTTTTCTAAAAAACTTTTAATTAAAACAAAAATTATTAAATACTGTGGAAGTATAGGTCTTGAAATTTACTATATTCTTAATTTTGAGCTGACGCTACATCCAGCATTGGACGAATTTGGACAAATTTTCTAAAAAAGTTCTGAATTTATTGGTCAGAAACAAAAATTGTCCATCGAATTTTTTAAAAACCTTTAAAAGTTATATTAGATATATTCTAGAGATTTAATCTGTGGGCAGAAGAGCAGATTTATTAAAAATAGTCAAATTCTTAGGAGCATTTTATCGACCTGCTTGAAATTTATACTAAATCTAATTTTTATCTATTTATATTTCTGTTATTTATTAGAAAACGCTATCATCTTTTATAATTAAAAAGGGTTGAAAGATAAATTACGTAAAATTTTTTTTATAAATTTTCGAATCCAAAAAATATGTGCAAGAAGTACGAAAAGAGAATTTTGTATGTTTCTTCAGTGAAACCCCTCATTTATTTCACAAAATTATCTTAATTCATGCTGAATATAAAAATACACTTGTCTATCTGTCCTACAGTTCCGAGGAAATAAAATTGAAATTTGTAGATAGACCAAAGCCAGGACTTGGTTCTTCAAATGCTGGAAATACAGCCCGTCGCTTTTTTAAGAATGCTGATATCGACATTGATTAGGACATTGTCTTCTGGATCGAAGCGGCATTGCTTTCTATTGGACAACTTTCGGAAGTTGGCTCAGGAAGCACGGAACAAAGACTGCAGCAGATTTAGGGAGTACAACACCCGGAAGTGCTCCCGCGTTGCCACGAATAGGGCCCAATGCCACAAAATTATGACGATTATACAGTAAACGAAACATCAGAAGACTCTGATTATTAGGTTCAGCTACTATTTTAGCTATGAGTGCTTGCACTAAGCTGAATTTATTACAGCGCACTTATAATATTTATTTTAAAACTACCATATTTTATTTTAAAACTACCATCCTACAACGTGCGAAGAAATCGGTTAGGATATTCAATCTCTTGAATACCCCAAAACGTATTTTTCGGTTATGCTCGCTTATAATGTTTTATCTGGTGAAATCGGTTGTCCGGAGCTTATAAACTCATTTGCTTTATATAATCATATTAGGCATTTAACAAGAAATATATGTTTTACTGAAGTCGATCATAGAACAAAGTATGCGAAAAACGAGCCAATTGCAAAATGCTTCACATATGTATGTATGTAATAGCTTCAATACACTGTTAAATTTTAATGTAGATTTGAAAACTTTAAACTAATTTATCTTTATATTATTTGATCTTTATATTGTTATATGCATTAATTATTCAAGCTATTGATCTTTGGTTTTTTTATAAAAATAATATTAAAGAATTATTTATTTATTTTCAATATTTCGCCAACAATTTGTTGGCATCTTCAGGAAAATAATTATAAAATTCAAAAACAAAAACAAATTATTCAAAAAATTTGATTAATAATCATTCAAAAATATTTTTCCGGCCTTAAAATGTATTAACAACATTCATGAACAACATAAATATAAAAACAAAATACAAATTAACATACAAGTTCTACGACCAATATTTTCCATGTATACAACATGTTTAATACTAAAAAATAATAAGTTAACATTTGAAATGTTGCTCGTAGACTAACATAATGTTTATAAATATTTCCTTTAAGATATCTTAAACTTAAACAATATTAAGTTGCTAATCTTTTCTTAACTAAATATCTATAACTCTGAGCTAAATTGTCAGTATCTACTTTAAAATTTATTCTGTGTGCTGCTGGTGTGTTAATAATCTCTAACATTTCTAACATATAACGACTTTTATAATTATTTTCTGTTCTTAATACTGAAACATTTTCAAAGTGAGGACAGTGATTTAACGTAGAACAATGAGAAGATAATTTAGTGTACAAGATTCCTTGTCGGGGTAATGATCAAGAGAATTGCAATAAAGTTTATATAGGTACTACAAAGAATAAATTAAAGACAAGAATCGCAGAGCATAAATCAGATCAAAAGAATAGGCATATTAATTCACAAAGAACAGCATTATCTTCTCATTGTTCTACGTTAAATCACTGTCCACCTAGCAAATAAATTTTACTTTTCTTTACTTAATTGATATTAATTAAAAAAGTAGTGAAAACCCAAGGGTTGAACTTAAGCCTGAAAAAGTAATTTAATATAAATGTATTACAATACAGAAGTTCGATAAAATTACAAATTTACAGTAAAATGTTATTTATTTGCTTTAAGATTTAATTATTTGTTTTTTGAAAAGGTTCATTTTTGGACCTGCATTAATAGAAAATAAATAAATATAATTGTTTAAAATTATTTTAATAAAAAACAAAGATCTAAAGCTTACATAATTAATTAAATAATCTCAAGATCAAATAATATAAAAATAAAAGGAATATATTTAAGTATTTTTGGTGGAGTAATATTTGGTTTTTACTTTTGTTCCTGTTCCCATTCCTAGTCTACATAAATGCAATTGGAAACAAGTAAGAGTGCTATATTCGACTGTGCCGAATCTTATATACCCTATCCCAAAATATCATTTGAAGCTTTTCTATATAAATGTGTAATATCAGGTCGTATATGGACTTTGATATCATTACGTTTATTTGAAAAATGGGCACCTACATATGTATATTAAAATAATGCCTTTTCACCAATCATTAGCAAAACTCGGAAAATATAAATTAATTTTTTAGATAAAATAACTAATAATATGTTTATAAATTACTTAAAAGAACAATCCGATTTTAGTAACTAATGTTTCTAGCATACAAAACTTCACTTACAATTTATATAGCAAGTACTTATTGCCTGCATTACATTGTAACTATATTTATATGTCTGCCACTTTTTGCATTACATTTGCGGTTTTAACGCTTCGTATTAAAGTACTTTTGTAGATCTTGGAGATATTTTAAATTTAATATCTCTTGATAAATTTAAAACTCGGCAACAACAAATCTCATAAATTTTTAATTTACTAAATTAAAATCTCTGCAATGCCAAAAACAGTAGTAGATTTACTAAATGTAGTAAGTGGATTTATTTACAGCTGACAGATTTGGCGCCACATTGTTTTTTGCTTACATATAATAAAGTGAATTGTAAACATTTCTTAAATTTGCAATGGAAAAGACTAAAAAGTAGAAAATATTAAAAAAGTTAAAAAAAGAAATCGCGAAAAAAGCTGGAACAGCAGAAGTAAAAACACTGCCAGAATTTTTACAGGAACATCCAGTATTAGAGGTAAGTTAATAAGCTTGGTTTTTATCTAATTTTCCTTTCCATGCATCCTAACATTTGTGTGTTTGTAATGACATTTCAGAAACCCACGGCCCAGATATATTATAGAAAGCTCATCCAGATGATGGGGATTGACGCCACTTGAGATTTGGTGGGGTGGAAAGTGAAAAACTTAAAAATGTTTACTGAAAAACAACGATACGATGCGACTAAAATAACGTCATCGATAACCTCGTCCAAGATGTGCTCAACAATATTGTTCCTGTAACTATCGACTGAGAGATTGGTTATGCATACATTTACTTTTTGTTAATAAACAAATATATGTATGTACCTTGTAACTATCGACTGAGAGATTGGTTATGCATACATTTACTTTTTGTTAATAAACAAATATATGTATGTATGTACCTTTGCACTTCATCATTTCATTAACTTCGATTTGATCAATGGCATTTTGAACCAAATAGCTAATAATTTTTTCTTTCACGGTTTCCTTAGGCAGTTTCTTTAGATTTTATTTCTTTTAATATTTTACAAAACCCCAATTGAAAAATTCTTTTGTGTACTTTTGGCGGTAAAATATCTAACCAAAAGTCAGCTGTTTCAACTTTCTTACCATACCAAACAAAATGTCGCTCGCACTTAGAAGTTGGAAATAGTATTATATTTAATTTAAGTATTTTAAATATAATACGAAGTGTGAAAACCGCTATTATAACGCATTTTTTTTTTTCGTGTGTTATATAACTCATTATTATACAGCGCCAACTATTAAGCCAAGCGGTCCGAGTTCGAATCCCAGATGGTCCAAACATGTATAATAAATTTTATTCTTTTTTTGCGATTGACTGATGTTCAGTAAGTAAAATTGGCATGAGCAAAATTTGATTAAAAATCATGCTAAATTCGTACGAGAATAATAACTTGATTCAATATCATAGTGCAAAACATCATCTGTTGCTATATAAGTGCAAAAATTGGATCCTTCCTAAATGTAGCAAGCAAACCAATATTGTGCAGGTGAAGGAGTTCGCCGAGATTCGCACTGGAGATAGTGAACGGTGCAGCATATTAATTAAACTTTTAACGAACCTCAATCGATGTTTGATTTGCGATGAGAGCGATAAAGTAGCAGTATGCCAGTTTGTTTTACTTTTCGACATTATATTGATACTGCTTATTTGATGTGCAAACGGGAATCACAGTGATAAAAGTGAAAATTGATCAATAGAGTAAATATAGAGAGCTAGTACTGAAGAGCTTAGATGGCAGGATGGCTAAGAGCTGCTCCCAAAGAAACGGTATGTAATTAGATATGACCTGAGTTTTAAGCAACTTGGGTGCTGATGATCTTCGTGGTAGACATCCATGGTATGTATGTCACCCAATAAGACCTCAACTTTACTCACTTTCCAAAAAATTCAGTAAAAATATTTAAAAATTCCATTATTGGGATTTTTTGAGTATTTTCTAGGATTACGGGGTTTAAAGAAGTAAATATTTCCGGTTTTTACATTTTCCCTATTAAGTACGTTATTTTCTACAAAAATGACAGTTATTAGCAGAAAATAATATGTAACAAATAAAAATGTTGTAGCAATTTGTAAAAAAAGCGCTGAATATTGAAAACCGGATTTGTGGAATTTTTTCATTTTTGCGGGATTTCCGGGGTTCTAAGTAGTAAATTTCATCGGTTTCAACTTTTATCTATTAACTACGTCGTATTCTACTTACACGCGGGATTTTGGCAAAAAATATTCATAAATAAAAATATTGCAGTGTAAGGAGGTTCACCTTTATATATCTACATACATGCATATATATAAAAATCCAGGAAAGGAAAGATTTTGCAAATCCGACTAGTTTTGTCTTTGCTCTTAGCGAAACAGTCGGCCAGAACAGTGGGAAAACTAAACATTTCAATAGTATTCGTCGTATATCTCCTAACCTGCGAATGATTTTTTTAAAGCTATTGAATATGAAAATTTACTTACAAAATTTAGTTTTATTTGCATAAAAATCATAATTTTGACATGCTTTCGAATTTTTCACATACCCGTGGAGGCCCAGTTTAGGGGCGCAGAACTCCGCTCCGTTTAGGTGTATAAAGTTTAAGCTCCAAACTTAAGCTCAACAATACCTCTTTAAGATGTGTGTAAATTTTTATAACAATCGGTTTACCCGTTTAGAAATTGCAGAATTATATCCTTTTTTTTCAAAATCCCCGACTGTGCGCCGCGGCCGGTAATTTTATCATGGAAAAACACTACATATTTTTAGTACGTTGCACATTTTTTAAACCTTACGGTCTTATTAATGAAAATTATTTAAGGTACAAGTTACTTTAAAAAATTTGTGAAATAAATGTATACAGTATTTATCGGATATAAGAACATCTCATATAAGAACAAAACGCTTATAAGAAACATTTGCAAAAACACCATATCTTTTTAGTGATTTTTCTAACAAAAAAAGTTTCATATAAGAAAAACGCTTATAAGAAAAGAACTGATAAAAGAACATTTTTCTTGAACACCAAAACCACAAAATGTATAGAAAAAGAATTTATATAAGAAACTTTCAAGGGCAACACTGAATTTATGTAGTTTGCATGGACAACTCTGTTTTCTTACAGTTTTACAACAACAACAACGTTTTTTTTACTTTTAGTGCTCATGAGAAGTTTTTGTTTCTTGCCTCGTAATAAATAAATAAATAGTACAAAATAAATTATGTATGTATGTACACGTATTTACTACATATAATTTTTTTTCAAATTGAAGTTGTCTAGTTTTTTATATCTGTTTACTAAAGGGGTTAATAAAATAAAATTTGAATTGTTTTATTTTATTTTTCTATTTACGTACATACATCTACGTATATACATATAAAAGGTAAAAAACCTCGTATATTCATATAAGAAACAAATGTCTTATGGCCATGGCTACTTATATAAGAAATAAGTTTCTTATATAAAATAATTGTATATAAGAAAGAAACGCTTATAAGAAACTTTTTTCGTGGATTTTTCAAGTTTCTTATATCCGATAAATACTGTAATAAGAATGAAATATGTTTTATGAATATCCTAGTTAAAATTTAATGAAAATTTTTTTTATTTACTTCTTGTTTAGCTTTTCACTTTGAAACTAAAATCTTTCAATACATATACATACATATGTACATACGTATCCCGCAGAAAATACTTTGGTTAATTTGCGCACTTCGAACCGTATCACTCGAGAATTTATATATAACTGATTTGAAAATGATACCTTTTGTTTTAAATAATAGAAAAGGAACTTTATGAAGTTATAAGCTCCATATTTATGGTAGTACAGCAGCTGTTGAAACACACTCCTCAGTAGAATATGTTTCATGCCGTGCACGTGCACAGCTTTCTTTAGATTTTAAAAGCCCTTGCCAACAAAACACAACATGTATGAAAATTTAAAAAAATCAAATGCAACCTAATCATGTGCTCATCAACGTTGAAAACAAGATACTGATAATATACATATGTATGCAGATGTTATTGATGTAAGTATGTATGTACATACTTGTCACTAACTTACCAGAGAATAACAAAAAATACTTTTCAAGTATTAGTGGCCAAACATGTTTAATCACTACATTGATTCTCTGTTGCGGTAAATTATGTACAAGTGTATCATTTTGTACGAAACGGCTAAGTATAAGTACAAGAGGCATTTACTTGTATCCTAGGTATTAGGGGTTAGCATCAAGTGCATTTAAATTCAAACACATTTGCTTGTTTTCAAATCTACTCAGTCCAGAGACTGGCTACGGATATCATATTTTCGAGCATACACAATCTTTTACACAAATTTTTTTTTTTTTATTAAAATTTTTAATTCATTAACGATACAGTCTCATTTTAGCAAAAGTTCATATCGAACGATCAGTTTTATTCACAAATTGTGTCAGTTAAGTTGAATCTTGGTGATCGTTTTTTGGTATGATTGTACCAAAACTGATCGAACCAAAAACAATGCTCATGTTCATTGACTGGCTAAAGATATCAAACTTTTAAGCATACACAAACATTTACTGTTTTTTTAGGATTAAAACTAAAGTAGTGATGTAATATACATACACACATACATATGTATATGGGTACTTACCAAATAATCTTAGAGTTGAGAAATATTAAGTTTTAGTATGTATAACAATTTTTGATTTTAAGGATTTATGTTAGCCCGTTTTCAGAGATATTAATAAAGAAATGTCGTGAACATAACTTAGTATTGAGCCAAAGTTTTCAAAATTCTTTAAAAAAGCAAACAAGGTTTTAAGTTAAGTTTAAAATCCCGAACTTTTTAGAAACCGGTTTTTTAGTTTTTACTTAAAATTTGCTTTTATTATTTTTATTTTTTTGGAACTTTTTGTAAAATATTTATATTTCTAAATTTTTAACAGACTTTTAAAGTCGTTTTTTTTTAAATGCTACTATTTTGGTTAATACTGAACTAAAGGCAGTTTATTTTGCGGCGGACATCCAGATGTTTCTGATCTGCCACGCTCTTCTTCAGCAATCTTTGGTTAGTTCATTGGGGTGCTGACGAAGAGCGTTAGTCTTTAGTTCAATATTCACCAGAATAGCAGCATTTTATAAAAACGAATTTAAAAGCCTGTTCAAAATTTAAAAATACCTACTTATATATATTTTACAGAAAGTTCGAAAAAATAAAAATATTAAAATCAAATTTTAAGTAAAACATAAAAAAACGATTTCTAAAAAAGTTCGGGATTTTAAACTATTGGAAAACCAGTTTATAGGAAGTGTCGAACAGTTGACAACTTTAGAAAAACTTCATCAACAAATCTAAATTTACTACAAAAGTTGCTAAATAATTTCAAACTAATTATATGATTGTATACATACATATGTGCGTATACATATGTGCGCATACATATATGTACATATTAGGCGTTGAAAAGTAAAGGACATAAACGCACCCGTACAAGTAAAAAAACATAAACATGAGCGATCCAGTATGCGCACATTTGTTTTCGATCATAAACAATCCATGCAAAAGTCACTCAACGTGCACATAAATATTACAGTATTTTTCGGTTAATTGCACATCAAAATTTGCACAATTTTTTGTTCAATTAACCGGGGAACCAATTAGCCGATACCCGTTTAATTGAACAATTCGTTCAATTACAAGAACCCTATTTAATTGAACAGTTTGTTCAATTACAGAAATCACGCATAATTGAAACTATGTACTAATGAATTAAAACAAATCGCATATGTGCACTTTAAGTTTTTCAAAATAATTTTTTTTTACCTTAAACGAAAAAAAAAAATGCAAGTAACAGCAAAAAGTTTACATATATGTGTACAGTAGAGATGCCACCCAGTGTTTTTCACAAATGATGTCAAATATGTATGTGCAAAAATGCCAGATTATTTTTCAATGCAATTAACCTGGTAAAAGTAAGAGGAAATTTATTTTTGATGACCAATTGAGAAATGTGCCATGAAAGCCCATTCTCCTTAGCATAAGACAGAGTATATTATGTGAAACCTTATCAAACGCTTTGCATAGATCCATAAAAATTGCATCAACTCGATTATGTTTTTCAAAAACAGAAATACAGTAGTGGTTAAAAACCGCACAATTTGTAGCAGTAGAACGGCCAGGAAAAAATCCATGCTGTTCATTACAAATATAGCGTTTTATTGAAAAAAACCTCTTTTCCTTGATAATGTGCTCAAAAATTTTTGATATATTAGATAACTTTGCAATGGGACGGTAATTATTAACACCAGTTTTATCACCTCCTTTAAAAATAGGAGTAATAGAAGCTTCTTTCCACCTATCAATAAAACGACCTTCAGCCAAGGATTTATGAAAAAGATACTGTAAAGGTATAATCAAACTTTCAGATAATTTCTTTAAGAAAAATGAACGTTTTAATTAAAATGTTCCTCAGATTGAGGCTGGCAACACTTGTCTTATCCCCAGAGGCAAAAACGACTTCGCCTTTCAAGCCACAAATTCAAATGTGTAGTGGATAATGCGTGCTTAATAATTGTAGAGGAAACCGTGTTAAAAGCCAATTTCTGAGGGCTCTCCTTGGTATGCTTACTACAAGTACTACAATTTGAAAGGTACACACATCCTAGTGTGTGACTGACCTGGTTGATTTTGCTGATTCCCGTTTTTTAGTTCTTTGTTCATCACGTTTCTTTTTCTGTAGGCAGTTGTCAATACTATGACCTTTTAACCGGCAAAATCCACATCGGCTGTTAGTTAATGGTTCTCCTTTAATATCAGGTGCTTTGATTGTAGGTTGCATTTCTATTGCAAACCTTTCCGCTTCTCTGCTTGCAGAAATTAATGCACCAAATGTTTTCAAACTCTCGCGGTGAACGCGTTGACGAATGTTTATGTTCAATAGTCCATAAACCATTTTGAGCTGAATCTCCTGTCACAGGTACTTTTGATTGAGAGAACAACAACCATTTCTTACTCTTGGCTCTTTTCTCTGTTGCCTTATTTCACATATATTGGTGGTGAAAATGATGTGTAGATCAGCGCTTTAGTCTGTTCGAAGCTATTGACCGTGTCTTTTACACCAATCATCCACCATGAGGCTGCATAATCTTCTAACAGCAAGGGCATCCCACGTATAGCATCTTCATCAGAAATGTGTTCTATATCTTTGTATACACCAACAGCAGCCAAAAACTCTTCTACCGCAGCAGGATCTCGCTATTTAAATATTTACTCAGACAACTATGTTTGTACAAAATTTAAAATATATTATTTAATGAAAACACACCTGAAAATCGTTCATGTGTGCACCCTTAGGCATTTTAATAGCACTTTGCTTAAACACCTTTTGTCTGCTTTATGGTCATCTTTCCTTTTTTAATTACCCCTTTTTGCTCCTTGTTGACGAACATAAACGAAAAGCCACCCAATTGATGCTGCTTAATTGTGAAATTTAACATGTATGTACATATTTATATGTATATACATATTTATTTATGCATACACATATACATACATGTGGTATGTACATACATTAATGGAGTAAAACAGTCTGTGGTCCTGTTATTTGCTTATCATTTTGTATGTTGCTGCAAAGCACAGTGGCTTGTTTTGACTTTTTTCATTGTAAACGTCATAACTTTTGAAATAACTTAGATATTAAAAAAAATCAAGAAGGTGATGGAAGAAAACATCTCCTGCTTTAAAACTGTGTATTACAAATGTTTCACTAAAATATTTTTAATGTTAAAACCGTCTTTTTAAACTCTTAATAATGGTTAAATATTTTCCTTCTTTGAACTTTTTACTATTTGTTCTTTACAAAGTATTTATCTGCAGTGGAATAAATATCTAATAAACTTAGAATTTCTGAACTAAAATTATTTTTTAGCAAAGCCTTCCGTGATCCAACATGTCTTCGTGATGAAATGAGTGGATCTGATGAAGAAAGCAATATGTTGAAGAGATCTTTATTTGCTCTAATGTGTGAAATTTTGCATGTGTTCGTTTATCTAAATTGTTTATAGTCTTTATTTCCGCACTCCTGGGCTTCTTCTGAAAGTTCTTCAATTGGTTAGCACTAATATTTCATTAAATTTTTCCCATGAGCCGAAATGTTGTGTATCGTAGAGTAAGCTTTTTTCGGGATACATTTGTATCCCGAGAATTTTCTCTCATAAAGTTTTCCTTGCGACGCGCAAAGTCATCCTTCGTTTTGGGCCACAAATATAGGCATACATACCTATGTATGTATGCACATAAAATTTTAAATAAAGCATTTTTGTTTTGTAATACAAACTGTACTCATATATCCTAGTCGCTCATATATGTATACGGATTTTTTGTATTTACATACCTGAATTTCCCTTTTGTTATTTAATATCATTAGATATAAGATAAAATATCAAAAATTGTTTGTTAGTGTTTTGCATATAAAATTAATGACCGGTAGTTTCGGTCTTCTTCTTTTGAATTACTAGTATTAAGACAAATTGTAACAACAATAAACAGAGGTTTGATTCGAGCATCGAACAGGTTAATTCAAACCTCTGCCACGATATTCGTAGACATGTTCATTGACTGGCGGGTATAAATAACCAGACAATGATCAGTTTGAGAGAGTTGGTCGGCAGCCCGGCACAAGGCAATTACGGCATATCGGACTGAGGTTACTTATCTGATATGCGTATGTAGTCGTGTGTAGAAATTCCTTATATTATTAGAATAAATAATAAAAGTAATTCGTGGGCAATTGTAACAAAGGACTGGAAGTTGGCTACAAATCCAGTCTCGTTGTCTCACGATCTGAAGCGAGCTCTTTTATTGGAGGTAGGCTTCTTCTCCAATAAAGGACACTACGAAGACCCCATCCATCCTTGGAAGCTAGGCTTCTTCTCCAAAGAAGAATTCGTGTCTCCGCTTCAATGGTCGTCACCTGTTTGCCCTAATGCAAGGATTATTCACAAAATTTAAATAGAAACCAACGATAAATAAATACGTTTTATAACGTTTTGTCTAAAAAATAAAAGGTGTTCAATTATTTACTGAACGACCCTGGACACGGCTGAGTTTCCCCAGCAACCAGCGAGTACGTGGCGTTACATTGGCGCCCGAGCAGGGACCGTGCTGTCCTAAAAAAGCACAGAAATACAAGTAAAAAAAGAGTATATAATTAAAAAAAAATTTGTGAAGAAAAAAAAACGAGATCTGTGGAACATCATGGCAAACACGCTGAAGACGTCATGGGTATACTCCCTTAAGAAGGACGAGCTGGTAAGCTATTTAACACAGTGCGACCAAAACACCAGTGGCACCATGGAGGAGCTTCGAAAACGTTTTTCCCAGTTCCTGACAACAGAACATGGAGATGCCGAGCTAGCGCAGCTACTAGCATGGTTAAACATCCACGAATCTAAACCCTCCTCTCCTGGCATGCAGCTATTCATACCGCCAACCAAACCATTAAAGGGTGTACCCACCACCTCAAAAGCTGAGCCACCAAAACTTGAAAACCACACAGAAGGGCCACCCGGACTGAACACAGTCACTATCATCGAAACTGACCGTAAGTGGGGACTACGGTATGATGGTGGAAAAGACCCCCTGGAATGCGTAGAGCGGGTAGAAGAATTGGCACAGTTATATGAAATCAACCTCGTCCAAATCATCAGGGTGATGTCTGAACTCGTGCGCGATAGAGCCCTGGTATGGTATCGCAACAACAGCAAGCAGTGGAGTACCTGGCTGGCATTCATAAAAGACTTTTGTAAGTTTTTCTTACCACCCAGGTAAGAAATTAGACGATGAAATCCGCAAAAGGTGTCAACGGCCCAGGGAGTCGTTCAAAGATTATGCTCTTGCGTTCCAAGATCTTATGCGGCATACAGAGATGAGTACAGAACAAAAGTTAGAAAGAATTTTTCGCAACGCAGCGGAAGACTACCAGTGGTATATCCGCCGCCGAGATTTCTCGACGTTAGACGAACTGTTTTCTTTGGCCGCGGAGCTAGAAAGTATCCGCGGCTCTACACCACCAGCCCGAAGAGGGCACCACCATATGATACGCGCACGACCATCGTCACAACAAGAAACGCCACAGCGGGAGCAGTTGCCTTTATACGCTCCAGCCATTTAAGGTAATGCTACTTATCTTACGTGGGAGGGCAATACACTAAAAGCCATCCTACTAATCAAGAAGATAAAAATCGCCGCCACTATTGATGCTGGCGCTACGCACAGTTTTATATTACCAACATTGATAACAGAAATTTTCCAACAGCCCCAGTTTCATTCGATAAACATGGAAGTACCCCTAGCAGACGGGTCTAAGGCGTTGGCAACACGATCGTTTCAGTGCATTGTCACCCTGCGTAGTCTAACAGCCAGACACGAATTCCTGGTGATGGACACAGGCCACGTCGAGAGGAAGAGTCCGCCAACCACAGCAAGCAGCTAGAAGAAAGGTAAGCTTGATCTCTCGTAGCCGAGTGTGATGAAAATTGTGCGATTAGATGCCTCTTACTTTCCTTCAACAGATTATATAATGTATGAAGTCAATCTTTTAGATCCTCGGTTTGTTCCGCATCTGTAAAAATGTTCAACCTTTGCTTAACATCTAGTTTAAAAGTACCTTTAGCAGCGGAACTCCTATATAACTCAAACAACTTTGAGCTCTTGAGGGACATCTCCATATTTTTAGTTTCTATCTAACACAACTTGACTAATGAAAATAAATAATTTGTTTTTAATCGTATGCATTTGTTAATGAACAAACATAAGATGAATAATGCATGTAACAATAATGCTTTACTTGGCTTTGAGAAATCCACTCGTTTCAGGACTATAATTAATTAACACTAATTATTCCCAGGCAGGTAGCTACTTAGGTATAGGCAATCTCACAATGCGCCACGATAATATATTCTAAACAGGTAGAAGCTAACGGATTCATTGAGATTAAACCAATATAAGAGTGTGTATTTATAATGCGCATTTATGTATGTTTTTAATTTGTCGCAATGAAATATGGTGAGACTGCCTGATACTAATTTTGCAACATCTGCATATATGCATGTTCAAAAGTAAGTATGTGCATGTGTGCTCATACTGTGACTTGGCTGACCAAGTTGTCAAAAATACCATTTTTCGTATTTTTAAATCTTAAGGAATTAGTTATAAACCACCTGTGTTTAGTTTTTAAAACCAACTGCTTAGAATTATGTAATATTGCTTACGACCTAAAAAATTGTGAGCAGTATTGATACTTGGTGGAAAGTCTTTACGCCCTTTAAGAGCGTGGCAGTCTTGAATCTTGACGAAATCCTTACTCAGATAAAAATTATATCAATGTTAATGGAAAAAGTCATATATATCCATTGTACTACGTATTTTCGCATTAATAAAGAGCTTGTGATAGTTTTTTCTTTCTTGCAAGTGAACGGACGGTCAGGATCAGGCAGCCAAAATTTTTAATATAGTTAGAGCCAAGAAATACAAGGTATTCATTGCAATACTTCGCAAAACTTCGTGTGGCTTTATTAGTTTTTTTCAATTTATTTCCCAAAAACTACCAAATAATTGGCTTTTGAAAAACTCCGTCAACTGTGTAAAAAAAACCTAAAAATTTTTTTAGTCGAAATTAAATAAAAAGCGAACTATGCTTTTTTTAACAAGATGAAAAAAGTAGAAATCGGTTGCAAACTTTGTGTAAAAAGTAAATCTGTAGCCTAATGTTATTGTCCCAAATTTACTTTTAAATAATTTTTTAGTCGAAATTAAATAAAAAGCGAACTATGCTTTTTTCAACAAGATCAATAAAGTAGAAATCGGTGCAAACTTTGTGTAGAAAGTAAATCTGTAACCTAAAGTTATTGTCCCAAATTTACTTTTTTTCACAGGCCACAACACCCACATTTTCATTCTTTTTGAAAACGCCTTTTAGATTTGTGACCAGTCAAATATAATTCACAATATGTATTTTGTATTATGAAAATGAGCCACTGTGCAACCCTTCTTCTTGCTTTAAGATTATAAACTCCGTATGAAAAACATAGCTTCAGCATTGTTACACTTCATTAAACATCAACAACATAATTATTGTGCTCATTGCTTACTGACAATAAACATAATAACAACAACGCCAGTAGAAGCCGTAGCCATATCAATGTTATCATCGTATTATCCATTATGTTGTATTGATGTAATCAAAACAACGTGAAAGAATAAATATAAGTAAAATCCCTGAAATGAACACATATCGACAATAACGATATCAACGGAATAAAAGATCCCAATAAATAATAAACGAAAGATATTAAAGGTAAATTTGCAGAATATAACCACCAAATTACTCGTAGGTGTTGCTTGGAAGAAGAAGACAACAGAGAAATGGCTGCTGGTTTCCTTAAATCATGTTAATTGATCATTTTTTTTATTTTATTTATGTACATATATATTTGATTCTATCTTTCTGCAGCCTATTGAATTCCAAATTCGTATATGAAATAATCCGCTCACTTCCTTAATCCAATAATAAATGTAGTTATAAAGCATATTATCTCTTTACTGATTTGAGGTTGTTACCTAACTACTGTCAGTCCAGCCGCTCTACCATTAGAAGGTGTTGTTGTTATTATGTTTATTGTCAGTAAGCAATGAGCACAATAATTATCTTGTTGATGTTTAATGAAGTGTAATAATGCTGAAGCTATTTTTTTAATAAGGAGTTTATAATCATAAAGCAAAGAGAGGGGTGCACAGTGGCTCAGTTTTAGGGCTCCGTACTCATCAGAATGAAACGGAACCCTATTACCGAGACTTCCAGGTCCGCCGGTCCATTCTTCGAAACGGTAAGAGCTAGAGAGCTGATATTTACACTGGATGTTGTTGTACCTTGCCGCAACAACAACAAATGCTAAAAACAACAACAACTCGAAAACTACGAGGTGTCCCGCTACAATGTAAAGGAACAATTTGCTATGACTCTCAAGGCGTAAGGGATAGAGAGCTGAAATATGAACAGTGTATGTATTTACAGATACCCTACAAGAGCAAATACTAAAAACAACAAGTCGAAAACTACCAGGTGTCCCTATACAATGTAAAGTAACAATTAGCCGCAGAGGGATGAAATTTGCATAAAATATGTATTCACATATGCTCCACAACAACAAATGCTAAAAACAACAACAACTCTAAAACTACCAGGTGTCCCTTTACAATGAAAGGTAGCAGTTAGCTATAACTCTCGAACCGTAAGAGATAGAGAGCCGAAATTCGCACAGTGTATGTATTCCCTTACAACAACAACAAGTCGAAAACTACTAGGTGTCCCCATTCAACGTAAAGTAACAATTAAACGTAACTCTCAAGCTCTGACAGAGACAGAGAGATGAACGTTATACAATAATATAGTATGCTCCAAAATTTTTTCTAGAAATAATGTAATATTTTAGTTTTTATAACGCAATATACCAATAAATAAAAAATATAATTGTAATATTTTATATTTCCCCAATTCATTAAGATATTTACTTGTTTATTCATAAAAATGTATTGATTCAGGTCCAAAAATATAGACTTCTTTTAAATGTTTTCTATCTTTTTCAGCTATCTATATGCCGACGACATTTCGTTGGTGCTAATCAACTCAACAGTAGAATTGAAAAATTCTTAAAAGTTTGTTTGAAACTCAACTACTTATTCATAAAAATTATACAATGTTTATTAACCTATAATTTGGCAGATTTCTATACAGTTTTTGACATATAAAAGCTTAATACACATTGTATAACTTTTATGAATAAGACCCTTAGGGTATGTAAGTTTTCCATACGTACATTATATACATATACGTACGGAACCCCAAAACCCGAGCCAAAAATAAAAAATTCGACTCTATAATTTTGATAAATGAGTTTAACCATATTGTGGGTTATCAAAATCAAAAAGCCGTTTTCAAAAAGAATGAAAATGTGGGTGTTGTGGCCTGTGAAAAAAAGTAAATTTGGGACAATAACTTTAGGTTACAGATTTACTTTCTACACAAAGTTTGCACCGATTTCTACTTTATTGATCTTGTTGAAAAAAGCATAGTTCGCTTTTTATTTAATTTCGACTAAAAAATTATTTAAAAGTAAATTTGGGACAATAACATTAGGCTACAGATTTACTTTTTACACAAAGTTTGCAACCGATTTCTACTTTTTTCATCTTGTTAAAAAAAGCATAGTTCGCTTTTTATTTAATTTCGACTAAAAAAATTTTTAGGTTTTTTTTACATAGTTGGCGGAGTTTTTCAAAAGCCAATTATTTGGTAGTTTTTGGGAAATAAATTGAAAAAAACTAATAAAGCCACACGAAGTTTTGCGAAGTATTGCAATGAATACCTTGTATTTCTTGGCTCTAACTATATTAAAAATTTTGGCTGCCTGATCCTGACCGTCCGTTCACTTGCAAGAAAGAAAAAACTATCACAAGCTCTTTATTAATGCGAAAATACGTAGTACAATGGATATATATGACTTTTTCCATTAACATTGATATAATTTTTATCTGAGTAAGGATTTCGTCAAGATTCAAAACTGCCACGCTCTTAAAGGGCGTAAAGACTTTCCACCAAGTATCAATACTGCTCACAATTTTTTAGGTCGTAAGCAATATTACATAATTCTAAGCAGTTGGTTTTAAAAACTAACCACAGGTGGTTTATAACTAATTCCTTAAGATTTAAAAATACGAAAAAATGGTATTTTTGACAACTTGGTCAGCCAAGTCACAGTATGAGCACACATGCACATACTTACTTTTGAACATGCATATATGCAGATGTTGCAAAATTAGTATCAGGTAGTCTCACCATATCCCATAAAGACAAATTAAAGACATAAATGCGCATTATAAATACACACTATTATAGTGCTTTAATTTCAAGCTCTGAATCCACATGTTTAGGGTATGGATACATTTCGCTTTTTAATATTAATTTTTTTTTTAAGATTTAATGTTGGTGTTAAATACAATTAAAATTCATTAGCTTAGATCTAAAATACTTCTTTAGTTTTATGTCTGGCTTTTCAGCATAGCACGAGTCAGGCTGTATCAACGAAATTTGACTGCATATAGATAGCTGAAAAGCTGGAAAACAAATGAGGTATTTTGGATCTAAAATAATAAATCGCAGTAGGTTAAAGATAAGCTTCTTAAAAACGGCTCTAAATTTAATCTTGAAATCTAAATGCAATTTGTTGCGCTGCTATCTGATGCAGCATTGAATTATTTAGAAATCATCATGTGTATTTATTGCACTCCTTATTATTTGGATTAGTGTCAAAAAATATTTACATATGTACATATGTATGTATTGAGTTGTTCATTTTTATGTGTAGATACCTGCTAATAGTCATGTCTAATTTTATTATTAATCTGGTAACATTGAAATTAATTTGACAGTGTTTGGCATATTCTTTAATGAATTCATTAAATAATCTAAACGTGAGCGGTTGTGTTTTTATTTCTGGGTTATCGGTCAAACCTTACAAAAATCAGAAGTGGGATTATCCATAAAGCGTGCTCGATCAATAGAAAAAATAAATAAATAAAATCAGTGTGGAATAGTAAAGGTTTATTCGTGCGTCGGATAAATAAAGTTGGAATCTTTGTGCATAAAGTGTTGTGAAGCAACAATGGGAATGAATTATTCCACGTGTGCCATGGTAGACCTAAAGCACAAGCTCCAACAACGAGGTGAAAGAACGTCAGGCTGTAAGGCGGAATTGGTCGCCAGGTTGAAGCAGTTTGAGCCCAACAATCCTGATTTTATTGAGACACAGTCAAGTTCAGTAGAGAATCTTATTAGCTTCGAAGAAGTGGCGACACAACAGTGTGCTCAACAAATAAATGAGCTGCGGAGAGGTATGTCCTGTTTAATGGACGCAGTCGATGCAGACATATACAGCAGCAGGAAGCTCGATGAATCATGCACAGTGTTCGTTACATTCAATTACTATTCCAATGTATAGTGATGCCAGAATGCCAAATACTATGTCGCCTTTCAACGAGTTGGGCAGCAATCTGAATGTCAGTGCCCTAATATATGTGCCACAATGGCAGAAGTGTTTCATCATTATGGTGTTAACGAAATTAACAAAATGTTGCCAGAATTCCACCCTTGTAAAGGGGAAATGTCGTCTGTCAAGTTTATCGAGAGGATTAATCAACTTAATAAAGCTTACAGCTGGAATGATTCTGCGGTACTGTTTGCTGTTCAAAGTAATTTGAAGGTATTTGCAAAACTGTGGAGGGATTCTCAGCCGGTGTATCGTTCGTGGTCGCAATTTGTCAATGCTTTTCTGGTGAAGTTTCCATCTGTCACAAACATGGAATTCCGAATCAGTGACTGAATACTATTATAGGATGTTGTCCATTAGGCGTCGGGGTAACTTTGATGACAACACACTATTAACATATGTTGTTAGTGGTGTACGTGATGAACATTTACGTAGAGTTTTGCGCACAATTAACTTTGTATCGTGCACAGATTTATTAAAAAAATTAATAAGAGTGTCCGAAGAGGAAAATAACAAGAATTTTACAAATGAACAAAATCGAAAACCATTTTATACTAAATCTGTAAATTGTGAAAAAACTAAATACAATAAACCACAAAATAATAATGAAACTGAAACAACGAAAAGAAGCCCGATGTTCTTTAATTGTCAAGAGCGTGGCACTGTATGCATACTCGTGCTTTTTGTTATGATTTAGAGCAAATTTGTAAACAAAGAGATTATATATATATATATATATATATATATATATATATATATATATATATATTATGCGTTCTTAATAAGTTACAATTGGGGAGAGTGGGAAAGTAGGTAATAACAATTTGTCGTGCGTATGGTCGTCAACGACAGTTTCTGAAACATGTCGAGCATATGGTCGTCTATGACAGTATCTGATACATTTTCATGAATATGGTCGTCAACGTTTACGACTATATGCATGACAATGTTAATCAAGTAGTCATGCACGAATTTGTTCGAAAAAGTCGTCAATATTTGTTCTGCGCTGTTGGCAACGTGTCGTCGAGTTTTTAGCAAGTGTCCTGCACGCAACATTGATGAAGAATAGACGACACGGCCAACTAGGAAGTAAACAAACTTTTTAGTGTTAATTTGTACTTACACTAGACCTAAAATAAAATATTTAAATTGGTTCTTGTAGCAAATAAACACTTATTTTATATATTTAATATTTAAAAAAAAATATTTTTTGATACTGTTCAAAATACAGATCGTACTAACCGACTCACAGTGGACCATTTTACGAGGATTCGGTCGAAAATCTATTACTTTTCAATCTATAACGTTCTTTGTTTGTTTCCTAGGTTAAAACCTAGGATATAACACTTTACAATGGAACTGTTAGAAAAATAGTTATGATATGTTTAAAATGCATTTTAAGCTTTAAATGAATTTTGCTGTGAAAAATTTGTTTTACTATTTTGATTCACGTTTATAACTTATACTCATTAAAAACTTAAGTTTTGTGGGATATTATCGTGACATTTCTTCTTTTACAAAAGTTAGTTATTCATGTTTTTATACTCTTTGCCAAAAGGGTATATACATACATATATATTTGTCACAAAAGATCAGTTTTCGGGCACCGATTGTGAAGCCACACAACACTTTATTGACCTAAATCTTACTTTAATCGTTTCATAAATGTCCCCTCTGCTTTGGGATTGGAAATATGCACAATCGGGGTTATAATTACTGAGATATAGTCAAAAAACATAGCTCAATTTCTTACCACATATATTGTTTAAAGAAAATAAAAAAAGTAAAAAGAGTAAAAGCAATCAAGCGGACTCGAACCAGCAAGTGTGGTTTGATAAGCAGCTTACAGTACCATGCAACCACCGCCGCTTGTTGATGATGTTGGCATTTTAGGTGTATACATGTATAAATTTACCGTTTTTCTTATAGGATTGTTTTTCATTTAGCTAAACAAAAGAGAGATGCGAAAGTTTGTTCATTTGAACTTTGTCAAAACTATGAAAATCAAAAATACACAGGAAAATTATGCGTATGAGAACTTCCTGATATCAATATGAATCAAATAGGATTGCTATGAAGCTTAAGAAAATTGTACAACGTTATGACTTCGAATTGGTTAAAGCAATGATTTTGTTAACAAAAAAAAATTCCCTTTCCTAACACAAACTAAAGGTACGGTCAGATTGGTCAAATATTTGAATCAAATATGTTTGCCCGTTTTTGGGAAAACAAAATGAAAATTCAAACCAATTTTGTTTTGTGCTCACATTAGCCATATTTTTTTTGCCTGTTTTGTTAGTTCAAACATCAGTCAAACAACAGAAATTTTTATTTGACAGCAAATGTTTTCGCCATGGTCACACTGAAAAGTTTATTTGCCGTTAAAAAATATTTGCTCAAACAGTGAAAAAACAAAAAATTATTTCATTGAAAAAAAAAAAAATTTAATTATGGAAGAAATTGAAGATTTCCTTTTGTTAAGCTGGGGAGCAGCATCAGTTTTTGTCTTACAAGAGCAAGAAATAATTAAAAAAAAAAAAAAAAGACTATGGGTACGGAAATGGGTACAACGTCGAGAGGAGATTGGATGCTGTTCAAAACTGCTTCGCGAGCTCCGTTTAGAAACTTCAGAGCTATACAAAAACTTTTTATGGATGAACGCAATTGACTTCGATTACTTGGTAAGACATATCAGAAAGATTGCATAAAAACCGAGATTTCACAATTTTTTTTTAGCTCGAACTGGTGGAGCCGCTAATTATAAAGCAAACTACTAGGCTTCGGAAACCGATTTCTGCAAAGGAACGTTTAGCAGTAACACTGCGGTATTTTGCGACTGGCAAAAGCTTTAGATCAGTCCAATACATTTTCCGGATTCCCCACAATACCATTTCAACAATTGTTCCGGATGTATGTGAAGCTATTTACAAAGTGTTGTAGCCGGAATATTTAAAGAAATTTAAAGAAAATTATTCCATTGTTGTAGGCTAATTTTTAACTTAGGTACCATTAACCGAAGAGGAATGGTTAGATGTTTCTGAGGAATTCCTAAAATTGTGGAACTTTCCCAATTGCCTAGGATCACTGGATGGCAAACATGTTGTCATGACTGCGCCAGCTAATGCAGGAAGTATTTACTACAATTACAAAATTACAGCTATCTAGGGGTTTAAGAGTAAGAACACATAGTATTGTTCTCATGGGCATCGTAGACATTTAAAATGCTGTTTTTGCTTTGCATGTATTTATGCGAGCGATCGATATCGAGTGACATCGGTAGCCAGGTAGTAAATTAAAAAAATTATTTTTATTGAAACAAAAATACTTCAATGAGTAATAAAACATAACAAAAAACCTTAATTTAGTTTCTGTATTTATACATGGATATTTTGCTATAAAAGCCGCTATTTAGACGGTGATTAAAAATCATGTATAGCATTCATTAAGTTTTTTTTTGTATGGAAAATATTTCCCTGTTTGCTCTTACAAAAATTTTGTAAGATCAAATAATTGTTTGCCGAAAAAAGCGGAAAATATTTGCCAACATGTGTTAACACTTTGGTCACATTAGACACATTTTTGTTTGCCAAAAAACAATTTTGTTTGTAAGCTAACATATAAATTTTTGTTTGCCGATAGTAATTGTTTTATGGTCACATTACAGCGAACTAATATTTGATGTTTGCTTTCAAATATTTGACCAATCTGACCGCAGCTTAACTTGCCAATATCCACATTTACACCCATATTCATAAAAACTATTGAAGGTTTATTACACGTTTATTTGACAAATATTCGGTAGAAATGCGTCAAATAAGAGCTTAATAAGCTTACAATAATTATATGAATATGGCATTTAATCTATATATGTACATATATACATATATATAAAATTGTAACGTGACTGACTGACTGACTGACTGGGTCATCATCGCCCAGCGCTAACGGCTAAAGCTAGAGTAATCAAATTTTATATGTGGGCAGCTCTTCTGATGTATGATCCACTAAGGCGGGATTTTTGAAAATTCGTACGGGAAAGGGGGAAAACGGGTAAAAGAGGGCGAAATTGGTAATTCAATATCTCCGGACGTTGAACAGATAGCACAAAAATTCAAAAAGCACCCAAAAGTATAGTAAAAAAAAACGGATAGGTGTCTGGTAATTTTTTGATATTTTGAGTACTAAGGGGATAAAACAGGTAAAAACCGAATTTTGGTACTTTTTTGAATTGTATATATCTATGTAAAGGATAGAAACTGGAAAAACTAAAAACTGAATTTAATATCCATTGAAAAATTCGCGATATAAATTTGTTACTTTTTTAAAATTTGGACATTTAGGGGGTAAAAAGGGATAAGTCTCTAATTCTATATCTCCGCGCTTAATACAAATACTGGAAAAATTCAAAAAGGTCCTGAAAGGCTACTAAAAATAATCAAACAAGTATCAGGTACATTTTTGGAGTCCTGAATTTTAGGGGGATAAAAGGGGTAAAAACAGAATTTTGGTACTTTGAATTGTAAACACGGATAGGAGCAGGAAGGAAGTAAAACAAGAATTACACTCCTAAGAATAAAATCTCGAGTAGATAATACAAGTTCTTACTTTCTTAACACTGAGGGGCGAAAAAGGGTAAAAAAGGCCAAAATCGGTGATTCTGTATCTCCGCGCTTAATACAAGTACTGGATAAATTCCAAAAGGTCATAAAAGCCTGCTACAAATAATCGGACAGGTGTGAGGTAATTTTTGAAATCCCAAATTTCAGGGGAATAAAGGGTAAAACAGAATATTGGTACTTTTTTGAAGTTTAAAGACAGATGGGAGCAGGAAAGGAGTTAGACAAGAATTGCACTTCTAAGGAAAAAATGTCAGATAGCATATGCAACTTTTTTAACATTCTAGACATTTAGGGGTAAAAAGGGGAAAATCGGTAATTCTGTATCTCCGCGCCTAATTCAAGTACCGGAAAAATTCAAAAAGGTCTTAAAAGACTACTAAAAATAATCGAACAGGTGTCAGGTACTTTTTTGAAATCCTGAATTTTAGGGGGATGATAGTGGTGTGAAAACAGAATTTTGGTACATTTTTGAATTGTGAAAACGGATGGGAGCAGAACAGAAGTAAAACAAGAATTACACTCCTAAAACAAAATCTCGAGTGGATAATAAAATTTTTTTACTTTCCTATCAATGAGGGGGGAAAAATCGGTAATTCTGTATCTCCGCGCCTAATAGAAGTAGCGGAAAAATTCAAAAAGGTCCTTAAAGCCTACTAAAAATAATTGGACAGGTGTCAGGTACTTCTTTGAAATCCAGAGTTCTATATGTCCGTACCTAATGCAAGTACCGGAAACATTCAAAGAGGTCCTGAAAGCCTACTAAAATTTATCGGGGAGGTGTCGGGTACTTTTTTGGAATCCTGAATTTTAAGGGGTAAAAACAGAATTTTGGTACTTTTTGAATTTTAAAGAGGGGTGGGAGCAGGAAAGAAGTAAAACAAGAACTACACTCCTAAGAACAAAATGTCGAATAGATAATACAACTTTTTACTTTCTTAGCCATGAGGGAGGAAAAGGGGTAAAAAAAGGGCAAAATCGGTAACTCTGTATCTCCTGGCCTAATACAAGTACCGGAAAAATTCAAGAAGGTCCTACAAGCCTACTAAAAATAATCGAACAGGTGTCAGTTATTTTTTGAAATCCTGAATTTCAGGGGGATGATAGGGGTTAAATCAGAATTTTGGTACCTTTTTAAATTGTGAAGATGGACGAGAGCAGGAAAAAGTAAAACAAGAATTACACTCTTAAGAACAAAGTCTCAAAAATGTTATTAAATTTTTTGAGTTTTCAAACATTCAGGGGGCAAAAGGTTTAAAACATAAATCGATCATTCTATATCTCCGAGGGTAATACAACTAACAAAAAAAAATTCAAAATAGGCGTAAAAGCTTGCTCAAAATTATTGGACAGGTATCTGGTACTTTTTTGATATCTTGGTTTTTAGGGGAACAAAAGAGGTAAACAGAAGTTCGGTACGTTTTTTAATTATAGAGACGGATGAGAGCAGGAAAGAAGTAAAACAATAATTATACTCCTAAAAATAAAATTACGGATAGATTATGCAATTTTTAGAGTTTTCAAAGAGTACAAAAAGGGATAAATTGATAATTTTACATATATCTCGCAGCTTAATACAAGTAACAAAATATTATTTAACAAGTAAGAGTGCTATATTCGGCTGGGCCGAATCTTAAATACCCTTCACAATGGTACATACATTCTGATTGATTTTTGGTGCGAAAAGTTGTTTTATTTGGATTTTAAAGCCGATTTCTTGAAATATCGGGAGACGCTATATCTGGGGTATATATGGGCCGATTTTTTCTGAATTTCAATATCAGATCCACTACCGGGATTTAACACAGGCTGCAAAACTTTTATTTAAATAATTCCTAATATGCTCAAGTTCAACCACTGGGTGACACCAATTCTTTTTAATATCAATGAAATAAAGAAAAGCAAAATGTATTTCTTAATTATTTATCAGTTAACTTTATAGTAAAATTTATTTAACAAAAAATTGCATATAATTGCATTATTTTTGAATTATAATGCTAAACATTGCCATTAAGTGTGATTTTCTTTTCAATTTACTTATGTACGTATGTGGGTACATGCATACGTATGTATGTATGTATGTATCTATAATAGAAAACTCTAAAATAAATTCTTTATTATTGAATATTTTCAGTGTGTTCCATAAAACAATGATTATATACATACATATATACATACATACATATTTACATTGCTTGCTTTTACAAAATTATTTTTTTTCTTGTGCACGTTTTTGATGATCTATTGCGTATCATCATACACATGTGTGTGTGTATGTACATATGTAAGTACGTAGGGAAACCCAAAATGATTTTTTGTGTGAATGAATTTGAAGACGCAATTGTTTAAAAGAATTTCATTGCGTACCCTTTTTTCAACAATTCTTTATATCACTTTCATTTTCAAGCTCGTGTATACATATGTATGTATGTACATACATACACATTTTTACACCAAAGCAAAAAAATTGTTTATGCTAACATACTTGCACGCATACATACATACATATGTAGATACATACATACATACTTACATACATACATACATACATACATTCATACATGATCGCAAATATTTTCGAATTTTGCTTTTAAACATTATATACATATGTATGTATGTACCATTATGATCGATTTTTGGTACCAAAAGTTGGGTGCATATGGGCCGATGTCCAAAAATTTTCTAATTTTGCCCCTAAACAGCCTGTATGTACCATTCCGACAAATTTTTAGTGCAAAAAACTGTTTCGTTTAGCTTCCAGGCTCGACTTCTTGAGATATCGGGAGGCGCTATATCTCGAACATATATGGGCCGATGACAAAACGATTTTCAGTTTTGCTTCTGACTAACCTATATGTATCATTCTGATTGATTTTTGGTGCCAAAAGTTGTTTTATTTAGCTTATAGAGCCGATTTCTTGAAAAATCGGGAGACGCTATAATTCAGGTATATATAGACCGATTACAGACATTTTCAAATTTTGCTTTTAAACACCTTATATGTACCATTCTGATCGATTTTTGGTACCAAAAGTTGTTTTATTTGGCTTTTAGAGCCGACTTCTTGAGAAAACTTGAGGCGCTATATCTCGAGTGTATATGGGCCGATGTCCAAAATGTTCCACGTTTGCCTCTAAATAGTCTATGTGTACCATTCTGATTGATTTTTAGTGCCAAAAATTGCTTTATTTGGCTTAACGAGCGGATTTCTTGAAAAATGAGGAGTCGCTATATCTCAGATATATATAGACCGATTTCAAAAATTTTCCAATTTTGCTTTTAAACACCTTATATGTTCCATTCTAATCGATTTTTGATACCAAAAGTTGTTTTATTTGGCTTTTAGAGCCGACTTCTTGAGAAAACGGGAGGCGCTATATCTCGAGTGTATATGGGCCGATGTGGAAAAATTTTCCACTTTTGCCTCTAAATAGCCTATATATACCATTCTGATTGATCTTCGGTGCCAAAAGTTGTCTTATTTGGCTTATAAAGCCGATTTCTTTAAAAATCGGGAGACGCTATATCTCGGATATATATGGGCCGATTTCAAAAATTCCTTCTTTTCTAGGATTTAATGGGCACTAAAAATGATATGGTTTAGTTTTTAAGACAAAATTTTTTTTCAAAAATCTGAATACAAAAATTACACAAAATATCCCTCAAAACCTGGTTTTTTGAATATATCTCGGCTATCCGTGGACCTATCTTACTGAATTTCAATAGCAGACCCACTACCGAGGTTTCACACGTTTTAGCGAAAGAATGAGGTTTCTATCTCAAACCGTTTTCTCAGAAACGGTATTTCAACGACTACAGACGGACAGACGGACATCGCTCAATCGTAATCGCTATTGATGCTGATCCAGAATATATATACTTTATGGGGTCTTAGATGGATATTTCAATGCGTTACAAACGGAATCACAAACTTATATATACCCTTACACATTTATGTGAAGGGTATAATAAATTGTTTGGGTGTGAAAATTGTTTAAAAAATTTATTTTGGAAATTCTGTAAATAAAATAAAAATGGATTCTGTGACACTATGGTTCGACGACGAAGAAGAGCATGAGCAAAATGAAAGGATACAGAGAAGATTGCTTAGAAGCAAATCCGATATTCTGAGCTTGAATGAAAAAAGGTAATTTACTTTTTATGCACTATGCTTTCGAAAAAAAAAATGTTTACTTATGTATGCAGAACATTTCTTTTTTCAGCTTTATAAAAAATTTTAGATTAAATAAAGAAGCATTTGTATACGTCTTAAATAATATTATAAATTCATAAAATCTACTATTATTTGAAATTGACGCGCTTTGGTGGTCTTATTACTGCTTTCCCTGAATTAAATAATAAATATATGATGAATAAATAAATAAAATATTATTGTTTACTTACATTTTTGTGCTTTGCGATAGCTATTTTGCTTTCGAATAAATATTGCGAAAATGGCGTTTGTTTGACATTCGTTTTCGCAATGCAGAATACCGAATTGCCACCTTTTCGCATTTGAAATGCGAATAAAAATCAACTATGCGATTATCGCAATACCGAATACCAATTGTTCGCATTGATGCATTTTCGCATCGCATTGATTTTCGCATCGCAATACAGAATAAGCCTCCAGTTTTGTATAAATAATAAAAGTACAAGAAAATTTGCCATTTGTGGATCAATTTACGAAATTCTGAGCAGATAAAAGGTGTACTAAATTATGCCTGCCGTAGTAGTTTTTATGTATTTTAAAGTAGATGAAATTTTATGGACGGCGGTGTAGAAATATGACAACATGAAGTTAATGTTCTCAAGATGGAAGACTTATCAATTTTGGGTGAGGATCGTGATTGCAATGTGTTTTTAACTTTGCTACATAATTCACAATGAATTGCTATAGTTCCTTTTAGATTTCCGTAGTAATAGAACGAAAAAGGAACACTGTTGAAAATGAGCTGCAATTTTTGAATTGTAAGAGATAAAGATTCTAAATCTTCATATACATATGTATGTAGTAGGCGGTCCTCTGCAGCAACAAATGATAAAAACAATAAAAAGTTAGTAACTAGAGGGAACCCCATACCAGGAGTACCTTCTGTTCACCATGCCATATTTTTATATTTCTCTTTATCATAGACAATAAAATCTTCGTAAATCTGAGAAAATTATAAGATATAAGTTAAATTATCACAATAAAAGTACCTTGTATATTTATTAAGTTTTCCTTAAATTTGTTTTTTTGTATAAAATTGTTTTTGAATCAAATTTTATAAATTTTGGCACAATTTTCACTTCACTACCGTTCTTTTTTTTTCAAAAAGAAACGGTTTTTTAACGTTCATAGACAAACCTTTGACAAGGCCTGTAATCAACAGTCAGCTGTGCTTGTGCGATTACCTGGTATCGAGGTACCTTTCATTTTCCCATTAGAATACCAAAAGAAATTTAACGGTGGAAAAAATAAAAGAGAAATCTCAAACCAAGGTTGCTGTTTTTTCCACTTTAGTAAGCATTCTTACGCATGTTCAGATCGTTACCAGATCTTTCTAAAACAAGTTTCATGTCGCCAACACGTCTTTGTTAAGCAGAGTATTCACATAGGCGAATTATAATTGCATAGAGATTTTGATATAGGACAGATGATGAGTAAAGCTATTCTAACACAGAAATGCACTAAATCGCTCATTACGCATTGCCAGATAATACCAAACTTTGGTCCACTGCAAATTTTTAGCCCTAACAGTCACAGGGGCCAAACGTTGGCCTGGAAACATGATTTATTAAGTAACTAAAAAAAAATTATCTGATTCCTGCTCAAATTTAGCTGAGATAGAAAAGTTTTCATAAAAAATTACGCTTTTACATTACCTATTTGTTTATTATAATTGTAATTTTTAAATAAACTTAAATAATAATATGAATTTTTAAATAGTTTAAATATAAAAACTACTATAAACCAAACAACTTTTGTAAATATTTCGGGTTGGCTTTAGTATACTGGTACCAACTGCTATAAAATGGAAACTGCTTACATACTTTTCCTGATACTTGGTGAAAATATTGTTTGTGGGTTCCTTTTACAGAAATCATATACTTTTTTATTTATTTCTTAATTAATTTATAGGTTTTTACCATGATACAATTAACAAGGTAGCCTCGTCAGCTAAACCGTTAATCAACTGACTACTTTAGGTTGTCAAGAGATTGCAAAGATGAAAGGCAGCCAAAACGAGATAGCAAATCCGCATAAGCTCAGTGCATCTCTCTTCTGTAAATGTAGAAGTGGCGTCTTTTTGACAGTTTGCATAAGTTGTACAAAAACAAAATGCATGTTATTTTTATTGAAGTTGTTCTTATTGTAGCGAAAAGGTTACCTTGTTAGTTGTATCATGGTTTTTACCAATTTTTCATCACTTTTTTGCAATCCCAAAAATTCAGCAAAAGAAGAAGTGATTTTTATACAACTAGTTAGTATAAAAATTACTTCTTCTTTTTTCTCATTACAATACTATCACTTTTATGGAAATATATTCAATTTTTTAATTAATTTTGTTTTTACGTTTAATTAACGTTTTATTTTTATTGAAATTATTAGCGCAGTTCATTATTTGGTGCAAATGTCTTGCGTAAGTGCGAATGCAAGAAATCGTTGCTTTTTCTTTGCAACCCAACAACAAAATATACAAGGTTGCACTCGCAATATTTTTGCATTTGCGCACCGTTAGTTACGTGTTGCTTTTTTTTGTATGAGTATTGCGTTTGCAACACTGACAGTCGAACAGCTGACATTTTAAAACAAAGCAAACAAAAAATTGTAGAAATGGAGTTTTTTTTTAAAGCTTTCAAAGCAAACACTTAATTTCTTTTAAAAATTGTGTATTAATTTATCAGCTGTTACTTGGAGTGCAATAAAATTTGCAAAGTTGTAAAAAAGGGTGCTCAATTGCCATGTGCAGGTTTTGTTTAGACAGGAATGGCCGGTGTAAACCACACACAACGAGGGCGGGCTTACACAACTGGGCAATTAGTGAAATTAATTGCCAAGAGTGGCTAAAAGTTGTATGCCAAAATGGAGTGGACAATGTATGCAAGATGGAGTGGTGGGAAATTTTGTTGTTGGGTTTTGAGTGAAGATGGCGTGTGAGGAGAATTGAATTTGATGTGGTGAAAGGAAGAAGGCGGCAAGTGTTTGGTGCTAAATAAAGAAGTGCAAAATTTAGAAATTTAAAAAAGAAAAAGAAGTGAAAAAAAGAACTTGAGCCGGCCAGAACTTAACACCAGAATAATTACATGAGAAAAGGTTCGAAAATAAAACCTACACAAAAAGGGAACCTAATTGAAATAAAATAAAAGGAAAACCCAACAAACTAGCGGCAAGGCTGAAACCACCACAGGGATCTTGGCCGTGAAGGTGCGCAAAAAAAAAAGCAGAAATAAAATATCGCATGCGGGAAAAAAAATTAAGGCGCCAATATTTTCGTTTTTTTTTGATTTGGAATCTTTGTGAAAAAAGAAAAGGAACCAAATAAATAAAAAAAAACCGCACAGTAAAAACGAATCCTTTAAAAAGGCCGTGGACTAAAGTTTGCGTGAGAAAAAGGGTGTGAAAAGGAGCTTGAGCCAAAGGAAAGCTTCATATAAAAATAAACCAAATCTAAGAGCGGCAAGGGTGAACCCACCATCAAAGTCAGCAGCAAAACCCAACTCTCTACCACTAAGACGGCCCCAGAGATCCGGTACGGGGAGGAAAAGGCCCACACTAACAGGCAACATTTTTTACTTTTAACTAAAATCTTTTGGTCATTAATTCATTTGTATATGGCCGTTCTCATCGATCGGTCCATCAACATATTTTTTTTGTAAAATTTTTGCAACAGAAATTTATTTAATTTTTTTGAACATTTAGTGCAGTTTGGTGCATAATAATTTGATTTTTTTACTGCCCCATTTTAAAAATTTTTAATTTTGTTTCTTTATAAATTTATTTGTTTTTTTAATTTACTTTATTATTTTGCATGTGAAAGTTTTAATTTTTTTATACCTTTTTGAAAAATTTCGAGAGACAATTTTCCTTAAATTTTTATTGCATTTCACTTATTTGTAAGCTGGTTGTAAAAGAAAACAAGTTTCTTTGAAGTTCTTCCTGCCAAAAAAACGGGGAAAGCTCGGCTCAGGTTAGCCACTAGTCTAATATCCCAGTTCGTTTGAGCGGCGTCGGTTACAGATTCTGAATAGGGTGAGCTCACACTAGGCAAGTTCTGGTTAGCGTCTCTTTTTTGTTTGGCTTCTTTTCTCTACGGCCATAGCAGAGTTGACCGGAATTGGGTTTACTCCTTTTTTTAGTCCGGCAATTTTCTATAGAAAGTTTAGAAGAAATTTGTTTTTTTGCTTTTTAATTTTTTAATAAACATTGTAAAATGCAGAGATAGAAATTGGTAATAGTTTCATTTCAATGGAATAATTTAGTCAGTTATGGGACGGTGAGTAAGGGGCGGGGGTAACGTCGATCTAAGGGAGGGTTTCTACAAATTATTAGCGACACAGAAACCCTAATTGTATTTTAGAGGGAGGGAAGTCGCAGCCGGCTTACCAACAGCCGGCACAGTTTGTGTGGCGGGGTAAATTTCGGGGATTCGGGGGCAACAGCGGTGGGATTCTTCAACTTTGTGTTTTTTTATTCTTTCTTATTTCAGCTTCCACTTTCGGGCCTCACAATTCCATAAACTTTTTGTTCGGGTTTTTTTTTTTTTAAAAAAGGCTGGTGTGTAATGTAAATTTTTTTTTTTGTAGTAATACTAGCCAGACTGGTCGGCAAGAACTCTGCCCACCCGACGAGCCGCAGCCGGAGCAACCGCGGCCACGCCAGCGACGCCGACAGTCTGGCAACACCATCATTTATTGTGTTTTAACTAACGACTACTACACAATATCAGTTGCATTATAATCGCAAATGCAAATAGTCGCAACCAAAAACGCACTAACCGATGAGTACCGCTATTGTTTTCTTTGGTAATAATTTTCATGGAATAAAAGGCAGTGCTGCCACCGCATATGTAAAAAGTGTGGTGCCAGATGTGTTCGAGTTAAAAAACGAGTTTTAGGCGATTTTTATGTTCATTTTAGTGTTTTTTTGTGAAAAATAGTTACCATATTGCTCAACGGAAAATTGATCTCTTACAAAATAACGGTAATATCTTAAAATGTAAGTATAAGTTAGTATTTCCAGTCGTTTATTTAATTTACTTTTGTCTCTCAAAATGAATGCATCAAAAGCAAATAATTCTGAAGTTGTTGGCGTACAAAAAAACGAGGGTAGGCTTTGATTCAATTTCATTTTGTAATATATTGAAATATTGTGCTTTTAAATGATTTAGCCGTAATTGCTAACCGTAAAAGAAAACGTGGTAGAAAGTATAACGAAAATGTTGAAGGTAAGTATAAAAATTATTATTTCTGAATGTATGTTAAAAATTTTTTTTTTTCAGATTTTGATGTCCCTTCAACAAGTTTAAGGGCCTTGCAAAATATTTCTGGTGTGTCATCTGAAGGAAATGAAGGTGAGATTTTTTTAGTATAATAATTTTATTATTTTATAATGTAGAAAGCAGTGAGCTACAATAAGTATGATCGAGCAATATTATTCGGATTTGATACAATTTCGATAAGATCAAATCAAGCCTACAGCATTTTGTGCACGTTCGAGTTGTAAAAAATTCGAGAAGAAAAAATTTTGTTACATGCAAAGATCGCCGAAGACAGTATGCTTCATTTGATTTGTTTAAAAGCTAAGCGTGTTGTTTAAGAATAATATTTATGTGGACGTTGAGTGACTTTTGAATGGATTGTTTGTGATCGAAAAAAATGTGCGCATACTAGATTGATCATGTTTGTGTCTTTTACATGTGCGGGTTCGTTTACCTCCTTTATTTTGCTACTCCTAATACATATATGTATACATACATACATATGTACATATGTGTACAATCATGTAATTAGTTTGATATTATTTAGCAACTTTTGTACTAAGTTTAGATTTTTTGATTATGTTTTTCTAGAGTTGACAACTATTCGACATTTTCCATAAACAGGTTTTCTAATAGTTTAAAGTCCCGAACTTTTTTATAAACCGTTTTTTTTTACTTTTTACTTCAAATTTGCTTTAATTATTTTTTTCGAACATTTGGTAAAATATTTTTTAATTTTTAACAAGTTAAACTCTTTTTTATAAAATATTGCTATTTTGGTTATCATTAAACTAAAGATACTAGAAGCTTAGCACGGTGGAATTCAAATGTTCTGAGCTGCCAGGGTGCTGACGAAGAGCATGAAATCTTAGAAATAGCTGGATGCCCACCATACCAAGTTTATTTTGTATTTAGTTCAATATGAAACAAAATAGCAGCACTTTATAAAAACGAACTTAAAAGTCTGCTAAAAATTTGGAAATATAAATATTTTACGAAAATTTCGAAAAAAAAGAATAATAAAAGCAAATTTTAAGTATAAAATGAAAGAACCGTTTTCTCAAAAAAGTTGTTAAAAATTTAGAAATATAAATATGTTAATTTTTTATTCAGATTCTATAATAAAAAATCCTTCTATGGCCAACAAATGTCGTAAGAAGTGTAAATGAATGTATGTACATTTAAACATGATATATATTAACAAAAATGTATTGTTTACAAATCGGTTCAAATAAGCCTGTTTTGCTTTTTATTGTTCTTTTAAAGTTATGACGATGAATAGTATAATAATTTCAGAAATAAATTTGCAGATTAAAAACATTATTTGAAAATATCTTAGTTTAGTTTCTTATTAGGACTACAATATGATTTTTGGCAATTGAATTTGCTGGTCATTTTGTAAAAGGATTTTTGTGAACAGTTGATTTGTATTCAAAAAGTTGTTCAATCTTTTAAAACAAAAAATAAGTTTTTTTTCATCTTAAATATATTTTTAAGTTTACTCAAAACCTTGTTTAATTTATTAAAGAATTTGGAAACTCAACACTAAGTCACGAGAAAGTTTTTCAAATATAGCATGTTGGGTTTCCTTATGTATGTACATGAAAGAACAGTTGTTGATTTTGTGCGACATTAGTTGTGACCTCGTATTCAACATTGGAAGCCGGCAGGAACATAAGAAAACTTATAGTTTCAGTTCAAAATGAAGTGTATAAGCATAGTTATTAATGCAAATATCGAAAGACATTGTGTACTTCATTTAATATTAAGGTTCTTCCCGTACTCTACATTGGGAGCACGCGGGCCTCCAATTTGAACGAAGTTCGGGCAAGTGAGAGAGAACTATTCATGTTCTTCCTGTATAAAACAGGTACTTTTTCTTCTTCGGGCAATTTTGTGCAAGTAGTTAAACTAAAGCTATTGCAAAAAGTTAGCAATAGCAAATCAGTTCAATTGAAGCAAAAAACATAACAATTTTGATACTTTTGAATTAGTGTTTTATATAAAACTATCTCTAAATGCGTACAGAAAAACACTTCATGTTCTCAAAACGTATGTTTCAAATTCATTTGCTAAATCAAAACATACTATGGGCCTTAACTATAGTCAAACACTAAAGTCGGTTCTTTTTAGCAACAACTTAAATTTTAAAACGTGTTGCTAACTTTTTTCTAACTACAGTCAAAATTAAAGTTGACTTTAAACTAAATCAGCTTTAAATGGGTGCCACATTATTTATCGAAAATGCCAAGTTATTTATCATACAAGCTCTTAGAAATTTATGTAAAATCCCATCGCTAATAAGATGACTCTCAAAAATTATGTATACATGTGAACACATACCTACATAAATGTAAGATTGTATTAGTAAGTAAACAAAAAGCATCAAAGCGAATTGGATAAAAGTCAAATTTTTAAGAAAATTCTAATTAATAATAGTTATTAAAAAATCTTCAATTTAATTATTTAATTTAAAAAATTTTACATTAAAAAGCTTTTACATATAAAAGTGACATTTGTTTGAGCAAAGCTGTTGCTAAATAAGTTAAAGACAACTTCTGCTGGTTTTAAGTTTAGAGCAAACTTTTGAGCGTAAAGTCGGCTTTTTCTCGTCTATAGTATACAAAAAGCATACTTTTATTTAGCAGGGACTTAAAATTGCTTAAAGCATACTTTTTCGATGTCTATAGTTATGGGCCTATGTGTATTATAAATTGAGGGGATTTTTCGATTATACATATGTATAAAGTTAATACCGTATGTATGTTTACCATATATTTAATGGGATTGAAATGTTGGTTTTGGTGTTCCGTACTTTTGTGCTTTTTCGCCTATTATAGAGAGAATTTCTTGATTGCTCTCACTTTACCGGACTTTGTCTAAAAAGAATGGGATCACACTTAACAATGATATCCAAGGCAGCTCTACAAGAATGAAAAATCTGCTTGGATTTTGTTTCTGTAATAATAGTGGTAAGACTGTAAAACCCAGAACAATTGCATCGGTCTATATAGTTTTTGAAACTATGAAAATACACAAAACCATATGAAGAGATGCATTGATAATTGGACCATGACGGTATCTAATAATTTAAAAAATGCAACCTCATATGTACTTTTTTGTTAAACGTATGTATGCATACAAGTAGCTCATAATCTCTAGGATAATGCGCGCAAAATTATACATACATAAGCCCGTGGGTCGAGAATATTTAGTCAGCGAGAAATTCGTTAGCGAAGTCATCAATTGTTATAAACTAAAGGCAAAAATGTCTAAGTTCGGTCAACGGCACGCTACATATAAAAATATCATAACTGCAGTCAGTCATCGTCATACTATAGAGAAAAAAGTCAATAAGAAAAGCCAGTGTTTGTAATACAATAGAGGAAAAAAATTACTAAGCCCAGCCAAAGACCGCTTCTACAGGAAACATATAGGCAGGGAATCTAGTATTTATCATATTACAGAGGGAAAAATCAAAACTCCCGGCCGCAAGTCTCCTATATAGAAAATATTTTGTTAGCGAACTCAGTGCTTATTACACTATAGAGGAAAAAATTAAGAAGCCTGGCCAAAAGCCGCCTATATAGCAAAGATATATGTAGTTAGCGAAGCCAGTGTTTGTCGTACTATAGAGGAGAAAACCAATAAGCGCCTTTATAAGAAAAATCTAGTAAGCGAAGCCAGTGTTTGTTATACTATAGAGCAGAAAACCAACAAGCGCGGTCGAAGACCCCATATATAGGAGAGATATAGTAAGCGAAGATAGTGTTTGTTATACTATGGAGGAGAAAATCAATAAGCCTGGCCGAACGCCGCCTATATAGGAAAGATGTAGTCAGCGAAACCAGTGTTTGTTATACTAGAGAGGAGAAAATGAAGAATCGCGGCTGAAGGCCGCCTATATAGGAAAGATGTAGTCAGCGAAGTCAGTGTTTGTTATACTATAGAGGAGAAAATCAAGAACCGCGGCCGAAGGCTGAATATATAGGAAAGATGTAGTCAGCGAAGCCAGTGTTTGCTATACTATGGAGGAAAAAATCAATATGCCCGGCCGAAGGACGCCTATATAGAAAATATGTAGTCAGCGAAGCCAGTGTTTTTTATAAAATAAAGGAGAAAATCAAGAATCGCGGCCGAAGGTCTCCTACACAGAAAAAAAAAATTTGTAAATACAAACAACTTTTTTGTAAATACGAACACATCTTTGTAACCCTAAAAAAAAAAATTAAACTCGTATTTTTTCAATCAAAAATTTTTTTGATTTGAGTATAGTTTTGTTGATCTCAAAAACTATATTCAACAAATGGATTTGTTAAATTTTCTTTTGTATTAAACAAAAAAAATTATTTTTTTGACAAAAAGATTTGTTAGTTATTTTTTTTAATTTAACAACTATCAATTGTTATTCTAAGCTTTATTTTCAATAAACTCTTTGACAAAAGGAGTCATTGTTTTTTTGTACCTATCAAACAAAATAAATTGCTACACCAACAACTGATGTTGTTATTTTTCTGTTTTAACGAAATATTGTACAAATAGAAATTTTAGCGGTACATTGAGAATTTAAAGGAAAGCGTTTTTTGCAGTAGCTGCCTAGCGTTGGTTTAAAAGTAAAACTAATAATATAATTTTAATGAAAACTAATTTTATTAAGCAATAATTTCAGTCAAAATATTAAAATTTGCTACAAATTTTGCCGCTTAAAGTTTTTGGTTATATCATATAATTTGTTGACATGAGACCTTTGCATGGCTTTAAATATTATGTATTTGATTGTAGAATGTTCCTCACTTTCACGCAGTGTACTAATTCTGGAAAAGAAGAATTAAATAGTATTTATAAATATTGATATATAAAATAAAACATTTTAAAACTTACCAATAATAGCACTCGATGCTGTTCAGTCAATATGTGGATTTCTTAGTAAAACTCTAAAATTTGTGTTGACACAACCAAAACAAGTAAAAATAAACACTGCATATAACTTTGTTAAAAAGGTCATACAACTCAGCGACAAGAGATTTCATAAGGAAAATATAAACAAAATAAGACATATACTACAAATGAACAATTACCCCACCTACATAACCAACAATCTTATGGACAAAATACTGAACGATAATAACAAAACCCAAAACAAAAACCAGAGAGAAATAAAATATTATAGTATGCCGTTTATACCAAGATTAATTGAAGGTAGAGCTTTGAAAAATATAATTACAGAAAAAACAACAAAAATAGCATACAAGTCAAACAAAACAACTCGACATCTCTACACAAACAACAAAACGAAAATAGAAAAGTTAAAAACAAGTAATGTTGTCTATGAAATAAAGTGCAAAGGCAACGAAAAAGAGTAATGCAATTTAGTCTACATAGGAACAACAAAAAGAACATTGGGTACAAGAGTTAATGAGCATAAAACTTTAATATCAGTTTTAAAGGTAAAGAGACAACTGCTCTATCACAACACGTAAGAGAAAAAAAAAACACACAATAAACCTCGATGATATTAAAATATTGGACAGAGAAAAAAATCAAAATAAAAGATTCACATTGGAAAGTTTGAGAATACAACAAAAAATACACAACACTATGAACACAAAAAAAGATAAAGACAGTACAAAGCTGCAATACTCCGCTGCAATAATTTAGTAAGAGTTCTGTGATAATAGAATTAAGTTGACGAAATTTTACACTGTTTCTGTTGTGCTTGCTCTGTTATTTATACACATACATGTTTGTGTTGTCTAGTTTTCCGCTTGTTTGTTTTTAACAACAACGACAAAAAGATTGAAAACAAAATTTGTAAGTAAATTTAATAATACGTAAAAATTGTTCAATAATCAATTGATTTAATTGCGTTCGTTAGATTTCATAAAAAATAAAGATCAACCCCTGAAGAAGCTCACAAAAAATGGGCGAAACGTTGGGAATAAGAAACAAAATAAAGTTGTTTTAATCTAAAAGAACCTGGAACTGACCAAAATTAGCCCGTGTGGGAATATACATACGTATAATCAAAAAATCCCCTCAATTTAAAATAGCATTTATGCATATATTGGTCACTAAAAAATAGAAGAAAAATTTTACCGTTTTTATCACTCAACTACTTGACAACAACACAAAACATATTTATTCTTGTAGTTGTTTGTTTGCATACGTATATAGGTATGTATGTTGATACATTTTTTGCTTGTAAGAGTACAGTTGCTAAAGCGTGTGTTCATGAACATACCTACATAAGTAAGTATGTATGTAAACATTTGTACATACCGCCACTAAATTATGGTTAACCCCTCTTGTTGTTGAAATATTTAATTAAAAACGAAATAAAAATTTGTCATATCAACAATTATATTTGTTGTATTGATATTATTTTAATTGAACAACAAGCTAAAATATAGTTTTTGTCTAGAAATCCAACAATAAAATTGTTGAAGTTATTTAATTGAATTAATTTTTCATTTATTGTACTATTAATATTAACAAAGGCTTTTACTTCATTAACCAAAACATTTGTTGGTTTAAATGAAAATTTTGTTTAACAAAATAAAAATTCAAATAAGTCGGCCAAACCCCAACACAAACAGTTGTTGACTCAATTAATTAAAAAAAAAAACAGTGATTTTGTTATATTAACAAATTCTTTTGTTGCATTTATTAAAATTTGGTTGAATTTAAAATCAGTTTTTGACAACTGATTTTGTCACCATTAAACTTGAATCTTTTTTTTCTGTGTATATAGGAAAGATGTAGTCAGCGAAGCCAGTGTTTGTTATACTATAGAGGAGAAAACCAAGAACCTATATAGGATAGATGTAGTCAGCGAAGCCAGTGGTTGTTATACTAAAGAGGAGAAAATCAGTAAGCGCGGCCGAAGCGTAGCCGAATACTGCCTATCATATACATATAAGAATGAGGAAGTCAGCAAAGCCGGTGTTTGTTAAACTATAAAAGATAATGGTGGGAATGTAATTTAATGGATGCATATATGATACACGTATAAGTTAACGAACGGGTTAATAAACGAATTTTTGCTCATATTTTTGTCAGAGAATTGACATACTCTCTTTTGCTTAACGTTTTGAAGTAAAATATTTTGCAATCCTTTTTCATTCATACTTTTAATTGTTACTAAGTTATTGTAAATTTCTCATTGATCTCTTCATTCATTCATGTTACTAAGCAACTGTAAATTTCTTATTCATCTTTTCATTCGTTCATGTCCCTTTACCGCTATTCATATGAATTGTAAAATTATTTAATTGATCTTCCCCTCTTTCTGCGAAGTAATTGTAAATTTTTTTCTTCTTTTTGATTTTTCTTTCTGTCAATTAGTAGTAAGAATGTTTAATTCATATTTTTGGTTGTAAAATTTTTTCAGTACGATTTGTGCTCCGTTCCCTTAGGGACGTTTGCAGAGATAATAAAAAGTTCTTCATAGTTAAGAAAAATTAAAAAATTATACTGAGGATGTTTAATTAAAAGATTTTTTAAATTTAAAAAAAAAAGATTTAAGTTCGAATAAAAATTCTACATAGTAGAAACTAAATTTAATTTAAACATTATATTTTAATTGTTCATCATAACTACTCAAATACAAAATGAGAAAGTTGAAACCATAGCTGTTTAAGAAGCATTATTATTCCTAAGATTAAAATTGGTTTTATAAAAGGAAAAATATAATAAAAAAAATCTTGAATAATAATATGCAAGAGTGAAAATTGTAACTTTTTGAATTGATGTTTAATGTAATTGAAAATAAATATATTGGGAAGGAAAAATTTCTATTTCCTATAAAACTTTAATACGACGAAAAATAACTTATACATATAATAATAATAATTTTTTGTAAGACTTTCATAACTGTGTAAGCTAATTTTTGCCTTCATGAGAAATAATCTTTTAGTGCTTACATGTTGGTTTAATGGCTCTGTCTTATTTTAGGTAATATACGATCTTCTACGGTTCTAACTGCCGAAGAAGTAAGAAGACAGTGGAATTTAGCCGATGTAGTTATGAAGCTAAATACCGCTGATAAATGTGTGGCATTTGCCACACATGATTATGCAGAACGCTTAAGACTTCAATGGTCTTAACCAATAAAAGCAATAGTGCTGTTTTCAATACCGCAAAGGCTCATGCCGAAATAAAGGAAGTGTATCTCGAGCCAACGGAACTTGGTTCGAAAATGCAAAAATTTCGCTACCGCAAATATTTTACTTGATGTACGCGTATGGACGTCATTGGTCACATTGCAACACGCGTATAGAAAACTTCATCCGGGATACGACGTTATCGTCGTCTACAATAACAGACTGGTTTAATTATTGCCGGGAGGTAATTGTGCTATACCATCTAGACCAACAGCAAAACGTAGGGAAAATTGGTGGTCCTGGAAAAATTGTCCAAATTGATGAAAGCAAGTTTGGAAAACGAAAATATAATAAAGGTAAGATGTTTTAATAAGCCATTGACAAGTACAAATACCTTTGTCTAATATTTCATCTAATGTGGTTACATCTTACTTTAGGCAGAAAGGTTGAAGGTCATTGGATCATTGGGATGATTGAGGACGGAAGTAAAGATTTGCGGCTGGAGGTGTGTCCCGATAATGTGCGTTCCGCGGAGGTGCTCATACCTTTGATAAAAAAGCACGTTCGGGAAGGCACAACAATACGTACCGATTTTTGGCGTGCGTACGATTGTTTGCCGGACCATGGGTATGAGCACCTTAAGGTTAATCATACCGATCCGGACAATCCATTTGTGGCACCAGATGGGACACACACACAGCGAATCGAGTCGCAATGGCGTGTGGTTTTTTTACAAGGATAATTACAATCTCCCAACGAACTTCGCAGACATGATTGTTGAGTTCTTGTGGAGGAACCAAATTGCGAAGAGCCATTCAGACCCCTTCCTGGAACTAATAATAGCAATTAAATATGTATATAAGCCTTGATTTTCGAATAAGCTAATATCTTTCAGCCATTTTGTTAAGTTTTTGACACGTGTGTTGTAATGTGACCAATGACGTCCATATGCGTACATCAAGTAAAATTTTTGCATTTTCGAACCAATTTCCGTTGGCTCGCGATACACTTCCTTTATTACGGCATGAGCCTTTGCGGCATTGAAAACTGCCCAAAGCACTATTGTCTTTATTGGTTAATACCATTGGAGTCTTATGCGTTCTGCATAATCTTCTGGTCAAAATTAAATTATGCTCTTCAGCAAATGCCACACATTTATCAGCGGTATTTAGCTTCATAAATTCCACTGTCTTCTTACTTCTTATGCAGTTAGAACCGTAGAATAGTGTATATTATGAAATTTAACATAAATATTGTATTACGGAATTTTTTTTTATTTTTAATCTGTATATATTACATGTATATGATCTTAAGACAACATGATGTTGATTAAACACGAATGAAATACATTTTTTTTAAATTTCAATAACCTATTTTTTCATTTACATGCATACACACACACACACATATATATATATATATATATATATATATATATATATATATATATATATATATATATATATATATATATATATATACAGCTGCGTGCAACTAATTAAGGACAGTAGTATTCAAAATTTAAATTGCTATGTTAGAGATAGTTTTAATTAGAAAAAACGTTAAAGTTTGACATTGTTTTGTTAATCCAACTCTGTTTATCTAAAATGCTCAATGGCAATACTATTTTTACCGTTAGTTTTTATTTTTGTGCATTTTTTCATAATTTGTGAAATAAATTACTCGTGCACTAAATTAAGGACAGTAATAAATTTTGCAACATTTTTAAATTCTGGTAAGTTTTACAAGTTAGATTTAGTCAACCATGATTACATGGAGTATTGTACTGTATTTATAAAGCATTTACTACTTGTTTAACATTCGTAAAGGCAAATCCTGTGATGTCAGCACTCGAAAGATTATTGTACAAATGCATCGGGGTGGAAAATCTTATAGAGACATTGCAAAAACCTTAAAAGTGTCCAAAACAATGATCTTCCATGCAGTGCAATATTTCAAAAAGCATTCGACTACAGAAAAGGTATCCCGTAAACAGAGATGCCGAATTACGACACCTCATGAAGACGCATTGATTGTTCGCGAGTCCAAAAAAAATCCGCATAAATCAGCAAATGAAATTCGGACTGCGGTCTTCGGTGAAAATGAGGCAAAACCATCTGTGGATACAATAAAACGTCGACTGCGAGAAGCTGGATTGTTTGGAAGAATTTCCCGAAAGAAGCCGTTGTTGTCTGAGCGTAACCGAAAGAAGAGACTAGAGTTCGCAAAGAAGTACCGTCATTGGACCACTGTGGAATGGAAAAGAGTATTGTTTTCCGATGAAACAAAAATTAATAGAGTCTCTCCTGATGGAAAACAATATGTTCGACGGCCAAAATTGAAAGAATTTCATCCAAAGTACACGAGGGTCACTTTAAAACATGGAGGCGGTTCTATAATGCTTTGGGGTGCTATGTCATCACGTGGTGTTGGGCCACTGCACAAAATTGAGGGAAACATGGACAAGTTCCAGTATTCAAGAATTCTTAATGACACAATGATGCCGTATGCTGACGAGAATATGCCAGTAACATGGATATTTCAACAAGACAATGATCCGAAGCATACGGCACATCACGTCAAGCAATGGTTTTTAGACAACTCAATTAGTGTTCTTGACTGGCCTTCATGTAGTCCTGATCTTAACGCAATTGAGAACTTGTGGCAAGTTGTAAAAACCAAAGTAAGCTCGTTAAAAATAACCAATTTTGATAATCTCTACGCGGAAACGAAGAAAGCATGGGAAGCCATTCCAAGAAGTGCTTGTGAAAATTTAGTGGCCTCGATGCCTCGTAGATGCCAAGCTGTTATCAATAACAAAGGTTTTGCAACAAAATACTGATTGTTTTTTAAATAAATGTGTACATTTTTATGTAATTTATATTGTGTCCTTAATTATATGCACGACTGATATGTATCTTACTTAAAAATATGGCTCACAATTTTTAGGAAAATAACGCATTTGACACAATTAGCCGTTATTTTGTAGGACCTGGAGTTAAATTAAATAAACTAGAAACAATTTTGCGAATATCACACAATTTTTCGTATTACTTGCTTCAAGTTCACATTTTGACATCCTGTCCTTAATTAGTTGCACGTTTCATTTACATGCATACACACACACACACATATATATATATATATATATATATATATATATATATATATATATATGTATATATATATATATATATATATATATATATATATATATATATATATATATATATATATATATATATATATATATATATATATATATATGTGTGTGTGTGTGTGTATATATATATATATATATGTGTGTATATACATATATATATATATATATATATATATATATATATATATATATATATATATATATATATATATATATATATATATATATATATATAAATTTATTTATATATAAATATCACATTCAAAGTTGCTTATCTTAAAATAGGCGTCTCTTTGAAATTTTACCCTCTGGTATCTCTATGTTATGCTTTAATTTTTCATAACTTGTAATTTTTAATGTAATTATTTACATAATTCCAACAATAGTGCAAACAAACTATATACATATGTACGTACTTGCACAACTTTGCATGCTTATTTCTTATAAATGCTTCCCTTCAAAGTTTCTTAAGCAAAGTTTTCATTCCAATTTTCTACCGACTTTACAATTGGCTTTTTGCTTTCAGTAATATTTTTTTTTTCAGTAATATTTTCTAATTCATAAAAATTATAACAGGTTTAAAAAGCTCTTATTTGACAGATTTTGGATAGAAATACATATGTCAAATAACAGTCTTATAAGCCTGTAATAATTTTTATGAATTAGGAGGTACTTATCTATATTTTCCCTTAACAACGCTAAATAATTAAACGATTTTGTGCGAAAAAAAACTGTTGTCTGGTATCACAGTATAATTGTTAGTTGCTAAGCTATCTGGTAACACTACAAATAACTTGTTTATTATTGTTTATTTGGTAAAACATACCTTAGTGCTTCGGGGCCTTTATTTTGGAACTGAGGTGGTCAACATCAAAGCGGCCTTAGACAGCATTGTACCTGAAACTGTTTCCAAGGTTACGAAATTCACAACATCGTTTTCTAAGAAAAATAACCTGGACACAGGTCTTTTTCTTGTTTTATTGCTGCCTGGAAAGAAAATTACGGACATTGCCAATATTAAATATCTGTTGCATCAGACAGTATCTTCGGAAAAGCCAAAGAAAAAAGAACAAGAAATTCAGTGCCACAGATGTCAGCTTTGGGGTCACATCTCCAAAAACTGTAATTCTGCCTTCAAATGTGTTAAATGTAAGGAGCCACATAGTCCTGGAGAATGTTCACGAAATAAAGATAGCGATGCGGAGCCAAGCTGTGTAAATTGTAACGAAGCAGGCCACCCAGCAAACTGGAAACGGTGCCCCACTTATAAAAAATATCTGTCAAACAAAATAGACCGCATAAATAAAATTCGTGAAGTGCGGAATACGGCGAAAAGCAATGTCAAAAGAGTACTAGGACCATCTTTAATTTCCCCTGGCAAATCATTTGCTAGTCTACTCAAACCTCGAGCCAGCGTTTATGAAAATCATGAGAAAAGGATATCTCCTGCGATTGAAAAGTTTTTGGAGCTTGCCAGTTATTTTTTGGAGCCTGAAGAGCAATCACTTGAGCGAGAGGTAAATAATTTTCTAAACAATTACAAAACTATGCCAAAGTCTGAGTCTAAAGCTGAATTTCTGCGTATACTCAACAAAATTCAAAATGTTCACAGGCCTTAGACTTTTAAATTTCCTCTCGTTCAACGTCAGGTCACTTGTTGATGCAAGTCGTCGCATCGACTTAATCAATACCTTGTTTTATAATAAAATTGACATAGGCTTCATCCAGGAATGCCATTTAAGGAAAAATGTAAAATTTAACCCAAGGGGGTATAATTTTATTTATGACAACTCTTCTATTGGAGTAGCCATTGTAATCAAAGAAAACATTGCATACAGCCATGTAAATATATGTATGTGATGTTGGCTTTAAAGGCAGTTTTATTAAAATTGAATGTGTCTCCAACAATATGAGGAAAAAGTATTTAATTGGCTCCATCTATATTCCATGCAATTTCCCGTCCTCTTCATTATACGATGGTTTGAATAAAATTTTAAATACGGCGTCTGGATTTGATGGATTTGTAATAGGGGGTGATCTGAATGCCATAAATACACAGTGGGGAGACAGTGTGATTAATAATAATGGAAGAATATTAGGAGATTGGCTGCAATCCCAAGCAATGGATGTCACTCGTCTGTGTGACAGCCGGCCTTCATATCCAAATGGCGGTTCATTCTTAGACCATTTTCTAATAAGCTCAAGTCTTATAAACATCCAAAATCAAAATTTTAAAATTTCGTCACTCCCGTCATTTTCAGATCACTTCCCACTTAAACTAGAAGTACAGTTTAATTATGACGAGCTAATCTTCTGTAGCCCCAGGCTTATCACTTCGTACAAAAACACCAACTGGAATCTTTTTCGTCGAGATGTTGAATATGCTACAACCAGAATGATGCCAGCTGAAAATAGAAATTATGATATCTATGAAATTGATGATATGATACACGAGTTTACCCAAAAACTAGTCTCAATCCACAACAACCACGCTGAATCAATTGAAATAACAAACAACAAAATTTTACTCTCGGAAAAAGTGAAGAGGTTTTTTAAAGTAAAACATAGATGGCAGAAAGCACTGAAAAGAATATTTCATCGCACGAGTAATAGACAAAGCCAAGAATACAAAACGCTTTCCACGCAAATAAATCTCCTGAAAACAATAATCAAAGAATTGGTTAATATCGAAAATGCTGAGTTATTTAACAACAAACTAGAGAAGATCAAACCAGGTCCAACAGCCTTTAAGAAGGTATACCAAATGCTGGGGAAAAGTAAATCCTCCTCTTGTCAACAAATTCAGGTGAATAATACAACAATAGTGACCGATGCAGATATTGCTGAATCCTTCAGGGAGTATTATGGCTCGGTGTACGATGAAAGCATACCAGAGCACCCTATTGCAAACATAGACACACGTATTGCATCCTATACTGAGGTAGCCCCCAGACGAATATACAGTTTCGATGCAAATTTTAGTTCGCTAGAGAACACGGATAATTATCATTTTACTAGTTTGACAGCTGTGAAGGAGGTAATTATGAAAGTTAATAACAAAAAATCTTTTGGCTGCGACAGAATCTCAAATTTCATAATTAAGAAACTTCCTGACTCAGCCCTGAAATTACTCACGATAATATTTAACAACTGCCTCAACAATTTTTACTTTCCTGTTGCTTGGAAAGCGGCCAAAATTATTCCGATAAAGAAAAAAGTAAATAGCAAAAAGCGAGAAGATTTCAGACCTATCTCACTACTTTCCAATATCGGCAAAATTTTTGAACATATTTTAAAAGTCAAACTGGAAAATGAATTTGTTGTTGACATAGTTTCCCCATTTCAATTTGGGTTCAGAAAGTGCCACTCCACTCAACATGCTCTCTTGAAATTACAAAGCGATGTCACACAGAAGCTGAGGGAAAAGACTGCCACCGTGGTGATTTCCCTTGACATTGAGAAGGCGTTTGATTCTACCTGGCATAAAGGTATTTTGTACAAGCTGACTGTTCTTGGAGTGGACCCGTTCATGGTGAAGATTTTACAAAGCTACTTTTCTGATCGAAAATTTTGTGTTCAAATCAACGATTCGGCGTCGGATTTCGATACCGTAAAAAGTGGCGTACCGCAAGGAAGTGTATTGGCACCTCTCCTCTTCAATTTGTTTTTATATGATTTCCCCCATACTACTCAGCACTCCAAGGCCATTCTCTACGCCGATGATTGCATTATATATGCACATAATGAATCTCCAATTGAATCACTCAATAAGGCTGCTTTCCATCTTGGTGTCATAAATGTATTCTACAAAAAATGGGGTATTGGAATAAATGCAACGAAATCAGAGGCGATCTGCCTGAGAAACGCCTCAGGTAAGTGCGGTAGGAGTGTCGTTCCACAAAGCAAACTGCTTCAACTTTCCCTTGACGGAGTTACAATACCATTTAAACCCAGTATCAAATATCTTGGAGTAAACATTGAAAAAACGATGAAATTCAATAATCACGCCAGAATTACACTATTAAAAGCAAAACGTATTTCCGCCATGTTCGCGAGGCTACTACACAATAAATTCTTTCCAAAAAAACTAAACTTCTTCTCTACAAAGTGGCTATCAGACCGGTTCTTACCTACGCCTTTCCGATCTGGTTTTCAATATCACCAAGCGTGGCTAAAGAGTTGGAAATTTTCGAGAAAAAAATACTCAGAAAATGTGTCGGGAAGAACTTTCAAAATTACACCAAAAGATACTCAGATCAGTACATCTACGAACAAGCTGGCGTGGTTCCATTTTGTAGATATGCACAGTCTATTCACAGAAAATTTGTAGCCGATCTTGAAAACCATGACAACGCATTTATGAAGGACATTTTTGAACAAGAGAAGCACTTGAACTGGTCAAATTCATCCTACTTATCACCCGTTGGTATTCTGGCGGAGACAGCTGATGACGACAGTAACCCGTATGTCCTGCCCAGTTTTTATACTAGGACCCTTCCTGGCTCTCATAGAGGCTAAATAAGAAATGTATGTTATTATATGTATAATTATATAACTTTTTTTTACTAAGATGTAAGCTATATTACATAAATATGTAGGTATAGACACCGACAATTAATTTTTCTTATCGTATCGATAATTTCTCATATAAATCTTCTGTATGTACACATCGTTTGTTTCTTTTACATCAATTAAAGTAAACAAAATTTTCGTGTCAGACAGCGATTGACAGCTGTTATTTAGTTTTTTAAATGTTTTGTTATTATTGTTTATCAGACTTTCGCTCTGTATGTCATAGTTAATGCCGGGAGCAAGCATTTTTTTTTTCATATGGCAATATTGTATGAGACGTCCAGTCTCCCACTTATTTAATTTTTTTTTAGCAAGTAGCTAATTTCATTTAATGTGTATTAGAACAAGACATATATAGTTCTAAGTTTTATTGGTTATACTCTCGATTTTGTATATCAATTTTATGTAAGAAACAAGAAAAGAAAGTCTCAATAAAATAATTACAATTACAATTGGTAAAACATATTTCCTCAATAATTTGTTTAAAAAAAGGAATATTTTACGAAAAAAAGGTGAACACATTATAAAAAAGTGATATTTCATTGATTTGTAGGCAATTTCAACATTTTACTTGCGCAGAACACCTTCAAATCAAGTGTTTGTTTTAGTGAATTTTGCAACTTTAACAACAAATTACTAACAAACTAGGAGCCTGCGGTAGACTTTGACTGCAAAAGATTGCTGCTTTATATTTCAGCAATAACACGGTGCTCATATATGACAAATTGCATATTGTTAAGCACATCAATACGCTTCTTTAGAGCTATCATATACTTTTGCACCAGCTTTACAAGAGGAGATATTATATGCACACAAGTATATGGCAGCACATGCTTATGCTAGCGCCATGTGCGACACAAAAAGGGGAAATGTAAAACGAGAGTTTTTTATCCGCTTTGTTGACATTTTTTATGTATGTTAAAAGCAAAATTACGTTCGTTAACTTTTTTTACGCTTGTTCTGTTGTTTTAAGAAAAAATTATTAACAAGAAATTTGGATGGTTTGTGTTGTGATTTTTATTGCTCAAACTTTATTTTTTATATTACATTCAAACTTTATTTCTTTATATTACATAGAATGTAAACACAAAAAAATTATTTCAGTGTATGGTGAATAATATTAATTTACTAAAAACGTTTGGCATCACGATCTTGTATATGAAACCATATCGCAGCACATGTATACAATATAAATTGCAGCTGGTATAAAATGGAAAGTACGTATGTATAATGAGTAATTTATAGTTTTTTTCTTTCATTTTCAGAAAAAGTAAAAAGTTTTCGGCCTAAAATACCTTGGTAAGTATGTATCGTTCCTATAATATCATATTGTTTTAGAATTTAAACCTTTTTTTTATTTATTTTTCAGGTTTGCCAAAAAAAACATCCCCTTGATTTGGTGTCTCTTGGAAAAATCTGGATTTGTATTTCTGGCCGGCTACAGGTTAATGTACCTATCGTATATTTTACCATGTTCAGCTAGGTTGGATTATCTTCAACTAGTCTTATGTAAGCATAAACAATAATAGCTTTTGCAAAATACGAAAAATAATAATAATTTCTTTTCCTTTCACACACATCACCAAGCCAAGTTTTATTATTGCAGCATGGGAAAGCACCCGAATTTTGATAAAGTTTCCAACAAAGTGCAGTTTAAGGAAACAATTCAAGCCATGCATATACATACATACATACATATGTACTTGGTTTCGATTCCAGACAGGTAAGTTTCTTGCAGCAAAATAAAAATAATTCGGAAGTAAGAGTGATTTCTTTACCTTTTAGCAAGGCGGCTTAAAATGGCTTAAAACTCATCAAATTGTGTATTTAAAATACAAATACATTTTCTCCACGTAATTGAAATAGAAAATACTGCATTCTAAAATCAATACGAAATGCAGTGTATTAAAAAATTTATTTAAAATACAATAAACATAAACATCAATTTCAAATGTGGTATCAGACAAAAAACCTATTGATGGCGAATGAATAAAATCAGCAAACGAGAAAATCTCAATGATATTTTATTGAAATAGAAACAATGGATTGAGAAATAAGTGACAAGAAACGTTTAAAGAAAGGCTATAAGTATATCCAAGCCAACATTTGATTGATATTTTATTCTCTTATTGGAAAACAGTCGAATTGAAGATTAAACTGCATCAATCATAAAACTTTGGATTACTGCCAGCTGTAACATTTTGAAACGCTTGTAAATCCACTTTTTAAGCAACGAGTAGCAGAAATTGTAAACATTGCAGGTGGTTCTGTAGCACTGGAATAAGAAGAAAAAAATAATATTAAGTAAAGCCCTTATTTGTAATTCACATCATCAAAAATCTGCAAAATATACACTCAGATATGAAGTTTGACTTTTAGATTTGTGTACAAGCCGACAACGAATATGCAAAATATTTCCAATTTGTTGTTGTTTCTGGCATTACGTTGTGAATAACACAATTAGGTTCTAAATAATATATACATACATATGTAGGTTTCCACACCACCATTGAGGTACTACAATCAGTGCGTTGTCAATTTTTTTAATGGCTGACTTCCCCAGTAGGCCTAAACCATTTTATACTTACATAAATAGTTCGATAAAAAATATTTTTATATAATATGCCGGGGGCCATAATATAATGAGTATTTTTTAAGAAGTGTGATTTTTTTTTGACTCATTTTTTAATGGCGTTTGTGGGCACTTTAACACACTTCTTTAATTAAAAACTTTGTTAGTACATACTTTACATATAATAAATGTATTACCGTACTTCTCTTTTCTACAATTTTCACAAATACTGTAAGTGCAATTAGAACATCTATACTTTTTACTTTTCGGATTACCACAATGACAGCAAAAGTCCAAACAATCATCACTGTATTGCAAAAGTTTTTTTTTAATTATATTCCTAAAATTTTCAGGAGAAGGCAAGTTCGTCATTGCTTTTTTCTGCAAGAAGTTTGCAATATACATGGCAACGAAAACACCACAGCTTACAAAGTCTGGCTGTTTACTTCTATCTAGGATGTGAACCAATTTCCACGTATCATTTTTAAACAAATTGTCTACGAAATAATCATAATGAATGTTAAAATGTTAAAGGTTAAAATGTTTATTTTGCAAAATAGGAATAAAAATCATATCCGGTTTAAGCGACATTAATTTTTTAACACTTTCAAAATTCACTTTGTCTATTTGGCATGGTAAACTGAAAGCTTTTTTCGAATATATTGCTATTAAGCACAGAATTGCACAATCTAAAACAAGATTCGTTAAAAGGTTACCACTTTGTAACGACTGCCAATCTTCTTCGTCAAGGAAGTTATAAAATCCTATTTCTGACTGCTTTAATGTTGGGTAAACCGATTCAAATAATTTATTAAACCGTAGAAGACAAGCAATTTTATTTGCTCTTCCTGTATGGGATGAGGTGCTGGGCTCGCAGTATGTATGCTCTTTTTTGATACTACTTTTATGCTCATTTGAAATTTCTTTGGTTTTTTCGCACTTAGTAAATATTTGGAATTTAGAGCTTTTCGTTTCTTTGGATCTTTTTTGTTCCATTTTTCCTCTGGTTGTATATTCTTGGCAGTTCTAATTTCTTGGTATTTTGTCAGTTTGCAGTACGCATGATCTTGCGAAACTGCAATTGTGGGAATATCCTCTTCTTGCTGCGTTAAATCTATTTTTTCTCTTTCTTCATCTTCAACTTGAATTTCTTCGAACATGTTGTATTTATACAGTTACGTTTTAACCTTTTCAAAACGTTTTCCGTAGATTCTTTAATTGTAATGAAGTTACAACACTCACGTGTTCAGTTTACAATCATCAACAGTTCAACACTTTATTTATTTGAACACACTATACTTGTAAACACTTTACTAAAAGAACAACACTTTCACTTAATCACTTTTTTATTACTTAAGACACTTTACACGTTAGCGCAGTTAAAAATCGACTGACTGTTCAGCGTTGAGCTTCGCTGCTTTTATACCTCCAATGATCATTACTAGAACATTCTAGACGTTTACAGAAGCTAATCACGCCACATCTATAGTGCGATGTGCGATGACTCATCATGAACAAAAGATATACACACACACCGACATACATACACGCGGCAGTAAAACTCAAGCATCTGAGTCGCGCACATATGTACATGCACACACGAATATTGTATCGTGCGGTGGTGGTTTCTTTTATTTCGCTGTTGTGCTTATTTATCCACACATGTGTGTCAGTATGTGCACACTCGCTGTGCTGCCGTTTTGTTTATCAACAAGCTTCCATGTATGAATGTGTGTATATACCTCCTGTGTTCATTTACAAATAATAACAAGACAATATACGCACATATAAAATAACGATGATTTAGTACGTTCTAGAACAATCACAATCGGTCCGTTCACGACCAAATTTGTAACAATACCTTAAATCTTTTAAAGTACTTATATTATCTTTTCTATCTATTCTGATAAAATCACCAGGTCTCAGTGATTTTCGATTTAAAAGAATATGCTTTTGTAGGAAGAAACTAAATTCAATAGGTGCATTACTGAGATGGTCGCCAGAAGAATCTATTGAAATACCAATAATGTTGGTCCACATTGGTAGAAATGGGCAATATTTATTCACAATAAAATTGCAAATTTCTTCATTTTTATATTCGTTTTTTTCTCCCTTGCCATTGAAAAGACTATTATCATTCACTACTTCATCATACAACTGAAGGAATATTTTTTTAAATGGACTACGTGAAGCGACCGATTCTAAGGCATTAACTTCATCATCTTCTTTAAAGTTATTAAGTACATTTTCTTCTTTTTCTTCCAAGCAGTTAGCATTTAAAATGCTGAAGCTATTTCTATATGCAGAGTTTTTTGTTGGAAGCAGCAAAACGATAAAGAGGTGTTTGAACCATACTTTTGCTTGTTCTAACGCTGTAAGGTCAAATGCCATCGTTAGAGCATGTTTTATAAAATGGCGTAAAAAGTTGTTTTTTCCTATTCTATTATTTAAATCTTTGCACATAATCTGTATGTAATGTGCTTTGCACCATTGTACAACAACTTTTGGTTTTTTATATAAATACTTGTTTTCCAAATATCGATAGCAAGATACCAGATATTCCGAAATATCTTCATTATTGCAACTTTTTAGTACTGCTCCAAATAAAGCGTGACTTACATCAGTGCAAACTCTTTTGAAGAATGGCCACTTAAACTTGTTTTCAACGCAGTAGAGTTTCAACTTGTCTAAAATGGCGCATATATCATTAAGAGTATGTCTTGAAAGGATAGCAGTTAATACCGGTATAACCATTTTATGTTTTTTGTTTCTGATGACAATTTTGTAAATCAGAACACGCTTTTCAGCACATTTAATTTGGCGCACACTTTGGCCAGTAGCATCGAAATGCACGGTGTAGCACGAATCTTTCAAAATTTCAGGGTTTACTGAAAAGGTTATAAAAGTTGCTTTTCCCCAGCAATACACCGTTAATGGTGAAGCAACATGTTGAATATAATCTTTATATTTTCCTTGTTGCATCAAAAAAAGTTCATAGAAAGGGTCAGGATGCAGCCATTTATCAGAATTTCCCTCTGATTTGCATTTTCTAACGGTGTTTAAATTTTGAACACCTTGCAAATTTCCGCTTTTAGAAATATCATCTGCGGCTTTTAGGAGTTCGTCTTTCCTGAAGAGATAAGCACTAGTCATTGACAATTTTTTTTTAATAATTTTTCGCGATACTCCTCTCATTTGAGGTATTTTTTTTTTCTCCCTCAGCATGGAAAATTTCTCCACATCTGTTGACAACAACTTTTCCGTTGTTATCCACCTTAAATCTGTATCTGCAACAATCTTTAAAGCTGCAGTATGCGTACACTAGCAAGCCTGACACTGTTCTTTTAGTACTATAAAATGATAGTACGCACGCATTATTAATTTTCAAATACTCTTGTCGAAGTATATCGATCACGAATTTGTTGTTAGACAGTTTTAGTTTTTTGTCATGTTCGCTATTGAAAATGATGTCAGAATTTATTTTGAACTCAGAGTCTTTAACACTATTTTTGAAAGCTCTCGAGCGTGTTGTTGCCTCACCTTTAAGCCTAATAACCTCTCTGTTAAGCTTTTCTTTCCGGTTTGAAGCTTTTCTATAACTTTGATATTTCGAAAGATCTAAACTGTTATTAGATATCTCAAAAGGCTCTAAGGTCTTATTACCTCCAATACTTTCGAAACTTTTGTTGAATGGGACATTTTCTAACTTTAAATTTGTTAATGTTTCTAACGCCTTATTACTATTATTAATTTCAGGCAGATTGTTATCATTTAAGCTTTGAGCGGAATCTATATTTAATTCATTATCTAAAGAACCATTTGAGCTATCTTTCATGTCTTCAATCAATGCAATTTTCGGAACAGAAACTGTATTTATTTTCTCTAATTCTTTTGCTGCATTGTTACTTTTACTACACTTACAGTCAAAATCAGTTTTATTTTTTAAGTTAGTAATAAACTTAATAAAAACATTATCGAACATACCTTTCAACTGTTCAACAAAGTTGGTAAAAATACGGTCGATCGCACCGAGGTTTGTAATTTCCAACTTACAACTTGGTTGCTCTGAAACGAGAAAAAAATTTATTTTAGTATTATTGAATATTTAGGTTTTACTACTATTAAATTATTGAAACAACTAATTGCCAAGAAAATTTAAGGTGAAACTTACCGTGATTTACTTTACAATGACCTTCGAGGACGTTGCTAGCATCTTCAACGAAATCATCACCAAAACTATTAATGTTTAGCATTGGTTCCGTAGAAAATGTACCAATGCCTTCATCTAAATTTAATAAGTCGTCCAATATTTCTTGTGTGTTCAAATATTCATTTTGCAGCGGAAGTAGATGATCTGATTGAATATTCGTATTGTCAAAAATAACATTATCTAAATTTGACAATACATCCAATGCACACTGCTCTGCATCACTAAAAATGCGATCCTTGTAAAAGGCACTCTGGCTTTCAGAAACAAAGTTTTCTTCAAATCCCATGTTTCCTAAATTTAACAGAGCATCTACAGCACATTGCTCCGAGTGGCTTAAATCACGACCTTCGTAAACTATGGCCCCGATTATGGTTCACAACATTTGTTCATTTATGTATGTATTTTTTGAAAAGTGATTATGGTTTACAACTATTGTGGCAAGTGTTGTCAAAATCTTACAACACATAATCAGATGTTGTCAAAAACTTACGACACCTACTGAAGTGTTGTCTTGTTGATGTTACCAGTTAAATTACGAAAAAATTATAAAATTTGTAAGTGTGCATACAAAATGTTTTGCAAAAATATAAAAAAAAAACAATTAATTGTTAAAATTTATTAACAAAATATAAATAAAAATACATCTATACACATAATTATTACCCATTTATTTTTCGATTACAAAACAGTTTTATTTTGTAGTTGCAATGAATTTAAACTGCAATCTACAATTTTTTGGTCCTTTCATTATCATAACCGAATTAAACATCAACATTAACATAAATTTTAATAGCTTTGTTTGTACTTTTCTAGCAAAAACGTTTTTCATTCTTTTCATTTTTACCAATGCAATTCTACGCGGTAGTTGCGGTGTTACATGAAATCCAACACTCCATGTCTTTTTGTTGTAAAACTTGACAATGAAACGTCAAAATTTATTATTTTTCGCTTGTGTATGTGTAATGAAAGCAACATTCGCGTGCATCTTTCTGGAAGTATGGCTTTACTTGGTAGTTTTTTGTAAGCAGGCATGTATTTTTGCGGAAAGATGCTCTACAAATGAAAAACAACTCTGTGACATACACAACACCTAGATGTTGTGAACCATAATCACAAAAAGAGTTGTAAGTTGTGTTGTAAATCTTACAACACAACATTTAGATGTTGTGAACCATAATCGGGGGGTATATTTGGCGATTGTCTCATCTAAGAAACAGAAAGCATAAACGTTTCAAACTTTTAATATAAATTTTAACTTATAGTTTATTTGATCTTTTTTATTTTAATATTGAATTTAATATTTTAATATAAATACATTATTATAACCAATCGTAGAATTTAAGTACCTGGGAGGGCAAAATACAACTCGAACTTTCATTTTCAGAAGCTGCTAATAAATTTTGCTTGAAACTTCTCACTACCTGAAAACATTGGGGAAAATTTTATTGTTTATTTGCGTACATAATTTATGTTGATAGTAATTGAAACTCACTCTACTTGAGATCATTTTTCTATTTCTTGGCGTATTTCCAATTTTACGATTCACAGCCATGTCCTCATTATATTTATCGATAATACGCTTGTGCATTTCCAAGCATAAACTTTGAGGAGAAAGACCATTGCGTATTTCATCCTCAATTATTCCTTGTAGCTTCTCGAAAATGCGCATTTTATCCTAAAATAAATATATGTATGTATGTTGGTGTAAAAGCAAATGTATTTTAATTGTTCAAGCCTTAAGCTCACTTGTTTTTTATAATTGTTTATTGGTTATGCGGTTTCAAAAGTAAACGGAAATAAAACACATATAATATATTTCTTTTTCATGATATTTCTCTTTATTATAAAGTTTGAACGTTAACATTATGTGTGAAACACTACAGAATCGTTTCCATCGGGAGAATAGCTTGCATTTTTTAAGCTTTTCTTCCAATTGTGATTATTGTAACATTTAAAAAAGATAAGCAAAAAGGAATTGTGCTTTGACTTTCTGATTACAAAAGTTTGTTAAAAACTAATGCTTGTATGTTAAAAAATTTAACAACAGCATATTAAAAATTTTGTAACATACATGTTAAATTTTTTAACATACAAGCATAACTTCTTAAAAAAACAAATTTTATGGCGATGTATTTATATTTAAATTCTTTTAATCAAATACTACTTTTGCATAGTTTTTGTTCATTGTAACCACTGTGGTTGTTCGCAGCCACTAAGGTCTAGCCTTGTTTCAAAATGCACACAAGACTTTGGTTGCTGTTTAACGTCAAAAATCAGTTAAAAGCCAACTTCTTAAATTCTGGTTTATGTTGAGATATTTATTATATTTAAATTTCACTTTTCTCTTCATTTTTATACATATAATTGTTATAGGTATACATATACTGGATTAACTACTTCAAATACAAAAGACTCACCTTAATATGTTTTGCTTTCTTTTAAAGGATATTTATTTAAAAACTTTAAAATTTTTTTAAAAAATTGTAGCGAAAATATATAAATTAATTTCAATTAAAATTTAAATAAATAACAACAATTAATTAATTAATTATTGCAATAATATTCAATTCGATTTAATTTTCACAATTTAATTTTCACTATAATCACAACAATAAAAACTATTTGTCAATTTCTTTTGAGTTCGTTTTCTTAAAACAGTTATAATTTGAGCAAACTTGCCATACTTACTGGAATTACAGAGTTGCATTTTGTGGTGAAACCGGGGTGCTGTGTTTTTTGATAATCTCTCATATGTTTAAAATATCAAAAAACCGAGTTTTAATGCATTTTAAAGTGTAAAAAAGTTTACATGGGCATATACTTCTGAAAACATACTTCATTCCAAAAAAATATATATTCTAAATCTAACTATTTCAGAATATAGCTACCAAAACGCCCAATTTTTCACGGTGTAATGAGTTGAATAAAGTTGTACTGCCAATAAGATTATCTTAGTTTTATGGCAACACTAATATTTTACAGTTAGCTGTGGTGACGCTTGATGTTGTTTTTGAAGTTTCTTTAAAATGGACCGGGATACCGTGGTAAGCGTATTTATATTAATTGTTATATTTTTATTATTTAGTTATTTATTTCTATTATTCGTATATAATTCTCGCTGAATGTATAAATAAATGAATGCATTTATTAAATAATTCGTATATAAAACATAACTCAAATCTTAACAAATTATATCTTTTCAGAAAATATTAAAGCTTATTCACCAACGGCGCAATCGCCGCAGAGGTCGCGGTGGAGCTTTGGTAAGTATTTTATTTGTATATATTTAGGAATAAACATTTTTAAATTATTTCTTTATTTTCAGCCAAATCCATTACAAAGACTACCACCACAGAATGACCGTCCGGCTAGACCACCACGCGGTAGGGGTAGGGGTCGTGGTGCTTTGGTAAGTATTTTATGTATGTATATATATTTATAAATGTAGAAAATATATTTATAAATGTAGAAAATAAATTAATATTTTTTAATTGTTGATTAATTATATATTTTAGGCATCGTACTACCAGCCACCTCTGCCAGCGTCAGCCCCACCTCTACCATCAGCACCACCGCTACCAGTAGATCCACCGCTATCAGTAGACCCACCGCTACCAGTAGACCCACCGCTACCAGTAGACCCACCGCTACCGTCAGTACCACCGCTGCCATCAGCTCCACCAGCAGCGCCTGTAACAATGGCACCAGCAGCGCCTCTAACAATGGCACCAGCAGCGCCTGCAACACTGCCATCAGCAATGCCACCAGCAGCGCCACCTGCAGTACGGCGCAGATCAATTTAAATATATGTATTTAAAACACAAATACGCATTAAAACACTATATATGTATTTAAAACACAAATAGGCATTAAAACAGAGTGCATTTTTTCAAATAAATTTTGAACTTGTTAGAAAATATGTGCTAAAAAGTGTTTCATTCATACTTCAACTAATTACTTTACTTCCAAAAAATGGCTATACTACAAATTAATTACCAAACGCAAAGTACCTGTGTAAACACAACTGAGTGCATACACATTGAGAAACTCGCAAAGCTTTCAGAAATTCCGTTGTTTCTACTTCAATAAAATTCGCAGGTCTGCATAAATAAAAGTGTAATAAACTTGAAATAAACGTGTAATAAACTTATAGAATTATAAGTTTATTACACGGTTGAAAGTTTATTTATTTATTGAACATGAAATTCTTTATTGTAAATGAAATCTGGAATAACATTTTAAGCGAGTTGGTATTATAAAAACTTCTGACAGTCAAATACGCCAGCCGCATCATATTTGATGACGTTCCTATAGCATATTTTTGGAAACCACAGCATCATTTTTCAAAAACGCGATTAACTTTTAAATACATCAATAATTTTAAACGATCAGTAATAATGACGATTGTTTACCTTAATAAGCTGTGGCTCTTACTTGAAATTTTACAAGGAAAAAACTTTCCGGCAAAATATTAATGTGTACATATGTACCTGTGGAGTATGTACATACATACACTCAATTTTCGAATGTATGTAATTCGTAGAACATAGTATGTAGTACATAACGTGGAAATTACATAATGATAATCTTGTACGTGTGTACGTTATTTTCCTTAACAGCGGCAATTTAAACAAACAACCTGATAACAAATATAAATATATATATACATATATACATATATATATATATATATATATATATATATATATATATATATATATATATATATATATATATATATATATATATATATATATATATATATATATATATATATATATATATATATATATATATATATATATATATATATATATATACATATATATATATACCTAGGTTGTCTATTTTATAGGCCATATTCATAATAATTATTGTAAGTTTATTTAGCTCTTATTTGATGTATTTCTACGGAATATTTGTCAAATAAAAGTGTAATAAACTTTCAATAGTTTTTATGAATATGGGTGTATATCTTTATATGTGTAAAATTATTGTCCTAGAAAGGATTTTTATGCTACTGAATTGAAATAGAATCACAAGCAAAATATATGTTATTTTGTTGTTTGCATTTCACTTGGTACTTTGCCATATCAATGCAAAGAAAGCGTATAGGGCAAGTGAAAATATTTTAGTGAGTGGACGACACCGTGAGCCTCTGACACGTACATACATACCTATTCAAAATTGTAACTGATCTGTAAAATTGTTTTGATATTTTATAAGCGCATGATAACCGCTATGTAATAAAAATAAAACTCAAAAATTTGTTTTTGATTTTTCTGCTTTATTTAGGTACATGTATAAAATGCAGGCGCACATATTTACTTTAACAGTTATTGATAAAATAAGGGTTCAGCTGCAACAAATTATATTGCAAAGAGAAGAGAGGTAATACCAACGCAAAAGAAGGAAACAACTGTTAGGTACAGAATGTAAGTCGCATTCTAGAAGAAAAAAGAAACCGCTTGTTTAGTTTTGAAGCACTTTAAATTAAAAAATAGCCAAAGCTGTGCATTGTATGCATCAAATTTATACATAATTTAGAAAACAACAATTGATGCCCAGTTCATTTTGTAAAAATTACACACACATGCAAATTTTGTAACGATCAACAACTTTCTTTAAAAAAAGAAGCGCAAGCAACCATAGTAAAGCAGATTTTTATTGCTATTTAGCTATAGCAAATGTATATGTAGGTATTTCGTGTTTTTCTGCTTCGCAAAATCTCTAAAAAAATTAAATACAGTACACCTGGTAGTTTTCGACATGTTTTTAGCATTTGATGTTGTAGGGCATATGTAAACATATACCCCCTAATTCATAAAAATTATAACAGGCTTATAAGACTGTTATTTGACATATAATGATAAATAAGAGCTGTATAAACCTGTTACAATTTTTATGAATTAGACGGATATATTGTAAACATATATATTGCATATGAAAACATATATATTGACGTACTTGTCTCCGTATTCACTCTGATGAGTACGGAACCCTAAAAAATTGTTCTCTCTCGTTGCATATAACTAGATATGTATCTTCCAATGGAGGACGGGCGAATTGGTTATGGAGACACTACTCCTACCCTGTCCTCAGTGTTTTCCCTAACCTTGTGCGATACAATGTTAGTTGGGGAGTTAGTAAAAAATAACCTGAAAAATAAGAAAAAATTGTTAATAACTAACACAACATGGGAGTAAAGGAACGATACATAAGTACTTACCAAAGTTATTTGCCAAAAACGGCAGTCTCCTATAAATATAAACAAAAAAAAAGAACTATATTAATAAATTATACTTACCCAGTACGTTGTGGCCGCGTGTCATCTAGAATGAAAAATGACAGCAGCAACTTAAATGCGTGAGTGATGCCATGTGCTTTTAGAAATATGTTCGTGATGCCATTTGATTTTAGAAGCGTATTCACCACACTGAAAATATAGTTCGTATAATGAAAATATTTAATGAAAATATAGTTCTCATAATGAAATATTTTAGTTTCAATTTTAAAAACATATTGACATTGAGGAGGCCTTAAAAATATATAAAATAAAAGAAATTAAGATTATTAGTAATACCAAACTTATTAACAGAAGAGTACTACCAAGTTTGATATCTCCTTTCGTAGTAATTTTTACTTATTTTTAGTAATTTGAGTGGACCAAAACCCCATCCTTTAAAGTCTCTATAGGGACGTATGGTATAATAATCTTAAAAACCCTTTAAAGTCTCTATAGGGACGTGTGGTATATCAAAAGAAGCGTAATTGTGTATTCTATATAGTGCAGTTAGTATTGTCCTGGAACACGCAGTCCATTCTGAGAAATCTCATCTTGCAAAGCTGGTGGAAGAGCATATGATACCTCTAAAGAAGCGTATTTCTGTGCTTAATGTTATGTAATTTGCTAAATAATTGCACAAGAAGTTATATTCGTAATATGAGATATCAAACTTTTCCATATACAGTACTGGCAAAATTGATTTGTTACTCAAGTATGTAAATTAATATTTTTAACAAAATCTTTTTTTCCGTGTGAAAAATATGGTTTAAAATGTATGTAGAAGTATCTTTACCGATTGAATTTATTGTATGAGAAACAGAATCTTTTACCCCAAACTTACATTTTCTGGCAACACAGAACTAGAGTAAAAAGAACTTAACGAACGTTATTTTGCTTTTATCATGCAGAAAAAATGTAAACAAAGCTGAAAAAAAATCTTTATTTAGATTTTTTTTCAATTTTCGCTGCCGCCTGCTATTAATTGAGGGGTGATATCTCATCTTGTAAAACTGGTGGAAGAGCTAATGATATCTCTAAAGAAGCGTATTTCTGTGCTTAATATTATGTAATTTGCTAAATAGTTGCACCAGTTATTATATTCGCAATATGAGATATCAAACTTTTGCTTATAAGGCACTAGCAAAATTGTTTGTGTACGATCAGTGTTTCCATTACGTTATTTTGTGAAAATTACCATTATCCATTTGGACGAAAATTCTTTTAGATGAAAAACATGGACATAATATATAAAATAGAAAGTATTTTGTATTTTAAATACATATTTTTGTTACAGTTTATTTTGTATTCCAAATGCTAGGGTAAAAAAAGCTAACGAACTTATGCATGCATTTTATATGTATGTGCATATGTACAACTTTCCATACTTTAGGTCAGCTTGAAGAGCTAAAATTCTTGTTTTTAATGACACATTTGGTCACCGTTAGAACATTTTATTAAAATAATGAAAATAAAATCCATTCAGTGTATTCGTTGTGCAGTTTTAAACTTAAAACTAGTGTTTTATTCTAAATTTGAATTTTGTTTCAGAAAAATATGATGGCAGAACTGATCATGCATAAATAATGTATAAACAAAAGAAAAAAGTTAACGATAACGATTTTTTTTTCAATTTCCACCCCCATATGCCACTAATTGAGGAGGTAATATCTGCTCTTGTAAAATACGTGGGGGCGCATATGACACTTCTAATGACGCGTATTGCTGTGCTTAACAATATGCAATTTGTCATATATGAGCACAAGATTGTGGTTTGAAAATATCAAGGACCAAACTTTTGCCTATAAAACACATGCATAAAAAATTTCAACAAAGCCGATACAAAACTCTATTTACATTTTCCCCTTTTTGTGTCGCAGTTAAACAATGAAAAAATCAAATATAAGGAAAAAACAGCTTTTGGCATTTTGATCTAAAACAATAAGAGAAAAAAATATCAATCAAATGTCGACCTGGATATACTTATAGCCTTTCTTCAAACGTTTCTTGTCACTTATTTCTCAATCCATTGTTTCTACTTCAATAAAATATCATTGAGATTTTGTTGTTAGCTGATTTTATTCATTCGCCATCAATAGGTTTTTTGTCTGCTACCATATTTGAAAAGCTGATGTTTATGAAATTAAATAAAAACATTTTTGATTAAAAGTTTTTTGAATTTTAAAAACATATTTTTGTTACACTGTATTTTGTATTTCAAATACTTGCTTTTAAAATGCAGTATTTTCTTTCAAACTAATTTAATCGTATAATAAATCTAGAACTGCCAAGTTAGATTCAATTAGGTCTATGCAAGGCTGATTGAGTCTATCATTGCCCAGGCCATCCCTCTTTAAGATACTCCTCTTGATCAAATTTAAAAATATGTTGGTTGAATTGAAGCTGAAGTTTCTCATTTGCAGAGTTGATGCAAAACTAACTGTTCGAATGATTAACTTCAAAGATCACAAAACCATAAATATCAAGAACGCCAATGAAACAATAATCATTATTATGTCCCTTATTAAGCACGCTGACAATATACTGAATGATAGAATTTTGCATACATGAGTTTGGCTAAGGCATTTTGGCTGCTATTGCCGCTTGCAATCTGTTCAGAACCAATTCAATTTGATGAGTTTTAAGCCATGATTCATAAGTGCAAATCGTCTTGCTGAAACATAAGGAAATACTAAAGTAAATAAAGACATATGTACTTATCTCACTCTTTTACTTTCGAATTATCTTAATTCTTCTGCAAGAAACTTACCTGACTGAAACCGAAACCAAGTATATTCATGGCTTGAATTGTTTCCTTAAACTGATCATTGTTGTACACCTTATCAATAATCGGCGGCTTTCCCATATTCAAATACTAAATCTTGGATTCGTGATCTGTTTGAAAGGAAGAGAAATTATTATTTTTGTCATTAAATAAAAGAAAAGAACTATAAATTACTTATTATGCGTACTTACCTTTTTTATACCAGCTGCAATTTATATATACATATGTGCTGAGATATGGTTTCAAATATAAGACCGTGATGCCAAACGTTTTTAGTAAATTAATCTTATTCACCATACATACACTGAAATAATTATTTTATGCTTATATATGATGTAATGTATAAAAATAAAGTTTGAGCATTAAAAATTAATCACAAGACAAACATCCAATTTTCTTGTCAATATTTTTTTCCCAAAAAAACAGAACGAGCGTAAAAAAAGTTAACGAACTTCATATTGCTTTAAACATACATGAAAAATGTAAATAAAGCGGATAAAAAACTTTTTATTAAAATTTTTTTTTTCAATTTCCACCCCCATATGCCACTAATTGAGGAGGTAATATCTGCTCTTGTAAAATACGTGGGGGCGCATATGACACCTCTAAAGACTCGTATTGCTGTGCTTAACAATATGGAATTTGTTATATATGAGCACAAGATTGTGGTTTGAAAATATCAAGGACCAAACTTTTGCCTATAAAACACATGCATAAAAAATGTCAACAAAGCGGATAAAAAACTCTCGTTTTACATTTCCCCTTTTTGTGTCGCACATGGCGCTAGCATAAGCATGTGCTGCCATATACTTGTGTGCATATAATATCTCCTCTTGTAAAGCTGGTGCAAAAGTATATGATAGCTCTAAAGAAGCGTATTGATGTGCTTAACAATATGCAATTTGTCATATATGAGCACCGTTTGTTATTGCTGAAATATAAAGCAGCATATAAAACCTATGTATAAACAAGTAAGAGTGCTATATTCGGCTGGGCCGAATCTTAAATACCCTTCACAATGGTTCATAGATTCCGATTGATTTTTGGTGCGAAAAGTTCTTTTATTTGGCTTTTAAATGGGCCGATTTTTTCTGAATTTCAATATTAGATCCACTACCGGGATTTAACACAGGCTGCAAAACTTTTATTTAAATAATTCCTAATATGCTCAAGTTCAACCACTGGGTGACACCAATTCTTTTTAATATCAATGAAATAAAGAAAAGCAAAATGTATTTCTTAATTATTTATCAGTTAACGTTATAGTAAAATTTATTTAACAAAAAATTGCATATAATTGCATTATTTTTGAATTATAATGCTAAACATTGCCATTAAGTGTGATTTTCTTTTCAATTTACTTATGTACGTATGTGGGTACATGCATACGTATGTATGTATGTATGTATCTATAATAGAAAACTCTAAAATAAATTCTTTATTATTGAATATTTTCAGTGTGTTCCTTAAACAATGATTATATACATACATATATACATACATACATATTTACATTGCTTGCTTTTACAAAATTATTTTTTTCTTGTGCACGATGATCTGTTGCGTATCATCATACACATGTATGTGTGTATGTACATATGTAAGTACGTAGGGAAACCCAAAATGATTTTTTGTGTGAATGAATTTGAAGACGCAATTGTTTAAAAGAATTTCATTGCGTACCCTTTTTTCAACAATTCTTTATATCACTTTCATTTTCAAGCTCGTGTATATATACATACACATTTTTACACCAAAGCAAAAAAATTGTTTATGCTAACATACTTGCATGCATACATACATATGTAGATACATACATACCTACATACATACAAACGTATCTACATACATACATACATACATACATACATACATACATACATACATACATACATACATACATACATACATACATTCATACATGATCGCAAATATTATATACATATGTATATAATATTATATACATATGTATGTACCATTATGATTGATTTTTGGTACCAAAAGTTGGGTGCATATGGGCCGATGTCCAAAAATTTTCTAATTTTGCCCCTAAACAGCCTGTATGTACCATTTCGACAAATATTTAGTGCAAAAAACTGTTTCGTTTAGCTTCCAGGCCCGACTTCTTGAGATATCGGGAGGCGCTATATCTCGAACATATATGGGCCGATGATTAAAAGATTTCCAGTTTTGCTTCTGACTAACCTATATGTATCATTCTGATTGATTTTTGGTGCCAAAAGTTGTTTTATTTAGCTTATAGAGCCGATTTCTTGAAAAATCGGGAGACGCTATATCTCAGGTATATATAGACCGATTGTAGACATTTTCAAATTTTGCTTTTAAACACCTTATATGTACCATTCTGATCAATTTTTGGTACCAAAAGTTGTTTTATTTGGCTTTTAGAGCCGACTTCTTGAGAAAACTTGAGGCGCTATATCTCGAGTGTATATGGGCCGATGTCCAAAATTTTCCACGTTTGCCTCTAAATAGTCTATATGTACCATTCTGATTGATTTTTAGTGCCAAAAATTGCTTTATTTGGCTTAAAGAGCGGATTTCTTGAAAAATCAGGAGTCGCTATATCTCAGATATATATGAACCGATTTCAAAAATTTTCCAATTTTGCTTTTAAACACCTTATATGTTCCATTCTAATCGATTTTTGATACCAAAAGTTGTTTTATTTGGCTTTTAGAGCCGACTTCTTGAGAAAACGGGAGGCGCTATATCTCGAGTGTATATGGGCCGATGTGGAAAAATTTTCCACTTTTGCCTCTACATAGCCTATATATACCATTCTGATTGATCTTCGGTGCCAAAAGTTGTCTTATTTGGCTTATAAAGCCGATTTCTTTAAAAATCGGGAGACGCTATATCTCGGATATATATGGGCCGATTTCAAAAATTCCTTCATTTCTAGGATTTAATGGGCACTAAAAATGATATGGTTTAGTTTTTGAGAAAAAATTTTTTTTCAAAAACCTGAATACAAAAATTGCACAAAATATCCCTCAAAACCCGGTTTTTTGAATATATCTCGGCTATCCGTGGACCTATCTTACTGAATTTCAATAGCAGACCCACTACCGGGGTTTCACACGTTTTAGCGAAAGAATGAGGTTTCTATCTCAAACCGTTTTCTCAGAAACGGTATTTCAACGACTACAAACGGACAGACGGACATCGCTCAATCGTAATCGCTATTGATGCTGATCCAGAATATATATACTTTATGGGGTCTTAGATGGATATTTCAATGCGTTACAAACGGAATCACAAACTTATATATACCCTTACACATTTATGTGAAGGGTATAAAAATGAAAATAAAACGGATAACAATCTCTTTGTTTACATTTTTTTTTTAAATTTTCTTTCGCACATGGCGCTGGTTCTCTCATATACACAAAATGTGTGTGTGTGTTGGAAAAAGTTTTTTGGCAAAAGTTTTTCGGAGTTTGTTTTCTTCTCTCCCATCCGATCACTATTTTTGCCTTTTTTGTGTATTGCTTATTCTGTTTATGTCCTTGTCTACATGACTTTAATGGATGGGTTGCCAAAGTATTATCATACGAACTGTTATGGGGAAGTAAATTATACGAATAGCTTTTTTTTATCAAATAAATTGTAAATCTATAGTACAAATAGATTTGTACTGCACTAAAAATCAGTCCTTGTAAGTTATATATTAAAACTAAAATATAATCTTTATAAGGTAACACTGTTTTTGCTTTTTACCATTTTACCGACCTGCAAGTAAAAAAAATTACTAGTAATCAAAATCTCTTGCAAGTGAGCTCACAACTTGCAGAAGTATGGTGGTATTAGCAAAAAAAAACTGTCAATGTATTGACCAACCAACACTTGCGTGTGTAAATGGGGGCGTATAGAACCACGCAGCACCGGTATGCACCCGAGCTCAAAAGTATAGTGAAATCACACACCAACAACTGCAATAATTCTGCAAAGTATATTATTTAGATACGAAAACTGCAATATATATAAAAACGGCACCGGCATATACCCAGTCCAAAACGGAGCGGATTCACAAACTGCAACAATTATCCATAATGTCGCATATAGGAAAACTGCAGCAAAATGAAACAAGCTCAGTCACACGCCAGTACACAAGAATATAGTGGAATCACAAACCAATAAGTTTCACTGTTATAAAAAGAAAAAAAAAACGCTAGCACTGGCATGCGCCAAAGAATAAAAACGTACTGGAGTCATAATCCATGAACTGCAATTACTCTTGCTGATGCAGCAGACACGAAATTTGCAATAAATTGAAAATAGGACGGGCAACGTGGACCGATGCAAAAAATGTGGCATAACAATTCACCAACTGAACCAATTCCTTTTGACGTACAAACTAATATACTAATATATGTATGTATACCCTTTAATTAGAAGGTTTTCTATATAAATGTGTAATATCAGGTCGAATATATACTTTTATATCTCCAAGTTTATTTGAAAAGCAGGCACGTATGTATTTTAAAATAATGAATTTTCACCAAGCATCAGCAAAAATCGGAACCTATAAATACATCTATATACACACACATATATATATATATATATATATATATATATATATATATATATATATATATATATATATATATATATATATATATATATATATATATATATAATATATATATATATATATATATATATATATATATATATATATATATATATATATATATATATATATATATATATATGTATATATGTATATATATATATATATATATATATATATATATATATATATATATATATATATATATATATATATATATATATATATATGGTACTTTTTTGATATTTTGAGTACTAAGGGGATAAACCGGGTAAGAACTGAATTTTGATTCCTTTTTTGAATTGCATATATCTATGTAATACCTTGTTCATACATGCATTTCTAATTGAGATAATATTCAGTTTATTGACATAATATTTTTTTGCGTTCATACATACAAATATTGCGCTAACTCAATTAGTATTTGACAGCTGGAAAAAAGTTGTTGTTTTTGTTTTGGTAGTGAGAAAGAAAAAGTGAAATATATTTGCAATATTTTTATTTTTTTGTTTTGTTTGCTTTTGTTGACATTTATCTCGTCATTCATCTCGTATTGTATACTTTTGCTTATTAAACACATCTTTTACAGTGTTGTGTTTCATCTTTTTCCCAATATTCAAAGCAATGTTGAGTTTATTTAGCAATAACTTTATTGACTTTTTGTATGGAATATTAAGCTCAATAATGGACTTTATTGCGATTATCTCAATAAAGGCGCATGTATGAACATGGTATAAAGGATAGAAACTGAGAAAAACTAAAAACTGAATTTAATACCCATTGAAAAATTCTCGATATGAATTTGTGAGTTTTCTTAAATTTGGACATTTAGGGGGTAAAAAAGGGATAAGTCTGTAATTCCACATCTCCGGACCTAACACAAGCAACAAAAAATATTCAAAAAGTGCCTGAAAGCCTACTAAAAATAATCGAATAGGTCTCTGATACTTTTTCCAAATCCCGAATTTCAGGGGGATAAAACGGGTGAATGCAGAATTTTTATACTTTTTTGAATTGGGGAGACGGATGGGAGCAGGTAAGAAATAAAACAAGAACTACACTCCTAAGAACAAAATCTCGAGTATATAATACAATTTTTCACTTTTTTAACAATGAGGGGGAAAAAAGGAATAAAAAAGGGAAAATCGATACCTCTGTATCTCCGCGCCTAATACAAGTACCGGAAAAATTCAAAAAGGTCCCTAAAATCTACTAAAAATAATTGGACAATTGGAGTTCTATATGTCCGTACCTAATGCAAGTACCGGAAACATTCAAAGAGGTCCTGAAAGCCTACTAAAATTTATCGGGCAGGTGTCGGGTACTTTTTTGGAATCCTGAATTTTAAGGGGTAAAAACAGAATTTTGGTACTTTTTGAATTTTAAAGAGGGATGGGAGCAGGAAAGAAGTAAAACAAGAACTACACTCCTGAGAACAAAATGTCGAATAGATAATACAACTTTTTACTTTCTTAGCAATGAGGGAGCAAAAGGGGTAAAAAAATTGAAAAATCGGTAACTCTGTATCTCCTGGCCTAATACAAGTACCGGAAAAATTCAAGAAGGTCCTACAAGCCTACTAAAAATAATCGAACAGGTGTCAGTTATTTTTTGAAATCCTGAATTTCAGGGGGATGATAGGTGTTAAATCAGAATTTTGGTACCTTTTTAAATTGTGAAGATGGACGACAGCAGGAAAAAGTAAAAAAAAGAATTACACTCTTAAAAACAAAGTCTCAAAAATGTTATTAAATTTTTTGAGTTTTCAAACATTCAGGGGGCAAAAGGTTTAAAAAATAAATCGGTCATTCTATATCTCCGGGGGTAATACAACTAACAAAAAAAAAAAATTCAAAATAGGCGTAAAAGCTTGCTCAAAATTATTGGACAGGTATCTGGTCCTTTTTTGATATCATGGTTTTTAGGGGACCAAAAGAGGTAAACAGAATTTCGGTACTTTTTTTAATTATAGAGGCGGATGATAGCAGGAAAGAAGTAAAACAATAATTAGACTCCTAAAAATAAAATTACGGATAGATTATTCAATTTTTAGAGTTTTCAAAGAGTACAAAAAGGGGTAAAAAAGGGATAAATTGATAATTTTACATATGTATGTATATCTCGCAGCTTAATACAAGTAACAAAAATTATTTAAAAAGGGTCAAAAGCTTACTGCAAATAATTGGACAGGTGTTTGGTACTTTTGTGACATCCCGAGTTTTTCACTTTGGTCAGGGGGCAAAAACTGATATAAAAGGATCAAATCTGTAATTCTATATTTCAGTGCCTAATGCAAGTAGCACAAAAATTCAGCAGTTCAATACCAGGTAGCTGTGCAAGGCAGTAAGTAGACTACTACAGAAAAATAACTCAAGGCAGATTAATGACAGGTACAATGGCAGATGGCTACTGCTTTGACCTGGTAAGCTGTCAAAGACTTGTTTACAAGCACGGTCAAATACACAGCTACACAAACGCGAAAAAATTATAGCCAGAATAGAGAGTAAATCTAGTAACAAAATGCGTAGTGTTTGTTACTGTTGCATTCATTGTGGTAGTGCGGCTTCCTGTTATAAATCGTATTTGAATTGTTTATGTTGTGCTTACGGCGAGATCATTCGTTCTTGAAATTGGTTTCATAGTGTTGAAACGAGAATTTTAGTTTACAAAGATTTTACAAAAGTTAAGGAGTTATATTAAAAAATCCAACTTTTAATACATAATTATAATAAATTATTGGGTCTCATGCATTAAAACGAGTAAAAGCGCTGAGTTGAAGCAGGTGAGCAATTGCTCATAAAGTCGAGTTCTATCAAACAGCAATAGCTTTTGCTCAATTTCGTATGCATAAAAAAGAGTTCAAACCAATTGCAATTACTTGAGCAAAGGGAGTTCAAACGTGTAATTGTTATTGAAGTGTAAATATGTCGTCAAGTGAAAGTGAAGTAGAAATAGAACTAAATAATAATAAAAAAGTAGAAAATGACATTTCTAAATTTTTAGTGGAAAAAATAAAACAAAATAAATATTTTACTGTAAATTTTTTTTAATTTTGTTATTGAACTTCTGTGTTGTAATACATTTATATTAAATCACTTTTTCAGGCTCAAGTTCAATTAGTTCTAATATTTATTAGAAAAGAGTCAATTACCAAGTATAAAAAATAAAAAAAAAACAAACTATAGAAGAATGTGTAAAAGAAATTAAGCAGAAATTTGGAACTGAATTAACGGGGAAAAATATAATAATAAAAATAGCTAATATGAAATGTCGTATAAAAAATAAAATAGACATAAATAAAACAGGCAATAAAAAAATAAATTTAATCGATATTAGAGTATTAGAGTATTTATCTAAATATTTTTGTCGATTTTTCGCTTTATTTCCCTGAAGATGCTATCCGAAGGAGGGCGAAATATCGACAAAAATATTCGAATAAATAAACAAAATATATACAACAAAGGTAAAGAAAATAATAATATTAAATCAACTGAAGCAACACGAAACTTAGAGACTCCTAACTGAAAAAATGAAAGTAATAAAAACAAATATTTCTCTTAAAGAATATTTATAATTTAATAGCTGAAATTGTGTTGGTGGCGACATTAAAACTGATTTAATAAAAACGTCAAACACAGATGGGAAACACATACATATGTATGTTAAAAAATTAATAAAGTTGAACGGTTGTTCACTGTTGAGTTAAAACTAACTAATAAATATTTCTTATATCTAAACTTAAACCCAAAGAATTGATATTCTCCCGTCAGTTAAGTGTATTGATTTTTCTTTATTTCATTTGTTTACGCCAAATGTTGGCATCTGAACCAGCCGTCAACAGTTAGCGCAATTTGAATCCTTGAAAATGTTTATGTTTAGTTATTGTAAAAATTGTAAATTGAATATTGTTTATTTCTTAAACATTTAGCGCAATTCGAATCCCTAACATGTTTATGTTCAAACATTGCAAAGACTGCAAATTGAGTATTGGTTACTTCTTAAATTGTGATACGGTTGTTGCATTGTTTTTCTTTGTTGTGTAAGTTTTACATATGCATACAAAATTTTCAAAAAACTTATTTTTTCAATTTTGAAAGCAATTAGCATAAACTACTAAGTGTACTAAAAGAAATTACCCTAAAGGTAAGTACTGTGTTCGAAACTGCGGAAAATGTTGAGCAACATTGATTTTTTCGTACGGAAAATTTGACATGTATGTATCTGTTATTTTACCCATACCGCCGTTTTTACACAATTTAACGAGTTTTTCATTAAAAGTATGCTGCATTGTTTTACGTTTGTAAACAAAACCCATAGGTATGTTTTGCAATTTGGATTGTGATGAGAAAAATTTAATTATAGAATAAAAAGTTAATTTTTTATACAAATATATCAAAATGAACAAAGAAGTCCCAAATAATTTTGTTTTTCTTCACGGCTGATATCAGTTCCCGCATTTCTGTCGCACTGCAGCAAAGTTAACTGGCATCACTGTATCATGTGTGTATGTGACAACACATACACACATGAGACGCATCGTTTCCTAACTTTTTTACAACTTTTTTACAACTGGTGGTGGTTGACACTTAGATTATTTTTAATAGAGATGACTGACTATTTTAACATTACGATTTCCTAGGAGGTAGTCAATTGTCCGACTGTGCAATACTTTTCAACTAACTTAAAGTTAGGTACTTAAAGGTCAGTACCCACAGAAAAAAATTTACAAATCAAAGCTGATTTTACATTTTTTGGTGTCAATATTTTACTTTATTAAATTAAATTTCATTCATTCTGCTTTTTTTTAGCCCCTGCACTCTGGACTGGATCGCAAAATTTTTGGCATAAATTCGAAATTTTCATGGAAATATTTGTTCATTTCAATTATATTTTCTTGAAGTGCATACCCTAGGTACAACATTTCAGTAAATAAAAGTTATATGATGGTAACCCTGAACTTTTACAAGGGGTACAAACTCCAATCTATACGTCAGCTGTTGGTATTCACAAAAAAGCAGAAAAAGTTAGCTCAGCTTTATAATAACCGAAAGCGACTGCCGGCAAACAAAAAAAAATTTGATAAATATGGAAATTAAAGATAAATGTGTGTATATTATTAAAAACTAATAGCAATTGCTTTTTATTTGTTAAATGTTTTTGTGAATTGTTTTTGGTGAAGTCCTAAGAAAAAGAAAAAATTAACCAAAACACCAGTTTATAGTGGAGTAAAAACTAACTTTCGCCCAATTTTGGCCAAAATTTAATTATGCTTAAATATACTTGAAAGTGTACATTATAACGTGCTATTAACAGCTTTTGCCCAATTTTGCCCGTTTTTCATAAATTTGTGGATTTTTAGGTAGTACATTTGAGTTCAGTGATGCTACCCTGTTCAATGTGTGGCTAGACAACAATCGAAATGAAGATGCAATTTCAAACTAGATTTTTGAACAGCTTAAATCTGAAACTATGAGCATAGACACAAAAGGTTCTGTAAAGAAAAAAGTCAGCAATTTTACTCGCTTCATCAAGAAAAACTTACCTAAATGCAATAGAACTGTCCCAAACTTTCAATTATTCATTAGAATTAGACGTAGAGGATGACTATTTTTTAGAGTTCCGTACTCATCAGAGTGAAACGGAACCCTATTACGGAGACAAGTACGTCCGTCCGTCACAGCGTCCATTCTCCGAAACGGTAAGAGCTAGAGAGCTGAAATTTTCACAGAATGTTGTTGTACCTTGCCGCTACAACAACAAATACTAAAACCAACAACAAGTCGAAAACTACCAGGTGTCCCCATACAACGAAAAGTTACAATTAGCTATAACTCTCAAACCGTAAAAGATAGAGGGCTGAAATTTGCATAGTGTATGTATTTATAGATGTTCTACAACAACAAACACTAAAACTACCATTAAGTCGAAAACTACCAGGTGTCCCCATACAGCGAAAAGTTACAATTAGGTATAACTCTGGAACTGTAAAAGATAGAGAGCTGAAATTTGTGTATGCATTTGTAGATGTTCCACAACAACATATACTAAAAGCAACAACAATCCGAGAACTACCAGGTGTCCCCATACAACCAAAAGTTACAATTAGCTATAACTCTTGAACCGCAAAAGATAGAAAGCTGAAATTTGCAAAGTGTATGTATTTATGGATGCTTGTCAACAACAAATGCTAAAAACAACAACATGTCGAAAACTACCAGGTGTCCCTATGCAACGTAGAAAACATTAGCCGTAACTTTCAAACTGTAAGAGATAAAGATATGAAATGTGCACAATATATTTACTCGCATATGGCTTACAATAGCAAATGCTAAAAACAACAACAAGTCGAAAATTACCAGGTCTCCCTATACAACGTAAAGTAACAACTAGCCGTTACTCTCGACCCGTGAGAGACAGAGGGATGAAATTTGCACAATATGTGTATTCACATATGCTCCATAACAGCACTTGCTAAAAACAACAACAACTGTAAAACTACCAGGTGTCCCTTTACAACGTAGAGTAATAGCTATAACTCTCGAACCGTAAGAGGTAGAGAGTCGACATTCGCACAGTGTATGTATTCTCAAATGCCTTACAACAATAAATAACAAAAACAACAAGTGGAAAATTACTAGGTGTCCCCATACAACATAAAGTAGCTTTAAAAACAGAGAGATGAAATTTATAAAATATATATACGTACGGAACCCTAAGAGTGCGAGCCAGCCACGTACTTGACTCAATTTATTTATTTTAACGCATATATTAAAGAAAGCTATATACATATACATATACATATACATATACATATATATATATATATATATATATATATATATATATATATATATATATATATATATATATATATATATATATATATATATATATATATATATATATATATATATATATATATTTAAGGATTCAGGTATTTTTAAGTCCATTACCATACTATATTATATATAACTTTAATAAAACGTTTTCAATTTAATAATATTACTTTCTCAAATAAAAACACATTGGTATTCGAAATTTCAACTGACGCATACTATAACTATCAAATGTACCAAGTTTCAATTCTGTAACTCTATTTTTAGACTTTATGCCAAAAATTTGGCGATCCAGCCCAGTGTGCTCTGGTGGGAGTTGAACAAATAAGCCTCAAGACTGGCGAGCAGCCAACATACCCACTCAGCTATCGCAACATTTAAAACGAATGCGACAATAGGCAATTTAATTAAAGAGTTATTTACCGTGTATGTGTGTATGTTGTTATTTGAATTTTGGGTTAACTCTGCCGTACGTTTCAGCTAGCTTATAGCCAATACACAAAAGGTGAATTACAAATCGATTATATTGTAGCTAGTCCATAAAAGTTAACGTAAAGTTAATTATTTTAGTCGACTACTCAATGTCCGACATGGTTGTATGTTGTCAAAGCCAAGTTTATGGTTTCTGACAGTAGTTCTGACATAAAACTACATGTATACATCTAAAATGTCATTCTCATTAGCAGCTGCTCATCAAACTGCTTGTTGCTGGTTCGAGCCCGTCTTGTGCCTTTGGCTTTTCTTGTTATTTTTTTATTATAAAACAATAAATGTGGTAAAAAATTTAACTTTTTTTTGTTAATATTTAGATCAATAAGTTGTCTGGTGGCACGACAATCAGTGCACGAAAATAGGTATTTTGTGACAAATTTTCATATACCCTTTTGTCAAAGGGTATAAAAGTTAAACCGAATTTTTTTGCCACTTTACAACGATTGTGATTCTTAATTTATAAAACAGTGCAATACGTTGTCAAAGTTGTTTCATATAGAGACTTTTTTTCTTTACAAATAAATAATGCATGGAAAACATAAAAATGTTGACTCTGACGGAAGAATTTTGCGATTAAGCTCTTCCTGTTTTGAACTATCGTTTTCCCTCGCCGCGTTTTTTTTTTTGCAAATAAAAAGCGAATAAAAATTCAAAAACTTCTGTGTATTTGGTTCTCATTAGCTGTTTCTGTGTCCTTTTAATTGATTGCAATATGTACAATGCAAAGCATATAAATTAAAAATTTAATTTCATCAAATATTCTTCTAACATATAAATAAAAAAATTTCATGTGAATGTCAATTTATTGTTGTGTTGTAAATAATTCTTACATGCATGTGTATTTCGTTAATAGTTATCAGAAATGTTTTGCTTACATTTTGCATATGCATCTACTTGTGTCTCTTGAAATATTCTTCTAATTTTTCTATCCTGTGACAATACCTACATGTGTGTATGTACATATATAATTTTTTTGGTGGCTGTATAACATGCGGAATATTAAAATCGCAGCACTAATTGTAAAATATTTTATGTCTGTCGATTAAAAAAAATTTTACTACGGAATAGTAATTTATTTTTGCATTAATAGTCTGCGCCAAAAAATGTTGTCAAAGTTTTAATTTCGTATTAAAATCTTTTAAGCTAATGCGTAAATTTTCGAAATTTGACCTCTACCAACTGTAGCGTACTTGCAGCGAATTCAAAAGACTTACCCTTCTACATGTTGTTAAAGAGTCGTCTTTTGATATTAGTAGCAATAAGAATATAATTTTTAATTTTATAGTGATCTATATAATTTACAATCGTGATAATTTTATTGGGCTTTCTAGATAAATTTTCACTTCCTCATATATGATAAAGGTTTTTTGTGATAAAATTATGAACAGTTATGAACATTTTTGAAGAAGACAAGAAAAGTAAAGTTGAAGACTTGAAGCATGTAACGCAACGCGAAGCAAAAGTTTTATCTGACACGGCCTTTAGTATTTCGAAATAAATACTTAAAAGATCGAGCGTGGCAGGCAGTAGATGCTGCAACAGGCGTGTCAGGTATTTTTTTCTTTTAGTGTTAGTCGTGTCGTTTTTGATATTTGTTCTTTTTAACGTAGAGGATCATTGTAAATGAAGATGGAAATCGCTGCGCGACCGCTTTGTACGTGAAATGTCATCCAATAAAATGAGGTCTGGAAGCTCTGCTGAAGAGAGAGTGGAATGGATTTACATGGAATCAATGCGATTCTTAACAAAACATGTTTCCCCAAGAAAGTAAGTTGAACTTATTACTATGAAAAACTTTGGTTGTAAGTGATCCACGTGATGCGGCGACATACAAAAATTAACTTCATTTTTATATATAGCTAACGTGGCGGCCACAGTATTTTTCATATCGTTTACAACAATGTGTTGTCATGTATGTATGTATGATTTTTAATAACTTTTTTTGTAGAACCTAGTCCAATTTTCAATGGACGAACATTTCAAGTGATGAACAACCTTCTTGCAGCCAGATACCACCCATGTCTCAAAACGAAGAGGTAATAGATAAGGAGTACTTAGAATACTCCGAATTCAATAATAGCCAGTCCGGTGAAGACACCAGCAGCATCAAAAGCACAAAACGGCAACGTGTTGTCAATGAATTGCGCGAGAGATTTGAACGGTTGTGTGGAACGATTGAATCAGTTATTGCTGCAAAAGCTGAAAACGTTCCCTCAAGAAACAGTGCATTTTTAAAACTGCTAGACGAATGCCTCCAGAAAAAGTCGGAAGAAGTACAAGACCGATTAAAAATTGAGCTGCTTACGTATGTTCACAACGCCATTTAATATTAAATCATAAATGAAAAAATTTACTTCAACTTCGTTATAACTGTTCATATTCATTTAATAATCACCTCCCTCAAATTTAGATCTTTTTCTTTTAACAAGCTGTAATACAAACTGCTGTAATATTCAACTTCATTAGTATTATATTTAAAGAAAATATGAATTTTAAATGTGAATTTATCTCATTGTTTTGTTATGTTATGTTATGAATATTGTTATTTTTTTTCTTCAAAATGCATTTTTTATTAAATTACTTTTTTTCAGGCTTAAGTTCAACCCTTGGTTTATCACTACTTTTTAATTAATATCAGTTAAGTTTTGGTTGCCGAGTGGTTAAAGCGGCTGTGCCAAAAATTGTGAAATTTGACACGTCCAAAGTTCATAGGGTGCTGATGAAGGGTGTTTGCTACCCAGAAACAGCCGGTTGTCCACCGAGCTACTAAATTTTACTTTTCTTTACTTAACTGATATTAATTAAAAAGTACTGATAAACCAAGGGTTGAACTTAAGCCTGAAAAATTAATTTAATATAAATGTATTACAACACAGAAGTTCAATAACAAAATTAAAAATTTACAGTAAAATGCATTTTTTACTTTTCAACTCATTTATATGAAATACATATACTAAAATCCAAAAGGCCCTAAGTGCAAAAAACAAGATAACAATCAATTATGTATATGTACTTCATTTCAATTATGTATACATATGTATTTCATATAAATGAGTTTCATATACATACATAAGTGAGTTGAAAAGTAAAAGATAAAATTTTTGTTATATTTACAATCACCCCTATAATGAATACAATTCCCACCTATTCCCTATTTACATTTCACAAAATTGCAATTGACATTTTAAGCCAATTTTCGTAACGTTTTTTCTTTTTCATATGAAATCGTAATAAGATTTCTTTAATTTCAAAGATTTCCTATTAATAAATTTCAATTACAAATTTTCTGAATTGGGAATGGGAATTTTAGTCATGATAGGGTTGAATATATTTGAAGTGTACCTAATGTGATTTAAATTTAACAAAAAAGCTTACTTTAACATGTATTAAAAAAAAATAAAGGCAATAATAAACCTCTTAAGTTTTGATTAAAAATTTGAAAATGGACTTTTTATTACTCTTTAAAATAACATTTTGCACAGTTTATTTATTAATTGGATTTGACATAATGTAGTCCTTTAGTTGATCTTTCAAGGCGAACGCATTTTTTGTTGCGTTATTGCAAGTCATTCGGCCATGGTTTCGCAACGGTGCTGAAACTTCACTCCGCCACAGCCTATTTATGACTTCGTCACCTTGAAAGCGATCTACATAATCAGGTGGACAATAACTGCCGTCGTGAAATTTAACAAAATTGTGCAGAACTACAGCGGCTTTTACCAATTTTTCTGCATTTTCTGGGTACATAAATAAGGGCGACAACAAAACTCTCCAGCGAGCGCACAAAATTCCAAAAGCATTCTCTATTACTCTTCGGGCTCGTGATAATCTCTTATTAAAAGTTTCTTTGTCAAGTCATAAACGAGTTCCTAGTTATAAAAAAGGAACATCAATATTTTTAAGTACATAGCTAAGAAGGTAAAGTGAATGTACATTCACATTCGGGTATGGACGCATAATACAGTTCTTAAGGGGGAATGCAGCATCACCAATCATGAAATAAGGGAATATGGTGCGAGTTTCAGGTAGATAAGCATCTTCAGGTAAGTCTAGATTACCATTCAATAACCTTTGTCCAAAGCCAGAATTCCATAAAACTCCACCGTCACTTTGGGAACCATACGCCCCAATATCCACAGTCGTGAAAGTATAGTTGGCGTCGCAAGTAGCGAACAATAGAGTAATTTCCCTTATAATTGTAATAAAGAGATCCTGAATTGGGTGGACATGATATTGTGATGTGCTTTCCATCCACTGCACCAACACAATTTGGAAAGTTCCACATGCTGTGGAAATCTTCGGCAATGCGTTTCCACTCATATTTTTGCGGAGGTGACAAATAAATTTTTCCTAATTCCTCCCAAACAGCTTCACATACCTCAGTTATAATGGTGGTTACTGTGGAGCGTCCCATTTTAAAAGCAGTAGCAAGTGTTTGCTTACTATCTCCGTGCGCCAGATAGCTAGAAACAGTACATACATAAATTTAGTTTAGGTTTTTTAACTGAATTGTTTGTTATGACTCACGTTAGTGTTAAAAATAGTCTGCAGGATGCAGATATCGATGGTCTGTTTGACATTTTTATAAGGCGTGCTTTAAAAGTTCCAGCAACATATCAAAAACTGCGGGAGTCATCCGGACACTCTTTTGGAACTCCTCTGGATCTCTTTGATGCATTTCTTCAAAACTGCAAGCAAATAGGCCTGTGTAGTCGCGATCTTGGTAAAGTCTTATTACCCAGAACCTACGCGATGAAATTCGTTCTAACAGGCCCAATGCTTCATGCATTAAGAGCAAAATTACAAACAATTCCAATAAATCGTCTAATAACATTTTAAACTTATATTTTCAAACCAAATAATTTAATAAAAAAAAAAAAAACACTTCAATATTTTATTGATAAACAAACAATGCGCGGGTCTTGTCAAAGTTTTTATTGTGACATACACTTTTTGCTTTACGCTTTTCTTTCAAAGTTATAAACGTCACGCAAAGCAACAAAGTTTTATCTGACACGGCCTTTACTGGCTTGAGTACATACCATGGCTGTTTCACGACCACCACGTCGCTCATCAGCATCCAAATTTGCTTCGAACCCAGGCAATGACTAATTGTATACTGCTTTTAAGCAGCAGCGCATAGCCATCCTACCGCTTGGGCTCTTCGTAACTGACTGTCTATATTTAATCTTGTTGATCAACTTCTCACTATGTATATCGTTGTATTTTTCTGTTGATTTGAATATATTTTATATCCTCTCACCATTATCCAATTGATTTTTGTGCTGGCACCTGTTATATCAGTGATAACAACGGTTTCAAACTCTTCACCAGGCCCAGGAGAAGTTCTAGACTTTTTACCACTTTTTTTAAGATTGACACCACTGTGCGACACCAAGTAAATTAAAATTCTATCAGTTATCTGTTGCTGGCTTCCAATAGATTGCAAAGCCCGGAAATGGGAATTTACTTCGTCGCTCAAGCGACGAAGACTAACAGCGGATCTATTAACCGCGGAGATTAATGCAAATATTTCTTTAATATATATATATGTGTTTCAAAACTCTGAAGTTTGTTGTCCAATCGATTTTTTAATAACACCAAAGTTTGTTCGTGATTTGTCTCATTTAATTAAATTGAGACGATTGAGCCGAGATCAGCTCTTAAGTAATTAAATTTTTCCAGTTTGGTCAACTCACCATTGTCATTGTTAACACGCGAAAATAATGAAGAAAAACTTGCATAAGAGCCATAAAATTTAGGAAGATGTATTTCAGGAACCTTTACAGTCTGTAACGGAGACGATTCGTCAAGCGAAAACTGATGAGTGTTGAGGACAGTGTTCTGGATTTGAGCGATCTGGCGTTTTACTGACTGTTGCTCAATGTCGAAGTATTGCGATTGTTCGCTTTCTAAACCAAAGAAAATTGTTTAGGGTGCCTCTATAACGTTATCTTATTCGAACAATGACTCGATCGAAAAGACGTAAGTGTTTTCATACAAAATCCGATTCTTCTATATCGGGCATGTCCTCAGCACTGCGAACACAAATGTGAAAATCAAGCACTTGTTCTTTTGCTATAGAGTGGGAGTTTTTATAGAAAAACTTTTATATTTATTTGTTAAAAAACTGGGAAATAAAACTAGAAAACCCACATATTTTTCGTTGTTATTTTATTTAGTAAATATATTAAGCAATTATCATATGTATGCAAGTATTTTCCTAAACAGTTCACTTGTTCTATTTTGAATTTTTATTGATATTCTTATTGGCGTTAAAGATTTATATTATTGAAATATTTTTAATGTTAATAACTTAGCTATAAATATTTTTTTTATTATTTTATATAATACCTTTTTTTTTTTGAACTTTTAATAATGGTAAAATCTTTTCGTTAGTTCTTTACAAACAACCCTATTTATTGAGTAATGTGAGTTTAACCGGAAGTAGTACTGCTTGTCCTTCAGGTAAACTTGGAATTAGACGTCTTGCTGTATGATGCATTAAAGATTGAAGTGTTACCTCTGCTGATATTTCATTTATCTGTAAGCCAATCGGAATCGCTTCTTTTTTTGCAATAGTAATTTGATTGTATGAAGGAAGTACATTAACATTGTGATGCTTCAAAGACTTTCGTAAAATGGAATACTTTTCCTTTGATAATCCCAAGTCCAAAAATAATGCTAAAACTTCTTCTAAATTATACTTTGCAGGATAAGTATTTGGTGGAGTAGATATGCTCTCTTTTATCCTGTGTAGACGTTGTGAACTTGCTATCGAGACCGCCTTTGTGATGTCTGATTTTGCCTGGTCTTTTACGTATTTTATAGAAAACGCTTCTGATAAATGATGCGTAGTTATTGAGGCGGTAGCATCTTGAATTTTCCCTTTTCTTGTATATGGTGCAGAGTCTTCAAGAGATTTTCTCGGTCTACCTCTTGTTTGGCGAGTAGATGTATGAGGATATTCAACTTCTAAAATAGTTGTGAATTCATCTAACCAAGCAGAACTTTTTTTCATAAAGTTTTTTTTGTGCGATTGGGTGCCTGCCATTTTTTCTTCAAGAACTTATCTAATGAATGAAGTCTAGCTTTCAGATCCTCGTTTTGTTCCGCCTCTGTGAAAATGTTCAACCTTTGTTTAACAGGTAGCTTAAAAGTACCTTCACCATCGGAGTTTCTAAGTAACTCAAAAATCTCGGAATTTTTCAGAAACATCTCTGTTCTTTTAATTTTCGTCTAACACAATTTAAATAGTGAAAATAAATAATTTATTTACTGTCGTACGTATTTGTTACGTAACACGTTTTATCGCTGCACTTGCTTATTGAAAGGAATCTTAAGACTAACTTAAAAATATAATATAATATTTATTGTGATCAAGTGTTTGTTTTTTAGGTGGTTGTTTTGTTAATATTATTTCTTTGCTTAGGAAGATCGCCATCCGTAATAAATATTTTCTTGGCTCAATCTTAAGTCTAGACCATGATACAACTAACAAGGTAACCTTTTCGCTACAGTAAGAACAACTTCAATAAAAATAACATGCATTTTGTTTTTGTACTACTTATGCAAACTGTCAAAAAGACGCCACTTCTACATTTACAGAAGAGAGATGCACTGAGCTTACGCGGATTTGCTATCTCGTTTTGGCTGCCTTTCATCTCTGCAATCTCTTGACAACCTAAAGTAGGCAGCTGAATAACGGTTTAGCTGACGAGGCTACCTTGTTAAGTATCACGGTCTAGACATATTTTGGTGATTGTTTTCCTTGTGTGCTTGAAGATACATACATACATCTGTCAACAGATTAATAAGTTAACATTTCAAATGTTAACTTATTAATGTTAATGTTATTATTTTTTAGTATTAAACATGTTGTATACGGTATTTAATTTCTATTATTCGAACTTTTTCTTATTTAATTATTTCTGTATTAAGTTTATTAGGCTCAAGTTCTTTCTATATTATCTTTGTGATTGATATTAATTAAATTAGACAAAGAAAACATCAAAGACATTTAGCAGGGTGGACAACTAGTTGTTTCGAAGCCGCCACACTTTCTTGTCAGTACCCGTCTTGGAACTCAGGGGCTCATGTTTCTAAAGCGACAACCATGCCACTCAGCCACCTTTGTCTAATTTAATTAATATCAATCACAAAGATAATATAGAAAGAACTTGAGCCTAATAAACTTAATACAGAAATAATTATATAAGAAAAGAAATTAAATACCATTAAAAGTCGCTGGGCACAGCAGAACATGTTGTATACGTTTACATGGAAAATGTTGGTTGTAGAACTTGTATGTTAATTTGTATTTTGTTTTTTATATTTATGTTGTTCATGAATGTTGTTAATACATTTTAAGGCGGGAAAAATATTTTTGAATTTTTTTTTTAATGTTTATTAATCACATTTTTTCAATAATTTGTTTTTGTTTTTGAATTTTATAATTATTTTCCTGAAGATGCCAACAAATTGTTGGCGATATATTGAAAATAAATATAATATAAAAATAAATAATTAATTTAACAATATAAAGATCAAATAATATAAAGATAAACCAATAATCATATTTTTTATATTTACGATTTTGGAATATTATTGAAATTATATTAAATTCGAACTGAAATTTATATTTGAATTCAAACCGATAGTTTTAAGTTACAACCGTGTTACCGACAGAATGTGTAACATTATTGTAAACATGTAAGAAAAATTAACATGCGAATTATTTACAGACACTCTTGTCAAATCTAACCGTCAAAATCATTGAAAAGAGCCTTCGTGGAAACTATTAAAAGAAATTTTTGCCACTTCTCATAACACACTTAAGCTAAAAGGTGAGCATCCTATGCTGCACAAAATAAAGCAACTTATTTCTAATTCCTAAAAATAATATCTTCTTTTTTCTGTTTCAACGCATGTGTGTATGCATAAATAATATCATATCACGGAGATATATATTATTGCTTACAAATTGAGACGAACATAGCAGCATTGAGGGAGATTTCAGCTAATCTCTCTACTTGTGAGATACAATTTTGCTATCGAAGTTTGGCCAAACATTCGAGTAGAAATTGTACACCACCAAAAAAATTGTGAGTAGTATTGATATTTAGTTAAAAGTCTATAAGCCGTTTTACGGGCGTGGCAATCTTTGCATGCATTTGTTTTGTAGTGTCGGTAGTTCTTTATTAAATGCTTTTTGAATCTTGGCGAAATCTTTATTTAGATAAAAGTTATATGACTTTTAATGAAAAAAGTCATATGTATCCATAACACTACGTATTTTCGCCTTAATAACGAGGTTGTGATAGTTTTTTCTTTCTGGCAAGTGAACGGGCAAGAGCGTGCAGCCAAATTTTTTTTACGTTGTTAGAGTACAAGAAAGACAAAGTGCTCATAGCAATACTACCTGAAACTTCGTGTGACTTTATTAGTTCTACTCTATTTGATTCGCAAAAACTACCCAAATATAGAGCTTTTGAAGAACTCCGCCTAGTAACGAAAAAAAAACTCAAAACATTTTTTTGTCGAATTTAAATATTAAGCAAACAACATTTTTTTAACAAAATCAAGAAAGTTGTAACCGGTTACAAACTTTGTGTAAAAAATAAATCTGAAACCTAAAGCTTTTAATCCAAATTTACTTTTTTTCACAGTCAAAAAAAATTATAAACTTTGAGCGGCCACAACACCCACAATTTTCATTCTTTTTAAGAACTGCTTTTTGATTTTTGATCAGTAAAATATAAATTAGAATATGATTTACCTTGTTCTCCAAATTTTATAGTCAAAGTTTTAATTTTTGCCACGTTTTTCAGAAAAATGAGCCACTGTGCGTTATAGCTCTATATCTCAACTAAGAAAATGTTCAAACTTTAAAATTTAATTAATTTTAAATCCTTATCTCTTATAATACGAATAAAAGAAGTCTGCTGGTCTAGTTTTCATTTTTCGGGATATTTAGAAATGTAAATATATAGCCGAAATATAGCGCAAACCGATGTTTGAAGAAGCTTGTTTTGTAAGCAAACTGAGATCTCGTTTGACGCTAAACAGCAAACCTGGTAACAAAACAGTTGCTAAAATGCGTAAAATGACAATATTTCTTCACAATCCTCGTATGATTTGTATTCTTGAAAGTATCAAAAAGTAAAAGCTTTTTCGAACGTCTAAAATTGAATCTAATTATTCATTTGCTATAAGAGTAAATTGAAATGTATTATTTTACGCCTAAAAAGAAACCGTAAGAGTGTTGCGAACCGGTAACATTTCCTTCTATATTAAAGGTTTCTTCGAACATTTGTGATTCTCATTGTGTTCATGGGAATAATAGAATACGTAGCTAAGTTTTAAACATTATTTCAAGTTATTTCGAGTCCACCAACGAGTTGAGTAGCCTCAACGAAATGTCGGCGGCATAAATACGGCTGAAAAAGACAGAAAACAATTATAAAGTCTGTCTTTAGACCTAAAATAATAAATTTCAACTGGCTCTTGTGGCAAATAAATAATTAGATTAATTTTTAAATATTCAGAAAACTTTTACTTGTTGATACATACTTTCAAAAATACAAACCGTAGTAATCGACGATAACCCGTTGTATCAAGATACAAAAATAGTGTTGCGAGACGATAAACATTTTTTCTGCATTAAAAGTTTGCGATTCTCATTGTGTTCATAGCAGAATATGTATTCAAACTCCAAACATTCTTTTAAGTTTTTTCGGCTCTACTGACGAGTTGAGTAGCGTCAACAGAATGTCGTCGGCGAATGTTTTCGGCTGCTGAAAATGACACAAAGTAACTAATAATTAAAATAATGCCTCAAGTAATTAAAGTAAAAAGTGAGATTTTAGATACTTTATTGAGCAAGAATTTACATCGAGAAGAACTGAAAATTCTTCTTATTTTCTCTGTCTATATTGCATAAAGACTGAAGTTTTGACTTCTAAAGTGTAGGCAGACTTTTTCTTAAATAAACAGAATATTGACTGAATTAAAAATGTCCATCTGGCGAGGGTATAATGTTATTTTCAGTGATGCGTACTTACTGCGCAGTATTTCAACTTTTATTTCAAATAAAGAAGATGTCATACTAAAGTGATTGTTTTGATTTTATTTAATAATTATCTGTTATCTTATAACTAATTTTTTGTATTGATTTCAGTTTTCATAAAATTTATGTATGTATGTATGTAGATAGAAGTTATTTCAGTTTTAACTGGGAATTGTTATATGTATAATTTTGTGATGTTTCTCTTGCTTTAAGTAAACTTTTTAGCTTTCGTTATCTATTTTGTTAAGGCCAACATACATACATTATGTAGTTTGTGTTGTAATTTGGTTAGCTCTTGTCGAGTAAGATTTTGTATTAATAATAATAATAATAAAGTAATATTTTGTGTTAATAAACTACTTTAAAAGTTTGTTAGTCATGCAATATTTTATATAAGCAAATTATTTTTGCTTTGAAAACGAGTTTTTAAAAGTGTAATTTTTCTATTTTTATTTAGCCATTGTAGTTGTAACTGCCATACATGGGGGGTTGAGTGGGATAACTTTTGACGCTACCGGTAGTAGCTGAAGCATATTGCGAGGAAGTTGATGATTTAGAAGAAGGGTTTTCACTTAATAAGCCACCGAAGTTACGTGAAGAAAGTATATCACCAAGTCCACCCGTGCTACCACGATTAGAGCTAGAAGTGCCGCCGACGCCACCCAAAAGACTGCCAAGAAAACTGCTGGTGCTACTGCCGCCACTACTACCACTGCTACTACCAGTACCTGATAAAACATTGCTCAGGAAACTGCTGGGGCCGCTGCTTCCACTGTTGCTACCACTACCACCAGCTCCAGATAAAACGTTGCCTAAAAAGCCTCCCAAGATATTGCTGCCTGTTGAAGATCCTGCAGAGCCACCATTATATTCCCCACTAGGTTGATAGCCCCCACTGGGCTGAGCTGCGGGAGTCTTACCACCACCACGCAAAGAATTTGCTATCTGGCCTGCAATGATACCAGAAACAGCTTGACTTACGGCCGGATTAGAGAAAAAATTAGAGAAAAATCCACCGCCACTTCCCTTTTCTTTGGGATTTGAAGGCGTGTTATGTTCACCGCCACCACTGCTGCCGCCATAACCAGGAGCTGGAGGTGTATATCCCGGTCTGGGTTGATAGCCACCAGCACCGCCACCTTGATAGCCAGGTGGCACATAACCACCATTATTATAACTGCCTGGTTGATAGCCACCACTAAAAGGATTATAGCCACCACTCATAATACCGCCACGATTATTGTCAGAGGGTAAGCTGGGATATAAGCTATGGCCACCAGCCGAGAAACCACCACCATATCCATTACTACCGCTTCCGCCACTGGCGCCACCACTATGAGTGGGCAAAGGAGCACTAGGTGAATGTGACGCGCTAGGCAAGTGTGAATTGTGTGTGCTACCACCGCTTACTGTAGTCAATAAAAGCAGTGCAGTGTCAAATTTTGTTATTAAGGCAGGTATTTGTGTTTTAATCACAGTGTTTGCAATATGCCAATGCGCAGCACGCAATGTATTGAAATGAAATTAAAAATCACAGTTAAAGTATAAGGAAATAAAGCATAAAAATTAATATAAAAAAAAAAACTTGAAACACATAAGATGAGGTATACATATTGGATAAGTTGATTGTATATAGACTACGGATCATTGTATATATTTATACTTTATCTTATTTATTTATTGTACGTTGTATATGTACAGATCTTACGCTTGGGGCTTGAAAGGGTTTTTATTTTCAATTATTTAACACCTACATGTTTGACTTACCCTGTAATACATTAACCTTAAAACATTTTAAGGTTAATATATTACAAACTCCTGCTCACCCTAAAGTAACAGCCTATCTACAACTTTATTATTGAATCGGTAACCTCTTTGCTAACCATTTCGTTCAGGTTAGTTCGCCCTTAATACGAGTATATGGTTGTAGCACAAATTTTTCTCAATGCTCTACCATTTCTGAAGTTTAACATCAGTATATCAACTCAAAAAACATAATTATTATAAGTTCTTCTAAAAAATTTCTTTTTTATTCATTTATTTATTTACTTATTTCATGCATCAAACTACTTACAGGCTTTTAAAATAACCTATACTAATATTATAAAGCTGAAAAGTTTGCATAGCTACCTGCTTCGAAGAGCTAACCTCCGAAACTACTGATCCAATTTTAAAATTTCTTTCTACAAATGAAAGAAATAAAAATGTCCTAACAGACACATACTATTTAAGGTTCCACGTAAATGCATAGAATATTGTCCACGCAGGTTAAACCTTCTATAGCCACAAAATGTAATTATCATCTGAGAAGATAATTTTTAAAAATATTTCCCCTCCAAGAACAAAGCGATTTAAATGTCAATTGAAATGCTGTTCTCCCTCCATTAATCCTGCAGTCTATCTTTTGGCTTTGCTACAGGTCATCGGCAAAATAGTTGAACCGATAACTACTAGCTCTCCGAAAATATGTAATAAATTTTAATAACAATTTGATGTGGTGTTCATCCTTCTCTATCTAAATGTTTTCACTTAAGACTATGACTGCCAGATTTAACGACTTAACGTCATTTTAACGACTTCTGGTTTCAAAACTAAGATTTTCCGATTTTTTTTTTAAATATTTGAAACGAACGAAATTAAATTATAACGGCCTAGTTCATAAACACATTATAAGAGTGTTATAACCAACTTATAAGCAAAAATCCAGAAAAGTGTATTCATAATCCACTTATAGCTTATTATGCTGCTTATAATCATTTAATAAATTGGATATTTTTATTGTGGCCTCTACCCAACTATAAGCGTTTAATAGTGAAAATTGTTGAATTGATGATTTTTTTATTTTAACAATATTTACCAATTTTTTGCTTCTTGAATGTGTATATGATTGTATTTCATTGTTTCTTACACCAAATTATCATTACATATTAAACTATGAAATTCGAAAATATGTACATACATACTTACTTTAAATTCTACTGATGATGTGGCGTAAGAATCAGTAATATACAGTCATAAAGACACTTTAACCCTGCAAAAATCATCTTATTTTTTTATCAAACAAAATTTGCTTTAGTTTTCATATAAATTACAAATGTTTTGACGAATTATATCGATACAATACACAAAGAAATACAGACGTACATAAATATGTATAGTACTATCTCTTTTGCAAATTTGAATTGACATGTACATTTGTACATATGTATGTATGCATGCATACACATACATATCTACGCACAAACAACAGTAGCGATCCTGCCTGTATTTACAATGTATACACACGCATTGGCCTCTACTTAACCATAAGCGTTTGATAAAGAGACATTCGTTAAGTTCATGAAGAGTTACGAAGAAGGAATTCATCAATAAAATCATTTTAATAAAAGATATTTGCCAATTAAATAATATTTACTACTTTTCATTATTTTTTCATGAAAAATATTTGCAAATAATTATAGTGCTGCACAAACAAATGCTAGAGAGTAAGTAGTCGACTACTTTTGGTAACAGACATTAAACAAATGTGTTTAGAAATAATTTTTTTTACAATTCAAAGCCTTGTATACATATTTTTCGCAATAAAAATAGGTAAACCAATAAATTATTTCATATTCGAACAAAATTATGTTATATAAGTAAATAATATTTTGCATTTTTCGAAGCTACGCAAATAAACCGTTTCTTACATACATCTCATATATGCAGCACTAGGCACAAAATGAGAGTAAACATTGCATGGCATTGCCAACAATAAAGTACAAAAGTAACAAAAGAGTTTATTAGTTATTTCACGCATATAATGTGTTTATGAATTGAATTTCTTATGTGTTGCTTATAACACTGTTAGTGTATGATAACTATTACCAGCTTATAAGCTGAAATAAGAAATTTTTATGAATTAGGGGGTAAGAATTTAGCGAAAAGAGGCCTGAACTAAAACGAGATAATTCCATTAAGGAATTAACACTCACACTAAGACTTATTCAAACTATTTTAAAATTACTACTTTGATCTGACTTTCTACATTGGCAGTTATAGCAGTGTTATCAAGTTAGAGAATTTATCCCCAAATGGAAGTAAACAATTTGCCTTGGGGACTAAGGAATTAGTTCGGAATGATTTTTTATGCTTTGGGGATTTTTATTTAACATTAAAAATATATCTATTATTCAGGGTTGTTTTAATTTATACGTATCATAATTCATTTGTTTGATAACATAAGTTTGCTTTGAACAGAAGTTTATTCATGTTACTGGATCACCGCCTTAGAGACTTGACAGAAATATCATCACCAAGAAACTCCTGCGTTCGATGAGTTTTACAGCAATGGGTAAGACCAAAAGATAGGAATAAAATTCGGTATGAGTTACCCGAATTTTTGAACTAATAGTAATTTACGCTATTAAAATAATAGTTTGTTGAACAAACGCAAAAAACATTAAAATCATATTGGTTAAGCCAACTGTGTAAATTAGCACAATGAATTTTTTTTACTATTATAGGTATGTACATATGTATGTACATATGTATATATTTTTATATTTATGCATTTTTTGATGAACACTTTTTATACAGACATACATATACATGTATGTATGTATATGTAACTGAATTATTATAAATGAATGTGAATTAGAATTGAATTTAACGGATACGATCTTGCATTTTTCTATTACATTGGAGTCTGAAGTATCTAACATTAACATAATTATATTAATTTTATCTATAATTTTTGACCTTTATTGTTAAAATTAATAAAACTATTTTTTAAAGCTTAAGGTCTTTTATTTTTCTTTATTAATTTTTCGATATTTCGCTAACAATTTGTTAGCATCGTCAGGAATCTTTAATTGTTTTTATTTTCTATTATTTTGTATAAACAATTTTTTAAACAACAAAATTCTACAACCACATACAACCATACCTACATACATACATACATTCCATGTTTTGAAAAAATTTTAACAAACACAAACAAATATACAAAATTCAAAAATAATTTCTAGATACACATACGAACATTCATTCATAAATTTTACAAAATGAAAAAATATTTTGTCATATACATAAATCTTATTATACCATGTTCACACATGCGCCTTTATTGAGATAATCGCAATAAAGTTCATTATTGAGCTCAATATTCCATACAAAAAGCCAATAAAGTTATTGCTTAATAAACTCAAAATTGCTTTGAATATTGAGAAAAAGATGAAACACAACACTGTAAAAGATGTGTTTAATAAGCAAAAGTATACAATGCGAGATGAATGACGAGATAAATGTCAACAAAAGCAAACAAAACAAAATAATAATTTCTTATTTTCGTTTTAATTTTTTTTATTTGAAAATATTTTTCACTTTTTCTTTCTCACTACCAAAACAAAAACAACAAATTTTTTTCAGCTGTCAAATACTAATTGAGTTAGCGCAATATTTGTATGTATGAACGCAAAAAATATTATGTCAATAAACTGAATATTATCTCAATTAGAAATGCATGTATGAACAAGGTATTAGGTTTTATACCGAATATTGAAAGTTTTATACCGAATATTGAAAATAATATCTATGGTTGAAAACTTTAATATAAACAGTTTTACACCATAGCATTTATATAATATTTGGTATAAAACCTAAGATTTATATGACAAAATATTTTTTCATTTTGTAAAATTTATGAATGAATATTTGTATGTGTATTTATAAATTATTTTTGAATTTTGTATATTTGTTTGTGTTTGTTAAAATTTTTTCAAAACATAGAATGTATGTATGTAGGTATGGTTGTATGTATTTGTAGAATATTGTTGTTTAAAAAATTTTTTATACAAAATAATAGAAAATAAAAACAATTAAAGATTCCTGACGATGCTAACAAATTGTTAGCGAAATATCGAAAAATTAATAAAGAAAAATAAAAGACCTTAAGCTTTAAAAAATAGTTTTATTAATTTTAAATTATATTAACATAAGTAGTATTTACATAATTAAGTAGTATTTACATAATGTTAAATTTATACTAAAAGCCTTAACCGCGACTGAAATAAAAATAAAAGAAGACTCTCAAACCAACAATCAACCGGTGAATTACTACATCAGCTCTACCAACACTTTCCCGCACACTAACAAATTTATTTTTTTCTCTATTTCATTTTCTCTCGTCCTTGTAATTTCTAAGCTCCGCGATAAATTGCAAGTTATAGGGAATTACTAATTGGACAGTAAATCCTCCCACACTTTTATTCACCAATCTTCTACGCTAAATAGGTTTGAATTATGATCTGTCGATGGTGATGAAAACACAGAAATACAAAATAATAGTGGGCCTTACCTACAGTCAAACACTAGAAACATTTTTATTTTTCAAAACTAAAATAGGCTTTAAGTTGAATCAGCTTTATATGGGTGCCACATTATTTATCGAAAATGCCAACTAACAAATTTCAACAAAATCCCATCTCTAAAGAGATGTCTCTCAAAAATTTTGTATGCATGTAAACAATCACCCCAACATATATATATATATATATATATATATATATATATATATATATATATATATATATATATATATATATATATATATATATATATATATATATATATATATATATATATATATATATATATATATATATATATATATATATATATATATATATATATATATATATATATATATATATATATATATATATATATATATATATATATATATATATATATATATATATATATATATATATATATATATATATACATATATATATATACATATCAAAATCTCTTGCAAGTGAGCTCACAACTTGCAGAAGTATGATGGTATTAGTAAAAAACTGTCAATGTATTGAGTTACTTGCACTTGTACTTGCGTGTGTACATGGGGGGTAAGTTAAAGACAACTTCTGCTGGTTTTAAGTTTAGAGCAGACTTTTGCGGGAAAAGTCGGCTATTTCTCATGTAAATTAAAATTTACTTTTATTTAGCAGTGATTAAAAATTGCTTAAAGCATCCTTTTTCGATGTCTATAGTTATGGCGCAGTGACTCTAACAAACACTCAGAAAATAAACAAGTAAGAGTGTTATATTCGTCCGTGCCAAATCTTATATACTCTTTACCTAAGTGCAATTAGAAGCTTTTCTATACAAATTCGTATATAAACTTTGATATCCCCAAATTTATTTGAAAAATAGGCACTTATGTATTTTGACCAAGCGTTAGCAAAAATCGGAAACTATAAATGCATTTTTTAGACAAAATAAATAATAATATGTTCATAAATTACTTAAAAGGACAATCTATTTTTAGTAATTAATGTTTGTAGCATACCACCGAAAACTTCACTTACAATTTATATTGCAAGTACTTATTGCCTGCATTAACTTATAACTTATAACATTAACTAACTTATATACATATCCGCCACTTTTTGCATTACATTATAACGCTTTCCTTTTTTTTGTGTGTTGTATAACTCATTATTACACAGCGACAACTATTAAGCCAAGAGGCTAGAGCTCGAATCCCAGATGGGCCGAACATAAAAAATTATTTTCAATATTTTTTTTTGCGTTTAACTGATGTTTGGTAACTCAAATGGGCATGAGCAAAATTTTATTAAAAATCATGCTAGATTCGTACAAAAATAACAATCTGATTCAATATCATAGTATAACACATCTATTTGCTTGTTGTACCTTTTTAGGGCTCCGTACTCATCAGAGTGAAACGGAACCGTATTACCGAGACTTCTACGTCCGTCCGTTCGTCACAGCCCCCATTCTCCGAAACGGTTAAAGCTAGAGAGCTGACAATTTGACAGGATATTGTTGTACCCTGCCGCTACAACAACAAATCGAAAATTACCAGGTATCCTCATACAACGAAAAGTAATAATTAGCTATAACTCTCGAACCGTAATAGAGAGAAAGCTGAAACTCGCACAGTGTACAGATGCTCTACAACAACAACTGCTAAAAACAACAACAAGTCACAAAGTACCAGGTGTCCCTATACAACGTAAAGTAACAATTAGCAGTAGCTCCCAAACTGGAAAAGACAGAGAGCTGAAATTTTGCACAATATATGTATTTACGCATGCCCTACAACATTAAATGCTAAAAACAACAAGTCGAAAACTACCAGGTGTCTCTATGCAACGTAAAGTAACACTTAACCGTTACTCTCGAACCCTGAGAGACAGAGGGATGAAATTTGCATAATATATGTATTCACATATGCTGCAGAACAACAAATGCTAAAAACAACAACAACTCTAAAACTACCAGGTGCCCCTTTACAACGTAAAGCAACAGTTAGCTATAACTGTCGACCCGTAAGAGATAGAGAGCCGAAGTTTGCATAGTGTATGTATTCCCAGACGCCTTACAACAAAAAATGACAACAACAACAGCAAGTCGAAAAGTACTAGGTGTCCCTATATAACACAAAGTAACAATTAAACGTAACTCTCAAGCTGTAAGAGACAGAGATATGAAATTTATACAATATACCATGATACAACTAACAAGGTAGCCTAGTCAGCTAAACCGTTAATCATCTGACTACTTTAGGTTGTCAAGAGAAAGCAGAGATGAAAGGCAGCCAAAACGAGATAGCTAATCCGCGTAAGCTCAGTGCATCTCTCTTCTGTAAATGTAGAAGTGGCGTCTTTCTGACAGTTTGCATAAGTTGTACAAAAACAATATGCTTGTTATTTTTATTGAAGTTGTTCTTGTTGTAGCGAAAAGGTTACCTTATTAGTTGTATCATGCAATATACTATCCCCCTAATACATAAAAATTATAACACTCTTATAAGACTGTTATTTGACATATTTGTATGGAAAATCTGTCAAACAGGAGCTTTATAAACCTGTTATAATTTTTATGAATTAGACGGTATGTATTCACATATTCCATTCCATACGTACATTACACATACGTACGGAACCCTAAGTGTGCGAGCCAGCCTCGAGCTTGACTGAATTTATTATTACAGTGACGATTTAAATCCTACTTTGCAATACAAATAAAAATGAGGTAGAAGATAATTACATAAAAATGATAAAAAAATTAATAAAAAAAGATTACTTAAACAGTTTTTTGTGTATATATTTTTATATTCCTCGAGAGTAATAATTTGCATTACTTTGGTGAGCATAAAAGTATGGGTTCTTACTTTAATTACAAATTCAAAAATTGTAATGCATTACTTTTGCGGCATCGTAAACAAACAAAAAATTCACTTCTGTAATCAGAAGTGTATTACGTTTTCTGATCACTTGTTTGGTAACCGAAGATTTTGGTGGAATTCGTATCAAATAACAAATATTGCATAAAAAAGATGTATTTTGCACTTTAGGGCAACCTATTTTAATAAAATTTATTTTTATTTTATTTGATCTATAAATTAATTATTCAAGCTTTTGATCTTTGGTTTTTTATAAAAAATAATTTTAAACAATTATTTATTTCATTTCTATGTTTCGCCAACAATTTGTTGGCATCTTCAGGAAAATAGTTTTAATTATTTTTCTGAAGATGCCAACAAATTGTTGGCGAAATATGGAAAATAAATAAATAATTGTTTAAAATTATATTTTAATTAAATTTTTGACTGTATGCTACTGCCTCTAACGTTGACACAATGTTTTTTATTTCATATATAGATGATTGACATAATAACCATGTTTTTAATTCAATAACCATGTTTTTAATTTTTTATTCTCTTTTCTGCAAATTTTTAACTTCTCGTACTCACAGTTTTACTATTCTCTTGTTTTTTCTCTCCCTTTCGTACACACACATTTTTCTTTAATATTCTTTGTCATTGCTCTGACAATGACGCCATTGTAAGGCGTTGAGAATTTATGCATCTTACAATATGCCAATGCCTGACAATGTACTAGCAATGATAACGCCAAAGTGTTCAGACGATTGACTGTTAACTGACAATTAATTGTTAGTTAGGTGGCCTGCCAATGCTTTTGCTTACAATATTGTCAGGAAGAAATTGTAAGTGCTCACGATTGGTTAAAAATATTCTAAATATTTAAAGATCTTACAATCGTCTATACGTAGCTTTAGTTTAGACATTGGTTATTAGCTAGCTAGGAGTAGGTTAGCAATCGTTATTGATAATTATTTGAATGCAATAACTTTAACATTGAGAGATAAATTTATGATAGATTTAGTGAAACAGGCCCAAAAGCTTATGAGAGATAACAGAGACATATTCATTTTGAAGGCAGATAAATAAAATACTATGATAGCAATATATAAGCAGGAATATGAAGTAAGAATTGAAAATATTGTAGGAGATACATCTAAATACCAGTTGATTAATAATTATTAATCCTTATAAGGATCCTACAGGCAAATTACAGAAGATGAATAATGATATATGTATTTAAAAAAGAAATTTTTACAGGTAATGAAAGGAATATAATAAAGACTAACTAACCTCGATTATATGGTTTGCCAAAAATTGACAAGCGATATTTTCCTATAATTAGGCATCATTTGTTCATTTATTAATTCTCCTTCATATGAGATTTGTAAATATATTAATATTTTATGAAAATTTACTGAGAATTCCAGATATAATGTTTAGAATTCTTCACAATTTAAGGACCGATTAAGGGCCAGCTATAGGAAATACTCAGAGATTGATTTCTTTCGATGTAGTTTCGTAATTTCTTAGCATACCAGTCAAGTACGATAGAAGAAAAATGTGATATAATAGCACAGCATACAAGAATTGATAAGGGTTTATTTTTACGCATTTTGAAAATCTGTATACAAGACAAAAGGTATTTTAAATATAACAATGGGATATGTACATAGATAGAAGAACTCCCAATGGAATCTCCAAATTCTCCAATTATTGTGGACATTGTGATGGAGAAGTTAATAGACATTATTATAAAAAAATTAAATTATAAAAAAATTAAAGCCAAGAATAATGACAAAATATGCGGATGATATATTTTGTATTATTCCAGATATAGCAGTTGATGATATGTTTACAACGTTGAATCGTTTTAATTCTAATATTAGGTGTACAATGGAGAAGGAGTGGAATTCAAGACTGCCGTATTTGGATACAGTGATAATTAGGAGAAATGATAGATTCATTTTAGATTGGTATCAAAAATCAACAGCATCTAACAGAATAATCAACTATTTTTCAAAACATAGTAGAAATATAATAGTTAACACAGCTAAAAATTTGGTGGAAAGGGTTCTTACAATTAGTGATGAAGAATTTCATGATAAAACCATTATTAAAATTAAAAATATACTGGACGATAATAATTTTCCTTGTAACCTTGTGACACAGTTTAGAAATAGGAGAACTCAAAATATGATTAGTGCAAGAGACCCAAAGATTTTGAAGACTCCATTATACTAGAGTTATCAAAAATATTGGCAGGATCTAATATATATATAACAAGGAAAAATATAGGATTGCCAATAGAGGTTACAAGACATTGGATAGAATTTTTAGTAAAACCATGGATAGAATTGATAAATGGGATCTGTCGCATTTCGTGTATAAGATTACTTGTCGGGGAAATGATTAAGAGCATAGCAATAAAGTTGATACAGGAACTACAAAGAATCAATTAAGAACAATAATTGCAGGCATAAGTCAGACCAAAAGTATAGGCATATTAATTCATAAAGAACAGCATTTTCTTCTCGTTGTTCTACGTTAAATCATTATCTTCACTTTGAGAATATTTCAGTATTAAGAACAGAAGATAGTTATTAAAATCATTACATACCTGTTAAGCTACGTATAGACGATTGTAAGATCTTACAATATTGTCAGCAAATGTATAGAATATTATTAACCAATCGTGAGTACTTACAATTTCTTCCTGACAATATTGTAAGCAAAAGCCTTGGCAGGCCACCTAACTAACTATTAATTGTCAGTTAACAGTCAATCGTCTGAACACTTTGGCGTTATCATTGCTAGTACATTGTCAGGCATTGGCATATTGTAAGATGCATAAATTCTCAACGCCTTACAATGGCGTCATTGTCAGAGTAATGACAAAGAATATTAAAGAAAAATGTGTGTGTACGAAAGGGAGAGAAAAAACAAGAGACTAGTAAAACTGTGAGTACGAGAGGTTAAAAATTTGCAGAAAAGAGAATAAAAAATTAAAGACATGGTTATTGAGGGAAGAATAAAGTATGAAGAATGGCATGTGTGTGTGTGTGTGTATTTTAATAATGACAATTGGCTGACAATTTTTGTTGCGTAGAAAAATCTAACATCACTGTAAGCTGACAATTTTCGTTGGTGGCTAAATTTATTGTCAGGCAATTGTCTGGCAATGAAATTGTAAGACTTTCTTGCAATTGTCTGAACTGATAATTTTCTTACTGCTGACAATTTTGTATTTCCAGTAGATTGCCAGCACTATGTTACGTCGTACAATATTGTAAGATCTGACAACCGTCCATACGAAGCTTTAGAGATTATTAACACACCACCAACTCAGAGAATAAATTTTGAGGTGGACACGGATAATTTAGCTCAAAGTTATATATGTTTAGTTAAGAATAGATGAAGAACTTAATATTATTAAAATTTTGGATATCTTATGGAAAACATTTATAAACATTACGTTAGTCTATGACCAACATTTGATATGTTGATTTATTTATTTTTTTATATTAGACATGTTGTAAACGTTAACATAGAAAATGTTGGTCGTAGAACTTGTCTGTAAATTTGTGTTTTTCGTTTTTATACTTGTGCTGTTTATGAATGTCGTTAATACTTTTCAAGGCGGAAAAAATATGTTTTGAATGTTTGGTAATCAAATTTTTTTCAATAATTTGTTTTTTGTTTGCTGAATTTTATAATTATTTCCCTGAAGATGCTTACAAATTGTCTGCGTAGTATTGAAAATAAATACATATAATTGCTTCCAATTATTGTTTAAAAAAATATCTTAGGCTTGAATTATGTATTTAATAGTCTCGAGATCAAATTATATAAAAATAAATTAATAGTTTCATATAAACTCCACTGTTCATTTATTGTAGGTATGTGATGAGTATTTATGTGACTTACAAAAATTTTTTTATCTTGGATTAGCACTCAGGGTACGACCCTTATATAAGCTGTGCAGCGTACCAGATATGGGAAAAGCGGTTTTGGGGAGGAAGAAAGTGGGAGTAGTGTTTTGGTACGTTTGATTTCAACATTTTTATATTGTAACTGCCGGGGCAATTTAGTCCGCAGACGAACCGTACGGCTAAAGAACTGCTTTGTTCTGTAATACGTTGTGTAATTCATTGGCAAATAGATGTACTCTTGATGATGTATGTGTATTTCGTGAAAATATGCGGGTTCCGCTGTCGCCAAAGAAAAATCCATTAAAATAGCGGTAAGACAGTGTAGCGCAGCCCATATTGGGACGATAATTTAGAGAATCAATAGCGTTGGAAAACTGCGGTCACTGATAAGCTTCTTCGCTCTCTCTTGCACACCGACGAGTAGTCCCAAAATAGTCTTTATGGCATCGGCGGCCCACACATGATAGTTGTGGTCCATTTTCGGTCGGATATAGGTGGTAAAAATAATGAGGAGATTGTGTGGTGTGCACCATTTCAAAACTCAAGGCACTTAAATGCTTCTTTGCCGATATGAAAAATATGTTCAGTCCAGCGAACATCGAGCTGAATATATATTCCAAGAGCATTAAGAGCTTCCGACTGGTCAATTTTTATACCATCCATGAGTTAGACGAGGCAGCATCCGCGGGCGTTCATCTATGTAAAGTGCGGTTAAACTTTGATGGCCGATGTTGATTTAGAATAAAAAATAAATTATTTAGGAAATTTTGTCATTAATTTTTATTATGATAATACTGGTATGGTTTAATTATGTATAGAACAAAATATCAGTCAAATAACCTCGAACTTGGCGGCACACCTTCATCCGATGGTCAAAATTTTCGATGACGCTGAGGCATAGTTTCATGCCGTTAATGTGTAGAATTATGTCATCCTTTAGCTCTTGAATTGTTGCTGGCTGATAGACGTGCACCTTTTCTTTTAAATTACAGTGACAAATAACATAATTGACATCGAAACCACGTGAGATAACACGACCATTGAAGTTGTCGCCCAAAAGAGCCATTGTAATGTGTGGCAAGCGGCAGCGTCGTGTTGAAACCACATATCGTTCACATCCATATCTTCCAGCGAACATTATTCACAGTGGCTGCCTGACCGGCCTCATTTCAGAAAAATTATGACCTGATGATGCCGGTAGCCCATAAGCCACACCAAACAGTCACTCTTTGTGGGTGCTTTGGGTTTTCGACAATTAATCTTGGGTTATCATTCGCCCAAATGCGGCAATTCTGCTTATTGACAAATCCACTGAGTTGAAAATGTGTTTCATCACTGAACATGATTTTCTGAGACAATTGATCATCCAATATTGCTATTGCCTGCCACTATTTTGAATGCTTTGAATGGTCAGGAGGCTTTGTAGTTGAGTCAATTGCGTGTAAATGCAGTTATTGGAAGCGAGTCTTTATGCGTAATCCTCATCAACGACGATCCTGAGAGATGGAACTGTTGCGCCCGACACTATCGCGAAGACAGCAATATTTTCTGCAGTACAAGCTGCATCATGAACTGTTCTCCTATAGACCCAACTTGCTAAAATTTTTGAAATTTGAACAATTAGGTTGTCCAAAAAAATCACGAAGTACGCGATGCCCATTTTGATTTCAAGGCCCATTTTCATAATAAGTTAGAATAACTCTAAGACGTTGTTCGATTGTGTATCTTTTCATGATTCAAATTGAATTAGCCTACAATTAAGAAATGTCCAATGAAATGCAGAGAAAAACGTCAGGTTTAGCGTCGGTTCACATTCAAATTCGCCCCGTAAAATTTTACCTCCCGGTACTAAAAGGGAAAACTGGGTCTTACGAGCATTTCAATAGACCTTGCCTTTCCAACCAAATTTGGAAATCATGCTCAGATCGTCAGTGAGCGTATCTATCAAATGCCGTGAACATATCTAGAGCCACTACGTTTCTTTCATCAAAGTGGTGGATAGAGTAGCACCATTTCCTGGAAGTTATGATAACAGGGCACCTGATGAGCGACCTCTTCGAGAGCCATATTGTCGGTCGCAAAGAAAATTATGCGACTCTAGATACCTCACAAGATGGTAGTTACCCATCCTTTCCATTACTTTGGAGAGTGTCGAGCAAATTGGGAATGTACGGTAGTAGTCGGGGTTAGTTGCCTCACCCTTTTTGGGAATTGGTGTTACATTAGCAACGAAATATAGAAAACGAAATACATTTTTCTTTTGGCATGTCTCTGGTTTAATATGAAATAAATTTTTAATTCTCCTTAATTCTTAAATTTCTTAAATACGATATACATAGACATTTATTTATTTTAATAAGAAGAAAATTAAAACGGGCAAACATCATGGTCAAAGTTCAAATATGAGCAGATTTCATTGCTTATTTTTAAGTTGTAACACTCTTTGATTTTTATATCACTTAAGAGTCGTTTGATAGTCTATGGTTCAATGGTCTTCTCCGCAAATTGAAATCTAATCTTCCAAAAGATATCTGTCTCATACTACCAAGCTATTTACAAGATCGATGTTTCTATGTGAAATATAAGGACGAGTATTCTGAAAATTTCTCTATGAGAGCAAAGGTACCAGTGTACTCGGTCCAATGCTTTATATCCTGTTTGCATCAGATATTGCAGTTCCAGAATCAAATATTAATATGATTTGCTGATGAAACTGTTTTAATCTCATCCCACGAATACGCCTGTGGCCTGTGCAAAACCTACAACAACTACTTGGACTGGTTTCATGGCTGGGGTAAACAGGTACTGCTCATTCCTATAGATGACTCGGCCAAAAAAATCTTGGCATGATAATTAAGTCCAAACTCATGTAGAAAGATCACATTACGAAGAAGAAAAATTATTTAAGCAACAGATTCAGACAACTATTTTGGCTGCTATGGATAGAATCGAAGCTATCAACAAACTTCTCATATACAACACAATTATAGCGCAAAACTAATTTAAAATTTTTCAAGAAATCCAATCCAACATACTGCAAACTATAGTCAACTCTGAATGGCAGATTAGAGATAAAGACATATGTGCAGCGAGATCTAAATGTCCTACATTGTACATACAACTCGTTTAACACAACATTCCAACGCGGAACTCAGACAGTTCCTGCCAAAAGAAACTCAAACGATATGCTTCTTCATAGCTAGTTTACCGCTTCTAAGGGGTTCACGATGATGCGTAAAACTAAGTTATCTTATTTACTGATTTAAGATAAGTAAACACCTAACTATGTAAATTCGATTACTTACTGTCACATTGTGACAAGTGTAACAAAATTGGGATTATAAAAAAAGAAACTTCTACCTAAAGGGTATATATAGGCATGTTTCACGTACATAAATATATGTATATTGAATATTGACTTATGATCGAAATCGTTTCGCTTAACACGACAGTTTCGTGGAAAGTCTCCTTCGTGTTGAACGAGATCCACCTTCATTTTCCTTTGTCGACATTTTCACAGATTTTAAATTGTATGCAACTAAGATTAAAAAGTATATTTCTATTTTAATGGTAATTAAAAAACTTTTTGATTTATGATAATGCCAAGACAAATTTAATTCTGCAAAAATAATTTTATTCTTTCTAGACAGAAGAAGAAACCCTTTCCAACCCCAGGCGTTCTTTATTTTTTTTTTTAAGTACTTTACTTTACAGGTGTGGTTTTTTTTCTCTATCTTACAAATCTAATTTTTCGCATATAAATATCATGCAATTCAGTTTGTATATATACTCGATAATTATCTGCATTTCTATGAAATAATTGATTTCCATGTACTCTAAAATTATTAACTAATGTTGTATAATAATTCACAGATATTAATAATTAAAAATTGTTTATGTACATATTCTAAACTTAAATAAAAGTCAACACTTTTGTTTATTTTGTAAAACAGTTTTAGTAGTTTTTAATTGTTTTTAATTAAATTGTTTTTAATTAAATTTAATGTTAATTGGCACGCTGTTATTCTTTAACTAACTGCAATTTGTAGTATGTTGCTCATGTTAGTAATAGTTTTGTATGCTTTTTTAAAGTGAATATCAATGATAAATTTTTGTTTTAATCATAATATGTATTTAAATGTGCCTACTTATGTTGTTATGCCTTTTATTAATGAATGCATGTATGCCATGAGAATGGTTGAAAGTAATTTAAATGGCATTTTATATTTTTATTTGCAGTAAAACCGAGAAATTTTAAGCAAGCCAAAATGTGTATAATGTATAAAAATATAAATGTATAGTTTATGAATATATATCTTATATATAACTACATACATATGTATATGTCTTATATATAAAAGTGAATGTGTGGTGTGTGTTCCTTATAGACAGCTAAACGGCAAAACCGATTGAGTTGAAATTTCTACAGTATATCTCTGCATGTCTGGAAGGAACTATTTCAAAAATTCATTGCAAAGAGGTAAAATCGGTAACATCAGTAAAATCAATATCTCCAGATTTAGCAAACGTAGCACAAAAATTTAAAAAGGACCTCAAAGTGTTTCGAGTCACCCTCGCAAAGGTATTTATAAGCAATTATGGAGCTACCCTCGTATGTAGCTTAATCTATTTTTTAGAGTTAGCAATACTGGCAATTTTCTACACAGTCAGCAATATTGTCGAGTGAACAATTCTCACAGAGTCAGCAAAAAGGCTGCCTGCATTCTTTCTTCACATTCGACAATGTTGTTACCTGGTATACACACGTATACACACAAACACACCCAGCATGTTTAGCTTAGTAAGGTTTAGTATAAATAGGCATTAGTTATTAGCATTAAGAAGAGTTCTTCAGAGCATCAGCTGTTTAGAGCACTGTAAGTGACTCTTCATTCAAATAATTAATAATAAATAAGTAACCTGCGATTACCTACGGGTCCCTCCAGGTGAATATAAACACAAACTTCACTTTTCCCTATTTCTCAATCCTGCATTCCTACGGTACCCTGCATGGATTAATAGTTAGGAATTTAAAAGAACCTTGGGCATATGCAAAAGGATATACCTAACAAAATCACATTTAAAATAATTGGATAGGTGTTTGGTACTTTCTTGAAGTTTAAAATTTTAAGGGGATAAAAGGGGTAAAATCTGCATTTTCATAATTTTTCCCAATTTTCCCATTTATTTCGAAGAAATAAATTTATTCGAAGAACAAGAAAAAGTAATTACTACTCCTTGAAAATTTTTGAATCTAATTTCCCGCCTTTTTTAGGGTTCCGTACTCATCAGAATGAAACGGAACCCTATTACGGAGACAAGTACGTCCGCCCGTCCGTCCGTCCGTCACAGCGTCCATTCTCCGAAACGGTAAGAGCTAGAGAGCTGAAATTTTCACAGGATGTTGTTGTACCCTGCCGCTACAACAACAAATACTAAAAATAACAACAGGTCGAAAACTACCAGGTGTCCCCATACAACGAAAAGTTGCAATTAGCTATAACTCTCGAACCGTAAAAGATAGAAAGCTGAAAGTGTATGTATTTATAGATGCTTTACAACAACAAATGCTAAAGACAACAAGTTGAAAACTACCAGGTGTCCCCATACAACCTAAAGTATTAATTAGCCGTAGCTGCTAAACTGTAAAAGACAAAGAGCTGAAATTCGCAGAATATATGTGTTTACATATGCCCTACAACAACAAATGCTAAAAACAACATGTCAAAAACTACCAGGTGTCCCTATACAACGTAGAGTAAAAATTAGCCGTAAATCCCAAACTGTAAGAGACAGAGAGATGAAATGTGAACAATATATGCACTCGCATGTGGCCTACAATAGCAAATGCTAAAAACAACAACAAGTCGAAAATTACCAGGTCTCCCTATACAACGTAAAGTAACAACTAGCCGTTACTCTCGACCCGTGAGAGACAGAGGGATGAAATTTGCACAATATGTGTATTCACATATGCTCCATAACAGCACTTGCTAAAAACAACAACAACTGTAAAACTACCAGGTGTCCCTTTACAACGTAGAGTAATAGCTATAACTCTCGAACCGTAAGAGATAGAGAGTCGAAATTCGCACAGTGTATGTATTCCCAGATGCAACAAATTACAACAACAGCAACAAGTGGAAAATTAGTAGGTGTCCCCATACAACATAAAGTAGCTTTAAAAACAGAGAGATGAAATTTATAAAATATACATATGTACATTACACATACATACATACGGAACCCTAAGAGTGCGAGCCAGCCTCGTACTTGACTTAATTTATTTTTATTTGAACATACTATTTATAAGGGGAAAAACGGAAAAACTCTGTAGTTCTGCATCGCCGGACTTGATACAAGCAGGTGAAATAACACCAAAACTATTTACATTGTATTCTAGAACTTTTTTAAAATTTTGTATTTTAAGGGGATAACACGGGTAAAAACTACATTTTTATACCCTTCACATAAATGTGTAAGGGTATATATAAGTTTGTGATTCCGTTTGTAACGCATTGAAATATCCATCTAAGACCCCATAAAGTATATATATTCTGGATCAGCATCAATAGCGATTACGATTGAGCGATGTCCGTCTGTCCGTCTGTAGTCGTTGAAATACCGTTTCTGAGAAAACGGTTTGAGATAGAAATCTCATTCTTTCGCTAAAACGTGTGAAACCCCGGTAGTGGGTCTGCTATTGAAATTCAGTAAGATAGGTCCGCGGATAGCCGAGATATATTCAAAAAACCGGGTTTTGAGGGATATTTTGTGTAATTTTTGTATTCAGATTTTTGAAAAAAAATTTTTTCTTAAAAACTAAACCATATCATTTTTAGTGCTCATTAAATCCTAGAAATGAAGGAATTTTTGAAATCGGCCCATATATATCCGAGATATAGCGTCTCCCGATTTTTAAAGAAATCGGCTTTATTAGCCAAATAAGACAACTTTTGGCACCGAAGATCAATCAAGATGGTATATATAGGCTATTTAGAGGCAAAAGTGGAAAATTTTTGCACATCGGCCCATATACACTCGAGATATAGCGCCTCCCGTTTTCTCAAGAAGTCGGCTCTAAAAGCCAAATAAAACAACTTTTGGTATCAAAAATCGATTAGAATGGAACATATAAGGTGTTTAAAAGCAAAATTGGAAAATTTTTGAAATCGGTCCATATATATCTGAGATATAGCGACTCCTGATTTTTCAAGAAATCCGCTCTTTAAGCCAAATAAAGCAATTTTTGGCACTAAAAATCAATCAGAATGGTACATATAGACTATTTAGAGGCAAACGTGGAACATTTTGGACATCGGCCCATATACACTCGAGATATAGCGCCTCAAGTTTTCTCAAGAAGTCGGCTCTAAAAGCCAAATAAAACAAATTTTGGTACCAAAAATCGATCAGAATGGTACATATAAGGTGTTTAAAAGCAAAATTTGAAAATGTCTGCAATCGGTCTACATATACGTGTGATATAGCGTCTCCCGATTTTTCAAGAAATCGGCTCTATAAGCTAAATAAAACAACTTTTGGCACCAAAAATCAATCAGAATGATACATATAGGTTAGTCAGAAGCAAAACTGGAAATCTTTTTGTCATCGGCCCATATATGTTCGAGATATAGCGCCTCCCGATATCTCAAGAAGTCGGGCCTGGAAGCTAAACGAAACAGTTTTTTGCACTAAATATTTGTCGGAATGGTACATACAGGCTGTTTAGGGGCAAAATTAGAAAATTTTTGGACATCGGCCCATATGCACCCAACTTTTGGTACCAAAAATCAATCATAATGGTACATACATATGTATGTATATAATATTATATACATATGTATATAATATTTGCGATCATGTATGAATGTATGTATGTATGTATGTATGTATGTATGTATGTATGTATGTATGTATGTATGTATGTATGTATGTATGTAGATACGTTTGTATGCATGTAGGTATGTATGTATCTACATACATATGTATGTATGCATGCAAGTATGTTAGCATAAACAATTTTTTTGCTTTGGTGTAAAAATGTGTATGTATATATACACGAGCTTGAAAATGAAAGTGATATAAAGAATTGTTCAAAAAAGGGTACGCAATGAAATTCTTTTAAACAATTGCGTCTTCAAATTCATTCACACAAAAAATCATTTTGGGTTTCCCTACGTACTTACATATGTACATACACACACACATGTGTATGATGATACGCAATAGATCATCAACAACGTGCACAAGAAAAAAATAATTTTGTAAAAGCAAGCAATGTAAATATGTACATATGTATGTATATATGTATGTATATAATCATTGTTTTATGGAACACACTGAAAATATTCAATAATAAAGAATTTATTTTAGAGTTTTCTATTATAGATACATACATACATACGTATGCATGTACCCACATACGTAAGTAAATTGAAAAGCAAATCACACTTAATGGCAATGTTTAGCATTATAATTCAAAAATAATGCAATTATATGCAATTTTTTGTTAAATAAATTTTACTATAAAGTTAACTGATAAATAATTAAGAAATACATTTTGCTTTTCTTTATTTCATTGATATTAAAAAGAATTGGTGTCACCCAGTGGTTGAACTTGAGCATATTAGGAATTATTTAAATAAAAGTTTTGCAGCCTGTGTTAAATCCCGGTAGTGGATCTGATATTGAAATTCAGAAAAAATCGGCCCATTTAAAAGCCAAATAAAACATTTTTTCGCACCAAAAATCAATCGGAATGTATGTACCATTGTGAAGGGTGTTTAAGATTCGGCCCAGCCGAATATAGCACTCTTACTTGTTTCAATTGCATTTATGAATAAGAGGGAAAAAAGTAAAAATTAACTGCCTGGCTCGCGATAACTTTCAACTTCATTCGTTCCCATAAATAGAAACAAATCGAAATATTCTTTTTGGACAGATACATTCATATGTATGTATACATGTTTTATTTCTTTTTCAAATTTATCCCTCTTGAGCTACCCCAGTGAAAAGTAAAAAAAAACATTTAATTTGTACTCAGTAGATATATGGATAGGTGTGCTTAAAAGGCATTTGAAAATTTGTTGGTGAAATTTTAAAAATGTTCATATTTGAAGCAAAAACAAAATGTCTCATTTTATTGTTGTTTTCAGTATAAATACACAAATTAAAAGTTTTAAAAATTTTACGAAATCCGGCAGTTGTCTCAACAAACCTAATTAATAAAATATACAAACGAAAGAGAGAGTAAAACAAATTGTACTCGTCCAGAAGAAAATAGCCAAACATTCAAATAAACAGATTAGAATGATTGAGTGTTTGGAGTAAAAATTATTTGAGTATTTATTCAATATTTGAATGAATGCTTTGAACGTTTTTACTAATGCTGGCGAAGACAGAATTGGGTAATGCTTTATGCGGTTGCGTGAAGCAGCAACACATGGGGTGGCGTGTGCATTGTTTTTGTTAATCGTGTGCACACATGCACGCATAAACATATTAAGCACAGCTACGATATATGTATATGTTTGCTTTACCGTGTTAACTTTTTTTGAGTATTTAATATTTGAATGAATGTTAGTAACAAGAAATAAAAGCCTTTATTTTTATTTCTCAAAAATGTATGTAAAATTTCAAGAGAAACATTATATATCATATAATTTGCTACCTGCTATCAAAAAAACAAGATCTTGTTTTTTTTTTGCATTGCTTATGAAAGTGTGTGAAGTTATGCATATTGTGCTACTTGCTATTTGAACACATTATCATGTAACAGAAATAATTGTTTGTAGTCAATCGAAAAAAAAAAATGAGGACATATGTATAAATTGTATTAGCATGAGGATGTAATTAGATATGTGAATAGTTTTGACCTATACCAAAATTTGTATCTTATATAATAAACAAATTATAAATGTACGACACATGCAACTGTAATATTCAATTCGATCTTTGATACTAAAAAGAGACATACGTATGTTTATTTAAGTGAAATTTTTTTCTGATAAAATGCTGCCGAAAAAATCGTTGCTTTCTAAAAATACAAAAAAGACTTTGTCTGTACAATCACAACACGCAATCGAAACTTTAGAAGAATGTGAAGCTCGCCTGATAACCGAGAGGAACAGAGCGTCAACGTCCAGAGCTACCGAGACAATGTCAGAACATGAAGCCCGCCTGAGACTTGAAAGGAGTAGATTATCAATATCAAGAGCATCCAAGGCATCATTAGAACATACAATTCGGCCAAGAAACGAAAGGCTACTGAGACGCCGTCAGAACATCAAGCGCGCATTGACGATCATCGACTTCAAACTTCACCGAGGAGATCTGCAGAGAATATAGAGCAACAAAACATACAATATGAGCAAAATCGCAGCAGAATGGTGGCCAATCGTCGTAACACATCTGACGCATATGTATGTAGTACGTATTGCATTTAATTACATATCTGATATGGACTATTCTACAGATAGGTTAATAGTAATTGGGCTAATGAATGAAGTTTCCCAGCGCTGTAACGCAAGTGGCAAAATTGTTTTACCTGAAGTGATTCCACCACCAGAGATCTATTAAAATCACTTATTTTAGGTAACTCAAATTAAATATACAGTTATTTCCGCTTAATTGAGTTTCTAAAAATGCACGACTTTTGACGCAATTAAACGGGAACTCAATTAAGCGATACTCGGTTAATTGAATTGCCGACGCAATTAAAGTAGTTCGGGATAACTTCGCGTACAAGGACAGATTTACCACCGCATGGACTCAATTTTGGCAGTCCCAAATGAAGAACCCAAGTTTCTTCAAATTTATTTTATGGGGTCGGAAGATGATTACGGCGAGGTGCAACTACAACAGAATTATAACCCAGGTACAAAGCAACAATTTATAGCAGGTTTACAATTAATGCTTCATGAAAACAATGAGTTAATATCCTTAATAACGTTTAAGCAAGCCATAGATAAACCGAGATTGCGCACAGATAATCACTTAATCAGAATTCATACTGATAAAACACCAGCTGGACAACACCAAAAACGGTACAGTACACCCACTATGGATGATGTGTCAATTTTGATGGTCGGTGATCCGGTAGCACGACGTGATATACATAATTATTTGTCGACGTGACAACGGAACAAACAGGATACCTGAAATTCATCGTTCGTACGACGAACTTCAATATCCAATAATATTTCCATATGGGGAAGATGGATACATACTACCACTTTGAGCTACAACAAGTTAATCGAATAGCAAGTAAGTTGAAGTTTTTTCACGCATTTTTAATGGTTTTTTTTTTACTTAAACCAATTAATTTTTTTAAATTTCAGAGAAACGCAGAACGAAAAAATTTTAGCGTAATGGATTTTTATGCGTATCGCTTAATGATACGCCGAGGTTCGGTGAATTATATTCTAAATTGCAGGGAATTATTTCGTCACTATATTGTTGATATGTATTAAAAAATTAAAACGGAGCGCTTTTTGTACATACGGCATAATCAAGTTAAACTACAAATCGATAATAGTATTCACCTTAGAGATGCTATAAATGGCCAAGATGTTATTCTGTCATCAACTCTTACAAGCAGTCTACAACATATGCAAGAATACGTATGTTCGGGTACATGGATATCTAGATTTGTTCATAAAATTTACATGTAATCCAAAATGGAAGGAAGTAATATCAGAATTGCATAAAGGTCAAACCTGATCGACATGATGTAACAGCAAAAGTGTTAAAACAGAAATTAAAATCTCTTGTGGACTTCATTGTGAATTTTAACGTATTTAGGGAAACACGGTGATGGATGTATTCTGTCGAATGGCAAAAATGTGGGCTGCCTCAGTTGGTGGAAAAAATTACAGCTCACCATATTGATGATATAATTTTATCAGAGATACTCGATCCAAATGTTGATCCGGCGAGGATGATGTTGGGCAATCAGTGTCAATGAATATACATGAAAATGATGTTGATAATCGATGGATATTACCTTATTGTCCATTGCTTTCTAAGACTTTTAAGGCGCATATTAATGGGGAATACTGTCATTCAGTAAAATCAATTAAATATGGACAGTGTCTTATTGTCCATTGCTTCCAAAAACTTTTAAGGCGCATATTAATGTGGAATACTGCCATTCAGTAAAATAAATTAAATATATCTACAAATATGTTGTTACCAAAGGGCCGGATATGGCTGTGTTTTCCTTGCAAAATCCAAATGATGAAATTACACAATATCAAATGGCGCGATACATTAGTATGCAATGAAACAGTGTGGCGAATTTTAGAGTTTCCTATTCATAAACGTCATCCAACTGTTGTTTATTTATCAGTGCATCTAGAAAATAGAACACAAAATAAAATGCACAGGACAGAGCAGCAGCCTTCCACAACTTGAACATAATGTTTTGATTTATGCCAAAACGATTTGTTTGCAAAAACAGTGTTGTATTCCGAAATACCAAAATTCTATACCTGTAATGCATTCGCAAAGAAGTTTCAATGCAGCGAGCTAGGGAGAGCAATTGAAGCTTTGCATAATGTGTATTGAACCGATGCATTAGGTTGATTATATACTGTTCATCTGCAAAATTTAGAATGCTTCTATTTGAGAACGATTCTTATTAATGTTCGTGGAGTGGTGGGAGGGCTTGCGTACAGTTGACGTACTAATATTTGAAACATATCGAGAAGCGTGTCAAAAACTTCACTTCCTGGAAGGCGATTCACATTGGGAAACAACGCTTGAAGATGCATCAACTGTGCAAAAAAAGGACATTATTTACTATTATATTGGTATCCTGCTCACCGTCGAATCCCAACGAACTTTGCAACAAATTTAAACCTTTTTGATTTCATTTATTTTGGTCGAAATTCGATCGCAAAATATATAGCTTTGGCGATGTCATCATCGGAAATGCAGCAACCCTCCTGGATGGAACCACCCACTCTTCACTGAAACTACCTCTGCAATGGCATTTTTCCGAAGATTACGAAAGTAATATTACGAAAATTTCTTCAATGGGTAAAATTTTGCAGACCTGTAAAATTCTAGTGTGGGATGAATGGCTCACAAAAAATCCCTAGAAGATCTGGATCGCACTTTGCACGACATCAAAAGCAGTAATAATTTATTCGGAGTTGCACTAATTTTTTTTGCAGGAGATTTTCACCAAACACTAACCGGGATACCTGGTTCAACACCAGCTGACGAACTTAATGCCTGCCTAAAATAGTAATATTTTTGGCAAAATGTTTCCGTATTGAAGCTGGCGACAAATATACCTGTGCAGTTACAGCATAAGCAGCTCCTGGATTTAAGGAATAGAAAAATTGCAATTCTTCCAACTTTTTCAAAAATCCAAGGAAGAATTAATTCATTGCATGTTTCCAAATATCGGACAAAACTCTTGAAATTGAGAATGGTTGTGTGAACGTGCTTTTTGCTGACAGTTAAAAATATTGATGTTAATTGCATCAATAGTGGCATTTTAAATAGAATCGGTGGCAATTTAAAAATAAACACATTGATCGATAGTGTTACAAACAATGTGGACATTGTCAATTATCTTCTTGAATTTTCGGAACGAAATGGAAGGAGTACAAAAATTCAAGAAGGATCTGAAAACCTACTCAAAATAATTTGACAGCTGAGCATGATACCTCCCAATATATAAAGTATTGCGCTTGATAATGGCTAAAGGCCATTTATCAAGGAACAAGGAAATGAGTTACAGATCTGTTTCAAGTGCTAACTGTCCAGATGGAAAACGATTCGGGGACTTCGCTTGCCACAAAACTGTGCGTAAAATACTTTTGCTTCCAAATGAAAATGTAATAAACCAAATTTTTTTTCGAACAATTTTGTTTTTTTAATGCCTCAATTCACACTGAATTTGTTGCTTGCTGAGATGAAAAAGTTGCCAATTCATTTTGTTGTTGTCAAGATTTAAAAATTTGAAAACAAAATGTGCTGAAAGATTACAAATTGTGTCAGTGTGAATTGTACCAATGTTTATGTATTTAAGAAAAGTCGACAATTTTAACACAATAAATGAAAAGTGAAGCAAATTTCTAAACAAACATATGTAACTAAATTCCAAATCAACTTTTTTTGCATTTTAAAGAAGGATGTATTTATTTGTATTGAAAAAGAAATGAGAAATGCTCTAGGTTTATTAAAATACAACAATTTATATGTGAGATACATACATACATAATCGATTACCCAAACAATCTTAGTTTATTAATTTTTTTTTATTGCAAAAAATAATGTTATACCAGTTTTTTATGTATGTATTTAATGTATATAAATATTTGTTTTTCCCAACAACACAAAGTTTTTAACAATTAGAAGACAAAAGAAAATTAATTAAAAATGCATTTAAATCAAAGTAAAAGAAATAAAATATTACGTGCTGATTTTCAACAGCTTCTGCAGGAGGACCATAGTGCCGCTAACAAATGCCAACATGATTGTCGCAGTTAAAGCTCCAGATTTCCCAGACGAATTTGGATGTGATTGTGTTTGACGATTGTAGGGATTTTGATTTTGATATTGTGGTGGAGGCTTGTTGTACATATTTGGACTTGGGTAGCCACCTGGGTAGGGAGCCAAGCCACCACCGCTTCCACCCAAAATACCAGCACTGCCACCGGGTGGTCCACCTGTACCGCCGGGTGCACTATAGAAGGGTTGTTGACCAAATACGAAAGGTGAATTGTATGGATTCACCGGCTGTAGACCCTGGGGAACGCCTGGGTTTAGTACACTGCCTGGATGATTGGGTTGAGGAAATTGTTGAAAAGATGGAGCTAGAGTTGGTGAATTATAAGGGAAGATAGGTAGATTTGGTAAAACGGGTATTGACTGCGGTGCGCCAAATACGTAGTGGGGATCAATAATGGACGGATTGCTATATTGGCCGCTACCACCATTTTGACCATTACCATTTGAGGCACCGTTGCCTCCATTGTAACCATTATTATTATTGTGATTGCTATAACCACCGTTATTATTAGTATTTTTATTCATATAACCGTTACCCGTCTGATAGCCGTTATTGCTCATTGCTGATGAACTGGCCTTTGCGCCATTGCCATTGTGACTGATATAAGTGTGAGTGGGATTTGAGGATGATGATGAACCGGATGAAAATATATTTAGTTCTGGTCCTGGTTGTAGGCTGGATCCTGTGTATGCACACAAACATATTTCGAAAAGTAAGTTAACGTATACACAGAGATATGTTAGTGTTGCCAGTATTCAGCCAAATGATAACAGTACACAGAACAAAATATATACATATGTAGAATGGAATGGAAGAAAAAAGAGCAAAGATAAAATATGTACATATGTTACTATTAGTCTGATGAGAGTTGAATTTATTTTAAATATTTTTGTTCGAGTTATTTGATTTAGATCGCTTAAGAGGAAAATGCACCAGCTACTTAAAAAGAAACATGCTGTGTTCTTGGAATGAGTCTTCAGTTAAAAGCGGAATTTTTGTGAAGGTAAGGGCATTAGTTTACACTAAAAATTATAATATTAACATACATATAATCTACTATTTTGATGGATAATGCTTTTAAAATCTTAGAAAGCTGTAAAGCAAATAAAGCTTTTTAACTAAAAATTTGAAAATGTGTTGCCTTGTTTTATTAAAGTATTACACCGGTATTCATAAAAAATAAAACGTTGGTCAAAATATATTTTAGAAAAAATTTTATATGAAAAATTGTTTATAAAATGTGTTTCAACAATGTTTTATTTTTTATGAATACCGGTGTTAGTATTTATTATTACTATTTTGCCTTTAGTTTATTATTCAAAACGCATTTAAAGCTTGTTTGGTCTTTGTGGTGTTTGAATTTTAATTGATCTGGAATAAAGTACCGTTTTCTTGTTAATGGTGATTTTTAAAAAGCTGTGATATATATGTAAATAAATGTTATAGTTGGTGTTCCCAAAATTTCGTCGGCCAAATGTATGTGTTTGTTATTTATTTGACAGTTGATTTGGTAATTTTGAAATATGTATATATTTTACTAATTCAAAGTGAAATCCTGATTTTTAAATAATCGTTGACTAATACTTGACGTAAATTCAAAAGAATGTATAATTAATTTTTATATATATAAATAATATTTATATTCGCAACTTCATACTAAAAACAATAACAAAACCGAGTGTCATGTTTATGTTTGCGATTTTAATAGGTAATGTTGCATTAAAAAATAGTTAATAAATAACTAAAATAAAAGAATGAAAAATATTTAATGAACTAATTAAACAGAATACAACTTAAAAGTAAAAAAAAAAATTATAAAAACACTTGTCTGTTACTATTGATATTTGCGTAGAATGATGCAATAGATTTTAAAAAAATAATTGTATGGCATAGAGTTTATTTCCTATGAACTCTAAACGTATGGAAAAATTATTAACAATTGAAAAATTTATATTCTTCATGTGTATTTCTTTACCCTATTTTGAACGAAAAACATTACCGAACTGAAATATTGGGCGAATTGCAACGGTTTTCTGAAAATAGCATGCTTCCTCTTCCTCTACGAAATATCCCACTTATTCACTTTGAGGTGGTTTAGGCAATTAGCTAAGCAGTGAACAATTCAAAGAACAGTAATAATGACAGGCACACAAGTTGCTTGGATCGAATAATATATAAATAAATACTTTCCAACTCACATATACTATATGTATAATTGTGCATTAGATTGGGTGGATATGTAGGGACAAAAATTTCCCGATAGAAAGAAAAAGAACTTCCACTACGACATATTAAAAATATCATTTTCAGAGCACTCGGTTTTCAAATTATTTTCTGGAGTTTTATGTGATACTCCCCCAAGGGGGCGGGAAAAGTAATGGAGAAAAACATTATTGTGGATTGGTCATACACTTGACTCCTCAACGGGCACCCTGCGGCAAGTTAGTGGCATATGGGGAAATTTCATTTTCCAGGCGCTATGAGGGGGCTTCCATGAAAAACACAGTGAGAAAATTGATAATTGGACGCATAGAAAGTGATTTTTTTGATACGTCTTAGTGGAACTTAGTTTTTAATACCAAAAGGCACATTATTTTTTTCTGATTCGTCAATTTTTTGTAATAACATCAGAGCTACCTGTTGGAGAAAAAAATACAAACACTTTTAAATTACGGTACTGGTAACATATTTTACCACCTTAACGACTAGTGGTGTCCGAAATGCACGATTTTAATAACACATCCTTACAAATTTTCAATCATATTAGCACTCATCCAACTGCAAATTTTTTACATGTAAAAGAAGTGTTTTGAATTTTAATTGTTCACCAAAAATGTTCAAATGAAAACTTCATTCGCATTCAGGAAAGAATATTTTACTTTTTAATTTAAGCTACAAAAACTATCGATTTGAGCAACCTAAGCAGTCTTGAATGAATTTTAATGCAATACATCTCGTTTTATTTTCAGCATACGCAGATATCATAATTATTTAAAAAACTTTAGATGATATCCCCAAGTTTATGTGAAAAACAGGAACTTACATATGTTAAAATAACGAATTTTTACCAAGAATTAGTAAAAAAACGGAACCTATAAATTCATTTTTTAGATAAAATAAATAATAATATGTTCATAAATTACTTAAAAGGACAATCTATTTTTAGTAATTAATGTTTGTAGCATACCACCGAAAACTTCACTTACAATTTATATAGCAAGTACTTATTGCCTGCATTACATTGTAACTATATTTATATATCTGCAACTTTTTGCATTACATTGTATGTATTTATTTTATAACGCATTCTTTTTTTTTGTGTGTTATATAACTCAATATTATACAGCGCCTACTATTAAGCTAAGAGGTACGAGTTCGAACCCCAGATGGACTGCACATGAAAAATTATTTTTATTTTTTTTTGCGTTTAACTGATGTTTCGTAACTAAAATTGGCATAAGCAAAATTTAATTAAAAATCATGCTTATTTCGTACTATAAATAATAACCTGATTCAATATCATAGTCATATATTTAAATTGCTTGTTGTGCCTTTTTATTACGTTGGTGATTTAAATCCTACCAGAGCACTCTGGACTGGATCGCAAAATTTTTGGCATAAAGTCGAAATTTTCATGGAAATATTTGTTCATTTCAATTATATTTTCTTACAGTGCATATCCTAGGTTCAACATTTCAGTAAATAAAAGTTATATGATGGTAACCCTGAATTTTTACAAGGGGTACAAACTCCAATCTATACGTCAGCTGTTGGTATTCACAAAAAAGCAGAAAAAGTTAGCTCAGCTTTATAATAACCGAAAGCGACTGCCGGCAAACAAAAAAAAATTTGATAAATATGGAAATTAAAGATAAATGTGTGTATATTGTTAAAAACTAATAGCAATTGCTTTTTATTTGTTAAATGTTTTTGTGAATTGTTTTTGGTGAAGTCCTAAGAAAAAGAAAAAATTAACCAAAACACCAGTTTATAGTGGAGTAAAAACTAACTTTCGCCCAATTTTGGCCAAAATTTAATTATGCTTAAATATACTTGAAAGTGTACATTATAATGTGCTATTAACAGTTTTTGCCCAATTTTGCCCGTTTTTCATAAATTTGTGGATTTTTAGGTACATTTGAGTTCAGTGATGCTACCCTGTTCAATGTGTGGCTAGACAACAATCGAAATGAAGATGCAATTTCAAACTAGATTTTTGAACAGCTTAAATCTGAAACTATGAGCATAGACACAAAAGGTTCTGTAAAGAAAAAAGTCAGCAATTTTACTCGCTTCATCAAGAAAAACTTACCTAAATGCAATAGAACTGTCTCAAACTTTCAATTATTCATTAGAATTAGACGTAGAGGATGACTATTTTTTTTATTTTAACGCATATATTAAAGAAAGCTATATACATATATATATATATATATATATATATATATATATATATATATATATATATATATATATATATATATATATATAAGGATTCAGATCTTTTTAAGTCCATTACCATACTATATTATATATCACTTTAATAAAACGTTTGCAATTTAATAATATTACTTTCTCAAATAAAAACACATTGGTATTCGAAATTTCAACTGAAATTTTTCGTAATTTAGGAATTACAGGTCCAAAAATGGCCCGATTTTGACCAGCTTGGGCCTGGTGTTAAATAGGTATGTACTACTGATCTCAAAAAGCCCTTCAATGTTGTACAAAACAATATTTATGCAAAATTTGGGTATATTAAATAGTTGTAACGCACATTTTGACCCCATATGGGAGGAAGGCGTGGTCGGATTGGTCCAAAATTTTTCACAACTGCTACGCATACTATAACTATCAAATGTACCAAGTTTCAATTGTGTAACTCTATTTTTAGACTTTATGCCAAAAATTTGGCGATCCAGCCCAGTGTGCAGAGGTGAACGGAAAACTTTGCCATGCAAATGAAAGATAGAAGATAATTACATAAAAACAATTAATAAAAACAAATTAGTTAAAAAAAAAATTTTTTTTATATATTTTTATATTCTTTGAGAATAATGATTTCAACTACTTTTGTAAGCATAAAACTATGAATTTTTATTTTAATTATAAATTTAAAAAGCGTAATGCATTACTTTTGGGGCATCTTGAACAAAAATGTGTACTTCTGCAATCAGAAATGTAAGTATTTGCTATTACGATTGCTGATCACTGCGCATCTCATTTGGTAGCCGAAGTTTTCGGTGGAATACGTATCAAATAACAAATATTGCATAAAAAATATGTATTTCGTATCTTAGGGTAAATAGATTACCTTAATTAAATTTTTCACTGTATGATAAATGCTTTTAAAGTTGAAACAATGTTTTTTATTTCCTATATAAATGACTGAAGTATGTGTGTATTTTTTTTTTTATTTATCTAAATGTATTTATCTAAATATATTTATCTAAAATATTTATCTAAATATATGTGTCGATATTTCGCATCACTGTCGTGCAGAAGCTATCCGAAGTGGAGTGAAATATCGACAAAAATATTCGAATAAAGACAAAAAAAAGTATGTGCTATAAAAATACCTTCAGCTCGAGATAATAATAATATTGAGGCCCCGATTAGGTTCACAACATTTGTTCATTTAATGTTGTATTTTTCTACAAGTTATGCTATACAACTATTGCAGCAAGTGTTGTCAAAAATTCACATAATAAGATGGTGTCATAAACTTACGACACCTAATTAAGTGTTGCCTTGTTGATGTTACAAGTTACGAAAAAGTAATAAAATTTGTAAGTAAAAAAAGAAACAATTAATTATTAAAATTTATTAATAAAATACAAATAAAAAGGCTTCTGTACATGTAATTATTACCCATTTTTTGATTTCAAAACAGTTTTATTTTGTATGTGGTAGCTGCAATGGATTTAAGCTGCAATGTATAATTTTTTGGTCTTTTCATTATCATAAACAAATTAAAAATCGACGTTAACAGACATTTTTATGGCTTTGTTTGAATTTTTCCAACAAAAACGTTCTTCATTCTTCTCATTTTTGCTAATGCATTTCTACGCGGTAGCTGCTGCGCTGTTATATGAAATACAATACAAAAAAAAATCTCAATATCTTTTGATGGTAGAACTTGACAAAAAATGTCAAAATTTGTTGTTTTTCGCTTATGTTGATGTAATGAAAGCAACATAGACGTTCATCTTCCTCAAAGAGTTGCTTTACTTGGCAGCTATTAAATGTTATTAAAAGCAATTACCCTAAAGTACAAACTACAATCCTTGGTATAAAATTTTTATTAATTCATGCGTATAAAACATTATTTACTAATATTAAATTGTTTTTTTAGTAATCGTTTTTTTTTTTAAATAAATACACAGGGCCAAATCGTCGCATTCGATATCGAACAAATTCCGTCACTTATGCTGTGTGTTTGTTGTTTATTTTGCTTTTGTTTTGCATTATTTTTGCTCGATAGTTCATTCCATATCGAATGCGACGATTTGGCCCCAGGCTTTTATCAACAAATAAGTTTAGATTTAATTTTCCGACTTTTAATTTGCCGATTTTTTTTCCCAAAAATGCAAAGTTAACTAGCATCACAGTTTGTATCTTTCCAAAGGCAAGTTCTATGTTTTATGAAAAAATCAAAAAAGGGTAAACTTTTGAGATGAAACTACATGTATACATCTAAAATGCCATTCTCAACAACAGCCTGCGATGGCTCAATGGTATTCTTAGCTGCTTATAAAAAAAAATAATATATATATATATATATATATATATATATATATATATATATATATATATATATATATATATATATATATATATATATATATATATATATATATATATATATATATATATATATATATATATATATATATATATATATATATATATATATATATATATATATATATATATATATATATATATATATATATATATATATATATATATATATATATATATATATATATATATATATATGTATATATGTACATATATATATATATATATATATATATATATATACATATATACATATATTATATAAATTTTTTTTTTGGAACGAAGTTCCTTAACGCGGCTTGCTGGTAGTGCAAATTAGTAGAAATCGTCACGAAAGCGTGTGAGCTGTTTATATGTATTGGTGCATCTGTCGACAAACAATCTCCGCTGCCACCAGCGGAGACACCTACCAATAAATATTAATTAGTTATGAAAACGGACAAAAAATGAAACGTTCCAAAAAATTTAAGAAGCATATAAAATTTAAAAATTTCAAAAACAACACAAAATAAAACATACAGATTTCACCTTGTATTACATTCGAAGAAAAAACGTAAGGAACTTCGTTCCTAACGGGGGTCTCCCGACCGGATTTTTTTTTTTTTTTTTAATTAAAACTTCTTCATGTGTAGCTCAATTAGGAGAAATCATGGAAATACTTCCCAAAAACCGTATTCCAAAAGTCATGGAAGCCCATCATACCTCAAAAAATTTATGGAAAATATGAAATTCGTTATTTCAGAAAATATTCTTACTCCTAGAGTAACAGCCACATTTTTACCTCGTCTTTCGGTATCGTCCTTCTGCTAACAAAGCCTTGCGGCATTTTCTAAATGTGTCCCAGTTGATTAACATCTAATAGCTTTTTTTAGTGCATGGTTTTGAACATTTTTTTTTAGATAAAACGTAACCAGCTACACTCATAGAAAAATGTATTTTCATACTGGTGACAGCGTATCATAAAAATTTTAACATCAATATTATGCCAAACGACATCGAAGATGTAAAACCTGATATTAACCTGATGACAAAAGTCAATAGAGAATTTCGGCATAAATTGAGTGTCATCACACAGAAAAAAAAGATTCAAATTTAATAGTGACAAAATCAGATGTCAAAAAATGTTTAGAAATTTAACCAAATTTTAGTAAATACAAAAAAGGAATTTGTCAATATAACACAAGTATTGTTTTTTTTTTTTTAATTAACTCAGTCAACAACTATTTTTGTTGGGTTTTGGCTGATTTATTTGAAGTTTTTTATTGTTAAACTAAATTTTCAAATAAACCAACGAATATTTTTGTTAATAAAGTAAAATGCATTGTTAATATTACAATAAATGAAAAATAAAATCAACTAAATGTTTCAATCATTTTATTGTTGAAATTCCTGAAAAAAAATACATTGTAGCTGCTTTTTCAATTAAAATAATATCAATACAACAAATATCTTTATTAATAAATATCACAAACTTTTATTTTGTTTTCAATTAAATATTTCAACAACATTTATTGTTGATAATAATTTAGTGGCGGTATGTAAACACGTTTACATACCAACTTACATATGTATGCATGTATGTTTATGAAGACCTGCTTTAGCAACTGTACTCCTACAAGCAAGAAATTAATAGAAAAGTGATCTTTTTGATGTTGTTGCTAGTTATTTGAAAAAGCTTAAATATTAAAAATGTATACATCTACGTTATTTATGTCTGTGCAAATACTCACATACATGCAAACGTATCAACATACATACATATACAAACAAGCATAAATATGTTTTATGTTGTTATTTGACCGTCAATGTTTTATTTCTTTTTTTACTTTCAAACGTGTGGTTATTTTCAAAACGTGCGGTTGTATACAGAGTTAAAAGTGAAGTTACAAAAAAGTGATTTATTTATATATTTATTAATAAGACATAGGTATTAATGTAATCAAATTTTAAAGAATACCAACAGAAGAAATTACCAGTACATATTGCAAAATGGTGAGCATAACGAACTGTTTTTTATGTGAAAAATTATTGCAAATATTATTAGTTATGTTATTTTTTACTTTTTTTATTTTGCAGAAACACAAGTGTTTGCTACTTTTTGGTTTCTCCACCACATATTTCTGCCAACGCTTACTGTCTTGATAGAATCAAATGGCTGTCTCATGTCGTTTGCAAAACTTTTTCTTATTAAATATTGGTAACATTATAAAAATAAATTTAAGGGCAAAACGTTTCCAAATTATAAAATAATATTTTAACAATATTCACATTTATTAGTAAGTAACTGAATTTATATCTTAATAAAGTGAATTTTTATTAAAATTACATATTTAGTTTTATTTAGAAATCAACGGTAGGCAGATATTTGTAGAATATTTTGTTGAAACAGATATAGAAAAAGAACAAAACCTGTTGTTGATGTAACAATTAATTTTGTTTCATCAGGGATCAAAAAAATAATAAAACTTTTTGTCAAACAATTTAATTAAAATAAAGTTTAAAATAGCAATTTATAGTTGTTAAATTTCAAGAAAATAACTAACAAATCTTTTAGTCAAAATGATTAATTAAAAAAAAATTAGAAAGTAACAATTTATGGTTGTTAAATACACAACGAATTTGTTTGATTATAGGAAAGTTTTTTTGTTGAAAACAAAAGAAAATTCGACAAACATATTTGTTGAATGTGGTTTTCGAAATCAACAAAAATATACTCAGATCAAAAAATTTTTTGATTGAAAAAAAATGAGTTGATTTTTTTTTTGGAGTTACAAAAGTGTGTTTGTATTTACAAAAATCGTTGTTAGCTCAATTTTAAACAAATATTTTGTTGTATTTACAAAAAAATTGGTTGTATTTACAAATCTTTTTTTTCTGTGCAATGTGAAGACTGCTGTGACATCAGTTCTATGGTGAAAAATGTTAATAACTTTTATAAGTTTTACCAAAAGGAAAGAAATAAAACTGTGTTAAGTTTTATTAATTATAATTATATTTAAAAGAACTTATGGTTTAATTTATTATCTTTGTATTTAAATGTATTCCTAAACGGTTGCAATAATAATGGCATCATATTGACGTACATATATTGATGACACTGGTAATTCTACGTAACTTTCTTTGACATCAAAGAACGGAACAAAACAAACATCTATAGCTAATCATATCTATCAGGTAACCGCGTTTATTTATTTGAAGTCAAAGGCTTAAAACGAAATTTTTTTATTATTATTTTATATTTTTTTTTAGTTATTTTGTTTTATTAATAAAATTTTTCTTTAGAATAATTTCAATAGTTTTACTTTTTCAATTCGAATAATCTTTTAGTTGAAGTCATTTCTATAATGTTAGTATACATCGGATAGATGAGTTTTTAACATCAAATTCAATCGAAGTTGTCGTTTAGCTGATGTTAGTTTGTCAGTGTATTGATAATACTTTGTCATTGCATTTATTTCAATTGGTCATATCTCTGAAGCTAAAGTTTCACCATATTGACGTACGAGTAATCATGGCTTCGGTGTCAGAATGACATGGCATTGATGTAACAATTGTTATATTTATCGCTAATAACAATTAGAACACCTTATGTAAAACTTGACATCACCGTGATGAAAAGCGTCATGAGGTCAAAAACGATGTTTTTTGTCATCCTATTCATGTTGAAATACATCATAACTATAATGGTTTTTCTATGAGTGTAGAATACACTTTGTATATTTATACACATAGAGATTGTTTCGAAATTAATTACATCAAGTCGAATCATATAAATATACTAACACAAAAATAACGGAGTTGTAAGTGGCATTTTAGAAAATTTGTTGATTGATAAATCCCACTTTTATTGGAAGGCCATAAAACCATGTTTTGGAAAATAAAAGCAAATGAATTCGTAAAGCAGAAACAACTTCATTGCTGTAGTCTCTATGTACCTTCTCCATATTATCATGTTTTATTTTTCTTTGTAATATTAATTACATATGTAAGTGCTAATTGGCCGATACGAGCAATTTGTGACCGATACTCACATGGTACTTCATTGGAATTCTAAAAGTACTTGGTATCGAGTATGTTCTCGTATTTACTTGAACATCCTCATACCTGTGCGTGCCTGTCATTTTTTTGTAAACACTACTTATGTACATGCCCACCAAAAAATGAAATGGATTAATCTAGCTATAATTATATATGTACATATTAGTAGATAATTTATAATTTCTAGAAATTTTTTTTTTTTTTAGAAGAAGATGTACTTTGTACGACACTGACCACTCCAATTCAAAAGTTATATTGATTTTTTTTTAAATAAAGCGAATACGAAGAGATTGCAATTACAATTTAGTATACTTGTTGCCCAAGCAGAAAGCATTGGCTCTGTTTATTTCATAGAATCTTCAAAAACTTCTAGTCTTAAATAAAATCTTGAAGCATCATCGTATTGTTCCAGGACATGGTTAAATAAAATTTTTATAGAGGAATAAAGCATTAAGTGTAAAAACTAATGTTCAATGCTGAAAAGTGAAAAAGGAAAGAAATAGTATTATCAAACGTAGTAGTAACATAAGGAGCACAAGAGATAACAAACTTTTATAGTTATTGGAAATCGTATGCAAGACTTGCATATACTCGTGTAGTTGTTGTAAAACGCTGATTAATAATCATAAATAAACTTCTTTCACGTGCAAGCAAAATTGGTAGTTTACCGATGTAGTTATTTTTCGACATTCTGTACTCCTTATTATATATTCATTAATAAATTGATCTTTAACCTTGCGGATATTATTTCATTAATGAAAACTTAACAGACAAAATAAAAACAATTAGACCTTAAATAAACATTTACTAAATAACAAGAAAAAACAAAATTCAAATAAAAAATAAAAAAGTAAAAATAATAATAATCACCTGATGGATTTACAGACGAAGACGAAGAAGAGGTACTGACGCCCGGCTTCTTTCTGCAAATGGGATAGCTGCCACAATCTTTGCCATCACGTTGAGTAAAACTGCATGAATCAGTGCTAATAACACACTCCTCATTAGGCATACAGCCAATGTCGTTGCAACCACGCCCATACTCTAATTTCATTTAAAACATTGTTATAACGATTGGCGTTTTTATCGTGGTCATTTTTATTGTTGTTGTCGTAGTTGGTTGTCCATAACATTTGTGTATTTTGTATTATATCAATTTTATTTTATTTTTTTTTTTTATTAAACATTTTTTTAATTTTGATTTTAATGTGTTTTTAATTGGCAACACAATTATGGTTGGCGAATTTTTTCGGGTCAAATTATTTGTTTGTGTATTTTGTAAATAAAATTCATTTTGTTGGAGAGAAAATAATACAGAGGGAAAGATTATTAAAATAAAATATAAAACAAAAAGGATAAGAATACATAAATGATGAGTTCGAAATCTGATGATTTGATATGAAAGACAAAAGATCGACCGACCGTCTGCTTATAAACGGTTGTTAGTTGCTTAATAACGTATTAATTACAAAAAAAAAAAAAATAAATAAATCGCAAAAAGTGAATTCATAAACGAAGATTTTAGCAACGCTTATTTACAAAAATATTCCTGTTTAAGGAAAAAAATGTTGTGTGGAAAGTTTATTGTTATAATTTCAAGTCATGGAAAAGGGACAAGTTCTGCTAGAAATGTGTAGAGAAATAAATGTTTGAGGTCGATTTTACTACCTGCAGGGTTCTTTATGATAATTTTTGGAAGTACTTGATGTTTCAGGCGAGATAAAATTAAATACTACATATGTACGTTCCGATTTATATGTATATTTGGCACGGGGTCGTATTATTCGAAAGAATTTAGGGGCTCATTATACATTTAACACTTCCACGAGCACCCTGAAACCGATCAGCCCATATTTGGGCACCTTGAAAATGAAGTTTTCCCCATCGCGATGGGAGGAAATTTCATCGCACAATCCAGAATAGTTTTTTTTCCCCTAATATTTTCTCCGAATACACCAACCGCGTAATACGGCTCCTTAAATCACAAATCGGACGTTTCGAAATGTTCTTTATTTTTTGATATGGAAATTTTTTTCTCATGCTAAGAGCCATCGAAAAATCAATGTCACAATATCGACAAATATTTGTCCAGCAGAAGAAACCGACTCTTTCTAAATATTTAACTTTATTTTGTGATAAACAAGTGTTGAGAAAAAAGCATTTAAAGAAAACAAAGTAACGTATTTGAGGTTTATAACAACAAACGCTTCCACCATTCATTTTTTTTCCTCTTTCTGCAACAATTAAAGGGATTTAAAGAAACACAACCACAAGAAATGGCTGAAAATCAAAATATGTTTAAACTTTTGCTAATGTTCTCATAGGTTTGTAAGGATTTTTTTTTTGTTCCAAGAATAATATATAATGATTTTTTTTTAATAGTCTGGTGGTTGTTTCGTTTGTGGGCATGTTTGTCCTTTTGCTACATACTTGAATAACTGTTGACGCTGCTGATAGCACACAACAAAATACTGCAGGCTAGAAAGCCTACGCCTTCCATTTTCTTCAACATCTTACTGGTTGGTGTCTTCTTGTAGTTGTTCCCTGTCTGAATTGTTGATTTTCTTATTAGTTTTTTATTCGTATAGTTTTTTCTTGGTTTAGGTTGCTGCTGTTGTTAGCGGCTGCTTTCTTGAGTTATTACTGCGGTTTAGTCAAACTAAATTCAGCACAAAAATATCCAACATTTAAAGTCTGAAAATATAAGAAAGAAAAAATGCTAAAAAAACAATTAAATTAAGAAACATGCAAGAAGTTCAAATACACGATGGCGCTGTATAAGACTATAGCTGAACAGATTACACGCTAAAATTATTTAGGGGTTCTCATGTACCAATTCTGTTTTGGTGGAGTCCGTAGAGAACAGAAATACCTTTAGTTTTTTGTTATGTCACTTCGCCAAAGGATTTTATAACTGTAAACATAGCGACTAGCGGGATTTGTTGCATTTTTGAAGTGTTTCAAGAGCTTAATATGTATAACCTTTCAAATAAGTCATAATTATTGTAAATAGCTCTACATAAGTTATAGCAGTGGAATCGTAAGAAAACACATTTTTCACAAAAAAAAAACTTTTTCCTCGGGTTTATGCGTTCAGGGTATTTAGTTTTTATTTCAAAGCAAAAAAGTTTCATAGGTTTTGAAAAAACAATGTTCATAGGTATAAATAACTAATGATTTAAGGTTTGGTTTTGCACTACATGCACTACTTATTGGGTTAGAATTATTTATAATAAAAATTTGTCCATAAAAAATGTCTGATAAAGGTGTACTTTGCACCTTCATCAGACATTGAACTAAAGTAAATTGCATTGCAAAATAATACAAGGAAAAATATGTGAAAGTTTATTTGAAAAAAAAAAACGAAAGTTGTGTCTTAACTTTTTTGTGAACTCTCCTAAAACGGTACTCACGCACGAACTTTTAATTTTAATTCACCCATTCACGCGTGATTTTTTTAAAATTTAATCGCCATCACGCGTAAGGGGCTGTTCACAAATTACGTAACACAATTTTTGCAGATTTACCCTCTCCTACGTAACAGATCGTAACAAAATACGTACCCCCTCCCACCATACATAACATAACAACCACTAAATAATAAAAAATTTTATTAAAGAAAATAATAATGTAATTCATTTTATGTACATGTGTATGTACATAGTATATACAAATATAACTCAAGAAATTAAATTCATGTATTTAACGTGTAATTTAAAAGAAAATTCTATTGATAAAAATTAGGGGTTTAAAATTGGCACATTGCAATTATCGGTCCATGGAAAGGTAAAATATACATCCATTGATAAAACATGCATTTTATTTCCTGCAGCTACATCGTCTACAATCTTTTCACAATTTGTTTTATCAATGTTCTCATCATCAAAATCCATTCAACATCTTCACAGCCTTCACTTCTTCCAGAGAAGTGATGGACATTAGCTCATTTTGTGTCTGGGCTGCAATAAGTACCGCTCTTGTTTTCCAATAAATACTATTTTTTTTGTTACGTAACATTTTTACGATGCCACACACTGGGAAAAATTACCCATCTAGCAAATAAAAAATCATATCTTCTGAACTATTCATCTGAGGATTAAAGTATATATGAAGCAATTATATAGTGGATATAGCAGGCTTTAAAAAATTTCATTTGCAAACACCCTGTTTTATTACAGGGTGTACACAAACGAAGAGAAATTGAAATACTTTGTTTGACAGATATCATCGATACTTTTTCAGCTTTTGTTCATTATTTATTAACCAAAAGCAGTATATTTTCCCGTCAAAAAATGTTTTCTAATTAGTTTCACATTTTCAAAGAAGCTAGCATAAAACAAATAAACAATTACATGAATAATTAAATATGTATGTATATACTTGTAGATCAAATACATATAAGACTTCTTACTTGGTCAGAAAGTAGTTGGCGAACTTCATATAAAAATGGCTCCAAAGTTCGGTAGCTGGTAGATGATTGTCTTGAATGTGGTGATATTAACGGGTCCGATGTATACAGCAATGTATTAAATAAATCTTGCATTGTTTCCTTACTGGACATTTTTCAAGTATGTAATTCCCTGTAATTTCGGAAATCTTTATTTCTCGATTCAATAGCTTCCTCTGAGGGTATTCCTATTGATACTGGAAGTGATTCAATAATATCAGAACCATGAAATAAAAATTTATGAATGCCGGATGGCATGTTATACCATGGATATAAATCAATATATAATTTTTCCAGCGAATTCCCTAAATAAAAAAGTTTAGAGACTTTAATTTTCTTCGATACGTCGCTTAACTGTGAAAAGGGTTTAGATGGACGTCCTCGGCATTGCGAAGTTCCCGGTATGTCATCATAGTTTAGGCATGGCAGGTCAATATTTGTGTCTAACCATTCACTATTTACTCTTTTAAAAACCTCAATTGTTCGACTGCAGTCGCTCCATCTTTTGTTGAAACTACTATTCAAAAATTGTAATTTTTTTTGTATCAGTTTTCTACACTTCTTGTTGTTTTGATCATTAACCAGCCCAAGCCTGGAAAAAACGTGATTAACTATTGAAGTGGTTCTTTGAAGGCTTGAATTAGCATTCCTCCAAAATTGGAAACATTCGCGATTTGTTATTTGCATACTGGCTTTTTATTCACTTGTATGGTTCAAAAGTTATATTCCTAATGAACACTTGTTACTTTTTAAATTTCTTTTATACATAGCAGCTTAAATAAAAATAACAACTATCTTAAACTTTATTATACTTTGCTGGACTATTATACTTTACTGGATTTTAATATGTTACTTTCTTATAAGCGTTTCTTTCTTATATAGAATTATTTTATATAAGAAACTTATTTCTTATATAAGTAGCTATGGCATTAAGGCATTTGTTTCTTATATGAATGTACGAGCTTTTTTACCTTTTTATGTATGTATGTATATACGTAGATGTATGTATGTAAATAGAAAAATAAAACAAATCAAATTTTATTTTATTAACCCCTTTAAAAAATATAGATATTTTTTAGTAGACAACTGCAATTTGAAAAAAAATTATATGTAGTAAATACATGTACATACATAATTCATTTTGTACTATTTATTTATTTATTTTCGAGGCAAGAAACAAAAACTTCTCATGAGCACTATACATAAGTAAAAAAAAAACGTTGTTGTTGTTGTAAAACTGTCAGAAAACAGAGTTGTCCATGCAAACTACATAAATTCAGTGTTGCCCTTGAAAGTTTCTTACATAAATTCTTTTTCTATACATTTTGTGGTTTTGGTGTTCAAGAAAAATGTTCTTTTATCAGTTTTTTTCTTATAAGCGTTTTTCTTATATGAAACTTTTTTGTTAGAAAAATCACTAAAAGATATGGTGTTTTTGCAAATGTTTCTTATAAGCGTTTTGTTCTTATACGAGATGTTCTTATATCCGATAAATACTGTATATATATATATATATATATATATATATATATATATATATATATATATATATATATATATATATATATATATATATATATATATATATATATATATATATATATATATATATATATATATATATATATATATATATATATATATATATATATATATATATATATATATATATATATATATATATATATATATATATATATATATATATATATATATAAGAGTATAATGAATGTATTGTTAAGAGTATAATAACTGAAGTGTGTTTGCTAGAACTTGTCAGAAAAGAACGACACGATTTTTGCCACGATATCTGTAAATGTTTGCCACCGTGGTCTGTTAGCTTTTTTAATTTTATACTTATTTATGACTCTCAAACTGCAGTATAATTAATTTTTGTAGACGACAATTTGGCTTGAAAAAAGACCTGTATGTTTTTAAATAAATCTACCACGACTTTAGATAAAGCAAGTGACAGCAAACAAATTGCTTGCACTGAGCAAATAAATTTGCTGCTTTTTTCAATGAATTAATTGGCCAAAATAACCAAAAATGCACTAAATGAACCCTAAAAAGAAAGCAAGTAGAAATGCCATATGTGGCAGTGCCGAATCTTACATACACTAAGGTAAGTAGGAAAACGAAGTTATTATTAGTCTTATCTTATAACTGGGAAATGAGGCTTCCCAATAAAAATTACACCGTTATGACATAGGCGTATATTTATGTAAACTTTCAGAACCATATTCTTGTATAGGAGCACAGCTATGGTACTAATTAAATTGTTGGTATGGTATTGTATATTTGACTTCTAAAATGTTAAGTAAAATTGTACCAACTTTTGCAAACCTGGTCTTTACGCAACTCAAATTAAAGGCATAACAACAAAACCGTTTAAAATACATTTTACCTCAGAGTTCGAAAATAAGCATTATTATCTACTTAAGTGTTCTGTAGTTCATGACAGGCAGCAAAGTTCAATTTGTTCGGCTCAAAACATAATTTTTAATGTACATTTTGTGTATTTTGCTTTACTCTTTCAAAACCTGCTAGAACTTTACATTATAAATATCATTCGAAGGGCCACTTTGAACGGGAGCAAAAAAGGGAAAATTTACAGACCTATTACCAAAGATTTAAGCGGTTGCAATTTTATACTTTTATTAAATTTTCTAAAACAAAACGTGGCTTTATTTATTTTGACAGCTATATGTGATGTTGTATGTGAACGCATGTTTCACATCTTCAACTTGTTCCACGAAAATGTTGATAGGTATGAAAAGGCTGTAAGTCTAGATGATATGTATATTGAATCAGCATAGTTTTGCTGGTTCACAAACATTTGCCAACAGTTTGTCAAGAATTTCTACAAACGTATGTATGTTGGCAATGTCAGCATATCGTGTAAACAGCGTATTGTTAGTGTTTAACAAATTTTCTGATACATATGTTATTTGTTGAAAAGTGTATGCAAGCTTTTCGGCACATGGCATATTTGTATACATACGCGCTATATGGTTGATAACCGCCTGAGCGGAGCCGCCGATGATTTTTGTATATCATTCTTGTTGAACAATGAGAATGAGCTACCTTAATATTTAACTTGTTTAATATTTTATAAATGCAATCAATGTATCTTGTAAATTGTTGTTTGAAAATTTATTGAAAAAGCTAATAAATTTTCATTACTGTTTTTTAATCGAAATTTACAGTACAGATGATGAAGTAAATGGAAGCAATTCTGAAGAAACATATTACTCTGAAACTGAAGATACATCCTTGAGAAGGTCTGACGATAGAAATTCTGACGGGAATCTTGAACCATCTCTGGTGAGAATCACATCTCCTGAAAATGTGAGGAGGTCATCAAGAGTCTCAAAATCAGTACATAAATATGGTTTTGAGTGCAACCTGGTTCAAGTTGATGAAGTACCCAAAACACTAAAGCAGGCATTAGAAAGTCCAAACAAAAAACAATGACAAAAAGCAACAAATGATGAATTGGAAGCTTTAGTTCAAAATGAAATGTGGGAAATTGTAAAATTACCCAAAGGCAAGAAACCAATTGATAGCAAATGGTGTTTTAAAATTAAGAAAAATTCTGAAAGTTGTAGAACGCTACAAAGCAAGATTGGTGATAAAAGGCTATTCTCAACGATATGGAATTGATTATGAAGAAACATTTTCTCCCGTTGTTCGATATTCATCAATCCGTTTAGTTTTAAGTTTGGCTGTACAACATAATTTGGACATAGATCAAATGGACGTGGTAACGGCTTTTCTTCAAAGTGAAATAGATGAGGAAATTTATATGAAGATTCCAGAAGGATGTAATGAAAATAAAGACAAGGTATGCAAACTTAAGAAATCATCATACGGTCTTAAACAAGCAAGTAGACTGTGGAATCAAAAATTAGATCGAGTTCTGAAGGAAATGGGTCTCTTTAAATCTAAGACCGAACCTTGTATTTATTACAAATTAAATGACGAAGAGATAACCTATGTTGCAATTTACGTTGATGATATTTTACTTTTCACAAATAATCAAAGAAATAAGGCGAATATAAAGAAAAATTTGGCTGAACATTTTAAAATGAAAGATATTGGCGAAGCAACTTACATATATCTTGGGAATGAGAATTACTAGAGATCGGAGTAAAGGAAAGCTGTGGGTTGATCAAGAACAATATATAAAGAATATTTTAACAAAGTTTAATATGAGTGACTGTAAACCGATTTCAACTCCTTTAGATGTGAATCAAAAACTTTCGAAAGACATATGTCCGAAAACTAATGAAGAAAGTGAAGAAGTGAGAGATATACCCTATCAAGAAGCAATAGGAAGTATAATGTATCCTGTACAAGTAAGTCGTCCAGATATTTCTTTTGCTGTGGGTGCCTTAGCCAGATACAACAACAATTATGGGAAAGCACATTGGCAGGCTTTAAGGCGTATTATGAGGTATCTCAAAGGTACTGTAAATTACAAGCTTCAATATTCAAAGGATGAAAAAGAGAGCATTGAAGGATCTTCCGACGCTGATTGGGCTGGTGACTTAGATGACAGAAAATCAACTTCTGGATATGTATTTTAATTTCAAGGGGGATGTATTTCGTGGAACTCCAAGAAGCAACAAACTCTAGCATTGTCCACAACAGAAGCAGAATATATGGCTTTGGCGGCAGCTGGTCAAGAAGCAGTGTGGTTGAAATCTTTGTTGACTGAGCTTGGGAAACCATCATCCATCATAATAAAATGTGACAATAAGAGTGCAATAAATTTGAGCCATAACAACACATATCATGCGCGATCCAAACACATTGATATAAGACATCATTTTATAAGGAACCTTGTCAATCATAGAAGCATCGTTGTTAAATATCTAAGTACAGAAGACATGGAAGCTGATATTTTAACAAAACCTCTAACAAGTTTGAAACATTTGCATTGCTGTAAAATAATGGAAATCGGCAGTCATTCTAGTGGGGGTGTTGAACAATGAGAATGAGCTACCTTAATATTTAACTTGTTTAATATTTTATAAATGTAATCAATGTATCTTGTAATTTTGTTGTTTGAAAAAGCTAAAAAAATTTCATTACTGTGTTTTTTAATAGAAATACATGCAACCTTATAATAATTCTCAAAACGAAAAATAGCTGAAATTAAACCAATGAATAAGTAATAAATGCACAAACAATAAACGAATTTAATAATCTGAAATCAACGACAAGGCGGTCGATTTTCAGCTCATAGACGGCTTTCAGTTGTTGGCACTTTTTTGTATAAACTGCTGCCGCCGTTCTATTTAATCGACACAGGTCTCCGGAAGTATTTATAAACCTAAACAATAAAGGCCATATTCATAATAATTATTGTAAGTTTATTAAACTCTTATTTGACGTATTTCTACGGAATATTTGTCAAACAAACGTGTAATAAACCTTCAATAGTTTTTATGAATATGGGTGTAAGTTTTTATACTTTTCAGTTTTTATAGAATTTCAACTACAGGGCATAGGCTGGAGGAAATTAAGGAACTCTGTGAATGAGACGGAGTTCCTATAGACCTATGCATCAAAATCCACGAAGTGCTTTATAAGCCTATGCTTAGGTGTATGTCGCAAGACATGGACAAACAAACCCCTCCAATCAACCCAACCTAACCTATAGATTTTCATTATCACTTTGTATTTGTTGTGTAAATTAATTTAAAGAGTCGAGTTAGTTAATACTCTGAATTCTCGCTCTTATTGAATTGGTAGATGGTTTTACTATCGTTCATTGATAACAGGATCATTCATAAAAAATCTCAAATTATAAGTCACTGTTTCTGCATGTTAATTGAGTCACTACAAAATTAAGTTCCATTAATGATCATTTCCCTCACGACTTTGATTTAAGTAAAACTCTTTATCATTACAGTTTTTATTCACCTTTATTGCAGTTATTGGTAACTGTAGTACATATTTCTTAAGCGTTTAACTTAGTTTTTTATAAGTGCACATGTTTCGTTATATAGTGAGCATACATATATTCAATTATCCAAGATTCTTGTAATAAATTATAATTCCTCCTTAGGCTTAAATGGGTCACAACATTTACTATAATAATTCATGATTTAATAACAATTCATATTAGTTCATGTTCATTCAAATTTTATTTATTTGGGCTCTCAAGCCAGTTTTTGGAATATTTATAAATGAAAATTTAATTCTTATTTTATTTTTTAATACTTATATTTATAGCCTTCAATTCACAAAAGAATTTAAGTCCTGAATAATAACAATGACCCCTATGAAGTGCAAAACTACACTCTTGAATAACAATATTGAATTCTATGAAGTATAAAGGTGGCATCACACGATTGCCGCAATGCACCACTTTTACACAATTTTTCTTGGGCTGAAATTGAGCAGAATAAAAAATGTGTCCCAATCAAATTCTCTGCAATCACATGATTGTCACATTATACTGAAATTTTATTGTCGCAAATTGGCGTAAAACAATCTAGTACCAATAATTGCCGCATTATAGTCACACGGTTGTTATATTATACGGACACTCTGAGAAACAGCTGTTATAGCTAATGACAAAATTTGTTTTGCAAAAAATAACAAAAGGAGTTAAAAATATGGTTTGTCGCTTAAAAAAAAAGAAAATTGCTTCGGCTATTATTATAATGTTATAATAGTAAAAACAATTGAAACCGCATTTAAACAATTTTGAAACTAACAACATGTATACATATGTATATTATTGGCACGTATTGTCTTCTTTGGTTGCCGCATGAGAACACAATAAATATTGGTGCATTTTTAGAATTTTTATTGGTAAATAGTTGTATGTAAAGTGTTCACACGGTTGTCGCAGCATCAGGGTTGTATTTGATTGGGACAAATAGCAACAACATTGGTTTTGGTTGCCGCATGAGCCAATAAATTGTGCTATCACACGATTGGCATACATGATATAACAAAAATCGGTGCATTGCGGCAATCGTGTAATCCCACCTTAACGCGTTGATTTGCTTTTCGATTCGAAAGAATTATACTTACTATGTAGGCCTGCTATTAAATGGTAACTGAACTAAAATAAAAATTCAATATTTTAGAGAAACCAAGAACTTCTCTTACTTCTTCTTTGAGCTTGCAAAAGAATAAAATATATGTATATATATATATATATATGTGGTATTGACCAGTAATGCTAAGTTAGCGGCATTTCTAGCTGATGGTAATGCGTTGCAAAACGAATATTAACGTGTATTCGTCTGATATTATTTTATATTTTATTTTTTAGCATTGACATTGTGTTTTATGCGAAATGTATTTTATTTATGTATTAACATTTATGCGTGTACATCGCATACATACATATGTTTAACGTCTATCGGCCTAATTCATAAATATAATTCTTATAATGTGATAAGAGTGTTATAATCAACTTATAAGCAAAAATCCAGAAAAGTGTATTAATAATCGACTTATAGCTTATTATGCTGCTTATAACCATTTTATAAATTGGATATTTTTATTGTGGCCTCTACCCAACTATAAGGGTTTAATAGTGAAAATTGTTGAATTGATGATTTTTTTATTTTAACACTACATATTTATAAATTTTTTGCTTCTTGAATGTGTATATGATTGCATTTCATTGTTTCTTGCACCAAATTATGACTACACATTAAACGATGAAATTCGAAAATATGTACATACATATGTACTTTAAATTCTACTGATGATATGGTGTAAGAATCAGTAATATACAGTTATAAAGACACTTTAACCCTGCAAAAATCATCTCATATTTGTATCAAACAAATTTTTCTTTAGTTTTCATATAAATTACAAATATTTTGACGAATTATATCGATACGTATAGTACTATCTCTTTTGCAAATTTGAATTGGCATGTACATATTAGGGAATGGCATCAGACAGTAAAATTCGATTTTCGATTTTTCGATCAACCATTTTTCATTCCTATTATTTAATCGATTAATCGTAGCTCAAAATCGATTTTTTTGAAGTCGATTAATATATTTTGCATAAAATAAATGCACTACACTTGAATTTTTACATGGTGCCAAACGTAGCTGGGTTGCATTTTTTTAAATATTTATTTTATTTATTTATTTCATTATTTAATCGAGCCCATTGGGCCATATATGATTAATATATACATACATATAAATATTCACTTATTTTGTATTATTATTTTAATCACGTTTTATTTGAACAAATTTTCACAACAAAACACTTGCCTTGTTTTCTCTTCAATAACTTTAGGGGTGATAGTTTTCTATAGCAACAACAAAAACTTCTTTTGCTTGAAGTATCTAATGAAATAGACGTTTTTGGTGTCGACCTTCTACAACAGGTAATTTTGTTATACTTTATGGCATGATGCAACTAATAAGATAGCCTCATCAGCTAAACTGTTGATCATCTGACTACTTTAGGTTGTCAAGAGAATGCAGAGTTGAAAGGCAACCAAAACGAAACACGAAATCAATGTAAGCTCTGTTATCTCTCTTCTAAAAATGCAGAAGCGTCGGCTTTTTGACAGCTTACAGAAGTTGTACAAAAACAAAATGCATGTTATATTTATTGAAGTTGTTGTTATTGTAGTGAAAATGCTACCTTATTAGTTGTATCATGCTTTGTGGCTTACCGTTTCGATTAATCGACGCCAAAAATCGATTTCAGCATAAAATTGGCAATGCATAATCGATCAGAAAATAATCGTTTTTTAGGACTGAAAATCGATTATCGAATACAATCGAAATCGACTTACCATTCCCTAGTACATATGTATGTATGCATGCATACACACACATATCTACGCACAAACAACCCTGCCGGCAACTCAGTTAACTAGTAATGAATTATAAGCTAACTTTTTTACAACTGGTGGTGGTTGACACTGAGATTATTTTTAATGGAGATGACTGACTATTTTATTATTACGATGTCCTAGGAGGTAGTCAATTGTCCGACGCTGCATTACTTTTCAACTAACTTAAAATTAGCTACTTCAAAGTCAGTAGCCACAGAAAAAATGTACAAATCAAGGCTGATTTTACATTTTTCGGTGGTAATATTTTATTTTATTAAATTAAATTTCATTCTACTTTTTTTTTTGTTAGCCTTTGCTGGGGATCGAACCACTAAGCCTCAAGACTGAAGAGCAACCAATATACCCACTCAGCTACCGCAACATTTAAAACGAATGCGACAATAGGCAATTTTATTCAAGTGTTATTTACCGTGTGTGTATGTATGTTGTTATTTGAATTTTGGGTTAACTCTGCACTACGTATCAGCTAGCTTATAGCCAGTACACAAAAAGTGAATTACAAATCGATTGTATTGTAGCTAATTTGAAGCTAGTCCATAAAAGTTAACGTAAAGTTAATTATTTTAGTAGTCGACTACCAATTTGCTGGCAGGGTATTTACAATGTATACACACGCATTGGCCTCTACTTAACTATAAGGTTTGACATTCGCTGAGTTGATGAAGAGTTGTGAAGAAGAATTTCATCAATAAAATAATTTTTAATAAAAGATATTTGCGAATTAAATAATATTTACCATTTTTAATTATGTTTTCATAAAAAATATTTGCAAATAATTATAGTGCTGCACAAACAAATGCTAGAGAGTAAGTAGTCGACTACTTTTGGTACCAGACGTTAAACAAATGTGTTTAGAAATAATTTTTTTTACAATTCAAAGCCTTGTATACATATTTTTTGCAATAAAAATAAGTAAACCAATAAATTATTTCATATTCGAACAAAATTATGTTATATAAGTAAATAATATTTTGCATTTTTCGAAGCTACGCAAATAAACCGTTTCTTACATACATCTCATATATGCAGCACTAGTCACAAAATGAGAGTGAACATTGCATGGTATTGCCAACAATAAAGTACAAAATTAACAAAAGAGTTTATTAGTTATTTCACGCATATAATGTGTTTATGAATTGCATTTCTTATGAGTTGCTTATAACACTGTTAGTGTATGATAACTATTACCAGCTTATAAGCTGAAATAAGAAATTTTTATGAATTAGGGGGTATATGTTTAACGTCTATATAGAAATGGATGCAAATAATGAACAGCTCTTCCATCACGTTGACGTGGAAATAGATGCATGTTGGTATGATGATCCATTTATAAGTCCGCAGCCAAAAAAGAGACAACTTTACAAACAAGCTAGACCAAAAGTAAAATCCGAATGGGTTCACGAGGATGTAATAAAATTAATTAGTGCAGTTGAAGAACTTCCAACACTGTGGGATATTAGTTCACCAGAATATAAATTGCCTAAAACTTCGGCATGATAGGAAATCGCGGACTGTATAGGACAACGAACTGGAGACGACTGCGCAGCGAAGTGGTCTAACTTCCGTGTAAGCTTTAAAACTAATTTAAGTAAGTGTAGGAAACAAAAATCGGGTTCAGCTGCTGGTACAAATAATGTCGTCTGGAGGTATAGCAATGCCATGCTGTTTCTTGGCGTGAATGAATCCTCTCATGGCAGTAAGACGACTTATTAATCTCACTGGTAGGTTGACAGAAAATGCAGAAAATCAACTTCCAGTACAACGAAAATGAGATAAAAAAAAAAAATAACATCGACAGCACCACAGTCATCTGATGTATTTAACGAAATGGCAGCGAAGGCAGTCTACACTTTAGCAAAAAGAACTCTGAATAAAAAAACCAATTTTATGTGGTTGATGTTCATGTTGCCGCTGAGTTGCGTAGCGTCGAACTGCTAAACGCAAATTGGCACGCGCACTGGTCGATATTATCGACGAAATTCAACGTAAAATTGTATCTTAAACATTACCACTTTCTATACAAATTTATACTTTGTATTTTTTTAAATGAATGGAACGAAAAGAAATATTCTATGTTTTTCATATCAATTGAATGTTTCATTAGTTTTTATACAAATTTAAACTTTTTGTAATAAAATAATATACATATGTATGTACGTAAAATTAAAAGTAAAAAAATGTTTTATATTTTTCAATTTTATATTTCGATGTTATGTTCAATAATTTGATATACCCAGTTTTGATTGGTATATAACCGTTATTGTATAATAGGCTCTGTACGTCGCACAGTGATGTAAATCAAAAAAAAGTGGTAAAAAGTCAGGAACTGCTAAAGCAATAACTGGATTTCTGTGAAATTTGCACCAGTCATAGGTAAGGAGTTATACATATATTTATTACCAGGTTCTTTTTTAACTACAGCCCAACAAAAGGCAAAACATTATGCAGCCAATTACTTTTGTATTTATTGACGGATTTTAAAGATTTTGATCTTTTCAGATTTCGATTATCAGGACAAAACAAAAATGTGTAAACAAATTTTGATATCTTCCACCGTTTATGATATATTTTTCTTACAATATATCATAAACGTAACACTAAAAATGTAAATTCTTATCTATGACTGTTCCAAATTTCATAAAAATTAAGTCATTAGCTTAGAAGTTCCAGACTTTTTACCACTTTTTTCAGGATTGACACTACTATGCGTCGATGGTTTGGATCCTGATACTTGCAGCAATTGCTATTATCATTATAATCCATTTTGGCTCCTGAAAAAACATAGATAGTTTTTGCCTTAATTTTGGGGCTATTTTTATCTTGGTTTTTTGCGGTCTTATGTGTATTATTTTAATTAGCTAATTAATGTTTTCTGTCTTTTCAGCTAATCAACTCATCAGTTGACTCTAAAAATCTTAAAGGAATGTTTGAAATGCAACTACTTATTCCAAAATTCTCATGAACAAAATGAGAGTTAGAAATGTTCAAACAAACGTTTAATGCAGAAAATATTTTTTCATCTTGCAACACTTTTACTTTTCTTAACAACTTCTATATAACGAGTTACCATCAGTTACTACGATTTGTATTTTTGGAAGCATAAAAAAGTAAGAGATTTTTTAATTTTAAAAAATGAACTTAAATATTTCTAAAAATGGTTTCAGTTTTTATTCGCGTAGATTGAGAGCGAATTTTTTTTATGATAACTTGGTTTTTAAAAACATTTATAGGTGAAGCACTCTCTTTTAAATTTGGTTGGATGACTTCCAGTCAGTTAATGTTGGCATATTCTTTTTCGATTCCAGATAATGTGTCCGCCTTACTGTTCTTCGTACACATACACAGGTATGTACGAAAGTACTTTGTTTCCCAAATAATTGCTAACAGTTCATTTTCTACGGTACTGTATTTAATCTCATGTTCATTTAGAATGCGGCCAGCATAGCAAATCGGATGGATTTCTTGTGAAAGTATTGACCCAAAGCATGATTACTTGACAATGTGAATGTTTTAAAAATGTCCGGATATCCTAGTATTGGATCATGTGTTAGTAGGGTCTTGAGGGTGTTAAAGATTTTTTTCGAACTCCGGATTTTTTATGTTTATCTTTGAGTCTTTCTTTAAGTATTTAGTCATTGGCTTAGCGATAGATAAGTAGTCTTTTATAAACTTTCTATAATAGCCTGAGAGTCCTAAAAACAGTTTTTTTATATCTATTTACTAAAGGGGTTAATAAAATAAAATTTGATTTGTTTTATTTTTCTATTTACATACATACATCTACGTATATACATAAAAAGGTAAAAAGCTCGTATATTCATATAAGAAACAAATGCCTTATTGCCATAGCTACTTATATAAGAAATAAGTTTCTTATATAAAATAATTGTATATAAGAAAGAAACGCTTATAAGAAACTTTTTTCGTGGATTTTTCAAGTTTCTTATATCCGATAAATACTGTATATAGTTTTACGAAAAACAAATGTAAACAAAACATAAAATTTTTTTTTATGAACAACCACCACCGAAACAGCACAAATTTAATAATTTAAAGTAAATTAAAAGTAAAACATTGAAAAAAAGTGGTCAACTAAAAATACTCTTTGACTTAGGATTTGATAATACATATTTGAGTGTTTGGAAATTGATTACAAAGAGCATGAACACTGTCCTTAAAGTCACAAAATAAAACATAATTAAATATTGTCAAGCACATTATAAATAAAGTGAATACTATAAAGTTTTATATTATAAAAACACATTTAATATACTTTGTAAACATTTCATAAATTTATAATAAAAAACCACCACTTTTTCTGTAGAAAATGCTTTTTCTTTTGACTACAAGTTCTCGAGCGATTGTGAAAACGAGACGTACAGAGCTTTGCGCTGACTTGCTATCTCATTCTGGTCGCGTTTCATCTCTGTGTGTACTTTGTGAAATTGTTTCAAATTCTGTTTTTAAGCAGCAGCGCACCGCCATCCCCACCCATAAAAGTTAGAAACATTTTTGCTCTTTTTGCTGAACATTTCTTAGCGTACTGCATAAATGTTCGTGTTATATTGACAGCCTTTGGCTATCAAAGTTGAGAGCCTCGGATATGAACAAATTTGCTCGCCTCATAGCTTTTTTGGGTATAATAATCACGTCATTTTATTCAGTTGCCGAGATATAGTGAAAATTCTTAGTTTTTATAAGGTTTGAAATGATAAATTTAATTCAATTTAACTTCTCAAACTAAAATTGTTGTTCGCACTAAATTTCTACCAAACTTTTTTGTGTGTAATGGTTTCTCTCATTTTGACTCATAATGTCAGACAATATCCTGTATCTTCAGTTCACCCCTTTGAAGCATGTCGGTTTTTGAAAAACAACACGCTTCCTTAAATCTTGGCCCTGTTCCTTCCCACCCAACATTCCCTTTTCTTATTATTGCATATTAGGCGTGTTTTTTGCTTTTCATATTCGCCTTCCATTTAACAACCAAGAACATTTTTGTATTTGAGACATCAAGTTCATTGGCTTCTTAAGTTTTTTGTTTGTCAGTACTGCAGTAGAGATATTTTACGGAATAATAGAGTTGTTTTGACATTTTTTCTTCTTAAACTACTACATCTTGTTGGTCTTGTACTTTAGTAGGTTTTTTTTTTTTATAAATTTTTATGTTTTTTATTAAGTTTGTGTATTAAGTTGGCACCGCACACACATTTCTGCATAAGATACAAAAGGTTGTAGTAGAGCATATGGGAGTAGACCAATCTTTTTGTTTAACTTATTGATACTAAGTACTGAAAGGTATAAAGCAGAGATATTTGCAATCTTAGGGAAAGGAAAATTAACTGTTTTTTTATTACGTTACAACGCTGTTGTCATATGAATATATGAAATGTACTTCTTAAGAGGTAGATAGGTTTATGTGACAGGAAAAAAATATTGAAACATGACTTTATTCATTTAACAGAAGATTCAGCAGCAGGTTGGAAAAATTATAAGGATCTAGTATAGATGTTCGTGAACTGTAAATGATTTTTGTGTCCTTGTAAATATAAGATGTGGAATCGTGATAAATTAACACGTCTTTGTTCACTGTCTTATTTAAACGCTTATCTATCAAATATTGCATAGATATTTGTGAAATAACAACTTAATAAACATTAAATATTTTTATAAATAATACCGTTAAAGTCGTAGTAACTAAGGTAGTAATAGGTATTTTCGTGGTCCTTTTGTCGCCTTTGTTTTCCCTCCATATATTCAATGTTACGCAGCATTGAAGAGAATGCGTTAAATGCTGTTGACTGTGTAAAGCAGAAGGTATATACAGTGTATATACACTGTATATTATACACTCTACACTCAGTGCTGGGCAAAATACATGATTTGATGTATTTAAAATACAAAACACATGAAAGTTGTGTATTTAAAATACAAAATACAAATAATTTTTTTTCATGTACTTAAAATACAAAATGCTGCATTCTAAAAGCAAGTATTTGAAATACCAAATACAGTGTAACAAAAATATGTATTTAAAATACAAAATACTTGTACTCAAAAAAGTTTTTGTTTCCATTCATAAACACTAGCTTTTCAAATGTGATATCAGACAAAAAACCTCTTGATGGCGAATGAATAAAATCAGCTAACGACAAAATCTCAATGACTACTTGTTCGAAAACGATATTTTATTGAAAGGGAAGCAATGGAATTACGAAATAAGTGACACTTAAATAAATTTAGTCAAGTACGAGGCTGGATCGCACACTTAGGGTTCCGTACATATGTATGTATGTGTAATGTATGTATGGAATGGCGTATGTGAATACATATGTATATTTTATAAATTTCATATCTCTGTTTTTACAGCTACTTTATGTTGTATGTAGACACCTAGTAATTTTCGACTTGTTGCTGTTGCTGTAATTTGATGTTGTAAGGCATCTGGGAATACATACACTGTGCGAATTTCAGCTCTCTATCTCTTACGGTTCGAGAGTTATAGCTGTTACTCTACGTTGTAAAGGGACACCTGGTAGTTTTACAGTTGCTGTTGTTTTTAGCAAGTGTTGTTGTAGAGCATATGTGAATACACATATTGTGCAAATTTCATCCCTCTGTCTCTCACGGTTCGAGAGTAATGGGGACACCTGGTAGTTTTCGACTTGTTGTTGTTTTTAGTATTTGTTGTTGTAGCGGCAAGGTACAACAACATCCTGTGAAAATTTCAGCTCTCTAGCTCTTACCGTTTCGGAGAATGGACGCTGTGACGGACGGACGGACGGACGTACTTGTCTCGGTAATAGGGTTCCGTTTCACTCCGATGAGTACGGAACCCTAAAAACGCCAAAAAGGCAATATATAAGGTACATCCTAGTCAACATCTGATATTTTTTTCTCTTCTTGTTTTAGATCAAAATGTCAAAAGCTGGGTTTTCCTTATATTTTATTTTTTCATTGTTTAACTTTCTGAAAGCTTGGCTTGGCGACTTTCTCAATGTGTATGGATTCAGTTGCGTTTACTTTACACAGGTACTTTGCGTTTGGTAAATAAATTGTAGTATTGCCATTTTTTGGAAATAAAACAGTAACAATGTTTCGCGCTTTTAGTTGATGTATGATGAAATAATTTTTTAACGCGTATTTTCTAACCTAAATTAAAAATGTATTTCGAAAAATGTATTTACAGAGCACAATTTGAAATACAAAATACTCAAGCGCTTAGTATTTAAAATACAAAATACATTCGTGAGACGTATTTAAAATACAAAATACGTATTTGTATTTTAAATACGTATTTCAAATACATACATGTATTTCAAATACTGCACAGGCCTGTGGACACTAAACAGAAAAGTAGCACCAGTTAATTTTGGCTTACTTAATTTTACATAATTAAAAGTTCTGTTTTATACATTTATATTAAATTACTTTTTCAGGCTGCAGTTCAACCCTTGGTTGTTTTTTTATCAATACCAAGTAAGTAAAGAAAAGACAAATTTCATAGCTAGGTTGCTTCTGGGTAGCAAGCACCCTTCATTAGCACCCTATGAACTTTGGACGTGTCAAAATTCACAATTTTTGACACAGCCGCATTAACCACTGTCTTATGCTGCAAGTTTTCTTTGTTTATGAATGGTCTAAATGCCTATTTCTCCATTGGAAAGCTCGTCGTCAGTGAAACCAAAGCCTGGCTTTTACAGACGAGTTTTATTTTTATTTATTTATTTTATTTATTTATTTGTTTATATCCTGTACGACAAGATTCAATCTTATATTTAAAGTACAGGAAAGCAATACTATTTATTATACTAAAACAATTATGAGCTACTGCGGCGCAAAATAATCAAACAAAAATTTCTTAAAACTATTTGCGTTGCTATTAAGTTGCTGAGCTTGAGGAAGACAATTCCAAAGGCGTGCTGCATATATGAAAAAATGCCTTTCAGATACAACAAAGCGATGGAGGGGAATTATAATCTTTTTACCTCTAAGTGACCTGGCAAACCTAATATTATTGCTAAGATATTGTGGAGCTTTCGAATATATAATCTTATAAAAAGTAAGAGTGAGCGAATAGTCAAAAGATCATCAAGTGATACAACGTATAGCTTTGAGGAAAAATTGGACACATGGTCATATGGCTTCGTAAGCCAAATACATATGTATCTTAAGGTGGGATCATACGATTGCCGCAATGCACCAATTTTTGGTACATTTTGTGTGCCAATCGTGTGATAGCACAATTTATTGGCTCATGCGGCAACCAAAACGAATGTTGTTCCCATTTGTCCCAATGAAATACAACCCTGATGCGACAACCGTGTGAACACTTGACATACAACTAATCACCAATAAAAATTCTAAAAATGCACCAATATTTACTGTGTTCTCATGCGGCAACCAAAGAAGACAATTCCCGCCAATAATATACGTACATACATATGTATACATTTATTTAGCTTCAAAATTATTTAAACGCGTCTTCCAAACATGATTTCTGCTTTTCAATCAGCAAAATTGAATTCTTGTTACTATTCATTTTTTGCTTTTTCAGGCCGCACAACATTACAGTAATAGCCGAAGCAATTTTCTTTCTTTTTAATGAACAAACCATAGTTTTATCATTAAATCAATTTTTGTTTTTTTTTTTTTTTTTGGGAAAATAAAGTTTGTCATCAGCTACAACAGCTGTTTCTCAGAGTTGCCGTATAATATAACAATCGTGTGACTATAATGCGGCAATTATTGGTACTAAATTGTTTTGCGGCAATTTGCGACAATAAAATTTCAGTAAAATGTGACAATCATGTGATTGCAGAGAATTTGATTGGGATAAATTTGCTCCAATTCAGCCCAATAAAAATTGTGTAAAATTGGTACATTGCGGCAATCGTGTGATCCCACCTTTACAATGTTATTATATAAAACATTCAGCTTTCTCTTACTGATGGAATCGCAATTTGCAAACAGTTCACAACCGTACATTAAGCCTGGAAGAAGATAAGATTTTGCAATCATCTGTCTAATATTGAGAGGTGTATAATATTGTGTTGACCAAAGACACCTTAGCTTCCTATAAGTTTGACCTAAAAGAGTGTTGACATGATTTGTCCAATTGAAGCTATTATTGAAAATTAGCCCAAGGTTTTTGGCAGCATCCACAATATTCAGCTTTACCCCATTTATTAAAATGTCAAGACCAATATTGCAGTCAAGTTCTCTCCTACGAATTATTATGCATTGCGATTTATTAGGGTTTAGGCAAAGACCATTTGCCGTATAAAGAAAACAATTCGAAGAATTAATAAAAAGAGTTCATTGATCAAATGAAATTTGTGGATATTGAATTATGTTAAACTGAATTTCGATTCGAAGAATTGAAATTGCAAAAATTTTGTGAAAGGAGTTTATTGACCAAATTATGTTAAACTGAATTTCGATTCGAAATTGCAAAACAAATATGTATATTACATAAAAAATTTAATAAGAAGATTTTATTGAGCAAATGAAATTCGAGGAATTATAATCGAATGAGTTTTAATATTTATCAAGCAAATTTCAATTCGAAGAATTGAAGTGCATTTTGCAGCCCTTGTAAAGGGGAGCTACATTCTACAATATTGAAACATTTTTGCCAAAAAACAAAGCCACCCGGCCTAACGTGCATTCTTAAATAAATATGTTTTTGCATCTTTAAGAGCAAAAAGCTTTTATTTTACTTATTTCAACTGCTATACCATGTAATAAATTCTTTTTTTTTTCTAAAATGTCTGCATTCCTTTTCAGGATATCTTCTACGGGTTTTTTCGTCTTTTAGATCGGTGGCAAAAGCACTTACCAAAAAGGGAAAACCAACTAAATGTCGACCATAGAAATTATAAAACCAAACTTAAATTTTTTATGCTCATAAAATTGTTTTCTAGTTTTCTGCTCCCCACAAAATATGCAAATTTTGAAAAAGGCTTCATCTATAGAGAATGAGAAGGATGACGCGGGGAGCTTTCTATAGTGGAAGTTTTTCTGTTTAATATTTTATCTGTCAGCTTAATATATTTTTGTGACAAAGTATTTTTTCCTCTTGCTTATTAGTGTTAGTTTTTTAGCTTGTGGTCAAACAGGAATGAATTAATATTTTTAGACTCGACATGATAATGTTTATGTGTTAGGAAATGTGTATTCTTTTTACTGCTTAGATTTATTCTTATGTCGGCAGTTATGAGTTAAGAGGGTGGTGGTCACGAAATATTGTACAGAACTCTCAGTTTTAGATATAAAAAATATTTAATATTTTTATAATATTTGTTTTTAAATAACTATTGTGATTGTGAACAAATTTTATGAGGGATAGTAAGAATGAAAAGTCAGTGTTTAAACAGGAGACCTGCAAAAATCGTTCAAGCACAATTTTCGTCTAACAGAGGAATATTTTGTGATATTTATTTTTTATTATTATTAACTCCAGATACATAAATTTTTGTTGTTTCAGAATACACCCATATCGCGTCGTAAGTCAGAAACTGACACAGTTCGATATTTCTCAAAATCGTTTGTTTTCATAACAAACGATTTCAACAGCTTCTGCTTGTCCATTAAAAAGAACGGGACTATAACTTTCTTCCGTTATTTTAAGTGTTTGTAAACTATAGAAAACAAGAATGCAAAAATAGTGGAGCACTAGGATGCACAGCCTTTGAGCCTATAAGTTGGGAGACAACTGGTTATTTCGAAGCCGAAAATTTCTCGTCAGCATCCGTCATTGTATTCAGAGGCTTATTATTTATACTGTCGCTTTAGCAGCATATGCTTCAGAGTTCGAAACAGCTAGTTGTCCCTCAGCTAAAGGTCTTTCAAGTTTTCTTCGCCTTGCTTATATTTATAAAGCCCGATTAAGGCAAAGCTAAATAAAATTCTTTTCTCATTTAAAGTTTCAACCATTTTCATCCTCAGTGCAAAATACATTCTATATGCAACAACTATAGTTGGAAGTGTGGCCAATCTGGTTGTAATTAATATAGAAGGGTTAATTTTTCCAATCACATTTAACACAGGCCATGGTCCATGAGAATTACGAGCTGTATCCTTTCAATACTGATAATGCTAAAGGTGGGATCACACGATTGCCGCAATGAACCAATTTTTGTTATATCTTGTATGCCAATCGTGTGATAGCACAATTTATTGGCTCATGCGGCAACCAAAACGAATATTGTTGCTATTTGTCCCAATCAAATACAACCCTGATGCTGCGACAACCGTGTGAATACTTTATACACAACTATTCACCAATAAAAATTCTAAAAATGCTTTAATATTTATTGTGTTCTCATATGGCAACCAAAGAAGACAATACGCGCCAATAATATACATACATATGTATACATTTATTTATTCTCAAAATTCGTTAATCGCGTCCTCCAAACATAATTTTTGTTTTTCAGTAAGTAAAATTCAATTGTTGCTACTATTACAACAATTGTAAAATTCTTGCAGTTTTAACATGGATTTCGAAAAGTGCATTGTTATGGACGATTCCATTTGAAGTGAAATTGAATGCTGCCTCCTGGCTCAGCCACAGCAGACACCTTTGGATAAAAAAGGAAAGAAGCTAAGTGTAACTTTATGCTGGACCTACAGTGAAATTTATGAACCAATACAAGCTGTACTCTGCCCCGAACTACAAGGATCAGTATAAACGGGAAAGCAATTGGCAAGAATTCAAAAAATTTGTCCGGGGCATACGATGGAAGACTGTAAAGCCAAACGGGCCAATGTTTAAGCTGTATTACAAAATGTTAAAAAGAAAATAAAATCAAAGTCTTGTCAGGGGCAGTAAACGGCCAGCCCGCACAACATTATAATAATAGCCGAAGCAATTTTCTTTCTTTTTAAGGAACAAGCCATATTTTTAACCTGTTTAATTTTTGCTAAACAAAGTTTATCATCGGCTACAACAGCTGTTTCTCAGAGTTGCCGTATAAAATAACAATCGTGTGACTATAATGCGGCAATTATTGGTACTAAATTGTTTTGCGGCAATTTGCGACAATAAATTTCAATAAAATGTGACAATCATTGATTGCAGAGAATTTGATTGGGACAAATTTTTTATTGTGCTCCATTTCAGCTCAAGAAAAATTGTGTAAAATTGGTGCATTGCGGCAATCGTGTGCTCCCACCTTTACACTGAATATTGAAACTTAAAATAAAATACCATGGTTAACAATCTTATTTACAATATTCTTTGTGTTAACATTAAAAAGAAATAGAGGAGGACTAAACAATTTATTTTTCTGTGTACTTGCGTTGTCTACAAACATCTTACTTATATTTGCAAAATTATTATCTTTGTCAAATACAAGCGAGAACCTGCTCTAATTGTTCGTGATAATGCTTTTTTGTGCGTATAATTGCATGATTGAAAAACAAAGTTCATGCGTGATTAAAAAATTTTATTCGTGAACGTGTGTGAGCAAAAATATTCTGATTGTGATGTGAGCCAAAAAAAACTCGCGAATATCTCTAAAACGTACATATGTAAAATTTTTTGCTTTTCGCACTGTTTTAGAGCTTTTTTTAAGTTTTCGACGTGAAACAAATCTTGAGATGGTGCGCAGAGCGCTTTTTGCAATTTTTTATTTAATTAAAATTTTGTTGTGTAATGGAATATATTGATCCAACATTAATGTTTCGGATGAACTATCTTACAAGGACGCTGGAAATATTAAAGCATTTGATGCAATAGGCGTGCATTATTTAGATAATATCACAGATTGACACTGAACCATTGGGCGTGTCTGTTGAAACACATAAAGCTTATTCAACAAAGCAAAGCAAAACACTTATATCCAATAGAAATTGTGAATATGGCACAAGTCATTACGTACATACATACATACATTTTAAATCATTTACACGTCCTCGATTGTTTTATTTCCCTCATTGTGATTTCAATACTTTACAAATGTATGTGTGAATCTTTTGTGTTTGACTATCACTTCGAAATGTTCTAAATTTATCTAATAAATTTAAGATGCTGCATGATTAATGATGTTCATTCTGTTGCTCCCTTATACCAAATAATTTTCTCTAGCGACCTTTGTCACCGACAATACGAAATAGAATCAGTCGTGGAGAAAGAGACTATTATAAAGAGACTATTATGTATTCACTTTTATACCTGAAGCACTTTTGTGACAAGTACTGTTTTATAAATGCCAGGCAAACAAACACTAAAAAGTAAATACATCACATTGAAGAAATCGCATAATAAAAGTATTAAAATCGCGTATGAATGTATTTTGCTGTAGAAAATTGGCGATGCTTATGTGAGCGCTATACAAATATGTTTTGTGAATAAGTACATAAATGTGTGCACACTCAGAGAAAAACCTGATTTAGTGGTTACTACGATCATAATTTTTATCGTATATAGCTGCCATGTTTGCCCTGAGAAATTTATATGTATATATATATATATATATATATATATATATATATATATATATATATATATATATATATATATATATATATATATATATATATATATATATATATATATATATATATAGATATATATATATATATATATACATACAGGATGGCGCAAAAATAACTTTCCGAAGTTTTTAGGCTGTAATTAAAAGAAAAAAATTAAAAACTTTGATTCTTCTTGTGGATTATTTTTATTTGGTCTTTTAATTTTTTTACATCAAGTCGAGAAATGATGTCATATAAATGGCCTCCGCCACAGTTGATTGTCATTTGAGCCCTTTTTATAGCATTTTCCATCACATTGGCCAAAACTTCCGGCGATAGGTCCTCACATTCTTGTCGGATATTGTCTTTAAGAGCTGCAAGAGTCTGAGGCTTGTCGACGTAAAACCGCGACTTCAAAAAGCCCCACAAAAAGAAGTCTGCAGCGGTCAAATCAGGCGATTTTGCTGGCCAGTGCAAATCGCCAAAACGGGAGATTAGGCGCCCGGGAAATGCATCCTTCAGTATATCGGTTGTGGCACGTTCAGTGTGTGCCGTAGCACCGTCGGAACCACATGTTTTCCAATCCCGGGTAATCAAGTTGCGGCAAAAAGAACTCGTTGATCATTGCTCTGTAGCGCTCACCATTCACAGTAACCGTTTGGCCTGCGACGTCTTCGAAGAAAAAAGGTCAGATTACTCCTGCAGCGAAAACAGCACACCATACAGTGACTTTGAGCGGGTGTAATAGCTCTTCGTGGGTTACACACGGATTTTCAGTGCCCCAGAAGCGTAAATTTTGCTTATTTACGTACCCGCTAAGATGGAAATGGTCCTCATCACTCATGATTGGTTTTGATGAAAAATCATCTTCCTCTTGGTGGTGATCATGGATGGCTTGAGCGTATGTTAGACGCGATTGGCGGTCAGCAGCTAACAGCTGATGCACCGTCTGGACTTTGTACGGAAACATCTTCAAATCTTAAATGTTAAAACAGAACTGACATTAGGGGCCAATCGCAAAATTTATAGCATTTTCTGATGGAATGATATATATATGTATATGTATATACGTTTTATACAGGTGTGGTTCAATGAAAAAGCCTATTACAGTAGCCGCTGCGAAGCAATAAAAAGAACTCATTTATTTTATGCTGTTGTTGTGCCGATTTCTGACTTAAGAAACTTTTGTGAGACAATAATCAGATATAAGCATTATGTCTCATTATGTTACGTATTTGACAAATTCTAGTCATAAATATTATTGATTGTTTGTGATTGTATCCAACATGTTTTTTCTTTGCGTGCATTGCAAATAAAATGGGCATGTCATTAAATATGTATGTGTACGTAATGCATCTTCAAACCAACTTCTAAGCTTATGCTTCAGTAAATTACAAAACAAGCGGGCTTGTTGCTGTTTTATAGGCACTTCAGTTAAAATGTCAAAGCCACCGGGTAAGAACTAATGTTTGAGTGGTTTAAAAAGAAAATTATATGAACGATTTCAAAAATATGTTGCTCACTTTTGTTGCGAAATGCACGTCAGTGCACATACAGTTATGGAAAAGTATGATATACATATGTATGTATTATACTTAGCGATGAAAAAATATGGCAACTTAGAGTGTTATATTCAGGTGTGCCGATTCTTAAAGACTCTGCTAATTTTGCACTCAAAAAACAACTCAATTCATTTGTACTTAAATCAATACAAAGCGGTGTGAGAAGTACGGTAAGTACAGTTTTCCTTAAATCAAGTACGTTGTGCTTGTTTTAAGAACGGATTTTTTAAGCGCTAAATACTTAAATTTGGATTGAACTCAGTTTCGGATTGATTTTAGCCATATTTTGATTTAAGAAGATTGGTACTTACCATATTTTTGACACCGTTTGGGTCTGATTTAAGTACGGAAGCATTGAATTTGTTTTCAGTGTGATGATTGATTATGCATCTGAATCGATGTATTTGAATCCTATTTAATCACAAATTCGTACCTGAAATACATATATCGCTCTACTTCCTTAATTTATAAACTATTTTGTCTCCTTGCCTATTCGAACCAGGAGCTTAGCTACCGCCAGTCCAGCCACTCTACCAATTCAGCCATCATAGCAATTAAATAAAAAATTGAAACAAAATTCAATACACACACAAGTACTGGTCACAAATACACCCAATAATTTCGTACTCATTTTAAGTCACAACAGGGTTGATTCTCTTTAATGATACCTATTTATTTGGCTTGTTTTAAGTACAATTGTGTGCTATTTAACATCACTGAAATTGTTTTGGTTTGAGTATCGAGATTATTTCTGAGAAATATATCGATTTCGAAATTTCTCACTCTCGATTCGTTTCGGTTCGCTCACATAGTAAACTTCTTGATAACGCGATTTGCTCTACATTGAAAGTATAGTCTTTATTATGACAATGAATTTCTTCATTCGGCTAATGAAACTTGTCAGTAAAAGTGAGCGAATAAAGGTTTCATTGAGTTAGTATTCATTAATTTTAATGCATTTTGAAGTTTCTTACTCATAAATGCAATGAAGCTAGTCGGTGTTTTATTGAACAACTTTCATTGGCCGAATGAAACAGTTAGTTTTTTATTAACCGCACTGCTGTATAAAGATGCTAGCCCTTTTATTTATGTATATAATATATATTCCATTAATACTCGTAACTTGCTCATTTATTTCCGTTTAAACACATTTAAGAGAAATAGCTATAATAACTTACCTTTTGCTTTAAACATATCTATAAGAGATTATATAGAATAAAAAGTGTACATATTGATATGAAGGCTGGAAGTGTTTTATTTAATAAACACACATTGTAGCAGAGGCCAAATCTAAAATTATTCAGCAAAATGAAAACAAGTAAAAGTGTTACACTCGACTGTGCCGAATTTTATATACCCTTTACCAAAATGGAATTAGAAGCTTTTTTTATATAAATGTGTAAAAACAGGCACTTATGTATAATAAAATAATGAATTAAGACCAAGCATTAGCAAAAATCGGAAAATATAAATGCATTTTTTTGACAAAATAAACAATAGTATGTTTATAAATTACTTAAAATAACAACCTATTTTTTTAGTAACTAATGTTTGTCGCATACCACCGAAAACTTCACTTACAATTTACATAGTAAGTGCTTATTGCCTGCATTGTATTGTAACTATACTTATATATCTGCCCCTTTTTGCATTATATTATAACGATTTCCTTTTTTTGTGTGTTGTACAACTCATTATTATACAGCGCCAACTATTAAGCCAAGAGGTATGAGTTCGAATCCCAGATGGGCCGAACATGAAAAATTATTTTAATTTTTTTTTTGCGTTTAACTGATGTTTGGTAACTAAAATTGCCATGAGCTAAATTTGATTAAAATCATGCCAAGTTCGTACAGAAATAATAACTTGATTCAATATCATAGTGTAACACAGCATCTACATACATATTTAAATTTATTGTTGTACCTTTTTATAACGATGGCGATTTAAATCCTACCAAAAATAAACAGAAAACTTTGCAATGCAAAAGAAAATAAGGTATAATATAAAAAAAAACAACAATAAAAAAAATTACTTAAAAAATTTTTTTTGCAAGTATTTTTACATTCCTAGAGAGGAATGATTTCGACTACTTTTGTAGGCATAAAACTATGGATTTTTATTATAATTACACAATTAAAAAGTGTAATGCATTACTCTTGGGATATATCGTATTTATCTAAATATTTTTGTCGATGTTTGGGTTCATTGTCCTGAAGAAGTTTTCCGAATGACAGCGAAATATCGACAAAAATATTCGAATAAATACATCAAATTCATACAATCAAAAGACCTTCAGCTCAAGAAAAAGATAATATTAAATCAACTTATGCAACACGACACTTAGAGGCTCCTTACAAAATTAATGTATTAAAAATAACTATTTCTCTAAGAGAATATTTAAAATTTAAAAGCTGAAGTTGTGTTGGTGGTGATATTATGCAGAATTTGAAGGAGGGATGGATAGAAAACTACGAAATATAAAGGTTGGTGAGCAACTAAAAACAAAGGTACTGTTATTAAACATTTATTTGCCCCTTTTTGTATAAAAACTGGTTCTACAACTTTCCCATTCAAATTATTTAAAATATATTCATACATATAAACAACTGAAAATGCTTAAACGAATACACTACAACTACAAACAACAAATTTTAAATACCATAGCGGAACTTACAGAGCTTTAAAGTAAATTTAAGAGGCGAACATTGTTTTCTTATTTAATTTTTATTTCTTTTTCAATTAAAAACTAACATGTCTATGTGGACTACTTTGTGTTTAAAAAATCCTAATATACTATTAGTGCACTAATATATCTTATAACTGAAGTACAAATTTAATTTTACTAATAAAAACAATTAATAATAAAAATGAAAAGATCACTGTTTTAATACATTATAGAAAGGTTTGTAGTAGCTAATGAAAAAATGCTTATTAAGACCGATACTTCTAATTAAATAAGGAATGCATAATATTGTGCAATTGATATGCCCTATTTTCAGCCATAAATAAAGCTTCTAATAATGCATGATAAAACAACATACCACCATTTCAACTTAATGCATTTCGCATGAGCAATGAATTCATGACATCAATAGACGTAAATTAAAAGCACCTAAAGGCTGCACAAGCTATTGCTACTAGGTGGCTCATTTCAAACAAAAATCATGTCTTATAAAAGCGCTATTGCAGCGCTTCCGAAATGTAGCCTCCCTTACAAAATAGCTTCTTGGTATGCAGTAATATTTGCTGGGTAGTAGCTGATGCTATAATCAATACTCTTTTTTCACAGGTTATGTTAATAAAAACACCATTTTATCAAAACATAGCTGAGTCAATTCGAGATAAAGTTGGCCAAAGGCGTAATGAAAAAATGATAGCATTACTAAATTATTTAAAAATGCCTGATGTCAATACGAAATTATGAAAAAATTCTTTAAAATTATATGCTATCACTTTCTGAATTGTCCAGTAGCGATTCTGATATACATATCTGACAACGAAATTAATGAATGTTTTAAAATTAAATTGAAAAATGCTACGGAAAATGCAAGGGCTAATCCAAAAATACCCAAGCTTCTTCAGACAAATTTTCTAAGAAAAGAATTTGCTTTATATGAAGCGAGCAATATTCGAACTAAAAACTTAGATAATTTTTTTAATGCTTTACTAACAATAAAACCAACATCGGTGGATAGCGAACGGGGTTTCTCCGTTGCTGGCAATTTTGCCACAAAAGTACGAAACCGAACATCAAGCGAGTTACTTAATCGTACTAAAAACTTATTTTTTTTTATCGAAATGATGGTATGAATTCTGTTATGTTTTTAGGGTTCCGTACTCACCAGAGTGAAACGGAACCCTATTACGGAGACAAGTACGTCCGTCCATCCGTCACAGCGTCCATTCTCCGAAACGGTAAGAGCTAGAGAGCTGAAATTTTCACAGGATGTTGTTGTACCCTGCCGCCACAACAACAAATACTAAAAATAACAACAAGTCGAAAACTACCAGGTGTCCCCATACAACGAAAAGTTGCAATTAGCTATAACTCTCGAACCGTAAAAGATAGAAAACTGAAATTTGCACAGTGTATGTATTTATAAATGCTTTACAACAACAAATGCTAAAAACAACGACAAGTTGAAAACTACCAGGTGTCCTTATACAACCTAAAGAAACAATTAGCCGTAGCTGCTAAGCTGTAAAATACAGAGAGCTGAAATTCGCGCAATATATGTATTTACATATGCGCTACAACAACAAATGCTAAAAACAGCAACATGTCGAAAACTACCAGGTGTCCCTATACAATGTAAAAAACATTAGCCGTAACTTTCAAACTGTAAGAGACAGAGAGATGAAGTGTGCATAATATATTTACTCTCATATGGCCTACAATAACAAATGCTTAAAACAACAACAAGTCGAAAACTACCAGGTGTCCCTATGCAACATAAAGTAATAACTAGCCGTTACTCTTGAACCGTGAGAGACTGAGGAATGAAATTTGCATAATATATGTATTCACATATGCTCCACAACAACAAATGCTAAAAACAACAACAACTCTAAAACTACCAGGTGTCTCTTTACAACGTAGAGTAATAGCTATAACTCTCGAACCGTAAGAGATAGAGAGCCGAAATTCGAACAGTATATGTATTCCCAGATGCCTCACAACAGCAAATTAAAACAACAACAACAAGTCGAAAATTACTAGGTGTCCACATACAACATAAAGTAGCTGTAAAAACAGAGAGATGAAATTTATAAAATATACATATGTATTCACATACGCCATTCCATACATACATTACGCATACATATGTACGGAACCCAAAGTGTGCGAGCCAGCCTCGTACTTGACTTAATTTATTTTATTTAGACATGATCTCAAATTATTTCCTTACAGTTATTTGTCTCTTTTTATTGCACAAATTGAATTAACATGTGCTATTTAATTAAATTAATTTTTGTTTTAAATGCATATATGTATATGCACTTTATTATATAATTTTAAATAAAACCAATTAAAAAAAGTTTATTACTAAAAATTACTTGTTTGTAGCAGAAGAGAATTTCCCGGGAAGAGAAATAGTACGGGAATTCCCAAACCCTATATATACTACATACTTGTACCACAAAGTAGAACAGAGCTGAAACGCCACCAGAATGAGGTAGCAAGTCAGCGCAAAGCTCTGTACGTCTCGTTTTCACAATCGCTCGAGAACTTGTAATCAAAACAAAACAAAAAGCATTTTCTACAGAAAAAGTGGTGGTTTTTGTGTTATAAATTTATGAATGCTTAAAAAGTAAATTAAATGGTTTTTTATAATATAAAAATTTATAGTATTCACTGTTTATAATGTGCTAACCTTTATTTAATTGTGTTTTATTTTGTAACTTTAAAGATATTGCTTTAATTTTACTTTGTAGTGGTGGTTTTGGGAGCAAAAAATACATGCACTTCGTAATCAATTTTCAAACACTCAAATATGTATAATCAAATCCTAAGTCAAAGAGGACTTTTAGTTGACCACTTTTTATCAATTTTTTGCTTTTAATTTACTTTAAATTATTAAATTTTTGCTGTTTCGGTGGTCGTTGTTCACAAAAACGTGTTATTTTTTGTTTTGTTTACATTTGTTTTTCGTAAAAAATGCATACTATAGCCTAGCTCTTTGCACAATCTGTCTAGAAGTTGATTTGAGCCATTTTCAAATGTCAGTTTTAACATCTCTGTGTACTCTGTGCTTGTACTACCGTTTTCCTAATATCCAGAAATTTCCTATTTTGTAAAATAGAGCCTACTTCAAAATCATTTTATTGGATTCCAAGATTGCTTAAGATTTCACAACTACTAGGGGTCTTAGAGAACTCTATAGGCTACCATTTGCATGTAGTGTGTAGTAAGTTTTCCCAAAAACTTCCTTAATCTTTTCCAGAAATTTCATATTTTGAAAACTGGAGTCTTTTTAAAAGCAATTTTCTTCAATCCCTAAGATTATTTCAAACACCACACCCACCAGGGGTCTTAGAGGACCCTCCAGGCCACCACTTGTGTAGTCCGCTGAAGATCACATTTTCCCTGAAACATTCCTAATCTTCTCCAAAAATTTCTCAAAAATAGAGTAAGGCCAGTGGCAAAATTCATTTCCATCAGTTCGGTTCTTAATACATATATCTGCTTTTGAAGGCTTGCACTCATACAGCTTTTTTAAAAGAATATATTCAAGAAAACATTTACATTAAGCAACCAAAAGGATACTCGGATGAATCTGGGAGAGTTCGCAAGTTATTGGAATGAAACTTTTTCAAACATGTTAAAGTTGCAAATAAGTCAAGTTGATAAATGCGTTTTTATAAACATAGGAGGGTAGATAGGAAAATTTCAAGTTTCTTATCTAAATTGAAGCAGTTGCTAATAGTGAAAAATTTTCAAGCAAAACATTTCTTGAGCTCAGAGATTCGGCGCTTAAAAGATGATAGTCTGCACTTGAGTACAGCTACATACATACTTATAATGTGGCTGATTTGAAAGCAGTGATTACGACGTTGCTTGGTTCAATATAGCCAGCATATACAGAGGTATATACCAAATTTTTCTTTAGTTTTCATATAAATTACAAACATTTTGACAAGTTGTATAGATACAATACACAAAGAAATACATACATATATACACATATCTATGCACAAACAACAGTAGCGATGCTTCCAGTCTTTACAATGTACATATGCACGTACATTGGCCTCTACCTAATTCACCAATAAAATAATTTTTAATAAAAAATATTTGGCAATTAAATAATATTTACCACTTTGAATTATGTTTTCATAAAAAAATATTTGCAAATAATTATAGTGTTGCACAAACAAATGCTAGAGAGTAAGTAGTCGACTACTTTTGGTACCGCAATAAAAATAGGTAAAACAAAAAAATTACTTTATATTCGAACAAAATTATGTTATATAAGTAAATAATATTTTGCATTTTTCGAAGCTACTGAAACAATCAGTTTCTTACATACATCTCGTATATGCATCACTAGTCACAAAATGAGAGTGAACATTGCATGGTATTGCCAACAATAAAGTACAAAAGTAATAAAAGAGTTTACGGCCTGTTCCTCAATATCGAAGTAGTGCGATTGTTCGGTTTCTAAGCGAAAGAAAATTGCTTTGGGTTACTCTATGACGTTCTTTTATTCGAACTATGACTCGATCGACAAGTCAAAAAACGCAAGTGTTTTCATGCAAAATCCAATTCCTCAATATCGATCATGTCGTCAGCACTGCGAACATAAATGTCAAAATCAAGCACTATCGAGTGGGAGTGTTTATAGAAACAATTTTTTTTTGTTTGTTACAAAACTGGTAAATAAATCTAAAAGCTGCGCATATTTTTCATTTTTCTTTTATTTAGTAAATATATTAAACAATTATCTCATGTATGCATACAGATACAGCTGACCACTTTTATGAAGGGTTGTATTTACACAAGATCAATTTCGTAGTTTTTTTCAACACTGGAGTAAAAAATCAACCAAAACTTTAATTTACCAATCTGGTATGCCTGTGAAATAAATAGCAAATATTTCATGACGTAAGCACATGCGAACGCAAGTTGCCGATATGGCGAGGTTGAGGAACAGGCAGTTAATAGTTATTTCACCCGTATAATGTGTTTATGAATTGAATTTTTTAGGAGTTTGTTATAACACTGTTAGTGTATGATAACTATTAAAAACTTATATTAAACTGAAATAAGAAATTTTTATGAACTACACCGTAAAATTATAAATTAAGTACATGAAGTCATTTGTGTTTTTATGATATGAAAGGGGTCAATGAAACTTATGCACATACATACATATGTGTATGTAAATTAAATAATTAATTCTCTAGGTCATGTTACTTCATTCTTATACGAATAATCATTATACTTACAACTGCATCATCACACCTTTCGAGTAGTTTAAAAACGACAGTTTTCGTTGTTGCTGTCAATTTTAAAATCTCACTATTTTTCACTTTTGAAATTTGAATACGCCTGTGACATTTAAAATGTTATTGCCTTCTTGTAGTAGATTTTAAAAAGTCCAAGACGAACGGGCGATTTTGCACCTTACAATGTACTGACTTTTTTGTTACGCTTAACCTTTTAAAACCTGACGCACATCGCTAAATAGATCCACATCATCAGGTATATGCGTCTAATTGTTTTATTAAATGCTTGCCTTATTTATCTTTATTATATTTTTATTTAATTTTTTCTTTTTTTCACAAAACACACAAAAATGATTCAGATTGATGGCTTCCACAAACAAACTAAAATCTGCAAAGTGGTTGATAATTTTGGCAGAAGAATAAAAAAACGAAAGAGCGGCGTGGTCTACACATACAGATGCATGCATATACATACACATTAAAAGCATATGTTTTTATGACGAACTTTTCATTGCGGTTTAGCAATATGGACCTATAAATAACACTGTGATACACACAAAAATATTCATGGGTTCTCATGTACCAATTCTGTTTTGTTCGAGTCCATAGAAAACAAAAATGGTTTTAGTTTTTTTAGGTCACTTCCAAAATATTAATATCAATTAATATTACCTTTCAAATAAGACATATTTTTTGTGAAAAAAAACACATTATTCACAAAAAAAATTTCCTCGTGCTCTGAGTTGCTTATATGATACAGTTATTTCTGCTTAATTGCGCCCCGCTCAATTGAGTTTCACGCTTTATTGCACTAAAAATCATGGAACGAAATCATTCAGTATACCTGTCTATGTTAAAATACCCGTTTAATTGAGTTCCGTTTTAATTGCGCCACCCGCTTAATTGTTTCGCAAATCAAGACCGCATTGCGAAAAGCAAGAGCAAATGTTTCGCTTAATTGATTTCGTCTACTTAATTTTTATTTTTGCTCCACAAACGTTAAAAGAAAATTTATTCTGCGGCAAAAAGTCATAGTTCTGTTCCTTTATAAACATTGTACGATGAGTGTACCTGATTTTTATTTTATTTTAATGAACTTAAACAGTTTTTCAACTCAATATGTAACTAAGGAAATGGAATTTTATTTTCCATCTACGCATGGGTGTTTCGCATTACTGCACATACTGCTCAATTAAGCGATTTTCGTTTAATTGAGTCGGCGATTCAATTAAACTAGTATTGCTTGATTAAGTTAATATATACATATACATATATATATATATAGGTGTGTGTATGGGAGTGTTTATATCTATGTATAATGTATTTTTATTAAAAAAAATAACAACACAAAAACTTAAAAACTCATTTGCAGAAAAGAAACTAATACACACAAAAACTATTTATTTTGATAAATAAGAACTTATTTATCTATTTTTAAATTCCTTCAAAAATAGATTACAACTTTTCCCCTCAAATCGCTAGACATCCGATTCTATTTAAAATTAAATTTCTAAAGGTAGATGTTGCTCGCTGAAAAATGTGGTTGTAAATATATTTTACTTTAGATTTAGTTCTATCTAACAGATCTATATGAATTTCTCTGCTGAATGAGCTTTGCCGTCACCGTACCATATAGTTGAAGATGTTCAATTTGCTATGAGATTTTTGCTTACTCGCTTAGTGTTTTTATTTCAATTGACGAATTATAAAATTGTGCTAAAATATAGATTTCCCAATAAGGTTTAAATCACATACATATGTATGTATATAGTAGGTATTTATGAAAAACTAATTTGAAGCTTCAGATCCTTCTTTTATATAAAACTTTTTAACAAAGCACGAGTTCTATATTCGGCCATGCCGAGTCTTATATACCCTTTACCAAAGTGTAATTAAAAGTTTTTCTACATAAATGTGTAATATCAAGTTATATATGTATGAATTTTGATATCACCTAGTTTATTTGAAAGTGTATATTAAAATGAGATGATAATGAATTTTGACCAAGCATTAGCAAAAATCGGAAGCAGTAGATGCTTTGTTTAGATAAAATAGAATACATTTTTTATAAATACTTAAAAGAACAGCATGTTTGTAGCATACCACCGAAAACTTTACTACAACTGATATAGCAAGTACTTGTTGCCTGTCTTACATTTTAACTATATTTATATGTCTGCCACTTTTTGCTTTGCATTGTTTATATTTTATAACGCATTCTCTCTTTCACATAACTCATTATTATACAGCGCTCGCTATTAAGCCAAGAGGCCCGAGTTCGAATCCCAGATGGGCCGAACATAAAAAATTATTTTTTTATTTTTTTGCGTTTAATTGATATTTGGTAATTAAAATTGGCATGAGCAAAATTTATCTGATTCGATATCATAGTGCAACACAACATCTATTTAAATTGCTTTAATCCTACCAGAGGTAAACGGAAAACTTTACAATGCAAACTTTAAGAAACCATATATAAAAAGAAAATAAGGTTGATAATAACACAAAAGCGATCAAAACTTAATAAAAAATTACTTATACATTTTTTCAGTATATATTTTTATATTCCTCGAAAGTAATTATTTCCATTACTTTTGTAAAACAATGGGCTTTTATTGAATTGAACATTAAAAAAGAACAATGCATTACTTTTGGGCCATCGTGAGCAAAAAAAAACGTGTACTCTAACTCTAACTTAACTGCTGACCGGATTTAAAGTTGATACATTGCTTTTTACTTCAAATATAGATGACTGCCATATATTGTTCTGTACTTATCTAAATACTTTTGTCGATATTTTGCTTCAGTGTCCTGCAGAAGCTGTCCGAAGAAGAGCTAAATATCGACAAAAGTATTCGAAGAAATACACAAAATTTATACAATCAAAATACCTTCAGCTCAAGAAAATAATTGTAATATTAAACCAACTTAACACGAAACTTAGAGGCTCTTTACAACATGAATGAATTAAAAGGAATTATTTGTCTTAAAGAATTTTTAAAATTTAATAGCTGAAGTTATGCTCGTGGGGATAATAAAACTGATTTAATGCATAAGCAATTTAGAAAAAAAATAATTTTTTTTTTCAGTTTTAAAAGCAGTTAGCATAAGCTTCTGAGTGTTATTAAAAGAAATTACCCTAAAGTACAAACTAGTTACAATCTCAATAAAAAACCATAAAATTTTTATTATTTTATACGTATGTATTATAAGAATTAGTTGCTAATAATAAATTGTTCTTTTAAGTATTTTGTTTTTTAAATAAATACACAGGCTTTCGTCAACAAAGAAGTTTATTTTTAATTTTCTAATTTTTAATATGCCCATTTTTTTCTTAAAATTCTGTTTTTGAACAAATTTATATGGCATCACTGTTTACAACACATACACACATGAGGCTTATCGTCTATATCTTGCTAAAAGAATGTTTTATGAAAAATCAAGCCTATAAGAAACAGGGTAAATTTCTAACATGAAACTACATGTATACTTCTAAAATGTCACTCCCACCAACAAGCGGCGATGGCTCAATGGTAGTGTAAGCTGCTTATCAACCCGCCTGTTGCTATAAGTAGTATAACGGTGTGTTATGTTTTCTTGTCTATATCTCAGTAGTTATAAGCCCGATTTTGCTTATTTTCAATCCCCAACCAGAAGGGACATTTATAAAACGATTAAAGTAAGATTGACCTCAATAAATTGTCTGGTAGCTTCACAATCGGTGCCCGAAAATAGGTGGTTTATGTTAAATCCATTTATATACCCTTATGGCAAAGGGTATATAAATGTTGAAAAAAATTTTAATTTGAAAAAAAAAAATTCAGAAATTTAAAATTTTATATACATAAAAAGATCTAAAGCTGCAAAATTTAGTTTCTCGTATACTAATAAGTCCAAATAAAAATTATAAGTAGTAAGCGTTTCTTATTTTATTTTTTTCTTAGAAAAAAAGTAAAAGTTTTATTACTTTCGCTTCATGCCAACATAAAATTGCTGGAGTTGCCTTCACACCTTGCGTATGACATAAACTTTTGCTTCAACCAACCTGAATCTTAATCCTCTTTTCATAACCTTTCTGATAATATTCAAGTTTTAAACATTCGATAGGCTTAAGGAGTAAGCCGTATGATGCAATTGTGTTAATAAGTTTTTCCGCCTTAAACGACCGATCAGTAATATCGATATTGTCCCATATTAATTTACAGGTGGGACTATGTTTCAATGTAATCCCAATGACTTCAATTATTTTGAATTATGTACATATTGTTACGTTTTAACCTTTTCAAAACGTTTTCCGTAGATTCTTTAATTGTAATGAAGTTAGAACACTCAGTCTTCAGTTTACAATAACCAACAGTTCAACACTTTATTTATTTGAACACACTATACTTGTAAACACTTTACTAAGAACACTTTCACTTAATCACTTTTTATTACTTAAGACACTTTACACGTTAGCGCAGCTAAAAATCGACTGACTGACCAGCGTTGAGCTTCGCTGCTTTTATACCTCCAATGATCATTACTAGAACATTCTAGACGTTTACAGAAGCTAATCACGCCACATCTATAGTGCGATGTGCGATGACTCATCATGAACAAAAGATATACACACATACCGACATACATACACGCGGCAGCAAAACTCAAGCATCTGAGTCGCGCACATACATGCACACACGAATATTGTATCGTGCGGTGGTGGTTTCTTTTATTTCGCTGTTGTGCTTATTTATCCACACATGTGTGTCAGTATGTGCACACTCGCTGTGCTGCCGTTTTGTTTATCAACAAGCTTCTATGTATGCATGTGTGTATATACCTCCTGTGTTCATTTACAAATAATAACAAGACAATATACGCACATATAAAATAACGATGATTTAGTACGTTCTAGAACAATCACAATCGGTCCGTTCACGACCAAATTTGTAACACTGCCGCCCGCTCAAGCCTGTTCGTCCCGAACAGGCCCAGAACCACTACTTCCGTACCTTGCGAGTCGTTCTAAGTGTACAACCTTCATTTTGGATCGATGGCTGTTATGCTTCTGTATCCTGTATACAACATCGTTCAACCTCTTAATCACCTTATACGGTCCATCCCAATGCGTTTGTAATTTGGGAGACAATCCTTTCTTCCTTTGTGGGTTATATAGTAGAACCAGTTGTCCCTCGCGGAATCCGTCGGAATTTGCAGCTCGATCGTACCTGGCTTTCATTTTATCGCTGACTACTCGAATTCTGTTGCGTACAAATTCGTGTAGGTCATGCAAGTCGCTTTTCTCCTGTGAAGAATTCTCGGCATCCTCATTCTTCGGTACAGGTTTTATGCCAAATTCCAAATCTGCAGGCAGTCTGAGTTCTGTTCCAAAGACAATTTTTGCTGGTGTTTTAGACGTTGAGTCATGTACGGCGGACCTGTATGCCAACAAAAATTTTTGAATGTGCTCATCCCAGTCTCTCTGATGGTCGCTCACTACTTTCCTCAGGTATTCCTCCAGCGTGCGGTTAAATCTTTCAACCATACCGTCAGATTGCGGATGAAGTGGTGTTGTCCTGGTTTTTCTTATTCCATAGAGCTCGCACATTTCCTTAAAAATTGCAGACTCAAAGTTTCTGCCTTGATCGGAATGCAACTCCATCGGAACACCATATCTGCACACCCAATTATTGATGAAAACGTTTACCACAGTTTGAGCCTCCTGGTTTGGTATGGGGTATACTTCTGGCCATTTGCTGAAATAGTCCATCACCACAAGGACATAACGATTACCGGCAGTACTGACTGGAAAAGGACCTGCTACATCCATAGCTATTCGCTCAAAGGGCGCACCTGAATTGTACTGCTGCAGGTGTGCTCGAGTTCTCCGTGCCGGACCCTTCGCCGCTATACATTCCTTACAGTTCGCAATCCAGTCGGCTACTGATTGTTGCGCTCCAACCCAGTAAAAACGCTGCTTTACCTTTTCCAGTGTTTTATTAACTCCAAGGTGACCTCCACTGGGACCATTGTGGAACTCTCGCAAAACTTCCGGTATCTTCGATGATGGTACAACTATTAAGTTAGAAGTAGTTTTGCCATCCGCACTTTCCCATATTCGGTATAAGCATCCGTCTACCAGCTGCAAGCTGCTCCATTGTGCCCAATAAGCTTTAGCGAGGGGACTCTCAGCCGCAATTTCATTGCGTGCAGGCCTGCGATCACTCTGTTTAGCAGCTATTATTTTTCTGAGCACCGGGTCATTTTTCTGCGCCGTTAGCCAGTCTTCGTGGGAGTCTATCTGCGTTAGCCGAACATCAATGACGCACTCTTTCTGCTCGTTTCCCCATTGGTATGATCGTGACTTCTTGGTCGGCTGTTGTTGGCCTGCCCTTTTGCTCGGCCTCTGTCGAGATACGGATCTAGTACGCTTCCTGGGAGCTTTACAGTTGCGCTGAAAGTGGCCTGCCTTCCCGCAGTTAAAACACTTAGCTCGGCCTTTGTTCGAGCTTTCGGCCAATGCTTGCAACAGTGCCTCTTTAATCGTACTGGCCAAGCCATCTCCTGGCTCATGAACTACCTCTAGCTCCCGTATTTTGTGGACCTGTGGCCTTGAAATAAGTCTGGCTGTCTCCTGGGCCAACGCAAATGATACGGTTTCGGCGAATGAAGGCTTTTGTGTTGCGCACACAGCAAACTTAATGTCGGGATCTCGAATTCCGTTCACAAATGCCTCCGTCTTGAAATGGTCCAAAAACGAGTAGCTCTCTCCAGGATAGCTAAGCTGCACCAGACGCTCAATCTCCATTGCGTAGTCCTGAAGAGTCTCATTGCCTCTCTGCACTCTGCCTCTTAGCTCCATTCTGTGGATTTCTTTCTTGTGTTCTTCACCATACTTGCGTTGCAGAGCTGCCATGATGACTTCATAATTGTCTCTAGATGAAGCGGGCACAGTTTCCAGGACCTGTGCAGCGACACCCTTCAACGCCAAAATTAGCTCAATGCATTTCTCATCCTCGCTCCATGCATTTTTATTGGCCACAGTTTCAAACTGAAACTTAAAAATGTTAAAAGGTGTGCTGCCGTCAAAGGTGGGCGCTTTCACTCTGCTCACAGATTCAGGAATAGCTCGGACTGGCGCTTCCTGCAGTTGAAGGCCATTCATTCTAGCTTCCAGGCTATGAAGCTTTTGATCGACATCATTTTCTAGGGCAACAAATTTTTCTCCCACTTTGTGAATATTTCGCTCCAAGCCGCATAATTTTTCTTCCATGGCATTCACTCTCTGGTCTATAGCCGAAGACAGTTTCATCAAATTTTCATTCGTTGTCGTATGCTTTGCATTTATTTCTGCTAGAAGCATTTCATTATTCGATTTCATCATTATATTTGTTGCTTTGGACGCCTCTTGATGGATTTGGAGTTTTCCTCCATTTTCTGCATCATTATTGCAAACATAGCGTTGAAGTCCATATTGCTTGTAGATGATCGTGTACTCATCTCCAGTTCTTCTTTTTCTTCGAAGTCATGAGTATTGATGTCCAGGCCTAGCCGATGAAACTCCTCCATTAGCCTCTTCTGCAGCTCCACTTTGTTACCAGTTGTGGGCAGATCCAATTTGCACAACTCCTTTTTCAGTTGTTCCACTTTAAGCTCGTCGAACTTCATTTTACAATCCCACTTCTGACACCAATTGTTACGTTTTAACCTTTTCAAAACGTTTTCCGTAGATTCTTTAATTGTAATGAAGTTAGAACACTCAGTCTTCAGTTTACAATAACCAACAGTTCAACACTTTATTTATTTGAACACACTATACTTGTAAACACTTTACTAAGAACACTTTCACTTAATCACTTTTTATTACTTAAGACACTTTACACGTTAGCGCAGCTAAAAATCGACTGACTGACCAGCGTTGAGCTTCGCTGCTTTTATACCTCCAATGATCATTACTAGAACATTCTAGACGTTTACAGAAGCTAATCACGCCACATCTATAGTGCGATGTGCGATGACTCATCATGAACAAAAGATATACACACATACCGACATACATACACGCGGCAGCAAAACTCAAGCATCTGAGTCGCGCACATACATGCACACACGAATATTGTATCGTGCGGTGGTGGTTTCTTTTATTTCGCTGTTGTGCTTATTTATCCACACATGTGTGTCAGTATGTGCACACTCGCTGTGCTGCCGTTTTGTTTATCAACAAGCTTCTATGTATGCATGTGTGTATATACCTCCTGTGTTCATTTACAAATAATAACAAGACAATATACGCACATATAAAATAACGATGATTTAGTACGTTCTAGAACAATCACAATCGGTCCGTTCACGACCAAATTTGTAACAATATGTATTTTGTAAATGCGTTTTAGTATATATGGCAAAAACGAAAATAGTTTAGACCCGTTGAGATAATTATAGAAACACTTTTTGCACCATTTATTTGCGCCAAGTTCGCATTATTGTGGTAAAAAAAAGCAAAAAAAAATAAAAACTTTCGTTATCGGTATATAAATACCAATCAATGTTCGATACCAAAAGTTAAATCTGGCGATAGAAAGATCCTATTTAGAGTAAAAACTTTTTTCCGCTATCGGTTCATATTTCTCCATACATAAAGCAGCTAAAACAGCCTTTTACACTAAAAAAGAATCTGGTAAAAATAAAAGGCTTGTAATGGGTTAATCCGTTCTCTATCCATATTATTTTTCCTACGTCTGTATAAAAGTTAGTTTCGCATGTAATGTAAGGCCGACTTTCGAAGTGTCACTTATGTACGTTCGTAATTACTCGGTTGTCATTCCACTTGTTTGGTGCGCACGTGAAATTTGACTGACATTAATTGTTTCCGGCATTTACCTCTGAGCAATCGTGAAAGAAAGAGTGAGTCTATTTTATAGTGGAATTGTGATTGTTTAAAATCAAGATAAATCAGACAGTGTGTTCCCAGTATTTACATAAATTAAAATTACAATTCTGAATCGAGTTGCCAAACATCTAGTATTTGCACATAAGGAGAATCCAAAAGGTACCCAAGACTATTCATAATTGGAGGCAACGTGGTGCATGTATATTGGGTTTAGTCACTCGTAGACGTGGCTACTTAACGCGTTTAATACCCCCCACAGGTAGGACGATTATTAACAATTTTGTGAGAAGAAAATTGGTAGAGCAAAATGTGCATTGTAATTATTTAATTCCACAGATTTCCTCGCTCAAATTTTGTGGAAGAACTGACTGTAAATCAAGTGTAGCACAAATTGTTTCAAAACCATCCAAACCTACAGAAGCTGGGGTTTTTGTTAAAAAGGAAATATACTAATCTTCTTAACATATTTTAAGCAGGAACGCCGAATGTACCCAGAAACTACCCGTAAATTCGCCAATTGACTTGAAGAAAGGCTACGCTGACGTGGAATTGAAAATTACACATACCCCTATATGCAGGCAAAAATAAAACATATTTTACGGCCTACACAAAGGAATTTACAGTGCCAACTGTTGACATATAAATTAGATTTATATGAAAATTTCGTTTAATTGCTGAGAGTTGTACTGGTTCCATCTCTGATGTCTACATTACGTTAATCATAACTTCATTGAAGAGGAAAAAAAACTATCTCCATTCATTTACTAAATTCATTCAGCGAATTTTGTTATCCAATTCCTGATCATTCGTGTTTCTCTCTCTCTCTCTCTCTCTCTCAGATATTTAAAGTTGGTGCATCATCTAAGTAGTAAAATTGAACGTTCATTTAGTTTGTGATATCAAGACGGAGAGACATCAACTAAGAGTAATTATGTATACACGTACTTATGTAAGCTCTTATGTAATAAGAGACAACAAAGTTAGGAAGCAAGAAAACCAATTTAAAAACACTTTTGAGATTGTTTTTTTTTTTGTTCTTTTATATACACAGTCGCGGGTTTTCTTTTGTGTTTCTTTTGGTTAAACAGTTTTTTTTTTCTGTTGTAAATGAATTTTCTTATATAAATTTTGTGTTATTTTAATTGTTTTAAGAAATTTTAATTTTGATAGCTATTTGTCACTTTGTTTATTTGTTTTTTTTTTGCGTAGTGCTATGAGTTCTTAGATATGTTTTGGTCAAACATTCAGTCTTATTAATTAATTTAATAGTATTAATTTCTATGCTGAATTTGTATTAAAATAAAAAGTTGCGATGAAAGCTTAAACATAATTTGTGGTCTGAAATTTTCTGAAGTAAAGTTGTTCTAGCATACTTATCGGGTCTTTTGTGACATCTTAAAAGACATGGTAGGGTATAGGGTACAGAGCAGACATAAAATTCGTCTGCTTATCGACAGTTGCACTAGTTCGTACGTCATAATCCGATTACCTGTTACTTGGCTTGTTAGGTCTAGGTGTGCACAATTTTTTTTTTTGTTATGACTAGATAACCGGATAAACTTTCTTGTAATAAGTTCGAACCCATGACATACTGAAGCAGCCGGATAACAGCTAGGTGCACACAATTACAAGTTAGTCCAATTAACACCTATCTTCCGCGTAGAAATTAAGCCTAGATCCATAACAGGTTACATGCAGCAAAAAAAAAAAAAAATGCACCCAATATATAGCGAAAGCCGCTGTTATTATGAAATCTTGTTTATAGCGGCCTAAAGCCATTTTTGTTATAATTATTTTCTTGAGCTGAAGGTATTTGTTATTAAAGGTGCATAAATATTTCTAAATATTTTTGTCTATATTTCGCTCTCTTTCGGATAGCTTCTTCAGGGCAATAGTATTAATATTAAATAATGTTTGTCAATATCATTGTCCTGAAGAAGTTATCCGAAGGAGAGCGAAATATCGACAAATATATTGGAAAAACGTATATACACCCAACAAAAAATATTTCCAGGTCAAGAAAATTATTATATTAAATATAAAAAAGGGGTCAAAAAAACTAAATACTAAAACCAAGAAGTGCATCTGGCGTTACAAAAAGTTTGTTCAAAACTAAACATTTTTTTCGATATCAGTGGACATAAAACCGCTATTTAGCGAAAACCGGGATTTAAGATATTTGCTTTGAAGGCGAACTAAAACATCTTTTTGTGCCAAAATTTAATCTGGTGATAAAAAACGTTACCTAGAGTAATTGATATTGATTTTGCTGCTAGCTGGAACCATTTTTTATGAAATAAGTGAGTCTAGTGATAAAAGGTTATTACGTGTGAAAACAATATGTTAACTAGCTTTAGTCCAACTTTATGATTAAAAATTTTTATTTATTCTATTAAAGTTGAAGTCTTATTGGCTGGGGTATATACGATGGCTGTATCACATCCACCACGACGCTAATCAACACCCAAATTGCTTCGACTCCAGGTCATGAATTGTATACTCTTTTCAAGCAGCAGCGCTAACTATGGCACCACAATTTTATCACAAAAAATCTTCCTCAATTCTGAGCAGAACCGAACTATTACACAGCTTTACAGGCGGAAGTTCGGGCAACAACGGAGCGTATTAGCTCAATGAACCAGGACCTGTGGATATATTCACGGATAGTCAAGTGGCTTCTAGAGCTGAGCGTATTAAATCACAAATAATTTGGAATAGCAAAAACGCTATCAACAGTTACTCGACACATGATAAACTGCACTTTATATGCGTGCCAGGGCTAGCGTGAAGTGCATTTAAATCTAAGCTAGAGAATTGGGTACATAGACCCCTTTTAACTCTCTGGAATAACAAATCCATGAGAATCAATGTAAGATTCCTATGGGGGGATCCAGACGAGGTACAAACAGGGGGACCGCTAAGATTTAGTAAGCGTGAAACAACTGGAATAATGAAAGTAATGGCAGGCCACTCTTAACTACTGACACATCTTAGCCGTATAAGAAAAGCGGGAAGAATGAATATAGTATATGTGAGGAGCAGAGCGGGGAATTAGAGCACTAATTATGCCGCTGCCATTCCTTCTCACAAATACGATCCTGATATCTTGGAAGTGACAACTTACTATATATAGCCCAATTACAGAGCGTGCCACACGGAGTAAGCAACAAGCATGTACTGGCTTAAGTGCATGTCAAACGACATGGACAAACATGCCCCTCAACCTAACCTAACATACACCAGCATGTTTCCAGTTTATAAACTCTTAAGGCAAAATGTAAACAATTTCGATATCGGTTTATTCAAATAATATACTAGCAACCCGGTTAGTTTAAGGGCCATAATTGCTCATGTCGTTGGACGTGCACTTAAGCCAGTACAGGCTTGTTGTGCGCTCTGCGTATGAGTATCCAGTATATAGCAAAGGATACATTTTTGTGAAATCCAGCCAAAACAATATGTTGTAGCAAAAAATCTGCCGGTAAAATATTATTAAGAGCCAAAAAAAAATGCTGTCCTATATCGATCCATATAGTATCAATATAGAGTTAATCTAGTTCACTTTTCAGCGTGCTAAAACCTTTTCTTATTCCACAAAGTGAATTTGGTAGTAGGTTATTAATAATAAAAAAAATTTTTTTTCGATATCGGTCCATGCATTCTTCTATAAACAGAATTTCGTTTTTATGAAAGGAAATAACTTCACATAAAATCGAATGAAAACAATTTTCTGTGGCAAAAAGTTTAAGTTTTTATGTTGGTCCTTATGCGTGGCAGAGATATATGACAAATAGATTTTTCCAGAAGTATACTCTGCAAGGAATCAAAACAGTCTTTTGCGTCTAAAAGTAGTTCTGATAGTAAATATGCCGTCTCCCAACCTGGCAAAGGAGCGAATATACGAGTTGTACATACATATATGGGCGTGAGGTTTGTGAAGGGTATTCAAGATTCGGCCCAGCCGAATGTAGCAACTCTTACTTGTTTATTCTATTAACTATCGCTCCTAGAGTAGAAAAGAATTTATTTGAAAACAGGGGAATATATGCAATCCCATACTTAAAACCATACGGTTTTAACCTTTCGTTACAAACCCCAAGTTTTGCGAAGAAAAATCTGTTAATGTGGCGGTGTTTGAGTTTTTGTATAAGAATAAGTGTGCATATGAGTTTGCGTATAAGAATGAGCTTATTCTTATAAATGCATTAAATTTGTACTTCACATTAATTAATGTTAAAGTAAAACAAAAGCTACTTTCATTCAATATGAATTACACACATGGACGGAATATATTTAATGATGCAGATGTTTGAATACACAAAAGCATGAATAAAAGTACATGAAAAAGCTTGTAATAATCCAAACTATCAAATAGAGATTGCAATGGATGATGTAAGTAGTATTGAATAAAGAGAAGACGCTTTTATTTTGTTACTTTTGGATAAATCATGGATCCTAAATGAAATAAAACAATTTCATTTACACAAGGAACCTTTTTACTCGCTTATAAATATTATCGTGTTTAATATAAAGGGTAATTTTTTCGCTGTATAGAACTTTAAGTTGGCATTACTGCTCAAGATGGCGACAGATTTACCAGCTGTCAAGTGATTTATTCTCAGTTTAGTTTGGCACTTCATCATGAATAGACTCACGCCTGAGCAACGCTTGCAAATAGTGCAATTGTTTTTTTCTAAAATAATGGTTCTGTGCGGAATACGTAACGCGCACCACGTCCATTTTTTTTTTGTTTAGCGATGAAACGCACTTCTGGTTGAATGGCTACGTCAACAAACAAAACTGCCGCATTTGGAGTGAAGCTAGTCCTCAAGTGTATGTGGAAACACCGTTACATCCAGAAAAACTGACTGTTTGGTGCGCTTTATGGGCTGGTGGAATCATTGGTCCGTACTTCTTCAAAAACGGTGATGGCCAGAACGTTACAGTCAATGGTGATCGGTATAGAGCCATGATTACTAACTTTTTCATTCCTGAATTGAATAACTATGATGTCCAGGAGACGGTGCAAAATGTCACACAGCTCGTGCCACAATCGATTAATTTCACGTTTTGGACCTGTGAATTGGCCTCCAAGATCTTGTGATTTAACACCGCTAGACTACTTTCTGTGGGGCTATGTAAAGTCATTGGTCTATGCGGATAAGCCACAAACGCTTGACCATTTGGAAAACAACATTCGCCGTGTTATTGCCGATATACGGCCACAAATGTAGGAAAAAGTCATCCAAAATTGGACGCCAAGATTGGACTACATCCGTGCCAGCAGTGATGGTCATGTAATGCCACAAGATTATCTTTCGGATAAATAAAATTCAAGTCAATCGAATAATCCATCGCTGTTTTATCGCAACTTAAAGTTCTATACATCGAAAAAACACCCTTTACATACCCATTTACAGGCACACATGTATGTGTTTGCATATATTTTTCTCAGAAAATCAACAAGCAACTTCTGATTAAATTTCTCAATAGCCATATATTCTAAAAATTATGCTGACAATTAGAAATTTAACAAGTAAGAATGCTGTATTCGGTCGTGCCGAATCTTATATGGGGTTTAACAAGATGTGTTGCAAAATGAAATTGTTGGGACACTCACTATTAATGTCTTGCTCACGCGCTGCATAGAGTTGCAGATTTTATACGTTTGTACTTCGTAAATGTTAACTCAGTTGTTGCAAACTGCAAAGCTGTTTTCCTAAAGGTATGTTCGTACGTTTTTAATAGTCTTAAAATAAATTTACTTTATTTAAAATCTTTAGGCACCATCTCGCGTTGGTTTATTGCACACTATATATCTAAATTTAAACAATCCTCCAACTCCTTGTATAACAAGATGGGGTTCCTGGCTTAAGGCTGCTATTTACTATTGTGACAGCTTTACAGAATGTATTAAATGCACTTTCCGAAGCTGATGCACAATCGATATGTAAAGCAAAGGCTCTTTTTCAAAACTCATCTTTAAAATCAGAACTTGCATACATACAAAATAATTTTGGGTGCAACCAAGTTGGAAGAAAGAGGATTGTGTTTAAAAGAAAGTTTATCTATTATAGAAAATGTACAAGAAAATACTCAAATTCTCCAAAACAGAGTTTTTTTTTGGAAAGTTAAACAAGGTTTTGAATCGAAATATTGAATTTCAAACGTTAACTAAAATTAAAAATGAAATTTTTTTCTACAAAAGTGAATCCAATGAATACATTGATTCACTATCTCCAAATGAATTATTATTGTTTAAGTTCGCTCCAGTTACATCCACTGATGTTGAGCGCATATTCTCAATATATTCCACAGTCTTATGCGATAACAGGAGATCGTTTCTTTTTGAAAACCTAATGAAGCATACGATTATTCTTTGCAACAAACATTTATAACATTTAATTTTTGGTAACTTATTTGTGCTATTTTTTGATTGTACTTGATTATATTTTGGGTTTATTTTGAGCTTTTTTGCTTGCTTATTTTTATATTTTTTTGCATATTTAAAATTGTCCTTGTAATCATATATAAATAAAAACTGTTACGAAATATGTATGTATGTCAGATAAAATACTTAATATTCGAAGAAATGAATAATAAAAATAAATAAATTAAATAATTAATGAAAAATAATTTTTATATTAAAGGCCCAAAAATTTACTCTACACAAAAAACATCAAACGCAACTACACATATGCAAATACTTCATGCAAAACCCAAACCGTGAACACTGAATTTACAAACAGATATTTTTCTTATCAGTCTGAAAAACCCATTGAAGGCAGAGAGTGCGTTTCAGTTGTTTACTTTTTTAAAAATGTTTCACTTGTATTTTTTAATATTCACACTCATGATACAATTAACAAGGTAGCCTCGTCAGCTAAACCGTTAATCATCTGACTACTTTAGGTTGTCAAGAGATTGCAGAGATGAAAGGCAGCCAAAACGAGATAGCTAATCCGCGTAAGCTCAGTGCATCTCTCTTCTGTAATTGTGGAAGTGGCGTCTTTTTGACAGTTTGCATAAGTTGTACAAAAACAAAATGCTTGTTATTTTTATTGAAGTTGTTCTTGTTGTAGTGAAAAGGTTACCTTGTTAGTTGTATCATGATTCACACTAGTCAACACAAACTGTTCTTCCATTTGGTTCTTATATGCCAAATGAAATAATAATTTAAATTGCCCATTAAAACTGAAACATAATAGATTATATGAGTTTAGAATGTGGTTTTTTTATTGCAAAGCACAAAAGCTTTTATTTTCAAAACAGACTCAAAATGCTGTAGTGAATAATTAAATCATTGAATTACATTTTCTTATTTACATTTGAAATTATTAATTGTTTATAACAAGTTAACAAGGATTTTCAATGATAATTTTCATTGAACCATTACAAGAAAATGCAATCTCCCCTCTTGTGTATACACATCGAGGTTCAGTCGATGACTGAATTCAAGATACCTCAACACCAGGTAGTCTTACAGGCCCAGCGGCTACTGCTTTTAGCCTGAGGAACTGTAAAAATACAAAACACTAACACACAAACGCGGACAAATGGGTGACAGATATTAAAGTTTTCTACCAACAAAATATATGAAGTGTTTGTTGCAGTTATACGACTACCTGATATCAAGGTTCCTTGACTGAATTAAATTGGTAAATATTTGTTGGGTTGTGATTCACATCCCTACCAGAAATAAATTCAGTCAAGTACGAGGCTTGCTCGCAAACTTTGTGTTCCGTACGTATGTATGTGTAATGTACGTATGAAATGGCATATGTGAATACATACATATATTGTATGAATTTCATCTCTCTATCTCTTACTACTTGAGAGTTACGTTTAATTGTTACTTTACGTTGTATGGGGACACCTAGTAGTTTTCGACTTTGCGTTGTAAAGATACACCTGGTAGTTTACCAGTTGTTGTTTTTAGCATTTGTTGCTGTGGAGCATATGTGAATACATACATATACATATATGCAAATTTCATCCCTCTGTTCCTCACGTTTCGAGAGTAACGGTTAATTGTTATTTTACATTGTATAGGGACAGCTGGTAGTGTTCGAGTTGTTGTTGTTTTTAGCATTTGTTATTGTAGGGCATATGTGAATACATATATTATGCAAATTTCATCCCTCTGTCTCTTACAGTTTGGGAGTTACGGCTAATTATTATTTAACGTTGTATAGGGACACCTGGTAGTTTTCGCCATGTTGTTGTTTTTAGCATTTGCTGTTGTAGAGCATCTATAAATACATACACTTTGCGAATTTCAGCTCTCTATCTATTACGGTTCGAAGAAGGCTCGGTAATAGGGTTCCGTTTCACTCTGATGAGTACGGAACCCTATAAAACGAAGAAAACTGTCATAGTAAATATAAAAACAGTGGTATAGTTAAAATCGGACTTATAAAGCAGTGGTACTTAAGCTCTGCTAATATTCGATGCGAGAGTATACAAGTAAAATATTTTATTTAACAGTGTTGAATAATAAATAAGGCTTTTGAAGTATTAAAAAGTAACAGAGATGTGTGTTAATTTTTCATTTGTAGTCAAAGAATCCACAAACCGTTGCCATTACCATTTAATAAATGGTAAAAACGTAGCAACCCTGCAAGAAATAGCTGATGGAAACTAACACATTAATAACTTAATTACTAACACATGCAAAGCAATTTTATAGGTTTCATCATTGCCATTGATTTTCCCTTATTAATTTGGTAATTTCATTTGGAACTACGTTTATGCATTAATGTTTTTACAGGTTCATTTGTCCATTTTTTTTTTTTAAATATAGTTTATTATATTCTTTTTGAATTGTTTTTTGTAGCATTACATGTAATTTTGTGGGCATTTTGCAAAAAAAATTTTGAATGATCACTTTGCCGAGGTGGTAACGATGGTTCAAAAAAGAAATCACACGTACACGAATGTTTACATCAGTTTTTTCATTTTGCCTTAAGAAAATGATAGAAACGCTGATGTATGAACCCATCAGCAGTGTCGGTCATATGATGGATCATACTGTTCTTGCAAGGAATGTTATAATATGTATGTATTGAAATTTATATCTATTGTCAGACATAGTATTGACAACACTAAAAATTATCAGCTCTGGTAAAGGCGTGTGTCTTCCCTGCAAGAAATGGCTGATGAAAAGTAACACAGTAACAGCTTATTTACTAACACATGCAAAGCAATTTTATAGCTTTCAGCGTTGCCATTACAATAATTTTTTTAATATTTTGATTTTCCCGTATTAGTTTGGTAATTTCATTTGGAACTACGTTTATGCATTAATGTTTTTATAGGTTCATTTGGTTTTTTTCTTTGAAAAAACATAGTGCTGTGGATGTTTTTTCAATATGCTTCAGTTTTCTATTGTTAAAACTGCTATTGACTACTGTTTTTCTCTTAATTTTATCTAAATATGTCTAAAATAATTTATGTTGTTCTCCTTGTATAGTTTTTTTTAATTGTTCGAAAAAACTCGTTTTTTAATTAGTAATAAAGAAATAAATAGCATTGCATGTAAATTTGTGGGCATTTTGAAAAAAAGATTTCGAATGATCGCTTTGCTGAGGTGGTAACGCTGGTTAAAAAAATAGCTCACACGTACACGAATGTTTACATCAGTTTTTTCATTTTGCCCTTAAGAAAATGATAGAAACCCTGATGTATGAATCCATCAGCAGTGTCGGTCATATGATGGATCATATGACCGACACTGTTCTTGCAGGGTTGTTTTTTAAAAAGTTCAACGGCGAAAAAGAGCAGAGTCGTTTTTTGTCAAGCGTCCTGACAACATCGTTTATTTTCCCTATTACAATAATTTGAAGTATTACTTTGTATTTTCTTTTATTGAAGAATAAATATTGTTGACTTAAATATTAAGCGATCAAATAATTTTTGACACTATGTTGTACAGTTTGCAGTTTGAAACTACTTTTGAGTTATATACCCGCCTTATTCATCATTCAGAATTACGCCGAGTGTAATTGTCATGTACAATAACTACTCAAAACCTCTTTATTATCCACATATACTATATACATAGCAGATTTTAAAACACAGTTTACAAGTACTATATGTTTTACAAAACATTTTTAAGTTAGGCAAAAAAAAAATTCTAGAAAACTCATTCTTGAATTTTGTTTTTCGCCTTAAGCCGCAGCAGTTCGAGAAATAAATAAATCTGCTGTTGTTTGCGGTATTTGAAGAAAGTTCGAGCTTGACATCGTCTCATTATCTCTCCATTAATAAGAGTGAAAGGTTTTTCATATTTTTAACGAACAATCCTCAAAATTAGGGACAACTGATTTCAAGTAGCATTAAAATGTGGCTGTTAGCCGCTTTTTTGCTTAAACGCTCTGCTCTGTAAAAATTTAAATGCAATTGTGCAGAGCCAAGTGTATAATAAATGTTTTTAGTACATTCTAGTGTTCAATTATTTTGCATATGAGCTATTTTTGAGGTCGAAAGGTAAACAAAAGCAACCACAACAGCAACGATAGCAATCAGGAAAAAAAAAACAATTTCATATCCAATATAAGCCCTGATGTGCCGTTAGAGTTTGTGTAATTTCAACTATAATAAATTGCACAAAAAATAAGAGCAAATAGCAAGATATTTTTAAGCGGAAATTTCTATTTTTGTTGGAACAATTTGGTATGAACTTAAATGTTATACAATTAATTTTTGATTTTTTTTACAGATTTATTGAATATTCAGTTAAAATATTGGTTTTATAGATAAGAAACACTATTTTCTGTATGGTAGATCTAGTACATGAAATCTTTTTAATCTTCTAACTTCCTCAGTTTCATCCAGTAAATTAATTGCTAAAATATTGCAGTGACTACTTAGACGATCCAAATATCTGTGACTAAATCTGTTAATTTCATCACGAACGTAACGAATTTTTAGATCTTTGTGAATTTGCTTATTTGTAACAAACCAAGGAGCGTTTGTTATGGTTCTTAATGTTTTAGATTGGTACCTTTGTAAAATTTCTATATTTGAGTTGCTTGAAGTGCCCCATAGTTGAATACCATAGCTCCATAGTGGTTTTAATACTGCCTTGTAAATTCTAACTTTATTTTCTAAACTAAGCTCTGACTTAGCTCCAAGTAGCCAATACATTTTCTTCGTCTTAATATTCAGGCGTTGCCTTTTAGATTGAATGTGATTTTTCCATGTTAACCTTTTGTCAAGGAACATTCCTAGATATTTTATTGTATTAGATTTCGGTATTGGCGTCCCATTCATTAACACAGCTGGGCTTTCTTCCCCTTCCTTAGAGTAAATGTTATCTGAGTCGACTTTTCCGTATTGATACTTATTTTCCATTTCGATAGCCATTGCTGGAGAGTATCGAGTTGTGTTTGAACGGCAACTGCAGCCTGAAGTGGTGAGAGGTTTGTTGATAAAATAGCAGTATCATCCGCATAAGTGGCCATTATAATATGTTCAGTAACAGGTATATCTGAAGTAAAAACTGTGTATAAGACAGGACCAAGAACACTACCTTGAGGTACCCCTGCATTGATGGCACACATTTTTGACTTTTCGTTATTTATTTTTACGTAGAACGTTCTTTCTTCTAAGTATGATTTTAAAACCAAGTAAAATGGAGTCGGTAAATTATTTTTAAGTTTAAAGAGTAGTCCTTCATGCCAGACTCTATCAAAAGCCTGTTTTACGTCTAAAAAAACTGCACAGCAGTAGGACTTTCTCTCTAGAGAGTCTGAAATAGTTTTCACTATACGGTGGCATTGCTCCGGGGTCCCATGTTTGTGACGAAATCCAAATTGGTGGTCTGGAATTATATTTAGATTTTCCAAAATAGGTTGCAATCTGTTTTTCAATAATCTTTAAAAAATTTTTGAAAATATTGGCAGAAGGCTTATAGGTCTGTATATTTCCGAGATATTTCGCTTTCCGGCTTGTTTTGTTTGTGAATCATTATTACTTCAGCACATTTCCACTGAATTGGGAAATGTGACAGCCTGATTACAGAATTAAATAGCAGCGTAAGGAATATTATACATTTTTTTGGCAGATACTTTACAACTTTAGGCCCAATTTTTTCATAACCTGGTGACTTTGTATTGTTCAATTTTTTAACTTCATTCTGAACTTCAGATGGCTCAATAGATTTTGAGCTATAATTCGCTTTCTCAGGTAATTTATTTTATCTAAACGGCTGCTCTACACATACTCTGTCGCCATAATAGGCATACTTTTTACATGTTGCATATGCCTTCAATAAGCAAAATTTCTTAAAAGTTTATTCATAAACGGAATATATCGAGGATTTTAATATATGATTATCAAGGGCAAGACCCCTCGTTAAACATGAAGTAAATTTATATGATTATTTAAAACAACATTTTCTGTTTCAAAACTCTATGAATTTGAGACCTAGAAGAGACCTACTTTTGCACTTCAAAATTTGCTTCGCATTATTCAAAAAAGTTCATAATCTTTGCAAAAAAAAAAAAAAAATTAAAAATCGTATTGTAGCAGTACTTTGTTGTACACATACGCCCATGTTCTGAAAAACGCTGCGTTTTCAAATCGCAAATCGTTTTTAAATCGCAAAATGCATTTAACCATGTTCTGAAAACGAAGCGATTTGCTGGCGTTTTTCCCTTTTCGAAATTGTGTTCGAACAAATAAAAAACATATGTTTTATAATAACAAAACATGTGTCTCCATAAACTGCAGAATTATTTTACACTGCTCTACTGATTTTTGCGGTGCCCTTCATGGAAAACAAGACTTATTATTAAGCTTAAAAAAACATTTCTTTATGTACTTACATGTAAGAATGTATTTAAAATTTTAATATTTATTGTCAAACGGTAACACGCAGCTTTTTTATTTAATTTTATTTATATCATTTGCAAAATATCGGTGCATTAACCACAAATGCTTCTTCTTTTTATTTAGAGATCTTACATATACATACTTGCGAATAATTGGTAAGTTTCATCACGGGTAGCCGGTTTGAAATATAATCTTATATTATATTATAATTTTTTATTATATTATAATTTTTTAGCTTTCGTAAATGTTTTTATGTGCTGCAACAGGTTTTAAATTATTTTTGAACTTTTATAAAGGTTCGTTTACTACTTTTTAATAAAAATATGCGAACTTAATAAATTTCAAATAATATTATCAGAAGTTTGAAAAAAAATAACCGAATAGGTAATTTTAAGGTTAACATCGCTAGCACTAAATTTTTTCGAAAATCAGCTGTTTGCATAAATCGCCAGTTGAAAAGTGAACAAATGATACCGACAATTGACAAACACAAAGCAAAATTTCAAATTGCATATTTTTAATTAAAATAGTAAAAAATCGTTAAAAGTTTTTCTTCAAATAAAAACAAAACATATAAAATTTAAATTTTGCATAATTTTATTTTCTCTTTCGAGTGTAGTTTAAATAAAAATGAACAGATCGTTTCAGCATACACTAGCGGTTTGAAAACGCCAGCTTTCTAGCGTTTTCGTTTCTCAGAACACCTGTTTGGCGTTTTCAAATCGAAAACGCAAATTTTAACCGAAATCCGTTTTTTAGAGCATGGGAGATAATGACTGTACTGAGAGTGTCCATATTAACATGGAACCACACATTCTATTGCATATAATTATATTTTTCTACAGCAGTGACCCTCAAGCCTCTACCCGCGGGTAATACATGTGTATTAGTGTCCTGTACGTGTGAGGCCGAAGTTGAAAAACGAAGACAAAAAATAATTGTGTTGCCACAATGAATTTTACCTGATCAAAGAAATATGTAATTTGAAAGAATGATTTTTTTGTTGTGAACATTTTAATTTACTTTATTTTCATCATAAATAGCATGTATGTATGTAGAACAAGAGAGAATTTGGTCAAAATATTAGGCGTAAGCACTGAAAAGGTAAAGGTACCTAGATAAACACCTATATTGGAAAAACGGGACGAACATTAAAAACAAAATTTAAAGAACACAGATAAGACTACAAGGAAATGAAAAAACCAGAGGCCATAATGGAATCAAACGGTTGAATAATAAATGAGATAAGAAATAACAATGCAAACATAATCTTTCAACTTTTGAAACAAATCTGACGATGCATAGGTAATAAGTTATCGAAAAAAACAGTTTTACTAAAAGTTTATTTGAAAAACAGGAACTATTGTATATTAAAATAATGGACTTTGACCAATCATTAGCAAAAATCGGAAGCTATAAATGCATTTTTTTGGATAAAATAAATAATATGTTTATAAATTACTTAAAAGAACTATCTATTTTTAGTAACTAATGTTTGTAGCACACCACCGAAAACTTCACTTGCAATTTATATAGCAAGTACTTGTTGCCTGCTTTACATTGTGACTACATTTATATATCTGCTACTTTTTGCATTACATTGTATGTATTTTATAACGCATACTATTTTTTGTGTGTTATATAACTCATTATTGTACAGGGCCATCTATTAAGAAATGAGGTCCGAGTTCGAATCCCAGATGTGCCGAACATGATTTGATTATTCATTGAGATACACACAGGTACCTAGTGCATGCCACTAAAGGCCATGAATCACTATCCTGCTGAATCGTACTATCTGTTAAAAATGAGATGTGTGTCCAAAAAGTGTGATAGTCTGGACTAAAGGTGTAAATGTGTGAAAGACTTTTTTAAAAAGTCTGTCCGATTTGTTAATCTTTTGAAAATTTTCAAAAACTATCTTTTTCTATGCGATCAGAGTTGCCATTTCGAAGTTGTTTACAAAATTATAATAGTGTGGCCGTTTTGATTAGCTAGCAATTATCAGTGAATGAATCGTACGATTGAGTAGGATAGTGTAACACGGCCTTAAGACAAGCTATTGTTAAAAATTTTGGCAATAACGGCAAGATCATGTTTTTTTTTTTTGTTAAAGTGTGTACTTTTGCAGGAGTATGCAGGTAGCAGGTAACAAAAAGGTGCGAAAATACAAAGTGTACTTCTTATTGTAGCTTATAACACACATAACGTCTGTAAGACGTACTATTCAATCCAGTATTGTAATTTATAACTTGATAAACGGTCATATCGATTGTGAATACAGTCAAAGCCCGGTATAGCGAATACTCAGTTTAACGAAAATCCGATATAACGAATGGCGAAATTTTTGCATTAACTGCCTTATATAGCGAATGTCAAAAAAAAGAATCTCGATTTAACGAATAAAAAAGCAAAATACATTAAAAAATCGTTACATAATCGTAAGATTGTGGGTGTTTTTGGCTTCTTTGCTTTGTATTGTAAGAACGCGTGTGATGCGTTGCTTTTTTCCTTAAAATTTCAGTAGTTTTGTTTGGTTCATTGTGAAAACGAGATGTCGAATTAATTATATGAAATTAATAATATGTATGAAATGTAATAATAAACATACACATGTTAATAGCATCCCAATATGAGTAAATATGTATATGCACCTATGTACATTTATGATTTTTAATGAATTTACATATTAGAAATAAAAACAATTCTTAAATAAACGATAAAATATCAATTAAAGTTTTATTTCTACACTAAGTTATCAATACAATTAAATTTTGATTTTTTTAAAACTGCGGACCACCTTTTATACAATTTTAAGATAAAAAATTACTGTTCGATATAACGAATATCTCGGTATAACGAAAGGTCTGAACATTATATCATTCGTTAAACCGGGTTTTGACTGTACTTATTAAAGTTAATAAAATTGTTTGTGCTATGTAAGTTTTTATTTTATGTTTCTGGACTTGGTACTAATTATGCAATGCATGAGCCGTTGCACAGTGGGGGATTTTGTAAAAAAATTGGAAATAATTCTGCCGTTTCTAAACGGATGGCTCGATTGCAATGAAATTTCAGACAGGCATAAAAGAGATGTATTCAAGCTTAAGTTTTGAGATTGGACTATATAGCGTTTAAGTGGGCGTGTCCACGCGCCCCCAAAGTGGGCCACCTGGGGTATGTGAAAAATTAAAAACGATCTAATTTTTTCATTTCCAATTCTTTTGCAAATATTTTTTATTTTTAAATTCTTCTAATCAAGGCCTACAAAAAATGTCGCGACACGTATATATTATCTCTTAAAGTTTTCAAGATATTAAAGTTTTAAAAATTAAATTTTCGTGTTTTTACCAACCCTGGTCCAGTATTTTCACATTTTTGAGCTCAAATCCTAACCGATTTTTCAAAAATAAGTTTTATTAGCTTGCCAGTATTTTTTTCAATACTATAAAAAAAATTTGAGCAAAAAATCTTTTATAAAGAAAAAGTTCTATTCAACACAATTTAAAAATTCAAAAAAAGTCAGTTTTTAGCATATTTTTAGGGCAAAAAGTAAGTTTATTGTTTTTTATTTCTGGAAGAACTTTCCAAAGTAAAGTATATGTTGTTTATATTTTTTTTAAAGCTTATTGTTAAGAAAATATTTTAAAGAAAAAAAAATTTGAAAATTATGTCCTGTTGCGTAAGGGTAGCATCCTAAAATTAACCCATTTTTTTAGACAAAACCGACTTTAGCCCAAAATTTCTAAAATCGCACGCCTCTAACCTAAATATTTTTACTTGTTTTTTATAGTTATAAGTATTTTCTAGTTTTATGCAAATGGAATTTGTCCCCCCAGGATATTTGCTGGAATGACAGCAAAAAAACTAAAAAATCCCATTTTTGGGAATTTTTGAAAGTTTTTTGGGAATTTCGGGATTGGTATTATTTTTTCCCTACATTTTGGAAAAACTTTTTATTTCTTTTATAAATTCCTATATTTTTGCAAAATTTTGTAAAAAAATATAAATAAATGAAAATTTTATAGGCATTTCAAAAAATTTTATTTCTCAAAAACTTTTGTTGAAGGACGTTTTTTCTGTATTTTTGCAAAAATTGTTTTAAAAAGCTATAAATTTCTTAAAAAATTTAATAACATATAAACTAGAGGTAATTATCTAACTAATGATATATAATATGAAACCCCCTTTCATTTGCAGGGTATGAAATTAATGGGCTACAACTAAGCTATTTGCAATTAAAATTTCCAAAAATTAGTACAGATTCAGCGTTTGGGAATACGAAATTCAATCAGTCAATCAAATATACAATTACGTTAACTTTACAAAATAATCCTTATCAAATTCTTCTAGATCTAGCAGATACATCAAATCTTTGAATTCATTACTGCAATCAAATGTCAAATTTCTGTAGCAAATCCATCTCCTTCTCATAAGTGATAAGACGGGATCTGAGGACAAAATAAGGTTCTGAAATATGTCCTGATTTTGAGATTGTTTGGAGCACTTTCTGGAGCCAAATTGATGGATATGTTTAAAATCACGGTTTCTAGACTCTTGAGGTTCTTCTGTGAGCTCTCCGAGTGGTAGTATATGATGTTCCATTATTATTTTTCCGTGACACAAAACCTTGTGTACTGTTGGTGAGAAATCTTTCCAGGGGTATAAGTTAAGAAGCAGTCTCGAAACGCCTGCACAGTACTCGCCGAACTTATCTGCATTTATTTTATGTTTACTGTTTATTGCTGTTAAAATTATATTAACTTTTTGCAATAATTCCATATTAATTCCGGTAATCTGTGACGTTATTTCAAAATTGCTAAAAAATCGTCTAGCCGTGTTTCCATCATTTGTACTCCCATATCCCACTAGTGTCTTATCAATATTTAATCCGGTATGTTGCTTAAACTCCTCCTGAATTCTTTGCTTTTCGTTGGCTCTCATTATCTTTAGCTCGTCGTTTTTAATTACTGATTTATTTACATTTTCAAGGCTACTTCTGTATTTCAAATCATAAGCTATATGTAGAAAATGTTCCAGAAAACGTATGCGAGCATGTAGAGGAGATATTCCATATTTAAGAACGTCTTCATTAACCTTTGTAGTTGATGACATATTTGAGAATTGACTTTTCGTTTTTCCACATAAAGAACAACTCCAAGTAGATGACGTTTCTGTTAAAGCATTGCTAACTTTACCATCAACCATCGTTAATCTCATATCAAACGATACATTGAAAGAGTAGTCCTCTATTTCGATCAAAATGGGCTGCATTAATTTTATTTCCGATTCAATATGATGTACAAGTTCTTGAGTTGCAATCTTTGTCTCCTTAGTATACTCGAAAGTAATTGGTCTACAAAATGATTTAGATCCAGGAGTTGAATTTATCCAAATGTCTTCTTCGAAACTAGTTGATGGAGAGTCTTTGTCAGCATATTTTCGAAGCCGTAATGGAGCCATTGATGCCACAAGTACGCCTTTGTAATCAGATAATAAGTGACCTTCAGTGGGCTGCTTGTATTCTGAAAGTAACGATGATCCATCACATCCCCATCTACATATTAGTTTCACTTCACTGTGGTTAATTTTATTTAGCTGCTCTGCAGTAAGTGTTGAAACTATCCTTGATGCTGTGTTTTCAAGAAGAGATGAGATTCCAACAGTAACTTTTCGGTCAGAAACTGTAATACCAGTGGGTATAATGCTCTTCTCCATTTCTTGCAGAGCATCATATGATGGCAAAACCTCAACTCCTTTTTCTTTTAATGCTTTTCTCAATATTATATATTTATCACGACTAAGTTGAAGCTGCAACATAAGAGCAATGGCTTCTTCTTCTGTGAAAGCTGAATTAAACGATGGTGTTGGAATGCTCTTAACAATTCGATTAAGCCTTTTAGGTGATGCATTCGGAAGAACATTTGCAATTTTCATAGGTTGATCTTTCTTTTTTAGCATCGCATTAAATGTGTCTGTAACTTCTTCGGTAGACATGGTTGTAAGATTTGTTGTTAAGCGTACTTGCTTTGACTTCGGGCCTAAGTCTTCATATTCCTTACATTTAGCGCCAGGAGTAGATAATGAAATTGGGAATTGTATAGATACCTCCAACCAATCAGAAAATTTTGTTCTAAATTTTGCATTACAGCTGTTGACAGCTTTCCATTTTTTTTCGAATGCCTTAACAAAATTCTCAATTTTGCAAATATCCTTTTTGTCTACTTTAGTTGTATATGTTTCTTCAATATAATCAAGTAGAAATTTGACTTTTTTCTGTTGCTGTAAGTTTGCACTTTTGTATAAAACTGAATATAAATCGATGTGTTTTAGTGTGATGGCCATGATCGTCAACTTTTTAATGATGCCAACTATTAATTGCGAGATATTTTATACCATGCGCCAACTGTTTCGCTAACTATTTTTAAAGATTAACTTATCTCTAAAGGTTGACTTTGTTTTTAGTTTCCCCGCCTATACATGTATAATAACCATCGAAATTGTATTCAGGTATACAAAATATTTATATGTATATGATCACTAAATATAAGCATAAGTTCAGGTAGTACTGCGTATTAAAGCGAAACAGGTAGAGCAATAAAGGAAACACGCGAAGGTGGTATTAACACTCTAATTACGTAGTGGCTGTTGAGACTATATTGTCAGTTGTACTTCAATTTTGGAAAATGCAAACATGATATTATTATTACTTAAACGTTTTTGAAAAACAATAACAACTGAATACATCAGCCCTTAATTACCATAAATTCAGGTATGTTTAACTGAAATGTCTAGCCTTTAATAATAAATAAATAGTGATAAAAAGAAATGTACCCTTCGTATTAGTTGCAGGTAATACTACCTATTAAAGCAAATCAGGTAGAGCAATAAAACAAATATTCAAAGATTATACTAACGTAATAAGGCTACTATAGAAAATACTGCGTAAAATAAACAGTGCCTCACCCCTTGTATTCCCAAACGCTGAATCTGTACTAATTTTTGGAAATTTTAATTGCAAATAGCTTAGTTGTAGCCCATTAATTTCATACCCTGCAAATGAAAGGGGGTTTCATATTATATATCATTAGTTAGATAATTACCTCTAGTTTATATGTTATTAAATTTTTTAAGAAATTTATAGCTTTTTAAAACAATTTTTGCAAAAATACAGAAAAAACGTCCTTCAACAAAAGTTTTTGAGAAATAAAATTTTTTTAAATGCCTATAAAATTTTCATTTATTTATATTTTTTTACAAAATTTTGCAAAAATATAGGAATTTATAAAAGAAATAAAAAGTTTTTCCAAAATGTAGGGAAAAAATAATACCAATCCCGAAATTCCCAAAAAACTTTCAAAAATTCCCAAAAATGGGATTTTTTAGTTTTTTTGCTGTCATTCCAGCAAATATCCTGGGGGGACAAATTCCATTTGCATAACACTAGAAAATACTTATAACTATAAAAAACAAGTAAAAATATTTAGGTTAGAGGTGTGCAATTTTAGAAATTTTGGGCTAAAGTCGGTTTTGTCTAAAAAAATGGGTTAATTTTAGGATGCTACCCTTACGCAACAGGACATAATTTTCAATTTTTTTTTTCTTTAAAATATTTTCTTAACAATAAGCTTTAAAAAAAATATAAACAACATATACTTTACTTTGGAAAGTTCTTCCAGAAATAAAAAACAATAAACTTACTTTTTGCCCTAAAAATATGCTAAAAACTGACTTTTTTTGAATTTTTAAATTGTGTTGAATAGAACTTTTTCTTTATAAAAGATTTTTTGCTCAAATTTTTTTTTATAGTATTGAAAAAAATACTGGCAAGCTAATAAAACTTATTTTTGAAAAATCGGTTAGGATTTGAGCTCAAAAATGTGAAAATACTGGACCAGGGTTGGTAAAAACACGAAAATTTAATTTTTAAAACTTTAATATCTTGAAAACTTTAAGAGATAATATATACGTGTCGCGACATTTTTTGTAGGCCTTGATTAGAAGAATTTAAAAATAAAAAATATTTGCAAAAGAATTGGAAATGAAAAAATTAGATCGTTTTTAATTTTTCACATACCCCAGGTGGCCCACTTTGGGGGCGCGTGGACACGCCCACTTAAACGCTATATAGTCCAATCTCAAAACTTAAGCTTGAATACACCTCTTTTATGCCTGTCTGAAATTTCATTGCAATCGAGCCATCCGTTTAGAAACGGCAGAATTATTTCCAATTTTTTTTACAAAATCCCCCACTGTGCGTTGCTACGGGCCTTGAATACTTTAAATAGCATCAATAATATCGTTAGCATTGATTTTTCGTTGCCGATTACTGATTTTAAATTGTTATTAGAATATAAGGATTTATTTAATATATTTTGTAATTAAGTTATTATTAGCCTGTAAGGATATTGTATTCCATAGGCTTAGATGGATAAATAAGTAACTATTTGATTATTTTCTGATATGTATGTATCTATTGCATGCTACTGAGATGAGCGATGACAGCAAAAAACTGATTTTTTTTTTTTTTTTTGCCAAAATGGCTATTTTTGCTTTTTTGGGAATAAAATGTTTATTTTAACATTTAACACATAGATTTTTTAATCTTTTTATTGCTATTACATACAGCTATATGAATAAATACAAACACTGGAAAATATTTGCAAATTTATATTTCTTATAAATTTCCCAAAATCAAAAATTTTGCAATTTAAAAAAAAATAAATATATTTTTTTTCTAATGACTCTAAAATTATTTATGACACCAAAAATTTTTTGTAAAAAAGCTTAAAGCTGGCATAATTTATAATTTTTTGACGTATTACAGATAATGTCAGATGTCTAGAGGTCTGGATCAACTCTACGGACATATTAGAAAAAAAAATCTAAAAAAAAACTCATCCATAGAATTTTAAATTTGTATGATTTTTGTACTAAGATAGGCATAACACATCAAAAAAATATAGTGATAACCCATGGTCAGAAATTTTTTTTTCCATTTGTTGTGTAGTGTAATTTGTGTTTTATTTAAAATCAACATCGGCCCTTAAGATTTAACCACCCTTTATGTATTTAAGAGAAAACAACAGTTTTTTAAGAGAATTTAAAATTTTACTATTAAAAATTGCATTATAGGGTTTAGCCTTTTATGATTAAAATTGAATTTGTTTAAAAATGTACATACATTAATAATTCATAAAAATTTCTTTACCCTGTGTATATAATAAATATGTGTACATATTTGGTTGTGTATCTAAAGAATGTATTTTTAATTGATAAAAGTAAATCACAAAATTGTATTGGATTTAACGGATCAGGTATTGGCGTTATCTCATTCATTAAGCCGGGATGTCACTGCACTGATATGTTAAAGAATAAGAGCGCTAACGTATAATAAATTTACCTTCATTAAATTAGATGTTTTAAAAACTAGTCATCAGCTTACCTGAAATGAAGAGAAAATAGTTTTTTTCAAAATATACATTATTTTAAAAAAGTTTTTATTTAATTACTTATTTTTGTATTATATCAAAAATTTACGGCTTTCTGCTTGTTCTCTAGCATGTCTATGTTCCGACACTTAGTCGGAATATAGACATCGTCGTCAGTTATTTTTTGAGCTAAGAAAGGAAATAGATTTATGTCAGTTCTACTCCTCCAAATTGAGAAAGACTTTCTGCAATAAAAAAAAAAACGATCACCAGCACCCAAATTCTTCTTCGAATATCGATATGACGAATGTGGATCAGCTAATAGGGCTTAAACTTACTTTTCTTTTTTAAAAATGTTGATCACTACATTTTTATATTAAATTAATTTTTCAGGCTTAAGTTCAACCCTTGGTTTGTCACTACTTTTAATTAAAATCAATTAAGTAAAGAAAAGTAAAATTTAATAGCTAGGTGGACAACCGGCTGTTTCTGGGTAGCAAACACCCTTCATCAACACCCTATGAACTTTGGACATGTCAAATTTCACAATTTTGGCACAGCCGCTTAAACCACTCGGCAACCAAAGCTCATGCAATTTTACTTTCTGTTTGTATACTTAATTAACATTAATCAAAGCAATGATATTTTTGCTTTTCACTACAATTTTATTTCAAGCAAATCTTTCTCTATTTGAGGAAATAACATTTGTACTTAGGCGGGTATAACACATCAAAAAAATATAGTGGCTATCAATTGTCAGAAAATGTTTTCCATTTGTTGCGTAGTGTTGTCTGAGTATAAAATCGTGCTTTAAATTATCTTCAGATCACTCTCTAGTTGTACTTAAATATAAGACTTATGTACTCGTTTCGCATCAAAGCATACATATTTATATACAACATGAAAACTGACTGGAATTGCTACAAAGAAATCCTAAGGATAAAATTCGATTCAAATGTTTCATTGACGTCTTTTTTCTTACTCTAGTTTTAATACTATTCTAATATAGCCACATTTGGATGGTATGCATCAGGGAATAGAAAAGGTGGTTAAAGAATTTTCAATAAAATATTATTATCCAAACTACGTAAAGGAAATTTCAAAAATCATATATGCTTGTGAATTGTGCAACTTGTGCAAATCCGATCACGTTGCTCATAAGTTACCCTTTAAGCTGACGCTCCTAGTATACGAAACTCGCGAAAAATTCGTTGTCGACTTTTGTCAATGGAATTGATCTTAATTCAAATGGAATGGTATTGATCTTTATTCTAAGTTCGCAATGACAGAGAAATTTTAACTGGCTAGAAACGAGTGTGTTTGATGTTATGGGAACGCCGAAAATTTCAAAAGTCGATCAATATCAGGGTATGAACAATGTGAACATTAGGCAATGGAGTCAACAATTAAGTATACTTTTAGTGAGTAAGACTGACATAGGTGACATTGAAAGACGTTTAATGATAAACTGCGAATAATAAATACATCAAGTGATAAGGAACTAAACTACATCAGCTGTTCAACGCTATCTATCTTTGCCCACAACCACACTATCAATCACTCTAGTAGCGGCGATAGGCCGTGCAACACGTTTTAGAGATAGGAAATATAAAACACATTTCAAGAGAAATAGAGTAACGAATATTAGTGATTGCAAGAACCAAGTCGAAGCAGCATCTCTAGAAGAGAGTCCTGGAATATCTCATTCAAATTAGAACTGCCGGAATGCTTGTCAGAGCCATGGTTTTGTTTTGCCTAATGCCTGGACTTGTTGCACAAACTATTAGGGTGATAAAATTAAAGATAATTCCGGGTATGTTTTGCCTATCAGGGAGATACTGCAATCCCTACTGCATATAGTAATCAGGTGGTTGAGATTAATACAACCGAACTGCAGAAATCCTTCAATGAATTGTGGAATGAGTACAATAGTCATGAGTACTTACAGTCCGTCATCATAACCAAATATCTTAATATGACGGATCAAGAGAAATAGTTATTCATTAGGAGGCATAAACGAGGTCTTTTTAATGCATTAAGTAGTGGTCTGAAATTTCTTATTGGAACCCTAGACAGTGCGGATAGGGACACAATAGAAGAATCTATAATTGCTATGAGGAACAGAATTGATAACAGCGACACGACATGCAAATACTATCATTGAACAAGTAAACGCTGAAAATGCACTTTTGAATGAACTTAGACATTCAACAAATTCCCTTCAAAATTCACTTGTTACTAAAATTATAATCGAAACTTTTCGCGATAACGTTAAAACCTACTTGGAACATGTTCAGGATATTCAGATGGGGATACAATTGGCCAATCATTAATCCGAAACTTATTGAGATTGAAACTATATCGCACCTGAGTGCGGAACAGTTCGAATTAATCAAAACTCTATTTGGTTTAAAGTAAATTTGGTATATTTTGTGTTGACTGTCCCTCAAAATTTAACAACGTATCTTAAATTCAAGACATTGCCAACTCATAATAAGCGACAGCTGTTGTCGCCAGAACAAGTTGTAAATAATAATAAAAAACAATTTACAAATAAAATTATGGATACACAAACCACCAGCACGGATGTGTTCTTCTGGAGTAAACTTTGTGAGCTTTTGGATGCCAAACTGAAAGACGTTGCAAGAATATATGATCTTGAAGCTATAAAAACCGAAGTCAAAGATCTTACAGAAGAGAGCCTTAAACTAAGACAAGAAGTCAGCAAACTTTCCGCTCGCCTTGAATCTATTGACAGGAGAACTCGTACATCTAATGTCGTAGTTAATGGAATGAAAAGCACCAATAACAATGAAGCTAAATCTGAATTTATAAAGCTGTGAACTGATGTACTAAATGTTAACGTAAATGTGCTGAGTACTCGTAAATTACCGAGAAATACATTCCTGTTTTCACTTGGTACAAACCTGGAAGTATCCAATATAATGAGTGCCAAAGGGAATTTAAAAAATAATAAAGTATAGATCCAAAAGGATTATACAAAAGATGAACTGGATGTGCGATATAATTTAAGACGAATAAATAGTAACATATCAAAATTACAAAGAAACTTCAAGGTCAGACTCAGTGAGTTCTGTATTTTCATAAACAATAAAAGATACAGTTGGTATAGAGGAAACGCTTTTGCAATTTGTAAAGAGGATGCTGAATTTCTACGAAGCTTATTGTTGGAAGCAAATATGTTTATAGAGGTCCACATTCAGGGGCAAAACAACCCCAATGGTGCTCATGCATCCATTGCTAATACATCTTCACAGTAGCAACTCAACACATACCGTTTAGTATCATATAATGTAGCTAATCTAGCCAGTAATTTAGACTATGGACATTTTTTTACTTACATAAATAAATTCGATATTTTTTTCCATTTTCAAAACACATGTTATAGCAGATAAACAAAATCTTTTTAAAACATATTTTCAAAATTACGTCGAATGCTGGACGAGCTAGTGGTGGATGCTTGTATGGCTTCAAGAAGGAGATTCAACAAACCTATAAATTACAATTTTCTATTCAGTCAAGCAATAATGTAATACTTACTGCTAACCTCGAAGGCAACTCGTTTTGTTTTATTCCCCCATATATAAATTGTACAAATTGGAACGCTGATTTTGAATCTTTCGAACAATTTTTGTTAGAACTTTCTCCTACAGATTTCTGTATAGTTGGCGATCTAAATGCACGGCTAGGATGTGAACAATTTTTGGACCCTAATATGCCACACAGTGTTGCACATATTAACAAACGTAGATACTCAAGGGATAAAATATGTAACTATAAGGGACGCAAATTCTTGGAGCTAACCGAAAATATGGGTGGCATAATTCTCAATGGTAGAACTTCTGGTGATGCAATTGGCGAATTCAGTTTTTGTAGTGCAGTTGGCAGCTCTGTTATAGATTTCTGCATTGCTTCTCAGAGCTTATTGTGTCATGTTGAGAACTTTAAGATTGACATTAAACCCTACTCAGATCATATGCCACTTGTACTCAAGTTTAAAATGTCGAACGAATAACAAATTGGTCGCTAAAGATTCGTTTCCGTACAGAATTCGATGGAATGATATATACGCAACGAAATATTCAGATAATCTTGAGAAGCTTTCCAGAAACACAAATAATGTGCCGTGCCTATCAATCGATGAAATGGTTATTTCCTGAGAAATAGATATATATACATACATATATATATATATCTATATATATATATATATATATATATATATATATATATATATATATATATATATATATATATATATATATATATATATATATATATATATATATATATATATATATATATATATATATATATATATATATATATATATATATATATATATATATATATATATATATATATATATATATATATATATATATATATATATATATATAAATATATATATATATATATATATATATATATGTATATATATTATTATATATATATATTATATATCGTTATTATTACGCTTATGACCATACGACACCAAATAATATTATATATATATATATATATATATATATATATATATATATATATATATATATATATATATATATATATATATATATATACATATATATATATATATATATATATATATATATATATATATATATATATATATATATATATATAATATTATTTGGTGTCGTATGGTCATAAGCGTAATAATAACGAAACAGGGAAAAACTTAAAACAAATCCGTTGGGTAACAACAAAGATATGACTCTTTCAATTTAAAAGAGCAGCGAATTCTGTTATTCACTGCATTTACCGCTATAAAATTTCTTTTCGAAATGGCTAAAGGCATTTTTGTTCTCTGTGGACTTTGATAAAGCAGAATTGGTAAATGAGAACCGCTGAATAATTTTGGAATATCACAGTGTAATTGTAGTTCTACATTTTGGCTTAACTCAAATATATTCCAAGTCAGCATGTTTTAGATAATTATTGACTTCTACAGACCTTAGGTAGGAAAATAAAAATTCAGTCAAGTACGAGGCTGGCTCGCACACTTAGGGTTCCGTACGTATGTGTAATGTACGTATGGAATGGCATATGTGAATACATATACCCCCTAATTCATAAAAATTTCTTATTTCAGCTTATAAGCTGGTAATAGTTATCATACACTAACAGTGTTATAAGCAACTCATAAAAAATTCAATTCATAAACACATTATACGGGTGAAATAGCTATTAAACTGTTTTGTTACTTTTGTACTTTATTGTTGGCAATACCATGCAATGTTCACTCTCATTTTGTGCCTAGTGCTGCATATATGAGATGTATGCAAGAAACTGTTTGTTTAAGTAGCTTCGAAAAATGCAAAATATTATTTACTTATATAACATAATTTTGTTCGAATATGAAATAATTTATTGGTTTACTTATTTTTATTGCAAAAAATATGTATACAAGGCTTTGAATTGTAAAAAAAATTATTTCTAAACACATTTGTTTAACGTCTGGTACCAAAAGTAGTCGACTACTTACTCTCTAGCATTTGTTTGTGCAGCACTATAATTATTTGCAAATATTTTTTATGAAAACATAATTCAAAATGGTAAATATTGTTACGTTTTAACCTTTTCAAAACGTTTGCCGTAGATTCTTTAATTGTAATGAAGTTTAAACACCCACGTCTACAGTTTACAATAACCAACAGTTCATCACTTTATTTATTTGAACACACTATACTTGTAAACACTTTACTAGTAACACTTTACTAAAAGAACAACACTTTCACTTAATCACTTTTTATTACTTAAGACACTTTACACGTTAGCGCAGCTAAAAATCGACTGACTGTCCAGCGTTAAGCTCAGCTGCTTTTATACCTCTAATGATCATTACTCGAACATTCTAGACGTTTACAGAAGCTAATCACGCCACATCTATAGTGCGATGACTCATCATGAACAAAAGATATACACACACACCGACATACATACACGCGGCAGTAAAACTCAAGCATCTGAGTCGCGCATATACATGCACACACGAATATTGTATCGTGCGGTGGTGGTTTCTTCTATTTCGCTGTTGTGCCTATTTATCTACACATATGGGTCAGTATGTGCACACTCGCTGTGCTGCCGTTTAGTTTATCAACAAGTTTCTATGTAAGCATGTGTGTATATACCTGCTGTGTTCATTTACAAATAATAACAAGACAATATATGTACGCACATATAAAATAACGATGATTTAGTACGTTCTAGAACAATCACAATCGGTCCGTTCACGACCACATTTGTAACACTGCCGCCCGCTCAAGCCTGTTCGTCCCGAACAGACCCAGAACCACTACTTCCGTACCTTGCGAGTCGTTCTAAGTGTACAACCTTCATTTTGGATCGATGGCTGTTATGCTTCTGTATCCTGTATACAACGTCGTTCAACCTCTTAATCACCTTATACGGTCCATCCCAATGCGTTTGTAACTTGGGAGACAATCCTTTCTTCCTTTGTGGGTTATATAGTAGAACCAGTTGTCCCTCGCGGAATCCTTCGGAATTTGCTGCTCGATCGTACCTCGCTTTCATTTTATCGCTGACTACTCGAATTCTGTTGCGTACAAATTCGTGAAGGTCGTGCATGTCACTTTTCTCCTGTGAAGAATTCTCGGCATCCTCATTCTTCGGTATAGGTTTTATGCCAAATTCCAAATCTCCAGGCAATCTAAGTTCTGTTCCAAAGACAATTTTTGCTGGTGTTTTAGACGTTGAGTCATGTACGGCGGACCTGTATGCCAACAAAAATTTTTGAATGTGCTCATCCCAGTCTCTCTGATGGTCGCTCACTACTTTCCTTAGGTATTCTTCCAGCGTGCGGTTAAATCTTTCAACCATACCGTCAGATTGTGGATGAAGCGGTTCGCACATTTCCTTAAAAATTGCAGACTCAAAGTTTCTGCCTTGGTCGGAATGCAACTCCATCGGAACACCATACCTGCACACCCAATTATTGATGAAAACATTTACCACAGTTTGAGCCTCCTGGTTTGGTATGGGGTATACTTCTGGCCATTTGCTGAAATAGTCCATCACCACAAGGACATAACGATTACCGGCAGTACTGACTGGAAAAGGACCTGCTACATCCATAGCTATTCGCTCAAAGGGAGCACACGAATTGTACTGCTGTAGGTGTGCTCGATTTCTCCGTGCTGGACCCTTCGCCGCTATACATTCCTTACAGTTCGCAATCCAGTCGGCTACTGATTGTTGCGCTCCAACCCAGTAAAAACGCTGCTTTACCTTTTCCAGTGTTTTATTAACTCCAAGGTGACCACCACTGGGACCATTGTGGAACTCTCGCAAAACTTCCGGTATCTTAGATGATGGTACAACTATTAAGTTAGAAGTAGTTTTGCCATCCGCACTTTCCCATATACGGTATAAGCATCCGTCTACCAGCTGCTCCATTGTGCCCAATACGCTTTAGCGAGGGGACTCTCAGCCGCAATTTCATTGCGTGCAGGCCTGCTATCACTCTTCTTAGCAGTTATTATTTTTCCGAGCACCGGGTCATTTTCCTGCGCAGTTGGCCAGTCGTCGTGAGAGTCTATCTGCGTTAGCCGAACATCAATAACGCACTCTTTCTGCTCGTTTCCCCATTGGTATGATCGTGACTTCTTGGTCAGCTGTTGTTGGCCTGCCCTTTTGCTCGGCCTCTGTCGAGATACGGATCTAGTACGCCTCCTGGGAGCTTTACAGTTGCGCTGAAAGTGGCCTCTCTTTCCGCAGTTAAAACACTTAGCTCGGCCTTTGTTCGAGCCTTCGGACAATGCTTGCAACAGTGCCTCTTTAATCGTACTGGCCAACCCATCTCCTGGCTCATGAACTACCTCTAGCTCTCGTATTTTGTGGACCTGTGGCCTTGAAATTAGTCTGGCTGTCTCCTGGGCCAACGCAAATGAGACGGTTTCGCCGAATGACGGCTTTTGTGTTGCACATACAGCAAGTTTAATGTCGGGATCTCGAATACCGTTCACAAATGCCTCCGTCTTAAAATGGTCCAAAAACGAGTAGCTCTCTCCAGGATAGCTAAGCTGCACAAGACGCTCAATCTCCATTGCATAATCTTGAAGAGTCTCATTGCTTCTCTGCACTCTGCCTCTCAGCTCCATTCTGTGGATTTCCTTCTTGTGCTCTCCACCATACTTACGTTGCAAAGCTGCCATGATGACTTCATAATTATTTCTTGATGAAGCGGGCACCGTTTCCAGGACCTGCGCAGCGACACCCTTCAATGCCAAAATTAACTCAATGCATTTCTCATCTTCGCTCCATGCATTCTTATTGGCTACAGTTTCAAACTGAAACTGGAAAATGTTAAAAGGTGGGCGCTTTTATTCTGCTCACGACCTCAGGAATAGATCGGACTGGCACTTCCTGCAGTTGAAGGCTATTCATTCTAGCTTCCAGGCTATGAAGCTTTTGATCGACATCATTTTCTAGGGCAACAAACTTTTCACTGACATCTCTCTCTAGGCCGGTTAGTTTTTCTTTAATAGCATTTACTTTCAGATTCATGGCCTCCGAAATTTCCATTAACTAATCGTTGTTAGCTTTCAGCATTTGATTTGTTGCAATAGATGCCTCTTTCATGGATTTGGAGTTTTCCTCCATTTTCTGCATCATTATTGCAAACATCGAGTTTAAGTCCATGTTACTGGTAGCTGGTCGTGCACTCATCTCCAGTTCTTCTTTTTCTTCGAAGTCATGAGTATTGATGTCCAGGCCTAGCCGATGAAACTCCTCCATTAGCCTCTTCTGCAGCTCCACTTTATTACCAGTTGTGGGCAGATCCAACTTGCACAACTCCTTTTTCAGTTGTTCCACTTTAAGCTCGTCGAACTTCATTTTACAATCCCACTTCTGACACCAATTGTTACGTTTTAACCTTTTCAAAACGTTTTCTGTAGATTCTTTAATTGTAATGAAGTTAAAACACCCACGTCTACAGTTTACAATAACCAACAGTTCAACACTTTATTTATTTGAACACACTATACTTGTAAACACTTTACTAAGAACACTTTACTAAAAGAACAACACTTTCACTTAATCACTTTTTTACTTAAGACACTTTACACGTTAGCGCAGCTAAAAATCGACTGACTGTCCAGCGTTAAGCTCAGCTGCTTTTATACCTCTAATGATCATTACTCGAACATTCTAGACGTTTACAGAAGCTAATCACGCCACATCTATAATGCGATGTGCGATGACTCATCATGAACAAAAGATATACACACACACCGACATACATACACGCGGCAGTAAAACTCAAGCATCTGAGTCGCGCACATACATGCACACACGAATATTGTATCGTGCGGTGGTGGTTTCTTCTATTTCGCTGTTGTGCCTATTTATCTACACATGTGTGTCAGTATGTGCACACTCGCTGTGCTGCCGTTTAGTTTATCAACAAGTTTCTATGTAAGCATGTGTGTATATACCTGCTGTGTTCATTTACAAATAATAACAAGACAATATACGCACATATAAAATAACGATGATTTAGTACGTTCTAGAACAATCACAATCGGTCCGTTCACGAGCACATTTGTAACAATATTATTTAATTCGCAAATATTTTTTATTAAAAATTATTCTATTGATGAAATTCTTCTTCAGAACTTTTCATCAACTCAGCGAATGTCCCTTTATCAAACGCTTATCGTTAAGTAGAGGCCAATGCGTGTGTATACATTGTAAATACAGGCAGGGTAGCTACTGTTGTTTGTGCGTAGATATGTGTGTGTATGCATGCATACATACAATTCAAATTTGCAAGAGAGATAGTACTATGGGTACGTATCGAATTATACGTCAAAATATTTGTAATTTATATGAAAACTAAAGAAAAATTTGTTTGATAAAATTATGAGAAGATTTTTGCAGGGTTAAAGTGTCTTTATGACTGTATATTACTGATTCTTGCACCATATCATCAGTAGAATTTAAAGTACATACATATGTACATATTTTCGAATTTCATAGTTTAATACCTTGTTCATACATGTATTTCTAATTGAGATAATATTCAGTTTATTGACATAATATTTTTTGCGTTCATACATACAAATATTGAGCTAACTCAATTAGTATCTGACAGCTGAAAACAATTTGTTCTTTTTGTTTTGGTAGTGAGAAAAAAAGTGAAAAATATTTTCCAATAAGAAAAATGAATGAAAAACTGCCTTTTATTAAAAAGATTTTAGTGTTGTACGATAAAAATATGGAACTTGTACAAGTAGTGCGTTCATGTTATGACTCCAAAGCGGCAATAATAAAAAGAAAGAGAAATAAAAATTTGGAAATGCTGCAATGTTTTTATTTTTAACAAATTATTGTGTTTTAGTTGACCTTTCGTAAATTTAAAACAAATTTTTCGTTCGGCTTGAGGTCAATATATTTTATTTCCTTTTCTTTAATCTTATTACTTAAGCCCAATATTTCGACCAACTTCGTTGATCATCTTCAGGGGATCTAGAAACATAACAATCAACAAAAATGAAACAAGAAAAATTAAACATTAACACCGGTATTCATAAAAAATAAAACATTGTTAAAATACATTTTAGATCAAATTTTTCATATAAAATTTGTTCTAAAAGTAATTACTTTTAAATAACAATTATTTTTATATCAAAACATTCTTTACACCAGAACTGTAATTGATCACTCAAGGACTAACTTCTTTTGTTTGTGTTACGCTTATTAATTATATGTCTATATATCTGTGCGCAGTTCTCAACATCTTTTTTGTAATTTAATCTCTTATCAGTAGGTACGTCTATTATATGTAGCATTTCAAGAGTAAATCTTTCTATAATTACTCTCACTTCCTAATATTTTAACATTATCAAAGTTCGGTTTATGCCCTGTTTCCACGCAATATGCCGCAAGTGCTGTTTTCTGTTGTGAAGCTATATTAGTTAATTTTAAGTCCGATCTGTGTGCCGCCAATCTGTTTTTTTTTTTTTTTTGTTAAAACTCTTGGTTTGTGTTCCAATTTTCTTAAGGATACGTCCAGTAATTCTTCCATAACTGCTATTATTGGTGAAGCTGGAATATACCGAAGATAAAATTTATGAAATTATTGGAGTTTTGTATAATGGATAATCGCTATTTCAAATATAGAGGTCAATTCTATGAACAGAACAAAGGTTTACCAATCTCATACGGTTCGAGAGTTATAGCTGTTACTCTACGTTGTAAAGGAAAACCTGATAGTTTTACACTTGTTTTTGTTTTTATCATATGTTGTTGTGGAGCATATGTGAATATATATATTATGCAAATTTCATCTATCTGTCTCTCACGGTTCGAGAGTAACGGTTAATTGTTACTTTTTGGATTTGCTGTTGTAGTAGTCTCGGTAATAGGGTGCCGTTTCACTCTGATGAGTAAATAATAACCATAAGCAGATCCAACACTTCATCAATTCGATAAAATCCTTTCAGGGATTTAATAATATAATTATTAAAAATATTTAATTATATAATATACATGTGTAGCAGCTTCTATACATTTACACACTTTAACAATCACTTTTAGTTCAATTGCAATTACACTTATAGTGACTTTATCTCTCTTAAAGAGGGTGGTTGAAATAAGCTGTGAGCCACTGTATATACTACATTTACGAAAAATAAATATTAGATGAAACATACAAAAAGAAATAAAGTAAAAAAAAAACAACTAGTCAAACAACACTTCTGCTGCAGTAGTACGTGATCAGTGTCAACAAATTTTATAAAAAACGAGACACCGAGCAGAGCAAAGGAATTCATTCAAACGTGAATACTTTCCGTTGCCAGAAACCCTAAAAGACTGAAATTCGAAAAACAATAGAAACTGTTATAAGAGAGGAAATATTAAATCAAGTGAAACTTGAACTGAGGTCCTCGACCCTTTAAGAGTTAACTATAAGAAATTACTTTTTTTATTTGCTTACATCCATAAAACACTTTGGAAGCTGCAAGGGGGAAGTTGTGACTGACAGTCATGGGTAATTTTGTTCGGTTCAATTGTTTAGCATGTGTAACATATTCTACCACAAAACGTTTAGTTATACGTAGGTTTCTTGGCCTGCTTGTATTACAATCTATTTGTTGCAATTCTTGGATGAAGAGATAAGACACATGAACTTTTGTTTTTTAAGGGAATGTGTATTTAAACTGAATTACTGTAACTAATTAGTTGATATGTATGTACATACATTTCGCTCTTCAAGCCATCTCTTAAGGTGAAGTTACATGGCCCGCTTTAGACGCGTCACGCTTTTGATGCTTTTTATGCGTTCTATGCGTTTCATACTACAAGTTACATACAACGCTTCTTATGCGTCATATTTCTTTGTTTTGATCAGCTGTTGTGCAAATATTTTTAACATACAAAACAAATATTAACAAAATGGAAAGTGAAATTGAAATTTTAAAAAAATTAATGGACTTTATAGAGTTCATAAACATTGTTATTTGTGCGATAAGAGCTTACGAAAAGCTCCAAAATAAAACTAGGCAGTTTTGGGTGCGTCCCTTGTATTTGGAACGGGAAGTGAGTGGTTTCTTTGCAGCAACTTATAAAAAATTAAAAAACGAAGACCATGAACAGCTTCGTATTGCAACGAGAATGTCTTCAGATGTCTTTGATTATTTATTCACTATTCTAAAGGATAACCTTGAGAAGAACTCTGCGAGGGCTATTCCAGCCGACTGCCGGCTGTTCCTGACTTTAATGTAAATTTAAAATTGTGTACGTATGACTAGCAAAGACTAAAGCAATAACCTTTTTATTCTAGCCCCCTAATTCATAAAAATTTCTTATTTCAGCTTATAAGCTGGTAATAGTTATCATACACTAACAGTGTTATTAGCAACTCATAAGAAATTCAATTCATAAACACATTGGCCCATAACTATAGACATCGAAAAAGTATGCTTTAAGCAATTTTAAGCCACTGCTAAATAAAAGTATGCTTTTTGTCTACTATAGACGAGAAAAAGCCGACTTTACGCTCAAAAGTTTACTCTAAACTTAAAACCAGCAGAAGTTGTCTTTAACTTATTTAGCAACAGCTTTGCTCAAGCAAATGTCACTTTTATATGTAAAAGCTTTTTAATGTAAAATTTTGTAAATTAAATAATTAAATTAAAGATTTTTTAATAACTATTATTAATTAGAATTTTCTTTAAAATTTGACTTTTATCCAATTCGCTTTGATGTTTTTTGTTTACTTACTAATACAATCTTACATTTATGTAGGTATGTGTTCACATGTATACATAATTTTTGAGAGTCATCTTATTAGCGATGGGATTTTACGTAAATTTGGAAGAGCTTGTATGATAAATAACTTGGCATTTTCGATAAATAATGTGGCACCCATTTAAAGCTGATTCAGTTTAAAGTCAACTTTAATTTTGACTATAGTTAGAAAAAAGTTAGCAACACGTTTTAAAATTTAAGTTGTTGCTAAAAAGAACCGACTTTAGTGTTTGACTATAGTTAAGGCCCATTATATGCGTGAAATAACTAATAAACTCTTTTATTAATTTTGTACTTTATTGTTGGCAATACCATGCAATGTTCACTCTCATTTTGTGCCTAGTGCTGCATATATGAGATGTATGTAAGAAACTGATTATTTGGGTAGCTGCGAAAAATGCAAAATATTATTTACTTATATAACATAATTTTGTTCGAATATGAAATAATTTATTTATTGGTTTACCTATTTTTATTGCGAAAAATATGTATACAAGGCTTTGAATTGTAAAAAAAATTGTTTCTAAACACATTTGCTTAACGACTGGTACCAAAAGTAGTCGACTACTTACTCTCTAGCATTTGTTTGTGTAGCACTATAATTATTTGCAAATATTTTTCATGAAAACATAATGAAAAGTGGTAAATATTATTTAATTCGCTAATATCTTTTATTAAAATTAATTTATTGATGAATTCTTTCTTCGCAACTCTTCATCAACTCAACAAATGTCTCTTTATCAAACGCTTATAGTTAAGTAGAGGCCAATGCGTGTGTATACATTGTAAATACAGGCAGGATCGCTACTGTTGTTTGTGTGTAGATATGTATGTGTATGCATGCATACATACATATGTACATGTCTATTCAAATTTGCAACAGAGATAGTACTATACATATGTATGTATGTATGTATGTAGGTCTGTATTTCTTTGTGTATTGTATCGATATAATTCGTCAAAATATTTGTAATTTATATGAAAACTAAAGAAAAATTTGTTTGATAAAAGAATGAGATGATTTTTGCAGGGTTAAAGTGTCTTTATGACTGTATATTACTGATTCTTAGAATTTGTTAGAATTTAAAGTACATATGTATGTATGTACATATTTTCGAATTTCATAGTTTAATGTGTAATGATAATTTGGTGTAAGAAACAATGAAATGCAATCATATACACATTCAAGAAGCAAAAAATTTGATAAATAGTGTTCAAATAAAAAATCCTCAATTCAACAATTTTCACTATTAAACGCTTATAGTTGGGTAGAGGCCACAATAAAAATATCCAATTTATAAAATGGTTATAAACAGCATAATAAGCTATAAATCGATTATGAATACACTTTTCTGGATTTTTGCTCATAAGTTGTTTATAACACTCTTATAATGTGTTTATGAATTAGGCCGTTACTCTTTAATTTTGTAAACAAATGCTCATACTATTAAGAGAATGTGGTAAGAGAATCAACCAAGAGAGTGGTGGTTGAGTGTAAGTGATTTCACTCCTAAGGCTTTCTACTCACTACTACATTATCATTTTAAATGTTCTCAGTATCTACTCCCTACTACAACAATGTTAAGAAAAAATTTCGATTACTTGTGATTTTAAGCCGATTTTCAGCCGGCGGCTTAAAGCCGCCGACTGTTTTTTTTGCAAGCCAGCCGCTGCCGATAAATTCCCTCGGCGCAATGCTCTGGTCGAAAGTCGGGACATCAAAATACATTGTATAAGGAACCATACAAAGTTTCTTATTTTGATCTCTAGCATACGATTTTCCTTGAAATTTGTGCGATTTTTAAATCGACCTCCCTAACACACATACTTTAAATTTTGTGTTTTTCATTTCTGATTAACCTAATTTTGCTTAAACTTGGAATAATGCTGCCCAGAAACAGACGGTTGTCCACCTAGCTGAATAATGTATTAATTTTATAGGGCTTAGGTTCTTGTTTAATTGATATTAATAGCAATTATAATATAGAACGAAGATATTTAGCTGGAAGTTTTTGTTATGAATGATGCCGTAAACATTTATTTTATTACTAGTTTTACTTTGCTGGCAACACTTAATCTAAGAATGCATATTGTAGTGTGTTTGAGTTTTTCTGCAGTTGGTTTGTTTTGTTCTGTGAAAAAGTTTGTTTTATTCTGCAAAATTTTGTCGCGTTTCATCTCTGTGTACTTGGTGTATTAAACACATTTTACAGAAGATAATCTGCAATGGGAAAACTCCCTCACAGTTCTCAGAAGTGGCAATATTAAAATTGAAGAGTTCGACATTTATCGGCGAAACTGCGCCTTCTACCCAATTAACCAAATCAAATTAATGGAAACCACGGAAAAAATTCTTAAGGAGTGACCGGAGTATTCCAAGCCTTCAGGAATTAATTTGGTAAGAAAAGTTTGATTTTATAAAATAAATTGATGATAACAAAATATATACATATGTATGTACATATGTGTTTTCAGATTTCACTAAATTTCGAAATTTAATTTTCCAAAGCAAAAAGTTTAGAAACTAAATTTTTGGATTATGGAAGAAAAATAAATAACTTGTTGCGTACCAAGACAGCGTCATCACCATTGTCATCTATGCTACAAAAGATTTAAGAAAGCAACGAAGGTAATAAAATTCTAACCGTCTAATTCATAAAAATTATAACAGGTTTATAAAACTCTTATTTGACAGATTTTCCATACAAATTTGTCAAATAACAGTCTTATAAGCCTGTTATAATTTTTATGAATTAGGGGGTAAATAATTATTTCAGCATACTTCTTAAATTTCTGTATATTTTCAGACACAAAAACCTTTGCCACTTTTTGGTTCGAACATCATGTATTCCCTCCCACCTAATCTGTTTTTACAGAACCTAATGGAGCGAAGCAACACCAAAAACATACAGTGGCTGATTACAAGTTTTTTGTAATTTTTGAAAAAAAATTTGGAGGAATTGGAAGCTAAGCTTAATTTGCTAAAAATTCAGTGTACAAGTGTCCAACCGCTTCTTTTAATTGCTGGTGAACTGCAACACATTAAGCAAATATTTCTATTCTTTGATGGGATGAAATTTCCCATAACTAAAACTCTTCCAGCTTGAAGCAATGCCTAAAGATAAAAAAATATCAAAGCGTCCTCTTTTATATGCCAAATATTGAATTAAATATTTTCACATTTTTGTCGCAACAATTTTTTAATAATTACTTGTAATGTTCAAACAAATCTTGGTTTTTATATAAAACCTTTTTAAAGCCAAATTTGAGCTAAAATTTGACTTATGTATTAAATTTTATTAAACAATGTTTTTATATATACCTATGTACATACATACATATGCGTGTATATTTATATTATTTGCATCTTTATTTTTCAAATAAATAATTATATGAAAAGTTTTTAAAACTGGTTGAATTTTCAATTTAACAACTTTGTCAAAAAATATAAATAATAAGTACTATTTTCTTCTTTTAAAACAAATCATTGACAGTTGTATTGATTATTAAAAAAAGGAGACAAAAATAATATAATTAAACATTTTTTTATAATTTCTGTAAATATTGTATTTGATTTATTTTCTGTGTAAATAAAAACAATCAAATACTACACAAACGACTTTTTGCCAAATAGGGAATGCATGTCTACGTACATACATACATATGCACATATGTATATGTATATGTATGTATGCATGTAAATGGAAAGTAAGAATTAGTTTTGTCAAATTTCAACTTATGAATGACAATACATACTTGTCAAATCATTTTATTAAAAGAAAACAACAAATTTGTTTAATATAACAATCATCCTTTGTTGCTTTTTTAATAATGATCAACAATAAATTTTATTAACTATAAAAAAAATTAACACTTCCTTATTGTTATATTGACAACGAAGCTAATTACCAAAAAAAAAAAAAGTATTTTAACAAAAAAAATTGCTACAAATATTTTGGTATCTGACAAAAAAAAAAAAATAATTACAATAGTCAAAAAGTTTTGTTAAATAAAATTTAGTTTTTTTTAACAACATTCCAAAACTTACATAATTGTATTTACCAAAGCGGTGTTTGTATTTACAAACTACTTTTTTCTGTGTATGTTAAAATAATGAATTTTGACCAAGCATTAGCAAAAATCGGAACCTATAAATGCATTTTTTTAGATAAAATAAATAATAATATATTCATATATTACTTAAAAAAAATAAAATATTTTTAGTAACTAATGTTTGTACCATACCGAAAACTTTATAGTTATAATGTAATGCAGGCAATAAGCACTTGCTATATATAAAGTAAGTGAAGTTTTCGATATGGTACAAACAAAATATATATATATATATATATATATATATATATATATATATATATATATATATATATATATATATATATATATATATATATATATATATATATATATATATATATATATATATATATATATATATATATATATATATATATATATATATATATATATATATATATATATATATATTATATATATATATATATATATATATATATATATATATATATATATATATATATATATATATATATATATATATATATATATATATATACATATTTATGAAAAGATAATTTTATGCAAATACAAAAAGTAAAACAAATATTATTTTTTAGCTTTTAGTTCAAATACAATATTTTGATTTATTTAACTTTTTTAATGAAAAAATATGTAAGCTTAAGGATTTATATATTGTTTTAATGTTTGATAACGTGAAAGAATTTCAATTTCTTTTATTTTAAATTCAATTGTTCAACGAAAAGAAATGTTCTAATTAAAAGATTTAATAACTAATAGAGGGCAACTGACAAATTCTACTTTTTACATACAACTTTTCAACTTTACTTTTCCACTTTACAACTTCAAGTACTGAAAACATGGAAGTTACAATTTTTTTTCTTTTACTTTCGATCTCCAGAGTTACCATCTTACTATTTTCCATGACAAGCACCACTATCTTACATACATATATATATATATATATATATATATATATATATATATATATATATATATATATATATATATATATATATATATATATATATATATATATATATATATATATATATATATATACTTATATACATATAAATAATTTTCGACTACTTTTCAAAGGGTATCAAATTATGGGTTTTTATTTTAATTACACATTTAACAAGTGTAATGCATTACTTTTGGGATATATCGTATTTATCTAAATATTGTTGTCGAAGCTATCCGAATGATACCCTTTTGGCAGTGTATAAAAAGAAATATCATGAAAAAAATATTTTATATGTGTTTTATTTACGTTTACTTTTTAAACTGCGGAATGGATATTCCTTTATTGTGGTTGTTGGTGTTGATAATTGCACTAATTGAAATCAGCATGACCACTTTAGCTTTTTGGAAGCTATGTATGTATAACTAGCTCTTAAAATTACATTTAGCTCCTAGTTTCATTCAATAAAATGAATTTGGATCTTTTGAGCTCTCTTCTTCAAACTGAAAACTTTAAGAATACAAACGCAGAACTTATGAGAAGAATTGATCGTGGTTTTTTGCTAATATGAAAGCAAAACACGTAACATTATATTTTATGCGTTTATTTGTCATTCCATACAGCTACATATGCATATGTTTCCTACGCATCTAAAAGTCTGCTGCACGAAGATAAGTATTTAGTGTTCGCAGTAACTGACCCAGGGCTGGGCAATATTTGAAATACGTATTTAAAATAGAAATACTTATTTTGTATTTCAAATACTTGTGCTCTAAAAATACATTTTTCAAAATACATTTTAAATTTATGTTAAAAAATATGCGCTAAAAACTATTCCATACATACATCAACTAAAATCGAAAACTTTGCTACTGTCTTATTTCCAAAAAAAAATGCAATACCACCATTTAATTACCAAAGTACCTGTGTAAAGAAAACGCAACTGAATGCATACACATTGAGAAAGTCGCCAAGCTGTCAGAAAGTTAAATAATGAAAAATTTAAATACAAAGAAAAACAGGGGCCAAATCATCGCATTCGAATCGATGATATCGAATGCGACGATTTGGCCCCAGCATTCGACATTTTAATGTAGAACAAGAGAAAAAAATATGAATCCAATGTTGACTTGGATAGAATATACATATATAGTTATATAGCATTTGGTGAAACGTTTTTTAGTTGTCACTTTTTTCTTAATTTCGTTATATGTCTTTCAATAAAGTATCGTTTTCTAATAAGAAATCATTGAGATTTTGTCGTTAGCTGGGTTTCTTTATTCGCCATCAAGAGATTGTTTGTCTGATATCACTTTTGAAAAACTGGTGTTTATGAAAGAAAATAAAAACTTTTTTCATTGAAAGTATTTTGTATTTTAAATACATATTTTTGTTACACTGTATTTGGTATTTTAAATACATGGAAAAAAAGTATTTGTATTTTGTATTTTAAATACATCAGAGCATTTGTTTTTCCCAACACTGAACTGACCGTAATTAATTCCAGATACATATGTATCTATAATCAGTGCATTTATTTTTAAGCATAATTTAAAATTCAAGATTTTCATTTCAACTGCTTATTGCAGTTGGTCAAAAAACTAACTGCAAATAAATATAGATTTTCGGTTGCAGTTAATAATGTGCATGTGGATACATACACATGTTATAAATATACATATATACGTTTGTCTGTGTATACACACTTAAACTTTTGCTTGGTTTTTATTTGAACGTATTTTTCAATGTATTTCTGGGGGTCAATTCTCGTTCTATGATAAAGTGATATGAAAAAAACTTTTCATTTAGGTTTTCATAAGTACTTTTCATATTCCTTTTTCATGCTCACTTATTTACTGATTCTAGTTTGCATTATGAAAAAAGCATTACGTCCCATGTGTTGCTGTGCAGCTTTTGCAACTGAGAGGTACAAATTTTGTAGCAAACGTCAAACGAGTACAAAAAGACAAAAAATCTTATTTGACAAATATGGAATTATAATCCATACATACGTATGTATGTATGTATATATACACATACTTATTCATAAAAAATATGTCAGGTTTATAAGGTTCTTATTTGACATATTTGTATGGAAAATTTGTCAAACAAGAGTTTAATAAACCTAAAATACTTATTATGAATAAGACCCATAGTGTAATCCTTTAAAACAAGGGCAGTTGCTTAGAACTTAGAAGAAACTTTGTTACAAAATTATTTTCCATATTTTTGCCACCAAGCTATCTTCAAAATGAGTCTCAAAATATGTTTTCACTTCTAAAGGACTCTACCTTTGACTCGTTCGTGGATGCTACAAACTACAAAATTAAAACAATGCTCTTCAGCGTATATTTTGCGAAAACGCAATCTTTCGTTGTAGAAACCGAAAACCGCATTAAAAACATATACATATTAAAAAAAAAAAATTTATGGATCAAATTATAGAAGATCTTAACAGACTAATTTTAAATGCAAAAAAAAAAATCTAAAAGTAGGAATTACACAAAAGACATACTTAACGAAAAGTTTTATTTAGTTGAGCAATTAGGTATACAATTTGAAAAATTATCAAGCCACCTACCAAGATCATTGAGGGAAGATAAAATGTCAGAATTTCAAATACTGAGGAGAAAATAAATTGAGATACGTTTAGAACACAAAAACATATAAGACACACAAATACCTACAATCATGTCTAATTTCTACAGCAAAAAGGTGTCGGACACAATCCCGATGTTTGGTGGAAAACCACACATTCCTAATCATGGTAGAAATGGTTCATGACGAGTTAAATAATGAAGGTAAAAAGAAACTTAAGCTTCGTATAGACGGTTGTCAGATCTTATAATATTGTAAGACCTAACAACGTGCTGGCAATCTACTAGAAATACAAAATTGTTAGCATTAAGAAAATGATCAGTTCAGACAATTGCAAAAAAATCTTACAATTTCATTGCCATACAATTGCCTGACAATAAATTTAGCTATTAACGAAAATTGTCAGCTTACACGGATGTAAGATTTTCTACGCATCAAAAATTGTCAGCCAATTGTCGATATTAAAATACGCACACATGCCATTATTCATTTTATATTTTTCTCGCTCAATAACCATGTTTTCAATTTGTTTATTCTCTTTTCTGCAACTTTTTACCACTCGTACTCATATTTTTACTATTCTCTTGTTTTTTCTCTCCTTTTCGTACACACACATTTTTCTTTAATATTCTTTGTCATTACTCTGACAATGACGTCATTGTAAGGTGTTGAGAATTTATGCATCTTACAATATGCCAATGCCTGACAATGTACTAGCAGTGATGACGCTAAATAAAGTGTTCAGACGATTGACAGTTAACTGACAATTAATTGTTAGGTAGGTGGCCTGCCAATGCTTTTGCTCAGGAGGAAATTGTAAGTTCTCACGATTGGTTAAAAATATTATATACATTTTCTGACAATATTGTAAGATCTTATAATCGTCTATACCAAGCTTTTAATATGTATGAAACTAAACGACAAAGTCAGAAGTTCACTATTGACAGAAAACCTACAAACAACTTTTAGCGAACTAAAAATATTGTTATCCACAAACTTTAAGTACATTAAAACAGCTACATAGTTGTATTCACACAGAACTTAGAAAGATAAAACACAAAGGAAGTGTATCGCTCTACAAGGAAAAAATTAACTCATTAATAACAGAGTTGACTACAAATTAAAGATTTAGGTCAAAATACCAATGACATTCATAGCTACTGCCACTATGTATAAAAAACATGAATGAAAAACTAACACTTGAAACTTTCCGAGAAGGACTCAACGAACGTATGTATAAGAATAGCAGTCGTACCACTGACAAATACACAAGAAGGACTCCTAAATACAACAGATGTATTAATCTTTCTTTGTACATATTAAGCTTTCACATTACCCTCTGGTACAAGCAGAAACCATTGCCAGAAGTGGCTAGCGAAGTGGTGGGTGTGCTTTGTCTATGCACTAAAATAGCTAACGAAAGGGCCTGTCACTTGGCTACTGTAACTGTGACTACTCACCAGTAGTTGTAAGAATTGCTGCTGTTACGAGACTTTTTCCCCCAACAAATATATTTCACTAAACTGCCAACCGCACCGTAAATTAAGCAGCGGCAGCAAAAACCCATCAAAAAGTAACAACAACAACGGTAGCAATAACCAAAACTGCTACCAGCCAACTGATAACAACCAGAACAACAACAACAGCGGCAATGACCAAGTACTGCAACACCTGAGTAGGTGTCATTTAGCAGCCCAAACTATGGGAACCGCTGACACTGCGGAACATTGGTACGGAGAAAATCGGGCAAAGTCAGCATGTGACCAACAGTCGGCTGGGATTCCCACGATCGCAGCAGCAGAGGCAGGCAGGCTGTTCTCAAACAATAAATACTACAGAAAGTGCAGCAAAAGAAGTCAGTTTCTCGTCCAGAGCCGCCGACTACAGTCTAGAGTGATAAATAAAGTGGTAAACTTAAATAAGAACTTGTGTTTTTCGTTTAATTCTGGTGGTAAAAATTAACAATTAAGGGTATCCCTGTGACCTCTACGGAGAAATCCAGGGATATAATAATAATATAATTTATAGTGATAATCCTGCATTCCTACGGGACCCTGCAACGATTAAAAACATTATAAAATTATAACGAAAATATATAACATAACAGTGTATGAAAACAAATTGCAATATGTTTATAGTAAAAGCAATCACTACTCGTTCAAAATATTTCCCTATTTTTATTGACTGTGACATACTGTATAAAGTATACGCATACAAATATGCAAACATATGCATGTATCATTTTCACTTAAAATTCTGTTCCGTTCATTTCCAAAAACAATACAAAAGTAGTTGGTTGAATTGTTCTCTCTGTTTTGGGTTGCTTGCTGGAAAATTCGAAACAGATGCTTTTGAAATGTTTTGTTTCCGTTGTCCTCATACACTGCCATGAACCGAAACAAAGAAGAAAGAGAAATACCGCAACGGAACGAAAGGTAGATCTAAATAATATAGTAAATCAATTATTTTCCCTTCTTACTCTTGCTCCAGAATTCTACCACAAGTTTAAGAACGTCCCAATAAAAATTGCGGTGTTATAGCTCTTATGAAAATTGTCTCACCATGTATTATCAAAAGCAAGATATTTCTGACAACAACTGCGTAATAATCGCCCGTACTCTGCTTGTCGGCGCAGACGCAAGACGGCGCTATGTTGTCTTTTTTGTTGTAAGTCCGTCTTCTTGTTGACAGCATTGTGAGGCCAACTGAAGTTGCCATAAATTGCCGCTGATTTTATTGACACCACGTATTCTGCTGTGTCGTCTGCAAGCAAAATGTGACGTTCCGATGTCGCCGTCGGCAAGCAGAATAAGGGCGATTATGATCATACGAAATTCTACTTTGTGTGCAGAGAATTTTGCTTAGTATTGAATCTTATGCATGCACACTGGGCTGGATCGCCAAATTATTGGCATATGGTACATTTGATAGTTGTAGTATGCGTAGCAGTTGTGAAAAATTTTGGACCGATCCGACCACGCCTTCCTCCCATATGGGGCCAAAACGTGCGTTACAACTATTTAATATACCCAAATTTTGCATAAATATTGTTTTGTACAACATTTAAGGGCTTTTTGAGATCAGCAGTACATACCTATTTAACACCAGGCCCAAGCTGGTCAAAATCATGCCATTTTTGGACCTGTAATTCCTAAATTACGAAAAATTTCAGTTGAAATTTCGAATAGCAATGCGTTTTTATTTGAGAAAGTAATATTATTAAATTGCAAACGTTTTATTGAAAGTTTGAGACAGTTCTATTGCATTTAGGTAAGTTTTTCTTGATGAAGCGAGTAAAATTGCTGACTTTTTTCTTTACAGAACCTTTTGTGTCTATGCTCATAGTTTCAGATTTAATCTGTTCAAAAATCTAGTTTGAAATTGCATCTTCATTTCGATTGTTGTCTAGCCACACATTGAACAGGGTAGCATCACTGAACTCAAATGTACCTAAAAATCCACAAATTTATGAAAAACGGGCAAAATTGGGCAAAAACTGTTAATAGCACGTTATAATGTACACTTTCAAGTATATTTAAGCATAATTAAATTTTGGCCAAAATTGGGCGAAAGTTAGTTTTTACTCCACTATAAACTGGTGTTTTGGTTAATTTTTTCTTTTTCTTAGGACTTCACCAAAAACAATTCACAAAAACATTTAACAAATAAAAAGCAATTGCTATTAGTTTTTAATAATATACACACATTTATCTTTAATTTCCATATTTATCAAATTTTTTTTTGTTTGCCGGCAGTCGCTTTCGGTTATTATAAAGCTGAGCTAACTTTTTCTGCTTTTTTGTGAATACCAACAGCTGACGTATAGATTGGAGTTTGTACCCCTTGTAAAAATTCAGGGTTACCATCATATAACTTTTATTTACTGAAATGTTGAACCTAGGATATGCACTGTAAGAAAATATAGTTAAAATGAACAAATATTTTCATGAAAATTTCGACTTTATGCCAAAAATTTTGCGATCCAGTCCAGAGTGGCATGTATATTTATTACTTATTTTAAGACTCAAATTTATATGTATGTATTTAAACTTATTTAAAATTATTTGGTTTGTAAATAAATTTTCGTTCTTATATATACATACATATACATATATATATATATATATATATATATATATATATATATATATATATATATATATATATATATATATATATATATATATATATATATATATATATATATATATATATATATATATATATATATATATATATATATATATATATATATATATATATATATATCTATATATATATATATATATATAAATTTTTACCCACTAAGAATTACATTAGTAAAGTCTGCTTTATCTAAAATTTATATTTCCTTCTTAGTAAATGGGGCACCTAAATTGAAATTGCTCTTGAGACATTTGGGAAGTCGAATACAAATATTTTTGCTTATTCAAGTATTGTTCATTCTACAGCGTCTCAATTTCATTTGCTTTTAAGTTTTTCATTATGTGTAATAGAAAAACAACTAACTAAAATGACGAAATACATACTTATATACTTACATACATATGTATGTGCAGAGACACATGTAGTTACATTAGAGCAACTCAACTATGCCAATAAATAAATTATGAAATAACATACTCAAATGAAAATAAAGAAAGGATAGCAAATAAATTTTATAGAATTTGTTTGGTTTATGCAACGGCAATCGCATTTCTTTGTTTAACGAATGTAAGCCTTGTTTGAAAATATGCAGGTAAGCGATGCAGCAAAATATATTACAGGTATTTCTAGCTCTTTATTATTTTTAAAGAAAACTATATTTTTCGTATTGGGAGCTTCTCTAAAGTTTATATTATTGTCTTATTTTCTATTTAGGTCAAGTATTTCCAGCATAATTCAATATCTGAATTGTGTTTTACTCTTTCCTTTTACGCTTCATCGCACGCAAATGAGTGACATCAAATCTTTTGCCTATGGAAATGTTACAAGTGTCTGGCATCGTTTTTTTACCCAACAAGAATAAAAAATCAAATCAATTTAGAGTACACATATTACGTTGATTTCACTTTTTCTGTATTTTTGCTAAGAATTTGATTATGCTTCTGCAAAGCATAATCAAATTCTTTTGCAGTTCAGTTCGTTCCAGACACCAGCAGGAGGTCAACTTTGATTCTCTGTAACGTTGAAATGCTTTTTCTTTTTGCACGTTTTCGTAGTAGGTTAGAGTTATGTTCGGTAAACAATTAAAACTAACTTCAACACATTTTAATGGGAAAACAAGTAACGGATCAAGACTTCTTCAACGCTTCACAGCTCTGGCGATTATTGATTTGTTTAATTTTACAAGTACCAAAATTCCTTTATTTGAATAGTATTTTCTGCAAATAATTTGTGCAGGAGAAACAAATGAATTTATTGATCCCTTTAAGAACAAACGGGTAGTTGTATCTACCCGATATATGAATCCTTTTTCTATACGTTTCCTAGCTGCCAAACAAGTCAACAATAGAACTGAACAACCTTCAAAGAATAACTTAATATTTGCTGACAGGGCCAGGTAAAATTTATTATTTTAGGTCCTATTAGGTCTTATTAATTGTTCTCTGTATTTTTCAATCATCTATATGCCGCCGGCATTTCGATTATGGTAATCAAAACTTAAAAACCTTTTTGAAACCATACTACTTATTAGTGGCCGGGACACACACAATAAACTCTTCAAACAGTTTGATTATGTCGTTTATTTGTAGTTCGAGCAGACATACGATAGAAGACGTCAAACATAATTTTTGTGACTTTGTAGCGTTTGTTTCTATTATGCCGTCGTTGGGGAGTTAAATTTGCCTTATGCTGCTTTGTTTCGATTAAGTTTTTTCGTCATAAACAACCTTCAAATAACAAAATTATCAGTTTTTGGCTTTGCTTCAATCAAAGCCAGAGAAAAAGAAAAGAGCGCTCTCCATTGATTTTGTAACCTAGAATACATTTTTCCATGTTTAGGTTCACTTTTAAAAATTAAGTTCCACTGTAGTAAACTGAACAAAGGCATCTACAATGTAGCAGAAACTCACCTCCTCTGTCTAATATTATAATGAATTGTCAATGAAACAAGAAACCTATATTTTTCTTATTAGTAGGTCAAGAGGCGATATTCAATAACACCCACATTTAAAATTTATTTGCTATAAAAGTTTATAATATTTTCAGCAATTACCAGTAGTAGAATCGTCTCAATTATAAATCGCTGCAGTCACTTTTCTTGCAAGATATGAACAAACTTCGTACATAGGCATAAAGAAAAAAAGAAGAAAAAATTCCGCGTAATGCTTCTTTTTCTTATCCGCAGATTTATGTATCTGTCCACCACGAATTTTCAAACCAAATGAGGTTTTCGTATAAACCAAAGTAGAGACGTGTGAAAAAAACATAAATAACACTGTACAACACATGATTTCGGGACTCAATTCTGATAATTGTTTATGAAAGTAGCCCCAAAAAGAAGAACTTCTGCATCATTCGTTTGGTCTTGGTACCTCAAATAATAATTTAAAAATTAATTTGAAGTTAGCAAGTATCGTGTAGGGAGTGTGTCGGGTTTTAGGCTCTTTTGTTTCTCATAACTCGAGAACCACTAGTCCGAATAAGCTGAGAACTACAATTTCTTTAATCTGTTCATACAAAGTTTCGCTACAAAAGCAAATGTTTCGCAGTTATACATAAATAAATGTATGAAGAAAAGAAAACATTTTTTGCCTAAAAAATTTAATTTTTAAAATTTTTAATTCATAAAAAATCCAAAACGGTACAAAAGTGTCAAGTCCTATTACTTTCACGTAAAGTCGCATAACCTATGAATAAAATGAGACATAAAATCATAAAAATCGATTGACGCGTTTCGCATTTATTCACAATTAGGTAAAGGTATGAATTTCAAAAATTTGCTCGAGATATGCACAAAATTAGTCGGAAAAAACATTGATAACTTTTTTTATGATTCCCAGCATTTAAAAAAAAAAGTAATAAACCAAAGGTTTTTTGATTTTTATGATTGCAGTACTGAAGTAATGAGCATTAATAAATGTGAGTGGACAATTAAGAGACAAGTGAACTGTTATAGTTATTTGGGGTTTTCCGTTATAAGGGTATTACATATAACAATTTTTGCAAACTGTGTTCGGCGTAAAAATTTAACCACTTAAATCTGTTTCATCAAAATAATGACAATACGCTGTTTTAAATTCCGCAGTAAATAATTTCAACAATTTGCAAAAAAAAATTTTTTTTTCAAAAAAAAAAAATTTTTTTTTCTAAAAACTTAAATTTTTTTTAATGAATTATATATTAGATTAAAGGTTATTTTATTGCGGAATTTTGGTTTTTTCAATAAACGAAAAATTTTTTTAGTTAGTTCAATACATGTTGTGCAACCTCCTCCATTTTTAAAATAACGGTAAATCTCGAAAACGCGAGCTAATCTAGAAAAACGGATAGCACCACTGAATTCAGCGTACCCGAGTTAGGTTTAGTCACTGGGTGCCCCGTTTGTCGGCAAAAAAAAGTTCCAAATTCAAGCACAGTGTTATTATTTGTTTTGCTGTTATTCACACGGAGAAAAATTAACTTGTAATTTTTGCGTTTGTCGACTCTTGTTAAATGAAAAAAACCGATCAAAGAACACCTACAAATACTACAAATTTCGCAATATTTTAATGGCAGGTACTTATGAATGGGCGCATTTCGAAACGTTCCAAAACATAAGCACTCATAAACGTGGGTGTAAACAAATCATGCAGGTAACTAACGGAAAAAATAACTAAACTTTCATCTTTTCCTCTGAATTGTTCACTCACATTTAATAACGCTTATTACTTGCTACTGCAATCATAAAAATCAAATAACATTTGGTTTATTACTTTTTCTTAATTCTGAAAATCATAAAAAAAAATCATCAATGTTTTTTCCAACGAATTTTGCGCATATCTCGAGCAAATGTTTTAAATTCATACCTTTACGATTTTTATGATTTATGTCTCATTTTGTTCATAGGTTATGCGACTTTACGTGAAATTAATAGGACTTGACACTTTTTTACCGTTTTGGATTTTTTATGCATTAAAAATTTAAAAAATTCAATTTTTAGGCAAAAAATGTTTTTTTTTCTTCATGCATTTATTTATAACTGCGAAGCTTTTGCCTGTGGAGAGAAACGTTATATGATCAGATTAAAGGAATTGTAGCTCTTAATTTTTTAAAATTTATTTCAGCTAGTCCGAATGACTAGCGGTTCTCGATTTATGACCAACAAAAGAGACTAAAACGTGACAAACTTCCCTACACGGTACTTACTAACTTCAAATTAATTTTTAAATTATTATTTGAGGTACCAAGACCAAACGAATGATGCAGATGGGCTACTTTCATAAACAGTTATCAGAATTGAGTCCCGAATCAATCACCTGAAAAATGTTGTACTGTGTAATTTTTAATTTTGCTTCAAACAGAGCCAACAGCATGTACGTTTAGCCGAACAAGCACGACCGCACTCACGCAATATAATTGAGTGAAGAGTTTATTGAGCGTGTCTTGGGCATTTAAGGTCACAGGTATTCGCTTAAATTTTTTTCAAGGCGATGTAAAACAGCCATAGTATGTTCCCCAGCTAAAAAGCATTCATTGAATTCGACTGCAAAATATAATTAATTACTTAAATAGAATTTGAATTGTATTTATTTAACACAAAATTAACTAAAATTCGGTTTTATGTACATTGGTATGTTACAAGTGTCTGGCATCGTTATGTCGATAAAAAAAAAAAACAAGACAATCACGTGTTTAATTATAACCAGTGTTTTAGATAGTAGCAATTGCCAGCAATGACTGGTGAAAGAGCTATATCTTTTAAGCAATTTCTACTAGTGGGTATTGATGTTTTATGCTAATCATACCGACGTTTTACTAGCTACTTCTACGGCTCTATGGAGCTGTAGAACTAGCTAATGAAACGTGCAGATGATGCAAAATACGACTTTTTCGACGACATATGTAAGACAAAGTTTGATCAGACAGAAATAATTAATTAATACACACAAGAAAGCTTTTGATTGATGATTGACCCAGCTGGGACTCGGACTCAAACCTCTTGGCTTAATAGCCCGTGGGTTAACCCTTTGAGCTACGACACCCCACTAACTGATAGTGATTATGTTGTTGATCTTGGACTTGAGAATTTACTGGCACTTTGCAGGCAGAGAAGCCGGCTCTGCCAGGCTGAAATCAACTCTCAATTTATATTGCTTCTTGTTCCATTGCCTTGCGAGCACATTCAGAGGTTCTCTGTCTCTTACAGTTTGGGAGTTGCGGCTAGTTTTTACTTTACGTTGTATAGGGATATCTGGTAGTTTTCGATATGTTGTTGTTTTTAGTATTTGTTGTTGTAGCGGCAAGGTACAACAACATCCTGTGAAAATTTAGCTCTTTAGCTCTTACCGTTTGGGAGAATGGCGGACGGACGGACGTAGTTGTCTCGGGTTCCGTTTCACTCTGATGAGTACGGAACCCTAAAAATCGCAAGAAACCTGTACAAAAAAAAAAATAAAATAAATTGAGCCAAGTATAAGAGGGGATCCCAATACCGTGCAAGTTCCCCACTACCGAGCCTGTGATTGACAAAGGGTTAGCTTTTTAGCTTCTTGTTTTTTTTTAGCATTTGTTATTGTAGAGGGCAGACAAATATCTCTTACGGCTGAAAGGTTTCAGCAAATTTTCAATTTTGCACTCAAGCGTATCTACGTGGAAGAACACTAATTAAATTTTAACTTTTTGCAATTTTTGGTATTTGTTGTTGTGGAAGAGGCTTGCCAACTACATAACTGTGAACATTTCAAGTCGCGCGCTCTTACGGCAACACTTACATTTTTAATTTTTGTTATTTTTGGTATATGTATGTTGTTGAATAGGACTGTCAACTGTATATGCTGTGCAAATTTGAAGATCCTATCTGCTACGGTTCGAAAATTGCAGCTAATTTCAGTTTCCTGTATGGGAGCACCCTGTAGTTTTAACTTTTTTCGCTTTTGGTATTTGCTGTTGTAAGACCTGTGTAACCACATATCTCGTGCACATAGTCTCTAGTTTTTAATTTTTTGTTTTTTTAGTATTTGTTGTTGCGTCGGGCGGGTAACTACATGCCCTGTGATCTCTAGCCCTTATCAAGAAGGGTCTTACAATTTTGCTTATTTGAAACGTGCTGCCACATGTTCTGTCAGACAAAGTGAGCTGAATAGGAGTACACATGTGAGTGCAGTAAGCTTCGAATGTTCATTATTGTGCTTTTTTGTTTTTAAATTTATGTTTGTGCGCTTATACACAAGCTATGTATACGAAGAACTCAAATAAAAATCTCAAAAATTAACTGCACGACTTCAACAGCAGAACTCACGGTTCGCTGCAAATTACCCTTGCAGATATTGCAACCGTTGCATTTGTGCCATAGCCTGCAAGACTACAAGAGCAAAATGTATGAAACCGAGATTCGCATCATTAAGCAAATATGCATAACCAAAAACCACTGCAGATCCGTATTTGCAAATGTTGCTAAATGCTAAAACAGCTGTTTGTTGTTTACAATCCGACATGTAAACTCCAGCGTTAAAAAAACTTTACGACGGCAAGGCCGCCACAAAACATGCCTGTGCTGGAATGAAATTAATGCTAACGTTGCTCAAAGAAGTATGTATTTACAAAATAGTAAAAAGTGAATATTATTAAATTTTATAAAATAAAGAAAAAAAACGTGCAAATTTTATCGGCGGCGTTGCTTTTCAAATATTGCCTGCCGCTTAGCTTATTTCATACCGCAAACTCATTTTATTAAATTTTGTAAACAAATAAATAATAAACAGGCGAGAAAATGAACACGGAAGAAATTAAAAATAAAATTATGGTAAATAAACAAAAAGTCAACAATAAAAAATGGACGGATGCAAAAATAAAAAAAAAATATTGAATAACGAAATTTGTGCAATTTGTTTTCTAATACCATGTTCATACATGCGCCTTTATTGAGATAATCGCAATGAAGTCCATTATTGAGCTCAATATTCCATACAAAAAGTCATTGCTTAATAAACTCAAAATTGCTTTGAATATTGGGAAAAAGATGAAACACAACACTGTAAAAGATGTGTTTAATAAGCAAAATACAATGCGAGATGAATGACGAGATAAATGTCAACAAAAGCAAACAAAACAAAGTAAAAAATAAAAATAAAAACATTGCAGCATTTACAAATTTTTATTTCTCTTTCTTTTTATTATTGCCGCTTTGGAGTCATAACTTGAACGCACTACTTGTACAAGTTCCATATTTTTATTGTACAACACTAAAATCTTTTTAATAAAAGGCCGTTTTTTTCCATTTTTCTCATTTGAAAATATTTTTCACTTTTTCTTTCTCACTACCAAAACAAAAACAACAACTTTTTTGCAGCTGTCAAATACTAATTGAGTTAGCGCAATATTTGTATGTATGAAAGCAAAAAATATTATGTCAATAAACTGAATATTATCTCAATTAGAAATGCATGTATGAACAAGGTATAAGTTTTTGATGCTAATTTTTCGACCTTTGTTTTTTAGTATTTTAATTGTTCAAGCCTTAAGTCCCTTGTTTTTTTTTGTTTTTTTTTTAAGTATTTATCAAATTCAATATTTCGATATCACAATGGATATCTTCTTCAGGAATGTTTTGGTTTTTTTTCAAAAAAAAAATTTTTTTTTTTTAGCAATTTCAAAAACAAAAACAATTTATACTGACAATTGTTTGAAAATTACATACACTTTAACAAAATATTTTAACATATATACATACATAATAATTAATTATTATGTATGTACATATATATGTTAAAATATTTTGTTAAAGTGTATGTAATTTTCAAACAATTGTCAGTATAAATTGTTTTTGTTTTTGAAATTGTTAGAAAAAAAATTTTTTTTTGAAAAAACACCGAAACATTCCTGAAGAAGATATCCATTGTGATATTGAATTTAATAAATACTTACACCCATATTCATAAAAACTATTGAAGGTTTATTACACGTTTATTTGACAAATATTCCGTAGAAATACGTCAAATAAAAGCTTAATAAACTTTCAATAATTATTATGAATATGGCATTTAGAAAATAAAAATAAAAAAAAAAACAAGGGACCTAAGGCTTGAACAATTAAAATACTAAACAAGGTATAAGCTTCATTCTCAATTTACAAAACAAAAATATTTATTTGACTGAAATTTTAATTTTATTGAACTATTATATTTTTTATACATTTATATTAAATTACTTTTTCAGGCTCAAGCTCAACCCCTGGATTGTCACTTTTAAATCAATATTAATTAAGTAAAGAAAAGTAAAATTTGTATAGCTAGATGGATAACCGACTGTTTCTGGGTAGCAAGCAATGTGTTTATACAGAATTTTACTTTTCTTTTAATATTGATTTAAAAGTGACAAACTAAGGGTTGAACTTGAGCCTGAAAATGTAATTTAATATAAATGTATCAAAAATATTTTACTGTAAATTTATAATTTTATCGAACTTCTGTAATACATTTATATTAAATTACTTTTTCAGGCTTAAGTTCAACCCTTGGGTTTTCACTACTTTTTAATCAATATCAATTAAGTAAAGAAAAGTAAAATTTATTTGCTAGGTGGACAACCGGCTGTTTCTTTTTACTTTTCTTTACTTAATTGATATTGATTAAAAAGTAGTGAAAACCCAAGGGTTGAACTTAAGCCTGAAAAAGTAATTTAATATAAATGTATTAAAAATATTTATATTTTCCGTTACTCTAAAATCAGCTGTTATAATTATTTTGCTAAACACTTGAAAAAGACACTCACGCTTTGTAGCAAAAACTGCTGCTATATGTGCTAAAATTGCAGATGTGCAACCAACGGTGATATCCGCTAATATATTTTGCTTTCCCTTCTTCAATGAATGCTGGATCGATCATAAGTAATAATTTATAAAATATTACTTATTTTTGACTAAGAATTCAGTGAACCACCTTATGCTTTCAAGAACCATTTGCTTGTGCACATACAAACGAAATGCTTCAAATGCTTGAGGAAAGATGCTAAAATACCGTTTAACCTTATGTCAAACCAACCGTTCGCAGTTCGTAGATATTTTAATAAATTTATATTTCAAAAAGCTCCAAAAAAATTAAAAAGTTTATATTCTAAGGAAGCCATTAATTTAACGCTTACTAACTATTTTTCATTCACTACGACAATTTTCAATGGAAAACCTAATTTTAATTTTCCCCTTCTACAAACATCCATTTCAATCGCAAAAGAAAAGAAAAACTTGTAAAAGTTTTATGGGATTCTTAAGTTAATTATCTTTGTCTCTTTAGAAATGTTGCAGACTTTTATTATTTCTTTTAGCGTCTTTATGGCTAAGTAAGTGGAAGTAAAGTTGAGGCACACAAACGATATCTTGAGAAATGATATATTTGAAATGATGTAAAACGCTAGAAAACCTTCTTTGAAAGAATTGAAAAATCAAAGTCATTAATATTATACAACATATGAATGTCACTATTAAAATTGCCTACAGGGTCCTACCAGTGAATTGATCTTGAAATAACGTTTTGGTTTAGCAGTTTTAGTGAATTTGTAGATTTGCTGGACTTTTTACTCCAACCAGCTTGTCTTTGAATTTGAAGCTTTTGATACTTTTTCAGAACTATAAAAGTCCTCGTTACAGAATAATTTGATTATTAATTAGCTGCGATCTCCAGTTTCCCACATAATTTTTCATATAGCAGTAGAAGCTTTAGTTTTGCTTGTATCGCAGTAGTTTGAAGTTCTTCAATCTCATAAACGAGATAACTAAAAACGGACAAGTTAAAAATTTAGGACAACAAATTGTCTAATGGCTCTACTGTGGACGTTCCAAAATAGCTGTTTTTGAAAACAATCAACACATAACCTTTTGGTAAAGGATACAAAAATGCAATTTGAATATAGCAGAAATATAACTCAAACCGATTTTTGAAGAAGTTTGTTTTGTAAGCGAACTAAATGAACTTTCGTTGGCAAGTTTGGCAATACAGTATTTTTCAGTTAATTGACCCTACGGTTAATTGGTTTCCACGCTTAATTGAACCACATGATCGGGCAAAAAAAATATTGCATACGAACACCATGTGAATTTCCTCGGATAATTGAACCCGGTTAATTGATTTTCCCGCTTAATTCGTTCAAAATTCATGTCATCAAAAATAAATTTCCTCTTACTTTTACCCGGTTAATTGCATTGAAAAATAATCTGGCATTTTTGCACATACATATTTGACATCATTTGTGAAAAACACTGGGTGGCATCTCTACTATACACATATATGTACATTTTTTGCTGTTACTTGCATTTTTTTTCGTTTAAGATAAAAAAAAATTATTTTGAAAAACTTAAAGTGCACATATGCGATTTCTTTTAATTCATTAGTACATAGTTTCAATTATGCGTGATTTTTGTAATTGAACAAACTGTTCAATTAAATAGGGTTCTTGTAATTGAACGAATTGTGTTCAGTTAAATGGGTATCGGTTAATTGGTTCCCCGGTTAATTGAACAAAAAATTGTGCAAATTTTGATGTGCAATTAACCGAAAAATACTGTAAAAGAAATTCATTTAACTGTGACAGAGAAATCAATAGATACGAAACTAAATATTTTAAACATACAACTTCAAATACACAACGCTTTGCAATATATTTTCGAGACATATAATTTTACCGGTGAAGATCACATAACGGTTGACCCGTTTTTTTTTGCGAATGTTTTGCCAAAGCTTGTAGGCTAAGTTATTTCCCTCCAAGAAATGAATAAGCGAAACTAACAAACATACAGAGCTGGGCAGTATTTGAAATACGTATTTAAAATACAAATACATATTTTGTATTTGTATTTTAAATACTTTTACTTTTAGTATTTTGCATTTCAACTAATTGTGCTCTCAAAATACATTTTTTCAAATACGTATTTAACTTATGTTCGAAAATATGTGCTAAAAAGTATTTCATTGATACTTCAACTAAAAACCAAATTTTACTACTGTACGAGAATTTCAGAGTGAAACAATTTTATTTTATTCATTAATTCAGTTTAAAGTTTATTCATTTCAAATTGATAAATATATTACACAGATGCAATTGCGGATCTTTTCACAATCAAGATCACAAATCGAATGATATTCAGTATGTATCCAGAAACACAAAAAAGGGGGAATTTCACACAACAGGAAAATTACAATAAAAATGGAAGAATGTTACGTTACGTTAAGTTAGGGTTCGCATATTAATTTCAGGATAATAAATCCACAACAACTACCGTGTTATTTCCAAAAATTGGCAATACTACAATTTATTTACCAAACGCAAAGTATCTGTGTAAAGTAAACGCAACTTAATGCATACACATTGAGAATGGAGACGTTCTTTCAGAAAGTTAAACAATGAACAAATAAAATATAAGGAAACCCCAGCTTTTGACATTTTGATCTTAAACAAGAAGCGAAAAAAATATCAGATGTTGACTTGGATATACTTTATATATACATATACATATATAGTCTTTGATCAAACGTTACTTAATTGTCACTTATTTCTTAATTCCATTGTCTCTCTGTCAATAAAATAACATTTTTAATAAAAAATCATTGAAATATGAACTTAATTATTTATTTGCTTTAAGAGCCAATTGAAATGTATTAATTCAGGTCCAAAAATGAACCATTTCAAAAAATGTTTGTTGTATCTTTCAGCTGTCTATATGTTGTGTTGCAAAACGAAAAAAGAAATGTTTGCTGTGTTAAAGGTTTGTTTGAACCTTTCTGATTCTCATTCTGTTTTTGGGAATTATGGAATAAGTAGTTAAGTTACAAACAAACTTTTAAGAATTTTTCAAGTCTACTGATGAGTTGATTAGCACCAACGAAATGTCGTCGGCATATAGACAGCTGAAAAATACAACAAACATTTTTTGAAAAGGTTTATTTTTGGACCTGAATTAAAAAATCATTGAGATATTGTCATTAGCTGATTTTATTCATTCGTCATTAAGAGGTTCCCAGTAAAACCAACCTACCCGATACAGCAATACATTGAAAGATTTTACAATTTCAACATATACATACGCACACTTATATTCGATAAGCGCCTTAAGTTAGAAAGAAACAGCTTTTTGATTAAAGAATCGTGCTGTACCTTATGCTAGGAACACAACTGGGACGAACGACGAATTTCGACCTACACTACGAATACGTCGGTTAAAATTCGCTGTGTAAATTCGTCGTATAAAGCACAATAACGACGAAAAACAAAAACATCTGTTATAATTGATAAAATTGTTTATTGTTTGTTCAAAGATAAAAAAGTTAAATGAATCAAAGAATATAAAATTTTGTAAAAATAATTAAAATCATGTTCGTTATGTTCATTTTGATCCCAGGTTATATAAACATACATGAAGTCTAACATCTTCAATTATAATTTCACTTGTATCAGTTTTCTCAGTTTTTTTAATTTTATCTTATTATAGTTGAACAGCTGACCATATTAAAAAAAATTGGTTGCTAAAAAATTTTGCATTACCAAAAACAAAAAAATAAACACTCCAATAATGTTTTATAATCTAATATGTTGGCTTTTTATTTTAATTGACAAGTCCAAAGTTCATAGGGTGCTGATGAAGGGTGTTGGCTACCCAAAAACAGCCGGTCGTCCACCGAGCTACTAAATTTTACTTTTCTCTACTTAATTGATATTAATTAAAAACAGTGACAAACCAAGGGTTGAAACTTAAGCCTGAAAAAGTAATTTAATATAAATGTATTACAATACAGAAGTTCAATGAAATTAAAATTTTCAGTAAAAATGTTAAATGCAAAAAGTCAAGGCTTAGCACCTAAAATGAAAACTATTAAAGTAAAAATTAACTGTTTTTACTAGAGCATTTGAAAACTAAAACCAAAATGGCACCATGGTACTGATTTGTTCGTCGTTCGCCGGCGCACAGTGGCCGGATTAAGTAATTTTTTTTTAATGGATAGATATTTAGTTCGGCTTGACTGAGTTTTAATTACATTAAAATTGATCGAGGACTTTTTATGGATTTCTAGGTCAAAGTTGAACGTTTGATTTTTTTTTAAACTTTTGGAGTGAAATATGGGTTTTATTTTTTTATTTACACATTAAAAAATTGAATACTTGGAAATTAACAATAATTATAACCATTTTTTGTGATAATGGAATTTTTTCAATCCTACACTGAAAAAAATTTTTACACTCAAAAAATTTTTACACTAAAGAAAAAAATAAACTTAATTAGAGATTTTGCCGATATTACAAAAAAATTCATTATTTTTTGCTGTCAAATTTGATAATTTTAATAAACATTTTAAAAATAAGAACTGCAATACATTTTAATAGCATTTGTAAGAATGGTAGGTTATATTTATTATTATTTTTTACTAATACTATGTTTCTCGTACTTAAATACCTATGAAATGCAATTATAATTATTATTCATTTGACACAAATATTGATTGCAAATATTCTATATTTTGTTCTGTGCTATTTCCGTTCTTTAGTAGTTTTTTGGCTTCATCTAAATCCTGATGTTCCACTTTCCATTGATTTCGAATATTGGAGATGAACGGATCTGACGTTGCCAATAATAATATTAAATAGATCTTCATTTGTGGAATTTCGTGAAATTTTTCTAGTATTGTGCTCTCTATCTAAATCTGTAATCCTAGTTCCTTTTTTCCTGAGCCTCCTCTGAAAGATCTCCAAGTGGCACCAAATAATATTTAATGATATCTTCTCCATGATAAAGGATTTTGTGAACTGTTGCAGACATTAACTTATTATTGAGCAATCCATTATCGAATCCGTAGTTTTATATATTTTTAGGTAAATATTATTCAAACATTGATCTTCAATTTCATAGCAGGTAGTACTTAAGCTGAACAAAACTGCACTTGTTATTCAGACCTTAATATCAGAAAAACTAATAGGTATCTCGCCAATATGGGTTTTTTTTTATCTTTAGTGGTTTAATGTCGCGATTATTGATATAAAATTGTTTATGACATTGGTTGACCCTAACAGTTGATAACAGGTAAATTAGAAAGAGATTGTATGTTTAGTGTAGAACGTATTGTGATATTTTTAACATCTTTTTTTGCTGATCAAAACAAGGCCATAAAGCCCTTTTGTAGGTATTACAGTTATGTGAAAAATAATAAGTCATAAAGCCATTTTGCAGGATTTACAGTTATGTGCATGCAGTTGTTTGCACTTTGTTGTTTACGTATTTATGTAAAATGAAAGAATTTGAGATTAAGGAGAGTTGTTTTGTAATGGATGTAAGTAGCATTATGAAATCCCATTACAATTTGTGTTTCTTTTTGTTTCGTTTTTATAAAAAAAATTTTCTCGTTTTGGAAAAAATGTTCCAATTTTTTTAGAGTAATTTCATTAAAATGAAAAAAGTGTTCTACTGGCGGATCGTGGCGGGTGCGAAAGTATATATAGGGTTAAAGAGGTTGTTCCCTTTTGTTCCCTACAAGTTCTATTCCACTAAATTTTAAATTTCAGTGAAATATATTAGTTTCATAAATATTTCATAATGCCCGTAATATTAAACGCTAGAGCAGTAACCACTTACAATAAGTACAGACTATAATCCTACCAACATCATAAAAAAAAACCGCAGGCCATTATCGCTGATAGTTTGCGAGTAGTAACCATTTATTTTTGACAAAAAACAAGTGAAAAACACCTTTTTCTGAAATTAAAAAAAAAAGAAGAGTTTGACAGCATGCCACGTCCACAATTATCAATAGTTAAACCTAATTTTTTGGCTACCTTAATATAGATATATTATCTCTAAAATGGCGTGAAAATTTTAAAAATCGGTGACAAAAAAATTCGACTTTTGGCCACCGAAAAATAATTTTCAGCCACTGTGCGGCGTAAGAAATAGAAATAAATCTATTTCAAGTTCGCTGCGTACAACGAATTTCGACCGACGCTGTGACTGTGTGCATTTTCATATACACCAATGTGTTTGATTTTTGACGGGAAATATTCGCGGCGAAAAATTCGCAGTTCGTTCCAGTTGTGTTCCTAGGATTACTCTTTTCATCATTTTAGATGGCAGCAGTAATAAATATGAACGGCAAAGAACTGTCAACAAAAAATATATTGAAGACACTTATGAAAATAAAGAAGAAAAAAAAAATACGCATAAAAATATAAAAATAAAAGTAAAAAATCCAAACAAAATGCTTTAAGCATTGAAAAAAAAAGAATTTAAAAGAAAAGTGGAAATATACAAAAATATATACATACATATAAACAAATTTGCAATTATTTTGCGATTCCATATTTACAATCTGGGCTTTATTGGATATAAAAGAAGACCTCAAGTTTTATTGGGTTATTTCAATATTTTTGGAGATGTTAAACGGAGCACCTTAACGAGAATTAAAACAATTCAATCTTCGCTATTTCTAGCACATTTTTTTTTGTTAACAGATTCTAGTTTTAGTTCTTTAAATGATTTTAGCTCGCGCTCGCAATAGCTCACTGTAGTAACAAAACGTGTGAAAAAATGTGTTTATTTAAATCTAAATTTTCATGAAAATGTGGGCTGTGTAACATAAACTCCAATTTTGTTCGTGTTTATTTTTATTGACTGAAACAACATTGAGAGCGGTTGCTTAAAAGTTGAAATAAGAAAACAAAGGCTAAATATTGTTGATAGATAATTTCTAGGCAACAACTTGTTCTTTTCTATTCTGCATAAGCAAGCACCAATGGCTTAGAATTAAAATAGAAATACAAAAAGATTGCTTCTTTTAGTACCAACATGAAATTGCTTGTCTTTGGACGATTGGTATCAGATTAGGCGGTAGAATTTTACATGCCCACAACGTTAAAAGGGGAAAGGAAATATATGTCAGCAATTATGGAACTTTGCGCTGATTCATCATATTATGCCTTATGACATTCCAGCTTGAACGATGAAATGGGGTTGGCAATTGCTTTCATCTGCTAAGAGTAAACAATCCCTTTTGGTTAACCCTTACAAACGTTGACTTGTGCACATTGGAATAAGAGGAAATTAACATTACAACCTCTTTATGTCAGCACTGCCATAAAGTCATTACAGCTTTCGACGTTTCAGTTTTCACACCACTGAAGAGAATTAGTTTATTTTATGCACATACAACAGCATTGTAGTCTCTTGGAACGATAAAAATAGATGTGTTGCAAGGCCCACTTATCTCCCATTGTCTTTTATTGTTATTATTTTTCTTTTTTGTTTTTTTAATAAATTTTATACACATGCACAGACATAGAGTTTTGCTGTGAATCCTTTTTTTAAAGCATAAGTCGTGGTTGGTGTATTATAGTGAGCGAACTCAACGTGCATCTTTTACACTTTTTTTTAATAATTAATATTGGCTGCAGTGACTTGTATCACTGGACCAGACAACTTTTGTGTCAACACTTATGGACGTGCTTAGATCTGCACGAAAGAAAAAATTATTTTACATTTCAAACGCAAAATTATCGGAACTAAAAATTTTCTTAATTTATTTGGATCCTGTAAATCATTTTTAGGGCTTTGAACTGGTATTTTAAAATAATATATTTACGGTATTCAAACGGTCTCATATTGTGTCATAATGTCAGAAAGTACTAACATTTTATGATAGTTTAAAAAAATTGTTGTTGTGCTGCAAACAAAAATAGTCATAAATTATTAAGCCTTCATCGACTGTGTTTAGTGATTCGTCATAAGTTAACAGCATCACAGCGTCACCTAAGAAATAAATGCATGAAAATGTATATTTGTTCATAAATATGAGTATATTTCATTTAAAATTTACTTGAATCAGCTATCAAAACCTCTAATAGATGATTTTCGCACAAAACTTGCTATTATTTTAGTTTTTTTTTTCACTTATTTTTGGCATTTCGCCAAAAATATTTAAATTGCTTTCCTTTTCTTTAACAGCTGATTCATATTTGATATAGCACACTACTTTATGACAGGTTGCTCACAGCAGTCATATATTTTCGTGCTATTATTTTAAGACTTCTGACTTTAGGACGACCCTTTGAATACCGTAATTGTGTTATTAAATAAATTGTGAACTGAATCAAAATCTTGTGACAAAGTTTTTACGCTATTGGCACAAAGAATTAAGTTACAGTGTTCAATGTGTAACTTCCCCTTACGATTTTTAAAGCAAGTTAAGCACACTTCGCACACTCTCTTCTATGGATATCCCATTATTATTAGTAGCTCAGTTGTTGGTGTCTGTTTATACTGCTAGTTGAAAAAACCGACATAAGGGGCACCCAGTGCCTAAACCTAATTCGGGTGCGCTGAACTCAGTGGTGCTAACCGTTTTTTTTTTAGGTTAGCTCTTGTTTTTGAGATATACCGTTATTCTAAAAATGGAGGAGGTAGGACAACATATATCCCCTTAACTCAAAAACGGTTCGGAGCGTTATGGTCATATGATAACAGACTGTTTTTTGCCTGCTATTAAATAATACGACTTGGAGAATATGTAGTTTCAACAAGACGGTGCCATATGCCACACAACTCGAGCGAATATGGCTTTATTGCAAGAGATATTTCCTGGTCTCGTTATTTCTCGTCATCGCCATGACGTCAACTGGCCAACAAGAGATCATGCGGTTTGATACCATTACACTTTTTTTCTGTGGCTACGCGAATGACCGTGTTTATGCAGATAAATCTTTAACCTTGAAAAATATTTTATGTATTTTATTTACGTTTACTTTTGGAACCACATAATGGATAACCCGTTACTTGCAACATAAGTTGCAAAGTTTTCGGTGGTATGCTACAAATATTAGTTACTAAAACTTGATTGTTCTTTTAAGTATTTATAAAAAAAAAAGTATTGTATCTATATACATACACATGTATATAAAAATGGCGTAAAAAATGTATAGTAATTCATAAATTGAGAACGGCTAGGCCGATTTCTGTAAAATTTTTTGTCAGTTATTCGTATTTTCGAGGAGAAGGTCTTTACGGAAGAAAATTTTGGAAAATCCCTCTGGAAAAGTCGGAAAATTGGAAAAATCTAAAATTGAGTTTTTGTATGAAATTTTATTCCTTAATGGCTTTCCAAATCAGAAAATAGAAAGTTCTTAGTGTAAATCATGGAAAATTATGGAAAATTGCGGAAAATTGGAAAAATTGCATATTGATTTTTTTGTATGAAATTTTGTGTGCAAGTATTCCTAAATGCCTTCCCAAATGAAAAAAAATTAAAGTTCTTAGTGTAACGAGACGTCTTACAAATTAACCGGTGTAATATACCTCATTGGCGTCAATACCAAAATCCGATAGATGGCGTTGTACATTGACTTACATTTGTTTTGTAAGAAAAAACCAAACAAACCAAACCAAGAGAGTGAGTAAGAAATCACTCACATTCTTATTAGAGTGCAATGGGAATTATGCATGTGTGTGTTAAAGCAAAGCACAATTATCCGAAAGATAATGAATAGATCGAAATGATCTATTCATTATTGGATTATTTAAATTTAGTTGGATAGTGGTCTTATTTGACCACGGACCCGGCGAACTTTGTCTCGCCCCAATTTTAAGCCTTCAGACAAACTTTAGAGTAATAATACGACAAAAAATTTTAAATTTTCAATGGGTCCGATACACGAACGTCACCCGACTGTCGTACATTTGGCAGTTCACTTGGAGAACGGTCAGCGTGTCTACTTTACAGAAGCAAATGCAGCGCTAAGAGCAGAACGACCACCAGCGACAATATTGACAAATTTCTTTTCGACATGCCAAAGCAATCCATTCGCAAGGACTTTACTCTATTCTGAAATGCCACGCTATTACACATGGAACGCTGCATCGAAGAATTTCCAACGCTGGAAAAAAGGTGATACTGTTGCTGGCTTCGCTGATGTTTATTCGACTGATGCCCTCCGGACGAATATACACAGTTCATGCACGCCAAGACGAATGCTTCTATCTTTGCTTGCTTTTGCTGAACATTAGAGGCCCCACATCCTTCGATTCCCTTCGTACTGTGGATGGTGTGCTGTGCGCCACTTTTCGGGAGGCTTGCCAACGTTTGAATTTGCTCGAAAACAATTCACATTGGGACTTAACGCTCGCCGATGCAATTGTTTCTGCGCCAGCGAATCAAATTCGTACATTGTTTGCGATCATCATAGCCACATGTAATCCATCGAATCCAACCGCATTGTTTGACAAATATAAGGACGATATGGCTGACGACATTTTGCACAGAGTTCGCACGGCAACTTTGAATTTCGATCTTGAAATTAACGAAGAGATACGCAACGAAGTTTTAGTTCTGGTCGAAGACAAGTGCTTGCTCATGTACGGCAGTCTCCTGTCGACATTAGGATTGCCAGCGCCCAATCGTTCGATCCACGATGCATTCAATTCCGAATTGCAACGAGAGAAAGCCTACAATCGAGATGAGTTCGCCGAAAGAGTCCGAACAAATGTGCCATTATTGAATCCCGAACAGATTAACGTGTACGATTCGCTAATGAAGGTTGTTGACGATGGAACAGGAGGCATTTACTTTCTCGATGCTCCAGGTGGGACAGGCAAGACATTCGTCATTTCGTTGATTCTGGCAACAATTCGGTCAAGACCACAAATTGCGTTAGCTGTTGCATCTTCTGGAATTGCTGCCACATTGTTGGAAGGCGGTCGAACTGCACATTCCGCTTTGAAGCTGCCGATGAATCATCACACATTGACGAGCCAACGTGCCCAATAACCAAGAATTCGGCGACAGGCAAATTGATGCGAGATTGCAAAATCATCATTTGGGATGAATGCACGATGGCGCATAAACGAGTTTTGGAGGCAGTTGACCGAACAATGAAGGATCTACGAGGTGATTTAAGACGATTTGGTGGGGCTTTGATATTGCTCTCCGGAGATTTCCGTCAAACACTTCCCGTTATCCTGAAATCTTCTGCTGTGGATGAACTTAACGCATGCCTAAAATCTTCGTCTTTGTGGCGGCATGTCCAGAAGTTGCAATTGACCACAAACATGAGAGTCGCATTGCAGAACGATTCCTATTGATGTTTCGACTGGATTGATATCGTTCCCTGAAAATTTTTGTGAATTCACATCGTCCAAGGAGGAACTCATCAGCAAAGTGTTCCCCGGCAATCCACAAAATTACAAAAATCTCGATTGGATTGCTGAACGGGCAATACTAGCAGCGAAGAATAAGGACGTGGATAGCTTAGACTACAAATCTATTGACTCCGTAACCGATCAAAATGAAGCGACTAACTACCCGACGGAATTCTGGAACTCGCTTGATATACCAGGAACTCCCCCGCATAATTTACAGCTGAAGGTGGGATCGATCATAATTATGTTGCGGAATCTCAGTCCTCCAAAATTGTGCAACGGTACGCGGCTGTCCGTCAAAAACCTAATGAACAATGTGATTCAGGCGACAATCATCAAGGGCAAATTCAAAGGAGAGGAAGTCCTTATCCCACGAATTCCCATTATTCCAACTGACCTTCCTTTCCAATTCAAGCGGATTCAGTTCCCCGTTCGATTGGCATTTGCGATGACAATCAATAAATCGCAAGGCCAATCACTCGAAGTCTGTGGGATTAATCTTGAATTTCCCTGTTTTTCGCACGGTCAGCTATACGGTGCATGTTCGCGTGTTGGGAAACCGTCTTCGTTATTTGTTTTTGCGCCGGAAAAAAAACGAAAAACATTGTTCATCAAATCGCTCTCTATTGATTACAGCAAATAAATCATATTGAAAATTTAAACATTTGTGTCGTATTATTACAGTTCGTCTGAAGGCTTGAAATTGGGGCGAGACGAAGTTCGCCGGGACCGCTAGTTTTATATAAAAATGCCTTATAGCTTTTAATTTTTGCTAATGCTTGCACAAAGTTCATCATCATCCGATTATAACACGGATATTTCCGCTTAATTGAGCCCCGCCTAATTGAGTTTCCCGCTTTATTGTACTAAAAATCATCGAACGAAATCATTCAGTATACCTGTCTATGTCAAAATAGCCGTTTAGTTGAGTTGCGTTTAATTGCGTCACAGGCTTAATTGTTTTGCAAATTAAGACCGCATTGCGAAAAACAAGAGCAAATGTTTTGCTTAATTGATTCCGTCTACTTAATTTTTTTTTTGCTCCACAAACGTAAAAAGAAAAATTATTTTGCGGCAAAAAGGTTATGGTTCTGTTCCTTTATAAACATTGTAGGGTGAAGGTACCTGATTTTTATTTTGTTTTAATATACCTAAACAATTGTTCAACTTAATATGTAATTAAAGAAATGAGTTTTATTTTCCATCTACGCATGGGTGTTTCGCTTTATCGCACACATTGCTCAATTAAGCGATTTTCGTTTAATTGCGTCGGCGATTCAATTAACCGAGTATTGATTAATTGAGTTCCGGTCTAACTGCGTCAAAAGTGGTGCATTTTAGAGACTGAATTAAACGGAAATAACTGTATACATAAGTGCTTGTTTTAAAAAAAAAAAAAAAAAAAAATAGTTTATATCAAAGTCCATATATCACCTAATGTTACATATAGAAAAGCTTCTAATTACAGTTTGTTAAAGGGTATATAAGATTTGGCAAAGTTCTTACTTGTTATACCCTTCACAAAAATACGTAAGGGTATATATAAGTTTGTGATTCTGTGTGTAACGCATTGAAATAACCACCTAAAACCCCCTATACATACATATATGAATATATTCTGGATCAGAATCAATAGAGATTACGATTAAGCGATGTCCGTCTGTCTGTAGTCGTTGAAATACCATTTCTGCGATAACGGTTTAAGATAGAAACCTCATTCTTGCGCTAAAATGTGCTATTGAAATTAAGGAAGAGCGGTCCACAGATAGCCGAGATATATCCAAAAAACCGGATTTTGAGAGGTATTTTTGGACATTTTTTGGTCAGATTTTTTAAAAAACTTTTTTCCTAAAAAGTTAGCCATATCATTCTTAATTCCCATTAGATCCAAAAATCGGCGCATATATACCCGGGATATAGCGTCTCCCGATTCTTCAAGAAATCGGCTTTACAAGCCAATTAAAAGAACTTTTGGCACCAAACATCAATCAGAATGGTACATATAGGGTGTTTAAGGGAAAACTTCGATAATTTTTGAAATCGGTCCATACATACCCGTAATATAGCGTTTCCCGATTTTGCAAGAAGTCGGCATTAAGAGTCACATAAAACAACTTTTGGCACCAAAAATCAATCAGAATGGTACATATATCATTGTGAAGGGTATTTAAGATTCGGCCCAGCCGATTATAGCAGTCTTACTTATTTTTTATTGAAATTATGTAATGAAAAAGCCTTCTATGGCCAATAAATATGACAAGTGAAAATAAATGTACAGTTAAACATGATATATTTTAACACAAATGTAGTGATTTCAAAACGGTTGAAATAAATCTCATTTGCTTTTTATTGGTATCTTAAGGTTATGGCGATGGAGAGTATAATGAGTTCAGAAATAAATTTGCAGATTAAATACATTATTTCTGAATAAAAATCTCTGGGGAAGTATAAGTCTAATTTTAGTTTCTTATTAGGTCTGCAGTATCATTCTTGGCAATTAAATTTCCTAATCATTTATTTACAAAAACGTTTGCGAATAGTTAGTTTGAATTCGAAAACAAAATATAAGTCTTTAAGCTTAACTCAAAACCTTGTTTGCTTTTTTAAAGAATTTGAAAACTCAATACTATACTTTTAAATGAAAAACGATATCTTTAGCCAGTCAATGAACACGTGCGTTTGTTTGTGGGTTGATCAGTTTTCGTACAATTATACAAAAAAAAAACAATCACGAACATTCTACTCAACTGCAACAATATGTGAATAAAAGTGATCGTTCGATATGAACTTTTGCTAAAATGAGATGTATGTATCGTTCATGAACTAAAAATTTTAATCACAAAAAATCTATGGATGTGTGTGTATAATTTATTTAGTACATTCTGTACTTATTAATCCGTAATAAATATTCTTACTTACTTGTTAGGCAACTGAGCAATGCAATATTACAGATAGGTAAGGCTCACCTGAAAAAAACGGAAAATAATACATTAATCTGAGATATACATATTTCTTCATCCTATTTGCTTTCACCTTTTTTCTTTTTAATTAAGATTTCTTAGATTTATCAGACAGACATTTAAGATGCATATCTAAAGTATCTATGCATATATAAAGTAAATGGGCCATAACTATAGACATCAAAAAAGTATACCTTAAGCAATTTTAAGTCACTGCTAAATAAAAACAAATACATAAGAGTGCGATATTCGACTGTGCCGAATCTTATATACCCTCTACCAAAGTGTAATTAGAAATGTGAAAATAAGAACTTTATTATCCCTAAGTTTATTTGAAAAATAGGCACTTATGTATATTAAAATAATGAATTTTGCCCAAGCATTAGCGAAAATCGAAAACTATAAATGCATTTTTTTGATAAAATAAATAATAATATGTCCATAAATTACTTAAAAGAACAATCTATTTTTAGTAACCAATGTTTGTAGCATACCACCGAAAACTTCACTTACAATTTATATAGTTGCCTGTTTATGTCAGTGCCCCGCTTTCTTACAAATACGATCCCGACATTTTGGGAGAGACACCTTACCAGACATAACCCAATTACGGGGCGTATGCTGGAGGAAACTAAGGAACTTTGTGAATGACACGGAGTTCCTATAGACCTATGAGTCAAACTGGTTCACGGTTAAACATACGGAGCGCACAACAAGCCTATATTGGCTTAGGTGTATGTCGTAAGACATGGGCAGAAGAACCCCTCCATTCAACCTAACCTAACCTAACTTGTTGCCTGCATTACGTTGTTACTATACATATATATATGCCACTTTTTGCTAAATTTGTACAGAAATAATAACTTGATTCAATATTATAGTGTAACACAACATCTATTTAAATTGCTTGTTGTACCTTTTTATTACGATGGCGATTTGAAACCTACCAGTGGTGAATGGAAGACTATGCAACACAAAAGAAAATAAGGTAGAAGATAAAAAAATCAATACAAAAAACATTTACTTAAAAATATTTCCTTGGAAGTATTTTTATATCACACAAAAAAATAAAATTCATATTATTTATGAAAGCTGTTCATATATTTTCATATTCATGAAATGCATGAAACTGTTTCACTATTTATGAAATATTTCATGCTTTCAAAAATTTTTTTGTAAGTTCCCACTATTAACATATGAATTTAATCATAAATGCTATGAATTCCATTCGTAAGGTAGTTCATAAATGATTTTCATTAATAGTATGAAAATTTTCATAAATATTATTAATATTTCCTAAGTAAAAAAACCTGTTTCATTTCCCTACATTTTTTAAAATTTAATTCATAACTACTATGAAATATTTTTAAGATTTTATGAATGATTACATATGTATATTGTTTATAGAATATTCAAGTGACAAATATATATGCATTTGAGTTATATGTCATGTTTTTTAGGACATAATTTCTAATTTATAAATAATTATTCATAAAAAATATGAAGATGGTTACAATGTTGTAAAAAACCGGTTTGGCAATGATATTTCAAAAAGCAGGAACAATTTCTGATATATATGAAAGTTTTCCTAAAAACTAGGAACTCTAGAAATAAATCGCATTTCAACAGAAACTAACGGTATAAAATTGTTAAGAATTGTAAGAACAGTGGAAAAGATTACTTATGTGTTCAACACATTTACATAAATTATAAAAGTATGTACACCTACAAAATTTTAGTTTCGTGTCGGCGTGCATTGATTGAGCATCATAAAACAATAAAAACTTTATGCTAAAAAAGTTAATTAAGTTTTGGTTAAATAAAGGCATGTTTTTTGTAAAATGATTCCATGTTTTAAGTGCAATATAGTGTTTTTAGATGTAAATGTATATATGTATCTTATATTTACGAAGGCATCATCTATGTACAGTAACTGATACATTTGAACGTACTTATGAAAATTGTCATCAATTATTTGATTACATTTATAGATTTAAAAGGCATTTTATGAAAAAACATAAAATTGAAAATAATATAAACGAACTACCAAACGGTCTTTTAACATCCGCCAATGTAACCGCTATTCACCCTGATAGAATAGTTATTGTTATAAAAATCGATGACAATTCCACCCGTTTTTATTGCGAAAAAATTAATACCCACCAATACAGACGACACTTCTTATCGTACGAAATCATTTCTGAAAAATCTGGTGAATATTATATTATAAACATCGAAGACATATTGGGACCAGCAGTAACAATTACAAAAACCGTGTTTGGAACATCATTTATACGATTGAAAGAATACTTTAAGCCAGAACAGTTATAAGAAAATTTAGTATGGAAAACGAACTGCAACGAAACGAACAAGACCAAGACTTACATACTTTACTTTCACTTTTTGATAAACTAAAAGGTAATAAATATTTGTTTACATTGTTTATTACAAAACCAAATAATTGTTCTTATTTTAAGCGCAACATTGCTATCCTCCAGTACTTAAAGTAATAAAAACACACCAAATCGAAAAAGTTCTCGCAGATGTTCCCATTGGCCTAGCAATACTATTTGAACATTGTTTAGAAACCTGGAGATCAGAGATCAATTTGCCCTTAAATTCCATTTCAGATAACACCGGATAAAAATGGATTTCTGTTTGATTTATTTAAAAACCTATTAAAATATTTAAAACGTTTGAAAGCAAAAAAATATATTTAGTTTATATAATCTAAAAACCTCTGCATAAAACTCTTACAATTATATGTTTATGATTTACAATTCATGAAATAAAAACACAAAACTTCATATATACTATGAAGCTCTTCATAAATATATATGACACATTTTCATTTATACTATGTATAAAAAAACCAGTATTTTATATTTATATGAAATATTTCATAAATACTATAATTTGAACATTGGAAAATTATTTATGAAAAATTTCATTATTGCAAATTTTTTTTCCATTAATTTTAGGTATTTTTCATAAAATGTTCATAGTTACACCATACAAAATGTTTCCCACTATTTTTTACTTTTTATGAACTTTATTATCGATGTCATGCACAAGTTCCTAAATAGTACAAAAATCGTTCATTGGCAAATTTTTCATAAAATATTCATAAATACTATGAACTTTTTTTTTGTGTGATTGCTCGAGTGTAATGATTCCGACTAATTTTGTAAGTATAAAACTATGGGTTTTATTGACTTTTGGGATATATCGTATTTATCTAAATCATTTTGTCGATGTTTCGATTTTGATGTAAATAAATCAAATACATACAATAAAGAGACCTTCAGCTCAAGAAAATAATATTAAATCAACTTAAGCAACACGAAACTTAGAGGCTCCTTACAAAATGAATGCATTAAAAATATATATTTCTCTGAAAGAATATTTAAAATTTTATAGCTGAAGTTGTGTTGGTGGGGATATTAAAACTGATTTTTTAAAAACGTTAAACACAGATGTGAAACACATCTATTCAGATGAATACAAAATTTAGAAAAAAACAATTTTTTCAGTTTTGAAAGCAGTTTACATAAACTACAATGTTATTAAAAGAAATCACCCAGAAGTGCAAACTATAATCTTTTGTATAAAATTTTTATTATTTTATACGTATATAATAAATATTAGTTACATTTAATAATAAATTGTTCTTTTCAGTATTTTTTTTTCCAAATTAATACACAGGCTTTCATCATATACAAAGAAATTTATATTTAATCTTCCAAGTTTTAATTTGCCGATTTTTTCCCAAAAATGATGTTTTTGAGCAAATTGAACTGACATCACTGTTTACAACCCATACACACATGCGACTCATCGTTTGTGTCTTGCCAAAGGCAAGTTCTGTATTTAAGAAATAGCAAACCTACATATATACATATAAAATGCTGTATACATATAAAATGCTCAGTGTTAGTGTTATCTGCTTATTAACCTGCATGTTGCTGGTTCGAGCCCTTGTTGTTCCTTTTGCTTTTTTTTTTGTTTTTTTCTTTATTATAAAACAATAAATATGGTAAAAAAAAATTGGAAATGTTTTTTTTCTATATCTCAGTAGTTGTAAACCCGATGTTGCTTATTTTCAGCCCCCAAGCAGAGGGGACGTCTATAAAACGATTAAAGTAAGATTTAGATCAATAAGATGTTTGGTATCTTATGACAAATCTATATATAACCTATTGGCAAAGGGTATAATAAACTTTATGCCACCTATAGACTAGAAAAACCGACTTTAGCCGCAAAAGTCTGCTCTAAACCTAAAACCAGCCGAAGTTGTTTTTAACTTATTTAGCAACAGCTTTGCTCAAACACTCTTAAGTGCAACAGTGCTTTTCAATGTAACTTTTGTTACATTAAATAATTAAATTATTTTTTTAATATCTGTTATTAATCAGAATTTTCATTGAAATTTTAGTTTTATTCAATTCGCTTTGTTGTTTTTTGTTTACTTATTAATACAATTTTACATTTGTGTATATGTGTATGTTTATAATTTTACATAATTTTTGAGAGTCATCTTATTAAAGATGGGAGTTTATTTAAATTTGTAAATCGTTGTATGATAAATAATTTGGCATTTTCGATATATAATGTGGCACCCATTTAAGGCTGCCTTAACTTAAGGCCAACTTTAATTTTGACTATAGTTAAAATAAAAGTATGAACTTAATTATTTATTTGCTTTAAGAGCCAGTTGAAATGTGTTAATTCAGGTCCAAAAATGAATCTTGTAACAACATATTTGCTGTCTTTTTCAGCCGTCTATATGCCGACGACAAAAACGAAAAGAAATGTTTGCTGTGTTAAAGGTTTGTTTGAAGATTTCTGATTCTCATTTTGTTCATGGGAATTATGGAATTATTATAAGTAGTTAAGTTTCAAACAAACTTTTAAGAATTTTTCAAGTCTACTGATGAGTTGATTAGCACCAACGAAATGTCGTCGGCATATAGACAGCTGAAAAAAAGCAAATATTTTTGAAAAAGGTTCATTTTTGGACCTAAATTAATACGTTAAGATCCAAGTTTAAAATCAAAGTTAGCAACCCATTTTAAAATTTAAGTTGTTTCTAAAAAGACCCAACTTTACTGTTTGACTATAGTTAAAGTCCAGTATCTCTTTCCAAGTTTTTCATTTGTATGCAAATATAATTGACATCTTAACAAATAGGGAACTTTAAAATTTGCTTGAAATTTGTCAATATTGCACAAAGAATTGAACTTCAAACACACACACAGTTTAAAAGAACTATCTCTAAAAATTTCGGACAAAATTATTTGAAATTTTAAAATTTTCTAAATATTTAGGACGAAATTCTGGGAAAATTTATAGACCAATAAAAACCCTGGCCCACGTTTATGTATATGTATATACGTTTATGTATATGTATATGGACGTGGCCGTAATGACGGGTATTTACGACCCAGCAGAATATAGCACTCTAAGAAATTTTTAATTAAAATAACATAAGTTTGTGAAGATCTAAAATTCATGGAATTTGGGACCACACCAAATGTGGTCACCTCAGTGAACAAGGGTTAAAAGATGACACAACATCGAACATTAAGCAGCGAACATCATAAGCAACCAGGCAGAGAAGAAATCTGTAAAGAGAAGGTGAGAATTAATACTCACAACAAATGAGTATCGAAACAGCGAACATGAGGAACAGCAACCAGCAGCAGGGAGAACAAAGGTAATCAGAACAACTTGAGAAGACTACAAAACTACAGAATATAGAAGAGCGCCTGTAATATAAAAGCAGAGCACAGCTGATCTGGAGGGCATTCAGTAACGAGTTCGAGAGACAAGTGTTGGTGAATCGTGACAAGGAGAAAAGTGTTGGTAAGGTGACAAGACGGTGAGATTATTATCTATCCGTGGAAGTTAGAGAAAAGAACAGGAATTTCTGATTTACATCGGAAAAATTATAGGGAAGTAGAAATTTCCGATTTACATCTGGAAATTTATAGGCAAATATAAATTTCCGATTTACATCTGGAAATTATAGGGGCTCGGATTCTTATCAGGGCAAGTTAATCTTCTGAATATACATTCAGACGATTAGAACCAGGAGCTAGCTATAGGAGTATTCTTTATTCATAATATCCATATAAAAATTTATACATATGAACATAAAATAAAGAACACATTCAATTAAAAGAAAACAAAGTAGTTTCGTTCACTTTAATAAGAGGAAGACTCTGGACACCGCGGAGTGTACCCCGGCTTCAACCCGGAAGAACCGGAGGTTCCTTACAAGTTGTATATATTGGCTCTATTTGGCTTATAGTTAAAAACGAAGAGGATACTTAAAATATAACTCCTTATCTAGTCCTGTTTCAAAATTCATATTTTAGGATTGACACTACTGTGCGTTAGTAACTAAAAGTACTAATGTGGTTGTGGTAATACAGAATGTAAAGATGCAGATCATGAAAAGTTCTAATACACGTGTTTCAAATTTACAAACCTTTGATTAAAACCAACACGGGATGACTCGACCTCATGCCAGGATATCTTTGATTTATCATTAACAACATATGCACAGAAATAAACTTTTTCACCGATAAATATATTATATATGCACATATGTATGTATGTGGAGAAATTTAGTACACTTCCTCGTTACATACCGATTATAAAAAGCTGCAAACAATTCTAGCAAATCTTTTCATAAAAAGTAAATTACATGAGAGAAATATCATTAAGACACAAGCCGATATTGTAATCAGTGATGTGCTTTATTGAAAGAATAACCCTACAGGCAACTCTTCCTGTTACTAACTATGCGACAAGAACTATTACTTTCCGATCCTATAACTTTTTATTGTACTTTTAGTTCTTGTGTATCTTCTTCGCTGCCTCAATAATAATATCTTGCTTTCTCTACTTTTCGCTACAACACCAATGTCTTCCAAATCTTCTTTTAAGAAAATCAAAAATCGATTCCTTTTTCCTCACTCCTCACAAAAGCTGAATAAACACTATACTTTTATAATTTTTCTGAAATTTTAATTTCATTGAACTATGATATTGTAATACATTTATATTAAACTAGCTGACCCGGTCCGCGTTGCTGGCCAACCTTTATAGCCTTTTTACACTGACGCACATCTTACATCTTTCATCAATTTGCAAAGATGTTACATCTTCCCCATAAGAATTAAACAGGGCGAAAATTCTACATCTTTCTACATCAGTAGAAGATGATCCTTTCTCATTTTGTTCCATCTTATGTTATGTTACGAGGGCCGCCGGTCCTGAGACCGACTCACTTGGGTCCTAGAAAAGGTCCCGTTGTGTTACCCGAAATAGGCTGTATGGAGATCCCTCTAGTGTCGGTCTGCCTAAGCAATTCGCTCTCCTGTTAGAGAGGGCCGCACATCGGCAGATAAAGTGTTCGACACTCTCCTCCTCTTCCTCATCTCTGCAACCTGTGCAGAAGTCTTTGTATGGAAGATTCAGTCTTCTCGCATGTGCTCCCATGTGGCAATGACCTGTTAGAACAGCCACAAGGGTATGGAGCCTATGCCTTGGAAAGTCCAGCAAGGCCATAGTCCTCTTATGATCATACCTGGACCATGTAAGACCCGATATTCGACAGGTGATCTAGTTCGACCACCTATACTGCGCGATCCATAGCAGCTGTCGTTGTACTAGCTGCTTGCAGCTATTGAGAGGAATACCTACGAATTCGTCAATATCCTCCTGATGAAGGCGGGAACCGGATCTTGCCAGTTCATCCGCTATCTCATTTCCGGATACACCATTGTGTCCAGGTACCCAGCGAAGCTCCAGATCAGAATGTCTCGCTATCTCGTTTCGAGATACCCGGCATTCCTGAACCAACCGAGATGTTGAGTAGACACCCGTAAGCGTGTTAATGGCGGCCTTACTGTCGGTACAGATAATAATATGCTCCCCGTATATTCTATAGTACCTCATCCAGTTTACCGCCCTTCTTATCGCCGCAACTTCGGTCTGAAAGACGCTACACTCATTCCGTAGCCTAAAATTGCTTCTCCTTTGAAATCGGGGAATGAAGATACCACCCCCAACCCCGGTGCTCGACTTGGAACCATCCGTAAAGACCAGGAATACATCCTCTGATTGATCTAATTTGACACTATCTAAGGACTCACCCGACAGATCTACGCTGAAATCCCTTTTGACCACTGGGGCCGGTGAGCAGTAGTCTATTCGATCTGGAAAGTCAGCCAGTCTTCCTATTATCGATGCATGCCCTGAGACAGCATCCCTCCACATGCCACCTGCCTTTAACCGTGTTGCCAAATTCATGGCAGTTTCCTTGACCATGAGATCGGCTGGTAACCAGTGTAGCATAGTAAAGAGCGCCTTAGATGGGGTTGAGCCGGTTGCTCCAGTTACCCTCAAGGCCGATGTACGCAAAATCCTTTCAAAGATCTTGCAATAGGTGGACTTTTCCAACGCCTTCCACCATACAAGCGACCCATACACCAGTATGGGCCTCACTACCGCGCCGAAGAGCCAATAGATGTTTCTGGGGCTTATTCCCCAGTTCCTACCAATGACTCTTCGACATAGATATAAGGCAACAGCTGCCTTACCGGCTCCATCTTACCTCTTTCGATTTTTTTAATGTCATCACTAAAATAATTGCAGAAAATCGATTGCTTTTGTACCATCACTAGCAAAATGACCTTTCAGAAAACCAATTTAACATAAAAAAAATGAGCGGAACATGTCTTTTCTTATAATTTTTAATTAACTACGTACATACATATAAATAAATTCATTTTAATTGCAGTGCAAAAGAAAGCCCATCGTATGGTCAATCAATATGGAGAACATGTTGCTTGACCTACGGAAATAAAAATGTCCAAAATGGTCCATTTTAAATGGACTTGGACATTTAAAGTTTTTTTTTTTATTTTTCACAAAAATTTTGCGTCTTCTTTTTTTGACAAATAAATGAAAGATGTTGTCAATGTCGACGACTGTTTCACATTTTCAACATCTTCCATCCGTTTCACGTAAATGTCAGTCGGTGTAAAAAGGCTATTAATTTAAAATTTTTGTTGTTGTTTTAGGTACTTGTTATTGTAGAGCATGTGTAAAAACATATCCTGTGCAAATTTCAGCTCTCTAGCTCTTATTGTTCAAAAGTTACAGCTAAGTTTTACTTTCCAATGTACGGGGTGTTTTCTTTAGCGTCGGGTTTTTGTTGCTTTTAGTGTTTGTTGTTGTAAAGCATGTGTAAAGAAATATCCTGTGCTCTCTAGCTCTTATCGTTCAAAAGTTACAGCTATATTTTACTTTTTAATGTACAGGGGTTCCTTTGCATTTTGCCACGCCCATCCGCCCCCAGACCGAAGCTCGAAATTCAGACTTCATAGTGTCACCCGCCAGAATATTCTGAAGACTCCCTGAAAATTTTATCAAGATCGGCCCAGCCGTTTTGGAGTCTATACGTAACATACATACACACAAAGAATTTTATATATATATATATATATATATATATATATATATATATATATATATATATATATATATATATTGTTTTTTTAGGCTCAAGTGCAACCCTTGGTTTGTCACTTTTTAATCAATATCAATATTAAGTACGGAAAAGTAAAATTTTTATAGCTAATTGGACAACCGGCTGTTTCTGGGTAGCAAACACCCTTCATCAGCACCCTATGAACTATTACTATACTTTTATGTTCCATATTATTTATAAGAAATTTAATATCAGGAAGAATTGGGAAATCATTGGATCAAACCTTTTGTTCACTCGCTCTATTGCGTCATTTGCTTGAAGAAAACATTTAGCGATCCTTACGTGCTGTACATTGTCAGCTATTAAGTAATCACTAGGGATTGCTAAGCTAAAAGCGCTGCTACGATCAGATACTATTACCTTGAAGCTACCGCATTCAACTTTACAAACTTCGTAAAAGCATCAATTAATAATTGTTTTCCGTTTTGTTTCAACATTAGTGATTCGCATTGTGTACATGGGAATAATAGAATACATATGTAGTCAGGTTCCAAACGTTGTTTTAAGCTTTGTTTGACTCTACTGACGAATTGAGTAGCATCAAGGAAATACCGGCGGCACGTAGACGGTTGTAAAAGACAAAAAACGATTAATAAAGTCTATTTTCAGACCTAAAATAAGAAATTTCATTAGATTAATTTTTTAATGTTTCTATTTACATGTGTATGTAGATAAAATTGTTTTTAATTTGCATCTCGTATTAAAAATTCTTGCATTTTGTTAAACGAACTTCAAATGAATTGTCGCTACGACGATATAAAGGGTGTTTTTTTTCGATGTATACAACTTTAAGTTGGCATTACTGTTCAAGATGGTGGCGACCAATTTAACAGCTGTCAAGTGATTATGTGGTTTGGCAATTCATCATGAAAAGACTCACGCCTGAACAAGATTCGTCAAATCGGCCCAAAACGAGATTGCCGTTGTTCCCGATTTTCATAAGCGAATTTTGGTCATGGCTACGTCAACAAACAAAACTGCCGCATTTGGAGTGAAGCTAATCCTCAAGTGTATGTCGCAACACCGTTACATCCAGAAAAAATGACTGTTTGGTGCGCTTTATGGGCTGGTGGAATCATTGGTCCGTACTTCTTCAAAAACGATGATGCCCACAAGGTTACAGTCAATGGTGGTGGTCGGTGTAGAGCCATGATTACAAACTTTTTCATTCCTGAATTGAATAACCATGATGTTCAGGAGATGTGCTTTCAACAAGACGGCGCAACATGTCACACAGCTCGTGCCACAATCGATTTATTGCAAGACACGTTTGGTGACCGCCTAATTTCACGATTTGGACCTGTGAATTGGCTTCCAAGATCTTGTGATTTCACACTGCTAGACTACTTTCTGCGCCAGCCGTGGCGGTCACATGCCCGAAATCATATTTAAAATGTAATGCCGCAAGGTTATCTTTCGGATAAATAAAATTCATGTCAATCGAATAAAACTATACATCGAAAAAAACACCCTTTATTACCAAGAATTTGAGTAAGAGATGCTACTCATTGCAGCTTACAGCCATTTTAATTTCTTATTTTTTTTTTTTTTTTGCAAAACAGAATTTTGCCATTTGATCAACATTTGTTTCTTACTTTTTTCACCTGTGAAAAGCAGTCCCTTTTTATTTGCGTTTGTTTCAAATGGATTTTTTCTCCTCTACGTGGCACATTTTTGCTTAGATGATTGTGATTGCCCTGTGGTGTTTGATGGCTTTAAGGCTCCTTTTTTTTTCTGATGGCACGTTTGTTCACTTTTTATGCAATTTTGTTTGACTCAAGAAGGAAACATGCCAGCAACGATGTCAACATGTTTATTAATAATACCGTGTTCATTCTAGCTCTTGATATCCTTGTACTTATTTCATAATAAATATTCGTATTTGTTATGCAGCCTTTAGTAAAAGTTTGTTTTGATGCATGTTCTCTCCTGCGAGTAAAGGTTATTGTAGAAAATACAAGTTAAAAATATTGTTATAATTTCAACAACAGAAAACAACAAGAAAATCGAAAAATACGTATAAATATGCACATACATACATACATACGTATGTAGCTACATGCAAATGTATGCACATACAGACCCATACGCTTTGAACATATGTACATAAGTATAAATTTTAATAAGAAATATGAGAAAAGAGGTCATACACGAAGGTTATTCGAAATAACTTAAATTAGAACAAAATTCTTTCTAACAATCTTAAAATGTTTAGTACTTTGATGTTTCATGTGAGGAGGGGAGTAGAGAGGGCAAGGCAGGGCGTACATTTACATTTAAGTTCGGAATAATAAGGCAGCCGTTAACGTTTATCTTGTTGGTGGGCGTATGTTTTTGTAAATAGGTAAAGCCTTCGCAATTGTTACAATAGAATTTAAATTTTGGTTGATCGAGGTGCTAAATCATAAAATGCGTATTCAACAAAGCTGTTGGGGTGAAAATCTCACGACCATAAACTCCAGTGCTGAATGAAAAATATCGAAACTTTCAACTCATCTGCTCACGGTGGTTCAGAATCAAATTTTATCAAAACTATTATCGATTTTACAACATTGTAAAATCGTCGCACACACAAATTTTTTGATGTTTTGCTTTTTTTGATGGTCATCAGGGCAAGTTTAAAATGGCACAAACAAGCATAATAATTGGTACAAAATTTTGAAACATGTTGATAAAATAAAACCGCAGCAATTTTTCTTGGTTTTTCTTTAAGCTTGCATTTGAATTTACGTTGTGCGATTTTCAATGCAGCATTCTATTATTGTGCCATTCCATCACATAGCAAGGCTTACTGCCTGTTCCTCAATGTAGCAGTCGTGCGATTGTTCACTTTCTAAGCGAAAGAAAATTGTTTTGGGTTCCTCTATGAAGTTCTTTTATTCGAACGATGATTCGACCGACAAGTCGAAAAAACGTAACTGTTTTCATACAAAATGCGATTCCTCAATATCGATCATGTCGTCAGCACTGCGAACACAAATGTCAAAATCAAACACTTGCTGTTTTGCTATCGAGTGGGAGTTTCTATAGAATAAATTTTTGTTTTTTTTTTTTGTTAAAAAACTGGGAAATGAAACTACAAACCCCACATATTTTTAATTTTTATTGGAACGAAGTTCCATAACGCGGCTTGCTGGTAGTGCAAATTAGTAGAAATCGTCACGAAAGCGTGTGAGCTGTTTATATGTATTGGTGTATCTGTCGACAAACAATTGTGTATGATGGGCGGTGTCTCCGCTGATAGCAGCGGAGACACCTACCAATAAATATTAATTAGTTGTGAAAACAGACACTATCAGCTGCTAAAGTAAAGTATGTCACAACAAAAAACAGCAATATTAAAAAATTGGCCAACAGTTGATTTTCTTCGTTTTGTAGCAGATTGACAAAAATTTAAAAATTTCAAAAACAACACAAACAAAAACATACAGATTTGACTTTTTATTACATTCAAAGATGAAAAAACGGATCCCCGTTCCTAACGGGGATCCCCCGACCGCATTTTTTTTTATTTAGTAAATATATTAAACAATTATTACATGCATGCGTGTAGTTTTCTTAAACAGTTCACTTGTTTGCTGGATGAATGAAAATCCGGAGTTTGCCAGAGGAATACCAGTGCTCATCGCGTCAAAATACTTATTAAATGTCTATGCAAAAAAAAAATACTTTTTAATTTTAAAACACCACAAAAACTATTTCCGCACTTTCAAAATGTTTGCTGTTTTATTTTGTACCTTTTTTTATCAGAGAGTACTCTGTGTTATTTCCCTGCAAGAAATGGCTGATGGAAACTAACACAGTAACAAGTTATTTACTAACACATGCAAAGCAATTTTATAGCTTTCGGCGTTGCCATTACAATGATTTTTTTAATATTTTGATTTTCCAGTATTAGTTTGGTAATTTCATTTGGAACTACGATTATGCTATAATGTTTTTATAGGTTCATTTGTTCTTTTTTCTTTGAAAAAATAGTGCTGTGGAATGTTTTTTCACATGATTCAGTTTTCTATTGTTACTGACTGCTGTTTGTCTCCTAATTTTATCTAAATATGTCTAAAATAATTTATTCTGTTCTCCTTGTATATATGTATATATTTTTTTTTAATTTTTCCAGAAAAACTTTCGAATAATCGCTTTGCTGAGCTGGCAGCGCTGATGTGAACATTCGTTTACTGATGTAAACATTCGTTTACTGATGTGAACGAATGTTTACATCAACATTCGTTTACTGATGAATGTTTACATCAGTTTACACTTCCATCAGTTTACATCAGTTGACGAATGTTTACATCAGTTTTTTTTTTCATTTTGCCCTTAAGAAAATGATAGAAACCCTGATGTATGAATCCATCAGCAGTGTCGGTCATATGATGCATCATATGACCGACACTGTGCTTGTGTGTATTTGCTTTGGCTTGTCAAATACAGCTGACCAGTTTTATGAAGGGTTGTATTTACACAAAAACAATTAGTAGTTTTTTTTAATACTGCAATAAAAACTCAACTAAAACTTTAAATTTCCGATCTGGCATCTCTGTGAAGTAAATGCCAAAAATTTCATGACGTAAGACTATGCGAACGCAAGCTGGCGACATAGAGGAATCCAAATTGATTCGAAATCGAGCGACTACATTTCGATCGCTTACATTTTCTTGCGACATTGAGGAACAGGCAGTTATTAAGCAATAGCGTCAATTGCGAAGTGGCATCCGCTAGTATATTCGCTGCAAGTATGATAGAATTCGGGTGTAATAAGATGCAACCCTTCTGAACGAAGGGTTGCATCTTATTACACCCGAAGTTGGCTGCAGATTGTTAGTGACAGATCAAGTGGTCTTTCGGTCTTTCCAATAAAATAAAATAAAAGGAAAAGTTGAATTTTAGAAAGAGGTTGACTAATGGTGAGAAGAACACCAAAACCTGTAACTACGTCGTGGCAAAAAGAAAACGAAAGCACGCTTTCTTATTTTTGGCGCTGTTGGTAAGTTCTTGTTCGATTCGGGCGTGTGCGTAGAAGGGCTCAGCAGCGTAATGGCCGCAAAAATTTAAGCACGAGATCTGGTTTAGCTGCAGAAAATAATCCAAAGAGAAAGAATATTGTGATCCGGCAGAAAGGAATCTGCATATAAGGGCATTGTAGACGAGCATCCCGAATACGGTTAAATTTGCCAACCCTCTTGTCAGCCACAACCACAGCAGCTATAACTACACCTTCTGCGACAACCACATTATTCTTTTTACGGCGCCAGCTATAGTTACGCACGACAACCACATTTTGTTTGTAACTGCATCTGTAACCACATCTTCAGCTGTAGTTACAACATTTTCTGCAATTACATTAAAGATGCAATTTCACCTTCAGTTGCAATTACAATATTTTCTGCCACTACGTCTTCTGTTATTACATTGGGCACTGCATCAACCAATATACACAAATTATCCGGAACCGCATGTCCGATTATTTCCTGCAGTGCGGCTGTGTTCTTTTGGTGAGGAAAACGGAATTGTGATAGTAAAATTTGTGACCACCAACGTGTAAATGCCGAACGATAGACTTACCGGGAACCATGACAATATTGAGGTATGCATGTACGTATAGTTGTTAACATTTTTCATAATATGAATGAGAGAACAGAACGAACTGCTTGAGTGCTTAATATACATATTTTCTCTGCCCTTTTTCACTTGAGAAAAATAATTAATTTGACTAAAGCCTTGCATTGCAATAGACAGGTAAAAATCGACAGATGGCCGTGTCCAAGTTTGCACGATTGCCATTTTTAAGATAAGATTAAGTAAATAGATTTCTTTAATACGTTTGCAAAGTTTTCAATCTGGCCATTCGTCGCATTGTGACCGGAAGCTCTTAGAATATATCCGACGAACTGATGTTCATTATCAGACACAAATATTATATCGGGGAACAGATTTCATATTTTGGTGATAATAAATGTACTATGAAACAAATCGCTCCTCTTCGTCCATTGAGTTTGAGAAGGTTTCAGCGAAATGGTTTGCCAGAGTATTTGGTTTTTCTCTATATGTACGGGCCCATGTGAGATCGAGTTTTTGAATCAGCGGAGGGTGTAATATTCCATTAGTTATTTTCTTGGTGGCTTTCCAGAGCGTATAGTTTGTTGTAGCTGAAGAGCCAAGGTTTTTCAGATATCTATGAAATTTGTCTTCCTTATCCTTCTTTAGCAACATTTTGAGCTCTTTTGTGTATTATGTAGAAGAAGTCGAATCACTAGCCGCAATTATAAGCTTAGCATTGAAGGAAGCTATAGCAATATCCACCTCATCTTTAGTATTTACATAAATAGCAGATAGCACAAGTGGACCATATATGTCTTCTAATAAGACGCAAGTTACTTGAATACCATCCCTTTTAAAATCTTGAGTATCAGTGCATTTGATGGAGTTACGTTTTATTATTGCTGTGTTATCAGGTTGATTAGTGTAAAATATTGAATAGTTCGGTATGGCAATAAAGCTCTTTTTTGTGTGAAATGGGTTTCAGAGACGAAAAATGATTTCAGTTCGAGTGAGTGTTGACTAAAGCAATTAGCATTCCATAGTACAGTCCTCAGTTTACTTTCCTTGTCCATAAAGCTTCGCCAGAAGTACTGTAATAATGTTCATCATGTTTGACACATGAGAAATCAGTTGCTTCATCATGTTTTTGAGGTCTTGCGTTTTATTTGTGGAGTAGGACTAACTGACGACATATTTGCATTATTGGTTGATATGTTTTTATTGCGGGTAATTCTGGACATTACCTTTGAACTAGTGGCTTGGCTCTGCGGTATTGCCTGAGTGTAAGTTATTGAAGGATTTACTGCACTTCTTAAGTTTTCAGAACGTTCAACCTTTTGAGTTTGGTGTTCTTGGGAGGAAACTGCCAAGTGGCGGGAAGTATTTTATTTTTGGCGTTTATAATTTCCTGTGTGATTTTCGCCACACAACGCACATTGAATGGTTTTGCGGTCTTCAGCACATTTGATGCAAACGGTGTTTCTGGTGCAGAAGTTTTTAGTGCGGCCATATTTATGGCAGTTCTCACATTGCGGGAAGGTCTTTTTGTGACGTGGAGGCTCAAAACTTATTTTACAGTTTAAAAAGTGAGTTAAAGAATATATTTCTTTATTATTTAGGTTCGATTCTAGCTCAAGAGAAAACAAGGATAATTGTTTTTAGTACCAATTCAGGTCCGAAAATAGACCTTTCAAATGTTTGCTGTTTTTTCCAGCTGTCTATATGACACCGACATTTCATTGGTGCTCGAAAAATTCTTAAAAGAATGTTTGAAACTTAACTACTTATTTCATAATTCCTGAAGTAAGTAGTTAAGCTTCTCTTTCTCTCATGTCGGATAGCTTCTTCGGGTCCATGAAGCAAAACATCTACAACAATATTAAGATAAATAGGTAATGCATTACACTTTTTAAATGTGTAATTAAAAAAAAAAAACCCATAGTTTTATGCTTACAAAAGTGGTCGAAATCATTACCTTCGAGGAATATAGAAATACTTCCAGAAAAAATTTTGAATAAGTAATTGTTTTTTATTGATTTTTTTTATCTTCTACCTTATTTTCTTTTGTGTTGCAAAGCTTTCCAATCACCTCTGGTAGGTTTTAAATCGCCATCGTAATAAAAAGATACAACAAGCAGTTTAAATAGATGTTGTGTTACACTATGATATTGAATCAAGTTAATATTTCTGTACGAATTTAGCATGATTTGTAATAAAATTTTGCTCATGCTAATTTTGGTTACCAAACATCAGTAAAATGAAAAAAAATAAAAATAATTTTTAATTTTCGGCTCATCTGGGATTCGAACTCCGACCTCTTGGCTTAATAGTTTTCGGTGGTATGCTACAAACATTAGTTACTAAAAATAGATTGTTATTTAAAGTAATTTATAAACATATTATTATTTATTTTGTGTAAAAGATGTATTTATAGTTTCCGATTTTAGCTAATGCTTGATCAAAATTCATTACTTTGATGCACCTTAGTGCCTATTTCTCAAATAAACTTAGGGATATCAAAGTTCATATATGTATGTACGACCTGATATTACACATTTATATAGAAAAGCTTCTAATTACACTTTGGTAAAGGGTATTTAAGATTCGGCACAGTGGAATATAGAACTCTTACTTGTTATTGGTGTATTTATGTATACAGTTGATTCTATTGTTGTTGCTGACGCTGTCGTTACTTGGGACGATTACGTTGTTTGGTTATTGTTAATGTTGGTGGGAATATTACTTGTGTATTATTTGTTGGAGTTAAGCATTGAGAACTCCAAGAAAGCGGTGTTAAAGTGCAATCTGAAGCAATTGTAGAAGCAGTTTTCGCTGGAAGGGTGTTTAAATACATTGTCGAACTTTGATTGTTTGTGTTTTTTTTCATTTGCTATTTTTACAACAATGCTTTTTTTTGCTTGATGAGCGTAGGAGATGAGTTCTCCTACGGGGTAGAACAGTCAATCGGTAGCTTTCTATTCAATTTTTTATCATGTATTTTCTCTTTATTTTGTCTTAAGAAGAAAAAAAAAAAACAACAACATTAGCAATAGATTTTTAATGATTTTAGGGTTTTTTTCACTTTCTTTTTGATTAAAATCAATTTTTTTTTTTTCTGTTTCACTACGAAGCTAAAAACATGTCCACACTCTTTGAAGTTTACTCTGACAAAAAAGTATATTCTATGCTCATAAGATTATTTATTTACTTACAAAATTAATGCAAAAGCATGATGATTTTTTCAATGTAAATTATTGCAGTAATTTACTTCCCGTTCCTCAATGTCGCGACAAAAAATATAAGCGATCGAAATGTAGTCGCGCGATTTTGAATCAATTTGAGATCCTCTATTTCGATAGCTTGCGTTCGCATGAGCTTACGTTATAAAATTTTTGGCGTTTTCTTCACAGATATGCCAGAGCCGTAAATTAAAGTTTTACTTTATTTTTTTATTGAAGTATTGACAAAAATTACTAAATTGTTCTTGTGTAAATACAACGCTTCTTAAAACTGGTCAGCTGTATCTGACAAGCCAAAGCAAATACACATAGATAAATGTGTTTAAGCTGGTTTTACATTTTACCAATTTTTCGTAGTTTTGCATCACTTTCTGAGACTGCTTATCGTTTTTAAAAAGTAAATTTTGTGTATTTTCCGTTAGTTACAAATTGTTTGCGAATTTTCGCGCTTCTACATCAGTCTTGTTTTTTTCTAACAGTTATGCTTGTATTCAAAACAATTAAATTATTTATTATATGTATGTGTTTTATTTGAAAATTTCCATACAAAAATTTTTTAATTTGGATATGAAATAGATATTATTTTTTTTTGAATATAAGCATTAATGTTTAATAAGCCTTTCTGAAACAACAATTTCAAATTATTAAAAAAAAATCAATTAAATATTATTATCCACTACATATCCTCATTATTTCTTATTGCATAAAGAAACAATGTTTGTTTCTGTTATCAATTTCTTCATCATACTCTTCACAACAAGTATTGAAAATAAATATATGACCAGTTTCAATAGAAAAATCGATTAAGTCACTTTGTAAGCTGTCGAAATCAAATTTGTGTGGAAACCTCTTTGGCGTGGAAAATGTTTTTTAGTGCCAAACTGTTTGTGTATCATGACATGTGTTTGGTATTGAAAGTTAGTAAAATCGGTTTACGAACCGCCAAGATATGTATATGAAAAATTGTTTTAGTTTTGCAAAAATTTTTGAAATTTTCTTTGTTTGCTCCAAATTTAGATAAATAGTTAATTAGACGATAAATAGGTAAAAATTTAGATTTTTAGATATCGGTTCATATATGTATATCCGATATGTGGGGAAAACCGGTTTTGTAAAAAAATTTCACATATAAGCAAGCTAAATCAATTGTGGATCCCAAAAAGTGAATCTGGTTATAGAAAAGCCTAGTTACAAACTTTTTTCGCGATATCGCTTCATATATACCCGAAATACATATACGAGCCAAAGTATGAATCTGGTGGCAAAATGGAATACTTGTAGTGAAAAGTTTGTTTCTGATACGTAGCGAAAAATGAGCATTTTTAGGAAGCGAAATCAATTTTTTATGCGAAAAAGGGTGATTCCCTTTTATCACAAAAAACATCTCTCTCAATTGTGAGGCAGTAAAAACCGAACTCAAGTCTGACAAAGTTACACCTAAGTCTGTTTTTACACGGTCTTTTTGTACACGGTTTTGATATAACACGGTTTGAAAATTAAATATTTTTAATTTTTTTACACGATATAATTCCATTTAGCACGATTTGAAATTTTATGACTTAAATTTTTTTTGTCAAATTTAATTTTTGCGAAGTATGTTCATATCACAAAAAAGTATTTATGAAAGAAAAAAGTCTGAAACCATCGATAGTATCGATAGTTTGCGAGCACTAGCTTAAAGATTTAAGTGAATTCCCCTTTAGCGCGTACAAACAATTTTTACTGGTCAAAGCAAATGTGAATAGCACTAATTTATGTGCATACAATAAAATTTAATGGTCAGAGCAATTGAAACGTGTTAATAATTTGTGAACTGTCAATGCAATAAGACGTGTTTGGTAAAGAAATTTTTTGCAGACAAATTTGATTTTCCATTAAATATAATTTTAACGCATTAAGATAAAAGGTAAGCCAAAAAATATTTTTTTCGCTAATTTTAATAGGTTTTAGAGATTAGGAACAAATCACCCATTTTTGTATAAGATCAATGTCTTTTTTTACACGGTTTTTTTTTACACGGCTTCTTCTGGAACCAATCTACCGTGTAAAAACAGACTTAGGTGTATTAACAATAGTAAATAAATTTTAAAAGGAAAATAAATAGAAAATAAAAACAATTAAAGATTCCTGACGATGCATCGCGATGTTAACAAATTGTTAGCGAAATATCGAATAATAAAGAAAGAAAAATATAAAGACCTAAACCTTTAAAAATTAGTGTTGTCAATTTTAAAATGAAATAGGATAGAAATTGGTAAATAAATAACAAAGAAAAATATCTTTTTTCATTTTTGAACACAAAATCAAGTTAAATTAAAGCGAAAATCGTATAGTGCAAAATCACCACCGAAAAACACGAAATTAATCCTGTTTTCTACCAGCATACGAATGATTAAAAAAATTTTGAGATATCGCTGCCTATCGATTACATTTACATAGTATTGATTTCACTTTTCATTATATTTATTATATGTAGATGGATCTTAAGTTTCTCTCAACAAAATTGTATCAGGTGTAAATTTTAAGATATCACACATGTGTGAACATAAACAAAGCTGAGTATATCATTATAGCCCGGCATGCTTATCTGCAATAACTTATACTAGTTCATAGTGTGGTGCTAAACTTTAAACGACAATATAAATGTATAATAAATTTTAAATTATTAAGAAAATCTTGTCTGCTTTGTACAAAAATGTTCAATGTCAGATTCAAAAAAATGTATCCTTAATAAAGTAGATGCAACTCAATGCGTATGCATTGAGAATTTTGCCAAGCTGTCAGAAAGTTAAATTCGAAAACAAAAAATCTCCTGTACTTTAAAATTGGACAAATGAGAGTATTTGTGAGAGAACATTACACTTCTTCTTCCTGCACGAAACAGCCCTTACTTTTTCTTCAGTCTAGTTTGGGCAAGTAGTTCAGCTGTCAGCTTTTTCCAGAGAATAAACAATAACAGAGAAGAAATAAATGTTTTGCGGAAACTATTGGAAAAATTGGAAATTATTGTGAAAAAATCATTTTAAGGCAGTCTCTAAGACATTGTTTATTCTCTACAAAATTGTTGATTGTTTTATATTTACATTTACGAATTCATTTATGTATATAAAGTTATGAGTTCTGGTGTGTTTGTAAAAAGTTTTATGCATTTCATTACTTTTAATTGTTTGGAGAAAACTTTTTTAATAATAATATATATAAAATACATAAATATTATATTGTATAAATTAAGCTGTCAGAACGATGTTGCTGTGGCGGTTTCGGGAAAATGTCCTGAAATCCTCTCACAACAGATGCAAATGGCACTGACGATCATAAGTGGATGGAGCACCAACAGTGGTCTCAGTGTAAGACTGCAGAAAACAGAGCTTGTCGAAGGGTCATTGGTAAGAACTGGGGAATAAGCCCCAGAAACTTATATTGGCTCTTCGGCACGGTTGTGAAGCCCATACTGGTATATGGGTCGCTTGTATGGTGGAAAGCGCTGGAAAAGTCCACCTATTGCAAGATCTTCGAAAGGATTTTGCGTACATCGGCCTTGATGGTAGCTGGAGCATCCGGCTCTACATCATATAAGGCGCTATTTACTATGCTACATTGCATACCAGCCGATCTTATGGTCAAGGAAACTGCTATGAATTCGGAAACACGGTTAAAGGCAGGTGGCATGTGGAAAGATGCTGTCTTAGAGCACGCCTCGACAATTGGAAGGATGACTGACCTTCCGGATAGCATAGACCACTGATCGATAGACCGGCCCCAATGATCGATAAAGTTCTGTCGAATGCGTCCTTAGATAGTGTCAAATTAGATCAATTAGAGGACGTATTCATGGTATTTACGGATGGTTCCAGGTCGAGAAGTGGGGCTGGGGGGTGGTATTTACATCTCCCGATTTCAACGGAGGATCAGCTATGAGCTACGAGATGAGTGTAGCGTCATTCAGGCCGAAGTTGCGGCGATAAGAAGGGCGGTAAACTGGATGAGGTACCATAGGATATACGGGGAGAATATCATTATCTGTATTGACAGCAAGGCCGCCATTAACACGCTTGCGGGTGTTTATTCAACAGCTCGATTGGCTCAGGAATGCCGGGTATCTCTAAACGAGATAGCGAGACATTCTGACATGGAGTTTCGCTGGATACCTGGACACAACGGTGTGTCCGGAAATGAAATAGCGGATGAACTGGCAAGATCTGGTACTCGCCTTCAACAGGAGGATATGGACGAATTCGTCGGTGTTCCCCTTAATAGTTGCAAGCAGCTAATACAACGACAGCTGCTAAGAACAGCGCAGGAAAGGTGGTCGAACGAGATAAGCTGTCGAATAACTGGGCTTACATGGCCCAGTTATGATTATAGGAGAACTCTGGCCTTGGCTCAACACCCTTGTGGCTGTTCTAACGGGGCACTGTCACATGGGAACACATGCGAGAAGACTAAATCTTTCATATAATGATTTCTGCAGAGGCTGCAGAGATGAGGAAGAGGAGGAGAGTGTCGAACACTTTCTCTGTCGATGCCCGGCTCTCTCTGACAAGAGAGCAAATTACTTAGGCAGACCGACACTGAAAGGATTGGATAGGCTGGACTCTTTCATCCGTTCAGCGGGCTGGTTCAGGTAGGAACCAGCGAGGGGTATGTAGGGATATCTCTCTACAGCCTATTCGGGTATCACAACGGGAACTTTTCTAGGACCCAAGTGAGCCGGTCTCATGACTTGGCAGCCCGCGTAACATAACATAAGAAGCTGTCAGAACCCTGACGCCTTCTTTTGTGGTAAAATAATTCTTTTTATTCGCATACTTTTGTGCATTTTTGTTTCTTGTTGAGAGAAATTATAGCTTACTCTTTACATTAGCGAACTTTGCCAAAAAAGTAAAAAAACAGAGCTAATAAGTCCTATGCATGAAGTCTTAATTTTATTTTTCAGTAGAAACCAACAACAACTTGTCAAATATTTTAAAACATTTTATTCAATTTCGTTTTAAAGAATGGCAATGAATTCTGAATTAAAAAATTGTGGAAAGTTCGAGATTTTCCGAACAAAATTAGTTCCCCTTTTCAAAAACAGGAAATAAGAAATACTTTTTCATGAACAGAAATTTTTTCGGAACAAATTGGTGAACCTCTAGCTGTATGATTTGCACAAAGTCACTCTAAATCAGAAAAAAGAGACGAGTCCAAGATGTATGCAGTTTTACTAAAACATTATATTTTTCAACCTTTCTATTTTCGGGTACTTGTTAAAAATTAAAAAAAGGTATTTCAGCTGATTTTATATGGTAAACACTATTTAAAACATTATGCCAATTAACGGTTTCAGTTTATGTACTTTAAATTCACTATTTAAGCGAATCAAATAAGGAAAACATTGCTGTGACAATACTACAAATGAAGACATCGGTGTTTGCAGTTGTTAATTTTTGTTTTATCTTCTGCACGATGTATAAACTCCCATATATGTATGTATATTGTGCAATTTGGTCATGCCAAATCGTTAACAAGACAGGTGAAGTAATTTGCACGTACATATGCATGCCAACAATTGTCAGGGGAAAATATTTGCTTGAAGCGAGCGCTTCGAAAAATGAATGCAAATACCCTACTCCCCAGACATCACAAGCATTTTTCATTTTATTTTTCCTCTGTTGCATTACCTGCACACATACATAAATGATAAAAGAAAAATACGCAAATTCGCTTGCAATTTGTATACTTTTGTATGTGTATTCAGGACATAAAATTATTTATTTATTTATGAATACGTGGATATAAAAACAATTAATATATTTATGTATGTACGTTATTGTCTTTCAACTTAGCAATCGATAATGTGCCATCGATTTTTCGATAGCTTCTGAGGCATATCAAAAGACCAATTTCGAGGAGTCATACATTTGACTCCTCCATGGCACCCTCACTTGCACTAACTGTCACACCGCCTTAAGGGCAATTCAGACTATTATACAAGTAAATACTTTTATCGAGTTTTGTGAGATGAAAGTATAATTAGATTTCTTGCGACTGTCAAAAAGTCTTATGTAAATTACATTTTACATTCGCACCATCACACTTCAAATAAAATAAAAAATTTGAGTGGAAAAGAAAACAGCTCTTGCATATGTATGTACATACGTTAATCATAAATACCATGATACAACTAACAAGGTAGCCTTTTCGCTACAATAAGAACAACTTCAATAAAAATAACATGCATTTTGTTTTTGTACAACTTATGCAAACTGTCAAAAAGACGCCACTTCTACATTTACAGAAGATAGATGCACTGAGGTTACGCGGATTAGCTATCTCGTTTCGGCTGCCTTTCATCTCTGCAATCTCTTGACAACCTAAAGTAGTCAGTTGATTAACGGTTTAGCTGACGAGGCTACCTTGTTAATTGTATCAAGATACATACGTTTAATCACAGAATAAACGTGCCAACATACAACTTTACACGGCGGCAGAAGAGCAATTTCATGTTGGCGGTGGACGTGCTGGCGCTAAAAAATATTCAGCAGCTAAAATAATAGTTATGTAAAACAGAACCGAATTGAATAACAAAAAAAAAAAAATATTTTATCTTCTAAATACAGCTATAGCAAAATACATTTGTATACGGTAACCAAATTCCAAATTTCGAACCCTTGCATAACGAAATCAAATACCATCAGTGACGGCATGCCATCGGCTGTGAAACAACTGGCTAGTCAATTTTTCAACAGCTGCTTGTGTTAAAAAAACAACCCTGATCGAATGAAATGTATTATCGTTTAGAAAATTTTCAAAAAACGGTGAAGTCTTATGGGATGTAAATTTTTTATCGTATTATTTCTCGTTTTCATAACACATTGCATTCACACCATCACACTTGCACGTATTATTTGAATTTTTGGCAGATATTAATACACAGTATAATATTCTCAATTGCCCTTTAGGAGGCTCTCAAACAAACAAACAAAAATTTGAATCGATTCCGTCGTAAGGGGTTTTTTTTTTAATATGTATGTCGATGTTTATGTTTTATTCTAAAACCTAGTATATCAATGGCACAATATCGACAACTTTTTGTCCAAAGAAATGGACATATGTACAAGGTCTAATCAAAATATAACCGTTATTTTAAATTTTTTCCAAAAAATTGGGGGTGACATAAAATCCAATCCTATCGGAATTGGATTTAAATCCGACATAAGCTATTACTTTGCTATCATGAAATGCAATGTATTTGGTTTTTGTTTGAACTACACATTAATTAACTGTTCGTATAAAAAATGGCTACAATTCGATTTCATAACACCAAAGTAATTCTTTGCCGATTTCAAATCCGATTCCACTAAGATCGGATTCTATGACACCCACAAATATTTATTTATTCATCAATAACTATCTTGTCCCCTTCAAAATAATTCCCCTCAGCTATAATACACTTATGCCAGCGATTTTTCTAATCCTCGAAACACTTCTGAAACGCGCTTTTTAGTATCGCCAACAGCTCCCGTTTCGATTTTTCTTTTATATCCTCAATCGTACCAAAACGCTTTCCTTTCATCGGTGCCTTCAGTTTTGGGAAGAGGAAAAAGTCAGCGGGGGCCAAGTCCGATGAATGCGGTGGTTGATGCATTATAGCGGTTTTGTTTTTTTTTTTTTTTTTTTGGTAAAAAAAATCACGCACAAACATCGATGTATGAGCTGGTGCGATATCATGGTGCAAAATCCATGATTGATCCAGGACGAGCATCGTCAGTGACATCTTGGCTTTCTTAAACCGGTTATGCCACAATTGAACTTGTGTTCTGCTCATAGTAGACTCGCCCAACCTCACATTCAACATTTCAAGCGTTCTTGCTCATTTCGAATAGTAACAAATCGAAGAGCACACAGAAACACGACATACATTTTCATCTGTCGAAAACAAACTGACAATCCAAAACGTCTGATATTGCCAACATATATAACAGACATGTGTGCCGACGTAACAGAAAAAATGCGAAAATCGAACATATGTACGTAATTCACGAAATTTAGAAATAACAGTTATTTTTATCAGATTTCGTACATGCATAAATGCAAACATATGTACCTACATACATAAATCTGTTCGAAAAATTCTGCGATATATGTATCTGCGATATATATATATATATATATATATATATATATATATATATATATATATATATATATATATATATATATATATATATATATATATATATATATATATATATATATATATATATATATACAGTCAAAGCCCGGTATAACGAATAGTCAGTTTAACGAATATCCGATATAACTAACGGCCAAATTTTTACATTAACTACCTTATATAGCGAATGGCAAAAAAAAATTAATCTCGATTTAACGAATGACAAAGCAAAATAAAAAAAATCGTTACAGAACCGTTGGATTTGTGTGTATTTTTGCTTCTTTGCTTTGTATTGAAAAAACACGTGTGATGCGTTGGTTTTTTCGTTAAAGTTTCAGCAGTTTTGTTTGGTGTATTGTGAAAACAAGATGTCAAATCGAAAAAGAATCTCTTTTGATAAAAAATTAAAGATTTTGGAAGAATGCAAGAAAAGTGTAAATCTTTCAGTAATATCACAAAAATATGGAACACCAAAATCTTCAATATGTACCCTAAAAAAGAACGAACAGAAAATTGTGGAAAATTTAAAAATTATAAACAATGGGACAAAAAATCGGCGATCTCTTAAAAAAGGTGAATTTCCCAGAATGGAAAAGGCTCTCTTCGATTGGTTTTTAAATCAAAGAAATAAACATATACCCGTGAATGGAGTGATTTTAAAAGCAAAGGCATTAGAAATCCATAATCAAATTTACGGCTCCGATTTTCACGCAAGTGATGGCTGGCTATCACGTTTTAAGAACAGATATGGAATCAGATTGCTGAAACAAACTGGGGAAAAACTTTCAGCACGACAAGATTTAGTGGAACCTTTTAAAACTCATTTCCATAACTTATTAAGTGAAGAGAATTTAACAAAAGATGCGATTTTTAATGCGGATGAGACCGGTTTATATTGAAAATTGCTGCCTGATAAGACATTTGTCCATGCAGGAGAATCCAGTGCTCCTGGTAGGAAGCTATCAAAGGAAAAGGTAACAGTTCTTTTATGTGCAAATGCATCCGGTTCAAAAAAACTAAAACCGCTCTTAATTGGTAAAGCAAAGAAACCTCGTTCATTTAAAAACAGGGTTATTCCAACAAATTACACCCACTCAAAAAATGCGTGGATGAATTCGGCAATTTTTAAAATGTGGTTTTTTTAAATGTTTGTTCCAGAGGTGGGTCCTTTGCTTAGATGTATTTTTTTGTGACAGTGGTTTATTTTGTTTTTAATTTTTTCTAAGGTTGAACAATTTTTGGAAAGCAACAATTTACCCATAAGAGCACTTCTTATCCTTGAAAATGCACCAAGTCATCCGCCCGCAGAGGAGCTGGTCAAATCAACCAAAGACGGAAAAATATGGACGCTTTATTTACCACCTAACGTAACACCTTTAATACAACCGATGGACCAAAATGCAATCCGCATTTTAAAAATGCATTACAGGAATCATTTACTCAGTAAAATTGTTTCATCAAAAACAGAAATTGTAGTTGATTTTTTAAAAAATCTGAATTTGTACGAAGCAGCGTACATGATCGATTTGGCTTGGAAAAAAATAAAAAAAGAGTGTTTAAAAAATTGTTGGAATAAAATTATGTCATCAGATAGCGACAATTTTGACGAAGAAGATGAAATTCCTTTGTCCCGGCTAGGTCAACTGGAAGATGTCGAGTGTATGAGACGTGGTGTGCGTTTACTAAGCACTGTTCTTCCAAATGTATGTTTTATGTGATTAATTGAAGAATTTATTATCCATATCTATAATTTTAGATAACCTTTAATGTAGAAGATGTAAGCAATTGGAATGAGGATATCATTGAAGATGCCAACATCGAAGATGAAGAAAATGAATGTGGCGTTATTCCTGTCGAGTCAGAGGAACTAAAAATTAAACATTCAGACGCAGTCTAAGGGTTTGAAACGTGTAAAACGTGGTTTGACCAGAATAGAATAGATGTTTCAAAATCTCTTATATTAAGAGAGTTACAAGAAGAAGCAATACAAAAAGGATTGCAAAGTACGTTTAAACAATCGTTCATAACAGATTTCTTAAGAAATGAATAACATGAATGAAATCCAATAATAAATATGTATATGACTATGAACATAGTAAATGCACCTACATACGTAAATTTAATTTTGTTATGAAAACATATACATATAAATAAAATAAATAAACGTAAAAATATGAACTGAGGTTTTATTTATACACTAAATTATACAATTAAATTTTGATATTTTTAAAATCGTATAACGTTTTTAAGAAAATTTGAAGATAAAAAATTACTGTTCCATATAACGAATATCTCGGTATAACGAAAGGGCTGAACATTATATCATTCGTTAAACCGGGCTTTGACTGTATATATATATATTACTTTAGAAGGAGCCTTAGTATTATTTTTGGACTTGGGATTATCAAAAGGAAAAGTATTCTATCTTACGAAAGTCTTTGAAGCATCATAATGTTAATATACTTCCTTCATACAATCAAACTAGTATTGCAAAAAAAGAAGCGATTCCCATTGGCTTACAGATAACTGAAATATCAGCAGAGGTAACACTTCAATATTTAATGGATCATACAGCAAGACGTCTAATTCAAAGTTTACCTGAAGGACAAGCAGAACTACTTCCGGATATACTCACATTACTCAATAAATGGGGTTGTGATGGATCATCCGGTCAAAGCGCCTACAAGCAATCAATAAATATATAATAAAAAATAAATCCTAGTCCAGCATCAGTTCATTTTTGCCGTCCAATACTATTCCAATATTCAAAGGAGTCTTCAGAAGTTATCAAGTCTACACTGAGCAATATCAAAGATAAAATTAATAAACTTAACCCTCCTGTTTTTGAAATAAGGAACGGGAAAATTGTTACTGTCAATCATACATTTTTTCTTACAATGATTGATGGTAAAGTCTTGAATGAAATTATAAATACCTCGTCAACTTTAAAATGTTCTATTTACAAAACAGCGCAGAAATACTTTCAAAATTTAAACGATTCAACCAGTGATGAGAACAACTGCGAACATGAGATTTCGCCATTGCATGCTAGAATTAGGTGTATTGAGTTCATTTTGAAGCTAACATATATAATTCCACGGGTGGGAGAAACTTTTAAAGAGAATGCACCACCAAAGGAAAAACAGATGATAAGAAAAAAAGTCATACAAGAAGAAGTTTTTAAAAAACTTGGACTAAAAGTAGACTATCCAAAATATGGATATGGAAATACAAATGATGGCAATACGGCGAGATCATTTTTTAATAATGATGAAATTACTGCTCAAATTACTTGTGTGGATATGAATATTATTAAAAGGTTTGCCGTTATTCTTAATGTACTAAACTGTAAAGAAAAGGTCAATGGATCAAAATTTGAAGAATATGCCTCAAAAAGTTCCCAACTTTTAACCCAAATGTATCCGGAAAAGAACTTGCCCCCACAGTACACAAAATTTTGGCACATGGGAAACACGAACACTTGCAAGATTTCACGCATTAGAGAAAATGAAGATCTCTTCAATATATTGCTTTCATCATCAGATCCGCTCATTTCATCACAAAGATATGTTAGATCACAAAAGGATTTGGTAAAAAATAACTTTAGTTCTGAAATGCTAAGTTTATTAGATATTGCTCCCAGTATATGTAGATGAATACCTTGTAAAAACTAACCAGTAAAGAGTTCATATAACGAAAATATTTTACCATCATTAAAAGTTCAAAAAAACGGTATTATATCAAATAATACAAAAAATATTTATAGCTTAGTCACTAACATTAAAAATATTTCAATAATATAAATCTTTAACCCCAATAAGAATTTCAATTAAAATTAAAAATATAAAATTTGTACCAAAACTATTTTTTTTTTATTTGACTGTAATTTATGCAACACCCTGTACTTATTGGAACACATGCGGTATACAGTTTAAAAGCAGGAGATGTTTTCTTTTATTGGTTTTTTGAATTTTTAAAATATCTCCATTACTGCAAAAGTTATGATTTTTGCAACGGAAAAAGTCAAAACGAGCCACTGTGCGACGTTGCGAACGGTCAGCTGGCTTCAGTTGTTGTGTGAGCTGGACTTTATATGGATGTAGGTGTAGTGGCTCAGCTGTTTTTGATTTAACTACGATCAAATCATAAGCACAAACAATTTTGCAAAAAGCAAACTGTGTACAAAAAAGACATTTTGATTCTATACAAATCAGTTCGAGTAAAATGTTGCAAAAGAGCTTATACTTGTTCTGGCATTTTTTTCATGAGCACAAAAAGCAAACAAGCATAAATTTGATGTAATGCTTGTTTGAGCTGTGCCTTAAATTCAACTTTAGTAAATATGTTGGCTCGATCATACTTGTTGCAGTTGTCTGGTGTAGATCTAAATCAGGGGTGCCCAAAATCTTCTTATGGAAGCGCAAACACCAATACGTATACACTTTATTGACGCACACAAAGAAAAACATAACAAAAAATGATTTCTTCAAGTGTTTCATACTCACGAAATCATAAAAAAAAACAAAATCATGAAAACAAAAAAACAAAAAACAACAAAATTTACGCTTGGCACCAATGTGTACCAACAAAGCCTGCGTTCGTATTGCTGTGCATATGAAAGTGTTGTTGCTTCCCTGCCGGCAACTCAGTTAACTAGTAATGAATTATAAGCTAACTTTTTTAAAACTGGTGGTGGTTGACACTTAGATTATTTTCAATGGAGATGACTGACTATTTTAACATTACGATGTCCTAGGAGGTAGTGAATTGTCCGACGCTGCATTACTTTTCAACTAACTTAAAGTTAGCTACTTCAAAGTCAGTAGCCACAGAAAAAAATGTACAAATCAAGGCTGATTTTACATTTCTCGGTGGTAATATTATATTTTATTAAATTAAATTTCATCCTATTTTTTTTTTTTTTTTTTTTGTTAGCCTCTGGTGGGATTTGAACCACTAATCCTCAAGACTGGTGAGCAGCCAACTTAACCCATTCAGCCATCGCAACATTTAAAACGAATGCGACAATAGGCAATTTAATTCAAGAGTTATTTACCGTGTATGTGTGTATGTTAGTATTTGAATTTTGGGTGAACTCTGCACTACGTTTCGATTGTATTGTAGCTAATTTGAAGCTAGTCCATTAAAGTTAACGTAAAGTTAATTATTTTAGTAGTCGACTACCAATTTGCTGGCAGGGTTTGAACTTGGGGTATGTGTGTATGTGTGTATTTCATACAATGAGTTGTGTATACATATTAGAATGCTCAGCCAATGCTTCGCGCTTTTACAAAAACAAAAGCGTACCAAGCGTATAGGCCGTGGGCATCCCTGATCTAATTCATAGATGCCCAGTAGTAGCTGATATCAGCAAATTAAACTCACACGTATTATTACGCTCTTTTGTTTGATCGTCAATCAACCAATAGAAAATCACCACGTTGAGTGGGAGAGACAAACTACACTTGCAGAAATACTGTGTCTTATTAATGCGATATATTAATGATGTCAGCCGAAAAGTATTTTATGTTACAAAATGCTTCTGATGACATGCAATGTTTTATTTGTCATAAGATATTTAAAAAAACTAAGAAATATAATTTAAAAAAAGCATTTTGAAGCTGTTCACAAAGACATGAACAAAATGGATAGCAAATTGTTTTCTTCCAGTGTTATTTCGTCACTCTCACCAATACTACTACCATGGGCATCTATGATCTAAATGCAAAATATGCCATAATATGCAGTTAGGCAGTCCTAATACTGAGAACGACGAGGAATCGACCGACACCTTCGGGTTTGCGGCAACACTTCGACTTACAGCAGCGATATTTTCAGCGGCACGAGCGAAACAATGACGCACAGGCCCTACATTATTTCTTATTTCTTCACAATTTCGACAATTGCTTACGTAGTTGGACGATTATGTGAACCATAATCTCATCTTAAAGCACGATATGTGGCTGTAGCAAAATCACCATTTTTGTAGTATATTTCGATAATTTTTATGCGTTGTGTGACAGTTAAGCGATCCAGTTTCGTTAATGTCAGACTTTCAACTGAGAAGCAAAAAAATTGGTTTAATAACATAGTTTGAGAGATGTCGAATTCCAGTCCTATACTTCTGAAACCACGAAATGGATAACCTGTTATCATTTTGGGTCTAAAGCCAAATCTTTTATTAATTATTGTTTTCTGTCTTTTTCAACCGCCTATATGCCGCCGATATTTCCTTCTTTTAATAAAAAAACAACTGCTGTACGGAAAGCTTTACATTAAATTTGCAAATGAAAAGATGTTGCCATACTTTTGATGTAATTGAATGCGAACACTTATTTACGACTGAAAAACTGACACTGCATTTAACATTGTATAGAAATTAATTAAGATATTTTACTAATGGGACACTGCTTTGCAAAAAGTACCAGCTTTTCAGCCAGTCTGATATTATTTATTTTTCACTGTCACTTTTCCTAGAATAATTTAAAGATTGGCATGCTTTTTGGATGTATTTCTGTACGAGGCTTGTGCTTTGCATAACGTAATCAAATCAGAATTTTTTAATTATCATATTTACGGGCTGTTTTTAGCTTACGAACCTAATCTTATACAAGATATAGGCTCCCTAAATTTTCCATATATTTTAGTTATTCTGATCGCTTGAATTGTTAAAGTAAATGACTACCACGAATTGTAAAAAAAAAATCATTCATTTTAATAACCAGACAACAGAGAAAAAATATGTAATAAAAAAGAGAGCTTGAATAAATATCATTTACAACGACAAACAACAAAGTTTTTTATTAAACCTCTCTACTCCAACCAATTAAAAGTTTGTTTCCTTTCGTGTAATTATATTTATTATTCGTGCAACTGTTATTATTTTTCAATGCTGAAGTTGTTTTTTTTTCATGTATGAGATGGTGACGAAATATCGCAGAAGTTTTATTCATGTTTTTAATGAATCTAAAATGGGAAAAAAACACACACACAATTTGAGAAAAATATTCACACATTTAAGGCGGAAGCGGATGCATAGAAACTAGAGTAGAAAGGGAGAGAGAGGGAGAGAAAGAGAGACAGAGAAAGATAAAACAAGAGAAGCAAACAAATCATGCACTTCGCGACATTCTGGAATATTTTCTTCTGGGCTGCAATATTTATTTAAGGTGCCTACATTTGTAAAACATACATATATTTGTACACACATATGGCACGCATGCTTTTAAAGGAGAGTTTAAAGTCTGTACACGAAAAATTATCAAAGATGTTAAAACAAGTAATAAGACTATCGGGTCTGTTCTAGAATCCGAATTCACTCTAAAGTGGATTACTTTAGAATTTTTGGTGTTCTGCAATCCGAATCCCCATGTTTATATTCGTTATCAATTAGAGTATTACAGGGTGAGTGAAAGTAAATAGAATCGGCTCTTATTCATACAAGTGATAACTTTTTGAATAAAAACTAAATTTTCTCTTTTAATTTGAAGTGTTTTTTTAAATTAAATATAATAAAAAATAATAGACATCTAATTACAAAAACCAGAACAGGACTCAGAACATAATATCTTATTTTTTTACATTAATGATTTTTCATTCTTTTTTATAAAAAACTAAAAAAACCAAAAAAAATTTTATGTTAAAAACGTTATTATGTATAAAATAATTATTAACATTAGTATAGATATATATAATTGTATAGATAATAAGTATGTATGTAAAGCCTATTTATGAATGTAAAACCCTTTTTATTTTTCATTTAGTTTGTCATTAAGATTTGTTTTGAAATTTGAAAATTTATAAAATAATAGAAAACACATTTTCCTGAAGAAGATACACAAAGGCGTATCGAAATATCGAAAAAATTTAAAAAGTAATTTAATATAAATGAAAAAATTTATCAATAAATAAAAAATATATTTATTGAGAATTGAGTGACCTGAAGCTCATTTATAAAATCTAACAAAGCTAAATAAAAAGGTCGAAGAACGAGTATCCAGAACATATAATAAAAAAAATAGAATTTACACACATTTACTAATAATAAACCTTTTCTTTAATTTCTTTAAAAAATTTTTTATGTTTTGTCAAATGGCACTTGCGCAAAACAAAAATACAAAAAGTTTGCTTATGTTCGAAAACACGAACTTGCCCTACATATTAAAGTGTGATATGCCAATGTTTTTGGGCTAATGCTTAATGCAATCAGAATTTATTGAAAAAGAAAAATTGACATTTTAAAAGAAATTATAATAATTTAAGTTTAATTTAAGCAATATTTATGTATATTAATATGATTGTATGTAGTGGTCAAATTCCATTGTAGTAGTCCGGCAATACATTCTTTTTACAACATATGGTTGTCAAAGATTTTAGTTCATGTGCTCATAGCCGGCAAACTGCCGCGCCGGTAATTTCAAAACCTTACACCCGTCGCGGTCAAGAGCGACTGATTGCTGCTTGCGGTAGAGCTGCTTTCTCAGAATAATCTATTAATGCTTTAGTTTTTGTCCTATTTTAACTTAATTTTTAAATTTTTCTGCCTGATTGTAAAAACATTGTTTAGACGGTCGTCAACCGTTGGTTTTTGGTTTGCCGCCGGCGACTATTTGTATGTTAAGGTGGGATCACACGATTGCCGCAATGCACCAATTTTACACAATTTTTATTGGGCTGAATTGGTGCATAATATAAAATGTGTCCCAATCAAATTCTCTGCAATCACATGATTGTCACATTTTACTGAAATTTTATTGTCGCAAATTGGCGCAGATGAATTTAGTACCAATAATTGCCGCATTATAGTCACACGATTGTTATATTATACGGCAACTCTGAGAAACAGCTGTTGTAGCTGATGACAAACTTTGTTTTCCCAAAAAAAAAAAAAAAAAAAAATTAATTAAATGTTAAAAATATGGTTCATTAAAAAGAGAGAAAATTGCTTCGGCTATTATTATAACGTTGTGCGGGCTGAAAAAGCAAAAAATGAATAGTAACAACAATTGAATTTTACTGATTGAAAAGCAGAAATCATGTTTGGAAGACGCGTTTAAACAATTTGGAAACTAAATAAATGTATACATATGTATGTATGTAGATTATTGGCGGGCATTGTCTTCTTTGGTTGCCGCATGAGAACACAATAAATATTGGTGCATTTTTAGAATTTTTATTGGTGATTAGTTGTATGTCAAGTGTTCACACGGTTGTCGCATCAGGGTTGTATTTGATTGAGACAAATAGGAACAACATTCGTTTTGGTTGCCGCATGAGCCAATAAATTGTGCTATCACACGATTGGCACACAAAATGTAACAAAAATTGGTGCATTGCGGCAATCGTATGATCCCACCTTTAAGCTATCATTTATCATCGGCTTCGTTCTCTGATAGTTCTTTTCAAAACATAAAAACCTGTTGTTTATGTATTTGACATTTAGAATTTTTGTTCGAACAGAAACTTCGAATGTCTAAAAATATGCTGAATTGAGAACACCAATTTATGAATTATGCGGATTTAAAAAATTTTGCTAAATCAATCCGAATCGGGTTCTAGAACAGACCCGTATATTCAGCTATTCCGAACCTCAATTACTCTTTACGAAAGTCACTTTGATGTATACACTTCACATAAAAGCATTTGGTTGAAAATAAATTTATTTTCGGAGAAAACTCTTTTAAGATCTGTAGTTATAAAAACCAGATCAATAGACCTTACAGATGTTTTCTGTCTTCTTCTGCCGCCGACATTTTGTTGATGCTAACCCACTCAAAAAATTCTTAAAAGAAAAATTCTTGAAAGAATGTTTGAAATTTAACCCAATGAAAATTCAGAAATGTTCAAACAAACCTTTAACATTTCTGATTCTCATTTTGTTCGTGGGAATTATGGAATAAGTAGTTGAGTTTCAAACATTCTTTTAAGAATTTTTCGAGTCTACTGATGACTTGATTAGCACCAATGAAATGTCGGCGGTATATAGACGGCTGTAAAAGACAGAAAACATTTATAAAGTATATTTTTGTATATAAAATTTTAATATTGTTCTATTTTAAATTTGTTTGTATCTTTTTGGTGAACAAAAATTAAGAGAGCTCAACGATAAAAACAGTTCAGCTCTTGGTAGAATTTTGCAGGCAATAATTGAATTCCATTTCGTTACCAAATAATTTCAAAGAGGAAAACCCTTTTTTTATAAATTACCGAGCTATCCAAGCTAGAAGTTTTTCAATTTTGATTCCAATTGTGTAAGAAAACATTTGATTGATATCTGCATGAGATTCGTACCAATTTGCAGTGGTTTACAAATATTCAATTTGAAGTTTGTGTTTTTTATCAATTAATGTATGAAAGTTAAACATCTGAACTTTTAGAAAAATAAAACTAATAAAGTATTGTTTTTGTACATAGTAAATGTTTTCTTTTCGTTGAAAAATAAACGTAACGATTACAGACACATTAATAACTTACCTTTTTACATTATTTTTAAAATAATTTATTATTTGATTACAGTTTGATAGACTTTAATCAATTATTATATCTTGTTTATTTATGTCACTTTCTGCGCTTCGAAAATTTCTCGCAGCATTAAATTTTCGCTTGCGGACAACTTGCGAACAACTTTTGAAACTATAGGAATTTTATATGAATATATTTTATATGAATATATTCTATGCTAATTACATAGTATTAAAAAACATACACTTTTGCAAGATTCCACAAAAATACGTCTCATACAAGGAGTTTGCAATTGCTAAAATAAAATTTCATTTTTCGTGAAAAGTCTCCAACCTCTCCACTTCTAACAATGGCATTTGCAGCATGTTTTATCTGTATATATAAATACAACGAATATTATTTTTCTTGCTTCCATAACGTACATTTTAAATGTTAAAATAGCATTTAAATCTGTTTTTAGTTGACAGGGAAAAAAATGTAGAAAGAAAAGTAAAACAACGCAAGGAAACTTGAGCAAGGACATCAATCCTTATAAATGACAACAGCCTTTTGTTGTTCGTAGGTATGGCTTGTTTCGTTTGTTACGATGTAATGAACGAACTTCCTGGATACGCTTTAAAAAAAATGTGTCCTTTTAAATTTTGCTTTATTCATAATTGTGTATTGTTTTTTTTTATCATTTCTTTTACGATGGAGTTTTAATTGAGTGCACGAAGAACAGAAATACTATTTTTTTTTTGAACAATGCAAAGGAAGCATAGAAAATTAGGAAATAAAATATGAAATGAAGTAAAGCATTTTTTAGATGTGATGTATATATATATATGTGATGTATATATATATGTATATATATATATATATATATATATATATATATATATATATATATATATATATATATATATATATATATATATATATATATATATATATATATATATATATATATATATATATATATATATATATATATATATATGTACATATGTATTCTGCTGTCATTTCAAAGTGTTGTGTGCATTAAAGAGTAAATAAAAATGTTTATTCTTTTCCCGTTAGAGCTTTAATTATCATTAAAACCGTCTTTACCTCCTTTTTCAGATGTACCACTGACGTTGCCTTTTACCAACTTAGTTTAATAAATGGTCGTCCGGTTTTTTACCTTTTTATCCTGCTGTTTGCTATTAATTCAGTTTTGCAGCCTACAAAAATCCTTGGTATGCAAATAAGTTGCAAAACGTAAACCTGCCGACTAAGCAAACTATTTTTCATTTTGAAGGAGGCTTCAACAATAAACTGATTTTTTTTATTCTCTTAAAAATGTAAGTGCTTTCAATGAGGGTGACTGTTTATTTGCTAAAAGTTACGGAAAAATGCAGGATTTTATGCCCTGGTATGGAAGCTTCTTAGAATTGGAAATTTTAATAACATTTAAAGCGGTGATTTACGGAATAAGAATTATATGAAATTTAAGCTATAAATAATAATCATTAAGATCTTGAGCGAAGCGTTATGAAAATTCAAGAAACCGAAAAGTATCGGCCGCATAATTTGAAATACTTTAATGAAATCAGAAAAAGCCACTGTTGAAATACATATGTATCTATCGATACTCCATTATTTGTTCAATTTGCAACAAATTGAAAAGTAACACGAGCTAAAAAGACCACTTAAGAATGATTTCTTTTAAATTGATCCATTTTTGAATATCCAACTCGGTCTTAACAATTTTTGCATACAAAAGAAAACATAAAAACTACCAAGATTGCACAAAGTTATGTATGAGAATTTAAGAAAAATATTGCAAATAAAGCATATAATTAAAAAAATTTTCAAAAAACTGCCCCATAAGCTCATCCCTGCATGCCATCATAAAAACCATCTATGAATTTCAAATCGAATTTGCTTTACCAAGCATCCTTACTCCTGCTCTGCTACAATTGATTCAACAGAGAGTTTATGCTTCGTCAAGAAAAAATATCAGTCGTCTGCCTCAACAGGTCTGTATACAGCAGTAGCAACTAAGTGTGTACATATGTATGCACATGCAAAACCATCAGTTTGCTACAACGGGACTTGAGTAAAAAAAAATAAATTCAGTCAAGTACGAGGCTGGCTCGCACACTTACGGTCCCGTACGTACATATGTGTAATGTACGTATGTAATGGCATATGTGTATACATACATATGTATATTGTATAAATTTCATCTCTCTGTCTCTTACAGCTTTAGAGATACGTCTAAATGCTACATTATGTTGTATGGGGACACCTAGTAGTTTTCGACTTGTTGTTGTCATTTGCTGTTGTAAGGCATCTGGGAATACATACACTGTGCGAAGTTCGGCTCTCTACCTCTTACAGTTCGAGAGTTATAGATGTTACTCTACGTTGTAAAGGGACACCTGGTAGCATTACAGTTGTTGTTGTTTTTAGCATTTGTTGTTGTGGAGCATATATTAATACATATATTTTACAAATTTCATCCATTTGTCTCTCACGGTTCAAGAGGAGTAACGGCTAATTGTTACTTTACTTTGTGTAGGGACACCTGGTAGTTTTCGACTTGTTATTGGTTTTTACATTTGTTATTGTAGGCCATATGTGAGTACATATATTGTAAACATTTCATCTCTCTGCCTCTTTTAGTTTGGGAGTTACGGTCAATTTTTACTTTACTTTGTATAGGGACACCTGGTAGTTTTAGACATGTTGTTGTTTTTAGCATTTGCTGTTGTAGGGCATATGTAAATACATATATTGTACGAATTTCAGCTCTCTGTATTTTACAGTTTAGCAGATACGGCTAATTGTTACCTTAGGTTCTATAGAGATACCTGGTAGTTTACGACCTGTTGTTGTCTTTAGCATTCGTTGTTGTAGAGCATCTATAAATGCATGCACTGTGCGAATTTCAGCTCGCTATCTTTTATGGTTCGAGAGTTATAGCTGATTGTCACTTTTCGTTGTATGGGGACACCTGGTAGTTTTCGATTTGTTGTTATTTTTAGTATTTGTTGTTGTAGCAGCAAGGTACAGCAAAATTCTGTAAAAATTTCAGCTTTTTAGCTTTTACCGTTTCGGAGAGTGGACGCTATTTCGGACGGACGGACAGACGTAGAAGTCTCGACAATAGGGTTCCGTTTCACTCTGATGAGTCCGGAACACTAAAGAGAAACAATTGTATGTATATACAATGATTTGGTCGTTCCTTTAATGTAATACATCATTCCAGCAACATAATAAATCATTTCTATTCTCTGACTCTCTAAATTGTAGAGAGAGAGAACCAAAACAAGATAATCTTCAATAAGAAAAACAAACAAAAAATTACCCAGTAAAACCCATGATACAACTAATAAGGTAGCCTTGTCAGCTAAACCGTTAATCATCTGACAACTTTAGGTCGTCAAGAGAATGCAGAGGTGAAGGGGAGCCGAAACGAGATAGTAAATCCGCGTAAGCTCAGTTCATCTCTCTTCTGTAAATGTAGAAGCGGCGTCTTTTTGACAGTTTGCATAAGTTGTACAAAAACCAAATGCATGTTATTTTTATTGAAGTTGTTCTTATTGTAGCGAAAAGGATACCTTATTAATTGTATCATGGTAAAACCTACCAAACCGATACACCAATACATTGAAAGATTTTAAAATTTCAACATATACATACGCGCACTTATGTTTCATAAGCACCTCAAGTTAGAAAGAAACAGCTTTTTTGATTAAAGATTTTCATAATTTTAGATGGCAGCACTAATACATATCAACGGCAAAGTACTGTCATAAATAAAATAAGTTGAAGACGATTGTGAAAACAAAGAAAAAAGTTTAAAAAAATATGCATTTAAATTGAACTTGCCCAAATTGTTTCTGTTTAACTTTTTTTATTACATTTTTAAATAGTTTGAATTAAAGGCTTTTATTATATTTAATATATATAAGTATGTATTTTTTAAAGATATTGTTTTTTCAAATACGAACTTAATTATTTATTTAAGAGCCAATTGAAATGTATTAATTCATGTCCAAAAATGAACCTTTTCAAAAAATATTTGCTGTATTTCTCAGCTGTCTATATGCCGACGACATTTTGTTGGTGCTAATCAACTCATCAGTAGACTTGAAAAATTCTTAAAAGTTTGTTTGAAACTTAACTACTTATTCCACTATAATGTGGACATTTTGGTTTTAGTTTTCAAGTGTTTTATTAAAAACAGTTAAGTTTTGCTTTAACAGTTTTTATTTTAGGTGCTAAGCTTTGACTTTTTGCATTTAAAATAAAAAGCCAACATATTAGATTATAAAACATGTTTGTAGTGTTTAATTTTTCGTTTTTGGTATTGCTAAATTTTTTATGGTCACCCCATCAGCTGTTCAACTATAATAGGATAAAATTAAAAAAACTGAGAATGATATGTTTTTGTTCTTCGTCGTTATTGTGCTTCACACGACGAATTTACACAGCGAATTTTAACCGCCGTATTCGTTGTTCGTCCCAGTTGTGTTCCTAGCATTAGCACTAATGTTTGCGGGCTAAAGCACTATAATGTTCTCTGTTCTGAACAATAATGTAAAAGAAAGAGATATCAGTTCACACGTACACAAGAGAGTAGATTAGTTTTTTCCCAAAGGCCTGTACAAAATAACTGAAAGTTTTAGAATTTCTAACCTATACTTTGGTTATGAGTGCTTGTTATTTAACGCGTAATTTGACCAGTACTGTTCTTACTGGGTAGACAACATCTAACGGGACTAATGTTTTAGTTTAACTGGTGTTTTCAGAAAAAGTAACATGCTCAATATCAACCCTTCTTTTTGATGGAACAAATTTAGTTGTTTCCTAATTGTGTGAAGAGTAAATAAGAGACTTTGGAAAATAGTGTTTGTGGTTTGTATACATATGTATGTATGTACACACATTTTGTGAAGTGAATTGCTAAGTAGATATGTTTCACAAGCTGCCGGTCATGAGACCGTCCCACTTAGGTCCTAAAAAGTTTCCATTGCGCTGCCCGAAAAGGCTGTACGGAAATAGCTCTACATACCTCCCGCCTGGATGAATGCCTCCACCCTGTCCATTCCGCATTCCGACACTTCTTAATTGTAGTATGTTTGGATAATTTTTATGCGTTGTGTGATAGTTAAGCGATCCATTTTCGTCAATGTCAGACTTGCAACTGAGAAGGAAAAAATTGTTTTAACAACTTAGTTTGACAGATGTCGAATTCCAGTCCTACACTTTTGAAACCGCGAAACGGATAACCCGTTACATGAGAACCCCTGAATAACTCTGGTGTTAACAGCGTTACTATTGTTAGGATCACGGAAAAAGACAAAGTAAAAACTGTAGTTATATATTTTATAGTGCGAAGAATTTAAGGGCAAAGTAAGCATTTCTAACTTCGTAAGACAAGTATGGATAACCATTTTTTAACGAGTTCAAGCGACAGCAATGAAATAAAATGTATAAAATCATTGATGATATAGTATAAGCAAATTAGAAAAGACAAATTAATATCCTTAAATTGCAATAATATTTGTCATCATTTCTTAAGCATAATTTATTATTTTCTAGTTTAAGTATTTTTGCAGATTCAATGGTTTTTGGGGTCAAGTATTATAAAACTATTGGACCGTAAAGAAACACAAAGTAAGTGCAGGTTATAAGTTTTTTTAATTTACAATATAAGAAAATATTGAGACAGCCAACATATTTTATGAGGCTTCATTTTATAATTCTGCATTTTCAGTCATTAGGATTTTCACATCGTTCTAGCATTTAAAAATTGTGAATAATATAATAACACTGTGCTAGTTGAAAAAACCGACAAACGGGGCACCCAGTGACTAAACCTAATTCGGGTACGCTGAATTCAGTGGTGCTATCCGTTTTTCTAGGTTAGCTCGCATTTTCGAGATTTACCGTTATTTTAAAAATGGAGGAGGTTCCACTACATATATTGAACTAACTAAAAAAATTTTTCGTTTGTTGAGCTATTTTTTTATCTATTGAAAAAATTTTTTTTTTGAAAAAAAAAATTATTATTTGCAAATTGTTGAAATTTTGTGATCTTTAAAACTGCATAAAAAATTTAAAAATTATGCTATGCCAATAAATTTTCCCGTCTATATAAAAAATTATGTTTGAAACGAAACGAGCTTTAAATGAGCAAAATCTGTGGGCAACTTTTGATTTTATTCACAGAAGATGAAAAATTGTAGTTTCAACCTTTTACCAGACGAAGCCTAAAAATTGAAAAAAATATTTTCTTGTTAATTAAAATTTATTTTTTATTTTAAAGTTTATTCTTCTTCCTCCTGCAGATTCCAATTTATATCACCTAAAAGGCAACCAAGTTTTTTGCCGCTATCCCAATGTTCGAGTCTGGCTGTTACTTGATGAAATCTCTCGCCGTGTTCATCGGACTCGGCTGGTGATTGCTCGTTAAACTTTTCTGCATGACAATGCAGAAAATGTACTTTCAGTGACATTCTGACTTTTAATTTTTTGAACCCTTTTAACATATCTTGAATTAAAATGCACCAATTTTCAGACCGATGATTTCCTAAAACGTTTTCAATTACTGCTTTCACACAATTCCAGGTTAATTGCTCGATATCATTCAATGCCATTTCAAATTGTTGGTCCTTCATTAGATGACGAATGTCCGGTCCATTAAGGATGCCTATTAAATATAATATGATATAAAATATAAATTGAATTTAATATAATCAGCCTGATTACGGTTCTCGAAAATGTGCTTCGACTACAGTCGTATTGGCTCTCGAATTTTTTTCTTTGTGGAACTACGTAAAATATTCGACTGCAAGGAATTTGTAACAGAATAAAAAGAAGGGAGTGACACAAAATGTTTAAATTAGTTTAATATTGTGAAGCAGTCTGTTGTGAACTGTCAAAAAAAATAATAATAAAAACAAATTGGCGGCATCAAAAAGTGTTCAAAATTGTGAAAAAATAAATAAAATGTTAAGTTGTGCATTATTTTTTTCCTCTGATGATGAAGATGAGTATACGGTTGCAGAGCTGAATACTCTGCGAAAGCAAATAAGAAATTCTTCAAATATATTTGCTATGCCAGATTCAAAGTAAGTAAAATTAAGAAGAAAGAAAGTTAAGTTAAATAATATTCTTTTACAGATTTGTTAGCTATTTCCGATTAAATAAATCAGCTTTCAAATATGTTCTTGACACGATTCAGCCAAAATTGGAAGAATCGAAACGAACTTCTGCAGTGCCGAACATACTAAAACTGGCAGCAACAATGCGCATACTTGCGGAAGGAAGCTACCAGAAAGGAGCTGGTAATGACTACAATGTAGGTCTTTCTCAGTCATCTGTCAGCAAAGTATTTAAGGAGTGCATTAATGCAATGAATAGTGAACTATGCAAAAGCTGGATATCCTTCAATATGACTGAGAATGAAAAGTGCGAAATTAAGGAACATTTCTACAACAAAACCGGTTTTCCTGGTGTCATAGGATGTATCGATGGCACACACATTAAAATTTTAGCACCAAGAACTCTGGAACGTTTTAAATATTACAATAGAAAAGGATTCTACAGTTTAAATGCAACCGTGGTATGTATAAACTGTAATTTCAATTATGTTAAAGAAGAATTTTATTTACAAAATTTGTTACAGGTTTGTGACCATAAGCTAAAAATAAGATACATATCATCCCACTATCCAGGATCAGCTCACGATTCATTGATATGGAATGCTAGTGAATTGAAGCAGTTTTTAAAAAGCAACCATATTAATGGCGATAAAAACACTTGGGTATTAGGTAAGACCAATATAATTCAGCAAAATAGTCTGCAAGAAAGTATTTATGGTTATTTTTTTAGGTGATGCAGGCTATCCGCTGGAGCCATTCTTAATTACACCATTTAGATCAGCAGGAGAGGGTACCCCTGAGAGTCGTTTTAACCATGTGCACGCGCAAACCAGAAATGTTGTAGAGCGCACAATAGGCGTACTAAAAAATAGGTTTCGCTGCATATTGGGAGCAAGACAGTTGCACTACCCACCAAATGTAGCATCAAAAATTACAAATGTTTGTGCAGCCTTACACAATATTTGTATTTATTATAAAATGGATCTCCCAGAAATAAATGTTGAAATTGATGGCAGAGATAATTTAAATATTGAAACAGCTGAAGATTTAACAGCTTCAAATATAAGATGTAAAATAATGCAATCAATGAACCTTTAACATTTTATAAATAAATACATTCTTGATTTATAAAAATAATAATTTATTCATTTTAATTCAAAAAATCACATATTGAAATATCTATTTGATATTTTATTTAATATAAAAAACATTCTTAATCTATAAACTTAAAATTTATTCATTTGAATTCAAGGTACATATGTAGATATGTATGTAGTTGTGTTTATAAAATATTTATAAAATATCTTATAAAATATAAAATCACAATTCTTTCATTTGGTTTAAATATAAACATAAAAAGTGGTAAATACTGTAAAAAAAAATAAATATCAAGGCAAATTTGGTTAGTAAAGAAAAAACACATGAATGAATAAAAAAATGAGAACTTAATGGTTGAAATGGTTTTTATACTCTTCCAGTTCAACTCTTCGTTTTTTGATATCGATTTCATCGGTTCTTAATTTCAGCATCAATCTTCTGAACTCGTCCTTTTTCTTAGCTTCTTTCTTGTTAAATTCCAATGTTTCTTTTTTTATTTTTAGACTTTCCTCCTTTAGTTTGTGTTGTTTTCGAGCATATCTTTCTATTTGCTTTAACGATTCTTTTACCTCATCGTATAAGTTTGTTTGGACTTTTAATTGCTGCTCAATTAGGTCTTCTTTGACAGAAACATTTTTTGCAGCTTTCCTACGAAAATTTTTTGGTGTACTTTTTTTAACCGTGTCATCATTTTCATCGAATTCAACGCAAGAAATATTTCCAATTTCTTTACATGAATTGATGCCTATTTCCTCGCCATCGGGACTGATAATGCTGTTCAACTGCAATAAAGCTGATGCAGCTTCTTCCACTGGTGTCAATGTATATTGGTTGTTTGCGCCTCCACCAGTTGCGCGCCATTCAGTTTTGTTGTGCAATAATTTCTTTTTTAAATTACATTTGTAATCTGCCCACACTTTCATCCATGCAGGCCCGGTACGAGAAGGTGGTCCTAAAGAGTTCAACTTATTTGCAATTTCTTCCCATTCTGCTTTTGTGTCCACTTTGTGTAAACCATTGTGGTATGATTGCGCCAATTCTGGCTTTTTTTCAAGCAGCTCTACCATTTTTTCAAATTGCTTTTTTGTGGTAATTTTCAGTCTAAAAGTGTTTGCATTAAATAAAAATATTTTCCGTAAAACTTATAAACAATAATACTTACTCTTTTGTTGCTTTCATAACTTTTAAATATATTTTTTCTTTTCTGTCGAATAAACTAAAATGACCGACTCCTTTTACAACTTTTGACGTTTGATTTCGAGAATCGTAGTTTAACAAATTGTAAAAGAGTTGTTAACAGGGTTGTTTTTTTAGGATTTCGAGAAATGTAGTACCATAGTGTAAAAACGACAAATTTAAAGCTCGAATACGAGAACCGAAATCAGGCTGAATAGCTAGGGTTATATTCATTTTGCATTGTCAGTACCAAGCCCCGGATGGCAACGCAATACGCAAGTGAGTTATTGTCACAAGATTTAAAAAAGGACGTAAAACGACGACGGCGATTGATAGCCCCATATATTTGCACATCTGGTGCCAAAATGTTGGCTTGTTTTAAATCTTTTGCTAAGAGGATGCTTTGCCTTTGTGACAATTTTAGGCGTCGCACCATCATAGCGAGACGTTCTTGCGATATTTCATTGTGATTACATGGAGTCGTTATATTTGACGGTTGATACATTGATACAGATACTCCATGGCTTTGAACAGATTGAAAATTTGTGAATACTTCTTCTGCTGGTGTTTGTCTATGCGGAACAGGAATTTCGTTAGAATGTGGCAGTGGAAGTTCAGCATAAGTTGTTGCAGTATACGATATGGCACCACTTTTTCTTCTGTTCATGCCCGCTATATGATGTATGCACGCATAACACTCCCCTTCAATATGGATTATTGGATCTCTCCAAATCATTGGAACACTAAATGGAAAGGCGTCTCTGTTTTTCTTCCATTTATTAAAATGGTAAATACACGCTGTACACACTATTGAGGGTGTCCAATTCTTACCACATATCACATTTAAAGAAAAATATGATTCATATAAGTTAATTATTTCTACAGTGATTTTACGCCGACTGTGTATTTCCCACACACATAGCAAAAGTAATTAAACTTGTTGCAGAATTCCATCTAGTTATTTTAATATATGTAACTGAATATATTGACAAGAATTTCAAAGACTTCAAATTTAATACCGACTTTTTAAGACTGATTGCAGAGCAAGCAAGAGCTGAAGATTCGCACTGTGCATGCAACTCAAAAACCGCGCCATTTTATATGAAAAATTCCCAAATTTTCCTAAAGAAATTTAAAATTGCGTCCTTTTATACCTACATTAAGATGTAAGCAAATAGAAATTCGCGACCTTTAATACCTACATTTTTCTTAAGCAAATAGTCTACCTAGAACTAAGGATGCCAATCGGGATATCCCGAAGTACGGGATTTTTCAGGATTAATAAATCCCGAATGTTGGGATTTTTCGGGATTTTGAAATTATATAATACAAACATTTTCTTCAAGTGCACCGCTTGTAATTTTAATGAGTATCTGAAACACCGTGTTAATAAGTTAATTACTGGAACAAAAAATGAGCTACTTTTTACGTCATTTGATTTGATGGAATAATTTAAGGTGCTCTTCAAGCGAAGTACAAATTATGCAAAAAGGTTTCATAACACTTTTTTAACACATCTTAATGTTAGGTAATTACAAATTACTTTTTATATGAACATGCAGAAATGTACTTTAATTAACAAGAAAAAATTTTTTTTCAATTTTTGAGGCTTCGTCTGGTAACAGGTTGAAACTGCAATTTTTCATCTTTTGTGAATAAAATCAAAAGTTGCCCACAGATTTTGGTCATTTAAAGCTCGTTTTGTTTCAAACATAATTTTTTATACATATATATGGGAAAATTTGTTGGCATAGCTTAATTTTTCAATTTTTATGAAGTTTTAAAGATCACAAAATTTCAACAATTTACAAAAAATAATTTAAAAAAAAAAAAAAATTTTTTTTAATGAATTATACATCAGATTAAAGGTTATTTTATTGCAGAATTTCGGTTTCTTATTAGAGTTCAATAAACGAAAAATTTTTTTAGTTAGTTCAATACATGTATTGCAACCTCCTCCATTTTTAAAATAACGGTAAATCTCGAAAATGCGAGCTAACCTAGAAAAACGGATAGCACCACTAAATTCAGCGTATCCGAATTAGGTTTAGTCACTGGGTGCCCCGTTTGTCGGCAAAAAAAAGTTCCAAATTCAAGCACAGTGTAATTATTTGAGGCTTAGAACTGCGAACTTTATTTTAAATACGAGCACAGAGCTCTTTCTGAGACACATGGGGCGAGCTTTGCGTAACACGAAACACTTGTTTTCATACAACTTTTGAGCAAAACGCAGTAGTGTTCCGTGAGTTGCAACAAGTATGTTGAAGAAAAGTCTAAGCGTATTTCGTATATCTTAGGGGCTCTTTCCGATAAATAAGGTATTTTATTTATTTATTGCAGTATTACCTGCATGTATTAATGTATTGGATTAAGTTTTATACGTTCACAAAGAGATGTGCTTACATAAGCTATGGCAAAGAAGCCTAAAGGTTAAATTAGTCCCAACTTAACCATAACCATATAAAACAGCTGGTCGAACCAACTTTATGGGCAGCACTGTAAATGAACAGTGCTGACTTAACATAATGATATAGCCATAACCATAGATACCAATTGAATTTTGGTTTTCTGCCATAACCATAAACAGCTGATTGCAAAATATATACATACATTTGTTGTGTTACTACTACTGCACTATTGAAATTATAAAAATAAAACATAAACAGCTGTTTACGGCTGTGGCGGCACTAATTGTTGCCAGACAAAAAATTATGGTTATGGCTATGGTTATGGTATGGCCTTATGGCAAAGTCAGGAATAATTTAACCTTTAATCCAGGGTAACATTAAGACAGATAGTGACAAATATAATTTTACAATTTAAATGTAATTGCAGAGTTTGGTGTGTTTTAGGTATTGTACTATCAAGTTGTAGGATAGAAGAGAGTGATTTGATAATGAGGGTACTGGGTTGGTTTCCTGAGAAATGTGTCCCCTGTGGAAATGGAAATTGTTACTTTTTGAAAAGAGGTGTTCGCTGTTGATTGTTGAGCCACTATCGTAATTGCATATTGGTGGAGTCTCGTTTTTCATAATATAAAAATGTGTTAGCCCTGCTTGCTCTAGTCCAGGGGTGCCCAAAATCTTCTTATGGAATCGCAAACACCAATACGTATACACTTTATTGACGCACACAAAGAAAAACAGAAATAAACTCATAACAAAAAATGATTTCTTCAAGTGTTTCATACTCACGAAATCATTAAAAAAAAAAAAAAAACAACAAAATCATGAAAACAAAAAAACAAAAAACAACAAAATTTACGCTCGGCACCAATGTGTACCAACAAAGCCTGCCTTCTTATTGCTGTGCATATGAAAGTGTTGTTGCTTTGAACTTGGGATATGTGTGTATGTCTGTACCCTGCCGGCAACTCAGTTAACTAATAATGAATTACAAGCTAACTTTTTTACAACTGGTGGTGGTTGACACTTAGATTATTTTCAATGGAGATGACTGACTATTTTAACATTACGATGTCCTAGGAGGTAGTGAATTGTCCGACGCTGCATTACTTTTCAACTAACTTAAAGTTAGCTACTTCAAAGTCAGTAGCCACAGAAAAAAATGTACAAATCAAGGCTGATTTTACATTTCTCGGTGGTAATATTATATTTTATTAAATTAAATTTCATCCTATTTTTTTTTTTTTTTTTTTTTTTTTTTGTTAGCCTCTGGTGGGATTCGAACCACTAAGCCTCAAGACTGGTGAGCAGCCAACTTAACCCATTCAGCCATCGCTACATTTAAAACGAATGCGACAATAGGCAATTTAATTCAAGAGTTATTTACCGTGTATGTGTGTATGTTAGTATTTTAATTTTGAGTGAACTCTGCACTACGCTTCGATTGTATTGTAGCTAATTTGAAGCTAGTCCATAAAAGTTAACGTGAAGTTAATTATTTTAGTAGTTGACTACCAATTTGCTGGCAGGGTATTTCATGCAAAGAGTTGTGTATACATATTAGAATGTTCAGCCAATGGGCGGAGTGAATAAAAATGAAGTTAATGCTACATAGCATAAAGTAGTAGCACTAGCTTAAACTTTTCAGTACTAGCTTATGCTACTAGCTAAAACTATAAAAAGTGTGAATAACACTTCGCTAGTGCTAGGTAGTTAAAGCTAAAAAAATTGAAGCAAAAGCTGGAAAACTCAACAGCTGATAAAACCTTTTAAAGAGCTGCCACATTTTATACATAAAGCCGGTATACATACATATGTATATCCGAAATTGAAAAATATGCGTTATATATATTATTAAATTTTTTTCAAACATATTAATACAGATGTTGAATGTTTTTTATAGATAGATAACAAAATTTATATTAGTATTATTTAAATCATTCCATTTTAAATAAGAAAAATTCTATGTTTTCATGTTGAAAACTTTATTAATTAATCTAAGAGCAGCGACGTTCGCAATATTTTGATGACTTTTATGGCAAGAGTATGTAAAATTTGATATTTGCAATAAAACTCAATCATATCCCTAGTGTACAGAAATACTAATAAATTGTAGGTCCACCTGACCACGATTAATCTGATCTTTTACAACATTTGGTTGCTCTACATAAACTGAACCACTTCTTCGCATTGCTTTTTATTTCCATAAATATTCAAAAATGAGCTAATAAAATTTTATTTTGTTCTGTGTATAATTTATAGCCGATTTTCGACGAAGTTTTATCAGTAAACTCGAACAACTTTTGAAATGCTATTCAAACATCTGTTTGATATTCGACTATTTTTAGAGCTCAAAAATTTTAATACAAATTTTTAATAAAAAAAAAAACAGTTTAATCGTATTGCTACATATTTTTGAAAAGGGTTTTCTATTAGTATTCCTTGAAAATTTCAAATTTATAAATAAAAGCACTTTATTCCCAAATAGTATTTTAGGTATTTACGGGGTGACTAATAAACAAACACACAGTGGCAACATCTTAACATTTCATTTGTTATTGTTTTCTGAAATTTGGATATTGCAAACAAAGTACAAATTCTTGGTGATGTTTTTTAAAGATATTAACATATATGTGAGCGCTGCTCCTCTTCATTCATAAATTTCCTCCAGAAAGTATTCCGGTAACCATTTCACATTTTCTTTCTGTATAAATTGAAATAATCATACGGTATGTACTCTTTCCTATGACGAACGTTCATAAAAGCAGGCATTTTAAATTTAAATCGAAATATTTGAAAACACTATTCTTTCTTATTGTAATAAAATGCAGAAAAACAAACTTCTAGCACCGCAATCAGATGCTTAAAAATATCCAAGCATAAACTAGTAATATTAAGCATTCACTTGTTTTTATTCACACTTTTCTTAAGCCAACGCTGGAAAAATTAGCTTTTACTAGTAAGTATAAAGTACTTGCTTCTGCTGAATTTTTTATTCACCCCAAAGCTAGTTTAAACTAAAAAAATTGCAGTATAAGCTTTAGCTAACATTTTATTCACTCGGCCCAATGCTTCGCGGTTTTACAAAAACAAAAGCGTACCAAGCGTATAGGCCCTGGGCATCCCTGCTCTAGTCAGAGTCTAGGGAATTTTGTCAAAGTCCTGCTGTTGAGTATATTAATATTGTTACGTTTTTACCTTTTAGTAAAAACGGTTTTGCGGATTCTTTGATTTCAAATGAAACAAAACACACTCACTTTGGAATCATAGTACCCACAAAAGTTCTTATATTGGACCAGGTTTTTTTGGAAGACTATTGCGAGCTTATTTGAGCCGTAAGTCTGTGTAGGTCTGATTTATCTTTGAAGTCATGCACTTGCTCTTCTATAATCTATCATATTCACACTGTTGATATTTTTTCTAAGCCTAAACCACGATTGGCATTTTTCCCTTTTCACCTTCTGGTAATTCTACCAGTTAACTGAAATAGATATGTTACTTCCCAGCGAGAACAGTGTCGGTCATTTGATGCATCATATCATTTTCTTTAGGGCAAAATGAAAAAAACTGATGTAAACATTCGTGTACGTGTGATTTCTTTTTTAAACCAGCGTTACCAACTCAGTAATGTGATCATCCGATTTTTTAATAACATATAATGCTATTCATTTCTTTATTATTATATAAAAAATAGGTCTACAAAGAATTTAAAAAAACTATTCATAGAGAATAGAATAAACTATTTTAGAGATACATTTAGATAAAATTAAACGAAAAACAGCAGTCAGTAGCAGTTTTAACAATAGAAAACTGAATCATATGAAAAAACTTCCGCAGCACCATTTTTTTTTTTCAAAGAAAAGACAAACAAACGAACCTATAAAAATATTAATGCATAAATGTAGTTAAAAACTAAATTACCAAATTAATACGGGAAAATCAAAATACTAAAAATATCATTGCGATGGCAACGCTAAAAGCTATAAAATTGCTTTGCAAGTGTTAGTAAATAAGTTGTTAATGTTTTAGTTTCCATCAGCGATTTCTTGCAGGGTTGGTTTCGATATTGCAATTGATTCATCAAAGTCCTGTATAATATCTTTCTGATACTGGCAGCCTCTCTATTCACATCAGTCTCACACTTTCTGAGTTTATCATAGAAAATATATTTCTTATTGAATGAATCCCAATTTGCCTTTTCTGTTATAAATCGCTGGTGGAGTGGTTTTATTCTAGGAGCAGCGCTGCCATAAAGTGTGATGATAATGGGGAAGTGATCACCACCCCATAAACCATCTTGCACAGTCCATATAAAACAAGTAAGGGTGCTATATTCGGCTGGGCCGAATCTTAAATACCCTTCACAGTGATATATGTACCATTCTGATTGATTTTTGGTGCCAAAAGTTGTTTTATTTGGCTTATAGAAACGATTTCTCGCAAAATCGGGAAACGATATATCTCGGGTACACATAAACAGATTTCAAAAATTTTCGAATTTTGCCTTTAAACATCCTATATACCATTCTGATCGATTTTTGGTACCAAAAGTTGTTTTATTTGGCTTTTAATGCCGACTTCTTAAAAAATCGGGAGGAGCGTTATCTCGGGTGCATATGGACCGATGTATAACAATGTTCTAATTTTGATTCTGAACAACCTATATGTTCCATTCTGACAAAATGTTTAGTGGAAAAAAATTGTTTCGTTTGGCTTCCAGAACCGACTTCTTGAGAAAACGGGAGGCGCTATATCTCGAGTGTATATGGGCCGATGTCGAAATATTTTCCACTTTTGCCTCTCAATAGCCTATATATACCATTCTGATTGATCTTTGGTTGTTTTATTTGGCTTATAAAGCCGATTTCTTTAAAAATCGGGAGACGCTATATCTCGGCTATATATGGGCCGATTGCAAAAATTCTTAAATTTTTGGGATTTAATGGGCACTAAAAATGATATGGCTTACTTTTTAAGAAAAATTTTTTTTCAAAAATCTGACCAAAAAAATGGCAAAAAATTCCCCTCAAAACCCGGTGTTTTTAATATATCTCGGCTATCCGTGTAGCGATCTAACTGAATTTCAATAGGAGACCCACTACCGGGATTTAACACATTTTAGCGAAAGAAGGAGGTTTCTATCTCAAACCGTTTTCTCAAAAACGGTATTTCAACGACTACAGATGGACAGACGGACATCGCTCAATCGTAATCTCTATTGATGCTGATCCAGAATATGCGTTACAACGGAATCACAAACTTATATATACCCTTATACATTTTGTGAAGGGTATAATGAACGCTAGGTTGAGGAGAGTAAATAGACAAGTCCATATTTGTTAGGGTATTCTGGGTAGGAAGGTCTGTGTGAGTCCCATCAGTTAATAGAGCAAAATTTCATAAAAATTTGCTAACAAATTTGTTAACAGTGGCAGCACTGATAATCGATGAATATGTTAATCTTATGTAGTTCTCTATGCTTTATATTGCCTTATGCATCTACTTACAATATCTATGGCCAAATTGACAATAGCAGCTCTCTTTCTGTTCGACATTTTGAAAAACTGACAAAAAGATTTTATGAAAACATGTGATTGGCGTAAATGTTGAATGCGAAATTTACATGTAGCATTGTTACATATTTAACAAATGTAAACAAACTGTTGGGATTTTTATTATGACGCCAGAGCCACACTATAGGCTTTAATGTTGTTAGTTTTGTAGTTGGTGTACTGATTCTGGTTCTTACTATTATGTCATCGTTTTTTTTTTTAATATTTTTTAATTTTTTTTTTTTAATATTTCAACTTCAATACCACAAACGCCGTCTAACACTTTTTTATGAGAAGAGGGGAAACATTTCATTGTGTATCTTTGCTATTTGAGCTGGCACTGAGCAGATATTTTTACCATCTGAAGGTAATCTTAAATAAATTTTTTTTAGTCATGGGTAAATAAAGGTTGATTTTGCAGGACTGATCAGTCTGGTGGCTCATTGTGCAAAAGTTCAGATTATTTTTTGTTTCTACACAGAGAAAACAGCACCTGATAAACACCTAATAAAATAGAACAAAATCAATAAGATGTCTCTATGGTTTTTTTTCAAGAAGGAATCCTTATTATTTTAATTGGGAAAACCTTATTGAAAAAATCAATAGGGAAACTTAGAGTTTTTATTGTCCAAACACAACAAATAATTGTTTGGGCTAATAGTATGGTTTGTGACAAATGTTTGGGCATGGGTTTAGATTGCACTAATATTTGTTTGAATTTTATTTGCGCAAATAACGGAAAATTTTGTGTCAGCCATGTTTGGTACAAATATTTGTGTACCCCTTTACACTATACTAATAATTTTATTTGTCCGGTATGTATGACAAACCTCTGTCAAACAGTATCAAATTGTGTTTGTGAAACAATGTGAAAAATTAAAATGTTTAGTGACAGTGATATTGGAGATTTATTATCAATAACTGCTGGAGCTTTAGCAGTTTCAGAAGCCCAGCAAAAAGAAGAAAAAAAGATCCAGGGTTCGAGCTTGGGTGCCGCGCCGTAAAATGCGCTGCATAAAAACTTCGTGCGCATGGGTTCAAATGACTTCGATTACTTGGTAATTTGATTACAATATTCATCTTATTAACATTAAATATATGTTCATGTTTTTCATATAAAGCTGAATCTACTGGCTGATGCGGTTCAATAACTGCTGCATCGTTGTCGTCCATTTTCTTTCAGAAAAATATGCCTTATAATTAAGAATTCCGGAAACGCGGTTTTTACTTACCAATCTGTCATACAAATTGACCAGTATTGCCATTTCAATTTATTTTATTTTTTATATGTTAAGCACTGTCAAAAAAAACTGTCCGCAACCCACGTTTCTACAATTATTTGTCGCTGTTTGTTCCGTCACAAATATTGCGAGAACAAACAAAATATCGAGCCAAATATTTGTTGCGACGTGCTGACAAAGTGTTTACACTATTCAAAGCTTTCTTCACAAACAAACATTTTTGTTAGCCAACAAACAGTCGAAAAATATTCGGAGGCTAACAAATTCGAGTGTTTACACTAGGACAAACAAAATTCTTATGATTTTGCACAAATATTAGCATAGTCTAAAGGCACCTTTAGGTATTCCTATTGATTTTTTTAAAAAAGAGTTTCTCGTCTATTTTATTACGATGTCATATTGATTTTTTAAGAAGCCTTTCTTCTTAATTTCATTAGTTTACCTTATTGGTTTTTTCCAAAAAGGATTTTTTCTTGAATTTATTAGGCTATCTGCTTGATTATTTTAAAGATGGTTCCTCCTTGATTTGATTAGACTATCTTATTGATTTTTTTAAAAGGGGTTGGTTATTGATTTCACTATTTTTTTTTAATAATAATGCTCTTTATTTTATTTTGAAAAGTGATTATATTTAAAAAATATTTTTGTTTTTTTTTTACTTAGACGTACATATTTGTCATACAATTGATACATATTTTATACATATACATTTAATAATTGCTATATACGTATGAATATTCATGTATATTCTACATTTAATTCATACTCTTAATTATGATATTACCAGTATTTTTTCATTCGGATAACTTTAAGTCCGTTGCTAAGTAAATAAAAACGGATAGGCGGTCGGTCCGTTAATAGCATTTAAGTTGATTAGAATGTATTTTTTAGTCTCATTGCCCATTAAATATGATTGGAATCTTTGCGAAACGTTCAAGTTTCTAAATTTCCTGCCAACAATTTGTATATTGTTATCTTTGCATAAAAAATCTTCTATTTAATATATATTTACAGCATCATCTTTAGTTGCTGTGATTATATAATTAACTTTAAATGTTATTCCTCGAAAAATTATTTGTTTAGCACTCCTATACAAATGCAAATCGGTCAAGTTTATTGAGTATGTTGGAATATACGAAGTCGTTCGAATGGCAACCCTTTTGTCTTTGTATTTTGACGTTTACACTAATTGCATTTATTTATCGTATTCTCTTTTGTTTTACATAGAACTTGAAATTGTAACGTATTCTTTATAACGTATCCTTTTTGATTTAATGTACACTAAACAGTCATACTTGAACTCGACTGAAGAATAGACGCTTTTGAATAAAAACCATAAGCCTTTGTATTTAACAACAGGTTATGGGCCCAGAGAGCCCTGTACAAGAATATAAGTTACTATAAAATTGAACTGCAGTTGTTCGGATTGAATACAAATATGTCGGGACCGGTAGCAAGAATTCAACTGCTTAACGCTGAGAATTACGATACATGGAAGCTGCAAATGAGAGCAGTCTTGGTCAAAAATGATCTTTGGGCTTACGTAACACAGTGGTGTAAATAAAAGAAAAAGTGGTAAAAAGTCCGGAACTTTTAAACCACACAACGGATCTCGCTGAAAATTGAAGTAGTCATAGACAAGGAGTTATATTTTTTGTCTCAAGTCTTTTTAGGCCTATAGTTAAAACAGGGGCGGGGCTATGGGGGCTGAAAGTTACCTACCTCGAGTATAAAAAATTTTATGCAGCTTATAACTTTCTTATATCTTGGCCGATTTTAAAGATTTTTACCTTTTTGTATTTTGCTTAGCAAGGCAAAGAAAAAATGTTATAAAACATGTTTTCATATATCTTACAGTTTAAGAGATATTCGCCTTGGAATATTATTTTTTATTATTTTCGCCGCAACTTCTTTTGGTATTTTGCTTATATCTTTTTTGTTAAAATCTTGATTTTAATTTGTGGCCCACCGTTATATTCCTTATAAAATTCTAAGTGAGATAAGGTACCGTTTTATTAAAATATCTTGGTCCGATAAGTCATAAAATAGGTCTCAATTCAAAACTTTGAAATTTCACCGAAAAATTTTAATTTTTTACAAAAAAGGTGGCTTCATTATTTTTGAATTCGTAAAAAATTTTGTTTCAGCTTTTATACTTGTTTTTACACGTAGCGAAAGATAATCTCTTAAGAGTGTGTAAAAATTTTATTTTGTTTAATTTAAGCTAAGTACCCTACAGTAGGCAGTGGTCGAAAATCAATTTTTAAAACAATTTTCGGATATGTGGGCGTCTGAAAAGTTTTGCCAAAAGTGAAATGAAATTCTGTGAACGACGTTTTATTACAAAATCAGTTGGTATTGTTGCTGCAGAAGCTCGAGACATCCTAGATATAATTAGCGTTGCCAGACTGAGATTATTAAAAAAAGTCAATTTTTGGAAGGGACAATTTTGAATTGCTAAAAAAATGGATTTATGATTTATATTTCTTTCTGAAATTTATGCTTTTATTTGAAAATTTAGTATTTTAATATGCTTTGAAAAATTATGCATGTATCTTTTACCGTCTTCCAGATATTCAAGTTTTACTTTGATTTTTATGTGCGAAAAACTATCCTTTTATTATTTTTTTCATTGTTTTCACGAATGTGACTTAAAAAGATAAATAAAGTATAAATTTTTGCATATATTTGAAAAGAAGACACAAATTCCTTTCCAACGATATATAACATGTATACCTTTTTTTAATATTTGCACATTCGGGAACCACTAGAATACTACGCAACCAATACAAAGTAAACAAGTTTGGCGTTTTGAGAGACAGCCAGACATACGAATTAAATGCACTTAGTTCGGTTATAATCAAAAGGCCAAAAAATTCCTGATAATGCATTTAAATACCTGAAATTCTACTTTCAAAAAGAAAACGATAACATAATAAAAGGTTCCAAAATCGAAAGGAAAAGTGGTCATAAAAATAACAGATTTCTTTGTCCACAACAATATAACCATATGCATACCTGTTTATTCAACTGTTCGATAAGACAATGAAAAGCAGTTGATTGGGCGCAAAAGCTTTTAATCTGAATACAGCGGGGCAAAGCAGAGAGAAAACAAGCAAATAAAGGATCACTCGCAGAAGCGGGTTGCCCGAATGCAGGACGGCGTAAAGCATATGGATTCAAAAGGATCTCAATTAAACCAGCGAACACATCACAAAAAAAAATTTATAAATATAGGAGATATATAAAATGCAAACTAAAAGGATTTACCGACTTTATTTTAACTAAGTAATGTTTGAGCTTTAAATCTTACAAATTATTTCTCATTTATTGATTAAAGCATAAAATATACTAACAGTGTTGTCTACTTAATATACAAATTTTCTTTAAAATAATCGGAAGCGTCATAACTTAAAAGAGTTTTAATTTCAATTCCTTCGGGATCATCCTTTTCTATTTCCATTGTTATTTTTGGTAACCATTTTATGGTCATTATTTTGAGCAGTTTTTGAACACTTTCGTGTTTTAAAAATTCTATATTGCTTAATATCTCTGTTTCTAGCTTCCTGAGCTTCCTCTGTTAATTCCCTTAAGGGAAGAATATTGTTCGCCATTATTTCTGTTGTATGTGTTAGAGCTTTGTGTACGGTTGGTGTTAATGGTCTCCACGAATACAGATTATTAATTAAGGTCAGTATTTCTTTTGCATATTTTTCGAATTTTTCGGTGTTTATTACTTTTTTACTATTTATGACAGCTAGTATTATTTTACGGGCATGAAGAGGCGATATTCCAAGTTGAAGAGAATCTTAATTGTATGGGACTTTTCTATCAATATCATTTAAGTAAAAACTCTTCTTTCCACATATGTACGTTACAATTCATGTTTGATTTCGTATCTGTAATTGCCTTTGCGACTTTTCCATATATCATGGTTAGATAAGGTTTAATAGAAACAGTAATCGTTCCTCCAGATATGCAAACATCAATGGAAGCCATGTTGGAAATTTCGCGGTTGATATCATTAACAAGCATTTGAGTTGTTTGTTTGTTTTCTTTGATATACTCAAAACGTACTGGCCGGCATAGAAACTTAGACCCTGGCGTGTTATTTTTCCACAGATCACGATATGAATTTTTACTCGATGTGGGAATTTTGTTATAGAGCCGCAGCCGTAATGGCACTAACGATGCCATTAGAACCGTGGAAAAGTCTGCATTGGAATCGCTTATTTGCTTATACTCAGAAAATCTAGATGATCCATCACATCCCCATTTATATATCTTAATCTCTTTGGATATGCAGTTGGTAGTACGTCCACAACTTTTAGCGCTTCTTTTTGCTGGAATTTCATCAAAGTCCGTTTAAAGGAATCTTTTATTTGATCTCCAAAGTAACCAAGTACCATCGCTTCTTTTTTCTTCTTTTTCGACATGAAGTGCTCAGCGTTTTTAATATTACTACTGCATTTGTCTTCTGGCATAGACATTTTATACGTACCGCCAAAATTTTCCTTTGTGAGGGGTGAACCCTCTGCTTGTTTTGTCACTGCTTTGGCCCAATTTATGTACCTGCTTTTGCTTCTAATGCTTCGCTTATCACCGTCTTGCCGAATTGTTTCAATAGAAGGTATGCTTCCATTTATTATACGCGTTATTTGTGTAGATTTCAAAGAAATCTGTTATTTTTATGACCACTTTTCCTTTCGATTTTGGAACCTTTTATTATGTTATCGTTTTCTTTTTGAAAGTAGAATTTCAGGTATTTAAATGCATTATCAGGAATTTTTTGGCCTTTTGATTATAACCGAACTAAGTGCATTTAATTCGTATGTCTGGCTGTCTCTCAAAACGCCAAACTTGTTTACTTTGTATTGGTTGCGTAGTATTCTAGTGGTTCCCGAATGTGCAAATATTAAAAAAAGGTATACATGTTATATATCGTTGGAAAGGAATTTGTGTCTTCTTTTCAAATATATGCAAAAATTTATACTTTATTTATCTTTTTAAGTCACATTCGTGAAAACAATGAAAAAAATAATAAAAGGATAGTTTTTCGCACATAAAAATCAAAGTAAAACTTGAATATCTGGAAGACGGTAAAAGATACATGCATAATTTTTCAAAGCATATTAAAATACTAAATTTTCAAATAAAAGCATAAATTTCAGAAAGAAATATAAATCATAAATCCATTTTTTTAGCAATTCAAAATTGTCCCTTCCAAAAATTGACTTTTTTTAATAATCTCAGTCTGGCAACGCTAATTATATCTAGGATGTCTCGAGCTTCTGCAGCAACAATACCAACTGATTTTGTAATAAAACGTCGTTCACAGAATTTCATTTCACTTTTGGCAAAACTTTTCAGACGCCCACATATCCGAAAATTGTTTTAAAAATTGATGATTTTCGACCACTGCCTACTGTAGGGTACTTAGCTTAAATTAAACAAAATAAAATTTTTACACACTCTTAAGAGATTATCTTTCGCTACGTGTAAAAACAAGTATAAAAGCTGAAACAAAATTTTTTACGAATTCAAAAATAATGAAGCCACCTTTTTTGTAAAAAATTAAAATTTTTCGGTGAAATTTCAAAGTTTTGAATTGAGACCTATTTTATGACTTATCGGACCAAGATATTTTAATAAAACGGTACCTTATCTCACTTAGAATTTTATAAGGAATATAACGGTGGGCCACAAATTAAAATCAAGATTTTAACAAAAAAGATATAAGCAAAATACCAAAAGAAGTTGCGGCGAAAATAATAAAAAATAATATTCCAAGGCGAATATCTCTTAAACTGTAAGATATATGAAAACATGTTTTATAACATTTTTTCTTTGCCTTGCTAAGCAAAATACAAAAAGGTAAAAATCTTTAAAATCGGCCAAGATATAAGAAAGTTATAAGCTGCATAAAATTTTTTATACTCGAGGTAGGTAACTTTCAGCCCCCATAGCCCCGCCCCTGTTTTAACTATAGGCCTAAAAAGACTTGAGACAAAAAATATAACTCCTTGTCTATGACTACTTCAATTTTCAGCGAGATCCGTTGTGTGGTTTAAAAGTTCCGGACTTTTTACCACTTTTTCTTTTATTTACACCACTGTGTGTCGGTAACGTAAAAATATGTGTAAATGAAAGAGAGGACCGTATAAATCTAAAAGAAGTTTTTTATGTCAAAGATTTAAGGGAGAACTTGCTGTCTATTTCAAAAATAACCGACAACGGTTTTGACGTTCATTTTTACAAAAACAGAGCCGAAATTTCAGAGAAAGGAAAAGTTTTGTATACGGCTGTACGCATTGGAAATATGTATTACCTGCAAAATATTTCAAATTGTGCTAGTAATGTAAGCGTAATGAAAAATAATTTAGATGAGTGGCATTATAAAATGGGCCACTTGAATGGACATGACTTAAAGGCTATGAGCAAGAATAAGTTGGTGGTTGGCATGGACATAAATTCAAAAGAAAAATTGTCCGTTTGTGAAATATGCCTGAGCGAAAAACAAGTTCGCAAACCTTTTGCTAGGAGCGATAGCCTCCGTACTACAAATGTTTTGGAGATTGTCCACAGTGACGTCTGCGGTCCAATGAGAAGCACATCTCATTCAGGTGCCAAATATTTCGTGACGTTCACCGATGATTTCTCGCGTTATTGCGAAATATTTGTATTAAAACAAAAATCTGATGTTTTGGACGCTTTTATAAAATTTAAAAACGTGGCAGAGAATTTAACTGGCAGGAAAATTAAATATTTACAATCAGACAATGGCCGTGAGTACTGTAATCATAAATTTGAAGATTATTTAGAAAAGTTTGGAATACGACGACGTTTAAGTGGTCCCCATACACCACAACAGAACGGAGTTTCTGAGCGTAAAAACAGAACTCTTTTAGAAATGGCTCGATGCATGTTAAAGTATGCGGGCGCACCACCGAAGTTTTGGACCGAGGCAATCAACACCGCAAGTTACTTGAGAAATCGTTGCCCAACAAAATCGCTGAATGGTAAAACACCGTATGAAATATATTTTGGAAAAACACCCTCAGTAAAACACATTCAAGTTTTTGGCTCTATAGCTTACGTTTTAAATAAAAGCGGCTCAAATGGAAAGTTTGATTCGAGATCTGAAAAATGTGTAATGGTGGGGTACTCTAACGAAGCAAAGGCTTATAGACTGTGGTGCCCAAGAAAGCGAAATATTGTGGTGAGTCGTGACGTGAAAATACTCAATGGAATGTATTTCAAAGACGAGTATGAGGATATTTGCCAGCAAAAAGACGATTTTGTAGAATTTGAATTAATGACAGATGAAGGTGCTCAAGGCAAAGTTGGAGAAGGCAACAGTAATATTGAAACGTCAGATGATCGGGATTCATTTATAACTGAGAGCAATATTGATGATGATTCAGAGTTCAAAGGGTTTGAAGACTGCAATTTGGCTACTTCTGAAAATCCTGTCACAGTTGCTGAAGCTTTGCAAAATGGAAATAGTTCGTGGACGAATGCCGTTGAAGACGAATTTATTGCGCACCTGTTGAACAATACATGGGATATTGTTGAACGCCCCCCAAATAAAAAGGTTATTGGTAATCGCTTTGTATTTCGTACAAAGGAAGATGGAACGAAAAAAGTTCGATTAGTGGCGAAGGGGTGTTCACAGCGTGAAGGTGAAGATTTTACTGACACATACTCTCCAGTTGTGCGGTCAACTTCAGTAAGACTACTTTCAGCCTTGTCAGCTAAAATGGATCTTGAAATCCACCAGATGGACGTCGTGACCGCTTATCTCAATGGTGAAATAACCGAAAACGTTTTTATGGAGATCCCGGAGAATTTACACCAGGTATTAGAGAAAATAAGTTTAAATGAAATGGTGGGATCGTCCAAAGCTAAATTTCATCAAGTCGCAGCAAAAGCAAGAAAATGGTTACGAGCGCTGGGTTCCTGTAAATATCCGGTATGTAAAATTGTTAAGGCATTATATGGTTTGCGGCAATCTGGTTTGAAATGGTACCAGGTGCTAACGTCAAAGTTACAACAACTTAATCTGAAGCCGTCAGAGCAAGATCCATGTTTGTTTGTGGGGAAAGAAAAAGGAGATATCATCATTGTAACTGTATATGTGGATGATTTATTAATCGCTTCAAATAATAAATCTTGGTTAGCCGATATTAAAACATCGTTGACAGAATCATTTGAAATGAAGGATCTCGGTCGTGTTAAGGTATGTTTGGGCATTGAATTTGAGCAAAACCTTGCCAATCATACAGTTTTTCTGAGCCAACAACAATATATTGAAGCTATTTTGGAGAGATTCAATATGAGTGACTGTAAACCGGTTCAGTCCCCCATGGCTACCAATAGTAAATTGCAAAAACCATACAATTGTGATGAAAAATTGATGATGAAGTATCCGCATCAAAATCTTATTGGCGCACTGATGTTCCTAGCAGTAAACACTCGTCCGGATATATCATATTCTGTGAATTTTTTAAACCAGTTTAATACTAATTTCAACGAAGAACATTGGCAAGCTGCTAAGAGAGTGCTAAGATATCTAAAGGGCACCATGAATTATGGATTGCAAAATGGCAATGAAATATATGGAGTGGTTGATGCAGATTGGGGAGCCAATATGACCGACAGGCGTTCGTATTCTGGAAATGCGTTTATATTATCTGGTGCAGCAATAAGTTGGGAAGCGCGCAAACAACGGACTGCTTCGCTTTCCAGCACTGAGTCTGAATACTTAGCCATTTCGGAAGCTACTAAAGAGGCTTTATATTTGAAGGAACTTCTTGCCGAAACTGGTTTGGAATGCAATTCCATTAAAATCTACAATGATAGTCAGAGCGCACAAAAACTAGCGAAAAGCTTTGGTTTTCACTCACGTACAAAACATATTGACGTGAGACATCATTTCATCAGGCAAATGCAACAAGAAGGTAACGTTAACCTTGACTACATGCCGACAGAGGACATGCCAGCGGATGTATTGACGAAGGGTTTGTGCATAGCAAAACACAAACAATGTATATCAGCCTTGGGTATGACCAAAGCCGGTGGTCAGTGATTTCATCATTCTCACTACTTCGAGGGGAGGTGTTGGAATATACGAAGTCGTTCGAATGGCAACCCTTTTGTCTTTGTATTTTGACGTTTACACTAATTGCATTTATTTATCGTATTCTTTTTTTGTTTTACATAGAACTTGAAATTGTAACGTATTCTTTATTCCTTTTTGATGTACACTAAACAGTCATACTTGAACTCGACTGAAGAATAGACGCTTTTGAATAAAAACCATAAACCTTTGTATTTACCAACAGAGTATTTAATTGGTTCAATATTTTGCACTTCCTCAAAACAGAATTCTTCTTGAAAGGATTCATTATTTAAAATAGAATTCGCGAATCTTTAAGTATATTTAAAGATCAAGCAGTCAGATGTATGAAGGAAGAAATCTGAAATCTGTCTTCTATTTTCGAACATTTATATTTATTACTAAGAATCACTGTGTAGGGACATCCGAACAGGGGCCAAATCTCCGCATTCGAAATCGAGTCTTCTTTCGTGTGTACAAATATTTCGACGGCTGCAATTTTTTGGATCACAGTATTCGATCGCAATTAATATTGTCTACTACTATTTTTTACATCGCAGTACGCATATGACAAAGAAAACAAAGAAACAAAACGAAAAAGGAAAACAAAATATAAATAAATTGGTGAAAAACTTTAAGATAAATGAATCCAAATATGTTTTTATGTTTCTCATCTTCGGAATCGTAGGATGAGTCCAATATTGCCTTATAAGTAGGAACATTCGTGACAAAAGCAATCCTTTTTCATTGCCAGAAGCTGAGTAAGTTGTGAGTTTGAAGCAAAAGATTAGAACTAAATGTTTCATCGTTTGTACATAGATTCAAAAGACGTTTTCGGCTCTCTAAGGAAGCTTTTGAATACGTTTTATCGGAAATAAATATCTCTGGTCACATGTCGACGAGCATACCACCCGTATTGCAGCTTGCCGCTACATTGTCCCTTTTGGCCAGTGTCAGCTTTCAGCACACGAACGGGAATTATTTTTTAGTGTGGTTGGCACAAAGCGATGAAAAATGTAACAAATGAAATGTAACAAATGAAATACACTACTTAGTGGGAAATCTTTTTCTTGGTATTCACTTTCCCTAAAAACAATAAAATTTATATTTTTTAAATTATTTTTTTGATTTTTTGTCGCTTCTTTGTTATTTTATTTGTTTTGCTGCTAAAAGCTAAAGTTTATTTGTTTTCGATAGTGTAGTAACAATCGAGTACAACATCGATCAGATACGTTTCGATAACGAGTCCTGTGATCCACGTTAACAGTATTTCGACCACAAAGCACTCGATTTCGAATGCGGTGATTTGCCCCCAGATCGAGATTAACTTTTAGACATTAAAAGAGTATTTAATTTGTGATTTTATTCTCTTTCATTAGAATATTATTCTATTCCATGCGAAAATGAAATGCAATTTCTTCCTTTTGCGACATCGACCAGGTCATAAATAAATTCTTCTTTGCGTAAATTTAACACATTCAAAACTTCCAAAGGTGGTACTGCATCCCAAGCAAATGGTATATATGTATAAGCATTCATTATCATTACGACGTTTTTTGAAATACTTATATATCAAAGAATAGCTCTTTTGTGATGCCCACATAAAGTAACGAAATTATATGTGCACTTAAGAACACTCTCCTAGTTTTAGCAGAATATTGCAGCATAAAGGAAATTAAAATACCTGACAGTTTCAATAATATTTCAATTCACGTGAACGTTTTGTAACCATAATTTGAATAGTGACCTTTTGCATTTAAATTAAATGATGTTTGTGCACTCAGGAAAATATAGCCCCGAACGATTTCAGAACATTATTCGTATAACAAATTAAAAACTGAAAGGCTTTTCATGTTAGCAAAATAACGAAAATATCAGGTAAAATTAGAGCAAACGAAAATTAAAATAACCTTGACGTAAACTAAAAAAAAATATTAGGACAGCTGAATAACTAAAAACAGAAAAACTCTTACGGAAAGTCATCACACAAGGCAAAGTGCAAGCAACAATAAAAAGGAAACACAAACGAAATTATTACATCTAGAATCACATTTGAACCATAAATGTGCTTTTGTTGTTCTTTAACCCCATTTGTTTTACGAGTTGTATGGTAAACTAGAGCCAAGATTAAAATCAACCAGCCAGCATCCATTTAGCAATGATTTCAGGTTATTTATTGTTAAATGTGTTTGTTTCAAGTTTAGAATTTAATAATAAAACATCATAACAAAGTAAATGAAAGGAAAATTATGAATCTGCCCAAGAAACTGGAGAACTGGAGTAACTTAAAAAGCACTTTAAAGAAAGAAATTTTATATCATCCAAAGCGCATTAATTACGTGAAAATTATCTGAAACAGTCCAAGTAACATTTTTAAGCTGTAAATTATTTAGTGATCGGTTAAACATATGGACACACAAAAAATGGCTCAGTATATATATATATATATATATATATATATATATATATATATATATATATATATATATATACATATATATATATATATATATATATGTATATGTATATATGTATATATATGTATATATATGTATATATATATATATATATATATATATATATATATATATATATATATACATATATACATATATATACATATATACATATATACATATATATATATATATATATATATATATATATATATATATATATATATATATATATATATATATATATATATATATATATATATATATATATATATATGCAACTTTTTGTTTTTATTGTTAAACAAGCTGGAAATAATGTAAAGCTTGTAGCTATTTTCTTAATGTTTCGAAGTCGACATGCATGTAAGTTGATGTAAGAATGTATGCACATGTACACACCTGCGTTGTGGAGGCTAAAAAGAATAATTAAATTTAAACAAGAACAAATTAAAAAGTACAAATTTATATATATATATATATATATATATATATATATATATATATATATATATATATATATATATATATATATATATATATATATACAGTACTAGACAAAAATGTGAAAATAAATATTATTTTTAGTTTTTCTTACTGAATTTAAAGGGATATGGCAGCTCCTTTTAGAAATTGTTTTGCCCAAAATTAGTTAAGTATGGTAAGCCCATAACTGATAATAAAAAAATATAACGGTACTTTGAGAACGCGTGGGCAACACACAAAAAGTCGATTTACACAATTTTGGCGCAGTTAGTGAAAAATATTAAGAAAGTCTAAAAATTTCAAATTTAATTTAGGTCTTGAAGTGAAAAAGGTAAAATGAAATATTTTAAGCATAAGAAACTAGACGAAATTGTATTTTAAATAATTGTCTACAGAGAAATAAAGATGAGGAAGGTAAGCGCTGAGGTTAAGAGATCTGTTATCGAGGACCTGAAAAAAGGACATTCTTATAGAAAAATTGCTGACAAATTTAATATTTCCTTTAAAACTGTTGGAAATATTGCGAAAAAGTCTGATTTAACGTTTCCAGCAGCCCATTATGGTCGAAATTCCATTCTAACCAACAGAGATCGACACATCGTACAAAGACTTGTTGCGTCAGGGGAAGCAAAAAATCCACGTGAGGTACAAGAAAAACTACGTTTCAGCTATAACATTAATATTTCAGCTCGCACGGCTTTGCGAGAACTCAACAAGTGCGGTTTTTATGCGAGAAAAAGAATAAAAAAGCCACGTTTGACTGCACGCCATAAAGCTTTGCGATTTGCTTTTGCCAAAAAACATAAGAACTGGACTTTTGATGAACGGAATAAAGTTATATGGACGGATGAAAGCAAAATTAATCTGTTTGGACCAGATGGGCCAAAATTTGTGTACAGAAAGCCAAACGCACCTATCACCGATCGCGATGTAATGCCAACGATGAAATTTGGTGGCGGCAAAGTGCTCTATTGGGGGTGTTTTTGTGCTAATGGTGTAGGAAAACTTCACAAAATTGACCGAAACATGGACGCCAATATGTATATTGAAATAATCAAGACATCTTTTTTGGAAAGTGTGAAAGATTGGGGTCGTAATATAGAAACATCTATACTACAGCAAGATAACGACCCCAAACATTAGGCCAAAAAACTATTGACTTTTTTAATACTGCCAAAATTTCATTGCTAGACTGGCCCCCACAATCGCCGGACTTAAATCCGATTGAAAATTTGTGGGGGATTTTTAAACACCGCGTATATAATTACAAAAATGCTTTTAAAGACTCAACGGAGCTCTGGGAGCGTTGCCATGAAATTTGGTTATCAATAACACCCGAAGAGTGTCGGAAATTGGTAGAAAGTATGCCCTCTAGAGTTGATGCGGTCATTAAAGCCAAAGGCGGGTACACAAAGTATTAATTCTCGTCGTTTTTGAAACCGCGACAAAAATGTGTACATGTAATTAAATAGATTTTGTTGCTATACTTGAAGTGTGTTTAAGTTATTTTGCTTTTTATTTCTTACAAAAATAAAAGTAACAGATATTGTTTTAAAAACATAAAAAAATTTTTAATTACTTTTGTATTTTAGATATTTTTCAAAAAAAAATATAAATTTTTAGAATCATTTACACAGTTTTGTCTAGTACTGTATATATATATATATATATATATATATATATATATATATATATATATATATATATATATATATATATATATATATATATATATATATATACATATATATATATATATATATATATATATATATATATATATATATATATATATATATATATATATATATATATATATATATATATATATATATATATATATATATATATATATATATATGTATATATATATATATATATATATATATATATATATATACATATATATATATATATATATATATATATATATATATATATATATATATATATATATATATATATAGTAGATGTAGACAAGAATGTACAAAGGTACGGAACGAATAAAAACAAATATTTTACCCCAAAGGAAAACGTCAGGGTTCTGACAGCTCAATTTATAAAAAAAAAATATCCATATATTTTATTTTATTTGTGTAAAAGAAGTTTTCTCAAAACAATTAAAAAGATTGAAATGCATAAAACTTTTACGAACGCAGCAGAAATCATAAATTCATATACATAAATGAATTCGTAAATATAAATAGGTATGTACATATATAACAATTAACAATTTTTTAGACAATGCTTTAAAATATCTTTTCATACTAAATTCCAATTTTTCTTTCAGTTCCCCAAAACATTTACTTCTTTGTATGTTATTGTTTATTCTTTGAAACAGAAACAGCTGACAGTTGAACTACTTGCCCTAACCATGATACAACTAACAAGGTAGCCTTTTCGCTACAATAAGAACAACTTCAATAAAAATAACATGCATTTTGTTTTTGTACAACTTATGCAAACTGTCAAAAAGACGCCACTTCTACATTTACAAAAGAGAGATGCACTGATCTTACGCGGATTAGCTATCTCGTTTCGGCTGCAATCTCTTGACAACCTAAAGTAGTCAGTTGATTAACGGTTTAGCTGACGAGGCTACCTTGTTAATTGTATCATGGCCCTAATTAACCCGAAGAAAAAGTAAGGGCTGTTTGGTGCAAGAAGAAGAAGCATAATGGTCTCTCACAAATACTCTCATTTGCCCAATTTTAAAGTACGGGAACGGTTTTCGTGCAAATTGGGTTCCCACGGGATCCCAAAGTAGAGTAAAGAAAGAGAAACAGTAACATTTTATGAGAGTTTAAAAGCACTGTTTTTGTGTTTTAAACAAAAACTAGTCATAAAATAATAGAACTTCATCGAATGCGTTTAGTGATTTGTCATAAGTTAACAGCATACATCTACTACTCGTCGTATTGTGAAGAAATTGCTTCATCTATTTGAATAAAACTTTCTCATGTGAAAGCAAAATGGCAAGTGCTTGATTTCGACGTTTTTGCTCGTTGTGCTGACAAAAACTTCGATATTGTGAACAGGGGTGTTAGATGTGACGATTTTACGTCATTTTGACGTAATTTTGATCAAAAAGCACTAAAATGACGTTTGACGATTTTCTTCATAGAAGCTCTTGTATTTTGACGTTTTTCTAGCACCGCTCCTTTTTAAATGTATGACAACTACGAGAAAGCAATTGAAAAAAAATGTTTATACTTTAATTTACTCAAAAAAACAAGAGACTAATAGATAGTATTCTTACGATCACTTACAACAAGCAAATGTTGGCAACAGCCCACAACGTAATAAACAATTTTTCGAGATACAAACGTTGTTAGAAATCAAGTTAAAAAAATCTTCACCCAGCTCAAACCAGATGGCTTTCATTGAAAGCAGTCGTTGTTCGAATTCTACAATTATATGGAAATATTTCAGTTTTCAAATTTTTTACACAAGAAATATTTTAGAAAATACAGTAGAAACAAGTTGTGCACCTCTGAGAGTTTTCTATGCCGTTCTACGGTATGCCGTATTTGTCCAATTACAACTTACGACTTTGTAGTCTTCTGCTTCTCTAAATATTTCTGTTTTCAAATTTTTGCAGCTTTTGCTGCTAATGTCGACAAAATCAATACCACTAAAGATATTTTAGAAAATTTGAATGACATAAATCAGTTGTATTTTTGCTTCTTAAAATATACTCTTAACTACATAAATAATAGCGGAACTCACCCTTCATTGCAAATTACCCTTGCAGATATTGCAACCGTAGCATATGTGCCATAGTCTGCAACACTACAAAAACAAAATGTATGAAACCGAGGTTTGCATCACTTAAGCAAATATGCAAAACTAAAAACCATTGCAGATCCGTGTTTGCAAATGTTGCTAAATGCTAAAACAGCTGCTTGTTTTTCTACATTTCAACACGTAAACTCCTGCGCTCAAAAAACTGTATGACGGCAAGGTCGCCACAAAACATGCCTGTGCTGGAATTAAATGAATGCTAACGTTGCTCAAAGAATTATTTACAAAGTAGTAAAAGATGAATATTATACCTATTATTAAGCATAATTTTTATTAAATTTTATAAAATAAGCAAAAAATCGGGCGGTTGCTTCACGTGCAAATTTTATCGACGGCGTTGCTTTTCAAATATTGGCTGCGGCTTAGCTTATCTCATGCGGCAAACTCGCTTTATTAAATTTTGTAAACAAATAAATAAAACAGGGAAGGAAATGAAGAAAGTAAAAAAATTAAGGCAATTAAACAAAAAGTCAACAATAATAGACGGCCAACGAAAAGATGAATAATGAAATTTTTGCAATTTGTTTTCTAAACTTCCTTCTCAATTTGCAAAACAAAAATATTTACATTTTCCGTTACTCTAAAATAAAACATTTCAAAGTGTAGGTTTGCAAATTCATAGTATACATAATACTATGTCAAAGCTTTTTAAAGTAGTATTGACACATTTTATAAAAGAACTCTTTATATAAGTTTTTTGAAAGGAAACATTTCTAAGATTAAGTTTATCTTGGTGTTCACGTAATAGAAAAAATGTCGCAGTGTAGAACTGACGTTGAAATTTATAACCAACTTGTAGATAATTGTACTTTATACTGTCAAATTGAGTTTTAAATAATTTAAATTGAAGTAATTCGTTATTTAAAAAAAATACTTCTATAATACGCTTGTTAAAATTTTTCACCCAATTTGGTATCTAAAGAGAAGCACCAGGAAGTTGAAAACGAATTAAGAGAAATGCGGATTTTATATTTAAATAAAAGTTAAACCGATTTTAATATTTTTTTGAAAACAAATCAACTCAATCAATTTATCAAATAATGAACCGGCTTTTCGTTTTAATAACGATTTAATGGTTTTGACAAATTCATCTGCTAACGTTCAGCGAATTTTTAGTCAAGTGAATTTAAACAAACCTAAAATTGGAAATTCCTTGGGGACACAAACAATTGAAGCGATTTTGTTAGCTAAGGACTATATATTATAACTCTTCAGAGTGTTTTAATGTAAACACTACAAAAAGTTTAATCAAAAGTTCATGAGAATTTTGGAATAAGTAGTTGGGCTTCAAACGTTATTTTTAGATTTTTCAACTCTACTGATGAGTAGTTTAGCAGCAACGAAATGTCGGCGGCATATAGACGGCTGAAAAAAGACAGAAAGCATTAAGGTCTATTTTTTAGACCTAAAGTAATAAAAGGCACAAAGCAATAAATTTGTATGAATAATATTAACACAAAATTTTTATAATACATACATATGTGCAGAAAAAAAATGTTTAAATTGTCCTTGTTTTGTTATAGTAAAATACATGTTGAATTATTTTTTGTACAATATAAAAGATTTTATTAACTAAAATTAATTAAGTTTTGGTTAATTTGTACATTTTTATATGTGAGGTTTTTTGAGGTCTTACGAATTTGTTTTTGACGTTTTTCTTTCCATAATTTGACGTTTTCTGAAAAAATTTCCTAACATCCTTGATTGTGAATAGCAAATTAATAGCAAAGCTGTTACGCCCTTTTTCGCTCTGTCTTTCGAAAGATTTGTCATGTAGAACTCAGATAAAGAATCTAAAATCAAATTTCTTACGTTTTAATGAAAATGCGAATGAAAAGGGTATTGCGGGATCGGGGAACAGGATATAAGACTTAATATATTTATTTGTGTTAATTATTAAATTAGATTACTTAAATTTATTAAAATTTCATTATTCTTTAAGCTTGACTTTAATTACTTGATTTTTCAACATAATTTCCGGTATATAAACTGCCAAAAATTTCAGGGACATAGAAAAACAATTCATGAGAAAATCACTTAAAATTTTTGTATATTTTTGCTACATACCTTAAAAATTTTTAGGCACTAAGTGCTTTCTATAAATAAATCACCATTAATTTAAATGTATTTTAGAAATTTCCTTGAAAATCGTTAGTTTTTTGTATTTTTAACTAAACACATCTCTTAAGTAACACAAATTGAAAAATAACAACTTAATGAAACCTGGAAAAGAAATGATGACTAAGATTAAAATAATAGTGCTGTCTGGAAATACAACATTGACACTTTGTGCTAAAGTCTGTTAACTGCAATTTCTATAGAACCAAAAGCACAGCCTCTTTCAATCATTCTCAATGTTTTTTGCCGCCACCATTAATTTAAAAACATTGACAGCGATTGTTGAACAAATAAACCAACAACATATTGTGAAATAAAATTCCGTATATGCCACCCAATGCACAATGGGACAAAATTATTTCTCCAGCAAGCCAGATACAATAAAATAGTGTTTTATTGATGACAATTGTTAGTTACAAATGTGGATGGGATGCAATTTCGGTTTAAAAGTATGTCTTACCTACTCCATATAAAAAGATAATATGTTGTACAACTGCAAAAAAAAAAAAAACAATAATTCGTTAAAAATATTCAAATAAGTGTTAATTAAGTATGAAATATGTTTTTGCGATTTTATCTATAAAATACATTTTAAGGCTACCAGATTCTAGTTTCACAAATTTCTATGCAATAATTGTTAAACAAAGCCAATCCTTACGTATAGCTCCAAGTCGGAATTAGAAGCTGGTGCGATTATTTAAATTCCCCCCTTTCAACCGAGAATCTGAAATTGCGATAATAAAAACAGCGGTGAACTGGGTGAGGTATTATAAGATATACGGTGGGCATATCCAAATCTGAACTGATGGCAATACCGCGATAAATGCATTATGTGTTGTGTACAAGAGACCTTGACCGGCTCTTCAGAATGCCGGATATTTCTTAACGAGATAGCGAAACATGCATATCTGAACTTCCTCTGGGTACGGGGGTACAATAGTGTAACTAGAAACTTGGTTACGGAATCACTGCCTACATCTGGCGCCCAAATACCACAGGAGGATATAGACCACTTTGTTCGTGTTCCGCTTAGTAGTAGTAAATAGCTGCTAAAACAGCAGCTGCTAATAACTGCACAAGACAGATGCTCAAATCATATCATCTGTCGAATACTGGAACTCACATGGCCCAGTTATAATTACAGGAAAGCATCAGCCCTGTGGGATTTTCTATTACAAAAGTTGATCACCCTAGTAGCCGTTCTGACAAGACACTCCCACATGGGTACACATGCGAAAAGAGTAAGTCTTCTGCCTCTGCAGAAGTGGCAAAAATGAAGAGAGGGGGAGCGTGTTGAGCACTTCCTCCACCGATGTCCAGCTTTCTCCAATGTAAGAGAAAGTACTATAGACGGACCGACAATACATGATTTGCAGATTTGTCGGAATGTGAATTAAATAGGGTGAAATTTTTCATCCGCTCATATTAATGGTTCAAAGAGAAAACCATATGGACTCCTAGGGTAGAGCAGTGGGACCAATTACTACCACAGAAAGCTAGTCTTGATGACTGGCAACCCCGCAACATAACATAACGTAACGTAAGTTCTCGTTAAAAATTTCTATACCTCAAAATATTTGCTATAGATTAATTTAATTCATATAAACATTTTTAATTTTACAGCTTTATTTATCCGAAACCGGTAATGCTCTCCTAACAGACTACGTAATATAATTAGTAGCCATTTTATTTACGGAAACCAGGGCTATCAACTGTCATAGACTTTTTCTATTTTTTTTTTTTTCTTTCTTCCAAATATATAAATTTGATGACGAAACCAAGATTTAAACTCTGAAAGCTAAAAGACATACTTTTTAGCAAAACTTTAGCCATAGTGCAATCGCTATAATACACTTTTGGAAGACATTTTGTCTCCACATACGTTCATTTAATAGAATCAGTACACAAGAATATAGAAAAATTAAACCTTTATTTATACACATTAAATGTTTAAAAAAGCACTGCTCTTGTCGGAAAAAGTACAATAAAATTTATTTATCTGTAACCATGAGTCAAAAAAATCCCATATATATATATATATATATATATATATATATATATATATATATATATATATATATATATATATATATATATATATATATATATATATATATATATCAGCATTCATATGTAGATACATGAACAAAGAGTATTCACATTAGACCATGCCGATTTGTGGGGACAAACACGATATTGTGCAATCGATTTTTCGATGGTATTTATTTGACATGAGGAAAAAGCGCTCCACTACGACATAACAACAAAAAAAAATGATTTGCGGGGACAGCGAATTTCAATTTTTTTTTTTTTTCGAACGAGTCGTGCACGTGGTCGGCGTAAACAGAAACATATTGGGGTGAAACAACTTTGCGCATTGTTCATGATTTTTACTCCTCTATGGGCACCCTGGTGGTAGTTAGTTGATTGGCCTCGAAAATAAAATTTTCGGGGTGCCCACCTCGAAAATGATTTTTAAAATGTCATAGTGCAGCTGTTTTCTACTTGCCAAGAGCTATGATACAACATCGATTGCTATATCGACCGGCCCTAATACATACATCTACGCACACATGCAAAAGCATATACATAGTTCATATTTCCATTTTTAACCACAAAAGGACGTAAATTATTTTAATGAATGCCAGAATAAATATATTGTACAAAATAATTAAAACTCGTCAACTGCGTTAAACAGATTTGGCAAAAAAGAAGGAATCGAATTAAATGCCATCAAAATAAAGGGCAGAATATTAATGCTTGAATAAAAATACATTCATTAAAAAAAAGCATGACCTAAATACAGTTCAAAATTATGAATAAAAAGGAAAAACACAGAAGAAAATAAAGAAATAAAATAATTATTTCTAAATTACACTACTGCTTTAGTTTTGCCATTTAAAATAGACAAGCGAATTCTTTAAATACGAAAAAAGTTGAAAAATTATAACTAAAAGCCGTTTTTGGACAGAAAAAAGTATTTAACACTTGTTAAGTATTTCCTTTTTGTGACGCTTCCCTTACCTTTTCTTATTCGTTTATAGTTTGCTAAAACGTTTTGTTCACATATACATAAGTATACACAGATTGGAATCCACATATTTAGGAAAAGAATGATCATATTAGCGGTTTTGAATAATAACCATAACGCTCCGAATATACGGTGGCAGGTGTTCCATCGTCATTTTCGAAGAAGTAAGGTCCAATCATATTTTCGGACCAAAGAGCGCACCACTTTTTCTGGATGTAATGGCCTCTCTTCAATTACTTAAGGATTCTCAGAACCCCAAATACGACTATTTTGTTTATCAACATACCCACCGAGTGAGAAATGATATTCATCGCTGAAGAAAATTTTGTTCGAAAAATCGCCGTCCTCCACCTGTTGTTCAAGCACCCATTCCACGTATCTGCGACGTTGTGGACTTTGGTGTATACTAAAATGCAAAATACGCCATAATGTGCCGCAAGACAGTCCTAATTCCTGAGAACGTCGATGAGTCGACGCATTCGGGTCTGCGGCAACACTTTCACTTACAGCAGCGATATTTTCAGCGAAACGATGATGCACATTCCTTACAATATTTGTAACCGCTCCAGTCTCTTCAAATTTCTTCACAATAATCTCCTCTTAAAGCACGATATGTGGCTGTGGCAGAATCACCATTTTTGTAGTATGTTTCGATAATTTTTATGCGTTGTGTGACAGTTAAGCGATCCAGTTTCGTTAATGTCAGACTTTCAACTGAGAAGAAAAAAATTGGCTTAACAACTTAGTTTGAGAGATGTCGAATTCCAGTCCTGCACTTTTGAAAGCACGAAATGGATAATCTGTTTTTTCCAAAAATTTTTGTTCAAATTTTATAAAGAACGTTTCGATTAAAATATTTAAAAAAGTTATGCTTGTGCAAAACAAGTTATTTTCTACACATTACCAAAAGGGTATACATATGTATATAGATTTGTCATAAAATGCCTGTTTTACTTCGATCATTTTATAAATGTCCCTTCTGCTTGGGGATTGAAAATAAGCAAAATTGGGTTTATAATTACTGAGTTATAAAATAAAAAACAAAGCCAAAATAAGTAAGTGCGCTATATTCGACTGTGCCGAATCTAATATACCGTTTACCAATTGCAAGCTTATAAATGTATACTATCAGGCCATATATGGACTTTGATATCCCCAAGTTTATTTGAAAAACAGCCACTTATGTATATTAAAATAATGAATTTTGACCAAGCAAACATCGGATACTATAAATGCATTTTTTTAGACAAAATACATAAGAATATGTTTATAAATTAATTAAAAGAACAATCTATTTTTAGTAACTAATGTTTATAGGTAGCACACAACCGAAAACTTCACTTATTGAAACTATATTTATATACCTGCCACTCTTTGCATTACATTGTAGGTATGTATTTTATAACGCATTCATTTTTCTTTAATAAAAATAATGCTAAATACGTACAGAAATAAAAACTTGATTCAATATCAGAGCGCAACACCTTATCTATTTAAATTGCTTGTTGTACCTTTTTATAAAGATGGCGATTTAAGTCCTACCAGAGGTAAACGGAAAACCTTGCAATTCAAAAGATAATAAGGTAGAAAATAATCTATTATATTGTTACGTTTCAACCTTTTCAAAACGTTTTCCGTAGATTCTTTAATTGTAATGAAGTTAAAACACTCACGTCTTCAGTTTACAATGATCAACAGTTCAACACTTTATTTATTTTAACACACTTTACTAAGAACACTTTACTAAAAGAACAACACTTTCACTTAATCACTTTTTATTACTTAAGACACTTTACACGTTAGCGCAGCTAAAAATCGACTTACCACTGCGTTAAGCTCAGCTGCTTTTATGCTTCTAATGATCATTACTAGAACATGCTAGACATTTACAGAAGCTAATCACGCCACATCTTTAGTGCGATGTGCGATGACTCATCATGAACAAAAGATATACACACACACCGACATACATACACGCGGCACCCTGCCGGCAACTCAGTTAACTAATAATGAATTACAAGCTAACTTTTTTACAACTGGTGGTGGTTGACACTTAGATTATTTTCAATGGAGATGACTGACTATTTTAACATTACGATGTCCTAGGAGGTAGTCAATTGTCCGACGCTGCATTACTTTTCAACTAACTTCAAGTTAACTACTTCAAAGTCAGTAGCCACAGAAAAAAATGTACAAATCAAGGCTGATTTTACATTTCTCGGTGGTAATATTATATTTTATTAAATTAAATTTCATCCTATTTTTTTTTTTTTTTTTTTTTTTTTTGTTAGCCTCTGGTGGGATTCGAACCACTAAGCCTCAAGACTGGTGAGCAGCCAACTTAACCCATTCAGCCATCGCAACATTTAAAACGAATGCGACAATAGGCAATTTAATTCAAGAGTTATTTACCGTGTATGTGTGTATGTTAGTATTTGAATTTTGAGTGAACTCTGCACTACGTTTCGATTGTATTGTAGCTAATTTGAAGCTAGTCCATAAAAGTTAACGTCAAGTTAATTATTTTAGTAGTCGACTACCAATTTGCTGGCAGGGCAGTAAAACTCAAACACTGAGCCACGCACATACATACACACACGAATATTGTATCGTGCGGTGGTTGTTTCTTTTATTTCGCTGTTGTGCCTACCCTGCCGGCAACTCAGTTAACTAATAATGAATTACAAGCTAACTTTTTTACAACTGGTGGTGGTTGACACTTAGATTATTTTCAATGGAGATGACTGACTATTTTAACATTACGATGTCCTAGGAGGTAGTCAATTGTCCGACGCTGCATTACTTTTCAACTAACTTCAAGTTAACTACTTCAAAGTCAGTACATACAGAAAAAAATGTACAAATCAAGGCTGATTTTACATTTTTCGGTGGTAATAGTTAGTTATTATATTTTATTAAATTTTATTAATTTAATTTATTAAATTTTATTAAATTTTATTAATTTTATTAAATTAAATTTCATCACACTTTTTTTTTTTTTTTGTTAGCCTCTGGTGGGATTCGAACCACTAAGCCTCAAGACTGGTGAGCAGCCACCTTAACCCATTCAGCCATCGCTACATTTAAAACGAATGCGACAATAGGCAATTTAATTCAAGAGTTATTTACCGTGTGTGTGTGTATGTTAGTATTTGAATTTTGAGTGAACTCTGCGCTACGTTTCGATTGTATTGTAGCTAATTTGAAGCTAGTCCATAAAAGTTAACGTGAAGTTAATTATATTAGTAGTCGACTACCAATTTGCTGGCAGGGTATGTATCTACACATGTGTGTCAGTATGTGCACACTCGCTGTGCTGCCGTTTTGTTTATCAACAAGTTTCTATGTATCCATGTGTGTATATACCTCCTGTGTTCATTTACAAATAATAACAAGACAATATAAGCACATATAAAATAACGATTCAGTACGTTCTAGAACAATCACAATCGGTCCGTTCACGACCAAATTTATAACAATATATATAAAAATAAGTGGCAAAACTTCCTGTTCGCATACTCCTCCTACGCGGCTTGCCCGATTTCAATGAAATTTTCAGGGGTGATTGGGGTCTGTGTGGAGGGTGCACATAAGAAATTTAATGTGTGTATCTCTGCGCGTTTTGCAAAAAAAAAAGAGTTTTAATCGATTTAGGTTTAGCGGAACGCACCGAGTAAGAGCTATTCTAGATCAAAACGATTTGTTTTTTTTTTTAAATTTATGTTATTATTGTATCATTTACTTTTCATTTCATACTTTGTTTAATATCCTAATCGCTTGAAATATCATGCAGGAATTTTGCAACGCAAACAGACTTGCAGTCAAAATTAAATTTGAATGCAAAACAACGTTTGCCGGGGCAGCTAGTTATTTATATAAAAACGATAAAAAGTATTAAAAAAAAAATTACTTAAATTTTTTTGTATATATTTTTATATTCTTCGAGAGTAATGATTTCCAATAATCAGAATTTTCTTAAAAATTTTACTTTTATTGAATTCGCTTTGACGCATTTTGTTTACATACTAATACAAACATTTATTTATGAAGGTGTGTGTTTACATGTATACATAATTTGTGAGAGTCATCTTTACTTAAATTTGTAAATGGTTGTATGATAAATAATTTGGCATTTTCGATAAATAATGCAGCACCAATTTAAAGCTGGTGCAACTTAAATCCAACTTTAATTTTGACAATAGTTAAAAAAAAGTTTGCAGCGCTTTTTGAAATTTAAGTGGCTTCTAAAAAGAACAGACTTTACTGTCGGTAAAGTCTACCCCATCTAGGTATGTATATTTTTCAGACAGATTTATATCGCCACTTATGTGTGTGAAGATAAATATGCCGAGTTAAATATGTTTGACGTAACGAAATAACGTAACGACATATTTAAGTGTGAAGTTAAATATGCTTTTCGTAAGCGAACGTTGTACCAACATGTTTATCTGTGAAAGTAAAAATGTCCGTAAATATATATGTAAGTAACTTGTTATAAAATAAAAGAATATTTAAAAATATTAATAATAACCATCAGAATTTGAAAATGGAGAACACTAAAAAAAAAAAATTTTTTACCAGCGGCACCGTAAAAAATCGATTATCTCTGAAAGAATTTGGACATATACGGGCACATTTCTTGAGTGTAACTCAACTGGACCACATGGAAAAGGAAGCCAAGGATGTGGTCTATTTAGTGGTATAAGTGCCGTTTCTCAATTGTAATTGAGAATTTTTTAAAAATTTTTTTAAATTTTGACTGAGTGAAAAATCAATGATCTTGGAAAGAATTTGGACATACATATGTATATGGGCACATTTCTTGAGTGTAACTCAACTGGACCACATGGAAAAGAAGGCCAAGGATGTGGTCTATTTAGTGGTATAAGTGCCGTTTCTCAATTGTATTTGAGAGTTTTTTAAAATAATTTTTGAAAATTTGACTAAGTGAAAAATCGACGTTTTTTTAAGAAATAATAAATAAATTTTATTGTTTCAAATGAAAAAGATCGAGTTGATCCAGAACAAAGAACATGTCGGACACACTTGCATGAGCTGTAAAAATCAGTGCAAAGTAAATATAACCAAATACAATGTCCGTTACAGAATTAAAAAAAAATTCCTTGATTTGTGGGTGTTTTTGTTCGTCCCTTTCGAGATGAACATTTTTGATCCAAACAGTAGGAGTAACTTTTTGACGTTGCGCTGGTAGGCCGCCTTTAACGTTGGGTTTTTAAGCTTTTAAAGAGAAATAAAGGGTGTTAAATTGTAAGGTCCGATGTTGAATGTGAACCACACCTAAACGCCAAGTTTTTTTCCGAATTTTATTTGACATTTCTCTATTTCAGACTTACTCAATTTGAACTATGGAGAGATACACAATCCAACAACGTGTTAAAGTTATATAGACTTATTATGAAAATGGGCGTTCAAATCAAAATGCATATCGTGCACTTCGTGATTTTTTTGGTCAATTTGATGAGGCACATTTTCACCTCAGTGGATTCGTCAATAAACAGAATTGCCGCATTTGGGCGAATGGGAATCCAAGAGTGATTGTCGAGAAACCAATGCACCCACAAAGAGTGACTGTTTGGTGCGGTTTATGAGCTGGCGGCATCATCGGGCCGTATTTTTTCCAAAATGAGGCCGGTCAGGCAGTTACTGTGAATGGTGTTCGCTATCGTGAGATGATAACGCACTTTTTATGGCCCGAATTGGAAGATATGGATGTGGACGATATGTGGTTTCAGCAGGACGGTGCCACTTGCCACACAGCTAACGAAACAATGGCCGTGTTATCTCACGTAATGGCGATGTCAATTGGCCGCCAAGATCATGTGATTTGACACCATTGGACTTTTTTCTTTGGGGTTATTTGAAAGAAAAGGTGTACGTCGATAAGCCAGCAACAATTCAAGAGCTAAAGGATGAGATAATTCGGCACATTAACGGCATAGAACCTCCATTATGCCTCAGGGTCATCGAAAATTTGGACCATCGGATGGAGGTGTGTCGCCGTGGTCGCGGCGCCCCTTTGGCCGATGTTTTATTCCATACATAATTGAGTAATACCAATATATCATAATAAACTAAAATTACAATAATTTCCTGAATATGTAGTTTGTGTTTTATTCAAAATCAACATCGGCCCTTGAAATTTAACCACCCGTTACAAAATATGTTTCGAAGATGTTGAAATAGCTGCAAATATGAAATGGAAAATAAAAAATAGTCATTAATTGAAAATGTTTGAGTTTTTATTGAAAATACATGTTTACTAAATAACAATTCAAAAGAAGAAAACATTTTAAATATATTTGTACATTTGTGTGAACATTTCAACTTTGAAATTACGTTTACGACATATCTAGGTTTGATTGTTTATTATAAATCATTATTATTAGTTAACAATTCAATAAAACAAAGTTACATAAAATTACTTTTCTACTATATGCCTATTTCTTTAGCACATTTGTACCGTATAAAACAATTTAGAGCTTTAAGGTTTTGTGTTTTTTTTCCGAACACACCCACCCAGTACCAAGACTGCTTTTTTAGAATTTTACTTTGGCATTTGAAAATTTTTTTTTTTTTTTAATAAATATACATACATACATACATATGTTTAACAAAAGAAGCATTTATATTTTTCTGATGAGTTTAGTAAATTCGAAACATATTTAAAACAAACCTCTGTTACAGCTCATACATTTAAAAATAGGTGGTACACTTGTTTGTTCACAGTGGACACATGTCCGTATTCCCATACACTAAAGCCCCGACTTGCGTCGTTCCGATTTGCGTCGCTTTTTAAAACTGGAAAATTTCGATTTGCGTCGTTGCGATTTCAAATTGCGTCGTTTTGACCCCGATTTGCGTCGATTCGACTTGCATCGTTTTGATTTCGATTTGCGTCGCTAAACACGGTTACATTTTTTACTGCATCATTGTGGATTACCATTTTTAGCATTTGTAGTGTAGTATGTATTTAGCATCTTGAATTCATTAGTTTTTACAACTTCTGGCAACAACGATCGTCACCTGTACGTTAAGAAATTTTCAGGTTGCGTGAGAAAAGGGGAATCCCCTTTTCTTTTTTATATAAGTGGTGCTAAGAGCAGCTGTCTGGTTATGGTAACAAGTTAGTGTGTGATTCACCAGAATACGCCTTAAGGACGTAAAACATAGTAAGTCAAAGTAAAAAGTCTATAATTAAAATTGGATGTAATAAAACATTTTAAATCGGGAGAAAAGGCTGCTTTTTTTTATATATTTTCCCCAACAAATTAAATTTCAGAGCATTTATATAGAAAAAAGAGATTCGATTTGCGTCGCGTTTCTCCGGTCCCCATTAACGACGCAAGTCGGGGCTCTAGTCTAGTCAATGAATTGTATGCACAAAACACCACCATTATATGAATCATTTTGCCTGAAATGATTTATTTCTTTTTGTTGCCACTTTTGAGCTTCGTTGGGGTCCGAACAATTTAAAAAAGTATTAAATCTGTCTTGAATCTTTTTTTGATGCAATATACCTATGGATTAATAAAATAAAATTCTTTTCTTTTACATTTCAAAAACACAAACGTGAAATGATTATATGTAAGCAATGGAAAAATTATATTATCCTTTGACAAAATGTCACAAACGTTTTCGAAACTTAAATTGCTTGTTTCATTAAATATACGCATTCCGTATTCACACGAGAGGCACTCGCTATTAGTTATGTTATTTAAAAAAAAAAAAACAAAATAAATAAATATAGTGTTACCTGGAACTTTCTGTTAGTTTCCAAATAATACACTTTGGTTTTATTTTAATTGTATATAAATGGTTGAACGTTTTTATTTAAGATTAATGTCAAGTTCATGTATTTAAAGTATTATTTATTTAGCATTTAATTTCAAGTGGCTCTAATTATTATTAAGTCAGAATATAAGTTTATATTAACATATAATTTAAGTTCAAAAACTTTTGGTTTTCTTTTTAAGCAAATTCCCTCTCTTCACACATATTCTTCCTTCAACACAAGGGTTGTTCAAGGTTTTTCTATTTTAACGAATTGAAAGCACTTGGACAACCGCGATCGACAACACTCTAAAACACTCTAATTCAACTGCCCGTTTTGAAGGCAAACACGACTGTATATCGCAGAAAGCGTCTGCTCTGTTGCTTTTCAGTTTCTGTGGTATGCGTGTTTTGTTGTTGGTATGTTCGTGGCTGGAGTTGAGTTAGGTTCACTTTATGCTACTCAGTCTTAAGGTTTGTGTATGAATGTGTGATTGTGTCTTCTTTCAAATCATTGTTTCGTCTACTAGTCTTCTCGTCTTCTTGTTATTTAGTTCTAAGTATGTAAATAGTCTAGGTAGTTTGTATATGTTGTTGGGCATACGTGGAAAGTATGCACACCCTACATAAATTATGTTGTTATATACTGATTGAAACTCGTGAAGATATACATACATATATAACAACTAAGATCGGGGATTTGCTTTCCGAGCCTTAAATAAACATTTCTAAAGTCAAATAAAATTAATTTTATATTTTTCAAAATTCTCAGGAATTTTTTTTTTTTCTGTGTACATTTTGACCTTGTTTTCGTCTTTGTATTCTTCCTTTTTAAAGTTTATTTCCGCCTCCAAATTATGTATCTGGGTTAAACATGATTTTAACCTTTTTTGACATTTTTTTCCATAGATCCTCTATTAATTCTTCATTATATCGTTTCACTATTTCTTTCTGTGGCGTATGAGACCGTATCATCAACTCAGCATCCCTTATTTTAGCTTGGATATATTTTTTGGAAGATCTGACATAAAGGCTTGGTCTTCCCTCAAGCGTAATATTTTTGATAATGTTGAAACAACTTTCTACGGGGCTATTCGATATTCGCGTATTTGTTGGATCAACTAAAACTCCCATAACGTTCGTTCAAAAAACACAGTAAGGCACATATTTTTTTTAAATAATGCCTAAATATTTCTCATTTCTGAGGTCATTTATCGAATTTTTGTTTTGCTCTTCTTCTAGTTTATGGAACTAGAAGAAGTTCTTCTAGCTTTTCTGTGAAGTGGACTTTGTGGATATTGAGGTGCACTCTCCACACAAAAAGGCGTACACGATTCCACCGAATTGGCGTCAAAATCACATTGTTTCGGAGAAGACGAAAAATACGCTTCTGCTTGCTCAAACTCTTTACTTTTGTATAAAGATATTAAAACAAAGTATATATTCCTGAACCATCCCCAGAATTCATGTTTATGCCTGCAATCATTGCATTTTTAAAAAAAGTAGTCTGGTTTACAGATTCTACGCTTTCTGCAATATCTTTTAAGCATATTTTAAAAAAGTGGCAGCAAGTGAATTACAACAAAATTATTTTTAATTTTGTCACCCCTTTGTAATATATCACAGCATTTTTGCAAGTACGTCAATGTTGTTTCCATGTTGTTAAACGTTTTTATGGAAGCGTTAATTGTTGCCCACCTCCAGTCAACATGTATTCTTTTGCTTAGCGGCCATTTTATTTTATTTTGAATACAAAATACTTTTATGTCAATGAAAAATTTTCGAATATCTTCCTCAAAAGGTCGAGCTAATTAAGCTTCTGCATGTTTCTGTTTTTGCTACCTTCTTCAGCAACATGCACCACAATGCTGTAAAGGAATACTCTTTTCGAATTTTCATAGAATTTTTTCGCTATTCCGCCTGTGGCATCTATAAATGGAGGGTTACGGCTTCTTTTCATGAATTCTCCACAATGTTGTATTACTAATTTTAGCTGCTCTTCTAAAAAGAGGTAAATCTCTTGGGGCACTGAAATTCTTTGGATGAACTGGCACTAATTTTTGTCCCTTTGCATCAGTAATAAATCAAACACCATGTCATGGTCCCTATCATTTTTTTGAATAACTTCACTTTATATTTTTCTCACGACGTCCTTTGATGGTATCGATTGCCCGTTTCCAACCTTCAACAAACTTTTTGAGAATTTATTTAGGAGGTCATTTCTGCATTTCGAAGGAAGCATGTTTGTAACTTTTTCCTTCAAGACCACTCTGCTAACATATCCTATTTGCTGTGTTTTTTGATCAGATGGATGAATTATTTTTTTTTGATTGGTTTTAACTTTTACAGAAAAAGGACACTTAACAAAATCCACAAGAAATTTGTAATTTCTACATCCATCCTTTTTAAAAATGCATTTACCATACATATGTATATCCCCATGGAAAGATCGTCCTTTGTATACGCATGGCTTGTTACAACAATCGAGCACACATTATTTTATTGTTTGTAATTTTCTCGCACCAAATCTTGGACATACTTCGTAAATTCCGGCTTGTTTACGATTTCGTTATTGATTGATCATAAATGTAAGAATATAAAATGATCAATCAGAATTATATTGAAATAAAAACTCCGGTCTTCAGCCTTCTTAGTTTGATGTTCACGACAAGAATGTCTTTATTTTATTAAATTCAATTCAGTTAAGTATTAAAGAAATATAAATGTAAAGGAAAACAGTTAGGAATTCAGCAAGTATAATTGTATACGTATGTGTGTCTATGCATATTACACATTTAATACAAAAGGAGAGTACATTGAAAGGCAAAATATAGCGATGCTTAATAATGTTTGCACTATTTAAAGGAATGGATTGATAAAATGAATCTTTTACTTTTATAGGAAATAAACTATTTTAATATTGAATAAAGTTGTCTCAACAGTTATCTTGCATAAAATATTCTCGCAAATACGATGTTTGCTGTTCTTTAAATATAAAAAAACCGTCATTAAATGCGTAGCCAGTGTTTTTAGGAGAAATTCTGTGCTGTTGCAACTTTTTTATTGCAACTTCCCGATTAGGTGCTTTCTGAACATACTTATATCTTATTCCTAATAACTGCATATTCATTCACTTTCATATCGTTATCAGTGGTGTTGTCGATTTCAAAATGCTCATTCTTGTAGACGATAACGGGGCCAAAAATTCGGTGGTTTTCTCACAGGTAGAAATAGATTCACCTGCGCCATTATTTTGAATAAATGTATTTCTTCTACTTATTTATTCTGACGCTGACGTAGACAATAACTCTGGAATAATGCCTTCTAACGATAACGATAATGGGGCCAAAAGCTCTTCCGAGTTATTTGCAGAGCTCGCACAATTGTTTTCTGCTAATATCTTTCTTGGATTTATTTCTTCTCAGACGGACGCAAACAATATTTCAGAAATAATGCCTTCTAACAGCTCGTCGTTTATAAACTCTATGAAAGCAAAATAGTGTTTAGAAAAATTGTCATTAAATGACACCAAAATATTCTTATTTACCTTTGACAATATCTGCGCCTTTATTAGTTATGTTGATGGAATTGTTACCACAAAATCTGGGTATATCTTGGTTTTTTTTGATGCAACCTTTTATATAATTAAAAGTAAACACTCAATAAGCATATATGTATGTATCTATGTACATCTTACTTTTTACTAAAAGTTATGCTATTACCTGTCTGTTTAGTTTCAACTTCTTTCTGAATAGCGTCACTCAACTTCTGGTAACTATGCTTTATTAATCATTCGCTAAATCTTTTGACTTCAGAGATCAATAAATGTGCCCATATATGTACATATGTCCAAATTCTTTCCAAGATCATTGATTTTGCACTCAGTCAAAATTTCAAAAATTGTTTAAGAAATTCTCAAATACAATTGAGAAACGGCATTTATACCACTAAATAGACCACATCCTTGGCTTGCTTTTCCATGTGGTCCAGTTGAGTTACACTCAAGAAATGTGCCCATATACATATGTCCAAATTCTTTCAGAGATAATCGGTTTTTTACGGTGCCACTGTTAAAAATTTTTTTTTTAGTTTTCTCCATTTTAAAATTCTGATGGTTATTATTAATATTTTTAAATATTCTTTTATTTTATAACAAGTTACTTACATATATATTTACGGACATTTTTACTTTCACAGATAAGCATGTTGGTACAATGTTCGCTTACGACAAGCATATTTAACTTCACACTTAAATATGTCGTTACGTTATTTCGTTACGTCAAACATATTTAACTCGGCATATTTATCTTCATACACATTCGCCACTTCTATTCGTACTTTCTCTGATATGGATATATGAATTTGAAATAAACTGACCTTAAGCCTGTATCTTTCTAAATTGTAATGTCTTCTAACACGAACTTATTTACAAGGTTTTGGTAGCGTATCCTTAGTTTTATTGTAGTCTTGTCTTTTTAGGTTTCCTTACTCATAGAGTAAAAACGGAACCCTATTACTGTCCATCCGTCCGTCCGTCATAGGTCCTATTCTCCCAAATGGTAACAGCTAGAGCTCTGAAGTTTGCACACTACATGTGGTTACTCGAGCGCTACAACAACAAATACTAAAAACAATAAAAAGTTAAAAACTGAATGGGGTCCCCATACAAGAAGCTGTAAAAATTAGCAAATGTAGCTGTTGCTTCTAGAATCACACGAGATAAAAACTTGAAATTCACGTTGGATATGTGGTTACATACATAGGTCCTACCACAACAAATACCAAAAACAATAAAAAGATGGGAAATAAAGGAGGCTGCCGTACAAGAAATTTAAATTAGCTATAACTTTTGAGCCGTAAGAGATGGAGACTTGAAAGTTGCCCAGTATATGCAGTCACTAGTCCCGCACAGCAACAAATACCAAAGATAGCAAAATGTGAAAATTTAATGTAGGCCTTTGTACGGGGGCACCCTTTCATTTGAAAATTGACTTTCGTTTTTGAACCTTAAAAGATAGAGACTTAAAAATTTCACAGTGGATGTAGTTCGCAGGCTTATACAACAACAAATACCAAAAGTTGTAAAAAGTTAAAATTTAATTGGTATTCATGCATGGGGACACCCTTTAGTTTGAAACTCAGCTATAACATTGAAACCATATGAGATAGAGGCTTTATAGTATGTTTCAATTACGAGTTGAATCACCCGCTTCGCTCTCTCAATTATATTTATGAATCACACTGTTTACACGACTCGCGTATGTACTTCGATTTCACATTTGTTTTTAATAAGGAAACATTTATTTTTCAACAAATTTCGTAAGCAAACTTTTCTAAATGGACACACAATTTTGTTTTATTTTTATGTATTATGATGTTTTCTTTGTCTACAATATATGATTTTGACAGATAGTGCAGATAAACTTGCGATGCTTCACATCTAGCTTCAATATGAAGCAACTTCATTTGCTCTCAAAATTTTGTATAAAGGCCGTGTCAGATAAAATTTTTGCTTCGCGTTGCGTTACATGTTTATATGGCACTTGTCACATAAATTTTATTTGACGCAAAGCAAAGCAAAAAGTTGGGCATCTTTCATCTTTTTGCACGCTTTGACAATTAGCTGCTTACTGTGCGAGTCAGTCTCGTACTTGGCTCAATTTATTTTTATTTGCGCGAAAAGTTTGATGTCTATTGAATGATACGTCATAATAAACCAATTTGCGCATGATAATAATGTACATATGCATGTATGTATGTTTATGTAACATATTGTGCAGCTCTTATTTAAAGAATCTTATTTAGATGTCAACGAAAAGCATTGATATTAAGTGAACATATGCAGTTGCCTTCATACTTTTTTTACTTATTTATCGTTCGTTATTTAATATCTATATTACGGAATGAAAGTGTAGTTGCAATGGTTCTGTTCATTTACATTTCACACCGCCAATTATGACAAGAGATACACAATATAGACAATCAGAAAAAACTACGGCAACAGACAAACTGACGCAAATAGGAAAATACAAACACTCCAATCAATTCGTTTTACGTAGATAAAAAATATGCCTACAACAACCATCTATCTATTGGATGACCTTCCCTCAAGTTTGAGGTCATTATCATGAAAATATTTTAAGATGACAAAACGTTTTTATTTTAGTCAATATATAAAACTGGCATCTAATTTGGTTTGATGTCGCATGTTGTTGTGGAGTTGCTTTTTCGAAAATGCGAGTTTTTAGTAAATATTTATTCGTATGGTTAAAACATAATAAAACACTTACCCCCTAATTCATAAAAATTATAACAGGTTTATAAAGCTCTTATTTGACAGATTTTCCATACAAATATGTCAATTAGCAGTATTATAAGCCTGTAATAATTTTTATGAATTAGACGGTTAGAATTTTTATTCTAAAATATGAGCTTTTCGTAAAGGTTGATCCAGACCTCTAGTCATAACTTGAGAACGACGTGTCCGATTTTTATCATGTAATACCTCAAAAAATTAGAAATTATGCCAGATTTAAGTTTTTCTTTGCACCATTTTTGGTGTCGCTAATAGTTTTAAAGTTATTAGGAAAAAAATAAAAAATATAATTTTATTTTTGAAAATTGCAAACTTTGATTTTGGAAAATTTATGCAAAATATAAATTTGCAAATATTTTTCAGTTTTTTTCTTTATTCGTGCAGCTGCATGTAATAGCAAAAAAACGAGCCCTCTTTTATTAAAATTTGAGTGTTAATGTTTATTTTATTCTTGAAAAAGTAAAAATACCCATTTTGAAAAAAAATTACTTTCTCGCTGGCATTCCCTAAAACTGAAGCAATTTCTCACCTCAGCAGCATGCAATACAAATTAAAAAACAAGTAAGAGTGCTATATTCGGCTCGGCCGAATCTTAAATACCCTTCACAATATATGTACCATTATGATTGATTTTTGGTGCCAAAAGTTGTTTGATTTGTCTCTTAATGCCGACTTCTTTCAAAATCGGGAAACGCTATATTTCGGGTATATATAGACCGATTTCAAAAATTTTCGAATTTTGCCATTGAACGTCCTATATGTACCACTCTGATCGATTTTTGGTACCAAAAGCTGTTTTATTTGGCTTTTAATGCCGAGTTCTTGAGAAATCGTGAGGAGCGTTATCTTGGGTACATATGGGCCGGTGTATAAAAATGTTCTAATTTTGCCTCTGAACAACCTGTGTGTATGTACCATTCTGACAAGTTTTTAGCACAAAAAATTGTTTTATTTGGCTTCCAGGACCGACTTCTTAAGATATCGGAAGGCACTATATCTCGAATGTATATGGGCCGATGTCAAAAAATTTTCCAGTTTTGCCTCTAAATAGCATATATGTACCATTGTGATTGATTTTTGGTGCCAAAAGTTGTTTTATTTGGCTTATAAAGCCGATTTCTTGAAAAATCGGGAGACGCTATATTTGGGTATGTATGGGCCGATTTCAAAAATTCTTCGATTTTTGGGATCTAATAGGCATTTGAAATGATATGACTAACTTTTTAGGAAAACAAATTTTTTCAAAAATCTGACCAAAAAACCCCTTAAAACCCGTTTCTTTGGATTTATCTCGGCTATACGTGGACCAATCTTACTGAATTTAATAATAGCAGACCCACTATCGGGATTTAACACATTTTAGCGAAGAATGAGGTTTCTATCTCAAACCGTTTTCTCAGAAACGGTATTTCAACGACTACAGACGGACATCGCTCAATCGTAATCTCTATTGATTCTGATCCAGAAAAATATACTTTATGGAGTCTTAGATGGTTGTTTCAATGCGTTATACATGGAATCACAAACTTATATATGTATACCCTTACACATTTCTGTGAAGGGTATAATAATAAGTTAACATTTCAAATGTTGCTCATAGACTAACGTAATGTTTATAAATGTTTTCCTTAAGATAACTAAAATTTAAACAATATTTAGTTCTCTTTTTTTAGTAATTTAGTAATCTTTTCTTAGCTAAATCTCTATAATTCTGAGCTAAATTGTCAGTATCTACTTTAAAATTTACATTTACACCCGCTCAAAGTCATTGTATGGTGTGCTGTTTTCGCTGGAGGAGTCATCGGACCTTTTTTCTTCGAAGACGTCGCGGGCCAAACGGTTGCTGTGAATGTTGAGCGCTACAGAGCCATGATCAACGAGTTCTTTTTGCCGCAACTTAATGAATTGGGATTGGAAACATGTGGTCCAACAGGAAGGTGCTACGGCATACACTGCACGTGCCACAACCCGATATGCTGAAGGATGCATTTCCCGGGCAACTAATCTCCCGTTTTGGCGATTTGCACTGGCCAGCAAGATTGCCTGATTTTACCGCTGCAGACTTCTTTTTGTGGGGCTTTTTTAAGTCGTGGGTTTATGTCAACAAGCCTCAGACTCTTGCAGCTCTTAAAGACAATATCCGTCAAGAATGTGAGGACCTATCGCCGGAAGTTTTGGCCAATGTGATGGAAAATGCTATAAATAGGGCTCAAATGACAATGAACTGTGGCGACGGCCATTTATGTATGTATATGACATCATATTCTCGACTTGATGTAAAAAAATTAAAAGATCAAATAAAAATAATCCACAAGAAGAATCAAAGTTTTTAATTTTTTTTTAATTACAGCCAAAAAAAAATCGGAAGGTTATTTTTGCGCCACCCGTTATTTAAAATACCTATTGCCTTCTATACAAAATTTCAAAATACGTAAAAATAAACCTGTTGTAACTTGATGTATGGCTTATAGTTCCGTAATAAAAAAGGAAATATACGAATTGTATTTTTATAAAAGTATATTTTCTAAACGTTACAAATTGAATAATGAAAAATAAGTATCTAATATTCTGGCGTATAATTCGAAGACGAGTAGAATCAAAAATGGAACAGTAATGTACATATACATATGTATATAGTTTTGCCGGTGTGAAATATAGCAAAACCCTTATCAATTGTTCTATGCTGTGCTATTATATCCCATTTTTCTTCTATCGTGCTTATTGCTAAATTGACTGGTATACTAGGAAATAAAGAAACTACATCAAAAGAAAATAATGTATCATTATTTCCTATAGCCTGGCCCTTAACTTGGTCTTTAAATTGTAAAGAATTCTTAACATTATAACTGGAATTCTCAGTGATTTTTCTTAAAATATTAACAATATATTTACAAAGTTCATATGAAGGTGAATTAATTAATTGAGCAAATGGGACTCATAGGAAAATCTGGCTTATAAATTCGTTAATTACGACCTGTTAAAAACGTGTATTTTCGCTTCAATTAAAAGTAATCTCTTAAAGCGCCACTTGTTAAATATTTAAATTTAAGTTGCTATTTTTTGCACTCAAACGCAATCTGTTCTGTCTCTGTGTTCAATTACTTATTTCCTAAATAAATATTATTATTATTATTAAAGCTGTTGTTGTTGTTTTTTTTATCATCGTATTCAAAAAAAAAAAAAAATACTTTTAAAAAACACAAACTGCTGCTTACACAAAGCAGCCAAATAAATTTGCTTTGAAATAAACAATGTTGTTACAGAATACAACCATTTTTTGTTTGAAAAATAAATCTGGTTTTACGGTTAGACAAATAAAATGAATGTGCTTGCCGAATGAAAGGAAAGAAATAATTTGTAAAGAAATTGTATGTACATACATACATATTTATGTGTAAGTCAAAATCTTTTATATTATTTAAAAAATTTGTACGTAACGAAGTACTTATGAATATTTTAAATTAATGTATGAAAGAATAGAAATGCTATTTAATATTCGTCCTTGTGTTTCTTATTATTTGTAATTGTTAATCTGCTATATTTCCAACACACCCAGTGAGAAGATTGATTGGAAGACGGTTAGGTTGATAAAATATTAATTGGAATGAATATATTTTAACTCAGACTACCAATCTTTTGTGAATCTAAAGAAAGATCCATGATAATTACTCGATCACAATTGCAAGAAATATATGATTACGACAACCCTGAAATTGGTTATGGCAACCGATAGCCTACTTCTGTGATTACTAATTAACGAGTGTGATGATTGTAACCCAATGCAAGTTAATAATAAGACTTTTTTATCGGTTGTTGGAGCTAACTAGTGGTTGACGGACAAATCATATATTAAGGATTTCTTGCTAGTTTCGATTTATTAAACGGCTCCCATCATTGTAAAGTAAATAAATTGAAGCAATCTAAGTATGTATGTATTTCATTCGATCTTGTTTTAGATTACTTAGTAAATAACTGCAGGGTAAGATAGTTTTAAAAAACAATTGTTGTATTATTCATACTTGTAACAAGTGAAATCAAGCAACATGCATTAAATCGAGTGGTCTTTTTTTTACTGAGTTCATGTGTTTTTAGTTAGTTAGTAATGAGTGCTTATCAATAATGTTAATCACAATGTAATATATAACGGTGTTAACTGCTGTTAACTTATTCTTAAATTGCAAGAGCATGTAAGAGTGTTCTGTAATATGTAACGGTGAGCATATGTAATTACATCTGAGACTATTTACACTTCTCTACAATTGTAAACAATTCACTCATATTATCGATATCGCGCCATCAATTTGTTGGTATCACCAGTTGCAAAATTGGGAAAACCCAAAAGCAAACTATTGAAAAAATTTGTGTACAAAACAACAAAAACAAGGAAGAGTGCTATATTCGGCTGCGCCGAATCTTATATACCCTTTACCAAAGTGCAATTAAAAGATTTTCTATACAAAATCACGTCATACCTATATGGACTTTGATATATCCTAGTTTATTTGAAAAATAGTCACTTATGTATATTAAAATGGTATAATAATGAGTTTCGATCAAGCGCTAGCACAAATCGGAAACTATAAATGCATTTTTTAAATAAAACATAATACTTTTTTTATGAATACTTAAAAGAAAAATCTATTTTTAGTAATTAATGTTTGCAGTATACCACCGAAAACTTCACTTTTGCCACTTTTTGCATTACATTGTATGTATTTTATAACGCATTCTTTTTTTATATAACTCATTAGTATATAGCGCCAACTATTAAGCCAATCGGTCAAATTTTAAATACCAGATGGGACGAACATAAAAAATTATTCTTATATTTTTTGCGTTTAACTTTGGTAACTAAAATTGGCATGAGCAAAATTTGTTTAAAAATCATGCTAAATTCGTAGGAAAATAATAATCTTATTCAATATCAGAGTACAACAAAGCATCTATTTAAACTACTTGTTGTACGTTTTATTCTAAATTTGAAAAACTATTTTATACAGTTTCAGATCGTTTTTATATCAAAATTTTATTAACAATATTATTCAATATTTCGATAACAATTTGTTATCATCTTCAGGATAATATTTGTAATTAAATTGAAAATGTTGAAAAAATTTTTGATTTATAAAAATTCAAAAATTGAAAAATAATAAAAACAATATAAATAACAGTAAAAAATAACACAAGTAGAAATAAACTAATTTTATGTCTAACATTTGCTATGTTAACACTCCCAACATGTTGCATTGCAACGTTATGTTAACACAGCAAACATTACCCATAGACTAACTCCCGATTTTTGACTTGGGATTTAAATACAAAATTAGTAAATTTTCCTTAAAATTTAAGTTGGATTTAAAATAGCTTTCTGTTTTACAGCCTAAAATTATTTTTGGTAATTAATTCTAATAAAAGTACGGCAGCACAATGTAAGTGTCAAAAAATTATCGATAACTCAATAAAAAACAGCTGCTTAAACAAATTTGGAAGCAAGTGAAATTGTGAAATGCTTAGAAAATAATAAATTGTTTTGTAAAAATTATTAAGATGAGTAGCAAAAGTGATAAAAGGACTCCCAATTTCACTGCCACAGAAGTTGATTACCTTCTGGAAATAAAAAAAATTAAATTATGAAACAAAAAAACACATGTGCAATTTTCTTAATTTGCAGAACAAAACCAAACTGTCAAAATCATATGGCAGTACGAAAAACTTAAATCGATTTTAAATGGGAACGCCAGGCCGTTTAAGTTTGATTTATATAGCAACTGTTTGACTCAAATTTGTATTTAAATCAAATTTAAACTGAAATGGCATTTAAAATCCAAGTCAAAAATTGGGGGTAACAATGATAATATTTTAATATAATAATAAATATTAAAAAACAGTCAAGTTCCTAATCTTTTATTAACTAAATATCTATAATTCTGCGCTAAATTCTCTGCGTCTACTCTAAAGTTCATCCTATGTGTTAATGGTGTTTTAATTATCTCTAACATTTCTAGCATGTAACGTTTCTTATAACTGTTTTCTGTTTTTAACACTGAACCATTTTCAAAATGAGGATAATGATTTAAACTACTGCAATGCGAAGATAATGCTGTCTTCTGTGCATTTATATGTCTATACTTTTGGTCCGATCTATGTCCTGCTATTCTAGTCCTTAGTTTGTTTTTTGTAGTCCCTATACATATATACTTTCTCACAATTCTCCTGGTCATTTCCCATACAAGGGATTTTATAAACTAAATTTGCCATATCTAATGTATCAAATTTATCTTTTGTCTTACTAAATAATTTATACAATTTGATACACTAGATATGGCAAATTTAGTTTATAAAATCCCTTGTATGGGATTCACCACCTCACAGCGCAGCAGAAGAAATAATAGGAACAGAAACGGAAGCAATGGAAATCATACCAGCGGAAGTAGAAACGGAAGTAGCAGCGGAAGTAAAATTAAAGACGTCTCTTGATATTGTGGCGGAGGCTTCAGATGTAGTTGCATCAGATACATATGTATATAATTTAAATTATCAGGAGAAACAACAGGAGGGACTATTTCATTTTCCTTGTTGAATACAATCCTCTAAGATGGCTTCTTGTTCCGGGAAATATGTAATATTCCCGATTCTCGAGATCCATTTTAATTTCCAATTAATAATAATATTTATTTTTAGAGAGAGAAAACCCCACACCTGAATTGTAATTTGCTTTTTCTAAAAATTGTCTTTATTTTCAATTATCTATATACAATATTATGCAAAGGTTCTATGATTACACTGTGCTTGAATTTGGAACTTTTTTTTGCCGACAAACGGGGCACCCAGTGACTAAACCTAATTCGGGTACGCTGAATTCAGTGGTGCTATCCGTTTTTCTAGGTTAGCTCGCATTTTCGAGATTTACCGTTATTTTAAAAATGGAGGAGGTTGCACTACATGTATTGAACTAACTAAAAAAATTTTCGTTTATTGAACTTTAGTAAAAAACCGAAATTCCGCAATAAAAAAAACTTTAATCTGATATATAATTCATAAAAAAGAAATTTCATTTTTTAGAAAAAAACAATTTTTTTTTGAAAAAAAAAATTATTTTTTGCAAATTCTTGAAATTTTGTGATCTTTAAAACTGCATAAAAAATTGAAAAATTAAGCTATGCCAACAAATTTTCCCGTGTATATAAAAAATTATGTTTGAAACAAAACGAGCTTTAAATGACCAAAATCTGTGGGCAACTTTTGATTTTATTCACAAAAGATGAAAAATTGTAGTTTCAACCTGTTACCAGACGAAGCCTCAAAAATTTAAAAAAAAAAATTTTTTTCTTGGTAATTAAAGTACATTTCTGCATGTTCATATAAAAAGTTTTTTGTAATTATCTAACATTAAGATGTGTTAAAAAAGTGTTATGAAACCTTTTTGCATAATTTGTACTCTTTTTTTTTCTAAAAACTGAAATTTTTTTTTAATGAATTATATATTAGATTAAAGGTTATTTTATTGCGGAATTTCGGTTTTTTACTAAAGTTCAATTAATGAAAATTTTTTTTAGTTAGTTCAATACATGTAGTTCAACCTCCTCCATTTTTAAAGTAACGGTAAATCTCGAAAACGCGAGCTAACCTAGAAAAACGGATAGCAGCACTGAATTCAGCGTACCCGAACTAGGTTTAGTCACTGGGTGCCCCGTTTGTCGGTTTTTTCAACTAGCACAGTGTTATTATTATTTACTTAATTATTTATTTGCTTTAAGAGCCAATTGAAATGTATTAATTCAGGTCCAAAAATGAACCTTTTCAAAAATTATTTGCTGTATTTTCCAGCTGTCTATATGCCGACGACATTTCGTTAGTGCTAATCAACTCATCAGTAGACTTGAAAAATCTTAAAAGTTTGTTTGAAACTTAACTACTTATTCCATAATTCCTATGAACAGAATGAGAATCTTTTTTATCTCTACACTTACTTTTTAGTATCAAGTATGCTATTATGTATGGAATCATACGGTACAAAATCTTCACTACAAACAGCCTATTTTACCACCTGGTTCGGTTGTTGGTGTCAGAAATTAAATTGGCTGGCTTATGTATGAACTTTCCTTAACAATCTGTTTTCGCTATGTATCGGGTATATACATATATACCGATATCGAGACAAAATTTGTTAACTATAAATAGATTTCTCATCAGTAGACTAATTTTTTTGTAGCAAAAATAAATTTCAGTTGCTTTTATGGAAAATCTCCTAAGAAAACCGGTGTCTATGTGTTTAGGAAGGTATATCGAAATTTTTAAAAATATCTCGGCTAATTCTGTATTGTATGTATTATAACTAGGTTGGTCCAGGATGGCCCTTTGCACTGCGACCATAGATGATCTATTGTGCAACCCCTTGTCCCTCACGAGCTTAATACATCAAGAAACAGTATTAGCTTCTTCTGTGAAAGCCTTTGCAAGTCATATGAACCCAATGTATAGGGATGCAACAGCCTGTGTCTTCTGCGGCCTAGTGCCACACATTCGATAATCAAGTATTCCATTGACTCCTCTTCTTCTCCGCAAAATCTGCAGATTGCCGTATTGGATAGGCCCATTCTGTATAGGTGCTTCTTGCAGGTATAGTGGCTTGTTAGTGCCCCACACAGTGTCCTTAGGTTCTTTCTATTCAGTTTTAGAGCAAGGTACGCCCTCTTGCCATCAAGGCTAAGAAATTTCTTTGAGTGTTCCAGACCCCTAGTGTCGTTCCACAGTTTTTCTGTAAAGTTCCAGAAACTTTATGTACACAGCCTGCAGACAGACATCATCTAACCAACTTTGCTATTGAGACTGATCCTGAATATATACACTTTATAGGATCGGAAATTAAAATTTAAGGACATTTGAAACGGAATGAGAAACTTATATGTATGTATGTATATATTCTTAGCACTTGTTGTGGAGGATATACATATGTACACATATGTATGTAAATATACACAAATGTCTGCCAAATTTTTTAATTCGCTTACATCTCTGAATGCCTAGTTTATTCACAGTAATTTTATGACACGTTTTCAGTTTCCGGAATTCCAGATAAAGCTGGTTAAATTAATGCTCACATTGAAAATTTTGGTGTTTTCACAATTCACTCGTTATTTCTGTCATTAGCTGGAAAATGTTAATGTGAGACAAGTGCACACATCTTTTATTCTTTCATCTGTTTTGTGCGACTTCAGAGAAAAATCATACCCAAAATTACAAAAGCTTTGCACTTTCACAAGGACATTCACAGCAGACAAAACAATACTAAGCTCTACAACGAAAGTGGCAAAGACTTTCAGCCATAACAAAAGCCGAATCAAACAAAAACTCAAAATTGAGGTACAACAAATCAGAACTCAACACCAACAAGAAATAAACAAGAGATGGGAAGAACACTGTGCCAAGAGAAAATCCCATACCAAACAGTATCAGGTTGTTGGGAAAAAGTTGCAATTTATTCGAGGAAGATGTAAACAATGATGCACTTAAATTTTTCATGTTTTAATCTCGTCTGGGGTTCTTTTTTGCATGCGAAAACTGTTATCAGCACGTGCTTATGAGTACTGTCTGAGTAGTCCATGTCATGTTTTGTTACACTTGTTAACTTCCTTATACACACTGTTGCCATAAGATAGAAAAAGTGATCATTTGCGGAATTTATTTTTCAGAAAAAAATTTGCGTTTTAAAACTGTTAATGTTTGTTGCTTGTTACTTGGAGATAATATAGAAAATGTAATGATTCTTTTTAGGAAACGATGATAATGACCACCATAAAACAAATTTGCATTCGCTATTATTTCACATCAAGCTGTAAAATGGTCGTGTATTTCCAAATAAAAAAAAACAATTACAATCATATACAAATTTTTCTTTAAATGTTTATGAATACAAATTTTTATTAAACACTAATTACCTAGTTCGTAGGATTACACTGTGGCACAAATTCAAGTTAGCAAAAAATAGCGCGATTCTGAGAGTAATGGATGAAAATAGAGGCTAAATTAGAAGACCTGTGGTGTAGAGGTGTTTGTTTATGTTAGTTCAAATTTTTTAATCCACCTTTAAACTTTGCAGTCATATGGCAATTTTTAGCATATTGGTTATATGGTTTTTTGGCTATAACTCGGGGACTAATCGATATTTCTAAATCTGTAAAAGCCAGAATTTAATTGTTGCACAGGTCTCTAGAAATAATTTGGCTTCTACAAAATTTAAAAAATATCAATTAGTCGACTAGTTATAGCCGGAAAACCATATAAACAATATGCTGAAAATCGGCATTTGATTGCAAAGTTCGCAGGTATACCGTTTTCAGCGGATTAAATGATCTAAGTCTCTCAATCTATTAATCAAAATTTATAGTATTTTAGCCACTCATGAATGCATTTGGCCAAGTTTTGATTATTTTGAGTTATGAATACTTTGCGATAACGGAGCGACATCTATGTTCGATAATCACATGAATGCTTCTTAATATTATTCGAATCAATATTAAATAAGGTGACGTGACTAGAAATACAAATGTTTTGCTAAATTTGCATATTTGGCAACACTGTTTGTGTACCTACTACTGAAAAAATATAAAACTTCGTTCCTTAAAATAAGCGCGTTTTAAAAACAGAAAAACAATGGTTATATGCCGGCCTGCCTGCCATAGTAAATTTGCTATTTAAGTGAGTTGTGGTTAACCAGAGTTTACACAAATATGTATGTGTGTATTTTAGATAGTTTTTCAAACATGGGTGGAGAAGAGATATTTGCTTGTAAAAGTGGGTTTCTGGCATGAAATATCATTAATAATAAAGAGCATTTTCAGCAACAGAAAATATGAGTTTAATTTGCATGGAAAGAAAAAGTTACACCGAAAAAGGAAATTATGTATACCAAATTATGCGTTAGAGAGAAACTACTATAAATATGCGGTGTGTATATGATTCGTGGTTATTATCGGATCAATGGTAAACTGTTAAAAGAACTGCAAAATAATACGCTTGCATATTTAAGAAATAGGTATATTTAATTTAGTTATTCACATTAAGTATTTTCCAAGAGTCTGAAAAGTTGCTGAAATAATAGCTATCCCCAAGCCAAACAAAGATTCACCAAAACCAACGTCTTACAGGCCAAGTCTAGTCTACTACCACTTTTGTCAACTCTGTGAAAAACTATTTTTTTAACGTATTGAACACATTCTCTTAGAAAGCAGCTTATCCCCAATTTGGATTTGGACGAAAGCAATCTACTATTCAGAAATCCAGAGAATAACAAATGAAACATCGTCTGATATTGAGAAAACAAAGTTCTGTATTGCCACATATCTCGGTGTCGCAAATTCGTTTGACAGTGTATGGCGCAAAGGTCTCCTCCACAAACTAAAAAGTCAATTACCAATAGATTTCTGTCTAATACTACAAAGCTATTTACAAAATCGATTTTTCTATGTTAAATACAGAGACAAGTGTTCAGAAATTTTCTCTATGAGAGCTGGGGTAACCCAAGGTGGTGGCCGCGGCCCAATGATTACCTGGGGCTAAATCGTCGCATTCGATATCGAATGAACTATCGACCAAAAACAGTGTTAAACAAAAACAAAATAAACAACAAACACACAGCATACGTGACGGAATTCGTTCGATATCGAATGCGACAATTTGGCCCCCGTTTTTTACATCTGATATTCCAACTCCTTCGACAAATAATAATATAATAGCTACATTTGCTGATAACACGGTTTTACTAGTATTTTATGAAAACATTAAATAGGTTATGCACAATTTACAACAACTACTCAATACCACGTTGGAGTGGTTTCTTCGTTGGGGAATACAAGTAAACTGTGATAAAGCAGTTCAAATAATTTACACTAATACCTTGTTCATACATGCATTTCTAATTGAGATAATATTCAGTTTATTGACATAATATTTCTTGCGTTCATACATACAAATATTGCACTAACTCAATTAGTATTTGACAGCTGGAAAAAAGTTGTTGTTTTTGTTTTGGTAGTGAGAAAGACAAAGTGAAAAATATTTTCAAATAAGAAAAATGGAAGAAAGAGGTAGTACTCTTATAAAAAATATTTTAGTGTTGTACAATAAAAATATGGAACTTGTACAAGTAGTGCGTTCATGTTATGAATCCAAAGCGGCAATAATAAAAAGAAAGAGAAATAAAAATTTGTAAATGCTGCAATGTTTTTATTTTTTATTATTTTGTTTTGTTTGCTTTTGTTGACATTTATCTCGTCATTCATCTCGCATTGTATACTTTTGCTTATTAAACACATCTTTTACAGTGTTGTGTTTCATCTTTTTCTCAATATTCAAAGCAATTTTGCGTTTATTAAGCAATAACTTTATTGACTTTTTGTATGGAATATTGAGCTCAATAATGGACTTTATTGCGATTATCTCAATAAAGGCGCATGTATGAACATGGTATAACAGAAAAATACCAAATATTCAACCGATTCAAATAAATATCTAACCAATACTTTTGGATACAAATGTGAAATACCTGGAAATGATAATTGATTCCAATCTCATATGCAAAGAGCACATCACGCAAAAAAAAGAGGTATTGAACATTATATTCAGATAACTATTTTGGCTGGCAGGTAAAGATTCCGAGCTGTCAACCAGGGGTGTTAGGAAAATTTCTTCAGAAAACTTCAAATTTTGGAAAGCAAAACGTCAAAAACAAATTCGTAAAACATCAAAAACGTCATATGTGTATAAAAATGTACAAATAAACCGAAAATTACAAATTTTGAAAACGAAAATATTTAGAGAAGACTACAAAACGATCTCCACTTGCAGGTTTGTCAAAAGTGTCGCCTAAAAGGAAGTAATTTGATAAAAACTCCCCGAGTTGCACAACTTGTTTCTACTGCATTTTCTAAAATGTTTTTTTAAGTTTATTTAAGTTTTCTTTCAATTACTTTCTCGTAGTTGCCATAAATTTAAAAAGGAGCGGATCTAGAAAAACGTCAAAATACTAGAGTTTCTGTAAAGAAAAACGTCAAACGTCATTTTAGTACTTTTTGATCGAAATTTCGTCAAAATGAAGTAAAATTGTCACATCTAACATCCCTGCTGTCAACTCAAAACAAACTGCTCATATACAAAACGATCATAGCCCCCATTTGGAAGTAAGGCGTAAAAATTTGGGGTACTGCTAATACTAAAAGAACATAAAAAATATCCAACCAATCCGGTCCGAAATATTGCGAATTATTGTCAACGCGGAATGGTATAGAGATAAGGCCATACAATGAGACCAAAATGTCAAAACAGTGCAAAAAGTTATCCGCATCAATAGCTTTAAGCATATAACTCGGTTAACACAATATTCCAACACGGAACACAGACAGCTCCAGGCGAATGAAACCCTGGCACTCAGACGACTTAAGCGATATGCACCATAGGAATTAGTTAACCGTTACTGGAAGCGTCAAGTTGCTGTTAAAAAAAAAGAAAATGATTTTTACATGATATGATAATTTTTATTAACAAATGATATGAGTTATCTTAAGTATTGAATTGAGATAATTAACACTCCAGTTAAGTACATCCAATTACTTGTTGTCACTTCGCTGACAGGTGTAATAAAAATGTGATAGTAAAAAAACTATATTAACTTTCGGACACCAAAAGCAGTTCTGATGATGCCAAAATATAATTTGAGGCAAAAATATAATTTATGACTTCGGCTCTAGTATACATACATATGTACATACAAGATACAACAGATTTTTGAAGCAGTTTGTTTCATAAGCAAACTAAGAGAACTTCCAGAGCCAAAGAGCAAGACCGGTGAAGAAAAGTCATACAATAGAATTGCTGCAGCAATTTGTGTGCGTTTTTTTATTTTGAGTTCTACTTGTATTTGCATACAATTAAATATTTTTTATTGTTTTACTTTAAGGTAAGAACAATAATATTTAAAACTATAATTAAATACGTATGTACGTATATTATATATATATATATATATTATATTATTATATTATATTTATAAGTTTATTATATTTATAAGTTTATTATATTTATAATGCATTTATTATATTTATAAGTTTAAAACTGTATTAAAACATATACCATGAACTCAGCCCGAAGAAATTTTTAACAGTTTTTCCAATCAAAAATAAAATAAGATATACCGACAAAATAATTCATTTTATATGTTAAAACTAATCCTTATCCACTTCTATAACTAAAAATAGTTTTAACTGCCCTTGAATATATTTTTTATATAAATTTTTGGTATATATTACGCGCAGATATGCGCTTTGTATGGGTAGGCGATATGAATCGAAAACGAAGCATTTTGAAGTTCTCCTTTATGTACTTTTAAGTTTTTATATACTCTAGTTTGTTGTGAGAAAATTTCAAAATCCAACTGACCTGAATCCAACCCATCTTGCTGGACAGTACAATATTTTTCTTTAATTTAATTTTTTATGTTTCGCGCATATTTCGAATTTCGGCACTAACAAATGCAACAAAAATAAAAAAATGGGCGGCTTCGGTCCAGCCATTCATGAATGGTACTTTGGCGAGGGGAAAGAAAGAGCAACTCATTTACTATATACGCAAGTGTACTTAAATCAAATCGAATACGTATTATTAAAGAAAATCAATTCTGTTATGGCTTAAAATGAGTACGAAATTCTTCGGTGTATATGTAACCAGCACTTAAGTGTGCTTCCATAAGTATTGAATTTTTTTTTTTAGGCTGGGACCAGTACTCTGGGGATGAGCCGTTAGTATTGCATTGTCCTGGAACAAGAAAAATAGGAAAGAGGAGTGTTTGTGGACGTTTGATTAAGCAACAAAATTATAACAAAAACAGAACATTTGATTTTGGAAAGCTGAATAAGTCAGTGTTTAGTGTCCAGTGTCTATAACTGCGACACTATCCAGTTAACAACATTTAAGCGGTTTCGCTTCATGTCGTTCACTATACAGAACAAAAATACAAAACAATAACCACAATAAGAACTATTACAAATATTTACCTTGCGGACTGTTTTGTTTCTTTTTTTTTATCCCTTTTTATTGCACCTGTCAGCAAAGTGACAATAAGTAACCAATTAGATGTATTTAATAGGGGTGTTAATTGCCTTAAATAAATACTTAAAATAAGTTACAGTTTGTCAAAAAAATCTTTGAATAAAAAAAAAAGTTGTTCAAGAAATTCATTGATATGTAATATAAATGACCAAATATTTTAATTTATTCAAACAGTGTGTTATTGATATATGTATTTATATTTTTCTAATACAGTAAACAAAAAAAATTTTATAAAAATGAAAATATTCTAAAGTAAAACAACAAAAAATAAAAATAGTTTTGTCTTTCTACTATCAAAAAAATGTTTGCACACTTGATAATATATTAAGCCTGGTGAAAGCTTTTGAGCTTTGTAGTATTAATATTTTGAATGTCAACCCTGAGCATCAATTACGGCTTGTAGGCGTCTGCGCATTGATTGTATTAGTTTGGGAATATTGTACTGCAATGGTTTTTTTCACATTCTTCTTTAATATATCTTATCAGCTCATTTCTAATTCTGGGTGATCTTTTCCCCACTTTTTTCTTAAGTGAACCCATAAACTTTCAATCAGGACTTTGGGCAGGAGTATCAATAGCTTTTGTGCAATTATAAATTAAGCATCCAGGATCTACATAAATAAGATTTATGCTTAGGATCATTATCTTGGTAGTATTTATATTTTAATTTAGTGGGATTGTCTGGGACGAAAATTGGTTAGTTCATTCCTTAATATGTCAAGATACATTTCTTTGGTCATTATTTCATCTAAGATCTTGATTATGCCAACTCCCTTGATAGCTTTCCGAACTTTAGAGTGGGAACGATATTTTTATTTTCTAGCGCTGTTAAAGGCTTGCGCCAAAATTTCTGCGGGCCATCAGGATAGTAAAGCATAATTTTCGTCTCATCTAATAATATAATATCGTTCCAGTACTTTGGAGGAAGTGCTATGTGGTGAGTGACAAATTTTAAATCCTTTTTCAATGTTTTGTGCTGAGAGCAGGAGTTTTTCCTAGCCACTCGAGACGAATATTTGTGCTTTTGCAAAACATTTCTAATGGTTTCATGTGACATACTCAACCCAAAGTCTCTTTCCACTTGAGCTAATCCTCTCGTACTGTATTGTGGGTTTTCATACACAGTTTTAATTATTTTCCTTTCAGGTCGCTGCGTCACCTTCTTTAGCCTGCCTGTGTAATGTTTTAGTTCTAGCCTCCCTTCCTTTTCTGCACGGGATATAATATTATACACAGTTCTTACTTTTAAGGAGAACATTTCTGGCAGATTTGCCGTTATAATAATTAAAATATACCAATTGCTTGATATCTTTTGACACTCGTTTTCCTGGCATTTTGAATATTTAAATATGAGGACACTTGTTGCGCTAAGAACGATCACTTTATTACTAAAACGTTGTACAGTAGTTTTACATTCCATTCCATTCATAAAAAAAATACCAAAATTCGCAACATTTTTGGAAATAAAGCCATTTTTGCTATTGTTTTTATGTAAAGCATTCAAAATGCAAAGATTTTTTTGACACTTCTTAGACTGAGTGAACTCTTTTTCTACCGTTGTTGTTGTAATGTGTATGTCTGCTTGAAAAAATCGGGCGCCTTACAGTCGTAAGGCGTAGAAAATGGCTACAACGGAATGTGTGCAAAAAAAAAACAATATGTATAGTTAAATTCCCGCAATTCTTGAATGAATAAAATGTTTAATATAGCGGTTCTCACTCTGGATAGTAAACTCGGTTGCACATTTGGTTAAAGTAGCAGATTTGATTAAAGTACTAGTGTTTACATCACTGCAGCAACAAAATGTACTGAACTTTTATTTACTACGCTGTGATTAAAAAAGCAAACAAAAAGCTTTAGTAAACATTGTAAAAAAATTATTGGGAATCACAGATATTCTGTGCTGTGAATCGTTTTGCCGGCAAAACTTAATTTGGTGTTGAGAAAATAAAAAATATGGAAAAAACAAATAAAAATATACTGGTGAAGAGAAAACGTCACAAAATTCACAACAAAAGGTGGACAGATAAAGAAATTCAGCAAGTTTTAGAATATATGCAAGAACATGCAGACTTTGAGGTAAGAAAGTCACTCGAGGTTTGTGGTAAAAATCGTAGTGAATATAGCAGAGTGGTAACATTAGTATCAAGAGTGAAAACCGCTTATGTTTTTTTTTTCTGCGCAAATATTTTTTTGACAAACTGTACGTTAATAAGAATGTGATATACACATGTATGTATATAATTAATTTTTTATGTAGCGTCCTCAACCTAATAGTAACGAATACCTAGTTTTGATAATGTATACCGCTCAAGTCTTCTGGATGCCAGTATTAGGTTCGCCGGCAACTGTCTAAGTTCCCTGTTTTAATCTTGTATTAAGCGAGTTGTGTGCTTAAGGCTGTTGTAACCGATGACGTCTTTTAATGTTTTGACTTTCAAATCACGATGTACGTCCTCAGCTCTAATGTACCATTCAGCGTTGACAATAATTCACAGTACTTTGGACTGAATTGTTTGAATAATTTTTAGGTTAGTTGAGCTGGCAGTGCCCCAGATTTCTACGACGTACTTGCAGATTGGCGCTAAAATTGTATCTGAGGAGTTTGCTTTGAATTGATAGTTTGGACTCTCTTCCTAGCAGACAAAAATATATATGACGTTGTCTAAGCCTGTTGTTTAATTTGTTTTTTCTGCGTGATGCAATCTTTCCATATAAGTTTGTAGTCAATGATCATGCCAAGGAATTTCTCCTTTGTATCCAAAAGAATGGGTGAGCCATTTATTTGCATCGGTTGAATATTTGGTATTTTTCTGTTTGTGTAAATTACGTGTATGGTTTTATCACTGTTTACTTGTATTCCCCAACTACATACGTGTTATTGAGCAGTTGTTGTAGGTTTTGTATTGCACATTTAGCGTTTTTTGAGATGAAAGTAAAGCTGTGTCATCAGCTAAGCTAGTTGTCATGTTGTTATTTGATGCTGGAGTTGGAATATCAGATATAAAGAGGAGGTAAATCATTGGACCAAGCACCTTACCTGGAGGTACAGAACACTCGTCTTTATATTTAGCATAGAAAAATCCGCATTGTAAACAACTTAGTATTATTAAGTAGAAGTGTATTGGTATTTGATTTTTAGTTTGTGAAGGAGGCCTTTGCGCTATATGCTATCAAACGCTTTGGCAATATCGGGGTATGTTGCAATACAAAAGTTATATTGTCAATGTCAGACGCTATTTTATTTATAACTCAATGTATTTGCTGAATAGTAGAGTGATTTCGTCAAAAACAAAATTGATGATAGGGAATGAGTTGCCGTTCTAAAAGAATCGATTCTATACGCTCAAAGAAATGTTTTTCAAAAAGCTTTGATAGAAGTGGAAGTACGCTAATTGGCATATAGGACGTTGGTTTTGAAGCCTCTTTCTTTCGTTTAGGGACAGCAATTATCTCAGCGGCTTTCCAAACTTTTGGGAAGTACTTTATGCGGATTATTGAATAAAATATGTTTCTTACATAGACAAGGCCTTTATTAGGCAATTCTTTTAAGAGTTCACCAGTGATCTGATCATAACCAGAAGATTTCTTTTATTGAAATTCTTTTGATCTGAGAGTTATCATTGTTGTTTGGGGTGCTTTGAAAAGATCTCTCCTCTTCGTCTATTGGATTTGTAAAGGTTTCGGCGAAATGATTTGCAAGAACGTTGGCTTTTTCGTTATGAGTGCGGTCCCATGCCAGATCGTGGTTTCGAATAGGTGGTTGGTGCTAAACACCACTGCTTATTTTTTGGCGGCTTTCCAGAGCGAGTAATTTGTTGAAGATGAAGAACTAAAGTTAATCAAATATATCAAGTCTTCCTTGAGCAAAGTCTTAAGTTATTTTGTGACTATTGAGTAGAGTTTTATTCTGAAACAGTTTACCGCCGCTTTCTTAGTTCACGTTTTGCTTTTATTGGCCCCTGGATATGATGAGGAGTACCATATTTATGGGTTGTGTGTGTTCTGAACGACTCTGTTCATTCACTATCAGCGTGTATAAGCTTTTTATCGAACGAAGGTATAGCCTTATCCACCTCTCCTTCAGTTTTTAGCAATACATTTATATCTATGATTTCTCTGAAGGAAACCCAAATAGTTTTGTAAATATTTATTTTAAGTAGAAAACAGTAAATCAGTTGTATATTTAAAAGCAACAGGGAAGTGATATGAATATAATTTATACCATGTTCATACATGCGCCTTTATTGAGATAATCGCAATAAAGTCCATTATTGAGCTCAATATTCTATACAAAAAGTCAATAAAGTTATTGCTCAATTAACTCTAAATTGCTTTGAATATTGAGAAAAAGAGGGAACACAACACTGTAAAAGATGTGTTTAATAAGCAAAAGTATACAATGCGAGATGAATGACGTGATAAATGTAAACAAAAGCAAACAAAACAAAATAATAAAAAATAGAAATAAATACAATAAAAATAAAAACATTGCAGCATTTCCAAATTTTTATTTCTCTTTCTTTTTATTATTGCCGCTTTGGACTCATAACATAAACGCACTACTTGTACAAGTTCCATATTTTTATTGTCCAACACTAAAATCGTTTTAATAAAAGGCAGTTTTTCTTCCATTTTTCTTATTTGAAAATATTTTTCACTTTTGCTTTCTCACTACCAAAACAAAAACAACAACTTTTTGCAGCTGTCAAATACTAATTGAGTTAGCGCAATATTTGTATGTATGAACGCAAAAAATATTATGTCAATAAACTGAATATTATCTCAATTAGAAATGCATGTGTGAACAAGGTATTAAACTATGATTTTATGTTCAGATAATCATGTCTAATATTCTTGGTGAGGAAAAGGTCCAGACTTATTTTAAAAAATATATCATGTTTACTAAGATCCCATTTGGCAAACATTTAACATCACAAAAATCACCAATTACGACTAAACATCACCAAAAACACACCCGCTCTGATCAAAAGTTCACAAACAACATTTTTCATAGAGTGAAAATGGAACCCTATTACTGAGACTTCTACGTCCGTCCTTTGCAGGCCGCATTCTTCCCAACGGTAAGAACTAGAAAGCAACAGTATATGTGGCTACTCGGCGCTACAACAGCAAGTACTAACGAGAAACGATACAACGAAAAATTCAGAACTAAAGGGTGCTCCCATACTGAAATTCCCAAACTGATATTTGCTGTAACTTTTGAATCGTAATAGATAGACTTGAAATTAGCACAGTATATGCAGTAACAACACCTACATAACAAATGCCAAAAATTGCAACCAGTAAAAATTTTAAATTTGCCCTATACATGGAGACACCCTTTAGTTTTTTAAGTGGCTATAACTTTTGAGCCGTAAGAGGTAGAGACTTGGTATTTTCACTTGGCATACGTAAGTAATCGTTAGGATTCTCCAACAACAACTATTAAAATCAACAGAAAGTTAAAAACGTTTCTAGGCATATTAATTCGTAAAGCACAGCACTATCTTCTCATTGTTCTACGCTAAGTCACTATCCTCACCTTGATAATGTTTTAGTATTAAAAGAAGAAAATAATAATGAAAATCGGTACTTGTCAGACATGTAAGATATTCTTAATACACCAGCAAAGTTATAGATATTTAGTTAAGAAAATATTAAGAACTTAATATTGTTAAAATATTAAATATCTTAAGGGAAACATTTACAAACATTATTTAAGTCTATGAGCAACATTTGGTAGGTTAATTTATTATTTTTTAGTATTAATTATGTGGTTTTTTGTATATTTATGTTGTTCATGAATGTTGTTAATACATTTTAAGGAGAGAAGAATATTTTTCGAATATTTGTTAATCAAGTTTTTTCAATAATTTCTTTTTTGAATTTTATTTTTAAATTTATTTTCCTGATGTCAACTGGGACGAACGACGAATTTCGCCCAACACGACGAATACGCCGGTTCAAATTCGCTGTGTAAATTCGTCGTTTCAAGCACAATAACGACGAAAAACAAAAGCATCTGTTATAATTGATAAAGTTGTTTATTGTTTGTTCAAAGATAAAAAAAAAAATTAAATGAATCAATGAATTTAAAACTTTGTAAAAATAATGAACATCATGTTTATTATGCTAAAAGCCTTTTTGCTTGTATGTAAACATTAAAATTTCTCAGTTTTTTAATTTTATCTTATTATACAAATATGAATTTAATTATTTATTTGCTTTAAGAGCCAATTGAAATGTATTAATTCAGGTCCAAAAATGAACCTTTTCAAAAAATATTTTAAGAATTTTGCAAGTCTACTGATGAGTTGATTAGCACCAACGAAATGTCGTCGGCATATAGACAGCTGAAAAATGCAGCAAATATTTTTTGAATAGGTTAATTTTTGGACCTGAATTAATACATTTATCTTATTATAGTTGAGCAGCTGATGGGGTGACCATATCAAAAATATTGGTTGCTAAAAAAGTTATCATTAACAAAACGAAAACATTAATGCTTTTTCATATACACCAATGTGTTTTATTTTTGACGGCGAATATTCTTAGCGACAAATTCGTCGTTCGTCCCAGTTGTGTTCTTAGAATGAAGATGCTAACAAATTGTTGGCGATATATTGAAAATAAATAATATAGTTGCTTCCAATTATTTTTTACAAAAAGATTAATTTTCATTATGGGAACTTTTTCTCATATAATTATTATTATTGTATTGAGTATCAGGCTCAAGTTTTGTCTACATTTTTTTTGTGATTGATATTAATTAAATAAGACAAAGAAGACATTTAGCTAAAAGTAAAAATCGAACATAATTTTGAAGCAAAAGATGCAAAACTTCAGGGATCGTGCATAAGTTTTGTGTTCTATTTTTATTCAAACATTTTTATACACTTCACGGCAGTGTTAAGGGTAGATATAAGTTTGTGATTCCATTTGTAACGTCCATAAATTTTAATTTTCGATCCCACATACGGATCCTGGTATTGATAGAGAAGTCGATTAAACGATGTCCGTCTCTCTGCAGGCCGTTGAAATACCGTTTGTGAGAAAACTACTTAGCGCAGACAAATGCTTTTGATTCGACACTATTCCTTCATCGTGTATCATGTTTGTTATTGAAATTCAACAAAATCTGGTCATGAATAACCAATGTATAGCCATAAAAATGTCAGGTCTCTATCTCTTACAGTTACAGTTAATTTCCAAACTAAAGTGAGCATGAGGCATTAAAATTTTTTAGTTTTGTTATTTTGATACTTGTTGTTGTATACGCCAGACAACTGGATATACTGTGCAAATTGCAAGATTCAATAGCTTACAGTTCAAATTTTACAGTTAGTTTTCAAACTATAGAGTGCCTCCATGTATTGGGCACCAATTGAATTTTTTAGTGGTTTTAATATTCTGTGCAAATTTCAAGTCTCTGTCTCTTTTGGTTCGAAAGTAACCAGCTATTGTATAGGAACACCATTTAGTTTTCAACTTTTTTTTGTTTTTGGTCTTTCTTGGTGTAACAAGAGGGTAGCGGCATATCTTATAATAATATCCCCTGATTTGTACTGTTCTTGAGGATGGGCGCTGAGGCGAACGGACAACGAAGCGTCGGTATCAGGGTTCGCCTTCACTCTATGAGTACGGAACCCTTAAAACGATCTGAAGCTGTACAAATTAGTTTAATCGAAAACAATCAATATCCAATACAAGATGTCAGGTATTGCATTTGCTGAACATATGCATGATAAACACGTGGGAGTTACACCTTTCAACAAAATCTTACAGAAGGTACAACGTTTTTCAGGCCACTGCTTTAATTATTATGCAGTTAGAGCGCAGATGTGCCACGAATTATCTGTTGGTCACATTTTATAAATTTTTGTGTTCATTCGTACCAAATGAATAAACAAATAAAGAGAATTGGAAACATACAGATGCGTCAACATCATTATCCGCAACATAAAACCGTAACTGCAGTACAACTAAACTGTAGAAGAAAAAAGCATTAGGAAGAACTGCATGTAACTATTCATATGAGGTTATCCTGATTTAAACATGTATAAAACGAAATGGATTTTTTAATAATCAGTGTAGATGTCACACAATTGTTGCCGTTGGGGCTGTTGTTGATTCTCTTTTGTAGTGATTTAAGTTGCATCAACTCAATTTAAGTCAACTTAAATATGATGTTTGATAGGCATACTATTCATTATGAAAGTAATTGGAATGTTTAAGCCAATTTAAACCTAAATCAGCACTTAAAGAATAAAAAGCGGAATGAAAAAAGAAAAATTACTTTTTAGAATCTATTCATTATATACATCCATAAAAATACAATTTAAGCCAGACATGTATTAATGGAGCCGCTTTTAATAGATTTTATAAAAACGATACAGTAATAAATCTGTGGTTTCTAAACAAATCGTCCGGAACTTCTTTTTTCTTCTTTTTCTTAGAAAAAATTGCATTAGAGCTATATAAAGTTATCTAAAAGTCCATGTAATTAGAAGCTTTTCTATATAAATGTGTAATATCAGGTCGTATATGAACTTTGCTATCACTAAGTTTATTTGAAAAGTAGGCACTTATTAAAATAATGAATTTTGCCCAAACATTAGCAAAAATCGGAAACTAAAAATGCATTTCTTAGATAAAATAAATTATGTATAATATGTTTATAAATTACTTTAAATAACAATCTATTTTTAGTAACTAATGTTTGTAGCATACCAAGAGGTCCGAGTTCGAACCCCAGATGGGTCGAACATGAAATATTATTTGTAATTCTTTTTTTTTTTTCGTTTTACTGATGTTTGGTAACTAAAATTAGCATGAGCAAAATTTTATTAAAAATCATGTTAAATTCGTACAGAAATAATAACTTGATTCAATATCATAGTGCAACACAACATCTATTTAAATTGCTTGTTGTACCTTTTTATTACGATGGCGATTTAAAACCTACCAGAGGTGAATGGAAAACTTTGCAACACAAAAGAAAATAAGGTAGAAGATTAAAAAAATCAATAAAAAACAATTACTGAAAAAAATGTTTTGGACGTATTTTTATATTCCTCGATTTCGACCACTTTTGTAAGCATAAACCTAAGGGTTTTATTTAATTACACATTTAAAAAGTGTAATATATATTTTTTCAGTTTGCATAAACTACCAAGTGTTATTAAAAGAAGTTACCCTAAAGTACAAACTACAAATTTTTGTATAAAACTTTTATTATTTTATAAGTATCATAAACATTAGTTACTAATAATAAATTGTTCCTTTAAATATTTTTTTTTTTCAAATTAATTCACAAAGAAATTTATTTTTATTATTCTTTCAATTTGTAATTTGCCGATTTTTTCCCAATTATGATGTTTTTGAGCAAAGTCAACTGGGATCACTGTTTACAACACATACACACATGAGACGATGATCATTTCGAGACTCGAATCTCTAATTTATTCTTGGTAAAAAACTAAGTGATTCGAAAAATTCTTTAAATACTGCATAGCAAAATGTTCTGGGGTTGAATACAAAATTGGCAATTTGGATTTTAGAAAATGAATAATAATACATACATTTGTATGTAATGAGAATAACATGCATTTTTTAGAATTGATTATTTCAGTAAAATGTCTATAGAATCAAGTTCAAAGCTAATAATTTTAAGAGAACTCTACTTATTTGTAGTAAAGTTATTAATAACAAAGCTTAATTTACTCTTAAATACGTATATTTTGAATTATTTAGAGATAACTCTTTGACCTCAAGACATCATTTGCTACGTTTTAAATTCAATAATAAATTTTTGTTCAAGTTTTCATGAAATATATTATTTTTTCCGGTTTAGCCATATCTTTAAATTTTTTTTATTAGAAAGCAAGTTTCGTCAGTCTTGTCACAAAATGTCACTATTGCAATCTACACAGAAAATCATAAAGATCGAAGGTCATCTCATACAAGAATCTCCCTGCTGAAATTGATAACACATAAAATGTTCAATCAATCTGCTGGTATCAAGACGGTATGCGTCCTTTTTCCTCCTACAGCGGTATTATTGTGCTGTGTGATGCAATTGTGACATAAAGGTTAAAGAAAAACATATTTTATGGTGGTCGGTCTATTTTGTAAATTGTTTAACAAAATTTACTTTACGTTTTACAAAAAATGGAAGACTTTCGTGAAGAAATTTTCCAGCGGACAACAAAATATGGAATAAAAATTATTTTCAGATTTCTTATAAGCGCTCATCTTAACCGCATAGGAATAGGGAGGATAGCGTGACATTAAATCACTTTAATGCCAATTCCCCGCCTTCTCACAAATACGGTCTTGATATCTTGGGAGAGACACCTTACCAGACATTATCCAATTATGGAGCATATGCTGGGGGAAATTAAAGAACTTTGTGAATGGCACGGAGTTTCTATAGACCTATGAGTCAAACTGTTTAAGGTGAAATCTACGGAGCGCACAATAAGCGTACACTGGTGTATGTCGTACGACATGGGCAAACATAACCCTCCAATCAACCTAAACTAAATATTCTTATACACAAAAATAAAAAGAATAACAAGCCCGAATATTAATATACAGTTATTTTCGCTTAATTGAGCCCCGCTTAATTGAATTTCCCGCTTTATTGCACTAAAAATCATGGTACGAAATCATTCAGTATACCTGTCTATGTCAAAATAGCCGTTTAATTGAGTTCCGTTTAATTGCGTCACCCGCTTAATTGGTTCGGAAATTAAGACCGAATTGCGAAAAACAAGAGCAAATGTTTCGCTTAATTGTTTCGATCTATTTAATTTTTTTTTCGATCTATTTAATTTTTGCACATACACTGTGCGAAATTCGCACAGTGTATGTATTCCCAGATGCCTTACAACAACAAATTATAACAACAACAACAACAAGTGGAAAATTACTAGGTGTCCACATACAACATAAAGTAGCTGTAAAAACAGAGAGATAAAATTTATAAAATATACATACATATGTATTCACATACGCCATTCCATACATACATTACACATACATACATACGTACGGAACCCTAAGAGTGCGAGCTAGCCTCGTACTTGACTTAATTTATTTGTATAGTAGTGTAGCACATACAACGCCATTTTTTAAAGCAGGATAGAATTCAATCAGACTTTTTTAGCGATTTCCAGTGAATGAATGATACGATTCAGTAGGATAGTGAAACACGGCCTTAAACAACAATCAAAAATTGTTTATCTGGTGTATGTACCTATTATTGCTTGTTTGCAAATTACCATAACATATTTATTTACATTAATTCCAAATTTTTTGGCCATTCATCAGAACGCAGATTTATAACAGGTAGCTGCCCTACTACACCAAATGAAGCACCAAAAAACACTGTATGTATCTATTAAAGACGTGCATCAGTGTACAGTCGACTCTTGATAATTTGAAACTTGTTAAATTGAATCTCGCGATAATTTGAACTGTTTTCTAGGCCGCTTGAAAAACAGTCAATATATTGAAAAAAATCCATGTAATAAAATAAAGTCGAGGAAAGAAAATAACACAAAGAGCCACTACTCATCTACTCAGGATAAAAGGTTTTTTATTTTGATCTGGGAATGGCTACCGGAAATGAGGTTACGAAAAAACACAACAAGAAAACTTAACTTATCCGCAAACATACAGAGTGATATGTGTTACATACAGACATAAAAATTCCAGTAACGTGAGGAAAGAATTAAATAAAACAAACTTATATAAAGCATTTAATTTGAGGGGACAATAATTTGAAATTATTTGAATGCCATTTTGATCGCCAACACTCTATAATTTGAATTATTTTAATTAATAATCGAATTTGGTTTAGCGATGAATCACACTTCTGGTTAAATGGCTACGTCAACAAACAAAACTGTCGCATTTTGAGTGAAACGAATCCTCAAGTGTATGTCGAAACACCGTTACATCCAGAAAAACTGACTGTTTAGTGCGCTTTATGGGCTGGTGGAACCATTGGTCCGTACTTCTTCAAAAACGATGATGACCAGAACGTTACACTCAATGGTGATCGGTACAGAGCCATGATTACTACAACATGTCACATAGCTCGTGCCACAACCGATTTATTGACATGAATCGATGGACCTGTGAATTGCCATCCAAGATCTTGTGATTTAACACCGCTAGACTACTTTCTGTGGGCCTATGTAAAGTCATTGGTCTATGCGGGTAAGCCACAAACGCTTGACCATTTGGAAGACAACATTCACCATGTTATTGCCGATATACGGCCACAAAAGTTGGAAAAAGTCATCGAAGCGTCCAGATTGGACTACATCCGCGCCAGCCGTGGCAGTCATATTTAAAATGCAATGCCACAAGATTGTCTTTCGGATAAATAAAATTCATGTCAATCGAATAATCCATCACTGTTTTATTGCAACTTAAAGTTCTATACATCGTAAAAAACGTTTAATAAATGCATTAAAATATAAATATGTTCGTACATATGAATGTATTTGATTTCAAATTTACTTGAATCAACTATAAAAACATCTAATAAATAATTTCCACACAAACTGGCTATTATTTCAGTTTCTTCACTTATGTTTGGTATTATGAGCAAATGTATTTAAATCGCTTTCTTTTTTTAACAGCTGACTCATATAGTCCACGACTTTATATCAGACTGCTCACAGCAGTGGTATAATTCCGTGCTATTATTTTAAGACTACTGACTTTAGGACGACCCTTTGAATACCGCAAATATGTCTGTGCTCACAAACGAAAACAACATGAGTCGACTTAAGGCAAAATCGGTTTATATATGCTATAACATTCTAGTAACAGAAATTCATAGTTATGGGAGATCTCCATGTCTAACGAAGCTTGTTAAGGGCCGTGTTACACTATCCTACTCAATCGTACGATTCATTCACTGAAAATTTCAAGCTAAATCTGACAGAACTTTGTCCTACTTTAAAAAGTCGCATCAAAACGACCACACTATTATACTTTTGTAAACAACTTCGAAAAGGCAACTCTGATCGCATAGCAAAAGATGGTTTTTGAAAATTTTCAAAAGATTAACAAATCGGACAGACTTGTCAAAAAGTCTTTCACACACATACACTTTTAGTCCCGACTATCACACTTTTTGGACACACATGTCATTTTTAACAGATCGTACGACTCAATAGGATAGTGTATCACGGCCTTAAAAAGATACAAACAAAAGAGGATTGACATAATCCTTAATAAAAGACATAAACATCTTGCTATAAGTGCCAAAGTGTACTAGAAGACATGTTTTTTTTTAAATCGTATATGAATTCTTCAATATTATAATCTTAATTTAGTAAAAAAAAACTCTTCTAAAATGGACATTTTAGAAGAGCTGATGTTTTCAAAGAAATTGCTCCACTTTGAAAACACGGCTTTCTCGAAACTTGTGTTTTAAGACTTAGACGCGATAACAGTCCGACGTTTCTTTACGTTCATATTTTGTTTTAACACAAACGTGATTGGTCGTGAGAATTTTTTTTAAATTTTTTTTTGCGTGAAAATTCGTAATTGGAATAAGTTTCTCTCGTGAGAGTGAGCGACGTGAGGCCAAAAGAAAATTGTCGTACGTGACGTGAGCCCAAAAGCACTCTCTAGTCACAACCCTTAGCTACATTTTTTGATTTCCATAAAACAAATCACATTTTTAAACAAAAGGATAATCTAGAACGACAGGACAGAAAATTAAATTCGAGAAGCTTACGTACATGTTTGAACACAATTAAAATGCACACAGTTCATTTAATTCTAAGTGCCAAGAAATATATGATGCCAAATTAGTTAATTATCTGAGCAGCAGTATGATAATTACATACATAAAATTTATTGCAATTTGCGCAAGAAACTCTAAGGTCATACTTAAATTAAAGGCGGTATAGAAGAAAAGATTTACAGAACTGTATGTGTGTCAGGAAATAATACAGAGGATAATAAAAAATTGTTGCCGCAGCAGATACACACGCACGTATATAATAGTTTTCTGCTACTATTGTAATAGATACAGACACACGTACATACATATACATAGGTAATGATAGAAGGGTCAATGTATCCGCATACACATGCAACTCTTTTTACTAATATTACCCACATGACCCAAGCATTTGTTCGCAATCAAAAACTAATCGAAAAGTATTCGCATGTCTCTCAGTTTTCATTGAAAAAGTCATCGATGTCGAAGATCCGCTAGAGTTATAATTACAGCCTTATATCGTAGAGAGATGACATAGTTAATTAATGCAAATTATAATTTTACCCGGACGGACCAGAGTTTTTGCGCTTAGGACATACCCACAGCTCTAACAAGGCCTGTGCATACCTATCGCACCACCACTTCGGCTCTATTCTGTTAAAATAGAAAATTGTGTTTCAGTTTTAATATTTCCCTTTATTTTTTGTGAAAACAAATGACGTATAACTTTTAATACGAATTCGTTCTAACTGCCTGTTCCTCAATGTGGCAGTCAAGCGATTGTTTGCTTTCTAAGCGAAAGAAAATTGTTTTGGGTTCCTCTATGAAGTTCTTTTATTCGAACGATGACTCGATCGACAAGTCGAAAAAACGTAACTGTTTTCATACAAAATCCGATTCCTCAATATCGATCATGTCGTCAGCACTGCGAACACAAATGTCAAAATCAAGCACTTGCTGTTTTGCTATCGAGTGGGAGTTTTTATAGAAAACAATTTTGTTTTTTTTTTTTTTTTGTTAAAAAACTGGAAAATAAAACTACAAACCCCACATATTTTTAATTTTTATTTTATTTAGTAAATATATTAAACAATTATTACATGCATGCATGTAGTTTTCCTAAACAGTCCACTTGTTTGCTGGATGGAAGAAAATCCTGAGTTTGCCAGAGGAATACCAGTGCTCATCGCGTCAAAATACTTATTAAGTGTCTATGCAAAAAAATACTTTTAAATTTTAAAACACCACAAAAACTATTTCCGCAATTTCAAAATGTTTGCTTTTTTATCACAGACTACTCTGCACAGAATACTCTGTGGTACTCTGTGTTATTTATGTATGTATTTGCTTTGGCTTGTCAAATGCAGCTGACCAGTTTTATGAAGGGTTGTATTTACACCAGAACAATTTAGTAGTTTTTTTCAATACTGCAATAAAAAATCAACTAAAACTTTAATTTACCGATCTGGCATCTCTGTAAAGTAAATGCCAAAAATTTCATGACGTAAGACTATGCGAACGCAAGCTGGCTGGCTACATAGAGGAATCCAAATTGACTCGAAATCGAGCGACTACATTTCGATCGCTTAGATTTTCTTGCTACATTGAGGAACAGGCAGTAATTTCAAAATTGTAAATAGTTTATACGTACATACATACATATTTTTTGGCTAAATATGCTGTTTTTATTTTTATTTTCTCCAGCAAGTAGGCAGAGAGAAACAGAAGCAGGTACTGCCACATTGATAAAGCTTAATTCAGTATATGTAAATGCAGTTTGATTTCGCGTGCTTAAACAAAACTTAATGAACATTAGGAAGGGCGTAACTTTGAATCAGTGCTAATTTGAATCAAACTTTATTTTTGCTGTGCCAGAATTAATATTTGGCACCCTAACTTATCCAATAAAAAAAAAACAGTTTTTTACAATATCCTTCTCCAAACATCCAATTTCACTTTTTGGTAAAACAGAAACGGTTTAGAGCTAAAATTCTTTATGAACCCAGCTGTTGAAAGTACTTCCCATACACATACATATGATATTAGATATACATATGTATGTATATAGGAAGTACTTTCAGCAATGATATTGTCAATTTATTGACATTTATTCTATTTGATATTTACAAAAATTTATATTTATCTATTTTGAAGTTAACAATCACAACCTCGATTTTTACAGCTATTGTGATTTTTGTTAATTATTAAGGGTTTTTGACTCGACAATTTCGTGACGAAAGGAGTCTCATTCATTCCATTTTTGTCATTCAACTCAATACGAAGTACCTCAGAAGCTCTCGTCGAGGTATCGATAAGTACCCATTTAACTTTTATATTTCGTGATTAGAGAGCAAAACTAAATATTAATAATCATCAAAAATCACTCTATTCTCTTTTAAAATGTTCCCTATTAAAATCTATACACTCTTGCATGCATTTGAACCAATTGTCGAAACACTTTTTCATACACGAGTTTCGAAGTACCGCAATCATATTTTTCGAGCGAGCTCTTTTTTTTGAGCGTTTGACATATTGTTTGGGATTCAACGCGAACAAATTTGTTTGACAATCAAATGTTTATGCAATATTGAATGTATGCTGGTTATACTAATTAGTATACGTTAGGCGTTAACGCCTAAGGTTGTCTCAATCACACGATAGGTATTATGACGATCTTGCAATGGAACCACAGATTCAATGGTTTTCGGAACAACGATTTTGGCGAAATTTTTCTTGGAGTGAGTTCACTCCAAGACAGGACCACTGATAAATTCACCATACCATCGATAAACACTGGTCCTTGATGGAGTTCCATCGCTAAAAACTTAAGTAAGTACATCCATGCCGAGTTGATCAACGTCGAAAGTTATAAAACATAGTCGCATCACAATGTTCAAGATTTAATTCCATTTTTGGGCTGAGATGAATAATTTAAGTTACTGTGCTCGAATGTCAAAAGGTTCTGTTTTGTATATTTATTTCCGTAAAAGAGCTCCCTTATGGGAGAAATAAATATTGGGGGTTGGTATTTTATTATGAATACAGCCGTACATATTCAAATATTGTGTTGAGAAATAATAGCACTACTACTGCTGACGAAGTTAAACGAGCCCCTTTAAGTTTTCCATCTTCATTTTCTGTCATGGATACACATGCTGTCGATTCGAAACCAGTTTAATGTATGAAAACCAAGACTAGAGCAGTCGTTTGTTATATGGATTTATGGATTTGTAAAAAAATAAAATAGAACAGCAAACATTTTACATACATATTTTTTTGTAGAAATTATGTGACCGGGCTTTGCTCGGAATTTTCAAATCAACTTTTTGCTGCGGCATCTTCTTGTCATCACTTTTTATAATTACAATAAAACTTTTGTAATATCAGTAGTGGAAATACATACGCCTAAAAACTAAATGCCAGCAAATTATCTGACTGATTATAGTTTCACAAAAAAAAAAAAAAAAAAATCATTCCAACAATATTTCTGTCCTGTTGTACAATTTTAAGTTCTCAAAAAAAACATCCGAAATAAAACTTGTGATAATGCATTTTTTTAGCCGGGACGAAAAGCTGAAATTACAGTTTTGTTCCAGGCAGCTGACATTTGGTTATTTACAAAATATGCATAAAGCCACTGTGCATTAGTTACCACTGTGCACATTTCCACATATGTGAGGATCTAAAAACATACAAAACGCCACATTAAATTTGTAGTCTCAGCTGCCACAGTTCATAAAAATTAAACCCTGAGGTACAAAAACTTAAAACAGCTTCTTTCTTTCTGTGTCTCCATTACATTCGCACTTGAAATGGTATTTAAAAATATCTTGTCTGTAGTATTTTCAGCAATGTGTTTAAAAGGAATGCAAAAAAATGTGCAGTATAATGTTCGTATTTTATGGAAAGACTCTTAGAATTGACTCATCTAGAGGCAGCAAGAGGCTCATTATAAACAAGTCGTTGAAGAAAAAAAAAAAAACGTTAAGAGGTCGAGCAACAACTTGCATGTTTTTTAAGCAAAATAAGTAAATTATGCTTATACACGTAAACAGTTGTGTAAATGATATAGGTTTTACAGCGGTTTCGGAAGACAATCGAGAGTTGAAAAATTTTAAACGCGTAAACGCTACTTCATTAGCAAACATTTTTCAAACCCAACAGAAGTGAATAAGAAGTGATAAAATAAAACTTATAACCTAACAAGTGTGCAACGAAAATTCTTACTTGAACTGATGGCATTACTATGCCTCTCAATGATATGAAAGACGAAAGCAATAATGCTTTTATTTAAACATTTCAGTCTGATATCTGAATGAATGCTTTAAATTGTCATGCTGCAAAGAAATAATAATATACATACATATACATATGTATGTAAGAGCCCATCAACGACAATTAAAATGTGTAAGCGAACAAATAACAAGCAAACGCAATAAAAGGATAACATGAAGGATAACAATTTTAGCTCTGTTCAATAACCTTACTTACAGAAACTAGCAGCAAGAGAGCAAACTGGACTTAAGCAAAATTGCTATCCAAAATATCGAAGATAGAGCAGTGTTGTAACGTACAAATACAGGGTGGCGCAAAGTTAACGAAGGGGGTTGAATTGCTTATAATAATGACATAATTATTGTATGTTTTTTTTTAATACAGTAAATAAATGGGTAATATTATTAGTTTAGTTATTAAAAAGTAATATCTCGCAAGTTGTGGCCATTTTCTGCTTCGCATATTCGCGCTCTTTCCAACAGATTTTTATTAACCTTTCATAACACTTTATGTGTTATGTTGTTTATTTAGCCGCGTATATTACTTATTAATTGATGGGTGGTTCTTGGCTTATTATTCGCACAGAGCGAAAACTTCCTAATAGATTCAATAAGATTTTCTCTTTGAAACGTTTTTAGGCTGAGGGGTATCCCAGCAGAGAGAAAAGAAGATTTTTCTATGGGTATTTCTTATTATTTCCATGTTGCAAATCTTATTAATTGTCTCAACAAGAAAAACACATAAAACCAAGAAGAAAACTTGTTACTCACGTTTGTTTTTACTCAGTTTCCGATTTGCATGGTACCAAAAAAAAATGCTATAGAGAAGAACTTATTGATTCTATGAGGTTTTCTTGTAAATTGTATACAATAAGGATTTCTTATTGATTTTATTAGGTTATCCTATTAATTTTTCCCTATTGGTTTTATTAGTTTCCTATATAAACACACGTAAATCATCTTTTTAATTTCATTAATTGTTGTTTTTTCAATAAGGTTTTCCCATTTAAAATAATAAGGAATCCTTCTTGAAAAAAACCATAGAGATATCTTATTGATTTTGTTCTACTTTATTAGGTGCTTTTTCCTCTGTGTGTAGACTTTTCCTTTCAAATAACCCCAAAGAAAACAGTCTACAGCGGTTAAGGCCGGTGAACGCGGAGGCCAATTAAAATCACTTGTACGCGACATAATTCGTTCACCAAAGCTGCCCTATCTAGTTGCAGCCATACTTGTGGCTGGTTTTCCACAGCTGGCCATAAAAAATTTTCCAACATTGTCCGATAAATGACACCATTGGCCAAAACGGCGACCCCGTGTTCATTTTCAAAAAAAAATAAGGATCAATTATCCTTTCCGATGAAACACCGCGCCAAGCCGTACACTTGGGTGGGTGTATTTATCGCTGTTGAACTACTTTCGAATCTTTCATTGCGCATATCCTGCAGTTTTGCTTATTATCCAATCCACTTAATTGGAAATAGGCTTCGTCACTCATAATTAAATTATGAATAAAATTATGATTTTCTTGTGCTTTTTGCCGGAAAAAAAACAGCAACGTTCCAGTACGTTCACATTGTGGAATATTTGAACAATGTGTTCTTTCTTTGCTGTATTCTGAACACAAAATAATTTTGGGGTACAAATAAAATGACATTGAGGAAACACAATTATTGGCCGGCAAACAAATATTTGTTCAATGTGAATAAAAGATCCAATATTTGGGTCGTTTTTCGGAAACCATTTATTTGATCCTACACAAAAAGATGTTAGAACAAATACGGGCAAACAATTTATTTTTAATGTAGAAAGTGTGTTTTTGTTGTCGTCTTTTTCTTTTTTTGCTTGCAAATGCAGAACGCAAGAACAGACTCAAAACAGTTTTTTAAAACGTTAGACTAGCGAAAACTATGCAGCTGGTATAAAAACGAAAAATATTTGCAAAAATAAAACTGACACCGAGTGTAAAAATTCGCAACACAAGGAATTGCGAAATATAAAAACACAATTGAACTTGTTTGCGAAAATGATAGGCAGTTGAAAAAATCCTTCTGGTCCAAAAACGCGAAGCGGACTTAAAATAATTTGTAAAAATGTTAAAAAGTTGCAGAAAATGCTTCAGCCAAAAACAAGGGCAAAAGTATTTTCTTTATGTAAAGAAATTATATTTCTGTTGAAGTGTTTGATTGTTTGCAAAGTGAGAAAGCAAATATGGACTCATGGAACAAACATGGTATGTATATGTTATGAGAACTTAAGACACTTGTAAAAACACAACAGGTGCAAACAGACGATATTTTGCAAAAAATTTACAAAATGTAGAAACAGATCTGAAACATAGCTTTTGAAAATTCGCCATACAAAAATTTGAAAGCGAATGAAGTTGCTTCATATTAAATCTACATGCGAAGCACGGAAAATTCCTGTCTTCTCTAATTTTTATCGCAAGTTTATCTGCACTATCTGTTAAAACCTTATATTGTAAACAAAAGATAAATAAATAAAAAAGAAAAACAACGTAATTGTCCCGTAAGAATAAAAGTTAAGTTCTGGGTTGTATTTAATGCCGTGCAATGCCAACACCAAAGACATTTCCATATGCATGGGCCTTTTTTGGCGACAACTGAAAAATTCATGTTGGCTTATTAAAAACAAAGGTCAAATCGAAGCATATAGACGAGTCAAGTAAACAGTGTAATTCCTTATTATAATTGAGAGAGAAAATACCTTTAAATGATGTAGTGTTTCACACATAATGTCAACGTTCAAAGTTCATAATAAAAAAGAAATATCATGAAAAAAAATATTTCATATGTGTTTTATTTACGTTTAATTTTGAAACAGAAAAATCGATTCGGAAATAGTTCACAAATAAAAGACTTAACCCCTAATTCATAAAAATTATAACAGGCTTATAAGACTGTTATTTGACATACATATTTGTATAGAAAATCTGTCAAATAAGAGCTTTATAAACCTGTTATAATTTTTATGAATTAGACGGTAACAAATTAAATTTGGAATGAAAGCTATTGCGGCCTAACAAAGATACGTACACATGGATCTAATATTTGCTTCAAACTCTATGAAACAAAAGAAAATTTTACTTCATGTTCAGATTATGCTCAAATATTTGATATATGTATTTTGTTTCTTTAAACACTGGAAAATAGTGTCAGGAAAAAGTGTTTTTTATGTGTTCAGACTGTGAAAAAATATTTCATCAAGGACATAAATTTAATATTTCTTTGTGCAAAAATAAAATATGAAGGTGAATTATTGATATTTATTATGACAAAGCACGTTCTTATCTAAAAGGGTGAAAAATTGGTAAAAATGTGTAGGTACGTGCAAATGTATGTGAGTTAACGTTAAAGAGTTTCACGTGATGAAAAAACTCGAAAGCTTGCAAACAAATTAGTAAAAACAAATTCAGATTTATAAGCGTTGGCAAAAACGTTGAACACATGCAAAATATGTAAATAGTGGAAAAATGCGAAAATGTTCTTAAATTAATATTTTTTGGGACCTCCAAAGTGTGTTCCAAACAGCACAACAGGGGCAAAAGCAGGCCAAAATTTTTCAAAATGCTAAATTTAAAAGATTAAAAAAAGGTTCCAAAAACTGTAATTACTGCAAAGAGCGAAAATTTTGCACATTACAGAGAGAAACTAAAAATACTTATTTAAAAACATTTAACACTTGCAAAAATGAAACGCCTGAGCTGCTAACACCAAACTTTTGAAACTGCTTAACGTTTTTGAGAGTAGTTCTCGATTCTTGCAAGTGCAAATTTGTTTCACGTTCGTGCAAAAAGCGCGCACACGGTTTTTAAAATATTCTCAAAAATCTTATATCAATGTTTTAATTTTGAAAATTTCTTTTTGCGAATTTGTACGTTTTGCAGTAATTGCCTTTTCTATGTTTAACACTTTTATTAAAAAAATAAATTATATTTTCTTCTCTCCAAATGTTTGTGTTAAAAATAACGCTTTCAAAAACCATTGTTAAATAAAACATAATTAACATAGCATTAAGTCAGGTAACATTTAATGTCATATTACAATGTCAGTATGTACTAAATTGTATGTTATATTGTTTTGACAATCAACTTCCTTTTTGTACCTCGCTCTCTCTGCTATTGGCTTTCATACAAGTAACACGTTTTTTGTACATATTATTGAACTATAATAAAATCTGAATTTATCTTAAACATAAATTATTTGAGCTGGAGCATATTCATTTTCAACAGGTTATGGGCCCAGTAGCTGTGGATATTTAAGCTTATTTTGTTTGTTTGCAAATATATAAACATTTGTATGTTCATAGAAATACAAATTTCTTAAATTCATATGAGTACTTCATCGTCTGGTGGAAATAAACAACAAACTGAAGACGATTCTGGATTGCCTCAAGATTCACTGTTTCAGCAAAGTGTTATTGAGCAAGAAACTTCAATCCTGCAAGCTGAACTAGCTGAGCAACTGTCACCAATAGAAAATCAGGAAACAAATATGTCTGAGTCTAAAGTATATAATTTGCATAAATTTGATGGTCAAAATTATCAGTTATGGCGCCGTCAAATGGAAATTTATATGGCTGAAAATAAGCTTAAACCATATGTGTTGGGTACTATTTCGCGCCCCGAAACTAATTCACAAGCATGGGAGGACAAAGATGCTGAAGCCCAAGCATTCATAATGAGGGGCTTAGAGCTGGATCAACTAAAATATTTGACCGACTGTCATACTGCAGCTCAGATGTGGTCAAGATTGAAAGCTGTACATTCAGAGAGAAGTGAGCAGTCTGCACAGATATTACTTGAAAAATTTATTAACTGCAAAATGGATGAAAGCGAGAGCGTAGCAAATTTTGTTGCAGATATATGTTCGTTAAGTCAAAGGCTGAAAGACGTAGACTTAGAGCAAAAGGAGCCGATGATAGTTGCCAAAATATTAAGTAGCCTTCCGTCAAAATTCGATCATGTCAGAACTGCCTGGTATGCTGTCCCAAGAAAAGAGCAAAATTTAGAGCGATTAACTGATCATTTAGTTAATGAAGAATCTTTGCTGAATCAACGAACATCAGATACAAACGAGAACAGCACATCAAAAGCTGCATTCACAGTAAGTACTCACAAAAATACTAAATCTGATTACCATCCTCGCTCAAGACGCCAAGGTCAAAATGTCAAACGAAATGGGAACTGTAATTATTGTCATAAAAGAGGCCACTGGGCACGTGAATGCTTCAAAAAAGCAGCTGACCAAAGTAACAAGCAAAGTGCAAACCATCGCATGCATTCATTAATCGTTGAACGAGAAGCGAATGAAAAACGAAACAATACAAATAATTACGACTCTCAGCTGTTTGTTTTGCATACCAAAGAACAACAACACAAATCAAAAAATATTTTCTATGCAGATTCTGGTGCAACAGATCACATGTCCTTTCAGAGGGAGTTATTTAAAAATATGAAGATATTTAAAGCAGGAGAATACTCTGTCAGAGTTGGAGACGGTCGTAAGCTTGTCGTTGAAGGCATTGGAGACATTGATGTCACATGTAATGGTGGTGGTCCAACACATATAATAAAGGACGTATTGTTAGTCCCAGAACTCGACAAAAACTTTCTGTCTGTATCAAGAGCCACGGAAAAAGGTATGAATGTAATTTTTCTGAAAGGTGGAACAAAAGTATGCTTCAAGATTGGTAATGCTATAATTGTAAATGGAATTCGAGAAGCAGGTTTATACAAGATGGATTTGACACCCATTTCAGCAGTTTTGAATGTAGCTATTGCAGAAACATTAAAATGCTGGCACGAAAGACTTGGCCATGTGAACTATAAAACCCTCAGAGAAATGATAAATAATAAAAGCGTAAGTGGTATTAGCGTCAGAAATCTAGGTGATTACAAATACTTACCATTTTGTGAAGGTTGTGCCTATGGCAAACAACACAGAAAAAGTTTTCCTAAAGAGCAAGCTAAAAGAGCAACTAGACCAGGAGAAGTTTTTCATGTCGATTTGTGTGGAAAAATGAGTACGCCTTCGATAAATGGAGCAAATTATTTTATGTTACTAAAGGATGATTATTCCCGTTTTTGTTTTGTTTATTTTCTCAAAAGCAAGACAGATGTTTTGTTTAATTTAAAATTATTCTACGCTGATGTAAAAGCTGATGGTCATACGATAAGGAGGCTTCGCTCGGACGGAGGTTTAGAAATTTGCAACGACTCAGTACGAAATTTTCTTTGTCATAATGGCATTAAACATGAGATTTGTACTCCACGCGCACCGGAACAAAACGGGTTTATAGAACGTCAAAATCGCACCGTGGTTGAAAGTGCCAAATCTATGTTACACGCTAAAAATATGCCAATACATTTGTGGGCTGAGGCTGTAAATACCGCTGTGTATTTAAAAAATAGAACTGCTTCTGATGTCATCGGAGGTTGTACACCATTCGAAAAATGGCATCGTACGAAACCAACAGTAAGCCATTTACGCATTTTTGGTAGTGAAGCATATGTTCATATTCCTAAAGAGCAAAGGACGAAACTCCAGAAAAACTCCATTAAATGTATAATGGTTGGTTACAATGATGCGAGTAAAGCTTACCGTGTATACGATTCAACAAGCAGAAAAGTGTTTATAAGGAGAGATGTGTTGTTCAATGAAAATAATTATAAAAATGTCAATGAAGTAGTTGAGATAAACAAGAAGCAAGAAGAACAGAGTGTAAGAGAAATTAATGAAATAGACGAAATGGAGAGTGATAAAGAACAAGAGCTGCAACAAATTCAAGAACTACATGAACATGATGTTTACAAAACAGCTGATAACAATAACAATCCAGAAAACTACGAGCAAGAAAGAAATGAACAAAGGCAATATAATAAACCAAATAATAAAAACAAAAGTTCAACAGAAGGTAATGTAAGTGTTGATAAAAGTTGTGATCAACAAGAAAAACCAAAAATCCCAGGTAACATTTGTAAAGCATCTGATAGAGACGTGCAAAGCTATCGAAGTCCATATAATACTAGAAGCAATAAAAAGAACCTTGAAAATAATTCTGAAATTTGTAGTGTTCAGTTAGAACCAAACACTCTAGAAGAAGCAATGAATGGACAGGAATCTGGTAAATGGAGATTAGCGATACAGGATGAATTAAATTCTTTAAATAAAAACAACACATGGACTCTGGTGCCACGCACTGAAAACATGCATATAATTTCAAATCGTTGGGTTTTTAAAAGAAAATATAAAGCAAATGGTGAGATCGATAAATACAAAGCCCGTTTGGTGGTAAGAGGGTGCTCACAAAAGCGAGGTATAGATTATGACGAAATATACTCGCCGGTTGTGAGATATGAGTCTGTGCGCTTGTTATTGTCAATAGCTGCGGCATATGAAATGCACATTTATCAGTTTGATGTGAAGACAGCGTTTTTACACGGTGAGTTGACTGAAAATATTTTTATGGAGCAACCGTATGGGTATAAAACAGATAATAGAGTCTGCAAGTTACAAAAGGGCCTTTATGGCCTGAAGCAAGCTTCACGGCAGTGGAATAAAAGAATCGTAAATTTTCTTTGCAATTTGGGTTTTAATCAATCCTCAGCAGATTTATGCGTTTTTTACCACACTTCGGGCGAAGTTGTTACTTACTTGGCACTATATGTAGATGACGGATTGATATGCGGAAATAATATTTCTTTCATTGTAGATCTCCTTAAACAACTGCATAGTGAGTTTGACATTGTCTATGGACGAGCCCAATCGTTTGTTGGACTTCAAATTGAAACATGCGAAAAATCATTAAAATTGAAAATTCATCAACAACCTTACATTAACAGATTGTTGAAACGTTTTAACTGCGAGAACTGTGCAGAAGTCTCGACTCCAGCAGAACCAGGTATGCGATATTCAAAGTCAGTCACTATATCTGAGGAAAGTTTTCCTTATCGTGAGGCAGTTGGCTCTATTATGTATTTAATGGTTTCAACGCGCCCAGACATTGCATTCAGTGTTGGTGTATTAAGTCGATATGTAGAGAATCCATCACGAAACCATTGGCAAGGCATTAAGCGAATTTTTAAATATTTAAAAGGAACAACAAATAAAGGGATTTCTTTTGATATCGGGTCCAAATGCAACGTTTTAACAATGTACAGTGACGCAGACTGGGCAGGAGATTTGGATACAAGAAAAAGTACAACTGGATGGGTTGCTACTCTCAATGGAGGGCCCATAGCATGGAGTTCTAAGAAGCAGACTATAACAGCTACCTCTACCACAGAAGCGGAATTTGTAGCGATGTGTGCAGCATCGAAGTCAGTGGTGTGGCTTCGAAAACTAATGCTTAGTATTGGAATAAAACTTAATGAAGCAACACCGATCAAATGCGACAACCAGAGAGCAATATCGTTAGTAAAAACTCCAGAGTCCTCGAAAAGGACTAAACATATTGACGTACAATATTTTTATATCTGTGATATCTATGCTAGAGGCGATATCGATGTTCAATATCTGGAGAGTGGTATTCAGCCAGCAGATATTTTGACAAAAGCATTATCTAAAGAAAAATTTTGCTCCTTATTATCACTGCTAAAAATGTAATAAAAAAATTTTTTTTGATACATACTTTAAATAAATTATGAAAGCGAGAGGGAGTGTTAAAAATAACGCTTTCAAAAACCATTGTTAAATAAAACATAATTAACATAGCATTAAGTCAGGTAACATTTAATGTCATATTACAATGTCAGTATGTACTAAATTGTATGTTATATTGTTTTGACAATCAACTTCCTTTTTGTACCTCGCTCTCTCTGCTATTGGCTTTCATACAAGTAACACGTTTTTTGTACATATTATTGAACTATAATAAAATCTGAATTTATCTTAAACATAAATTATTTGAGCTGGAGCATATTCATTTTCAACAGTTTGCACTTTAGGTCGTATTTCCAAAAGCTGTTTCAGCTCTGTTTCTACATTTTCGCTTTTCGCAAAAATTTTGTCTGTTTGCACCTGTTGTGTTTTTACAAGTGTCTTAAGTTCTTTCTCACTTTGCAAACAATCAAACACTTCAACACAAGCATAGATTCTTAACATAAAGAAAATGTATTTGCCCTTGTTTTTTGGCTGTAGCATTTTCTGCAACTTTTTTATATTTTTAGAAATTATTTTGAGTCCACTTCCCGTTTTTGGACCAGAAGGATTTTTTCAACTGCTTATCATTTTCGCAAGCAAGTTCAATTGTGTTGCAAATTTTTACACTCAGATGTCAGTTTTATTTTCAAAAACTGTGTTTCATCTGTTCTTGAATGTTGTAAATATATTCCGATTTTATACCGGCTGCATAGTTTTCGCTAGTCCAACGATTTAAAAAGCTGCTTTGAGTCTGCTTTTGTGTTCTGCGTTCGCAAGCAACAAAAAAAAAACACATTTTCTATATTAAAAATGAATTGTTTGCCCAAATATGAACTTAATTATTTATTTGCTTTAAGAGCCAATTGAAATGTATTAATGCAGGTCCAAAAATGAACCCTTTTTACAAAATGTTTGCTGTCTTTTTCAGATGTCTATATGCCGACGACGTTTCGTTGGTGCTAATCAAGTCATCAGTAGAAATTGAAAAAATTCTTAAAAGTTTGTTTGAAACTTAACTACTTATTTCATAATTTCCATGAACAAAATGAGAATCAGAAATGTTCAAACAAATCTTTAACACAGCAAATATTTCTTTTCGTTTTTCAACTCTTACTTTTCTTTGCAACCTTCTATACAACGAGTTACCATCGGTTACTACGATTTGTATTTTTGAAAGTATCAAAAAGTAAAAGATTTTTGAATTTTCAAATATGAACTTAATTCGTCGACATATAGACAGCTGAAAAAGACAGCAAACATTTTGTAAAAAGGGTTCATTTTTGGATCTGCATTAATAAATTGTTTGCCCGTATTTGTTCTAACATCGGTTTGTGCAGGATCAAATAAAAACTACTGAAATATTTGATCTTTTGTTTTCACATTTTGTTCACATTGAACAATATTTGTTTGCCGGCAAATAATTTTTTTCCCCTCAAAGTCAGCTGTTATTTTATTTGTACCCCAAAATTATTTTGTGTTCAGACTACAGCAAAGAACACATTGTTCAAATATTCCACAATGTGAACGTACCCCAAGAAATTAAACTTTATTTGATAGAGACTTTCATATAGACGTGATTTCTATCATTTGCAAATTTTATTTCTAAAATCATTGATTATCTGTCGCCATAGCGTTGATATAGCGGATCCATAGGTACTCAGAATATTTACAACCACTACTTCTTTCGACTCTGGTATGCCTGCTAATTTGTTGCTGAATATAATTTTATAAGCGATTTGATTTTAAAGTCATTGCTTCCACTTTACATCAAAAATCTAAATTCTTATCGTATTATTAAGGTTTATTGTATTAAAAATTCACAAATTTTTAAAAATTTTGAGAAAATTTATTTTTACGTAAGTATACATAAAAAATAGCTAATGGGAAAGTGCTTGCAAATAAAAGCATTTTTGGTGTCTCTGCTTTTTAATCTCTCGCTGCATATTTTTTCGGTTAAATGAGCACTTTCTAGTAACAATTGTCACAAATTCGTAACAATTTTTAGTTATTTAACAGACCTTTTGTATTCATTGTAAATATTTTGGAATTCTTGAATCTGGACACTTGAATGAGAACGAACCAGCATCACTGAACGTTGCACTAACTGCTGTTATACATCCGTAGTTATAATAGCAACAAAAATCACACAAAGTGCTCCTTAAAGCAAAACAAATGGAAATAATTGTTGAAAGGGGTTTTTTTATTTTGCATTGATTAAGTTGTTGATGTTCTCTGTTAAAAAGTTTGTTTCATATGTTATTGTTATTGCAATAAAGCTTTTGTGTGAGGCAAAAGGAGGACATGAGCAATTCTGAGTTCTCGCACTCATACAATTTGAAAATAAATGTATTGGAAATACATATTTGAACTTTTTCTGCTTTATCAAGTTTTTCTTTTCAATTTACGAACTAAACGATTAACAGAAACTTTTAAGGTGCATCGGGGACAAATTCAAAACAGTGTTGTCAAAGTTCGTTGGTAATCCGGTGACTGAATGCAAACATTTTACGGTTTTGGAAACAGTAAAAGATTTCCGTGGCATCGAATCGCTCTGGTTGAAAGTCCTTCCGTGGGTGCGCTTAAACAGCGTATGTCAAAACCATAACCCCGGTTATTATATGTGTATTAGTTTTCTATGAATGTGTGGCCGAAGTTGAAAAATAAAGTTAAGAAATATTTCAAGTGCTGCCAATAACGAATTTCACATCAATGAGGATATATGTAACATAATGTGGTAGTGTGGTTTAATTTTGGTTAAACCATGTTGAAAAAAAAAACAAATCTAAGAAAATTCGGTGTGTTTGTATATAATGATCCGTAAGACATAACATTTTCAGTCGCTAATCCCTAACAATGATTTTTTTTATGAACGTAAGCAAATACTTAAGCGGGACCTCTTAATTTCTGTAGTTTTTTTACGAAATATTTAAATGATTGCATTACACAGCAAGATAAATTTTATTTAATTTCAATCTTTTATTGCTTCTGCACAGATATTTAACTATGAAAGTTTAATCAAAAAACAATAATACTCGAAAAATAAAATTTTAACATACTCGCAACGACAGACAAATCGGCTCACTGCCTTCACAAACAGAGATTGTTTTCTCACTGAAATAAAAACCATTGAACGAGGTCGATACATGAGTTCGAAATGTATTCTTTTTATTAAGAAATTAAAAAGTGTTTAATGGCGAAAAGGGTTTATTATGTAATAGGAAACAATAAAGTCATTCCGTTATATATTTATGTATATATGTATATCTTTTGTGATCAAAATTTTACGCGATTATTTTTTTTATAAAATGTTCTGTAAACTAATTTCCTAAAAACACCAAGAAAATGATGTATGCATCCGCCATGTACATATGTCGATGTTAAATCGACGACTGACTGACATTCACTAAAGATGTACGCGTAAATGTTTTTGGCTTACGTCACGCCCGTTCACGAGCATTGTCACGTTCATGCAATTTCGCCCGAAAAAGATTCTGTATTTGATTACATTCATATTAAAATAAAATATAATAATACATACATATGTACATTGTAGTGTTGGGACGTTATGCAAAATATATTTAAGATAAAAGCCTGAAGATTAGGACTTTCCGGCGCCTGAGACGCCTAGGAAAAGTTGTTGTGTTGAGGCAGTTTTAATGCCTTTAATTAAAACAATAACAGCCGATCTGTAGGCTTGTGATAGATTGATTTTTATTTACAAAACTCTGTCCTTATAAATAAAATTAACGGTATCCTTAAAACTAAACATTAAATTATTTGTTGCATTTGCATTTTTCTTTCATAATCTCCAATTGAGTAACATTTTAGTGACAATAAATGTAAATAAGTGAAAGTAAAACTGATAGTGATAATGGTGCAGTGAAAATAGATTAGTGATAAGTGATGATTGTATGTGTGAATAATATGCGAATATTAAAGTACACTACAACATATCTTATCTGGTTTTACTTCCTCAAAATTCAGAATGATATTTTTGTGATAAAACAGGAACAACCAACACTTTTAAAGAAAACAACTTCAATTTTACTCTTATTGTCTTTTTTAAAAACGTTGATTACTGCAAATTAGTATACAATCGAACTCAAGCCCGATAAAATTATTAAAAATTAAAAGTTATTCAGTTAATTGCAACCTGATGAATTTTTGTGCAAAAAAGTATTAAATCACTATCTTCATCCATAAATTCGTTTCGGATTCGTTTTTCTTTCATTAACTCTCATGGCCACCTTCGCTGGTTACAGCGTTACACAACTGCAGCAATGTTGAGAGTTTGCGCTACCAAGTGCTTCGAAAGTGGATTATTACCCTCACACTGCCGTTATTGTAAATTTTTATAAGTAGTTGTAAAATTCGATAAAAAGGGTCCGCAAATAACTTTTTTCTTTGAAAATGTTATGAAAAAAACTACTAAATATTTTCTCAAATTCCTTTCTTTATTTCGTTTATGCAAAATTCGTCTCAATGATGTCTCCGAAATGTTCAATTGTCGAGAACGACGGTGAATTGATGTTGATGGCGCTTCACGCTTCACTTTCTGCCACAGCAGCAATATTCTCGGGTTTACGTACTGGCTTCTCACGCTTTAGTTTATCGATGAGGATGCCAGTTTCTTTCACATTTTTCACAAGATAACGAACATATGGAACTGCCGGTGCTTCTCGTCTTCCAAACTCCGTAAGCAATTTTCGCACACATTCTCTAGCATTTTCAAAGTAATGTCGCAATATTTCCCAGAGTTGTAAGTGTATACACAACCATATTCGTTCAGCGGAAGGATAAAACTATTTATCTGTCAAATCAGACATGAGCTAGGTGTTACCATTCACGAAATAAGCACTAGTTGAAAAAACAAAAACGTTAGATGATTGCGGACCCTGTATAATGTAATTACACTTCTTTTACGTCCTTTTTCTAAACTATTATTTTTTTAATGTGATATTTACCCAAAAGCCATTAAAGGTCTGATAATGTGTAAGTGGTGAGTTAGAACAGGAAATCTCCTCATATGCGATAAATTGCTTTTCGCCCTTTTAATTTCATGAAACCCATGCTCTCAGAGTAGGGAGTACCCTCTTATTTATGAACAAAAAAAGTTCCATAGGTTCCGCGAAAAATATCTCATAGAATTAATTTTCCTTACTTATTTTTCCTTCCATACAAATCAATCCCGGCTAATACAGGCGTAGTAGCAGCTCATTGAAAACGAGTGTGAGTGAGTAGTTTGTATATGAAAGTGTGGCGTTTTACTTCTTGAAATTTCGTGAACTACCCTTAAATGGTAATCACGATCTCGTGTGGTTTTTCTAAGTTTTCACGAAAACAGCACATTGAAAATAGATCAAACTAAAGGCCATGATTCACTATCCTGCTGAATCGAACGATCTGTTAGAAATGACATGTGTGTCCAAAAAGTGTGATAGTCTGTCCGATTTGTTAATCTTTTCAAAAACTATCTTTTCTATGCGATCAGAGTTGCCTTTTCAAAGTTGCTTACAAAAGTATAATAGTGTGGCCGTTTTGATGCGACTTTTTAAAGTAGGACAAAATTCTGTCAGATTTAGCTTGCAATTTTCAGTGAATGAATCGTATGATTGAGTAGGATAGTGTAACACGGTCTTAAGCTGGGATCATACGATTGCCGCAATGCACCAATTTTTGTTACATTTTGCATGCCAATCGTGTGATAGCACAATTTATTGGCTCATGCGGCAACTAAAACGAATCGTGTTCCTATTTGTCCCAATCAAATACAACCCTGATGCGACAACCGTGTGAACACTTGACATACAACTAATCACCAATAAAAATTCTAAAAATGCACCAATATTTATTGTGTTCTCATGCGGCAACCAAAGAAGACAATGCCCGCCAATAATCTACATACATACATATGTATACATTTATTTAGTTTCAAAATTGTTTAAACGCGTCTTCCAAACATGATTTCTACTTTTCAATCGGTTAAATTCAATTGTTGTTACTATTCATTTTTTGCTTTTTCAGCCCGCACAACGTTATAATAATAGCCGAAGCAATTTTCTCTCTTTTTAATGAACAAACCATATTTTTAACATTTAATTAATTTTTTTTTTTTTTTTTTTTTTTGGGAAAACAAAGTTTGTCATCAGCTACAACAGCTGTTTCTCAGAGTTGCCGTATAATATAACAATCGTGTGACTATAATGCGGCAATTATTGGTACTAAATTCATCTGCGCCAATTTGCGACAATAAAATTTCAGTAAAATGTGACAATCATGTGATTGCAGAGAATTTGATTGGGACAAATTTTTTATTTTGCTCCAATTCAGCCCAATAAAAATTGTATAAAATTGGTGCATTGCGGCAATCGTGTGATCCCACCTTTATGTGTTGATGTCCAAACGTAAATGCAAGTTTAAAACAGAATTGACAAAGAACTGCGGCTCAATTCCTGATTTGTGAAACGATGAAATGAAAAGTATTTTCATAGTAGCTTAAATTCTTGTTCAGTAAAAAAATAAAAATGAGCGCAAAAACATGTTTATACCAAAAAAAAAAAAAAAAAAAAAAAAAAAAAAAAAAAAACACTCAAAAAAGTTTTACATTTACTGATTGTAGTTTATTTAAAAAGTTTTTCTTTAGTTGAGTTAAAACTGAATGAGTGTATATGTACATATGTAGTTATTTTAGGAGAAAAAAAACTGTTTTAACTTTTGAGGCATGTTGTTTAAGAAACAAATTACAAAAAACTAATGAACTTCTGTTCAGTTAATATGGTACGTTGTTTTCGCTTTTCTAAAACACTTGACAATGTATACGCATATGCATGTATTGTTTTCGAAAACAAAAAATACGATTTGAATAATTTATCAAAGGTAAAAATATGTACACTAGTAAATAAGTCACATGCTCATATACATATGTACTTTGAAGGAAAATATGGAGCAATTAATTCAGAATTAAGCACAAAATTTATTTTCAGTGAAGTTGCTAAGTACTTAAAAGAAGGCTGGCATCAATATCATTTATGAAGCCGCATAATAGAATTTTACTTTTCTTTTCTGTTTTTATGGTACATTAACAACATCTTTTTCTGAACTAACAAACTGCAGCTTTCTGGTGTCAGATTTAAAAAACTCCAAATTGCACACTCAATGTGTCGAATGAGTTTTTTTAATTCTTCAGATTTGTTTTTGTAATCACTTGATATAAATTTAAGTGGGTTTTGTTTGTTAAATAAAGATTCATAGTCTGACTTGAAATTCATAAGCAGCAAGGCCAAAACATAGAGTGTACTTTCGAGTAAATTTTACAAAAATGATCCACCCTTTTAGATCTACTATTTAGTTTTTTTTTTTATTTTAGTTTTCAAAACCAAGTACCGTAATCAACGTTCCCGACAGTCCTTAGAGATACATGCCATAAATGCATTCAGTCGCATCACAATCCAATTTTTCACTTCAGAGTTGGTTTTTGTCCACAGCTTACACTTGAATTTGCTTGAATTTAAAACTTTTTTTCCGACAGACGGACCACCCAGTGACTAAATCTAATTTGGGTGCGCTGAATTCAGTGGTGCTAACCGTTTTTCTAGGTTAGTTCTTGTTTTTGAGATATACCGTTATCTTAAAAATGGAGGAGGCAGGACTATATATAGTCTCTTAACTCAAAAATGGTTTAAATCATTGAAAAGGTTATAAAAAGCGAAATTTCGCAACAAAATTACCTTTCAATAACTGTAAAGGTCTTTTCAATCGGCTTATTAGTTTAGAAAATAAAATTTGCAAAAATGAAAATTATTTACATACAAGGATTGGCAAAAGAAAAAATTCTATACCCATATTGCCATATTTAAAACGAAGGGTTACCACCCCATTGCATTTTGGTAAAAACGGGAACTATCACGAATTTCAAAAAAAGCTGAAATTGTATTAACAATGGATATTTCCCAAATTCTTGGAAGATAGCAAAAATTTGTCCAATTCCGAAAAAACGTAACAATTTTGAATTGAACAATGTGAGACCAATATCATTATTATCAAATGTAGGAAAACTCTTTGAGAAGGTAATTAGAGTCACGATGGACACTAATTTAGTTACTTCATATATTCCAAATTTTCAGTTTGGTTTTAAAAAATTTCACTCCACTAGTCATGCCTTATTAAAATTTCAGAATGATGTAGTGAATAATTTGAGAGAAAAAAGATGTACTATAGCGGTTTCACTCGATATCGAAAAAGCTTTTGATCATGTTTACCATGATGGGATAATTGTTAAAATGATTAATATTGGTTTTAGACCTCATATTATTAAGCTGATTCAAAGTTTTTTAAAGAACAGAAAGTTTTGCGTTCAATTGGGGGACGAGCGTTCTGGATTTGGCAATGTTTTCTGCGGTGTTCCTCAGGGTTCTATATTGGCTCCGCATTTGTATAACATTTTCATTCATGATTTTCCACATCAATATGGTGATTGTACTGGCATTCTTTACGCTGATGACTCTTTACTTTACGCACATGGAATTTCTCCAAATAGTACACTTCGTTCCATTTCGACATATTTGAATGCGGTTAATAATTTTTATGAATTGTGGGGCATAAGAATAAATGCATCAAAAAGTAAAGCCATTTGTTTAAGGAACGCTTCCGGAAAATGTAAATATTTTGTGGTACTGAGAGTAAGAACCTTAAATTATCCCTTAATGGTCACGATATTTCTTTTGGCGACAATCTTAAATATTTAGGAATTCATTTTAATAAACTCTTTAAATTTAACCGTCACGCAAGAATTTCTCTAAGCAAAGCTCGACAAATCAAAATTTACTTTGGAAAATTATTTAATAGTAAATATTTACCAGAGAAGACAAAATTGTTAATTTATAAATTGAGTATAAGACCGGTGCTTATGTATGCGTTTTCGATATGGTTTTCAATTTCGCCGGCTGTTATGAAGGAATTTGAAATTTTTGAGCGGAAAATTCTTAGACTCTGTGTTAACAAGCACTTTGAGTGGGTTCATAAGAAATATTCTAATGAATATATATATAATTTAGCGAAAGTTAAACCCTTAGCTTCGTATGGGTTTGATTTAATGAAACGTTTTATTGACTCTTTGCATAATTTAGACAACGATGTAATTCAAAATATTTTAAACGATCAAATCGGTTTCAATTGGCTCAATACCAACTATTACTCACCCTTGGGTTATGTGGAACAGGAAACTGCATGTGTAAATAATCTATTACCGAAATTTTATGTATCAAAAATTACAAGTGCCCACAGGGGTTAATTTTGTTATTATTATTTTTGTTTGTGTTTCATTTAATTATTTTTAGCATTAAGTTTAGTTATTAAGCACATTTTTTTTTATATCTAAATCTAAATGTTGTGTCGGGAGCAAGCACTTATTACTTAAATGTTGATTCGAATTTCATATAAACCAACAAGTCTGTTACTGTAAATCAATAATATTTATTATTACAAAACATTATAGTTTTAAGTTTGCGTTGTACTCTATTATTTTCTTCATTGTTATGAGTGTTTGATTTAGTCTCAAATAAACTTTAACTTTAACTTTTCAAAAAAAGCTGACACCCGTGTCTAATTAAATCGCCTAAAGATTAAAATATGTTAATTTGCCATTTTTATAACAAACAGCACCGAACAAAAAAATTCAAAAACCGTTTTTTTTACAGAATGTTCTTAAAAAAGTACGTGGATGATCGTCCGGACAGGACACATTGTATATACAGTTGGACGCGTCTTAAAAAAAACCTTTCTTTTGATGCCCATATTGTATATGTTAGTAAGGAAACAGATTCTTAAATTAACAAAACATGCAAAAATAGACCCTTTTTCAAAATGGTCCAGCTCACGAGAGGTCAAAGCTAAAGCCGAAATATTTCAAATGTTATCTTAAAAAGGTCCAAAGTTAATTTTTAGAAGGGTACATCGAGCACTTTTTTTGGTGAGTCGCTCTAACTTGATTCGCTGTTAGGGGATATATGTTGGAATCTGTTGTTGTATTTTCTAAACTACTAAGCCGATTAAAAAGACTTTTACAGTTATTGAAAGGTCATTTTGTTGCGGAATTTCGGTTTTAGTACTCTTCCTAAGATTTTAAATCGTTTTTAAGTTAAGGGAATATATGTTGTTCTATCTCCCTCATTTTTAATATAGCGGTATATCTCAAAAACAAGAGCTAATCTAAAAAACGGTTAGCACCACTGAATTTAGCGCACCCGAATTAGGTTTAGTCGCTGGGTGCCCCTTCTGTCAGTTTTTTCAACTAGCACAGTGTTATTATACACTCGTAAGTCATTTTTACCTGTCAGATATGGTAATAAGTACATCCAAAAGTATTTGTTAGTACTGATTTTATGTTATGATTGTTCTTGAATGTGGAATGCAGTTTCATTCTTAAGTTTTACAGAGTTTTTGGTCATTTAACGATGACGTGCAAATTCACAGTTCACTTAAATCACACATGCCATCAATTAGTGATTTTTATATCACGTTTATTTTTAGTTTTTAGATTCAAAAGATGCAATATCAACGTTACAGAAATAGCAGAATCTGAAATATCTGCAATCAACAGCATCTTGCTCGTATGTATTGGCAATAAAAAACTGAATCAAGACAGAGAAAACATCACAGACCTTTGCCTAGTTAGACAACTAGCTGTTTCGAGGCCACCACACTTCTCGCCAGCTTCCGTCCTTGAGCCGTTGCGGCTTCGAAACAGCTAGCTGTCTACACAGCTAAAAGTCCTTTATGTTTTCTTTGTCTTGCTTAATTAATATCAATCACAAAAACAATATAGAAAGAACTTTAGCCTGATAAACGTAACACAAAATATGAAATGACTTTTACCTGGCTCATGTTCAACCTTTGGTTGGTCAATTTTTTTTTTATTAATACCAATTAAGGAAAGAAAACTGAAATTTTATAGCTAGATAGACAAACGACTGTAAGAAAAACTTGGAATATTAAAAATTAATTAATTACTTAAAAAAATGTATCTCTAAAAGATTCGTAACTTTTAGAGATATTATTGTTTGATGTTTTAATATTCTGGCAACGTGGAGTTATGAAAACTACTTTGAAGACTTTTGAATTTATTAAACCATTAAATTAACTAAGTTGCCTTTGAGAATAATGATATAAAAAATTAAAAATTAATAATTCGTTTTGGTATGTTCCATAGCTCAGTTGTGTTATTCATTTATCTGTGTTGTTACAGATATCGAATTATTTTAAACGAAATCTAAAATCTGTATTTTTTACGGAATTCGTAGTTAAATTTTTTCACAGTTAAAAATTCGATACAAAAGCTGGTATGCTTATTTTTTGCGAATCGTGCTTTTAAGTTCTGATAGTTAAATAAATATAAGTTCTGATAGTTAAATATCTGATAGTTAAATAAAGTCGGTATTTTCCAAAGAAGTTTTAATTAAAGTTTTTGATAATTCACAACTGAAAACAAAAGTTTAAATCTGTAATTCTGTGGCCACAAGGAATAACAGCTAAAGTCGAGTTAGGACAAAGTAGAGTTATTACTACTGTTTTATTCACTGTATCCAAATGCACGTCCACACAAAATTTTATCATCGTAGCTCAAAAAATTAGTACTTTATGCCTAAAAAACTAAACAGCTAAAGTCGAAATTTTGCTCGTATGATTTCGGAATAACAGCCTATTGCAATTTGCTTCAATATTTTTTTAAAAAAAAAGTTTCTTAAGTAGAATTAGGATTTTATTCCACACAGTGCCGTGCGTTATTCAGACGTAAAATGTCTGCTTAACTCGAGTTTAGTCATTATTCCGTAGGTTAAATTGACAATTCTTCAAATTAGGAATAACAACCAAACTCGAGTTTAGTTATTATTGAGCTTTTTTTCGAGTTTCCAGTAAAAGACAAAGTCGAATTTGGTCGTTATTCCAAATGTGAAGAGTAATATGTTCAAGACCTAACTCCACTTAAGTTATTATTTACAATTTGAATTGAAAAAATCGTTCACGCTAAGTTAAATTTAGTCGCTTTTCCGTAACAGGAAGAAGCTTAACAATTTGTTTTGCTTATTTCTCTTAAGTTAGCTGCTTTTTCATTATGAATTGAATTGCAAATTAAAATATAATAAGATTGCTAACATTGAGCTTACAAATATTAGCTTGATCTTAATTCCCTGATTTCAGGCACCAATTTCAAACTTAAAAAGGCTCTGCTGAAAACTTCTCAAAATAGAGTTAAGTTGTTATTCCTTGTGGCCACAGAATTTTTGCTGCGACAAGCGGAATATTTTTTTTACATTGAAAAATAACTTTGTCTTTATTTGATTCTGAGGAAAAATTAGTTATGCGGCTTTTAAAAAAAATTTTCATAATTCATTTTACATTGTTTCTACAGGAATTACGATTATGATGAATTAGCGATTAAATAGTTATTGTTGTTTTCCCATGGCGCTTTTTTTAAAATAAAAAGTAGACTTCACTTAAAGCCCCGGCTGACAGATTTGTCCCTTTTTGAAATAACTTAAGAGTTTAAAAGTGAATGAGGATTGCAAACTTTGGACAAAACTATGATATGTGATTTTTTAACTCACACAAGATAATTCAAGCAGAGCACGTTTTATTTTATCAGTGACATTTACAGGCCAACCTAAATTAGCGCGTCAAGCGCATTTTTGCTGTGTAAACCACCCGTTTTCATACAAAATGGGTGGCCTAGACGGCAATAATACGCTTGACGCTCTAATTTAAGTTAGACATTAAATTAGATTGGCTCTAAAATGATGTTCAATAGCTTTTTTATGCCCATCTCTTAACGTTTTCGATAAAAGGACCAAAGCAACTTTTTCTTAATTTTCCTTATTAACGACTTCATTTAACAAATTTGTGATTCCGTTTTGTTAAAATTAAATTTGAAAATATTAGCTTGTGTTCGTAAACTATAACACCGGCATTCATAAAAAATAAAACGTTGCTCAAATACATTTTAGAAAAAATTTTATATAAAAAATGTGTCGTAAAATGTGTTTCAGCAATGTTTTATTTTTTATGAATACCGGTGTAAATGTTTAAAATTTTTTGTTTTAAAATTCATTTTTTCAATTTAATATTTTGGCTTAAGAGAGCCATGTTATCACATTAACAGAGGTCTGTTAACTTTGAAGGTTTGTGTCAATGGTTAATAAGTTTTAACGATATTTATGTGTGAAGATAAATAATTTTTTCGTAAACGAAAATTGTACTATCATGTGTAAAAGTATATGTATGTAAATAAATACTTATACAAAACTCATAATAAAATAGAAAAATATTATAAAAAAAATTAATTAAAAATTTCAACATTTTCACATTAAGAAATAAAAAAAAAATTTTGAAGCGATGCCAACGTGAGAAATTGATGATCTCTGGAAGAATTTAGGCATATACATGCACATTGGGTTACATGGAGAAGAAGGTCAAGAATGTATTCCATTTCTCAATTGCATTTGGGAATATTTTTTAAAAAGTGTTCGAAATTTTGACATTGCGAAAAATAGATGATCTCCGAAAGAATTTGGACCACCAGGAAAATAATGATAGTAATGAGGTCTATTTAGTGGCATAGGTGACATTTCTTAATTGTATTTAAACATTTTTAAACAAATTTTCACAATGTCAAAGTGAAAAATCGATGATCTCTGAAAAAATTTGGCCAATGTCGATTTTTCACAATCGACAAAAAACTTGTTTCAAAAATTCTGAAATAGAATTGAGAAATTGCACTCATACGAAAGTGTAATGTAACTTATTTTTCAGTGCAATAATTTTCCGAATTATTTTCTTTTCAACGTAATACCTATTCAAAAAGTCATTATACCTTATATCATCATTATTTTATGCTGAGTTGGAACAAGAAGTCTCACCAGATGAAATAATTTCCTTTTCATATCTTAACATATCTGTCACGCTTTGCAATGTATGTATGCTTTTTCCTAAAACTTGTGCTTTCAGATCGTTAACGTTTATTCCTAAACAAAGACGTTACTTTGATTGCAAAACACCAATATTCATATACATCTGATCATTCCGTTTTTGGTTCTGCACTACACATGACTCATAAGTTTTACACTCCTCAAATATCTATGTCCGCAACCATTTTACATAAATCTCTTTCCTCCCATACAAATCGACCTAAACTAGTGCCACTGTATTAGCAGCTTAGGTAAAATAAACTAGATTGAAAAAGGATTCAAGGAAAAAGTGAGTAGTGTATAAGTATGAGAAAGTGAGTTTTTAAAACCTAAACATATTTTAGTGTTATAGCTTTTTCGTGCTGCATTGTAAACTGTCTTAAAAGGATAATCACGCACGAAATTTAAATTTTAAGTCACGCTTCCACATCCACGCATCACTCGGCATAACTTTATCGTCGAACTATGTGGTTTACAATTGTTAATAATTTTACCAGGCTTGAGTTCAATTTTTACTTCTTCCGAATTGAGAAAGATTTTTTGTTACAAAACTGGAGTGATCAATATTTTTAAAGAGTTTGTATTATATAAAAATAAATTCAGAGGAGTATGGGACTAATTTGAAGTCGGTTGCAACTGTCTGCGTACAACTATTATTTTTAAGTTTTTTGCTGTTTTTGGTGTTTGTTTTAGCAGCGCCTTGACTGTATGTCCTGTGCTAATTTCAGTTCTGTAGCTCTTACCGTTTGGAGGAATGACCTGACGGACAGCAAAGTCTCAGTGATAGGGTTCTGTTTCACTCTATGAGTACGGAACCCCAAAAATAAAACAGTGGGCATGTTTTAGAACGTCCTCTCAAATTTCGGGAGGTTATTTTGCTTATAATAAATTTCTTAAACTATTTCAAAAGGAAAAAGTGACAGCTTTTGGTAGGGCATCAAATTTTGTATAACATGATCCTATTTCATTAAAGCATGTTTCATTATTGCTACGATTCAAAAAAGAAACAAAGCCCAGTTTTTTTTTCTTGTGGTTTCGCTTTTGTTAATCACAGTAAGAATAAATAGTATGCGATCTTTAACAAAGATGGTTGTCATAATTTTCATAACAATAACAACAATCAAGAAAAACAATAGGATTAAATGCAATAACAGCAATGGCAACTGAGTACTATCAAGTACAGGTAAACCTATTTATAAATATAAAGGTAAAATCTATTTATAAATTAAGTTCTAGTGAAGCGAGCTTATAATTTGGAACGCAGTACTTTTGAGCGACCAATAATGTTTTATTGCGCGCAAAGTAGTAGAAAAGTTGTGTAAACATAAATTGCGTTAACTTAACGAAGACAAATTGATAACACAATCGCTGTGGCGGTCTTACGTAATCGGCACACATTTTTTTGTACGCTTCACAACATTGTTAAGTTTATATGCATATAAGTTTGTGATTCCATTCGTAACGTCCTTAAATTTTGATTTCGGAACCAGTTTTCACAGAGAAGTTGGTCTATATATAGCATATATTACATCGAAAACCGGTTTCTGGAGAAGTCGGGCTTGAATGCGAACTGCTTTTTTCCCTTTTGGTAGTACACCTATCAACAAATTGACAATAACTACTTACAGGTATTTAGTTATATTGTATCCGTCTAATTCATAAAAATTATAACAGGCTTATAAAGCTCTTATTTGACAGATTTTCCATACAAATATGTCAAATAACAGTCTTATAAGCCTGTTATAATTTTTATGAATTAGGGGGTATGTTAATAAGAATGTGATATACATGTATGTATAAGTAATTTTTTATACGGCAATCTGACTCTTCCAGTAACTGTTAACTGGTTGTAATGGTGCATATCGTTTAAGTCTTCTGAGTGCCAGGGTTTAGTTCTGAGTTTCCTGTTGGAATATTCTATTACACGAGTTGTATGTTAAAGGCTGTTGCCACGGATGACTTCTTTTACTATTTTGATTTTTAGATCTCTCTGCGTTGACAGCAGTTGGTAATATTTTATTTTAGATTGGATTTGTTGAATAATTTTGAAGCTAGTTGTGTTTGTTGTGCTCCAGATTTCTACACCGTACTTCCTGATTGGCGTACAAATTATGACTTATATGAGGAATTTGTTGTCAATTGATAGCTTGGATCGCTCCAAGATAGTTGCCTGAACCGGTTGTTTCATTCGTGTTTCTTTTGCGTGATGTGCTCCCTCCATATGAGTTTGTTGTCAATGATCATGCTAAGGTATACGAATGAATGGCAAAATAACTCTAGAACACTTGTCTTTATATTTAACGTTAAAGAATTGGTTTTAAAATTAACTGGTTTTCGCCATACGCTATCAAATGCTTTTGCAACATCGAGATATATCACAACACAGAAGTTGTTTTCTTGTCAATGTCAGACGCTATTTCATTTGTTACTCGATATATTTTCTGAATAGTAGAGAGCTTTTCTCTAAATTCAAACTGGTGGTCGGGGAGGAGTGGACTCTCTAAAAGAATTTATGTAAAACACGAACCAAAAAGTAGACACAAAAAGAAAACAAGCTTACTTAAAGGCAAAAAATAAAAATGTTTAACATCGAACCACATGTAGCCGAGATTCGGTATATTTGATTTCTTAACACGTTAGACCTGTACACAAACTTAAGCCAGTTTTTTACTAAAAAAAAAAAGATGTCACAATAAAATATAAGCGCTCTAATTTAAAAACTAAACATTTTCGACATCGTTCTATTTATATAGGTGACACAGAGAAACCCGATTTCTCAAGAAGTTGAGGTAAGCGAACTTAAACAAGTTTTGGTGCCAAAAAGGAGATGTTATAATAAAATAAAAAACTCAAAGGCGAAGAATAAAAACTTAGCACATCGATTAACATGCAGTCGAGGTGTAGCAAAACCGGATTTCTGAAGGAATTAGACCTGGATGTAAACTTGAACAAGTTTTGGTGCCACAAAACAGACCTTATTATTTTATTATAGTTTTTGGTTCCAGGAACCTGTGGCAATAATGAAATAACTGGAATTTCTCTTAGCCATTTAAATACATCAGATCTGAGGAGCAAAAGTGTAATTTGTGAAGGGTATTTAAGAATCGTCCTAGTCGAATATAGAACTCTTATTAGTTATTGTTTTGATGGCGTTTTACTTAAGAGACTTAATTTATTACGCCAAACATGTTGAAGTTTTTCCGATTTTAACAATTTCCATCAGCGGTATTGTTCTCCTCTTGCTACCATATACTCTGCAGGACCGGTTTTAAGAGCAACAACTCTCTACAAACATAATTTTTACTGAAATTTTTGAAACTTGCAGCCAAGTTGTTTGTACTTGTGTCTCTACCGGTAAGAAATTTCTCATGCCAGTTTCACATCTGTTTGTATATAAAATGGTAAAATGCAGACAGTGTTGCCTTGAAATAATTGTATTCTTATTTAAAGAAATGATATGTAAGAACTATAATTAGAAACCCTTTTTTGTTTTGTTTGCATATAATACAGGAAAAATAATGAAATTAATTAATTTAGGTCCAAAAATGAACCTTCCTAAAAAAAATATTTGCTGTCTTTTTCAGCTGTCTATATGCCGACGACATTTCGTTGGTGCTAATCAACTCATCAGTAGACTTGAAAAATTCTTAAACTAATACATTTCAATTGGCTCTTTGTCAATGCCAATTTCATATAATGCTCGTTGTTTGCTTTTGAGTTTGAAGCCACTTTCTGTAAGACGTACAATGCAATCCACTATTGTAATTTATAACTTGATAAACGGTCATATCGATTGTGAATACTTATTAAAGTTAATAAAATTGTTTGTGCCATGTAAGTTTTTCAGATCCAGTAATTTATTTTATGTTTCTAGACATGGTACTAATTATGCAATGCGTGAGCCGTTGCTACGGGCAACGGTTGAATACTTTAAATAGCATCAATAATATCGTTAGGATTGATTTTTCGTTGCCGATTACTGATTTTAATTTGTTATTAGATTACAAGGATTTATTTAATATATTTTGTAATTAAGTTATTATTAGCCTGTAAGGATATTGTATTCCATAGGCTTAGATGGATAAATAAATAAATAAATAAAATAATTAAGTTCATATTTGAATATAATGAAATTAAAAACATTTTTATAGGGAAAAAAAAAACATTTTTCGTCAGAAATGTTTCCATTTTAAAGTGTGGTTTTTGCTTCGCACATGTGTACATACGAGTTAAAAGTTAGCAAATGTTAGGAACTACAATTTGTATCCCAAAAGAACGCTTTTCTGGCATTTTCACGCAAAGTATGTTGCAGTTGTAAATGCGGCGCTGAGGACTTTTCCTGTTTTCCCGCTCTAATAAACATTACACAGAATCGTTACTCAGGTCACGATTCAGTCATTAATCGTGTTAAATAATCGAATAAAAATGAACGCGTTAATAGAGGTTAACCCGTAGTTGTTTTTTAATTTTGTTTTTTTTTTTTTTTTTTGCTATATACAGTAAAAACATTTGAAAAATGTGAGAGTCAAAAACAAAAATTAAGTGCACACAATTACATTTGCATTGTATTTGTATATTATAACAGCAACAATAGCGAATATAAAAAATCCAAAACAAAGAACAAAAAGAAAAGAAAACTAGATAAAGTAGTAATACTGACCTGACCTAAAATAACGTCGAGGGAATCCAAAATGTTTGGTTGAAAACAAAAAACTGAAGAAAAACACACGAGACGATGATGGCTCCGTTGGAGTTGCAATTTGGTGCACTGCTCCAAAAATGTCGTTGACGCGAAAACACACTCACACACTAGTATGTATAGAACTTTTATCTTAAACTGATTTAATTTTATTGTAGTTTTTTCACTTTTTCTTCAGTTGGTTTTTTTTTTACATTTCTTTATTAAAAACGATGTAAGCACTGGGGTATAACACTTTCCTTTAAAGAAAACAAAAAAAATATACATGTATATAATTTATTTATGCAATTTATTATTATTTTTTGTTCAATACAAAGGAAAAACAGAAAGAAGAAAAATCATATAATTAACGTTGCTAACAATTTGTTTAAGAAGTTATTCATGCCTGAAAAGCGAATAGAAATGGTGAAACAAAGTTGATATCGTTTCAATAGTTGCAGTGTAATCGGATATTAAAATTTGTTTCTCTGTGCAAATATTTCTTGAGCTTGGGAGACATTAGGTACAGAGCCTGATATTAGATAGAAATAAGAAAGTATTTTGTATAAATCATTACCCGTAAGGTCATAAACGAGTAAACCACGTTAAAAGTTTTTTCATAAAAGTAACATAAGATCCATGTATAAATACATATGTAATAAATTAAAATGTTTGAAACATTTTCTCTCTATTAGTTTGAGATCTAGGTGTGTGCGTGTGTGTGTTGTAGGAGTCCATCAAATTTAATCCTGATTCCTTCTCCACTTTTACATGTTAAATTTGATTTCACACAGCTATTGAAACTTAAGGAAAAATTTATGAAATATGTTGGCATAGAACAAAAACTAAAATTAATTTAGCTTATTCGGGCCTTAGTGCGTTTTTCGTTTTCAGAAATTTTTTTGTAGTAAAATTTTATTGATCAACATTTTTCAAAACAAGACAGTTAAAGTAAAGTTGACAATTTATTTGTTGGAGAATACGTCAGGATCAATATAAGTAATTAAATAAAGACAGTCAGAAAAGAAGAGCTCAGGTAATCGCTTCGCTGAACGCTGCTGCTTAAAAACAGTATATAATTAGTCATAACCTGGATTCGAAACTATTTGGATGTGAAACAGCCACAACAAGTCAACCAGCCAACAAGTCTTCAACTTTTTCTGTCTTCTTTAAAAATTTATCTTTATATTATTTGATCTTTATATTGTTATATTAATTATTCAAGCTATTGATTTTTGGTTTTTTTTATAAAAATAATATTAAACAATTATTTATTTATTTTCAATATTTCGCCAACAATTTGTTGGCATCTTCAGGAAAATAAAAAAAATAAAAAAAAATAAAAAAAAAAATAAAAAAAAAAGATGCCAACAAATTGTTGGCGAAATATTGAAAATAAATAAATAATTTTTTTGCTGTAAATTTTAATTTTGTTATTGAACTTCTGTGTTGTAATACATTTATATTAAATTACTTTTTCAGGCTCAAGTTCAACCCTTGGGTTTTCACTACTTTTTAATCAATATCAATTAAGTAAAGAAAAGTAAAATTTATTTGCTAGGTGGACAACCGGCTGTTTCTGGGTAGCAAACACCCTTCATCAGCACCCTATGAACTTTGGACGTGTCAAATTTCACAATTTTGGCACAGCCGCTTTAACCACTCGGCAACCAAAGCTCACGCAATTCTACTTTCTGTTTGTATACTTAATTAACATTAACCAAAGCAATGATATTTTTGCAGTCTTGGACGATATTTGTCGTCTCAGAAATAAATAATTGTTTAATATTATTTTTATAAAAAAAACCAAAGATCAATAGCTTGAATAATTAATATAACTTCTCTAAAAATGTTGATCAATACATTTTTACCACAAAAAATTTGTTTTTCTCAATTCTGAAGTGGTAGAAATAAAACTAAGTCCCGATAAAGTAATTTAAAATTGTTAAAAAAATAAAATAATTAATATTTTCTTTTAATCTCTGTTGTACGTTTAGTGAACGTCTACTCCTGACTACATTTTTTGAGTCAAACTCTATGGAAAAATAAAAACCTTAAATACAAAAATAATTTCACATAGAGCCCAACGTATGGCTCAAACAATTTTTGCCAGGTTTAGATAAGTAAGGCTTCCGTGATTTACTAAATCGTTGATAGTATAAATGCAGACTAGTTATTTAGAAAACATAACTAAATAGCGTGAACAATTAGCTCAACCGAATAACGAATGCCACAATTCCGTCCCTGCTGTTATATTTCATAAAGAAGATCAGTTTTAAAGCAGTCATCACTAAACCTATGACTATACGACTATAGTGTATAGCATATAAGCGGGAAAAATTTCGTGATAAGCTAATCTCAGTGGAGCTTTACTTTAAAGAAACTTGAAATTATTGATTGAGCTCGGAGTCCTTTTTATTTTTTTTAACCCAAATCGTTTCTTCAGGACTGTTTCTTGATGAATTAATAAATTCGCGATATATTAAACAGTTTCTGAAATGCTTCACAGGAAATAATTAATATATGAAAAGTGATCAAACATAAAAATTAAAAAGGAAATAATATGAACTTCGATACCAGGTGGCCTTTCAAACCCAGCTGACGACTGCTTTTAGCCTGAAGAACGCTCAACACAAACACGAACAAATGAGTGACAGACGTACAGTACACTAGAGCCCCGACTTGCGTCGTTAATGGGCACCGGAGAAACGCGACGCAAATCGAATCACTTTTTTCTATATAAATGCACTGAAATTTAATTTGTTGGGGAAAATATTTAAAAATTAAGCAAAAAATGTTGTATTTTTGATAAAAAATACTAGTATGAATACGTTTTTATTTTTATTTATTTAATTTACTTCAACAAATGTTTATATATATGTATATATATTATAAAGAAATAACAAAACCATAAATTAAGAAAAAAAACATAAAAATTATATATATTTACACACATACATACTATGTATACTATTTACTGTGACTCATGTTTTACGTCCCACACTAAATTGTTACCATAACCAGACAGCTGCTCTTAGCACCACTTATATAAAAAAGAAAAGGGGATTCTCCTTTTTTCACGCAATCTGAAAATTTCTTAACGTACAGGTGACAATCGTTGTTGGCAGAAGTTGTAAAAACTAATGAATTCAAGATGCTAAATACATACATACTACACTACAAATGCTAAAAATGGAAATCCACAATGATGCAGTAAAAAATGTAACCGTGTTTAGCGACGCAAATCGAAATCAAAACGATGCAAATCGAATCGACGCAAATCGGGGTCAAAACGACGCAACTCAAACCGACGCAACTTGAAATCGCAACGACGCAAATCGAATTTTTCCAGTTTTAAAAAGCGACGCAAATCGGAACGACGCAAGTCGGGGCTTTAGTGTATTTCTAACAACAAAATAAATGAAATGTTTGTTGGTGTTGTGGTTGTTGTAGGCTGCCTAGTATCGAGATACCTTGAATATGATAAAATTAAAACATTTCGCAGAAAGCTGTTTAAATAAACATTCGGTTTTTATAAATTAACAACCGTTTTGTAGAATAACTGCATGTTCAGTAATTAGTATCAATCGAAAATCTATTATTCAAAAGACCATACATGATTTAAAGATTTAAACGTACATTAAATGGAACTATATTTTTTATTGCTACCACTCCACACGTTTTGTTTATAATCTGCTATTATCACTGTTTTGTTTTTAATTTGTCGTGCACATATAGTCCAATTTTGACACAACTTTAAGTGCAATAGAAAATTTTTGCTAAAGTCGACTTTTCGATAAGAAATTGCAATGTTATTTATATTTTTAGATCACCAGTTAAGTGTGTATTTTGCATAAGTCCTGCCGGCAATCAGTTAGCCAACTGCAAAAAAAAAAGAACTTATATGCCGCTTTTTTGCTTACTGATAAAGAGTGTTTTTTTCGATGTATAGAACTTTCGATGACGACCGATTTAGCAGCTGTCAAGTGAATTATTCTCAGTTTGGTTTGGTAATTCATCATGAATAGACTCACGCCTGAACAACGCTTGCAAATAGTGCAATTTTAGTGCAAAACGAAATCGCCGTTGTTCCCGATTTTCATAAGCGAATTTTGTTTAGCGATGAAGCGCACTTCTGGTTGAATTGCCACGTCAACAAACAAAACTGCCGTATTTGGAGTAAAGCTAATCCTCAAGTGTATGTCGAACCACCGTTACTTCCAGAAAAAGTGACTGTTTGGTGCGCTTTATGGGCTGGTGGAATCATTGGTCCGTACTTCTTCAAAAACGATGATGGCCAGAACGTTACAGTCAATTGTGATCGGAAAAAAACACCCTTTATAAGCTAAATGCAAAGTAATACAGAGTATACCCGAAATTCAAATAATAACACACACAGCTTCATGCTGAACTCTAACTTACTGGATGTTGATTTCTTTCTTCTGCTGCTGCTGCTAGGCAGGTGTAAGGTATGCGGTTCGAGTCCCGCCAAACGAAGCAAAAGAATTTGCAGAAGCTAAACAGAATTACATTGAATTAAATGAAATAAAATAGAAACATCACCACCACAAAACCTAAAGTCAACTATGTTTTTTGCACTATCTTTTAAGTAAATAGCTGTAAGTTAGTTTAAATGTAAAGCAGATTCGAACAATTGAATACCTTGTAGAGCATCGTCATGCCAAAATAGTAACTTATTTCCATCGAAAATAATCCTGGTAGTTCTGAAGTCAAAAACCTTTTTTGTATAATGTGTGTGGACTTCCTTTGCTCCCCCGTATTTGTATGTTCCAACACGTAGCAATTAGAGAACTATATATCCTTTTCGTCAGTTTTCAGACGCTCAAAATTTACCAAACATGAACGACGTTGAAAAAATGTACTTTAATTAAACATATTTTTATTGAATTGAAACCATAAAAATTTGTGTGAAAAATAGCAAGACAAATAAAAAAAATAAAAAAACATTTTTAATTTAATAATTTCCTTAGGTTTCTATACTAAAATAATTTATTTAAAGCCGAAAGCAAATGTTTAATTTTTATTAATTACTAACGAAAACCCGATGTGCTTTGATTATGTTACATCTACCTCATAGCCAATTTCTTAAATCTTTCAACTAATGATATATTTATGTCAGTGCCTCTTACACTAACTTTAGACACTCAGCCCTTAGCCATTATCAAGCCAAACAAAAATCAATACTTTATACATATGGAAGGTACCATTCCGATCTGTCGAATTATTTCCCCATGTTACCCCTTAAAAAAAATAAGAAAAGTTCTAGCCCCTTTTTGATTTTTTGCGCTGCTTGTATTAACCTTATAAATAGTACGTCTGAATAAAAAAAGCCGGGAAATTAGAATAAGAACTTTTCAGGGAGTGAGAATTACTTTTTCCTGTTCCCACCCTTCTCAGATATAAATGCAAATGAAAAAGTACCAGACACCTGTCCAATTATTTTTAGTAGACGTATTTGCTCTTTTTGAATTTTTATGCTGCTTGTATTAAATTCGGAGACACAAAATTACCGAGTTTGCCCTTTTTTGTCCCTTATATGTCCAAATGTAAAATATGACGAAATTTAGCATGGTTTTTTACTTTTTTCCTGTTCCCATTCCTCTTCTAGATAAATGCAATTGAAAAAAAGTACCAAAATGCAGATTCTACTCCTTTCATCAGCTTAAAGAAACAAAGACGAAATTTATTTAAGCTTTTTTTGGGAAGTACTATTTAGTTTTAATTTTTTCCTGTGTCCATTCCTCTTCTACGTAAATGCAATTGGAAAAAAGTACCAATATTCAGTTTTTATCCGTTTTCCACCTTAAAAATTAAAATTTTAAAAAAGTACCATACACCTGACCAATTATTTTTGTAAACTTTAAGGCCCTTTTTAAATCTTTGTGCTACCTTTGTTGAGTCCGGAGAAATTAAGTTACCAATTTTACCCGGTTTTATTCCTTATATGTCCAAATTTAGAATAAGCTGAGAAATATATTTAAGTATTTTTTAGGGGCGTTAAAAGTACCAGACACCTATCCAATTATTTTTGGTGTGTTTTCAGGTTCCTTTTGAATTTTTGTGGTACCTTTACTAAGTCCAGAGATGTTGAGTTACCAATTTCACCCCTGGGCGATTGGAATTTTTGAAATTCTTGCAGCCTGTAGTTCCTTCCAGGCAAGCAGAGATATACTGCAGAAATTTCAAGGAACAAACAAACACACATTCACTTTTATATATAAGATGTTGTTGGTTGTGCAATATGAAAATTTGATTTTCATAGTACACCACCTTCCGCTCGCAGACCGAAAATCCAAAATCAGACTTCACAGTGTCACCCGGCTTAATATTCTGAAGATTACCTGAAAATTTCATCAGAATCGGACCAGCCGTTTTATTTTTGTTTGTCCTGTTTTATGTATATAGATTTACATACACGGTTACTGGCACGATAATAACAATGTGCTTGACTTTGCAACTTTTTTTTCGACAGGCGGGGCACCCAGTGGCTAAACCTAATACGAGTGTGCCAAATTCAGTGGTGCTAACCGTTTTTTTAGGTTAGCTCTTGTTTTTGCGATATACCGTTATTTTTAAAATGGAGGAGGTAGGACAATATACATATGTCTTCGCTTAACCCAAAAACAGTTGAAACCATTGAATATGAACAACATGAAAAACCGAAATTCGCAACATACAATATTATCTTTCAACATGGGGCAAATCACCGCATTCGAAATCGAGTGATTTGTGATCGAAATGCTGTTAACGTGGATCACAGGACTCGTTATCGAAACGCATCTAATCGATGTTGTACTCGATTGTTACTACACTATCGAAAACAAATAAACTCTAGCTTTTAGCAGCAAAACAAATAAAATAGCAAAGAAGCGACAAAAAATTAAAGAAATAATTTAAAAAATATAAATTTTATTGTTTTTAGGGAAAGTGAATACAAAGAAAAAGATTTCCCACTAAGTAGTATATTTCATTTGTTACATATTTCACCCCTTTGCAGATGGTGCTTTGTGCCAACCCCACTAAAAAATAATTCCCGGCCATGTGCTGAAAGCTGCCACTGGCCAAAAGGGACAATGTAGCAGTAGGCTGCAATACGGGTCGTCGACATTTGACCAGAGATATAAAACGTATTCAAAAGCTTCCTTAGAGAGCCGAAAACGTCTTTTGAATCTACTATATATGAAACATTTAGTTCTAATCTCTTGCTTCAAACTCACAACTAACTCAGCTTCTGGCAATGAAAAAGGATTGCTTTTGTCACGAATGTTCCTACTTATAATGGCAATATTGGACTCATCCTCCGATTCTGAAGATGAGAAAAATAAAAACACATCTGGATTCATTTATATTGAAGATTTTCACCAATTTATTTATATTTTGTTTTCCTTTTTCGTTTTGTTTCTTTATTGTCATATGTGTACTGCGATGTAAAAAATAGTAGTAGACAATATTGATTGCGATCGAATACTGTGATTCAAAAAATTGCAGCCGTCGAAATATTTGTACACACGAAAGAAGACTCGATTTCGAATGCGGTGATTTGCTCCCAGCTCTAAAAATCTTTTCAATCAGTTTAGCAGTTTAGAAAATAAATTTTTTTTTCGATGAAAAAAATTAAATTTTTTGCAAAAGTTCGAAATTTTATATTTTTATAGCGGTATAAAAACTCTAAAAAAATGAATTTATGCTGATGAATTTTCATACATTTGTAACAAATAAAGTTTCAAACAAAACAAGCCATAAATGACTAAAATCGGTGCACACCTTTGGAAGTTATTCACAAAAAATCAAAAATTGCGATTTCAAACAGTCACCAGACGAAACCTAAAAAATTTAAAAAAAATTTTTATGCAATGAAAGTAATATGGAAGAAACATTTTGTTTGCCTATCAAAATAAAGCAATCTTAACTGACGGAAGTAAAACACAACTTACATATCGATACCCAAATACCCAAAATAAACTGATCGAAAAGATTTTTACAGTTGTTGAAAAATATCTGTGTTGCCGAGTTTCGGTTTTTATATTTTTTTCAATGGTTCAAACCATGATACAACTAACCAGGTAGCCTTGTCAGCTAAACCGTTCATCATCTGACTACTTTAGTTCCTTGTACTTAGATTATGAAACATTAATCAGCTTTTTGTAGAGAAACAAACTGTAGAAAATATAAATGTCACAATAAGCCAACACAAGTATAGAAAAACCTTGGACCGGTTTGACTATTATGAGCGTAGTGATTAATCTATTGTATCTATTTTGAACGCTAAAATAACACATTTCGTTGGCTCTTATAGCAAATAAATAATTAAATTCAGTTTTGAATATTATAAAATTAACCTTTATTATTTGATACTTTCTAGAATATAGTAAATCGTAATAACCAACAATAGCTCGTTGTAGGTATGAAAAGAATTAAAATTGTTTTCCGTATTTGTTTGCATAGTTCGGGCCCTCATTGTGTGGGAATAATATAATAAATGGTCAAATTTTAAATATTCTTTTAAGTTTTTTCGAGCCTACTGAGTTGAGTAGCATCAACGAAATGTTGGTGGCATATTGATGGCTAAAAAAAACAGAAAACAATTAGTACGGTCACGATTCCGGAACTTTCATCTTGCAAAAACTAATGTACATACAAATTTTAATTCGTGGCAAACTCCTTTATGGGATACATGAACATTTAAGAGTTTTCCAAAATGCAAACTTGACCCAAAAAGTCATTTATTTGTCACTTGAATTTTTATAACAGTGGTGACAGTATTCATAAAATAAACAGCATGATGCACTTACACCGATATGAGAATATCTCTAAATGATTTATAATTACACCGCTAAAGCAATTAAAGCTAATAATTCCCTTTGTCAGCATAAAAACACTATTTTTTTATTACAGTGCTCACGTGTTTGAAACAACTTTAGGAAAAAGCCAAATAAAATAAAAAACCCCAATAACTTGTATCAAAAGCGCTTAAAGTATCTCCGAAGTTTTCATCTCTTTCTCTTTGATACACCGCATAAATTGCAAGCTAATAAGAAACAACGACAAAAAATCAATAACATGAGACGTAAACAAGTTATAAGAAAAACAACAAACAATAACAAAATAAAACAATTTTAATACATAAGCAAGAATAATAAGAGAATTTTATTTAGACTTTAGCATTTCGAACTATGAATTGTTTTCTTCACATTGTGTTGAATTAAACGTTGTTGTGTTCTTATAATTTACGTTTTCTTCTTTTTGCAGGCGAATGACGTGATTTATGATTTAAAGTCAACAATCATTTCTTTTTAATAGAATGAGAACTTTGTTTAAAAAAAATATTACAAGTACATACATATGTACATATGTACATATGTATATACAAATATTCTACATTAATACACTGTTTTTATTATTATTAATTATTAAATTTAGATTTATATCAGGCATATTATTTCGTTTATTCATTGCTGGTAAGGTTAAATTTTTAATGCAGAAATATGTACATAGTACATATACTATATGTAAACACATACGTATGTACATATGTATATACAATGGTATTCATACTTCACTAATTTAAACATTTTGCACACTTACACGCTTTGTTTTTTAATTATTAAAGCAGTTTGAAAGCTTATTAGGTTTTAATCACAAAATTGCACTGTCTTCGCTTGAAACGAAATAAAACTGTCGCAAACCGAGCGGATAGACAACCCCGACAAACGATTACACATTTCCAACTAAATTTAAAAAGCGTAGGTTAATGAAGCTTTGGCTCCCTTTTAGTATATTGTGCGAATAAAATGTTGAGAAGAGACTGGTTTTGCGTTTGCCATGCGAACACAAATGTTGTGCTCTCATTTTTTTAATGTAAGATTTTCTCTCTACAGGGGTTTTACATTTTCTCTTAATATGTTCAGTTGTGGGGAGCCTGGAATGGAAATTTGTTTTTGCTTCTGCTGATTACAAAGAGCTACATACTTATGTAATTTAACAGTAGGAAATTGCTTTTCGCTTTATAGAAAGTGATTTTGAATGCTACCATATATGTACATACATACACACGTACATACATACATACGTACATATTTCTTTTTCACAACATTTGTTTATTTGCTGGTTTGTCAAGATCAACAAGTGTGTTTTTGTTTTGAAATCTAAGTAAGTACATACATAGGAAGGCCTCAAATCGATTTTGCACAAGGTCGGTTTTTTTCTGTATATGTACATACATACATACATACGTATGTATGTATGTTTTTCTTTTTTTTGAAGGTGGAAACCTTGCATAGGTCCCCTTAGGGTATGTCGGATTCTTACCGACTAAAACCACCTATATATATATATGTATATACATATATATGTATATATGTATATGCACATATATATACATATATATATATATATATATATATATATATATATATATATATATATATATATATATATATATATATATATATATATATATATATATATATATATATATATATATATATATATATATATATATATATATATATATATATATATATATATATATATATATATATATATATATATATATATATATATATATATATATATATATATATATATATATATATATATATATATATATATATATATATATATATATATATATATATATATATATATATATATATATATATATATATATATATATATATATATATATATATATATATATATATATATATATATATCGGGTGTTTTTTTAAGCTAGATAGAACTTTAAATTGTAAAAAATAACACAAAAAATTTAATTTTGATGAAACTTTTTTTTTTTATTTATTTCAGTATACTCTGACAAATCATCATGAATAGACTCACGCTTGAACAACGCTACGAAATTATCCAAATTTACTTTGAAAATCAGTCGTCGATTCGCGCAACTTATTATCGCAAAATTGTGTTCAGCGATGAGGCGCATTTTTGGCGTAACGGGTTTGTTAATAAGCAAAATTGCCTCATATGGAGTGAGACCAATCCACAACAGACCCTACAGACTCCATTACATCCAGAAAATTGCACCGTATGGTGCGGTTTTCACGCTGGTGGCATCATCGGACCTTATTTCTTCAAAAATGAGGCCGAAGCCCGCGTTACGGTCAATGGAGATCGTTACCGCACCATGATCAATGATTTTTTGTTTGAAAATATGGATGACATTGATCCGGAGGAGATGTGGTTTCAACAGGATGGCGCTACGTGCCATACTGCGAACGCAACCATCGACTTATTGAAATCAAAATTTGGCGATAAGTTGATTTCGAGAAATGGACCTATCAATTGGCCTCCAAGGTCGTGCGATTTGACACCTCTCGATTATTTCCTGTGGGGCTACGTAAAGTCACTGGTTTATGCTGATAAACCAGCAACAATTGACGCCTTGGAGGCCAGCATTGTTCGTGTTATTCGTAACATACGGCCAGCAGTGCTCGAAAAAGTGGCCCAAAATTGGACGTCCAGAATGCACTTCGTCAAGAACAACCGCGGTGCCCATATGCCCGAAATCATTTTCAAATGTTAATGTCACGTATTGATCTTTCGAATAAAAAAAAAATTTTGATTACAATTTAATTTTTTGTGTTATTTTTTACAATTTCAAGTTCTATCGGGCTTAAAAAAAAAAAAAAATATATATATATATATATATATATATATATATATATATATATATATATATATATATATATATATATATATATATATATATATATATATATATATATATGTATATATATTTTAGTAAATCTAACTTGCTTATGTCACAAAGTAAAAGGTTTTTGAATACATCAAGCAAACGCTGCATACGAGTACATTCGAAATCGTTAAAGCGGTCTTGAAAATTATAAAAAAGCGTTTCTAATAATGATAAATGCTAAAAATTTTTGTAGCATAATTTTGCTTACTACATATGTATATGAGAAGTTTTGGTAAAACTAGAGAAATCGTCAGATCAAACAGAAGTTAGTAGCAAAAATAATAAATAGAAATAGAAATAAATAGTAAATAGAAAGTAAAATTGCGTGAGCTTTGGTTGCCGAGTGGTCAAAGCGGCTGTACCAAAATTGGCCCGTCCAAGGTTCATAAGGTGCTGATGAAGGGTGTTTCCTATTCAGAAACAGCCGGTTGTCCACCTAGCTATTAAAATTTTACTGATAATGATTAAAAAGTGACAAAGCAAGGGTTGAACTTGAGGCTGAAAAAGTAATTTAATATAATAAAATAATTTCGTTTTGAAATTCAAAAGAATTTCAGACATATCAAATATAACAACTTTTGTCTTTTCTTTGAGGTTTTAAGTCACATTCATTTGAGAAGTTTGCTACATCCGACAAAAATACTAAATCTGAGGTGAATTCATGTCCTTTTAATAATTGTACTTCGCAAATATTTATACCAAAAGCTCAATCATAGACGTATGTACAATATGCTTTTATTTAGGTATTTATTTATTTTTTTTTTTTTGTGTTCAATTGTAATTGAAACGCATGTGTTTACGGTGCTTCGCCCAATAAAAACCGACAACAATGCTTAAACATTTTCTGAAAAAATGACGACACCCCCACGCATGTGTTTTCGTCGCTCGCTCAACGATGAATGAATGAGTTTTTGGAAGGAGCATAACAAGTACTCAGGGGTGTTAGATGTGCCGAGTTTACGTCATTTTGACGTAATTTTGATCAAAAAACACTACAATGACGTTTGACGCTTTTCTTCACAGAAGCTTTTGTATTTTGACGTTTTTCTAACTTCGCTCGTTTTTAAATTTATAGCAACTACGAGAAAGTATTTGAAAGAAAACTTAAAAAAAGATGTTTATACTTTAATTTACTCCAGAAAGAAAGACACTTACAACAAGCATATGCATGAACTATGAACTATAGACATAATATGTCTGTCAAACTCTATATAAAATTTGAATATGTATGGCAGTCAGATAACAGAACTGTATTAATTGTAGTACTGCGTTTACCTTGCTTGAGAAATAATGATAAATTATATCCATAAACCAGGGAAAACAGAAAGTTTTCTGAAAGGAAAAATTTTTTACCAAGAGATGAAATTTATCTTGGTGTTCACGTAATAGAAAAAATGTCGCAGTGTAGAATTGACGTTCAAATTTGTAACCAACTTGTAGATAATTGTATTGAATTCTATGTGATGCTGTCAAATAAAGAAAAAATTTGACTTTGGAAATTCAGCTTTCAATAATTTAAATTTATTTAATCCATCCGTTATTTTAAATAAAAATACTTCTATAATACGCTTGTTAAACATTTGTCGTAATTTGGTGTTTAAAGAAAAGTACCAGGAAGTTGAAAACGAAGTAAGAGAAATGCGGATTTTAAATGTAAGCTCAACCCATTTTAATATTTCTTGGAAACAAATCAACTTAATCAATTTATCAAATACTGAACCGGCTATTCCTATTTTATATGGTTTTATTAACGATTTAATAGTTTTGCCAAATTCAACTGCTAACGTTGAATGAATTTTTAGTCAAGTGAATTTAAACAAAACTAAAATTAGAAATTCCTTGGGGACACAAACAATTGAACAATTGCTCTACACCTACATCCATATAAAGTCCAGCTCATACAACAACTGAAGCCATCTGACCATTCACAATGTCGTAGATACGTGGAATGGGTGCTTGAGCAACATGCGGTGGACGGCGAATTTTCGAACAAAGTTTTCTTCAGCGATGAATCACATTTCTCATGCGGTGGGTATGTTAATAATAAAAAAAAATTGTCGTAATTGGGGTTCTGAGAATCCTCCAGTAATTGAAGAGAGGCCATTACATCCAGAAAAAGTCCCTGTTTGGTGCACTCTTTGGTCCGAAGGTGTGATTGGTCGTTCCTTCTTCGAAAACGACGATGGAATGACTGTCAACGTCAATTCGCAGCGTTATGGTCATACGACAACCGACTTTTTTTTTGCCTGCTATTGAAGAATGCGACTTAGAGAATATGTGGTTTCAACAAGACGGTGCCACATGCTACACAACTCGAGCAAATATGGCTTTATTGCAAGAGACATTTCCTGGCCTCGTAATTTCTCGTCATGGCGATATCAACTGGTGAGCAAGATCATGCGATTTGATACCATTAGACTTTTTTCCTGTGGCTACGCGAAATACCGTGCTTATCCAGATAAATCTTTAACCTTGAGCACTTAAAAACCAATATTCGTCAAATTATGGCTGAGATATGTGTCAAAAAGTGGTCGAAAATTACCTCAAAAGAATCAATGCTTGCAACACTTAAGTGTTGAAAACCACCCATTGGAATAATTTATACAAAAAGTTTTATTTTAACTGTACCAAAGCCTACATTATATAAAAGTTCTTTTTTACCTTCTCCTTGCAATAATGTATTGCAAAAGAGGCTTATAAAATTTAATCTAACAATTATCTACACAGTCATCTGAAATGTCAAAGGTCAGTAGGTCGTTTTTTTTTTCTAATTCATAGCTAATACTTGGTAACCATTTTGTTCTTATGCAGTATATAGCTGGATCCGATGATATTAGCAAATATTTCATTACGTCCAATTGGACAATTTTGAAGCTTATTTGTGTGTTGAAGAGTCTAATTTTTTGAACATCTTTATTTCTAACTTCTTGGGCTTCTTCTATTAATCGACCTAAACCCAGCATACTATTTGCTATGCCCACGAGCCAATACTCTGTGTAAAGTTGGTGTCATTGGTTTCCAGGTATATGTGTTGTTAAATAAGTCTTTAGTTTCAGAAGAAAACATTTTGAACTTATCAACATTTATTTGCTCTTTGCTGTTGCTCACTGTCAATATTATTTTGAAACGCTTCACTCTATTTATATCAATAAGTACCAGTAATTGAAGATGTGATATCAGTATTTTCGAAGAAGCGTCTTGCCGTGTTCCCATCGTTTGAACGGTCATAACAATGAACTGGCTTGTCTATAATTAAACTAAGTTCTTCTTTCTGCCTGAACTCGTTTTCACTCGTCTTTCCATAACTTTTGTAAATCTGAATTTTTTCACTCGGAGAGTAAACCTCAAACAGTGAAGTCGTGCCGTAAATTGATCAGCACAAAAAAATTCTTTTAAACAATAAAATGCTGTTTAACAATTGCGAAAAGATGCTTACAAAATAATTAATAAATAAAGCAGCATCAACAGCCGTTAGTTAGTAATGTTATTTTGACAAAACAAACTTAAAAAAAATTGAACTTCATAAGAAATCAAACTAAGTTTAAAGAAAGATTCCTTGCGAGTTCACACCGCCGTCGGAAATGTGCAGCTAAACAAACAATGAACCATGTGAAAAAGTGCGAAAAACCAATCAACAATAAATTTAAACTCCCTTCCCACTTAAACTATTTCTACAAATCTCTTTATTAAATCTATGGCAATATTGAAGAGTAGCTTAAGTCGACATAAGATAGAATTGAGTTAAGGCGTTTGGCACATTACAGAAGCAAAGGCGCTTAAATGTGTTTAGTCAGTTTTGAAATATTCTGTTTTTTTTTTATCAATGTTACATACTATACAAACTTTTACTTTTTTAGCTTAAATCTTTTGAATCAACAATGCATTGATCAAAACAACTTATGCACACATAATTTTGTTTACATATTCAGATTTTCCATTGATCATAGAACAGAATGGCTTAACTTCACTTAAGCTGTCCAAATGTTAATCTTGAAAAAATAAAGTCATTATTTTCAAACAACTTATGTTTACATGAGTTTTTAATTTTTCGTTAAAAACAAAAATATTGTCATGTAAACAATAACCGTATCCTCTTTAGTATCATCTTATAAATTTGAATTGAACCTCTTATGTTTATGAAAACTTCACAATACAAATAAATTTTTTATTTAAACAGAAGCGCTTAAGTTACTTAAGGTCCAGTGCAACGCAAATTTCAGTTTCGAAAAAGCGCTTGAGTAGAAAATGCGTAACATCTTCTGAAATCAAAAATATTTTTTTTTAAATATTCATCCTTCTTTCTATTAAAAATGTTACTATACTAAGTCATTAGTTAGTTACTATGTATATTAATTAGTTACTATATTAATTAGCTACTATATTCATTCATTAGTTATTCGCAAAACTCAAGCGGAATAAAAACTACACAAAATTGATTATATCTCAATACATTAATTCAGGTCCAAAAATGAACCTTTTCAATTAACCTGAATTAATACATTTCAAGTGGCTCTTAAAGCAAATAAATAATTAAGTTCATATTTGAATATATCTCAATATTTAAATTTTCAACTTAAGATATTCTTCCATATTGCCAGAGAAATATTAAACATAATAATCTCACTGCACAAGCGCACTCAACATCCATCTCTTGGAGTTCACAATGCATAACTCCAACAAGAAATGCTTACACAGAAAAAAATAGTTTGTAAATACAAACACCGTTTTTGTAAATACAAACATGAAAGGTTTGTAATGTTGTTAAAAAGAAACTGAATTTTATTTAACAAAACTTTTTGACATTTTTAATAATTTTTTTGTCAGACACCGGAAATATTTTCAGCAATTTTTGTTGTTGAAATATTTTTTTTGTAACTAACTTCGTTGTCAATAAGGAATGTTAATTTTCTTCTTATGATTGATAAAATTCGTTGTTGATCATTATTAAAAAAGCAACAATGCATGATTGTTATATTAACTAAATTTTTTGTTTTATTTTAATAAAAAATTTGACAAAAAGTTTTGTCATTCACAATTTGAAATGTGACAAAACTAATTATTACTTTCCATTTACATACATACATATATATGTACATACATAGACATGTATTTCCTTATTGGAAAAAAAGTCGTTTGTGTAGTATTTTAATGTTTTTATTTAGACAGAAAATAAATCAAATACAATATTTTCATAAATTTAATAAAATTTTTAAATTAATTTTTTTTTGCCTCCTTTTAAAAGAAGAAAATAATAGTTATTATTTATATTTTTGAGGAAGTCGTTAAATTGAAAAATCAATAAATTTTAAAAACTTTTCATATAATTATTTATTTGAAAAATAAAGAATACATAAAAACGAACCCAATTATTTATTTGCTTTAAGAGCCAATTGAAATGTATTAATTCAGGTCCAAAAATGAACCTTTTCAGAAAATATTTGCTGTATTTCTCAGCCGTCTATATGCCGACGACATTTTGTTGGTGCTAATCAACTCATCAGTAGACTTGAAAAATTCTTAAAAGTTTGTTTGAAACTTAACCACTTATTCCATAATCCCCATGAACAAAATGAGAATCAGAAATGTTCAAACAAACCTTTAACACAGCAAAGAAAAGTAGAAGAGTTGTAAAACAAAAAAAGAAATGTTTGCTTGAACATTGAAAGGTTTGTTTGAACATTTCTGATTCTCATTCTGTAATTTAAGCTATGAAATTAATATTGAAAACTTAAATTTATCGACAGTTAATGAAATTATGCTATGGGAAAATCTTATCAGATGAGTTGACCATATTTTTAATAAGTAAAAACTATTTTATTTATTGAACAAATAGTAAAAAGGAATATTTTTACAAAACAAAATAAATTTGGGATACTGTGCATTAAAAGAACTTATAAATCAACTTTTCATGATTGCTTTACACATTTTCATAATTTACCGTTTGAACTAGACATTAACAACAACATCAAGCATAATTGTATGCTGTTTGGTGGCATACGAATATGTGTACAAGAAAATGCTTAATATTTTCAACAACATATTTTGTTGAAATGTTTAATTAAAGCAAAAATATGTTGTTTGAAATATTAACAATGTTCATTGTTGAACTGACTATAATTTAATCGGAGAAAAGTATGAACGACATACATATATACATATGCACGTATGTAAGTACTTCTTTCTGATTAAATTCAGCAAAAAGTTTAATTGTAAAAGTTTGTCAATATTATTTTTATAACATTAAAACAATTTTTAATCATATTAAAAAATTTTTTGTTGAAACTTCTGAAAATTCTGGTCTACAATTCAGTTAATTTAAAAAAAATGTTAAGTGATTTTATTAAAAAAAAAGGATTCAATTTGTCATATTAAAGAAAATCGTTGTCATATTTAATATTTTGTTTGTTGTATTTGTTTTTTAAATTAACAACTAACTAGCTTTGTCACTCCGAATTTGGTGTTATTTTTTTCTGTGTAAGGAATAATTACATACATTCTTATCAACAAAAACCACAACATCATACTCATCGCAAGCAGCAGTGACAACATTGACGTCGACTGCATATCACACCAAACACCAATAACATAGAAGTATGGTTCCCCACAACAATATTATGATTGAATTTGACAGCGATATGGTTCCAGCGAAGAAATAGTTTTTATAAGCACATACATATCTCTGTAATTATTTTTAGTGATTTAATAAAAACTCAAATATGAACTTAACTATTTATTTGCTTTAAGTTCGTATTAGAATATTCCAATAGCTTTTACTTCTTGATACTTTCAAAAATACAAATCGTAGTAACTGATTAAGGTAAGGTTGTATAGAAGGTTGCAAAGAAAAGTAAAAGAGCTGCAAAACGAAAAAGGAAATGTTTGCTGTGTTAAAGGTTTGTTTGAACATTTCTGATTCTCATTTTGTTCATGGAAATTATGGAATAAGTGATTAAGTTTCAAACAAACTTTTAAGAATTTTTCAAGTCTACTGATGAGTTGATTAGCACCAACGAAATGTCGTCGGCATATAGACAGCTGAAAAATACAACAAACATTTTTTGAAAAGGTTCATTTTTGGACCTGAATTAATAGATAAAATAAAAACTTTTTCTTTTTATCAACACAGTTTAAGTTACATTTGTCATTTAACATACCAATAAATACAGAAAAAACAAATGATATTCTATACAATAGCAATACAAATCTACACATACAGAGAAAAAAAAGATTTGTAAATACAACAAATTTTTTTGTAAATACAACAAAATATTTGTTTGAAATTGAGCTAACAACGATTTTTGTAAATACAAACACACTTTTGTAACTCCAAAAAAAAAAAATCAACTCATTTTTTTCAATCAAAAAATTTTTTGATCTGAGTATATTTTTGTTGATTTCGAAAACCACATTCAACAAATATGTTTGTTGAATTTTCTTTTGTTTTCAACAAAAAAACTTTCCTATAATCAAACAAATTCGTTGTGTATTTAACAACCATAAATTGTTACTTTCTAATTTTTTTTTAATTAATCATTTTGACAAAAAGATTTGTTAGTTATTTTCTTGAAATTTAACAACTATAAATTGCTATTTTAAACTTTATTTTAATTAAATTGTTTGGCAAAAAGTTTTATTATTTTTTTGATCCCTGATGAAACAAAATTAATTGTTACATCAACAACAGGTTTTGTTATTTTTCTATATCTGTTTCAACAAAATATTCTACAAATATCTGCCTACCGTTGATTTCTAAATAAAACTAAAGATGTAATTTTAATAAAAATTCACTTTATTAAGATATAAATTCAGTTACTTACTAATAAATGTGAATATTATTTAATAATTTGGAAACGTTTTGCCCTTAAATTTATTTTTATAATGTTGACAATATTTAATAAGAAAAAGTTTTGCAAACGACATGACACAGCCATTTGATTCTATCAAGACAGTAAGCGTTGGCGGAAATATGTGGTGGAGAAACCAAAACGTAGCAAACACTTGTTTCTGCAAAATAAAAAAAGTAAAAAACAACATTACTAATAATATTTGCAATAATTTTTCACATAAAAAACAGTTCGTTATGCTCACCATTTTGCAATATGTACTGGTAATTTCTTCTATTGGTATTCTTTAAAATTTGATTACATTAATACCTATGTCTTATTAATAAATATATAAATCACTTTTTTGTAACTTCACTTTTAACTCTGTATACAACCGCACGTTTTGAAAATAACCACACGTTTGAAAGAAAAAAAGAAACAAAACATTGACGGTCAAATAACAACATAAAACATATTTATGCTTGTTTGGATATGCATGTATGTATGTATGTATGTATGTATGTATGTATGTTGATACGTTTGCATGTATGTGAGTATTTGCACAGACATAAATAACGTAGATGTATACATTTTTAATATTTAAGCTTTTTCACATAACTAGCAACAACATCAAAAAGATCACTTTTCTATTAATTTCTTGCTTGTAGGAGTACAGTTGCTAAAGCAGGTCTTCATAAACATACATACATACATACATATGTAAGTTGGTATGTAAACGTGTGTACATACCGCCACTAAATTATTATCAACAATAAATGTTGTTGAAATATTTAATTGAAAACAAAATAAAAGTTTGTGATATTAATAAAGATATTTGTTGTATTGATATTATTTTAATTGAAAAAGCAGCTAAAATGTATTTTTTTCTGGAATTTCAACAATAAAATGATTGAAACATTTAATTGATTTTATTTTTCATTTATTGTAATATTAACAATGCATTTTACTTTATTAACAAAAATATTCGTTGGTTTATTTGAAAATTTAGTTTAACAATAAAAAACTTCAAATAAATCAGCCAAAACCCAACAAAAATAGTTGTTGACTGAGTTAATTAAAAAAAAACAATACTTGTGTTATATTGACAAATTCTTTTTTTGTATTTACTAAAATTTGGTTAAATTTCTAAACATTTTTTGACATCTGATTTTGTCACTATTAAATTTGAATCTTTTTTTTCTGTGTATCACGTATAGTTATTTTAGGTTTAATGCAATTGAATATTGAAGTTTTGTTTGATCCTTGTCTTCTTTATTGCTGAAAGCTTTAATTAATCTCTGCCTGTATTCTAAGGCTCTCTGGTGTGCATCTCTTGTTATGTGATTTCTCTTGGTCTGAAGGCCGTGTCAGATAAAACTTTGTTGCTTTGCGTGACGTTTATAACTTTGAAAGAAAAGCGTAAAACAAAAAGTGTATGTCACAATAAAAACTTTGACAAGACCCGCGCATTGTTTGTTTATCAATAAAATATTGAATATATAAAATATTTTATATATGTATGTACTTATTTGTAGTTTTGTTTATTATATTTTTCAAATGAATTTATGCATTAAATTTATAAAATGTATTTATTTATTTCGATTTTTTTTTTTTTGATTTCTGTTGACGCCAAGAAAAAATAAAAGAAAATGAAAGCAGCTAATTGTCAAAGCGTGCAAAAAGATGAAAGATGCCCAACTTTTTGCTTTGCTTTGCGTCAAATAAAATTTATGTGACAAGTGCCATATAAACACGTACATTTATCTTAAATGTCAAAGCGTGTATGTAACGCAACGCGAAGCAAAAGTTTTATCTGACACTGCCTTAAGATTTTTACGCTATTAAAATCTGCTATGTGTTTGGTATTCTTCATATGTTGTGCTAAAGCCGTAGTCTCTTCTCCATTTCTTATATTATTTGTATGTTCTTCTAGTCTTACACTTGACGATCGTTTTGTAGTGCCAATGTAAACTTTGTTACATTGTTCGTATGCATTGTAAAATTGCATGTAATTTCGTATACTACATTGTAGTTATTAAGTATGTTAACTTTGGATCTTTTGTTTGTAAAGAGATGTTTTAATGTTTTGTTTGATTTAAATTCTACTGCTTTATTTTTTGTTGCCTTGTTCTCTGTTAATTTAGGGATAAATGGTACACTGTAAAAAATTCTTCTTTCAGGTCCCGTATCAGTTCGTTCTTCTGACTGCTTATTGAGTGTTTTATTAATGACATTGTTTATAATGTAACTAGGATAATTGTTATTTTTGAAGAAGTTCTTTTCGAAGTTTGTTCAGTATTTATTTTCATTATTACGTGCAGTATTTATTTTCATTGGTTGGGTTGAGTTATAATTCAGTACTCCTCCTGAGGCTGTCGATTTGCTATACCAGTCTGTCTGTTATTATGGAGCTTTTATCCCTGTTTATTCGCATGTTCAGGTATGGTATTTGTTGGTCTTTTTCCTTTAATTTACAATTAAATTTTAGTTTTTGGCGATAACCGTCGAGTGTATCCATTATAATAGTTTCATCCTTACTGCTGATCACTGCAAGCAAGTCGTCCGCATATTTAACTATCAATTTTACCTGAATATTCTGCTGTTTTAATTGTTCTATTATATTATCGAGTAGTTTATCTAAGACTATGTCGGCGCTTGTTGGTGAGAGGGGGGTTACCATAAGTTTAGCGGTAACATTTACTGTTGTCAAAATACACAACACAAACATACGTACGCAAACAAATGGCTGAGAGTAGTCCAAGATTTCTACCAACAAAATACATAAAGTGTTTGTTGTAGTTGTGCGACTACCTGGTATCGAGCTTCCTTAAGCATCACACTAATACACAGGAACTACCAGCGAGTTAAATCCTTCGGCAAGGATTGAGTCAAAAAAGAAATATTTTTTTTTTACTACACCGAAACGTGTGTTTTATTTTGATATATTCTTAAGACTAACACAAGTATTTCTTACCAGCTATTTATATGAAAAATATCTTTGTTCTTATCTTAGGGTTGCTTGTAAATACTTATTTATCAATTATGATATTTACTGTTTGTTGCGGTTGTGGAAATATGTTATCAGATATTTGTTTAGGACGTTTACTAAAGGTAATATGTGTTTTGGACTATTTATTTAGGCTTACATGTAATTAGTATCTTATATACTTGAGGTGTGTGAATGTTCTTATCTCGTTAGCTGTTTGTACAGCTGCACTAAATCGAAAAGAAATATTAATGTTAACTCCCCTCCTTCTTAAGAAAAGTGTCCTCACTTTCTTACACGACGTTCATTTCGGCTCGTAATCTTGCTAATTCTATTTCGTAAAGGTGTTTAGCAAGTAGTCTTTTTTCTGATTGTTTTTTGTCTTTGCAGTAATTAAATAATTTTGCTAGAATGTATAAAAATAATATTATTCCGAACATTATGAGTATAAAATAAATGGCATATTGAATGGGATGTTGTTCTATTGGGATTAGATATTTTGACATTTCCTGTATGTTTGAAAATTTATGGATAGAGTCTGAAGATAGTATTTGAAGAATTTCAATCTGTTCGTTGTGTTTTTGGTGTATGGCTTCTTTTATTTCCTTCCGGTGGTTGAAGTAATTTTTGCCGTCTATATTTGTAGAAATGTTAAACTGAATTAATTTCGGGCCTTTAATTGGTTGACCATTCCAAATATGCTCATTGTCGGAGAGTATGTAGCCGTTCTCAAGGATTGTGAATGGTGCATTATTTTCTTGAATTATGTCGCATGTGGCTGGCTTATTTTCTAATACATTTATGGTGCAATTATTAGGACTATTAATTTTACATATATTGTTTCCTATATAATTTTTACATTTGTCAACTGAAATATATTTATTATTACAAACAGCAATTTTTTTATCTAATACCAATTTTCCTTGCTTATATGCTAGTGGGTATATATTGTATAATTTGCACATATTTTTTAGTATGGGATATTTATAGATTATAACTACGGCTTGGTTAAATAAGCATACATGAATGTTTGAATATTCGAGAATGTTTATTAATGGTAAGTCAAAAGCTTCATTAGATATTATTTCTTTAATATCGTCTAAATTCAATGTTCCTGAATAAAAATTTCCATTTTTTGCAAAATTTATTGTGTTTGTTATGGCTTCAAGTTCTCGATATACTTCGTTAATTAAAATACTATCTGAAATAGCCTTAGGATCTAATGTCTCTAATATTCGTTCGAATCGTGAGTTTATTGTTTTTTGTTTATTATTATTCTCAATTAATTGGTTAAGTCCTGTGTTAATTTCGATCAAATCGTCATGATCTGGTGTGCCAGTAACGAATTTTAACACTGAGCCTAAAATATTTAATGCTCTTTTTGCACGGTACGTATTAGGGAGTAATTGTACTTTTAAGGATTCGATTCTATTTATTAATATCTGTTCTTCCTGACTTTTTTCAGTATTGTAAAAATTTTGCATTAAGTCTTCATATGGTCTCAGTATTTTTGTCAAGTTAGTTATGTGATACAAATATGTTGTATCTTCGTATAGATATGCGGGGTCTGTCTCAACTATTACGTATTTCTTGTCTGTTAAGTCAGTTATTTTATCACTAAGTGCTAATGTAAAAAATATAATTAAGAGTCTTGCTGATTGGTACATGTTGTGGCTTGTCTGCGTATACTATCTTTATGTATAACCTTACCCTTCACTGTTAAAATTGTGTCCCCACAATCTTTTTTTACCCTGTGTTGCAGATATTTGGTCGAATTTTTATTACGGCGGTGTGTTTTGGCGTAAATTATGTCTCCTTCTTTGTAAACTATTGAGTGTCGATTTTTATTGTGGTAGTTTAGGAGTTTTTCCTGCTTCTCTTCAAGTCTTTTTTCAATATCAGGATATCGCTCTCTATTGAAAAAGACGTCTTCAGGTCTATATCCTGTTGTGGAATGGATTGTTTTATTGTATTGCTTTACCGCGTTGTATAATTCGTCTCCTGGTGAGGTGTTATTTTGTTGAGCCAGTGCTGTTGAGATTTCGATGAGGGTGCTGTGGACTCGTTCAACTTGACTGTTGGTTGTTGAATGATGGATTGGTGTTGTTGTGTGCTGTATATTTAAGCGTTCGTAAATATGCTTTGCCACTACACTAGTGAATACGTTTTCATTATCAGTCATTAAATGTTTGGTGTTTGGGTATATTTGTGTAAGAATTTCTTCAATGTACTCGTGGAAATTTGTTTTGTTCTGTATCCTTCGTATGTAACAGTACTTAGAATATTTATCGATTGTGCTGATATGCATTTGATTATTCATATAGAATATGTCCATCTGTGTGTATTCTCCTACTTTCGTGGGTATTGGGGTTTTCCCTATTGGTTGTTTGTTTGGTCTACGTTCATAAATATTTTGTAGGCAAATGTTACAATCTGCACATTCTTTTTTACACATTTCTTTGATGTTTGGCCAGTAATATGATAATAAAATTTCTTGTGCGTTGTTTTTATAATTTCTATGTGCTCTTCTGTGTGTTTGTTGTACTATTTCTTTTTGTTCGTCTATATTAGTAACGTCTTGCAATTGTGTTTGTGCTATAACAAACAAATTATGCGGAAATGTAGAGATAATGTCGTCCTGTAAGTGAAATAATGTTTCTTCGCTTAATTTTAATGCATTCTGCACTTTTGGATTCACTATTTGTTTTAATCTATTTATCAGTTCATTTTTTGTTTTATAGTATACAGTATGCCTAACACGATCTGGGAACACTGTACATGTATCGATTTCAACTATTTCATTTTCATCCAATATTGGTATAATTTGATTTCTAAAAGCATTTAGAGGTTGCTTGACTCTTTTAATACCTTCTGTTGGTGAACTTTGCGCTGAGTGCTGTGAGCAACTGGATGTATTATTTATTTGTTGGCGTGATAAAGCATCTGCAACAACATTTTGGTGTCCAGGCTTGTACACTAATTTTGCGCCGTATTCTTCTATGAAATTTTTCCATCTTTTAAGCTTGGTGTTTGGGTTTTTATCAGAAATGGAAAAAATTAGTGATTGGTGATCCGTATATATTGTTAGATCAGCAATGCCGTAAAGATAGTTCCTTAGTTTTTGCAAAGCCCAAACTATAGCTAACAATTCTTTCTCATTGGTGCTATAGTTTTGTTCTGTTTCATTCAAAGTTCGTGAAATGAATGCTATAGGTTTCTTATTCTGGGAAAGAACTGCACCGATAGCAAAATTGCTTGCGTCGGTAGTTAGTTCGAATGGTTTAGAGAACTCAGGTTGAAATAGTTCAACTTGTGCTTGCAGAGCATCCTTTACTTTATTTAATGCATCTAATGCTGCTTGATCAAGACTAATTTTTACTTTTGCGCTTTGGTTTTTACTGATTCCACCATTTTCTCCTCTCAAATGCACAGTGAGCGGTTTCACCATGGCTGCGAAATTTTGGATGAATTTCCTATAATAACTTGCCAAACCTAAGAATGATCGAAGTTCTTTCAGATTTGTAGGAATGGGATAATTTTTTATTGCCTCTACCTTATTAGGATCTACTGTTATTTTATTATGTTTGATAATATGTCCTAAGTATTCGACAGAGTCTTGGAAGAAATGTGATTTTTCGTCGGATATTTTCATGTTTGCATTATGGAGTGCATTTACTATAATACGGATGTGTTCCAAGTGTTCCTCAGGTGTGGAAGAATATATTAATACATCGTCTATATAGACATGCGCAAATTTTCCTATATATGGACGGAGAATGTCATCAACGCATCGTTGAAAAATAGAAGGGGCGTTTTTAAGTCCAAACGGCATCCTTAAGAATTCATACTTTGCGCCATTCACGCTGAATGCTGTTTTTTCTCTATCCGATTCTTTTATGAGGATTTGATGAAATCCTGACTCTAAATCTAAAGTAGTAAATACTTTTGCTTTGCCTAAGTTCTGAATTGTCATTCCAACATCTGGAATTGGGTAGCGGTCAGTGATTGTCTGAGCATTTAGCTTCTGAAAATCGACTACCATTCGCCTTTTGGGCTTACCTTGATCATCGGTACCCTTTTTTGCGACTGTCCAAATGGGGGAATTGTACGGACTCCTACTTGGCTGTATAATTTCGTTATCTAATAATTTTTTTATTTCATTGTTAATAAACTCATTATCTGATATTGGATAAGGGTATTGCTTAACATAGATAGGATCTTCTGACTTTGTCCTAATCATTGCCTGAATCGTTGTAGTGAATGGTAATATTTCATTTGTTTTATTATTTCTTTCCATTATCTTTTCGATATCTTCCCTATATGTTTCATTACTTATTGTATAATTTATTTTCTGTTCACTGTTTACTAATTGTTTTTTATATTTATATTTCAAACTATAGTCAAAGAGATTAATTTCTGCTTTCGCTGTTCGTAAGCCTTGTTCACCGAGAAGCATATCGAACTCTTGAAGTGTTTCTGTTTCATAAAAGGTTAAGTGGTGATTTAAAACCGTGATTATTTTTTTGAATTTATTATGGAACTTCCATGAAGTGTTCTGACCTTTACAGGATTTATTTTAATTGACTTCCCTATCTTACAACTAGTACTAATATAATTATTTGTAGCACCTGTGTCTACTAAAATATTTAATGATCTACCTGTTTCTCTGCAAGTTCGTTGTAGGCAAGGCAGACCATTTACTCGCCTAAAAAAGCACTTCCAGTTTCGAAATCGTCGTTGCTGTGTTGCGGTTGAATGGAATGAAGATCCTCATCTTGTGTTTGGTGGATTCTCTGGACTTTGTTGAAATTGAAGTTTTGAGATGAAGCGTTCCTATCCCTCTTCATGGATTGGTGGTTGTTGGATCTGAATGGATTGTAATGTGGCTTACTACTTGTGGGTTGATTGTTCCATCTGTTTGTTTGTTGGAAGTCAGATGGTCTCACAAATTGCTTCGAATCGTCTACTTCCATTGGCTCGGCGTAGTTTCCTTGTAGTGGAGGAGGATTGACTTGTCTTTGCTGATTTACCTTATATGCTGGCCTTAGGTGTCGATCGTTTTTTTGGTGATGGGCTGTAGATTGTCTTTCATGGCGCTGTGATGTTATACTTTCGAAGTGTGAATCATGATTATCATGGTAAATGGTACAAGCTATTGCGTAGGCTTCTCCTAGGCTTTGAGGTTTATTCGAGTATAATATACCTCTGGTATAGTTGCTGCGTAATCCCATGATAAAAACTCGGATAGCGTCGCTATTGGCATCGGACAGTCTCCCTGCTTTCATATTTTCTTCCATCGTTTCTATTTTCTGCTGAATTAAGGTTAATGCCTGATGAATCTCATCATGAAACTCGGTTAGAGTCTTACTCCCTTGTCTAATTCTTGACATCCCGTCTTTCAGCACATATAAGGGACGTTTGTCGGAATATGTATAGTCCAATCGACTAATTATGGCATAAAAGTTTAACTCTGTTCCGTTAACAGATAAAACTCTGGATGCGGCCCCAATAATTTTTGCACGGATAATGCATACACAGTTATAGTATTCTGGACTATTTATAAACTGTTTGATGTTTTCCATTTGAGTCCATACCTGGTTTCTCCATGGGTTGTAGTCGCTTCCTACGCCACTGAACGTTGGCAAACACTTAAAAATTTCCGTGTTTATTTGGCTTGCTAATGTTATGTTCGGTCGGAGTGCTGGCATGGTAGGAACTGTTGCTACCTGGAATGGTGTCTGGTTCTTTATTGTCTCCATTTCTGTTTTTAATGATGTTAATTGCTCGGTTAGCGCTTGAATATGAGCTTGGAGGGTTGCAGTTTCGGTCATGCTGATATTTTCTTCTATTCCCCGGAATAATTTAAATAATTGTTGGCGTTTTGTTCGGGAACCCAGTTTTGCTTTTTAATTTGTTTTGCTTGTTTTTAGAATTTCGAATTTTTCACTTTTTATAGAAAACACTTTTAGTTCATACAAAAACAGTTTTAGTAGGGTTTTATTTTTTGACAATTTTAATATGTTTCCAATGTTTCAGGAAAACAAAAAATTTTATTTTATCCTTCTTCAGGATTGTGGAATTTTTTGGCTGGACACAAGGTTATTTCACCTGTATCCCGGTTTTTGAGCCCCCAGTTAAATCCTTCGGCAAGGATTGAGTCAAAAAAGAAATATTTTTTTTTTACTACACCGAAACGTGTGTTTTATTTTGATATATTCTTAAGACTAACACAAGTATTTCTTACCAGCTATTTATATGAAAAATATCTTTGTTCTTATCTTAGGGTTGCTTGTAAATACTTATTTATCAATTATGATATTTACTGTTTGTTGCGGTTGTGGAAATATGTTATCAGATATTTGTTTAGGACGTTTACTAAAGGTAATATGTGTTTTGGACTATTTATTTAGGCTTACATGTAATTAGTATCTTATATACTTGAGGTGTGTGAATGTTCTTATCTCGTTAGCTGTTTGTACAGCTGCACTAAATCGAAAAGAAATATTAATGTTAACTAGCGGGTATACGCTTGAGGATCACTGTCGTACGCAACTATTGCACTACCGAATAATATGCACACAACCTACCACCACCGCACAGTGGTGTCAATAATAAAAGATGTGGTAAAACCACTCGGCAACCAAAGCTCACGCAATTCTACTTTCTGTTTGTATACTGAATTAACAAGCGGCTGTGCCAAAATTGTGAAATTTGACACGTCCAAAGTTCATAGGGTGCTGATGAAGGGTGTTTGCTACCCAGAAACAGCCGGTTGTCCACCTAGCAAATAAATTTTACTTTTCTTTACTTATTTGATATTGATTAAAAAGTAGTGAAAACCCAAGGGTTGAACTTGAGCCTGAAAAAGTATATAAATGTATTACAACACAGAAGTTCAATAACAAAATTAAAATTTACAGTAAAAAGTGTTTTAAATTAATAAAAAATTGTACTTCAGTAGTGAAGAAAGTTATACATAAGTGTTAACCGAATCCTCAAATATTATTTTCCATTCATCACAAAAAACATTTTGCCAAAAATATATGCAGTTTTCGTTTACCATATCGAAAATATATATAATATATACAAAACATTAATAAAAAGTATATTGCATTACAGAATATTATATAAAAAGTAACTTAAAAGTATGATAAGAATATAATCAAAATATTAACAATTGATAATTTAAATAAAAATAAATATTTTACAAACAACACCTTATATTTTTTACTTGAGCAATGTAGAACTCATTCTGTAAAATCGGCAAATATAAAATTGCCACCGATCTGAAAACAGTTTTGGAAAGCTAAAGGGCCATGGAATCCGAAAATCGGGTTGTCACTTTTTTCAATTTAAGAAATAGCAGGATATCCCCTCTTTAGTATGTCGTATGTTATATTCAACATAGTCTAAAGCTTAGTTTAGACGATATGTTGAATCAGCATATATATGCTAACAACTGTATGATTAAAAATAACATCAAATGCATATGTCATCACATATCATATGCTAAGTGTTTACACTATATGCTGAAACTACCAAATTTTTTCATTCAACATATTTCAGCAAATGGAATGTCAACATAAGAGTTAGCATACAATTTTTGTGTTTATACGATATGTTGATAATTACATGGTAATATGTATGCTGAATCGTATAAACATTTGCTTGTAAAATAAGTTTGATACTACTTTCTATTTATACAACGCGTTATTGAAGAAAATTCGTCTTTTTAATATAAAAAAAAAATGCCTTCGGAAGAAATATCGCTTGCTATTGCTTGTGCAGTCCTTGTTTTTGATAGTGATGAAAGTGAAGTAAGAGGAAAAAGAAGCCGAGTTTGGAAAAGAAAATGGGTAGAACGGCGGGCAGATGAAGGTTTTTGTGCAAAATTATACAAAGAATTATAAGACGTTCGAAGATCTGTGCCAATTAATTTTCATCGTGGCAGCCGCTGAAAACAAAAGTGGGGCGGCGGTTGAAATCCGGATGTATGCATATAATCAACGCCTTGCCGTTGATTGTTGATTATTCCAACTATTTCAAGCAGAATTCATACCAGTTGGACTTGAAACACAGATGATTATTTTGGCTTCTAGCTGTTTGTTCACTTTGAAATAAGTATATGTAATGAAATACATGTATTTTTTCATTTTGCAAATTCCCTTGCAACCACCTGGTATGAATTCGCCTTGAGCTATTTATTGTTTTTTAATTTGAGAGCAATTAATTCATTGAATTTCATTTCATTACGTTTGTGCTCGTTTGCAAATTTTGAAGAAGATATATGTATGTATATTTACATAAACGAAAATTGTCGGCGGCTCAACAAAGCCATTCGGCAAATATGCATACAAATTAGATATATGCTGAAAAGCTTAAACAGCATTTTCAACAAATGGCATATCAGCTAGCATACGCAGAAAATTAGTCAAATACTAAACACATAGTGTTCACACGATATGCTAAAATTGCCAACATATATTTGTTGGTGTTGTTAACAAATTGTTTGCAAACATTGTTCAACATACGTATGCTGGTAAAGATTTTGCGTTTACACGATATGATGGCACTTAAACAAAATTTTCAGCATAAATATGCTGATTCAACATACATATCGTCTAAACTAAGCTTAATATTGTTCGCCAAAATATATTTGAAAATATGTAGTTATATACTTTTTTCGACTTTATACCCATGTATTTATTGAATTTGAATGTTTCGACAGTTTTACAGTCATTTCTTTTTTTAAAATTGCGGTAATGGAAAACATAAATTTTTAACAAGTCTGTTCTACACATTTTACTGCATTTTTGGCCACTATTCGTTTATACCACAGAAATTTTTTTTCTGGTTTATGTGGTGACCGCATTATCATATCTCTATTTGTATTATGAGTAAAATATGTATGTTTTTCAAAGTAAGGTAAAAAGAATTTCTTTACTTTTAAAAGGAAAATATCAAATTTTTATTTGTTTAATTTATTTCTGTTTTCAGTGTATTTTTTGTTTCATTTCACCTCGTATCGTAGAGAGTCTGGCAGTGCCAAATTCTTATCGGCAGCCATCATTTTATTGTGTAGGGCTGCCACGAGTTAGAAATATTATAACTTGTGTTCAGGTTGCCAGAAGTTTTATTTTCTTTGTGTTGGATAATATTAAAGGCCATTATATACTATTCTACTTAATCGTCGTAAAAAGGCAATACGAAATGAAAGCAACAACTCGATGCAATGTTTATAACCACACTGACTGGCCGTTTTTTATTGTTATGAAATATTCTTACCGTCTAATATATAATATGTATAATAAATACTGTATGTGTATGAACATTGTTCTCATGCAAACTTATTTCTATGAGGTAGCTGACGAGGCTACCTTGTTAATTGTATCATGTATGAGCCTAGTTTATTTATGGATGAAGGGAAGCATGCTTAAATAAAAATTGAAGAGGAGGATATTGGCAACATTTGTCTTGTACAGAATGTCGTGCACTGTACACTCTACCACACCACCACTGTGCCGTCAAACTTTTTCTGACTCTCTTTCATTTGCCAAAGTGTGAATCGCGTCTAAATACATTATTAGCAGTTGAAATATGTATTAATTCCACTTCCCTATTAAAACCATGATACAATTAACAAGGTAGCCTCGTCAGCTAAACCGTTAATCATCTGACTACTTTAAAAGGCATATGTGAACATGATATTAATCTAGGTCCAAAAATATACCTTTCAAATGTTTTCTGTCTTTTTCAGCTGCCTATATGCTGTCCACGTTTCGTTGGTGCTAATCAACTCATCAGCAGATGAATGTCGGCGGCATATAGACAGCTGAAAAAGACAGAAAACATTTGAAAGGCCTGTTTTTGGACCTGAATTAATAAGCATTATTTTTCATTCTTGTTTTACTGTTATTGTCACATTGTGACAGGTGTAATAAAAATAGAATATTAGAAAAAAAGAATAATAAGAGTGCACTGCAATGTCTGAACTGCATTTACAAACACATCATGCGCCCAAGTTATCTTCAATTCAGGTACCTGCATAACTGCACACAACACCAACAAGCATTTCATTTATGCTATTGGTAAAGCAGTTTGTAAAGCAACTTTTGACAGTTCAGTGGCTAGAAGTAGTAGTTATCTGATTTTGTAAGGCTACCTGGTGTAAAGATACGTTGGCTAAGACTATCTTCAATAATGTAAAAACACCGGAGAAAGAAAATATTTACAAACACAAATTCAAAAGAGAGAGAGAGAGAGAGAGAGAGAGAGAGTTTAAGGATCGAGTAGAACAGTGACCGTCAAGGTCATTTATTAAATTCTGACAATTTTTGCGCCAGCTATAGTTGTATAATTGAGCAATGCAACACATAATAGGGGAAATATGCTTATTTTTCGGATTCCGTACTCGAAGAATCAAAACGTAGAGTTCGCTGTCCGCCCGTCCTTCACAGTGCCCATTCTCCGGCAGGTAAGAGCTGGAAAACTGAGATTTTTACAGGATACGTAATTATCCTGCTGCTACAATAACAAATACTATAAACAACTAAAAGTTGAAAACTGAGGGGTATCCCCATACAACAAACTGTGAAAATCACGCCTAACTTTTAAACCATAAAAGATAAGCGCTTGAAGTTTGCACAGGAAGTACCTAAAGCAATAAAAAGATAAAACTAAAGGGTGTTCCTACATAATAAACTTCAAATTTGCTGTAACTGTGGATCTATAAGAGATAGAGATTTAAAATTGGGACAGGATGTAGAAAGTTTAAATTTAAATGGGGTTCCCTTCAGTAAGAGACATAAGCCTAAAATTTGTATAGTACATCTCGGTGATTGGCCTCTACAACAACAACTACAAAAGGCTGCCATTAGAATGGTGGGCGTCCTTTTGTTCCAAAATTAGCTCCCACTTCCGAACCGTAAGAGATAGCGACCTGAAATTTTCACTGGCTATGAAGTTACCTGCCCGCTGTTACAACAAACCCTAAACATAACAAAAACGTAAACGGTAAGGAATGTCCGGTACAAGGGGCACTTGTACCTTTTACAACATATTACGACTTAAATTATTATTATCTGAAATTATTTACGAACAAGCAATTTGCTAGGCGTTGGGGAGAAAAGTAATAAAGAGTACGACGAGGGAAAGAAGGTGTTGTAAAATTATTAACGGTTGGTTGATTGGTTAATATGTTACCAAAATAAGAACAAACGGTGCGAGTACTAGAATAACATTAGTTAATAAATTAATAATAAGCTGTTATGAAACTAAACAAACAACGTATTAAGTCAAGAAGAAAAATTTACATATGTAAATATCACATGTTATTAAATCAACAACGAAGTAGTTGTTGTTATAGTTAACTAAATATATTCTTTTAATTTTGAATACTTTCTTTTCACACTTCGTTTTAAATGAGAATTGACGATGATACTATACTAATAGCATCTGGAGCGGAGGAATGTCTCAGGCAGAGCCAAAAAGATGGTTGGACAATGTCTGCAACTTTCCCTGCTATTGCAAATATAAAATACATTTTTAAATTTAATTTACAAAGTACATAATAAGTAAGAATTGGCTGGGCCTCAGATCCGATGTTTGTTAATTGTTATCGAAACTTTTTGTGTTTTGTGCTTGCCAGAATTATTTTATAAGCACCAAAGATTATCATAAAGTAATATCATCCGCTTTTGGCTCCAACTGGTTGTTTTTTTAACGATATCGATTTTCCCTATATTTCGGCTTTATACACCGATGTCGAAAGTTGTTATTGTTTGTCTTTAAGCAACCAACTTTGTCTTGGAACCAAAACTTGTTTAAGTGCATGTACAAACTAATCTTCTTGAAAAATTAGTTTTTGCTATATCTTGGCTACATATGAACCAATATCGGAAATTTTTATGTTTGTCCATATTTTATTTATTTTTTATTGTATGTAAAAATATTTTTTTTTTATTTATTTATTCCAATCAAGCCAATGGATAAAATCCTTACTGGCTATTTAAACTAACATAAAATTAATTGACATAAATTAATCACGATTTAAATGAATAATAATATTACGCTTTATAACATTTAGGCTAGATGAAAAGTCAATAAATCGAGACATATCATTAAAACAACAGAATAATCTTCTCAGCGGGTCATTCGTTGCAAAGTTAGTCCGATAAGTAGCGACATGAAGCAGGTTGCAAGTTCGTAATGAACGTTGAGGAATATTAAAAGACAATTCACTTAACAAAAAATCAGAGACAGTATTTCCATTTATTAGGTTCATGACAAATGAAACGTTGAGCATGGTTCTGCGACTTTGTAAAGTGGGCAAGTTAATTTCAGCTAGTCTGGAAGAATACGAGGGTAGAGCCAAATAATTTGGATAGACATCTTTTAAACAAAATATAAGAAACTGTTTCTGTACAGATTCGATGTGATCAATGTGAACATTATAGTATGGATCCCATATAATTGAACCATACTCTAAAATCGGTCGTACAAGCGATATATATAAACTTTTGGTAATATGTGGGTTTCTGAATTAATAATGAATATAATGACCATATTTTACTATAAAATCCACTTTTTGGCACTAAAACTTAATTGAGAGCGCGTAGAGGCCCAGCTTTTGGGGAATCGGGTTTGCCTTTATTTCGGCTTTTTCAAATTTAATAACGATTCCAAATCATAAAGGGTGTTTTTTTCGATGTATAGAACTTTAAGTTGCAATAAAACAACGATGGATTATTCGATGGACATGAATTTTATTTATCCGAAAGATAATCTTTTATTTTTTATTTACATTTTAAATATGATTTCTGGCATATGACTGCCACGGCTGGTGCGGATGTAGTCCAATCTGGACGTCCAATTTTCGATGACTTTTTCCAACATTTGTGGCCGCATATTGGCAATAACACGGCAAATGTTGTCTTCCAAATGGTCAAGTGTTTAGACCAATGACTTTACATAGCCCCACAGAAAGTAGTCTAGCGATGATAAATCACAAGATCTTGGAGGCAATTCACAGGTCCAAAACGTGAAATTAGACGGTCACCAAACGTGCCTTTCAATAAATCGATTGTGGCACGAGCTGTGTGACATGTTGCGCCGTCTTGTTGAAACCACATCTGCTGGTCATCATGGTTATTCAATTCAGGAATGAAAAAGTTAGTAATCATGGCTCTATACCGATCACCATTGACTGCAACGTTCTGGCCATCATCGTTTTTGAAGAAGTACGGACCAATGATTCCACCAGCCCATAAAGCGCGCCAAACGTCAGTTTTTCTGGATGTAACGGTGTTTCGACATACACTTGAATATTAGCTTCACTCCAAATGCGGCAGTTTTGTTTGTTGACGTAGCCATTCATCCAGAAGTGCACTTCTCGGCAATCTCGTTTTGCACTAAAATTGCACTATTTGCAAGCGTTGTTCAGGCGTGAGGCTACTCATGATGAATTGCCAAACCAAACGGAGAATACATCACTTGACAGCTGTTAAATCGGACGCCATCTTGAACAGTAATGCCTACTTAAAGTTCTCGAAAAAAACACCCTTTACAATTGCTTAGAAGGCATAAAGTGTGCAGTTCTATTTCTTTAAGAACATGTGTTTTAATACTGATATATGTAATTCTAACCTACAAATAACCACAATTTTACTTTTATAAATGAAAAGCCTATCAATAATTCTGATTATATACTAGTGTACCTGCTGGTCGAAAATCAACCAGGTTCTTACTAGCTTTGCTTCTGAGCAATGTTTTAAGCCCAATAAATATAGAGAGAAATATTATAACGCATTGTCATGGTCTTAGAGATAATAAAAATAGTAATTTGCAATAAATCTAACTAATAAAATCACTTTTTCCCATCTCCTTTCAATAGAAGGCATCCACTATGAATTAGTGGAAGTCCTGAGTATTGATAATAGTGATGGATTGAATGATCAGTAATTGCTTAAACTAAGATTCCCTTCAGACGCTGTTTTAGTCGTACTGGATTATTCAATGAAAATCATTCTGTCAATGCTTGTAATTTAAGCATCGGTTCACCTGATAAAAATGCTACTTCATTTAATTAGCAATGACAAAATGATTGGATGTGGAGCTAAACGCGAAACAAAACTAATCTGTAGATATTAGATCCATAAATAAACTCTACGAATGATGATAGTCAAGGCAATAATTTTTGATGTATATGAACACCGATCTTTGTATACACCGTTGAATAGAATGATCAATCTACAGTTGTATACATAATTATTATTATTGAAGTTATTTAATTGACTTTATTTTTCATTTATTGTTCTATTAAAAAAGTCTTTTACTTCATTAACCAAAACATTTGTTGGTTTAAATGAAAATTTAGTTTAACAAAATAAAAATTCAAATAAGTCGGCCAAACCCCAACACAAACAGTTGTTGACTCAGTTAATTACGAAAAAAAAACAGTGATTTTGTTATATTAACAAATTCTTTTGTTGCATTTATTAAAATTTGGTTGAATTAAAAAATAGTTTTTGACAACTGATTTTGCCACCGTTAAATTTGAATTTTTCTTTTTTTCTGTGTATTGTTTCGAATTCGTTGTGGGGAAATCGCTGACTGTGCAAATGGAATCAGTGGTTCATACCAATCGCAGGTCCGCTACAATTTCATTCAACAGAACTAAGTAAACCTGTTTGTCTTAGAAAAGACCAGAACCTTTCTTGAAATTGCTTATAAATACAGAAAGACTCACAGTTTTTGGGCTCCATAGTGTTAGCCAGAGTAACGTCCCAAGAAGGACTTCATATTATAGGCACTGATGGTAATAAATGTTTTCACCTTCACAGACAAGTAAAATAAATCATTACAAAATGAGTTCACCCGTCCTTTTACTGGCCATCTTTAGTATAGATTGATCAAACTCTACGCTACAAAATGAATAAGGAATTTTTTCTCGCCAATATTTCGAGGTCACGGACATGCGAGTAGTCTTCATCGCAATATAATACAATACACAGAATACTACCAGAAGGATCACCAGCGCTGCCGGACTACAAAAATTACCAATTTTCTGTCAAATTTCATGAAAGCCTTGCGGTGCACGAGCATTCAGTGAAGGACAGCAAACATGAAAATATTTATGTATATAGCTTTCTCTGTTGGTAGACTCTGCATTTGTTTACATTTCATTTTTGGTTAGAAAAATTCAGTGCAAATCGAATGCAAACAAAGCAGCTTTACAAGCACACAAATAATAATTATTTTTTGTATATAATATTTTATTTGCATTGAGTACATCACTAGCTGTACATGGAATATGTTTAAAACATATACGGTATTCAAACGGTCTCATATTGTGTCCTAATGTCAGAAAGTACTAACATTTTATGATAGTTTAAAAAAATTGTTGTTGTGCTGCAAACAAAAATAGTCATAAATTAATAGGACTTCATCGACTGTGTTTAGTGATTCGTCATAAGCTAACATCATACATCTGAGGCGAACGGCTAAAACGCATTCGTCGAGCCGGTGATATACTTACTTGTGGCAAATTATATTCTAAAAAAATATTTTATATATACATAAGAAACCCCTTATATGCGCATAACGCTTATATGTAGGTATGTACCCAAACAAGAATGCATTTGTTTAATAGCTGAAGGCCTTGTTTTACTATCCTACTCAGTCGTACGATATGGTAAAAATGAAATGTGTGCTCACAAAGTGTGATAGTGTGGACTAAATATGTTTGTGTGCGACAGTAATGTACGCATGTGTGTGTTTCGCAGATATTTATATCAACATCCATGTCCATGCATATCACCCAAAAATGAGATACTAATCTTAGAAGACTGGCAGCCCACAAACGCTTGTGTACTGGCCGCCGTCCAAAACATGAATCGACTCCGTTCAACCGGCGCCAGCTGTTTTTGTTTGAATAAACTTATTTATTCAATTTAATATCATTTAAGAAATAAATGCTTTAAAATATATACATATGTATATGTTCGTAAATATGGACATATTTGATTTCAAATTTACTTGAATCAGCTATCAAAACATCTAATAGCTAGTTTTTTCACTTATTTTGGCATTATGAACAAAAATATTTAAATGGCTTTCTTTTTTTTAACAGCTGACTCATATTTTAAATAGCGCACTACTTTATGACAGGTTGCTCACAGCAGTCATATATTTTCGTGCTATTATTTTAAGACTTCTGACTTTAGGACGACCCTTTGAATACCGTAATAGTTTTCAAAGCTTTTCATTTATGTTTTCTACTTTTTTCGTAAAAATTACAACAAAACCAATATTTTTCCAAACACTTTACAACGAAATTTTGTCATTGTTTATGTTTGTTTTTGTGTGCACTAGTTGGTCTCATACACTCATGTTGCTACGATATCCTGTACTGATCACTTCTGACTGGCCCCCAAACAAATGATATGGTCAGATATCACTTTTGGGTGATACAATAGTAAAATTTATTAATATCATAAGAAAGATGGTTTCTTCTTTTTAAGTTTGGATGAATTGAAGAAGGGGATGTGAAATGTCTTGGCTAAATCTTTGCGTGAAGAGAACAATTTCCCAATTACATACAAACCAAACTGAAAAGGTCTGGCTTAGGAAGGCCTTCGAAACCTTGCCGCCGCTTAATGTTCTACAAACATATTTAACACACATTTTCTGCCAATACATGTGCATGTAAATACCTTTTTCCATAAGCATTTTATATTATGTTGTATTGCGACATGATTTTTATAGTGAAAGATTTATCGGATTTTATTGCCAATTGTTGTGCAATATGTTTAGCAGTAGAGCGAGAAATAAAGGAAGAAAACAAGGTGCAATGTTTGTAAGGAGGCGAAGACAACTAAATGAAAATGATCTGGTCGCTACCAAATAACTACGATTTGTTAAACTCTGCAATGTGATACGGAATTGGCATACGGAATCCGTTCTTGTTCCTCATCAATTTGAGGCGGAGGCGGGTGGTCAATAAAGTTGATGTCTTGTTTCTTTTCCCGTACAACTTTTTGTAATATTTGTCGATGTTATAAATGTTGATTATCATCATGTTGATTATCTTCATTACAAAATCCCCTTTTACTACTCGTAGCATTTATATTTCAATTTTTAAGCGCACGCAGAAAAAAGTGTGTTGGGCATCACCACTGAAGAAAAAATCATTTAGAAACTGTGTATAGAAGTCGTCCTTTACCAACATTTAGTCTCTTTCTTGTTCATTTTTGTATAAATGTTTGTGTTTTTGTGCTTAAAGAAAACTAGAATAAATATTGTAATAATTTTTTTTTTTTTTTTTTTGTAACAGAGGTCAATGTGGCAGAGATTACAGACGCCAAAATACTGCTGTTTAAATAAAACTAAATTGCCTTTTAATATTAAAAATATGTAGAAGATAATACCTACTACATGTTTTTTGTTTAGTGTTTCTTGAATTGGATGATTCATTCAAATCTACAGTTCGATTTAATTTTTAATTTTATTGCTACGACCTCAGGTTCATTATCAGGTTCAAAAAATATCCTGCCTTTTATTTTTCCAATATTTTGGTTCTCATTTGTGTATTTTCTTCGAGATGAAATTCAACTAAAACGTATCAAGAACAATGTTCATGAATGCCGGATATCTCTAAATGAAATAGAGAGGCATTCAGACCTGGAACTTCGCTGGGCACGTGGACGCAACGTTGTGTCCGGAAATGAAATGGTGGATGAACTGGCAAGATCTGTTCCCGCCTACAGCAGCATGATATGGACGAATTCGTTGTTGTTCCGCTCAAAAGTTGCAAACAGCTAATACAAGGACAGCTGCTAAGAACTGCGCAGAAAAGGTGGTCGAACGAGATCACCTGTCGAATATCGGGGCTCACATCGCCCAGCTATGAGTATACCCACTTGTTTTACCTCACTAGAGCCAACTCCACGACAGTTATGGTATATTTTGTGAAAGTTTGTCACATGTTCTCTCAAATTGTGGGCGAATGCTGCACGCCTCTTTGCAATGACTGTTATCCACAACTTAGTCTTTTGGTATGGAGAAAATTTTAGTGCTCTTTTGCAAAGAAATTGCCCGATACAAATAAGGTTCACTCTAATACACTCCCGCTGCATCATCAGTCAACGAAAGAAATCAATGAAAATAAAAATTAGCAGTAATTTACTATAGAGTTATTATTTTAAATTGCTTTTCAATAAAAATCTGTTTTCAAATAGTAACTGTATCATTTCATCAACTGTAATATGATTTCCAATAGAAAACCATATTGGCAACGTGAACGTAAGCCAACCAACCGACATCATCAAAATGATGAAATAAAAATGCTTCTTTTTTATGTTTTGTTTGCCTTATATTGTGGCAATCAATGTAAGAAAGCAAAATATTCATATAGAATTTACAGTTGGCAATCAGCCAACACATTATTGAAATATCTCCCTGTTGACTTTATCCACCTTGAAAAGTACTGTTTAGTTCTTTTGCGTGAAGTTTCTATGCGCTTCAAGTTAAGGCTAGAAATTTCAATAGAGGGGAAATAAACTAAAAAACTAATGTTTTTGGAAGTTATTTTTTAAATCAAGCAGAAACTTATTGAATAGTGAGTTCTGATATACATACATACATAGAACTCTAGTGGTTGGCATATTTACATATTTTGTCAGTTTTGTTTCTTATTTTTCAGCACGTCAACACATGTGTAGGTTATAAATTCCTGTGCACTTTTCTGTCATTTTGATAGGTATGTCTTTACTTCAATATTCAGAACTGTTTTTGTTTTTGTCAGCATAATGAAATAAAGAGACGAAATAAATGTCGGAATTCTTAAAAATCTAATTTAAAACAAAATATGCTATAAAAACGCAGCATACGTGATGGGAGTTCATCCGATCACAAATGTCGTAATTTGGCTCCTGGTCTTTCGCAAAACGGTTTTCAAAACTCGGTTTTATTTTTTAAAGCGTTTCACTAGGCAACAAGCAAAAAAACTTTGGATTAGCAATATAACTAATTTCTTGAAGTGTTATAACTATAAGGAGTCAAAAAATAAGGAACAAAAACGAACCAGTGCACTTACAAAACACAAACATGATCGATCTAGTATTTGTTTTCGATCACAAACAAGCCGCGAAAAAGTCATTCAACGTGCTCATAAATATGTATTACAAGAGACCTGTTCGATTATTTTTAGTAGGCTTTCAGGCACTTTTTTATTTTTTTATTACTTGTATCCGGTCCGGAGATATAAAATTACAGACTTATCGCTGTTTTAATCCTTTTTAACCCCTAAATGTCCAAATTTAAAAAAAAAAAAAAGTGACAAAGTTATATCGAGAATTTTTCAATGGGTATTAAATTCAGTTTATACATAGTTTTTTCCCGTTTCTGTCTTTAACATGGATGTATGCAATTCAAAAAAGTACCGAAATTCAGTTTTTACCCGTTTTATCCCCTTAGTACTCAAAATATCAAAAAAGTACCAGAAACCTGTCTGTTTATTTTTATTATAGCGGGTTATCCTTTTCGTGGTTACAAAAGTATAGGACTGGAATTCGACATATGTCAAACAAAGTTTATATGTCATATAAACAGAGAGCAAAAAATAACAGTCCTCTGAGATGATAAAATATCGTCCAAGACTGCAAAAATATTATTGCTTTGGTTAATGTTAATTAAGTATACAACCAGAAAGTAAAATTGCGTGAGCTTTGGTTGCCGCCAAGTGGTTAAAGGTTAAATTAGTCCCGACTTAACCATAACCATATAAAACAGCTGGTCGAACCAACTTTATGGGCAGCACTGTAAGTGAACAGTGCTGACTTAACATAATGCCATAGCCATAACCGTAGATACCAATTGAATTTTGGTTTTCTGCCATAACCATAAACAGCCGATTGCAAAATATATACATACATTTGTTGTGTTACTACTACTGCACTATTGAAATTATAAAAATAAAACATAAACAGCTGTTTACGGCTATGGCGGCACTAATTGTTACCAGACAAAAAAATTATGGTTATGGCTATGGTTATGGTATGGCCTTATGGCAAAGTCAGGAATAATTTAACCTTAAAGCGGCTGTGCCAAAATTGTGAAATTTGACACGTCTAAAGTCCATAGGGTGCTGATGAAGGGTGTTTGCTACCCAGAAACAGCCGGTTGTCCACCTAGCTATTAAAATTTTACTTTTCTTTACCTAATTGATATTAATTAAAAGTAGTGACAAACCAAGGGTTGAACTTAAGCCTGAAAAAGTAATTTAATATAAATGTATTTCAAACAAAGTTGTTAAAGCAATTTTTTTCTTCTCAGTTGAAAGTCTGACATGAACGAAACTGGATCGCTTAACTTCACACAACTCATAAAAATTATCAAAACATACTACAAAAATGGCGATGCTGCTGCAGCCACTTATGGGTGATTTTTCGAACAGAATTTTCTTCACCGATGAAGCACATTTCTAACTCGGTGGGTATGTTAATAAACGAAACTGTCGTAATTGGGGTTCTGAGAATCCTCCAGTTATTGAAGAGAGGCCACAAAAAGTCACTGTTCGATGCGCTCTTTGGTCAGAAGGTGTGATTGGGCCTTACTTCTTCGAGAACGAAGATGCACTCTGGACTGGATCGCAAAATTTTTGGCATAAAGTCGAAATTTTCATGGAAATATTTGTTCATTTTAACTATATTTTCTTAAAGTGCATACCCTAGGTACAACATTTCAGTAAATAAAAGTTATATGATGGTAACCCTGAACTTTTACAAGGGGTACAAACTCCAATCTATACGTCAGCTGTTGCACAGAAACAAATAGTTTGTAAATACAAACACCGTTTTTGTAAATACAAACATGAAAGGTTTGTAATGTTGTTAAAGGGAAACTGAATTTTATTTAACAAAACTTTTTGACATTTTTAATAATTTTTTTGTCAGACACCGGAAATATTTTCAGCAATTTTTGTTGTTAAAATATTTTTTTTTTGCAACTAACTTCGTTGTCAATAAGGAATGTTAATTTTCTTCTTATGATTGATAAAATTCGTTGTTGATCATTATTAAAAAAGCAACAATGCATGATTGTTATATTAACTAAATTTTTTGTTTTATTTTAATAAAAAATTTGACAAAAAGTTTTGTTATTCACAATTTGAAATGTGACAAAACTAATTGTTACTTTCCATTTACATACATACATATATATGTACATACATAGACATGTATTTCCTTATTGGAAAAAAAGTCGTTTGTGTAGTATTTTAATGTTTTTATTTAGACAGAAAATAAATCAAATGCAATATTTTCATAAATTTAATAAAATTTTTAAATTTATTTATTTTTTTTGTCTCCTTTTAAAAGAAGAAAATAATAGTTATTATTTATATTTTTGAGGAAGTCGTTAAATTGAAAAATCAATAAATTTTAAAAACTTTTCATATAATTATTTATTTGAAAAATAAAGAATACATAAAAACGAACCCAATTATTTATTTGCTTTAAGAGCCAATTGAAATGTATTAATTCAGGTCCAAAAATGAACCTTTTCAGAAAATATTTGCCGTATTTCTCAGCCGTCTATATGCCGACGACATTTTGTTGGTGCTAATCAACTCATCAGTAGACTTGAAAAATTCTTAAAAGTTTGTTTGAAACTTAACCACTTATTCCATAATTCCCATGAACAAAATGAGAATCAGAAATGTTCAAACAAACCTTTAACACAGCAAAGAAAAGAAGAGTTGTAAAACAAAAAAAGAAATGTTTGCTTGAACATTGAAAGGTTTGTTTGAACATTTCTGATTCTCATTCTGTAATTTAAGCTATGAAATTAATATTGAAAACTTCAATTTATCGACAGTTAATGAAATTATGCTATGGGAAAATCTTATCAGATGAGTTGACCATATTTTTAATAAGTAAAAACTATTTTATTTATTGAACAAATAGTAAAAAGGAATATTTTTACAAAACAAAATAAATTTGGGATACTGTGCATTAAAAGAACTTATAAATCAACTTTTCATGATTGCTTTACACATTTTCATAATTTACCGTTTGAACTAGACATTAACAACAACATCAAGCATAATTGTATGCTGTTTGGTGGCATACGAATATGTGTACAAGAAAATGCCTAATATTTTCAACAACATATTTTGTTGAAATGTTTAATTAAAGCAAAAATATGTTGTTTGAAATATTAACAATGTTCATTGTTGAACTGACTATAATTTAATCGGAGAAAAGTATGAACGACATACATATATACATATGCACGTATGTAAGTACTTCTTTCTGATTAAATTCAGCAAAAAGTTTAATTGTAAAAGTTTGTCAATATTATTTTTATAACATTAAAACAATTTTTAATCATATTAAAAAATTTTTTGTTGGAACTTCTGAAAATTCTGGTCTACAATTCAGTTAATTAAGAAAAATGTGAAAAATCTGACAAAATGTGCTGTTAAGTGATTTTATTAAAAAAAAAGGATTCAATTTGTCATATTAAAGAAAATCGTTGTCATATTTAATATTTTATTTGTTGTATTTGTTTTTTAAATTAACAACTAACTAGCTTTGTCACTCCGAATTTGGTGTTATTTTTTTCTGTGTGGTTTTCACAAAAAAGCAGAAAAAGTTAGCTCAGCTTTATAATAACCGAAAGCGACTGCCGGCAAACAAAAAAAAATTTTATAAATATGGAAATTAAAGATAAATGTGTGTATATTATTAAAAACTAATAGCAATTGCTTTTTATTTGTTAAATGTTTTTGGTGAAGTCCCAAGAAAAAGAAAAAATTAACCAAAACACCAGTTCATAGGGGAGTAAAAACTAACGTTCGCCCAATTTTGGCCAAAATTTAATTATGCTTAAATATACTTGAAAGTGTACATTATAACGTGCTATTAACAGTTTTTGCCCCATTTTGCCCGTTTTTCATAAATTTGTGGATTTTTAGGTACATTTGAGTTCAGTTATGCAACCCAGTTCAATGTGTGGCTAGACAACAATCGAAATGAAGATGCAATTTCAAACTAGATTTTTGAACAGCTTAACTCTGAAACTATGAGCATAGACACAAATAGTTCTGTAAAGAAAAAAGTCAGCAATTTTACTCGCTTCATCAAGAAAAACTTACCTAAATGCAATAGAACTGTCTCAAACTTTCAATAAAACGTTTGCAATTCAATAATATTACTTTCTCAAATAAAAACACATTGGTATTCGAAATTTCAACTGAAATTTTTCGTAATTTAGGAATTACAGGTCCAAAAATTGCCCCATTTTGACCAGCTTGGGCCTGGTGTTAAATAGATATGTACTACTGATCTCAAAAAGCCCTTAAATGTTGTACAAAACAATATTTATGCAAAATTTGGGTATATTAAATAGTTGTAACGCACGTTTTGGCCCCATATGGGAGGAAGGCGTGGTCGGATTGGTCCAAAATTTTTCACAACTGCTACGCATACTATAACTATCAAATGTACCAAGTTTCAATTCTGTAACTCTATTTTTAGTCTTTATGCCAAAAATTTGGCGATCCAGCACAGTGTGCGATGTAACGACTGTCACCGTTAATTCGGAGCGTTATGGTCATATGATAACCGATTTTTTTTTGCCTGCTATTTAAGAATACGACTGGATAATATGTGGTTTCAACAAGACGCTGCCACACAACTCGAGCGAATATGGCTTTATTGCAAGAGACATTTCGTGGCCGCGTAATTTCTCGTCGTGGCAATATCAACTGGCCACCAAGAACATACGATTTGACACCATTAGACTTTTTTTGTGGGGCTACACAAAAGACTGTGTTTATGCAGATAAACCTTTAACTGTTGAGCACTTAAAAACCAATATTCGTCAATTTACGGCTGGAATACCTCCCAATATGTGTCAAAAGTGGTCGAAAATTACCTGAAAAGAATCACTGCTTGCGACACTTCGTGTGGTGGTCATTTAAATGATGTAGTGTTTCACACATTATTTACGTTGAAGCTCTAAACACATAGACGACAGCAGACAGCAAGCAGCAATATGTCAAAAATAAAATGCATGTGTTTAAATGAAAACGATTATTTTTTTACGGCAGCAGGGCAGCACGACTGCACAACAGCATTTGCTGCTGCTGCCAACTTAGGCTATTTTCTATTTTGACGGGCAGCAAATAAGCAAATATAGTGTTGCCATTATATACATAAAGTGGACAAATTAGAACAAAAACTTTTTTTTAATATTAAACACAAAAGAACATTGCAAAAATACAATAAATAAATAAATGTAAGTGTTTTTACAGTTTTTTCGTGATATTATTACATTTTTCATCAATATTTTCAATTTTATTCATTATGAAATAAGAAATACGGCATCCCTGAAATTAGCATTGCTAAAATACACAGCTGTTCATTTTCAATATAAAACAATTTTTTTCGTTTGAGCTAATTTTTTGTGATATTTTATCCTGGTTGCTTTGAAAAAGTGTTCTTCATCTTTTTCCTTGAGCTGTTGTACACATGTTTTGTAAATGCCCTCCTCATCACGGGTTATATTTACTGGGCGAAGCCACCATCTTCGGTTTCTTGTACTATTCGTCTTATGGGCTTTATACACTTCAGCTGTAGTCTGAGCTATTTTAACAATTGTTGTGATAAAATTCGCTAAATTTTCCTCGCTCATTTTTTATATTTTTAAACTTTGAATTTGTAATATTTATAAAAATTCGAAATTGATTTACACACCAGCTGATTATTATGTTGTTGCTGTCTTCAAAATAATTATGAAGCCGACTTCAGAGCAGCATTTGAAGTTGGCAGCATTTGCAGTCTGCTGTCGTCTATGTGCTTAGAGCTTTACTTTTGAAACCGCAAAATGGATAATCCGTTACTTTTGGGTGTTTTTTAAATTTTTCTGCTGCCCGTTCAAGGCCCGGAGATATTGATTTACCGATTTTACCCGTTTTTACACCTTTCCGGAGCGAGTTTCCAAAAATCCCGTCTCAATGGATCAGAAGGACTGCCCAAATACGAAATTTGATTACTCTAGCTTTAGCCGTTAGGGCTGGGCGATGATCCGTAAGTGAGTCGCGTTGTTGGTTTATATATATATATATATATATATATATATATATATACATATATATATATATATATATATATATATATATATATATATATATATATATATATATATATATATATATATACATATATATATATATATATATATATATATATATATATATATATATATATATATATATATATATATAAACGAGATATATGTATATAAACAAGACGCTTAGCTTGTTAACAAACCAAATCAAGTTTTGGCAATCTATGTATGTAGCAGAATTTTTTCATCTTGTACACAACTCGAACGTGCACAAAAATGCTGTAACTCGTTTTGATCTTATCGAAGTTGCATCAAATTCGATCACGACAGCTCGATCATACTCGTTGCAGCTGCTCACTGATGCATAAATTCATACTTATATAGATAAATAAGAAAGCAAAAAATAAATTTGGATTTGTTTTAGATATGCTGTAACTACTTCAACTCTAGTAGTTTTTTTTTTATTGTCAATATAATTTTTTTCGAAAACTTTTTCGTAATAAAACTTTATTTTATATTTGCACAAAAACGGAACAAAAAGAGCAGTTTTTTTTCCGTCAATTACCGACAGCAAAATTATTAATCTTTTTCAAAGAACAAACATTTGAACGGTGTGTACATTTTTGGGTCTAGATGGCTACGACATCACAATTACAATTGATTGAGTTATTTTGCATGTTCGCTATTTTTATATACATACATACATTTTTAATTGATTTTAGATTCTTTTGCAAAGTATAATAACTTTTCGCAACTATGTGAAATGTAATTCAATATGCAAAGCTAGAGAAACAATCAGGGTTCAATTTGATATGACACTATTAGTTGGTAGATGTCGCTAAAGTAAAGTATGTCACAACAAAAAACAGCAATATTGAAAACATGACCAACATTTGCTTTTCTTCGTTTTGTAGCAGATTGACAAAAAAAATACTGCATGTGTCAAACGTAAAAAAAAATAAAACGTTCCAAAACTTTAAAGAAGCATATAAAATTTAAAGATTTCAAAAACAACACAAAATAAATCAGACAGATTTCACCTTGTATTACATTCGAAGATAAAGAAAAAAAGTAAGGAACTTCGTTCCTAACGGGGGTCCCCCGACCGCATTTCTTTTTTTATATTTTATGTATGCAAAATTTGTCTCAATGATGTCTCCGAAATGTTCAATTGTTGAGAACGACGGTGAATTGATGCTGATGGTGCTTCACGCTCCACTTTCTGCCGCAGCAGCAATATTCTCGGGTTTACGCACTGTTTTTTTGAATTTTCACGCTTTGGTTTATCGATGAGGATGCCAGTTTCTTTCACAAGACAACGAACATACGAAGCTGACGGTGCTTCTCATTAACATGATTTTCAAAGTAACGTCCACTATTAGACGCGTTAAAAACATGTCAATCAATAGTACAAATACATACATATGTATGTCAACCAGTCCTACAGTGCAAATAAATAATGATTCGAAAGATCTAAAAGATATGAGGAAGTAACTACATACATATATTCTAGCCTATTACCTCAGCGTAGGTTATTGAAGGATTTATACCACTTGTTACGTTTTGAGAATGCTCAACCTTTTGAGCTTGGTGTTTTTGGCCGGTTATTATTTCTTTGTTTCTTAGCGGTCTGAATGGCTTACAGTTTGAGAGATTTATATACCATACAGCCTTTATTATTTGCTGCATTATTTCCACCACACAGCGCACATTTAACCCACACGGCATTTATTCTGCATAACTTTTTGTGGCAGTTTGCGTAGTGAGGCAAAGTCCTTTTTGGACGTGGAGGTTTAAAAGTGATTTTGCAGTGCCAAGAGGGTGTTAAGGTATATATTTCCTTACTATTTTGGTTTCTTTTGAGTGGGAGTTAAAACAAAGAGAGCGGTTTTTTTCCACCAGCTTGAAGAATCTTTTGAATATAAATTAATTCACGGCTAAGCTCACTTTTCAGCGCTCCGTACTCTTCTATGTCCATCCGTCAGAGGCAACATTCTCCCAAACGGCAAGGGCTACAGAGCTGAAACTTGCTACAGTTCATGTAGTTACCCGGCTGCCACAACAGCAAATACTGAAAACAACAAAAACTTAAAAACTAAAGGAGGCTCCCACACAAGAAACTGTGAAAATTAGATAAAATTGGCTTTAACTTTGGAACCATAAGAGCTAGAAAGCTGAAATTTTCATAGGTTATGTGGTTACATACATAGTTCTACAACAGCAAATACCAAGAACAACGAGAAGCTAAAAACTAAACAGTGCCTTCATACAAGAAACTGAAATTAGCTATAACTTTTGAGGCGTAAGAAATGGCGACTGGAGCCTACACAACAACAAATACCAAAAAGTGAAAATTTTCCCAGTATGTGCAGCTCGCAGGCCTCTACAACAACAAATGCCAAAAATAGAAAAAAACTTAAAATTCAATTAGTATTCATGCAGGGGGACACCCTTTAGTTTGAAAATCAACTATGACTTTTGAACCGTAAGGGACAGGCGCTTGCAACTTAAACGGTGTAAGTAGTTAGTTGACTGGCCTCTACAACAACTAATACTTAAAACCAATTAAAATCCAAAAACTATCGGGTACCATACACAAGCGGTACTCTTAGCTTCCCCCTTGCAGGGGGTAGGTAATATGAATTACTTTTATCAGTTAACAATTTTATGTTTTGGGTGTAGTAAATAGATTCCACAGGTTGAATGTTTGCTTCACTGTTCTTAAGAGCACGTATGTATATCTGTATGTAGCTCATAATCACAATTTGGCAATGAGTTTAAAGCACTATTCAAGTTATTTATGAATCGTATGTACATTTTAAAGATATATCATTGGTAAGGGCTTTGTTGGTTTCAGATTGTTTGTGGAGAATATGAACGTTTTGTGTTTCTGCTTTTTTTGTCATCATCGATGGAAAATTTTTCGAATCTATTTGGTGCATGGTTTTTAAGTTTTGTGCTCTTTAGATTTATGCTAGGAACACAACTGGGACGAACGGCAAATTTTTCGCCGTCAAAAATAAAACAGATTGGTGCATATGAAAAAGCACAGCGTCGGTCGAAATTCGTTGCACGCGGCGAACTGGAAATAGATTTATTTATATTTCTTACACTGCAGTTACACGACCAAGTTTTGCTATCAAGTTTTTTTCACACACTGCTTGTCAAAATTCCATAAAATTGATAGCTGTGACACAGGCTGCACGCAATTTCATAACAAATCGTTTTAAAGATGCCGCCAAGAAGAGAAAAATAGCTGCTTCATTAAAAGTACTATCAGAAATAAAGAAAATAAAAGAAGAAGAAAAAAACCAGAGGGCAGAAATGAAATACTGGCTGAAGCCCTTATTAGTAAGAAGGTAGGTAAATATTTAAAAATTATAATGAATGTAGATATGCTCTATAAATCGCAGCACATCATTATATTTGTTGGTTTTGCACGTAAACATTTTTATTTCTATTTTTAAGCTTGAATCTGTTTAATTTTTATCACTTTTAATTGCAACTTTCGAACAAAACAAAAAAATATTTGCAGACAGAACGAAAAAAAATTGTTGTCAGCTGTTTTCTTGATTGTGACTTGATGCTCTCTACGGAAACAAAAGTTGTCATCAAGTTTGTATCAATTTTCAAAATTGTGACTGTATTAGTAAAAAAAAAAAATGTGAATGTATTAAAACTTGAAAGGCAAAACTTGATCGTGTAACCCCCAAGTTACGCCGGCGAACGACGAACAAATCAATACCATGTGACCATTTTGGTTTTAGTTTTCAAGTGTTTTAGTAAAAACTGCTAATTTTTACTTTAATAGCTTTTATTTTAAGTGCTAAGCTTTGACGTTTTGCATTTAAAATAAAAAGCCAACATATTAGATTATAAAACGTGTTTGTAGTGTTTAATTTTTTGTTGTCGGTAATGCTAAAATTTTTAGCAACCAATTTTCTTAATATGGACACCCCATCAGCTGTTCAACTATAATAAGATAAAATTAAAAAACTGAGAAAACGGCTTCAAGTGAAATGATAATGTTTACGTACATGCAAAATGGCTTTTACCATAATGAACATGATATTCATTATTTTAATTATTTTTACAAAATTTTAAATTCTTTGATTCCTTTAATTTTTTTTTATCTTTGAACAAACAATAAACAACTTTATCAATGATATCAGATGTTTTTCATCGTTATTGTGCTCCATACGACGAATTTACACACCAAATTTTAACCGGCGTATTCGTCGTGTTGGTCGAAATTCGTCGTTCGTCCCAGTTGTGTTCCTAGCATTAATTTGTTTTTCACTGTTTGTGTTTTTAGAATTTTGGAGGGGCTTAGAGAGGAGCCTTCTTGTGTTGTTACTGATCTTTAACGCAGTATTAATTTCATGGAGCTTACTTGTCGTTATTGGTGTATTTGTTGTTGCTGACGATGTCGTTGCTTGTGTGGACTAGGTTGTTCTAGTCGTTGTTGTGAATGTTGTTTGACTATCATTTATTAGAGTTAGACATTGAGAACTCCAAGAGAGAGGTGTTAGCTGCGGTTTTGAAAAGAGAATATTGCAATGATAATTTAATATATAATCTCAAGTAGTTTGTGCGTAGTCTGTGCGGAAAGGTGTTTGAATCTATTATTAATTCTTCTTCTGTATTGCCATCAATTATAGTTTATTACTTACATATATCTTTTCCTATTGTTGATGTTTGATTGTTTTTTTTTTTTTGCTTGATGAGCTGCAATTCTCCCACGACGGAGAGCGTTCAATCGTCATATTTATTTTTAGTTAATTTGCAACTATTTTTTTTTAAAGAAAAATCTACATAAACAAGCCATTATTAGCGTTGTATTTCGGCTACCGTCTTTTCGCGTGTTTAAATCTGTTTATATTATTAGAAATTGTATTTTTCTTTTTCACTACGGAGCATAAACACGTCCACTCTGTTTGAAGTTTACTCAGAATTTGTGAATTTAATTATATTATTAATCCGTATAATTGAATTGCTATCTTTGAATAATTAGATAGATTTATGGTTAATTTTGGTACCTGCTGTTTGTTTGAAAAATTGTTTTGCAGATGAGTAAAAATGCTGTGGCTTTTTAGGTCAGAAATAAACGGCAAAGTACAAACTAATTTGGCCTTTACTTCAGCTCTCCGTTCTATTCTGGAAAAAATAATTTCAGATTGTTTTTGCCATGAAAGTAATTAGTTTTTCTCACAAGCAACAAACAAAACCAAATTTTCCTTACCCGTTGTTCTTTCATTCACATATTTTTTATGTACAGTGAATTACAACAATTTTCTTTTAGAGAAAATGTATATTAATTATTTTTTATTATTCGAACTTTTTCTTATATAATTATTTTGTATTAAGTTTATCGGGCTCAAGTTCTGTCTGTATTATTTTTGTGATTGATAAGACAAAAAACTTCAAAGTCCATCCTGCTAAATGTCTTTGATGTTTTCTTTCGTCTTATTTAATTAATATCAATCACAAAATATAGGTAGAACTTGAGCCCGATAAACCTAAGACAAAAGAAAATGTCTATTCTTTAAACATTAACAAACAAAATATATTCAATTCTAGCTGTCATTTGACGCTGTACTCTATTTTCTAGCAGTTCGGTACTGAAAGAAAAAGTAAAAACAAATCACATCTACTCGCATTTCCAATTGAACCGAAACGGCACTGCCTTATCATAGTAGAAAGTATGATTATCAATTGTTCAGAGGTGGATATTGGTGGACAAAATTTTATTTGTTTGTTATCAGCGGTGCCATCAAATTAAGTCAAATAATTATTATTATATGTCAAAAATCGCTAGGCAATAAAAATCGGTTGAGCATAACCTTAAAAAGTTTTTGTAAAGAGCTGGAACTTCATATACTAACAATTTTGCACAACGACCTTCTGACGTTGCACCTATACGCGGGCCCACTGCGTTTTTTTTTTGCTTTTCTCATTGTTATGCTCTTCCTACAATATTAATGAAGAAGCTAGTCCACAACTTAACGGAAATGTTTGCTGTGTAATTGTTAATAATGATTGCTTTATAACTAAACATTTGGTCGTATATTGTGGCCATTACTCTTACCTACCCAACTTTAATTTAATCAGGCTGTCGTTGAAGTCAAGTTTGCGATATAATGTTATAAACTTTGTGTAAACTTTATTTATATCCTAAATCGGTTTTTCTAACCTCTTGAATTTGCGCACAATTTTTTGAGCTTAAACAAATGAAATATTATTAAGTGTTAAAAAAAATTCTTAAATTTTAAATGAGGTAATGTTTTCTGTTTGCTGGGTATCAAATATTAACACACTTATGAACTCACTTATGCAATGTGGTATAGTCTGTCTGTGTAGTTTAACACAAGCTGTTATGTGCATTTTATAAAATTCTACTTGTCATGAAAGTGCTTCAAGTAAATTCAAAAATGCGTATTTGCATACCCATTTTTATTTTTTCTATTCAGGACTGCAACCTGCTGCTAAAACCATAATACCTTTTATACGAATACAATATATTTCATACTGTTGCTTTAACTGCCTCTCGAGAGTTTTTCTTTTCAAAAGAAAAAAAAAAACATAATGTGGCATAAATTAAGAACATAGAAATATTGTTGCTGGAAAAGGAGAACAAACGCGAAACATGAGCATGCATGCAGCTGCAAAGGACTAAATTCCGCTTCGAAGGGGCTTAAATGTCATTGAAAACTTTTTCTGATGGAATTTTTATTGGTTAGTGGCTTTAAATATTTAACAACCAAGGTTAAAGCATTTTTAAATTAGGATATTTTTTCGACTCCTACTACAATGTTTTGAATTTGTTTTATATTAGTAGCTCAATTTGACCAAGAGTTGGAAGAACCAGGTTCGCTTTGAAACAAATTTGGTGAGCAGTTTCCTTTCATCGTAAAAAGAAGAAAAATATTTTTTCCAAGAAAGTATGCCACATGAAAAGTTATTTTTTTCAATATCTTAAAAACTATTAGAGATAAGAAGGCGATTGATACGTCGTATGTTGGTACTTGTCGCAGGTTAATGAAATTGGCAAAGGAATGAATGACATGTGCAAAATTTTGGGTGAAGTGGGCAAAGCACACTCTCACCAACCATGCAAATTCTGGGCTAAAAAATAGATAAAACCGAAAATTTTGAGCCAATAATGATATGTTTATGAAGAAAAATAATATATGCCAAGTTTTTTTTTTTTTAATTGGATGAAAGAAGCTATAAATATGGTTAAAATGGATTTTAGGTAATTTTTAATATTATTATTTACAATTATAAAGTTATGTTTTCAATCTTTTAAGAATTACTTATATATTATAAATTGACAATACCAACACTTTCACTTACATATGTATACTTTTATATAATTAAACACAATAATTTGAAGTGACAAGCAAAAATCAACAGTATATTCACACATTTTCAAAAAGTTACATATTTCACAGTCTTCCCAGAGATATGTATATCAAATTACCATTTACATCTTCCTGATGATTTTCAATATTAAAATGTTTTATTTCATCATCGTGGATCTTATGTTGTTTTCTGTGTGTATATAATTTTGGTTCTGACTGTAAAATTAAACGCTCTATCAGATCTTTATTCGTATTTAAACGACTTGTTTTTCGATTATGATTGAGACGATTTTTTCGAAAAACTTTGAGTGGCTTCTAGTAGACTAGTATTTTGTCGACAGTAAACGTTAAACAGTATTTTTCGGTTAATTGCACATCAAAATTTGCACAATTTTTTGTTCAATTAACCGGGGAACCAATTAACCGATACCCGTTTAATTGAACAATTCGTTCAATTACAAGAACCCTATTTAATTGAACAATTTGTTCAATTACAGAAATCACGCATAATATGAACTATGTACTAATGAATTAAAAGAAATCGCATATGTGCACTTTAAGTTTTTCAAAATAATTTGTTTTTACCTTAAACGAAAAAAAAATGTACATATATGTGTATAGTAGAGATGCCACCCAGTGTTTTTCACAAATGATGTCAAATATGTATGTGCAAAAATGCCAGATTAGTTTTCAATGCAATTAACCGGGTAAAAGTAAGAGGAAATTTATTTTTGATGACATGAATTTTGAACGAATTAAGCGGGAAAATCAATTAAGCGGGTTCAATTATCCGAGGAAATTCACATGGTGTTCGTATGCAATATTTTTTTTGCCCGATCATGTGGTTCAATTAAGCGTGGAAACCAATTAACCGTAGGGTCAATTAACCGAAAAATACTGTACGTATATCGTTTTGTATTTACCAAGAAAATACAAAAGAAATATGTTATATATATTTTACGTCACGTGGGCTGCCGGCCCACTTGGGTCCTAGAAAGGTCCCGTTGTGATACCCGTATAGGCTGTACATACTTCCCGCCAGTTCCGACCTGAACCAGCCTGATGAACGGATGAAGGAGTCCACCCTGTCCAAACCGCATTCCGACACTTCCGGTAGCACATTTACTGTCAGTCTGCCCAAGTAATGTGCTCAAAATATACAAAAGAAAAGAATGTTTGAAAACTTTCAACGTTAACTTATTTATTACTTGAGAGAGTTTTTAAGATCACAGAGTAATTTTTAATAAGAAAGGAATCGACCTGTGTATTTCTGGATGAGACTTCTATGTTACTTTAAAATCGTCTTGCGGTGTTTCCATTGTTAGTCTTGGCGAAGCCGGTTTTAACTCCATCTGCTATTAAGCCCATTTCTCTTTTAAAACCTTCTTGAATTTTAGATTTCCTTTTATTTAAAATTGTTTTGCATTGGATTTTATATATGTATGTACATATGTACATTCCAAACTTTTAAAGGCAACCTGTATCCTATGTGTAGTATACATTCAAAAGACTTAGTCCAGCTTTGTACGTGGGTAAACCATGTTCCAAGAACTAATCTCTTTTTATTAGATCCCTCCCAAAAACTATTACTGAACTCATTTCATTCGGTTTGGCACCACTTCTAACACAAGAAGAACTGCTTTTAAGTCCGTATGATACTACATTTTTCTTGCATTGTTTAAGGTTTGGAGAACAGTAATGTAATAGTATGTGCAAAGAGTTCAGCTATATTAAGGGTGATTCTATTCTAGACAACTTTTATCATCAATTTTCAAATCACACTATTTGATACTTTTTATGATGACAATATAAAGTAAAATATCTATGTATATTTTATAATAATATATTTTTTTTAGCCGTACGCTTAAATATAAATTTGTTGTGCTCTTCGATGTATTAAGATTCATAGATTTGCCCTAAACAAAAAATTCGTACGTAGTAGCACTTGCTCGAAACAGTTGTTATTGGCAGATTCTGATTATATTTTTATTTTGTATATTCAACTGCAAATATTTCGCAATCAGCGATATAAAAAAAATTAAGTAATTGTTTTTAGCTCAGCAAAATTATTGATTTTAAAAATCTATTGATAAAATATTGCACCCGTTATGCAAAACGTATATAAATCTATTTTTTTCATAGAATTTAAATGCGAATGTTTTGAAATTTTGTGAAAATAAGAAAAAATCAAATGCAAATAGAAATCTGGTAAGTGTTGAATTTAACGGTAGTTCAAAATGGTTGCACCCCTCATCATAATGTTTGCATTACGGGTGCAACAGAAATGTCTTTTAGAATTATCGTATATTTGGTCATATTCCATACATTCATTATCAGTTTGCAATTGATCAAATAGACAAATATGGAGACTGCTCAACAAAAGTGTAGGCGGAAGTGTAAACAAAATCCTGAAGAATATGCAGCCCATTTAAAAAGGGAAAGAGCTCGTGACCTCAAACGGAGAGCAGCCATGAAAATGAAAATGGAGTTGGATGAAGATTTCAAAAAATCAGAAAGAAAAAAGTCTAAGGAAAGAATGCAGGCACCCAGAAATCGGCGAAAAGAAAAAGAGATTGTAAGCGCGAGCACTGGTTACAAGAGTTGCCGCATATTGGGCAAGGCAGTGGCAAAAGTGAAACGTAACCTGCCTGCTGCTGAGTTCTAAATTGCTGTAGCTTCTGAAATTGTTTCGGTTAACGTAAAGCCTTGGAAACTCACGACAGAGTTAAAACAACGGATTTCTGCTTTCTATAACCGGGATGATATTAGTAGACAAATGCCTGGAATGAAGGATGTAAAATCCTTTAAGTCAAATGTGGAAACAAAGGAGCAAATACAGAAGAGAACGATGATTATGAGCATCGGTGAAGCCTATGAAATTTTTAAAATGTTATACGCCGAAACATCTATGAATATGTATGAGTCTTTTTTATAAAGAGAGGCCTGCGTATATTTGGCCTGTAAGCCATACTCCTCATAATGTTTGTGTATGTATAACACACTCAAACTTTATTGCGCTTCTTGATGTTATTTCAAAGAATTCTGATTTTCCACAATCGCATAGAGAGTTTCTTAAAAAAATATCGTTCAACACTAATAACGAAGATTGCATGTCAAACAATTGTGAAGAGTGCAAAGAATCGAATATTTGGGATATTGTCCTAGACTCAAAACCCATTGTCCGTTGGATAATAAATAACAATATTTTGAATAATTATCTCAAAATGAAGGAAAAACTTGTTATTTTCAGAACCTATTTTAGACGCGTTGCACCCGTCATTATTTCATGTTGCACCCGTCCTGGCTTAAAGAGCAAATTTCTTATTAGTGGATCACATTTCTCTACGATGTCTGATTCGATAATCATCGTCTGATATCTCATCTTTCAAAATAAAAAACAATAATACAACAAAAGTTTAAAAATTAACAGAGTTTTGTGTTTTTGTAGTATAATCTTATGAAAGTTGGCCAATTTGGTTGCACCCGTCATGTACTTTAAGGCTCTCTTGTGGCTATTTGATCGTTTTATATAAATTCTTGTTAATAGATAACAAAAGTATGCAAAAAGAAAGAAATGCGGTCGGGGGACCCCCGTTAGGAACGAAGTTCCTTACGTTTTTTTTTTATCTTTGAATGTAATACAAGGTGAAATCTGTATGTTTTATTTTGTGTTGGTTTTGAAATTTTCAAATTTTATGATTCTTTAAATTTTTGGAACGTTTTCCAACTAATTAATATTTATTGGTAGGTGTCTCCGCTGCTATCAGTGGAGACACCGCCCATCATATACAATTGCTTGTCGACAGTACACCAATACATATAAACAGCTCGCACGCTTTCGTGACGATTTCTACTAATTTCCACTACCAGCAAGCCGCGTTAAGGAACTTCGTTCCAAAAATGTTACCCAGCCTAGAAGTAAGTCAATTAAAAATGTGTTTCTTTCTACTAGTAAAAGACGTTTAAAGCGTCTAAATGTTGCACCCGTCAGAATAGAATCGCCCTTAAGATAAATGCAAAACTGTCAACATTTTTGTTGAAGCTATCAATTAAAAAAAGTCAGGTTATGTAAAAACAAAAAAAAAAAATTTTATTTTTTAACTTAAAATTGACAATTCAAACTTGAATGTTGCTGTGTCAGCGGTTTATGGACCATTTTTGCGATTTAACCCTTCTTTGTTTTGAAAATGTTTTTTTCCTAGCGCTTTCTTGAAAATAAAACGAATACACCAGATGTCAGATTTGTTTACGTGTTGTATATTTGGTTCTTTCCACCATTATATACATATATGAATTATATACATATATAAATATATATGTATATATATATATATGTATACATATATATATATATATATATACATATATATATATATATATATATATATATATATATATATATATATATATGTATATATATATATATATATGTATATATATATACATACATATATATATATATATATATATATATATATATATATATATATATATATATATATATATATATATATATATATATATATATATATATATATATATATATATATATATATATATATATATATATATATATATATATATATATATATATATATATATATATATATATATATATATATATATATATATATATATATATATATATATATATATATGTATATATACATAGATACGTTTGTAATTTCCTAACATAAAAATAGTCCATTGATTTTGTTTTTAAAATAATTTTGAATAGATATTTTTTCATAAAAAAGTTAGTTCCGTTTTTCAATATTGTGTAACACACACATAAAACTTTTTAATAAAGACTCCTGTTATTTATAAGACCGCTGCACAATTATTTAAATAACCATTGAAAAAACTGGTATTGTTCAATTTTGTGGAAACAATTTTGAAATTTGGAAATTCCGTGTGGAGAAGCATTTGGCTGTCGCAGGAGTTTTGGAGGTTTCCACTTTACCTCGGACCACATTTACAGATGAAGCAAATTTTAAGAAATTCGATACAAAAGCCCAAGATCTAATAACCAGTTTAGTGAGTGATGACTATTTGGAGTACATCAGGGACAAAGCAACTGCTAAGGAAATGTGGGACAATTTAAATGCAGTGTTTTCATGTAAGTCCACACAGAATCAAAGGATTGTTCGCAAGGAGCTGGCAAATTTAAGATTTAAAGAAAATGAAAGTCTAAGCCAACATTTTCTTCATTTGGACTCGTTGATTCGACAATTGAAAGCTGCTGGAGCTAAGCCAGAGGAGGCAGACTTGGTGTACCAATTGTTTTTGACGCTACCAGAGTCATTCGATCCAATTGTGACTGCTTTAGAAAATCTGAAAACAAAAGAACTAACATTGGCTGTTGTTAAGCCGAGGTTGTTAGCAGAAGAATCTGAAAGGAAAAACAGAACTGAAGACGAAAACATTCAAAAGGCGACCGCATTTCAATTCAAAGAGAAAATCCATACGAAGTTTAATGGGAAATGCCACAAGTGTGGACACATGAAAAAATATTGCAGATGCAAAGAAGCAAGAGTTGCTCAATGTCTTGTATTAACAAGAGGTGTAAGTTTTATGGCAAATGCGAATACTGAGAATTGCTCATACTTATCTGAGGCTTTGGATTCTGGTGCAATAGACCATTTGGTTAATAAAAAGATCGTTTTCAAGAATCTGAGAAAATTGGAAGAGCCACAGTTTATAAGTATTGCAAAAGATTCTGAGAAAACTGAGGTACATATGATTGGCGAAATCGAAGTTTTAACTGAAAGCGGTGTCAACGTCAACTTAAAAAATGTGCTGTATAGCTCCGAATTCCGAGAGAACTTATTATCGGTAAGCAAGATAGTAGAAGCTGGGCTGAGAGTAGACTTTCAAAGAAGTTGTGCGAGCATTAAGCAAAGAGGTGAAACTATAATGAAAGCTAACCGTTGTGGAAATTTGTTTGTAGTTAAATTAAAATGCAAACGTACTTCATTGGCGAGTTTAAGTAAAATTGAAGAAGGTGAAATATGGCACAAACGTATGGGTCATATCAGTAATCAAGGGTGGAATGAATTGATCAATAACAAAATAGTTTGTGGTTTACCGAAGGTATGTCAAGTTGATTTTTGTGAAATTTGTGTGCAAAGTAAACATTGTCGAGAACCATTTGGTGGAACTCGAAGAAAGTCAACTAGACCACTCGAGCATATCCATTCCGATGTCTGTGGTCCAATAAATAAGGTTTTTAAATAAAGTTTTATTTATTTTAAAGAGTGTTTTCAGTTAATTTTACGGACAAAGTTGTCTGAGTGCGACTGCATCCGAATTTGGTAAATTTTTTTATATTGTGATCTAGATTCTGCTTGGCAAAAAGGGATGCTTTCTGTTAGCGAGAGGTGTTGTGAACCATAATCGGGGGGTAAGTCACAAATTTAAAAGTAGTGAATGATGTACAAATGTAAAATTTTATTACTGTGTAGTTTTCAGATTGCTATGCTTATTCTGTAAGGTACTGAGTAAAGCTTTTATAACTAAAATACAAATATTTGAGCTATTAAAGTAAACATACATACAGTATTTATTGGATATAAGAAACTTGAAAAATCCACGAAAAAAGTTTCTTATAAGCGTTTCTTTCTTATATACAATTATTTTATATAAGAAACTTATTTCTTATATAAGTAGCTATGGCCATAAGGCATTTGTTTCTTATATGAATAAACGAGCTTTTTTACCTTTTTATGTATATACGTAGATGTACATATGTATGTAAATAGAAAAATAAAACAAATCAAATTTTATTTTATTAACCCCTTTAGTAAATCGATATAAAAAACTAGGCAACTTCAATTTGAAAAAAAAATTATATATAGTAAATACATGTACATACATAATTCATTTTGTACTATTTATTTATTTATTACGAGGCAAGAAACAAAAACTTCTCGTGAGCACTAAAAGTAAAAAAAAACGTTGTTGTTGTTGTAAAACTGTCAGAAAACAGAGTTGTCCATGCAAACTACATAAATTCAGTGTTGCCCTTGAAAGTTTCTTATATAAATTCTTTTTCTATACATTTTGTGGTTTTGGTGTTCCAGAAAAATGTTCTTTTATCAGTTTTTTTCTTATAAGCGTTTTTCTTATATGAAACTTTTTTTGTTAGAAAAATCACTAAAAAGATATGGTGTTTTTGCAAATGTTTCTTATAAGCGTATTGTTCTTATATGAGATGTTCTTATATCCGATAAATACTGTATATAGAAACTGAATTTTTATGTTACATTTAAATTGTATGTATATTAAGTGGGCTGAATTTATTCATTTCATGCATTTTTAGTCAATTTAATATTATGCATAACAGTTCATTTGACTCGTCGTGGATCATCTCTTTGGTATTTTGCAAAATCTAAGAAAATTTCCTCTAATGTTGTCTGCGATATTGAATAATCTTCTATATTTAATTCGTTACGATTGCGTTCTATAAGACCAAATATTTTCGACCATTTAATACTTGACAAGGGAATGTAGAACGTGAGAATACCTTGGTATTCCTCTCTGCAAGAGAAAAAAAATGAATTAAAAGCAATGTTAAAGGAATAATTATTTGAATTTTCCGAACACTTACTGCAGAATCGCTTGGGGAAATTCTGTTTCCACAAATTCCTTAAGATTTTGTATATCTTGTTGCAGGATTTGAACTGGACTAGGTTCATTCTCATCTAAAATAAAGGAGCTAGAATAGAAGTATTTTGAAACGTTACCAAATTTTTATTATAAGTAATCTGTACACTAAAAAAAAAAATTCAATCCGTTTGTACTTGTGTCAATCCCAAACGGTGTCAGCAGTTCGGTACGTACGGATCTTCTTAAATCAAAAACGTTGTGCTTATTTTAAGTACGGATTTTTCTAGAGCAAGATAATTAATTTTAGCCATATCCAATCCTGGTTTCTGATTGAATACAGGTCGAATGTGTGTTGAGAAACAAGAGCGTCGTTCTTGATTTAATAAGATTGGTACTCACCAAACTTTTGGCAGCATTTCGGAAAGGTTTGAATGCGGAAGAATTGAATTTGTTTTGGGTGCGATGACTGATTATGCACTTGTTTCGATGATTCTGAAGCCTATTTAATCCCGAATTCGTACCTGAAATATTTCACTCTACTTCCTCAATGTAATAATAATTTATAAACTATTTTGTCTCTTTGCCGATTTGAATCTGGAAATTAACAACAGTCAGTCCAGTCCTCCAGTCTACCAATTCAGCCATCGCTCAGTGGGGCCAAACAAGAAAAAAAAGAGTAATAAATCTGTATATTTGAAACGCTGGTCTAGCACTGGTCTTGAAACAGTGCTCTTCAACGCTTTCGCGCCCATTAGCCAACCTTTTTAGCACATTATACCATGTTGGTGAGTTTCCAATGTGTTGAAAGGTTGCTAATGTAACACCAATCCCCAAATGGGGTGAGGCAACAAACCCCGAAAATTACCGCCCAATCGCAATTTGCTCTGCACTATCCAAGGCTATGGAAAGTATGGTTAACTATCACCTTGTGAGGTATCTGGAGTCACATAATTTGCTTTGCGACCGACAGTATGGTTTCCGTAGGGGTCGCTCTACAGGTGACCTGTTGGCATACCTTTCTGAAAAATGGTGTTATTCTGTCCACCATTTTGGTGAAAGTAAGGTGATGGCTCTAGATATCTCTAAATCATTTGACAGAGTGTGGCATGGTTCATTACTGTCGAAACTTATTGCTTTTAGCGTCGGTAATGACTTCTCTCCATTCATATCAAGCTTCCTCAGAGACCGCACTATACATGTTGTGATAGATGGGGCCTCTTCTAATGAGTTCAAGTTGAATTCGGGGTACCACCAGGTTCCGTACTTTCTCCTGCACTATTTCTTATATTTCTCAACGATCTTCTCTGTCAAACTTCAAACCCTATCAATTATTTTGCAGACGACAGCAGCATTTGTCATTCGTATTCATTTAATCATAGACCCAGTATATCGCAGGTCATTGTCAAGAGGCAGACCATGAGTGATACACTCAACGACGATCTGCGTATAATTTCCGAATGGGGTCGTAAAAATAGGATCAATTTCAATGTTCGTAAGACCCAGTGTTGTCTCTTAACACATAGACGAACGCCCATATATGCTGCCTCATCTGTACCTATAGATGGTAAAAACATTGAGGAGTCGGAAGCTCTTAATGTTCTTGGTATGAATATTCAATGCGATGTCCGCTGGACTGAGCATATTTTTAATGTCGCAAAAGAAGCATTTAAGTGCCTTGGTTTTTTGAAACGGTGCAAGACATACTTCACTCCATCCGATCTCCTCACTATTTATACCACCTACGAGCCCTAACCACTATTAATTCGTACATAAAATATTTGTTTACTGTCTAACATTAAATACCAGAAAACAAATTAAATTAAGTTAACTCTACTTACAGGCTTGTACTTTTCTGAATGGTTGATTTGTTTCCTTTAAATTTATTTATAAAGATAATTTAATATTGTACGAAAATATTAATAAAATGCATAAACTAAAAAAATCATTATTGTTCACTGAAATTAATTTGACCACTATTAATTCGTACAGTGTATAAACTAGGCTCAAGATGACAAAAAAGATCAAAATGTAAACAAAAATTGATAATATACCGTTACAAAAAGAGGAAAATAATGCAAGGGAGCAAAAAAGAGAATTTTTTTACTTTCTTTTATTTTAATTTTTATTATTTCTGAAAAATGGCACGCGGTAAGCCTATTTGTGAAGAAATTCGAATTTTAATCATTGAAAAATTCAAATCGGGAAAGACATATGGGCAAATATCGACTGATCTTAAAATCCCAAGATCAACAATACAAAGCATTGTTAAAAAATACGAAATAAGTGGAAACTACTGCAATGAAGTTTCAAAAAGAGGCCGGACCTCAAAAATAACACTTCGAGATAAAAGAGCTTTAGCAAATATTATTAAGCAAAACCGTCGAAGCACTGTTCGTGACATAGCTTCGAAATGGTCTGATGCTATTGGAAAGCCAGCAAATGAAAAGTATAGGGTACAATTTTTACAAAGTAAGTTAAAAATTTACTCGGTATGTCGAAATCAGTTTAGAATATTATAAACTTTTTTAGGCTAAGGAAAAGCCATTGCTTACCGCATTTCAAAAGAAAAAACGTATGTTATGGTGTAAACAGAGACGTTCTTGGGTACAAAGGCAATGGGATAGCATTATTTTTAGTGACGAATCGAAGTTTGATGTTTGTGTTGGTGATGCTAGAAAAAGGGTGATTCGTAAAAGCACAGAGGCTTACAATAAAGACTGCTTGAAACGCACAGTTAAGTTTCCAGCTAGCCTCATGGTATGGGGATGTATGTCCTCAAAGGGTGTCGGAAAGCTTCACTTCATTGATGGAACCGTAAATGCAGAAAAATACGTAAAAATATTAGAGGAAAATCTGATACCGTCGGTACCAAAGTTAGCCGACTGCGGTGAATATATTTTTCAACAAGATGGTGCATCATCCCATACAGCTAAAAAAACTAAAGAATGGCTACAAGGAAACGGTATAGAGGTTCTTGATTGGCCATCATCTAGTCCAGACCTCAATCCAATAGAAAATCTGTGGGCTCTTATGAAAAGAAAGCTTCGCAATGATCCTCAACGGACTCTTGACGGGTTAAGATCCAAAATTCAAGAAATCTGGGACTCAATAACCCCTGAAGATTGTCAAAAATTAATAAGTACCATGTCAAGGCGAGTCGACTCCGTTTTAAAAAACAAGGGAGATGTAACACAGTTCTAAGTAAGAAAATATGTGACTGTATGAATTAATAGTGGTCAATTTATTTTAGTTGAAAATAATGGACTTTCGTTTTAGTTTATATTTTTAAAAGAATTTTTTTTTAATAACTTACTTTCTCAATTTATATTTAAATACATAAAATTGTCTTTAAGAAATAATATTTACTTTCTGGTGTAGTCAGTATAATTAGGAAAATATTCCTATTTTAATATCACATTGTAACAAAATGGTCAGTGTACGAATTAATAGTGGTTAGGGCTCGTATATCCAACCGAAAATGGAATACAACTCTCATGTTTGGGCGGGTGCCTTAAAGTCTATTTTGGGGCTTCTCGACCGTGTACAGGAGAGGGCGAAGAAGCTTATCAGTGACAGTAGGGTATCCAGCTCACTGCTGCATCGTCGCAGTGTAGGGTGTGTTACACTGTTCTATCGCTATTATAACGGATTTTGCTCAAACGAGATCAGGGATCTTGTTCCCGAAACTCGCATATTTTTACGCAACACACGTAGCCGATTGGCCAGTGAACTGCACAACGCATTACAGAGAGAATTCGTTTTTTAGCCACACGGTTCGTCTATGGAAAAATTGCCTGCAGACATATTCCCCACCAGCTACAATGTAAATAAGTTCAAATCAAATGTGCACAAACACTACTCCCTCTTCCCTCCTCCACAAAACCTATTTTCCTAGTTCCGGTACGATGCGCATGCATACTAGTCCCCTGAGTACTGGTCCAAGATCATAAAATAGTGATCGTAAAATAGTGTATGAAAGAATCATAGAGGAGCAAGCAGTCTTTAAGAATAATGAAATTTGAGCCACCCTGTTGTACTACACGTCGGCCTACATGGTTGCAAATTCGTCCAATGCTGGTTGCAGCGTGAATTCTTTTTTTTTTAGCTTAAAATAAATAATATAAGATATTGGTATAATTAATTGCAAAAATGTGTAAAGCAATGTTTTTTTTCTAGGGAACAATTCTTTCTCCTTCTGTTATATCAGTTTGTGTTCTAGTTTCTATGTATTATCCTTTTTTATATGTATGTAGATGTATCTCATCGTAGTACTGGCTCACTTTGTTCTTCATGGTTCGATCATTACGTTCTCAAATAGACACTACATATTTGGGATAACAACACTGTGCTAGTTGAAAAAACCGATAGAAGGGGCACCCAGTGACTAAACCTAATTCGGGTGCGCTGAAATCAGTAGTGCTAAACGTTTTCTAGGTTAGCACTTGTTTTTGAGATATACCGTTTTTTCGAAAATGGAGGAGGTAGGACAACATATATTCTTTTAACTCAAAAATGATTTAAAATCTTGGAAAGAACACAAAAACCGAAATTCGACAATAAAATTATCTTTCAATAGCTGTAAAAATATGAGTGTAAAAGTTTACAAAATACAAATTTTTTTTGATGAAAAAAAAATAAATTTTTTGCAAAAGTTCGAAATTTTTTGTTTTTTAAAACAGCATAAAAAATCTAAAAATTAAGTTGTGCTGATGAATTTTCATACATTTATAACAAATAAAGTTTCAAACAAAAGAAGCTAAATAACTAAAATCGGTGCACAACTTTGGAAGTTATTCAAAAAAAAATCAAAAATTACAGTTTTAAACGGTCACCAGACGAAGCCTCAAAAGATTGAAAAAAAAATTTTTTTTATTAAATGAAAGTAGTTTGGAAGAAACGTTTTGTTTGCTTATCAAAATAAAGCAATTTTAACTGCCGGAAGTAAAAAACAACTTACATATCGATACCCAGATTTAGATTTTTTATGCTGTTTTAAAGAACAAAAAATTTCGAACTTTTGCAAAAAAAAATTAAATAATTTTTATTTTCTAAGCTACTAAGCCGATTAAAAAGACTTTTACAGTTGTTGAAAGGTAATTTTGTTGCGGAATTTCGGTTTTTGTATTTTTTCTAAGATTTTAAATCGTTTTTAAGTTAAGGGAATATATGCATATAGGTTTGGTCTCTGTGTGCCCCGTCTGTCGGAAAAAAAAGTTTCAAATTCATATCCACGCTGTGGATAATATTGTACTGATAATAAAAGCCCACATCAGTTGAAAGCAAAAATGATATGGCAATATTTATAAAAGAATATGATATGGCATGGGAAACAAATCATTTGGAAAAGTATTTAATGCAAATTAAAACCGTAATTATTCATATATTGTGTAACTCTAATGTAACTTTCTAAGGATTTTTCACCATAAAAATTCCGTTCATAGGTCTAAGCACCAGTTGATTATAAAGTATGGAAGTTTAGGCTGCTAAGTAAAATTAATAGCGGTTTTCACACTTCGTATTATATTTAAATTACTTTTGAATATAATACTGTTTTAAGCTTCTAAGTGTGAGCGACATTTTGTTGTATCATGGTATTGTAAAAAAGTTGAAACAGCTGACTTTTGTTTAGATATTTTACCGACAAAAGTACACAAAAGAATTTTTCAATTGGCGTTTCGTAAAATATTAAAAGAAATATAACCTAAAAAAAAGATGCTTAAGGAAACAGTGAAAGAAAAAATTCTTAACTATTTGGTTCAAAATGCCATTGATCAAATCGAAGTTAATGAAATGATGAAGTGCAAAGGTACATATACATATTTATTTATTAACAAAAAGTAAATGTATGCACAACCAATCTCTCAGTATCGATAACGTTATTTTAGTCGCATCGTATCGTCCCAGAATGTTTGGTTCAGTTCCGAAGTCAATGAAGTGGTCCTTATATATTTTAACTGGACTAGATGACAACAGATTTTTACAAATACTACGAGTGAGCAGATCTCAATTCCATTCACCTTTTGGGGTCTTTTCCATTGCAAATTTAAGAAATGTTTACAATTCACTTTATTATATGCAAGCAAAAAACAATGTGGCGACAAATCTGTCAGCTGTTTCATACTTGTAAATAAATCCACTTACTACAGTTAGTAAATCTAGTGTTTTTGGCATTGCAGAGGTTTCAATTTCGTAAATTAAAAATTTATGAGATTTGTTGTTGCCGAGTTTTAAATTTATCACGATTTATTAAATTTAAAATATCTCCAAGATCTACAAAAGTACTTTAATACGAAGCGCGAAAACCGCAAATATTTCGTTTGAAAAACGATAATGAAACTAAATGAACTAGTTATGACATGTCGGAGTTTACTTACATATGTGAATAAAAATATATGTACATGTGATGAGAGTCTTCGAAAACAATATTGCTCTTCAAAACATTTATCTAACTTACTTCCTTAATGTGGTTTGTTCCATATTTCGTTTCGCTTTAATCTTTAATATGAGACCTTTAGAGAATTTGTTCTTTAAATGTTGCGTAGAGCCAATACATTTAAATTCGCCATTTACCATAATGGCCAGACGTGTACACAACGCTTCACACTCCTCCATACTGTGTGATGTTAGAACTATTGATTTTCCTGTGTTACGTATACGACAAACCATATTCCATAGCTGACGTCTGGCGGCTGGATCCATACCTGTTGTGGGCTCATCTAAATATATCACAGATGGACTGCCAATAACCGCAATGGCAGCACTTAGTTTACGTTTATTGCCACCACTATATGCTCTTGTTTCCTTATCCAAATGTTTCGTAAAATCAAAGGATCTGGCCAGTTCTTCGGAAATTTGATTGATGTTTTCTTTACGAATGCCTCTAAGCAAGGAAAAGATTTTTAAAGTTTCACGACCCGTCAAATAATCTAACAGAGCATCGAATTGAGGACAATAACCGATTTCTTTGTATATCTCATTCATATCGGAGGCCAGATTAAGACCCTTGACATAGGCGCTGCCAAAGGTAATGGGCTCATCGCCAGTTATCATTTTGAAGGTGGATGTTTTACCGGCTCCATTTACACCCAAAAGACCAAAACATTCGGTACTTTAAAGAAAGATTCAAAACAGATGGTTCCAAATCAAAACACAAGAAGTACTTACGGTTTCACGCACAACGACACCTGATTTACAGCCAAAAATTTACCATAGTATTTAGTTACGCGATCTAAAACTAAATTTGTATTTGTCAGCTCCAATGGAGACATTGCCGAAATTATCTGCTTCTCTCGATCTACGTCATCATCGAAATAACCATCCTCTGGTGGAGGAGGAGGTTTGCTATAGTAACATGGAGAAAGAACGCTTTTATCACATTCATTGTATTCAGTTTCTGATTTACTTACAACGTTTTTTGTTGTATTTTGTAAATTAATTCACTTATGATACTGTATTCCCGTATGATAAGAATTGAGAAAAACACAACAGCTGTAAAAACTAAATAAATAGTTTCAGGTAAAATTCCAGGTTCCTCCCAGGCAAAGTACGGGACAGTAGCTGAAAGAAAGTTTATTTATTATTTATTTATTATTATTATAATATGTCAATAGAATAATAATCCTTACATACATTTTAAAGAAAAAAAAAAAAAAATATGTTAACAATAAAACTGAGTATAAAACGGAAAAACAAAATAAAAGAATAATAACACTGTGCTTGAATTTGGAACTTTTTTTTGCCGACAAACGGGGCACCCAGTGACTAAACCTAATTCGGGTACGCTGAATTCAGTGGTGCTATCCGTTTTACTAGGTTAGCTCGCATTTTCGAGATTTACCGTTATTTTAAAAATGGAGGAGGTTGCACTACATGTATTGAACTAACTAAAAAAAAATTTCGTTTATTGAACTTTAGTAAAAACCGAAATTCTGCAATAAAATAACCTTTAATCTGATATATAATTCATTAAGAAAAATTTTTTTTTGAAAAAAAAAATATTTTTTGCAAATTCTTGAAATTTTGTGATTTTTAAAACTGCATAAAAAAATTAAAAATTAAGCTATGCCAACAAATTTTCCCGTGTATATGAAAAATTATGTTTGAAACAAAACGAGCTTTTGATTTTATTCACAAAAGATGAAAAATTGTAGTTTCAACCTGTTACCAGACGAAGCCTCAAAAATCGAAAAAAAGAATGTTTTCTTGTTAATTAAAGTACATTTCTGCATGTTCATATAAAAAGTTTTTTGTAATTATCTAACATTAAGATGTGTTAAAAAAGTGTTATGAAACCTTTTTGCATAATTTGTACTTCGCTTGAAGAGCACCTAGTGTTCATTGGAACACTAAATGGAAAGGCGTCTCTGTTTTTCTTCCATTTATTAAAATGGTAAATACAAGTTGTACACACTATTGAGGGTATCTAATTCTTACCACATATCATATTTAAAGAAAAATATGATTCATATAAGTTAATTATTTCTACAATGATTTTACGCCGACTTGGCATAATTGTGTATTTCCCACACACATAGCAAAAGTAATTAAACTTGTTGCAGAATTCCATCTAGATATTTTAATATATATAACTGAATATATTGACAAGAATTTCAAAGACTTCAAATTTAATACCGACTTTTTCAGACTTATTGCCGAGCAAGCAAGAGCTGAAGATTCGCACTGTGCATGCAAATCAAAAAACGCGCCCTTTTATATGAAAAATTCCCAAATTTTCTTAAAGAAATTGAAAATTGCGTCCTCTCATACCTACATTAAGACGTAAGCAAATGAAAATTCCCGACCTTTAATACCTACATTTTTCTTAAGCAAATAGTCTACCAGAACTTGGGATGCCAATCGAAATATCCCGAAATGCAGGGATTTTTCGGGATTTTGAAATTATATATTACAAAATATATTATACAAACATTTTCTTCAAGTGCACCGCTTGTAATTTTAATGAGTATCTGAAACACCGTGTTAATAAGCCAATTACTGGAACAAAAAATTAGCTACTTTTTACGTCATTTGATTTGAGGGAATAATTTAAGGTGCTCTTCAAGCGAAGTACAAATTATGCAAAAAGGTTTCATAACACTTTTTTAACACATCTTAATGTTAGATAATTACAAAAAACTTTTTATATGAACATGCAGAAATGTACTTTAATTAACAAGAAAACATTTTTTTTCGATTTTTGAGGCTTCGTCTGGTAACAGGTTGAAACTACAATTTTTCATCTTTTGTGAATAAAATCAAAAGTTGCATACAGATTTTGGTCATTTAAAGCTCGTTTTGTTTCAAACATAATTTTTTATATACACGAGAAAATTTGTTGGCATAGCTTAATTTTTCAATTTTTTATGCAGTTTTAAAGATCACAAAATTTCAAGAATTTGCAAAAAATAATTTTTTTTTTCAAAAAAAAAAAATTGTTTTTAATGAATTATATATCAGATTAAATGTTTATTTATTGCGGGATTTCGGTTTTTTACTAAAGTTCAATAAACGAAAATTTTTTTTAGTTAGTTCAATACATGTAGTGCAACCTCCTCCATTTTTAAAATAACGGTAAATCTCGAAAATGCGAGCTAACCTAGAAAAACGGATAGCACCACTGAATTCAGCGTACCCGAATTATGTTTAGTCACTGGGTGCCTCGTTTGTCGGTTTTTTCAACTAGCACAGTGTAATTATGAATTTAAATAAATCAGTAAATTGTTCTTAATGACGTTTGTGTTAGAAGAATAATCGATAAACTTAAAAAATTTGTTGAATTCATTACACATCCTTCTCAGCGGCTCCGCATTACCATAGTTAGCTCTACAGAATTGAACAGATAACGGGACTAAATAACGTGAAGCGCGTTGAGGTACATTGAAAGTTATATCGTTGATTAAAAAACCAGAGCATACGTCACCATTTATTATGTTGCAAATAATAGATATGTTCTACACCAGTGGTGCCCAAAATCTTCTTATGGAAGCGTAAACACCAATACGTATACACTTTATTGACGCATACAAAGAAAAACAGAAATATTTCATTAGGTACACTGGGAAAAAAATTAAATTTCATTTTCACAATATGTATGTACTGTATTAAAATGCCTTTCCAAATCATATTTACTAATCGTCTTGATTATTTGAAAGCAAATCATACATTGTGCTCGTTTTTCAAAATTTTTAGCGAACAAAAGTCGGTTTCCCACGTGGGATTCATTCTACAAAATAAACTGTACAGTTGAAACTAATAACACAAAATTATTTCTTCAAGTGTTTCATACTCACGAAATCATAAAAAAAAAAAAACAAAATCATGAAAACAAAAAAACAAAAAACAACAAAATTCACGCTTGGCACAAATGTGTGCCAACAAAGCCTGCGTTCTTATTGCTGTGCATATGAAAGTGTTGTTGCTTTGAACTTGGGATATGTGTGTATGTGTGTATTTCATGCAAAGAGTTGTGTATACATATTAGAATGCTCAGCCAATTCTCCGCGGTTTTACAAAAACAAAAGCGTCCAAGCGTATAGGCCGCGGGCATCCCTGTTCTACACAGATCTACGGCTTTTTAACGTGGGGAGCTTGATGAGGGAAAGTTGAGCAGAGTATAGGTAGAGATTTATTGGCTCAAAGTTTAGCGAGCGGAGGAAGAAAATCAAGAACTGTTTGCAATGAATCGATAGCATCAGAGTGCTTTTTATAAAGTAGATCCCATATACTAGTGATGTATAGAGATTTTTCGTAACATACGAATCATTAAATTCTTTAGCCCAGCGCTTTACAAATCCAAGAATACCTCTCGCCTTATTTACCATCATTGTGACATGAGAGATAAAGTTAAGTTTTGAGTCAAGCAGAATTCCCCGGTCTAAGAAACTGTCAACAGTCTCCAACTGATGGTTTTCCAAAATGATGGTGTGCATTAACGGTAAGAAAATAAATAATTTAATTTTACCTACTAGGTATTTACTTATGCCGTTTTCATTTTTGGACAAAATTACGCATGTACTTTTTTTTCCTAAAATGCCGGTTTTAAGATTTTAGTGAAAAAATACCAAATGAAAATGTCACCACAATAACCATAAATAATTAAAAATTTTAACAAAACAATGCCTTTCAGAGTTTTGGTTGCCATACAAAATTAAAAATGTTGCCCTTTTCTTTAGAAACGAAAACGTCATTGGATTGTGGTTACCAGTGTGCATTGTTTTTTTGTTTTTTTTTTAGAATAAACAAGTTTTCTATTGGAGTTTTTACTTTTCTGCAATGTTGTGAGTTGTCTACAACAATATCAACATGGAACAACAACATCTGAAAATTCGATCGGTGAACGAACTGTTATTGGCACAACAAATTCATAATTGCTTAACACTGAAAATTAAGCAATCGGTCAATATTCTGAAACTAAAATTAATAATTAATTTGGCCACCTGCACAATTGCTGAACGCTGCAAAATAGGCAATTGTGCAAAACCCAGAAGTAAAATAAGAATTGGGTCACACGCGCTTCAAAATAATGGTGACAACAAAAGCTGACGGTGCGGAAGTTAAAAGAAACAAACAACAAGAAATTAATTATTGGTTTTGATATTAGATTAATGTTATTGTAATTTAGACATAATGTTATTGTAATTTAATTTTAGTATATAAGCTAGTATAACTGAAAATAAAAGCAGAGAATGAGTTTAGAATTAAAGTTACAAACAAGGTAGTCTTTTATTTCTGACAATTCTCCCCTAGGAAATCACTGCGGCATTTTTGCCTTTTCCTAGTACGGTCGTTACTGCGGCACTAGTTGCCTCGACCACTATCCTGCGATCTCCACGGAGCTCTCCAGGATATTAGCTAAAAATAATTAATTTAATCTTTAAGGGTTATTCCTGCAGCAATAAGAGGCTGTAGGAATATAGCCCATAACAATTGGCGCAGCCGGTTTTCGCAACAAAGGTTTTTCAATAGGAAAACAAACTCCTGGTTGAAGATCCTTAGCGGTAAAAACCTACACTTTAAAGTAGAATTCCCCTCAGGATAATTGAAAAAAAAAAAATTTTTTTTTCTGTATATTTTATTAAAAAAAAAAAAAAATTTTTTTTTTTTGTCACAAAATGAATTAAAACTTTGTTTAACGAAAGAATTTATGCTCGTATTAAAGAAAAAAAAAAATTTTTTTTTAAGTTCACATTAAGAACGTTTTGGATGGAAAATTTGAGTAAACATATAGTTTTTGTTTGAATAAACCCTTTTATGTCTAGCCTTATCTTGAAAAATTTTGGTATTTGCCTTTAAATTAAAAATCAATTATTCTTTATTTAATCAAAAATTGTTTTTTCTTTATGCATATTGTAACAATGCTTTGTCATATTAATTGAGCAAAGAGCGAAGTCTATACATGTATATGTATGTATGTATAAAGATCTATTTAATTTTGCGGGTTCTATTGTCGAAAATTGTTTTTCTTTTCAAAAGGGATTTTTTTGGATTAATTTAATAAATTACAAAATCTTACAATTTGATTTCGGGAAAAATTTTAAAGTGAAATTAACTAGATGGAATATTTTGGAAGTTATAATATGCATAATAATTCGCATTTTTGTTTTTCCTTTTTAGACATACTGTATATAGGTGTAAATCTCTAGATAGAAAATGATATTAACCAGGACTCACAGGGTAAGCATAATTTCATAAATGGCTAGTCCAACAGAACAAACAGATGAACTACTTGCAAAAATAACTGACTTCAACTATAGGGTAGACAGTTTATTAGTTCTTGCATGGACGGAACTTAGGCATGTAAATTCTGAGAAAGATTTTTTAGAAAAACATAGGGATATTATAAAAATTCAAAAATTAAGCAAGCTAGAAGAAGTAGGTTATGTTTTACATTTGACAGGGGAACTTAATCAGGATAAATCAGTAGAATTGACAGATAGAGTAGAGGAATTAAATAAAACAAAATCATTTTTAGAGGGACACAATAAGAAACTTCGTGAGCAATTAAAGTACACAGACAATTTGCTAGAGGAAGCAGTGGAAGAAAATAGAGCACTAGTAGAGCAGCTAAAACAAAAAACCCTTAGTGAAAAAGAACTTAAAAAGCAAAAACAACTGATAGAGTCTCAAGAAAATACAATACAGAGGCTGCAGGTAGCTTTGACAAACGTGAGGCGTGAATTAGACACGATACATAGGTCTAGATCCCCCACACCTTCTTTAGGACCAGAATTAGCAGAAAGTAACAAAATTCCTTCGATAATAATACATCAAGAACAGGAAAAAGCCATAGGAGAAGCGGAAATTGCTAGCGAAGAACAGATTGCAATAGACATACTGGAGAAGACCAAAAGTATAATAAGTAACGCAAGAAAAGCAGGTAGTAGAGGTTATACGGCAGAGACAAAATATAGAAAATTGGGAGATTTAGCACGTTATAAGGAAAAATTCAACGAATTGGGAAAAACAGGAAGCGTTGATAATAACTTAGTTAGAGAGTTTAATACTTTAATACCGATAGCACAGGAAATTTTAAGAAACCGGTCACCATCACCAAGGCAAGAGGAACAGAATTCGACCGGCACTAACAACATGGCGACTTTTACTGAACTTTCTTGGGAGTTTCAGGTAAGGGTCCTACAATGTCCATGAAAACCCTCTCAAATGGCATATTTGGGGTTGTAGTTAAGGTCATTGGCATTCTCTCTACCTTTGAGGACTTGTTTTGCTGACAAAATTTGCAGGAACGAACATAGTTTTTTATCTGCCTTTGCATACCGGACCACTTATATTGTGTTCTGATGCGAAAATAGGTCTTAAGGGCACCCTGGTGACCTCCCACCGTGTCGTGAAACGTTTTTATTACCCTTTTAATATCTTCCGGACTAGTCAAATAGATTGTGTTATCTTCACGGTCCTTATCCTTGTTCGTCATATTTTCCCTATCGTGTTCAATTTTGTTTTTCTGATTCTTTAGAGCCTTCGTCTGAGTTCTAGTCAATACACCAATTCGTCCCTCTGTTGATGGTAGGCGACTAAGTGCATCTGCATTTTGGTTAGTTTTTCCAGGTTTATATCGAATTTCAAAGTCATACTCTAACAGCTTCAGCCTTAGACGTCCCAGTCTACCTTCTTGATCTCTCAAATTGGCTATGCCCTTTAGAGGTTTGTGATCTGTGTATACAATGAAAAATCTGCCAAATAGGTAGGGTCTGAATGTTCTTGTCGCCCAGACAATGGCCAACAACTCCCTTTCTATTCAACGAAGTTATGAAACTGTGAGACAAAATCAGATCCGAGCAAAAGAAAAATCTAAGCAATACTATGATAAGGGCACTAAAACTAGAAATTTCAAAGTAGGACAAATGGTATGGCTGAAGAATCAGGCAAAAAGGAATAAGTTTTCACCTATATGGGTTGGTCCCTATGAAATCACGGCAGTACCCACACCTGTTAATGTTAAAATAAGACTCAGAAATTCAGAAAAAGTTTACCATAACAATTTACTAAAGCCAGCAAATTAAAACATATACTGACAACACGTAAAAGAGTTTAAGAAATGAAGATGTGAGATAAGAATATACATAAATTGTGAAAGAAAACCCAGAGAGTATTAGGCGCCATTGTCGATTTTAGTTACTTTGGCTCGAAACCAAAGGTACAAGACGACATGGAAGTACACAAGGGGTACTCTGACTCAAGTAATAAATTTCCTATCCGCATCCAGTGTTTAGCTTATAATGGGGATAATTAGTGCGAAAAATAAATGACCAGAAGGTTCATAGGAACAAATACATTTTTGAAATACTTTAACAAAGACTACATAAACGATACAACATGAAGTATTGTATGGCGTTAGATTTCTCGCTACAGTGTAACATTGGGTGGAGAGAGATGACTGGACTTAGACGAGGACACTGTAAAGATTTTTTGAGAGAAAAGGAAAAAAGGGGAGTATCGAAAAGAAAGAAAAGGAGGAAAAATCCAGAATTAAATTTAGCGAAGAAGGTATATGTAGAGACATTCTGAATATCTACGAAAAATTTGAAAAGAAAAGCTAATTACTTAGAATCAACAAGATGGTAGGATAAAGCAAATAAAACATCTTTGTCCTGATATTACATGACAAGGCATTGGTGTATTTGAAAAGTTAAAACACTCAAAATTAGAACACTAACAATAAATAGACAAATAATGAAGTTTAAAGGCAAAGTACAAGCAAGAAAAATAAATAAAATTGGCAGGGAAGACAGAATAAAATTTGAATCGTTATTGGATTCTTTATATTAAAGTTTTCAACTTTCGCTGAAAACATATGCAAATATACGTATCGTTTAATTTCTGTTGAATCTGCAAATGAAAGCATTTTTTAATATTTTCAAGGTCTCGAAAATATTAACAAGACAATTAGTATTTAACGTAGGTCAGTAATCAATTATAGCTTAAAGCAACATACATGATTAATAAACTAAAATTACTTAATAATTATATTTTGGCTGAAAATATTTTTTTTAAGCGACTGGCAGTCGTTTGCACAAAACAACAAGACATCTAGAACCAAATGTATTTTTTGCAAACGACAGCAAATAATACACTACATACATATAATTAATAATACAAAATTAAAATATTCAATTTTGAAAAGTTTAATGAACTTATTACAAAGTATAAAAATAAGAAAAAGAATGAATGAAAAAAAAAACATATGCTGTCTACTATTTCACCTAAATTCATTTAAAATAATAAAGCATTACGTATACAGTTTAAAATTATAATTTTAATAAAATAAAAAAAATATTAAAAAAATGTATGAAATTATTATTAGCAATTCCTCATAAAAAAAACAAAATTTGTTTTAATTGTAAGTTACAGATTACTATATATGGATAATAGTTTTTAAGTATGGCAATATTTAATGTTTTAAGCTAATTGTTATCAAACATACTTCATATATATATGTATATATATTCTTAGTAGGGAAGACTAGCCAGCATTTTTAATCTAAGAATAAATCTTGATATTGGAAAAGAACTGTATTATAAAAAAAAAGGGGATCAATATTATTAAATTATAGCAGAAATAAAAATCTGCTTGGTAGTTTTAAGAATACATTTTGCCAACTTAAAATATATAAAAATTAAATGGAAGAACTAATAATAAGAACTGTAAATATGTATAATCAATATGATATGTAAGCATTAAAAGAAAACACTTAGTTTTAGGAATTACTATTGAAGTTAAAAAAAAAAAAAAAAAAAAAAAGGGAAAAAAGGTAGTGGGCAAACGTAAAAGTATGAAGCAGAAGTAAAAGTTAAGCAACCACTATAGAAGAGAACAACATTAATAAATCTATCAACCCAACCCGTCAGCCAAACACAAGTAGAAGTCACCTCGAATGTTCCAACCACCCCTCGCTGATGCATCGTAACATCCTAGATACGGATGTTACTCTTTTGCAAAGGGGGGAGGGATGTTGTGAGTTGTCTACAACAATATCAACATGGAACAACAACATCTGAAAATTCGATCGGTGAACGAACTGTTATTGGCACAACAAATTCATAATTGCTTAACACTGAAAATTAAGCAATCGGTCAATATTCTGAAACTAAAATTAATAATTAATTTGGCCACCTGCACAATTGCTGAACGCTGCAAAATAGGCAATTGTGCAAAACCCAGAAGTAAAATAAGAATTGGGTCACACGCGCTTCAAAATAATGGTGACAACAAAAGCTGACGGTGCGGAAGTTAAAAGAAACAAACAACAAGAAATTAATTATTGGTTTTGATATTAGGTTAATGTTATTGTAATTTAGACATAATGTTATTGTAATTTAATTTTAGTATATAAGCTAGTATAACTGAAAATAAAAGCAGAGAATGAGTTTAGAATTAAAGTTACAAACAAGGTAGTCTTTTATTTCTGACAATTCTCCCCTAGGAAATCACTGCGGCATTTTTGCCTTTTCCTACTACGGTTGTTACTGCGGCACTAGTTGCCTCGACCACTATCCTGCGATCTCCACGGAGCTCTCCAGGATATTAGCTAAAAATAATTAATTTAATCTTTAAGGGTTATTCCTGCAGCAATAAGAGGCTGTAGGAATATAGCCCATAACAGCAACAATACATTCCTTAAGTACCCAATAACAAATAAATATGCTGTATTCGGCTGTGCCGAATCTCATTATAGGGTGTACCTTTTACCAAAGTGTAATTAAAAGGGTTTCTGTATTAATGTGTTATATCAAGTTATAACATAAATAGACTTTGACGTCTCGTAACGTATTTAAGAAACAGACACTGATGTACATATTGTTACAAATTTGGTCGTGAACGGACCGATTGTGATTGTTCTAGAACGTACTAAATCATCGTTATTTTATATGTGCGTATATTGTCTTGTTATTATTTGTAAATGAACACAGGAGGTATATACACACATGCATATATAGAAGCTTGTTGATAAACAAAACGGCAGCACAGCGAGTGTGCACATACTGACACACATGTGTGGATAAATAAGCACAACAGCGAAATAAAAGAAACCACCACCGCACGATACAATATTCGTGTGTGCATGTATGTGCGCGACTCAGATGCTTGAGTTTTACTGCCGTGTGTATGTATGTCGGTGTGTGTGTATATCTTTTGTTCATGATGAGTCATCGCACATCGCATGTATGTCGGTGTGTGTGTATATCTTTTGTTCATGATGAGTCATCGCACATCGCACTAAAGATGTGGCGTGATTAGCTTCTGTAAATGTCTAGCATGTTCTAGTAATGATCATTAGAGGTATAAAAGCAGCTGAGCTTAACGCTGAAAAGTCAGTCGATTTTTAGCTGCGCTAACGTGTAAAGTGTCTTAAGTAATAAAAAGTGATTAAGTGAAAGTGTTGTTCTTTTAGTAAAGAGTTCTTAGTAAAGTGTTTACAAGTATAGTGTGTTAAAATAAATAAAGTGTTGAACTGTTGACTAATGTAAACTGAAGACGTGAGTGTTTTAACTTCATTACAATTAAAGAATCTACGAGAAACGTTTTGAAAAGGTTAAAACGTAACAATATATTAAAATGGTTTGATACGATTTTTGCATCTACATAATCTATAATATACATACACACACCTGGGATGACAATTAACTTTATTCAAGCGTTTTTTTATACCCTTCACAAAAATGTGTAAGGGTATATATAAATTTGTGATTCCGTGTGTAACGCATTGAAATAACCATCTAAGACCCCATAAAGTATATATGTATATTCTGGATCAGAATCAATAGAGATACGATTAAGCGATGTCCATCTGTCAGTCTGTAATCGTTTAAATACCGTTTCTGAGAAAATGTTTTGAGATAGAAACCTAATTCTTTTGCTAAAATGTGTTAAATCCCGGTAGTGAGTGTGCTATCGATTCACTACGATCAGTCCACGGCTAGCCGAGATATATCCAAAAAAAACAGCTTTTGAGGGGTATTTTTGGCCATTTTTTTGGTGAGATTTTTGAACAAATTTTGTTTCCTAAAAAGTTAGCCATATCATTTTTCACGCCCATTAGATCCCAAAAACCGAAAATTTTAGAAATCGGCCTATATATACCCGATATATAGCGTCTCTCAATTTTTTAAGAAATCGGCTCTATAAGCCAAGCAAAACAACTTTTGACACCCAAAATGAATCAGATTGGCACACATAGGCTACTCACAAGCAAAACTGGAAAAATGTTTGACATCGGCCCATAAGCACTCGAGATATAGCGCCTCCCGTTATCTCAAGAAGTCGGCCCTGGAAGCCAAACGAAACAATTTTTTGCACTAAAAATTTGTTAGAATGGCACATATAGGTTGTTAAGAGGCAAAATTATAACATTTTTATGTATCGGTCCATATGCACCCGAGATAACGCTCCTCGTGATTTCTCAAGAAGTCGGCATTCAAAGCCAAATAAAACAACTTTTGGCACCAAAAATCAATCCGAATGGTACATACATATGTCATTGTGAAGGGTATTTAAGGTTCGGCCCAGCCGAATATAGCACTCTTACTTGTCTTAAATACAAAACGCGGCTTTATTTATTTTAACAGCAATATGTGATGTTAGATGTTGTATGTGAATGCATGTTTCACATTTTCAACATCTTCAACCCTGTTCGACGAAAATGTTGATAGGTGTGAAAAGGTTATATCAAATCAATAGAATACAAAATACATTTGGCCAACTTCTTGATTTAATATTCGCTAAGATCCCTAAGTATTGCTCAGTTAAACGCATCGATCCAGTTACTTTACCCGAAGATATTTGTCATCCTACAATAGAAATAAGCTGTAATATACCAAATGTTTTTTGTACCAGGACAATAATCCAGTTAGGGAGACTGAACAATTCTGTTTCAATCGAGCAGATTACAGATAATTAAATACTCTTTTGGCTAATACGAATTGGCAAAGCCCAATGAAATCATAAACCATGAATGAATATATGAATGACTGTATTCGTAAGTTTACTCGTCGGGCTAAAACTGGGCCACCATAAAACTCTAAGCAGCTTAACGCTAGGAACACAACTGGGACGAATGACGAATTTTTCGCAGCGAATATTCGCCGTCAAAAATAAAACACATTGGTGTATATGAAAATGCACACAGTCACAGCGTCGATCGAAATTCGTTGTATGCGGCGAACTTGAAATAGATTTATTTCTATTTCTTACGCCGGCGAACGACGAACAAATCAGTACCATGTAGCCATTTTGGTTTTAGTTTTCAAGTGTTTTAGTAAACACAATTAATTTTTACTTTAATAGTTATTTATTTATTTTTATAAAAAGCCAACATATTAGATTATAAAACCTGTTTGTAGTGTTTAATTTTTTGTTTTTGGTAATGCAAAATTTTTTAGCAACCAATTTTTTTAGTATGGTCACCCTATCAGCTGTTCAACTATAATAAGATAAAATTAAAAAACTGAGAAAATGGCTACAAGTGAAATTATAATGTTTACGTACAAGCAAAAAGGCTTTACCATAATGAACATGATGTTCATTATTTTAATTATTTTTACAAAATTTTAAATTCTTTGATTCATTTAATTTTTTATCTTTGAACAAACAACTTTATCAATTACAACAGATGTTTTTGTTTTTCGTCGTTATTGTGCTTCATACGACGAATTTACACAGCGAATTTTAACCGGCGTATTCGTCGTGTTGGGCGAAATACGTCGTTCGTCCCAGTTGTGTTCCTAGTATAAGTCGCTTAAAATTTTAAAAAATAAATATTTAAAAATATATAAAGCATCAGGTTAATCTTTTCATTACATCAAGTATTCAGTTCATCGGGCAGAATACAACCAGCTAAACACGAAATTGTACAAGAATTATATAAACAAAATGAAATCAAATGTTCTGCTTAATCCCATATAATTTTTCACATTTATAAATTCTAAAAGAAAATTTTCTGGCGCCCCAAACCTGACTTGACCCGGCTGAAAATTCTTTCCACATTTACGGAAGAACCATGACTTGCGGTGCAAAGCTTGACATTCTTATAGAATTGCGTACCAAAAAGTGTCCGAATTTCTTTGTATGCCTTAAGAAAATTGTTTTAATTGTAATCGGTATTCATAAAAATAAAATGTATTTCAGCATAGATACATATGTATGTACAATATTTAAGAAATAAAATGCATATCAGCAATGTTTTATTTTATTTTTCTTGAATACAGCTGTAAAATTTATAGCTCTTCAGAGAATGATAAAAGGGTCTCGATCAACGTGACCATTTTAGCTCTTTGTGAGCCACATTTAGCTTCCTCTTTTGTTCTTTAGCTCCCAAAATCAGATTTAGCTCCTTTTCTTTACTTCTTTTAAGAATTCATTTAGCAAATTTTAACTTCTTTCCCATTTTGGTTTAACTATTTCCGTGTTATTAAACCTTCACAGTTTTGATAACACAGTTTTCAATAACTTGCTGTTTTTGCATAAAAACCAAAAGCGAAAGAAAGCTGTGATGCAAAAAATTAATAAAAAAAAAAATAAGATGTTTTTGAGACTCCATGTGATAATTTGTGAACTGACTGTGTTTTTGTTTCGGAAAGGCTTTTTTGATTTATTTATGATTCATTTTCTATTTATTTAAACAATTTTGATGTAAATTTAATTTATTACATGCATATACATACATATGTGTATCAATTCTGAAATCAAATAAATAATCTTTGTAATTAAAGAACTGAAATTTGGGACTGATGCAATATTTTTATAGTTCACTACATATTGGTTCATATGTAGGTTATGATGTAACACAGACCGATTTCTGAGGACTATGCTCTTTGAGCGAACTACATCAATGTAGTCAGCAACAAATTAAAATTTGAAATATCGCTGTAAATCTATTAATTCAGGTCCAAAAATGAACCTTTTCAAAAAATATTTGCTGTATTTTTCAGCTGTCTATATGCCGACGACATTTCGTTGGTGCTAATCAACTCATCAGTAGACTTGAAAAATTCTTAAAAGTTTGTTTGAAACTTAACCACTTATTCCATAATTCCCATGAACAAAATGAGAATCAGAAATGTTCAAACAAACCTTTAACACAGCAAACATTTCTTTTTCGTTTTGCAGCTCTTACTTTTCTTTGCAACCTTCTATACAACGAGTTACCATCAGATACTACGATTTGTATTTTCGAAAGTATCAAAAAGTAAAAATTTTTGAATATTCAAATATGAACTTAATTATTTATTTGCTTTAAGAGCCAATTGAAATGTATTAATTCAGGTCCAAAAATGAACCATTTCAAAAAATATTTGCTTTTACATTCTTAAGTTGATAGATATTATTCATTTACCTATACATGTACGAGTATATCGAAAAAATTTTAATTATACTTTGTTTAAGGGTATATAAGATTCGGCACTGCCAAATGTAGCACTTTTACTTGGTTTTTGTATCGCAACATTTAAAACGAATGCGACAATAGGCAATTTAATTAAAGAGTTATTTACCGTGTATGTGTGTATGTTAGTATTTGAATTTTGGGCGAACTCTGCACTACGTTTCAGCTAGCTTATAGCCAGTACACAAAAAGTGAATTACAAATCGATTGTATTGTAGCTAATTTGAAGCTAGTCCATAAAAGTTAACGTAAAGATAATTATTTTAGTAGTCGACTACTCAATGTCGGACAGGAATGAACTATAAGTCGATTTTATTTGTAGTCGACTACCAATTTGCTGGCAGGGTTATCATACTTACTACAACATCTGGGTATCAATTGGCATCGCAAACTATCTGGCATTAGAACAATTATACTGGCACTGCAAGCATCCCTAGTAGCTATATTAGTGTACAATTTGTTTAGTCCCATGGCCAACGAAAAGTGAGGAAATACTCTAAAGATCCAGCCCAACATATTAGCCGTGTCCTTGGTATCAAAGAAGTCAATTGACATAACGACAACAACCATGAACAATGCCAAACCTGCAAGAAAAATAAAATATTTGCTTAGCAAACGCGGCATGAGGTTAAAAATACTCACCAGCAAATATGTTGATAGTGGAAACTCGTGCAAACCCAGTAGCAGGTTCGGTAAAGTAAAATGAAAGTAAATAGGTGAATGGAAGCACTGAGAAACCAAACAACAAAATCACCAAGAAGTAGCGGACTGAAAGTTTTGATTTGATTTGAAATTTATAATTTTTTTTATTCATGCACATATAATCTGTTTATATATGTACATGCTTTCTAAAGTTACCTAGATCATCAAACGAGGAGAAACCTTTCTCCTGCCAACAAGCTATACAAGCTATTACAATTATGGCAGTAAATGTAAACGTTAAAATGTCCCACACTATTTGGGAAAACCAAAATGTCCAGACATTAACACCGCCAACAAATTGCAAAAGTTTCGAACGTGATTCGCGTTCCTTTATTAAAAACAGAATATAAAAAGCGCTGACGAAACAAAAGCAGAAGCATAAATTGATTGATAATTGGGTTCCCAGATTATTGCCCACATTCAACTGTTTAAGTTTAGTTTCTGTGGTGTAAGGAAGAGGAGCATTGATAACGGTTATATTGTAGGAATCGTCTTTGAGGGCCCTGCAGAGGAGAAAAAGTTTCAACATAATCATATTTTCAAAGCTTAAAAAATATTTCTAAAGTTCAACTCACTTGATCATTGCATTGTGCACCAAATTAACAGTCAGCGGAGCTGTATGTAAGGGCTGATTATTTAACCAAGCGGTTATATGCTTCGAACCTATTGAAGCAGCTGCCAAAAACCTTGAATTTACACGTACCTGCATGTCTTGTCCAAGTCCCAAAATATAATTTGTAAAATTTTCATTACCCGTGTCCCGAAATTCATAATTACTGCCATACGAAGTCGCTACCTCTTTATATTTAGTAGCAATTTTGTACTGCAGGGAATCGGGCGCAGCATGCAAATCAAAATCCAAAACCGTTACTGCCCAGGGATATTGTGTTAGGCTTATTGTAATGGGTGCCAATTCTCTATAAGTGCCCTGAGTCCTGGCAATGAGAACAGTTACACAAACGAAAAATATTGACATAATATTTTGTATGAAAAACAGTAACTTGTTGCGGTACGTATAGAGTAGCTTTTTCAAAATTAAAGCATGCCATTGATTGGACACCAAATTCATACCCTTAAGCAAGTTAGAGTTTTCGGAGAACAAACCCTCAGCTATAATCAGAAAAAATCTATTAATGAAAATTAACAGTAAATAAAAGGAAAACTGATATGCATACAGGTTACTGATTCAAGGTCGTCATCCGGGTAGCCAGAGCTACCATTCATGATGGCACTGGTTTGCTTACGAGTTCCATCGACAGCATTCTCTGCTCCCACTTTCATGAATACTTCTTCCAAAGATGTAACGCCAATCCCATAACCATTTAACTTTAAATCACTGGAATATTCTTCTAAGCAACTAAACATTTCTTCAAATTTACTGGAATATTTGTCCGGTAGTTGGTACGACAATTCCGCTCCAATTTCGGCTTCTGGCAGCAAGCCGGGTATATATTTTTGTAATAAACTAGTAATCTCGCTGACATTGCAACCCTCACGTTTAACGCAAACCTGAAAAATCAAATTCTCAACCTCAGCATTTTCGTACTCACATGGTCATAGTTTTATAGAAATATTTTCTTGGTAACATCAATGTTTTTCACGCAAAATTAAGTCTGGCAAAATTAACTTTTGCTATAGGACCTTTTACTCTTACGAAAAATACGACTTTTCTGTAGAAAAATTTTCTAGAAGAGATCAAGGAAGAGGTATCTGGACCAGACCAGCATGTTTCATACAATAATAAATTAAGTCAAGTGCGAGGTTGGCTCGCACTCTTAGGGTTTCGTACGTATGTATGTGTAATGTATGTATGGAATGGCGTATGTGAATACATATGTAGTATATTTTATAAATTTCATCTCTCTGTTTTTAAAGCTACTTTATGTTTTACGGGGACACCTAGTAATTTTCTACTTGTTGTTGTTGTTGTTGTTGTAATTTGTTGTTATAAGGCATCTGCGAATACAAACACTGTGCGAATTTCGACTCTCTATCTCTTACGGTTCGAGAGTTATAGCTATTACTCTACATTGTAAAGGGACACCTGGTAGTTTTACAGAAAGTAGTAGCTATAGCTTATTCTGAAAAATTTCAAGTTCTTACTAGCTTTGGGGATGATAAAAAATTCGGTGCAGGCCAGTACTAAAGACAATAAATATATTGTAGAGGCCTCGTTTTTAGCTTTGTCTTAATTGAGCTGTGATTAAAAGATATCGAACGATTAAGTATACTATCGTGTACTGTAATACTTTTAAGTACGTGATTTAGATTAGTGTTTTGCTATTTTTTTTTTTTTTTTTTTTGAATGAAAAATATGTTTCAGTAATATTGCTGAATGTAGTGGGCATAACGCAATATAACATAAATGAATATAAAAAGCGATTAAAAATTAAAGATTAAATCGACATATATTAGCCGGATTTTTCATAAAGAGGAATGCAGTGCCCTACAAATGATCATATAAAACATCAATCAGCTGCACTAATAATGACGTGAGATGAGTAGGCGTAAAAAATTGGTGAAAAACACACATTAGACAAACAATAAATAAAAAATTTAGTAACATACATTATAGAAAAACAAGTAAAACTGTTATATACGACTGTGCCGAATCTTATATACCCTTTACCAAAGTGTTAGGTTGAATGGAGGGGTTTGTCTGCCCATGTCTTACGACATACACCTAAGCCAATATAGGCTTGTTGTGCGCTCTGTGGGTTTAACCGTGAAACCAGTTTATCAGGTCACAGATGGACTTTGATATCCCCAAGTTTATTTGAAAAACGGGCACTTATGTATATTAAAATAATGAATTTTCACCAAGCATTAGCAAAAATCGGAAACTATAAATGCATTTTTTAGATAAAATACAATACGCTTTTATAAACTACTCAAAAGACCCATATATTTTTGGTAACTAATGTTTGTAGCATTCCACCGAAAACTTCACTTACAACTTATATAGCAAGTACTTATTGCCTGCACTACATTGTAACTATATTTATATATCTGCCACTTTCTTCATTACATTGTATGTATTTTATAACGCATTCAATTTGTTTCATGTAACTCATTATTATACAGAGCCAACTATTAAGCCAAGAGGTCAGAGTTCAAATCCCAGATGGGCCGAACATGAAAAATTATTTTTATTTTCTTCTTTTTTTTTCGTTTTACTGATGCTTGATAACTATAATTAGCATGAGCAAAGTTTGATTAAAAATCATGCTAAATTCGTACAGAAATAATAACTTGATTCAATATCATAGTGTAACACAACATCTATTTAAATTGCTTGTTGTACGTTTTTATTACGATGGCGATTTAAAACCTACCAGAGGTGAATGGAAAACTTTGCAACACAAAAGAAAATAAAGTAGAAAATTAAAAAAATCAATAAAAAAAACACTTACTTAAAAAAAATTTTCGGAAGTATTTTTATATTCTCGAGAGTTATGATTTCGACTACTGCTGTAAGCATAAAACTATGGGATTTTATTTTAATTACACATTTAACAAGTCTAATGCATTACTTATTTATCTAAATATTTTTATCTATGTTTTGCTTCATTGGCCTGAAGAATGAGAATGAGAGCGAAATAACGACAAAAATATTCGAATAAGTACATACAATAAAAGGACCTTCTGCTGAAGAAAATAATAATATTAAATCAACATAAGCAACACAAAACTTAGAGGCTCCTTGCAAAATGAATGTATTAAAAATAACTATTTCTCTTAAAAAATATTTAAAATTTAATTCATAGCTGAAGTTGTGTTGCTGGGGATATTAAAACTGATTCAATAAAAACGTTAAACACAGATGTGAAGTACATGTGGTGATATGCAGAAAAAAATTAGAAAAAGCGCGTTTCGAATGCAGTTAACATAAACTACCAAATGTTATCAATAGAAATTACCCCAAATTACAAACTACAATCCCTTATAAATAAAATGTTTACTATTTTATACGTACATTATCAGAATTAGTTACTAATAATAAAGTGTTCTTTTAAGAATTCTTTTTTTTTTTTTTCAAATTAATACACAGGCTTTCATGAACAAAGAAATTAATTTTTGATCTTTCAATTTTTAATTTGCCGTGAAACAAACTTGATAGCAAAACTTGATCGTATAACTGCAGTGTAAATCAATATTGTTTTAAACTATCTTAATACCATAATTGAATATTATAAATATCTCTTTTTAAAGCAAACAAATTTAATCAATGTGAAAATAAAAGTAAAAAATTTTTTTGGTTTTGCACGTAAACATTTTTATTTCTATTTCTAAGCTTGAATCTGTTTAATTTTTATCACTTTTAATTGCAACGTTCAAACAAAACAAAAAAATATTTGCAGACAGAACGAAAAAAAATTGTTGTCAGCTGTTTTGTTGATTGTGACTTGATGCTCTCTATGGAAAGCAAAAATTGTCATCAAGTTTGCATCAATTTTCAAAATTGTGAGTGTATTAGTAAAATATTGTGAATGTACTAAAACTTGAAAGGTAAAACTCGATCGTTTCCTTTACACAGGTACTTTGCATTTGGCAATTAAATTATAGTACTGCCATTTTTTGGAAATAGAACAGTAACAAAGTTTTGCTCTTTTAGTTGGTGTATGAATTGGAATAATTTTTAGCGCATATTTTCTATATAAATTAGAAATGTATTTTGAGAGCACAAGTATTTGAAATAGAAAAGTATTTGAAATAGAAGCGCTTAGTATTTAAAATACAAAATACATTCATGAGACGTATTTAAAATACAAAACAGGTATGTATTTGTATTTTAAATACATGTATGTATTTGTATTTCAAATACTGCCCAGCCCTGATTATAAAACAATAAATGTGGTAAAAAATTTTAAATATTTTTTTGTCTATATCTCAGTAATTATAAATCCGATTTTGCTTATTTTCAATCCCCAAGCAGAAGGAACATTTATAAAACGATAAAAGTAAGATGTAGATCAATAAGTTACCTGGTGGCTTCACAATCGGTGCCCGAAAATAGGTATTTTATGACAAATCCATATACATATGTATACCCTTTTGGCAAAGGGTATACAAACTAAAGGTATTTTTAATCCCTATGGAATCCAATGAAATAGGATTGGTACATGAGAACTCCTGTATACTTTTGGTGTATTACAGTTTAATTTAACTTGAATAATTATAGTCTGATGACCAACAAGATCAAAAGCTTTTGAAAAGTCGAAAAACAAACCTGCTCAGCGATATCACCTCGTATGTGATTAAATACATTTTGTTGTATTTGCACAGCTGGGTAACGTGTTACCAACGATTTTGGGTATTTCTTTGGATTTTATATATTTTTGAAGTTCTTACCTGTTACGCGTTTGCACATGTTTGGCCTTTGCATCAATTATGGGCTTTTGCGAGCTTCACGTATTTTTGTTATACTTGTGCAAAGTGAAAGTAATACCCCCGCAATAATACAATGAAATGATCTTGCGAATTGCGTATACATACGTATAATACTTGTTAGGTTTTATAAATGAGCTTAAGGTCACTCAATTCTCAATAAATATATTTTTTATTTATTGATAAATTTTTTCGATATTTCGATACTCCTTTGTGTATCTTCTTCTCGAAAAAATTTATCAATAAATAAAAAATATATTTATTGAGAATTGAGTGACCTTAAGCTCATTTATAAAACCTAACAAATTTAAATAAAAAGGTCGAAGAACGAGTATACAATACGTATAATACTTTATAAAATAAAACTTACCAGCCTGTAGCCGGAACCGTATTTCTTTTTTAAAAAAAAGGAAGTTCCATGGCATTTTAATTCACCATTACACATAATAGCGATGCGATCACCCAAAACATCCGCTTCATCCATGAAGTGAGTTGTTAGCAAAATAGTCCTTCCCACCTTTTCCTTTTGCAAAAGATCCCATAATTGACGACGAGCTGAAGGATCCATGCCTGAGCTGGGCTCATCACATAAAACAACTTTAGTATTACCCGTTAAAGCGCAGCAAACGGACAATTTACGCTTCATTCCTCCGGATAACTTTTTTGAGGCCACATTGGCTTTATCTTCTAGTTCTATCTTTTTTAAATATTTTTTGACTTCAAGATTGATATCATCACCTTCTAGTCCCTTTAAGCGACTAAAGAAAATTAAATGCTCAGACACTGTTAAGTCATCGAATAACACATTGTGTTGTGGGCAGATGCCCAGAGACATTCTAGCTCCCTCGATATTGGTTCGTATATCACTGCCATTAATAGTTGCTGTACCAGCGGTAGGAGGAAACATGCCCGTTAACATAGATATAGTAGTAGTTTTGCCAGCACCATTATGCCCTAATAAAACTGTGATTTCATTTTCATACATGTTGACGGATAAACCTTTTACAGCAATTTTTTCTCCAAATCTTTTTCTTAAATTTTTCACTTGCAAGCCAACATGTTTACTCGAGGGTTCTGGTTCGAATGCTTCTGGAGTCTGACGTTCAATGTGTCCATTTGGTATATCTTCGACACCAATGTACTCATTTTCTCCATACCAAAATTTCGCTGTAAATATGAAATTCCATTTCTTCGGAACTCCAAATTCCCCAGGAAATATTTGCTCCACATACAGACATATACACATGTAAATTACGCACGAAACCAACATCATAATCATTATATAACCAATCGTAAGGTCGTCATCAACATTGACTGGACTAAAGAGATTTCTCCATTGAAATCCTTCGCCGGTGCCTTCAAATTCAAGTATCAATTTAAATGCAAACCCCATGGCCGTATTAGAGACTAAACACCAACTGAGTTTGGTTCCTAAACTAAGATCATCATACGTTTGTATGGCAAATGAAAACGGCATGTACGCAATGAACCATACGAGACCGGTTACGGCTGCAGCGGTGTTGGCTTTTGAAAAGAATGTGGCCATCATAAAGCAGAAACAAATACTGGTAATGATATATATCAGCATAAAGAAAAATAAAACCGACCAGTCGGTATAAGTTAACACAGCAACATCGTGACTCCATTGAATCTGCAATGAATGAAAGAAAACGCAGTAACTTAATACATATGTACATATGTACCCGTAAAGTTGAAATATTGCAAAAGGATATATTTAGTTAAATGATAATAGTATTCGAAGCATACTATAATAGTATTGCAGCAAATTATGTCCGCCTATTTTATATAAAAACTCATACACAAACACCATACTTGCATACTGATTGAATGCCTACATGTGCAAGGTTCATTTTATAAGAGCGGTGGAACAGTTCTTCTTAATATCCATTTGCTCTACTTTTCTTTGCATGTATTTGTGTTTTACACACAAATATTCATAAAAGAAAGTAGTTGGCTCTTCCTTAATAATAATTGTATAATTTATAATAAACATTTAAAGATTCGTGAGTTCTGACAGGCCACTCTCAACTACTGGCACATCTTAACCGCATAGGAATAGCGGGAATAGATGAATGTAGAGCTTGTGGGGAGGAAAGCGAAACATTGGAGCACTATTTATGCCAGTGCCCCGCCTTCTCCCGACATTTTGGGAGAGACATCTTACCAGACAGACATAACCCAATTACGGGGCGTATGCTGGAGGAAACTAAGGAACTTTGTGAATGACACGGAGTTGCTATAGACGTATGAGTCAAACTGGTTTCACGGTTAAACCCACGGAGCGCACAACAAGCCTATATTGGCTTAGGTGTATGTCGTAAGACATGGGCAGACGAACCCCTCCATTCAACCTAACCTAAGCTAACCTAAAGATTTGTGTGTCAAATTTCTAACTATAATTATAACAATTACCAAAACTTTACTCAATTATTTTTCCTTCTGTTGAATGTTTGTGTACAACAACGCCTTAAACTAGAATAAGACTTTTGCAGGGCAATACGGTTTTCAATTTGTTATTTTACTTGCCAACAAGTAACAAAATTCCATGGCATGAGAATTTCGCTACCAGCAAGTGGCAAGTTCGGAAAATTTGAGTATGTTAGCAAAACACTGTGTGTTCATTCAGTTTTCCGCACTTGCATTGGCTCTTGTGAACCCTTTCGTTAGTTCAGAAATAGTTTTATTGCATTTCTTATCGACTGTGTAAAAACGAAGGTCTGCCTTTCCTATAAATCAGTGATCCTTATACCTTGTTCATACATGCATTTCTAATTGAGATAATATTCAGTTTATTGACATAATATTTTTTGCGTTCATACATACAAATATTGCGCTAACTCAATTAGTATTTGACAGCTGGAAAAAAGTTGTTGTTTTTGTTTAGTTTAGGGTGATAGGAGGGGTTTGTTTGCCCATATCTTGCAACATATACCTAAACCAATATAGGATTGTTGTGCGCTTCGTGGATTTAACTGTGAACAGTTTGGCAGACAGGTGTATAGAAACTCCTTGTCATTCACAAAGCTCCTTCGTTTCGTCCAGCATATGACTCGTAATTGGGCTATGTCTGGTAAGCTGTCTCTTTCGAGATGTCAAGACAGCATTTGTGAGAAGGCAGGGCACTGTCATAAATAATGCTCTAGTGTCTCACTCTCCTCCTTACATGCTTTACTTTCATCTCTTCCCGCAACTCATGTGCAGTTGAGATTTAGTTGAAAGTGACCTGTCATAACTTCCATTAATCTACTTAATTCGGGATTGCTAAGTCTTAGCAGTCTCTCGGTTTTATCCTTGCCTATATCCCTCCATAGAATTCTTGCATTGCTCTGAAAAACTAGCACTACATTTAAATTCGTCTTAAGTTAATATGAAAATTAACTTACTTCACATTTCAATATCAAGTCAAATATTGGCCATAAGAGTTCCACATACAATGTGCACTGCCCATTTGCTAAGTGAAATGGCACGATAATGCCGAGTCCTTACTTTGTACGAGTGATTCTCGTACTTGACTGAATTTATTTATATATAATTTCTTTTTAAAACTCATACTTTTTGGGCCGGTTTAAATTATTAATTGTAAGCAGTGTATAACTCTAACTTATAATAAATCAAAAAAAAAATACATTTTACAAATAACATCACTGAAATTGAAATCAATTTAAACATTACTTTCCATCCTGATCATCGTTTAACTATCATTAAATTTTTGAGCCCCTGCTGATTGAGAGATTCAATTGTAAATCTAGTAATGGATGTAAATTTAGAATGGATGCATCCATTTAGTAATGGATGCAAATTTATGGCCTTTAAAAAGGTTCTTCCCCCTTTTCCACCAGTTATTCACTTACCTTCGTTAGAATTGTTATCAATATTGAAGAAATAGTCAACATTACAAACGACTTCACAAACCACGCTGTCCAATGTATCCAGTTATTTAAACCCATTATTTTCATCACTTCCTTCAGTTGCTTTTCCTTTTCGCCAGTGATATACTTCACATGAAAACAAATAGAAATATTAATAACCAAACTAGGGCAAACCAGTCCCACTCACCTTTACGATATAAGTACATGGATATATATAGCTTAGCAATATTATGAGCGGCATTATGGCTGCCAACCCCTCTAACAAGGGATCATAAATGTAAGAGGGATAAGGGTAACGCTGCATGTCAAGATATGGCAATTCACTATTATTAGTTACCAATTTCACGAAGGCCATTGAAATAGCATTCTGTATTGGTAAAAACCCTTCCCGTAAATAGCCCACCGGTAAGCCGCCATCTTGAGAACCAGCATTTCTTGGCCCCGACAAATCAAGTGGCATAAATAACTTCATTGTCAGCCAAGTCAACGGTAAACTTGCCGAAGATGTTCTCAGTTCACTGGGAAAGCGTAAGGCAAACGAAAAATCCTTAGGATAGTCTGCTATATTGCGCCAGCCCTCATTAAACTGTATGCCAGATATATGAGCACCACCCTCTAAATCAGATTGCATTACTGCCGCATTACTATAGCCCTGAACCCCTTTTAATTCCAATGAGCTTGCTGCTTCTTGCACGATTTTTTCCAAAATCGGGTTCTGAGGGAAATAGCCGAGAGTGAAAGGTACTGGTCTGTTATTGGGTACAGTAGACATAACATCCCTAAAGAAAGAAAGATTTATTAAGACAAGTTGAAAAATTACAAACATTTTTTGAACAATATTTTTTGTTACGAAAATGTTAGTCAAAATGCATTACTTGCTTTTTATACATATGTTACCGAAAGTTGTTACTAGGTTAAATTATCCTACGGCATACATATATACATATTTTAATATACAGTAAATGCAACAAGTTCAATAACAACAAACAAAAGTGCAATCAACAAATTGATATCAAAACTTTCCGTGTTTGGCCTTTAGGAGAATTATTTTATTATTGCAAAAGTTCCTGGAGCCAAAAGCTTAGCAAAATAATTAAATATGGTTTTTGCCACCAAAACTTGTTTAAGTTCGCTTATGTAGCCCAACTACATAAGAAATCAGCTTTCGATATCTCTCTACTATATTGTTAGTATATGAAGTTCCAGTTCTTTACAAAAACTTTTTAAGGTTATGCTCAACCGATTTTTATTGCCTAGCGATTTTTGACATATAATAATAATTATTTGACTTAATTTGATGGCACCGCTGATAACAAACAAATAAAATTTTGTCCACCAATATCCACCTCTGAACAATTGATAATCATACTTTCTACTATGATAAGGCAGTGCTGTTTCGGTTCAATTGGAAATGCGAGTAGATGTGATTTGTTTTTACTTTTTCTTTCAGTACCGAACTGCTAGAAAATAGAGTACAGCGTCAAATGACAGCTAGAATTGAATATATTTTGTTTGTTAATGTTTAAAGAATAGACATTTTCTTTTGTCTTAGGTTTATCGGGCTCAAGTTCTACCTATATTTTGTGATTGATATTAATTAAATAAGACGAAAGAAAACATCAAAGACATTTAGCAGGATGGACTTCAAAGTTTTTTGTCTTATCAATCACAAAAATAATACAGACAGAACTTGAGCCCGATAAACTTAATACAAAATAATTATATAAGAAAAAGTTCGAATAATAAAAATTAATTAATAATATACATTTTCTCTTTCTGTGCATAAAAAATATTTACGGTATTCAAAGGGTCGTCCTAAAGTCAGAAGTCTTAAAATAATAGCACGAAAATATATGACTGCTGTGAGCAACCTGTCATAAAGTAGTGTCCTATATCAAATATGAATCAGCTGTTAAAGAAAAGGAAAGCAATTTAAATATTTTTGGCGAAATGCCAAAAATAAGTGAAAAAACTAAAATAATAGCCAGTTTGTGCGATAATTATCTATTAGATGTTTTGATAGCTGATTCAAGTAAATTTTAAATGAAATATACTCATATTTACGAACAAATATACATTTTAATGCATTTATTTCTTAGGTGACGCTGTGATACTGTTAACTTATGACGAATCACTAAACACAGTCGATGAAGTCCTATAAATTTATGACTATTTTTTTTTGCAGCACAACAACAATTTTTTTAAACTATCATATAATGTTAGTACTTTCTGACATTATGACACAATATGAGACCGTTTGAATACCGTAATTGTATAGTTCGTGAATGAAACAAGAACGGGTAAGGAAAAATTGGTTTATGTTTGTTGCTTGTGAGAAAAACTAATTACTTTCATGGCAAAAAAAATCTGAAATTATTTTTTCCAGAATAGAACGGAGAGCTGAAGTAAAGGCCAAATTAGTTTGTACTTTGCCGTTTATTTCTGACCTAAAAAGCCACAGCATTTTTACTCATCTGCAAAACAACTTTTCAAACAAGCAGCAGGTACCAAAATTAACCATAAATCTATCTAATTATTCAAAGATAGTAATTCAATTATACGGATTAATAATATAATTAAATTCACAAATTCTGAGTAAACTTCAAACAGAGTGGACGTGTTTATGCTCCGTAGTGAAAAAGAAAAATACAATTTCTAATAATATAAACAGATTTAAAAACGCGAAAAGACGGTAGCCGAAATACAACGCTAATAATCGCTTGTTTATGTAGATTTTTCTTAAAAAAAAAATAGTTGCAAACTAACTAAAAATAAATATGACGATTGAACGCTCTCCGTCGTGGGAGAATTGCAGCTCATCAAGCAAAAAAAAAAAACAATCAAACATCAACAATAGGAAAAGATATATGTAAGTAATAAACTATAATGGATAGCAATACAAAAGAAGAATTAATAATAGATTCAAACACCTTTCCGCACAGACTACGCACAAACTACTTCAGATTATATATTAAATTATCATTGCAATATTCTCTTTTCAAAAGCGCAGCTAACACCTCTCTCTTGGAGTTCTCAATGTCTAACTCTAATAAATGATAGTCAAACAACATTCACAACAACTACTAGAACAACCTAGTCCACACAAGCAACGACATCGTCAGCAACAACAAATACACCAATAACGACAAGTAAGCTCCATGAAATTAATACTGCGTTAAAGATGAATAACAACACAAGAAGGCTCCTCTCTAAGCCCCTCCAAAATTCTAAAACCACAAACAGTGAAAAAAAATTAATCTGGGATGAACGACGACTTTCGCCCAACACGACGAATACGCCGATTAAAATTCGCTGTGTAAATTCGTCGCATGAAGCACAATAAGGACGAAAAACATCTGTTATCATTGATAAAGTTGTTTATTATTTGTTCAAAGATAAAAAATTAAATGAATCAAAGAATTTCAAATTTTGTAAAAATAATTAAAATAATGAACATCGTGTTCATTACGGTAAATGCCTTCAAGTTTAACATTTTCAATTATAATTAAATGCAAAAAGTCAAAGCTTAGCACTTAAAATAAAAACTATTAAAGTTAAAATTAACTGTTTTTACTAAAACACTTGAAAACTAAAATCAAAATGGTCACACGGTACTGATTTGTTCGTCGTTCGCCGGCGTAAGAAATAGACAAGGCAGATCAAGTACAGGTGGTCGCAATTCAATTCGCTTCAACATTTTCTCTCGGGTGTATGACAACTCGTTTTGTTGCCTTTGACAACTCAGAAGAAAAATAATCGTGATAAAATGTTGAAGCGAATTGGGATGCGGGCACCTGTAATGGATTCCCCTTGACAATAGAAATAAATCCATTTTAAGTTCGCCGCGTACAACGAATTTCGACCGACGCTATGACTTTGTGTATTTTCATATACACCAATGAGTTTTATTTTTGACGGCGAATATTCGTGGCGAAAAATTCGTCATTCGTCCCAGTTGTGTTTCTAGCATTACATGAGTCGAGTTTGAAGACAAAGCTTGGATGCTAACGAGTATTTTATTTATTTATTTATTTATTTATATCAAGAACACTTAAGAATAGAATTCTTTTATGGTTCATTAAAATGTTACGTTGACATATATGGTAAAACGGAAAAAAATATACATGTACTTATAATATAAATTATATACTAATTAGTTTCCAGCAGCACCTCGTTTCTGTATTTCTCGTATCGAGAAATTTCTAACATGGAACAAGGGAATTGACACAAAAACAATGTAAATTGAAACAAAAATGTCAGTTTCTCGCACAAGCGTTTCTGTATCACTGACATATGAGAACTAGCTGTCGTTATGAGTGTTTTCCGTTAAATATTGGAAAGATACGAGTAAAAGTGTTTCTATATGCAAATAATGCGAGAACTTTTCGGCAAGAACTGTCAAAATGATCCGCATTCAATCATTCATCCGAAAACAAGGCAAGAAGCAACAAGTGTACAAAATCTATTAATTGATCAAAATAAAAATAATCAAAATACAAATTTTTATCACAAACCTTTTTAATTAAAATATTAATACCGGCATTCATAAAAAATAAAACGTTGCTCAAATACATTTTAGAACAAATTTTATACGAAAAATTTGTTGTAAAATGTGTTTCAACAATGTTTTATTTTTTATGAATACCGGTGCACAGTGGTGTAAATAAAAGAAAAAGTGGTAAAAAGTCCGGAACTTTTAAACCACACAACGGATCTCGCTGAAAATTGAAGTAGTCATAGACAAGGAGTTATATTTTTTGCCTCAAGTCTTTTTAGGCCTATAGTTAAAACAGGGGCGGGGCTATGGGGGCTGAAAGTTACCCACCTCGGGTATAAAAAGTTTTATGCAGCTTATAACTTTCTTATATCTTGGCCGATTTTAAAGATTTTTACCTTTTTGTATTTTGCTTAGCAAGGTAAAGAAAAAATGTTATGAAACATGTTTTCATATCTCTTACAGTTTAAGAGATATTCGCCTTAGAATATTATTTTTTATTATTTTCGCCGCAACTTCTTTTGGTTTTTTACTTATATCTTTTTTGTTAAAATCTTGATTTTAATTTGTGGCCCACCGTTATATTCCTTATAAAATTCTAAGTGAGATAAGGTACCGTTTTATTAAAATATCTTGGTCCGATAAGTCATAAAATAGGTCTTAATTCAAAACTTTGAAATTTCACCGAAAAATTTTAATTTTTCACAAAAAAGGTGGCTTCATTATTTTTGAATTCGTAAAAAATTTTGTTCCAGCTTTTATACTTATTTTTACACGTAGCGAAAGATAATCTCTTAAGAGTGTGTAAAAATTTTATTTTGATTAATTTAAACGAAGTACTCTACAGTAGGCAGTGGTCGAAAATCATCAATTTTTAAAACAATTTTCGGATATGTGGGCGTCTGAAAAGTTTTGCCAAAAGTGAAATGAAATTCCGTGAACGACGTTTTATTACAAAATCAGTTGGTATTATTGCTGCAGAAGCTCGAGACATCCTAGATATAATTAGCGTTGCCAGACTGAGATTATTAAAAAAAGTCAATTTTTGGAAGGGACAATTTTGAATTGCTAAAAAAATGGATTTATGATTTATATTTCTTTCTGAAATTTATGCTTTTATTTGAAAATTTTGTATTTTAATACGCTTTGAAAAATTATGCATGTATCTTTCATCGTCTTGCAGATATTCAAGTTTCACTTTGATTTTTATGTGCGAAAAACTATCCTTTTATTATTTTTTTCAATGTTTTCACGAATGTGACTTAAAAACATAAATAAAGTATAAATTTTTGCATATATTTGAAAAGAAGACACAAATTCCTTTCCAACGATAGATAACATGTATACCTTTTTTAAATATTTGCACATTCGGGAACCACTAGAATACTACGCAACCAATACAAAGTAAACAAGTTTGGCGTTTTGAGAGACAGCCAGACATACGAATTAAATGCACTTAGTTCGGTTATAATCAAAAGGCCAAAAAATTCCTGATAATGCATTTAAATACCTGAAATTCTACTTTCAAAAAGAAAACGATGACATAATAAAAGGTTCCAAAATCGAAAGGAAGAGTGATCATAAAAATAACAGATTTCTTTGAAATCTACACAAATAACGCGTATAATAAATGGAAGCATACCTTCTATTGAAACAATTCGGCAAGACGGTGATAAGCGAAGCATTAAAAGCAAAAGCAGGTACATAAGTCGGGCCAAAGCAGTGACAAAACAAGCAGAGGGTTCACCCCTCACAAAGGAAAATTTTGGCGGTACGTATAAAATGTCTATGCCAGAAGACAAATGCAGTAGTAATATTAAAAACGCTGAGCACTTCATGTCGAAAAAGAAGAAAAAAGAAGAGATGGTACTTGGTTACTTTTGAGATCAAATAAAAGATTCCTTTAAATGGACTTCGATGAAATCGCAGCAAAAAGAAGCGCTAAAAGTTGTGGACGTACTACCAACTGCATCTCCAAAGAGATTAAGATATATAAATGAGGATGTGATGGATCATCTAGCTTTTCTGAGTATAAGCAAATAAGCGATTCCAATGCAGACTTTTCCACGGTTCTAATGGCAACGTTAGTGCCATTACGGCTGCGGCTCTATAACCAAATGCCCACATCGAGTAAAAATTCATATCGTGATCGGTGGAAAAACAACACGCCAGGGTCTAAGTTTCTATGCCGGCCAATACGTTTTAGGTATATCAAAGAAAACAAACAAACAACTCAAATGCTTGTTAATGATATCAACCGCGAAATTTCCAACATGGCTTCCATTGATGTTTGCATATCTGGAAGAACGATTACTGTTTCTTTTAAACCTTATCTAACCATAATATATGGAAAAGTCGCAAAGGCAATTACCGATACGAAATCAAACATGAATTGTAACGTACATATGTATGTGGAAAGAAGAGTTTTTACTTAATTGAAGATTCTCTTCAACTTGGAATATCGCCTCTTCATGCCCGTAAAGTAATACTAGTTGTCATAAATAGTAAAAAAGTAATGAACACCGAAAAATTCGAAAAATATGCAAAAGAAATACTGACCTTAATTAATAATCTGTATTCGTGGAGACCATTAACACCAACCGTACACAAAGCTCTAACACATACAACAGAAATAATGGCGAACAATATTCTTCCCTTGGGGGAATTAACAGAGGAAGCTCAGGAAGCTAGAAACAGAGATATTAAGCAGTATAGAATTTTTAAAACACGAAAGTGTTCAAAAACTGCTCAAAATAATGACCATAAAATGGTTACCAAAAATAACAATAGAAATAGAAAAGGATGATCCCGAAGGAATTGAAATTAAAACTCTTTTAAGTTATGACGCTTCCGATTATTTTAAAGAAAATTTTTATATTAAGTAGACAACACTGTTAGTATATTTTATGCTTTAATCAATAAATGAGAAATAATTTGTAAGATTTAAAGCTCAAACATTACTTAATTAAAATAAAGTCGGTAAATCCTTTTAGTTTGCATTTTATATTTCTCCTATGTATATTTAATTGAGATCCTTTTGAATCCATATGCTTTACGCAGTCCTGAATTCGGGCAACCCGCTTCTGCGAGTGATCCTTTATTTGCTTGTTTTCTCTCTGCTTTGCCCCGCTGTATGCAGATTAAAAGCTTTTGCGCCCAATCAACTGCTTTTCATTGTCTTATCGAACAGTTGAATGAATAAACAGGTATGCATATGCTTATATTGTTGTGGACAAAGAAATCTGTTATTTTTATGACCACTTTCGATTTTGTAACCTTTTATTATGTCATCGTTTTCTTTTTGAAAGTAGAATTTCAGGTATTTAAATGCATTATCAGGTATTTTTTGGCCTTTTGATTATAACCGAACTGAGTGCATTTAATTCGTATGTCTGGCTGTCTCTCAAAACGCCAAACTTGTTTACTTTGTATTGGTTGCGTAATATTCTAGTGGTTCCCGAATGTGCAAATATTTAAAAAAGGTATACATGTTATATATCGTTGGAAAGGAATTTGTGTCTTCTTTTCAAATATATGCAAAAATTGATACTTTATTTATGTTTTTAAGTCACATTCGTGAAAACAATGAAAAAAATAATAAAAGGATAGTTTTTCGCACATAAAAATCAAAGTGAAACTTGAATATCTGCAAGACGATGAAAGATGCATGCATAATTTTTCAAAACGTATTAAAATACAAAATTTTCAAATAAAAGCATAAATTTCAGAAAGAAATATAAATCATAAATCCATTTTTTTAGCAATTCAAAATTGTCCCTTCCAAAAATTGACTTTTTTTAATAATCTCAGTCTGGCAACGCTAATTATATCTAGGATGTCTCGAGCTTCTGCAGCAATAATACCAACTGATTTTGTAATAAAACGTCGTTCACGGAATTTCATTTCACTTTTGGCAAAACTTTTCAGACGCCCACATATCCGAAAATTGTTTTAAAAATTGATGATTTTCGACCACTGCCTACTGTAGAGTACTTCGTTTAAATTAATCAAAATAAAATTTTTACACACTCTTAAGAGATTATCTTTCGCTACGTGTAAAAATAAGTATAAAAGCTGGAACAAAATTTTTTACGAATTCAAAAATAATGAAGCCACCTTTTTTGTGAAAAATTAAAATTTTTCGGTGAAATTTCAAAGTTTTGAATTAAGACCTATTTTATGACTTATCGGACCAAGATATTTTAATAAAACGGTACCTTATCTCACTTAGAATTTTATAAGGAATATAACGGTGGGCCACAAATTAAAATCAAGATTTTAACAAAAAAGATATAAGCAAAAAACCAAAAGAAGTTGCGGCGAAAATAATAAAAAATAATATTCTAAGGCGAATATCTCTTAAACTGTAAGAGATATGAAAACATGTTTCATAACATTTTTTCTTTGCCTTGCTAAGCAAAATACAAAAGGGTAAAAATCTTTAAAATCGGCCAAGATATAAGAAAGTTATAAGCTGCATAAAATTTTTTATACCCGAGGTGGGTAATTTTCAGCCCCCATAGCCCCGCCCCTGTTTTAACTATAGGCCTAAAAAGACTTGAGGCAAAAAACATAACTCCTTGTCTATGACTACTTCAATTTTCAGCGAGATCCGTTGTGTGGTTTAAAAGTTCCGGACTTTTTACCACTTTTTCTTTTATTTACACCACTGTGCGGTGTAAACATATTGTAAAATATTATGGATTCAAAATTAGCCGAAAAGGTGAGTAATAAAAAAAAGAACATTTAAAAACTAATATTTATGTGGATGTAAAAATTCTGTTAAAAAAAAAAGTATTAAATACATACTTACATTGTTAAAAAAAAATAAATATAGTGAAGTTTTAAATATGTAAAAACGTTGCATTTAATTGAAATTGAGCATGTGATTCATACTGTTTTATTTAAAAATGTGTCGAATGTGTTTATTGCTAAAAGCAGTGCACCTGGGATAAACATGTACATATATATTTGTTAATTTTATTATACCCTTCACATAAATGTGTAAGGGTATATATAAGTTTGTGATTCCGTTTGTAACGCATTGAAATATCCATCTAAGACCCCATAAGGTATATATATTCTGGATCAGCATCAATAGCGATTACGATTGAGCGATGTCCGTCTGTCCGTCTGTAGTCGTTGAAATACCGTTTCTGAGAAAACGGTTTGAGATAGAAACCTCATTCTTTTGCTAAAACGTGTTAAACCCCGGTAGTGGGTCTGCTATTGAAATTCAGTAAGATAGGTCCACGGATAGCCGAGATATATTCAAAAAACCGGGTTTTGAGGGGTATTTTGTGCAATTTTTGTATGCAGATTTTTGAAAAAAAATTTTTTCTTAAAAACTAAACCATATCATTTTTAGTGCCCATTAAATCCTAGAAATGAAGGAATTTTTGAAATCGGCCCATATATATCCGAGATATAGCGTCTCCCGATTTCTAAAGAAATCGGCTTTATAAGCCAAAGAAGACAACTTTTGGCACCGAAGATCAATCAAAATGGTATATATAGGCTATTTAGAGGCAAAAGTGGAAAATGTTTCTACATCGGCCCATATACACTCGAGATATAGCGCCTCCCGTTTTCTCAAGAAGTCGGCTCTAAAAGCCAAATAAAACAACTTTTGGTACCAAAAATCGATCAGAATGGTACATATAAGGTGTTTAAAAGCAAAATTGGAAAATTTTTGAAATCGGTCTATATATACCTGAGATATAGCGTCTCCCGATTTTTCAAGAAATCGGCTCTGTAAGCTAAATAAAACAACTTTTGGCACCAAAAATCAATCAGAATGATACATATAGGTTAGTCAGAAGCAAAACTGGAAATCTTTTTGTCATCGGCCCATATATGTTCGAGATATAGCGCCTCCCGATATCTCAAGAAGTCGGGCCTGGAAGCTAAACGAAACAGTTTTTTGCACTAAAAATTTGTCAGAATGGTACATACAGGCTGTTTAGGGGCAAAATTTAGAAAATTTTTAGACATCGGCCCATATGCACCCAACTTTTGGTACCAAAAATCGATCATAATGGTACATACATACATATGTATATAATGTTTAAAAGCAAAATTCGAAAATATTTGCGATCATGTATGAATGTATGTATGTATGTAGATACGTTTGTATGTATGTAGGTATGTATGTATCTACATATGTATGTATGCATGCAAGTATGTTAGCATAAACAATTTTTTAAATGTGTATGTATATATGTATATATACATATAAATGTGTATGTATATATACACGAGCTTGAAAATGAAAGTGATATAAAGAATTGTTGAAAAAAGGGTACGCAATGAAATTCTTTTAAACAATTGCGTCTTCAAATTCATTCACACAAAAAATCATTTTGGGTTTCCCTACGTACTTACATATATATGTACATACACACATACATGTGTATGATGATACGCAATAGATCATCCACAACGTGCACAAGAAAAAAATAATTTTGTAAAAGCAAGCAATGTAAATATGTATGTATGTATATATGTATGTATGTATATAATCATTGTTTTATGGAACACACTGAAAATATTCAATAATAAAGAATTTATTTTAGAGTTTTCTATTATAGATACATACATACGTATGCATGTACCCACATACGTAAGTAAATTGAGAAGCAAATCACACTTAATGGCAATGTTTAGCATTATAATTCAAAAATAATGCAATTATATGCAATTTTTTGTTAAATAAATTTTACTATAAAGTTAACTGATAAATAATTAAGAAATACATTTTGCTTTTCTTTATTTCATTGATATTAAAAAGAATTGGTGTCACCCAGTGGTTGAACTTGAGCATATTAGGAATTATTTAAATAAAAGTTTTGCAGCCTGTGTTAAATCCCGGTAGTGGATCTGATATTGAAATTCAGAAAAAATCGGCCCATATATACCCGAGATATAGCGTCTCCCGATATTTCAAGAAATCGGCTTTAAAAGCCAAATAAAACAACTTTTCGCACCAAAAATCAATCAGAATGTATGTACCATTGTGAAGGGTATTTAAGATTCGGCCCAGCCGAATATAGCACTCTTACTTGTTTATTATCATTTTAGAAAATCGAACGAATTTCGAAGCAGCAGAAGCAGAAACTAGTGAATTATATGGCATAAGAGGTCAGTTTGGAGCAGCTAACGCCTACACCAGTTTGAAAGAGGAATGGGCGTCACTGACAACATCATTGAACTCCTTGGGTGGCAGTGAAAAAACTGCTGAACAGTGGAAAAGGGTAATATTTTGTAGATAAATACATAAACACATTTTCTTTCATAGATCTATTTTCTTAGTGCTGAACGGATCAGTTGCGTCTCTCAGTTTCCGACGATATAGTCGCATCATGTTCCTCCTGTCATCATTTTCTGCAACAACTACAGCAACGGCATACATTTAGTTTATAATTTAATTTTTAAATTGTATTGTTTTTATATTTTATTCTTTTTAACACAATTTCTCTAAACGTTATTTTTATTTTTATATTTTATTGTTTTTAACAAGAAAACATTCTTTTTTTACTTTTTAATACACAAAATTTTTGACATATAATTTTTCCTTTTTGACGTTTATTTTTCATTTGACGTTTGATCAATGGAAATATTCCAGTCAATACAACACTTGTTTTGATTGTTTTCGCACTGAAATACAGACACAATTTTTTCTCGCAAATCGAGAAACGATGGAATTTTTTGTTTCACACTTCAACGGAAAAGTTTCTCGATACGAGAAATACAGAAACGAGGTACAGTATTATGTAAACTTTATCACATTATTATAATGTTTAAAAGCGAAAAAAGGAAGATATACAAAAATAAAAAAGTAAAAGTAAATTGATAAATATTTAAGAAATATGCAGAGAGATTCGAATTTATTTATTTGAGAAGAAATCCAAAAATATCGTGACAGACACCAAATAGCTAATTCTTCCCGAGGTAATACATATTCAACATTTCCTCATCGTCTCTTCTTTGAAAATTGTTACCCTCCACATTTTGTTACTAAGCTCTTTGTTAAATTGAACTTTAGCCGATTTATCACAATTATTAAAAACTGTTACATATATACAAAAGATTAGACTAGAAATAATCAACCCATATTAAAAAGTGATTAGTTATTGGAACTAAGTTTCTTAACGCTGCTTGCTGGTGGTGCAAATTAGTAGAAGTCGTCACGAAAATGTGTGAGCTGTTTGTAACAATAGACTGGTGTGCCTGTCAGCGAACAATTGTGTATGATGGGCGGTAAGTAGCGAAACTATTTGACAGTAGCGGAGACACCTACCAATAAATATAAATTAGCTGTGATTACGGACACTATCAGTTGTTAGATGTCGCTAAAGTAAAGTATGTCACAACAACAAAAAAAAAGAAGCAATATTGTAAAATTTACCAACAGCTGCTTTTTTTATGTTTTGTAGCAAATTGACAATAAATATTGCATGTGTCAAAAGTAATAAATAAAACTTTCCGAAAATTTAAAGAAGCATATAAAATTTAAAACTGAGTAAATTAACATCCGCAAATAAAAAACGGCCAACCAATGCTCAAAACTTACAACAGTTGTGAAAGAAACAGAAAATGATACAAGAAATGAAAACATTGGATTCGAAAGTAGCCAGCAGTGAAGCAAGCCGAATAAAAAACTTCGGCGGCGGCTAAATGGCTCTGCGCCGATTTTTTAGTTAGATAATTTTGCTTTTTAGCGTAGATTTAGATTTTACCATATGGATGCTTCCATAGATATCTATAAAATTTTTTGTATTCATAAGACTCACATCCTAACACAATGTACTTTTTCTCAGAATCGTTCATATAGGGTAATAACATTTTTCAATATATTCTTCAGATCTTACCTCTGTATCTATGCTTCATATCAAAAACAAATAAATGTATATTTTCTTTGGAAAACTATTTGAATTATTCATTCCCATACATGTATGTACATATGTATAGATGTGTAAAAAACTGAGTCCGAACGACGAATGAATATTCGCCGTTAAAAATAAAACACATTGGTGTATATGAAAATGGACGCAGTCACAGCGTCGGACGAAATTCGTTGTACGCGGCGAACTTGAAATAGATTTATTTCTATTTCTTATGCCGGCGAACGACGAACAAATCAATACCATGTGACCATTGTGGTTTCAGCTTTCAAGTGTTTTAGTAAAAACTGCTAATTTTTACTTTAATAGCTTTTATTTTAAGTGCTAAGCTTTGACTTTTTGCATTTAAAATAAAAAGCCAACATATTAGATTATAAAACATGTTTGTAGTGTTTAATTTTTGTTGTTGTTGGTAATGCTAAAATTTTTAGCAACCAATTTTTTTAATATAGTCACCCCATCAGCTGTTCAACTATAATAAGATAAAATTAAAAAACTGAGAAAATGGATACAAGTAAAATTATAATGTTTACGTACCAGCAAAAAGGCTTTTACCATAATGCACATGATATTCATTATTTTAATTATTTTTACAAAATTTGAAATTATTTGATTAATTTATATTAAATTACTTTTTCAGGCTTAAGTTCAAATCCTGGTTTATCACTATTTAAATTAATATCAATTAAGTAAAGGAAATTAAAGATTTGAACTTAAGCCTGAAAAAGTAATTTAATATAATTACAATACGAAAGTTCGATGAAATTAAAATTTTCAGTAAAAATGTTAATAACGCAGGGCACGGCGTAAATGCTCAAATTGTATCAATATCTTTGATAGTACATTTACACTAGTAATTCTTAAACTAGTTTGTAAGCATAAGCTAGTTTCATAAGCTATACCATCTATACTAGTATTTTAGACAGTTTAATTCATTTTGTTTGACAATTTACAATAAATTCAATAGAATAAATAAAATTGTAATGTGGAGGCTTTTGTAGAAAAAAGATACTTATTTATGTGTTTTTTACACCGATTGAATAAAATTCAATATAAAATTAATTATTTAGCGTGGAAAATAAAGACGCATCTCTTATTTTCACTATTCATGCCTAAATTTTCTGTATTTTAATAACAACAAGAATTGTCGAATTTTTGAAATAATTTAATTTTTTTTAATATTTTTTCTCTTTCATTTTCCTTTTTATTATGTTTTACATGATAAAACTAACAATTACCTTCTGGAAATATTAAAAAATCAAATTATGAAACAAAAAAAACATGTGCAATTTTCTTAATTTGCAGAACAAAACCAAACTGTCAAAATCATATGGCAGTACGAAAAACTTAAATCGATTTTAAATTTGCACGGAAGGCCGTTTAAGTTTGATTTAAATAGCAACTGTTTGACTCAATTTTATATTTAAATCAAATTGAAATGGCATTTAAAATCCAAGTAAAAAATTGGGGGTAACAGCCGTTGATTTTTACTAAGCCGCCGTTGCCCAAAATTACCTCGGCTGTCGGCGACTTTTAGCCGCCGCCGCTTATTTTGCCATCGAGCCGCCGCCGACCGACAGTTATCCTCGACTGGCTTCGACCACTGAACCTTACTAATTTTTATTATATTATTATATTTTTATTATATTGTTACAAATTTGGTCGTGAACGGACCGATTGTGATTGTTCTAGAACGTAGTAAATCATCGTTATTTTATATGTGCGTATATTGTCTTGTTATTATTTGTAAATGAACACAGGAGCTATATACACACACGGATACATAGAAGCTTGTTGATAAACAAAACGGCAGCACAGCGAGTGTGCACATACTGACACACATGTGTGGATAAATAAGCACAACAGCGAAATAAAAGAAACCACCACCGCACGATACAATATTCGTGTGTGCATGTATGTATGTGCGCGACTCAGATGCTTGAGTTTTACTGCCGCGTGTATGTATGTATGTCGGTGTGTGTGTATATCTTTTGTTCATGATGAGTCATCGCACTATAGATGTGGCGTGATTAGCTTCTGTAAACGTCTAGAATGTTCTAGTAATGATCATTGGAGGTATAAAAGCAGCGAAGCTCAACGCTGAAAAGTCAGTCGATTTTTAGCTGCGCTAACGTGTAAAGTGTCTTAAGTAATAAAAAAGTGATTAAGTGAAAGTGTTGTTCTTTTAGTAAAGTGTTTACAAGTATAGTGTGTTCAAATAAATAAAGTGTTGAACTGTTGATTATTGTAAACTGAACACGTGAGTGTTGTAACTTCATTACAATTAAAGAATCTACGGAAAACGTTTTGAAAAGGTTAAAACGTAACAATATTATTATTTTTATTATATTATTATATTTATATATTTATTATATTAAAAAATCAATTGAACATGCCGTGCGTAAAATCCTGCCACCTAAACTCCCATTTGGAGTTTTTCGGAATGGAAGAAAAATGCATATTGTGCTGTAGTAGAAACAGCACAGCACTTGGCTGTTGTAAACAATAACCTGTGCATAAGTATTTGTATTTAAATATGTATGTACGTTTATAATGTTACCCGCTAGTTCTGGTAACTAGTTTTTAACTAGGAGTTTCATTAGTTACTTAGTAACCAGAACTAGTTACCACCAAATAAATGTATTTTAAGCTATAAATGCTGTTTACTTTAACATGGTGATGTCATTGGAGGGGACAATTGGATACTCTCTGCATTACCAATATCTAGTTCAGTAACTAACTACTTAACTATTCAAAAAGTACTAGTTATTTGACACCATTTCTGGGGATAAGTAATCGGCTAAATTGATAGCTACAAATTACTAGTTCAATAGGTAATTGGTCCAAATTATCTAGTATAGTAATTAGGTAATTTTAGCGCATTTTTTTAATAAACACAAAATTTTTATTTAAACGAATTGAAAAGGCAATTAAATATTACATATTAGTTTTATGAAGTACATAAGTGCATTTGAAGTAAAAATATTAATTAATTTTGGTGTTATGCGCTATTATCAACTGGTTTTGAAACACATTTACATATATAAAAACTGGCGTTTTTTTTTCTGTCTGCACTGCCTTGCAAATTTTCTCTTCTGGTGATCCAACAGTATTGTCGTTTTGAAGTGACACAGCTTCTAAGATTAATAAGATGAAATTAAATTGTTAAGTTTTTAAATTAAGGAAAAACCATAACTATAAGCAATTACCTATAAGGACACCATATATATTTTCTAATTTCTTCAAACTATGTTTACCATGGACATCATTAACACTAAATTGCAATGAAACCTTGTCATCAATAACATACTTAAAACTTTTTACTTTTAAATCACTTTAACAAATTAACTTTAACCGAACCACACGTCTTTTTAATATAAATCCGTAAAAAATACTAAATAAAGAAAGAAGAATGACAAAAATGTACAATATTTGAAGTGAGGATAACGGAACCTTCTTGTTAATTGTACAGAAAAAAAAACATGCGATTGATCTACATATCTAGTTGTAAATCCAATAGTAATGTATGATGTAGAAAAACAGGAGAAGAAATGTAAACTACTAGTAAGTAATGCATGTAAGTAATGCATGAAAAGTATATTTAATACTTATTGTACTGCATATATAGCCTGAGATTAAGTATACTATAGTGTAATTGATAAAACTTTTAAATTTTCCAATTTCCATTCTAAAAGTTTCTGACAAAATAGCAATTGATATTTGTAGCTAGATTTGTAACTACATACATATATAAAAAAGACAATTGACTACTTGCAAAACTAGCGGGTAGTGCTACAATTTGAAGAAAAAGCTAGCAATAATCGTGCTTGTTAATTACATATGTATGTATGTAGGTGTTCAAAAATGAATTTAATTATTATCTGCTATAAGTGGATTATTCTACATACACCTTATTAATGGCTTTGTGTCTTTTTTACTCGTCAATATGCCGCCGGCATTTCGTTGATGATACTCAGCTACTCCGTAGACCCGAAAAACAATTTAAAAGAAATTTTTAAATTTACTACGTGTTCTATTCTTCCCACGAGCACAATGAGATTTCAGACAATCCTTTTATACAGAAAACAATTTAATCGTTAGTGGTTTTCTGTATTAAAGTTTTGTTTGAACATTTATGATTCTCGTTGTGTATATGGGAAAATCGGTATTTTAAACGTTTTTATGTTTTTTTTTCGAAACTGCTGGCAAGCTGGTAGCATCAACTCAACGCCGGCGGCATATAGACGACTGAAAAGGACAAAAACCATTAAATGAGATCTATTTTGATCAAGAATAATACATGTGTAGATATGAAACAAAATCTTTAAGATAATACTTAAATGTTTACCTGTCTTTTGCTAGAGCATTTATTAAAAAAGTGCGCATTGCACGGGCCTGCACGGCAAACCTACTATAGATTTTTGAAGAAAAATAAGAAATAAAAAATATTTTACAACCTTAAATTTTCAGAAAAGTATCAAATTTTAATAATAAGTTATCAATTTGCTTAAGACGAATTGTATTTATTTAACAAAGCTTTCAAGAAAACCCGTTTGAAGTGAAATGGAAAATGAAACATTTATTCTATGGTTTTTCACACATATGTATATGGAGGAGGTTTAAAGTTGGAAAACAAAAAGTGAATGTATTTTATTAATAGTTTACCTGTATAAGTCGAGATTACTTATATTCTGGGGTTGGTAATAGGTGACTGGCTTTGGTTCTGCTATCACTAAGGTCCTTACTAAAACCAAAAGTAACGAGAAAATAGCCGGGAGAAACAACTCGATAATCAGTTGCCATTTTTGATTCCATTGTAGCAGCCAATTTTTCCAAAGCAGCAATTTAAACTTTTGCCAATTCGTGACATGAACCATTTTCTCAATGAACAATTCAAATACTAAATGAGTTGAACTGAGGCATTTAGTTTATTAGACTGTGTTGAGTTAAATACAGCATGTATTAACAAAGCGAAAAAGCTGGAAAAAAGTAAATAAAAGTAAACTTGTTTAATATTGATGTCTCACAACATATTACAAAAATTGTAACAAGATCAAATAGAATTAGTTAGATTCTTTGAATGGCTCTTATTTTCGTTTTGTTGTTTTCATTTTACGAGATTTGCAAATATTAATTACACAGTGATACACCAAATATATTCAGGGGCTCTCATGTACCAACTTTGTTTTGTTGGAGTCCATAGAGAACATGATACCAATAATAATGTAGCCTCATCAGCTAAACCATTAATCATCTAACTACTTTATAGCCTTTTCACACTTATCAACATCTACCACCAATTTGCGATGATGTTGAAATTTACCCATAAGAAATATACAGGGCTAAAAACCAACATCTTTCAACATCTTTATAAAATGTTCCTAACTCATTTTGTTCCACTCAACATCTTTCGATTATTTTAGTGTCATCACTAAAAAAATTACAAAATTGTAGTGGCATCACTGTAAATTTTGACATTCAAAATCATTAAAAAAGGAGTTGTGTCCAAAATGATGTCTTCATGATCTTCTTCCTCCAGCAAGCTTTTTATGGATTCTATACACTGCATTAGTAGTAGAGATTGTTCTTGCAAGCTAACTGCTAATCAAGGCAGATTAAACAGGTAAAATCACTAAAACAGCTGCTCGTTGTTTATTAACTGCTTAGTGTCAAAAGTTTGTTTAAAAGCCGTTTAACGTGCTCTGATTTCTAAGAAATGCGCAAGTGATTTTGTAGCTACTATTGAAGAAAAAGTAAAATAAGCCAGTGATTTTGCTTCTTTTATTCCATAAAAAAGTAAAGTAATAATTTTTAAGTGGTTTAAATAAATTTATTTTACGAAATTTGTGTAATTTCGTTTTTTGTATACACTCACAAACCAGTTTAACAAAACAAATGAGAGAAAAATTTGACAGTATGCAGTTATTTTTCTACCAACAACTATCGTGTATTTTTTTTTGGTCTGCTAGTGCTTGTACCTACTAAATCTGCCTTGCTGCTAATCCTACTATTATTTTGTCTTCAAAATCTATTTATATTATATTTTTATTGTCTTTAATGCAAAACGTGGCTTTATTTATTTTGGCAGCTGTGTATGTATATGTGATGTTAGATGTTGTGTGTGAACGCATGTTTCACATTTTCAACATCTTCAACACGTTCCACGAAAATGTGGATAAGTGTGAAAAGGCTATTAGGTTGTCAAGAGTATGCAGCGATGAAAAGCAGTCAAAAGGAGATAGCAAATCAGCGTAAGCACTGTTCATCTCTCTTCTATAAATGTAGAAACGACGTCTTTTTGACAGTTTACAGAAATTGTATAAGAACAAAATGCATGTCATTTTTTATGAAGTTGTTCTTATTGTAGGGAAAAGGTTACCTTATAAGTTGTATCATGATAGAGAGCAAAACTATCTTTAGTTTTTTTTTAGGTCACTTAGAAAAGGGGGATTTGTTCCAATTTTGAATTGTTTCCCAATAATTTTTTTTCTGTTTCAAAAACTTAATATTACGAATATGAACTTAATTATTTATTTGCTTTAAGAGTCAAGTGAAATGTATTAATTCAGGTCCATAAATATACCTATCAAATGTTTTTCTTCATACAGAAGAAGGCAAAATAAAAGATATTCACCGTCAACCGTCTTACTATTTTTTTTTCATACTATTGATATTGAATTCCTCCACGGTCCTCCTGGATAAATAAGTAGATCCTTAACATTCCATATACTAATTATTCATAATATGATTTATTCTTCAATTTTATCAGTAAGTGTAGCTTGGATAAACATTTTTTCGATTACTATTATAGGGCTAAAATTATACCTTATCTCTTCTTCTGTCTTTTTCAGCTGTCTATATGCTGCCAACATTTCGTTAATGCTAATCAACTCATCAGTAGACTCGAAAAATCGTAAAGGAATGTTTGAAGCCCAGCTACTTATATCAATGTTCCCATGAACAAAACGAGAACTAGAAATGTTGAAACAAACCTTTAGTACAGAAAACATTTTTATGACTTGCAACATTTTTAGTTTCATTAACAAACTCTATACAACAAGTTACCACCTGTTACTACGATTTGTATTTTTGAAAGTATTAAAGAGAAAAAGTTTTTTAATTTTTTAAAATGAACTTAACTATTAATTCGCTTTAAGAGCTAATTGAAATGTATTATAAAGTTAATTTTTTAACGGTATAATTTTTTTTTAAAAATCTGACATCAAGCAAATATTGTACAACCTGTTCATAAAGTATTTTTACTGCTAACGTTGGCATTATGTATTTAAAATGTAACAGCTAATTTTTCTTTCAGCAATTAGTTTTTTTTTTTTGCATTATTTGACTGATTTTTAGCATTATTTAGCATTTATTTAGTCCTTAAAATTTCATGTGCAGACAGACATACATAACTATGTATAGATGTATATATCTATAACTATTTTCTATTCTATTCCGTGATTGCGGAAAGCATGTTTTCTGCTTAGATAAAATTTGCAACTACTCATTTCACTGCTGTTAAACAAATATGTAGAACCATTATAGTAATTGCTACACCGGTACCAAAATTGAATATAAAAGGGCTGCAGATGCGAGACCAGCAGAGTTTACCCCCCGATTATGGATCACAACATCTAGGTGTTGTGTATGTCACAGAGTTGTTTTTCATTTGTAGAGCATCTTTCCGCAAAAATACATGCCTGCATACAAAAAACTAATACACTTCCAGAAAGATGCACGCGTATGTTGCTTTCATTACACAAACACAAGCGAAACACAATAAATATTGACATTTCATTGTCAAGTTTTACAACCAAAAGACATGAGCGGTACTCAGCGTTTGGTGCGTTTTTGGTTGCGACTATTTGCATTTGCGATTATATTGCAACTGATATTGAGCACCCTTTTTAACAACTTTGCAGATTTTATTGCACTCCAATTAACAGCTGATAAATTAATACACAATTTTTAATTTTTCACGTTTTATTTTTTTGGTAAGCGCTGTTGGCTCCATCTCTACAATTTTTTGTTTGCTTTGTTTTAAAATGTCAGCTGTTCGAGTGTCAGTGTTGCAAACGCAATACTCATGCGAAAAAAGCAACACGTAATTAGCGGTGCGTAAATGCAAAAATATTGCGAGTGCAACCTTGTATATTTTGTTGTTGGGTTGCAAAGAAAAAGCAACGATTTCTTGCATTCGCACTTACGCAAGACATTTGCACCAAATAATGAACTGCGCTATGGAGATTTTTTATTGGTGTTGTATTTCATATAACACCGCAACTACGGCGTAGAAAAGCATTGGTAAAAATTAAAAGAATGAAAAATATTTTTCTTAGAAAGATGCAAACAAAGCCATACAAATTTATGTAAATGTTGATGCTTAATTTGGTTATAACAATGAAAGGACCAAAAAATTATGCATTCCAGTTTAAATCCATTGCAACTACAAAATACAAAATAAAACTCTTTTGTTATCAAAAAATGGGTCATAATTATGTGCACAGATGCATTTTTATATATATTTTGTTAATAAATTTTAATAATTAATTGTTTTTTTATATTTTTGCAACCTATTTCATATGCAGATTTACACAAATTTTATAATTTTTGATAATTTAACTTGTAACCAGTGTTCCCAGGTCAATGTATTTCTGCCTCCCAGAAAAATTTTAAAACCCCCTAAAATTCATTGTTTCTCTACAAAATCCCCCTAAAAATTGTTGGTGAATATTCTGCTTTAGTTTGCGAATCACCAATATTAATGAATTGACAATGCGGAAAATGCATAAAATTGTTAAGCTTTCCCCAATTAAAAAGAAGTAAAAATTAACTAATTATATGTATTTTTCAGTGCATATATTATGATTATAGGCGCAGGTATATTTATTATAAATTTTTGATTTATTTGTACTCACATATTTTGAGATCTAAGTACATATTTATAGGCAGCTAGAAATTGTTATCTGCGTATCTAGAAAAATTTAAGTTTCTCCAAAAATATTAAGAGTTTCTAAGACTTCTTCGCTCTTTACGTTTTTTTGAAATTTTCGTAAAAAAAGTTTCAATTTTGTCAAAGGTTCTTAGATATTTTAATTTTCCCAATTCTTAAGAAACAGAAAAACTTCAAAGAAATGACCCATAAGGAAAAAATGCATTTCACTCAACAAAAAAAATGCTTAAAATTACCAGATGCAAAATTATGTACTTGAAGTTACCAGATGAACATAAAATATCTCATGTAATTTTTCTTTAAAAATCGTTAAAGTCTTGAAGTTGAAAAATCTTCTAACTCCTGTCATTTTACCGTTCAACCAAACACAGAAATCCCCTAAAAATATCCCAAAAATAAATTGTTCCCCCTAAATTTTTCCCGAAAGAATTTAACACCCCAAATTCACCCCTAAAAGAAAAAAACCCCCTAAATCTAGGGGGAAACCCCCTAAACTGGCAACACTGCTTATAACATCAACAAGACAACACTCAATTACATAGGTGTTGTAAGATTTTGACGACATCTTATTATGTGTTGTAAGTTTTTGACAACACTTGATACAATAGTTGCAAACCATAATCACTTTTCAAAAAATACAACATTAAACCACCAAATTTTGTGAACCATAATCGGGGCCTTAATTTCTACAAGTGAACAGCAACCATCAGGCTGATTTTCATACTAACAGTAGTGGAGTTCAATAGAAGTGTTATCATTTAATAAAATAGATTTGTCGGTTATTCCATTTTATGAATAATATTATTTTAGGCGCTGCTGCGGTTTGTTGTTCATCTTCCAACGCAACACTGAGATACTGGAAAAACGTTATGGTTCTATTGCATTGACATTTATCGAACTAGCTCACTGGCTTCCGCTATATCTACATAGAGAAAATAATTGCTATATTCTGTTTATCGAAAACAAGAGGATACCATTTCCAAATAAGACAACGTATGAAATACGAAAGTTTTGAAAATGTTATTAAGATTGTAAAGAGTCAGAAACATGGCGCTGTTCCAAAACCGTCTCTGAGCCGAATTGTAAGCTCTGAATTAGATCCACTACGATCCACCCAAAAGAGAATTAAAAACCAGCAATTTATTTCCCACGAGGAGTTTCATCATCTTGTTCGTGATTTAGAACTGGGGGCAAATCACCGCATTCGAAGTCGAATCTTCTTTCGTGTGTACAAATATTTCGACGGCTGCAATTTTTTGGATCACAGTATTCGATCGCAATTAATATTGTCTACTACTATTTTTTACATCGCAGCACGCATATGGCAATAAAGAAACAAAACGAAAAAGGAAAACAAAATATAAATAAATTGGTGAAAAACTTCAAGATAAATGAATCCAAATGTGTTTTTATGTTTCTCATCTTCGGAATCGGAGGATGAGTCCAATATTGCCATTATAAGTAGGAACATCCTTTTTCATTGCCAGAAGCTGAGTAAGTTGTGAGCTTAAAGCAAAATATTAGAACTAAATGTTTCATCGTTTGTACATAGATTCAAAAGATGTTTTCGGCTCTCTAAGGAAGCTTTTGAATACGTTTTATCTGAAATAAATATCTCTGGTCACATGTCGACGAGCGTACCATCCGTATTGCAACTTGCCGCTACATTGCCCTTTTGGCCAGTGGCAGCTTTCAGCACACGGCCGGGAATTATTTTTAGTGGGGTTAGCACAAAGCACTATGTGCAAAGCGGTGAAAAATGTAACAAATGAAATGTAACAAATGAAATACACTACTTAGTTGAAAATCTTTTTCTTGGTATTCACTTTCCCTAAAAACAATAAAATTTATATTTTTTAAATTATTTCTTTAATTTTTTGTCGCTTCTTTGCTATTTTATTTGTTTTGCTGCTAAAAGCTAGAGTTTATTTGTTTTCGATAGTGTAGTAACAATCGAGTACAACATCGATTAGATGGGTTTCGCTAACGAGTCCTGTGATCCACGTTAACAGCATTTCGATGACAAAGCATTTTCGAATGCGGTGATTTGCCCCCTGTTCACAAGACATACCGAGCTTTTATATACTAAGCAGTGGAAATGTAAACATCGAACTTCGTTGGACCGAGGAAACTAATTTGTTTGGAAAACTATTCAGCGAAAGCAACGAAAATAGTGATTGGCTTAATGAAATAAATAAAGCATAAAAAAATTGTTGTCTCACTCTTATATATTGATTGTAAATTAAGGAATATTTTCTGTTTGGAGGCTTAAAAGCCGTGCAAATTGAGATGTTTAAACACGATCTCGTTTCACTCATGGCGAAGAAAAAAGCATCTAGTGTTTCTCCTGGTCGCTGCTTTCTTTCCACGATATCGACCATTAGCTCGAAATTTAATCGGGTGGATTTACATTGCTTCGGTGACAAAATTAATTTGAATAAACAGCCAGTACCATTTTTCGGTTGGACCCTTCGTGGACATGTGGAAATTGTCCATCACCTCTCTCCACGTAGCTTGTTATTGACGCTAAAAATGCTGGATTTGGAAGATGAATTCTTCCAGTGCCAGCCTGCTGAAGTTGCCGTCGAACTGCAGCCCCCATTTCTCTAGTCTCATTCAGTTGTGGTTATCCGAGCTTTCTGCTCCAGTATCGATTTTCATGCAGCTGTAGCTGTCTGGGTTTCTCACCCCTATACTACCGAAGAAACTTTAGCCTTCTGATTCGGAAGAATTTCTTCCCCCAAAATTTTATTTTTCCTGCGGTAGCAGTCAGTTCAGCCAGCTGCCTTTTTAAATCGTCTAATTGAGAACCGGCTGCATCGTCTGTACTCATCGCTATGTTTTCTTCTATCAAGTCCCCCTCTCTTCGTGGAACTCTTGAAATCGCTACAAACCACCTTGCTTCATTCTGCGCCATATGCCGTAAGTTCGTGATGGTTGCGGATTTATAAAAAAAAAAAATTTAATGTTATCGCGTCTTTGCGACATTTCTAACTGCCTACCTGCAGCGGGTATTCTATTTGGAGTATTTTTGTTTTTCTTTTTCCTGCAACGTTGATCCGTTCAGATCGAAAGTGAGGTGCCTCTCACTTTTTTATTTTTATCTAAGATGGGTTTTTTGCTGCATTTTGTTGGATTTTTGGACAAGATCAATACCACGCACCTCAAACTAACCTATCCTATAAAATTATTCCTACTAACTCTTAATAAACAAAACAAGAACGAGGTATTTGTTAATATTTTTCATTTATATCTTTTTTTTTATTTGTTTATTTAATTGTTTAAATTCCCTTTGTATTTTTAAGGTATATACAAGAAAACAAACAAAAAAAATTGTTCACTGCACTGAAACTTTTCGCTTTTTCGCACACGGTTTTGTCATGAAAGTGAGTAGCGGTTGTCAAAGTGGCAACTTGAATACGAAGGATCCTTGGACTAAGAAGGAAAAACTAGAATACTAATACTGACTTTTTTTGTGGATAAGTAAGAGTGCTATATTCAACTATGCCGAATCTATTATACCCTTTACCAAAGTGTGTAATATTGAAAACTTTTCTTTGGGACATCCGCTGTCACTGCTGTACTCGAATTTTCTTTTACTTGGCAAGCGTCGTTTAATCATAAGCAAACTTTCATAGTGAAAGCTCTTTATCGTAAGATATACTTTTGCTACACTGTTGCTTGGATTGTTTGAAAATATCCAGTCAGTACATTTTCCATAATTAGGTCTTTCTGCTTATGTTCGCTAAGGACTCTAAAACTATTCAACCTAAAGCTGAAGTTACACAGTACGCTTTCTACGCGTCGACGCTTTTCATGCGGTTGTCAAAAAAGTAGGATAAGTGCATTTGTATGTGACAAGTTACAGAGCACAAAGCATAGAACGCGAAGACGCGATGAACGCATAAAGTAGACCTACTTTCTACTTTTATATGCGTCACAAGCGTCATGAGAAAATGTCAGCTGTTTTTAATAACCAATGGTGTGCCTACTCTCAACGTTATCAATAAATACCTTTTATATCGTAAAATAATTTATAAAATATTTTGCAAAAAAAAACTTTTAATAAAAAAGAAAAGTTTTGGTACAAATTTTATAAACATTTTCACGAATAAAACAAATTGTACTTGTTTTTTACAACATTTTTTCATTAACGAAATTTGGATTCGATTTATCGATTGCGTTTGCGTACTGAGAAAAAGCGATATGGAAGAGAAGCTAATAAATGCAGTTAAAAACCACTAGCTTTTATATAATAAAACCTTGCTGCTCTATCGGACCAAAAATAAAAGAGCAGCTGCATGGAGTGCAATAAGTAAGGAGCTTAATTTACCAGTTATGTATATACATATGTACAATTTTGGAGCTTTTCGTAAGCTCTTATCGCACAAATAACAATGTTTATGAACCCTATAAAGTCCATTAGTTCTTTTAAAATTTCAATTTCACTTTCCATTTTGTTAATATTTGTTTTGTATGCTAAAAATATTTGCACAACAGCTGATCAAAACAACAAAATATGGCGCGTATGAAGCGTTGTATGTAACTTGTAGTATGAAACGCATAGAACGCGTAAAACGTATAAAAAGCATGAAAAGCGTGGACGCATCTAAAGCGAGCCATGTAACTTCACCTTAAGCTAAAGTAAACTTCAAAAATATGATAAATCTTCTACGCTTCTTGTATGTACATACATACATACATGCAAGCAGCAATTTTATTCAGTATTGGTTTTGCTTGTTTTAGTTTTTTCTCAACCACACAACCGCACATCGAATATCTTGCTTGTTTGTTGTTGGTTGCGCTGTTTTACTTCTTTCCTTAACATACCAACGCACGCAGAAAGAATTATTTGTAACTTTATTTTTTTATAAGCATTCATTGAAGTTTGACGCAGACGTTCAGGGATAAACAAGTTGGTACCTACAATTTTTATTTATTTTAAGCATTATTTGAATAATTTAACAATACTAAAAATTGTTCCCATATTCCCCATGGAAATAATCTATGGACATTTAACATAATAACTAAAGTTTACTCTAGTCTCCATTTATTTAAATCATATGCGTGTATTTTGAAGACGTAATTTTTTAAGTTATTTGGCGAACTGCTGTGACTATTCTCCTGACAAAACATCTGACCTATTTCGCAAAACACCCGACTTCATTTTTTTTTATTACCAAAATATTACTCCTTAATTGACGTTTAGAAAAAGAAATACATTCATCAAAAGTTCGTAATTAATAAAAACTAGTAGGAAGTTATCCTTAGTGAAAGTGTAAGAATATAGTTTGGTCAATTTTAGCTTACTTATTATTTGCAGTTTTATTTTTATGAATAAGGCGGTTGGTACCTATTATGTTTTTTATCTCATGCTGCAAAAGTATTTTTTTTTTTTATTTTAGATATTATAATAACCTAAAGTCAATTCAGCCCGTCGCACAGTGGTCGATATACCGAATCTGGCGGCATTTAATTCGCAAATTAATAAAAACAAAGCCTGATGCTTAATTTCGTCAATGAAATGCGTAATAAATTAAACTCTAAACAATTTTCATTTATTTCAGAGCTTTGTATTTGAAAATAGTATGTCTATAATTTAACACCAATATTTATAATTTGCAGCCTATAACAAAATTTGTTAAATTCCACCACTCTTCTGTTAAAGTTGCTGATACCTGGCCAAAAAAAAATATATAAATATTTCTGTTAAATTACAGACATATTATTTTGAGTGTAGTTAATATAATTAATACAACTACAAATATATTTGAAAAAAAAGTTTATTTATTTGCTTTACAGCCAATTTATTTATTCAAAAATCAAAAAACTGTTTCTTTGTGATTGCTTTCCAGCTACATATATACATATATATCGACGTTTCATAGGAGCTACCCTAATCATCAGTAGAAATGATGATTAGGGTTATTTATAAATAAATAACGAGAATTAAAAAAGTCAAATATTTAAACAAACGCTCACACACAAAGAAACTTTTACTGTCGATATACGCCCATATGCTGGATATATGTTTGCATTTCTTAATTTTGCACCAGCTTAGATCAATTTGTACGCGTGCTTTGTAAAATTCCCATCCACGTAAAGAGCCAAAGCTTCATCAGGACTGTATGCAATAGCATTTTTGGCTTCTGAAGCAATAGTTTTTTTAATATTTGCTGCAACCTTGGAATCAGAATGTAGCACGGATACAACTTCCGATGCGTTTCTTTTTCCTGCTTTGTGTAAACTTACACGCGTCGCTACAGCAAGTTCATCGCATGTAGTTTTTTCTACAAGTTGTGAAACTTTGTTGACTTGTGTTTTAGATGAACAAGCAGTGAACTCTTTTACAGACCTTCCAAAATTGTTACTAGTTGTCGGCCCAACTAATAAAATTCCACTGTCCAACCAATCTTTATTACGTTTTTCAAAATTCGATAACGTTCTGTTGCAGTTCTTCCACTTTTCCACTACTTTGCTTATGAAGCTCCTCATTTTTTTTTATTTCTCGGCACTGCTCCTCATTATTGTGCGATTGGTGTATTATAATATTAAATACGTGGGCCTCCACAGCTGAAAATTTTTTAGTAGGGACGCTTTCATTGTGCCAAATCATAAAAAGTGTGCGTTTGGAAACATTCATTATGCCTAAGAAAATAATTAACCAATAAACGGGCAGATCATTTTGGACGTTTCACAACAAAAAAAATAACCAAATTAATAAACAAAACCATATTTGGACCGAATCCGATCGAATCCCAAAAGATGCACTCCACCAAACTATAGTATATAACACTTCAAATCTACTATCACCAATGTTAAATTCTACAACGCATTTCTATTAAACTAAATAATCGCAGATCACAAACATTTTTTTTTTTTAGTTAATACATACCTTCTACTTTAAATAAAAACCTTAGTTTATAAAATTATTAATCAAATGATTTATTATTGCCAAAAACCACGTACTGAGTAATTTGGCGCCAAATTCTTTCAATGCACTTGCTGCAACTTATGTTATATTTGACTGCTAACAGCTGTGCGAATATTGAAAGCAAAACAAATGTAAAAACGTAAATTTGCTCAGTGGAGTATCGGTTATCGGTACAATGTAAAAAATTTATCGATTTTAAAGTTTTAAAATTTGACTTAAATGCCATCAGATCAATGATTTCGACCACTGTGCGTCGAACAGTATATATTGTAGTTTTTGTTAGTTTTTGAAAGTTGATATAAGAAGGTTGTTTTAAAAATTTTATATATTATAACACAGCCGTCATGATAATTATTATCATAGTAAAATGACACTAGATATTTTGATATCCACCCGTAACGAAATTCTCCCTACAATTGAATTTGGCAGTAAATATTTCTATATGTAATGAATTTATAGCATGATGACTGTAAAATTTATACTACAATGAGAAGTCATCAGGTCTAGATTAAAATTATAAATATTATGTAATTGTAGTAATATAATCGTCAGAGCGCTCATGCAAAATATTATATCATGATGTGAAATGTCACTTTTCTGTTGGATGTTTATTTATTATGTGCAAATTGTTTTATATTTTTGACTTAATAAATATTATTTGTGGCTAAGAAAAAGAAACCAATAAGAAGTCGAAGGAATACAAAAAGAAAATAAATGATCTCTCATATTATAAATGTAATGAAAGTTGATCAGGTCTAGTAATCGTATTATGAAGTCTTATTTTGTGTTACCAGAGGGGAATTTTTATACTAAAATCATTGCTCGAACCAATTTAAGGTAATAATGTAGTACAATTTTCTTAAGCTTCATAACAATCCTATTTCATACATATTGATACATATCAGGAAGTTCTGATATGCACATTAATTTTGTTTCTTTGTATTTTTGGTTTTCATAATTTTTACAAAGTTCAATTGTACAAACTTTCGCATCCCTGGTTTGTTTAGCTAAATGAAAATCAAACCTATAAGAAAAAGGGTAAATTACTACATCTATACACCTAAAATGCCAACATCATCAACAAGCGGCGGTGGCCGAATGGTAATGTAACCTGATTATGAACCCGCACTTGCTGGTTCGACTCCGCTTGGTTGCTTTTGCTCCTCTTACTTTTTGTATTTTTTTTAAACAATATATGTGGTAAGAAATTGTGCTATGTTTTTTGTCTATATCTCAGTAATTATAAGCCCAATTGTGCTTATTTCCAATACCAAAGCAGAGGGGACATTTATGAAACGATTAAAGTAAGATTTAGGTCAATAAAGTGTTTAGTGGCTTCACAATCGGTGCCCGAAAACAAGTCTTTTGTGACAAATCTATATATACCCTTTTGGCAAAGGGTATAATAAAACAACTTTTGGCACCAAAAATCAATCAGAATGGCACATATGTCATTGTGAAGGGTATTTAAGATTCGGCACAGCACTCTTACTTGTTTCTTAAATGTTTGATTTTTGTTAAACTATGGCAAGTTCTACATATGTCCTAACACATCCACACAGAGATTCGAGTCTCGAAATGATCATCATCTCATGTGTTTATATGTAAACAGTGATGCCAGTGAACTTTGCTCAAAAACATCATTTTTGGAAAAAAGATCGGCAAATTAAAAATTGAAAAATTAATTTCTTTGTTTGTGAAAGCCTGTTAGGAACACAACTGGGACGAACGACGAATTTCGCCCAATACGACGAATACGCCGGTTAAAAATCGCAGTGTAAATTCGTCGTATGAAGCACAAGAACGACGAAGAACAAAAACATCTCATTCTCAGTTTTTTAATTTTATCTTGTTATAGTTGAACAGCTGATGGGGTGACCATATGAAAAAAAAATTGGTTGCTAAAAAATTTTGCATTACCAAAAACAAAAAATTAAACACTACAAACATGTTTTATAATCTAATATGTTGGCTTTTTATTTTAAATGCAAAACGTCAAAGCTTAGCACTTAAAATAAAAGCTATTAAAGCAAAACTTGACTGTTTTTACTAAAACACTTGAAAACTAAAACCGAAATGGCCATATGGTACTGATTTGTTCGTCGTTCGCCGGCGTAAGAAATATATTTTTTTTTTTTTTTTTTTTTTAATACCAATATTTTTATTTACAATATTTAGTAAACGTCTAACTTGGAAAGATCATATAAGGGTCAAAAAAGATCAACTTAACATCAAAACAAACAAAAAATGTACTGGTTACTTGGTGCAAAGTCTCAACTTAGTATGGAAAATAAAATCAAACAAATACAAAGTAATCTTAAAACCAGTGTACCTATGGCATATAACTTTGAGGTACAGCTAGTCAATCTAACGTTGAGATATTACAACGTTATCAATCAAAAACATTAAGGCTCATTGCCAACGCTCCGTGATATATGACCAACAAACAAATTCACAGAGATCTTAAAACTCCTTTTGTTATGGATGAAATAAACAGATTTAGTTCACGATACATTAACCGACTTAGTAACCATTGTAATATACTGGCAATTTCCCTGCTAGATGAAACAAATGAAATTAGAAGGCTTATGTTTTAGATCTCCAGTATAGAAAATAGCTTTTATGTATACATACACACATAACACTAATTTAATAATATTTTTTCTCTCAAAAACAGTTTATTAAGCTTGGTGTAGTTTAGTAACTGGATAATGTCCCAGTTGTGTTCCTAGTATTAATTTGACAAAAAAAAAATTACTTAGAAGGACAATTTATTATTAGTAAATAATATTTATGACACGTATAAAATAATAAAAGTTTTATACAAAAGGTTGTAGTTTGTACTTTAGGGTAATTTCTTTTAATAACACTTGGTAGTTTATGCAAGATTGATTCACTTACGTTATTGCTTTTGATTATTTAATTATTTTTTTTTTTTTTTTTTTTGATTTTGATCTATTTCACTGTTTAATTTTTAATAATGTAAACAAATAACTATCTTATCTTTCGAAGAAACTAGTAAGGTATGTGTGTTCTGGCAACAACTTCGCGGATATTTCAGTTCATTTGCTATTTTTATTCTTTATGTTACACCTGCAAATGAGGCTAAACGATCTGTCAATTAGATTTTGTATTTGTGTTTTATTGCTACACATTCGATAATATTTCGCACGTCTCGTAGAGAGTTTATTTCACAACTGAGAAAATTTTCATAAAAACGTTCACTTATAATATTTTTTTACCGATCAACTCTTGTCTAATCACTCAAAATATTTTGGTTTTATATGTTTGAACAGTGATAAAATATTATTTTTTGCATTTCGATAAGAAATTGTTTGCGTTGATTTTCCTTATATGCATATGTTTGCAATTACGTAGCAAAAGGTCTGTTCAATAACTTTACATGCGGAAACTATAACCAAGAGAGCAGACAAGATTTTAGCTCTAAAATCGATCGAAAAGTAAATAAACTCTTTGCCAGTCAACACGTGCATGGTAGATCAGTGTTGTAATATACAGGTATATACATACATATGAGTCATTAACTACTACTTTTAAACTTGAGAAACAATTGTAATATGTATAAACATAAGTAGTTTAATTTTACTCGTAATCATTCTTCTTTTCATGCTTCTTTTCAGCAAAATTAATACAAAGAAATTTCGTAAGCATGCCCTCCTCATTTAACAACATACTTAGTAAGAAAGGTACGGTCAGATTATCAAATACTCCAGTGCGTAAAAAATTGTATAGTCGAAAAAAAAAAAATCTTACTAGTCCTCTAGGAAAAATGTGCAACTCTTCTTCGTAGGACCCTTTCCACAATGTGAGGTTACAGATGGCTAAATAGGGCTTCGTCTGCAAGTCATAGTCAACATAAGAACCTACGCTGCTTCGTAGACATCCTGTCAGTTGTAGTTGTAGCGTGCCTGAGTACGTTGTCAGTGGCCACTCGAAAAAGGACCACACGATCCTCCGTCCAAAGGATTATAAATAATAGAGAACATAAACTAACAAAGCAAGAAAGAAAAGCACAATAAAAAGCCAGCGCTGAGAAAAATTGCGTTCTACAATGGAGGAAAACTTAATGCAATGTATAATTATTCCCTAGAAAAAATGTGGATTTCGAAACAAAGGAATGGCAAAATACAATCCCCTTTTAAAGCAAATGAAAAGTTAAATTATTACACGAAATTTTAGAGAGAAAAAAAAGAAAATTTATTAAAAGAAATTTTACAACTAAGTGAGTAAAATTAACGAAAAGGTATTGAAATAGGAAAAAAAAAGGAAAAGGTAACCTCCACAAATGGACAAAAATAGTGAAAATATTATTTCCCACAAATATGCCCACGAGCCAAGTTCGATAAAATAATTCGATTTGTGCTAATTTGTTGATTCTCATTTTAGGCCATTTTAAATGATCTTCGCGGAATTCGTGTCCGTAGTATCCTAGAATTGAATTCCCAGCTGGCAGGTAAGTGCTTGGATTATCCTAATAAGTACGTATTTTGAACAAAGATACATTATTTAAAAGATTAAAATACGCGAAATTATTTCGGGACCCTTGCGCTTAATTTAAAATAATGGAAGCTCTGCAAACAAAGATTAGCTTTAGCTAAGTGGACAACTCTCTGTTTCGAATCCGCTACACTTCCCATCAGCACCTGTCTTTGAACTCCAAACTGTTGTATATTTTTGTCTAAATTTCTAATTATATCAAGCACACCCATTATTACTTTATTATTATTTAAAGGCACGTATCATTGCATATGCACCGGGTAAAAGTTTCTCACAACATCTGCGACTGTTAAATTAATTAATTTTTTTTTATTCGAATTTTTTCTTCTATTATTATTTTACATTACGTTTATTGTGCCTAAGCTCGTTCTATATTAGTTATAAATAAAGGGTTATCCGCTTCGTGGTTTCATAAGTATAGGACTGGAATTCGACATCTGTCAAACTAAGTTGTTAAACCAATTTTTTTCTTCTCAGCTGAAAGTTTCACATTGACGAAAATATTATCAAAGTGTAAGTGAAAGTGTTGCCAAAGACCCGAATGTGTTGATTCCTCGTCGTTCTCAGGACTTAGGGCTGTCTTACAGCACCTTATGGTGTATTTTGTATTTAGATATACAGCTCACACAACAACTGCGGCCAGCTGACCATTCACAACGTCGTAGATACATACGTAGAATGGGTGCTTGAACAACAGGCGGTGGACGGCGAATTTTCGGACAAAATTTTCTTCAGCGATGAATCGCATTGCTCACTCGATGGGTATGTTGATAAACAAAATAGTCGTATTTGGGGTTCTGAAAATCCTCGAGTAATTGAAGAGAGGCCATTACATCCAGAAAAGTTCACTGAAGTTGTGATTGGACTTTACTTCTTCGAATGACTGTCAACTTCAATTCGGAGCGTTTTGGTCACATGATAACCGAATTTTTTTGCCTGCTATTGAAGAATGCGACTTAGAGAATATGTGGTTTCAACAAGACGATGCCATATGCCACACAACTCGAGCGAATACGACGATGTTTATGCAGATAAACCTTTAACTCGTGAGCCCTTAAAAAATAACATTCGCCAAGTTATGGCTGAGACTTTTGAATAAACAAGCAAGAGTGCTATATTCGGCTGGGCCGAATCTTAAATACCCTTCACAATAATATATGCCGATTTCTTGCAAAATCGGGAAACGCTATATCTCTGGTATGTATTGAACCGATTTCAAAAATTTTCCAATTTTGGCTTTCAACATCCTATATGTACCATTTTGATCGATTTTTGGTTCCAAAAGTTGTTTTATTTGGCTTTTAGAGCCGACTTCTTGCGAAATCGGGAGAAGCGTTATCTGGGGTGCGCATGGGCCAATGACCAAAAATGCTTTAATTTGGCTCTAAACAACCATTCTGAGAAATTTTTAGTGCAAAAAATTGTTTCGTTTGGCTTCCAGGACCGACTTCTTGAGATATTGGGAGGAGCTATATCTCGAGTGTATATTTGCCGATGTCAAAAAATTTTCCAGTTTTGCCTCTAAATGGCCTATATGTACCATTCTGATTAATTTTGGGTGCCAAGAGTTTTTTTATTTGGCTTATAAAGTCGAGAGATGCTATATCTCGGGTATATATGGGCCGACTAAAAAAATTCTTAAATTTTTGGGATATAATAGGCATTAAAAATTATATGGATAACTTTTTAGAAAAAACAATTTTTTTTTCTAAAATCTAATAAAAAAATTGGCCAAAAATACCCCTCAAAACCCGGCTACCCGTCTACCGATCTTACTGAATTTCAATAACAGACCCACTACATACCGGGATTTAACACATTTTAGCGAAAGAATAAGGTTTCTATCTCTAACCGTATTCTCAGAAACGGTATTTCAACGACTACTGACGGACATCGCTTAATCGTAATCTCTATTGATTCTGATCCAGAATATATATATATATACTTTATGGGGTCTTAGATTGTTATTTCAATGCGTTGCACACAAACTTACACATTTTTGTGAAGGGTATAAAAAGAAATATCATGAAAAAAATTTGTTTTATATGTGTTTTATTTACGTTTACTTTTGAAACCGCAAAATGGATAACCCGTTATAAATAAATGCATTCTATGAAATATGTATTGTATCTATTATTATATGTGAATGTAAATGCAAGTTCATATCAGTTTTATTGTTCTGCTTCTCTAATAGTCCGGGCATGCGCAAACCGTTGTTTTCGTTATGTCCAATAAAATAATTTTTCAATAAAATATTACTTTTAAGACTATGTACATATAGTAATGAAATAAAAAATTCAACCGTGAATTGAAATGTAAAGAAACCATACGCGTTTTAATGATAATGTAAATACATTACAGTTAGCTTAAAGTTTTAACTTAGTTTCCGACAGGGTACTTACACATGTATGTACATATTTAATTACTAGTATATACTACCTGATTAATATTTAAACGTGTGACCATTACTTTTTTTTAAATTGTATTAAGTACTAGGACCAATAAATGCAAACAACTGCTGATTAATTATATGAGTCAGGCAAACTGTATTATTAGTTTGTATCTATGTAGTGAAAAATCAATAAGAACTTGCTCAACTCATATTTCAAGTGTTTTCCTCACATACCTTGAATCACGTGAAAGATTTGCCAGATATTAAAGTTCGAGGTCATATGAACTAAGTATGTTTTTATTTTTTTTTTTTTTTTTTTGTATTGCATTCTATTCAATAAATGATCCGAAAAACAAGAAAGAGTACTGTATTCGGCTGGGTCGAATCTTAACTACTCCTCATATTGAACTCTGCTTACGCTCGGATCTGATGTATATAAATGGCTACCGAAGGCTCTTTGTATTCCTTCCTGGCAACAAGTTATAATAAGATAATATCGTCTGCTTTTTGGCACCAAATCTTGTTTAAGTTCACAAATAGGTCCAACTTCTTGAGAAAACAGTTTTGTTATGTCCCTTTCAGACCTGACGAAAGACTACCACGAATTATGATTTTTGGAATGTATTGCCTCTACGGCATGTCAAAACATACTCAACGTTTAGACTTTATAAATTTTATACTCTTCAAGGATTTTCAGGACTCGCGCAAGTGATGCATTTCGGCCCAAACTTATTTTCAAATAACTAAAGATTGTTGATATATTTTTTAAAACCTTTTTATAGTATGTCATTATGGTAGAGCTTGAAGCAATTATTTTTTTTACTAAAACATAAAAATACATATATCATATTTGATGCATCGTGTGCGTGTATGTGACTTACAACCTTCGCGACGGCACATACGGGCTGATTGCAAAACTAGTTCTTCTGGCCAGTGGTTAAAGCCATCCAAGCGTTTTTCGGGACTTATTAGCGGTTCTCACTCTTGATACTAATTTTACAATTCTGCTATATTCACTACGATTTTTACCACAAAGCTCGAGTGACTTTCTTACCTCAAAGTCTGCATGTTCTTGCAAATATTCTAAAACTTGCTGAATTTCTTTATCCGTCCACCTTTTGTTGTGAATTTTATCACGTTTCACCAGTATAATTTTATTTGTTTTTTCCATATTTTTTATATTCTCAACACAAAATTAAGTTTTGCCGGCAAAACGATTCACAGCACAGAATATCTGTGATTCCCAATAATTTTTTTTACAATGTTTACTAAAGCTTGTTGTTTAATTTTTTAATCACAGCGTAGAAAATAAAATCCAGTATATTTTGTTGCTGCAGTGATGTAAACACTAGTACTTTAATCAAATCTGCTAGCTTAACCAAATGTGCAACCGAGTTTACTATCCAGAGTGAGAACCGCTATTATTTTTTGTTTGCATCAATTGGATACCTTTCTTTTCTAAGCTTTTTTAACCATACCAAGTAGTATACATGGTATTTTAACCTTTGTCACCAAGCATCAGTTAAACGAAAACAAAATATAAAAATAATTTTTTAATTGGCTTAAAAGTTGGCGCTGTATAATAATGAGGAAAAAAGGAATGCGCTATAAACTACAAACAATAGCGGTATTCATACCGAACTTGTTAATTTGTTACTCGGTAGTTTTTTAATATGTTAAAGTTAGCAACAATTTCTTATTCTGAAAAAATTAAACATGCCACGAGAAATTGTAAGAAAAAACAATTGTAAACCATTTAATTACTCATGCTTTGGCACAAATAACGTTTGCTGACGGTAAGTAGACAAGATTTATCGAAGTTTAATAATTTAATTACAAATAATTTATTAATGCAGAAATTTTCCACGATGATAAAGATGAAACCGAAAATGTACTGGATGAGCTGTATGAAGATTTACATGTTGACTTTCGCCACTCTTCAGCTTATTTAATGTAGCTTTCCAGTATCGAACTTTGCATCGCAGCATTTCGGATGTTGCGTCAATTTTGGTCGGGTCCAAACATTTTTGATAGTAGATTGTACTAGTCGGTTTCTGAAAAAAACATATATGTATGTGGTTGGCATAATCTTATAAACATATAGAAAATAGTGCTACATTACCTCAATGTCCACATTTTCCAATACAAAATCCAACAGCAATTTATAATCCACTTCACTCCACTTTTTTTTGCATTTTTGTTCGAATGCGCTTTTTCTTTTGGTTATCCACTATAAGAACAATTTATGATTTATTAAAATAAAATAAAAAATCATTTAATTAACATACTTACTTTCAACATACGCGAAAATTGCAAAAATACAACTATTTTTTTTAGAAATGTATAACAAATGACTTTTGTTATTTAGAAACTGCAACAGCTGATTGTGAGTTACCAACTAACAACTATTTTATCAGTACTTATGAAAAAGATTATATTTGATCTAAAAAATCAAAGTCCATATATAACTTGATATTACATACATATTTATATAGAAAAGCTTTTAATGACACTTTGGTGTAATTACATAAGATTCGGCACAGTCGAATATTGCACTCTAACTTGTTGGAATTGTAATCGTGAATAAAATGTTAAGAAATTATAACATATTTTCCCAATACGAATAAGGACAATATTGTTTTGAAAATTACCTTTAAATCTTAAAATTGCTTCACACAATATCAAAAATGTCTATCGTTGATCTCATATGGAAAGGCCCTGGCTCGATTTTTTTTCAGTCTCGGGGTTTTTTTTTTGCAAATTTCAATTTAAGATTCTTCAATTAATCAATACATATGTACATATATGCAAACAGTTTAATTTCTTATTGCATGCATGGCAATTTTGACTTTTAAATCATTTACTGGAAAAAAGCATTTCCGAATAGTGCAGTTGCATATTTCGCTGTCTGTGTGTGTGTATTATGTATTCAAAAAGTTCTCCAATCTTTTAAGAAACATTAAATTTTTCATTGCAGGATTTTAAATTCTTTTTAATAAAATGCTGCTATTTCGCTTAATATTGGGCAATAAAGGTAAAATAAATTTTACCACTGCGGACGGACATCCAGATGCTTCTGAGCCGCTGCGCTTTTTGGCTAAGGGGCTGTTCACAAATTACGTAACGCAATTTTTGCAGATTTTTCTTCTTCAGGACAATGAAGCGAAACGTCGTTACAAATATTTAGATAAATAAGTAATGCATTACAGTTTTAAAAAGTGTAATTAAAATATAAATCCATTTGTTACGAATTAGTTTTGATATTTTTAATTATTTGAATTCCATAGTACGTTAGTGGATATTTTGTGTACATAGGTGCACAGGGTTGATTTCAGTCAGATTTATGTTTTTCCTTTGTAAAGGCCGTGATTCACTATCCTACTCAATCGTACGATTCATTCACTGAAAATTGCTAGCTAAATCTGGTAGAATTCTGTCCTACTTTAAAAAGTCGCATCAAAACGGCCACACTATTATACTTTCGTAAACAACTTCGAAAAGGCAACTCTGATCGCATAGAAAAAGATAGTCTTTGAAAATTTTCAAAAGATTAACAAATCGGACAGACTTGTCAAAAAGTCTTTCACACACATACACTTTTAGTCCAGACTATCACACTTTTTGGCCACACATGTCATTTTTAACAGATCGTACTATTCAGTAGGATAGTGAATCACGGCCTTAATGGTCATGCTGTGGTTAACCGGTTTTGAATATATAACCGATAATCGCTTGGGTGCACTAGCGGTCATTTTTATGTTTAATTTAATTTAAAACAGATTTTCGTTAGATAAGGCAGAATAAAGTAAGTTTTGATTTTGTTTTCTTTAATTTTTCTTATTTAACATATTTATGTAATTTATGTACTTGTATTGCCTCAGATAATAAAACCGTGCAATTCTACGAAGTTTCATTATTATTCGCCAGAACGCTTAGTTGCTGCCGCAACACCATTGTTTAAAAAATTGGTCGAAATCATAACTCTCGAGGAATAAAAATATACTTCCAAAAAAATGTTGTAGGTTATTACTTTTTGTTGACTTTTTTTATCTTCTACCTTATTTTCTTTTGTGTTGCAAAGTTTTCCATTTACTTTTGGTAGGTTTTAAATCGCCATCGCAATAAAAAGTTACAACAAGCAAATTAAATATATTTTGTGTTACACTATGATATTGAATCCAGTTATTATTTCTGTACGAATTTTGCATGATTTTTAATCAAATTTTGATCATGCCAACTTGAAATACCAATCATCAGTAAAACGAAAAAAAAAAATTATAAATAAAAATAATTTTTCATGTTCGGCCCATCTGGGATTCGAATTCGGACCTCTTGGCTTAATAGTTTTCGGTGGTGTGCAACAAACATTAGTTACTAAAAATAGATTGTAATTAAATGTAATTTATAAACATATTATAGTTTATTTTATCTAAAAAATTCATTTATAGTTTCCGATTTTTGCTAATGCTTAGATCAAAGTTCATACACGACCTGATATTACACATTTATATAGAAATGCTTCTAATTACACTTTGGTAAAGGGTATATAAGATTCGGCACAATCGAACATAGCACTCTAACTTGTTTTTAATGCTTTCAGCATTACGTATCGGTGGACCCAATGTATTTTCTCCACTCATCTTTTAAATCCAGTCTCTGAAGACTTTCGCAAAACCTTCTACCTAACTGTGGATCAACCCCCCACCATCTTCTCAAATTGTTTTGAGGTTGAATTTTTTGTTCTGAATTTTATTTTATTACAAATAATTTACAACAAAAAACGAATTTTAATACTCACGGTTTGTTTGAAATCATTTTTATATATTTCTTTATATTTTTATGTACATACATATGTATGTACTTTTAAAATGGTGTGAACAAATAACATGTTGTTAAAAAGAAAAGAAGCAAATATGCTTGCAATCAAATTATTTTTATACTAATACTTGCAATTTACTAAAATTTACGAAGTTGAACAATTTCTTTCTCTACTGTTTTAATACGAACACTGCCGTAATACACTGATGACTTCACTTCCAATCACAAGAGAACTGCAAAAACAACTATTTCTCATTTCGGTTGTCACCGTCTGTAGTTATTTTTCTCTGCAGCAAGGACAACTTATTTTCAAATGCGTTGTTCAAGTAAGAGAGACACAATGCTATGCAGATATGTAAATGTACAAATACTCATCTCTTCTTATTTTATATACATATGTATGTACATATGGACATGTATATGTACGAAGGTTGGTAACGGTGCACAGTGGGGGATTTTGAAAAAAAAGTGGAAATAATTCTGCAATTTCTAAACGGGTAAGCCGATTGCAATAAAAATTCACACACATCTTTAGGAAGTATTGCTGAGCTTAAGTTTGGAGTATGAACTTTATAGACCTGAGGGGGGCGGAGCTATACGCCCCTTAAGTGGGCCTCCTCGGGTATGTGAAAAATTCGAGAGCATGTCAAACTTATGGTTTTGATCCAAATAAAACGGAATTGTGTAGGTAGATTTTCCTACTAAGTAGGTTAGGAGATATACGACGAATACCATTAAAATTTTAACATTTTTCACTGTTCTGGCCCACTGTTTCGTACATTACTTTCAAAAAAATTTTGCTGAAAGCTGAGTTGAAAGTTAGAAAATTGTGAGTGGGTTGGTAAAAAAGGGTAAATGTATTGCAACTTTCAGGCATTTACTTTCCCGTCTAAATGACATGACGGGTAAGGTATACATATCATGAAGGTAAATTAATACCAGGTGTCCGCATAACTACAACAAACACCCCATGTATTTTATTGGTACAAAAAAATTTAAAATCTGTTATCCATTTGATCGCGTTTGTGCTTTTGCATTGCTTATTTTGAAATATGTACATACATACTAGCTCTGCATCTTTACTCTACTTTGGGATGCCGAAGAATCCCAGTTTGCACGAAAAGCGTTCCCGTACTTTAAAATTGGGCAAATGAGAGTATTTATGAGAGAACATTATGCTTCTTCTTCTTGTACTTTTCTTCGGGCTAGTTTGGGCAATTAGTTCAGCTGTCAGCTGTTTCAATAAGTAAACAATAACATAGAAGAAACAAATGTTTTGCGGAAGCTAAAAGAAAAATTAGAAATTAGTGTGAAAAAATATTTTAAAGCATTCTCTAAAAAATTGTTGATTGCTATATATGTATGTAAATATACATATTTACGAATTCATTTATGTATATGAATTTATGAGTTATGTTGTGTTCCTAAAAACTTTTATGCATTTCATTAATTTTTATTTGTTTGGAGAAAACCTTTTTAAACACAATTAAATAAAATACAAAAAAATTTTATTTTTATGTCAGAACCCTGACGCTTTCTTTTGTGGTAAAATATTTGTTTTTATTCATTCCCGTACTTTTGTGCATTCTCTATAACTTCTCTTATTGAGAGAAGTTATAGTTTACTCTCATATTACCGAACTTTGACCAAAAATAAAGAAACAGAGCTACTGTTGGTATATATGCACATAGTTACATACAGGCATTCAAACGGTCTCATATTGTGTCATAAAGTCAGAATGTACTACTAACATTTTATGATAGTTTAAATACATTTGCGGTGTTCACGGTCGTCCTAAAGTCAGTAGTAGTCTTAAAATAATAGCACGAAAATATATGACTGCATTGAGCAACCTGTCAAAAGTAGTGTGCTGTTTGAAATATGAGTCAGGCGTTAAAAAAAGAAAGCGATTTCAATATTTTTCTTCATTATGCCAAAAATAAGTAAAACATCTAAGAGAATAGCCAGTTTGTGCGAAAATTATCTATTGGATGTTTTTATAGCTGATTCAAGTAAATTTGAAATCAAATAGTAAGGGACCTAAGGATAATAACCGGTTTTTTCAGCAGAGCCATTTTAAAGATTTAAATACGTGTATCTTTGGTGTACTTCACTTTCATAAAACGCGCATATCTCTAGGAGGGAACACTTTTGGGGCATGGGATCGGTCTCATTCGATGCCCAGATGTTGTTCACATTAAAAAAAGTGGAAATTGATTTTTTTACTCTTAGGTCCCTTTCTCTATGCGCTGTCACAGATATGTATATTTTAATGCATTTATTTCTTAAATTATAGCGCAGTTCATTATTTGGTGCAAATGTCTTGCGTAAGTGCGAATGCAAGAAATCGTTGCTTTTTCTTTGCAACCCAACAACAAAATATACAAGGTTGCACTCGCAATATTTTTGCATTTACGCACCGCTAATTACGTGTTGCTTTTTTCGCATGAGTATTGCGTTTGCAACACTGACACTCGAACAGCTGACATTTTAAAACAAAGCAAACAAAAAATAGTAGAGATGAAGCCAGCAGCAATTACCAAAAAAAAAAGAATATAAAACGTGAAAAATTAAAAATTGTGTATTAATTTATCAGCTGTTGTTTGGAGTGCAATAAAATTTGCAAAGTTGTTAAAAAAGGGTGCTCAATATCAATTGCAACATAATCGCACCAAACGCTGAGTACCGCTTATATTAAATTGAATAAAAGCATGTTTCCATTACGAGTTGAATCACCCGCTTCGCTCGCTTTATAAGATTTACGAAGCATGCTGTTTACATGACTTTCCTATGTGCTTCGATTTGAAAGTTGTTTTTAATAAAGAAACAAAACATTTTCATTATTTCCAAAAATATTTATGTCTCAAAAATTGTTCACAACAACATAGGTACATTTTAATGAACATATGTACCTATAGATAACACAACTTACTATTTTCCAAGCTAATCGTTCCGAAGTTATTGATAATTTAAGAACGTTACGCATTTGCAGCTGCTCTAAGAGCTGGGAACGTTTCTTGTTCAGCTTCATATGTATGTAGGTTGGAGCATGCGCTTGAATAAAATGTAGCTTGGAAGAAATTCTTGGGGTCATAATGGCATTTTTCACAAAATTTTGCTTATTGTTCATTGTTTTTTCACTTTTTTCTTATTTTATTGCTATTAAAAAACTAACTTTCACTTTTCGCGGGATATTTTTGTTTTTTTTTTTTTCTTTCTTTTGTTTACAATAGATGATTTTGACAATTAGTACAGATAAATTTGCGATTAAAATTAGAGAAGACAGACATTTTGCATGCTTCGCAAGTAGCTTCAACATGAAGCAACTTCATTCGCTCTCAAAATTTTGTATGGCGAAGCACGTTGCTTCGCTACTGATTGGGATGTTAAGCACAAATAGAGAGCGAAGCATATGTCGTCGAAACATGCTTAACACTGCAGTTACACGATCAAGTTTTGCTATCAAGTTTTTTTCACATACTGCTTGTCAAAATTCAATAAAATTGATAGCTGTGACGTAGGCTGCACGCAATTTCATAACAATTCGTTTTCAAGATGCCGTCAAGAAGAAAATTAAAAATGGCTGCTTCATTAAAAGTACTATCAGAAATAAAAAAAAAATAAAAGAAGAAAAAGCCAGAGGACAGAAAGAAGTCGATAAGACGCCACATTCATATTCCACAGAACTTCGTGGCTTCTGTATAGCTCTATAAATCGCAGCACATCATTATATTTGTTGGTTTTGCACGTAAACATTTTTATTTCTATTTTTAAGCTTGAATCTGTTTAATTTTTATCACTTTTAATTGTAACTTTCAAACAAAACAAAAAAATATTTGCAGACAGAACGAAAAAAAATTGTTATCAGCTGTTTTCTTGATTGTAACTTGATGCTCTCTATGGAAAGCAAAAATTGTCATCAAGTTTGCATCAATTTTGAAAATTGTGAGTGTATTAGTAAAAAAGTGTGAATGTATTAAAAATTGAAAGACAAAACTTGATCGTGTAACCCCCAAGTTAAATAAGTTTATTCAAACAAAAACAGCTGGCGCCGTTTGAACGGAGTCGGTTCATTTTTTGGACGCCGTCCATGTACAGAAGCGTTTGAGGGCTGCCAGTCTTCTAAGATTAGTATCTCATATTTAGGTGAAATGCATGGATCTGTGGATATATGTATATGTGCGAAACACATATGTATGTACATGCATGAGTACATTCGTATGTATGTACGAATACCTTTGACTACTGTAAGTATGTATGTATATATTCGGCAGCTTCCTAGAATTCATACTTTGTAACTGAATTAATAGCTAAACAGTAATACAGGTATACCCAAACGCAATAAATATTTTAAATTAATAACACTGTGCTAGTTGAAAAAAACCGACAGACTGGGCATCCAGTGACTAAACCTAACTCGGGTGTGCAGAATTCAGTGGTGCTAACCGTCCTAACCCTCCATTTTGGAAATAACTGTATATCTCAAAAATAAGAGCTAACCTAAAAAACGGTTAGCATCACTTAATTCTGCGCACCCGAGTTAGGTTTACCCACTGGGTGCCCCTTCTGTCAGAAAAAAAGTTTCAAATTCAAGCACAGTGTAATAGCATGTTTCCATTACGAGTTGAATCACCCACTTCGCTCTCTCAATTGTATTTATGAATCATACCGTTTAAACGACGCGTCGACGCAAACATACATCTTTCAATTAATCAGATGCAGTTGCTCCAAAAACTGGGAATGCTTCTTAATTCATTCCATCAGCAAGTCGAAGCATGCTTTTGAACATTCCATAAATTTTAATTTAGAAGATATCCTTTTTGCCATAATAAAACTATTCACAAACTTCTTTTCCATTGTTTTTAACGTTTTATTATTTTATTTTAATTTTTAAAGTTAACTTTTATTTTTATGTATTATTATGTTTTCTTTGTTTACAATATATGCTTCTGACAGATTGCGCAGATAAACTTGCGATGTAAATTAGAGAAGACAGGAATTTTTTGTGCTTTGTATGTATGTAGCTTCAGTATGAAGCTACTTCATTCGCTCTAAAAATTTTGTACGGCGAAGCACGTTGCTTCGCTCCTGCTTTGGGTGTTAAGCATGAATAGAGAACGAAGCACATATCGTGGAAACGTGCTACAATTAGAGCTTGAGGTTACTTGTTTTTTTTTAATGATTGTTTAATTGAGTATTTCGACACCTCCATGGATATCTTCTTCAGGAAAAAAATTCTGAACAAGATACCCATTGAGGTATCGTAATATTGAATTAAGCAAGCAGTAAAAAAAACAATTGGCCTCAAGCTCTAATTATTGTTCTAAAACACATATTAAACAACAAAGGTCGAAAAACTAGCATCAAAAATATACAAACGCAATAAAGGTATGTACCGGTAATACCGTTAACGAAAAGATAATAATACCGTTATCTTTAGCGATACCAATTCCCCAAATGCGAATGAAGTTTTAATTCAGAGAAAACGGCAGTAATTCTCAGAAAATGTATTTTTTTATAATAAATTTTTAGTTCTTTTAGTTGGTGTAATTACACTGCGCAACATGTAAAAAAGTCTTTGGACGACCACTATATTTTTTGAAGTGTCATATTTGTCTAAGACAAAAAATCTCAAATTCTACGGACTTTAATTTAAATTATTGAACTATATTATTGTAATACATTTATATTAAATTACTTTTTCAGACTCAAGTTCAACCCTTGGTTTGTCAATTTTTAATCAATATCAATTAAGTAAAGAAAAGTAAAATTAGTTTTTTTCAAATTAAGACAATTTTAAAATGACGTTTGTGTTATTTGTTATCTGTCAGTTTTCATTTTTTTTTTTTATATTAGCTTTGTTTCTTTACTTTCTGGGCAAAGTTCGGTAAAATGAGAGTAAACTATTATTTCTCTCAATAAGAGACAAAAATGGACAAAAGCATGGGAACGAATAAAAACAAATATTTACATATATATCTTATTTAATTTGTGTTAAAAAAGTTTTCTCAAAACAATTAAAAGGAATGAAATGCATAAAACTTTTTACGAACACAGCAGAACTCATAAATTCATATACATACATACATAAATGAATTCGTCAATATAAATAACAACAATTAACATATTTTTAGAGAATGCTTTAAAATAATTTTTCACACTAATTTATAATTTTTCTTTTAGTTTCCGCAAAACATTTATTTCTTCCATGTTATTGTTTATGCTTTGAAACAGCTGACAGTTGAACTACTTGCCCAAACTAGCCCGAAGAAAAAGTACGGGATGTTTCGTACAAGAAGAAGAAGCATAATGTTCTCTCACAAATACTCTCATTTGCCCAATTTTAAAGTGCGGGAACGCTTTCCGTGCAAATTGGGATCCCAAAGTAAAGTAAAGTAAAGAAACAGAGCTATTGTGAAAAATGTAATCTAATTAAAAAGTTTTTGTAATTAATTATCTTCTTCATGCCAGTTTTCGGGACGTTTGCGCTTTCCTGGTCTTCCATTTTTAATTATGTTTAATTTTCAAAATTTTAGTTTCTTAAAAATCTTTGTAGCAAATTCAATAGTGATTTAAAAACAAGGAAACTAATCGACTCGTTAATCGACCAATTTTTTTTATCTCACAAAAATTGTTTGAACAATTTACTGCCATTTAGCTTTTAATGTTTTATTTCCTTTTTTTTTAAATTAAATCACGAGTTTTAATAAATTCGTTATATCATTTAAAATATAATTTTCTTAAATGTAACATAAGCATTGTTGCGTATTCGGTTATTGTTAAAAAAAAGTAGTCATTGTGTCGCATCATTAACACTAAAATGACAAGTAAAAATAATAGTGCTGCCGGATCATACTGGATAAATTCGATAAATTATGAATACAGTTTTTGAAAAACTGTTTTTTAAGAGATAAAATCATTTTAACTAAAAAGTTATTAAAATGCTTATTAAGATTTTATCATGAATAAAGCCGCAAATATTTAACCGATTCGGGTAATAGCTCACCAATTCTTTTTGATACAAAGACGAAATACCGGGGAATGATAATTGACTCCAAACTTGTGTGGAAAGATCACATCACGCAAAAGAAAAAAGAATTAAACAACAAGTTCAGACAACTATTTTGGCTGCTGGGTAGAGACTCGAAGCTGTCAACTCAAAACAAACTGCTCATATACAAAACAATTATAGTCCTAATTAAGAAGTATGGTGTGAAAGTTGGGGATATTGCTAGCACAACGGTCCAAATTAGAGATGAGAACATACATATAGATCTAAAAGTCAATAATGGATCCTTGAAAATAGTCTTAAGCATATAATGTAGAAAATTTGTCATTATACCATCACATACAAAAAACACAACAAAACAATTGCAATTATTATTAAAATCAAACACTGCCAAAATCGAAATGGCAAAAATTGAAACAAACTTACACTTAAAGGTAATTAACGTCGAAATTAGAGACAGCTACATAAACATAAGAGCAATAAGAAAATCACATAAAACAAAAAACAAAATTTACACTGAACGAAACGGAACATACGAAATTCATTAGGGAACAGTCTGAAAAGCATAGAAATATAAAAACGAAGATCAAGTTAAGACACAATAAGAAAGTACAAAATTTAAAAGACAAAACATTTAAAGATTACAACATAACATATAACGAGGAATGGTTTGTGAATCTAACGGACATCAATTTTGAAATAGAATCAAAATGGCTATTATCATTAGGGCAAAAGTTTGTATTGCCCGTAAATCAATCCAACTTTTCAGCTATAGCCAGCTATACCAGCCAGTTGGCTGGTAGCTCGCGTTGCTACAAGTACCTAATACCAGAGCCAGGTATCTACTCTGTTATTGATACTAAGTAATGCTAATAAATTATTATTTATTTTAATAAATAATAATTTTGAGCCTGAGAAACACTGAAGGAACAATTTTTGTTTGGAGAATCAGCTCAGTTTTCATCCAGCGATTCCTTTGGGGAACAATTTTCGTTTAGAGAGTGGGAAACTGCTCTAAACCAAGATTATCGAAGAACGGGTTTCGTTCTGGTCGGCTGGAATCACCGTCCAGAGAGAAACCTGCCTCTTTCCCTGTGGTGGTCGTTGGACGAACACAATCACGTTGAAGAGGAGGAAACTTTCCCTTTGTGGAGTGTTTCTCTTCTTCACTATATATATCAGACCCTGGACTCGACTGAGCTACCCCAGCAACCAGCGAGTCCGTGTCGTTACATTTGTCCACATCAGCTATAGCAATAGCGGATATGAAACAATCACGTTGAAGAGGAGGAAACTTTCCCTTTGTGGAGTGTTTCTCTTCTTCACTATATATATCAGACCCTGGACTCGACTGAGCTACCCCAGCAACCAGCGAGTCCGTTGCTGGTTGCACGTTGAAGAGGAGGAAACTTTCCCTTTGTGGAGTGTTTCTCTTCTTCACTATATATATCAGACCCTGGACTCGACTGAGCTACCCCAGCAACCAGCGAGTCCGTGTCGTTACATTTGTCCACATCAGCTATAGCAATAGCGGATATGAAACAATGGGTCCAATCGATTAAGGATGATAGGGAAAAAGATGTGAAGAGAACACAGATTGCAAATAGGATAGCGTATCACAAACGTAACTTAAGAAATAGTCCGAAAGAAAAGTTCATTATGGCAATATACGAAGAAACAAAACAGGTAATAAAGAGACATAGAGGCGATATAATTATAACGTCAGCAGACAAAGGAAACAAAACTGTAATAATGTATAAAAAAGAGTACGGAAACAAGATGGCTACATTACTGGAAGACAAAAATACATACAAACGAATAGAAGAAGATCCCACCAACGAATTACAAAAATCAAACAATAATATTATTAATGAGCTCTTTAAAGGCAACTATATTTCAAAATACCAAAAATTTGATATGATATCGCAAACAGCGGCAACACCTGAACTTTACGGTCTTCCCAAGATCCACAAAGAAAGCATTCCATTACGGCCAATTTCATCAGCAATAAAGGTACCATGCTATAAATTATCTAAATATCTAGCGTCGATTTTAAAAAAACTTGATTTCACCGATACTAAATGTAAAAAACTCAATGGAAGTAAAGGAAAGAATAGGTAATATAATCCTAGAAGAGCAGGATATTATTGTCTCTCTGAACGCGGTCTCATTATTTACAAATATACCGATACACTTAGCTATAAAGAACATTTTAGACGAATGGGATAAATTAAAATTACACACAAATATACCGAAACCACTTTTTCTGAAAATGCTAAATTTCTGCTTGAAGGAGAATAATTATTTTAAATACAACAATAAATGTAACCGCCAAACTTATGGTATGCCAATGAGAAACCCCCTCTCCCCAACAATCGCCGACATAGTCTTAGATAAACTACTTGACAACACAATAGAAAAATTGAAACAGCAGAATATTCAGGTAAAATTGATAGTTAAGTATGTGGACGACTTGCTTGCAGTGATCAACTGTAAGGATGAAACTATCATAAAACTAAAATTTACAATTGAAAAGGAAAAAGACAAACAAATACCATACCTGGACATGAAAATATACAGGGATAAAAACTCCATAATAACAGACTGGTATAGCAAACCGACAGCCTCAGGACGAGTAATGAATTATAACTCAACCCAACCAATGAAAATGAAAATAAATACTGCACGTAATCTAGCCGAAAAAATCATAAATTTAAGCGACAAAAAGTTTAAAAGAACAAACATCGAAAAAATTAGAAAAATTCTTCAAAAAAAAAAAAAAAAAACAATTATCCAAGAACCAGAAAGAAGAATTTTCTACAGTGTACCATTAATTCCCAAATTAACAGAAAACAAAGCAATACAAAACATGATCAACGATGAAAATATAGCGGTAGCATTTAAATCAAATAAAACATTAAAACGTCTCTTTACAAACAAAAGATCCAAAGTTAACATACTTAATAACTACAATGTAGTATACGAAATTACATGCAATGTTACAATGCATACGAACAATGTAACAAAGTTTACATTGGCACTACAAAACGATCGTTAAGTGGAAGACTAGAAGAACATAAAAATAGCATTAAAAACGGAAAAGAGACTACGGCTTTAGGGCAACATGTAAAGAGCAGCAAACACATAGCAGATTTCAATAGCGTAAAAATCTTAGACCAAGAGAAATCACATAACAAGAGATGCACACCAGAGAGCCTTAGAATACAGGCAGAGATTAAGTAAAACTTTGAACCCTAAAGAAGACAAGGTTTGATCCTTTGAAACTTCAATATTCAATTGCATTAAACCAAAAGTAACTAAACGTGATATGTGTAGATTTATATTGCTATTCTATAGGCTGTTATTTGTTGTTTTTTAGGGTTCCGTACTCATCAGAGTGAAACGGAACCCTGTTACGGAGACAAGTACGTCCGTCCATCCGTCCGTCCGTCACAGCGTCCATTCTCCGAAACGGTAAGAGCTAGAGAGCTGAAATTTTCACAGGATATTGTCGTACCTTGCCGCTATAATAACGAATACTAAAAACAACAACAAGTCGAAAACTACCAGGTGTCCCCATACAACGAAAAGTTGCAATTAGCTATAACTCTCGAACCGTAAACGATAGAAAGCTGAAATTTCCATAGTGTATGTATTTATAGATACTTTACAACAACAAATGCTAAAGACAACAACAAGTTTAAAACTACCAGGTGTCCCAATATAACCTAAAGTAACAATTAGCCGTAGCTGCTAAACTATAAAAGACAAAGAGCTGAAATTCGCAGAACATATGTGTTTACATATGCCCTACAACAACAAATTCTAAAAAAACAACATGTCGAAAACTACCAGGTGTCCGTATACAACGTAGAGTAAAAATTAGCCGTAACTCCCAAACTGTAAGAGACAGAGAGATGAAATGTGAACAATATATGTACTAGCATGTGGCCTACAATAACAAATGCTAAAAACAACAACAAGTCGAAAATTACCAGGTGTCCCTATACAACGTAAAGTAACATCTAGTCGTTACTCTCGATCCGTGAGAGACAGAGGGATGAAATTTACACAATATGTGTATTCACATATGCTCCACAACAACACTTGCTAAAAACAACAACAACTGTAAAACTACCAGGTGTCCCTATACAACGTAGAGTAATAGCTATAACTCTCGAACCGTAAGAGATAGAGTCGAAATTCGCAAAGTGTATGTATTCCCAGATGCCTTATAACAACAACAACAACAAGTGGAAAATTACTAGGTGTCCCCGTACAACATAAAGTAGCTGTAAAAACAGAGAGATGAAATTTATAAAATATACATTTGTATTCACATACGCCATTCCATACATACAGTACACATACATACATACGTACGGAATTCGAAGAGTGCGAGCCAGACTCGTACTTGACTTAATTTATTATTTATTTATTATGCTAAAACTTGACAAATCTAACTTAAACTGTAAGTTGGAATAAAGAAAAAAAAATGCATATTAAATCACTCAAAATAATTACAGAGATATGTATGTTTGTATGTGCTTATAAAAAATATTTCTTCAACAGATTAAAATAAAAAATAAAAGCATCTCCTGAAGAAGTCGACAAACATTATCGACGAAACGTTGAGAGAAACCCACGATGAAATAAAATTGTTTTATTTACATCTTGAGAATAAGGTATGACCATTATTAGCCCAAAAAGTCAATCTTTTTAATACTAATCCTGCGATTGGTCAAAAATAAATGTAAAAAAAAAACGTTTTTTACAGTCCCTTTTTGTTATGCTTTATGTTTATATTGCGTATGCGGTAAGAAAAAGTGGAGGTTTTTATTATAAATTTATGAAATGTTTAAAAAGTATATTAAATAGCTTTTTATAATATAAAATTTTATAGTATTCATTGTTTATAAATTATAATGTGCTAAAAATAGTTACTTATGGTTTATTTTGTGATTTTAAGGACAGTGTTTTAATTGTACTTTGTAGTTGTGGTTTTGTGAGGAAAAAAATACATGCTTTTCGTAATCAATTTCCAAACACTCAAATATTATCAAATCCTAAGTCAGGGATGCCCAGGGCCTATACGCTTGGTACGCTTTTGTTTTTGTAAAACCGCGAAGCATTGGCTGAGCATTCTAATATGTATACACAACTCTTTGCATGAAATACACACATACACACATATCCCAAGTTCAAAGCAACAACACTTTCATATGCACAGCAATAAGAACGCAGGCTTTGTTGGTACACATTGGTGCCAAGCGTAATTTTTATTGTTTTTTGTTTTTTTGTTTTCATGATTTTGTTGTTTTTTTAATGATTTCGTGAGTATGAAACACTTGAAGAAATCATTTTTTTGTTAGGAGTTTATTTCTGTTTTTCTTCGTGTGCGTCAATAAAGTGTATACGTATTGGTGTTTGCGCTTCCATAAGAAGATTTTGGGCACCCCTGTCCTAAGTGAAAGAGGATTTTCCAGGTAGATTTACCAATCTTTTACTTTTAAATTATTAAATTTGTGCTGTTTCAGTGGTTGTTGTTCATAAAAACGTATTATTTTTTGTTTTGTTTGCATTTGTTTTTGGTATAAAATGTATACTACAGCTATCTCTTCAAACAAACTGTCTAGCAGCTGATTTGAGCGATTTTAAACTGTCACTTTTTTCACCTCTGTACACTCTGTGCCGATGGCGAAAATTTTTATCTTTTGCCTTATGTTGACACCTTAAAGGTGAAGTTACATTGTCCGCTTTAGACGCGTCCACGCTTTTCATGCTTTTCATACGTTTTACGCGTTCTATGCGTTTCATACTACAAGTTACATACAACGCTTCATACGCGCCATATTTTGTTGTTTTGATCAGCTATTGTGCAAATATTTTTAGCATACAAAACAAATATTAACAAAATGGAAAGTGAAATTGAAATTTTAAAAGAACTAATGGACTTTATAGGGTTCATAAACGTTTGTGCGATAAGAGCTTACGAAAAGCTCCAAAATTGTACATATGTATATATATAACTGGTAAATTAAGCTCCTTACTTATTGCACTCCATGCAGCTGCTCTTTTATTTTTGTTCCGATAGAGCAGCAAGGTTTTATTATATAAAAGCTAGTGGTTTTTAACTGCATTTATTAGCTTCTCTTCCATATCGCTTTTTCTCAGTACGCAAACGCAATCGATAAATCGAATCCAAATTTCATTAATGAAAAAAGTGTTGTAAAAAACAATTACAATTTCTTTTATTCGTGAAAATTTTTATAAAATTTGTAACAAAACTTTTCTTTTTTATTAAAAATGTATTTTTGCAAAAGATTTTATAAATTATTTTACGATATAAAAGGTATTTATCGATAACGTTGAGAGTAGGCACATCATTGGTTATTAAAAGCAGCTGATATTTTCTCATGACGCTTGTGACGCATATAAAAGTAGAAAGTAGGTCTACTTTATGCGTTCTACGCGTCTTCGCGTTCTATGCTTTGTGCTCTGTAACTTGTCACATACAAATGCACTTATCCTACTTTTTTGACAACCGCGAGAAAAGCGTCGACGCGTAGAAAGCGTACTGTGTAACTTCAGCTTAAAGTGGGTGCCACTCTAACTTGTTTTTCGCAATTTTTTACGTTTGTTCCAATATTAGTTTGTGAACCGATTTTAAAAATGATTTTTCAGTTTGAAAAGTGTTGCTTCTAGTTGGGTCTCAAAACTTTTTTCTGCAAATCACTTAGGAACTGATTTTCAAAATTCTTTTTACCTTTTGAAAGATTTTGTCAACAAAATGATCCAAGTTTTGAATGGCTCGGCAGCTTATAAACCGATTTTTGAAGTTCTTAAGCACTTAATGCTATTAAGCGTGTTATATGAACATTATATTTGGAAGCAGTTTTTTTTATAAGTATTAAATAATTGTCACTCACTGAATAATTTCTTCGATAAAGGGTTAACAAATAGTTAACTGAAGCAGTTCGTATACATACATACATATGTATATTTTATTAATATTTGAATATGTTCGCTAGGTTATCAAATTTCATTTGTTTTGTTTATTTGTTGTACTTGTTTGATTAATTTGTTTGATTTTCCTAACAACCAAAATAGTATATAAACAAACTGAATTGTTTGAATAAAATCACTTTTATTCCTGCTTCCAACAAACGAGTATCTCTGTTCAGTATTAATTTACCGGACGAGTAGAAAGTTTTATTTTTTTTGAAAGCAGTCAAGGAAACAAGTCCGAAAACAACAACGGCTTGTTCCCAAATGAATAAAATATATAATCTTAGAAATAACAAATTATAACAAATTAGTTCAAAAATTCTTTAACTCGTCAATCTTAAGCAGAAATTGAGTCTCATGCATAAAACGTGAGCTTTAGCTCGGGCTTGTTGTATGCAAAATAAAATTTTATGTATTCGCTTTTACTCACTGCTCACGTTTGATCTCATGTTGCTCAGTTTGAACTAAGTTAGATGAGCTTGTGCTCATGTTCATATGAATAAAAACAAGCTTTTGCTTTCTTTTGTGAGCTCTTCCTCAAATTTTGTTGAGCATGCCTTACAATTGACTCGCGTACACTAGAAAAGAATCATGGCTGAATATGTTGTGCCACAAAGAAATACAAAAATTTATCAACAGCGTAAAGCAACTTTAGCAAGTGAGAATAAAAAATTATACAGGTTTGTATTCTTAACTATTAATTTTTTTATATACTTAATAATAAGAGGATAAATACATAGGTTTGATTATAGTAGCATCTGCGGATTGGCAAATTATTTCTTTGAGGAGTCAGAAGAAACACGTGATGGCGCTCTCAGCAACATTGATAAAATTCGAATATATTTAAGATTTTGTGCAGATCCTGGATTCCGAAATGGTATAGCCACAGCTATTGGAGTACATTAATCCACTGTGTCGCGAACTATTGCGGAACTTATATCTTCCAAAACAAACGAGTGGATAACACTCCCGAAAGATCCAGAAGAAATAAAGGATGCTCAAATGAAATGGCAAGCAAATTATTGTTTTCCATTTGCATTTGGAGTGATTGATTGCACCCATATAAAAATTAAAAAACCCGCAAATCAAAGCGATGAGTATATTTGTAGAAAAAAAATTTAGAAATGTCGTCAGTTTCTATTTTATTATTATTCGATTCTCTTTCACTTTCACTTCACGACATATTTACACTTCAATTACAATTAGATGTTTGATCTCCCTTTGCTCAGGTAATTGCAATTGGTTTGAACTCATTTTTATGCATACGAAATTGAGTAAAAGCTGTTGCTGTTTAATTGAACTCGACTTATGAGCAATTGCTCACCTGACTCAACTCAGCGCTTTTACTCGTTTTTATGTATGAGCCCCATTAACTTTTGTCTTTGCTATCACCATTACTTAACAGCTGTTCTACAAAAAAAAAAAAAAAAAAAATTGCAAATTTCATAATTTGCAATTTTTTCATAATTGAGCGTAAATTTTATATTTTTCTCTCCACCACAAAGCTGCTGGAAAAGTAAAGAAAAACACATTATAAACACTAATGGACGTCACAAATGCACATACATACATACATATGTTTGTTTATTTATTATATTATTGGAAAAGAAAACAAAATTTTTAATTAATTATTCTATCTTGATTTCTTAAGATTAAACTACTTTTTATAGTTTCAGATAGTTTTGTATAAACTATTTTAATACAAAAATTTTTAACACACTTTTTTCATTTGTTTCACCTTTCCTGCTTGCCTTTTTTATAATTATTAGTTAACATAAATACATACATACATATGTAGGTATTCTCCGCTCTGTAAGCAATATTGTAATTCTGTGCTGCCGACGTTGTTGCCGTATTGCTAACATACATATGTATAACATTATGCTAACGAAAATTGACTTTAAAATCATTTTTCAAACATTTTTCCAACTAAAAGAGAAATACATGCATACCTGTTCGCTTACATTTGGTGACGTGCTGTATGTGTGTGTGTGTGTGTGTGTGTACGTATTTAATAAAGATAATTTAACATTTGAATTTATACAAGTTTTCCGTCGCACTATTAATTTGTTGATTGTTGAAAAATATTGCACGTAAATTGACTTGATTTTCCAACAACAACAAATAATTTCACAATAATTTGTTGTTAAGTTGGTAGTCCACTCCAAACAATTTATCACAGTTTTTGTTCCATTCTTAAGCTTACATTCATCAGCATTGAGTATGACGATATTTTTTCTGAATATTGTGTAATAAGTAACTTTAATTAAATTTCTTTAGCTTTTTGTCGTTATTCAACTGATTTATTTAATAAATATTTTTGGTTTGTTTGAAATGATTTTGTCAAATAGCAAAAAATGTCCGCAGGGAAATCGCGTGCTGTTTTCGTGGTTAATATTCTTGCGTTACTAATTTTTACTAATCTCAGATAGCATTAATGTGTAAAAATAAAAACAAACACTCAATTTTATACAGAACATTATTGCCAGAAAAAATATATCTTGCATCCCCAAACTAAAAAATTAAGTCCCAAAAAATCCCTGGCTTCATAGCGAAAATTCTCATAGTTGTAGAAAAACAACTTGTTGTCATCACTTTAAATTGGCAAAGAGGTAAACGCTTTTTAACGACTTGATCCCACTTTAATTTTCGATGGAGTTAAAATCAAAAAATTCTAAAAAAAAAAAACAGTAGTAGCCCTCCACATTCGGCTGGGCCGCATCCAAAATACCCCTCACAACCAACATGTCTGACCCTCAGATCCGATATACATACATACATACATTAATCGTTATCAAAAGTTTTTGTGTTTTGTACAATAATAATAAAATATTATTGCAACAACTTCCTGGCACCAAAAATAATAATTAAATAATAACGTCTGATTTTTGTTTATGTTCACGTATGTCTTGCCTCTTTAGAAATCCGTTTTTGGTGGTTATTAACCGGTCTGTTAAGTTTTTATTGTTCGCCTTTGAGTAACTAAATATAGTTTATTATGGCATCCAATTTCTCGGCTATATATGGATCGATATGGAAATTTTTGATTTTTTGTCTTTGAATAAGTAGATCTTCTTATAACATCTACCTTTGGCAACAAAACTTATTTAACCGCCCAACTTGTTATGAAATCGGTTTTCGATATATCTTGAGTATGTATAGAACGACTTTTTTATATGTATCACTTGATTATACATTCATTATTATAAAATCTTCTTTTATGCACCAAGACTTGTTTAAGTTCGCTCACAAGCCCAACTTCTGGAGAAATCGATTTTCAATACATCTCGGATTTCATTTTCATTTGTTGCTTTTGGCTGTACATAATTTTATTTAAGTTTTAAATATACTTTTTGGCTCCAAGACTTGTTTAAGGTTGCACACAAACTCAATATCTGGAGAAATCGATGATCCCGATGTCTTGCCTATACGGAGACCGATGTTAAAAATTTTTAGTTTTGCCTTAAAGTAAGCTATTTCATTGCGACACAGACTTCTTAACGCCAAAAGTGGTTTAAGTTCGTGTACTCGATCAACTTCCTGAAAAATGAGACTTCGCTATACATACATATATCAGTTATATGTATCAACTTTGCGATTTAAGATCGCGTATAAGCCCAACTTCTTGACGAACTGGTTTTTGTTATATCTTTTTTTGGCCATGCCAAATAGTATAGATAGTACTTAAATATTAAAGCAAAACATTCTTTTTTGATTTCGTGTACAAAAAATGCACAATTTTACGATGAATGAAGAGTTTGGTAGCAAACATTTTTTTCTGAGTGAAAGAGTTTTCTCGGAGACGGTGTATGCTACTTTTTCTACTTCTGCATACTTTTTTTTTATTTCACTTAATTGAAAAAAGTTATCAAACTTTGTAATAGAATGTAAAATGTATGAAAAATGTCTAAACAAATCAAAGCGATGTAATATCCAAGCAAATAATATACCCTCGTCATTCGATTAAATTATTTGTTCTTTAAAGGCCATGATTCACTATCCCGCTGAATCGTGCGATCTGTTAAAAATGGCTTGTGTGTCCAAAAAGTGTGATGTCTGAGCTAAAGGTGTATGTGTGTGAAAGACTTTTTGACAAAGACTTTTTTCAAAACCTATCCAAGGTACCTCGATATCAGGTAATCGCATAACTACAACAAATACAACACCAACAAACAACAATGTATTTTGTTGGTAGAAAAGCCCTATTAACTGTCAAAGTCAGCTGGTCTAGTTTTGCAAAAGTGTGTATACATTTTCAGAAATTTATAAAGTTGATCATCGGCAGCCGCACACAAATTAAAATTTATAGTGTAAAATTATTAGAAAAAATAAAAATTTAAGTTTGTTTGTGTTGTTCCTCAACAAAGAATTTAATGTATGTATGTATGTATGTTCAAAGTTGAGTAGTAGCTGCATAAAATCATCGGTGGAATCAACTTTAAATAATGTGGTACAGGCCGAAAACATTTGTGGCAATTAGTGTCTGGGAAACACCATAAAACTCCAGGGGCTACAAATGAGGAAGAGGAAAATGGTATGTATAACAGTATGTTAACATTGTGTGTGGTTTAATGAACTATTTTGATATTTTTCAACCCACAGGCTTCTGAGTCGCCTCTGATGTACAAAATTACATACTTACATATGAAGAAATAAATATAACTTGATATTGAGGTGATGGGTGAACGTAACGCTGAATATGATTAATTCTTGGAACACATTCAAAATACATATGTAAGCCCGATGAATCTCGGTTAGAACCTAAAAACAACTTTTTGTGTTGTAAATAATTAAAAAAAATTTCTATACTCTGTAAAATATTAAGTGAACAAGATGTTTGTATTTGGAAGCTTCTTTCCGCTTGATTTCAGCTTTGTATAAATAATAAAAGTAAAAGAAAATTTTGCCACTTATGGATCAATTTACGAAACTATTTTTGAACATCTAAAAGGTGTACTAAATTATGCCTGCCGTAGTAGTTTTTATGTATTTTTAAGTGGATGAAATTTTATGGACGGCGTTGTAGAAATATGACAACATGAAGTTAATGTTCTCAAGATGGAAGACTTATCAATTTTGGGTGAGGATCGTGATTGCAATGTCTTTTTAACTTTGCTACATAATTCACAATGAATTGCTATAGTTCCTTTTAGATTTCCGTAGTAATAGAACGAAAACGAAACAATGTTAAAAATGAGCTGCAATTTTAGAAAAGTAAGAGATAAAGATTCTAAATCTTCATATACATATGTATGTAGTGGGCGCACAGTGGTGTAAATAAAAGAAAAAGTGGTAAAAAGTCCGGAACTTTTAAACCACACAACGGATCTCGCTGAAAATTGAAGTAGTCATAGACAAGGAGTTATATTTTTTGTCTCAAGTCTTTTTAGGCCTATAGTTAAAACAGGGGCGGGGCTATGGGGGCTGAAAGTTACCTACCTCGAGTATAAAAAATTTTATGCAGCTTATAACTTTCTTATATCTTGGCCGATTTTAAAGATTTTTACCTTTTTGTATTTTGCTTAGCAAGGCAAAGAAAAAATGTTATAAAACATGTTTTCATATATCTTACAGTTTAAGAGATATTCGCCTTGGAATATTATTTTTTATTATTTTCGCCGCAACTTCTTTTGGTATTTTGCTTATATCTTTTTTGTTAAAATCTTGATTTTAATTTGTGGCCCACCGTTATATTCCTTATAAAATTCTAAGTGAGATAAGGTACCGTTTTATTAAAATATCTTGGTCCGATAAGTCATAAAATAGGTCTCAATTCAAAACTTTGAAATTTCACCGAAAAATTTTAATTTTTTACAAAAAAGGTGGCTTCATTATTTTTGAATTCGTAAAAAATTTTGTTTCAGCTTTTATACTTGTTTTTACACGTAGCGAAAGATAATCTCTTAAGAGTGTGTAAAAATTTTATTTTGTTTAATTTAAGCTAAGTACCCTACAGTAGGCAGTGGTCGAAAATCATCAATTTTTAAAACAATTTTCGGATATGTGGGCGTCTGAAAAGTTTTGCCAAAAGTGAAATGAAATTCTGTGAACGACGTTTTATTACAAAATCAGTTGGTATTGTTGCTGCAGAAGCTCGAGACATCCTAGATATAATTAGCGTTGCCAGACTGAGATTATTAAAAAAAGTCAATTTTTGGAAGGGACAATTTTGAATTGCTAAAAAAATGGATTTATGATTTATATTTCTTTCTGAAATTTATGCTTTTATTTGAAAATTTAGTATTTTAATATGCTTTGAAAAATTATGCATGTATCTTTTACCGTCTTCCAGATATTCAAGTTTTACTTTGATTTTTATGTGCGAAAAACTATCCTTTTATTATTTTTTTCATTGTTTTCACGAATGTGACTTAAAAAGATAAATAAAGTATAAATTTTTGCATATATTTGAAAAGAAGACACAAATTCCTTTCCAACGATATATAACATGTATACCTTTTTTTAATATTTGCACATTCGGGAACCACTAGAATACTACGCAACCAATACAAAGTAAACAAGTTTGGCGTTTTGAGAGACAGCCAGACATACGAATTAAATGCACTTAGTTCGGTTATAATCAAAAGGCCAAAAAATTCCTGATAATGCATTTAAATACCTGAAATTCTACTTTCAAAAAGAAAACGATAACATAATAAAAGGTTCCAAAATCGAAAGGAAAAGTGGTCATAAAAATAACAGATTTCTTTGAAATCTACACAAATAACGCGTATAATAAATGGAAGCATACCTTCTATTGAAACAATTCGGCAAGACGGTGATAAGCGAAGCATTAGAAGCAAAAGCAGGTACATAAATTGGGCCAAAGCAGTGACAAAACAAGCAGAGGGTTCACCCCTCACAAAGGAAAATTTTGGCGGTACGTATAAAATGTCTATGCCAGAAGACAAATGCAGTAGTAATATTAAAAACGCTGAGCACTTCATATCGAAAAAGAAGAAAAAAGAAGCGATGGTACTTGGTTACTTTGGAGATCAAATAAAAGATTCCTTTAAACGGACTTTGATGAAATTCCAGCAAAAAGAAGCGCTAAAAGTTGTGGACGTACTACCAACTGCATATCCAAAGAGATTAAGATATATAAATGGGGATGTGATGGATCATCTAGATTTTCTGAGTATAAGCAAATAAGCGATTCCAATGCAGACTTTTCCACGGTTCTAATGGCATCGTTAGTGCCATTACGGCTGCGGCTCTATAACAAAATTCCCACATCGAGTAAAAATTCATATCGTGATCTGTGGAAAAATAACACGCCAGGGTCTAAGTTTCTATGCCGGCCAGTACGTTTTGAGTATATCAAAGAAAACAAACAAACAACTCAAATGCTTGTTAATGATATCAACCGCGAAATTTCCAACATGGCTTCCATTGATGTTTGCATATCTGGAGGAACGATTACTGTTTCTATTAAACCTTATCTAACCATGATATATGGAAAAGTCGCAAAGGCAATTACAGATACGAAATCAAACATGAATTGTAACGTACATATGTGGAAAGAAGAGTTTTTACTTAAATGATATTGATAGAAAAGTCCCATACAATTAAGATTCTCTTCAACTTGGAATATCGCCTCTTCATGCCCGTAAAATAATACTAGCTGTCATAAATAGTAAAAAAGTAATAAACACCGAAAAATTCGAAAAATATGCAAAAGAAATACTGACCTTAATTAATAATCTGTATTCGTGGAGACCATTAACACCAACCGTACACAAAGCTCTAACACATACAACAGAAATAATGGCGAACAATATTCTTCCCTTAAGGGAATTAACAGAGGAAGCTCAGGAAGCTAGAAACAGAGATATTAAGCAATATAGAATTTTTAAAACACGAAAGTGTTCAAAAACTGCTCAAAATAATGACCATAAAATGGTTACCAAAAATAACAATGGAAATAGAAAAGGATGATCCCGAAGGAATTGAAATTAAAACTCTTTTAAGTTATGACGCTTCCGATTATTTTAAAGAAAATTTGTATATTAAGTAGACAACACTGTTAGTATATTTTATGCTTTAATCAATAAATGAGAAATAATTTGTAAGATTTAAAGCTCAAACATTACTTAGTTAAAATAAAGTCGGTAAATCCTTTTAGTTTGCATTTTATATATCTCCTATATTTATAAATTTTTTTTTGTGATGTGTTCGCTGGTTTAATTGAGATCCTTTTGAATCCATATGCTTTACGCCGTCCTGCATTCGGGCAACCCGCTTCTGCGAGTGATCCTTTATTTGCTTGTTTTCTCTCTGCTTTGCCCCGCTGTATTCAGATTAAAAGCTTTTGCGCCCAATCAACTGCTTTTCATTGTCTTATCGAACAGTTGAATAAACAGGTATGCATATGGTTATATTGTTGTGGACAAAGAAATCTGTTATTTTTATGACCACTTTTCCTTTCGATTTTGGAACCTTTTATTATGTTATCGTTTTCTTTTTGAAAGTAGAATTTCAGGTATTTAAATGCATTATCAGGAATTTTTTGGCCTTTTGATTATAACCGAACTAAGTGCATTTAATTCGTATGTCTGGCTGTCTCTCAAAACGCCAAACTTGTTTACTTTGTATTGGTTGCGTAGTATTCTAGTGGTTCCCGAATGTGCAAATATTAAAAAAAGGTATACATGTTATATATCGTTGGAAAGGAATTTGTGTCTTCTTTTCAAATATATGCAAAAATTTATACTTTATTTATCTTTTTAAGTCACATTCGTGAAAACAATGAAAAAAATAATAAAAGGATAGTTTTTCGCACATAAAAATCAAAGTAAAACTTGAATATCTGGAAGACGGTAAAAGATACATGCATAATTTTTCAAAGCATATTAAAATACTAAATTTTCAAATAAAAGCATAAATTTCAGAAAGAAATATAAATCATAAATCCATTTTTTTAGCAATTCAAAATTGTCCCTTCCAAAAATTGACTTTTTTTAATAATCTCAGTCTGGCAACGCTAATTATATCTAGGATGTCTCGAGCTTCTGCAGCAACAATACCAACTGATTTTGTAATAAAACGTCGTTCACAGAATTTCATTTCACTTTTGGCAAAACTTTTCAGACGCCCACATATCCGAAAATTGTTTTAAAAATTGATGATTTTCGACCACTGCCTACTGTAGGGTACTTAGCTTAAATTAAACAAAATAAAATTTTTACACACTCTTAAGAGATTATCTTTCGCTACGTGTAAAAACAAGTATAAAAGCTGAAACAAAATTTTTTACGAATTCAAAAATAATGAAGCCACCTTTTTTGTAAAAAATTAAAATTTTTCGGTGAAATTTCAAAGTTTTGAATTGAGACCTATTTTATGACTTATCGGACCAAGATATTTTAATAAAACGGTACCTTATCTCACTTAGAATTTTATAAGGAATATAACGGTGGGCCACAAATTAAAATCAAGATTTTAACAAAAAAGATATAAGCAAAATACCAAAAGAAGTTGCGGCGAAAATAATAAAAAATAATATTCCAAGGCGAATATCTCTTAAACTGTAAGATATATGAAAACATGTTTTATAACATTTTTTCTTTGCCTTGCTAAGCAAAATACAAAAAGGTAAAAATCTTTAAAATCGGCCAAGATATAAGAAAGTTATAAGCTGCATAAAATTTTTTATACTCGAGGTAGGTAACTTTCAGCCCCCATAGCCCCGCCCCTGTTTTAACTATAGGCCTAAAAAGACTTGAGACAAAAAATATAACTCCTTGTCTATGACTACTTCAATTTTCAGCGAGATCCGTTGTGTGGTTTAAAAGTTCCGGACTTTTTACCACTTTTTCTTTTATTTACACCACTGTGGGGCGGTCCTCTGCAGCAACAAATTCTAAAAACAATAAAAATTTAGTAACTAGAGGGTACCCCATACCAGGAGTACCTTCTGTTCACCATGCGCTAGATATTTTTACATTCATCTTTATCATAGACAATAAAATCTTCGTAAATCTGAGAAAATTATAAGATATAAGTTAAATTATCACATTAAAAGTACGTTGCATGATACAACTAACAAGGTAGCCTTTTCGCTACAATAAGAACAACTTCAATAAAAATAACATGCATTTTGTTTTTGTACAACTTATGCAAACTGTCAAAAAGACGCCACTTCTACATTTACAGAAGAGAGGTGCACTGAGCTTACGCGGATTAGCTATCTCGTTTCGGCTGCCTTTCATCTCTGCAATCTCTTGACAACCTAAAGTAGTCAGTTGATTAACGGTTTAGCTGACGAGGCTACCTTGTTAATTGTATCATGGTACGTTGTATATTTATTAAGTTTTTCTTAAATTTGTTTTTTTGTGTTAAATTGTTTTTATACCCTTCACATAAATGTGTAAGGGTATATATAAGTTTGTGATTCCGTTTGTAACGCATTGAAATATCCATCTAAGACCCCATAAAGTATATATATTCTGGATCAGCATCAATAGCGATTACGATTGAGCGATGTCCGTCTGTCCGTCTGTAGTCGTTGAAATACCGTTTCTGAGAAAACGGTTTGAGATAGAAACCTCATTCTTTCGCTAAAACGTGTTAAACCTCGGTAGTGGGTCTGCTATTGAAATTCAGTAAGATAGGTCCACGGATAGCCGAGATATATTCAAAAAACCGGGTTTTGAGGAGTATTTGTTGAAATTTTTTTATTCAGATTTTTGAAAAAAAAATTTTTCTTAAAAACTAAACCATATCATTTTTAGTGCCCATTAAATCCTAGAAATGAAGGAATTTTTGAAATCGGCCCATATATATCCGAGATATAGCGTCTCCCGATTTTTAAAGAAATCGGCTTTATTAGCCAAATAAGACAACTTTTGGCACCGAAGATCAATCTAGATGGTATATATAGGCTATTTAGAGAGTGGAAAATTTTTCCACATCGGCCCATATACACTCGAGATATAGCGCCTCCCGTTTTCTCAAGAACTCGGCTCTAAAAGCCAAATAAAACAACTTTTGGTACCAAAAATCGATCAGAATGGTACATATAAGGTGTTTAAAAGCAAAATTTGAAAATGTCTGCAATCGGTCTATATATACCTGAGATATAGCGTCTCCAGACTTTTCAAGAAATCGGCTCTATAAGCTAAATAAAACAACTTTTGGCACCAAAAATCAATCAGAATGATACATATAGGTTAGTCAGAAACAAAACTGGAAATCTTTTTGTCATCGGCCCATATATGATCGAGATATAGCGCCTCCCGATATCTCAAGAAGTCGGGCCTGGAAGCTAAACGAAACAGTTTTTTGCACTGAATGAGAATGGTACATACAGGCTGTTTAGGGGCAAAATTCAGAAAATTTTTAGACATCGGCCCATATGCACCCAACTTTTGGTACCAAAAATCGATCATAATGGTACATACATACATATGTATGTATATAATGTTAAAAAGCAAAATTCGAAAATATTTGCGATCATGTATGAATGTATGTATGTATGTATGTATGTAGATACGTTTGTATGTATGTAGGTATGTATGTATCTACATATGTATGTATGCATGCAAGTATGTTAGCATAAACAATTTTTTTGCTTTGGTGTAAAAATGTGTATGTAGGTATATATATGTATATACACGAGCTTGAAAATGAAAGTGATATAAAGAATTGTTGAAAAAAGGGTACGCAATGAAATTCTTTTAAACAATTGCGTCTTCAAATTCATTCACACAAAAAATCATTTTGGGTTTCCCTACGTACTTACATATGTACATACACACATACATGTGTATGATGATACGCAATAGATCATCAAAAACGTGCACAAGAAAAAAAATAATTTTGTAAAAGCAAGCAATGTAAATATATACATACATATTTGTATATATGTATGTATATAATCATTGTTTTATGGAACACACTGAAAATATTCAATAATAAAGAATTTATTTTAGAGTTTTCTATTATAGATACATACATATGTACATATGTACGTATGCAGTACCCACATACGTATGTAAGTAAATTGAAAAGAAAATCACACTTAATGGCAATGTTTAGCATTATAATTCAAAAATAATGCAATTATATGCAATTTTTTGTTAAATAAATTTTACTATAAAGTTAACTGATAAATAATTAAGAAATACATTTTGCTTTTCTTTATTTCATTGATATTAAAAAAAATTGGTGTCACCCAGTGGTTGAACTTGAGCATATTAAGAATTATTTAAATAAAAGTTTTGCAGCCTGTGTTAAATCCCGGTAGTAGATCTGATATTGAAATTCAGAAAAAATCGGCCCATATATACCCCAGATATAGCGTCTCCCGATATTTCAAGAAATCGGCTTTAAAAGCCAAATAAAACAACTTTTCGCACCAAAAATCAATCAGAATGTATGTACCATTGTGAAGGGTATTTAAGATTCGGCCCAGCCGAATATAGCACTCTTACTTGTTGATTCAAATTTTATAAATTTTGGCACAATTTTCACTTCACTACCGTTTTTTTTATTTTCAAAGAGAAACAGTTTTTAACGTTCATAAACATTTATACAGGCCTGTAAACAATAGTCAGCTGCGCTTGTGCGATTATCTGGTATTGAGGTATCTTTTTCTATGCGATCAGACTTTTTAAAGTAGGACAGAATTCTACCAGATTTAGCTAGCAATTTTCAGTGAATGAATCGTGCGAATGAGTAGGATAGTGTAACACGGCCTTTAGTCATTATTGATACACTCTAAAATCTATTTTACAGTTGTTTATCTACTGCAGAATTTTCTAATGAGAAATTCGCAAATGGTGTGTAAAAAAATTACATTGACAAAAGCGTTTGCAGTGTAAAAGCTTTCAATTAGGGCGTGTAAAAAAGCATGACAACAGCTGTTTTATAATCGTAGTGTTTGTGATCGGACAAAAATATTTTTACAGTCATTTTCACAATGTACGATTAAAACTTAACGTGAACTTTAACGACAAGATTGCCATACAAAAGTTGTCGTTAAGGTAAACGTTTGGTCTTAATCATACATCTGAAAATGGCCGTTAATTGAAGTTATTTGTGATACTATTGGAAAATAGCACAAAATTTTAATCAACTACAATACAATAAATAGTGAATTGTTAATTTAAATATATAAACGTGCATGTACATTACTTGTCGCTTTTGTTAACTAATTTATCTTATTAAATCAAAGACTTGTAAATAAGAAACCGAAACTCACTTTAGCATAAGACTCTATTCAAAAAGGTAAACTTAAATGAGATCTTTTGATATGATATATGAAAAAACTACGTTTAAGAAAATATGTATATATGTAATTAAACCAAAACTAATACAACATTTTATAAATACTGATACATAATTAATTCTTTAGCGGAAAAAATATAAATAAAGTTTAGCCGAGAAAAATATATAGTCGCGTTATTTATTTTGAAAGTTCAACTAATATGTTATACAATTGCTAATAATATGCTATAATAAAGCAGCACATACATATGTACATACATATGTATGTATGTATATGTAGGCATACGCTGGATATCTTTCAAAATATGTACATACATACATATGTATGTATAAGTACGCATGCGTGCTGGTTACTTTTTTCGTTTGGTAAAAACCCTTATTTATTCGACCATCAAAAAATCAACATTCAGAAAAAAACTTCAGGCACTAATATAGCAAAATTTAATTACATCACGTATTCAGGTATGTAACTGTTCTTGAAACTTAGCTAATCTTTTGTATTGAGCAGTTTTTAATTCTGTTTAATTTTAGATTGGTGTCGTCGTTTCCTAAATAAAGTCACTATAATACAAAATGAATATGTGATTCTATATTAAAATTATTGAGTTCACCAACCAACATTACAAACTTAAAAAAATATAAATTCATAATACATATGTACATATGTATCTAGATTTTGCATAAAAACTGTGCTAAATAGTATAATACCCAAAAGAGAGACAAATTCCATTACATGGCTACACTCGTATACTAGCAAATCGGCAATTGGTGTGAGTGTATGCGTTTGTACAAGTTTGTATGAAGGTGTTGTAGAGAAAAGAGAGACCAAAACAAACTATTAAAAACAGGTGATGTGCAGAGATCCAGGCCGTTGGTAAAACGTTAGTAGCGGCGACAGATTATTAAAATGGTCGGCGGGGGCTGTGAGCCGGCTTGGGCCGATACATTAAAAAACCAAAAATTAATAGTGACATCCATATCACAAGAAAGCTACTTGTCTGAAAAATTTATATGTACAAGAAAGTTGTGTAAATACTGAATGCTTTTCGTATAAAATTTCTAGAAAAGCCGCTTGGCTTGCTTGCCATATGGAAACTACACAAATATTTTTACGGAGCTTATTTGCTTTAAAACAAGTATATACATACATATTTACAAACTTATTTACAAGCTACAAAAACATATTTACATATACTTACGTCATTAATTAAATTACCAAAAAGTAAGTAACAAGCACAAAATAAAGTTACTTCAACTTTTAAGGAAAGTTGAATGATTTTCATGTTATCATGAACAAACAACTGGTTTTTTATAGATGTGGGTTTAAGCGAACGTTTATTTTTATACCCTTTGCCAAAAGGGTATACATACATATGTATATAGATTTGTCATAAAATACCTATTTTCGAGCACGGATTGTGAAGCCCTTATTGATCTAAATCTCACTTTAATCGTTTTAAAAATGTCCCCTCTGCCTGAGAATTGAAAATAAGCAAAATCGGATTTATAATTACTGAGATATAGACAAAAAAAAAACATTTTAAATCTTTTACCACATTTGTTTTATTATAATAAATAGAAAAACAAGAAAAGCAAGCGGAACAACAAGGGCTCGAACCAGCAGCATGCAGGTTGATAAGCAGCTAATACTACCACCGTGCCATCGCCGGTTGTTGATGAGGGTGGCATTTTAGATGTATACATGTAGCTTGATGTTAGAAGATTACCCTTTTTCTTATAGGTTTGATTTTTGTTAAACAAACCAGGGGGCTAATTCTGGCAAGAAAACTCAAAAAAAATTTTTATACTTTAATTTACCCAAGAAAGAAACAGACTAATTTTTTTTGGTGCAAATGTCTTGCGTAAGTGCGAATGCAAGAAATCGTAGCTTTTTCTTTGCAACCCAACAACAAAATATACAAGGTTGCACTCGCAATATTTTTGCATTTACGCACCGCTAATTACGTGTTGCTTTTTTCGCATGAGTATTGCGTTTGCAACACTGACACTCGAACAGCTGACATTTTAAAACAAAGCAAACAAAAAATTGTAGAGATGGAACCAACAGCAACTACCAAAAAAAAAAAAAAAAACCTGAAAAATTAAAAATTGTGTATTAATTTATCAGCTGTTATTTGGAGTGCAATAAAATTTGCAAAGTTGTTAAAAAGGGTGCTCAATTTTAGTTGCAATATCGCAAATGCAAATAGTCGCAACCAAAAACGCACCAAACGCTGAGTACCGCGTAATAGACAGCATTCCTACGATCGCTTACAACACTCATATGTATGTACATAAATAAGAAGTTAGTAGTATCACTATAACTATGTACATAATATGTCTGTCAAACTCTATATAAAATTTGAATTTGAGTGGCAGTCAGATAACACAACTTTATTAATTGTTGTACTGCGTTTACCCTGTTTAAAAAATAATGATGAATTATATCCATACACCAGGGATGACAGAAAGTTTTATGAAAAGAAACAGTTTTTACCATGATACAACTAACTAGGTAGCCTTTTCGCTACAATAAGAACAACTTCAATAAAAATAACATGCATTTTGTTTTTGTTCAACTTATGCAAACTGTCAAAAAGACGCCACTTCTACATTTACAGAAGAGAGATGCACTGAACTTACGCGGATTTGCTATCTCGTTTTGGCCGCCTTTCATCTCTGCAATCTCTTGACAACCTAAAGTAGTCAGATGATTAACGGTTTAGCTGACGAGGCTACCTTGTTAATTGTATCATGGTTTTTACCAAGAGATGAAGTTTATCTTGTTGGTCGTAAACGAAAAAATGTCGCAGTGTAAAATTGACGTTGAAATTTATTTGACTTTGGAAATGCAGTTTTAAATAATTTAAATTTAATCAATCCATCCGTTGTTTTAAATAAAAATTAGGAACAATTTTGTTAAAATTTTTTCCTAATTTGGTATCCAGCGAGAAGTACCAGGAAGTTGAAAAAGAAGTAAGAGAAATGCGGATTTTAAATTTAAATAAAAGTTCAACCGATTTTTATATATTTTTTAGAAATAAATCAAGTTAGTAAAAAATGAACCGGCTTTTTCAATTTTATGTGGTTTTATTAATGATTTAATGGTTTTGCCAAATTCATCTGCTAACGTTGAACAAAATTTTAGTCAAGTGAATTTAAACAAAACTAAAATTGGAAATTCCTTGGAGACAAAAACGATTGAAGGGTTTTGTTTTCTAAGGACTACTTTTAAATATCTAAACTCTTCAGAGTTTTTTACTGTAAACACTACAAAAAGTTTAATTAAAACGCACAAAGCAATAAATTTCTATGAATAATACATATGTACATACTAATATTTTTCGTAAAATTTTTAAATTGTACTTGCTTTGTTATAGTAAAATTCATGTTGAATTGTTTTTTGTACAATATAAAAGATTTTATTAAATCAAATTAATTAATTTTGGGTTTATTTGTACATTTTTATAAATGACGATTTACGAATTTGTTTTTGACGTTTTTTCTTTCCAACATTTTACGTTTTCTTAAAAAATTTTCCTAACACCCCTGGTCTTATTTTGTATTAATGCTAACATGTTGTTAGTGAAATAAGTTGTTTATTCACATGTAAAAGTAATTCTATACTCGGTGTTTTCTTGTCTTGACGTTATAAACCTATATTTAAAATAAAATATCTATATATTATTTAACTGTGAATTTCTTTAAAGTTTAAAATGGAACAGTGCCCTGAACATTTTTCAAGTTTTCATATTTTTTGCTGCTAACAGCTTATGTGCATATAAGTGTGGCTCGGTTGATTTTGCGACGATCAAATCATATGCATAAAACAATTTTGCAAAAAGCAAACTGTGTACAAAAAAGACATTTTGGTTCTATACAAATCGAGTTCGAGTAAAATGTTGCAAAAGAACTTACACTTGTTGCGGCATTTTTTTTTTTTTTTTTGAGCACAAAAAGCAAACAAGCATAAAATTCATATAAGGCTTGTTTGAGTTGTGCTTTAAATTCAACTTTAGTAAATATGTTGGATCGATCATACTTGTTGCAGTTGACTGGTTCTAACACATACACAGAGATTCAAGTCTCCAAATGATCATCGTCTCATGTGTGCAAGCGTTGTAAACAGTGATGCCAGTGAACTTTGCTCAAAAACATCGGCAAATTAAAATTTGAAAGATTTCTTCGTTGATGAAAGCCTGTGTATTAATTTGAAAAAAAAAAAACACTTAAAAGAACAATTTATTATTAGTAACGAATGTTTATGATACGTATAAAATAAAAGTTTTATACAAAAGGTTGCAGTTTGTACTTTAAGGTAATTTCTTTTAATAACACCTGGTAATTTATGCAAACTGAAAGGATACGTGTTTCACATTTGTATTTAACGTTTTTATGAAATCAGTTTTAATATCTCCACCAACACAACTTCACTTATTAAATTTTAAATATTCTTTCAGAGAAATATTATTTTTAATACATTCATTTTGCAAGGAGCCTCTAAGTTTAGTGTTGCTTAAGTTGATTTAATATTATTATTTTCTAGAATTAAAAGTCTTTTATTTGTATTTATTCGGATATTTTTGTCGATATTTCGCTCTCATTCGAATAGCTTCTTCAGGACAATGACGCCAAATATCAACAAAAATATTTAGATAAATAAGTAATGAATTATGTATGTATGTACATGTTTTACATGTGTAATTGAAATAAAAACCCATAGCTTAAAAAGTGGTTGAAATCATTACTCTCGATGAATATAAAAATACTTCCACAAAATTTTTTTTAATTGCTTTTTATTGATTTTTTTTAATATTCTACCTTATTTTTTGTGTTGCAAAGTTTTCCATTTACCTCTGGTAGGTAGGTTTTAGTGTGTTACACTACGATATTGAATCAAGTTAATATTTCTGTAAGCATTTAGCATAATTTTTAATCAAATTTTTCTGTTGCTAACTTAAATACGAAACATCAGTAAAACGAAGATACACAAAGGCGTATCGAAATATCGAAAAATTTATCAATAAATAGAAAATATATTTATTGAGAATTAAGTGACCTTAAGCTCATTTATAAAACCTAACAAAAAAAAAAAAAAATTAAAATAATTTTTCATGTTCATCATCTAGGATTTGAACTCGGTGCTCCTGTCTTAAAAAAAAGGTACAACAAGCAATTTAAATAGATGTTGTGTTACACTATGATAATGAATCAAGTTATTATTTCTGTACGAATTAGCATGATTTTTAATCAAATTTTGCTCATGCTAATTATAAAGAGTGTTTTTTTTTCGATGTATAGGACTTTAAATTGCAATAAAACAACGATGTATTATTCGATTGACATGAATTTTATTTATCCAAAAAATCATCGTGTGGCATTACATTTTAAATATATGTAATTTAAATATAATATATATATATATATATATATATATATATATATATATATATATATATATATATATATATATATATATATATATATATATATATATATATATATATATATATATATATATATATATATATTATATATATATATATATATTATATATATATATAGGTAGTTTTTTACTCATCAAAATCTGTGTTCTCACAGTGTAAGCATATACGTTTGCTGCATCCCATACAAATTGGCTTACTATATTGCAGAAAAAAGTGTGTATTTTTTCGCTTTAGCCTTATCGGGCATACATATGTGACATAACTTACGAGCAACGTGGATCGGTTCTACTGGAGGCGGAGGTACTGAGTCCAGACCCAAAATGTTTCCAATTGTGTCTCGTAATATCCGAGGCAACTTTTGGTTGTATTGACGTCTATGCAGATGTGGTAAAATCATTTGTCTTGCAAGCTTTTTCAAAAAGTCTCCGGTTGAGCTGTTATCATAATCCTTTGAAGATTGAAAAATAAGGAAAGAGTTGACACCACAAATATCCACAATTCTATAAAATATGGCTAATGGCCAGCGGCATGTACGTCGACCGAATGAATAAATCGAGCACATCCACTTCATCTTTTGTATTGTTATAATCAAGTATCATTACAGGTTCAAAACATTCCTTAAAAAATTGAGATATAACTGAATCACAGATTTTTTGGAATTCGACATGATCTGTAAACATAAGTAGCATATCACATAATTTAAAAAATGTGTAGTATAACGTTTTTGGAATAAATAATTTTTTGCCAACAAAAAAATAGACAAATGGTTAAAATAATTCCACGAAAATATTACGTTAATTTCAATGTGGGGTAAATTTGTTTCTACTAAATACTTACACTAACGCTGACGTAGTGGTAAAATATTTTCAAAGAAAAACTTACGTAAATGTCGAGGAGTGGTAATTTTTACACCAGCATGTGCGTAGCTACGCTCTTGCTAAGTCTAGCTCAGCCAAAACACAACTGAATGACAACGAGCACAATACACATATGAAGATACTAAGAGAATTAAATTGATTGAGCGCAATGGAAGATAGAATTTTAAAAAAATGTAAAGAGAGGGTAAAATTTACCACCACACCACCTCGTTAGTTAAACGTTAACAAAAACGTATACTCCTGCTGGCAAGGAGTTGGATATTAAAAAAGTTGCAAAATGCAACCAAATGTCACTGCTTTTTCTTTATGACATTTTTCTTTTATTTGAACAAACACTTAAATATCAATTTAGTTTTTCTTTAAAGCCGACACTCTTTTACTAAACAATTTTTACCAACAACGATATCAGTATTTTAGCGAAACTGACTGTTATTTCACATAAAAAACGAATGACAACAGTGCCATTCAAATGAAGTTTTTACTTGCGTACACTTAAATCAACCCTTAATAAGCCAAATAATCAACTAAAACAGATGAGCATAAAAATCAAGACCGTACCGTACACTATTGAACGAAATCCGCTCACTTAAAAGACCGGATCACTACGTACATTTAAGCGATCCGTTCAATTTAACCCGTTCGTTCACGAATGACATAGCTCTAATTTAAACCACTTAAAATGTATCTCCTTACATTTTTTTAATAAAATCTGGAAAATCACTTGCTTATTTTACTTTCTTTTTAATAATAGCTACAAAATCACTTTTACAGATCTTAGAAAGCAGAACACGTTATGCGGCTTGTGAATAATCTTTTGACACTAGCCTGCTAGTAAACAACGAGCATCTGTTTTAGTGATGTTACCATATAGATCTGTCTTGCTCCCGATGCTATGTTGTTACGCAATTAAACAACATATTTTGTATGATTATACGACTATTGAAAACTTTTTTTAATACATGCTATGTTCATTTACATAACATGCAATAAAAAATTCACAAGCAACAACTTCAAGCATGAAATTTGTCCCTATGCTTATACATACATATATACTTACATAAAATATTTTTAATTATCTGTGTAGTTACTAAAATTTACAAGTTGAAAACATTAGGTTCCATTTAATCGTATGAAATTTTTATATGTATATGTTTTTCCAGACTTGGTAGCACATTTTCTTTGGTCTCCAAAAATGATTTCAGTCTGGCAGCAACATTTCATATATTTTTGCACCATAGTGAGAGCCAAGGCGAATTCATCAATTCTCTTTGGAGAGAGCCCTCAAATGTATACAAAGTTTTGAGTTTTTTTTCTCTCTCTTTTGGGTAAATGAAGTTGTAGTGCAAGTGTTTTAATTCGAGGTAGCCGCATAACTACAACAAACACAACAAAAGCAAAAACTTTATGTTGGGAGTAACAGTTTACATTTTGTCATCCATTTGTTTACTTGCGCTTGTTTATATTGTGTTTTTGATAGTTCTTGAAGCTAGAAGCAGTAGTCAGCTACTCTTGTAAGGCTACCATATAAATGTACCCTGTTATTATCTTTTCGCTGTCAACTTCTCGGCAGAGACCTGCGCCGTGGCGGCTTAGCCACGCCGCCAAAAATTTTTTCTTAGTCGCCGCCGTCGAAAATTCTGCGGCTTCTATCGGCTAAATATAAGCCGCCAATCTTAGCGGCTGACAGCAAGCAGCCGATCATAATTGTCATGATACAACTAACAAGGTAGCCTTTTCGCTACAATAAGAACAACTTCAATAAAAATAACATGCATTTTGTTTTTGTACAACTTATGCAAACTGTCAAAACGACGCCGCTTCTACATTTGCGTAAGAAAGATGCACTGAGCTTACGCGGATTTGCTACCTCGTTTTGGCTGCCTTTCCTCTCTGCAATCTCTTGACAACCTAAAGTAGTCAGTTGATTAACGGTTTAGCTGACGAGGCTACCTTGTTAATTGTATCATGATAATTGTATTTCGCACCGGTTGGAAATAAATAGCAACTTTAAGTTATAACGCATATAATAGATAGTTGTTACATATTTTAATTCATTGAAATTTCTCCTTTTTAATGCAAAGAACACAACTGGGATGAACGACGAATTTTTTGCCGCGAATATTCGCCTTGAAAAATAAAACACATTGGTGTATATGAAAATGCACACATCGAAATTCGTTGTACGCGGCGAACTTGAAATAGATTTATTTCTATTTCTTACGCCGGCGAACGACGAACAAATCAGTACCATGTGGCCATATTGGTTTTAGTTTTCAAGTGTTTTAATAAAAACAGTTACCCCTAATTCATAAAAATTATAACAGGCTTATAAGACTGTTATTTGAAATATTTGTATGGAAAATCTGTCAAATAAGAGGTTTATAAACCTGTTATAATTTTTATGAATTATACGGTTAATATTTACTTCAATAGTTTTTATTTTAAGTGCTAAGCTTTGACTTTTTGCTTTTAAAATAAAAAGCCAACATATTAGATTATAAAACATGTTTGTAGTGTTTAATTTTTTTTTTGTTGGTAATGCTAAATTTTTTAGCAACCAATTTTTTTAATATGGTCACCCCATCAGCTGTTCAACTATAATAAAATAAAATTAAAAAACTGAGAAAATGGATACAAGTGATATTATAATTGAAAATGTTAAACTTCGTGAATGTTTATATAATCATAACGAACATGATGTTCATTAATTTAATAAATTTTTCCAAAATTTGAAATTCTTTGATTCATTTAATTTTTTATCTTTGAACAAACAATAAACAACTTTATCAATTATAACAGATACTTTTGTTTTTCGTCGTTTTTGTGGTTCATACGAAGAATTTACACAGCAAATTTTAACCGACGTATTCGTCGTGTTGGGCGAAATTCGTCGTTCTTCCCAGTTAAGTTTCTAGCATAATGATGACGTGGCAACTATTCCTTGTTCGTTATTGCTACTCATCATGGATTTTTTGAGGAATGTCGAAATGTGAATCTTTTGTATACATATGTATGTACTATTAACACTTGCACAGCTGCCATATTTGACGATAAATCGTAATTTTGGCGATTTTCATGCTCAACTTTAGCCAAATGACCATTTTTGCTCTGAAAATTGTGTTTTTTTTTTCCTTTTCTTAAATTTCAAAGTAATGTTTAGATGCAAAGAACTAGACTAATACAGTTTTTGGAAAATTTCTAAATTGAAAAGATGTAATTCCCAAAGAGTATATTGATTATATTCAAAATTTGTTTAAAATTAGGAATTAACCGATATATCGGCTATATTTCTGATATGACGATATATCAATATCGGCGGTATTTTACTGTCGGCGGTATTTTAGTGTCCAAATTTTTGCAGGCATTTTTTTTTTTTTTTTTTGAAAATTTGAATTTAGAAATTGAAATATATTGAAAATTTTGATTAATTTTAGCAAATAAACAGTATGACATTCAGCTTGAATTGACGCATTAATAATAATTTAAAATTTTTTTTAATTATTGCCAAATTTAATTCTTTGTTTTCGAATCTTATTAATATCACTTTTAAATATTGATCCAATTTACGATATGCCTTTTTTAGTGTCCAAATTTTTGCAGGCACTTTTTTTTTTTTTTTTTGAAAATTTGAACTTAGAAATTGAAATATATTGAAAATTTTGATTAATTTTAGCAAATAAACAGTATGACATTCAGCTTGAATTGACGCATTAATAATAATTTACAATTTTTTTTTTAATTATTGCCAAATTTAATTCTTTGTTTTCGAATCTTATTAATATCACTTTTAAATATTGAACCAATTTAACTTGAATGTAATATTGCTTATTGTGTAAAATCATAAATATTGCTGACATTTTCTGTCTGACTCACAAGTAATTTCAACTTTATTCGTTCGCTTGCGTTCCCATATTTTAATTTTATCTTCAAATACGGCGGCTTAATTTTTGGAAATGATATAAAATTATATAAAATATAGTATGTATGTAAATCGGTCTGCCCACATAGTTCGATTTGATATGAGATAGAGCTAGACAGCCGCAGAGGAAGTGTTCAACACTTTTATTCTCTTCATCATGCAGCTTCGTCTGAAATCATGCAACAAATTGTGGCCTAAAAACGCAATTTCCTAAGGACAGCCTAAAATAAGAAATAAGCAACGATTTTCCCACATCAAAAAACAAAACAAACAAAAAATGGGAACTATTACCAATGAAATTCCTTCCAAAAATATTTGTCTATCAATTTGTTCTACCCAGCCTTGGCCGATTTTGAGACGCCGCCGAAAATATTAGTCGGCGCAGGTCCCTGCTTCTCGGCCGCAGTTCAAAATTAGATTTTTTTCTTTTGAGGGAGGTGTTGAACATTTTTTCTTCTATAGTCTATATAAAACAAAGCATAATTAAAGGAATAAGATGTGAAAAATAAATAACATTGTTTATTTTTAGATTGTTCACATATTGAAAAACATAAAGACAATTTTGTGCAAAATTATAAGAACATGCATACATATGGTTATGCGTGTATGAAAGAAGAACGTTAAAGAAGGTAAAACCACAGAAGATAAGAAATGACTTATTTAGACGAAGGAGCAATAGTTTCTACAGAGATTAAAACATTTAAAGGTCAACAAGAACATTAGAACTATTGTCGCTCTAAAAACAGCAGTTGAAGTAGTTAACATGTCTTCTGCAGTGGATATCCAAATTGTATCAGCTCCTAATCTGGAAAAAATTGAGAGCTTTTTAAAAGATGCCTCCTATAGAGAAACTATCGAATACAGTGCAAACTTCAATACACGTTTGTGTATTGAAAGGCGGCTTCGTTTGCCTTTTTTGGATCCGCAGACAGGTGTAGCGCAAAATCATTCCCATTTATTTATGGACAAGAAACAACGTATGCCTGGTTTTAGGCAGGGACAAATCTATACGTACCCGGCAACTCGGTGGCGTAAGAGCAGGCGCCAATATTTGAACAAAATGTATAAGTGAGCAACATATTTTATTAATAAACAATTTTATTTTTTAATTACAGTGGAACTAAAAGATATTTCAAAGATACATTTAAAAATTGTTTTATGTCTAACTTCTCAGTCATGTTTTAAGGATTTTTTTTTAGATCTAGATTGTCTTAATCAGCTCAGTTCTATGAAAATTTCCATTCCTTCTGTTTTAATTGAAAATTTCTTTGGAAAAGTTTTGAGTTTGAATTGGCGAATAAGCTCCAAGCTTTTTCCCACTTTTGCTGGGAAAGATAAAAAAAAACATTTTTAAAATTTCAAACACATACAAATTGATAACGACATCAATTGATTAAGTAATATAAAGATGTAAATATTTACAACTAAAAATGTTAAGGAGCACACAATTACACCAATATTTCTCTCCATGTGGACACATATTTCTCGAGAAAAAAATCCTCCTAGTCTTATTTCTTTTGAACAAAACCATGAAAAAGTTGATAACATTTATTTTGCAACCAACCATTTTGTGTACTAATGTTAAATTTTTTATTTTATATCGTTTAGATATTAAAATATATTTATTCAATTGAATATCAACGATTTATTTAAACATCGATGGAAGTGTGTCATTAGCACACCTCTTCATATTGTACCATATTGGTGAGTCTCCCAATGTTTTCGGAGGTTGCTAATGTAACGCCAATCACAAAACGGGGTGAGGCAACAACCTCGAGATATGAGATATGTATCTACTTTATGACCTTCATTCAATGTGGATTTCGTAGAGGTCGCTGGTGATCTCTTGGTATACCTTTCGGAGAAATGGAGCCACTCGATCCATAATTATGGGCACAGTAAGGTGGTGGCTCTAAATATCTCTTAAGACATCAGAGTATGGCATGATGCATTACTGTCAAAACATATTGCTTTTGGTGTCGGTTGTGACTTCTCTCGATTTACATATATCGCATTGAATGAATTCATTAAACTATGCTGTGTGTTTTTTGCTTATTTCGTTTTTGTTTTACATTATTTTTACTCTATAGTTCATTCGATCACGAATGCCGTAATTCCGTCCCAGAATATTTATTAAATCTACAGTAAAGTCTTATGAATAACACTGTGTATCTTTATTAAACGTTATTTTTTCACATACTTGTCAAATAAGAACTCAATAAACATAAAACAATTTTTATAAATAACACCATTATAGTATAAAGTAATAAATAAATTCGTAATAGGTGTTGTCGCGGTTTTGAGTCGTCTGTGTTTTCGCTCTGACTTCAAACTAGAGACACAGACACATACAGAGGTGAAAAAAGTGACTTTTGGAAATCGCACAAATCAGCTGCCAGACAGTTTGTTTAAAGAGATAGCTATATCTACTATGCATTTTACACGAAAAACAAGTGTAAAGAAAATAAAAATTAACATGTTCTTATGAACAACCACCACCGAAGCAGCACAAATTTAATAATTTAAAGTGAATTAAAAGTAAAAGATTGGTAAAAGTGGTCAACTAAAAATTTTGTTTGACTTAGGATTTGGTAATATTTGAGTGTTTGGAAATTGATTACGAAGAGCATGTATTTTTTTCCTCACAAGACCACCACTACAAAGTACAATTAAAACACTGTCCTTAAAATCACAAAATAAAACATATGTATGTAATTAAATATTGTTTAGCACATTATTAACAATAAATTCTATACAATTTTATGTTATAAAAAACAATTTAATATACTTTTTATACATTTTATAAATTAATAATAAAAAAACTACCATTTTTTCCTACCGCAAACACAATATAAACACAAAGCATAACAAAAAGGAACTTGAAAAAACGTTTTTTGTTTTGTTTTGACTATGCACAACTTCTCGAGTGATTGTGAAGACTAGAGGTACAGAGTCGTTTTGGCCCCGTTTCATCTCTGTGTACTTTGTACTAGATGTGCGATTGTCGTCAAAATGTCTTGTTACGACTGTGACTAAATTTTCAAAAAATAACGCGTGTGTGCGTTACCGTGATTTAAAATTAAAATTTCGTAGATGATTATCATTTTCATGCAGTTCTCCAATTATCACAAAAAAGTTAAAACACTAACTTTTCTTTGGTTTACATAACAACTTTCACAAGCGGTTCTCACTCTTGATAGTAAACTCGGTTGCACATTTGGTAAAAGTAGCAGATTTGATTAAAGTACTAGTGCAAGGCAGATTTACTAGGTACAAGCACTAGCAGAACATAAAAAAATACACGAGAGTTGTTGGTAGAAAAATAACTGCATACTGTCAAATTCTTCACTCATTTGTTTTGTTAAACTGGTTTGTGAGTGTGTACAAAAAACGAAATTACACAAATTTCATAAAATAAATTTATTTAAACCACTTTATTACTTTACTTTTTTATGGAATAAAAGAAGCAAAATCACTGTCTTATTTTACTTTATCTTCAATAATAGCTACAAAATCACTTGCACATTTCTTAGAAATCAGAGCACGTTAAACGGCTTGTAAACAAACTTTTGACAGTGAGCAGTTAATAAACAACGAGCAGCTGGTTTAGTGATTTTACCTGTTTAATCTGCCTTGTAGTAGTGTTTACATCACTGCAGCAACAAAATGTACTGAACTTTTATTTTCTACGCTGTGATTAAAAAATCAAACAAAAAGCTTTAGTAAATTTAGTAAACAAAATCTGTAAGCATCTGGCAGCACGCTTTTTCATTTTGGGGCAATTGGTACCATTATACTGAAGCCGACCCAAAAATACTTCTATAATACCCTTGTTATCCTTGTATCCAGAGAGAAGCACCAGGAAGTTGAAAAAGATTTAATGGTTTTGCCAAATTCATCTGCTAACGCTGATCGAATTTTTAGTAAACAAAACTAAAATTAGTAATTCCTTGGGGACAATAATAATTGAAGGGGTTTTGTTTGCAAGGACTATTTAAAATATAACTCTTCACAGTGTTTTAATGTAAACATTAGCGGTACTCAGCGTTTAGTGCATTTTTGGTTGCGACTATTTGCGTTTATATTGCAACTGATATTGAGCACCCTTTTTAACAACTTTGCAAATTTTATTGCACTCCAAATAACAGCTGATAAATTAATACACAATTTTTACGTTTTATTTTTTTGGTAATTACTGCTGGCTCCATCTCTACTATTTTTTGTTTGCTTTGCTTTAAAATGTCAGCTGTTCGAGTGCCAGTGTTGCAAACGCAATACTCATACGAAAAAAAGCAAGACGTAATTAGCGGTGCGTAAATGCAAAAATATTGCGAGTGCAACCTTGTATATTTTGCTGTTGGGTTGCAAAGAAAAAGCAACGATTTCTTGCATTCGCACTTAAGCAAGACATTTGCACCAAATAATGAACTGCGCTATTACAAAAATTTTTATTAAAGGCACAAAGCAATAAATTTTACAATTGTACTTGTTTTGTTATAGTAAAATGCATTTTGAATTTTTTTGTGCAATATAAAAGATATTATTAAATAATAAAATTAATTAATTTTGGGTTTATTTGTACATTTTTATGAATGCCGTTTTACGAATTTGTTTTTGACGTTTTTCTTTCCAAAATTTGACGTTTTCTGGAAAAAAATCCTAACACCCCTGCACGCAATGTATGTATATACATTAGCTTGGGTCGATTTTTATGGAGGACAAAAAATTAAAAAAATAAATGTTGTGGGAAATAACTCCATTTGTTACTTGTATGTAGGGCAAAACCAAAAATTAAATCGATAGCTATACCTGTGATTACTGCTTTTTCAAAACCTGATTGTGTGACTTTTGTTTATTAATATTAATTAACACCCTGAAAGCATATATAGGTTTCATGACATTAAGGTAAAAACGCATGGATGAAATGTTAGAAGAGCAAACTATGAAATGTATATACGATGTACATATTGGAGGAGTTTTGCATGATCAAGCGTTGAATATTTTTTTGGATAGATATTAAATGCAAAAGAAAACATTTTGGAAAACAGTCGTACTGAAAATTAAATTGCATCATACATAAAATTAGTGGCAGCTGTAACATTTTGAAACGCGTGCAATCTGCGGTGATAATCCTCTTTTGAAGCGATGACAACTTACGTCGACTTCGAGTTATGTACACTACACTATTATACTAACAGAATTTAATTTTTATATAAAATATCTATACCTCTAACGAAGTTTGTTACAAGTTTAGAAACATACCAGTATTGAAATAATCCTTAATCAAAGTCCTATACAATTTGCAAATGCCAAAAAGTTATAGAAGGCAAGATTTTATTATCGGTTAGGTTAGGTTGATTGGAGGCGAATGTTTGCCCATGTCGCGCGACATATACCTAACCCAGCGTAGGCTTGTTGTACGCTCCGTGGATTTGACCATGAACAGTTTGACTTATAGGTCTATAGGAACTCCGTCTCATTCACAAAGTTCCTTAATTTCCTCCAGCCTATGCCCCGTAATTGGATTATGTCTGGTAGGGTATCCCTACCAAGATGTCGGGATCGTATTTGTGAAAAGGTGGGCTAAATAGTGCTCTAATATCTCGCTTTCCTTCCCATATGCTCTACATTCATCTCCCGCTATTCCTATGTGGTTAAGATCTGCCAGAATTTGAGAGTGACCTGTCATAACTCCCATCAGTCTACTTAATTCGGTCTTGCTAAGCCTTAGCAGTCTCCCTTTTTTTTACCGCATCTGAATCCCCCCATAGAATTCTTGCCTTGATTCCCATGGTTTCGTTATTCCATAGACTTAAATTTGCCCAGCTCTTTAGCTCAGATCTAACTGCATCGAAAAGTTTCGCGAATAAAGCTTTGTTACTTAACTATTTTGCCCTGGAAGCAAGTGAGTTTTCTCTTCCATTCCAGTTGTTCCCGCATGCCCTGGCACCCATATGATGCGCATTTCACCATTAGACGAGTAACAGTTAATAGCGTTTTTGCAACCCCAAACTGTTTGTAATTTAATCCGCTCAGTTGAGATCGCTCTAATGACCATTATACTATCCGTGATTATATTTACAGGTCCTGGCCTCCCATTTCATTGAGCTCGTTAATATACTCCGTAATTGCCCGAATTTCCGCCTGAAAAACTGTGCAAAATTCCGGCAGACGAAATGACAGTTCCGCAGTATTTTCTATATAAATACCAAGTCCTGTTTTTCCCCACGCCCTTGATCCATCCGTGTAACATTGAAGCCCCATGGGGATCTGATTCAAAGGGTCTGTCAACCAGGAATCAATGTTTCGCAATTGGCCTCCGGTATTCGTTCTGACGTCATAGGTATAGACTCGCCTATGGCCGTAAAGATTTGTTGATGATGCGCTTCGTGTCCCTGATTGATCCACTCATCCATCTTTCATCGTTTCGCTGTGAGAGCCGCTTCATATTTTATGCGAATTTCGATTGGCTCAACGGATAATTTTGCTTCCATCGCCTTTGCTGGTGTCGTTTGTTTGAAAGCCCCACTTATAGGTACCAAGACAGCAGGTTCTTTGAACTTTCTGTATAGTTCCATTACATGTCCCATTTATATTCCATCGACGTACACCACACTATAGAAGCGTATGTCATAATCGGCCTAATAACACTACTATAAAGCCAGTGTGTCATCTATGGATTCAGCCCCCCATCTTGTGTCTGAGGCTCTTTTACAGATTGACCAACATATACATATGAGCCTTATTGACTCTTCATCTATGAGGTATTTCCATTCTAAAGCCTTCTCAGCTTTCCTGCACAGTTGATTTGGATCCCTTCCCTTCAAAAATATCATGACGTCATCTGCATAGCGGACTGTCTGGAATCCTTCATCGGTCAGAGTCCTAGGCTATGCATCCATGTGGTCCATATAAAGGATTTTTATTATGTCATATGAATTCCTTAATATGTATTATAATTTTTAGTTTACCGAAAAATTCTTTTAAATCGCCCAAATTGATTTTTCAAAGAAATTATTCTACTTTGAAAACGCACTATGACCTCTATTATGAGCACCATTCGATATTGGCTGAATATCGAAGATCGAATAACGAATGTAAAATTGGTGATGTGTGTGAAGATAAATTTCGAAATTTATAACCCTGGACACAAACCTATTTTTGTTAACAGACCTCTGTTAACGTGTTAACATTTGGTTTTCTTGGAGTGAAACATTGGAAGGCGTGTTCCAAATGGATTATCTACCACCACCTTGGACGTTTGAACCCAATGCACAGTGGGCCGAACATAATATTAAATAAATTTTGAAAACAAATGAAAATTATTGTTGCAAGAAGTCTAAAACTACGATTTTTACATCATAACAAAATTGATAATGTTCATAGAAAAATCTTAATTTTTGGGAAAGTGGAGAAAGATGGGCGGACAAAAATTAGTGGATTTGGTGCACATTAGGTCACTTTAAGTAAATTAATAGCCAGAACCCTTCACAGAGCTCGAAAAATTAAGAAATTTCATTAACAGTGAAATTTCACATTTTGAATTTCTCTGGAGAATGAAATCCAGGAAAATAGAAGAAGATGGGTGGATTTAGTGCACATTAGGTCACTTTAAGTAAATTAATAGCCAGAATCCTTAACAGAGCTCGAAAAATTAAGAAATTTCATCAAGGTTATACATATGCTTTCTTTATAAATGAAAAAATAGTAGAAATATTAAGGTTTCTTTAATGTTATAAAATTTTATTGTTTATTTAACAAAATTAAAAAGAGTTTGCGTTGACTGGAGCTTGGCAATAATAAATGCTATTGCACGGACTTTTAACAAAGAGCACAATATTCATAACCTCGAACGATACCACATATAAAGTTTGTAAGACCGGGGTAACGAAAATTAATTTTGTCATCATCCAAATTTGCTGCGCCCATTTCCTGAGAGTGGTGTATAAGGACATCGAATTAATTATCCAAAATCCGACACAAGCCAGTTTTTTCAAGTGGCAACTTGTTTATGCTGTGAATATATCGGAAATAAACTGTTTGTTTTATTGGATAAAGAATATGTTCACAATTTTATTAAATCAATTTTTGTCGGAAGAAGTAGAGAGCTCTTTATCTCAATTAAGAAAAGGAGTGAAATTGGCTTCCAGTGAGGAACCAGATGAGCCCATTAGAAAAAGTAATGCATTTGATAAGTCAACAGCAAAATACAAAATAAGTCCATATTATCTGCGATCGCTCAAAATGTTTAATCATATCACAAAAACCAAACTCAAATCAGGAAGAAAGAATGATTTTTATAATGAAGACTTCGCACACTTACTTCTAAAAAAATATGCTCCATATTGCCCCTTATGGTCTAATATAATGGGTAGCTTTGTTGATAAAAAAAAATACTCGTATTTCAAATAGAGCGGTAGAAAGTTATTTTAACATAACGAAAAACGTCACTTTGGAAGGAAAAAGTAAAGTGGTTCCTTCTGAATACATACGAAAAATATATACAACCGCTAAAATAAAAGATGCTGAAAATATATACGCAACGATAATTCCAAAATCGCCAAAAAAAAAAAAAACAAAAGCAACAGAATCCGAAGAAAGAGGAAATCGAAATAGACCAAAAGCCAGAAGAGTATATACCAAATCAACAACGACAAAAGCAAACAGTTATCAAACTGGGAAGAAGATGTGTGGAAAAGTTGCAAAGTAAAAGATAAAAAGAAAACAAGCTCAAATATTGCTTTTCAAAAAGTTTTAAAACAATATAATTCTTGGCCGAGACCTTTAAAACACATGAGATATATCATGTTTTCCTATGAACATTGTTCAAAAATGACAACCGTTGTCACACAAAAACCATTGATTTGGTGGAGTACAAAAGCTTAAACCCACCAAAATGTCTGTATAATAATGTCTTAGATATCTACCTCAAAATATTACAGGAAAAAAGTAATAATAATGACAATTATTTGGCAACTACAGAGCAGGGGAACATTTTTTTTCACACTACCAACGCCATGGAAGTGCCATTAACACAATTTGGACATATTTTCATTCCAATTACATATATATTCCCAGCATTTCACTCTGGTATATTTGGACACAAGAAATACACTCCATACTCCAAAATTAAACAATTGGAAAAATGTTGACATTGAACATGATTTCCGAAATGATCGTTTCAACTGCGGAGTATTTGTTTGCTTGTTTGTTGAAGCTTTGTTACAAAACAAAGCCTTAACAAATTTACAAAAACCCTAACAACCACAGGAACACTATTACGATATGTCAAAAATTTGCTTACATTGCGGGGAAAATGTAAAAATTTCAAATTTTGTTTGTATTAATTGTAGCAGACCTGCATGCTGCGGATGTAAATATTAAACATCGATACGAAGAAAAATTATTCGCATTGCAACAAAAATGTATTTTTTGTGATTATAAATAATTAAATACGAGAAATTTTTATTGTTAAAAAAAAAATACAAAGTTGTAAAAACTATTAAATGTGCAAAAATGTAAGATTGATAAATTAAAGCCACACTAAAAATGAAATTTATATGTATTAATGAATCTTTTTTACTACTTTATCGCAATATATCGAAATAGTACAAATTTTTTTAAATATTGTGAAAAAATTTAGTTTTGTTAAATAAAATGAATAAAAACAAACTAAAAGTTATAAGTGAAAGAATTTAATTTTGTTAAATAAACAATAAAATTTTATAACATTAACCCATTCCCAGCCATTGTGCTCGCTTGAGTAAAGAAAAAGGGCAATATACATACACATATGTACGCATAGATTTTTTTGCAAGAGAAATTAGGCAACGTTTCTTGTGCTTTTGAATTCAGCATACTGTGCTTATAAAACACACACAAAAATATGAAAAGATATACATACATATATACCGTTATTGTAAATTTTGTTTTGCTTTTGTAATACCTCGTCATTTTTGTGATTTTTAGCTGGTTAGTAACAATTGAGCTGCGTAGAGTAGAGGAAGTTTTGTTCCAACAAGTGTTTTTTTCAGTTTTGTGATAAGTGATTTTGTGTACATTTTGGACAAATTGAAAGAAAGTTTGTTTTTTTTTACATAGTTATGTGAGTAACAAAATCGCTGTACCCAATCGAGTAAAATGGCTTGATATGTATACATTTTTCCATTTTTTCTGTAGACTAAAATGGAATTTAGCACCATCAAAACATCAAGCTTTTATGGCAAAACATTTGCAAATCTAAACAGTGCACTTGATTTTTTGGAAAAAGATGATCACCAAAATTTTGATATAGTGATTATTCCACCAGATCCAGATTATAACACAGATGAAGAGGAGGGAAATGCTGAGGATATTCTTTCTGATCGCATGCCAAATGATGTACCAGGTGAAGTAGAAGTGTTTTGCGAAAGTGACAGCGATAATGATATCCCACTTGAGCAGTTGCGACAGAAAATAAAATCATCAACACTAAGCAAAAAAGCTCCTAAGTGGTCGAAGGAACCTTGCGATATTCACATGCATCAAACCTATTCCTTTTTGGATAGTCAACGCAATATGATCGCAAAATTAAGTGGAAAATCGTCGGTTGAGATTTTTGAAGTTTTATTTAATGAAGAAGTAGTTAATTTGATCGTTGAGCAAACTTGCATTTATGCGTCACAAGCTAACGAGCACAATTTTTCTTTCAATGCAAATGACTTGAAACTGTTCATCGTTATTTTGCTGTATAGTGGATATCGCTCTATGCCTAGAGAGGATATGTATTGGCAGCTTTGTGAAGACGTGCACACCTCAATTGTTTCCCAAAATATGTCTCGAAATAGATTTAGAGAAATTAAACGATTCATACATTTGGCTGATAACACCAATTTAGATGCTTCTGACAAAATGGCCAAAGTGGGACCAATGTCAAAACTCCTTTCAAAGAATTTTTGCCAGTATGGTTATATGCATACGAAGCTGTCAGTTGATGAATCCATGGTACGATACTTTGGAAGTCACTCTTCAAAACAATTCATAAGAGGCAAACCAGTGAGATTTGGTTTTAAAAACTGGATGTAAGTGCTGAGAAATCGAAACTGCCTCTTGGATCCAGGGTCGTGCTTGATTTTCTAGACAGCGTTCCTAACTCTTCAGATCATGTTGTGTTATTTGACAATTTTTTAACATCATATGATCTTCTAGTTGAATTAAAGCAAAGAGGATTTCGAGCAATTGGGACAGTTTAATAGTCAAGAACAAACAAATGTCCACTAGAATCAAATGCCATTTTCAAAAAAGAAAAGAAAGGATATTTTGATTGCAGATTTGACAAGACCAATCATTTAATATTTGTTTAATGGAACGACAATAGTGCAGTAACTGTGGGATCAAATTTTGAATGTGTTGAGCCAATCCATATGGTAAACAGATGGTGTTCAACCGAAAAAGCTAAATTAGTGTTTGCCAACCGAGGTTGATAGCAGAATATAGTGTTGGAATGGGTGGTGTAGACCTCCACGCTCAAGCTGTCAGTAATTACAGAATAAAATTCCGAGGAAAGAAATGGTGGTGGCCGCTTTTTACCGCAATGTTGAGTTCTACTGTCGTAAATGGATGGAAATTGTTTACAACTGCTAACAATTCTCAAATGGACTTGCTTGAGTTTCAACGCAATATTGTCCGATATTATTTGCGAAATTATACTCAGAAAGCGAATATTTCCAAACGTTCACTGGCTCCTGGTGTTGGAACTAGTGGATTAAATCACTTTCCTAGAAGAATAAAAAATCAATTACGGTGTCGTAAGTGTCATAAAAGAGCAAGATGGATATGTGGGCAATGCGATGTTGCTCTATGTGTTGAAAAAGTATGCTTTAAAAATTTTTATATTAAATAAAAATCAGCATATCCATAACGCCGCTGTACCCGTCCGAGTACAGTCCCAAAAACACACTTCTACAATTTTTTTAAGTTTTTCAGTTTTTCTATATTATTTAATTGTATTTAAGTATAAATAAATAAATGAATTCAAGTCTTTCTCATTTTAAATTGCCTTGGCGTTTAATGGGTTAAAGAAACCTTAATATTTCTACTATTTTTTCATTTATAAAGAAAGCATATAACCTTGATGAAATTTCTTAATTTTTCGAGCTCTGTTAAGGGTTCTGGCTATTAATTTACTAAAAGGGACCTAATGTGCACTAAATCCACCAATTTTTGTCCGCCCATATTTGTCCATTTTCCCAAAAATTAAGATTTTTCTATGAAAATTATCCATTTTGTTATGATGGCAAAATCGTAGTTTAAGACTTCTTGCAACAATAATTTTCATTTGTTTTGAAATTTTATTTAATATTATGTTCGGCCCACTGTGCATTGGATTCAAACGTCCAAGGTGGTGGTAGAAAATCCATTTGGAACACGCCTTCCAATGTTTCACTCCAAGAAAACCAAATGTTAACACGTTAACAGAGCTCTGTTAACAAAAATAGGTTTGTGTCCAGGGTTATAAATATCGATATTTTTCTTCACACACATAAATTGGTGTTATGAGTTGGTTACACTGTCGAAAATTTCGTTGCTTAACGACGTTAAGTTAACGTATTTTTGTCGAATGCTCTTATTTTATGTCGATGAAATTGAAAACAAAAAGTTTTTCTAAAAGTTACATATTTTCCAAAAACTCAATATAATTAAACGTTATATTAAATTATATAGAGAATATAAACAAGTTAAATGATAATATGTAACAAATATATTTCAACAAATGCAATGTAGGAAAATGCAAATTCCATTTTTTTTTCTTTTAGTTTGGATAACTAAATACTAATTATTGGTGAACTGTTTGCCGATTTTATAATGTTTAGTGTAGATTTGGCACGTGTATGCTGTTGCAGTAGCTCATCTGTAGTGGACATCATGTACATGAACGCATCCGTGCACAAGAAAAAGTTGTTTATAAATCTGCAAGCTGCTATTCATTTCCAAAGCGTTAGAAGCGTCCCACAATCTCACGTTCATCGTCTGAAGAATTGTCGCACTGTCGATCAAACATTTTATTTTAAATAAATTAAACTTTCGGAATAGCTAAAAAAAGTATTAAAATCTAACTATTATGACTTCACAATAGCGCCAATTATCACAATCATTCACAATAACGTAAGCTTATTGAATGATGCCATAACACAAATTAAAATTCGTTCTATACGTTTTTTCGATGATGATTGAAAGTTGCTCATAATGCAGACTTCGGTGCCCAGAACATGTGCAAAAAAGTCGCCACTCACGTTTGATTGTGTGCGACGCAAACATCATAATTTTTGTGACTTTCTAGCGTTCGTTTCGGGTGGTTAGTTAGTTTTGCCCTGTGCTGATTTGTCTCGCACAAGACAGCTCGGTACCAGGTAGCCTTACAAACCCAGCTGACTACTGCTTTCAGCTTGTAGAACTGTCAAAACACACAACACAAACACACATACGCGAACAAATGGGTAACAGTAGTTCAAGATTTCTACCAACAAAATACATGGAGTGTTTGTTGTAGTTATGCGACTACCTGGTATCGAGCTGCCTTAGTTTCGCACAAAGAAAGTGTTCAATAAACCGTAAAATTATCTTTTGTTTTCATCCGCGCACTTTTCCATCACTATTGCGTACCTCTTTTCTTCATAAAATCTTCAAGTACAAATAAAAGCCAGAGAAGAGAGTTCTCCATTGTAGTGGTGGTTTTGTGAGGCAAAATACATGCTCTTTGTAATCAATTTCCAAACACTTAACAAATCCTAAGCCAAAGAAGATTTCTGTTGACTACTTTTTACCAATTTTTCACTTTTAATATACTTTAAATTATTAAATTCTTGCTGTTTCGGTGGTGGTTGTTCATAAAAACGTGTTATTTTTTGTTTTGTTTTCATTTGTTTTTCGTAAAAAATGCATACTATAGCCTAGCTCTTTACACAATCTGTCTAGAAGTTGATTTGAGCCATTTTCAAATGTCAGTTTTAACATCTCTGTGTACTCTGTGCTCAAGACACTTTAGACGTTACTTGGGGGTTACACGATCAAGTTTTGTCTTTCAATTTTTAATACATTCACACTTTTTTACTAATACACTCACAATTTTCAAAATTGATGCAAACTTGATGACAATTTTTGCTTTCCATAGAGAGCATCAAGTTACAATCAAGAAAACAGCTGACAACAATTTTTTTTCGTTCTGTCTGCAAATATTTTTTTGTTTTGTTTGAAAGTTGCAATTAAAAGTGATAAAAATTAAACAGATTCAAGCTTAAAAATAGAAATAAAAATGTTTACGTGCAAAACCAACAAATATAATGATGTGCTGCGATTTATAGAGCTATACAGAAGCCACGAAGTTCTGTGGAATATGAATGTGGCGTCTTATCGACTTCTTTCTGTCCTCTGGCTTTTTCTTCTTTTATTTTTTTTTTATTTCTGATAGTACTTTTAATGAAGCAGCCATTTTTAATTTTCTTCTTGACGGCATCTTGAAAACGAATTGTTATGAAATTGCGTGCAGCCTACGTCACAGCTATCAATTTTATTGAATTTTGACAAGCAGTATGTGAAAAAAACTTGATAGCAAAACTTGATCGTGTAACTGCAGTGTTAGCGCAGCTAAAAATCGACTGACTTCCTCATCGTTAAGCTCAGCTTCTTTTATACCTCTCACTGATCATTACTAGAACATGCTAGACATTTACAGAAGCTAATCACGCCACATCTTTAGTGCGATGTGCGATGACTCATCATGAACAAAAGATATACACACACACCGACATACATACACGCGGCAGTGAAACTCAAACATCTGAGCCGCGCACATACATACACACACGAATATTGTATCGTGCGGTGGTGGTTTCTTTTATTTCGCTGTTGTGCCTATTTATCTACACATGTGTGTCAGTATGTGCACACTCGCTGTGCTGCCGCTTTGTTTGTCAACAAGTTTCTATGTATGCATGTGTGTATATACCTCCTGTGTTCATTTACAAATAATAAGAAGACAATATAAGCACATATAAAATAACAACGATTCAGTACGTTCTAGAACAATTACAATTGGTCTGTTTACGACTAAATTCGTAACAATATAAATAAAAGTAAACAATCTAAACAAAGTGCTTTAAGCATTGATAAAAATAGAATTTAAAAGAAAAGTGGAAATATACAAAAATGTAAATAAATTTGCAATTATTGATAGAGAGGAAAGTGTAGGGAGTTGTCCGTCCGTTTTTTATTTTATTTTTATTACATTTTTAAATAGTTTGAATTAATTGCTTTTATTATATTTAATATACATAAGTATGTATTTTTTCAAGATATTGTTTTTTTCTTAAAATAAAACGAATTAAAAACATTAAGACGAGCTTTTCTTAATACAGTAGCAATAACCAATTTTTAGGAATACAATAACTAGTAGTATTCAGTAGCACTAGTAATGGTTACCTAACAAGTTATTTATAGCATAATACTACCGGTTATCGCTACACTCAAAATAATCCACGGGGGAAATAAACAAAAAACGTAGTATATTCTACGAAAATTCGTTATTTTGACGGTACGAAGGCATTCGTAGAATGCACGTAACAGTTTTGTGTATATTACTCAACTTTTTTTCTTTAAAATTTACCAAACTTTTGTATACTTACCATTAATATTTTGTGAATATACGAAAAAAAGTAGAAATGTTTTGTTTATTTTACGAATTTTTATTGAATATTACAAATTATATTTTCTATTAAATATTCTAAATAATTTTTGTAATTTCGTAATCTATGTATAAAAAAAATCGGCAATACACATTTGTTTGATTCAGGGAAAGGTTTACTTTTGTCTTTCCATAACACTCCATTGACAAAATCTATCTTGGGGACAACTTCCTGTTCGATTTCATTTAAAACTTTGATTAATAAATCTTCCTTTTCAAAAAATTTACGAATTTGGAGAGACAGAGGCAAAAGTATCCCTGTTACCGTATTCGGTTCAAAAGAAATCTGGCCTTTGGACGATACTTCTTCTAACTCTTTGCTAATGTTAAATACTTTGAATTCATGCATTAAATCATGTTCCAGCAACCAATTTTTCATCTTATGATCGGTACAACATTCAGAAAATAGATTCGACACATAATTTTTTAAAGTCAAAGTAGTTAATTTTGCTGATATGTCATTATCTAATATATACTGATAATAAATGCATCGATTTTACTTATTATAGGTGATGTAATATAGCTCTGAGGTATTGATCAGATGTTGTTGGAAATGTTTCTTAAAATGCTGTGTTTTTGCAATGTATATTCTACAATTTTTAAATGTACATTTATATGTGCTACTTTTTTTCTTTTTATACCCTTCACATAAATGTGTAAGGGTATATATAAGTTTGTGATTCCGTTTGTAACGCATTGAAACAACCATCTAAGACCCCATAAAGTATATATATTCTGGATCAGCATCAATAGAGATTACGATTGAGCGATGTCCGTCTGTAGTCGTTGCAATACCGTTTCTGAGAAAACGGTTTGAGATAGAAACCTCATTCTTTCGCTAAAACGTGTTAAACCCCGGTAGTGGGTCTGCTACTCAACTTCAGTAAGATCGGTCCACGGATAGCGGAGATAAATCTGAAAAACCGAGTTTTGAGAGGTTTTTTGACCATTTTTTTGGTCAGATTTTTCAAAAAATTGTATCCCTAAAAAGTTAAGCATATCATTTTTAATGCCCATTAGATTAAAAGAATCGAAGAATTTCTTAAATCGGTCCATATATACCCGATATATAGCGTCTCCCGATTTTTAAAGAAATCGGATCTACCAACCAAGCCAAATAAAACAACTTTTGGCACCAGAGATCAATCAGAATGGTACATTGTGAAGGGTATTTAAGATTCGGCCCAGCCGAATATAGCACTCTTACTTGTTTATTATGCATTAGTCTAAAATGTTTAAAAATAAATTCTTCATTTGGCAAAAATATGTCACACAAATAACAATTAATTTTTTCACGATAAATTCACAAATTGATTTTAATATTTATATATGTATGTAAATACTGCTTAATTATTTTATTTATTTATTTAAGGATATTTATATGTATATCCTTAATATGGATATATTAGCTCCAAAATGGTATAGAAATTTGAAAAAACGGTGACAAAAAAATTCGACTTTTGACCACTGAAAACGATTTTCAGCCACTGTGCGGCGTCTTTTTTTTTTTTGTTTGTATTTTATAAATTTATAAACGAATAAAATATTATTAGGTGCTGTTCTCTCTGTATAAAATACATTTTTCAAACTTTTACAAGTACATATACACTATCAATTACTATTTCTAATGAATGTTTTCATTCATATTTTCCAAGATTTCCGGATCGCCCTTTTCAGGCTTTACGCAAAGACCATGAAGCTCTGGTAGCAAGTAATACGGGAACAGGAGCAGCAGGCACTGCATCACCTACAGTATCGACGGGCCTGCAACAGGATCCAGACTTAAACAGTTCCCTAATGGAGGAATCTTCATCTTTAGGTGCGGCAGGTGGTGATACTTCTGACAGCAAAGACAGCCAACAGCAACCGCAACAGACACAACAGCAGTCGACGGCTCCACATCACCAATTAAAAGAAGACCTGCCAAAAGAATGGTTCTACGATGATATCGATATCAATGACAATGATTCGTTAGAGGAACCGAAATCACCTGCCGATGATGAATATGACTATGATCCTCGTTATGGCACTAAGAAACGAAGAAAGCGGGGACGTGGCAAAAAGGCATTGCTGACACCGGGAGAAGGTGCCGTTCCGGGACCAGGCCGACGCCGCAGTGGAGCCGGTCGTGGCCGTTCCGCTGCCAGCGCTGTAGCAACATCTGCACTTGCGGATACTTCTTTGCCAGGCCTGGACTCTATTGATGGAAGCATGACTGGCTCTTCCACAGATGCTGTAGCTACAGCTCCAACAACTACAACTACTACTGGCAGACGTGCACGCGGTACAGGCACACGTGGTCGGCGTCGTACCAAAGCGGGCTCTTCAGCCAATTGTGATCCTCCAAGTCCTGGTAACGCTGAGCCTCCCTCCTTTGAATCAGCGGCCGCAGCTGTGGGTGTCATGGATATTCTACAGCCGGTGGTTGATGACCACAATGCAGATTTACGTAATTATCGTAAATATTTGTAAGTTTTTAAATCTGTTTTTCTAGTTTAAAAAAAACAACTGAGTTTGACTTTAGTTTTTTGTTTTTTACACAAACATTGTTTTCCAATTGTTAACGTTCAACAAATCATATACATATGTATGAAGTTTTCAATGGTTTTTATATTCTTCAATGAATAGTAGTTGAAAATAATTATGCCCTGTTTATAATTTTAGTTTGTTAACAAAAATAAATTTAAATTTATGTAAAACATAAATTTTCGCTATTCTTATACAACTTTAGATAATTTTCATTTCTAACGTTTAAACATATTTTCATACACATATGCACATATGCATTTGTTGCTGCAGAGTTGAAATTGCAAAAGAAGTCAATATGTAGATGCCAAACACAGCGTGAATTGTATCATTGCATATTTAACGATAAAGCTGAAACGGAGTTGAAAAACTTTTAGTTTTGATTTTTTTTTTTAAGATTTAAAATGCTTGTGTGTGAAAACGACAAAGCTGCAGCAGAACTTTTAGCTTAAGTGCACCAAGAAAACTTTCTGAATGCGGATTTTTTTTGTTGTTTGTTGCAAAGCAAGAGCTGCAAATTTGAATCAAGTGCGAAAAGAATACTATAACGTTCCTTCTATTTTTCGAGTGAAAAATAGAAGGAACATTTTACGATACTGAAGAACATGAAAATACTGACTCTGAAATATTTTTACGATACAAATCTCAAAATTACGCATCCATTGCCTTGTTTGCTTCCAACGTGACACGTTGCAAGTTGGTGTTATGAAATTGTTATGAATGATTATAAAGTAGAAAGTTTTTATATAATTATTTAATTGTAATTATAGCCTTTCAGGGACCCGTCTTGTTTAAGACTGGCGTATTGCGGGCTTGTTTACTAAATTATTATTACCCTGGAGGGTCCCGTAGGAATAGCAGGATATTCTATTGTTTATTCCTAACAGTTCTGGAGGGTCCCGTAGGAATCGCAGGATATGTTTTGATTAAAAGGGAAAGACATACACTTTTCAGTCACTTCAACTTTTTATTTATATGTATTGCTTTTATGACCACCAGAATTACGAAATTGACAATTCTAATTATTTCGTTTGTTGAAAATTTGTGGTTGAGGAAAGTTTGAATTACAGTCATTATAATTACGAAATTGTTGAACTGGATTACTGTTGGAGTTAGTTTTGTGTTTGAATCTGCTATTACTTAGCATTGCACAATTATAATTGATATCGCTTTTACTTTGAAATCTACTATTATGTGACGTTGGATAATTATAATTCATATTTGGCGTGAAATTTTGCCAGTGTTTCTTAAACGTTTGGTTATGCGTATTTGTAAAATGCTTATTGTTCAAGTTCGATCTGTACTCAAAAACTATTGCTCTAGTGTCATATAGAAGTTTAAGTTTCGTATATTTTGCCATTATGGGCTCTTATCGGTCCATCTATTTTTTCAATCATTAAGTCAACCAAGTCCCTGTCTACACAATTAGGATTATAGATTGACGGTTTTCTTACCTCTAACTCGTATAATTCATTTATTTCATATTTAACTCTAGTAAATACATCAAAAAGTTCGCTTAAATTACTTACTTTAGCGTGTCTGGCAAAATTAAATACCTCTCCATAAGTTTTCCTTGGCTGTAGGCTTTTTAGAAGCTGGTTTTTGATTTGTTGCCAAGTTGCTCCGTCTGTCAGTTCTCTAACCATTTTTCCTGCATCTCCTTCCAATTTTTCGTTAGTCACTATCCTTAACCCATAAGCAATAAGATCATTATTTCCTGCTGCCAGGGCCAACGTCGATTCAACCGACATTATAAACTGCCTCAAATTATGTTTCTCGTCTAACGGCCTTATTCTTCTAAATTCTGCTATTATGTGTTCAGGCTTCAGATAAAATCCCTGTACTTGACTTTGTTGTAATTGATTTTGGAATTGTTGTTGCTGCTGCAATGGCTCATGCCGTTGCTTTTGTTGAATATTAGCTTGTTGAGCCTGTTGGAGTTGCTGCAGAACTTGTTGTTCTTGAAGCTACAGGACCGTCTCTAATTCAGTGATTTTTCCTGCATTCCCTCGTCGGTTTGCTGTAGATTCCTATTTATGTATATCAAATCTACTCATCTTTTTGTTGTAGTGTTTAACAAATATCAGTTTTGTAGTTTTTATTTTCGGAAATTCTTCTACTTTGCCAATGCAAATTTTGTAGTCAATGGCTGTTTTTAATATATTTTTGTGTTAATATGTATATTTGATAAAAATAAGTTGGGTTTTATTTTGTTCTTTTCAATACATTTAAAACACTTGTGTGCAAATTAAATATTTTAAGGTTCTTCTCACTTACATACATATTTTTAAAACGAGTCCACTCCGACTGCGCCAGTTATATTTTGGTACAATAAAACAATTACTTCGGTATTATTTTATGTTCCGTTTATTTAAAAATGAATCTTAAGACTAACAACTTAATTTGTTCTTAAAAACAAGCTTAAGGTAAGCAACGCAAGGAATTTGGCCTACGTTGCTGTCTGGCAAAGTGTGGGAATAAAATTATAAATGTTATTTAAAACTTCTACGTTTCCCTACACTTAACCAGCAGTTAATATTTGTTAAACAAACAAACTTGGTTTTGGACGTAACTCGCGAAATAAATACTCTTTTTCAAGTATCTTTAAAAAAAAAACAATTTGTTTTTCCTTTTTTTTTTTTTTGTTCTACTTTTTATTATTTTAAATCGACACGAACTTAATTCACAAACTGGAGTAATCAGACTATGGTAATTTTACATTTCTTCTTATATCTAAAATTATTATAATATTTGTTATTAATTTCTATGGCATTTTAATATTGCATTTTCCCTTGGGAACGGAAATGCAATGCTGATTTGCTGATTTGACGAAAAGTATTGCAAATATTTTATAAGTTAAAGTTGAGTAAATTTAATTAATTTGGAGTGATTGCAATTCGTGGAATTGCGACCGAAAAATAATTTTGGTTTATTCATTTAGTCATAATTTCTTTAAGCTAATCGGAAATTGGTTTAATGTTACATTTGGCTTTATTTAATTCAAACTTCAATAAACTTAATTAAATTGGAGCAATTTCAATACTTGGAATTGCGACCGAAAAATAAAATTATTTTTATTTATTGGTATTTATAAGGTATTTGACAAGTCTCTTTTGCGGTCAGAACAGAACTAACTTTATTTTATTCACTTATTTCTTACATTGTCTTTTTCTTAATTTGCTTAGTAATTAAAATTGTTTTTTTATAATTATTTCTTTGTATTATTAATATGGGAACGGAAATGCTGTTTCGCAATTTTTATTAAAACTTATTTATTTGACAATATTTCCTCCAGACTTAAATTAATCATTTTACCTTAAATTGGGTCAGTTGCAATTCCTGGAACTGCGACCGAAAAATAGATTTAGTTTTTATTATTATTATTGTTTTTTCTTAACAATGAGGAAATGGATGTCGAGTTACATTTATTTATTTTGTAGCAATTATGTTGGCTATAAAGTCATCAATGGGACTGTTCCTGATGTAAGTGTTTGTGTGTGTATTTGTATATGTAACTCGCGAAATACGTATATGGATAATATACGGAGTAAAAAAATGTTTTTTATAAGAGCTTTAGACTTTTCAAACTTAAAAAAAAATATAATTCTAAAAAAAAACAACCACTCACTTTTTCAAAATCAAATTCCAACTCCCTTTATTTTCTTCTTACACTTCTTTTTATACTAAGTTTTACAATTTTTTTCTTATAGTTAAAATATTGATTAGTAATGAAATTAATTGTTGAAAAACAATTCCGAGAAATTAATAAAGAAAGGTAAATGAATGTTTTTATTGCAAAATAATTCCTAATAAATTTGTCTGTTTTTGGAGTTGAATTTATTTAGTGTGAATGAACTAAATAAATGCATAAACAGTTCTTGGAATTGCTTTTAAATAAAAATTAAAATGTGAATGAACTAAATAGATGCATAATTGCATTTATATAAAGTATGTAAACTGAAGGGAGTGTGTATGTACGTGTACATACATATATTTATATTGTATTGACCCGTGTTGAGGGAATAATGGGAGACATTATAACACTTTAGCTCTTTCTTCATTTAATGTCACTTTATTACTGAAACTTGATTACAATTTTTATTTATTAGCTTAATTTGTATTTAAAAGTGCTTAGTCTACTTTATTAATTTATTAAAATTGTTTCCTAAAATTGCCGATCATCCAGTATATTATTTCATTATTTTTTATTGAAGCCAAGAAAGGGTTGAATTACATATTTTCGTGGGACAACGGTTTACTGGTTAAAGAATGTTGTGTAATATTTTCTTTTTTCGTTAAGTTACTTGGACTAAAATTTCTTCCATGTAATTAAAACTTCATTTAATTACCATTTTTTCCCGACGTTTCGTAGATCTTTTGTCTACTTTATCAAGGGATCGTCTATTTAAATTAACAAAAACATAATTTAGTTGCAATTTTATGGAAATTATAACATCAACAACTTACATTTACAAATTATTTTTGTTACAATAATATTTGTTTGGACATACGTATGTACATTTAATATAAAACATAGATGCGCGAACAAAATACATGTAACATAGTTTATAGATAATATCACAGTAAGGAATTATATTTTAAGCTACAGAGCTGTTCTGTAGCTTGCATTTATGTTAGATGTGTCTTCTTTCAAGTTCATTGTTTTTGTAATGTTTTGTTGTATTCTCATGCTCTAAACACATAGACGACAGCAGACAGCAAGCAGCAATACGTCAAAAATAAAATGCATGTGTTTAAATGAAATCGATTATTTTGGCGGCAGCAGAGCAGCACGACTGTACAACAGCATTTGCTGCTGCTGCCAACTTAGGCTATTTTCTATTTTGGCGGGCAGCAAATAAGCAAATATAGTGTTGCCATTATATATATAAATTGGACAAATTAGAACAAAAACTTTTTTTTTTTAATATTAAACACAAAAGAACATTGCAAAAATGCAATAAACAAATAAATGTATGTGTTTTTATAGTTTTTTTCGTGATATTATTACATTTTTCATCAATAACTTCAATTTTATTCATTATGAAATAAAAAATGCGGCATCCCTGAAATTTGCATTGCTAAAATACACAGCTGTTCTGGGCGAACCCACCATCTTCGGTTTCTTGTACTATTCGTCTCATGGGCTTAATACACTTCAGTTGTAGTCTGGGCTATTTTAGCAATTGTTGTGATAAAATTCACTAAATTTTCTTCGCTCATTTTTTATATTTTTAAACTTTGAATAAAAACTTGAAATTGATCATCAAGCTGATTATTATGTTGTTGCTGTCTTCAAAATAATTATGAAGCCGACTTCAGAGCAGCATTTGAAGTTGGCTGCACTTGAAGTTGGCAGCATTTGAAGTCTGCTGTCGTCTATGTGTTTAGAGCATCAAGCTTTCAATTGTATATTTTTTTCCCTTTGTTCTCTCTGTCTAATATTTTAACACTTTCGAAATCAGCTGTGTGACCAGTACTGATCATGTGTTTTGAGAATGCTGTTGTTTCCTTTTTTCTTTTTATGTCGTTCTTATGTTCTGCCATCCTTGTTTCCAAAGCTCTTCTCGTTGTTCCAATGTATATTAGCGGGCATGTTGAATTGGCATAAGTGTGTCGATTACACAACTTTGGTTGGGTAATCGACCTTTTTATTACTTTTGCCAAGCTACATTTCTTTTTGGTGGAGTGGAAGTTGCTTCTGACGTAACTCGCGCTCTTACGACGAAGGTTGTAGGTTTTTTGATTTTCGGTCTGCACCTTCTCAATTTGTTTCTTAGCGTTTCGCCTCATCTCATCTCTATCTTCGCTGTGCCTCTCAGCTATTTTGTTTTCAAGTAGCTCTTTAATTTCGATCATCTGAGGTGTTCTCATTTTTGCTCTAATTAGCAGTTCGAAAGGTGTCGTGTTGATGGATCTGCGGTGTGTTGAGTTAATCACCTGTTGAACCTTTCTGACTTGTTTTGTACCACTTCGTTGGCTCGTCTTCACTCATTTTCGACAAAACAGATATGATGACAGCATTCAACCTTTCTACCTGGTCACTCGCCCTTGGCAGACCTGTCGTTATAGATGATGCTTTATACTTTCAGCTTGAGAATATCTTTTGAATTCATCGGAGGTGAAGGCGATTCCCCTGTCGGATATGATATGCACTGTGTTTCCAAACACCCTACTCTGCATTTCTAGCTTCATAATTACTTCGTTAGCTGATGTTGATTTTGTGGGATACAGCCAGCAAAACTTTGTAAATGAGTCTACCACGGCAAAAATGTGCTTATATCTTTTAGCAGTAGATTCTAAGGGTCTCAGATAATCGTGTGTAACGGCTCATCTGTCTTTTGAATTGAAAACAGTTCGTCTTGATATTTGCCTCGTTTGCGATTGCCAATTATGCAGGTGATGCAGTTTGCAATGTGATATTCTATTTTTTCTTCCAACTTGGGAATATAATATTCGCGACGAATAAGTTCCTTAACCTTTTTAGTGGCGAAATGCCCCTTCTTGTGAGCGATGCGAATTATCTCTCGCTGCATACCCTTTGGAGCAACAACAACTTCGTAATTGTCAACCAGTTTATACAAAACGTTGCCTCTCATAAAGTAGTTATAATGAAAGTCTTTATTCTTCCTTTATTCCTATATTCAGCTATAATTTTCGAGAGTTCCTCATCTTTCAGTTGAGCCTGTCTTATTCTTGTCAAAATATCTGCTCAAACAGTCCACATGCCTCATTCTGGTCCACCTCGTAATCGTATTTCTGCAACAAGAGTACCCATCTTGTCACATGTGCGCACAAATCTTTTTTCTCTAGCGTCTTGGTGAAAGCATTGCAATCCGTAACTATTTTGAAATGTATTCCAAGGACATGTACTCTAAATTTTTTCAGCACATCTATTACTACCAATATTTCCAATTCATAACTCGAGTATTTTCTTTCAGCGTCGGTGGTCTTTTTACTCATAAAATATACAGGGTGCAATTCTCCGTCACTACACGATTTCTGCATTAGCATTGCGCCATAGCCTTCCATCGAAGCATCAGTGTGAATTTCAGTTTGACTATTCTGACTGAATATGTTTAACACTGTGTCTTTAGTCAAAACGGTTTTCAAATTATTGAATGCGGCTATCTGCTGGTCGTTCATTCCGAATCTGGTGTTGGCTTTTGTTAAGTCTGTTAAATCTTTCGCAATTATAGAAAATCCAGGAAATATCCTTCTAGTGCCAAAAAGCTCTGTAACTGCTTCAAATTCTTTGGGATCGGAAACTTTACTACCGCATCGACTTTACTAGGAGATGGATAGATTTTCTAGTCTTCAATGAGGTGACCTAAAAATTCAATATTCTTCTTCATAAATTTATTGCTTGGCAATGAATAGAACTCAAATAAAACGACAAGTACCAAACTGTCAGTTAATATTTTTTTTTCTTTTCACTTGAAACCCACCATCACCACCAACACACGAGTTATATATTGTGGGTTACTTTATATTTTCTAGTTTTTAAATAAAACACTTTATTACTTTGACGTCTAGAACAGAACTAACTTTTTATTATTTTATCTTACACAAATCGACTCTAAGAATTTAAGTAAGTCTATATTTATAAAAGACAATATGCTTGTCGTTACATCTTGGCCGCAGAATGTTTACGTTACATTTCGGAAATTCAATATGATTTGAAATTGGTTTGATAAGTTAAAATCCATAGACAAAGAGTGTCTCTGGATAAATCTTAGCGGTGGTCTATAATTGCAATCTAAACATTAACCCTTATCCTGTATTCAAAAAATAAAACGCATATGACATTAGTGGATCAATTTGCCCAATACATGTTATTGAAGTTTCGGACTGAGTTTTGCAAATAAATTTATAACATCCAGAACATTTGTTGGAATATTTTGTGCTGTTAGATCGATTTGGGCAAAAGAAACAACGCCCTCTTTTCAAATTGCTGACTTTTGAGCCTCGGCCTGAGTCACTCTGGAGACTTTTAATATATATATTAAATATATATATTCTGGAATCTCTACAAACTCATCGTCGACTTGAACAGCGGCCTACCTTTACAATCATCCCATAAAGACTCTAGGGCTTCACCATGAGATCGGTATACACCAGCCAACAAGAGACGTCCCAAATATGCATTGATGGTGATCTTATCCACAGGGATCCAATTTTCTCCAAATATTGATTGGCCTGAGTGCATTATTTTACTTGTAGTATTTGTTGAGAAATATAGAGAAATTATTAGTCACCCTGTAGGTTAGTCATATCAATAACGATTTTTATAATTTCATTCGGCATAAATAGTAAAAATGTTGACTTTTTACTATCAGCTCTAGAAATGGCATAACGAGTAGGGCCAGGAACAAGGCTTATAATGTTTTGCTTAGAAAACCTTCCAACGTCTTTTACAGTTGAGGTTTCTGACCAAGAATACTTTCCATTTTTAGAAATATATATTGCACCATTGTTTATGTTTTGATCTGGTGTTTCACTGTTACTATCACCTGACGAAATGGATAATGTGCTCTCTACAGTTTTTTTTTTTTTCATTAGTTATACGCACAGAAGAAAACATATTCTATGTTGCTAAGCTCGTTTTTTATTTGCAAACTGACTTTATTGTATTGGGCAAATTTGACCCAAGTATACCAAATGTGTAACTTTTTTCATATGGGCTTTGCGGGAAGATTTACGAAAATTTCTATGTTATATTTAAATACTACTAACTAAAAAAATAATTGTACTAAAGTTTCAAAAAAATCCACCAAGAATTTAAAGAAAAAAACGAGGAATAAAAACACTTTGGGCAATTTTGACCCATGAGTACAGGATAAGGGTTAACATGCATTAATATTCAATGGGTGTATGTTTATAGTATCATTGTCCGTCTCTTTAGGTGACTTCTGTTCATCATTGTTGGGTTTGTCATGGACATACATGACTCGCCCCTCCTTAAGATTCGAGTCCCTTCGAATCGAACATTTCTTTAACTTTAAAGCCACCAAAATGCAAACAAAGCTTACAAGTAGTATTATAGTATGTAAGTATGATACGTATTATTATTTTCTCTCAACAATTGCTTCATTTCTTTAAGATTTTCTAATTTTGGAATTTCCAATATTTCAGTGATATTATTTTTCAATATTTGTTGGTTAGGAATAACTACATATATCCATCTTACTTTCGAATCTCTTAATTTTATATTCATCTATTTCTATTTCACAATTTCTAAAATTTCCAGATAGTTTATATTTGTATTCATTACATGTACTACTTAGGGTGGAATTGATATTAATTAACAAAACATTTCCGATATCCACTTCCTGTATTAGTTTTCCTGTAAATTTTATTTTCATGCAATCGTCGTATGAAGATTTAATGATATTTGTAATACATTTATTGGTTTTTTCCAAATTTTTCATGTCTTTTTTATCATTTACATAATATGTTTCGTTTTCAATGCTTATAACTCTAGAAATTTCCAGATTTACCTGCATATAATCTGAATTCGGTATCGGAACAATTAACATGGTTTTATTCTTATTTTCTAAAAATATTGGAATTGATATAATAAATAATATAACATCCCTTGAGAGTTTTCCTAATGAGCACTTGATATATTTTAGTTTATCACTATTAATTTGGTAAAAGTCAATTTCTTCATCTGTTAAAAAGAATCGGTTCATTATTTGATGTTTAGAGCTCATTATATTATCTTGTATTCTTTCAATTTTATCTCTTATTTTATTTATTAACAATGTCAAATGATTATATTTAATTAGTTCTAACTGATTTTCTAAATCTTTACCAACCGTTTTATTAAATAACTCTTTATGAGATTCTAAAATCAATTTAATATTTAACATATATTTCTGTATATCGTTATTTATTGTTATTTGTTTATTTAGATTATTTATTATATTATGTTGGTTGATATTTATATTTCTGGTTTCCAAATACCCATTTGATCAATCTGTCTTCCACATCAATCAATGCCCTCCTTTCTTTGCTGTCATGTTTTTCTATTGTCAATAACGAATGCTCCAACTCTTTAATATATTTTTGTAAGTTTAACATCATCCATCCCTGTTTTACTTTCATGCTACTACCTGAAACGCTTGCTTTGACTTTACTGACAGTATCCCCTATTTCTTTTAAATCGACTACATGTATGAACCTTGAGTAACCCTGAATAAGAGTCACAGGCTGTCCTCCTAGTATCAGGTATCCTGCCTCGGTTTCTATTTTATTTATTATGATGTCAGCACTATTTCCTGGTAACAGTACCAAAAAGGAAAAAGTCTTTAATGGTCGCTTTACCCTTGCAATGTCGATTTTGTTGGGATTACTACTACTATATTTTGTATATCTTTTCGCAGTTTTTTGTCTCTCTGCTTTTGGATTTTTCATAAACATGTTTTCTTTATCTATGTATATCAGGAGGCGGTTTTCTACTATTGTTTAATTTATCAATCATATGTCTATTTCTTTTACTCATTCTGTCGGAAATTTCCTTGAAATCGAGGTCTAATCTATTAATAAAATCGATTGCCTTTTGCTTAGTTGTTGAATGAATTGTGTTATTATAATAGCCTACTGCTCTAATGACCAGTTCTTCGGCATTCATCCTTTCTTCCTTACTTTTTAGTATTCTTATGTGCTCTAATAATGTAGAGTGTAGTCTCTCGATATCGGAATTTCCGGTATGAGAGTGAGGAGTAGTAAAGTGAACCTGAATATTCTTTTCAGCACAAAGCTGCTTAATTAATTGATTGTCGAACTCGTTATCTGCAATCAACAGCTCCGGTTTACCTATGAGAGCTATTCTTTCTTCGATTTTTACCTTAATCGTTATCATATTTTTATCGGATAGTTTGTGAACACTACCCAGTTTTGTGAATCTATCTATTGTTGTTAAGAGGTATTGTTTCTCAACAATGAAAATATCCATATGGACTATCTGATTTGGTTTTTCTGGTGTTTCCGTATGACAAAAATGTTTCTTTATTGGTTTTCTATCGTATTTATTTTCACTGCAAATTCTATAAGAATTTATATACTTGTTAATATATTTAATCAAATTTGGGTAGAAAAAGGAATTCTTGATTTTCCCAAAATTTTCCAAAACTCCCCTATGATTACCATCTCTGTGTTCACCCTCAATTATTCGGTATATTTCTTCTTTAGAAGGCACATCGACAGCCAATTTCGTACACCTAATGAATTTCAATCTTTGTTCATTTCCAAACAAAGAATCTAACTTTTCCTGCACCGCAATGTACATGCTGTCAGGAAGCTCAGAATATACTCCGATACTGCCCTTGTTTAACGTTCTTCTAAATAAACCATTTAAATAATCTTCATTCCGTAGATTATTTTCATCCACATACATACATATATTATTTTGTATTTTCCATACAAAATGTCGTATTCCTTCTGCTTAGCTCGCAGAACTCTTATCTGTGTTTTATATTTGTTTACAACAGAATCAGCTATGCGAAAATTTGAGTTTCCATTATCCTCCTGTTGGCTACGAATTGTTGCCATGTCATCTGTCACAACAAATAGTGATTTCTCATCACAATCTTTGTGGGTTTTGTCATTGATCTCTAATCGACTAAGGTAGTCCGCGACTCTATTGTCTTTACCCTTTACATACTCTGCCTCAAATTCATATTCAGCGAGCATAATTCTCCATCTACTTAGCCTAGAATTTGGTTCTTTCAAGGAAGCCAGCCATTTTAGAGGCTGATGATCAGTGTTAATTAAAAATTTCGTTCCATAAAGATAGGGGCGAAAATATTTTGCTGCCCACACTATACCTAAGAGTTCTCTCTCAATGGTACTATAGTTTTTTTGGTGGTCATTTAAAGTTCTGCTAGCATAGCAGATGGGCTTGCCACTTTGGCATAGTCGCGATGACACGGGGGTTGGTAATTGGGAAAAGATGAAAGATCGGAAGACTTACCGAAGTGGCTGGACGATTTAACTTCCCTTGTGGAGGCGTTTGCTGGTATACTGGTGTTTCCGAGATGTTGTTGTTTGCACGGGCTTGGCAGAAAAAGTATACTTCCACTTGTTGTAAAGATGTTGGTTGAAAAATTAACACAAAATAATTCCAATAGGGGATGATTGCTTGCAAACTCAGTTCAGTTTGTGTTTGCTTAAAACCTCAAGCGATTTCGTTGGATAATAAAAACACACCTTTTCACTAACGAAAATTTTATTTTTAAATGCACAGGAAAGTTATAAGTTGATTTCAATAACAATAAAAAACTTTTTTTACTTAAAAGAACTATCGACCAACTCAGCTTAGATAACAAAAAAGAACTGTCACAGCGAAGCCGGCTGTGCCAAAAAATAGACAGAGAGAACTGGCGACAAAAGCAACGGCCGATCATTCGCTGCTTTGCCGCCAGGGTTACCGTGCCTGAACATCCCGCCCCCCTTGCTATATTGCAAGACACTAACGAGAGCGGTCGGAACAGGCATGATAGTGTAGTTGGGCGGCTATTAGTGCTGAGAAAAAAAATAGTTCTAATGGCAATTGTAGTTGTTAGTTAGTGTGTGTTAATTAGTACATATCCCTAGAAATATGTAGGTGAAAAGATTAAAAGTAATTCATTAGAGCAAATAATTTGTGATTTTAAAACTAACAATATAGTTCAAGCATGGGTAAGGATGGATAATGATATGTGTGTATAAAAAAAAAACGATATAAATTTCACGGTTAAGCAGCGAATTTTCCGATGATAACCCAGCCTAGTACGGTGTCCTGGGCGAGAGGTGAGCCAACTGCTGCCGTGTGCAATCCGCTGCGAATGAGCCTGGGATAGATATCGGCCCCAAGAATGAAGTTGATGCTGTAACGAAGAAGAAATAACGGGAGGAAATTAATTGTCATGCAGACGGGGAAATCGGGAGTAAAATCAATTTGACGATCGGTCTTGTGATGGTACCGTTGGCCGTGCGTATCTCAGCGACCCGTACCCTGCTGTCAGCGCCGTGGAAGATTCTAGTAATGCGACCAACTCGCCATTGATTTGGGGGTAAATTCTCTTGTTTCACGACGACGAAATCGTCGACAACGAGATTTTTCTGGACGAACTTCCATTTATTCCGTTTGTGAAGTTCGGCTAGATACTCCTCTTTCCACTTACGAGCCAGTTGAGAATGCAAAATTTTTAGTTTTTGCCAACGATTTACATAACTAAGGGAGTGGCTGGATAAGTCAGGCTCTGGTGGAGAGAGGAGGGGAGCTCCAATAAGGAAGTGACCCGGGGTGAGGGCGCATAAGTTGGCGGGATCTTTGCTCATGGGACTTAGCGGTCTCGAATTAAGGCACGCTTCACTTCGGGAAAGCATAGTGCTGAATTCTTCGTAGGTGAAGCTTTGGGCCTTGCACACTTTTTTAAAGTGAGATTTAAAACTTTTCACCCCGGCTTCCCAGAGGCCTCCCATATGGGGAGCGCCAGGGGGGATAAAATGTCATTCGATGGGGCTGAAACTATCCTGAGCTAAAATACCCTTTTTTACTAGCGCCCAGAACTGGTGCTTGTCCTGCTGGAGAATGTTGGAGGCACCAACAAAGGCGGTGCCATTATCGGAGTAAATGACGTGGGGAGTCCCTCGTCGCGAAAAGAAACGAGCGAAGGCTGCTAAAAACGCCTGCGTCGTAATTTCTCCCGTGGCTTCCAAATGTATTGCCTTAGTGGAGAAGCAGACAGAAACTAATACGTAGCCTTTGGTAACCTTGCAACCTCGACCCACGTAGAATTTTATATCGAAGGGTTCTGCAAAATTTACTCCAGTATGGTAGAAAGGGCGAGATAAGCTGGTACGTTCGGGGGGTAATGCAGCCATAATTTGTTGACTGCGTTGGCGCTTGTGTTTGACGCATACGATGCATTGGGATATGGTTGTTTTTATTAACATTTTGAGCTTAGGGACGTAATAACGGAGAACTGTCAGGCGATATAATAGCGCATTTTGGCCATGCATAGAGAATTTGTGTAAATATTGAAGAAATAGTCGAGTGAATCGACCATGGTAGGGTAATAAAATGGGGTAACGTTCATCGTAACTTAGTGTAGGGGAATTCGCTAATCGGCCGTTGATTCTCATTATGCCGTTAACGTCGACAAATGGGTTGAGCGTTAAGAGCGAGCTTTTTCGTGAAAGGGGTTTTAGGGCAGATAGTTGCGAGTATTCTTCGGCAAAGTAAGATTTTTGACAGGCCATGATTTACCGGTTTTTTGCGAAAACGATTTCCTGCGCAGAGAGCTCTCCATGATTAATCGCACTATTTGGCTGTTTGGCTCGTATTCGATTATAAAAACGGAAGATATGACAAATGACTCGTAGAGCTCGAGGGAGATCAGAGAATTCTTCCAAAATGTCATCGTGTTGCGTGAAAGAGCTTGTAAGGACCTTTCTTCTTCTTTAGTGTTGAAATCTGCATTTCTTGATAATTCGGAAACCGTAGTACCGCGCGATGCCAAATCTGCGGGGTTATTTTTTGAATCAACGTGTGACCATGCGTCTTTTCCCACCTTTTCATGAATGGACGAAATTCGGTTTTCGACAAAGGTTTTCCATTTATGAGCGGGTTTTTGCAACCATGCCAACACAATTGTGGAATCTGTCCAGAGAAAAATGTTGTGATCCTTGAGCTCGAGCTGAGATTGAATAGCATTGATCATGTTCGCTAGGAGCTCGGCTCCACATAATTCTTTGCGTGGCAAGGAGATAAAGTTGACGGGTGACACTTTAGTTTTTGCTGCCAAAAGATGCGTAGACACATATCCTTCATTCTCAGTGCGAAGATAGATAGCTGCTGCGTACGCCTTTTCAGATGCGTCGCAAAAGCCGTGGAGTTCTACTTTGTTGGAAGGGTCGAAATCAATGAAGTGGGGGATTTTGACTTGTTCAATTTGTATGTAGTCATCCAAAAAATCATGCCATTTCTGAAGAGTGTTAGGATTCAGATCCTCGTCCCAGTCAGTGCCATCCTTCCATATTTGTTGCATAACCATTTTTGCGACGATTATTTTTGGGGATAGCCAACCGGCTGGATCGAATAACTTGGCGATCTCAGACAAAACACATCTTTTGGTGACTAAATTACGATTGGGGGTAGTTTTGAGTTTAAAGTAAAAGTTGTCATTGCCTGTGTTCCACCTGAGCCCTAAGGTTTTAGTAACGCTCGAATCAGAGAGATTGAGAAACTCTTCATCCAGCAAGTGTGTTGACGGCAGCCCTTGCAAGAGCATATCATGGTTTGCTGTCCATTTACGTAGCGAGAACCCGGCTGTACTCAGGACTGCTATGAGTTCATCGCGTGATTTTATTGCTGCGGATATGGTATGGGCACCGTAGAGGACATCGTCGACATACATGAAGTTTCGAAGAATGTCTGGTACTGTGGGGGAAGTTCTTTCGCTTTCTTTGGCAAGTTCTAGCAATGTTCTGATTGCCAGATATGGGGCACAGTTTACACCAAAGGTGACTGTGTTTAATTCGAAATCTTGTATAGATTCGTTTGGGGAGTTGCGATGCAAAACTCGCTGAAAGGAGGTTTGAGAGGGGTGTACCAGAATTTGTCGGTACATCTTTTCGATATCTGCATTAAAAACGTAGCGAAAGAATCGCCATCTCAAAATTAATATCATTAAGTCCGCCTGTAGAACCGGACCTGGATATAGGAGTTCATTGAGTCTTACGCCATTTGGGGAGGGGCTAGAGGCACTGAACACCACACGTAATTTTGTTGTTGTGCTTTCGGGTTTGATAACAGCATGGTGGGGCAGATAATAGGTGCCGCTGTCACCAGGCAAGGGGGTTACGTTGGTCATTTGACCTAGAGTGGAGTATTCTGTGATAATTTTATCGTATTCACATTTTATTAGGGGGATTTTCGTTAATCGTGTTTCATTTCGAAGAAATTGGGAGAACGCGATTTTTCGGGATTGGCCAATATTTAATTTTTCGGGGTACTCAGGTTTAAATGGGAGTGACACAACGTATCGACCATCATTATTTCGAAAACTAGTGGAGGAGTACAGTTTTTCGCAGTATGCATCCTCCGGGGAAGACTTTGCTCTCTTCGGGATTTCTTCAAGTTCCCAAAAGCGTTGGAGTTGGTTATTCAGCTCGACGGTGTTAAAAAATGATGATATGGAATTTCTACAAGTATTTGTAGCTACTTTGCCGGTAATAATCCAACCGAAAATTGTTTTTTGTGCAACCAAAGATTGTTGTTCATCCCACTGCAGGCCATCTTGAATTATTTTCGGGTACACATCTCCCCCAAGTAGTAAATCAATTTCTGAACATTGGTGGTGATAAGTATCGGCTAATTGCAAATTAGAAAAACTGCAATTCCAGAGCGCTGATGATGGATAATGTGGTAGTTGACCAGTCAGCTTATTGATAATTAAAGCGTCTGAGAAAAGTTCAAATGATGAGTCGACAGGGGAACCAATTTTTATGAGACAGCTTAGAGCTGAAGTAGCGGTTACTGAATCGCTTAGGCCGTGTATTTTTGCTTGAGAAGTACGGGTAGTGAGGCCTAAAAGTCTTTGAAGTTTTTTCGAAATAAAAGTGGCTTCAGACGCCGAATCTATTAGAGCACGGACCGTGCATTTGAGATCATCTTTGTAGACATCGACAAGAGCTGTCCCGAGAATGACAGAGTGTGTAGTAGATGGTAAGTAGGTTGAAAGCGATTGCAACATTCGGTGAGCTGCCGCTGCTGATGTAGAGGGATTCATGTCTAACTGACTAGAGCTGTTATTGTTAACATTATGGGAGTTAGATACCACTGGGGTGGTATTTATTGAGGGGTTTCTAGATTCTAGGCGGTGAAGCAGCGTATGGTGTTTGCCCTGGCACCTGTTACAAACGTATTTGCTTTTACAGTCTTACATTTGCTTTACAGCACAAATTGCTTAGGTAGATGCACAAATTGCTTAGGAAACTCCTAAGCAATTTGTGCACCTATTTTGCTTCCTGACGGTGGTGTAGCGACTTTCAATGGACATCGCTAGAAAAGTGGGGCAAAATCGGAGGGGATGAAATTGAGGGCAAAGTGCACATCTTGCCATTTTTTCCTTTGAAACATTAGTTTGATAACTTCGAAGTTTGTTGCTTGATGGTGAGTTAGCCTTGTTTGGCTTCACAGGCTGCGAGGGCTTTGGGACACTCGAACTTGGCCCGCTCGATCGAATATCGGCGACCGATTCGAGCGTATGACATCTGGAGTTTAAAAACGTATCCAGTTCCTCCCATGAGAGCGAAACGGTTGTGCGCGGCACGGATTGCTCCCACAAGTTAAGGGTGGTGTCCGGTAAACAAGTGGAACAGATGTAAACAAAGATTGGGTCCCAGGTCGCGGTGTCAATTTCAAGCACGCGCAGATTACTAATACAATCATTAATTGTGCGCTGTAAACGTCTGAGATCAGAGCCAGTTTCTCGTTGGATAGTTTTTCCGTTGAAGAGAGTTTTGAGTTGTGCGTTTATTAAGACCCTTTTGTTTTCGTAGCGTTGCGTGAGATTTTGCCATGCCATATCGAAACCTTCATTGGTCATGGGACATGTTTTGAGAAGTTCGCGTGCTTCATCTTGGGTCTTGTTCATCAGATGACACATTTTCTCCACCGGAGATAAGCGTTGATTGTTGCGATAGAGAGCAGTGAACATGTCACGGAAGGTTGGCCATGATTTATAATCACCATGAAAGACGTCGGTGTCACAAGGTGGTACTGACATGTGGGGGTTTGAGCCAATTTGACCTGCTGATGGCAAAGCTACCTTAACGTTGGGGCGCAATGCGTCCCGTCGTTCATAGATTTTGGGGGTGACAGCCTTCTGAGCCTCGAAGGTAGTATTATATTTACTTTTCAGCACGTCAAGTTTGATTTCCTCCTTTATGGTATCATAATCCTCCAAGGCGGCGTCATAAAGTGTCTCGAAGCGAGACCAGAGCCGATTAATTTGCACTTCATCGGCTTCTAGGGTGTGAGACGCCACCACGGCGCCTTCAAAGTAGCTCCGGAAATCCACCACACGGTCAGATGAGGCGATTAACTTCTTCAAGGCGGCCATTTTGCCTTTAAATTGCTGTCTAGTATTTATGATGATAGTGATGAAAGATGTAGGGGGTTTAGCGAAGTTTAACGAAACTTTTCAAATCAAATTATGGGGTTCAGTTTTTAAATAAAAGTTCGCTGCGGAGTGTGAAGAAAATTCAAGAAAATTTTTAAAGGTGCCTCGAATAGGCGACCAGTTTTTTATTACGGGGTGTGAAGAAAATTTAAAGAAATTTTCAAAGATGCCTCGAATAGGCGACCAGGTTTTTTTTACGGGGTATGAAGAAAATTTAAAGAAATTTTCAAAGGTGCCTCGAATAGGAGACCAGTTTTGTATTACGGGTTGTGAAGAAAATTTTTAAAGGAATTTTCGATGGCGCTTCGGATAAACGGCCAATGCATGTGTTTGTTTGGTGATAGATATTATTTATTTATTGCGATTTAATACAGGGGGTTATTTTGTAGGGGACAAAAATCGTATCAAATTCTTAAAATCTTCAGTTAATATTGTATAAAGGTAAATAATAAACCAAACAAATTTGTTTTGTTAGTTGTGCTGAATTTACGAGCGGCCGTCGTATTCAATTTTTGCTACGTTTGTTTGGTTTACATCTGTTCTTTAATTTGTGTTTCTTTTCTGGCGACATATATACATACAGTTTACGTTGATGTTGCTGTCGATCAAACTACTCGTTGGTTTGAGGTTTGATGAGTATAAAGCAAACAGCAAGAACAAAAAAACAAATTGTTTTGATTTGTCTCTTTAGTCGAATTCTCTGCTTTGGGGTTTTTTTGTATGTCTTGTCCAACAGCTTTTGCGAATCTTTATGTGTGCTAATTTTGCGTGTGAGTAAGGGGAGAAGGGAATCCAGTGTAATGTAAATGCTACCAGTGGTTTTAGGAAGGTTGTTGTTGTTCTAATTTCTTGCAGTTTCGTTTTAATCAACAATTTTTTAAGAGATTAACAGTTTTGTCCTGCGTTTTCGCGGTTAATAAAAAAAAAGAAGACTTTTGTCTTTTGTGGTTGAGTTTTTACTAACTTTATTATTATTCTTTCAGAACTTAAAACAGATTACAATTTTGGTTTTTTAATACAATTTTGCTTATGAAGTAAAATTATGAACTTAGTTTTTTCAATACAATTTTGCGTATATTTAGGGCGCAAAACAAACATTTCGTGGAATTCTGTATGCAAGTGTTTTACCTGCACAAACAAAAGTATTGAATTGCATTTTCGTTTGGGAACGGAAATTTGTTCTCCGAAATCAGGGTAGGCTAGTACTGGGGTATTTGTTAAAAGTTTCTTGAGAGCTTCGAAGCTTTCGTTGTATTCTATGTTTCTTATATCCATTTTCGCGTCCTTTTTCAGATATCTTGTCATAGGGCGAGCTATTCTTGAGTAATCTCGTATGAATTTTCGGTAGTAACCCGCTAACCCTAGGAATTGTTTAATTTCCTTCTGCGTTTTCGGCAGCGGAAATTTCTGAATACAAACTATTTTGTCAGGGTTAGGTTGTATCCCTTTTTCTGAAACGATATGTCCAAGGAAGCTTGTTTCTCTTTTAAGGAACTCGCTTTTATCAACTTGGATTTTCAGATTTACCTCCTTGAGTCGTTGTAGGACTTTCGTTACGGATTCAACGTGTTCTTGCAAAGAGGTGCTAAATATTATTATATCGTCGAGATAAACTAAACATACCTTGTCGATTAAGTCAGACAATACGTTGTTCATTAGGCGTTGGAAAGTTGCCGGAGCGGTTTTTAACCCAAATGGCATACGCAGGAATTCGTAGTGGCCATTCTCAACGCTGAAAGCCGTTTTCGCTATGTCCTTCTCGTGGATTTCGATTTGGTGAAATCCTTTCGCCAAATCCAAGGTAGTGAAGTATTGGCAGCGTCCGAGCTTTTCCAATATCTCATCTATGTTGGGTATGGGATACTTGTCGTCTATAGTCGCCTCGTTAAGCTTTCTATAGTCTACAACAAGTCGCCATTTTTCCTTACCGCTGGCGTCTAGTTTTTTGGGTACAATCCATACGGGTGCCGAATATGGCGAATGACTTGGCCGTATTATTCTTTTATCTAACATTTCCTGTATTTGTCTTTGTACTTCCTGTTTGTGTACATACGGGTACCTATATGTTTTAGCAGTTATAGGTATATTGTTAATTGTCCTTATCTCATGTTTTATTGCATTTGTGAAGGAGAGGTCACTTTCTTCCGAGTAGAAGATATCCCTAAATTTTTTTAGTACTCCTAGTATCCTCTGTTTCTCCTCGTCATTCAAGTGTTCCAACCTAACGTTTGTTATCGGGTTAATCCCGTGAATTTGTTTCTTTTCTAGATTAAAAACATTGTCTTGGTTCCTTTCTTGATTTTGTAAAACTTTATTCTGGTATTCAAGAGGAATTTTATTTTTATTAATTATCAGCACATTGTCCCTCATATTGACTATGGCTGCTAAGGGTTTTAGGATGTTATTCCCTATTAATCCATCATACTTGTCATGGAAATTATAAATTAAAAAATCGATTTTGGTTTTTGGTGTACCGCCGAATTCTTGAAAAATCGGTACTGAAACCTTTCCTTTTATTTCTATTATATTTGATAGAGTTTTAATATTTTTGGTATCGCAGGGTACTTTCCATTTTGGGTTGCATATTCCTGGATTAATGACGGAGTGTGTAGCTCCGGTATCAATTAAAAATTTTAATTGCCCTAATTTTGATTTGATTGTTATATATGGTAATTGTCCGTATAGGCACCTGGCTGAAAATTTTGTGCTGTATTGACTTCCATCGGCTCGGGAATTTGGTGCTGCTGATTATGGTTGTTTTGCTCTCGAAGATTTGGTTGAAAGTTCCTGTAGAACTGTTGTTGATTCGGTCCGGGTAAATTTTGGTATTCTCTGTGAGAATTTCTTCTGTCAAAGTCACTTCTGTTGTAATTTCCGTTCTGGTACTGTTGTTGGTTTTGTCCACGTAGATTTTGGTACTTTCTTTGGTAACTTCTTCTGTTAAAATCACCTCGGTTTCCATTCTGAAACCTTTGTGTTTGGTTCCCACGGGGTTGTTGATTGTTTCCATATTGTTATGCTATATATTTTTGTTATAATTTTATAATGTTTTTAATCCTTGCAGGGTCCCGTAGGAATGCAGGATTATCACTATAAATTATATTATTAATATCCTGGATTTCTCCGTAGAGGTCACAGGGATGCCCTTAATTGTTAATTTTTACCACCAGAATTAAACGAAAACACAAGTTCTTATTTAAGTTTACCACTTTATTTATCACTCTAGACTGTAGACGGCTGCTCTGGACGAGAAACTGTGTTCTTTTGCTGCACTTTCTGTAGTATATATTGTTTGAGAACAGCCTGCCTCTGCTGCTGCGATCGTGGGAATCCCAGCCGACTGTTGGTCACATGCTGACTTTGCCCGATTTTCGCCGTACCAATGTTCCGCAGTGTCAGCGGTTCCCATAGTTTGGGCTGCTAAATGACACCTACTCAGGTGTTGCAGTACTTGGTCATTGCCGCTGTTGTTGTTGTTCTGGTTGTTATCAGTTGGCTGGTAGCAGTTTTGGTTATTGCTACCGTTGTTGTTGTTACTTTTTGATGGGTTTTTGCTGCCGCTGCTTAATAACCAGTTTTGGTTATTGCTACCGTTGTTGTTGTTACTTTTTGATGGGTTTTTGCTGCCGCTGCTTAATTTACGGTGCAGTTGGCAGTTTCGTGAAATATATTTGTTGGGGGAAAAAGTCTCGTAACATCCCTCCCCCCTTGCAGACAAGAAACATCCGTCCAAGAATGTTTCGCCTTTGTCTTGATTTCAATTATGTTGGTATGGGTGGTGTTGGGGAATAATCTGGCGTCACAGTCTTCTGTAGGAGTTAGTCGGCCTGGTGCTCCCGACGTATACTTAAGAGTATCTTTTGAGCAGATACTAAAAAAAAACACCATTCACTTTGCTGTTTAAAATTAATAACTCCTTTATTATTGATTTTTCCCTGCCTTAAATACTAATTTACAATTAAGTTTATGCTTACTAATTAAAATGTTTGTCTGTTTTGTTTCCGCTTTTAGTCTTGGGAACAAAACAAACGTATCAAATTATTAATAACATTTCTCTGGAAGAAAATTGTCAAAAATTATAATTGCACCTTTATCAATTTTAAGTTGTAAACAATTCTTATTAAAAATGTCTGGAGTTAAAAGATGGATTTGCACTTTCGTTATGTGAACGGAAGTGCAATTTAAAATTAAAGGTAAAAATAATTATTTGTAAATAATATTTTAAATTAACGTCAATTCTGCACTTTTGTTATGAGAACGAAAATTAAAGTAAAATTAAAACACATACATATATACATATATGCATGTATAAGTTGGTTTTATATTATATTATATTGGTTGGGGTTGAGGGGAGAACGGATGCCACTATAACACCCCCACCGTTTGATTGAGGCTCCGACGAAATTTTCAAGATTGACAATCTTCTTCTTGAGAAAAGAATAAAAATTACACTAATTATTATAAAGATTATTATTATATCTATACTTAAACCGATTATATTTGAATTTTTGTTTTGATATAATATTGTTTTTATAGTTTCTTCATGTTTTGTTTGTTTAATGTACAAAGATTCTAATTTTAAATTTGCCATATTATTAGGTTTTTTGTTAATCTTTGTTATTATGTTAGGCAATATAAATTTATCATAAATTTTAAGTTTTACATTTAGATACGTTTTGTTAAGTGCTTTTACTTCACAGTTCTTAAATTTTACCAGAAAGTTTCCTGTCATACTTAAATTATTTTTATTGCAATTGTGTGTGAATTTCTCAAAAAAGTTTTTGAATACAAGGATACCAGGAGTGATTTCAATTACATTTGTTTCCTCTAGTTTTTCCATATTACAAAATGCTTCTTTAAAATTTATTATTTTTGCTAAACAGGTATCGTTTAGTTTAATTAAATTCTTTTTCATATTATCTTTTACGTAAATATTATAAACATTGTTGTGCAAATCTACGAGCACTTCTTTATTTTCTAAAATTATTGAATTGTTACGATTATTTGGGATTGGTTCAAATACGATTTTTGAAAGATTGTCCTTCGAATATTGAGGTATAAGAAGAATTATCATGATATTGGAGTCGTACACGCCTACGGCTACCTTTATATTTACGTAACTGTCAAAATCGGGGATTAAGTCCAATTCGGTTTTTGTCAATATATCGGAAGGAATTATACCAAGTTTACTGGAAAAGATTACTTGTCCGATACTATCTAAGTGATCACGGAAGAGTGAGATATCATTATTTATTTGGTATATATGTGACATAAATGTGACTTCGTCTTCTAGTGTTGCTATTTTATTCTGTAGAAAATCCTTGAATTTATTTAGATAGTTTTCTATTAAAGCTTGTTTTTGATTTATATGGTTTGTAATATTATGTATTTGAGCAGTCATTATGTTATTAAAGTATGTGAGTTTGTCCGTTTTTTCAGTAAGAGACTGTTGGTTGTTGTAAAGTGTCTTGAGGGATTCGTTGATCTGCGTTTCGTCCTCACTGTCCATGGTTCCAGCTATAAATTTTAGTCCTTTTCCGACAATGTTCATGAGACCACGTTTTGATCTGAAATGTGGTGTAAGGTTTTCTACCTTAGCTTTCAGTAAAAGGAAATTTTTGTTTGTCGTGTCCAGTAGGGTCTTTGTTTCGGAGGTGGTTGTATTTAGGGTATGTATATTTTTTTTAATATTATGTCTTGAGTCTCTATATAGTAGGTTGTATTAATAGTGTGAATTACTTTGCTATAATGTTCTATGATTTTTACTTCTTCTATTTTTATCGGTAAGTATCCATTATTGTTACTTAAGTCTTGGATGTCAATTGATTGGGAGGTAACGGTTGCGAGAAGTGCCAGAGTAAATATCCGGGTCGTCATCTGCAAGAGTGTTTGTAAATTGTTCAGTGATTGTTTGGGTTATCTCTATCCTGATACTTTCGTTTAGGTTTAACGTGTGTTTTGTAGTATTTATGTCCGGTTCGTTTAGTCTGCAAATGGTCGTCGTCGATCTTGTCGGCGTCAATTTTCCTGTATTTCCTATGATTTTTCCCACCTATTTCCCTAATGTAATTGATTCCTTGTTCTAATTCTATATCTGTCCTGTTCTTGTTCAGTTTGGCAATGTATTTTTCTTTCTTAGCTGTTATCAAATCATGTATTTCTTGATACCTTTCTTCATTTATTTTACCATTCACAAAGTCTATAGGTTTAATACCGGTGGTACTGTGAATAGTATTATTATAAAACCCTATGATTCTCAAAATTTTTTCTTCTATTGTTTCATTTTCATTTTCCTTGTCATGTCTAAGGAGTCTAATATGTTCGCTTATGGTATTATGCAGTCTTTCTATGTCCGCATTAGACGTATGATTGCTATTGGAAGTATAGTGTATAGAAATGTTTTCCTTTTCTAAAAACGACTGCATTTCGGATGCTTTGAATCCTAATTCGTTGTCCACAATAATTTTATCTATTTTACCTAACATACTTGTTACCTGTAATAATTTATTCCTAAACTCTGTGCAGTTCCTTCCACTTATCGGTAAAGCCACTGCGTACTTGGAGAACTTATCGATCATTGTAATAAACTGTTTTTTCTCCAACGTATAAAATACGTCGATATGAACCACTTCTCGCGGTCTATTTGGTGTTTCTGTAACCTTATAAGGTATTTTAGGTGGTTTGCGGTCGTATTTTTCTAAAATACAAGTCTCGCAGTTGTTTATAAATTTAGTTATCTTTAATCTTAGGCTGGGGTTATAAAATTTTAGTTTCAGTTCTTCATAAACTGCTTGTATGCCCCTATGGTTTTTACTAAGGTGCTCTGATTTAATAGCTTCTGTTAGTTTTGCATCGTCTTCTAAATCCTCAAGTAGGGTATTACATTTTAATATTTTAAAATTAGCGTCTGCTATTTCGTTATATGTTTTTCGGAATATTTCATAAAAGCATTCGTCGACTATCATTGCGTTGACTTGGATTGGATTGAAGTGGTTTTTAATTAAAGTTACTACCGTTGCACGGTCCAACTCCTTAAAGTAGAAGTATTTTCTTGTGCTTTTAAATATTTTCCTGGTGCGTATTCTAGTAGATCCTGAAGTAATTTTAGTTATGATAATTTGTCTTTTATAAAAATTGATAGGAGTTGAGACCTCTTTAATTTCATTGATTGTCTCTAATAAATTTATCTGTGGGTTTTCGGGTATGATACGGGACAATGCGTCTGCATTTCCGTTATTAATTCCTTTTTTGTATGTGATGTCATAGTCGTACTCTTCCAGTTTGAGTCGCCATCGTACTAGCTTTGAGTTCGGTTCTTTTATTGAGAATAACCATTGCAGTGGTTGGTGGTCAGTTTGAATAGTAAACTTCCTTCCGAATAAATAGGGGCGAAAGTACGCCACAGCCCATAATACTGCCAAAAGCTCCTTTTCGATGGTACTGTAGTTAATTTCGTGTTCGTTGAGAGTCCTGCTGGCAAAGCAGATCGGGTGGTCGTCCTGTGAGAGAACGGCTCCCAACGCGAAGTTGCTAGCATCCGTATTGAGTACAAATTTTTTGTTGAAATCTGGGTAAGCTAAGATTGGGTTACTAGTAAGGAGAGATTTTAACGTGGTAAAACTTTTCAAGTATTCTGGGTCGTTTATATTCAATTTGCTATCCTCTTTCAGGAATTTGGTCATAGGCTTCGCGATCTTTGCATAATCCTTTATGAATTTGCGATAGTAGCCACTTAGGCCGAGAAATTGCTTAATTTCTTTTAGGGTCTTTGGTAACGGGTAATTTGCTATACATTCCACTTTCTTGTCATTTGGCCTTACCCCTTCCTGGGTTACGATGTGACCCAGGAATTCTGTTTCCCTTTTTAGAAACTCGCATTTGTCTGGCTGGATTTTCAGATTGGCCTCTTTTATGCGATTTAGAACCAGCCTGATGGAATTTAAATGTTCTTCTAAAGATGTTGAAAATATAATCACGTCGTCCAGTTATACCAAGCAGATTTTTCCTAATAGTTCGCCCAACACAACGTTCATTAAACGTTGAAATGTGGCTGGTGCTGTTTTTAAACCGAAGGGCATCCTTAGGAATTCGTAATGCCCTCCCTCGACAGAGAATGCAGTTTTATGTCTATCCCTTTCGTCAATCTCCACTTGATGGAAGCCTTTGGCCAAATCAAGAGTTGTAAAGTACATACTCCTGCCAAGTTTGTCCAGTATCTCTTCCATATTGGGAATGAGGTACTTGTCATCCACAGTTTTATCGTTCAGTTTACGATAGTCAATGACAAGGCGCCATTTCTTCTCACCGCTCGCATCGTCCTTTTTAGGTACGATCCAGATAGGCGCTGAGTACGGAGAGGTAGAAGGTCGAATCACATTATTATTCAACATTTCTTCGATCTGTTTCCTTACCTCTTGTTTGTGAATGTAAGGGTAACGGTACGATTTAGTGAAAACAGGGTTGTCGTCGATTGTGTTTATTCTGTGTTTAATGACACTGGTGGCTGTTAGTTCAGAACCATTATCATAAAACAAGTTTTCATATTTTCTTATTAGTGTACCAAATTTCTCTTTTTCTTCGGGGTTCAGGTGGTCTGTTCTGATCAGGCAGTTTAGAGAAGGTTTTCTTGAATGATCTTCATATGGTTTCCCGTCCCCAATGTAATAGTTTTCATGGGTTACAGGTGAAGAATTTTGAGCATTTAAATGTATTATGCTAGGACACGGATAACTAGTCCTCAATTCTACTTTAAAGTTTTGGGAGTCATATATGCCTTCCTTAAGTATAAGATCCCCACAGGAATTATGGTGGTCTTTAATGTGAACCAGTCCGTTTTGGATACTCGTTATGAATTCCACGGTATTTGTTTCCGGGAAGTGTAGGGGAATAGTTTTACCGTTTATAATTAATTGATTTAGGTCATAATCTATAGCTGCTTTGTATTTACGTAGTATGTCATTTCCTAATATTCCGTCATAAATTTTATGAAAATTACACTCAATTAAATGAATCCAATCGCCAGTATTCCCTAATTCCTCGAATAATGGTGCCTTATAAATAGTTTGGGTTTTTATAGTGTTTTGTAGGGTTTGGAGATTAATTGTTGGGGATTCTATCTTCCACCTTGGATCACAAAGGCCAGGATTAACAATTGAATGGGTAGCCCCTGTGTCCACTATGAATTTTAATTTTCCATTTATTATTATATGGGGTAATTCCCCCGTAAGGACGAATACCGAAAATTTTCTGTGGCATTGTTACTATTTTGTGGGTGATTTTCAGGGTTTTGTTGAAACCCTGGGTTTCTGCCCCTTGGACAATGTTGAACCATATTTATGTCCATAGGTTCCACAGGTTGTTGGTATTGAGGATGATGGGGTCTGTATTGTGTATTTGGGAATGTGCGGTTGTTTCTGTTAGGTTGGAAGTTTTTGTTATCGTTGTTCCTGTAATTAGGCTGGTTCATGGGTATGGAATTATTTCGCTGACCCTGGTTATTTTGATAGTTACCCCGGCTTTGGTTTTGTGCATAGAAATGTGTATTTACTTTATTCTGGGGGGGCTTCTTGTTGTCGTATCTTTTCGATTCAAAAGGTCCACTTGGGCCTTTTGAGTAGGCATATCCAGACTGAAACAATATTTCCATTGCTTCCTCTAAGCTATTTGGATTTCTACATATTAAAATTGTTTTCATTGGTTCAGGCATTTTCTCTTTGAAAACATTTAGAGCTGTTCTCACATTGTTCCTAGCGCATTCATTTGCCGCTGGACCAGACCCGATAACCATTATTGTTTTGTTGTTAAGGCTCCTAAGGCATTGCTTGAGTTCGTTGTAAAATTCTACACAATTATTCTTAAAGGTAACTGCCTTTAGTTTGTCAAAAAGGTCTTCAATGCTATTCCTGTCGCCAAAATTGTTTAGCAAAACGGTTTTTATATCTGCCCAGGATTGTGCCTGGCAGTTGATCTCAATAGTTTCCCGAGCCCTGCCTTTTAACCTACTCTTTATTATGTCTGAAAAAAGGAATTGAGAGGGTTCATCGTAGGCCCTGAGAATGGGGTGAACCCTATCTATCAGATTTATAAATGTTTGGAGGTCCCGGCAATCTCCACTAAATTCAGGGAGCCTATCTAAATACTTAAGAGGGTTAATAGTAATGGATAGAGGTGCTTGTGGTTCTACCATGATTGTTAGTGTATTTGTATAGTCCTTAACGAAAACGTCCTAACCGCTTCCTAAAGAAGCGTGTATTCCTAGTGACTTTTCTTTCCCGTTCGATGTCCTCGTTGATGTCAGTCAAGTAACCGTCGTTTGACTCTATACCAGAGTCTAGGGGGTATCCTGTGTAAGTGTCTATTAGTTCGTTTTCAAATTCTAAGTCTGATGGGTAGTCTGACACAGAGTCACTATCGCTCATTGAATTGGTCTAACAATATTAGAAGTTCAATCTCTTTTTTTTTTTTTTTTTTTAAATTTTTAAGGGTTTGTTTGAAGGGAAAGTGTCGTAAATTCACTTCTTTAGGTTTCTTATGTATGGACAATCTTATAGTAACTAAAATAAAAAAGTATTGTTTCTTCTTACGTTGTATGTTGTTGGGTTTTAGTTCGGATTTTCTTCCTTCTAGTTGGGTTTAAGTTGGTGTTCGCACTTCTTCTTGTTGATTTGTTTCTTCTCACGTTGTATGTTGTTGGGTTTTAGTTCGGATTTTCTTTCTTCTAGTTGGGTTTGGTGTTCGCACTTCTTCTCACGTTGTATGTTGGGTTTTAGTTCGGCTTTTCTTCCTTCTAGTTGGGTTTAAGTTGGTGTTCGCACTTCCTCTTGTTGATTTGTTTAAAGGAATTAATTTTCCTTGTTCAAATTTTTATGGAGGGAGTTAATTTTTTCTTGTTATTAAAAAAAAGGAATTAATTTTCCTTGTTGTTTAAATATTTTATAAAGGAATTATTTTCCTTATTGTTCAAATATTTTATAAAGGAATTATTTTCCTTATTGTTCAAATATTTTATAAGGGAATTATTTTCCTTATTGTTTGTTTTGCTATATCCTGGAGAATAGGAACTAGCAAGGTTATTCGCGATGAATCGTAAAAACGAACACAAGGTATTTATTATACACTTATTTCGCGAATCCTACCGACTGCGCCACTTAAGAGTATCTTTTGAGCAGATACTAAAAAAAACACCATTCACTTTGCTGTTTAAAATTAATAACTCCTTTATTATTGATTTTTCCCTGCCTTAAATACTAATTTACAATTAAGTTTATGCTTACTAATTAAAATGTTTGTCTGTTTTGTTTCCGCTTTTAGTCTTGGGAACAAAACAAACGTATCAAATTATTAATAACATTTCTCTGGAAGAAAATTGTCAAAAATTATAATTGCACCTTTATCAATTTTAAGTTGTAAACAATTCTTATTAAAAATGTCTGGAGTTAAAAGATGGATTTGCACTTTCGTTATGTGAACGGAAGTGCAATTTAAAATTAAAGGTAAAAATAATTATTTGTAAATAATATTTTAAATTAACGTCAATTCTGCACTTTTGTTATGAGAACGAAAATTAAAGTAAAATTAAAACACATACATATATACATATATGCATGTATAAGTTGGTTTTATATTATATTATATTGGTTGGGGTTGAGGGGAGAACGGATGCCACTATAACCACGTATCTGTTGCAACAGGCAAGCTGTCGCCTGGGTTTCTCTTGTTGTTTCTGTTGTAGGCTTTCAGTTGTTGTTGGTTGTAGGCTCTAGTTGTTACATATATTTCCCTATCATTCTGTTTTTTTGTTTTATTTTTTCTTTAGGGTTTTTTTTATCTTTTGTTTTTTTTTCTTTTTTTTTATATGGTTCATATTTATATGTTTTTTTTTTTTTTTTTTTTTTAATAATGCATTTTAAAAATAAACTATGTATGTATGTACATAAGCAAGTATCTACTTAAGGGAACATAATATGAATCCTATTTTATATTTTCTCCTTTAAATATTACATTTTTTTTTTTCTTTAAATTATTCAAAACATGTACATATGTATGTATCTTACTCTTTTCATATGTATATCTATAACATTAAAAAAAATTCTATTTTAGTCTTATATATCTAGTAACTGCATATACAAATGTGTTCCTTTATATTACATATAGGTATGTATATTTTTTTGTGTTTACATATCTCTTGCAAAACCTACTTATACTTATGGTTTTGTCTTTTGACAATTTCTCTTTATTAATATCCTTTTTTTTTTTTTTTGTTATATACTTTTATGGCCTTATTATTAACACATAATATTTATGCTGTAGTTTTCTAATTTTGTATTCAGGAACTTTTCCATTATATGCTACTAAAACGATATACATATACAATGACTTACTTATACTTATACAAATGACTGAATTTTTTGTTTGTTTTTGTTTTCTTAAAACAACTATTTTCCCTTTTTTAATCTATTTTTATCCTTTGTTTATTTCTTTTTTTTTTTTTTTATTCCGTAATTTCCTACTTGTATTCCTATACACCTGGATGTATATGTATCATATATATAATATTTTTTTTTTACTTATCTTAATTTATTCTTTTGAGTTTTCTATAAATCGTTTCAAATTTTTAAAACATTCTATTATCTTCGCGTCATTTATGCATTTCAAAGAACGAAATTATATATTACTATTTTCAAAATTTTTCAAATTTCAAATCTAAAAATTTTTTTATTTTTCATATCCGTCCCGTTTATAATATATTTCTCTTTACATTCTTTTTCTTTCTTTTATCTTCAAATATTTATACAACATTTCTATTAAAAATTAAATTTAAGAACTTTTTCTGCATGTATGTATACGCATATAAAATTTTTTTTTTTTGTTCGTTTTGGCAAATATTTTGTTTGTGCAACTTATGACAAGTATTCCCTCTTTTATTTTAGAATACTTAAACATGTGCAACGATGATCTATACGTCACAAAAATATCGTTGCAAATGTTCTTTATTCTTTACTATTTTAATTGTAATCAAACTCTTATTTTGCATTTTCTCATACCGGTAGAAGTCATGTATGTTCTGTGTGTGTATGCATGAATTCCACTGGCTCGTGCAGACGGTCAAGTGTCGACACATGATCGCACAGCGCCACAAAATTTTTTTTTCCTTTTTTTTTATATATATATAATTTTAATTTAGTTATTAAAAATGAAAACTAAAACCGTTTGCATGTATATACTCATGTATACTCATTGCTTAATACTTTATATGAAAAAATGTATTTATTTTACTGTATATATTGTTTGTTTCGTTTCTTTCAGCATGAAACGAAAATACACATGTGCCAAAATGCTTGTTTTTGGAAGTATGGGATGAGTTTTCATATCTAAATATTGTATTCTTTTATTTATTTTCCCCTTCTTAATACTTACTTCCACCTTTAAAAACCGAATTCCGTGTGGTGCCAGCTTCTATATTTACTTTTCCTCTGCATGGCATCACAAACATAGTTAGTTAGCTAAAAAGAAACGAAACAATACCTCTTCGCCCATTTCCAAAAATTTTCTATTATCGCACTTGCGTCTGTATTTTTCAGGGCTATGAATCGACAGATTAGTGCTGAGTGTGTCCCGGTAGGTTTTTGGAGGTAGCAGGCACACTACCAAACTATACGTATATTCCCAAAAAATTGTGTAAACCTTAAGATTCTCCGTTGAGAGTATATATGCATTGTTTATAGCCCCTAAACTCTCTCAGTAAATTTTTGAATGCTTTATACTTTTGTTCTATCCCTAAATGGCTTCACCAAGTTTCTGTGAAGTGTTTTAAGTTTGCCTCTCACAAGTATTCGGACATTTACTGCTGTGGGGAAACTTTTGATCTCATATGGGCCTTCCCAGAGTGGTGACAATTTATTTTTCCGAGACTGGTTTTTTAGGAGCACCTCATCACCTATCCGCAGAGTACTGGGATTTACATGCTTGTCATACCTCTCCTTGGAGAGGGCTTTGGCCTTGTCTTGGTACTTTCGTGCCATTTCGTACGACCTCTGAATTTGATGTTTCAACATCTTTGTAGAGGGGGGTACTAATTTTAAGATTTGACGGTAAAGGTGTGTCAAATCCATATAGTACCTGGAACGGAGTTTGATTGGTTGAGGCGTGGTCAGTGTGGTTATGCACATGCATAGCTGGTGCCAGCCATTGATCCCAATTGGAACCGTCCTCTCTTGCAAAGCTGCGGAGATACTCAGCCAGTGGCCTATGACTTCTTTCTAAGGAACCATTAGCTTGTGGATGGTAGGGAGTGATGTGCTGTTTTTTGATTTTTAAAAGTTTGCACACACTCCCGAATAATTTGGACGTGAAGTTCGTTCCATTGTCTGTAACTAATTTTGTTGGTATTCCATATTTTGTGATTATCTCATTGTAAAATACTCTTGCTACCGTTTTAGCCTCGGCGTCCGGCATAGGTGCGCACAAAAAAAATTTTGATAGGTCATCCTGAAAGGTCAGAATGTACTTATTACCTGTTATGGTGGTAGGTAGTGGGCCAACCATGTCCATATAGACCTTTTGGAAGGGCCTCTTTGGAGTATCCGTTAGTACCATTGGTTCCGTTTTCACTGGCCCGCTTTTGTTTTTCTGACACTTTTCTATATGCTTTTTGATATCCTTGACCATACCCCTCCATTTGAATTGTTTCCGTATTCTCCGGCAAGTTTTCCATATCCCTTGGTGACCACCCAGGGGTGAGTCATGGAAACTTCTCAGAACTTCCCGGATATCGTCCCTTTTTCTTAGTACTGTCACTGCATCTAAATTTCTTGATGTTTCGGTATCTATGTCCTTTTCGACCTCGGCCAGAACATCTTGTTTTTTGGTGGTACTATTCCTCGTTTGGGCTCGCGTTATTGCTTCTACTCGGTGCTCTTGGAAGGGCAGTCTACTGAGTGCATCAGCGTTCTACTCCTAGTTTGTATACAATATCAAACTCATATTCCGAGAGCTTGTGCCTAAACCTAGCTAACCTTGATGTTTGGTCTTTGCTATCCCTCGCAGTGGCTGATGGTCAGTATAAATTGTAAAGTAGCGACCCAGTAGGTAGTGACGGAATGTATGGGTTGCCCAGACGATTGCCAGCATCTCCTTTTCTATAGTGGAGTATCGTTTTTCTGCATCACACAGGGATCGGCTTGCAAAAGCGATGGGATGGTCCCTGCCATCCCTTTCTTGAGATAACACCGCTCCTAAAGCTTCGTTGCTTGCGTCGGTGCTAAGGCGAAAAGGTTCCGAAAAATCTGGGTAGATGAGAATGGGAGGGTTGGAAATACTTTCTTTTATGTTATCTAAAGCTGCTTGGCACTCATTGGTCCAGACAAATTTGCTACCCTTTTTTAAAAGACAGGTTATTGGTGCGGCCTTGCATGCCATGCCTTTTACAAACTTTCTGTAATAATTGATTAGGCCCAGCAGAGCCTGAATGTCCTTCACATTACGTGGGGGCTTAATATTTTTAACGCATTCTACTTTTCCTGGATCGGGCAAAGCTCCCAGTTCCGAACACTTGTGGCCTAGATAAACCATTTCTCTCCTCAGAAATTGGCACTTTTTAGTATTCAATTTTAAGCCACTATCCCTAAGTTTTCCTAGAACGTTAAATAGCTTTTTTTCGTGATCTGGGATATCTCTCCCGTAGACCACTATGTCATCTAAGTACACAAAACAATCCAAACCCTGTAACCCAGTAAGAATGGTGTTCATAACCATTTGGAATGTTGCTGGTGCCCCCGTGAGTCCAAAAGGCATTCTATTGAATTCGAAGTGGCCTTTATCCGTACTAAAAGCGGTTTTTTCTCTATCTGTTTTTTCAAGTAGTACTTGGTGATAACCGCTGGCTAGGTCAAGGGTGGTAAAGTATCTACTGTTTCCTAGCTGGTCTAATATTTCATCTATTCTTGGAATGGGAAAAACCTTTTTAAGTAACTTCATTTAATTTTCGAAAATCAATCACAAGCCTAAATTTTTTCTGCCCGTCTTCCGATTTCTTTGGCACCAGTAACAGTGGTGAGTTCCATGGTGATACACTTGGGCTTATTATACCTTCTTCCAATAATTCTGAAACCTGCCTATTTATTTCTTCTTTGTGAATTTGGGGGAGTCTATATTGTCTTTGGTTGATAGGGGTTTGCTCATATCTTTATTTATTTATTTATTTATTTATTTATTAATTTAGTCTATGGAAATTAATTCCCTACAGAGAATTTACAATACATAATATACAATTTTGTTACATTTAAAGACAGCGTTTAAAAAATTTAAAATATTAAAAATTTTTTATGAATTTAAAAAATGAATAACTGAGTTTTTTACTGCAGCGGGATTTAAAGAAAAGTCAAAAAATCTATAAAATTGATTAAAAGTATAACACATTCTCCTGAGAGGATCAGCATCAGCATAATTTTCTCTATAAACTTTTACCAACAAAGGAATAAAATTACGTGATGTACGTTGAGGAACGTTAAATAAGATTTCGTTGATCAAAAATCCAGAGCAGACATCGCCATTAATAATATTTAGAATAAATTATACATTCAGCATAACTCTACGGCTTTTGAGAGTAGGCAGCTTGATAAGTGCAAGTCTATTTGTGTAAGGGGGCATATTAAGAGGATCAAAATGTAAACTTCTAAGACAGAACAAAAGAAATTGTTTCTGCACGGATTCAATTGCATCAGAGTGACATTGATAAATTGGATCCCATATTACTGAACCATATTCCAAAATGGGTCGTACCATTGCTATGTATAGTGCTTTTCCAATGTATGGGTCGTTAAACTCTTTTGCCCATCGTTTTATAAATCCAAGTGTACCTCTAGCTTTGTTTATTGTTAGAGTAATATGGGAAGTAAAAGTCAGCTTGGGGTCGAATAATATACCTAAATCGAGGAAACTATCGACCAAATCCAATTGATGATCGCCAAGAACATAGTTTGCTCTAATTTGGTTAGATCTTGCAAGCCGCATTAATTTACATTTATTCAAATGAAGTTCCATCAGATTTGCATTGCACCATTCATAAAAAGAATCCAGGTCCAATTGAAGTAAACTTTGCTCAGAAAATTTATTATAAGTCATGAAAATTTTTACGTCATCGGCATACATCAAGATAGATGAAAACATTATTACTGTAGGTAAGTCATTTATGAAGAGGGTAAAAAGTAGTGGACCCAGATGACTCCCCTGTGGTACACCCGACAGTACAGCTATATTTTTAGAGATTTTGTTATTAAAGCGGACTTTTTGTGTTCTACTTGTTAAGTAGGAATATAACCATTTTACGCAAATTTCAGTGGCACCCATTAATTTAAGTTTAGTTATAAGAAGTTCATGATTAACTTTATCAAACGCTTTCTTAAAATCCGTATATATGACATCTGTTTGCATTTTATCCAAAAAACCACGGTTCACTGCAATTGTAAGGTGAAGCAGGTTAGAAGTTGTAGAACATCTTTTTTTAAATCCATGTTGGAACGGGGATATTACACTTGCAACTTGGAAAGAAATATATTCTGTGACGATCTTTTCAAACAATTTGGGTATTACACTTAGTTTTGCAATACCACGGTAATTTTCTATTAAAGATTTATTGCCAGATTTGAACAGCGGAACAATAAATGAATCCAGATGTTAGGAAAGTATCCATACTTAATCGATAAATTAAACAAAATTGTCAACGGTATTGCAAGGGTATCTGCACAGCTTATTAATATACAACTCGGAATTTTATCGGGGCCAGCATCATACGAAAACTTGAGTACTCTTAATTCTTTAATAACTGTAAGAATGTCAAGGTAAGGTAACGATATAGATTGATTTTCAGCCACTGCATACGGATAATTGATTGAAGGATCAAACGTTTTCCTCGAATAGGTAGTAGAGAAAAAATCGGCAAACATGTTAGTTATAAGACTTGCATCACTTGATTCATTATGTTGGTATTTCATCACAGTCGGGTACCCAAGAGATTTTTTCTTCGAGTTGATGAACTTGTAGAATGTTTTAGGATTTTGTTTCAAAGTGATTTCAATTTTCCTTATATAGGTTTTGTAAAGTATATTATTCAGTCTGATAAATTCAGATCGGTTCACAGTATATCTTAGATAATCTGCAGAAGAACCACTTTTTTTAAATGCCTTATAATATTTGTTCTTTCTATTCTTAATATTGCATAACTGTCTATTATTCCATGGAGGTCCAGATAAAGGTTTAAGTATATGTTTAGGTATGCACATATTCATGAAAGAGAACATTTTATGGTAAAAAATTTCAAAAATGTGCTCCAAAGAAGCATTATGATGAATTTGGGACATCAAAATATTATACCAATCAGTATTCATAATAAGTTCATTTAACATAGTGTAATCAGCATTCTTAAAGCAGTAAGATTTTTCATTACTGATAGGTGGTTGTAATGCACTATCAGATGAAATATATAAAAGTAATTCAATAGCTGGATGGTATCTATCTTCCGGAACTGTAATGGGTGTTGCACGTGTAATGTAACAGTCATCCGTATCATTCACAAAAGCTAGATCCAGTATTTTTGAAAACTCATTAGTTACGCCGTTTATCTGGAATAGGCTCATGTCATATAAGGTATTAAAAAAGTCCCTGTAGCATTCACTTGTCTTAGCTTGAACATAATAACTCTTATCAGCCAAATAATTCCAAACTATTGAAGGCATGTTGAAGTCTCCCATAACTAAAAACGTATCAGTATTATTGACAAAGTTAGCAGCTAACCTCACAGCTTCAGCATGTTGAATATACAAAGACTGCGGAGACGATGGAGGAATATAAGAGCAGGTTATTACAATTTTTTTATGTTTCATTTTAACGGTAACAGACAAAAATTCAATGTCAAGTGTCAATTGAAAAGACAACTGTTCAGAAGGTAAAGATCTGTCAACTGCAATGAGAACTCCACCGCCATAAGTACCACGATCACGACGATAAACATTGTAATTATTACAAAAAATTTCAGTGTTAAAATAAGTATCATTTAGCCATGTTTCAGTGAGGATAATAATTTGATAGTTGAAGCTAAAGCTGTCCTTATAAAGGTTAGACAATTTAGTTCTCAGGCCACGAACATTTTGGTATAGTAAAGACAGTGAATCGGAGGAATTAATATTCAGTTTTTTGGGACATTACTTTCACGTTGAGGAAGAAATCCGGTAACACGAGTATTAGCCCTTGGTCGTTCTTTGTAAGTGTATTCTCTTACTAAAGTGTTTACAGGCCAGAAATCAGAAGCCAAAAGTTTTTGAAAAATGTCTGCAGATGCGGTGATTTTAAAAGATGCAATAGATCTTGGTTGAAAGAATTCGAATTTATGTATCAGGATCTCTGCGCTATTACCAACTTTGGACTTAATGTAATAATCCACATCATCAATAGTCGTCGTATTTGCCAGGCGAGAAATAAATATATTTTTCTTAGGCGGAATAGCACGTAAAGGATTAAAAAGTGTAGTATTATTCGCGGTTGAATTATTTGAAGATTGATCATTAAAATGTATAGGTGGTGTAATGCCGGATTGGCCAGTTGATTCAAATAAGGCAGCAATATTCGAAGTAGAAGGCAGTGGAGACACTTCATTAACTTCGGCAACACTTGGAATTTTGGGCTCAATAGTTGCTTTATTTTTATTTCTGCCAGACTTTCTACGCTTAGGAGAAGAATCTGGCATTTCGAAACTACTTAGCTGTTTAAAATCGTCAAACAGGTTTCCATACGATGCTATTTCATTGGATAATTTCGAAACTTTTTGTTGTATAGAAACAAACGAGGTTTTGGTACTTTGATAAAACCGGTAAAATTCAAGACCAATTTTATGACATTCTTCACAACACCATTGCAAGCCTTTAGTACTCTTAAGAGCCTCAGCTACAAGCGTTTTCAAGCCACTGCACTTAAAATGGCACAGACCATGACAAAGCCAGCAAGTAATCATTCGCTCATCATCATTTAGAACATTACAGTTTTTGTTGATGCATTTAAATTTTGTATCACTCATATTAATATTTTAAATTAGAATTATCAATTTGTCGAATAAGAATTCTGGCAACACTGATTCATGCGCAACAAAAATGTTCGATTCACTTTTAGCAGCTATAGTAGGTCAATAACCTGAATGTTTTTGTAATAGCTAGTTGTACTTATCCAGATGTATGTATGCATATATTTGCGAAATTAAAGAGTGTTTAAATGTTTATTGGTTTTTACGACAAGGAGAGTTAAAGAGATTTAATTTAGCGATATTATTGTGTTGTTGTTGTTGTAACTTATTTATTGTTAATTAAACTGAAAGCAATGTTTAAGAGAATGGTTTGCTATTGTTTATTGGTTTATAAATTAGTAGTTGCGTTCAAAATAAAAGAGAAAAAATTTTGTGGTGTACTATTGTTTGTTGGATGCAGTTTTAAAGATTTAAGAGATTTAAATGGTTTTTTTTTTCGTTTTTGATCTTGAAGTTTTTAGTTTAAAACATATGTATTTATGATTAAAATGAGTTTGATTAAATAGGTAATAATCACATATTATAGTAACCAATACACAGCATAAAAACATACAACGCATTCACTCGAACAGTAAAACGCGGGAAACGAGATCAACAGATAAATATTTAGTAAAATAAGACACAAAATAGGTCTCAGCACAAATGAAACACGTCTTAACTCTTTGACAGTCACAGTAATATTTTGTGGGTATTTTATGTCTTGTGGGTATTTTATGTCTTACTAAATTAGTGAACGGGAGTTTGTCCCCATTAACACGTCGTGATATTTTTCACACAGGCTATTCATGGATTTTTTCTCTTCATCATTCCAGCTTTCTTCATTCATTACCATTTCTTTCAAATTATTTATTCTCTCTTCATCGCTTGTAGCCACCTTGTATTGTAAAATGTTCTGGGGTTTTTTATAATTATCAAAATTTGAAAATTTTATTTTTATACCTTTGTTTACAGGTGTAGGAACATAAATAAAATAAATTAAATGCAGTGAATTAAAATGCGCAAGAGAACAGGTTTTATTTTTTTGTATTGATTTGCCGACGATTCTTGAACAACTGAACTGAACATAAAATATTACAGTTGTAAGAAGTTAAAATTATTTTTCTAAACGAAGAGGAATGCAAGAATGCAATTCCGTTAAGATTTACAAATTGTACATGCATATTTATTCTTTACTCTTGGTTTCTTTATCTTATATTTCTACAATGTATGATGTGACTCAACATACTGCCCCCATTGAAAGGTACTTTCAATCAGCTTCGTTTGGTAACGGTGCAATTTTGTGAATGGATCTTCGAAGAACGCCCTTTGCTGTTTTTAGATCGACTACTCTCACCTTGCCATCACGACCTGGTATGGATTTGATAACTCGAGCCAGAAGCCAATGTTGAGGAGGAGTGTTGTCTTCACGCACGATAACTAGAGTGCCTTCGCGCACGTTTTTGCAGCTCGTAAACCATTTACATCGTTGTTGTAGGTTCAGAACATAATCGCGAACCCATTGTGACCAAAACTGCTGCTTTAGGTACGTTACAAGTTGCCATCGTTTGAGGTAGTTGATGTTATTGTAACCTTCTAGATTTTCATCTGGTAGCGCCATTAAAGATGATCCAATTAGCAAATGGGCTGGAGTCAACGCTTCACCATCATTTGGATCATCTGACCGGGGTGTCAAAGGCCGGGAGTTTAAGATTGCTTCAATTTCGATGAGTACGGTTTGGAATTCTTCATACGTTAGATTTGCTTGGGACATGTTCTTGACAAGAAGTGTTTTTGTTGATTTTACGGCGGACTCCCAAATGCCACCAAAATGTGGAGAGCGAGGAGGGATAAATGAAAATTCAAAGCCAGTGACTGTGCTGTATTGCATGAGCTCGTTGATATTTTTCTTATCGAAGAATTTTTGTCTAAGTTCTTGAAGTTTAGAGCTAGCTTTCAGTTGTTGTTGGTTGTAGGCTCTAGTTGTTACATATATTTCCCTATCATTCTATTTTTTTGTTTTATTTTTTCTTTATTATATTTGTTGGGGGAAAAAGTCTCGTAACAATATTTTTCTTTGTGTACTTTGGGTCTTTCGGAGTATTTTCGTCCGTCCTTTCCTACTTTATCGTAGCCATTCTCAAACAGAATGTTAATGGCTTCCTCAAGGGATTGGGGATTTCTGCAGGCTAGTACCGTTTTCATCGGTTCAGGGATCTTACTCTTGAATATATTCAGAGCTGACTTCTGATTATTAATGGCAACCAGATTGGCCGCTTCACCCTCTCCTAGTATGAGAATTGATTTGTTATTCAGTCGTCTTAATCTTAATACTTGATATGATTGTAGAAGTCTACTGTATTAGTTTCAAAGGTTACTGATATCAGGTCGTCAAAAAGTTCTTCGCAACTTTTCCTTTCTCCAAAATTATTATTAAGGATTTCTTTTATTTCGCTCCACGATTGTGCCTGGGAATTGATTTCAAGGATTTCTTTTGCCCTACCTATTATTCTGCTTTTGATAATGTCAGAAAAGACTAGTTGTGATAAAGCGTCGTAAGTCAAAAGAATGGGGTGTTTTCTGTCGATGAGTTTTGTGAAGGTTGGTAGCTCATTTATATTTACAGAGAATGGTGTGAGGTTATTTAAATATTTGATTGGGTTTAGTTGAATTTGGGGAGGATTAGCCATTTTAAATAACTATTTCTTTAAATTTAGATTCTGATATAATTTTGTTTCTCTTTCTTTTTTCTTAAATATTTCCTTCTTAAATTGATTTTAATTAAGGTTATTATACGTGATAAATATTGTAAACTTTCAATATTTTCTTCTTTAGAAGTCTACAATATTACTCTTTCGATTTCTGATTCAATAGTTAAATTTTCGATCACTTGCATTGATTCTATTGCTTTCTTTTCTTTCAATAAGGTTTTTAGCGAAATTAGTTGTTTTATTAATTTTATAAGAACCTTTTTACTATGAAGTTAATTCAAAACAGAAATAAAGGGAACAATTCACCAAAAGAAAATATAAAACTTGTGTCTATACCGTTAATTAAAATTTTCGGGTATATAAGTTAAGACTCCCCAATTGATGTTACCAAAAAAATATGTATATCAAGGCGCTTCCACTGCGCCGCTTATAAAATGATTAACACGAGAACTTTTAGTTTTTAAAATTTACAAAGACTTCACTTTATTTAACAAATTAAAATTATTAACTTTATTAAAACAATTTAAAATTATTGATAAATTTACATAAAAATTATTTTACCGTAAACCGAACAATTCAAGTCGCGTAATAGCCAAGACTACTCGTCCCCAGCCAACTTTGTTGGCTTGTTACATTTGGTGATCACGTTGTACCAACATGTGCCAACCTGCAGACGCTGATTCGGCAAAATTACTTTCTCAGGAAATAAGTGCAAGTAGGCAGTTTTGCAATCAGGCCGGATGCGCGTGTAGAAGTTGGTGTAGTAGTAGTAGTTCGTAGTAGTAATAGTGATACATACTATTAGTAGTATAACTCATTGCTTTTGAATAAATTCCAGAGAAAAAAAAATTTTGTTGCTGATTGCTGGCTGTGCTGGTATGATGGCGGATGCTCCGGCTGTGGCTCGTCGGACGGGTGGGGATCTTTCCAGCCAATCCAGCTGTATGCAGCTACTACAAAAAAATTACATACCAGCCTTTTCTTAACCACCAAATGAATCGATATAATTGTGAGGCCCGAAAGATAAATAAGCACAAAAAAAAACATACCTGATTGTCCTCACTTGTTCGTCCAACACATCTGCAACACAGCTACCAGATGTTGTGGTAGCTTCGGCTGCCCTCCCTCTGTGATGCACATGATGACCTTTTGCCTATCTGAAATGTTAAAAATCATCCCCTGTTCTATTCTCCCTACCCTCTCTCCATCATCATCCCATATTTACCACTCTTACACTATTCCATTCTAATAAAATTCACAACTCTCAGAAATTTAATTTTTGTGTATTCTCATTACAAAAGTTTTTATTACTATAATAATAATATAATTAAAATATATTAAAAGGAGTGAACAATATAGCGAAAAGAAAAGTAAATTGTGTCAGAAGAAACACGTATTCGATATAATTTGACACACACACCGTAGACGTAATTATTAAATGTATTCGTTAGCAAGCTAACACCGAATGTTAATGGCTAACTTAGCCGCCTACGCTCTAATTTCACCTCCCCTACGTCGTATGTGAGCTCACCTACCCGTAGCGAGAACGTAACGTTCCAAATACAAACGTATGCAAATAACCAAAAAAAAAAAAAAAAAAAAAAAACGCGCAATCAGGTGTCTGCTCTACCACCAAATACAATTTTACAAACGACGATTATTGTTACAATATAATTTCTGATACGATTAAAATGTAACCCCTATATATATATGCTTTAGCACGGATATGTAGGAGTGTATGAGATTTAATATAAACGTACGTAAAACAATATATTTGACAATAAAAAAATACAATTAACTGAAATGATATATTCAATACTAGCGCTACTAATAACTCACATTGGATTTCTGCTTCACCACTTCACGGACGTACCTCGCACCACCTAGCTACTGACCTTTTGACGTGGCTGAACCAAATTGTAGTTTTCGGCTGCAGTTCTATTCCTCTCCTTAAGACTTTTGCTGTGCCTGTCGGCGGTTTGGAGAGTTATTTACTTCCTCGGATGTTTTGTTGGAATTTGGTGAAGACCTCAGTAGATTTTGTCGAATACCTTTTGGCTCGTGGTATATTTTGTTGCAAATTTTTGGAGGTTTTGTTGAGTAATTTTCCGTCAGCACGGAGAGTAATTTACACGGCCGTTGTTAACTAGTTCTAGGTGTTGTAATTTCTTCATTAACTAGTTTTGTTTTAACTGCTGCACGTGGGAGCAACAGCGCTGTGATTTATGGTTGCATACATATGTTGGCATACATTAATGTTATTACGTTGGTCACCAATAGTTTTTTTCAAACCAAATCCTTCTTTTTTTTACAAGGGGCAGTTGTATTCCGCAGTAAAATTCTGCGTTTGTTGAGCAACTTCTTTTAAAATGTTCCCCTTTTTTTTTGGGATATAGTATATTTAAATTTGGTTTTTGTTTTCTTTTGGTTTAGGTATAATATATAAAAAAAATTTTCTTAAATTTTTAATGGCTCTTGAATATAAAAATTCACTTGAAAACACTCGCACTGAAACTCCACAACCTTCCTTCTTCACGAACTATCCAAAAAGGGTCACCTTTTTTTCTCCATCTCACCATCATAACTCTCCGCGCCCTTTTTTTTCCCAGCCATCTTTTTCTGCTTTAATTTTTTTTTTTTGCAGATTTGTTCTGGAATGTTCTTTTTTTTGACATCTGTTCTTTGCTTTCTTCTTTTGTTCATTCACTTTGGTTTGGTAGCTAAGACTCACAGTGGTGGCTACCAAAAAGTTATTGCTGGTATTGCTACTGTATGTCACACCACAGGGTGCACACGACAAACCTTACCACTCCGGGATCCATTCCTGGGTCCAGGATGGTAAGGAAAAAGGTGTACCAAACCTGCTAACAAAACCTCTAGATGTAAAGGAACGGAAAGCCCCAGCATAGCCATCCAGGGACTAAAGTCACCAGGGACCTAAGGCTGTAGCCCCGAGCCCTGGCGTGCAGAACCCCCTGGAAGGCTTACAAGATGATGGAATGGACGGTGCATGCTTCTAGCGACTTCGTGACAATCAAAACTTCATAGAAAAAACTGCGTAATACTTTCCTAAAACACGTGTGGCTTTCTCTTTTCCCCGGTCCGAAAGCCTAGTAAGAGGACCAAATAAAATGCAAAATTTTGTACTTATGTGCACCCAAAAGAATTTTGTGGCGTGAATTCCACTAAGCTCTTTTGGGGCTGACGTGTGGCTTTCTCTTTTCCCTGGTCGGAAAGCCTAGTAAGAAGACCCAAAAAAACAAATATAAAAATTTATGTGTTCTGACAAATATTGCCCTGCGACTTCCTCCCACCAGTGTATTCTTCCCCCCGTTATAGACCACAATTATCCGGACCGACTTATATTCTGCTCCCCGGACCCCTAAACCATATTCAGACGGACAAAATGCCTCCCATATATGGACTCACCCATGTGCTCATATATGTAATGGATTCGGACTGAAAACCTTTCTTCGGACGGACTGAGGCCTACGGCTCTCATTATTCCGGACAGACAACGAAACTCCCCCATACATTTGCTAAATACGGACCGACTGTATCACTACTGAATACTTAAAACCGTCAGATTAGGAAATGGTTGTATTCGGACCGACATTGTACCGCGAAAAACTTACTCCCCTATTAAACTAGGAGTTAAATAAAAACACAAAAACTGAGAAACACTGACGAGAAAAAGACATCGGCAATAATCAAACACGAGTGGTTTGGGTCGACACGACTCGATCCTTGATCAATTTAAACAAAATAACAAACCAACTGGTAATGATATCAATGCAAAAAAAAAACCCTATAGAAAGCTGGAGCAATTATTCATAACTATCTGGGCAGCCATACGCTTGGAAGATGTTGGGACTAAACCCACCAAGAAACCTATCGCTACTGCTTTAAGTCCTTGGCATGGAATACCCCCAGCGATTTCCCGTTAAGATCCTCAACCTCATATAGGCTGTTCCCAACCGGTCTCACGATCCTACATTTCACGAACTTGCGAGCGAGTTTTGCGTTAAACCCTTGTTTAAAATCACTTTGTTGAAAGTTCCTACGGAAAACTTCCTGCCCTGGTATAAATTTTATTTCGCGGCAACGCGTATTGTATTTCTTCTCATTCCTCAAATATACTTTGTGCAACGAATCCCGTATTCTCTGACGCAAGAGAGACAATTTCTCCGATGTAGTTATTATTTGCAAATCGGGATCTTCCAAACTTTTAAGCTTTCGCGCTAACCGGTAAACACTGCCATGACCAATCATGTTTACGCCAAATAAGGCAAAGTACGGAGTAACGCCAATCGATGATTGAAGTGACGATCTCAGCGAAAATTCGATTTCCGACAAATGTCTGTCCCATTCGGACTGATCGTCCTGCAATTGCGATCGCACGGCGGCCAAAATCGATTGGTTTACACGTTCTGATGCGTTAGCTTGCGGTGAGTATATTGCTGTACGGACCTGTTTTATACCGAAATTATTTATCAGATCTAAAAACTCTTTGCTTACGAATTGTTTCCCGTTGTCTGAAACAATAGTTTCGGGCGTGCCAAATTTATGAAAGACTTCTGTGATTAAAAATTGGATGACATTTTTGGTCGTCGCTTTTGGCAAAGCCTTCAGCAAAACGAACTTCGTGAGGTGGTCTAAAACTATAAAAATAAATGTATTGCCGTTCTTGGAGCGTGGATATGGGCCAAGAAAATCTATGTATATACGCTGAAATAGACGCTGTGAGATCGTTTCCGCGCCCATCGGTGGTCGCAAGATGATATTCGAAGGTTTTGATTCCTTACACGTTTGACAACTACGCACGTAATCGCGAACTTGAACGTTAAGATTTGGCCAGTAAAAGTACTCCTTTATTCTTCGGAGCGTTTTACCAACACCTCCGTGCGCTGCTTGATGGGAGTCATGAGCTTTTTCAATAATATCCCTGGTTAGTTCCTGAGGAATCCACAATTTCCATGTGAAATCCTCATTAACAACCAGGACATCATAGGGTCGTACTCGTTTATAGGCCAGGCCATCAAGTACCTTTAAGTCAGGCAGCCGTTCAGAATTCGCTTCAATAGTCGAAACGAGTTCTAAATAGTCACCGGACTTAAACGCGCTTGACTCGAGGTCGACCAGCCCTTCTACATTTACACACACCTCCTCCATATCGTAGCGTGATAGGGTATCGGGTACTACATTTTGTTTCCCCTGTCGATGTTCTATGGTGAAGTCAAATGCCTGTAAATGTAGACTCCACCGAGCTAACCGGCCACTGAGGTCTTTGTGTGACATCAGCCATTTAAGACTACTGTGGTCAGTTATTACGGAGAAAGGCATAAGTTCTACGTAGGGCCTAAATTTCTTAATCGCCAGGACAACAGCCAAACACTCCCGCTCCGCCACAGAATAATTCCTCTGCGCTGACGTCAGCTTATGAGAAAAATAAGCAATGGGGTGCTCCTCACCGGAGTTGTCCTTCTGAAAAAGAACGGCTCCAATGTCGCACTGGATGTAGAAGTGCTTGGTGAAGTCCGGGTGATTAAGAACGGGACTCGTCGTGAGAGCGCTCTTGAGACGATTAAACGCGCCCTTAGCCTCCTCCGTAAACTTGAATTGTTTACCCTTTTTTAACGTATCGAAGATTGGGGCCGCAATGGTTGCATAGTCTGGTATGAATTTTCGATACCAGCCTGTTGCTCCCATGAAGCTCCTCACTTGCTTCGCAGACTTCGGATAAACAAAGCGGGTTATGGTATCGACTTTGGCCGGATCAGGTTTCAGCTTGCCACCTCCAATTATGTACCCAAGGTATCTTAACTCCTTGAAACAGAACTTAGATTTTGCTACATTAATGGTCAACCTTGCCTTCTCCAAACTAATAGCTACTTGCTTCAACAACTCCAGGTGTGTCTCGAAATCTGGAGATACTATCAAAAGATCATCTAAGTAGACGAAAACTCTATCACGCAGCGCCGCAGGGATCACCTTATCCATCAGACGGCATAGCCTTTGTGCTGCATTACACAGCCCAAATGGCATGACCGTATAATGGTAAAGCGGTCGTCCCGGCACCGTGAATGCAGTTTTCTCCCTACTAGATGGTTCTAGTGGTATCTGCCAGAAAGCGTCCTTTAAGTCGACACTGGATATGAAAATCGTGTCTCCAAGCCGACTGAGCAATCCCTCAATGTGCGGCAATGGATAAGCGTCCTTGACCGTAAGGGCATTGAGCTTGCGGGCATCTAAACATAAGCGGTTCTTCTCGCCCTTACGCACTAGCGTTACTGGATGACTCCACGGGCTTTCGCTGAGCTCAATGACACCTAGGTCAAGCATCCTATCCAACTCCGCAAACATGAGCTTTTGCACTGCCGGGGAGACAGGATAATGCCTATCCTTCACTGGAGTTGCATCACGAGTATCTATCAGATGGGTTTCTAAATCTGTTTTCCCTAATCCGTGTTTCCTATAGCAAGGGAACATTGATATAGCACAATCTAGTTTCTGACGCTGTTCAGCTGTCAAGGTATGAGCAGGGGTACTATTCGCCTCTTCGAAGAGAGCTATTCCGTTTGTCGTAAGACTATCTAGGTGGGCAAACATTTTGAAAACCTTCATAAAATCGATTCCCAAGAACAACTCTCTACTCAAAGTAGGAACTAGATAAAACGTTATGGCTTGTGTTGTTTGGCCAAACTTGACGTCCGCGCGTACACGACCTACAATCGCGTGCCCGGTTCCATCGGCTGTCCTGATGCTTGAGGAAAAATCATGGATTTTTAATCCGGTTTTCTCCACAAATTCAAGACAACCGCGGCCCAGACAAGTTACCGTAGCCCCACTGTCGATCAGACCTTCGATTTCATGGCCGTTAATTATAATTTTTGAATACAATCCAGAATCATGGCCTTCATAAAGCGACGCAGATGAAATCTCATGTCTGACCCGCTTTCGGACCTTGTACCTTTCGCGCGCCTTTTTGATTCGATTCGAGACCTGACCGAAAATCCTAATCTTTGCTTCTCTATATTCACGAACGCGTACATGTAATGGTTTTAATTCCCTAAATTTTGGTTTTTGCTCCGCTATTGCCCTATCCTCAGTGTTTGTTAAAATTCTAATACTATTCCTACTATTCTGTGCCGATTGATCCCCTACTGGGCTTATACTTCGGTCGAACGCAACTCCCCAGCCTGAGATGGGTTCCGCGACCTGTTTCCCGTACACCGCGGACACTTAGGCGCGACAACATTTTCTCGTCCACACCTAAAACAGAAAATCCGGGTAATCGGTGTTGGACAGTCCATAAAACTGTGGCCTGCCACTTTGCAGTTCCAACAAGTCAAAAGATTTTTCGCTGCTATGGCTTCGACGTTCACCTCCTCATCTGAGCAAGCTTCTTCCAGCTCAACTTCGTGTACCCTAGGTGGTGCAAATGGACGGTGAGAGTACATGGACTTTTGACTGGCCAGGAGACTCTCGACCCTTTTTGCCTGTAGACAAAAATCATTTAGGGTCTCTATACGAGCTGAAAACAGTAAATGAGATAAGGCTGGCCTTAGGTTGCTTCTCATAATTTCAACCAGGTCCACTTCTGAGTATGGTGACCTCTGTTGATTTCTTAATTTCAAAACTGCATTATAAAAATCTTCGAAAGATTCCTGTGGTCCTTGGCGACGTTCCATTATCTTCTTCTGTACCTGAAACTCGCTTTCGTATCGACGAAACTGTGTTAAAAATGCACTCACTACTTCATCCCAGGTCAACACTGGATTTAACTTACGTAGGTTCCAAAACCAATCTAATGCTTGACCTTCCAGTAAGGTGTGGAAGTTTCGCCTAAGCTCACTTAAAGACAAGTGATAATCCGTTCGAAGCACCTCTACCCGAAAGATAAACTCCTCTGCACTCATTGACTTGGCGGTGCCGTCAAATTTAACTCCCCATTTGGAAAGATCTACCTTAAGCGTTGACGGATGAGTATCATTAATAGGGGCAGTGTGTTGGTGACCGAACGAGGGTGGAATATTGGCTGAACCAACGTGTGGAAAAACGGGATGATGCAAAGATTCAAATGAAGAAAAACCTGCCGCATGTTGCGGGTACAATGGAGGCCTAGCAGTTGAAATGGGTATATAATTATGTCTGTTTGAATGTGACGATGTCAATACATTCTGACCTATTCTAGGTTGAGGTGGTGACGGTGTATGGACTGAAGCTGACGCTTGACCTGCCTGTGCACTGTTAACTACATTCTGACCGGTTGGCATAGGGACTCTTCTTTCATTTGCGTGCCCTCTCACCACTTGATTTAAGGTTTGTGAAATTTGCTGTTGCATTGCAAGTTGTAGACCTTGCATCTGGCGTGACAACTCCCTTTGTATATATCCAGCCACGTCTTCACCCACAATTCCGCTGTTATTAGCCTGAGCTGTATTCACATTGCGCTGCTCACCTCTGAAACTTTGATGAATACTACGCGCCGTGATACTGCTGTACTCCGGCGAGCCAATCGAATCGCTAGAGTTGTGGCTGTCACTGGCCTGATTTGCCTGCTCTTGGGCTAAAGACAAAAATTGCTGAACAGATGGTGCAATTTGTGAACCAGCTGTAGTAATACCTGTACCTACAACTGTACCTGTGGAGGTTGGGACAGAAGTTGGAAGGACAGTGCCCTCCGGCACACGCAGTGTGTCTTCCATACTATATACAGTGTTGATATCAAACCCTTCGGCTAACAAACGATTTCTAACCGAACGAGTCAAAACCATTAAAAGCAAATGCTGAAATACGGCCCTAGCCTAGCGCTATGCACTCAATGTACCAACAATAGAGACAAATAAAAATATGTATTGCTTTTCTTTATATATAGATTTAGTTCAAGCCAAGATATATTTACTAGACTGTTCGCTTTTATAGCAGCTATAATACTTATATCGCAACTATACACAAAACCAATATGCTGAAACAGAAGTTATATTAAAAAAAATTTTATAAATCAATAATATAATAATCACTAAAATACTAATTTTATTTTAAAGGATATCACTTAAATTTGATGTAAAATGGGGTTTTCAGATGATGGATCGAAGATTTGGGAGTAAAACAAGAATTCAATTATTCATGTTGTAATCTTGAATTGTTGTGTGCAGTTGTGTTGGAGTTATTTATTTCGATTTATTTAATTATGAGTTTTCGCAAGTAATGGACAAACAAGCTTTGTGTTATGGTTCGGTTTCTACTGACGATCAACGACAGTCATACTTCAATTGGTGCAACTGGCGCATACTTAACTGATATGCACTTGCCAGGACAAGCCAACTGACAGAGGATGTCATACAAATATTTAATTATATAAAAAAAAATGCTTATATTCTCGAAACCGAATTTGTATATTTCAAACTATCTTTATTTTGGCTGATATTCTCTAGAATATAATGAATTGTAGCAAAGGCGTAGCAGTTTTTAGTAACTCTAAGCCTGACTCTATTCATCACCTTCTAGCGAATGTTTACTTTTCTAGCTACCTATCGCTGTCGCAACGTGAGCACTATTTATAAAATAAATATGCGTACCCGGGACTTACAGACGCTGAGAACTAGAAAAAGCGATCTAAGTTGACTGAAAATTAAAAAAAAAACTGAACGAAGTCAAAGTGACTATCAACGCTAAATTACTAGTGTCGCTACTTATAGAGGACTCTTTTTGTTAACCCTAGAAGGACTTACACTTGAATATAACGCTGAATTCACTTTATCAAAACTAACTTTTACTTATTTTTTCTTTCGGGCCCCACGTTGGGCGCCATTTTTTGTAGTAGTAGTAGTTCGTAGTAGTAATAGTGCTACATACTATTAGTAGTATTACTCATTGCTTTTGAATAAATTCCAGAGAAAAAAAATTTTGTTGCTGATTGCTGGCTGTGCTGGTATGATGGCGGATGCTCCGGCTGTGGCTCGTCGGACGGGTGGGGATCTTTCCAGCCAATCCAGCTGTATGCAGCTACTACAAAAAAATTACATACCAGCCTTTTCTTAACCACCAAATGAATCGATATAATTGTGAGGCCCGAAAGATAAATAAGCACAAAAAAAAACATACCTGATTGTCCTCACTTGTTCGTCCAACACATCTGCAACACAGCTACCAGATGTTGTGGTAGCTTCGGCTGCCCTCCCTCTGTGATGCACATGATGACCTTTTGCCTATCTGAAATGTTAAAAATCATCCCCTGTTCTATTCTCCCTACCCTCTCTCCATCATCATCCCATATTTACCACTCTTACACTATTCCATTCTAATAAAATTCACAACTCTCAGAAATTTAATTTTTGTGTATTCTCATTACAAAAGTTTTTATTACTATAATAATAATATAATTAAAATATATTAAAAGGAGTGAACAATATAGCGAAAAGAAAAGTAAATTGTGTCAGAAGAAACACGTATTCGATATAATTTGACACACACACCGTAGACGTAATTATTAAATGTATTCGTTAGCAAGCTAACACCGAATGTTAATGGCTAACTTAGCCGCCTACGCTCTAATTTCACCTCCCCTACGTCGTATGTGAGCTCACCTACCCGTAGCGAGAACGTAACGTTCCAAATACAAACGTATGCAAATAACCAAAAAAAAAAAAAAAAAAAAAAAACGCGCAATCAGGTGTCTGCTCTACCACCAAATACAATTTTACAAACGACGATTATTGTTACAATATAATTTCTGATACGATTAAAATGTAACCCCTATATATATATGCTTTAGCACGGATATGTAGGAGTGTATGAGATTTAATATAAACGTACGTAAAACAATATATTTGACAATAAAAAAATACAATTAACTGAAACGATATATTCAATACTAGCGCTACTAATAACTCACATTGGATTTCTGCTTCACCACTTCACGGACGTACCTCGCACCACCTAGCTACTGACCTTTTGACGTGGCTGAACCAAATTGTAGTTTTCGGCTGCAGTTCTATTCCTCTCCTTAAGACTTTTGCTGTGCCTGTCGGCGGTTTGGAGAGTTATTTACTTCCTCGGATGTTTTGTTGGAATTTGGTGAAGACCTCAGTAGATTTTGTCGAATACCTTTTGGCTCGTGGTATATTTTGTTGCAAATTTTTGGAGGTTTTGTTGAGTAATTTTCCGTCAGCACGGAGAGTAATTTACACGGCCGTTGTTAACTAGTTCTAGGTGTTGTAATTTCTTCATTAACTAGTTTTAGGTGTTGTAATTTCTTCATTAACTAGTTTTGTTTTAACTGCTGCACGTGGGAGCAACAGCGCTGTGATTTATGGTTGCATACATATGTTGGCATACATTAATGTTATTACGTTGGTCACCAATAGTTTTTTTCAAACCAAATCCTTCTTTTTTTTACAAGGGGCAGTTGTATTCCGCAGTAAAATTCTGCGTTTGTTGAGCAACTTCTTTTAAAATGTTCCCCTTTTTTTTGGGATATAGTATATTTAAATTTGGTTTTTGTTTTCTTTTGGTTTAGGTATAATATATAAAAAAAATTTTCTTAAATTTTTAATGGCTCTTGAATATAAAAATTCACTTGAAAACACTCGCACTGAAACTCCACAACCTTCCTTCTTCACGAACTATCCAAAAAGGGTCACCTTTTTTTCTCCATCTCACCATCATAACTCTCCGCGCCCTTTTTTTTCCCAGCCATCTTTTTCTGCTTTAATTTTTTTTTTTGCAGATTTGTTCTGGAATGTTCTTTTTTTTGACATCTGTTCTTTGCTTTCTTCTTTTGTTCATTCACTTTGGTTTGGTAGCTAAGACTCACAGTGGTGGCTACCAAAAAGTTATTGCTGGTGACTGTATGTCACACCACAGGGTGCACACGACATTGGTAAACATTTAATTGCTGGTTAAGTGTTGCACGGTTGGTAAATTCAACGAATCCTCTTAGGATGGTTCGGCATGACAAATTTTAAGGTGATACGACTAGCTCAAAGTCAGGGTGCAGTTCTTTACCCCAGTCGGATCGTGCAATCATAGCAAATCATGCCTTATCTAAAACTACATGCAGACGTACGTATATTCAGAGCAAAAGGGGAGCTAGCAAATCTAAACAAAACACATTTTTATAGGGAGAGTGCTGTTGTCTCTCCAGGGTGCATTTCTCCCTACCCTATCGCGAAATTAAAGCACACCAATGGCAATGGAACACCCCTTTTATTAGCATCATTGCCCCTTATGAATGAAGTAACCACTGCTAGTTCAGGTCATTATAATTCAGATACTTTCCCTTTATTAGGCTTTTTAGCAACTCATTATGTTTAACTAATACGTATGACTAAAGAAACATAGTAGTTATATTTAACTGAGTATTCAGTAAAAGATAATTAATAAAAATTGTGACATGAAATCAAAAGAAAATGGAAACTACTAAAATTCATATTACTGCGAGTTCAAGTATTGTGGTAGTAATGAATATAATATAGATATAGATATACATATATAGTACGTCCGGTAAATAGTTATGAAAAGTAAAATATAAACTTATGTAAATACCTTGTTCGTTTTTTGGTTAATAAATGTGATTCACGATACATGTGCTTTAGAATTCGTGTTTTACCTCATGTCGAAAAATGGCCATTTCACGAAGCATGGTGCAGATGCATTTGACTGAAAATAAAAATTTTAAACACAGCAATACGGATTCGGCAAAAGAAAAAAAAAAATGACGTGACGATACTAATTTACCTGTTTTTTTTTTTTGTATTTATATAAGGTTATATTCACTTTCCAATTAGTACATTATTTTTTTTTTGTGCTCCGTCAACAGAGGGTCAGGAGTAACGATTACGTTCATAAATAATATTTGCAGTGGAAGCTGATATACAAAAAAGTCGAAAAGGGCAAACACTATAGTTGCATAAAAGAGGAATTAACACCAATGTCTGCGTCCCGCAGATCACATGCTTAGGTTGAAAGGTAGGTTCAGCTGACTGTGGAACTTTGATTGTTGGTAAGCTCATTTTTCCGGTTATTCTATGCCACAAAGAACCAATGCAGATGCCCATTATTATCACGATACCAATGTTGGAGCCCAGTGAAAGATTTAGCTTCGTGCCCAGATACTGAAGTTTGTCTACGTTGTGCAAACTTATGTTGTGAACCTGGTCGATGTCCACCAATGGTTTCTCATTTGCCACGCTCGTTAATATGGGAGGAAGTGGTTGTAATCTCGAGACTGATGTACTGGAGAATGTTTCGTTATTAATGAGTATGCTTTCGTTATGAAGTTGTATCAAGTAAGTGCCATTAAGTGTTTCTGTGTGTTTCTGCGTTTTTATGACACCCTTGAAGTTTGTAAGAAAAATTACATCGGATGTTATCATTTCTACTACCTGCGCGCTGGTAATCTTGTAACGGCAATTAGCGGTTCCCCCTTTGAGCATGCGTGGTATACACGTTTCTTCAGCTATTTGGATCAAAGATGTTTGTTGACAAACTGTCGCTTTATTAATGTTCAGACAAGGACTGGCCACACCGAAGGTTTCCTCTTGACTTATGAGAATTTCCTTAAACGGAAGTTCAATTTGCCTATCTTTTCTTATCGTTGTTCGAGCAATCAGTCGATGGTAAGACTCTTTTTTTAGTTTTGGGAGGGAAAGAACGCATAACAGTAAGGACCCATTTCTGTAGATGGACGGTTTCCCATATTCGATAGCTTCTACTGCGTTGGCATACGGCAGTGTCTCCATTTCGGTAATGATTTTTTCAACTTCAGTCCTATCTAGCAGGTTTGTATTAATTATTCCAGCTTTAGCCAGCTGACAAGCTCTCATCACTTCATTAATAGTATCTTTCAAAATAAGAACTTGATTCATCGTGTCCTGTCCAATTCTCTGGGATTCTTTTCCATTGCTAACTTCGTTCATTTTGTCAATGAGCTCGTTAGTTTTTCGGACAACCTCATTTGTAGTATTCAGGAGCTGTGCATTGATCCTATACTGCTCGTTGTTATTATTTATTATTGCATTTTGGCTTTTTAAAATGGAGTTCCAATCTGCGGCATCCGGGTTTCCGGCTACCCACTTCCAGGCGGAGCCGATCCAGTCAATTGATCTACGATTTCTTCTTCGTATGCTTCCCAATTCCATAAGTCTTTCTTGTACTTGCGTCAGATGATAGATTATTACTTCTCTCGTCCTACTGGGTGGCATATAGTTTTGAAGAAGCGCAGTTACATTGTCGGCAATTGTTGCGAACTCATCTAAGTTTATAATGTGGACCAGTTTGAAATTTCCATTAATAGTCCATGCGTTTCCAGCTCTTACAGTAACTATAGGGACGTCGTAGCGATAAATCTGCTCTGCATTTAAGATGATCATATTTATAAATGCAACGGTAGAAAAAACCAACTTGAAAATCATTTTTCTGAAAATAGCAATTTAGTATTTAAAAATATAAATGATTATGATAAGCCCGGCGATGCCGATGCAAAATGTTTAGATGACATGTGAAGTGATTGATTAGTTTTAATTAATATCTTATGTACTAAGTACCCTTCCCCTTTTTTTATATTTTATTCTTTTTACTGTTACTATTTTTTCTAATTGCTCTTTATTCTAAGAGGAAAAAATATTATTTTTTTATTTTTATTAATTATGTTTCGTAAAAAAAATTTATAACATATTTTGTATATATTTCTAATTTTTGCTCTTCTTTTTTCGTTTTATATTTTGCTTTCTTTATATGTGTATTTTGCTTTTCATACTTTTGGGTTCATCGCGTGATTCCGTTTTAGTCGAGAGCAGGCACCTACTAAGGTACGATCTATCCCACTTATAGGCCGGCTCCTGTTAATTATGCTAGCCACCCTTGAATATTTCATATTTCTTGTATGGTATTATTAATTTCTATATATTTTTTCTTAAAGAAGTGGAAGTTTTCTCTTCTTAATTTTGTTTTAGATTTTTTATATTGGCTTTATGGATCCTTTTACCACTCGCTGTACGCACTGTGACCTTGTTGTCCTTTTCTACAATTTCCTTTCTATATATAGCTTTGTTCTTGCCTTTTACACTTTTAATCCTAACATATATTACGTCGCCCTTCGCATATTGCTTTGGCGATGAGCGTTTCCTATTCATTCGGTTGTTGCGTTCTTTAACATTTCATTTGATAATCTTACCGAGACCCCTATTTATTTTGGAGCGAGCTTCGAGCAGTTTCCTAAAGTCAGATGTTTTTGTCCTGTTAAAAAAGACGTCGCTGGGTCTTTCTCCAGTGACCGAGTGCATGGTATTGTTATACCTATCTACTGCAACGTACATTAATTCCAGTACACTTAGTTCCGCATGTTCTACCCTTAGGCACCTATAAATTTCGATCAAAGTTGAGTGGAGGCGTTCCACTTGACCATTTACTTCGCTGCGTTGGGATGGCGTAAGATAGATCTTTACCCCTAGCCTTTCCAGAAAATCTCTAATCAAAAGGCTTACAAAACTACTTTCGTTGTCAGTGACTAAAGTTTTGGGTACTGTAAAGTAATGAAGTATTTTCACTAGTTTTTCCCTGACATTCAGAACAGACCTATCACTTATATGGAAAAGTTTGGCAAATTTCGAAAACTTGTCGATTACAGATATAAATTTCTGGTTTTGTATCTCCATTATGTCCATGTGTAAAATCGCACATGGCATCGTTGGTGCAGGAGTCTCTTGGAATTGCGGTTTTGAGGGGTTTCTATCATATTTGTTAGTATTACATACGTCGCAATTCGTTACGAACTTTCTGACGGGGGCATACATGCGTGGGAAATAGTATTCCTCCAGAATTTGTTTCTTATTTTCTCTAGCATTTCTATGTGCCCTGCGGTGTTCTTTCTGAATAATTTCAAATTCTAAATTTTCTGAGCGGATATCATTAACTATTTTTTGAGCGATCCTAATCTTGTATCTTGAAAAATGTTGCAAGTGGAGTTCTTGTATAATTGGCAAATACGATTCTGGAGATTTAATCCCATTAATTACGTTGGGATTTAATGTTTTTTTGAGGACGTCTAAAAGTTTTTTAGCATCCCACGCAGGCGCTGATAAATAGTGTCGAAGGAAGTTTTTATGTGGTATTTCATTTGATTGTAGTTCTGGTCCGATTTTGATAATTATTTGGTTCCTGAAAACGTTAACCGGGACTTCCATGTGTGGAATGAGGTCGGAGCTATCTTGGTTTGCGCTGTGAATGGTTGAGCCCGTAGACATTGAATCTGCTTCCCTTGTCTCTGACGCCGTTCTTGTTATTTGGGAGTCAACTTCGCTGGCGGTTATGGTGGATTCGTCACTGATATGGTTGACACTAGTTCTCAACCTAGAGAGAGCATCCGCAACGTAGTTTGATCTACCAGGTTTATAGATCAACTCGTGGTTATATTCTTCTATGCGAGCCTTCCATCTTTTCAACTTAGCGTTGTAGTTCCTGTTACCTAACGCGTAGGTAAGAGGTTGATGGTCAGTATAGATTTTAATTTTTTTGGCACCATATAGATAGTTTCTTAAATTGTCCCACGCCCACACAATAGCCAGCATTTCCATTTCGTTTGTGGCGTACCCTTCCTCCGTTTTGTTCAGTGAACGGGATATATAAGCAATTGGCTTGCCTTTGCCAATTTCTCCTTGTGACAAGACTGCGCCAATAGCGTAGTTCGAAGCATCGGTTGTAAGATTGAATGGTTTTTCAAAGTCAGGAAACGCAAGAATTTCTGCTGTAGTCAAGAGAGATTTTAACGTTTGAAAGGCAAATAATGCTTCGTTATCCAATTTTACTGAAACTTTCTTCGATTGACTAGCCTTTACCTGTGCATTTTCTCCTCTTGTTAAATTTGTTAGTGGTTTTTCCACCTTCGCGTAGTCTCCAATGAAACGCCTGTAGTACGACGTCATTCCCAAGAATCCTTTTAATTCCTTCAAATTAGCAGGGGGTAGGAGGTTTTCGATAGCTTTTACCTTTTTTGGATCAGGTTTTATACCCTCAGAGCTCACCATATATCCTAAAAATTCAACTTCCGATTGCATGAAATGGGTTTTTTCGATATTGACCTTTAGATTTGCTTCTTCCAATCTTCTGAAAACTATGTCAACGTTTTCCAAGGTTTCCACCTCATTACGACCAAATACTATTATGTCGTCTATGTAGACATAACAGATTTTCCCTATAAACTCCTTGAGAACGTCATCTATCATTCTCTGAAAGATCGCAGGAGCATTTTTCAGCCCGAAAGGGAGGCGGAGAAATTCAAATTTTCCATTCATGGTCGAAAATGCGGTTTTAGGAATATCTGATGGTTTCATTGGAATCTGGTGAAATCCAGAAGTTAAATCAATAGTTGTGAAAAATTTTGCGTTGCCCAGGCTCGCCAAAGTGGCATTAATGTCTGGTATTGGGTATGTGTCAGGTACTGTCACCGCATTAAGTCTTTTATAATCAACAACCAACCGATACTGTTTTTCTCCATTTGGTTTTGGCTTTTTCGGCACTACCCAGATTGGAGAATTGTAAGGACTTTTCGAGGGGCGTATTATTCCCTCAGATAGTAACTCGCCAATTTGTTTTTCGACCTCGTCCCTCATTGCAGCAGGATATGGGTAACTTTTTGAATAAAAAGGTTTAGACGTTGTCGTCCTAATTGCTGCTTGCACATTTGTAGCGACAGCCCGGCTGTCTTCAAGTGGCCCAAACAAGTTCTTGTATTTACTAATAATTTCATTAATTCTTTCTCTAGTCCCTACCGACATTGATTCGCTCAATATATAATTTAAACTACAAGAAAATTTTTCCTTAAGGGGTATCCTAATTGTATCCCTGATCAAAAGAATGTTTTCCTTTCTATCAACCACTGCTTTTAACTCTTTGAGGCTATCGTCACCTATAATTCCATCAAAAGTATTGAAACCAGGTAACACGTAGAATGTAATTTTTTTACTTATTTCAATTTTTCCACCTGCTGTGTTAACTACAAGTGGTTTAGAAAAAGGTATGCTTCCGGCAGATAATTTAGTGCTGCAATAATTTTTGTTCGAGCCGGTGTCGATCAAAAATTCAAATTTTCTTTTTTAGTGGTCACATATTCTACGTAAGGTAGGCTTGATGGCCTCCCTCCATAAAATTTTGTTCACTTGACACATCATCGAAATTGTTTGCTATTTCTTCTTCTCGATGAGTGTCCTCCGAATAGCCCTGGTTGACATCTAAATGAAATAGGCGCGGTTGCTCATCCCTATTGAATATTCCGGATCCGCTTCTCTTTTCAGCTTGCTTAAGGCGATTCATGTAATTAATTTTTCGCGTTTGCATTGAGCGGTCTACTTCCATCGGCTCTGGTTTGGCCTCGTATTGCCTAGAAAAAGGTGAAGGCTTATGATGCGGATCAAAATGGTTTTGTTGATAGTTGTTATTTCTCTGTTGCCAAGAATTAAATCTGAAATTATTTGGGGGTTGGTTACGAGGGTAAGGTTTGGGAGGTCTTGGTGGAACAAGTGTACGGGTTTGAACGAATTGTTGCGTATTGCTTCGAATATTTGCCCTCGGGTGCAGAATATTATTTCTCATGGTCAGGTTCTGCAATTCGAGGCAGGCCGAATATGCCTCTGGCAAATTTTTGGGACGTTGAATAATCACCATTCTGGAAAGTTCTGGATTAAGACACCGTATAAATATATCCAAGGCCCTATTCCTGTGAATTGCTATCAAAGCATTAACGGTTTCTTCGCTAAAGGTTTCCGTTTTAAGTTTATTAATAATTAGAGAAAGTTGATGATTAACCGTAGAGTAGAATTCATCAACTTTCGATGTTCCCTGGGAAAGCTGGTTGAGCTGATGTTCAAGCGTCTGAACATCCCTCTTATCAGCATAATGAAGGGATAATATTTTTTTCATTTCCCACCAATCCGCCTCAAAAATATTATACGATACCAAGGCTGCGTCAGCTTCTCCAATCACTTTTTGCCTAATGCTTTGTATTATCGAGCGGTATATGGGCTTGTCTTTCACGATTTCAAAGTCTTTGAGAATCATTTCGACAGAATGCACCCATGATACATAGTGCAAAGGGTTACCCTCGAAGGATCGCAGCACCTTGACGCTATCGTGAAGTCGACTAATTGACTTAAGGTCCTCTTCTGTTCTTGGCACCTGTAGTGTGAAAACGGTTACCTCGGCACTATCTAAGTCACTACGGCCCTGTCTTTCAATCTGATCTACCCTTATATTCAACTCGGCTATATTATTACTCTGCTCTATCCTATTTAGCCTACTCTCGATTAATTTAGCCTGCTCCAAGAGACGATTAACGGCTCCCGTAAGAGTGGTTAGGCTCACTTTCATTTCTTCCATGATCACAGATAAAAGAAAATTTTCGGAATAGTGGTAAAAGGACTCACCTGATAATCGCTACCAATGGTATACTTATTCACCCACTTTTTTATTTCACACTTCCACTTCTTTATAATTTTAAAAATTTTTTCTTATAAAAATGCTTGAATTTTATTTTCTTATATTGCGCAAAATTTCTCTATATATTTTTCATACATATGTATATATTTTTCGTTTTTTTTTCTTTATATATTTTTATTCTTTCGTTTTAATTTTTTGTATCTTCTTCATAAAACTGTTCTTCTTTTTCTTTTTTTATAATTATTTTATAATTAATTTTTTAAACTTTTGTGGTATGATTCTAAATTTGAATATTTTCTTTTTTTTATGTTTTATTAATTTTAATTTTTTATTTATATTGAATTTTATTCTTTTCTTAAAAAAAAAAAAAAAAAAAAAATTTGTTTGAGCCTTGGCTACACCGAATACCCGATCAATTGGAAAATCTTTTGTTCCCTCACGGAAAGGCCGTATTTTTCCTTTTTAGTATCCACTTTGATTAGATATTTATTTTGTCGTGGATACCTACTGGGGTACAGGTACCTTCACTTTTGCTCTGATAACCTTCTGTGATAATTTAAGGATCACCATATATATATATACTTTATACTTTAATTATTTATTCTTTATTTGTGAGTTATAGTTCTGGAGGGTCCCGTAGGAATCGCAGAACTTTTTTATTTCGTTATCCTTTTTATATTATAAAGGACACCACTGTATTTTGTGGGTCCCTGCTCGGGCGCCAGTTAAGACTCCCCAATTGATGTTACCAAAAAAATATATCAAGGTGCTTCCAATGCGCCGCTTATAAAATGATTAACACGAGAACTTTTAGTGTTTAAAATTTACAAAGACTTCACTTTATTTAACAAATTAAAATTATTAACTTTATTAAAACAATTTAAAATTATTGATAAATTTACATAAAAATGATTTTGCCGTAAACCGAACAATTCAAGTCGCGTAATAGCCAAGACTACTTGTCCCCAGCCAACTTTGTTGGCTTGTTACATTTGGTGATCACGTTGCACCAACATGTGCCAACCTGCAGACGCTGATTCGGTAAAATTACTTTCTCAGGAAATAAGTGCAAGTAGGCAGTTTTGCAATCAGGCCAGATGCGCGTGTAGAAGTTGGTAAACATTTAATTGCTGGTTAAGCTAAACTACTTTGGCTGGCAGTGTTGCCGAGGTTATTAACTTGCAGTATATTGTTTATTATGCTACGTCTAAGCGATGCATCCTCCAAATTTTGTGCAGCACACACAGCTGCTGCTACAGCACATGATGCATCAGAGTAATCAAGGTAATGGCCACCATTTTGGCAGCACTGAAGGATTACTTTGGTTAGATGCGTCATATTTATTTTGTACTCAGTTTTGGTGTTTAAATCGTCTAATATCTTTTCAAAGTCATGTTTGGAGAAGATAGCTCCAGCTAATGGAGTCATCAAAATGCTTTTGTCAGAGTATCTTATCTTATCTACACAACGAGCAATTACGTCTAAAGCTAGCAGACTAGCTTGTTTAATTGTGAGGGATATTTTCCCATTTACAAACTTTGACTGTGCCACTGTTAATTTGGTACTTTTATACGTTGAAACAAAAATGCATGCAAAATGCCCTGTTTGAGTTGCATAACGGAGTTTCCAAACTTTGTCGTTGGAATTCTCCTTAACGGACCTTGATTCTGGTCCTATGGTGTAAGCAATAGCTATAGCAAATGCAATGACATAGCTTTTTGTACCTGGCCTTATTTGCTTATTGAAATCAGGTATGGCTTTAGAGAACTCCTCTTTAAGGTCTTCATATGAAAATTGACGACCTGTAATTAGGCTTCTCATATCATCAATACTGACCAACGTCAAAAGCAGGTCAGATGCCACCTGATGCTTTTTAATTTAATTTAGAAAAAACAATTACTTCGGTATTATTTTATGTTCCGTTTATTTAAAAATGAATCTTAAGACTATCAACTTAATTTGTTCTTAAAAAAAAGCTTAAGGTAAGCAACGCAAGGAATTTTTCCTACGTTGCTGTCTGGCAAAGTGTGGGAATAAAATTATAAATGTGAATCAATCTTATAACGAAGATTGTATATTTTATTCATTACATTGAAAACACGGGTGGTTTTCTTATTGAAATGTTTTTGTTTACTTTATTAGTTCTTCTTTAGTTCATTTATTAAAGCTTATTCCTGCAACTTTGTTAAAATCCCACATGATGTACTTTACTATTCAACGCAAGAATTCTAATTGAGTTCTCATACAAAGTGCTGCTGCTTTTATAGCAGTCTTAAACGTTTATAATTAATGGTTGTATCAACTAGTAGTATGAAATCTTAAACGTTTACAATTAATGATTGTATCAACTAGTAGTATGATACTTGTAACAATTAGTACTATCAAGTACGGAGTTGTATTTATCAACTTCCGTTAAATTCAAATACTAGGTACAGAGATGTATTTAAACTAATAACTGATAATTGTTGTATATTAATATATAACCTGCTTCAAATGTTATTTAAAACTTCTACGTTTCCCTACACTTAACCAGCAGTTAATATTTGTTAATCAAACAAACTTGGTTTTGGACGTAACTCGCGAAATAAATACTCTTTTTCAAGTATCTTTGAAAAAAAAAACAATTTGTTTTTCCTTTTTTTATTTTAAATCTTTATTATTTTAAATCGACACGAACTTAATTCACAAACTGGAGTAATCAGACTATGGTAATTTTACATTTCTTCTTATATCTAAAATTATTATAATATTTGTTATTAATTTCTATGGCATTTTAATATTGCATTTTCCCTTGGGAACGGAAATGCAATGCTGATTTGCTGATTTGACGAAAAGTATTGCAAATATTTTATAAGTTAAAGTTGAGTAGATTTAATTAATTTGGAGTGATTGCAATTCGTGGAATTGCGACCGAAAAATAATTTTCGTTTATTCATTTAGTCATAATTTCTTTAAGCTAATCGGAAATTGGTTTAATGTTACATTTGGCTTTATTTAATTCAAACTTCAATAAACTTAATTAAATTGGAGCAATTTCAATACTTGGAATTGCGACCGAAAAATAAAATTGTTTTTATTTATTGGTAATTATATTTGCAATAAACGCATCTATTGTGTCATTCTTAATATACCTATGTGTTAGTGTTTGGTTTAATATATGTAACTCGCGCGACTTTTATTATTGATTCGGTTAACGGGATTTTTAAAAAATATTTAAAAGGTATTTGACAAGTCTCTTTTGCGGTCAGAACAGAACTAACTTTATTTTATTCACTTATTTCTTACATTGTCTTTTTCTTAATTTGCTTAGTAATTAAAATTGTTTTTTTATAATTATTTCTTTGTATTATTAATATGGGAACGGAAATGCTGTTTCGCAATTTTTATTAAAACTTATTTATTTGACAATATTTCCTCCAGACTTAAATTAATCATTTTACCTTAAATTGGGTCAGTTGCAATTCCTGGAACTGCGACCGAAAAATAGATTTAGTTTTTATTATTATTATTGTTTTTTCTTAACAATGAGGAAATGGATGTCGAGTTACATTTATTTATTTTGTAGCAATTATGTTGGCTATAAAGTCATCAATGGGACTGTTCCTGATGTAAGTGTTTGTGTGTGTATTTGTATATGTAACTCGCGAAATACGTATATGGATAACATACGGAGTAAAAAAAATGTTTTTTATAAGAGCTTTAGACTTTTCAAACTTAAAAAAAAATATAATTCTAAAAAAAAAACAACCACTCACTTTCTCAAAATCAAATTCCAACTCCCTTTATTTTCTTCTTACACTTCTTTTTATACTAAATTTTATTTATTAGCTTAATTTCGATTTGTATTTAAAAGTGCTTAGTCTACTTTATTATTTATTAAAATTGTTTCCTAAAATTGCCGATCATCCAGTATATTATTTAATTATTTTTTATTGAAGCCAAGAAAGGGTTGGATTACATATTTTCGTGGGACAACGGTTTACTGGTTAAAGAATTGTTGAATTGACATAAGTGTGTCGATTACACAACTTTGGTTGGGTAATCGACCTTTTTATTACTTTTGCCAAGCTACATTTATTTTTGGCGGAGTGGGATTTGCTTCTGACGTAACTCGCGCTCTTACGACGAAGGTTGTAGGTTTTTTGATTTTCGGTCTGCACCTTCTCAATTTGTTTCTTAGCGTTTCGCCTCATCTCATCTCTATCTTCGCTGTACCTCTCAGCTATTTTGTTTTCAAGTAGCTCTTTAATTTCGATCATCTAAAGTGTTCTCATTTTTGCTCTAATTAGCAGTTCGAAAGGTGTCGTATTGATGGATCTGCTGTGTGTTGAGTTAATCACCTGTTGAACCTTTCTGACTTGTTTTGTACCACTTCGTTGGCTCGTCTTCACTAAAACGGATATGATGACAGCATTCAACCTTTCTACCTGGTCACTCGCCCTTGGCAGACCTGTCGTTATAAGATGATGCTTTATACTTTCAGCTTGAGAATATCTTTTGAATTCATCGGAGGTGAAGGCGATTCCCCTGTCGGATATGATATGCACTGTGTTTCCAAACACCCTACTCTGCATTTCTAGCTTCATAATTACTTCGTTAGTTGATGTTGATTTTGTGGGATACAGCCAGCAAAACTTTGTAAATGAGTCTACCACGGCAAAAATGTGCTTATATCTTTTAGCAGTAGATTCTAAGGGTCTCAGATAATCGTGTGTAACGGCTCATCTGTCTTTTGAATTGAAAACAGTTCGCCTTCATATTTGCCTCGTTTGCGATTGCCAATTATGCAGGTGATGCAGTTTGCAATGTGATATTCTATTTTTTCTTCCAACTTGGGAATGTAATATTCGCGACAAATAAGTTTCTTAACCTTTTTAGTGGCGAAATGCCCCTTCTTGTGAGCGATGCGAATTATCTCTCGCTGCATACCCTTTGGAGCAACAACAACTTCGTAATTGTCAACCAGTTTATACAAAACGTTGCCTCTCATAAAGTAGTTATAATGAAAGTCTTTATTCTTCCTTTATTCCTATATTCAGCTATAATTTTCGAGAGTTCCTCATCTTTCAGTTGAGCCTGTCTTATTCTTGTCAAAATATCTGCTCAAACAATCCACATGCCTCATTCTGGTCCACCTCGTAATCGTATTTCTGCAACAAGAGTACCCATCTTGTCACATGTGCGCACAAATCTTTTTTCTCTAGCGTCTTGGTGAAAGCATTGCAATCCGTAACTATTTTGAAATGTATTCCAAGGACATGCACTCTAAATTTTTTCAGCACATCTATTACTGCCAATATTTCCAATTCATAACTCGAGTATTTTCTTTCAGCGTCGGTGGTCTTTTTACTCATAAAATATACAGGGTGCAATTCTCCGTCACTACACGATTTCTGCATTAGCATTGCCCCATAGCCTTCCATCGAAGCATCAGTGTGAATTTCAGTTTGACTATTCTGACTGAATATGTTTAACACTGTGTCTTTAGTCAAAACGGTTTTCAAATTATTGAATGCGGCTATCTGCTGGTCGTTCATTCCGAATCTGGTGTTGGCTTTTGTTAAGTCTGTTAAATCTTTCGCAATTATAGAAAATCCAGGAAATATCCTTCTAGTGCCAAAAAGCTCTGTAACTGCTTCAAATTCTTTGGGATCGGAAACTTTACTACCGCATCGACTTTACTAGGAGATGGATAGATTTTCTAGTCTTCAATGAGGTGACCTAAAAATTCAATATTCTTCTTCATAAATTTATTGCTTGGCAACGAATAGAACTCAAATAAAACGACAAGTACCAAACTGTCAGTTAATATTTTTTTTTCTTTTCACTTGAAACCCACCATCACCACCAACACACGAGTTATATATTGTGGGTTACTTTATATTTTCTAGTTTTTAAATAAAACACTTTATTACTTTGACGTCTAGAAGAGAACTAACTTTTTATTATTTTATCTTACACAAATCGACTCTAAGAATTTAAGTAAGTCTATATTTATAAAAGACAATATGCTTGTGGTTACGTCTTGGCCGCAGAATGTTTACGTTACATATCGGAAATTCAATATGATTTGAAATTGGTTTGAAAAGTTAAAATCTATAGACAAAGAGTGTCTCTGGATAAATCTTATCGGTGGTCTATAATTGCAATCTAAACATTAACCCTTATCCTGTATTCAAAAAATAAAACGCATATGACATTAGTGGATCAATTTGCCCAATACATGTTATTGAAGTTTCGGACTGAGTTTTGCAAATAAATTTATAACATCCAGAACATTTGTTGGAATATTTTGTGCTGTTAGATCGATTTGGGCAAAAGAAACAACGCCCTCTTTTCAAATTGCTGACTTTTGAGCCTCGGCCTGAGTCACTCTGGAGACTTTTAATATATATATTAAATATATATATTCTGGAATCTCCACAAACTCATCGTCGACTTGAACAGCGGCCTACCTTTACAATCATCCCATAAAGACTCTAGGGCTTCACCATGAGATCGGTATACACCAGCCAACAAGAGACGTCCCAAATATGCATTGATGGTGATATTATCCACAGGGATCCAATTTTCTCCAAATATTGATTGGCCTGAGTGCATTATTTTACTTGTAGTATTTGTTGAGAAATATAGAGAAATTATTAGTCACCCTGTAGGTTAGTCATATCAATAACGATTTTTATAATTTCATTCGGCATAAATAGTAAAAATGTTGACTTTTTACTATCAGCTCTAGAAATGGCATAACGAGTAGGGCCAGGAACAAGGCTTATAATGTTTTGCTTAGAAAACCTTCCAACGTCTTTTACAGTTGAGGTTTCTGACCAAGAATACTTTCCATTTTTAGAAATATATATTGCACCATTGTTTATGTTTTGATCTGGTGTTTCACTGTTACTATCACCTGATGAAATGGATAATGTGCTCTCTACAGTTTTTTTTCATTAGTTATACGCACAGAAGAAAACATATTCTATGTTGCTAAGCTCGTTTTTTATTTGCAAACTGACTTTATTGTATTGGGCAAATTTGACCCAAGTATACCAAATGTGTAACTTTTTTCATATGGGCTTTGCGGGAAGATTTACGAAAATTTCTATGTTATATTTAAATACTACTAACTAAAAAAATAATTGTACTAAAGTTTAAAAAAAATCCACCAAGAATTTAAAGAAAAAAACGAGGAATAAAAACACTTTGGGCAATTTTGACCCATGAGTACAGGATAAGGGTTAACATGCATTAATATTCAATGGGTGTATGTTTATAGTATCATTGTCCGTCTCTTTAGGTGACTTCTGTTCATCATTGTTGGGTTTGTCATGGACATACATGACTCGCCCCTCCTTAAGATTCGAGTCCCTTCGAATCGAACATTTCTTTAACTTTAAAGCCACCAAAATGCAAACAAAGCTTACAAATAGTATTATAGTATGTAAGTATGATACGTATTATTATTTTCTCTCAACAATTGCTTCATTTCTTTAAGATTTTCTAATTTTGGAATTTCCAATATTTCAGTGATATTATTTTTCAATGTTTGTTGGTTAGGGATAACTACATATATCCATCTTACTTTCGAATCTCTTAATTTTATATTCATCTATTTCTATTTCACAATTTCTAAAATTTCCAGATAGTTTATATTTGTATTCATTACATGTACTACTTAGGGTGGAATTGATATTAATTAACAAAACATTTCCGATATCCACTTCCTGTATTAGTTTTCCTGTAAATTTTATTTTCATGCAATCGTCGTATGAAGATTTAATGATATTTGTAATACATTTATTGGTTTTTTCCAAATTTTTCATGTCTTTTTTATCATTTACATAATATGTTTCGTTTTCAATGCTTATAACTCTAGAAATTTCCAGATTTACCTGCATATAATCTGAATTCGGTATCGGAACAATTAACATGGTTTTATTCTTATTTTCTAAAAATATTGGAATTGATATAATAAATAATATAACATCCCTTGAGAGTTTTCCTAATGAGCACTTGATATATTTTAGTTTATCACTATTAATTTGGTAAAAGTCAATTTCTTCATCTGTTAAAAAGAATCGGTTCATTATTTGATGTTTAGAGCTCATTATATTATCTTGTATTCTTTCAATTTTATCTCTTATTTTATTTATTAACAATGTCAAATGATTATATTTAATTAGTTCTAACTGATTTTCTAAATCTTTACCAACCGTTTTATTAAGTAACTCTTTATGAGATTCTAAAATCAATTTAATATTTAACATATATTTCTGTATATCGTTATTTACTGTTATTTGTTTATTTAGATTATTTATTATATTATGTTGGTTGATATCTATATTTCTGAAATGATCATTAATTTCCTGTTTGTCTTGATCGTCTAGGTTTCCAAATACCCATTTGATCAATCTGTCTTCCACATCAATCAATGCCCTCCTTTCTTTGCTGTCATGTTTTTCTATTGTCAATAACGAATGCTCCAACTCTTTAATATATTTTTGTAAGTTTAACATCATCCATCCCTGTTTTACTTTCATGCTACTACCTGAAACGCTTGCTTTGACTTTACTGACAGTATCCCCTATTTCTTTTAAATCGACTACATGTATGAACCTTGAGTAACCCTGAATAAGAGTCACAGGCTGTCCTCCTAGTATCAGGTATCCTGCCTCGGTTTCTATTTTATTTATTATGATGTCAGCACTATTTCCTGGTAACAGTACCAAAAAGGAAAAAGTCTTTAATGGTCGCTTTACTCTTGCAATGTCGATTTTGTTGGGATTACTACTACTATATTTTGTATATCTTTTCGCAGTTTTTTGTCTCTCTGCTTTTGGATTTTTCATAAACATGTTTTCTTTATCTATGTATATCAGGAGGCGGTTTTCTACTATTGTTTAATTTATCAATCATATGTCTATTTCTTTTACTCATTCTGTCGGAAATTTCCTTGAAATCGAGGTCTAATCTATTAATAAAATCGATTGCCTTTTGCTTAGTTGTTGAATGAATTGTGTTATTATAATAGCCTACTGCTCTAATGACCAGTTCTTCGGCATTCATCCTTTCTTCCTTACTTTTTAGTATTCTTATGTGCTCTAATAATGTAGAGTGTAGTCTCTCGATATCGGAATTTCCGGTATGAGAGTGAGGAGTAGTAAAGTGAACCTGAATATTCTTTTCAGCACAAAGCTGCTTAATTAATTGATTGTCGAACTCGTTATCTGCAATCAACAGCTCCGGTTTACCTATGAGAGCTATTCTTTCTTCGATTTTTACCTTAATCGTTATCATATTTTTATCGGATAGTTTGTGAACACTACCCAGTTTTGTGAATCTATCTATTGTTGTTAAGAGGTATTGTTTCTGAACAATGAAAATATCCATATGGACTATCTGATTGGTTTTTCTGGTGTTTCCGTATGACAAAAATGTTTCTTTATTGGTTTTCTATCGTATTTATTTTCACTGCAAATTCTACAAGAATTTATATACTTGTTAATATATTTAATCAAATTTGGGTAGAAAAAGGAATTCTTGATTTTCCCAAAATTTTCCAAAACACCCCTATGATTACCATCTCTGTGTTCACCCTCAAGTATTCGGTATATTTCTTCTTTAGAAGGCACATCGACAGCCAATTTCGTACACCTAATGAATTTCAATCTTTGTTCATTTCCAAACAAAGAATCTAACTTTTCCTGCACCGCAATGTACATGCTGTCAGGAAGCTCAGAATATACTCCGATACTGCCCTTGTTTAACGTTCTTCTAAATAAACCATTTAAATAATCTTCATTCCGTAGATTATTTTCATCCACATACATACATATATTATTTTGTATTTTCCATACAAAATGTCGTATTCCTTCTGCTTAGCTCGCAGAACTCTTATCTGTGTTTTATATTTGTTTACAACAGAATCAGCTATGCGAAAATTTGAGTTTCCATTATCCTCCTGTTGGCTATGAATTGTTGCCATGTCATCTGTCACAACAAATAGTGATTTCTCATCACAATCTTTGTGGGTTTTGTCATTGATCTCTAATCGACTAAGGTAGTCCGCGACTCTATTGTCTTTACCCTTTACATAATCTGCCTCAAATTCATATTCAGCGAGCATAATTCTCCATCTACTTAGCCTAGAATTTGGTTCTTTCAAGGAAGCCAGCCATTTTAGAGGCTGATGATCAGTGTTAATTAAAAATTTCGTTCCATAAAGATAGGGGGGGCGAAAATATTTTCCTGCTCACACTATACCTAAGAGTTCTCTCTCAATGGTACTATAGTTTTTTTGGTGGTCATTTAAAGTTCTGCTAGCATAGCAGATGGGCTTGCCACTTTGGCTTAGAACGGCCCCCAATGCCACGTTGCTGGCATCTGTTGTCAGAACAAATTTTTTGTTGAAATCAGGATAAGACAAAATCGATGGGTTAGTTATAATTATTTAGCTTCTCGAAAGCTTCTATATAGAAAGGATCATTAATATTGATCTTAACGTCCTTTTTTAGATATTTAATTATTGGTGCCGAAATGAAAGAGTAATTTTTTATAAACTTTCTATAGTAGCCGCTGAGTCCCAAAAAGGATTTTATCTGTTTTACAGTACGTGGAATAGGTACTTTTATTATTGCTTCTATCATGGGAATAAAATTAATAATTTTGGAGTGATTGCAATTCGTGGAATTGCGACCGAAAATTAAGTTTGGTTTATTAATGAAAAGTATATAAAATTAGGACGGTTGCAATTCTTGGAATTGCGATTGAAAAGTAATTTTGTTTTATTCATTTAGCCATAATTTCTTTAAGCTAAACGGAAATGGGTTTAATATTACATTTTTGGCAATAAAAGCATTTCACTCATAAGATTGTTCTCTATCAAATAACTACGAGCATCGCTCAAGCTCGCAATACCGTTTTGGAGCAGTAGAGTTCTGATATTCAAATTTAAATAATTTATATAAATGTCAAAAATTAGCTTCACATTAATCGCCGGTGTGAAGTTATTATCTTTTTACTAATTCCAAATTATATTTCGTATTCATCCTGTCCAGGCATTTTTCAAGCCTATGATGCAATTCTTCTATATTACTAACGTTTAAGCTCATAGCCTCTTCTCTAATTGAGAAGTAGGATTCCTTAATTCCAAATTCCTGTCTTAGTTTATTTAAAATACTCGTCCATGTGGGATCATTGAGCGTTTGAATAGCGTGCAACGCTCGACCTTGTATTCTATTAGCCAATACTGTTTGTACAATTGTCTTGTTGGCTTCTTCGGTTAATGACAGTAATGTCGTCACGTCCCTGAAGTAATTCTGAAGCGAATATTGGGATTCGCCATCAAATATGGGCAAGCTTCTCGCTTCCCGCAAACAGTCCGTAAGTCCCAATTGTGCCATAATGCCAATTATAAAGGCAAGCAAGTGATCAAAGACAAATAATGATATACAGGGAGTAAACAAATTTTACTTTAATAAATTGGAACAAAAACGAAATGCTTTTTTTTTTTTTTTTATTTACCTTTTTCTTGTTTTTCAACTCATATAAGCTTATTATATATATATTTTTTTCACGGTCTATCAATAAATTATTTCTTCCCAAAAATTATTTTAAAATAAGAACTTCATATACTTAAATAAAATTCTTAATTAATACTTGCTGGTAAATTGTAGTTTTCTTGACGTTGTATATCTTCAAGATTTCATCAAAGTTCGGTTGCTGAAATTCCTCTGTGGCACTTGACGCAGATGCTGAATATGGGGTTGGTTGTTGGTTTATTTCGAATTTCACAAGTTTATTATTGTTCATTCAAATTTGTCTTTTTTTTTCAAACTGGATTTCACAATCCTTAATAGATTTCTTTGCTATATAGTAAAGAAAAAAATTTTTTTTTTTTTTTTTTTTTTATTATTATTGCTATTATTTTATGTTCTTAAAGTCACTTTTTGCATAAAAAATTTTTTTTTTTTTTTTTTTTTATGTTCTGAGCTTGAAGAAGGGAGTTTATTTTAATTCTTATGTTCTTTTTAATAATTTAGCATTATATACACTTTTATCTTTCAATAGTTTTTGATTTTCTTTTTCTTTAAGCACTTTTTTTTCTTAAAAGGATCTCAACTTTTCATTTTGAGTCACTTTCAATCATTTTTTGATTTTGTTCTTCTTTAAGCACTTTTTTTTTAAAAAAAAAAAGGATCTCAATTTTTCACTTTGAGTCCTGTCACCGGTCGCCAGTTTTGTTTAAATAAAAGAGGGTTTTTTATAATTTTTGACTTTTCTTTATTAAAAGCTTTTAGGCTTAGACTCGTTCAAGAGTAAGTTTTCGACTGACTGCCTAGAATCTAAACTTAAGATTATTTAAATTACAAGAGAATGAGGCAGAACAAAGAAAACTGCAGCTTTGTTCAATTTGATGAAATTAGACAAAGGAAAAGCAAGCTTGCAGCTTTCGTCCGGAATGTAATTGGAGACTTTTGCTATTTGCAAGAGCAAATAGAACAAACAATCATCAAATCATAAACAACAGTTCAAACAGAACAAACAATCATCAAATCATAAACAGCAGTTCAAACAAAGAGAACTGGTGGCTCTTGGGTGGTCTCGTTATCGTTAGATATAACTCACATTCCCGTAACCCAACAAACAATAGAATAACAAATTGATGAGACAAACTAAAAGCGCGCCATCAATAACTAATTAACAAAAATAAAACCGATTGGAAGCCACAGATGACCAGACTAGGGATTTTACTATCCTCTAATAGTCATCGTATTACTTCCGATACCATGTCCCATCCCTAACAGCCATTGTGTTGTGTTGGTGATGTTGGGTTGATTGTTGCGGACTGGGCAGTGTCGAAGGTATATACACTGGACACCAAACAGTCACTCAACAGTAGTCAATCCCAACCTATCCAACATAGCATACCAAAGACAAAAACGTTTGACTTTTTTCTTTTGGTCATGGCGGGTAGGTTCAAAATTAATTTTTGCAATATACGTGTGCTGAGAGCGAATTTCTTCTCTGTTTATGCTCACGCTTGTCCCCATGAGCCGGAGGTTTTCGCCTTATGTGAAACCCAGGTATCTGAGGATGCTGATCTACAGGATTTTCGTATACCTGGGTATCAATTACTGTCCCTCTTTCACTTCCATCGGGGCCTTGCAATGTACATACGCAATGAAGTTGTGTACCAATGTCAGCAACCATTAGGCATGTATGAAGCAGAATTTAACTGTCTCTGGGTTAAATTCAAAATCAGAGCACACTATTTGCACTTCGGGTTTCTATACAGAAGTCCCAATATGGGAAGGGACATTACCTTTTCAGGTTTCGATGCCCTTTCTGATTCCATATCGAAGATTTTGGAGAGCTGTTCCAGCAGTGAAATCGTTGTTGCTGGTGATTTCAATGCCCACAAGTCATCCTGGCTTCGCTACTTGAGCCATACAACTCCGGAAGGCCAATATGTTGAGCTATTTGCCGCACATAACCACCTAGTGCAACTAGTGAATAAACCAACGCACATTCCGTGTGTAGATGGGCACTAACAAAACACCCTTGACCTCTTCCTAACCCCACACCCTCAAAAGTATGAGGTCAGCATTAGCGCACCTCTCGGTAACTCGGACCACTGCACCATTACTCCCTCCTTTTCGTTCTCAGAACTTCGTAACGTTTCTAAACCAGCTCAGAAACGTTCAACATACATATACAAAAAGGCTCGTTGGGCAGAGCTCAACGACTTCTACAGACATTTCAACTGGAAACTGTGTTTCCTAGATGATGACACTAATGCCTCGGCAAAAATGGTTGAAAATATCATCTTGCTCGGGATGAAAAATTTCATCCCCCAAAAGCAAATTTCGGTTAAGCCAAAAACGAAGTCTTGGTTTAATCAGACGTGCAAACATGCAATCAGATCCAGAGAGGAAGCCTTCAGTACATGGCGTACGAACAAAAACGTAGATACTGACACTTTGCGAAAAAAGGCGAGGTCTTCATGTGCCAAGATGTTAAGGCGCGAAAAATATCTTTACGAGTAACGCCTTCGCACTAAAGGTCTTGCTACCTCTAAAGGCATTAACAGCTTTTGGTCGTTCGTTAAGAGGGTGAAGAATAATGCTACCTCAAGCATTCCAACTCTCTTAATGAACGATCAAGCATTCACTGACCCGGTTGACAAAGCTAACCTGCTAGCTGAAATGTTCGCAAGTAATTCCAACTTGCCGGATAGCACTCAACCACTTCCCGGACTCGGAAGAGTATCTTCAACCATGCCGGGGTTGTTCTTTCGAGTTCGAGCAGTCAAAAGGGTCCTTGCAGATCTCAATATAAATAAGTCTCCTGGGCCGGATGGCATTCCAGCACTGGTCTTGAAACAGTGCTCTTCAACGCTTGCGCGCCCATTGGCTAACCTTTTTAGCACATTATACCATGTTGGTGAGTTTCCATTGTGCTGGAAGGTTGCCAATGTAACACCAATCTCCAAAAAGGGTGAGGCATCAAACCCCGAAAATTACCGCCCAATCGCGATTTGCTCTGCACTATCCAAGGTGATGGAGAGTATGATTAACTATCGCCTTGTGATATATCTGGAGTCACATAATGTGCTTTGCGACCGACAGTATGGCTTCCGTAGGGGTCGCTCTACAGGTGACCTGTTGGCATACCTTGCCGAAAAATGGTGCCATTCTATCCACCATTTTGGTGAAAGTAAAGTGGTGGCTCTCTAAAGCATTCGACAGAGTGTGGCATGGTGCATTACTGTCGAAACTTATTGCTTTGGGTGTCGGTAATAAATTCTCTCGATTCATATCGAGCTTCCTAAAAGACCGCACTATACGTGTTGTGATTGGTGGGGCCTCTTCTAATGAGTTCAAGTTGAATTCGGGGGTACCACAAGGTTCCGTACTTTCTCCTACACTATTTCTTATCTTTCTCAACGATCTTCTCTGTCAAACTTCAAACCCTATCCATTCTTTTGCAGACAACAGCAGCATTTGTCATTCGTATTCATTTCATCATAGACCCAGTATATCGCAGACCATGAGTGATACACTCAACGATGATCTGCGTATAATTTCCGAATAGAGTCGTAAAAATAGGGTCGATTTCAATGCTCGTAAGACCCAGTGTTGTTTATTAACACATAGACGAACGCCCATAGATGCTGTCTCATCTGTACTTATGGATGGTATAAACATTGAGGAATCGGAAGCTCTTAATGTTCTTGGTATGAATATTCAATGCGATGTCCGCTGGACTGAGCATATTTTTAATGTCGCAAAAGAAGCATTTAAGTGCCTTGGTTTTTTGAAACGGTGCAAGACATACTTCACTCCATCCGATCTCCTCACTATTTATACCACCTATATCCAACCGAAAATGGAATACAACTCTCATGTTTTGGCGGGTGCCTTAAAGTCTATTTTGGGGCTTCTCGACCTTGTACAGGAGAGGGCGAAGAAGCTTATCAGTGACAGGGTATCCAGCTCTATTAACTCACTGGAGCATCGTCGCAGTGTGGGGTGTGTTACACTGTTGTATCGCTATTATAACGGATTTTGCTCAGACGAGATCAGGGATCTTGTTCCCCAAGCCCGCATATTTTTACGCAGCACACGTGCATCGTTAAGAGCACATCCGTTTGCAGTCGGAGAACAATTCACACCGAGTAAATTATATTAATAATCTGGTTAGAGTCCTAAATCTAATCCAATTATTTTGGCGCAAAATTTTATATTCCACGATTTTGTTCACCTTTGATTTTCTATGAATCCTGTAGGTATTTTCATTTCCTTTTCTATATACTTACTAATACATATGGATATATTTTTCCCCCTTTTTTTATTTCTCTATATTCCTATTATTTTTTTTTCATAGAATTAGTTATAGTTTCTTAACTTTAATTTCTGATGTGAGACTTATGTACTGTTCGTCTTGATTGAGTGATAACAGCATTTCTGTTATCCTGAGAGACGATTTACTTTTTATAGGGTGGTCTAAGTTTGTTTCCTAGTCGTTTGTTTATTTTTATGTAAATAACGTCGTTGGTCAAATATGTTTTTATTTCCGTCCTGTTTTTGTTATGGAATGCAAGGTCTTTTTCCTGTTTTTCGGTTAATTTTTTAATATTACAGAGTCTGTCTTTTTCCATAAATAAGAGATGGGTGTAAACCTTCCTGCCGAAAAATGCTTCGATGGGTTTTTTATTAGTAGTTGAGTGGATTGAATAGTTGTATTTACATATTGCCCCGTTTAATAATTCTTCAAAAGTGTGAGTATTTTCCGCTTTTGTAGAGCGCAGTAGTTCGGTAAGGGTGGAGTGAAACCGTTCTACCTGGCCGTTAACCGAACTAGAGTATGGAGATGTCTTAAATATTCCTATAGAGGCTGAATTTAGAGATTTCTCATTATCAATTACTATTTTTTCAGGGATACCAAAGGATGTAAGAAGTTCCTGTAGAGGTTGCCTTATATCCTCAGAAGCTCTAAATTTTATTAATTTGACCTGAGCGTACTTCGAAAACTTATCTATAGCAGTGAGACATACTTTGTTATTTGTGTGGTAAATGTCGATGTGGACAATGGATAAGCTAGGATAGGAGTTGCTTTTAGGATTGGATTTGGTGGATGCCTTTCATATTTATTTTCCTGACAGATTTTACATTGTTTAGTAATTTTTTTTATTTTTGCATTCACCTGAGGAAAGTAGCATTTCTCCAAGAGTTGGGCCTTGTTTTCAGCTGCATTCCTATGAGCTCTATTGTGTTCTATTATGATCGCGGACTCTTGTTCTGCTGGTTCTGTCAAGTCGTTTACTATTTTCCGAGTGTTACGTGTTTTGTATTGATTGATTGAAATTTAATGAATATGTCTAGGGACACGGGGGTTACGTAATAAGGGGGTGAACTTACCGGTTCAGAAGGTTTTCTTGACTGTTGGTAAACTCAAAAACTTGATTTTTTAGATACACTTTAAAACTTTTTTTTATTTTAGTTGTTTTTAAATTTAAAAATATTTAATTGTTTTTAAATACTTGTTTATTCCAAATTTGAGAATGAAAAAATGTTTTATACATATATTGTATGAGAAATAGATTTGTATATATTCAATAAACACTTCGCGTTTTAATGTAGCGGGATTGTCAGGCATCAACGTGCAATTATCAACTGAACTTAAAAGCAAAAACGAAAAAAAACTACCAGCTACCTTTAACATGCAGTTGAAGAACTGCAGAGAACAAAAAAAAAACTTCTTTTTTTTCAGAGAGGAAAATGGGTACGCAAAGCAGCTGCTTTTCGTCCCGGCAGCTGCTTTTCGTCCCGGGTTCCCGTGTGTGAACAGAATATATATTCTGATGGCGATGGCTCGATGATATTAACAACACAGGTTAAGTTTGGTGAAATTCAATTATTTCTTTATTGTCAACTTGTGACGCAACCTTATGTTTTAATTCCTTAAATTTAGATACATTTTTTTTATTAGTTATTTAATTCATGTTAGCAGTTCTTAAATTTCCTAAACTTACTTTTTGGTTTCAAACCACCAACTTTTTCAAAAGAGAATTTAAAGCGCGTTGTGCGCAACTACTTGTGGTTCAGACGACGATAACTTTTAAAAGGAAAGATCCGGATGTAAAATATTACAAATTGAAAGATATAAATGACAAGTTTATAATTGACATATAAGAAAATAATATAAAACTAAGAAAGAAGAATATTAGTTACTTTTCAGAGCTGCATATTCTGTACTTTTACAGTGGCGGCTACACCCCCCCGCAGTATGACGAGAAGCTTTCGAAGTCATACTCCTAAATAGAGGCCACATCTAATACCGCAAGTCTAGTAGCCGGGCGTACAATTATTCCACTTGTAGTCAGAACCTTCGCTTTTCGTACCTGCCCATCGTTTGCCATAGTAGTTTGTACAATTTTACCTCTTGGCCACACATTTCTTGGACTCGACGGGTCAACCACAATAACTAAATCGCCAACTTGCAACGGCTTAGCCTTTTCATGCCACTTAGTTCTTAGGGTTAGAGATGGCAAGTACTCTTTTACCCATTTACGCCAAAATATTTCCGCATACTGTTGAGAAGCCAGCCAGTTATGCTTAAGTGCCACGCCGCTGTCGTCGTATGTCGCTAAAGGTTTCATGCTTCTGCATTTTCGTGTTCAATTGGAACGTATACCAATGGGCGGGAATTTATTATGTTTTCTACTTCAGCTAACATTCCGCGAAGTAACTCATCGCTTGGTGTACGAGTATGTGAAATACTGTAAAGAACAGTTTTAACCGATCTTACGAGCCTCTCCCAGGCCCCTCCCATGTGTGGAGACGAGGGTGGGATAAAATTCCATTTTGTAGTAGCCGTAGTAAAAACACGTACGAGTTCGTTTTTATCAACCTCTTCCACGGCTTCACGAATTTCTCTTTCAGCACTAACAAAATTAGTCCCGTTGTCGCTAAAGAACTCTCTCGGCGTTCCGCGACGACATATAAAATTTCTAATTGCTATTATACACGATGAAGTATTTAAAGTGTTGACTACCTCTATATGGACAGCCCTTACCGTAAGACATGTAAACAAAGCACCATACCTCTTTTCCGTACGACGGCCAACCGTCACCATAATTGGACCAAAATAGTCCACACCTGTATATGTAAATGGACGACAAAACGCTGCCAATCGAGCTTCTGGTAACTTCGCCATTTGAGGACATTTTGGAACAGCTTTTTTTATTTTACACATTTGGCACTGCTTCACCGTATTCTTAAAAACAGCTCTTAATCGAGGAATGTAAAATCGCTGCCTCAATTCGTTTATCACGGTTTCATGGTTGAGATGTTTGTAATTTGTATGAAAATTCATAATTAACAGTTGAGTAATACGACTACCTTTTGGTAAAATTATAGGAGATTTTGTCTCCTCAGGAACCATAGCTTTATCTATTCGACCTTCTACACGAAGGATTTGGTTTTCGTCCAATTTTGGAGTAACTTTATATAGCGAACTTGATTTCGATAATTTTTTGTTTAATCTTAAAAGATGTATTTCTTCAGAGTAAGTTTCATTTTGTGCAAGACGAAACAGTAAATTTTCTGCTCTGGCTAGTTCTGTAGACTCAAACTCACAGTTAGATTTTGCCTTATGTTGAACAGCATCACAAAAACGTATCACGTATGCAGTGGCCCTCAACAGTCTATTCCAGTTAGAAAAACGAGTTATGTCGATAGCTATTTCTTTTGTGTCATGAATTTGTACATAGTCGACTACGTCTGAATCACTGCATTCTAGTTCGGTTTCATAACTTGGCCATTCACTTACAGGTTTTAAAAGAAAATCAGGCCCCTTGAACCAACGACTTTCAACGGAAATGTCAGGTTTCTTAGCCCACTTTGTTGCTTCATCGGCAACATTGTGCTTTCCGGGAATCCAATGCCACTCTTGAAGCTTTGTTGTATCCAAAATTTCACTAATACGTAAGGAGACAAATTGATGATATTTTTTATCACTATTTCTTAACCAGCTGATGACTGTCTTTGAGTCAGACCAATAATATTTCTTATTTATAGAAATCGTGTGATTTTCTATAATTTTGTTGGCAAAACGACAGCCGATGAGTGCAGCCATTAATTCCAAACGAGGTATTGAGGTAATTTTCAAAGGGGCAACACGAGTTTTAGAACCCACTAAAGAGCAGAAGATATTGTTATTACGAGCTATACGAAAATAAGCTACTGCTGCATACCCGCTTTCACTCGCATCTACAAATGTATGAAGCTCTATGTGTGCATCGGTATAATCGACGAATGATTTTAAATAGCAACGCTGAATGCTAACTTTTTCTAAATCGGGAAGATACTTTAACCATTTGTCCCACTTAACAAGTTGCTCTTCTTTAATTGGCTCGTCCCAGTCGACGCCACTTCTCCAAATTTCTTGTAAAATAATTTTAAGGTACATAACAAAATTACCAACTAGTCCCAAAGGATCGTAAACTGTCATTAAAATTCGTAAAATTTGTCGCTTTGTAGGAGTTTTATTAAGTCGAATAATATCGTTGCTTAGTATATAGGGTGAAATTTTAAATACGATTGCATCCTCTGTAGGACTCCAAAAAACACCTAAAACTTTTTCAGTCTCCTTATCTGACCCCATATTTAACTGCTTTTCATTCGCCTGACGTGGTTTTTCTATTTGGTGAACAACTTCCATTTTATTCGAAACCCAATTTCTGAGGTTGAAGCCAGCTTGCATTTGAATATACTTAACTTCCTTTGCTATACTTACGGCTTGCTCTACTGTATCGGCTGAATACAGAAAATCATCCACGTAATGATTATTTTTTACCGCAGACGATGCTTGTGGAAATTCATTCTCATATTTGGAAGCGTTTGTATTCTTTATATATTGGGAGATGCTCGGAGCACATGAGGCTCCAAATATCATAACGTTCATGAGGTAAACATCTGGTTCTTTGCTATCATCGCAATTACGCCACAAAAAAGCGCTGAACATGTCGGTCTTCTTCACGCATGAAAACCTGATGAAACATTTGCTCAATGTCACCACATATGGCTACAGACCTTTCTCTAAACTGGAAAAGTATTGCTTGTAGTGAAGCTAACAGGTCTGGTCCTTTGTAAAGCATGGAGTTCAAAGAAATTCCATTAAACTTTGCGGCAGCGTCCCATACAATTCTACATTTACCCGGTTTATTTTTGTTATATACTGGAAACGTGGGAAGATACCAGATCCTTTCAGCTGGTGTATTTATATCAATTTTGGTAATATAACCCTTGTTGAGATATTCTTCAATTGTTTTAGTATAAATCGCATGAAGGTCACTATTTTTTCTTACTTGCCTTTCAAGACACAATAATCTATTTTTTGCCATTTGATAATTATTGGGCAAAAATATTTTATCATTTTGCCACAACAGACAGGTTTCATAATGACCGTCATCACGTTGTTTGGTAAAATTATTTAAAAGTTGCAAGGATCTTTCATCCTCTTTTGTTGCCTTCAAATTTTGATAATTGATACCTAAGCTTTCAATACTAAAAAAAACTTTTTACCAACTGATTTATTTGGTTATCTGTCTCCAAACACTGACAAATATGTAGATTATATTTTATAGGTTGACTGCTGCCACAGGGTCCAAAAATTGTCCAGCCCAGTGCAGTTTTAATAGCAACTGGTTCGTTTTTTCCACCTTCTTTAATTTTGTTTGCTAGTGTAACATTTATATTGTTAAGTCCAATAAGAATTTTTGGTACAGCAGCAAAATAACTTTCAACTGGCAACCCTTTTAAATGATTAAATTTTCTATTAATATTTTCATAATCAAGTGTTTGCTTAGGCAGTAAAAGTCCCTTTACTGTACGAACATCGACACCAAACCTTTTGCTGTTAGTGCCAGACACCTGCACTGTTAAACGTTGAGAGTTTTCTTCAATTCTTTCTACATTTCCAGTCCATTTCAAACATAATTGTTCAGCTTCCCCCTCTAAATCCAATTGTCTTACAATTTCTTCCTCTATTAGACTTATTGAAGAGCCGTCATCTAAAAACGCATACGTAGAAATGACTTTGTTGTTGTTTCCATAAATTCTTATTGGAATTACTTTAAAGAGAATTTTTTGTTTTTGAGTATCATGTGTATTTACATTTTGCGCACTACTGCTGTCCTTTTCTTTCTCACTGCTTCCTTTTGCTGCATTACTATTTTCGTATTTATGAAGAAGATTATGATGTTTAAATTGACAGCCTTCTACATTACAGTTTTTGTCTTTGTTGTAACAGACACCTGAGTGTTTTCGTAAGCAGTGCTTGCACAGCTCTAATCTGTTAACATAGTTCCATCTGTCTTTGCGATCAGCTGCTAAGAACTTTTTACAGCTGGAAACATTTTTACAGTCACTGCTGCAAACGAAACATTTCTTTTTATTAGTTTCTGTGTGTGTATTGCAAAAATTTTTTTGTTTACGATTATTAACAGAGTCAACCGTCATATTATTTTCGACGTTAACAGTGCTAGCTGACAGTCCAATATCAAATATCCAGTTGGAAAATTCGGACAAATTTGCCTTTTTATTATTTTGCTGAAGATTTAATTTTGTTGAACCCCAAATTATTTGATAATACGGTGGTAATTTTGAGACGAGTTCCTGAAGCAATGATGAATTATTCAATTCATCAATGAGGCCACAGGCTTCAATAGTTGATTGGAGACCTTTCACTTGGATAGCAAAATTGGTAATTGTTTCCATTTTGTTGGGGTTAATTTGTGGTAATGTTCTTATTTTGTTTTTTAGCGAAAACAAAATCTTGTCTGGCTGACCGTACAACAATTTCAAAGTGGAAATAGCGTGCGGTACACAAGATGGATGAACCAGAATTCTTTTAACAGCCTCTAATGCTTCACCACGGAGGGATCTTTGGAGTCTTATTAAATTTTCTGCATCCGTCAGCCCGCAAACTTCTGTAGACCAATCATAAGTCGAGCTAAACAAAGGCCATTCCTCGGGACAGCCAGAGAATGTGGGTAAATCCTTGGGTACGGTTTGACGAGCATGTAGTTGGTCAGATCTTAGTCTGTTCCCTATAGTTATTGGCTGCAACGGTGGTGGCTGAAATGTTCCTGGCTGCTCGGTGTCAATAAATGATTGTGACTGCTGCGCATTATTAATAATTTGTGAATAACCTAGGCGTGATTGATTTAAATTTTGCTTTACTGTTGAGTTTAGTGAAAAATTTGGATAAATAATTTTGAAAGGCTGTGAATTTGAGGTGTTGTTTTGATTGTATAAGTGTGTTACAGGTGGATTGTATGTGGCGGTGGTCGTGATTGGGGCGCTATTTAATGTAACTGGCACATGTACAGATGCATTAAGTGAGGTTAGGTTCGGCGGTGGGCCTATGGCAGTTTGCTCTTGGGACATTTTTTTCGAGTTCGATGGAAATTGATCATCGGAATCTTCTTCTTCAATTTCATAAAGGATTTGATATTTTTTATGTAGGTATTCTTGGTCACGTCTCATGGACAGCTCACGCTCTTCTTCTAACCTTTTTAGCTCCAAGGCCTTCTTTCTACTGGCAGAGTCTTTTGACGCCCGCGACGAATGTGTGCTAGAAGAAGAGTGATTTGAATTTGTGCTACACAACTGGCACAGCCATGATTCTTGTGGGATTAATACCTTTGCGCAAGTTGTGTGGTACGGTTTTTGACATGAGCTGCAGCTTACCACGGTATCGACAACTTGTTCGTGGCAAAGCTGACATGTTTGTACGACGTTTTGTGGCAGTACGCCTGTATTTTGTGGTTGACCTTGCTGTAATGAATCCATATGGGTACTTACGTGTGTGTGAGGTTATGATGAATTTGGCAACTGCATCCACTTTTCGATTAAGACGGCAAAGTCCAGCATAAGTTAAATCCACTTAGGCAAGGTAGAAAGTAACCTCAAAAAGAATTAAAAAAATTTGTTCACAATAGTAGTTCGCGATGGCTCGATGATATTAACAACACAGGTTAAGTTTGGTGAAATTCAATTATTTCTTTATTGTCAACTTGTGACGCAACCTTATGTTTTAATTCCTTAAATTTAGATACATTTTTTTTATTAGTTATTTAATTCATGTTAGCAGTTCTTAAATTTCCTAAACTTACTTTTTGGTTTCAAACCACCAACTTTTTCAAAAGAGAATTTAAAGCGCGTTGTGCGCAACTACTTGTGGTTCAGACGACGATTACTTTTAAAAGGAAAGATCCGGATGTAAAATATTACAAATTGAAAGATATAAATGACAAGTTTATAATTGACATATAAGAAAATAATATAAAACTAAGAAAGAAGAATATTAGTTACTTTTCAGAGCTGCATATTCTGTACTTTTACAGTGGCGGCTACACTTGCCAAGGATATGATCTTCTGTGATTATCGCGTTTGTAACTGAAGGATTCAGGTAACGTTTTAATAGATTAATTAGCAAATCATCCGTGTTGTCTGGTTCAGCAATGACGTGCCTATGGTAGGTTCGGAAAATTATTTTGAACTTATATGATGAAGTTTCTGCAGTGGTTATAAAAAGTCGGTTTTTAAGGCATTTATCGGGGCGTCAGTATATGCACTCATAGAAAAACCATTATAGCTATGATGTATTTTAACATGAATACGATGACAAAAAACATCGTTTTTGACCCCATGACACTTTTCATCACGGTGATGTCAAATTTTACATAAGGTGCTCTAATTGTTGTTAGGGATAAATACAACAATTGTTACATCAATGCCATGCCATTCTGGCACCGAAGCCATGATTACTCATACGTCAATATGGTGAAACTTTAGCTTCAGAGACATGACTAATTGAAATAAATGCAATGGCAAAGTATTATCAATACACTGACAAACTAACATCAGCTAAACGACAACTTCGAATGAATTTGATGTTAAAAACTCATCTATCCGATGATATACTAACATTACAGAAATTACTTCCACCAAAAAATTATTTGAATTGAAAAAGTAAAACTACTGAAATTATTTTAAAGAAAAATTTTATTAATAAAAGAAAATAATTAAAAAAAAAAAACTATAAAATAATAATATAAAGTTTTCGTTTTAAGCATTTGACTTCAAATAAATTTGCTTTGATAGGAAATATAAATTAATTTTAAAATTTTTGGAATTGGGCTTTAAAAGTCTAATATAATAAATTTGAATTTGACTTTAAAAAGCAAATAATAAATACATAATACATAAATACATATTTTTCGAAAAACTATTTTATACAGCTTCAGATCGTTATTATATAAAAATTTTTTTTAGCAATACTATTCAACATTTCGATAACAATTTGTTAAATAAACAAATTGTTATCGAAATATTGAATAATATTGTTAATAAAATGTTTATATAAAAACGATCTGAAGCTGTATAAAATAGTTTTTCTAAAAATTAAAAATATCAAATAAATATACATACATACATATATATGTACATATTTTTCATTTTAAACATTTGACTTCAATTAAATTTGCTTTGATAGGAAATAATAATTAATTTTTAAATTTTTGGAATTTGGGTCTAAAGCTCTAAAATAATAAATTTGAATTTAAAAAGCAAATAATAAATAAAAATGTTTTGCAAGGAAATCACTATACAAAACTGAAATTACTGAAGAAATTTTCAATATTTTGATAGTTCATTTATCAGTACATATACTTTTGACACATTTTCAGTTGATTTATTTAATTTGTAGAAGAACTGTTCAATAAAAATCCACATTGGTCTGCACGCAAGTGGATACTCAACGTTAAATAAATGAAATGACTTAAAGCAAATGTCTAATGCTCTTGTAAAAGATGAAAACGGTAAATATTGCCCATCTAAATATAAAAAAAAATTAGTGACTTTAAGTATCTTTATGTCGCCAAGACCTAAAATAAATGGCTGTATAGGCTGCTTCTTTTTTAATAACTCCACTATGTGGTTTTCTAACGACTGCATTGTTTCACTTATAAACAGAAAGGAATCCTGCGAATCTCGTACTGTGGAGGTTTTATACTGCTTTTTGCCTTGAGCGTCCTTTTTTACTTCTTTGCGGGTCTGAAAAAGTATGTAGTGAAGGCACCATAAAAGCTTTAAATGAGTATTTTCAGGATCTAAAAAGACAATATTATTATTTACTACATTCTCTTTTTATATTTTGTATATTATATAAGTTAAAGGATTTTAACACGGTTTAACTAAAAAAATTTACTAAGGCGCAACCAACCGCGCCTGATGGGAATAAAACTCACTTTTTTCTATATTTAAATATTAAATTCAACAATCTATTTTTTATTATAAATTTTAATATCAGATTCGACAATGTATACTTTCTGATAAAATAAAATTTCACAATTGAACCTTAAATTAATTACTCAATTAAAAATAACTAAACCGGACTTATCAAGCGCGCAACCAAGACTGACATTTTTCCAGCCAACTTGTTGTCTCGTCCAAATGAACGATCACGTTGCACCAACATGCGCGAGTATGCAGACGCTGATCATGCAAAATTGTTTTCCCACAGTTTTAGCAAAAATGAAATTTTTGTAATCGGATCGGATGCGCGTGTTGAAGTAAAAATATGAATTGCGAAATTATTCTTTGCGCGTGTTGAAGTAAAAATATAAATTGTGAAATTATTCTTTGGCGACAGTGTTACCATCGTTGTTAACTCCTCCCTCCTTAAATGTCTGCGTCCCGCAGATCTGGGAGTTTATGGTTGGTAGTTCGACTCGTAGCTTTGGGATATTTAATTTTTTTGTCTGTTGATACCAAAGCCACCCAATGCAAAAGGTCATGGAAACAATGATCATGACGTTAATTCCAATGGTTCCGTTGAATTTTACTCCTAATTGGTTCAGTCGGATTATATTATTGAGGCTTACTTCGTGGACATATTTGATGTCTAGCAGCAGGTCATCATGTGTAATGTTCGCTAGTACTGGCGGTAGGGCTTGAACCTTCGTGATTGAGCTGCTGGAGTAAGTCTGGTTCTTTATCACCACCGACTCATTGGAGAGTTGCAGAAGATAGGTGCCATTGAGAAACTCGGTTTTTCCATTCGCTTCAATCAAACCCTTGTAGTTCGTCACGTAGATAACATCGTCACTTAATAACTCGACGATTTCTTCTTGGGTACGTCTGTATTTACATCTTGCCGATCCGCCTTTAAGGATGGTGTTAAGGCAATCGTCTTCTTCTAATTTAACTATGGATGATCGTTTGCGGACTGTCGAATTACTTATTAATAGACAGTTACCTCTGATGCCATAGGTCTCAGCTTCACTAACAAGCACTCTCTCAAATGACAGATCTATTTGTTTTCCTTCATTAATAGAAGCTCTAGTGAGAAGCAAGTTATAAAAGTTTCTTTCAAGTTTAGGTATTGAGAGGATGTACAATAATAATGAGCCATTTGTATAAATTGATGGGGTACCATACTCCACGGCTTCTATTGCATTTCCATAAGGCAACGTTTCTAGCTCGTCAATTATTCTGTTTATCTCTGATTGGTCTAGCAGATTTGTGTTGACGATGCCACTCTTGGCCAGCTGACAAGCTCGGATGATTTCATTTATTTCTTCCCTCAAGATAATGACCTCATTGATGGTGCTTTGCTCTATTAAGGTATAGTCCTTGCCGCTCGTTAAATTGTTTATTCTGGTGATGATTTCATTGACCTTTCTTGCAACTTGGTTCGTCGTCTGCTGAAGTTCTTTGTTAATTTTGTATTGTTCGTTGTTATTCGCGATGATGTCGTCTTGACTCTTAAGTATATTATTCCAATCTGTTGAATCAGGATTTCCAGCGACCCATTTCCAAGCCGATCCGATCCAATCAATTGATCTAGGCGGTCTTCTTTTTACATTTGTCAATTCATTCAGACGTTCTTGCATCTGCAACATGTGGTGCAAAATGAGTTCCTTGTTTCTGTGTGGCGGAATGTGCTTTTGAATAAGGGACGATATGTTTGCGGCCATTTCCTTGTATCGTTCCAAGTTGATGACATGTATTAGTTTAAAGTTACCATCGACTATCCATCCATTGCCAATTTTTAATGAAACCAGGGATGTTTTGTACTGGTAGATTTGCAAACTACTCACCAAAGCAATCAGGTTGAATGCGATGAAGGGAATTAACTTGAGATGCATGGTTATAGAAATTTAATTTCTGAAAATAGTATAGGTTAATCAATAAAAAATGAGGCGTGTCATGGTAATGAAATGTAAAGATGCCAAATAGTTAAATTTAAGGTTTTTTGTTCTATGCTTATTTTTATTTAGGAGTTTAAAAATTCTTTCTCTTTATTCTATTTCTATATTTTATTTTTATTATGCATTTATTTGTTATATTTCTTCATCAGTCAGTTTTTGGATAGTTCCTTGGTTCGCTCGGAACACTAAATGATGATCTTATACCATGCCGCCATTACATCTGTAAGCCTTGATGAAACTCGTCAATCCATGGTATCAGTGCATCATCCGGAAACTAACCAGCCCTGAGCTGATGTTCTCTTATTTCATTATATGTATATGATTCGCTTTAATATGCTCATAAAAAAATTCTGTATATATTGTTTTTGTTCTGTTTCTTTTATTTATTGCAAGTATGTTTTTTAGGAAGAATAGTTTTAAATGAGTGTGACGAAAAAGGATCTGTAATTGTTTATAAAACAACGTTTTTCTTTGGACTTTGTCCATTCAAATTTTTTATATGTTCCTTGTGAATCTTCCTTCCACTCCTTGTCAGCACAGTTACCCTATTATCTTTCTCAACTATTTCTTTTCTATATAGGGCTTTATTTTTCCCTTTAATTGTTTTAATGGCTACATAGATTCTATCTCCCTTTCTATATTTTTTAGGGCTTTGTCTTTTTTTTATTCATTTTCGAATTGCGAGCTGCCATGTTTCGTTTAAGCAAATGTCTGAGATCCATATTAACTTTCTTTTGTTCTGATAATAGATTTTCATAGTTAGCTTCGCCATTTCTATTGAAAAATAAATCACGGGGTCTTTTCTTCGTTGTTGAATGGATGGTATTATTGTACCTATCGACACAGATTTCAATTAGTTCTTTTACTGATAAATTCGGGTACTCAACTCTTAAACATCTATAAATTTCAATTATTGTAGAATGCAGTCTCTCGACCTGTCCATTTACCTCACTTCTCTGTACCGGTGTTAGATAGAGTTTAATGCCTAGTGATTTAAGGAAGGTTTCTATTAAAGGGCTAATGAAGCTACGTTCGTTATCAGTGACGAGAATTTTTGGTACTGTAAAATAATGCAAAACTTTAATTAATTTTCTCCTGACTTGTACTAACGATCTTTAACGCCAAAGAATTTAGCGAATTTTGTAAACTTATCTATACAAGTAATAAGCTTTTGTCCTTGAATTTCCATAATGTCCATGTGAAGAATTTCGCATGGATATTTAGGATCAGGTGTTGCTTGTCGATGTATTTGTGGTGGTTTCCTGTCGTACTTACATTTATTACAAACGTCGCAGTTGGCAACGTATTTCCTTATACTAGCGCGCAAGTGCGGGAAGTAGAATTGTTCCAAGATTTGCTCACCATTTTCTCTGGGATTACGATGTGCTCTTTTATGCTCAGTTTCGATTATTTCGAACTGACGTTCTTTTGAAGTAATGTCCGTAACTAACCTCTGCGCAATTCTTACTTTATATCTTGAAAAATGATCAATATAAGTTTCTTGTATAGCACCAAGAAGACTTTCTGGTGCTTTTATTCCGTTAAGGATATTTGGGCGAAGGTTTTCTTTGAGAATAGTTACAAGTTCTTCTTTAGACCAATTTTTTAAGGATATAAAATGTCTTGTATATCCACGGTGTGGTTCCTCAATTGCTGTCATGTCCATTCCGATTCCTAATATAATCTGATTTTTAAAAACGTTTATAGGTACCTCCACATGGGGTATCAAGTCAGAAGCATCTTGTTCTGCGCTGTGAACTGTTGCCGCTGATGAAGGGTCGTCGTCTTCTCGGCCCTCCGAGGCAGTTAAAGTTTCATCCGAACTCATAGCCATTCCTTCACTTGCCGTATCGGTAGAAGAATTATATAAATGATTCGAGATGGTTTTTAGCCTCGAAAGGGCATCAGCCACGTGGTTTGATTTACCAGGCTTATAAATCAACTCATGGTTATACTCTTCAATGCGTGCTTTCCATCTTTTTAGCTTGGCATTAAAATTTCGATTTCCTAATGCAAACGTCAAAGGTTGATGATCGGTGTAGATTTTGATTTTTTTTGCACCATATAAATAGTTTCTGAGACTATCAAGAGCCCATACAATGGCTAGCATCTCCTTCTCATTCGTGGCGTAGTTTTCTTCAGTTTTGTTGAGCGATCGAGAAATGTATGCTATGGGCTTATCCTTGCCTATTTCACCCTGTGATAAAACGGCACCTAACGCAATATTAGAGGCATCTGTTGTTAAGTTAAACGGCTTCTCAAAGTCCGGAAAAGATAGAAGTTCCGCTGTGGTTAACATAGATTTAAGTCTATTAAAAGACTTTAAAGATTCATCAATTAAGGAAATCGGTACTTTTTTAGATTGACTGGCTTTTATTTGGGCATTTTCTCCTCTTGTAAGGTTTGTAAGGGGTTTCGCCACTTTAGCATAATCACGAATAAATCTCCTATAGTAAGAGGTCATTCCCAGAAAACTTTTCAATTCTTTCAAGTTCGTAGGCGGTAACAGATTTTCAATGGACCTTACTTTGGCAGGATCCGGTTTGATGCCCTCAGAACCGACGATATATCCAAGAAATTCCACCTCCGTCTTCATAAAATGGGTTTTTTCGAGATTTACCTTAAGATTAGCTTCGCGAAGCCTTGCAAAAATTGTGCCTATATTCCTTAAATGATTTTCCATATTCTCACCAATTACTATTATGTCATCAATGTAGACAAAGCAAATTTTCCCTATGTACTCGCGAAGGATATCGTCTATCATTCTCTGAAATATTGCCGGCGCTTTCTTCAGGCCAAAAGGCAATCTTAGGAATTCAAATTTACCGTTTGCTGTAGAAAAAGCAGTTTTTGGGATATCCTTTTGTTTCATGGCTATTTGATGAAAGCCTGATGTAAGATCTATCGTTGTGAAATATTTTGCTTTACCTAAACTAGCTAAAGTTGATGTAATGTCCGGAATTGGGTAGGTATCTGGAATTGTAACAGCATTAAGACGTTTGAAGTCCACTACCATTCGATATTGTTTTTCGCCATTTGGTTTTGGTTTTTTTGGCACTACCCAAATCGGTGAATTGTATGGACTCCTGGAAGGTCTTATAACACCTTCTGAAAGTAATTCGTTTATCTGCCTCTCAACTTCTTCCCTCATGCAGACTGGGTACGGATAGCTTTTTGTATATATTGGTTCTTCCGTACTTGTCCTGATTTCTGCCTGGATATTTTTTGATGCAAGTTCACTACCATCGAGTGGACCAAAAAGTGGTTTGTATTTATTAATGAGGCTCTCTACCCTTGACCTAACTTGTGGTACATATTCCTCACCCAAAATATAATTTGACTCAGTTGTTACCTTTTCTTTCAAAGGAATTCTAAAACTATTTTTTAGAACTAAAACATTTTCCTTCCTATCAACTAAAGCACCTAATCCCTTAAGTGTATCATCCCCAATAATTCCATCGAATGTTTTTAATGCTGGCAAGACGTAAAATTGAATAGGTTCGTCTATTCACAAAAATTTGAAAAATGGTCCAACTACTTTTCTGTCTATATTGACATCTCCTCCCACTGATCGCATATTTATTGGTTTGTCTAAAACTATGCTACCGTATGATAAGCGTGGGCTGCAAAAGTTCTTATTAGAGCCCGTATCGATCAAAAAACATAAAGTATCACCGGTAGCAGAAGGGTACTCTATATAGGGTAAGCTTGATGGCCTTCCCCCATAAAATTTACTTCACCTACAGTTTCTTCCTGACTATAATCTTCCCCCAACCCATTCTCCGCTGGGTGATCTCCTTCAGGAAAAGTTTCTAAGTGGTAAAGTTTGGATTGTTTATTAACCGTGTTTATGTCGGAGGCACCTCTTTTTTCCGCTGATCTAGGGTAGTTGAGGTAATTTACTCGACGAGATTGTATTGTCCTATCGACTTCCATCGGTTCATGTTTTATGGCCGGATACCGTGGCGGTAAGGCTGGCTTGCTATAATTTGTATATTCATTTGCCCGAAAGTTAGGATAATTGTTCTGTTGCCAGTTCCTAGGCCGAGCTTTTTGATTTTGCCACCCCAATCGCGTAGGAAATGACTTCGGTGGTCTAGAAGGCCCAGGACGATAAGTTGTTTCTGGAGAGATTGAATCATGAGGCTTTGTTTTTGCATAAACTATGTTGTTTCGCATCGTTAGGTTCTGCAATTCCAAGCAAGCAGAATATGCTTCCGGAAGCGTTCCCGGCCTTTGAATAATAATCATACGGGAAAGATCAGGTTTTAATCCACGGACGAAAATATCCAATGCTCTATTCCTGTATGTTCCCACTAGGGCTTTAATAGTTTCTTCGCTGTAGGATTCTGTCTTCAATTTGCTGATGATAAGCGAAAGTTGGTGATTAACAGTAGAATAAAACTCGTCTATGTTCGAAGATCCTTGGGAAAGCTGATTGAGTTGATGCTCCAGAGTTTGGATGTCTCGTTTATCAGCGTAGTGAAGGGAAAGAATTCTTTTTATTTCTACCCAATCGCTGTCGAATACATTGTAAGACACCAAAGCTGTGTCAGCGGCACCAATAATTTTTTGGCGGACGCTTTGTATAATTGCGCGATAAATTGGCTTGTCCCTCACAATTTCAAAATCCTTAAGTATGGTCTCCACGGAATGAACCCATGGACATACTGGGTCGGATTTCCTTCAAAGGTTCGTAACTCCTTAACACTATCAGGAAGGCGGCTTATATCCTTCAGTTCAATTTCGGTTCGTGGCCGTTGAAGTGATCCCTCATCGGCGACCACTGGAGCTACTGCTGCAACCTGTCTACTTTCAAGACGTTCTAACCTACTTAAAACATTGCCTAATGCGTTATCACTGAGACTCGCTTCTATAGCACCTATTCTGTTTTCTACCGCCCTAAGCTGTTCCATAAACCGATTTATGGCACCAGTCATAGTAGTTACTGTTGTTTTCAATTCTTCCATTTTAAACTGACAAGGGGGAAAGAATTTTCACTTACCTGGAATCTCTGGAACACTTTGAGGAGGATCCTTGATCGTTGCACACTTTCACTATTTTCCTTAAAAAAATATTTTCTTTCTTTAATTTTTATTTAAAAATTTTTTATTTTTGCATCAACTTTTATAAAGATATTTTCTTTCTTTAATTTCTTTTTTAAATTCTTTAATTTTTGTATCAATTTTTATAAAGATATTTTCTTTCTTTAATTTTTTATTTAAATTTTTTAATTTTTGCATCAATTTTTATAAAGATATTTTCTTTCTTTAATTTTTATTTAAACTTTTTAATTTTTGCATCAATTTTTATAAAGATATTTTCTTTCTTTAATTTTTTATTTAAACTTTTTAATTTTTGCATCAATTTTTATAAGGATATTTTCTTTCTTTAATTTAATTTTTTATTTCCAATTCTTATTTTTCGAATTTACTTCAATAAAACATTTTCTCTCTTCAATTTGATTTTTTATTTAAATTTCCAAATTTTTTATCAATTTCTTCAATGTTATATATTTTTTCAATTAAAAAAAAAATTTCTCTTAAGGCACTGGGAATTTTTTATAAAATTTTGCATTCAATGAATATGTTATTTTTGTTTTTAATGTTCACGAGTCTTGGCTGCACGACGCGCCGCGACCGGTTAAAATCCCTTTTTCCTCACGGAAGCTCCGTATGATTCCGGTTTGGAGAACCACTTTTATAATCGTGGATACCTACTACGGTACGGTTAACTTCACTTTCGCCTCGGTAACCTTCTGCGATGCTTTTAATTTGTTAATCGCCAGGAATACCGGATTAGCGAAGGAGGAGAAGCAGTTTTTTTTATAAATTATTTTTAATTCTTATTATATATGTTTTTGGAGGGTCCCGTAGGAATCGCAAAAACTTTTTATTTTTTTTTATCTAAGGACTCCGCTATTTTTAACACGGTTTAACTAAAAAAATTTACTAAGGCGCAACCAACCGCGCCTGATGGGAATAAAACTCACTTTTTTCTATATTTAAATATTAAATTCAACAATCTATTTTTTATTATAAATTTTAATATCAGATTCGACAATGTATACTTTCTGATAAAATAAAATTTCACAATTGAACCTTAAATTAATTACTCAATTAAAAATAACTAAACCGGACTTATCAAGCGCGCAACCAAGACTGACATTTTTCCAGCCAACTTGTTGTCTCGTCCAAATGAACGATCACGTTGCACCAACATGCGCGAGTATGCAGACGCTGATCATGCAAAATTGTTTTCCCACAGTTTTAGCAAAAATGAAATTTTTGTAATCGGATCGGATGCGCGTGTTGAAGTAAAAATATGAATTGCGAAATTATTCTTTGCGCGTGTTGAAGTAAAAATATAAATTGTGAAATTATTCTTTGGCGACAGTGTTACCATCGTTGTTAACTTATATTACCATTATCATAATCTTCCATTTTAATTGAATTTAGAAATAGCTTAAAGTGTGGATCCCGATTTTTAGGTCTACTTTTCAATTGGTTGTATATTTTAAAAAAATGTTCTTTCCAAGCCACTGTGGTATCGCTTATTTCAAACATTTTATGGAAATCGCTGTCAATCTGAAAGGTAATTCGAAATTATTATGTGAACATATGAAAATATTTTTTGTGCACTTACAAAAGTCTAACTCCTTTCGTTTTTTTATATTGTGGCCAAAGTTTAAATATTTTTTCCAACGTTTGGCACTCGTTAAGGATTTGAAAAAATCTTAAGTTTGAACATGCAGCCCAAGTTGCGTTGAATTCTTCCGCTGACAAATTGTCGTAATAAAGACTTTGCAGCAGAATTTTATCATCGGCTTGTGGTACTGAAATGAGAAAATATATAGCGAGATAAAATAACGTAAGCCTATAATACATACATACATACATATACGTATGTACGTACAATAAATTCATTACATACTCACTATAAACTACACTTTTTGGAGGATCCTCAATAGCATTATTTAAAGATTTCAAAAATCTTTTATTATTTATGTACATACATATGTATTTAATATAAATTTTTCCTCGTCTTCCAGTGCGATAGAAGTAAAGTTTTTCGGTAGGAAAGATTTTTAAAATTTGATTTTCAATATTGTAGCTTGTTTGCGTTCCCATATGAATATCTCTCGATTGAAAATACTCAATTATAATATTTATCAGCACTTTACGTGTTTCAGGAGAAATTTCATTCGTTGTTTCATACGTTTCCAGGATTTTACATCCAAGTTTGTGCTGTTGTAAAATTTCCATGACGCAAATTGTTGTATTTGAAACTCGGATGGGATTTGACAAATCCCATCCGAGTAAATGACGATTGTGATATTTTGGCAGAAGATGAGGTCTCAGGAAAAATTGTTGGAAGTGGTGTGTTTGACTCTATTCGCCATTTTTCGAAGTTGTGTTTAAAAATAACTTTGTCTCCAAAAGTCATTTTGCTTGTCAGTTCCTTTAAATCGGACCAATCCATAAGTTGCAAAACTTGTGTAGTTACTTTTTCACCTAAAAAAGCAAACAATATTTTTTTGTAGAAATTTGTGTTCCGTAATGGAATATAACTTACCTTCAAATAAATTTGCTATATGTATGTTCTAAGTTCCACTGTTGTAGCAGACTTTGCATAGAGTCGTGAAGATTATTGGCTAAAATGGTAATTGTATATTTTGAAATTTAATATATGTATATCTTTAGGACGTATCAAAAATTTTGCTGCCGAAGTTGTTATAATTGTTGTTGGAGGTCCAACTATTTGATCCGTTCCAAAAATATCAAAGTCTCCTATATCATGTATGTATATTGATTTCGTAAGCAGTGTAATGGCTTAAATATTTGACATTGTTAATTTTTTGAACAAACAACTTAATTGTGCTTCCTAATACAATAATACATACGATTTTGTATATATTGAAATACAACTTTGTTGTATATTACTCTATCATATAAGTATATTGATTCAGAAGATTCATTTAATTTAAAGGCAATGAGCTCTAGAAACGTATTTTTTGATCTGTCTGTTTCTCGACTTATTAAATTATTAGACATTTCTCAGTTGGATGGAGAAAGCAAGTAGTTTGAAAAATAAAACTTATACTTTTTTGCCAATGGTACACTAGTGTTCTCTCTGTTTTTGTTTGTGTATGAATAACTTAACTGTGTTACCAATTTCCAACTCACCGTACTGAAACTGATTTTTTCGTTTGTTTAAAACACTAAGGGAGAAATATTTTTTTTCAATGAAGTACAAAATAGACTTACACATATCATAGTGGCAAATGCCTTCTAAAATGTCATGCATGACATCAACACTTTTGTTATCAATTACGGGGAATGAAGGTATCTCATTGAAAATAAATTCTTCGACTATTCCGCAATACACAAACAATATTAATATAATTTTACGTAAGACTATTTTGTTTATTTAGTTTTTTCGGTAATACACACTTGCTTAGAAAGAATCTTTTCTTATTTGACAATTGCTTTAACAACAATGTTTGCCAACAATCTTATCGGTGTCAATTGTTCTTGATATTGCCAACAATGAATGGTTAATGTATCTGTATAAATTTTTAGTTATTCACATGCATGTATTTGCACCAAATAACTGTAAAGACAAAAGTTGTGGTCCCGTTTTTTTTTTTTTTTTAACCAAAAATGGACAACAAAATCTTAAGCGGGATCGTACCTTTAACAACAAAAAATAACTGTTTTTTCTGAGGCCAATAAATAATCGAACAGCGAATGCATTTTATTTGTTTGGGTTGACTGCGACGTCACTTGATTTGTTCTTACCGCATTTTTTCAAACATTTTCCCCCTGAGACTATTTTGCAAAGATTAATAACTTTTTTCAACTATGTGAAATAAAAAAAGTGGCTAAAGAATCAGACTTGAAATTGAAGTCTACAGTCTCAAATTTGTAGAGATTTTTAATTCGTTCGCCAGTTATGTTGCGTACCATAATAACAAAGTATTTTAAGTTTTCAAGCCCTTCAGATTTGTTAGACAAAAAATAAACATACCTGATACACGTGCTTTCATCCTTAAGCAACATAAAATAACGAAATCATGAATATCAGTTTCATTCATTGGGCCACATAAATCCATATGTATACATACATATATTCACACTTTGCTGCTTCGCGTTTAATTGTTGATCGATGCAGTTTTCCTTGCTTGCAGTCTTCACAGAAGACATCCCGATTATCATTAACATTAATTCCGTCTGCTACATCATTTTTACATATGTATATTTTTTTTGAAGTTGTATTTATGTGTCCGAGCCTACAATGCCATTAATGAAGAGTATCCAACTTTGCTGAGTTTACCGCATGACTGATTTGTGTCTTGAAGATCATTCGAAATTGATTTTTAAAGTCTTTTACACCGGTAGCCAAAATATTTTTATTGCCATCTATCAAAACACAAGTTTTAGTTTTTATTATCGTTGAAAACCCACATGATGTTGCTGCTCCAACAGAAAAAAGATTTTGACTTAATAGAGGAACGTATGGAACGTTTTTGAGAACTCTTGGTACTCATTCGTTATTTACTAATGCATGAAAATATATAGAACCAAAACCCTGTATTTTTAATTTTTCATAATTTGCAATACAAACAAAACGATCGGTTTTTATAGACTTTAGCTGAAAAACCCATTCCTTTCTTGACGTCATATGCTGTGTCGCACCTGAATCGGCAATCCAAACGTCTTCATATGGAGCTGAAGTTACATCTGACGTTGCAGCAACAAAAGCTACCTCGTCTATGGTTTTGACTTTTTGCTCATTATTTTTCTGTACTTTCTTCTCTAATTGACTCTCTCGCTCCCAGTGACCCACCTTATGCCAAAATTACATTCTGAAGATCTTTTTCTTTCAGCAATAGTTTTCCCGTTTTTTTTTTCAGTTTTTACATTAAATGCAGCCCAGCCTCGGTGACTTCAATTTCATTATTCTTTTTATGCTGATCTTCTGAGGTTTTCAATCGTTCTTCCATCTTTTACACTATACCATACCGTTTTGAAATTCTAATACATATTTTGATGTCAGACCGCTAATAATTCTGACCATTTTGATATTGTCAGAAAGTTTCTCGCCTTGTGCTAATGACGACACCGTGGAAGCAAACGCTCCTACAGATTCGTCCTCTGGCATTTTTATTGAAAAGTATTCTTCATAGAAGCACATCACTTTTACCTCGCTTTGCTTATCGTATACAGTATTTTTCGGTTAATTGCACATCAAAATTTGCACAATTTTTTGTTCAATTAACCGGGGAACCAATTAGCCGATACCCGTTTAATTGAACAATTCGTTCAATTACAAGAACAGTTTGTTCAATTACAGAAATCACGCATAATTGAAACTATGTACTAATGAATTAAAAGAAAGTGCATATGTGCACTTTAAGTTTTTCAAAATAATTTTTTTTTTTTACCTTAAACGAAAAAAAATGCAAGAAAAAAAATGCAAGTAACAGCAAAAAATTTACATACATATATGTGTATAGTAGAGATGCCACCCAATGTTTTTCACAAATGATGTCAAATATGTATGTGCAAAAATGCCAGATTATTTTTCAATGCAATTAACCGGGCAAAATTAAGAGGAAATTTATTTTTGATGACATGAATTTTGAACGAATTAAGCGGGAAAATCAATTAACCGGGTTCAATTATCCGAGAAAATTCACATGGTGTTCGTATGCAATATTTTTTTTGCCCGATCATGTGGTTCAATTAAGCGTGGAAACCAATTAACCGTAGGGTCAATTACCCGAAAAATACTGTATTGCTTTTAATTTTGCATAAACTTCATTTGAGGTTGTGATTTGCTTGTTACTTTTCAATGGACGAAATAAGTATTCCCCCATGGCCTTACCGTAGCGCTTCATCCATAAATCTTTCTCATCTTCGGAGGCAGTTTCTTCAACTTTTTTACTCCCTTGAACAATCCCTAGTAATCCCTGGCCTTTTAAGACCACATCGACATTGAACTTGTTGTATTTCTTATGATGAAGAAGTATTTTTCGGAAGCAAACCAAATTCGTAATTAAAAGACCATCGAGCTTTTACAAGTAATTTAAATCAACTTCTTTATTTGATCAAAACGTTATAAAAAGGAATTCAGAATGTAATCACCTTTACAGGTAGAGAAAAGTTATTGGAGTGAATAATATAAAAATGTCACTGTTTTTCGTTTGACAGTATAACAATTAATTAAATTAGAGTTGTAAGTATTTAGCTTGTGAACAGCGTTTTAAATTATTAACAAACTTCCCCTCAAGCCAAATACATACAAGTACATACATACATATATAAATTTTAAATACAATGCAACTTAAAAAATTATAATTTCAATTTCAAAAAATTACAGGCGGTTATGTGTTTGGTTTTTGAAAGAATTTTCGTTAAAATATCAGCTGCATTTTCTTCTGTCGGAACGTATTTAACATCAATTATTTTATCTTTATGCAGCTCACGAATGAAATGATATCTTATATCAATGTGCTTACTCCTCTTGTGTACAGCAGGATTTTTAGCCATAAAACTAGCACTTTGGTTGTCGCAGAAAATCTTTACTGGGTTTGCAAGAAGTTCATCAAACCGAAGCTCTTCAAGCAAGTGGCGAAGAAAAACAACCTCTTTTGCACCTTGGCATAGAGCAACATATTCTGCTTCCATAGTGCTTAGTGCTATAATTGTTTGCTTACGGGATTCCCAAGCAATAGGTCCTCCACTCATAAATATGACATGTCCCGAATACGATTTTCAGTCAATTAAGTCAGAGCCCCAGTCAGCATCTGTGAAGCATACAAAATTTTTAAATCTAGAAGAAAATTGTATTTTACCAGCTGGATTTCTTTTTAGACATCTCAAAACGTGCTTTGCTGCCCGGAAATGCTCATCATGTGGATGACAATTAAATTGAGATAACTTCGAAACAATATGAATGAGATCAGGCCTCGTTATAACAGCAAGATACATCAGAGCACCTATTAAACTTTGATAGCCTTTTACGTTCAAGTCTTCACAGCTTTTCCTGCACTTCTCCAATACCATACCACTTGGTAGTGGTGTTGACGATGGCTTACAATTCGCCATACCCCATCGTTCCAAAATTTCTTGCATGTATTTATTTTGGTGAATTGTAATATCACCTCTCGGATCATCTCTACTGATTTCCATTCCTAAATAGAATGAAATTGGTCCACGATCTTCAGCTTCAAGGTTTTCATTTAAATCAGCAATGATATTTTGCATATCATTTTTATTCACGCATGCCAGCAATATATCATCCACGTACAGCGCAATGATATTCAAAGAAGAAGAATTTTTTCGAAAATAAACGCATGTGTCAGCTTGACACCGAATGAATCCCATCTTTAGCAGTATTTCATTGGCTTTCCGGTTCTATTCACGCCCTGCTTGCTTTAACCCATATAGAGCTTTTTCAAGTTTACAGACTCTGTTAGGATATTGTTCATCCTCAAATAGTTCAGGTTGCAACATATAAATGTCGTCTTCGATACTTCCATTTAAGTAAGCAGCTACAATGTCAATGTGGTTTACAAGAAGTTTATATTTCGCTGCTAATGCCAACAGCAGTCTTATTGTCGAATGACGAACAATGGGAGCAAAGGTTTCTTTAAAATCGACGTTTTGCCTTGTATTTTTCAATTGAGCCGTCTGGTTTGCGTTTCAAAGCGAACACCCACTTGCACCCAATTACGTTTTTATTTTTAGGCCTATCCACGAGATGCCAGGTTTTATTTTTAATCAAAGCTTCTTTTCCCTTTTCATGGCTTCTCTCCAATGTGATGCATTATCAGATTTCAAAGCATTGGCAATGATAAACCTGAGCATTAAGCCAAGTGAGCTGATTCAGTGGACTTCCACAACCTGAAATTGCTGTTGTTCAGACGGTGACAAATGTGGATGGTATCATCAGTAATTTTTTTCTTAATTTATAATTATTTAGTATAATAATTATTTCAGAACTCGCAAACACCTAAAAGACTGCCACTGGGCCCATAACCTATTAAAATAAAAACCCCTTAGTGGAAAGTTCTATAAGCGTTTATTAGCAAATGGTTGAAAAGGAAGTAAAGTAAATGCAGTTGTAATGATATTATAACATATGAGATAGCTGTAAGCCGTTTATCAACAATTAATTGTACATAAAAAATAAACCGGAGTTGCTGCAATACATCATCAGCTGGAACAAGGCACAAAGCAAAGATCGTAATAAGTACAAAGTTGCTAATTAAAAAAAATGTGTTTTAACAACTTGTGCAAAATCGCGAAAAAATATTCCAACTACAAAAATTTACATTAATTTAAATTTATAGTCGAAGTGAATAATTTTCAATTGCTAATTATTTTATTGGGCCTTACTTCGATTTTACTTCCTCAGAATTGAAAAAGATTTTTTTTGTGGTAAAATTGTAATGATGATGATTCTTAAAGAAGACAAGAAAAGTAAAATTGAAGACTTATTGGCTATTTCAAATCCAACAAGACGCTTATCAGCATCATAACTGCCTCGGACCCAGATAATGACTGGCTGCGTATTGGTTTGAAGCAGCAGCTCTAAAGCATCCTACTGCTTGAGCTCCTCATTACTAACTATTTACATATGTTTAGTCTATAGATCAACTTTCAATTTTATCACTGTGTTTTCCTGTTGACTGTAATATACATTCATATGTATTTTATATTTGTTCACCAACATCAGATTTTCGTGTTTCTTCGGGTAGCTTTATAAAAGATAGATCAGGGTACGAAAGCGCGAAAGTTTACGAACATTTTTCCCTTTCTACTTATGTATGTATATTTGGACAGTAAATACAATCATAAAAAAACAAAACGCTTCTTCTTGATGTGAGATTGGCTCTATATTTGCATTGCATTGCAATTCTGTTCATAGTTTGTACAAATTCTACACCCTGTTGTGCTTTTTGTTGCTGTTCAACGTTCTTGTGTTTTGTTAAATTTAAAAACTGCCTGGAAATCGAAATAGCAGTATGTAGACTGCTTATGAACTTTTTTACATAAGCATAACTCCCAACATATCGGGATAGGTTACTTTATTTCCAGACCTACGTTAAAATGATTATTTTGGCATAAGACTAACATTACATGTACACGCAATTTACCAAAGTTGAAACGCCTTCACAACACTAAAATGTTCTGAATGTCAATTAATCATCGTCTGGAATTGTTGTCAATGTTACTATAGTACTGGGAATTAAAATTGTTAGTTAAATAAAAACACGACCGTTTACGATTCAAACGTTTATTCAACTAAACTACAAAAAGAAGTAGTATGTATGTAAAACCAAAAAGGAATTCAAGAATAATAAATAATGATGCGATTGAGTTGAAGTGTTGTCAATAAGTGATGAAAGACAAAACGGTTAAAAGTAACCAACACACCCCAGCTCAACTCAGGTGCATTTACAAATTCAAATTAAAATCAATTCAAAAAATCATTATTTCATTTAGGAAAAATTTACATTTCACTTTTCAAAAGTTCACATGCTCGGACATGTTTATGTTTAGACAAGGCTTTATTAAAAATGTCCGCTGTATCCTGCTCTGACGGCACATATTGGACATCAATCGACCAATCATTATATGTATCTGTCTCTTATGTAATGGAATTTGATGTCAATGTGTTTACTTCTTTTGTGGACCGCTGGGTTTTTAACCATAAAGTTCGCTCCTTGATTGTCGCAGTAAATGAAAGTTGGCTGTTGGGTGAATTCGTCAAATCCGATTTCACTAAGCAGACTTTCTGGTGAAAACAATTTCCTTACTGCCTTAGCATAGGGCTACATATTCAGCCCCCATTGAACTAAGAGCGACAACAGTATGTTTTAGATTCCCAAGCGACAGCACCATCAGAGATGAACATTACAAAATCAGAATATGATTTGCGGTCGCACGAGTCACATCCCCGATCGGCATCTGTAAAGCACGAAATACTAGGATGCTTTTTGGAATATGTAGAATTAAATACGCTGTAGTTACAATAAAACAATGTTTCGGCAACAAATAAGTGACGACCAATAGTTATTTGTAAAATATATTAAAATTTGTTTTTATTTAAAGAACTTCAAGTTTTTACAAGTAGACGCGCGTTTACTGTGATGTTGTTTCTACGGGTGGTGGTCAGAGATTGACGTTATGTTTAAAATTGTGTAGGCATTCACCAGCTTCCCATTGTTGCATAAAATATTAGTAGCATAAAATAGTAGTAACACTTGTTTTTACAGTCAGTGATGTCAACAGAATACGATATGTAGACATCTGGATGTGTCACGAGATATCTTAACAAATACTTTGTAGCTGTTAAGAGAGTTAAACTGGGAAAGCTTCGAGACAACATGCGATATATACGGTCTAGAAATAACCGCTAGATAATTAAGGCGGCCTAGCAGACTTTGATACCCTCTCAGATTCAGTTTACAAGATTCACCATCTCATTTTTTCAAAATAGTTCCACTTGCCCATGGGGTAGATGCAGGTTTTGAGTTGACCATGTTCCAGGACTTAGGTATTTCTAGGGTGTACTGTTTTTGATGAATTCTTATCGGACGCCTTTGGCCATCTCGTTGAATTTCTAGTCCCAAATAAAATTAAATTGGTCTCCGATCGTCAGCTTCCACCTACTGATTAAGATTTGTAATTATTTGGTTTATCTCTGTTTCCGTAGAAGACACCACCACCATCATGTCATCAACATCAACAACAATGATACTAATTGAGCTACCATTTCTACAAAAATGTACACATTTTCAGTCAGTATTACACCGCTTGAATTTCATCTTCAAGAGAATACGTGAAACCTTCTTATTCCACTCTCTTCCTCCCTGACGTAAGCCATACAAAACCTTAACTAATTTGCAGACTTTATTGGGATGAGTTGAGCTTTTAAACATGGAAGGTTGCTCCATGTATACTTCATCCTCAAGTTCGCCATTTAAATATGCTATCACAATATATATGTACATGTCTCACCAATAATTCGTACTGAACTGCTATTGCCAGGACAACTCTAATAGTAGAGTGACGTACAACTGGTGCAAACGTCTCATGATAATCGATATTCAATTGCTGAGAGCATCCTTGTGCCAGCAGTCGGGCCTTGTACCTTTCGACTGACCCATCCAGTTTTCTTTTGATAGCAAAAACCCATTTTGATCCGATAATATTTTTAGACTTCGGCCCATCGACAAGTTTCCACGTGTTGGTTTTAACCAGGGAATTACACTCTAGTTCCATAGCACGTTTCCATTCTGAATGTTGTTTCTATTTGGCCCAATCAAATACAACCGTGTGAACACTTTATATACAATATTCTTCTCTTCCTTGATTTTTGTAATTTTAAACAAGTTTTGATTTTGAAACATTTTCCTCCGAAATACTTTATTAGAACGACGCAAGTGCTGTAATTTTCCAAGAAAATGTACATGATTTCTTTGTGTATTTTTGTTTTTAATTCAAATCGTACAAAACCAGTTTGATTTTGTTGTATTCAAATAATATTAAACTGAAGAATAGCCAAATTTTTTAAATCATTTACATTCACATTTAACTTTTTTGAAGCTTAGTAGTGTTAAATATGGCAAATTGATTTAATATGTAAAATATTTCTTGAAAATAGTACAAGTTTGAAAAACTTAATTTCATTCATTATAATTGAATTACCTGAAGTTCGCATACAAAAGTTTCAGCTGTTTCCAAGGCGAATCAACTACAGGTGGTCGCAGTTCAATTCGCTTCAACATTTTCTCTCGAGTTGTCATACGTTTTGTTGTCGTTTGCTATCAGCTTTGACAACTCGGAAGATAATCATGCTTATTATTCCGACGGAATTCCGACGTAAAATTGCTATCATGAATTCCGACGTAGCTACGAAATTCTCCCGAAGATTGGTATTATCACTTCCAAATGAAACGTACTTTTGACGTTTTTTTTATCAAACATTTGTACGAACTCTTCTTACTGTCGGGAGAATACGAAAAGTAGTTACAACCAAGAACAAACTGAAAATAAGTTATTAAATTGAATAAAAACTATTTTTAAGTAGTTATAAAATTATATTTCTTCGACAACTAGTTGGTATATTTTAAAACAAATTATTCGTTTTGCCATGATTCGAAACAAAAAAGTAACACAAACTAACTGCTGTTTTTACGTGTTGAAAAAATCGCTTCATATACACCATTTGCAACAGCTGGCAGATTGCTTGGAAAATAATAATTAACCATGTAAACAAACAAAAAAAACAAAAACTGACTTTTATGTATAGAATTAAAGGTGTGTACGAAAAAGACATTCACATCTTTTGCAGATTCCATTAGAAATCGAATTGTGCAGATTTGTTCAGCCGGAAGTTTTTAATAAAACTAAACGAAAAATTGGAAAACACATATGTATGTACATGTGTACATATTTTCATAATTGGTGATTTGTTTTAACAGGTTACGCCTTGTAATCCAAACCAAGGGAATTCTAACCATCCCTCAATACTCTGCTCTGTGTTCACTAACAGCTTTTGCTTTAAGATTACTCTTCCGTCACTGTAACGGCTGTAGCAATCGAATCGATTGTTTTCTGTTTTTATATTTTGAAAAATATTTTTAGCACTCCTTAGAGCAAAACATTTGGTTTTCATTTGAAAAGTTGGTTGTACTAATTCGAACTTAGGTTAAGTGGATGGCAACAGCAACTTCGAATCCGTCGGAATTCATAATACCATTTTATACGAATTCGTAACGGAGATTTTCCATTACGAGTGATGTTGACTCGGAATTCATAGTAACGTGGAATATCGTGGAAAAATGTTAAAGCGAACTGGGATGCGAGCACCTGTAATGGATTCATTCGCCTTGGCTGTTTCCATATCTAATTCAAAACAACGATTAAAACTTAAAGAAAACAATTTTTAATTTATTCTTACGTTACAACTGTAACTGTACTACAGTAAAGAAAAGCACACTTAAAGTACACTTTTGTAGTTTACTGAACAATGCTGTGAACCAACATTTTTTGACAAGTCACAATTTTGCAAAATCTGTGTGATTGTGGCACATAATTTTGTGAAAAGTCACAATTTCCTTAAACGACAGTTAAAAAAAAATATTTTTGAAAACGCTAATACCTTCGGCAATGCAGTCAGTATACGTAATGTTGCGTTTTTATCCTTTAATAAAAACGGTTTTGCGGACTCTTTAATTGCAAATGAATATAAAACACTCTGTAACAATATTTGTGTATGTACATATGTAGCACAGAAACCCACTTAACTTCATATATGAAACATACGCTGTGGCCGAGTTGCAAAATACCAAAAAAAATTATCGAGTATATTTTGAGACCCTTCGGCCTACTCGTATGCGTGAAACTATCTTATAAGCTTATTTCAAAGGCTACACCGCTTACACTAGCATATTAACAATTATGGGCCAATTTCCGAACTGCGATCGTTGTCATTCGTTAGCACGATCACATTGAAGAAATCAAAAACAAAATATTAAATGTGATCTTTTGCTTACGAAGTTGTGAGAACGAACGACAATCTGTTCGCAGTCAGAAAGTTGGCTCCAGGTTGCTTTCCTCTGACAATCGAAATAGATTGTCTTCGGTTAAAAAGAAGATATATGTACATACATATGTATGTACATATACATATCTAGAATTAATAACAATTGCACAAACTGGTTGTAAGCATGATACAATTAACAAGGTAGCCTCGTCAGCTAAACCGTTAATCATCTGACTACTTTAGGTTGTCAAGAGAATGCGGAGATGAAAGGCAGCCAAAACGAGATAGCTAATCCGCGTAAGCTCAGTGCATCTCTCTTCTGTAAATGTAGAAGTGGAGTCTTTTTGACAGTTTGCACAAGTTGTACAAAAACAAAATGCATGTTATTTTTATTGAAGTTGTTCTTATTGTAGCGAAAAGGCTACCTTGTTAATTGTATCATGGTTGTAAGTAATTACTGTCAAAGCCCGGTATAGCGAATACTCAGTTTAACGAATATCCGATGTAACAAATGCGAAATTTTTACATTAACTGCCTTATATGTATAGCGAATGGCAAAAACAGAGAATCTCGATTTAACTAATGACCTTAAAAAATCGTTACAGAACCGTTAGATTGTGTGTGTTTTTGGCTTCTTTGCTTTGGTGTTGAAAGAACACGTGTGATGCGTGACTTTTTTCCTAAAAATTTCAGTAGTTTTGTTTGGTTCATTGTGAAAACGAGATGTCGATTTCTTACATAAGAAATGAATAATATGAATGAAGTGTAATAATAAACCTACACATGCTAATACAAGCATCCAAGTATAAGTAAATATGCATCATGCACCATGTAGATTTATGATTTTTAATGAATTTACATATTAGAAATTAAAACAATTCTTAAATAAAGTTTAAAATATCAATTAAAGTTTTATTTCTACACCAAAAGGCCGTGTTACACTATCCTACTCAATCGTACGATTCATTCACTGAAAATTGCTAGCTAAATCTGATAGAACTCTGTCCTACTTTAAAAAGTCGCATCAAAACGGCCACACTATTAATACCATGTTCATACATGTGCCTTTATTGAGGTAATCGCAATAAAGTCCATTATTGAGCTCAATATTCCATACAAAAAGTCAATAAAGTTATTGCTCAATAAACTGTATATTGCTTTGAATATTGAGAAAAAGATGGAACACAACACTGTAAAAGATGTGTTTAATAAGCAAAAGTATACAATGCGAAATGAATGACGTGATAAATGTAAACAAGAGCAAACAAAACAAAATAATAAAAAATAAAAATAAAAACCTTGCAGCATTTCCAAATTTTTATTTCTCTTTCTTTTTGAACTTGGAACTTGTACAAGTTCCATATTTTTATTGTACAACATCAAAAAATCTTTTAAATAAAAGGCAGTTTTTCTTCCATTTTTCTTATTGAAAAATATTTTTCAATCTCAATTAGAAATACATGTATGAACAAGGTATAAGGCCATATTCATAATAATTATTGTAAGTGTATTAAGCTGTTATTTGACGTATTTCTACGGAATATTTGTCAAATAAACGTGTAATAAACCTTCAATAGTTTTTATGAATATGGGTGTTGCACTTTTTGTAAACAACTTCGAAAAGGCAAAAGATGGTTTTTGAAAATTTTCAAAAGATTAACAAATCGGACAGACTTGTCAAAAAGTCTTTCACACACATACACTTTCCAGTCCAGACTATCACACTTTTTGGACACACATGTCATTTTTAACAGATCGTACGACTCAATAGGATAGTGTATCACGGCCTTCAGTTATCAATACAATTAAATTCTGATGTTTTTAAAACTGCGGACCACCATCTTTTATAAAATTTTAAGATAAAAAATTACTGTTCAATGTAACGAATATCTCGGTATAACGAAAGGTCTGAACATTATATCATTCGTTAAACCGGACTTTGACGTTTATTCCGAAAACTTGTTTGCGATTTGTTATTTGGATAAACGAGTTTATTACAGTTAACAACCTATAGACGGCTTAAAGCGTAGATGTAAGCACATTATTACCAAGTAAATGAATAACAAATTCTATTGGCTTTCCACCAATGCTATACCAATTATTTCAATAATCTAGATTATGAAAAACCAAAGTAGTTGATCAGAAATTTGATCATTAATACCGATAATTTTATAATTGAACACATCTACACAGTATGTGTTCCTTTTGATTGTAAATACGTATTCAAGGTTTCATCACTATTTTTATTATACACGCATTCTAAATGACCTACATACTTACATACATACATATATATTTTATTTAAGAAATAAATTTATAAACGTATTTTATTTATCCTGGGGTTTTGCAAATCATATATTATTATTGTTGGTTATTATTTTAGTATATACATATACATATATTTTTCTATATATCTTATGTTACTTAAAATTTAATACAAATTTCGTTATAAAAACGAAGAAAGAAAGTTTTATTAAATTTTTTTTTAAATAATAAATCATATCTATGTAAATATATTCCAGATATTTAAAACTGTTGTTTTATTATGTATTATGTTTGAGTATAACGTTATTTGAGGTAAGTTAATATTCCGTACCCAACATTGGTAGCCCGCGGGATGCCAATTTGCACGAAAACTGTTCCCGTACTCGTGAAAAAAAGATAAATTTTATTCTTGTTCTTCTCGCACGAAACACGCCGCACTTTTGCTTCGTGCTAGTTTGGGCCATGATACAACTAATAAGGTAACCTTTTCACTACAATAAAAATAACATGCATTTTGGTTTTGTACAACTTCTTCTGTAAGCTGTCAAAAAGCTGCCGCTTCTGCATTTATAGAAGAGAGACAACAGAGCTTACATTGATTTGGTGTTTCGTTTTGGCTGTTTTTCATCTCTGCATTCTCTTGACAACCTAAAGTAGTCAGATGATTAACGGTTTACCAAATAAGGCTACCTTATTTGAGTTGTACCATGGTTTGGGCAAGTGGTTAAACAATCAGCTGTTGCAAAAGATAAGCAATGACACTGAAAAAAGTTCATCTGAATATATCTCGGGTATATATGGGAAAATTTTTTTCATATCGGGAAAACATTTTTTTTTTCAAAAATCTGACCATTCTGATCCAGAATATAAATACTTTATGGGGTCTTAGATGGTTACTTCAATGCGTTACACACGGAATCACAAACTTATATATACTAAGGGTATAGAAATTGTGATTCTGCCACATCCACATATCGTGCTTTAAGACGAGATTATGGTTTACATAATCGTCCAACTACGCAAGCAATTTGCAAGTTGTGAAGAAATTTGACTGCGGTGTACGGCGATTTTTCGTACAAAATTTTCTTCAGCGATGAAGCACATTTCTCACTCGGTGGGTATGTTAATAAACAAAATTGTCGTATTTGGGATTCTGAGAATCCTCAAGTAATTGAAGAAAATCTTCGAAAACAACGATGGAACGACTGTTACCGTCAATTCGGAGCGTTATGGTCATATGATAACTGACTTTTGTTTGCATGCTATAGAAGAATACGACTTGAAGAATATGTGGTGTCAACAAGACGGTGCCACATGCCACACAACTCGAGCGAATATGGTTTTATTGTAAGAGACCTTTCCTGGCCGCGTAATTTCTCGGCGTGGCGATATCAACTGCCCACCAAGATCATGTGATTTGATACCATTACACTTTTTTTTGTGGGGCTACGCGAAAGCCGTGTTTAGGCAGATAAACCTTGAACTCTTGAGCATTTAAAAACCAACGTTCGTCAAGTTATGACTGAGATACCGCCGAATATGTGTCAAAAAGTGGTCGTAAACTACCTCACAAGCGTCAATGCTTGCAACACTTCGCGTGGTGGTCATTTAAATGATGTAGTCAGAGTTGCCGTTTTTGGTAGTTTCCTACCAAATTTGGTAGTTTTGAAATGAGTTGGTGGTTGGTAGGTTGTGTTGTGAATTTGGTAGTTTTTTTTCAATTTTAGTTTTAATTTTTTTCACGCTAATCAGCTTTCAGCCATCAAATCATCCAATCCATCAATGACAAATCAATTCTGCCTTTGTTATCAGAGTTCGATAAAATTGTATCGCAGTGGAATTTCCTAAGAGTTAGTGACCACAACTTGAATGATGAAATGGAGATTAATGTTTTTTGGGAAAAGGTTGGCAAAATTAAAAATGGGCTTAATGAAAATATGTTTAAGGATCTAGTTAATTTTGTTTTCAATTTATTGTCTTTACCACATAGTTCAACACTTGCGTTAGTAAAAACCAAGCTTCGAAATAGACTGGAACTATGTTATAATATAAATAATATTATGATGTGCAAGGAAATGATAAATAAGACTGATTCACACTATATGTATATGGTCAGCAAAAAGAGACTTTACGAAATAAACCTTTTTCCAAATAAACCCTTAAGATTTTTACTTTTACAAATGAATACTTACTTATTTTTTATTTAAAATTTTGTTTCTTTTACAAATGAATTGTTATTTATTTTTATAAAGATACATATTAACATTGTTATGTATAAACTTGTTTTGTTTTTTTTAATAAATTTGTAACACTCAAAGTCGCCAACTCGTTTTGAGTGTACCTTTCTACGAAGCTATCTACCTCCAATTTATTTTAAGTATTATGGTTGATTGTAATTTATTTTTGTATGTACATAAGTTACACAGGTTAAGTTTTTTTTATTGTTATTTACAATTGTACAAGATCATCGCATGGGTTGGCAAGCGACAAGAGACAATCGACAACAACAATACTCGACTACAGACCAACACATACATTGGTTTGTGTGAGTATGTATCAACAACCACACAGCAGCCACACTATAAAAGGCGAAGCAATTGCCAGTGCATGGCAGTTTGTTGTCGGCTCGCTTAGCGTGCAGATCGGATATTATGGTGCTGGCTACTGTGCTGTAAAACTAGAGAGTAAGTTGAGCGAGCAAGAATAATTAGCAACAGAGTAGGCTACTACTATTTGGTAATTATTTTCCGACAACAAACCTGGAGTAGAGGGGTCTGTACCACGTTCTGTCGGTCGTGCTGGCTACTGTGCGTCAGACGGATCATTGTATAGCCCTTTCGTATTCGGCGTCTAAATAGCGTTGGCTGGTATAGTTATTGCAGTGCTGGCTACTGTGCCGCAATAACTGTACAGTCTAGCCGTGCCAGAGAGGCGTGTGACGTTCCGCTGGTGGTACTGGATTCTGTGCCGTCGGCATTTCTTCACACCCTCCCTAGAGACTGCGTGGTCACCTTAACATCGGTAACCACTACAAATAGCGTACAAAAAGAACGCAAATCACCCAGGCGACGTTTTGCCACCCACTGCTGATTTATAATAAGCATTTAACAATCCAATAAAACATTTATAACGATTTAACAGAAGATCGGAGTTTTTTTCTGTACAACGACACACGAATCTGGACCCCGCTGAGCTCTACCCCAGCCCCAGCGAAATCGTGTTGTTACAGTGGCGCCCGAGCAGGGACTCTCTTGTCGTAGTGAGAAGACAATTGCGTCCAAACCTTAATAGATAAAGGAAAATATATAAGTACCGATATTATGCTGAGAACGAGCTGGATATATACGTTAAAGAAAGAGGAACTGATTGCCTATCTTCGCAGCTGGGAACAGGATTCCACAGGCACAGTTGAAGAACTGAGGAAGAGGTTTGCCAAGTTTGTAACCATGGAGCATGGTGACGAGGCGACACGAAAGCTCCTCGAGCTACAAGGTAAATACGAAAGCAGTTTAACAACATCCCGCGGGTCGGGATTGTCGACTAACGCAGCAGAATCACCTCTCAAGATTGACATTCCTGCGGTCACCACGGGGGTGATGATGCACACCGAGAGTCCACAGGAGGCACGCATCACTACCCTCGAATTAATCCGTAAATGGGGAATCAAATATGATGGAGGTAGAGACCCCCTAACATTCCTGGAAAGAGTGGAGGAGCTGGCCGGTCTGTATCGGCTGGACCTTGACAGCATGGTTTCCGTGATATCTGAGTTGTTTAAGGAAAAGGCCCTCGTGTGGCTCCGTAATAACAACAAACATTGGACACGATGGAGCCAGTTCAAGAGCGACTTCCACCGTTTTTTCTTGCCTCCAAGGTATTTCGAAAAACTGGAGGATGAAATTCGCAAACGGACACAACGGCCACGCGAAAACTTCAAAGATTACGTGTTGGCCTTGCAAGAGTTAATGCGACACACAGGGCTCAGTTCCGACCAGAAGCTTGAACGAATTTTCCGCAACGCCCTCCCGGATTATCAGCTATACATACGGCGCAAAGACTTTGCAGATCTGGAAGAGCTAATTGCGATGGCCTCGGAGTTTGAGTGCATTCCCAATCAGTCCACCCAACACCGTGGTGATACTCAACGCCACGGAGGAACACAACAACATAGGAATTGTAGCATAAGAAGCCGAAGAAATACCCCCAATGCAACGCACCTCTCCTGGGAAGATGACAGAATTGTTGCCACGATACAAATGGCCAATAAATCGTTCCAGGCATTGGTCGACACCGGGGCAACACGCAGTTTTATGCTCCCATCGTTGGTGGATATTCTGGCACCCCACACAAACCTCGTACAAACGGATATAAATATCAACATGGCTAATGGGGCCCAAATAACCATTTCTGAGGCTATACGTTGTAGCACCACGTTTGGTAGTAAAACGGCCGAAGTGGAGTTCCTAGTTATGCCAACCGCAGCGGAACAGATCGTTCTGGGGCTAGACTTCCTACGGATGTTTGACACCACAGTCACCTGTGCCGGACTGACAACTCAGTCGACATCAACGATCGATCGACTCAACGCGATTTCAGAACAAAGTTGGAATCAGGGTAACCAGTTAAGTGGGAAGCCCACAAATTCCAGGTGTATATCTAGCCGGTCTAAAAATGATGGTAAAGATGGCGCACCCATAGACAAATTTCTGAGGGTTGGATTAGAAAAATACAAAAAAATCATGGGACTATCAACCGCGGCCACCCACCGCATCGTGATGAAGGACGACAGGTCGATAAAGACACGTCATGCGCCCAGGAACCCGGCCATGCAGACCATCATCTACCGTAAAGGTACGCGAAATGTAGTGGCTGATACGTTGGCACGACAACCATATGAGGGGGCCAAACTAGCACGAGCCCAGCCCACAGCTGAATGTAAATGGCTGAAGGAGCTGATGGGAGCGGTACGCCAGCAGCCGGAGAAATATGCTGACTACTCCATCGTCAATGGACAGCTCTATCACCACACAGCGAGTGGAACGGAGGACAATGGGTGCACCCCGTGGAAGCTGTGTGTGGGCACGCCCTTACGACCCCGGACGCTGCGGAAAGCACATGATGCAGTCTCAGGTGGACACCTGGGAGTGCGGAAGACGCTCAACAAGGTGGCGAGCCGATACTATTGGCCACGAATGGCCAGAGATGTTGCCAAGTATGTCCGACGGTGCGAAGTCTGTCAAAAGTACAATGTGACCCAATATAGGTGTGAGGAAACCACACAGGCTCGAACGACAACACCTCCGATTCCGACGACTCCCATAGAAGTCCAGTTTCAACAAGTTCCGGAAACCTTGAAAGAGAAAATCCATCACTTCCTGGCGACTGAAGCAACACCAACACACCGCCGACTCTTAATGGTCGATAACGGTCAACGCTATCGTATCAAGGTAGTCAACGGTCAGCTCAAGCGCATCATCTGGTTGAACCGCATCGCTTCCCGAGGAGGGGAGGAAGTGTAACACTCAAAGTCGCCAACTCGTTTTGAGTGTACCTTTCTACGAAGCTATCTACCTCCAATTTATTTTAAGTATTATGGTTGATTGTAATTTATTTTTGTATGTACATAAGTTACACAGGTTAAGTTTTTTTTATTGTTATTTACAATTGTACAAGATCATCGCATGGGTTGGCAAGCGACAAGAGACAATCGACAACAACAATACTCGACTACAGACCAACACATACATTGGTTTGTGTGAGTATGTATCAACAACCACACAGCAGCCACACTATAAAAGGCGAAGCAATTGCCAGTGCATGGCAGTTTGTTGTCGGCTCGCTTAGCGTGCAGATCGGATATTATGGTGCTGGCTACTGTGCTGTAAAACTAGAGAGTAAGTTGAGCGAGCAAGAATAATTAGCAACAGAGTAGGCTACTACTATTTGGTAATTATTTTCCGACAACAAACCTGGAGTAGAGGGGTCTGTACCACGTTCTGTCGGTCGTGCTGGCTACTGTGCGTCAGACGGATCATTGTATAGCCCTTTCGTATTCGGCGTCTAAATAGCGTTGGCTGGTATAGTTATTGCAGTGCTGGCTACTGTGCCGCAATAACTGTACAGTCTAGCCGTGCCAGAGAGGCGTGTGACGTTCCGCTGGTGGTACTGGATTCTGTGCCGTCGGCATTTCTTCACACCCTCCCTAGAGACTGCGTGGTCACCTTAACATCGGTAACCACTACAAATAGCGTACAAAAAGAACGCAAATCACCCAGGCGACGTTTTGCCACCCACTGCTGATTTATAATAAGCATTTAACAATCCAATAAAACATTTATAACGATTTAACAGAAGATCGGAGTTTTTTTCTGTACAACGACACACGAATCTGGACCCCGCTGAGCTCTACCCCAGCCCCAGCGAAATCGTGTTGTTACAAATTTTAATTTTTTTTTTTTATAACTACTTATTATATTTATTGGTAGGTAAACATGCCATTTGGTAGTTTTTGAAATTAAATTTGGTAGGAAAAACATGCTGAGTGGCAACCCTGGATGTAGTGTTTCACATAAAGTCCACGTTCAAACTTTAAAATAAAGAAGAAATATCAGGAAAAAAAAATTTATATGCGTTTTATTTACGTTTACTTTTGAGACCGCAAAATGGATAACCCTTTATAATAAAATGGCACAATATACGTACATTAGAAGTAAAAAATACAGAAGCACTATTTTTCCTGCCGGTAAAGCTTTTTCGAGACGGTCAAACTTGAGACAAAATATTCAACAATGAACTTAATTATTTATTCGCTATAAGAGCCAATTGAAATTTATTACTTTAGGTCTAAAAAATAGACCTTAATGCTTTCTGTCTTTTTTCAGCGCGTCTATATGCCGCCGACATTTCGTTGCTGCTAAACAACTCATCAGTAGACTTGAAAAATCTAAAAAGAATGTTTGAAGCCTGTTTGAGACAAAATATTCTAAAAGTATATTTAACAAAATAGACGAAAGTCAATACAAAAGGAGCGTCCATTATTTGCTCTACTTAGAGAAATTAGCAAAGAGGATCTTACCAAAATTATCCTCAAACCTGTAAAAACAAGTGGTTAATGAAATTGAATTATGCAACAAATGAGCGGGAATATGAGGGTGAGAAGAATTCAGTGTTGCAAATACTATGAGTAATGAGTAACTACACTCACAAAACTTTGTCGGTAAAATTAACTGCAAACATTCTTTAAAATAAATGAAACTTCATTTAAAAATCATCCTACTTTGCTTTCATTTAAACTTGAAGTAATTAGTTCATTTGAATTTAAATGTTGAAGAATCTACGGAACCAAACGATGAAAATAATGATTTTTCCTTTATTCTAACTGTCAAATAGTTCATGCGTAATTAACTAGTAAAATTTTTTTTTTTTTAATTTTTCTTAGGTGGTCATTTTATTTAATTATAGTTTTCTATCTGTATTATCTCTCGTTTTACAATTCGCCTATTTAATTTTTGTACTGCAAGCCTCTGCTGAGCTTCTAACATGCAGCATCTCGACTTGAGAGCAACTGTCATACCTACTCAGCCATCGCAACAATCAGAACAAATTCAGCAACAATCAATTTAAGTAAAGAGTATGTATGTAGAAACCAAATTATCAATATGTGTGTAAGTATTAACAGCTTGGTTCCTTCATGTATGTGTAACATAAGTTACTACTGTCATTATTAACTGTCAGCGAAAATCCGTATTTACCTGTAGCTAGTTTTACAAATTAGTTAGAATTTAAGTTTCATTCTTTTTTAAACGTTTTGTCATTTAAATATAACTGCACTGATCACTTCTAGAATAAATTGCAGTCAGTTACTGCAAAAATATTCTAAGTGTAGGTGTTCGGCCCTTAACATTATAACTATATACAATACAATAGTAGCGGAAATCACCCTTGGTTGCACATCTGCAATTTTAGCAGATATAGCATGAGTTTTTGCTACAAAGCGTGAGTGTTTAGCAAAATAATTGTAGCAGCTGATTTTAGAGTAACGGAAAATATAAATATTTTTGTTTTGCAAATTAAGAAGGAAGTTTAGAAAACAAATTGCAAAAATTTCATTATTCATCTTTTCGTTGGCCGTCTTTTATTGTTGGCTTTTTGTTTAATTGCCTTAATTTTATTTTTACTTTCTTCCGTATTCATTTTCTTCCCTGCTTTATTTATTTGTTTACAAAATTTAATAAAGCGAGTTTGCCGCATGAGATAAGCTAAGCCGCAGCCAATATTTGAAAAGCAACGCCGTCGATAAAATTTGCACGTGAAGCAACCGCCCGATTTTTTGCTTATTTTATAAAATTTAATAAAAATGATGCATAATAATAGGTATAGAATTCACTTTTTACTATTTTGTAAATGCTTCTTTGACCAACATTAGCATTAATTTAATTCCAGCACAGGCATGTTTTGTGGCGGCCTTGCCGTCACACAGTTTATTGAGCGCAGGAGCTTACGTGTTGAAATGTAGAAAAAGAAGCAGCTGTTTTAGCATTTAGCAACATTTGCAAATACGGATCTGCAATGGTTTTTAGTCACAGAGTACACAGAGATGTTAAAACTGACATTTGAAAATGGCTCAAATCAACTTCTAGACAGATTGTGTAAAGAGCTAGGCTATAGCATGATACAACTAACAAGGTAGCCTTTTCGCTACAATAAGAACAACTTCAATAAAAATAACATGCATTTTGTTTTTGTACAACTTATGCAAACTGTCAAAACGACGCCACTTCTACATTTATAGAAGAGAGATGCACTAAGCTTACGCGGATTAGCTATCTCGTTTTGGCTGCCATTCATCTCTGCAATCTCTTGACAACCTAAAGTAGTCAGTTGATTAACGGTTTAGCTGACGAGGCTACCTTGTTAATTGTATCATGGGCTATAGCATGATACAATTAACAAGGTAGCCTCGTCAGCTAAACCGTTAATAAACTGACTACTTTAGGTTGTCAAGAGATTGCAGAGATGAAAGGCAGCCAAAACGAGATAGCTAATCCGCGTAAGCTCAGTGCATCTTTCTGTAAATGTAGAAGCGGCGACTTTTTGACAGTTTGCATAAGTTGTACAAAAACAAAATGCATGTTATTTTTATTGAAGTTGTTCTTATTGTAGCGAAAAGGCTACCTTGTTAGTTGTATCATGGGCTATAGTATGCATTTTTTACGAAAAACAAATGTAAACAAAACAAAAAATAACACGTTTTTGTGAACAACCACCACCGAAACAGCAAAAATTTAATAATTTAAAGTAAATTAAAAGCAAAAAATTGATAAAAAGTGGTCAACTAAAAGTCCTCTTTGACTTAGGATTTGATTATACATATTTGAGTGTTTGCAAATTGATTACGAAGAGCATGTATTTTTTGCTCACAAAACCACCACTACAAAGTAAAATTAAAGCAATATCTTTAAAGTTACAAAATAAAACACAATTAAATAAAGGTTAGCACATTATAAACAGTGAATACTATAAAGTTTTATATTATAAAAAACCATTTAATATACTTTTTAAGCATTCATAAATTTATAATACAAAAAACCACTACTTTTTCTGTAGAAAATGCTTTTTGTTTTGTTTTGATTACAAGTTCTCGAGCGATTGTGAAAACGAGACGTACAGAGCTTTGCGCTGACTTGCTACCTCATTCTGGTGGCGTTTCAGCTCTGTTCTACTTTGTGTTTTTAGTTATGCATATTTGCTTAAGTGATGCAAATCTCGGTTTCATACATTTTGTTTTTGTAGCGTTGCAGACTATGGCACATATGCTACGGTTGCAATATCTGCAAGGGTAATTTGCAATGAAGGGTGAGTTCCGCTAGTATAAAAAATATACGTGATTGAAAAAATCTTGCTGGTGAAGAAAACAATTTTAAGATTTCAAAGAACATGTCGGCAGACAGATTATTTTTAACTTCCCTTATAGTCTACAGCCATATTCATCTTCAAGTACTAATTAGTTCCTAATATGTATGTAGCCTCTTTACACTGACCTACATCTTTCATCAATTTGTAAAGATGTTTACATCTTCCCATAAGCATTATGCAGGGCGAAAATTCTACATCTTTCTACATTAGCAGCAGATGATCCTTTCTCATTTTGTTCCGTCTTACATCTTTCGATTTTTTTAGAGTCATCACTAAGAAATTGCAGAAAAACGATTGCTTTTGTACCATCAGTAGCAAAATTACATTTCAGAAAAGAGCTGATGGTCACTGTTGCTAGTGCTCTTTCTCTAAAATTTAGTCTTAGAATTGTATTCCTTAAGATTAAATAAATATAATAATAATAATAATAATACATTTCAGAAAATAAACACAAATCAAATTTAACATAAAACAATGAGCGAAACATGTACAAATATATTTTGTTATACTTTTTAATTAATTATAAATAAATTCATTTTAGTTGCAGCGCAAAAGAAAGCTGGTGTTCGCATCGTGGGGTCGATCGATATGGAGAACATGTTGATTGACCTATGGGAAGAAAAAAGTCCAAAATCCATTCTCCAAGTCCACTTTAAAATTATTGTCTGTTTTTTTTTTTTTTGACATCTAAATACATAAATGAAAGATGTTGTCAATGTAAAAGACTGTTTCACATTCTCAACATCCTCCATGCGTTTCACGTGGATGTTAATGAGTGTAAAAAGGCTATAAAGGATTTACTGTTAATAAGTCTTGTTAAAAAATGCATCTATGATTTATTCTGTAATAAAAAAAAACTTAACGAGTTGGAAAGGGCAAAAAATTGCAAAAATTAACTGAAAGCAGTTTTATTATTTTTAGATATAAATGACTTTATAATTGTTATCTGTCTAGCTTTGCAGCTGTATGGATAGAAAAAAATTCAAGTGGGTCTAACCCGTTATTTAGACGGGAAAGTAAATGCCTGAAAGTTGCAATACACTCACACTTTTTTACGAACACACTCACAATTTTCTTACTTTCAACTCAGCTTTCAGCAAAATTTTCCTGAAAGTAATTTTTTGACATTTACTGAAAGTAAAGTGAAAAGGTAGTAAACAGGGTTGCCTACTCCACTGCACATACAAATTTTCAGGATTGCAGTAGAATTGAAAATTGTGAATTTTAAATCATTTTGTACATTAGAAAATATTTAAAACATTTTTGCAGCAAATATGAATAAGGAACACAAATGAAGTATATTTATAGTGATAATTATTAAATTAACTAATAAAGAACTTTAAGTAGCAATAAAACAACGATGGATTATTCGATTGACATGAATTTCATTTATCCGAAAGATAATCTTGTGTCATTACATTTTAAATATGATTTCTGACATATGACCGCCACGGCTGGCGCGGATGTTGTTAAATTTTCGATGACTTTTTGCAACATTTGTGGCCGTATATCGGCAATAATACGACGAATGTTGTCTTCCAAATGGTCAAGCGTTTGTGGCCTATCCGCATAGACCAATAACTTTACATAGCCCCACAGAAAGTAGTCTAGCGATCTTGGAGGCTAATTCACAGGTCCAAAACGTGAAATTAGGCGGTCAACAAACATGTCTTTCAATAAATCGATTGTGGCACGAGCTGTATAACATGTTGCGCCATCTTGTTGAAACCACATCTCCTGGACATCATGGTTATTCAATTCAGGAATGAAAAAGTTAGTAATGAAAAAACACCCTTTATAATACTTGCAACTCTTCGCTTTGACGACATCTCAAAATTAACTTTCACGTTCCTTTGAAATTGAGCAAGAAATTTTCACGAAAGTCACAGATTTCATTGAAATTTTTATTCATAATAAAAATTTAATGAAAGCACTTTCCCGTCTAAATGCCGGGTAGAATAATAAATTACACAGTGAGACATACTCGGCATCCATGATACAATTAACAAGGTAGCCTCGTCAGCTAAACCGTTAATCAACTGACTACTTTAGGTTGTCAAGAGATTGCAGAGATGAAAGGCAGCCAAAACGAGATAGCAAATCCGCGTAAGCTCAGTGCATCTCTCTTCCGTAAATGTAGAAGTGGCGTCTTTTTGATAGTTTGCATAAGTTGTACAAAAACAAAATACATGTTATTTCTATTGAAGTTGTTCTTATTGTAGCGAAAAGGCTACCTTGTTAGTTGTATCATGCTCGGCATCATTGTTTGTAATTTCCACAATTTTCATTCAAGACCGTCTGGGTTGTCAACTTTGAATTTTCAAAACGCACCAAAATAAAGAAAAAAAGGAGTATTTTAAAAACACGAACGAAAATTTTGCTGAAAGCTGAGTTGAAAGTTATAAAGTTGTGAGTGTATTAGTAAAAAAGTGTAAGTTTATTGCAACTTTCAGGCATTTACTTTCCCGTCTCAATGCTACGTAAGTACATATACCTTACATTAAGAGATGTATTAGTATGAAGGTAAGTATTTTATTTATTTATTTAATTTATTTAGCCAATAGATAACGATCCTTACAGGCTATTATTACAAAAATCTTGCACTAATTTAAAACTTGTGGAATGGCATTTAAATGCATAATAATTCTTTGCTTAATTATACTATCATTCAGCGCAAAGTCAACAAAATAATATAGATTATTAAAATCATTACATAAACGCGTCATGGGGTTGGCCAGAGCATAATTTGATCTACAGATATTAATATAAAGGGGTCTATAACCTCGTGTATTATGACGTGGAACATTAAATTGAATATTACATAAAAGAAAGTCACAACAAATATTACCATTAATAAGACTTAACATAAAAGATACATTTAACATCTTACGACGACTTTCAAGTGTTGGAAGCTTTATTAAAGCAAGTCTACTTGTATAAGGTGGATGACCTGCACCATTACTCCAATTCAGACCACGCAAACAGAACAGCAAAAATTGTTTTTGGACAGATTCAATACGTTGAGAATGAATATTATAGTATGGATCCCAGATTACTGAACCATATTCTAAAACAGGCCTCACCAGTGCTGTATAAAGCCGTTTAGTAATGTAAGGGTCGGAAAACTCCTTTGCCCAGCGCCTTATAAAAGCAAGAACGCCCCTAGCTTTATTTACAGTCATTGTAATATGAGATACAAAGCTAAGTTTCGGATCAAGTAGTATTCCCAGGTCCAAGAATGAGTCAACTAGTTCTAATTGATAATCGCCTAGGAAGTAGTCAACAGAAATGTGAGTATTTCTGGAAAAACGGATAAATTTACATTTCTTCAAATTCAGCACCATCATGTTGTGTTTGCACCATAAAAAGAAATTGTCCAGGTCAATTTGTAGCTTTACGTGGTCGGCGTAATACTTGAAACTACAAAAAAATTTTACATCATCGGCGTACATTAAGATATTCGAAGACTGAATGACATTAGGAAGATCATTTATGAAAAGTAAAAAAAGAATAGGACCAAGATGACTCCCTTGAGGGACACCAGATGAAACTGCAATACTTCTTGATGATGAGTTATTGAATATTACCTTCTGCTTACGACATGTTAAATAGGATCTCAGCCAGTTAATGCAAACATCAGTAAAACCAATCAAGTCTAATTTGTGCAGAAGCAGGTCATGGTTAACTTTGTCGAAAGCTTTGCTGAAGTCAGTATAAACAGCATCCGTTTGTTTCTTTTCCATAAAGCCAGTATTAATTAATGACGTAAGATGCAAAACATTAGTTGCTGTAGAGCAGCCCTTTCTGAAGCCATGTTGGTTTGCTGATAATAAAGAAGAAGATTGGTGACAGAGATATTCGGTGATAAGTCTTTCAAATAGTTTAGGAATAGCGCTTAGCTTTGCTATACCCCTGTAGTTTGTGATATCAGATTTATTTCCAGTTTTAAAAAGCGGTATTATATAAGAATCCCTCCAAAACGTAGGGAAATAACCATGTTGTAAGGAAATGTATTGTAATACACAAAATTAATGAAGTCCATTGCATTAATATGCAACTCGAGTCCTCTTCTCCTTGTAATGATAAGCTCTTTAGTCAGAGTATTGTACCCCCATATCTGTTCTTTCAATGAAGCTGGTAGGTCACACGATTTTGCTTGGACACAATAATAACCTTTGGTTAGAGAGAATTTTGACTTGGATTCAATCTAATCTCCTCATCAACTTTTATTCATTTTTATAACAGTCTTCAAACTTTTCCAGGTACAGATAGATCGCAATTTGTGAATCATCACAAATATCTAGGTGCTATACTTGATAGAAAACTATCACATACAGGTATGTTCCAAAAAAGTGGTAGAATTCAAGTAAAATACGATTTGAAAAGTAAACATTTCATTTTGGATGTTCTGCAAATGATGTTTCATTTTTTCGTATGAAATAAAGTTCGAAAACAGAAATTGTAAGCAGCTGATATGGACATGAAAATTAAATTTTGTTATTAAAACTGTTATTTGTGGTTTTTTTTTGCATAAAACTGTGTGAAATTGAAATATATAAATAAAGGAAAAATAAATAATGAATGCGGTGTTAGTGTCCACTATATACCAAACCAATGAATACACAAAAGCAAAATTACAAAGGCGGATTTTGCAAGGTCACTCTAATCCTTTGGATATGGGCGACACCATGATACAACTAACAAGGTAACCTTTTCGCTACAATAAGAACAACTTCAATAAAAATAACATGCATTTTGTTTTTGTACAACTTATGCAAACTGTCAAAAAGCCGCCACTTCTACATTTACAGAAGAGAGATGCACGGAGCTTACGCGGATTTGCTATCTCGTTTTGGCTGCCCTTCATCTCTGCAATCACTTGACAACCTAAAGTAGTCAGATGATTAACGGTTTAGCTGACGAGGCTACCTTGTTAATTGTATAATGGGCGACACTACGTAAGTACACATACATATGTATATACTTAAGTATATACATACATATGGTCCCCTTTTGCGAATCCTTTTGCCAGGTCTGGATTGTTTTGTATAAAACGTAGCATTCTTGCATCCTGCGTAGTATTCTTGTGTTTTCCCCTTCAAACAAGGAAAATTTTTATTCAACCAAAAGAATCTGACCACTTTTATTTATTATACTTACATGTTTATTTGCAAAAAATTTTGTTTCACAATAAAATTTAAAAGTATTTTTAAACCACTTCTTTTTGCCTACAAGTAGTTTCTAGAACAATGCCATTCACTACGAATTGATGTTCGAACCCAACACAGAAATGAAAAGTAAAATTCAGAACACCCAAGCATCAAATTGAAGTGATTTCAATCCAATTTTACTTCAAAGTGGAACCTGGAACATGCTTGATAGTTACCTTATGTTAGTTACCCTGGGGGCAAATCACCGCATTCGAAATCGAGTCTTCTTTCGTGTGTACAAATATTTCGACGGCTGCAATTTTTTGGATCACAGTATTCGATCGCAATTAATATTGTCTAATACTATTTTTTACATCGCAGCACGCATATGGCAATAAAGAAACAACGAAAAAGGAAAACAAAATATAAATAAATTGGTGAAAAACTTCAAGATAAATGAATCCAAATGTGTTTTTATGTTTCTCATCTTCGGAATCGGAGGATGAGTTCAATGTTGCCATTATAAGTAGGAACATTCGTGACAAAAGCAATCCTTTTTCATTGCCAGAAGCTGAGTAAGGTGTGAGTTTGAAGCAAAAGATTAGAACTAAATGTTTCATCGTTTGTACGTAGATTCAAAAGTGGTTTTCGGCTCTCTAAGGAAGCTTTTGAATACGTTTTATCGGACATAAATATCTCTGGTCACATGCCGACGAGCGTACCACCCGTATTGCAGTTTGCCGCTACATTGTCCCTTTTGGCCAGTGGCAGCTTTCAGCACACGGCCGGGAATTATTTTTTAGTGAAGTTGGCACAAAGCACTATGTGCAAAGCGGTGAAAAATGTAACAAATGAAATACACTACTTAGTGGAAAATATTTTTTTTTGGTGTTCACTTTCCCTAAAAACAATAAAATTTATATTTTTAAAATTATGTCTTTAATTTTTTGTCGCTTCTTTGCTATTTTATTTGTTTTGCTGCTAAAAGCTAGAGTTTATTTGTTTTCGATAGTGTAGTAACAATCGAGAACAACATCGATTAGATGCGTTTCGATAACGAGTCCTGTGATCCACGTTAACAGTATTTCGACCACAAAGCACTCTATTTCGAATGCGGTGATTTGCCCCCTGCTCCGTTAAAGTCACAAATATATGACCTAGAAATTGGATTTGTTGTTGTTGGATATCTGTATGTTATACTAAAAATCAAATCCATGAAATAACTTCAATAAAGTATTTATCCTCAAAAATGTTTGCTGATTGAAAGAAATGATAAAAAATGTTTTCCAGGTGAAACATTTTTTCATGAATGAAAATTAAATCTTCCAAAAAATGCAAGTGTTGAAAATTTTAATGCAAAATTCTGTGTAGCTGTAAATGTAGAATTATGTACGTGTGAGTTTTTCCAGTGTTTTCGAAACTTTTTCTGATTTTTTTTTTTTTTAATTTTTGAATGAATCAAACTTTTTAAAGAAATCGTTATGACCCTCAACGTTTTATGTGGTCGATACAGATGTGTACATACATACATACATACATAGAAGAATATGGGGATGGCATTTCTAAATCGCTAAGAGACGACGCCACCGCCACCGCCGCCACCGCCATCATGCATACAATAAAACAAATGCAACAGCATTGCCGCACGCACACCGCCAATATCATCTATACAACGCGTTGTATTGCAGACAAATCTCGTTGATTTTGATGCAATTTTAGACGAATTCCTCTTAAAATGAGAACGGATGGCTTCTAGTGGATATACTTAAATATCTTTAATTTTTTCCTGTTCTAAATAGACTGTTCTAATAGATTTAGTTTTTCTGCTTTCTTAATTTATTTTTAGCACCGCAGATTCCTGTGTGTACGAATGCAATCTTATTTTTAAATCTGAAAGTCTATTCACTTTTGTGAAATAAAAATTCAAATAAATAAAACAGATTTATTTCGTTTCAATGCTGTTTGGCTTGCGGCATGCGAACATTTAGGAATTCAGTACAAGTCACTCACTCTTTAGTTTGTATGAATTAAAAGTGATTATAATGTCGCCATTGGTTCTTTTTTTCAAAATTTGTGAGCTATTTTGAAAATCATAATCAGAGGAATTAACAGGTTGAACGAATAGTTTCTTTTTTACATACATATTTTATGTTAAACATTCGCGTTTAGGAATCAAATTATGTGTGTGGTAAATATAACTAGTTACATATGTATGTATGGCCAGTGGCGGTGAATAAGCGATTTCGACTACATCTAAGATTTTTTGAAATCCAGTTGGCGACGGACAAAATTCTTTAGTGAGTTTGCGGGATTTCTAGTGAGTTTGGGTATGCTGAAATACTTTTGATTTATGATCAAAATGCTACTTAGGGCCTGAACCAATCAATAATACGCACTGTGATGAACAATTATCACAATTTTGCTGTGCCGAATGATAACTTTTTTGGCAGCATAAAAATTTGACAAGCTGGAGGTGAATACAGTTTTTCGATCAATTTTAGTGCAAGGCAGATTGATACCAGGGCCCTATTCCACGAAACAACTGATCAACTTTTCACTTTGCACTTATCAAATTGAATTTTTTGCAAAGTGATAACTGTTTCTGTTCCACAAAATTCTTTGCAAATCTCTCTTAAGGTGGGATCATACGATTGCCGCAATGCACCAATTTTTGAAACATTTTGTGTGCCAATCGTGTGATAGCACAATTTATTGGCTCATGCGGCAACCAAAACGAATGTTGTTCCTATTTGTCCCAATGAAATACAACCCTGATGCGACAACCATGTGAACACTTGACATACAACTAATCACCAATAAAAATTTTAAAACTGCACCAATATTTATTGTGTTCTCATGCGGCAACCAAAGAAGACAATACGCGCCAATAATATGCATATGTATACATGTATTTAGTTTCAAAACTGTTTAAACGCGTCTTCCAAACATGATTTCTGCTTTTCAATCAGTAGTATTCATTTTTTGCTTTTTTCAGCCCGCACAACATTATAATAATAGCCGAAGCAATTTTCTTTCTTTTTTATGAACAAACCATATTTTTAACATTTAATTTATTTATTTATTTCTTTTTTTTGGAAAACAAAGTTTGTCATCAGCTATAACAGCTGTTTCTCACAGTTGCCGTATAATATAACAATCGTGTGACTATAATGCGGCAATTATTGGTACTAAATTGTTTTGCGGCAATTTGCGACAATAAAATTTCAGTAAAATGTCACAATCATGTGATTGCAGAGAATTTGATTGGAACAAATTTTTTATTATGCTCCAATTCAGCCCAATAAAAATTGTGTAAAATTGGTGCATTGCGGCAATCGTGTGATCCCACCTTTAGTACCAATAAAATGTTTGCTCTCTTTGCGCGCTCTCGCAAAGTCTTTGCGCTCTTTTGAAAAGTGAATGTGAAAAGTGTTCGACAAAGCATTTAACCTAACACGCATTTGCGTGTTATCACTTTTCACTTTGCGTTAAGAATTAGTAGTCTGGCCCGCATATCATCATTACATTTAATGAGTGCTTACCATGCCGGTCCACATATGCTTCCTCGTGTAATGAAGGCGCATCAATTTTAACGATTGTGCCATCCACACAACCACATACACAGGGGAATCCATCCATCTCAAAAAACTTTTCAGCAATACCACTAACGTCATCGGGCCACCGCACTGTGTTTTGAAATAAAACATCTATTAAAATGTCGACAACCTTATGGATGGTTTTGCAAACCGTTGATTTTGCAACACCATGCACAGCTGAAACTCCATGGTACTGGAAACCATTTCCAAGCCAATGCAGGCACAGTAGCAGTTGATTTTCAGCAGATAATGCATGACTGCGTTGTGTTTTGGGCTTTAATTTTTCTTTAATTTTACATAAAATGAATTCAACTTGGATTTGATTTAATCTAAAGCACTCTTTAAAATTAAAGTTTTGTAGTCCCGAAAAATTAATTCTGTTTCTATAATTTCTTCTTATAATCACTTCTTCACGATCGTCGATCAAAAGCTCACGTCTTAACATTTTGAAAGTTTCACTTGTTATAACAATATGAATTTGCAAAGAGATCGTTTTCCTTGCAAATCTTTGATAAACTTATCAAAATTTGCTTTGCAAAAATACAATTTACAGTTTTTGTGGAACGAAACATCATAATTATTTGCAAAGTCTTTGCAAATTACACTTTTCAATTTTAGCTTTGCACTTTGCAAAAGAGAACGTACGTGAAACAGAAATTGCAAACAGAATAAAAAAATTGCGAAGAGTTTGCGAATTACACTTATCAGTTTTAACTTATCACTTATCAAATTTTATAGTTCTGAGGAACATAAAGTTTTGCTAACTGTCGAAAAATTTGATAAGTGCAAAGTGAAAAGTTGATAAGTTGTTTCGTGGAATAGGGCCCAGGTAGCCTTACAAGCTCAGCTTTCTGACTACGGCTTTTACACTGCAGTTACACGACCAAGTTTTGCTATCAAGTGTTTTTCACATACTGCTTGTCAAAATTCAATAAAATTGATAACTGTGACGTAGACTGCACGCAATTTCATAACAATTCGTTTTCAAGATGCCGTCAAGAAAAAAATTAAAAACAACTTCTTGCATATTCTGCTAAAAAAAATTTTAAGTAAAACCTACATTGTAAATTTTACAACAAGACAACATAAGCACATATTAAACAACGACGATTCAGTACGTTCTAGAACAATTACAATTGGACTGTTCAGAACTAAATTCGTAACAATATTATTCATACAAATTTATTGCTTTGTGTCTTTTAATTAAACTTTTTGTAACGTTTACATTAAAACACTTTGAAGAGCTATATTTTAAATAGTTCTTAGCAAAGAAAATCCCTTCAATTGTTTTAGTGCCCAAGGAATTTCTAATTTTAGTTTTGTTTAAATTCACGTTAGCAGATGAATTTGGCAAATCCATTAAATCCGCATTTCTCTTACTTCGTTTTCAACTTCCTGCTACTTCTCTTTAGATACCAAATTAGGAAAAATTAGAATTATTTTTATTTCAAATAACGGATGGATTAATTCAATTTAAATTATTGAAAACTGAATTTCCAAAGTCAAATCTTTTCTTTATTTGACAGCATAACTCAACATAGAATTCAATACAATTATCTACAAGTTGGTAATAAATTTCAACGTCAATTCTACACTGCGAAAAACGTTTAATATCATATAATGAATTCTGTTTTATTCATATAACCATATTTTATAAAATTTGTCAATACTACTTTAAAAAGCTTTGACGTAACACTATGCATACGATGAATGTGCTCCCCTACACTTTGAAATGTTTTATTAATATTATTTATGAAGTTAAGAAGCAAAAATACAACTGATTTACATATGTCATTCAAATTTTCTACAATATCTTTAGCGGTATCGATTCAGTCGACATTAGCAGCAAAAGCAAAATAAATTTTTAGAGGTTCATATAATTGTAGAATTTGAACAAGAACTGCTTCCAATGACAGCTATCTGGTTTGAGATGGGTGAAGAATTTTCTTTGGTTTGAATTCTAACAACTTTTGTATCTCGAAAAGTTGTTCATTACGTTTGCCAACATATGCTTGTTGTAAAGGTGGGATCATACGATTGTCGCAATGCACCAATTTTTGTTACATTTTGTATGCCAATCGTGTGATAGCACAATTTATTGGCTCATGCGGCAACTAAAACGAATGTTGTTCCTATTTGTCCCAATCAAATACAACCCTGATGCGACAACGGTGTGAACACTTGACATACAACTAATCACCAATAAAAATTCTAAAAATGCACCAATATTTATTGTGTTCTCATGCGGCAACCAAAGAAGACAATGCCCGCCAATAATCTACATACATACATATGTATACATTTATTTAGTTTCAAAATTGTTTAAACGCGTCTTCCAAACATGATTTCTGCTTTTTAATCAGTAAAATTGAATTGTTGTTACTATTCATTTTTTGCTTTTTCAGCCCGTACAACATTATAATAATAGCCGAAGCAATTTTCTCTCTTTTTAATGATCAAACCCTATTTTTAACAATTACTTCCTTTTTTTTTTTGGAAAACAAAGTTTGTCATCAGCTACAACAGCTGTTTCTCAGAGCTGCCGTATAATGTAACAATCGTGTGACAATAATGCGGCAATTATTGGTACTAAATTGTTTTGCGGCAATTTGCGACAATAAAATTTCAGTAAAATGTCGCAATCATGTGATTGCAGAGAATTTGATTGGGACACATTTTTTATTATGCTCCAATTCAGCCCAATAAAAATTGTGTAAAATTGGTGCATTGCGGCAATCGTGTGATCCCACCTTAAGTGATCGTAAGAATGCTATCTATTATTCGCTTTCTTTCTTGAGTAAATAAAAAGTATAAACATATTTTTAAGTTTTGTTTCAATCATGATACAATTAACAAGGTAGCCTCGTCAGCTAAACCGTTAATCAGCTGACTACTTTAGGTTGTCAAGAGATTGCAGAGATGAAAGGCAGCCAAAACGAGGTAGCAAATCCGCGTAAGCTCCGTGCATCTCTCTTCTGTAAATGTAGAAGTGGCGTCTTTTTGACAGTTTGCATAAGTTGTACAAAAACAAAATGCATGCTATTTTTATTGAAGTTGTTGTTATTGTAGCGAAAAGGCTACCTTGTTAGTTGTATCATGGTTTCAATTACTTTCTTGTAGTTGCCATAAATTTAAAAAGGAGCGAAGCTAGAAAAACGTCGAAATGCAAGAGCTTCTGCGAAGAAAAACGTCAAACGTCATTTTAGTGCTTTTTGATCAAAATTACGTCAAAATGACATAAAATCGTCACATCTAACACCTCTGATTGGATGTCTCACTCTAACATACACGTTAGAGTGAAAGAACTAATGCAAGATTTGCCTGAACTGCCAAAGTTGTTGCACGTGGTGTGTTGGTAAAAAAGTTTTGTTTGCGTTAGGTTCGGTCATTCATTTCTTGCATGAGCTGGAAATTGTAGAAAAAATGTATTGAACATAGATTGGTTATGCCAGGCTTTTCTCAAGTCTAAATTAAGCAAATGTGGATTAACTTCTTTATTTTCTTTGTACTTCAAAATTCCTTGCCATTTATTAACACTCGCAAATCGTGTGTTTGGCGTTTTTTGTCTTTCAATCTCGTTGCTGCAAATTTGAAATGTAGCTGATTTTAATGAAACAACATGAAAAAAAAAACTCAAGTTTAAGTTCAGGGTCAAAATTTTATTCTCATTAGATTAGGAAATTTTTTCTATCGAGCAATAGCTGCCATTCACTTGACATTTGAAAACTGTTAGACTTTTCAAAAAAAGCAAGAATATATACAAAAAACATACATACACACATACTCGTACATGTGAATCCACAAGTTGAATAACCAGCACAAAAGTAATTTCGATCTTATACCTATGCCAATGGACAAAATTTAGTTTTCATTTTGTTGAAAAGAATTTCTACGTTAAACAATAAAGCAATGAAACATTCGCCTAACAATTCACTCTCTTCACTGCTAATTAAAGGAAACGCATGCAGTTTTATTTTAAAATCTTTGGTATTTTGAGAATTTCAGATAAAAATAAACACGATTTTTCTTGTGGCATCAATTATAATAATGCACCAACATGTAGGCAAATATGTATGTGAATATATTTTACATATGTATGTGTGCATATGGGAGCACTACAACTAGTTCCAACATGTACATACATATGTGCAATATACTCAATAAAGAAGCAGGGTTGGTCGAAAGGTAATCAAAGTGCCCAAGGACTGGACCATATCGCCCAGCTTTGCATTACATAAAAAGAGTAGCCAAAGACCAAGTCTCTACTCCAAATTATTTGACTATTGCTCTTATGTGATTTCTGGATTCGCAATCTTTATTTTGCTCGATTAAGCTTTTAAACTCATACGCATTAATAATATAATAGCATGTTTCCACGACATGTGCTTCGCTCTCTGTTTGTGCTTAACATCCATCACAATCAGGAGCGAAGCAACTTGCTTTGCCATACAAAATTTTGAGAGCGAATGAAGTTGCTTCATATTGAAGCTACATACGAAGTACGCGAAATTCCTGTCTTCTATAATTTATATCGCAATTTTATCTGCACTATCTGTCAAAATCATACATTGTAAACAAAAAAATAAATAAATAAAAACAAAGAACGTAATTCTCTCACAAAAATAAAGAATAAGTTGTGGGTTATATTTAATGCCAATTTAATTTCCAATTGAATGTGGGTTTTTTGCTACAACACTTTCACTTACTGTTTTTGTCCATTTAGAAAAATTTGCTTCACGAAATTAATGGACAATTTATGTTGGCTTTTTAAAAACCAAAATTCAAATCGAAGCACATAGACGAGTCGTGTAAACGGTGTGATTCATAAATATGATTGAGAGAGCGAAGCGGGTGATTCAACTCGTAATGGAAACATACTATAAATAAGTTTCAAAACAACTAAACTAATTCGCAAAACGAAATATGGAGAAAAAATCAACACAATTTTATTGCGTAACACATAACAACAATAGCAAACAAATAAAATAAAATATAGCCCAAAAAGTATTCATGGATTTGATTATCGTTTTAATGTTCCAAAACAATTTTTTTTTATAGAATTAACCTCTAACCTACATTAGGGGTCATTAGCATCAAGTGTATTTAAATTCAAATACATTTGCTTTTTCAAATATACTCAGTTTAAGTTTACACAAAAATTACGAACAGAAGTAATGGGTTTCAAACATTCTTTTAAGATTTTTTGGGTCTACTGATGAGTTGATTAGCATCAACGAAATGTAGGCGGCATATAGACGGCTGAAAAAGACAGAAAATATTTGTGAGGTCTATTTTTGGACCTGAATTATTACATTTACGATATCAACAAAAAATACTTTTCAGAAAATGTAATCCTTAAAAATAAAAATAAAATTACATTTACAAAAGTTATGAATCGAGCAAATTTTTTCATACCCGAGGTAGTCATCTTTGACTGCCTGTAGGTCAACAACAGGGTGGTTCAGATTTCATTACTCTTAAGGACTGGGTCCTCCTCTGTGATTTCTTCGTACATTGTTTTACGATCAGCTAGCACCTTTCAAACATACAGACTTAGGTTAAATTATTCCTGACTTTGCCATAAGGCCATACCATAACCATAATATGTTTGCCTGGCAACAATTAGTGCCGCCATAGCCGTAAACAGCTGTTTATGTTTTATTTTTATAATTTCAATAGTGCAGTACCAAATAGGCGCAAAAATATGAGCAGTGACGAAGAAATTGATGGTTTATTTCTAAGTACGATTTTATTGTACAATAAAAGAAGACACCTAAAGCGTAGGAGACGATGGAAAGTACGACCAATCAACAGCGATTGGTTTCAAAGTGGATATCACCAGAAAACGTTCCTGAAAATAAAAGGTATGGATGAGGAAGAACTTTTTGCACACACAAGAATACCTCGGCATGTATACGATGTTTTTTTGAAACTATTGGCTCCGGCAATGTCTAAATTTAGAGAAACAATACACGCCGAAGAGCGGATATCACTGACGCTTTTGTAAGTTTTTAAATATTTATACCCTTTGCAAAATTAACTGAAACAATTTTAGATACTTAGCATATGGAACTCCGTTCAAAACGGTCGCTTGGAGCTACAAAATTGGAAAAACTACCGCGAGAAACATTGTCTTGGAGACATGTAGTGCTATTTGGGATTTGCTTTCACCTATATATTTGAGCAGCAATATAAAAACATCACCACTGTGTCGCCGCCACTGTATTGTATAGTCAAATTATCGCTCATTCCACTCAAATTTAAGATGCATTACACATACAAACATCTGTATAAAAACTCATTACCAATACATGCATTCTATTGTTGCATTGTAAAACTTGATTGTATATAAGAAAACAAAAGAATAGCGGTTTACAAAAAAAATGTAAAATTCTTGTAAGTGAAGTTACGGTCAAAAAATATCAAGCTGAAATCAATCGAGCACAAGCTCATACAAGATTTTTTAAAGCTGACCGATTGTTTTAATAAAAATAAATTAAAGTTGGGTTTGCTAAAGAAAGCTTGTTTTATTTAAAGAAAAATTCAGGTTCACCCTAACGCTGATAAGCGCAACACCACTGACTTTGCTCAAAAGTGGAATATGCCAAATTGCGCGGGTGCTATAGATGGCAAGCACATAGCTATCAAATTTCCTCCAAAATCAGGCTCCATTTACTTCAATTATAAAAAGTTCTTCAGCATTGTATTGCTAGCCGTGTGTGATGCCAAATACACTTTTACAGCCGTAAGCATAGGAGCATATGGAAGTGAAAGTGATGGAGGTATTTTTCTAGTAACCAGATTCGGTGAAGATCTGTTGAAAGATCGTTTGCCACTACCGCCTGATACTCCCCTCCCGTTGACATCAGAACCCTTTCCGCATTACTTCGTTGGAGATTGTGCCTTTTCACTAAAAAATAATTTAATGAAGCCATATCCAGGTGTGAACACTACAAGGGATGAACGTATTTTTAATTACAGGCTATCGCGTTCTCGACGTGTTATTGAAAATGCATTTGGGATTTTGACGGCGAGGTGGAGAATACTAAGAACAACAATGGAGTTTTATCCAGAAAACGCCGAAAAAATAGTCTTAGCATGTTTGGTACTCCACAACTTTGTAATGCTACACGACACAAATCAGTGGTACTGTCCAGAAAACTACACTGGTAGTGAGGACAGATGTGCAGAATGGAGGAATGAATTAAGACCACATGGTGGGCCATTGCAGTCCGTTAACACTTTCAGACGTAGGGGTACAAATAGCGCTTATGACTACAGAAAATATTTAACGAATTATTTTATGAAAGAAGGTGCTATAAATTTCCAAAACCATATTGAATAATATTTTTAAATTTTGTAATATTTGATTTATTAAAATAAAAAACATAAAAAACAAAAATATTAAGTCCATATTCTCATAGCGAAAGAGTGAGTTATTAGCTAGTTTTAAAGGTTTAACAAAAATCTTGAGATAGATCACATTGATCGTCAATTTGTGCTTGCATAACAATTTCTGTGCAGCGGCGCATCACGTCTGCCTGTGTGCTCTTTTTCATTTTTGAAATAGCAGAGCAGATCATAGTGCTGAAACCTTTTATTTCCCCACTAACTTCCTCACGTTGAGTTTTGCGGGCACATATCTCCTGAAAAGCTTTCATTGCTTTTGTTATGGCAGTGTCCAACTCGTTTAGTTGTGCAGAATTTCGTTTCACTCCCCTTGACGTGGATGTTGCACTTCCGGCGGACGAGGAAGGCTTGGAAAGCTCACAAAATACTGGAAAAGGCTCATCTGGTGAAGCTGGATCTGGCGAATCACAAAAAATATCACTCATTGTACTAATTTCAAAACTAGCATGGGAGCACTTTGCCTCATTCTGAAAAAGTACACATAATTATTTGTTATAACAAAGTATTTGAGTAACTTACGGACGAGGAACAATATGTGGTTTTAGGAATTGCAGACTTTCCAACAATGCCCACTGCCTTCCAGCAGAAGCATTACATCCTGACGTGTTTCGAGAGTCCCTTATTTCTTTTGAAAAACGCTCTCTTAAATTTCCCCATCGCTTCATAGCAGTACTTTCTATTCAAAATATAAAAAAGTACATACATATGTATAATAATAACAAAATAAAACAATCCTTTAACTTGCCATCAACTTCCAAACTTCTTGCGACTTCCAACCAAGCGCTTCTCTTTTTTTCACGATCCTTGAAGTTTTCGTGAGTTTTGTCGTAAAGACAGGGCCTGTTCCGCATCAATTCAATTAGTTTACCGTCGTCCATCTAATTTAATACAAACATTTTTATTTATATTAAAGAAATTGTAAGCAAATAAAAAAAACTTTCCAAAAATGCCAATGTGAAAACTAAAATCAAAATAAAAACACAACAAATGTATGTATATATTTTGCAATCAGCTGTTTATGGTTATGGCAGAAAACCAAAATTCAATTGGTATCTATGGTTATGGTTATGGCTATGGCATTATGTTAAGTCAGCGCTGTTCATTTACAGTGCTGCCCATAAAGTTGGTTCGACCACCTGTTTTATATGGTTATGGTTAAGTCGGGACTAATTTAACCTTAACTTCCCTTTTTTTGTTTGGCGCCACTGTGCCGTAGGCATATTTTTCCATTTTTTCTCTGTCTCAATACTGTTACGCTGATAAAAGAAAGGGTAGATTTTTGCGACAGTTTTTTCCTGCATCAAAGCGTTTGTTGCCTCTTCGCTACTGTGGGGGTTATCATCCCTCTAATAGGCGGTCCTTTTGGGAGTTGGTAATGTCAGCCTTCACCTCTTCCTTTTCTATGTCGACCTCTGAGACACCCGCTTGATTTTGGCTAGATACAGCCTGCTTTATGTTTGTCCCGTAGCTGATGGGGTTTGTTTCCCTATTTTGAAACAGACTGCTTTTGAAATAAAGGACACCTTTCCTTTTGACTTCGAAAGGCTGGACATAGATCCTCGATCGATACCCTCTCTCTGTGGAACACTTTCCATTTCTCTGTTCTGTTTATCAATAACCTACAGAGCACGGTTGGATGTGAATTTGCATAACCATCCTTTGATGTAGATGTAGAAGGTTGCCTTTGTTAAAGTTAGTATATTTTTCCGACTCACCAGTTCGTGCTTACAGCCGGCCAAACGCTACCAACTTCTTAAGGGTAGCTACGCAGCTCTGCGATGCTGACTTTAACATCAACACACCATTTTGAAATGCGCAGCTATTGATTTCTATTGGAGAGCCGTTATTGGACACCATAACATACTGCTGTATTGCCTCCTGGCTACTTTAGCCTAAGGCTCTTTTAGCTTAGTTACGTCTAGCTTTCTCTTGCGCGTGAAGAGCTTCCGCTCAAATGTACCCGACTTCTCAGTAAGTGCTGACCCCTTGACCCCTTTATTAGAAGGATTCTTCATAGAGTCTCCTTTAAGAAGGGAGACACCCGATTTTGGCAACTTACTTGTCGACGAGGAGCACTCCATGCAGCTAATTCTGGCATATAACGAAGAAAGTCCATATTCATAGTTTTGCTCATCGTCTGAATTATCAAAATTTTGAAAGTTGACAAAGTATCTGTTATTATTAATAAATGTAAGACTTTGCCAGCAATCAGTGTAAAACTCATAATCAATGAAAACAGTATTTCCATTCTTCGTTAATGTAGATTTGATTATTTCTGAAGACTCCTTTGCATATTTAAAAAATATCGAACGGTAAAAATGAAGTGATGATGGACGAAGATTTTTTCAAACCTCAGAGATTTCACTATGTCGTAAAGGAACTACAGAAGCCATAAACATATTTGCATCTGTAATATGTAGTTGTCGATATTGCTTGTTTGTAAGCACTTCGACCGGATGATCCATCACATCCCCATTTACTTATCAATGTAAGCCTATCTGGAAGTAACACCATCTCCTTTTCAGGCAAACTTTGAATAACGCATTTGGCTGTAAGTCTTGCAGCTTAACCTCTACCGATACTTAGAAATAAACAAATTTTTATTTGGTTTTAAATGAACGTCATATATAACACGAGCTTATTTTATTGTTGGGAGTTGTTTTTCTGCGAAAAACTGTTGTTCACTGTTTAAGAAGAAAATTAATATTCACATTAGTGGATAGTTAACTATTGTGGAAGTTCACATTACCGCGAGTTACCTGCATTCATTTTGCCTGCCTTTCATTTCTACCTTATTTATTTTCTTTTTATTTGCTTACAAATTTCATGTCTTTCAAACACACAGAGTTTTTTTCCATATACGCGTTTTTTCGATAAATATCTATGTATGTATGTGGCAACGACAAGTATTTGACAACCAGAAAATGGTTTACGTAAAAGACGTAAATTCATGCGCACGTCAAGTCACATATTTGAGGGGCGCTCAGACGCATGGAAGTGAGTGATTGACTTTGTTTTGCGAACGTTAGCGCTTGACATCTTGGGGCTGGCTGTATGATGTTGTAATACATTTACTTTTTCAGGCTCAAGTTCAACCCTTAAATGGGACAATTTTGTTCATTAGCATACCCACCGAGTGAGAAATGTGCTTCATCGCTGAAGAACATTTTGTTCGGAAAATCGCCGTCCACCGTCTGTTGTTCAAGCAACCAACCACGTATCTACGACGTTGTGGATGGTCAGCTAGCTTCAGTTGTTGCGTGCGCTGGAATTTATAAGGATGTAGGTGTAGATCTAAATGCAAGATACACCATAATGTGCCGTAAGACAGTAGTGAGAACGACGAGGAGTCGACACATTCGGGCCTTCGGCAACACTTTCACTTACAGCAGCCATATTTTCAGCGGAAAGAGCGAAACGATAATGCACAGGCCTTATAATATTTGTAACCGCTCCAGTCTCTTCAAATTTCTTCATAATTTCGACAATGGCCTGCGTAGTTGGACGATTATGTAAACCATAATCTCCTCTTAAAGCACGATATGCGGCTGTGACAGAATCACCATTTTTGTAGTATGTTTTGATCATTTTTATGCGTTGTGTGACAGTTAAGCGTACGAGTTTTGTCAATGTCAGACTTTCAACTGAGAAGAAAAAATTTGGTCTAACAACTTAGTTTGACAGATGTCGAGTTCCAGTCCTATACTTTTGAAACCACGAAATCGATAACCCGTTATATAGATTTATTAGAACGCTTTGTCTCAAAGACTTTGATCATTCTAATATCACTATTTTTAAATTTCATTTTGCTTTTTTAGTTTTTCGACTACTTCCTCTTCTGGTATTTAGAGCTTAAATTAGTCACTACGATTTGAATTTTTACTTCTGTTGGCATTTTAATTTCATAGTTTTCACTTACATATTTCGTTTTGTATGGCTTGTTTAATTCTAACCCTTTCTTTAACATTCTCACTTTGAATAACTTTTGTAAAATTTCTTCTGCTTTAAAATTAACTGGATCAATTTTTTTATTTACTGCCTGTTCTTCAATATCGAAGTTGTGCGATTGTTCGCTTTCTAAGCGAAAGAAAGTTGTTTTTGGTTCCTCTATGACGTTATTTTATTCGAACGTGAACTCGATCGACAAGTCCAAAAGACGTATGTGTTTTCATATAAAATCCGATTGCTCTTATCGATCATGTCGTCAGTACTGCGAACACAAATGTCAAAATCAATTACTTATTGTTTTGCTATCGAGTGGGAGTTGTTGAAGAAAAAATTTTACATTTATTTGTTAAAAAATTGGGAAATAAAACTAGAAAATTCACTATTTTTCATTTTTATTTTATTTAGTAAATATATCGAACAATTATCATATGTATGCATGTAGATTTCCCAAATAGTTCACTTGTTCGCTGGATGGAAGAAAACCTTGAGGTCGCCGGAGTATTCCTCCCGTGTTCAGTGCATCAAAGTTATTCTATGAAAAAAGTACCTTTAAATTTTAAACACCACAAAAACTATTTCCACACTTTCGAAATTGTTGCTTTTTTATTTTGTACATATTTATGAATGGATTTGCTTTGGCTTGTCAGATACAACTGAGCAGTTTTAAGAAGGGTTGTATTTACACAAGAACAATTTGGTAGTTTTTGTCAATACTTTAATAAAAAATTAACCAAAACTTTAATTTACTGATCTGGCATCTCTGTGAAGTAAATGCCAAAAATTTCATTACGTAAGCCCATGATACAATTAACAAGGTAGCCTCGTCAGCTAAACCGTTAATCATCTGACTACTTTAGGTTGTCAAGAGATTGCAGAGATGAACGGCAGCCAAAACGAGATAGCTAATCCGAGTAAGCTCAGTGCATCTCTCTTCTGTAAATGTAGAGGTGGCGTCCTTTTGACAGTTTGCATAAGTTGTACAAAAACAAAATGCATGCTATTTTTATTGAAGTTGTTCTTATTGTAGCGAAAAGGCTACCTTGTTAGTTGTATCATGCGTAAGCCCATGCGAACACAAGCTGTCGAGCTAGAGGAACCCAAATTGATTCGAAATCGTGCGAGTACATTTTCTGGCGACATCGAGGAACAGGCAGTTATTTAAGCTTCTGTTTTTTCAGCAGTGAAGTATACATATACATATGTACATATGCTTAAACACAATTTATATCGCCATATAAACAAAAGTTTTAATATCTTAATTAACAGCTAAAGTCGATTCATTTGAATTGGAATACGAGCTAAGGTAGCCATATTATTAAAAACTAAAAAAAAGCAAAATGTAAAAAGCTAAACTGTTAGTTTTGTATATACATATATTTTCATTTACGTAAATATTTATGCAATCTTTTATTATCGAGGGGGTTTTTTTTATAAATTTAGATACGAGTTAAAATATAAATAAAAGCGTAGTATCCAGTCTACAAAATTGATTTTAGTCTTAATAAATCACGAATTTGTGGCAACAATTTCAAAATTACAAATGATCTGCAGAAAGGTTGCCAAAATCGAGTTTAGCTGTAATTCCTTGTGGACACAGACATTACCTTGTATGCACTGCTCTGCAAAGTTTGATAAGTGAAGAAAAAGAGTACAAAACTAAAAAAAACACAGGTACAAAGACAAGACAATTATATTAGAAGAAAAATTTAGTGTCATACGGCTTACAGTTTAGATATCGAAAGGCAGACAAATGTATGAACTCTCTATTGCTCTGCGCAAAGCTTATACATTGTAAAATCATCAGCCAGACAGATATTCTACACATCTATCGCAGAAAACTGCACACACACCTAACATCATTAAAATGACAATGGCATGAGAAAAATTATGTAAAATTTCCACAGACGCGGCTCTATTCCATCATTTCGGAGGTGAAAAACTCTGTCCGTCTTCCCTTTACCAAGGTGTGAAACTCGACTTTGTTGACAATGCCTTTTGTGTACAAGCTGAGTTAACAGTATTATCTACAATGTTGGAGTTCGTTTGAACAAATGAGACGGCTTTGCCATCAGCTCGCAGATTGTACTAGTGACTTTATTGTACTCTGTAACTTTAATGAAATTATTTATTGAATGTAGAACGTATTAAATAAAATCTTTTGATTTGTAAACATTCTGGCTGTGTCGACATTTTATTGCAGTTTGCATAATATGCGCTATAAACTTGTTGTAAAACAATACCAAAGCCAGCCATTTGCATTATGTTAGCTTTTGACGCCGTTTTTACCTTGAGTTGACTTGGTATTCTTGCCGTGTTGCTTTGTGTTTGAAATTCAGTCAAATCTTAAAAGTCGAGTAGTGAAGTTTTGCAGTCGCGAATGTTGTTGTTTTTTAAATACCCATATGAGTTTTCAATAACTGGTTGTATGTGTGTTTTGAGTAGGTAAAATGGTTTTAATATAGTGTTAATATGGTTCTTTGTTTTAAAATTTAAACATGTTAATATTATCCATCCACAAACCTCCTGCTTTGTTAGAAATTAAAATCATCAATACCAACATTTTCCTTGTTGGAACCGAAGACTCGTAAAATTAATTCATGGCAGATCAACATAAAAATTGTTGGAAGTGTGGTAAAACAAGGAATATACAACAAGAAAACGAAACTGAAATACATAAGTGAAGACGAGAATTGCAGCATAAAAATATTTTAAATAAATATTTAAAGTGATTTTTAAAAATTAAAAACTTGTTTTACATTTACAAAAAACAAGCTGCAGAAAGTGAAAATTTTTCTTCAATTCTTTCAAATAATATTCCATTACAGGAATTGTCACAATCGTGTTAGGATTTCTTCAGGAGAATTCCTAAAATCAGTGGAATTTTTATTGTATACAAATTTATTTTGTAGTGTATTTAGTTTATAATAAATATACTCCAGTATATTTTTTAACTTTTTGAGTGTTTTACACAAATGTTTTAAAAAGTTTTATTTTATTACCTGTAACTTCCATACATGCATCCACACATGCATACATACATATGAATATAACTGCTAGCTCTTTCTTGCACAAGTGAAAAAATAATTTAACAAACGAGCTATCATCGTACGCTTTAAAATGAATTGGGAAAAGTTGTAAGCAGCAGTGTGAGTGAGTGTGCTGTTATTGTTGCAGTTAAAGTAACTAGAAGAACCAGCAAAAAGAATAAGCTAAATAAATAAAATCAGGCAAATGCCAAATGAAAAAAAAAATTTATATATTTCCTCTGTTTGGTTTTTTGTTCATATGAAGTGTTGTTGCTTAATAATATTTGTTGCGCTGGTACAGGGTGTTTGTGTAAAAATAAGAAGAACAAACGAATACCGATACATAGAATATTTTGAATCTCCTGCTTGGAATTTTGTGTTGTGTTTTTGGGAACTCAAATTCGTAATGTTTATTAACTGCTTATTTTTTTAAATGCCAACCAAGTTTTCACTCGCATTCATGTATCGAAAACAACAATAAATATTAAAAATTTTTTTTATTGTTTTCAATGCAAGTATGCGAAAGGAAACTTCATTCGCATTTAGAAAAACAGACATTAAATTTTTGTTTGGTTTATTTATTTTTAGTGATTTTTTTTTTTGATTAATAAAAAATAAAAAAAGTGTTAATAGGCATATCACAATAAAAAACGGAACTCTGACTTAATAAAAAAAAAAAAAACTAAACGCAAAATAAAACGAAATTTGTACAGCCTTATATACCTAATCCTAAAAATTAAAAAACAACAAAACGACCATGTTTGCTGAAGGAATCTTTCCGATTGGAGATGGTTTGCTGGACATCGATGAGGAACGTCTTAAAGGTCTACTCGTTCCTCATGATATCAACGAAATTTATGATGTTGAACAAACACCATTTGCCAGGTATGTACAAAATACTTAAGTGTGTCAATAAGAAGCCGTTGAAAACTGTGAAAAAATCCTGTAGGTACACAAAACTGTCCTAGTTCTTCGACATGCTTTTGTACATGTGCTCGTATTATATAGAAAAAGTTTCTATATCTTACCTACATTCCGTTTTACATTTTGGCTTAAACCTATGTCTGTCTATGTGTATGTGATTTTTCACTACATTTGGGATTTTATTATCTATATTTAGGTATAAATAACAAAATGTGAATCACCAAAATGCGAATAATTTCCGATTAACTGCATCGGATTGGGTAGTTATGGTTTTTGTTGTTTTTGTTCGTTGTACCTAGAACAAGGTTTGTAGGCATGATACAACTAATAAGGTAACATTTTCCCTACAATAAGAACAACTTCAATAAAAATAACATGCATTTTGTTTTTATACAACTTCTGTAAACTGTCAAATAGACGCCGCTTCGGCATTTATAGAAGAGAGATGAACTACAGATCTTACATTGATTTGCTGTGTCCAAAATCGTTTTGGACACTCATAATTTCAAGGCCAATATCTTAAATCCTCTGTATATATTATTTTGTTTTTCTTGAAAGCTGTCGGAATCAGCACATGAATTAATTCCTTTTAATACAAATTAACCTTAGCAATAAGTTGGCAATATTTGAATTTGTGCGCCAAAATAAAAGAGTAAGTTAGATTGTAAGTAGTATAACAGTTGAATTTATTGGAAAGAAAAACCAGAATGAAAGAACATTTTTTGAAATCTTTTAAGTAGTCGCCTTTTAACAACTAAAGGAACACACTGTAATCCTTATACCATTTTTTTTTTTAATCAAATAAAATTATTATAACGTTGGTAGAATTACCTGTCCGTTTTCCTGAAGGAACATATACTATAAAAGGTGAGCTCAGCATCCATTCTACAACCAAAGAAATTAACCCCCTTTTTTCTTTTGGTTCCCTTAACCCCTAAATAATTATTATCGCTTTCGAGTGACTATAATTATTCATCCACCTAAAGATTGGCATTATTTTCCTACCATAAAAGCTGCTACTCAAAAGGTGGAGTTAATAATAGTTCAAACCATGATACAACTAACAAGGTAACCTTTTCGCTACAATAAGAACAACTTCAATAAAAATAGCATGCATTTTGTTTTTGTACAACTTATGCAAACTGTCAAAAAGACGCCACTTCTACATTTACAGAAGAGAGATGCACTGAGCTTACGCGGATTAGCTATCTTGTTTTGGCTGCCTTTCATCTCTGCAATCTCTTGACAACCTAAAGTAGTCAGTTGATTAACGGTTTAGCTGACGAGGCTACCTTGTTAATTGTATCATGGTTCAAACTATTTCAGCTGTGTCGTTTTGGCTGCCTTTCATCTCTGCATTCTCTTTACAACCTAAATTAGTCAGACGGTTTAGCTGATGAGGCTACCTTATTAGTTGTATCATGCTTGTATGAAAATCAAAAGAAAGAATATCTTATACAATCAGATATTTAGTTTTATATCTCATCGTAATAGATTGCCACAAACAAGGATTGTATCATTTCATATACTTAGAAAAGTGAGTGGGCCTGGCAACTCCGTTCGCATGGCTTGTGGATATACAAAAATACACGGTGAAAAAAATTAAAAGACGAAAATATAAAGTGATCAAATGGTAGAGCACTGGGGAATGGTAAGTCGATTTCGATTGTATTCGATAATCGATTTTCAGTCCTAAAAATCGATTATTTTCTGATTGATTATGCATTGCCAACTTTATGCTGAAGTCTGTTTTTTGGCGTCGATTAATCGAAACTGTAAGCCAGAAGCATAACAAAATTACCTGTTGTAGGAGTTCCACAACAAAAACGTATATTTCATTACATACTGCAAGCAAAAGAAGTTTTTGTTATTGCTATAGAAAGCTACCACCCCTAAAATTATTGAAGAGAAAACAAAGCAAGTGTTTGGTTGTGAAAATTTTATCAAGTAAAACGTGCAATTTATAATACAAAATAAGTGAATATTATAAAAAATGCCACCTAACCACATTTAGCACCATGTAAAAATTCAAGTCGTAGTGCGTTTATTTTATGCAAAATATATTAATCGACTCGATTTTGAGGTACGATTAATCGATTAAATAATCGGAATGAAAAATGGTTGCTCGAAAATCCACTTTTACTTTCTGATGCCATTCCCTATAGAGTAGCTACCCAGCAAGTACAGTGTCGGCCATATGATGCGCATTGCTGATAGTTTCTATAATTTTCTTAAGTGCAAAATGCAAAAAAAAAATGTAAACATTCGTGTACGTGTGATTTCTTTTTTAACCAGCTTCAGCACCTCAGCAAAGTGATCACTACAAACCTTTTTTCAAAATGCCCACCAAATTACTTAAGGGTCGGCTTTAGTATAATGATACCAATTGCCGTAAAATGAAAAAGTGTGCTGCCAGATGCTTACAAATTTTGTACGCGAAGCCGGTGTTGGTTATACCATAGATGAGAAATTTCCTTATAGCATGTTTCCACGACATGTGCTTCGCTCTCTATTTGTGCTTAACACCCCAATCAGGAGCTAAGCAACTTGCTTCGCCATACAAAATTTTGAGAGCGAATTAAGTTGCTTCATGTTGAAGCTACATGCCAAGCACGTAAAATTCCTGTCTTCTCTAATTTATATCGCAAATATATCTGCACTATCTGTCAAAATCATATATTGTAAACAAAACAAAAATAAATAAATAAAAAGCAAAGAAAACGTTTTTTTTTGCAACAACACTTTCACTTACTTTTTTTTTGTTCATTTAGACAAATTTTCTTTACGAAAATTAGTGGAAAATTTATGCTGGCTTATCAAAAACAAAAGTCAAATCGAAGCACTTAGACGAGTAGTGTAAACAATGTGATTCATAAATATGATTGAGAGAGCGAAGCGGGTGATTCAACTTGTAATGGAAACATGCTATTAGATTGCTTGAAATCGTTTATGAATTCGCGATTTTATGTTCTGTGCAAAAACTTTCCTCTGGCAGTACTGTTTTACCAACATTTTCATATTTTTCTTAGTAAATTCCGCAACTTCAACATCGAATTATTAATAAACTAAAACCCTCCGGCATACTTTGCCTTCTGTTTTAGAAGTGGCGTATGTGGACTAAAGTGCAGGGTCGGCTTTAGTATAATGGTACCAATTGCCCTAAAATGAAAAAGTGTGCTGCCAGATGCTTACAGATTTTGTACGCGAAGCCGGTGTTGGTTATACCATGGAGAAGAAAATTCCTTAGCCCGGCCGAAGGCCGGTTGTCAAGAAAACATTTTTCATACCTATGTATGAAATTTTTTTTTGAATTTAATGTAAAAAAAATACGATTTTGGATGCTTGAAACCGTTTAATAATTCGCGATTTTATGTTCTGCGCAAACACTTTCCTCTGGCAACACTGTTCTACCAACATTTTCATACTTTTCTTTGTAAATTCCGCAACTTCAACATCGAATTATTAATAAACTAAAAGCCTGCGGCAGACTTTGACTTCTGTTTTGGTAGGTTTACGACCACCTCCACAAACCTATAAAACTCATTTCCAAAGTGCATTCTATCCGATTTGCTAATATTTTGAAATTCAAAAAATATTTTTTCCATGCGACCAGAGTTGTTTTTTTAAAGTTAATGACAGAAGTACAATAGTACGGAACCACTAACGCCAATATGCCGATCGGAATATGCTGGCCAAGTACAACACTACCACCTCGGGAACCATCAAAATGTTAGGATTCAAAGATTATTAACAAATCCAATGCAGCGATCACTATAACTACAAGCAACTGAGTTTGTTTAATATATGTACTTCCTAATGGTACCAAAAATGAGAGTAGCATTAGTGCTTTTAACCGAAAAATAGCACTATTCATTAGAAATAATTGGTGCTATGAATAGTTTGTTCTTTATTGTAATATTTTTCTTTGGAAAGATATGTTAAATAGATGCCCTCCAAAATCATGGGCAATCATTTTTTCGTCCGTCTCCTATAATTTTTGAGAAACAAACAATTTCCGTTTTTATACGATCTTAATTCAAACATTTTTTTTTTAAATCTTTGACGGTCTGCACTGTAAAGAATCGAAATGTTGTTATTGACTTCAAATTCTTGATGTTCTATTAAATATTCCACCAACAAAAGTTAGAAGTTTATTCTCGTTTTCTTACAACTACTTCTTTAATACATTTAATTTGAAAAAAAATTTTACTTTATTAACAACATAAAAGAATTGTACTGTAGATGGCTTATTCCAGTTTTAAATGCGTTTTTATTGAAATATTTCAATTGTTGTCACGTTAAAATGTGTGCTAATGTTGTCTTCATCATCATCAAATATAACACAATTTTAATAATAAAATAATTCACTGTTATGCACATCAATCACCAGAAAAAGTGTGGTTAATTCGAAAAAAGGACGTTTCAAAATGTCGTTGCCAACCTGTGAAGCTATTTTGATACAAACAAATTTTCAATTGTGAAAAAGTTTTTTTTAGAATAATGTTAGATATGCAAATTTTCAATCCGCACTGCACTAAAAAAAATGTGTGCTCAACACATTTAATTTTTGAAATATTGTAGGTATTTGTTCACAAGCTTGATATCATCTAACCTCAAATTTTGAATTTTTTCTTACTTAAAAGTATTACATTATGCATTAATTTTAGTTTCCGTTAAAATTTCTTATTGTCTTCAGGCATTTTAAGGACTAACTATCAGTTATACCTATATATTGCAAATTGTATAATTACTCTTAATTATGTGTGGTTTTTCTAAAACAAGTTTCTTTAAATTCTTTAAATTTGTACACAACAATCTTTTTTATTTTATGCCAATGGATATGACATGATAAACAAATCAAATATTAAAAAACAAAAAAACTTATAAAGAAACAAATACTTAAGTTTTTTTTTCTATATACAACAAATACAAGTTTTTGACGGTGGCATTAAAAACAGATTTTTCAGCAGTTTAATTTCCAGTTTTGCTTTTTTCATACACATTCCATGTTTTTTCGTTCTGTTTTGTCAAGAGCTAGTGTATTCAAAATGATGAATTTTGGAAACTGCCATTTTAAAACCAGTAGTTTGATTTTGAATTATAATTTAACGCCAGTTCATTTAAATGTTTTCTTTCCAATCAAATACGGTTTTTGCAATATTGTACATTTCGTATATTTTAAAGTAGGTGTGTGTTTTTATATACATACATACATACATAATAAAATTTGTTTGTCTGGAATCTAAGCAACCTCATAATTAAATCTCAATGTATGTAATTAAAAAAGCCAATAAATTTAATATTTCTTTTATATGAAATCTTGTTAAGAAAACAATTAATATTGTATACTTATGTACATATGTATGTATATCGTCAGCAACATGATTGCTAACAGCTGGTGGTATGTATTTCAGAAAATTATTTAAAATAAAACCCACGGCATTTTTGCCAATTCTACTTCTAATATAATTTCTTTAACTGAGCTTTATTTTTACTAAGCAAAAGCTTTCATCCCAAGTTATTTTTGTACAAGAAATGAAAATAATTTCCAAATTGGCCTTCTTAAAAATCAAATTTTTTCAAATGTGAAATCAGACCATAATTGTCCTCAAACACTGGATTTTGTCTCGTAGAAGATTGTTAGGTGACCAAAGTTTAAAAGTGGGGATGTCTATGGCCAACAAGAGGGAGCTTAATACAGACTTTTAAATTTTTTTCGAGCCAATATTTATGTTAAATTCCCTTTTGAACACGCAAGGGTTTTATTAAAATAAATTTCATCACGAATAAAGAGTAAATAAACAAGATTAAATTCTTTTTTACACAAACAAACAAAGAATCACGAAAATTATCTACTTTTGGTTCGTATTATCTATTTTATCTTAAGTCAAATTAAAAAAACACAAAGTTATGTATAAGATAACAGATTTTGAAAACTAGAATAACAAGGTTGTTTTAATAAAAATAAATAAAGAAAAAAACTAATTCACTGAACGAAAGTATTTATGTGTTGACAAAAATTGAATATACATATAATATAGATTTCGGTATCGCTTTAAATATTAACACTCAAATCTGATTTTATCCAGCTTATGTTTATGCATTTAGTATATAATCGAGAAATGTTATGTGCGCGATGATGAATTCGAATTTGAAGACCATGTCCAAAATCAAATTTTGCAGATCACCGCTAATAATTATAATAATACTGGCACACTAAAAGAAAATCTCGTACAAAATTTAAGCTTTTCCGGTTTGCTTTTAGTACGGATTGTATTTAACAATTTAGGTGTGAATAGCACACTAGTGTAGTTGGGAAAAGCCGAAGAATGAATTGCTTAAGAACGCCAGTCTTAGAATGGATTAAATGAAGGCAAACACAGAAGAAATATGTCATGAAAATCTAAAAAACGATATGGCTATTGTAAACAACTGGTTAAAAATGAACAAATTAAAAATTTAATGAAAGCAGGACAAAATTAATGGAGAACAACATGAATTCAAATCAAACATTTAAAATAAATAATATAAGAATTGAAAAAGTGAATCAAATTAAATTAAATATTCATAATAGACAATGATTTAAAATTTAAGCAACATATCGAACATATTTGTAAAAAAAAAAGAAATGCGGTCGGGGGACCCCCTTTAGGAACGAAGTTCCTTACGTTTTTTCTTCATCTTCGAATGTAATACAAGGTGAAATCTGTATGTTTTATTTTGTGTTGTTTTTTAAATTTTTAAATTTTATATGCTTCTTAAAAATTTTGGAACGTTTTATTTCTTTACTTTTGACACATGCAGTATTTTTTTTGTCAATCTGCTACAAAACGAAAAAAGTTTTTAATTATTGCTCTTTTTTGTTGTGACATACTTTTCTTTAACGACATCTGATAGTGTCCGTTTTCACAACTAATTAATATTTATTGGTAGGAGTCTGCGCTGACAGCAGCGGAGACACCTACACAATTGTTTGTCGACAGGTACACCAATACATATAAACAGCTCACACGCTTTCGTGACGATTTCTACTAATTTACACTACCAGCCAGCCGCGTTAAGGAACTTCGTTCCAAAAAATAGGCAAAAAATCTGATTTTTCAAAAGAATCAGTAACAAAGTTTCAATAAGAACGGCCATAAACATTTATAATACCATGATTAAACCACATTTCGAATATGGATCAACAATATTTTATGTGTGTGAAGATAAATTCGAATTTAAGTCCCCGGACACAAGCCAAATTTTTTAGCAAAGACAAATTTTGTAGTTAACAGAGCACTGTTAACGACTTAACAGACTATATTTTTGAAAATATGAAATTTCTAGAGAAGATTAGGAAATTTTGGAAAAACCAGCTCTTCAGCGCACCACACACTATATACAAATGGTGGCCTGAAGGGTCCTCTAAGACTCCTGGTGGGTGTGATATCTGAAATAATCTTGGGAATCGCTGTGTTAGACACTCTCAAATGGCTAAATGTACAACAGAGACTGCAGCTTAATACGATCTATTTCATACAAAAAATGAAAACAGACAAAACACCAGAGTATCTTCGTGAGCAAATTAAGTATGTTGGAGAGGTGCAACCATATAAACTATGGAATGCACTAGACTTTAGACTGCAACGTGCAGACACCAGCGGAATGCAAAGATCGCTTTTTTTCAAAGTGTTGAATCTATTCAATATGATGCCAAATGATATTAAAAATTAAATGAATATAAACGTTTTTCGGGGTAAAGTAGTTTAATTTTAATTATTTAATTAATTAAAGTTAATTTTTGATCAGAGCCTATGTAATTAAAAGTACAAATTATTAAGAATTGTAATTTCCAAAAAGTATTACAAATACTACTAATAAATAAATATATAAATAAAAAAGTACAAGACTCTTGAGTGTTGAGCTCCTCTTAAACAACAGTTTCTTCTATTTATTTTAATTGTTGCGATAGCTGAGCTGTTATAGTGTTATACAATTATACGTTTCAGCTCAGACGTGAGTCGTTTACACCCAAAAAAAAAATTCAATATCAAAAGAGAAAAATCAATCCATCCCTTATGAACTACAACAAATGCATTTCTTACAAGTTGTAATATCAACTAAATAAAATAATTATTGCATGTTTGTTTTTACTGATTACTGATCTTTTGCAAATGTACATATGTAGACAATGACATGTGTATTGGAATATCATTATTGAATGTTGTAATACATGTATGTATGTTTATGTATTTGTCTTTTTCTTTCACCTATTATTTGTTCATATTAAGCTAAAACTTCTTTTTAGGGTTCTGTCCGCCTGAACTCAAAAAAGCGAAACCCTTCACTGACACATCCGGGTTGGTCCTTTCGTCTTAGCGTCCATTCTACGAAACGGTAGGAGCGAAAGAACTAAATTTCAGCCAGAACAAATATTTATTCTGTGGCTCCAACAGCAAAAAATATTGAAAACAGCAAAATTTAAAAAAGTAAAGGGTGCCTCCATACAAACAATTGTGGAAATTAGCTGTGACTTTTGAACCATAAGAGATACCCTTGAAAATAGCGCGGTATGTCCAGTTGCCTGGCTTCTGCAACAACCAAGACCACAAAAGCAAAATATTAAAATGTAAATGGTGCATAATACAAGGGGCACCCTTTTAAAATTAGCTGCAAGTTTTGAACCGTAAGAATTGGATAAATACAGAAGAAATCAGTTGATTTATGTTGGCAAAGTTTGCGCTAAACGATTTGATTTAGTTGTTCTAAACCGGAATCGTAAATGTAATTGTTCAAATTTCAACAATTATATTTGGGTTGGGAAAAAACACTTGGTATAAGGGCTATCACCACCAATTGTTCGTTTGTTTCCACCCTTTGATTTTTTTTTATCATTAATCAATCTTTTTCAATATGTATGTTGTGCTGAAGGCCTAAGCTGCCATTGCCTAAAAAAAATGTTAGCTTTTAATTTTAATTATAAGGCTAATAGAATAATAAATAAATAAATAAAAAATATGTATGTATGTATGTATATTATAAAAAAACCGAGCTAACTTCACAGCTAACATAAATAAATAAATATGTTAACACTTTCTCTAAAAATGTTCTATGTCATTCTGTTAAAATAACAGCGTTTGGCTAAGAAAATGTGAACAAAAACAGACAAGTTAAAAACGAAGCTAACTGACGGAGCCAACTTCACATACATAAATACATATACAAAAATTTGTTTTTCTTATCTACCCCATTTTATGTGTTTTCTATGTATATATATATGTACATAGTTTTATTTATGCACACAACAGTTTTTTTTTATCAATAATCAATAAATATTGATAGATAATTACTATCTTCTACACACAGTCTTTGCCTACTTTCAATTACACTCTTTTTCTCTAAAAATATTTTTAATTTCTTTGCAAAATTACAGTTTTTATCGTCTACATTTACATTTGCGTCAAGTTCTTTTTTTCTAATACCCTGCCAGCAAATTGGTAGTCGACTACTAAAATAATTAACTTTACGTTAACTTTTATGGACTAGCTTCAAATTAGCTACAATACAATCGAAACGTAGTGCAGAGTTCACCCAAAATTCAAATACTAACATACACTCATACACGGTAAATAACTCTTGAATTAAATTGCCTCTTGTCGCATTCGTTTTAAATGTTGCGATGGCTGAATGGGTTAAGTTGGCTGCTCACCAGTTTTGAGGCTTAGTGGTTCGAGTCCCACCAGAGGCTAACAAAAAAAAAAAAAAAAAAAAAAAAAATTGGATGAAATTTAATTTAATAAAATATTCAATATTACCACCGAGAAATGTGTGTGAAGATAAATTTTAAAATTTTTAACCACGGACACAAACCTTTAAAGTTAACAGACCTCTGTTAACGTGATAACATGGCTCTGTTAAGCCCGAAAATTAAAATTTTTATAAAAAAAATACATTTAAAACAAAAATTTAGAAAAAACGTATTGTTAATTAACACCAACATGGCTTAACAGAGCCATGTTATCACGTTAACAGAGGTCTGTTAACTTTGAAGGTTTGTGTCCGTGGTTAAAAATTTTAAAATTTATCTTCACACACATCCTTGATTTGTACATTTTTTCTGTGGCTACTGACTTTGAAGTAGCTGACTTTAAGTTAGTTGAAAAGTAATGCAGCGTCGGACAATTGACTACCTCCTAGGACATCGTAATGTTAAAATAGTCAGTCATCTCCATTGAAAATAATCTAAGTGTCAACCACCACCAGTTGTAAAAAAGTTAGCTTATAATTCATTACTAGTTAACTGAGTTGCCGGCAGGGTACTAACAAACACATACATACATACATACGTACATATATATTATATAAATATTTTCTTTAATATTGGTTTATAAACAAGAAATAATATAATAAAATAATTGGAGATCACTCAACATTGGGAGCCTGCGGGATCTTAATTTGCCTGAAAAGTTATTCTCGTACTCAAAGTTCGTGCAAAATATTCTTGTTCTTCCTGTACGAAACAACCCGCACCTTTCTTTCGTGCTATGTAGTTTGGGTAAATAGTTCAAAAATCAAATGTTGCAAAAAGTGAGCAGCAATGACAAACGAAAAAAATCAACTGAATCAACCAACAACAATTTTGATGTTTATCAATTAGTATTTCATATAAAAGTACCTGCAAAGCACATTAAAATCTAAAATCTTGCAGAAAAACATATCATTTTTCCAAAATGGGCGTTTAAATTTTCACTACAGCATCAAAATATAACATACGTTATATTTTGGGAAAGAAATGTGGTTTTTGGTGTTCCCGTGCTTTTGTGCTCTTTTATGTATCATTGAGAGAAACTCAGGACTGTTCTCAGTTTACCGAACTTTGCCCAAAATGTGCGGAATCAGAAAAGTGATATGCGCAGTAGAGTGCACCTTATTTGTATGCGCGAATTTTTTTCGTAAAGCTCTTACCCGAACAATGCAACCCGGTGCAGACTGTGTGCACAGCAACCGTAGTGTACAATAAATAAAAGAAATGCGGTCGGGGGACCCCCGTTAGGAACGAAGTTCCTTACGTTTTTTCTTCATCTTCGAATGTAATACAAGGTGAAATCTGTATGTTTTATTTTGTGTTGTTTTTGAAATTTTGAAATTTTATATGCTTCTTAAAATTTTTGAAACGTTTTATTTTTTGTCCGTTTTCACAACTAATTAATATTTATTGGTCGGTGTCTCCGCTGCTGTCAGCAGCACAATTGTTTGTCGACAGATACACTAATACATATAAACAGCTCACACGCTTTCGTGACGATTTCTACTAATTTGCACTACCAGCAAGCCGCGTTAAGGAACTTCGTTCCAATAGATTTTCTTTTTAGCTCAGCAATAATATTGCTACCTCCATCGGCGACAGCGCAAAGATTTTTTCTTTCAACTCAAACTTATAGCAAGCTTGACTCACAGTCCCTACACAAACTTCAAGTAGCTTTCAATAGCGCAACACCCTATGTATTTGGTATATCCCGATTCACTAGTATTTCGTCGTGGCGAAATATGCTTTTAGGGTGTGAACTTAATGACTATCTATCCATAAGAAGTGTATCTTTTTTGCATGAATTATTGTATAGAAAAACTCCTGGCTATTTGTATAAAAAAATTATAACATCTGCCCTTCCATAGTGTGTGTGTGTGCGTGTATGTAAGAATGTTTGCTATCAATGCATTATCATGTTTCTTTTACGAGTACCTTAATAAGTAGGTCTCTGCATTTTTAACTCTCTGATAACAAAAGGCACAACAGCAGTTAATAATGCAGATGCGTATGCGGATTCTTATAGTTTCTTATGCACACAAAGATAATTTATATGCATATTGTTCCCTTTTGGATAAATTAAGCTTTTTTAATTTTATAGAGCACCAACTTTTTTCTTCCACTAAATATGCAAAAGCAACCAACATTCAATTGCGAAGACAGTAAAAACAAGAACAGCAGCAGGAAAACAGACTTCCAATCTGTAATAACCTCAAAACGCCATCATAGGAAAAATAAAAATTTGTCTTGCGTACTAGAGATGTACGATTGTCGTGTCACGCGTGAATCAAGAATAATCACGCGTGAGGGTGAATTACAAATAAAATTTCGTACGTGATAGTGCATGATTACTATTTTAAGGCAGTTCACGAAGTTTGGCATTTTCTTTTGATCTTAGTTTCAGTTAAAAGTGGTATGGTAGGAATAAAAATGTGCAAAATAAATGCGTAATTTTGCGTAAAAACGAAAACGGTTTAACTTTTCTAGTTTAGAAAAACACTTTTACAAATTTTTTTCATGAACTATTTTCAATGCAGATTATTTTAGCCGAACTTCGAAAGTGCATTGGCCTGGGTCGATTTGTAGAGAAGGAAAAAATCGTTGCAAATAACTCCATGATTACTTTTAACCCAGGGTAAAAATTACATCATTGGTTACACCTAGGATTATTATTCTTTAAAAACCTGTGTAACTTTCTCGTTTCATGAGATTAAGTGCAAAAAGCATGGATTGCAAGAGCAAATGGAATGTTAGAAAAGCAAACATATGATACATATGTATCATATACATATGTGATATATGTATATAAGGAGATTTCTTGCTGTAACTCTTCAGTTCGACATGGCTGAAAAACTTTTCGGAAAAGTATTGCATTACAAAAAATAAAATAGTACGGAAAACAGTCGTATTGAAAATTAAATTGCATCACAGATAAAAATAAAAATTAGTATCAGTTATAATATTTTGAAATGGTGGCAATCAATCCACTTTTGAAGCAATGAGCGGTTATTAAAAGGAAGCACAGCTGCTTAATTGCCTGTGGTTTGCGTAATTGACATACGTCGATTTAAGGGGATTTATATGAGCTACAATATTATACTAACAGAATTCTTATATTGATGTGAATTTCCAACTGATGTCTCTGACGAAATTTGTTAAAATTATACAAGCAAAACAGAATTGAGGTAATCCTTAACAAAAGTCCTTTAAAACTCGCAATAAGCGCCAAAATGTCGTAGAAGACATGGTTTTATCAAATCATATACGAATTCTTTAGTATTAGAATCTTTGATTTATCATAAAACTAAAATGGCCCATTTTCATATTTTTCGAACGTGATTGAAAAAAATTGCTCGTGAGCGTGCGTGACATGGAGCCCAAAAAATTTTCGTGAGCAAAATTATTTTGAACGTGAGCCGAAAAACACTCACGCACACATCTATATTGCCTACATACATACATATGTATGTATGTATGTATATGTGTGCGTGTGCACATATTGATGTTTGTTCGAACTTGTTTCTATTATATGTATAAAGAGTAAAATGTACATGATGGTAGAAATATTTGTAGTAAAAGAGAAAATATCAAAAGAATTTGTTGCTTTCCATACCGATTCAAACAACTTGGGAATACACAAACAACAACAAGCAGCATGAACAAGCAAACGACCTTCACAGTCATTGGACTCAAGCAATTTTTTTTTACGATGCTTCGCATTCAAATAACAACTTCAACAACCGCAGTACCAGAAACAATAACTACTAATAAAGTAGTGTATCCATAATGAAAAGCTTAACCAGTGAAAAGAATAAAATGTGATGATCAAATAACGCGAAAGATGAACTTTTATGTAGAGAAAAGAAGTCAATGAAGATTCAATGAAACAATAAAAACAGAAAGGGTCTTGTTTAGAGCAACAAACAACAACACCTCTCAACAAGATCTCTTAAAAACGGCAATTATTTCAGCAACTGCGATGCAGACCAGAGAAAGGTACATACATATGCGCTGATTCACTTTTGCTATTCACTCATATACACTTTGCTTTTGCTCATCAATACAAACTGATGACAGTGCATGCAGTGTTAAACTCTTTAATGCATAATACAGATGTGATAACATTAAGTTTGTTCGTGGTAATTCCGTGTAAAGTCCGGTAAAATGAGAGTAAACGAAAAATACCCTCAAAAAACTAAAAAATTACCCAGTTTACCTGGAACACACAAAACCACATTTGAAGCCCGAAAAATATTGAAACAGCTGTTTTCTCGTGAAAACATTTGACTATAGACAAATCCACAGACAAATATATGTATGAACATACATACATATATATGTTGTTCTTAGAATGATGGTAAATTATATATGTATGTATGTGTGTGTGTGTGTGGAGTTAGCTTCGTTTTTAACATCTCTGTTTTTGTTTACATTTTCTTAGCCAAACGCTGTTATTTTAATAGAATGGAATGATCTGTTTGCTAACATTTTCAATGCATTGTTTTGTTTTTTTTGCAGTTTTAAATTGTTAAAATAATTATTTATGTTAAAACGAAGCTGTGAAGTTAGCTCCGATTTTTATAATACAGTAGTTTTCCGATTTAACGAACATTCGGTTTAGTGAACATCGCATTTAATCGCATAATGAACAAAAACTTTTTTTGTACTCGGTATAACGGACAAACAGCAAATCATATAAAAACATAATTGCTACTAAAAAATTACTAAGAAGAAATGTAAACAAAAATGTACCGTGAGCTTTCGTCTTTTAGTGGTTTTGTTTGATAGGTACTGTTGAGAGGGCTATCGGCCGAGCCAGCAATTTCCACGGGATTTTGAATAAATTACAAAACGTAACAAAAGGCTTGATTCATTACGCAATATAATTTTATTAAAATTCCTTTGTAAAAAATATACATATATATTTATATTAAATTCAAATATTCATAATAAAGATGATTAATTCTACATACTCTTTGGTATGGAAATTCCTGGAAAATCCTATGACACTAAGGACAATCACGTCTGATCCGCTTCGCAATTAGAATGAAAAATGGCTTATTAAAAGATGGCAATTAAATTCTTTTAAAAATGGCGAGGGCGGTAAGACGTTCTTGACAATACAACTTTCGTTAAATTGGCAAATATGCCATAATTTTTAAGCAACTACTTTTTCCAGTTAAATTAGTGATGCCAGATTAAGAGGCAATCATGAGGATTTTGGGAGTCGCGTTAACAGGTACTATTTGAGAGTCAGTTGCGTGATATAATTTGTGCTACTTACATCGAAATGGGTAAAAGAAATATATTGTTTTTAAAGGATAAAGTTAAGATTTATGTAAAAAATATGGGCTGCAAAAATCCACCATTAGTACAATCCTAAAATCAAAGGAAAATCTCAGCAGCATTGAAATCAGTTTCTGAACATTTCCTGGCAAAATGCTGGAAAGAAATTTTTGGAGGAAAAGGACGATTTTGACAAAGAGGACAATCTTCCTCTGGCGTCGTTTTTACACCAAAACGAAAAGATTATAGCAATTAGAACTGGATTCAATTTGGTAAGATCAACTTTTCCAAATGTAAGTCCAAACTTCTTAAATTATGAAATTCACTAATTTAATGTTTTAAAATTTACATTAAATCAGGTGGATATATCAACTGATGATTTAAACAGATGGATTGAAAATATCCCTTTATCCGTAGATGAAGACAAACGCGATGAAGAAAACGAAAGTGAAGAAGAGATTGATGAAACTGAAATTGATGAACTCAAAATAAAACACGAAGATGCAATTAAGCATTTCGAAACTTGTATGTAAATGGCAACACCAAAACAATATTAGTAGCTCAAATTTAATGCTTTTAAGAGAGCTTCAAGAGGAAGCCATTAAAAGAAAGATACCAGTTCCAAAAAAAAAAAAAAACAGACTGTGCTTAACCAATTTTTTAAATAAATTATATTTGCAATACAGTTTTTTGTTAGTTTTACCTTTATTTTAATTAAATATGTTTTATGTTTTAATAAAATTTTGAAAACACTATATATACTTTGAGTTTTGAATACAATAAAGGAAATTTTTTCCAATTTAAGTTAGTCCTGGATATAACGAACAATTCACTTTAACGAACCGCCCTGACAACAATTAGGATCGTTAAATCGGAAAACCATTGTAAATATATTCAAAAAGAGTGATTAATGATCAACAAATCAAATGGTGGTTACAAACAAACCACTAACGACGACAGCCCTTATACCAAGTATTTTAACTCCGTTTACTTTTTGTTAAAAATGTTTATAGGTTTTGAGCAATCGGGCCTTGAAGATAGCACATACCTAACATGAACACTTTTTCATGTGTGGGAAGTTAGCTCCGTCGGTTACCTTCGTTTTTGGTTTTTTAACAGAATGATCCGTTTGCTAACATTTCCAACGCATTGCTTTAACATAGTGCATTTTTAGAGATATTATTAAAATATTTATTTATGTTAAAAATGAAGCTGTGAAGTTAGCTCCGTTTTTTTTTATAATATATTTAATAAATTAAGTCAAGTACGAGGCTGGCTCGCACTCTTAGGGTTCAGTACGTATGTATGTGTAATGTATGTATGGAATGGCGTATGTGAATACATATGTATATTTTATAAATTTCATCTCTCTGTTTTTAAAGCTACTTTATGTTGTATGGGGACACCTTGTAATTTTCCACTTGTTATCGTTGTAATTTGTTGTTGTAAGGCATCTGAGAATACATACACTGTGCGAATTTCGACTCTCTATCTCTTACGGTTCGAGGGTTATAGCTATTACTCTACGTTGTAAAGGGACACCTGGTAGTTTTATAGCTGTTGTTGTTTTTAGCAAGTGTTGTTGTGGAACATATGTGAATACACATATTGTGCAAATTTCATCCCTCTGTCCCTCACGGGTCGAGAGTAACGGCTAATTGTTACTTTACGTTGTATAGGGACACCTGGTAATTTTTGACTTGTTGTTGTTTTTAGCATTTGTTATTGTAGGCCACATGCGAGTACATATATTGTTCACATTTCATCTCTCTGTCTCTTACAGTTTGGCAGTTACGGCAAATTTTTACTCTACGTTGTATAGGGACACCTGGTAGTTTTTGACATGTTGTTGTTTTTAGCATTTGTTGTTGTAGGGCATATGTAAACACATATATTCTGCGAATTTCAGCTCTCTGTAATTTATAGTTTAGCAGCTACGGCTAATAGTTACTTTACGTTGTATTGGGACACCTGGTAGTTATCCACTTGTTGTTGTCTGTAGCATTTGTTGTTGTAAAGCATCTATAAATACATACACTATGCAAATTTCAGCTTTCTATCTTTTACGGTTCGAGAGTTATAGCTAATTGCAACATTTCGTTGTATGGGGACACCTGGTAGTTTTCGACATGTTGTTTTTAGTATTTGTTGTTGTAGCGGCAAGGTACAAGAACATCCTGTGAAAATTTCAGCTCTCTAGCTCTAACCATGATACAATCAACAAGGTAGCCTCGTCAGCTAAACCGTTAATCAACTGACTACTTTAGGTTGTCAAGAGATTGCAGAGATGAAAGGCAGCCGAAACGAGATAGCTAATACGAGTAAGCTCAGTGCATCTCTCTTCTGTAAATGTAGAAGTGGCGTCTTTTTGACAGTTTGCATAAGTTGTACAAAAACAAAATGCATGCTATTTTTATTGAAGTTGTTCTTATTGTAGCGAAAAGGCTACCTTGTTAGTTGTATCATGGCTCTAACCGTTTCGGAGAATGGACGCTGTGACGGACGGACGGACGTACTTGTTTCACTCTGATGAGTACGGAACCCTAAAAAGCGTGATTAATGATAAAAAAATCAAAAAGTGGGGGGCAAACGAACCATTGGCGGTGATAGTCCTCATAACAAGTATTTTAACCACATGAAAATTATGAGGATTTCCTACAGAAAAATCATCGTTTCTTTCTGCTCGAAGACTCCTCAGCCTAAAAACGTTTAATAAGAAAATCTTTTTGGCTCTGTGCACTTGCAAACAACTTCAAAATGCCAAATGGCTCTAATCAAATGAATGGAACCAATTTTATTTTATTGTGTCTTTTTTTTTGGCTTCGGAAAGTACACTGGTTTGGTTACTCATGTAAAAAAATGCTATTCCAATTTTAGCCTTCGACAAAATACTCAAAAATTACTCGAGAAACTAAAAACAGAAATTCTAAGTGGTTCTAATGTGATCGAGAGCAGAGAATATGTTTAAATGCAAAGGGTCTATAACAATAAGGGTTTTCACGATGGTAGCTGTGCAGATATGCTTTGTGTAAATTTGCAGTGCATTTTATGGTTGATCGTGAGCGCACCGTTTTGTTTTTTGTGCAAATCTGCTATATTCTTCATTGAAGCTTTGAAAATGCATTGCTTTTGTTTTATTTTTAAGAAGACAATTGTTGCATTTTTGGTTAGATTCGTTTACGTATTTCCGAATGCCAAAAAATGCTACTGTAATAAGTAAAAAATAAGGCATGAAATGTCATAGAGGGCAAATATATATCGGTGTCAAGTTGGCACGCAGCCGCATCCGCGGCCGACTTTATTGTTACAAGTGTTACAAGCTGCTGCCGACCTGATATTGTTTTTGGAAAGACACCCATATAAATTAAAATTAAAAGGCGATGTATTCTTTTGTTATTATTAAACTAATGCATTTGATGCAAAAAAAATGTTTTTTTTTTTAATTAACATTTTTCTTCATCGGCGCGAAAAATTGTTAGTCGGCTGGCGCCATCTATTTTTGTCGTTTACATTATTTATTTTCAACTGAGCTTTTTGGCACACTTCTATTTGCTCAACGTTTTTTTTTTTTTTTTTAGTACAAATGAGGAAATGTGAAGCAAAGTGCAAATACATACATTTTGTTTTTGTATGGCAAAAAAAGCAGAGCATTTTTGCTCACATTTGCTTCGTTTGCACTACCCATCGTGAATACCGTCAATAACACAACTTGTTACAGAGTTTGCACGAATGCCATGATAAAAATTTCTCTGGTTTCTGTGCGTGCGGTTTCATTTGTTGCAATCAAAAAATGTTTATTTTACTTCTACCAGTTGCTTTTCGGGGACGCACTTTTTCTTTAGCAATTATATAAAACAGATGTCATCTCAAGTAAGAAGTTTGCATGGCAACATAAAATACGTTTTTCTGATTGATATAAAATGCGATTACAAATTCAATGACATCTATCAATGTCAAGTGTAAATAAAGTACACAAAGCAGGGATACATTAAACTCCGATGTAAAAACTAAACTAAGCAGCTTTTAAGAATAAAAGAAGTTTTAACAATAAACATATTCATTCGTGAAAGTTGAACGAACTCTGCAATCATAAACTCATACGAAAGCAAAGAAACTGTTACTTTAAGAACAAGTTCAAGTACATTTGGCTCTTGACATGAAAGAAAAAAGTTCAAGCATGAATGTGCTTGAATAAAGTATTCACACACATTGAGAGAAAACACAAAAATAATAACACTAAAATTAAAAAGCGTCATAAAAAATAAGAACCCGGAATCAAAAATGACGATCCCTGTTTATTTTGTGGTTATTTTGAAAAAATTGTAACGCTTGAGATATTGAGGGGAGCGGCTTTGAAAGCGACCTCTTATTAAAAAAGAATTATATTTAGTTATACGTGGTAGTTTTTCAGAAATTGTGAATTTGCACAAGTTGGTGGAAGCTATTCCTAAGTGCTTCATTGCGTTCAGCAGAAAATAATCAAACTCTTATGATATGGCTACAATTTGAATTATCTTCTAGCTGTAGGCCAAAGAAACTTGAACGTATGCAAGGAGCTCATTCGTATTTAAAGAAAGTCAGAATTATTTTCAGCTGCTTTCCGTGTTCTTGTTCATTTTAAAGACATATTAAAGGTATTCAATTCGGTTTTTTCCCCATTGTTGAAAAAACAAAAAACCTAAAAAAATGTTTGTTGTCAAAAAATTAATGTTTTTCTTGTACTTTTCCAACAAAGAAAAGAAGCTGAAATGAATACCTGTGAAACGCACATACTTAAATTGATTTTCTTTAATTAAATATTCTTTCTTAAAATGGAGAAAGCCAAGTTAATAATTTACTTTTAGTTGCTGGTTGTAACCTAATGGTTTTTCGCTTTGAGGTGTTTGAACTAAAATTGTTTGCAAAAAAAAAACGGAAATATTTAATATTATTTTGTGTGCAAATAATTTTTTAGTTACATATTAAATTATTCGACCCTTTCTTAATTTGATTTATTTCTTTTATTTGCCGATATTTCGCTCTCCTTCGAATAGTTTCTTTCGGGCAATAAATTATTGCCAATAATGTAATAGGTATATAAAAAAATATACATACATACATATATATTATTGCCCTGAAAAAGCTGTTCGAAGGAAAGCGAAATAGTGGCAAATAAAACTAATAAATTACTCTATTTCGAATTTGAGAACAGATCTGATAAAATGTGTGTGAAGATAAATTTTAAAATTTTTTAACCACGGACACAAACCCTCAAAGTTAACAAACCTCTGTTAACGTGATAACATGGCTCTGTTGAGCCCAAAAATTAAAATTTTTATAAAAAAATACAATTAAAAACAAAAATTTAGAAAAAACGTATTGTTAATTAACACCAACTAATATCTTCAAATTGAATTTTAATGAAACGGAGTCACAAAAGTGTCAAACGAAGTCGCAAAAGAGGAAATTAAAAAAAAGACATTCTCGAAAACGGTAGGAGATGGGCGAAAAAAAATTATTGGACATCGTTTTAGAGCCCATCTAATATAATGTCCAATAGTCAAAATGTTTGAAGCTGCGTTTATGTGAAATTTCAGGGTTCGATTTTTTTAAAAATGCTTATATTTTTCACAAAAACGCTCTTTCAAACGTTTTTTTCGCAGCTTTTTTCTTTTATGTTGGTACACATGTCTGTTATATACATATGTATGTATGTTGGTAATATCAGCCATTTTGGATTGTCAGTTTGTTTTTGACAGATAGAAGGGTTAGTCGTGCTCTTCGATTTTTTTACTATTCGAAAAAATGGATCAAAGAAACTGTATTAAGTTTTGTATAAAAAAATTAAATTAAATGCGCCAAGACATTTGAAATGTTGACTGTGGCATTTAGCGGGGGTACTATGAGCAGCAGAACAAAAGTTCAATTGTGGTATAACCGGTTTAAGGACGGCCGAGAAGATGTCAATGACGATGCTCGTCCTGGTCGCCCGGGCACCTCAACAACCAATGAAATTATTGAAGCAGTGAAGAAAATGATTTTGCATAATCGTTGAATCACTATCAGAGAGGTTGCTGATGATGTTTTAGGCATGAAACGTGCGGCAGGGAAGATTGTTCCAAAATTGTTTAATTTTGAGCAAAAACAAAAACGTCGCATGAACATCGCTCAGCTGTTGAACATCGTCAACGACGATACAGATTTGCTCGAAACGGTCATAACTGGTAACGAATCATGGGTGTATGGCTGTGTCGTTGAAACCGAAGCCCAATCATCCCAATGGAAGCGTCCAGAAGAGCCAAGGCACGTCAATTTCCGTCAAATGTGAAAGTTTTGCTCACTGTTTTCTTCGACTGCAATGGCGTTGCGCATCATGAATTCTTGCCACACGATCGTACGGTCAATGATGAAGCAATTCGTCAGAAAAGAACAGAATTGTGGGAAAAATCATGGTAACGCGCCAGCTCACACATCGATGCTTGTGCGTGAGTTTTTGGCCAAAAACAAAACCGTTATCATGCCTCAACCACCGCATTCACCTCCTTTGGCCCCCGCTGTCTTTTTCCTCTTCCCAAAACTGAGGACACCGATGAAAGGAAAGCGTTTTGTTACGATTGAGGAGATAAAAGAAAAATCGAAACAGGAGCTGTTGGCGATACCAAAAAGCGCGTTTCAGCAGTGTTGCGAGGATTGGAAAAAACATTATATCTGAGGGGAATTACTTTGAAGGGGACAAGATAGCTATTGATGAATAAATAAATACTTTTTGATAAAATTTAAAATAACGATTATATTTTGATCAGACTTCGTGTGCCAATGTGGCCGTTCCTGAAATGGTTCATGCCTCAATATCAAGTTCTAAAAGTAGTTTTGACGCTAAAACAAAGAGTTGGTGCTCACGAACACTGGCCAGCTTCACGTCCCAATGTGGCTGGATATAAAAGTGCAGCCCAGCCCCATCAATTTGCTAACAAGTGTTGGAAAATTATTGAAACTGGCGTTTAAGTGTTTATTTTTTTGGTTCAGCCAAGCGAATTATAAATATTGCTTCCCACTTCCTCTATACAGATACATTAGGTATATTTTTGTTTTTTGTTCAAACATGACCTTATTTTAACAAAAATGTTATGTATGTGTAAATTTGATAATTAAAATTTTAACGAAATCAATTAAAACCAAATATGGCGGCAATAACGGCCGTAGCCGTGTTCACACATGAACACAAAAATACAACTGTATAACATTTTGTTTTTTTAAGTAGGAGAATTTGTGACAAATAATAACAACAGCTAAAGGAAAACATTTTGGCCAATCAGCGAACCACAGAAATAACATTTGCCACCAAACATACTATATACTACATAAAACCAGTCAACAATATCCCACCAACGCGTTAAATTGAACACCGCATTTCATATGACTCGGTTTGAATTTATTTACTATTTTGCCAAAAGTTTATTAAAAAAAAAAGAAAACAAATTAAATTATGAAATCACAGAAAAGTAAGAAAAAACATGAAATCATACAATTAAAAACATCAATCATATTAAACCTTTAACGAAAAAAATGGCTTTAAGCCAAACCAAAAACATTTAAAAATTATTTCGCGATTTCGTTTGATCGAATTGTGGCGCAAAAAAAAACAGTACGGGTTCCAAAGGGGATAATGGTCCAATTAAGGTAGTTTACCGTGTTTGTCTGGTAACAATTTGACTTATAGCGGCATTTAATTTGTATTTCTTATTATTTCTGCCAAAAGTAAAAAAAAAAAAAAAAAACTGTTCCAGCTTTTCTTCACTTGCCCACTACACTGCGCTGAACTTCTCAGGCTGTACGCTTTTTGCTAAACTAATGACTGACCAGCAATTTTTTTTTTTTTAATTTTGACTCTTAACAGCTAAACAGATTACACAATTCTCTAACGTAAATGAACAATTCAAATTCAGTTAAATTTGGGGCCAGGCCTGTAAAACTCACACAAGCAAATCTTTGCTGAAGTTATCAATTTAATTTGAACTATTTTGTTACTTTGTACTATTTAGCTTATATTTTATTTAGATTTAGAAACCTAAATTACTTAATAAATTGTTTTAACAAATTCATTTATTAAATTTCATCTTTTTTTTGCGCATCTTTTCAGGTAAAAAAAATATACATGTTTCCATCTCAGTAGTCAATTGGATAAGAAAGGTTTGATGATGCATAGAATTAAGAAAAACAATTGCGGTTTTCACTCTTCGTATTAAAGTACTATTGTAGATCTTGGAGATATTTTAAATTTAATAAATCTTTATAAATTTAAAGCTCGGCAACAACAAATCTCCTAAATTTTTAATTTACTAAATTAAAACCTCTGCAATGCCAAAAACAGTAGTAGATTTACTAAGTGTAGTACCACATTGTTTTTTTTTTGCTTACATAAGTATAATAAAGTGAATTGTAAACATTTCTTAAATTTGCAATGCAAAGGACGAAACACCAATTGCGAAATTCTTTTGTGTACTTTTGGCGGTAAAATATCTAAACAAAAGTCAGCTGTTTCAACTTTTTTACAATACCAAACAAACAGTCGCTCACACCTACAATTTTAAAATAGTATTATATTTAAAAGTATTTTGAATATAATACGAAGTGTGAAAACCGCTAATCTTAAAATAATACTAATTACTAAATTAATATATTGGGCCTTAACTATACTCAAACACTAAAGTCGGTTCTTTTTAGAAACAACTTAAATTTTAAAACGCGTTGCTAACTGACAATGTACTAGCAATGATGATGCCAAAGTGTTCAGACGATTGACAGTTAACTGACAATTAATTGTCAATCGAATAATCCATCGTTGTTTTATTGCAACTTAAAGTTCTATACATCGAAAAAAAACACCCTTTACTTTCTAATCGCATCCCTAAAATACATAAATGGGCACCGTAATTCCAACATTTAAATACACATATTTGTGTTCAAAAAATTTAAGATTGGCTCAAATGTATTTTGACTTCGTTTTCAATAACATCTGGATGCTGCTCTTCTTAGACCACAACTCGGAATGCTGTTCTCTGGTTCACTAAAGTAGAAGTAAATATTCACAACAAAAGCAGCCACAGAATGTATGTGATTATTTAACTCCCATTTATTGTTTTCGTTACCCCTCATGCACTCCGCCGCCTTGCACCAACACGATAGTAAATGTAAGACAGACAGACAGACAGTCCACACAATAAAGTTAACAAATTTAACAATTGTGGCGTGAGTGCTAATGGCAACATCTAACAAACTAACAACCTTAACGAAATATAACATTACTGCAGAAAAAATGGCCCTTTAATGTCTTTTTGTGTTTCCATCATTCCTCAACTGAATTTTTCAACAACGAAACAGAATAAAATAACGACAACGTTTGAAAGAGGTGTATGCAAATTTCCAACAGCAATAAGTGATTTTTATTTCACAAAACGCGATTTAGCTACGACTTCCAAATAAAATAATGAGGAATTGTAAACAATAATACGCGTATTTGTTACGTATCTAAACTGCAAATGCGTACATGTTAATGAATGTTATAGTTTGTTTGAATATAAATGAGATTCATGGTGCGAAAAACAAAAAATACCATCCATAACGCATTATGACGTTTTTTTTTATAATAAAATAATTAAAAAAAAAACACAAAAAAAATGTATGAATGAACATAAAAATTCAAGGCTAAAAAATTAATGCAGTTTTTTCCACACATGCTAAATGAGATATACTGCTTTATATGCATAAATATCACATACGAGGGCATTTCAAAAGTGTCGAAAAATTATGAATCGATTATAACTTTAGAAAGCGAACCAAATATGCGCTGCTGTGAGTGTGTGTGTGTGTGTGTGTTTTAGTCAAATTTTATTTATGCAAATTTCCAATAATCCGGAGTACTTAAAGTATTTTCCATCCGACAGGGTGATCGATTACATATATGATATTTTTAAGCGATTTTCCTTCAAGAATTCGAAATGACTAAGAAACTGGTTACCCAGCCTTTTTTGTTTCTTGGAAGCCAAAATAAATCAAAAACACATTATGGGTTCTCGCGAAATCGTTTAGCGTGACTTCTTTTTTCGTGAAATCTCAGATTATGGAAAGCAGTTAAATAAATTGAAATAACTAAGCTTGCCTGTAGCAAACGTCGTACGCAACGTTCAAATGTAAAATCAGTCTGTGCAACTTCTTATTTCAACTTAAATAAAAGGGAATCATATTAGTAAGGATTGTGATTGAATTTGAAACGTTTTTTTCGGACAGACGGGGCACCGAATGGGTAAATCTAATTCGGGTGCGCTGAATTCAGAGGTACAAACAATTTTTTTTTTTTTTTTAGGTTAGCTCTTGTTTTTGAGGTATACCGTTATTTTAAAAATGGAGGAGGTAGGACCACATATATTCGCTTAGCTCTAAAACGATTTAAAATATTGAAAAAAAAAAAAAAAAATACAAAAACCGAAATTCGGCAACAAAACTACTTTACAATAACTGTAAAAATCTTCTTAATCGACCTGTAGTATAATTCAGTAAATTTTAATAATGCAATCGTTAAAATAAACGTTTGCATTTGCTGTTTGCACTAACGATTCAGTGATTCATTAACTATCATATTCAACATAATTTTAAATTGTGAATCTAGTGGCATCGTTGTCGAAAAGAAAAGAATGCCAATCCAAGCTCACCACCAATAATTTTGAATTAAGTAGTCGACAAACAGTTAAGTCACATTAATTGCCTTATGACTAGACTAAACTATCGAACATTGGCTTGTAACTACACTAGAACATTTTAACATTTTGTGGTTAGAATAAACCGCAATCATTTTCGAGTTGTTAAGTTAGCACCAGTAACTGTGGTCAAATATCACTAATGATATATATGTATTTGCAGTTAAATATTTTTAACGCTGAATTAATCGGTAAAATAAGTTAGTGAATTGCACTACTGGTAGATAGTTACAGAATTATGCATTTTGTGTATCGATATGTAAGTTCTTACTTCCGTCAGTCGAAATTGCTTTATTTTGATAAGCCAACAAAATGTTTCTTCCATACTTTCATTTAACAAATAAATCTTTTTAATGAACAAATTTTTTTTTGTTAATTTTTGAGGCTTCGTCTGGTGACCAGTTGAAACTGCAATCTGTGATTTTTTGTGAATAAATTCCAAATTTGTGCACCGATTTTAGTCATTTATGGCTTTTTTATTTGTTATCAATGTATGCAAATTCATCAGTATAACTTTATTTTTAGATTTTTTATGCTGTTTTAAAGAACAAAAAATTAAAAAGATTTTTACAGTTATTGACAGGTAATTTGGTTACCGGATTTACTTCAATATTTTGAACCGTTTTTGAACCGTTAACTTACTTCTGACACCGCTTGGGAATGATTTAAGTAGAAATGGTTTGAATTGTTTTTTCAGTGCAATTGTCTTATTTCGGTTTTATAACTGCTTTTTTAATTTTTTATTTTCGATATGAGAAAAATATTGGTTTTTTATTTAATTTATGTAATTTCTTTTCGATGTAAAAAAAAATTAATTAATTTTTAAAATTGGTGAAAAATGTTTGCAACAACAACAACTATGTTATGTTTATTATATGACTACCATTTGATAAATCAAAAATGCTATGTTTTAATTTAATCATATTTCAGTATTTGTGGATGGTGGCAACAAAAAAAAGTATGGAACTGTAGCAAAAACTGTGTTTATGGTGACCAAAAATATTTTAGCTCTTCGTGAGACTTTTCGCCAGCTTTTTGTGTTAATCGTTTTACTCATATATGTATATTATAATGGTCAGTTTGCAGATATCTGCTATGTATGTACACGCGAAGAAAAAACGGATTCAGCGAATGCTGATTTCTTATTCTGCAGATCTTGCTCTCTCAGCTATTCTTTGCTTCAGTAGTTTGTCCTTTGCGAACTTACACACAAGATTCCAGGATTCGATTGAAGTTAGCATCAGGCCAACTATATTATTCGGCGTGATCTGAGTTTGCGTTACCGTTTCTAAAGAGCGCCTTTGGTGTTCATATCGCGGACAGTCAAAGAAGACATGTTCCGCAGTTTCGACGGCATTTGGACATTGTGGGCACACATTTCCGTCATCGTGCTTATATTTAAACAGATATGCTCTGAAACAACCGTGGCCTGTTAACAACTGTGTTTGGTCAAAGTTAACCTGTCCATGATTCCTTGATACCCAATCCGCTACTGTCGGTGTGAGCCTGTAGGTTCACCTTCCTTTTGTGGAGTTGTTGCATTGCCATCTTGCCATGTCACTCTCCTCCAAGTCCCTGGGATACGCTAACCCCGTCTTTATTGCTACATGCTTCCTCCTGTCGTTCTCAGCTACTAGCTGTAGTGGCATCAAGCCTGCAATAACCAAGGCAGCATCTGTGGACACTGTGCGGAAGGCAGAAGCGACCCTGAGGGCGCACTTCTGTATGCTGCATCTATACCCGCCCTGTAGGTTTTCTTCGACATGGCCTCTACCCAAATGGGTGCAGCAGTAGATTTAACTACTCCTGTTAATAGCACTCTTTTGTCCTAGGCCTTAGTCTCGCAAGTGCACGAGAAGTCAGCGCACATTTCTCACTAACTAAGTCCAGGTGCTGCTTAAACGTTAATCTGCTGTCGATCACAACCCCCCAAGTGTTTGATTGACTGCTTGGAAGTTATTCGCTGGTCACCCACCGTTATTGTGATATCTTTCATTTTCTTTCTGCTGCTTACTAATAGAACCTCTGTGATCATCAAGCTCAAGGCCTTTGCTCTTGATCCAGCTCCTTACTGTAGCAACCGCATCGTTGCACGCTGTTATCAATTTATCTATGTACTTGCCTTTCACTGCCAGAGCAATGTCATCTGCAAAGCCAATGATATGCGCATCCTTCGGGAGCTGGAGTCTCAGTATCGCGTCGTACATGTGTGTGTTTTTGTGTAGGTAAGAGCTTTGAATGGTATATAGAAGTTTTTGTACGTAAAAATATTTATTTGCATTCTCGAAAAATTCTAATCGATTGGGCTATTATGGCCATTAACCATGTCATTTATGTGTTCAACCGTAATACAGTATTTTTCGGTTAATTGCATATCAAAATTTGCACAATTTTTTGTTCAATTAACCGGGGAACCAATTAGCCGATACCCGTTTAATTGAACAATTCGTTCAATTACAAGAACCCTATATAATTGAACAGTTTGTTCAATTACAGAAATCACGCATAATTGGAACTATGTACTAATGAATTAAAAGAAATCGCATATGTGCACTTTAAATTTTTCAAAATAATTTTTTTTTTACCTTAAACGAAAAAAAAATGCAAGTAACAGCAAAAAATGTACATATATGTGTATAGTAGAGATGCCACCCAGTGTTTTTCACAAATGATGTCAAATATGTATGTGCAAAAATGCCAGATTATTTTTCAATGCAATTAACCGGGTAAAAGTAAGAGGAAATTTATTTTTGATGACATGAATTTTGAACGAATTAAGCGGGAAAATCAATTAACCGGGTTCAATTATCCGAGGAAATTCACATGGTGTTCGTATGCAATATTTTTTTTTGCCCGATCATGTGGTTCAATTAAGCGTGGAAACCAATTAACCGAAAAATACTGTATTGCCAAAATATTGTAATTTTCAGCGATTTTATTGTTGTTTCCAACCAACCATTGCCATTTCCCATCATATAAATAAAAAAATGCTTTAAGCCAGCAGTATGAAAGTAATATAGTTGGATTTAACAACCGGATGGTTGGAAATCACAAAAATTTGACAACAGTATGGTTGGACATCACAAAGATATGGTTAGAATTGACAATAGTAGGTTGGATGTGATAATAGTGTGGTAGGAAATGACAATAGTATTGTTGGATGCGAAGACAACATGATTGAAATTGGCAATAGTATGGTCGGCCATGAGAAGATTATGACGGCTATAGCAATAACAGTAGTGGCCACAATAATATAATCAGTGAAAGCTGAATTAGTAACAATGTGAATGTTTTATGTAACAATTAATATTGTTAGCCTGTAACCATATATTTCAACAATAGTATGCTTCTCTTCGAATATGGTTACCTCAACCATATTTTTTCTTTACGTGTATGTATGTAGAAATTAATAAGTTTTTGTTATTAAAAGAACGCATACGTTTCAGTTTCGTTGCAAAAAAGAAAAAAAAAAAAATTGTCTCAAGTGCAATGGCAATACCTTTTGTTGGAGATGATTTTGCAACCTCCACCAAAGACGTGTCAAAACTAAAGCGACATTCTTACTAAATACTTACGTGCACTTCAATCTGTATCCATGTATGGCGCTTTGTTTTTATGCCCTTTCGTCATTTTCACACAAAGTCAATTGCACATCATTTACTTTTCATGCAAATTAAAAATGATTTTTTTTTATAGAGTTTTCTATTTATTCTCTCTATTACTTGCATACATACTTACCATATGTACCATATTTACACGACAACAATATTTTCCATTTGACTTTTATCAATGTGTTTATGGCATGTTGTTTTTAAATTGAATTTTGGATTCGTCTGTGCGTGTTCAAGTGTTAATGCAGTTTTTTTCTTTTTGTCTGATGTTCTTAATCTAAGGTTTTCTTTTCTTTGTTTAACCGATTCTTTGGCTTTTAGACAAGTCAATTTATATGTATGTGTGTGTGTGTGTGTTTTTGATTTTATTGTTGTCTTATTTCTTGACTTTAAAATGTATGTATATCAAGTTTAAACCGTTAAATTATTTACTGACTTTGTATTTCATTTTGCCATAAAGAACGTTTTTTGTGTGTTATTTATATGTACATACATACGTACGTACGTACTTCGTTTCTTCACAACACAATAAAAAATCTTAACTGTGTTCCGGTTTTTTTTTTTGATTTTTTTGTCAGATTGTTTTGAACTAACCACCGTCTTTTGTGGCTTTTGTTATAAAGTTAATACCTAAATTATGCAAGAATTTATAACACAGTGGCGCAGCTAACGTGAGAAAGAATATTCTCTGAGCAGGAAGAACTACAGGCATACATATGTTTTTACACTCGTTAAAGGAAAGAATTTTTTAAAAGAACTCAAAATGGGAACTAAATATGCCAAACGAGACTGTCGTAGTTATTTGGTGTGAGAAAATTGAAAATTCTTTCGAGTAATTCATAATCGACAGCTCTCAATTGCCGCTACTCCCTTTTCAACATAACCGCAGTCATGGCTCAAAGTAACTTTTTAGGGTTCCGTCGTCATCAGAGTGAAACGGAACCCTATTACCGAGACTACTACGTCCGTTCGTCCGTACGTCACAGCGTTCATTCTCTGAAACGGTAAGGGGTAAGAGCTAGAGAGCTGAAATTTTCACAGGAGCAATATACAAATACTAAAAACAACAAATCGAAAACTACCAGGTGTCCCCATACAACGAAAAGTAACAATTAGCTATAACTCTCGAACTGTAAAAGGTAGAGCTGAAATTCGCATAGTTTATGTATTTACAGATGCTCTATAACAACTAATTCTAAAAACCACAAGAAGTCGCAAACTACCAGGTGTCCCTATACAACGTAAAGTAACAATTAGCCGTAGCCTTCGAACTGTAAGAGACAGAGAGATGAAATGTGCACAATATATGTACTCGCATATGCCCTACAATAACAAAAACTAAAAACCACAACAAGTCAAAAACTACCAGGTGTCCCTATACAACGTAAAGTAATAATTGGCTATAACTCTCGAACCGTAAGAGATAGAGAACCGAAATTCGCCCAGTGTACGTATCCCCAGATGTCTTACAACAACAAATGACAGCAACAAGAGCAAGTCGAAAGCTACCAGGTGTCCCCGTACAACGTAAAGTAACAATCAAACATAACTCTCAAGCTGTAAGATCTCTGTCTCTTACAAGCTGAGAGTTGAAATTTATAAAATATATGTATTCACATATGCCATTCCATACGTACATCACACACATGTACGTACAGCCTTAAGAGTGCGATCCCGCCTCGTACTTGATCGAATTTATTTTAATACTGTGGCATTTTACTTTTTAATAAAAAAAAAGTCATGCTACTACTAATAAGGTAGCCTCATCTGCTAAACAGTTAATCATCTGACTGCTTTAGGTTGTCAAGAGAAAGCAGGGATGAAAGGCAGCCAAAACGAGACAGCAAATCAATGTAAGATCTTTTTACTGAAAATTTTAGTTTTGTTATTGAACTTCTGTGTTGTAACACATTTATATTAAATACTTTTTCAGGCTCAAGTTCAACCCTTGGGTTTGTCCACCTAGCAAATAAATTTTACTTTTCTTTACTTAATTGATATTGATTAAAAGTAGTGAAAACCCAAGGGTTGAACTTGAGCCTGAAAAAGTAATTTAATATCAATGTAAGATCTGTTCATCTCTCTGCTATAAATGTAGAAGCGGCGTATTTTTGACAAACAAAATGCATGTTGTTCTTATTGTAGGGAAAATATTACCGTATTAGATGTATCATGAAAAAAGTGTTTTGCGGATTATTTAATTGCAAATGAAAATAGAACACACAGCTGTGTAATTTATAGCACTTTATGGTTGAAATCTTTATTTACTATTGAAGTCTGTTAAAATAACTTTAACACTGTTACACTACGCTGGTAAAACCAGACTTGTGTATAGATGCCTCTTAAAAGAAATTTTATCCTACAAAAATAATTTATGGTTACTTATTTTTAAAAAGGTTAAGTTCACATATTGAATTTTTTTTTCGTTCGTTACTTTGAATAGACTATAACAAAGGACTCAAATGAAGTAATAAATACACAGTGTGTATTTATTACTCTCGTTTCCTTACGAGGGTGCAACTGTTTCAGCGATTGAGCTTTTTCTTGCAAATACAAATTTTATACGTATTAACTCTCGCAAAAAAAAGTGAGAGAGAGGATGCACTAATGTAAATGTGGCATAATATACATATAATATTCATACTTCTAGGGTAGTTTGAAATAAGCTAATAAATAGCAAAGCTTAGAGACCTTGCAAGTGGGACATTGCGAATAAAAATCATGTGATGCCGATGTCGCTGGGTTCCTAATGATCCTGTGCTGTATTTGCTTGAATTTCGTTGAGTGCCTTTATGGCTGAGTTGGTTGAGTGTCGGACTGACAATCACAAAGTGTGGGTTCGAAGCCATTAAGACGAAGCTTCTTTAAAAAAAATCAGTAAGAATATCTCAACATTTATAAGTTCCAACATTTATAAGTTGAAAAGTGATGTCTTATTAGCTTTCTTCTGAATTATTACTATATTATTACTATTACCAAATTATTATTACTATCCCTATATTATTATTATATTATAATGTATTGCTTTTATTCTGTTTCTGTGAAAAATCCCTAGACTATGCTCGAAACTTTGCCACTCGCAATGCCTGTAAAATAAGACAACCTCTTCTCTTTGCAATTTTATCCGAAAAATCAGAACACTCTTTCTTTAACATAACTCAATTCATAGTTTACACATTGACGGGTAGCACTAGTTACCCTTAACATAAGCGTATTGACAAATTTTGAAACTTTGTCGTTTTTACGTTGAGGCTTTTCACGATCGTCAGCGGCATTTAACACAAAAATGAAGTCGGCGGTGGCTTCGCCCTCTGTGACATTTGGTGCCTTATTACACTGTCCTACAAAATAACACTTTTTGGTTGTGTTCTGAATAAAAATATGTAGACTATATGTATGTATTTTGGTGCTCTAAACCCAAATCTGCTTTCAGTTTTTCTCCATCACGTTAGTATTTTTTTATGGGCGTGGCTAATTTTGCCCCCCGAAATTATAACTCGGAAGACCCTTCTTCAATTTTAGTGAGAAACACACCGAAAGATGCGCTATAAACTTTTTATTTCAAACACTGTAAAATACTGCCCATTTTTCTTGAATTTTAAGTGCAAAAAAAAAGAAAGCAAATTTTGCATGAAAAAACATATTTTTTCGCCATTAATTTCTGAATAATTTCGAAACGGAAAAAGATAGAAACAAAATTGTATACCTGTATTTGAAATAAAATTTTATAGCGCATCACTAAATTGTAGAAGGGTTTTCCGAATTATGGTAAAATATATGGACGTAACTCCATAACTTTGGGGGCAAAATCAGCCAAGCCCAAACAAATCCTTACGTGACGGAGAAAAACTGAAAGCAGATTTGGGTTTAGGCCACCAAAATAGCAAAAAACCTGGAGCCAAATCGTCGCATTCGATATCGAATGAACTGTAAAACAAAAGCAAAATAATCAACAAACACACAGCATAAGTGACGGAATTCGTTCGATATCGAATGCGACGATTTGGCCCCTGCATAATTTGTTTCTTTAACCCATTTTCACTGTTGTACAGTGTTACATATTAACATATTACACTAGCGTTATTTGGAAATATAAAATACATATTGAAGCCGGTTATAAATAGACAACAGTTATCAGAATCATTTCAGTTATTATTTTAAATACAACTCTGTACCCAATATTTGAATTTAACCGAAGTTGATAAATAAAACTTCGTACTTTATAATACTAATTGTTACAAGTTGATACAACCATTAATTGTAAACGTTTAAAATCTTGTACTACTATTTGATACAACTATTAACGTTTAAGCCTGCTATAAAAGCAGCAGCACTTTGTATGGGAATTCAATTAGAATTCTTGCGTTGAATAGTAAAGTACATCATCTGGGCTTTTAACAAAGTTGCAGGAATGAGCTTTACTAAATAAACAAAAGAAGAACTAATAAAGTAAAAACATTTCAATAAGAAAATCACCCGTGTTTTCAATTTAAATGAATAGAATATACAATCTTCGTAATAAGATTGATTCAATATATAAAAAGAGTTCAACCAAAACTCCTACATTTATGCTACACTTCACTACATTTATGCTACACTTTTCTGAAAAACAGAACATATTTATGAAGTGGTGGTGGCACGTTAATTTCGGAATTTGTTGCACATAAAACTGGCAAACAACATCCTGCTTAGAAAACGAAATACCATGAAATTAAGTGACAATCTGTAGACACATTTTTTTTTTTTTGCTATTGTCGCCTATTAGAAGTATACCACCAGCCAGTGGTAGTCTATAAAATATAAACAGAGTTTCACGTTTAAGTAATCCTTGATTAAGCATTTTCTTTGTTCCACCTATTTCATGTACACAGTTTTCTTTTAAATGCATCTCACATTGGTGATTTCAATCACAAATCGACTGTATATTTGATGAAAAGAAATGAAGCATCAAACAAAATTCCGCGGTTAAATGCACTACTGAACTTTTATACATACATATGTATGTGTTGGTGTGTGGTACAGGATTCAAAACGTGAAACTTCGTCTATCTGTCCTGTTGTAAATTCCCTCTTTGTATGACTTTGTGTATTTTTTGCTCCATATACATAAATCATAAAAATTCGTAAAAGACGTCAAACACCAAGAATTTTAAGTGCACCTGTAGCGCATTTAACCGAAATTGGCAAAGTGCAATTCTCGCTTAATAGCGCATATCTTTTGAAATTTTTCTGAATGCATTTATTAGTGAATTACTGCACATATGTATGTATGCATGTATTTAGCTATAATTATTTAGTAGGTATGTAAACTGGTCTTGTGTAAAGATTTGAATGTGGGGCACTGTAGCCTTTGATATAAAATATTTTATATTAGAAGAATTCGTAAGTTCTCATTTATTATACACTCCCTCTGCCATTTGTTGCAAAAACCTTACAAATATTTGCTCCACATTCACAAACAAGAATAACAAAACAAATAAAATGAACGGTTGTGCCGTTATTTATATGACAGCAATAACGTTGACAATTCTTATGTCATTTCTTTGTTGTTGCTATAGTTATTTCATTTCAAATAATTTTTTTCTCATTTGTTGGCACGTTTTGCAACGAAAAATATAATGGCTGAAGTGCAAACAAATAATACATATATTTATACGTACATATGTACGTATGTATGTGTGCATACATGCTCAAAGTGCCCTGTTGCAAAATTTGTGTCTAGTTACGTTTTGGAGCAGACATAGTATTATGTTATGTTATGTTATGTTATGCGGGGCGCCGGTAGTGAAACCGACCCGAGTAAGCTGTAGGGAGATAGCCCTACATGCTTTCCGCCAGTTCCGACCTGAACCAACCCGATGAACGGATACACGAGTCCACTCTATCCAAACCGCATTCCGACACTTCCGGTAGCCAGTTTAGTGTCGGTCTGCCCAAGTCATTTGAGAGAGAGAGAGAGAGAGAGAGGAGCTGGGCATCGACAGACAAAGTGTTCGACACTCTCCTCCTCCTCCTCATCTCTGCAGGCTCTGCAGAAATCATTATATGGAAGATTTATTCTTCTCGCATATACTCCTATGCGACAATGTCCCATTAGAACAGCCACAAGGGTGTCAAGCGTATGCCTCGGAAAGTTCAACACCGTTGTGTCCAGGTACCCAGCGAAGCTCCAGGTCTGAATGTCTCTATTTAATTTAAAGATATCCGGCATTCATCAACCAATCGAGATGATGTATAAACAGTCGCAAGCGTGTTTATGGCGGCCTTGCTGTCAGCACAAATTGTGATATGCTCACTGTATACCCTATAGTACCTCATCCAGTTTGCCGCCCTTCTTATCGCCGCTACTTCGGCCTGAATGACATAGTAATATGTTGTAAAATTGATGCTAGAAAGAGACAATTACATATATTCGCTTACTTTTTATTGCCATGATCATGCGTGCTTTATTATTATATTAAAAAGAAAATGTCGCCTGGTTGCTGATAACATTACTACATACAGCATAAAACTGCAAAATGAACCGAATTGTTGCTCCAAACGTCACTGCAGGTACATGAGGGAGGGTCGATTTAGCAATATATACCAGACAACTGCAACAAGTATGATCGAGCCAACATATTTACTAAAGTTGAATTTAAGGCACAACTCAAACAAGCATTATATGAACTTTATGCTTGTTTGCTTTTTGTGCTCAAAAAAAAAAAAAAAAAAAAATGCCGCAACAAGTGTAAGTTCTTTTGCAACATTTTACTCGAACTGATTTGTATAGAACCAAAATGTTGTTTTATACCCTTCACAAAAATGTGTAAGGGTATATATATGTATGTAAGTTTGTGATTCCGTGTGTAACGCATTGAAATAACCATCTAAGACCCCATAGAGTATATATATTCTGGATCAGAATCAATAGAGATTACGATTAAGCGATGTCCGTCTGTCCGTCTGTAGTCGTTGAAATACCGTTCCTGAGAAAACGGTTTGAGATAGAAACCTCATTCTTTCGCTAAAATGTGTTAAATCCCTGTGGGTAGTGGGTCTGCTATTGAAATTCAGTAAGATAGGTCCACGGATAGGCGAGATATATCCAAAAAACCGAGTTTTGAGGGGCATTTTTGGCAATTTTTTTTTTGGCAGATTTTTGAAAAAAATTGTTTTCCTAAAAATTTTGCCATATCATTTTTAATGCCCATTAGATCCTAAAAATCGAAGAATTTTTTAAATCGGCCCATATATACCCGGGATATAGCGTCTCCCGATTTTTTAAGGAAACGGCTTTATAAGTCAAATAAGACAACTTTTGGAACCAAAAATCAATCAGAATGGCAAAACTGAAAATTTTTTTGACATCGGCCCATATACACTCGAGGTATAGCGCCTCCGGATATCTCAAGAAGTCGGACCTGGAAGCCAAACGAAACAATTTTTTGCACTAAAAATTTGTCAGAATGGTACATATAGATAGCCTATATGATACATATAGACAGCCTATAAGAGGCAAAATTAGAACATGTTTGGACATCGGCCCATATGTACCCCAGATAACGCTCCTCGCGATTTCTCAAGAAGTCGGCCCTAAAAGCCAAATAAAACAACTTTTGGCACCAAAAATCGATCAGAATGGTACTAATAGGATGTTTAAAAGCAAAATTTGAAAATTTTTGAAATCGGTTTATATATACCCGAGATATAGCGTCTCCCGATTTTGCAAGAAATCGACTCTATAGCCAAATAAAACAACTTTTGGCACCAAAAACCAATCAGAATGGTACATATATCATTGTGAAGGGTATTTAAGATTCGGCCCAGCCGAATATAGCACTCTTACTTGTTGCAAAATTGTTTTGTGCATATGATTTGATCGTAATTAAATCAAAAACAACCGAGCCACTTATGTATATGCACATAAGCGGTTAGCAGAAAAATATGAAGACTTGAAAAATATTCAGGGCACTGTTCCATTTTAAACTTTAAAGAAGTTCACAGTTAAATCATATATAGGAAGTTTGTTTTAAATATAGTTAGATAACGCCAAGACAAGAAAACACCGAGTAGAGAATTACTTTTACATATGAATAAACCACTTTTTTTCACTAACAACATGTTAGCATTGATAGAAAATATGACACATGCTCTTAGCGACACGGTTGTAACATTCATGTTGGCATAAAACATTAAGTGCGTAGAACTGATTGTTTGAAACGAGCCGATGTGTAAACAAGTGTTTTTTGCATTTGTATAAAAACAATTAGATCATAAAAATCAGAGTGCGTGTTTATACCTGCCCGAAAATTTTGTACTTGTTGCAGATGTCTGATATGTACATATGTATACATACATATATGTATTAGGGGTTGAAAAACAAAGTTTATAAGCGAATCTGTACACGTAGAAACACAAACATGATCGATCTACAATGCGCACATTTTTTTCGATCACAAACAATCCATGCAAACAATTCATAAACAAGACGCTCAGCTTACAAACAAATCAAATCATGCATACTGTCTTGGGCGATCTTTGCATGTAGCAGAGTTTTCTTCTTGTACACAACTCGAACGTGCACAAAAATGCTGTAGGCTTGATTTGCTCTTATCGAAGTTGTATCAAAAGCGAATAAGACTGCTAGATCATACTTGTTGCAGCTCACTGGTGCATGAATAATTTCTTTTATTAAATGAAAACTAATGTTTTTCAAAAAGACGTAAAAACATTATTAATATTATTCTCTAATTTAAATGTTCAATCAAATTACAATATGAATTAGTGTAGTATTTTGATCAGTTTTGTAATTACAAAATTAATTACATATTTCATAATTTGGTTCACTTCATGTATCTGAAGTTTAGTTTTATTTTGTTCGATTCTTAGAACCTTGGTATTGTCAAATTCAAACTCATGCTTGTTGGATCTAGCATGTTTGGAGAGAGCCGTTACGTTCAGCGGCTTTGGCAATTGTTGCGTAGTTTCTCCAATACAAAGTACGTTACAGTTTTTACAATTTATTTTATATACAAAATCCGTTTTATTGGCATATTTGGAGGAAGCGGTGATTTTAAATTTATAAAAAAATGTATTCATTGTTTTTAGTGGTGGTTTCATCGCAAGCTGTACATTTGGTGTAAAATATTTACATGTTTTCGATAATTTTTCCGTTAGAGATGAAACGTATCATGAGCTTTCATTATTAGTGCAGCTGTTACGTTCTGCTATTGACAGATAAGCATATCTATTGCTAAATTCTATTGAGTTCTTATTATGATTTTTCACTCCTGGCCGAACAGAATTAATAAGTGTTTTGATAATTATTATTCCGGATAATTATTTTCAATGCGGATTGTTTTAATTCTTATAAAGGGTGTTTTTTTCGATGTATAGAACTTTAAGTTGCAATAAAACAACGTTGGATTATTCGATTGACATGAATTTTATTTATCCGAAAGATAATCTTGTGGCATTACGTTTTAAATATGATTTCTGGCATATGACCGCCACGGCTGGCGCGAAAGTAGTCCAATCTGGACGTCCAAAAAGACTTTCCAACATTTGTGGCCGTATATCGGCAATAATACGGCGCATGTTGTCTTCTAAATGGTCAACCGTTTGTGGCTTATCCGCATAGACCAATGACTTTACATAGCCCCACAGAAAGTAGTCTAGCGGAGGCCAATTCACAGGTCCAAAACGTGAAATTAGGCGGTCACCAAACGTGTCTTTCAATAAATCGATTGTGACACGAGCTGTGTGACATGTTGCGCCGTCTTGTTGAAACCACATCTCCTGGACATCATGGTTATTCAATTCAGGAATGAAAAAGTTAGTAATCATGGCTTTATACCGACCACCATTGACTGTAACGTTGTGGCCATCATCGTTTTTGAAGAAGTACGGACCAATGATTCCACCACCGCATAAAGCGCACCAAACAGTCAGTTTTTCTGGATGTAACAGTGTTTCGACATACACTTGAGGATTAGCTTCACTCCAAATGCGGCAGTTTTGTTTGTTGACGTAGCCATTCAACCAGAAGTGCGCTTCATCTCTAAACAAAATTCGCTTATGAATATCGAGAACAACGGCAATCTCGTTTTGCACTATTTGCAAGCGTTGTTCAGGCGTGAGTCTATTCATGATGAATCGCCAAACCAAACTGAGAATAAATCACTTGACAGCTGTTAAATCGGTCGCCATTTTGAACAGTAATGCCAACATAAAGTTCCATACATCGAAAAAAAAACACTCTTTACTTGTCCAAAATTCTTTGTTTGCCGAACAGAATACTTTTTTTTAATGAAATTTTTAGCACTACTAAATCTCATGTAATATGGATGTGCTAAATAATAAATAATGATCCGATTGATCTGTCTGAGTTCAAAAATAACTGTAATGCTTCCCACTATATACTACTCACGTTATCTGCAGGGTGTTTGCACAATTTTAAACACATCTAAGCAAGTGTTTGTTGTTTGAGCGTGTAAGTGTATACACTATGGATACCTACATACCAAAACTTAGTGCTGATGTAAAGGGAGTGTTACGAACCCTGAGTCCTAAATTAAAACTAATATTTGCCAACCAACAAGTTGAATTTGGCAGGTGCAATGCACTCTATGAAGCGTAATGATGTTGAATTCGTTATTAATTTTCATCCATTGAAACCTTTACCGGGAATTCATTAAGTGAGGATGCTTTGCACTTAGAAAATAGGAAGATTAAAATGTTTGTCTGCGTGTATATTTAAAAGCTTTTTATAATATTTTATTCCTTAAAGATTACATGTGTAAAAAATGCAGTTTTACTGCAAATGAGAGGCTTTTTCTTATTTACTGGCAATAAAACTAGAAAGATAAATGCAAAATCTATGTTAAATGCAGCATCAAAAAAGCTTATGTGATGAAATAAAACTTGTACGTATGCATTTTATTTTAGAATTTTAAAAAGTTTCTGATAGATAAAATGGAGAATTACACAGTGATACGAAAGTTGACAAAAAAAATATTATTCAGGAGTTCTCATGCACCAATTCTGTTTTGTTGGAGTCCATGGAAAACAAAAATACCTCCCTATTTAGTAAAAAAAATCATACAAAACACCATAAACGTCCACAAAGCAATAGTAATGTCAACTCTGATATTGAAAACAAAAAATTTTTCAGCGTTAAATACATCCCAGGACTAACAGACAATCAAAATATTAAATATACATGAAACAAAAACAACACAAGTTTAGCATATAAACCTAACAGAACATTAAGAGCAATATTCATTCACAAATACTAAAACACCAATTGATAAATTACAACAAAACAACGTCGTCAATGAAATGCCATGCAAAGGTGATAATGAAAACAGCTGTGATCTAGTTTATATGGGCACAACAAAATGGAGTTTAGCAGTGAGAATAAATGAGCACAATGCGAGGAACACAACTGGGACGAACGACGAATTTCGCCCAACACGACGAATACGCCGGTTAAAATTCGCTGTGTAAATTCGCCGTATGAAGCACAATAACGACGAAAAACAAAAACATCTGTTATAATTGATAAAGTTTGTTTAAAGTAAAAATTAACTGTTTTTACTAAAACTCTTGAAAACCAAAATGGCCACATGGTGCTGATTTGTTCGTCGTTCGCCGGCGTAAGAAATAGAAATAAATCTATTTCAAGTTCGCCGCGTACAACGAATTTCGACCGACGCTGTGACTGTGTGCATTTTCATATATAGATACCAACGTGTTTTATTTTTGACGGCAAATATTCGCGCCGAAAAATTCGTCGTTCTTCCAAGTCAAGGCGAATCCACATACCAATTCGCTTCAACATTTTTCCACGATTTTATCTTCTGAGTTGTCAAAGCTGATATCAAACGACAACAAAACTTATCACGTCTCGAGTGAAAATGTTGAAGCTAATTGAATTGCGACCACCTGTACTTGATTCGCCTTGGTCCCAGTTGTGTTCCTAGTATCAGGAAAGTTTTTCTTTCAAAACATTCCTGAAGAAGATGTCCATCGTGATATCGAAATATCGAATTTAATAAACATGTATAAAAAACAAGTGACCTAAAAGCTCGAACAATTAAAATACTAAACAACAAAAAATAAATAAGATGATGAACAAAAAAAACAAGCCACCGACAATTTGAGCGCCATTTATAGCATTGCCATTAAAAACACTACCAATAAGAATTTTTCAATGTTAATTTTAATGTTTTGTGGTTACATACATATGTGTGTATGTATATGTTTTTATATTTTTGAAAGTTTTACAAAATATGTATGTATGTGTAATATTTCAAGAGCAATTTTTACAGCCGATACCAACTAAATGTTAAAAATTCAGTGTAAGTTAACTTTGATACTCATCTATTTGGCAGTGTCTGTTAAGCAGTTAACAGAGCTCTGTTAACCATAAAATTTGGAAAGTGGTGTATGGCTCCGCTAGTTAAAGTTAACTTTATCTTCACACACATAATTTTTACAGCCGATACCAACTAATGTTAAAAATTAAGTGTAAGTTAACTTTGATACAAACTTCTATGCAATTATATATGTATGTATGTATGTATGAATGTAATATTGATAATGTTGTTTTCTCATTTTGGTATTTATAAATAGACGCATCCCCTGAAGAAGTGAACATAAAATTCACGAAACGTCGGGATAAAAAAAATTCCATGCATTCTAATTGACATAAAAAGAAGTTAGGCCTCACCTTAGTTTCTTTAGGTCACTGCGAAAAGGGATTTTATAATGGCAAATGTAGTGAATGACGGGATTTGCTGCATCTGTGAATTGAAAGTGTTATTTATATTCGTTGTTTGTTGTTTCTCAACTAATTTTTATCAGTTTTTTTTTGTTTCAAGAACTTAATATTACCTTTCACATAAGGCATAGCTCTTTGTAAATCGCCTAATCCATATATTAGGCGATTTACAAAGTTATAGTGGTTGAAAAGTAAAAAAAAAAACACATTTTTCATAAAAAAATGTTTTCCTCGGGCTCTGAATGTGATACCAAACAATATCATATATTCGTTATTGCCAGAAAGGACCATTATATAAGCTTTCCAGAATGTGTAACTAAAGGCAAATCCGTTAACAACTAAATTACTTATACTATGTTTTGTGTTCTTACTTTTTGGTTTCTTCTTTAATAATGACATGAGTTTCTTCGTAGTCAGTATCGCATTTTAAAGACCAGCAGTAGTCAGAAAGTATACTGATTTTATTGCTTCCAATATAACGCTGCTCAATTTTAAATATTTCCTGTTGAAATCGTTCACCTGGCTCATCACTTATGTGGTACAAATTTGATGGAAATCTTTCCAAAGGAACATGTGGATGGTGTAGTTTTATTGACATTTAGCAATGCATCACCTGGTAGGAGGCAGACAGCATATTGTTTATTATCCGTTCATAATTTTCTGTCTTTGTGTTCCCAAGAAAAGTTTCACACACTGAAAGAAAGCCATTCCATGCATTTTTCATATTTGATTTGTTGCCTGAAATTGTCGTCTTTTACAAATTTTCGTATTTGTAGACCAATTGATTATAAATTGGTTTTATTGTAAATACGTTCATAATTTAGTTTTTATCTTTTAATTTTCGACACGTTATTCGTGGAAAAATGTGTTCAAGGTATTTGAATGTTGCTCTATTTTTATCATGTGCTCTAACGAATTGTTTTAACAAGTCCAACTTTATATGCAACAGTCTTAAAATAATATCTGTTGGGTTGACTAATGGTATATTAAAACAGAAAATATACATATATAAATTTTTCAATAAAATATAAGAGTAAAAAACATTTTATATTATGCTTTATTTACATCGTTAAGCCATATCACTACTATCAGTGCCTTCGCTGAATAGTTCTCCAAAAAAAATGGGCTTGGAAATGTGATGTTTACATTTTCTAGCAAATAGTTGCACCGCTCAAGTCTCGAATCTAAAAGCTTGGTATGTTTTTTGGACAGGAATAAGATCATAAAACTCCTCCTGGGAAACTTCTTATTTAGCTCTCCTTCAGGTGTAGCATAATCTGATTTAGGGCTTAGAAGTCGGCCTGGAGATGGTTCAAACTCAATTGAATATGGTGATATTCCTTCAACAAATTTTGGAACAGCGCTATATTTCTGACGCCATACAGTCTTAATAACATAAATATTTCCGTATTTAATCATACTTATTCTGCGTTTCGATTCCGTTCCCGTATTCAGTTACGCTCGAATCGAAAAATGTATTCCGCCAAAAAAACCTTATCGAAAGAAGAAGAAGAAAAGTAGGGTATGTTGAAAACAGCTGCTCAAAGTACACAGAGATGAAACGCGACCAGAATGAGATACCAAGTCAGCGCAAAGCTCTGTACGTCTCGTTTTCACAATCGCTCGAGAACTTGTAGTCAAAACAAAACAAAAAGCATAATCTACAGAAAAAGTGGTGGTTTTTTTTTATTATAAATTTATGAAATGTTTAAAAAGTATATTAAATGGTTTTTTATAACATAAAACTTTATGGTATTCACTGTTTATAATATTCCTAACAATATTTACTACTTTGTAGTGGTGGTCTTGTGATGAAAAAAATACCTGCTCTTTGTAATCAATTTCCAAACACTCAAAAATTATCAAATCCTACGTCAAACAGGATTTTTAGTTGACCAATTTTTTACTTTTAATTTACTTTAAATTATTAAATTTGTGCTGTTTCGGTGGTGGTTGTTCATAAAAACGTGTTAATTCTTATTTTCTTTACATTTGTTTTTTCGTATAAAATGCATACTATAGTCTATCTCTTTACACAAACTGTCTAGAAGTTGATTTGAGCCATTTTCAAATGTCACTTTTAACATCTCTGTGTACTCTGTGACAGCTGCTTTTGCTATGAAACGTATTATATAGAAACAAACAAAAAAAAAAGCCATTTTGTAAATATTGTGATTGTGAAAATTGTAGAAAGTGAAATTTAGTGGAAAAATAGCGATAAATATATAACTGATTACTGTGATAATATAATTAAATAAACACATCAGTGAAGTGCAGAAAGAAGAATAGAAAACACCAGAAAATAAATAAATAAATAGTATTTGTGGCCAAACTATTCCAGTGTCAAAAATATTGTCGAGGCGAAGGTATATTATTTCCATTTTCTACACATTATAGCAAAAGAAAAATAAAATTTATTGTAATTTCGTGAAGAAATGGAATCGATGGCAGCAGCGGCGTTGTTGTCAGAAGAAGAGAACGCCATGATCCAGAATGCAGAAACAAGGATTGAAAGGCGGAACTTGAGTGACTCGAGATGAGTGATAAATTGTAAGAAATTTATTTGGAGTGAATTTGAAATAATTTTGTTTACGTTTTGTGTATTTGGTTCTTTCTAGCATTTGCTGTTTCTTTCTGTCTATTCTATACCAATTAATGAAAGAAAAATGAAGTATCATACGGGCTTGAGTGGCCATGTGGAATTAATTGTTAATTTATTAATTAAAATTTTTAAAACAAATATGAAAAATAAGTAAAATTATTATCCAAATATGCACGAATATGCACTCAGCATTTCTATATGCACGCACATCCAACTTAAATGCGATGCCAAAATGCTTAAAATGTGATGATTCGGATAAAGAATTATAAGTCAGTGCCTGCATATGCATCTGTCATCAGAACAAAATAAAAATAAAAAATATGTTGGCAAAAAAGCTCGAGCCCTGCGTATGAGTATTCATCTTCTTCGCTTGCTCTTTTTTTTTTTTGTTGATTTGTTACAAAATTTATTACACTAAAGATCAAAAATTCAATAAATTTATACTTTCTTTGTTACGAACACATACACATACATACATACATATGTATGTAATATGCATGTATCTAAACAAGTTAATTGAATAGCAGCTTGTTTACAAAAAACAAAACCACGTAGTTTAATGATGCAATAAAAGCCGAGAACTATAATTGCACGTAGTGCCAGCTAAAGACAAGTATTTCAAATAGGCATATTTGTGACTTAATAAATTGTGTGCTTCCAGCATTACTCGCTTTTGTTCTGAGATTTTGTTCACTCTTTGATCTAGCTCAGCAAATAGTTTCTTACTTTTAATTTAAATTTTTAATCAAACAATTTTGTAATATATTATGTAATAAACAATTAACGCGATGGCAAAGTAAATAAATCACAATAGAAAAATCTAAAAAAAATTTTTATCAATTTTTATCACACAATCGACTAGTAAACAAATGAATAAGAAAAATAAATAACTATAAACTGCTAGAAATATGAAAATGTAGAAATTTTTAAAAGAAAGTATCAAAAATACCACCACATCATTTGCTATTGGAATTGCGAAATTCAAAATAAAATTGAAAATAGGCATAAATATTAGGACGGTCGGTTTAGCAATAGAAAATGTGATATTGTTTTTTAATTTAATTTTCGAAGCACCCAAATATGGGCCCATAGAGACGTAAAATCTATGACTAACCTACAATAATTCTTTCGAACACAACGTCTTCGTACCACGCCTCCTTACGTACTCACCTTGGGATTTTGTTTTGTGTGGCATGTCGTAGTGGACCTTTGTTTTGTTACGGAAAAATCGATGGCATCAAAACATCGATAAATGTTTCTCTAAACAAATCGAACCGGCCTAATTTATGTAGCTGCCATTATCGATGCAAATCAGTGTCATTATCTATTTGACTTTGTTCGATCTGATAGGATATTTTTCTAACAGTGACGGCAACGTCAACAGTGTTGGGGGAGTTTTTTTTTTTTTTTTTTTTTTTTTTTTTTTTTTTTTTTTTTTTTTGAAGTATTAAAGATGTGTTTTCACAATAAACATAAGTTTATTGTTAAAACACATCCTCTGAAAAAAATATAACAGTATATGCGTTATTAAGGTTATATTTTCTAAATAAATAGTTTGCATTCTGAATGATATATGGGCATTTCTAAGATTGCGAAAGGGACATTTGTACGCATTCAAGTTAAAAAAAAAAGTATGAAAATACAAATTTTTTAAGCTCTTTATGAAGGTTTAATTGCATTTCAGTAGCACTATTTTTGAGTACAACTCTTACATTCTCAAAATACTTAAAAAAAAAACATAGCATTACAAACGGGACAAAAAATGGAAGTCATTTTTGGCAGCATGTGGAATAATGGAAAAATTTGCGAATTTAGTCGTATTTTTTAGGAGCAAATTTTTTTAATATGTATAACAGAATAATAAAGCTTACTTTATAAAGTTATTCCTTTCCAATAGCTTTTATTATTTAACAAAAAAAAATTTATATCTATTGCAAACGGGACATAATTTCCCAAAAATATTTTTTTTGTGTTTTCCTTTTTTTTTTGTTACATATTTAAAATAAATAAAAAATATACATATTTCAAGTAAAAGAAATTTAATATAATAAAATAAAACGCTTAGAAATAGCTTCTCCATCTTCGATTACTGTGTCCTTTCTGCCAGCAGACTGAATGCTAATATCACAACTGAGAAAAAAATTGTTGACTTCATTTATTGCCGTTTTTGCTTCAACATTTTCAGTAAGAGATTCATCAAAATTTAATGGCTGAACACATTTTTCAAATAAAGCTTTAACAACCTGCACTCTTTTATCAGCTGCCTGGGGCAATGCATTTTCTGTCTTCTTTAGAGCTTTTCCAAAACTTTGCTTGGTCGCGATGCTAATTATTTCTTCATTTGCTTTATTTTTAATTCTTTCGCGGCTCCTTTGTTTCCTTATACGTTTCTTTTCCCGTATGTTTTTACGCACCTTCTCATTATTCTCTGCCAATTGTCAGAGTTTTGAGCGATATTTTTTCATATTCGCTGCCGCTTTCTCTAGGTACTTCTTGTTCTTGGCTGGATCGCTTTTAGTGTCTTCCCTGCACTTCTTCTCTGCAATTTGTTTGTTTTCACAACTTATATTCTCCATCTGTATAGATAATTTTAACTTAATCAAAAAATCAGTTTTTGGTTGGAAAAAATAACACTTACGATTGCGCACGGGACACACTTTGAAAATTAATAAAATTTCTGTAAATTTTTGTGTTTTATTTATTTTTTAATGAACTCACTAATTTAGCTTTAAATTTTCTTTAACAACCTATTTCGATCAATGATCACGGAGAACTGGTAACAAATGATTATTTTTGATTGCATACGGGACAGAGGAGAAGCAAGTAAAAGAATCTTAAAATTTGACAGTTATTTGTGCTTTACTGGATCTCTGCTAGTTTTTTTTTTTACTATTTGTTGTTGATACAATAAGCGCCTAAAAAGAGTGCAATCGTTATAATACGTAAGAGTCAGTAATAACAGAAGGAAAATATGACAAAAAGAGACGCAAAGTGTAAGAAAACCAAATATGCATCTTGCAAACAAATTTACTCAAAAAAAAAAAAAAAAATGGAAATATATGTTTAAGTTAATAAATTATAAAAATTTAGACAGTACTCTAATTAAATTTGAAAAAGAAAATTTTTTTTTTCCAGTTTTTAATATTTCTGTCGCGGTTGACCTTTTTCCGGAAATGCCCGTATGTACAACAAAAAAACATTTTTTTTCAGATTATTTTTTTTAAATAATATAACAATACTGCATGTGGTATTATTAAGTTTAAAAAAATGTTTACATTTTTGTGCGGTGTGGAGAATATGCCAGAAGCAACTGAGAATTTCGATTTGATGTTGAGAAATTTTCAATTGAAGGGGAGTTTTGCAATTGTGAATGGAAGTCCTTTCAAGCATTTTTGAATCTATCGAAAAATTGCTCAGTTTTGCCTTTAAGCATTAGAAATACTCTTAGGACTCATTCTAACTTACGATCGATGCTACGGCACTGCTTATGCAATTTTTATGCAAAGTACGAAGCCTAAACGAAAGTAAGTGCCTCATGTCTAATAACGATTTCTGACAAAACGCTACCTTAATGCCACACTTCGGCGACAATCATGTTCTTTTCTAAATGTGTCACACATAAAATAGGTAGAACATGTAACATGCAGCATCTGCTGCAATTAAGTTGGAGATACCGCCCGGTCTTATATCCCTGCTTTGCATGTCTTTATACAAATATCATGTACATAAAAGGCAGCATTACTGCGCCAGAAGAGAACTCTCAACATCAAATCGAGAGCCCTAAACACATTGTTTGTCCTACTGAGTTTATTAAAAGTGTACCACCAGACCAGGGCGGTGGTAGTTAGTCGGTAAAATATGTCATATACCCAAAGGACAAAGCAACACTGTTCAGCAAAGAAATCGTCACAAGCTTTCAATCGCATTCATATATTCAAACTAACAACAAAATTTAAAATTTTAGTCTTTATTTGATTGCACTGTGCTTATGCAAGAAAAACGAGCCGTCGTGTGTTGGTGGGCCAGGCAACGAATTAATCCCCAAAGCTGAGCTCTCTATTCATGCGGCCAAAATTCATAAAAAAAACTCATGTGCAATAAATATTGCTAATGTGGAACTCTGTTCACGATTTAGTTTTAGTTCCACATAAAATTTCTAACTCTTCGTCGTCACAAACACCAATTCGTATTTTTACAAAGATTTGCACATGTCATTGCTTTTATCATGCGTAGAAAAAAAAAACAACAAACATTTAAAACACACCCACAAATGCGTAAATAAATTATTGTATGATTGGAATTTCTTACGGTTACCGGATATAAATTTGAAAGCAAACCGTAAACAAATCGTTCGTTATTCACCTCTTAAAAACGAGTTTACAAAAAATATCATTATTTGTGGCAATTTGAAATACCACAAACAGCAAAAAATAGAAAAATTTTGTCGAATCATTTTGCTTAAGATTTAAATATCTATTAAGCTTTGAAATAAAGAGAACGTATTCATGTTTCTACGAACGCTTGCATTTGTGGAACTATTTGTCTTTAGTTATAATACTTAAAAAATGGCGTCTGGAAATGCCATTTCAACAACTACAATTAATACGTTGACAGTTCAATGCAGTGACCGGAGGTTCTTTGTTCACTAAGAGTAATGTGAGAAAAAAAAAGAAATGTTCCAATTTATAACATAAAAAAGCTTTTATCGAGCTACTGAGTTTTGACTTCCCAAGTTAAGCATTAAATCTCATTCAGCCCAATTCTAATGATTCCTGGGCAAATGAGTTTCTTTGTATGATTTAATTTTTCCCAAAAATACAATCCTAATCCTTAAAATTCGGGGAAGTATTCGTCAGTCGGTTGTCTTCTGTGGACCTATTTATTACCAATATAAAAGTACAAATTGAATAGCAAATAATTTTGAGTAAAGTGAACATTTTGTTAAAAATATTTAGCGTAGGCACTGTATTGGGCAGCGGAAGAACAAATTGCTGGGAGACAGCTTTTATTTGCAATTGTAGTATTTCGATTTTCGATATTGATTTTACTCTAAAATATTTTTTCACAAATATTTTCTTTTTAACCAAAATATTTGCATTGCTAAAAAACTTTTGCAATTTCTTGGCGAAATTCCTTCTTTATTTACATTCACAATCACTGTTTTTTCCCCGTGGAAGAGTTTCTCATTTTCTAATTTTCTTTTATAATGAGGGAAACGTGGATAAAGAGAAATTTGTCCGTGAGATTTTATTCAGAACGGGAGAGCTTGGAGTAGAGAAAAAGTTCCCAGAGAATTATTATTTAGTATCGGCTTGATTGTTTTAGATATAATAATACTACAGTAGACTCGCGAAAACGTGAACATCCAAAAACGTAAACATTTTAATTTTAACATTGACTACTCTAAAACGTGAACAAGTGATGATGGCTCTAAAATGTGAACTTGTTTTCTAATGATTTTTTATTTTCTTAGTCAGTTCTGTAGTTTTTATAAATTTTGGGAATAGTGGTATTTTAATTTATTTACAGCTTAGTGACAAAAACATCTTTTAGAAATGTATATACACCTACATATACATACATACATATATGTACATATGCACACATATAATACTTAATTTCAGTTTTTATGTGATGATTGTGGTGGAAACATCTCTACGCGTTTGAGTATAAATAAAGTGTACATAGAAACTGGTGAATTTAAACTTAGTTTCAAAGAAAAATGTCTGCCAAGAAACCAAAAGTTTTAACTCTTCAAGAAAATGTGATATTATTGAACATTTAAGGAAAGGTGCGTCAAAAAAACGGAATTGTCAAAAAAATACAATATAGATATAGTACAGTGTAGATTTAACTGATTGCTAAGTCGCAACAAATTTTCCACTTTTTCATAACTTTACATCAACTGAAATGAAGTATTGCAGTAAATTTATTAAATAAAATTTTTTATATATGATTTAGCCTATTACACGGTTCTGCATACTGATTTTCAACGTATTTTCATGTAAAAAAAATCCAATCTAAAACGTGAACACCCTCGGTTAAAATTAGTTCACCTTTTCGCGAGTCTACTGTATATATAATAACATATAATAATATAAGAAAAATTATGGAAAAATAAAAAAATGGAACTCTAAGTTCCATTACATCAGAATTCTACGTCCGTCCGTCAGTCCGTCACAGCGTCCATTCTCCAAAACGGTAAGAGCTAGAGAGCTGAAATTTTCACAGGATGTTGTTGTACCTATCCGCTACAGAAACAAATACTAAAAACAACAACAAGTCGAAAATTACCAGGTGTCCTCATGCAACGAAAATGAACAATTAGCTATAACTCTCGAACCGTAAGAGATAAAGAGAGAGCCGAAACTCGCACTGTCTATGTATTCCCAGATGCCTTACAACCTCAAATGACAACAACAACAAGTCGAATGCTACTAGGTGTCCCCATACAACGTAAAGTAACAATTAAACGTAACTCTCAAGCTGTAAGAGACAGAGAGATGAAATTTATACAATATATGTATTCACATATGACATTCCAGACATACATTACACATACGGAGCCGTAAGTGTGCGCGCCAGCCTCGTACTTGACTGAATTTATTGACTGCTGTTGCTGAGTACACTGTGTGCAGGGCTGGACAGTATTTGAAATACATGTACTTCAAATACGTATTTAAAATGCAAATACGTAGTTTATATTTGTATTTTAAATACCTCTCATGAATATGCTTGCGGCCTAATTCATAAACACATTATAAGAGTGTTATAATCAACTTATAAGCAAAAATCCAGAATAGTGTATTCATAATCGACTTATAGCTTATTATGCTGCTTATAACCATCTCATAAATTGGATATTTTTATTGTGGCCTCTACCCAACTATAAGCGTTTAATAGCGAAAATTGTTGAAATGATGATTTTTTTATTTTAACACTACATATTTATAAATTTTTTGCTTCTTGAATGTGTATATGATTACATTTCATTGTTTCTTACACCAAATTATCATTACACATTAAACTATGAAATTCGAAAATATGTGCATACTTTAAATTCTACTGATGATATGGTGTAAGAATCAGTAATATGCAGTCATAAACCCACTTTAACCCTGCAAAAATCATCTAATTTTTTTATCAAACAAATTTTTCTTTAGTTTTTATATAAATTACAAATATTTTGACGAATTATATCGATATAATACACAAAGAATTACAGACGTACATACATATGTATAGTACTATCTCTTTGCAAATTTGAATTGACATGTACGTATGTACATATGTATGTATGCATGCATACACATACATATCTACGCAAAAACAACAGTAGCGATGCTGCCTGTATTTACAATGTATACACACGTATTGGCCTCTACTTAACTATAAGCGTTTGATAAAGAGACATTCGTTGAGTTGATGAAGAGTTACGAACAAAGAATTCATCAATAAAATAATTTTTAATAAAAGATATTTGCGAATTAAATTATGGTGCTTATTCGGGAAAACGTGCTAGTGAAGTGAATCTGTACATGTAAAACAAGAACAAAATGCCAAGAGTACAAACAAATTGTTTTTATGTTTCGTACTAAATTTACCGTTTACTGGTGAAAGAGAAACGCGTGGCCAACTACCTCGTTAATTTTATTCTTGCGATGTAGGGAAAACACAAACAATTCTTCATATTTTGTTTTTGTTTGCCAAGGAAAGTTTCACCTCTTCGGCGCGTTTTTCAGAATAGCCACCAATATTTACCATTTTGAATTATGTTTTCATGAAAAATATTTGCAAATAATTATAGTGCTACACAAACAAATGCTAGAGAGTAAGTAGTCGACTACTTTTGGTACCAGTCGTTAAACAAATGTGTTTAGAAAAAATTTTTTTTACAATTCAAAGCCATGTATACATATTTTTCGCAATAAAAATAGGTAAACCAATAAATTATTTCATATTCGAACAAAATTATGTTATATAAGTAAATAATATTTTGCATTTTTCGCAGATACCCAAATAATCAGTTTATTACATACATCTCATATATGCAGCACTAGGCACAAAATGAGAGTGAACATTGCATGGTATTGCCAACAATAAAATACAAAATTAATAAAAGAGTTTAATAGCTATTTCACCCGTATAATGTGTTTACGAATTGAATTTTTTATGAGTTGCTTATAACACTGTTGGTGTATGATAACTATTACCAGCTTATAAGCTGAAATAAGAAATTTTTATGAATTAGGGGGTTAGTATTTTGTATGTTAAGTACTGAGCGCTTGAGTATTTTGTATTTCAAATTATTTCTCTCTCAAAATAAATTTTTAATTTATGTTAGAAAATATGCAGTAAAAATTATTCCATTCATACATCATTTGAAAACGCAAAATTCTGCTACTGTTTTATTTACAAAAAAAATCCAATACTACAATTTGATTAGCAAACGCAAAGTACCTGTGCAATGTAAACGCAACTGCATGCGTACAAATTGAGAAAGTCGCCAAACTTTCAGAAAGTTAAGCAATGAGAAAACAAATTACAAGGACAAAATAACGTTGTGACATTTTGATCTAAAACAAGAAGAGAAAGAAAATCAGATGTTGACTTGGATAGACTTTATGTATATAGTCTTTGGGCAAACTTGTTTGCATTGTCACCTATTTCTTAATTCCGTTATTTATCTTTCAATAAAATATCGTTTTTTAATAAGAAATCATTGAGATTTTGTCGTTAGAATTCATTCGCCATCAAGCGGTTGTTTGTCTGATACCACATTTGAAAAGCTTTTTTGATTCTTAATTCATACTTTTTGTATTTTAAATACATATTTTTGTTGCATTGTATTTTGTATTTTAAATAAATGGAATAAAACGTATTTGCATTTTAAGTGCACAACTTTCATGTGACTGTGTGACTAATCAAAAAAAAAAAAGAAAAAAAAAAAACATTTGAAATCTTAGTGATGAATTTTTTAACAACAACTAATGAACTCAATTATGCCTTTATTTTGTTATTGCAATGTTAAAACGTTAAGCAATAGTTTTTGAAAGCGTAGCCAAGCATAAGTGTTTAACATGTTTATTACGACGAAAACTCTGTGGGAAAAACTGAGTTGTGGACCTATAAAATGCGGGGGAAATACCCTTCTTTTTTAAATTTCTTATTTCCCTTTTAATATCGTTTTGGTTTTTGTTTTTTGTTGCAAATTACAACAGAAGTTACAGAGCACTTGCAAGCAGAGAAATAAACATTAAAGTTGTTGCATTTTTTTTCTTTCTTTGTAGAACAAAAAGCGGAAATACAAAAAATTCCTTTTGCAAAAAGGGCATCTGCCATTGCAAATGGTTTCTTTTTTCCAGCAGAAAAAGGAAAATACGTTAATCATTAGTTTGAGAGTGTGTATGTGCAATGGCTTTGCCCCATCCCATCTTGACTTGAATTTTGTGTTGGTAATAACTTTAAAAGAGCAGCATTATTATGTGCATAAACTTTAATGGTTGAGTGCTTTAATTTATGTTTGTTTCGCAGAAAAGGGGATCTAGTTTTATTTAGAGTGAGCATATCAACACGGAATGAACAATAATGAACTTATAATAGATCATTAGATTAAGGGAATTTATAATTTCCTTTTAAAGTCACTTAAAGTCAGAATATAAAAAAAAAAATTTCAAATATTTTTCATAAGTGCTGTACGAGGGAAGTGCTACTTTCAATTGATAATAATGAATAACTATACCCAGCAAAAATATCAGTATACCCGTAAGCATGTTTGTAGGCGAGAGATGACGTAACATGATTTTTATTTCTAATAACCCACTTTGTTTCACTAATCATTTGCTTATTTCAAATCATCTTTGAAGCGCAGATATCATATCTGTATTAATGCAACCTCTCTTTTCGCTTACGAGGATGCAACTGTTTCTACGTTTACGTTTATGCGACCATTATTCTTAAAAAATTAGTTTCTGAAAGAAAAATCGCACTCGCTGAAACAATCGGTCCATTGTAAGCGAAGGAGGATGCACTGTGTAGCTTGATAAAATAAATTTCCATAATTAGTATCTGAGGATGTGCTTTCTTATTGCTTACCAATGTGAAACGTATTATTGGCAACGATACCCCAGCCTTCGCCACGTGCAAAATCTACATCAAGTTGCATTGTTACTTTACAGCATCAATCAAGAGATTACTTTGCAGTCAGATGTTTGACTAACGAACGCCTTAAATTGAACGTTTCTGAAGAGTAGAACGTTAGAAGACACGTTTTTGGTTAAACAGCTTTATATTTATGAAAGTTTTCTGCCTCGTGCTGACAATTACGCTAGGGAGCAGAATTTGTAACTAAATATTCCTAAAACTAAACTGTGAATTTAAAACAGTGAAAATTTTACTCCTGCTTTATTGAGATCTAGTCAAATACTCAGACAAATTTAATCGTTCTTTATTTATGGCTGTTGTTTTTACTATTTATTCTGGAAACAAGGAAGACCATAAGTCCGGCCCACTTGGGTCCTAGAAAGGTTCCGTTGTGCCTACCCGAAATAGGCTGTAGAGAGATATCCCTACATACCTCTCAACGGTTCCGCCCTGAACCAGCCCGATGAACGGATGAAGGAGTCCACCCTATCCAATCCGCATTCCGGCCCTTCCGGTAGCTTATTTAGTGTCGGCCTGCCCAAGCAGTTTGCTCTCTTGTCAGAGAGCGAGCAGGGCATCGACAGAGAAAGTATTCGACACTCTCCTCCTCTTCTTCATCTCTGCAGCCTCTGCAGGGGTCATTATATGGAAGATTTAGTCTTCTCGTCGTATTTACTCCCATGTCACAGTGTTCCGTTAGCCTTTGTCTCGGAAAGCCCAGCAAAGCCCCAGTTCTCTTATACTCATAGCTGGGCCATGTGAGCCCTGATATTCGACAGGTGACCTGGTTCGACTACCTTTCCTGCACAGTTATTCACAGCTGTCGATGCATTAGCTGTTTACAACTATTAAGGGGAACACCAAAGAATTCGTCTATATCCTCCTGTTGTAGGCGGGTACCAGATCTTGCCATCACATCCGCCATTTCATTGCCGGACACACCGTTGTGTCCAGGAACCCAGAGAAGCTCCAGGTCTGAATGCCTCGCTATCTCATTTAGATATATCCGGCATTCGTGAACCACCCTAGATGTTGTGTAAATACCCGCAAGCGAGTTTATAGCGGTCTTGCTGTCAGTACAGATTAGGATAAGCTCCCCATAGTACCTCATCCAGTTTACCGCCCTTCTTATCGCCGCAACTTCGGCCTGAATGGCGCTACACTCATCTCGTAGCTTCAAACTGATCCTTCAATCCCCCTCCCCGTGCGCGACTTGGAACCATTCGTAAAGGCCATGATCACGTCCTCTGATTGATCTAAATCGGCACTATCTAGGGACGCATTCGACAGATTTAGGTTGAAACACTTATCGATCATTGGGGCTGGCGAGCAGTAGTCTATGCGATGCGGAAGGTCAGTTAGCTTTCCAGTTATCGATATGTGCCCTGCGACTGCATCCTTCCACATGCCACCTGCCTTTAACCGTATTCGAAAACTAGAGTTTCCCAATCTGAACATGTGTTTTTGATAAATGGCAAAACTAAACCTTTTTATTGACACTATTTATTATGTTTGTTGGAAAATATTAACAAATTAATAGCCAGCGCGAGTACAAATACCATTGTCTACTGATTGCATATAAGTTTTTTATGTTGCAAATTAACAAGGACTAAAGTTCTGAAACTCTACATCTCAAATACCTCCAGTAACAAGAAAACTAGCTGGCTTTTACTACGTCCTTAAATCAGATACCAAAAGTATTTAAACAAATAAATAAATAAAAAAGATCAGTTGAAAGGTGAGCAAAGTTACGCCAGGACTGCTTTCAAATTATTTGAGGGATGGACACAAACGTAAATAGACATGCGGACATGCTTCTCCTTTTGCACAGCTAAGTTGAGCTGTAAAAAAAAAGTTATAGGCATTTAAAAACGTCAATTTTCCAAGAAATTTTTAATTTTGGCAAAAGTTTGGGAACTTCGTTTTGGTATAGTTGAATTCACTGTGATATAGTTGAATTAGAGCTCTGATTTTTTTTTGGCTTCTGAGGCTCCCTGGTATTTATTTTCATAATGAGTGCGACAGACATCTTTAAAAGCGGCAACAATAATTTTTTTAAATGTGCTGTTGTGAATTCTAATTTAGACATGGCACCTTCCAACAAAAAAAAAAAAATATATATATATATATATATATATATAATCATTATTTAGGACAATCTCCTGTAAAGAAAAAGAAATATTGCAACCGAAGGAAAGTGACATTTAGTACAAGTGTAGATACTGCTTTAAGCGTCACCTTTTGAAGTGAAAAGTACTTTTCATGTATTAATTCAGGTCCAAATCTAGCCCTTACAAATATTGTCTGTCTTTTTCAGCCGTCTATATGCCGCCGAGATTTCGTTGATGCTAATCAACTCATCAGTAGACTCGAAAAATTCTTAAAAGAATATTTCAAACTTGACTACTTATTCCATAATTCCCATGAACAAAATGAGAATCAGAAATGTTCAAACAAACTTTTAACACAGCAAACATTTCTTTTCGTTTTGCAACTCTTTTTACCTTTCTTTGCAACCTTCTATACAACGAGTTACCATCCGTTACCACGATTTGTGTTTTTGAAAGTATCAAAAAGTAAAGGTTTTTTCAATATTCAAATATGAACTTAATTATTTATTAAATTCATATATGAAAAGTACTTTTCTTCAATGCGACATTTTTCAAATTGTCTCAGTGGTCCCACTCAACAAATTTGTTACAGCCAATAAAACGTTTTTTTTTTTTAGTTTCTTTTTTGCAGAAATATAAACAACAACTTATTTAAAATGCATTCTTGTGTTCAAATAAATTGAATGTCTGTATCTCCTTGATTATCGTCTATCTGTCTTTCGACTTGTTTCAGAACGTCCGTTCCAGAAGGTCCATGCGGTAGGCAAAGGTGTTGCGCACACCAGCCAGCGTTCAGAGTTGGCTGGTGTCAGAGGAGTTGCTTTACATACAGTTTTTGTGCAACGACCGCTTGCTGGCTTCAGAGCATATCAACGGCTGGCCTTACGTCAGTCAAGCCAGGCAAAATGAAAACATAAACGTTTGACTGACATGTCAGTTTATAGAATTTGTAATGCTCTTAACTAATTTGCCTTACACCTTTAGCATAAAAAAAAAACATTTTTTTTTTCTACATTGTTAAGATTTTCTGTTTTCCACGTCTTCATGGTGCCCAGTTCCGCTCCACTCTGCTGAGCTTATTATTTTTTTTTTTTTTGTTTGTTTGTATTTCTCTTCTACCAAAGATGATCTGTTAAGATAAAATTGCTCACAAGTTTAAGACAAACTGATGTTTTAACTTTTCGTTTTTGGTTTTTACAAAACGACCTTGAACTGTTGCTCGAGAAACGTATGCATGCAACATTCTGGTATGTGGCTCTTTTGTAGTTTTAGGAATCAAGATTAATGGAAATGAAAAAATTAAGTACAAATCACTGAAAGCTAAACACACAGACAGTATCCGTAGAATATTTAAATGGCCTCCTCAAAGATATTTATTTTTGTTGCATTATTTGTTGGTTAAAGTTTTTGCGTTTCTTTGTTTTTTTTATACTCCTTTGTTTGATATACAGCATTTTTTTCTTATTCTTATTTATTTTGCTTTTTCGTTCTTATTTCATGTTTAAGCGTGCATAGTTTAGCCTGACCCAGAGCGTTTATTTTTTTGCGTTAACAATAGAAAATCATACCATGACTAAAACGCTGGGGATTAAAATAAAAATGCACACATCAACGCGCTTTGCGTAAAAATGTTAATAATTATTAACACAGACTTTAAAACGTTGTATTTTTTTCTTCACAGAAAATATTTATTTTTTTTTATATTAAATATCAACAACGACATGCGTTTAGTTCTGATTTTTTATTTTTTTTTGTCATTTTCGAACACGTTGAACTGAAATTGTACATAAAATCTAAAAATTAATAAAAATTTAATGTACACTACTGAAAGGATTTCTTGAAGGAGAGTTTTTATTATAGAAGGTAATTTTTTTAGTGGACCTTTATTTGAAAAGGTGTTTTTTCAAAAGGTACATTTACTTGAAACATAAATTTTTGTAAAGTATTCTGTTTTATAGGAAACTTTGTAGCAGGTATTCTTTTTGCCAGGTACTCATTCTGAGCAATGTAAAAGCTGCGCGAGAAGATTAAATCTTTCGTACTAAGACTTACCCGGAAGGATGCAGAAAGGGAGAACGTCGAACTTTTCATTTGTCGATGTCCAACTCTTACTAGTACGAGACCGAATGCTGCACGGTTTGCAAGTTACTATGTACATCGGAATGAGAATTAAATAAGGTGGAATTTTTCATCCGAACCTTTGGCTGCTTTAAATCAAAATCTATTGAGGGATTATGTTTCTACCACCTCCTGAGACATTAGAGCGAGACCAAAAGAGTGCGTTGTTGCCTGGCAGCTTCTGAAGATGGCACATAATATACACAGAGCGAAAACTTCCTAATAGATTCAATAAGATTTTCTCTTTGAAACGTTTTTAGGCTGAAGGGTATCCCAGCAGAGAGAAAAGAAGATTTTTCTATGGTTATTTCTTATTATTTCCATGTTGCAAATCTTATTAAGTGTCTCAACAAGAAAAACACATAAAACCAAGAAGAAAACTTGTTACTCAAGTTTGTTTTCACTCAGTTTCCGATTTGCATGTTACCAAAAAAAAAATTCTATAGAGAAAAACTTATTGATTCTATTAGGTTTTCTTGTCAATTGTATACAATAAGGATTTCTTATTGATTTTATTAGGTTATCCTATTAATTTTTCCCTATTGGTTTTATTAGTTTCCTATATAAACACACGTAAATCATCTTTTTAATTTCATTAATTGTTGTTTTTTCAATAAGTTTTTCCCATTTAAAATAATAAGGAATCCTTCTTGAAAAAAAACCATAGAGATATCTTATTGATTTTGTTCTACTTTATTAGGTGCTTTTTTCTCTGTGTATAATTACCTCGTAAGATGTCCCATTTTTTGAAAGGTACTTGGTTCAAAGGTACTTTTCACAAAGTACTTTTTTGAACAGTACTTGTTATGTAAGTTCAACAAGGCCGCAGTCCTCCTATACTCATATCTGGGCCATGTGAGCTCCGATATTCCTGCGCAGTTCTTAGCAGCTGTCGTTGTATCAGCTGTTTGCAACTTTTGAGGGGAACACCTCAGTGAACAGTACTTAGTTCCAAAACTAATATTGTGACTTTCTTCAAAGGAAATTTTTAATTGTTTAAATGCAAATTATTTAATAGACATTTTTAAAATAATTTTTTCTTAAAAATATTTTGTTTTTATTTATTTATTATTTTTATTTAATTTTTATTTAATTTCACTTCTCCAAGCTACTATTTTAAGAGGCACCTTTTTTTTTAAAGCGTACCATGAAAAAATACATTTTTTCCAGTGTTTTCAATTTCATACGCCTTTACTGGCTCCACTTTATGGCAGTGGCCTGGTTAAAAACACAGCAATATTATAAAAGCTGTGAGCAGCTGTGTTCTTAAATGAAAAGGAACATTAACATAAACACGAATGAATGATTTTCAGTTCTCTCAAAGGAGGCGTCGTACGGGGTCGGAGTGTTCGAAAAAAGTATTGGAGGGAAAATGTTACTGGGAATTGGTAACATATTTCACTCCTCCACTGTTTGAAAATTGATTATTTGATAAGCCGGTTAGAACGAAAATGTTTGAGAATAGTGTCATCCCTGTTTTTTGTAGTGTATAAACATATACATAAACATGAATGTAAATGTCTCCCTTAACGTTTTAAAGGGTTGCCTGATCTGAATTTTATTTGTTGGTTTTTAAGAAAGAAAAAAAAAACAATTTATCGCAATCTGATTATTCTAAATCAGGGTAATCAGGGTTGGAAAAGCGGTATGCACACAGTAAGTCTGCGTGTATATGTAAATAAGGTTAAAATAAAAAAAAATCAACGCATACGCTTCATTACAGAGCAAAATTTATGTGATATCAACCAACCATAAGTCAAGAAGAAGACTTGGCAATTGTTGCAACATTTTTTTTCGCTATAATATATGCACCTTCTAATGTGGCTGAAAATAAATATTTTAGAAATAGGTTTGAAAGTTTACGACAATACTTGGTCAAGTCTGGCACTCTTGCTACCATGGACAATGTCCAGGTGATTGTACCATTCCTGACGGAATCATGCAGCTCATCCCAAGATCCACCAGAGAAAAGTATTCCCATTTGCACTCTTAAAAATTTCCCAAATGCCATCGAGCATACTTTGCAATGGGCTCGTGATTGTTTTGAAGGTATTTTTACTCAAACTGCAGAAAATGCAGCACTTTATGTCTCTGATCCGAATTTCCTTGAACGCACCTTAAAATTGTCGGGTGTACAGCCTTTGGAAATTCTAGAATCTGTTAAGAAAGCATTAATTGATGATAAACCTAAAGACTTTGCTGATTGTTTAAAGTGGGCTCGCCTTTACTGGGAAGAGCAATATGCCAATCAAATCAAACAGTTGCTGTTCAATTTCCCACCAGACCAAATTACCTCCAGTGGGGCACCCTTCTGGTCTGGTCCAAAACGTTGTCCGGTTCCTTTGGTGTTCGATGTCAATGATCCTCTACATTTGGATTACATACATGCTACAGCCAATTTACGCGCAGAAGTTTATGGTCTGCCACAAGTTCGTGACCGTGAAACAATTGCCTGTCTGGTACAGCAAATTTCGGTCCCTGTACTTAAACTGCGTTCTGGTGTTAAAATAGAAACCAACGAAGCAGCAGCTGCCGAAGCCAATCATCATGACTCTTCAGAAGTCGATCAAGACCGTGTGAATAAGATTCTGAATGAATTGCAAGCCCTGGACAAGAAATGTTTGCAGTTTGAAAAAGATGATGACAATAATTTGCACATGGACTTTATCCCCCCCAAAAACAGCTAGCTGACAAACAACTGTACACGAATTCTTACATCACTTTTTTCTTCATTTTGCCCTTAAGAAAATGATAGAAACTCTGATGTATGAACCCATCAGCAATGTCGGTCGTATGATGCATCAAATGACCGACACTGTTCTTGCTGGGTGTAGTATCAATGATGCATAATGAAATTATTTAATAATATTAATTTTGTATTTTTATATTCATGTTCTAAAGGAACTTAACAACTGATGTTATGTGTTCAATAATTTATATATGATTTGCTTACTATGCTAATTGGGTAGATTCGAAATTGAAGGAGTAGCAATGAAAAATAATTATGTTATTAGGGTCATATTCATAATAAAAATTTTAGGCTTATTAAACTCTTATTTGACAGATTTTCCATACAAATATGTCAAATAAGCTTGATTTTAAGCTTGAACTATTTTTTATGAATTAAGCCGTTAGTATATAATGCAAAAATTAGCTTAATAACTAAAGTTTCATAAGAAAACGGGAAGAAGCTTGAGGTTTTCATAAAATCATGTATTTATTTGACGTTTTTAACTGTATGTTAAAGTCTCAATTGCGTGTAAATCTTGTTGTCAGTGCGAGTATGAGTGGCGAAATTTTGAATGTCTGCGGAGCTGGGAAGACGTTTCACGATACGGAAAATAAACGTGTCCATTAAGTTTATTGGCTTTTTAAACTTATAAAATAGTCATTTAGAAAATAACTATGCGAATAACTATGCGAAAAAATGAATTAGGATAAATATGTTTCTATTGGTTAACAGCAAAAATACTGCGTAATATTTTGGCAGTCAACCAACCCAACCAGCACAAAGAGTATTAGTAATTAAAAATATTTATTTTATAAAGTTCAGTTTGCATATTAATCTTGTTTTCCTGATTTCGACATAAATTTCGCTTTTATAGAACTCAACTCAGCTGTAAATTATGAAGACCACAAAATTTAATATATTTTTGAATCTTAATTAAAATTAAAAAAAACTTGAACTCACATCAAGACAAAGAGATTTCTCAAAAAGGTTGAAAGCGAATGCAAACAACCAAATTAAAAAAGTAAATAAATAAAATACTTTAAATTGTCTTTCAATTTAATTAAAAACATCAATACATGCAACTAAACAAATCGGCTGCAAATTCTGTGGATAATGATGCGAAGTGTTTAAGAACCGGTCTCACCAAAAAAAAAAGCCGGTAATAAATATAATAAAAAGTGCTGTAAATAGCAGAGATGACCAAAACAGGAAACGTATTTATTTCAGGACGCAATAAAAATATATTTGAAACATTTGTTTTAAATTTAACTTATTATTGAATTTGAAAGTTATTAACGTATACTGAAAATTTAGGAATTGAAATTAAAACGAGTTCAAAATCAAAAACTCAATCACTTTTTGTTCGTATGGCAAAGTTGACTGCGTACCAGATTTTTAAATAAATATTTTTAGGGTATTCAAATATGAACTTAATTATTTATTTGCTTTAAGAGCCAATTGAAATGTATTAATTCAGGTCCAAATCTAGACCTTGCAAATATTTGCTGTCTTTTTCAGCTGTCTATATGCCGACGACATTTAGTTGATGCTAATCAACTCATCAATAGAATCGAAAAATTCCTAAAAGAATGTTTGAAACTTAACTACTCATTTCATGATTCCCATGAACCAAATGAGAATCAGAAATGTTCAAACAAACCTCTAACACAGTAAATTTTTTTTTCGTTTTGCAACTCTTTTATGTTGTATAGAAAGTTGCAAAGAAAATTAAGAAAACAGAAAACATTTGTAAGGTATATTTTTGGACCTGAATTAATATTTTTTGGGTAGTTAATTTTTTATTATTTGAACTTCTTCGTGTATAATCATTTTTTTTTTTTTTTATGAAGTTTATCTGGCTGAAGTTATTTCTCTACTATTATTTTGTGATATACAACTTACTTTGGTAATTAAATTGTTGTATTGCTATTTTTTGGAAATAAGGCAGTAGCAAAATTTTCGGATTTTAGTTGATGTATGAATAGAATAATTTTTAGTGCATATTTTTTAACATAAATTTAAAATGTATTTTGACATTTTGATTTGTCACATGAGTTCAAGCACGGTTGCTGACGAGAAAGTGTGGCGGCTTCGAAATGTCTTTGATATCTTTTTTGTCTTATTTAATTAATATTGTTACGTTTTAACCTTTTCAAAACGTTTTCCGTAGATTCTTTAATTGTAATGAAGTTAAAACACTCACGTCTTCAGTTTACAATAATCAATAGTTCAACACTTTATTTATTTGAACACACTATACTTGTAAACACTTTACTAAGAACACTTTTCTAAAAGAACAACACTTTCACTTTTATTACTTAAGACACTTTACACGTTAGCGCAGCTAAAAATCGACTGACTTGTTCAGCGTTAAGCTCAGCTGCTTTTATACCTCTAATGATCATTACTAGAACATGCTAGACGTTTACAGAAGCTAATCACGCCACATCTATAGTGCGATGTGCGATGACTCATCATGAACAAAAGATATACACACACACCGACATACATGCGATGTGCGATGACTCATCATGAACAAGAGATATACACACACACCGACATACTTACACGCGGCAGCAAACCTCAACCATCTGAGTCGCGCACATACATGCACACACGAATATTGTATCGTGCGGTGGTGGTTTCTTTTATTTCGCTGTTGTGCTTATTTATTCACACATGTGTGTCAGTATGTGCACACTCGCTGTGCTGCCGTTTTGTTTATCAACAAGCTTCTATGTATGCATGTGTGTGCATACCTCCTGTGTTCATTTACAAATAATAACAAGACAATGTACGCACATATAAAATAACGATGATTTAGTACGTTCTAGAACAATCACAATCGGTGCGTTCACGACCAAATTTGTAACAATATCAATCACAAAAATAATATAGAAAGAAATTGAGCCTGATAAAATTAATACAAAAATAATTATTTTTATTATAAAACATTTTTCTTAATTATTCGTAGAGAATTCTAATGTACAACAGTTTTTATGGGTTATACTCTCTTTAGTAGCAAGTAATAAAATCATTTTAAGTTTTATTACTAAATTAAGGGCATAAATGTAGAAAATTATGACATTAATTTATTCTTTTCTTTTTGTTCCTGAATTATTATTTTATATCATGATTCTCTCATTAAAAAAAAAAAAAAATTTTGCTTATACCTATTCTTTAAATATTTTTCTTTTGTCTCTTTGCAGGTAAGCATGCTCATTTCCCGGATCTTCTGATTTTCCGAAATCATTCATTATCTTAAATGAATCCAATGTAAGTTTTAACATTTCGTATAAAACTCAAATCTGAAGCATCAGTCTCTGCTGCAGGAATTTACAAACAACATTTCATTTGTTAACGAACAATAAATTATTACAATTATTACAAATAAATAAATAAATTGGAGCCACAAACACTATGTAACAGTGTAACGTTAAACACCAGAAAAAAATTAAATTAAATTAACTATATTTTATATAATTATTTTCTTGAGCTGAAGGTCTTTTTTATTAGAGTATTTGAATATTTTTTGTTGATATTTCGCTCTCCTTCGGATAGATTCTTCAGGACAATAATATTGAAAAATGTTTTGATTGGTTTAAAAAATAAATAATAACAAACATAGTTGAAAGAAAAACATTTTCCTTTTCTGTCTTTCACATTTCAAAATTGAATAATACAAATAGTTTTATAAAAATTCTCATTACCAAATTATACCAACAAACATACATATGTACATACATACAATAACAAATAATATGAACATTAATAGTTACAACAAATAACAAATTGTTTATTAAACACTTACACCGGTATTCATAAAAAATAAAACATTGTTGAAACACATTTTACGAAAAACTTTTCATAGGTATAAAATTTTTTCTAAAATGTATTTGAGCAACGTTTTATTTTTTATGAATACCGGTGTTAGGGTCTTATTCATAATAAATATTTTAGGTTTATTAAACTCTTATTTGGCAGATTTTCCATACAAATATGTCAAATAAGAGTCTTATAAGCCTGAAATAACTTTTATGAATTAGGGGGTTTAAAAATTATTTTCTTTGCATGAAATTCAATTTGCAAATAGAAAATATTGTTACGTTTTTACCTTTTAAAAATGTTTCTCGTAGATTCTTTAATTGTAATGAAGTTAAAACGCTCAATTCTTAAGTACTCAAGAGTTCAATACTTTATTTACTTAAACACACTGTACTTGCAAACACTTTACTAAAAGAACAACACTCTCACTTATTCACTTTTTATTACTTAAGATACTTTACACGTTAGCGCAGCTAAAAATCGACTGACCTCCTCAGCGTTAAACTCAGCTGCTTTTATACCTCCAATGATCATTACTCGAACATTCTAGACGTTTACAGAAGCTAATCACGCCACATCTTTAGTGCGATGTGCGATGACTAATAATGAACAAAAGATATACACACACACCGACATACATACACGCGGCAGTGAAACTTAAGGTGAAGTTACATAGCCCGCTTTAGACGCGTCCACGCTTTTCATGCTTTTTATACGTTTTATGCGTTCTATGCGTTTCATACTACAAGTTACATACAACGCTTCGTATGCGCCATATTTCTTTGTTTTGATAAGCTGTTGTGCAAATATTTTTAACATACAAAACAAATAACAAAATATTAACAAAATGGAACTGCTCATGCAGCTGCTCTTTTATTTTTGTTCTGATAGAGCAGCAAGGTTTTATTATATAAAAGCTCGTGGTTTTTAACTGCATTTATTAGCTTCTCTTCCATATCGCTTGTTTTAATATATTGAAAATATTTGTAAACATAACAGTGATGATACTCAGTACGCAAACGCAATCGATAAATTGAATCAAAATTTTGTTAATGAAAAAAGTGTTGAAAAAAACAATTACAATTTGTCTTACTCGTGATAATGTTTATAAAATTTGTAACAAAACTTTTCTTTTTTATTAAAAACGTTTTTTTTGCAAAAGATTTTATACATTATTTTACGATATAAAAGGTATTTATCGATAACGTTGAGAGTAGGCACATCATTGGTTAATAAAACCAGATGACATTTTCTCATGACGCATGTGACGCATATAAAAGTAGAAAGTAGGTCTACTTTATGCGTTCTACGCGTCTTCGCGTTCTATGCTTTGTGCTCTGTAACTTGTCACATACAAATGCACTGATCCTACTTTTTTGACAACCGCGTGAAAAGCGTCGACGCGTAGAAAGCGTGCTGTGTAACTTCAGCTTTAAGCATATGAGCCGCGCACATACATGCACACACGAATATTGTAGCGTGCGGTGGTGGTTTCTTTTATTTCGCTGTTGTGCCTATTTATCTACACATGTGTGTCAGTATGTGCACACTCGCTGTGCTGCCGCTTTGTTTGTCAACAAGTTTCTATGTATGCATGTGTGTATAAACCTCCTGTGTTCATTTACAAATAATAACAAGACAATATAAACACATATAAAATAACAACGATCCAATACGTTCTAGAACAATCACAATCGGTCCGTTCACGACCAAATTTGTAACAATATTTAACATTTGTACACCATATTAAATAATGAAAAGATATGTATCTATACATTACAAGCAAACAAAGAACAATAACAATAAACATAAAAAACACAAAATTTCTCTAATTTAATTTAACTAAATACTTATATATCGGTGCTATATTATTAGTATCTGCCTTAAAATGTATTCTCCTATCTAGTGGTGTATTAATTATATGTAACGTTTCTAATTCAAGCCTGTGCTTATAATTACCTTCTCTACTCAATATTGAAATGTCCTCAAACTTTAGAAAACTATGTATCTAATCTTGCACAATGTGCCATCAGTGCTGTCTTGTGCATTATATATATCGTACTATACTTTGGCTCCAATCAAACCTCATTACAGTTTTCTAAGTCATTCCCAACACATGGTATACTATAAACTACATTTAATATCTCCATTTTGCCCACTCCATCCTTCATTTTACTAAACAATGTATCTAATGTTTTATTAGCTTTATGGGCTAAACTATCATATACTTTTCTTTATTAAATATATTCGATTTTTCCAACTTTTCTGATATTTTCGAGATATACATAAGTATGTAAGTGATTTATAAATTTTTGGTTCAGTTGTAATGTCATTGTTAGGTGTAGCTTGGATTTCATGTTGTCTTATTAATTTTGCTGCAAGTTCAATTGGAAGACTATTTTCGGTCAAAATATTTCTAATAATATGCTTATTCTAATCATGAAACTGTATACCGCTTATTGTTAAAACTCTAAAAAAGTCTTTTTAATCGGTTTAACAGTTGAGAAAAAATGTGTATATAATTTGTTAGTTACGGAATTTTGCCTCTTGGGTATCGATATGCAAGTTGTTTTTTACTTCCGTCAGTTGAAATTGCATTCATTTTGATAAGCTAACAAAATGTTTCTTCCATAATACTTTCATTTAACAAAAAAAAAAAAATTTTATTTTTAATTTTTGCAGCTTCGTCTGGTGGCCAGTTGAAACTGCAATTTTTGATTTTTTGTGAATAAATTCCAAAGTTGTGCACCGATTTTAGTCATTTAACGCCTTTTTTATTTAAAACTTTATTTGTTATGAATAAGTGAAAATTCATCAGCATAACTTTATTTTTAGATTTTTTATACTCTTTAAAAGAACAAGAAATTTCGAACTTTTGCAAAAAATTTAATTTTTTTTTTCATTTTCTAAACTGCTAAACTAATTAAAAAGACTCTTACAGTTATTGAAAGGTAATGTTATTGCCGAATTTCGGTTTTTGTATTCTTTCGAATGTTTTAAATCATTTTTGAGTTAAGAGAATATATATATATGTAGTCCTTCCTCCCCTATTTTTAGTATTTCTCAAAAACAAGAGCTAACCTAAAAAAACTGAATTCAGCGCACCCAAATTAGGTTTAGTCACTGGGTGCCCCTTCTGACGGTTTTTTCAACTAGCACAGTGTTATTATTCCTTCTTAATATCAAAGTGTCCAAATATGCAAGTTTACAAGATGATTCTTAATCAATAGTAAATGTAATCTCCACATGATAATTATTAAAACATTCAAAACATTATCTATCCCACCTCTAGAAATAACACAAAACAAATTGTCAACATACTTCGTAATAATCTTTGGTTTAATAGCAAATCTTTTAATACAACAATGCAGCAATTCTTCCCTTACCATATCAGCCACAATCGGAAAAGCTGGAGATGCCATCGGAAGTCCATTTTGCTGCATATACAACTTCTTAATGTATTGAAAGTATCTGCTTTCTTCTATGCAAAAACCTTCTATCCATAAGAAGAAATCCTTGTCTATATTCGTGTATTCGTTGATTTGGTTCCATTTTGCTTCTATAATATGTTTAGCTAAATCAACAGGTATGCACAACATCTAATGAAATTGACCTATCACCACTTTATAAGTTCAGATCCATTATCTTGTCCTTAAATTGTTATGAGTCCTTAATATTATATCTTGAATCCTTAATAATTTTCCTAAGAATACCTGAAACATACATATTTGCAAAGTCCATATGCGGGAGTGTTAGTTAACACATGAACAAATCGGCCTCAATGGAAAATCCTCTTTCTGAACCTTTGGCGACAGCATTTGGGTGCTGTAGCCACATTTGTCTTAAGTCTGAATTCATCATTTTGTGTAATAATCGCAGTCTTAAAAAGCTTCTCTACAATATCATTACTTTGTTTATGTAATTTATTTGTTGGATCCTTATTTACAAGAGAGTATCCTGCCGTGTCACTAATAATGACATTCATCCTCGATTCGCAATCACTTCACTCTTCGTGGCTACTGTTGTATTACCTTTATCTGCCTTTAGTTTAGTTTATTCATCTACAGAATTGATTTCTTACAGATTACTGACAATTAAAAACTTAATTAAAATATTGAAACAATAAAAGTTTAAACATTGAAATATTAACATTAAAATTTAAATGTGGGGTAAATCTATTACATAAATGTAAGCATCTTGCAATCGGCTCATTACTTGCATAGTGCGTTCTGAAAAGACATTCTTCGAACTGACGATTGATTCTCAAATCTCGAGGAGGGATGTAAAAAATAAAATGTTGTTTTATTTCCGGGCAATCAGATAGCACATTATAGGCAGTTAATAATGAGGAATAAGATCTACGGTCCTCTAGGGACTGTAGTCCCAACAATTTCCTTCTTTCCTTCTTTCCTTCCAAACAATAGAACAATATTCCAAAATGCTTCGAACCAAGGAAATATACAATGATTTAAGGGTATAGGCATTCTTAAAATCTTTTGAATTTCTTCTAATAAAACCAAGCATACTATAAGCTCTAGAAACAACGCAATCTATTTGCCTACAAAACGTTAATTTAGAATCAAAAATTACGCCAAGATCTTTCACCTCATCAACACGCTTAAGCAGGACACCACAAATAGAATAATTAAAATTAATAGGACTCATAATGTGGGCATACGAGACTATACAACATTTAGAAATATTTATATTTAAATCATTGTCAGAACACCAGCCGGACAGCTTGTCAAGATCTTCTTGCAACTTCTCACATTCATCAATATTACAAATAGTGGAATACAATTTAGAATAAGAACATCCGTATGATCTTTTAGCGAACGTCTAGCTTCCTTAACTTTGCTCAATACAAATTTATCTCTATCTGAGATTCTGCTACTTTAACTATGATTATCTATCATCATTGCTAATCTTGACTTAGCAATCTCCTGTTCCTCGCTAGTCCTATACTTACAGGCTTGCACTTCTTTTTATTTATTTACAGATGCAATTTGATATTGTACGAAAATATTTATAAAATGCATTAACTAAGAAATTCATTATGGTTCACTGAAATTAATTTGACCACTTTTAACTTACACGGTGTATAAAATGGGCTCAAGATGACAAAAAAGATACAAATGTAAACAATAATTGATAATATATCGTTACAAAAATAGTGTCAGAGAGCAAAAAAGAGAACTTTTTTTTATATAAATTTTTATTACTTCTGGAAAATGGCACGCGGCAAACTGTTTCGAATTTTAGTCATTGAAAAATGCAAATCGAGAAAGATATGGGCAAATTAGCAAAAAGTTAGACCTGTTCGTGGAATAAAACAACGTTTGGTGCCAAAAAGCAGACGCTATTATTTTATTGTAATTTTATGTATGTATACATTACATATACGAGGTCTGATCAAAAAATTACCGTTATTTTCAAATTTCGTGAGTTACGTATTTTTTTTCTATTGTCTGTTATATATGTATGTTGGGTTGTCAGTTTGTTTTTGACAGATAAAAAGGTTAGTCGTGTTGTCGTGTGCCCTGCGATTCTTTACTATTCGAAAAAATGGATCAAATAAACTCTATTAAGTTTTGTGTAAAAAATGAAATTAAATGCGCCAAGACATTTTGAAATGTTGACTGTGGCCTTTGGCGGGGGTACTATGAGCAGCAGAACACAAGCTCAATTGTGGTATAACCGGTTTAAGGAAGGCCGAGAAGATGTCAATGACGATGCTCGTCCTGGTCGCTCGAGCACGTCAACAACCGCTGAAAATGATTTTGTATAATGGCGATTCACTGTCGGAAAGGTTGCTGATGATGTTTTAGCCATGAAACGTTCAGCAGCGAAGATTGCAAAATTTCGAGCAAAAACAACGTCACATGCACATCGCTCAGGTGGTGCTAAACATCTTCAACGACGATCCAGATTTCCTCAAAAATTTCATAACTGGTGAAGAAGCATGGGTGTATGGCTGTTGCATTGAAACCAAACCCCAATCATTCCAATGGAAGCGCTAAGACCGAAAAAAGCACGTCTAGTTTGGGCAAATGGGAAGGTTTTACTCACTTTCCTTGAAAATCTCACTGGTTTCTTTAACTGCAATGGCGTGGTGCATCATGAACGCTTGCCACAAGATCGTACGGTCAATAGTACTACCTTGAAGTTATGCGCCGTTTACGCGAAGCAATTCGTCAGAAACACACAGAATTGTGGAAAAAACAATCATGGATTTTGTACCATGATGACGTACGCATCGATGCTTGTGCGTGGGCTTTTGGCCACAAACCAAACCGTTATAACGCCTCAAGCACCGTGTTCACCTCTTTTGGCCCCCGCTGACTTTTTCCTCTTCCCAAAACTGAAGACACCGATGAAAGGAGGAGGAGGAGGAGGACATAAAAGAAAAATCGGAACAGAAGCTCGTTTCAGAAGTGTTTCGAGGATTGGACAAAAAAAAAAAACGCTGGCGTAAGTGTATTATATCTGCGGTGGATCACTTTGAAGGGGAGCAAAGCAAATAGTTATTGATGACAATTTTTTTTTGAAAAAATTTAAAATAACGGTTATATTTTGATCAGACCTCTTTGTTACCATAATAATAATAATAACTGGTCAAAACACAAACATTTTTGATAACGATTGTGTTCATTGTGAAAGGTATTTAAGAATATGGCGGTCCAGCCGAATATGGCGCTCTTATTTGTGGCTTTTTTTTGCGTCCAAATTATTTTTGACTTCTAATTTCACCTCGCCACAAAGTTAATCACATAAACCGCAATTGGCTTTTAACAAATATTTGGCAGGTATTCTGTTCAGCGTCTGGTAACTATTTATGCCTGAACGAAAATCTTTTTTTTTATTATTTAGCTTTAAATACGACTACAAATGCTTAGAGAGGGAGAGGGAAACCAGTTGAATGAAATAAGTTTATATTTTTTAAACAATGATTTTTGTTGCTGTTGTAATTTAATCGAAAACCACAGAAGCAGCAATTGCAACGTTATCAAGTAAATTCGGCTTCAGTTTTGAGTCAACCTACAAACACAACATGTTTTAACTGAATTTATGTCAAACACTGCTGCTGTGCTGATGCTGGTCAATTTCATGGCGGCAGCAAGAACAGACTGCATCATTGAAATTGTTGTGGTCTGATTGTAGATGTGTGTGTGTCTATCCCTCCCCCCACCTCCACCTCCCCCTCCCCTGCTTGTTAACACATGCATTTTTTTTTAGCTGTGTTGAGATTTGGCGCCATTAAAAACGATGACGATCTTGATGATGAGAACTATTAGAAAAAAATGTTAACGATGTTTGTTAAGGGGAGACAATGAGACATTAAATATGTACATACGAGTACATATGTGAAAAAGAAGACAAATAAAACAGAAACACTTAGTTGTTTTAAGACATAAAGCCATACATGTACTTGAACCCTGTTGCTGGCTGTTGTTCATGTTGAACATTTTTAGCTGCAAACAAACAATCCTAAAGACATTATTGCTAGATGGTTATTTTTGATTTACTTGCCTTCTCTCTTGCGGCGGCTTTCATAAGACGTACATATGTATGTATGTATGACAACTTTGCTCACATACAATTATTAAAAAAAAATTTCTATCGGCGTCTGAAACGTTTGTTGCAAGTAGCCATTGTAACAATGTATGATCAATGGAAAACACCGCAACAAATGCCAAAAAATTTATACAATTTATAAATTCGCATGGAATAAATCATTCTTAAATCTCAATATTGCCAGTGTTCCAAAAACTGCTGAACTTTTTTTTTTTTATAGCAAAAATACTTCTTTTTAGTTACTAGCCTGGATGGAATAGTTAAATTTCATAACTTAAGAAGATTCCTACCTTTCCAACGTTTTTCTCAAGACTTTTGTTTGAAAAACTATAATTTTTTTTTTTAACATCGATTGTGTTTTTGTTAACTATGTACATATGTACATACATACATGTTATGATTTTTAGTGTATAATTGCTATAATCGATATTAATACTAAATAATAGAAGTCGTGTTAAATATTAAAAGTAAAATTACGTCTTTAGCTGGGGAACACCTAGCTGTTTCGAAGCCGCCACGTTTCTCATCAGCACCCAATTTGGTCATTAATTTTACTACTTCCTGTTTATGCTGTATTATGCCCAATAAAATGTAATAGTGTAATGTCGAAGCAGAATGTGAAAAAAATAAGTACTTAATGTCACCAATAATTAAAGAGAAGACTTCGGGCAAGTCTCATTGGCTCATTCGACAAGCAGTAAAATAAACCATACTAAAAAAATACCTGACTCTGTTGCTTCTAAGGAGCTTATTTCTTCTAGAAAGCTTATTCCTCCTTACAAAGTTGCTTCCTGGTAACAAGTGGAAACATTTTTTCTGACCATGGGTGACCACTATATATTTTTTTAATGTGTTATGCCTATCTAAGTACAAAAATCGTAAAAATTTCAAATTCTATGCATCAGTTTTTTTTTCGATTTTTTTTTTTCTTCTAAAATATGAGATTTTCGTAAAGGTTGATCCAGACCTCTAGTGATAACTTATAAACATGATTTTATCATGTAATACGTCAAGAAGTTATAAATTATGCCGGCTGTAAGTTTTGCTAATAGTATTTTTTCGTGTCTTTAATAACTTTAGAGTTATTAGGAAAAAACAAAAAAAAAATTTTTTTTTTCAAAAATTTGCAAAATTTTTGATTTTAGAAAATTTAAAAAAAAAATATAAATTTGCAAATATTTTCCAGTTTTTTTTAATTTACTCTTATAGCTGCATGTGATAACAATAAAATGAGCCCTCATTTATTAAAATCTGTGTGTTAATGTTTATGTTATTCCCGAAAAAACAAAAATACCCCCCATTTTGGACAAAAAACAAACAAACTTTTATAAACAATACTTAAGTCAGCAGAGCAGATGTGTGGCTGCAATTGTTTAATGTTTTAGAAAACAGATTAAGAGACCGATCAATTGAATCTAATTCGTGCTGAAGGAAATATTTTTTGAACAAATTAAAGATCTCCTCCAAATTTATTATCGGTGTAAATTAAATATGTCAGTTATACCAAAAAACCAATAAATAATCAGTACTACCGAAGAGCTTATTACCTGCCCGGCTGGCCGGCGTCTAACATTCCAGCAAATTGCGTCATCTTTGCAGCAAATATCTACCTAAAATAATGATAAATATATAAAAATATTACAGCTCATATGAATACAAAAGAGCATGAATTCTCCATATTTTTCCTCAACACTGAAAAAATTAATAATAATTTACATACATATATTTTATAATATTAGAAATTTTATACAATACTTGTCTTAAAAAAAATATTGAATCAAGCAGACTGATCACCTGGTTGAGTCAACATTTTTTTTATTTTTTTTTTATTAAGAAGGGAGGTGTAGCGGCAACTCCTCTAAAATACAACTATGTATGTAATTAAAAATAAGAAAAAGAAATTGAAATCAATACAGAGTTACCCCCTAATTCATAAAAATTATTACAGGCTGATAAGACTGTTATTTGACATATTTGTATGGAAAATCTGTCAAATAAGAACTTTATAAACCTGTTACATATAATTTTTATGAATTAGAGGGTAAGTCTATTTTTGACTCTCAACACAGATGTTTGCTTCTCTTCCTCCACACGCTATTGCCAAAAATTTTAACAATAGCTTGTCTTAGGGGCATGCAATAGATACCTGTATATATCTCGTATTCAAGTCTACTAATGAGTTGATTAGCATCAACGAAATATCGGCGGCATATAGACGGCTGGAAAGGACAGAAAACATTTGTATTTTTGGACCTGAATTATTTATATATAAAAATATTATGAAAATGAAATCTTGCAAGATCTGAAAAACTACAGTGCAAATGTTGACCAACTCGTTACAGATATTAATGCCCATCTATTACATTCTGCATTGTATAAGTGCAGAGTGCAAAAATCACCAAATGCTGCGAAATGCAAATCGCAAGAATTTTGCGCTACGGCAAAATTGGTAAGCTGAGACTCACAAAGGCAGAACACAAGTCGCTACTTAAACTCACAAGCAAACGAACCAAGTGACCTCAATGTGAACTTGTACACATACGCAAGAAGATTGGCTCTGGCGAACAGTGAAAATATAGGCGTATAAAAAGTTCAAGCTTTTGATTATTTGCTTGGGGAAACATAAATGAACATCAATAGAAAATTTTCAATTAGTAAATACGTTACTTTTAGTTGGTAGTTGTTTTTGTCTACCTCAACAATTGTGATTTCAGAGAGCACAACTGTTCATTTCCATGCAAGAAATAAGAGTTGCCGGACTTTACACACATTTGCGTTGAACAAAACGCCTAAACTTTATTTAACACATGAAAATAAATTAAGTCAAGTGCGAGGCTGGCTCGCACTCTTAGGGTTCCGTACGTATGTATGTGTACTGTATGTATGGAATGGCGTATGTGAATACAAATGTATATTTTATAAATTCCGTCTCTCTGTTTTTAAAGCTACTTTATGTTGTACGGGGACACATAGTAATTTTCCACTTGTTGTTGTTGTTGTTGTAATTTGTTGTTATAAGGCATCTATAAATACATACACTGTGCGAATTTCGACTCTCTATCTCTTACGGTTCGAGAGTTATAGCTATTACTCTACGTCGTATAGGGACACCTGGTAGTTTTACAGTTGTTGTTGTTTTTAGCAAATTTTGTTGTGGAACATATGTGAATACACATATTGTGTAAATTTCATCCCTCTGTCTCTCACGGATCGAGAGTAACGACTAGTTGTTACTTTACGTTGTATAGAGACACCTGGTAATTTTCGACTTGTTGTTGTTTTTAGCATTTGTTATTGTAGGCCACATGCTAGTACATATGTATATTGTTCACATTTCATCTCTCTGTCTCTTACAGTTTGGGAGTTACGGCTAATTTTTACTCTACGTTGTATAGGGACACCTGGTAGTTTTCGACATGTTGTTGGTTTTAGAATTTGTTGTTGTAGGGCATATGTAAACATATATATTCTGCGAATTTCAGCTCTTTGTCTTTTATAGTTTAGCAGCTACGGCTAATTGTTACTTTAGGTTGTATTGGGACACCTGGTAGTTTTCAACTTGTTGTTGTCTTTAGCATCTATTGTTGTTGTAAAGCATCTATAATGCAAATTTCAGCTTTCTATCGTTTACGGTTCGAGAGTTATAGTTAATTGCAACTTTTCGTTGTATGGGGACACCTGGTAGTTTTCGACTTGTTGTTGTTTTTAGTATTTGTTGTTGTAGCGGCAAGGTACAACAACATCCTGTGAAAATTTCAGCTCTCTAGCTCTTACCGTTTCGGAGAATGGACGCTGTGACGGACGGACGGACGTACTTGTCTCCGTAGTAGGGTTCCGTTTCACTCTGATGAGTACGGAACCCTAAAAAAGAGACTTGCAACTTGGAACAAGCAAATATTTTAAAAATTGGTAACATTTTTAACGTAAAGGCGTAATAATTTCTGCTAGCTTTCGGCATAAGTTACAGACGGCCTTTTTGCTCTTTTTTTTTTCTTTCGAGAAACTACTTTCCGACACGAGAATCTTTAACGTTAGCGAAACACCACCACAGTTGATTTTCGTTTTTAGAACTGGTCCAGTGTTAGAAACAAGCAGATGGGCAAACCTCCAGGCGCTTGTAGACCCATGGAACGTAACGGACATTGAGTCAAGCCGGGCCAAAGCTCAAAACTGGACATACATCTGATGATTGATTCATTCCTGGCAATATTTTCTTAAAGTAACTGCGCTTCAATTTGTCACCACTCATTGTTGATGCTGCAACATTGTTGCATTAGTGGTTTGAACAAGTCAATGTTTGAGACAGTGCGAAATAACAGACGCATACGAAGTTAATGGCTGGTAGAATCTGTAGGTTAGACCACGAATATGTGGTTGATACGACACACTCGAACTGCCGCCGCTCTCCCCCTCCCCCTCGCCTCCTGCCTTTCCTCACCCTGCTATCGTAGATTGTTGTTCGCGTTTTGTTGGCTGCCGTTGTTGTAGCTATTGCTAATGCAACAACATTGTACAGTGCTGTCATTGTTTGTCATAAGCTATTGACCGACCGACATTTAACGAAAAAAACAATTTTTTTTTTCTTCTTCTTCTCTACTCCGAGGACAGACGCTGTCAGCCTTTTAGTAACACTTAAAATTGTTGAAATAAAAAAAAAGAAATATATACATATATAATGTGTGTGAAGATAAATTTTAAAATTTTTAACCACGGACATAAACCTTCAAAGTTAACAGACCTCTGTTAACGTGATAACATGGCTCTGTTAAGCCCGAAAATTCAAATTTTTATAAAAAAAATACATTTAAAACAAAAATTTAGAAAAAACGTATTGTTAATTAACAACAACTAAAATTTTCAAATTGAATTTTAATGAAACGGAGTCACAAAAGTGTAAAACGAAGTCGCAAATGAGGAAATTAAAAAAAAAGGACTTTGGTCCTTTTCTCGAAAACGGTAGGAGATGGGCGAAAAAAAATTATTGGACATCGTTTTAGAGACCATCTAATATAATGTCCAATAGTCAAAATGTCTGAAGCTGCGTTTTTGTGAAAAATATAAGCATTTTTAAAAAAATCGACCTCTGAAATTTAAAAAAGGACTTTGGTCCTTTTCTCGAAAACGGTAGGAGATGGGCGAAAAAAAATTATTGGACATCGTTTTAGAGACCATCTAATATAATGTCCAATAGTCAAAATGTCTGAAGCTGCGTTTTTGTGAAAAATATAAGCATTTTTAAAAAAATCGACCCCTGAAATTTAAAAAAGGACTTTGGTCCTTTTCTCGAAAACGGTAGGAGATGGGCGAAAAAAAATTATTGGACATCGTTTTAGAGACCATCTAATATAATGTCCAATAGTCAAAATGTCTGAAGCTGCGTTTTTGTGAAAAATATAAGCATTTTTAAAAAAATCGACCTCTGAAATTTAAAAAAGGACTTTGGTCCTTTTCTCGAAAACGGTAGGAGATGGGCGAAAAAAAATTATTGGAAATCGTTTTAGAGACCATCTAATATAATGTCCAATAGTCAAAATGTCTGAAGCTGCGTTTTTGTGAAAAATATAAGCATTTTTAAAAAAATCGACCCCTGAAATTTAAAAAAGGACTTTGGTCCTTTTCTCGAAAACGGTAGGAGATGGGCGAAAAAAAATTATTGGACATCGTTTTAGAGACCATCTAATATAATGTCCAATAGTCAAAATGTCTGAAGCTGCGTTTTTGTGAAAAATATAAGCATTTTTAAAAAAATCGACGTCTGGAATTTAAAAAAGGACTTTGGTCCTTTTCTCGAAAACGGTAGGAGATGGGCGAAAAAAAATTATTGGACATCGTTTTAGAGACCATCTAATATAATGTCCAATAGTCAAAATGTCTGAAGCTGCGTTTTTGTGAAAAATATAAGCATTTTTAATAAAATCTCAGGGGTCGATTTTTTTAAAAATTTTAAAAAGGATTGTAAGTATTATTTGTGATAAGCCTTGAACAATTTAGAAGCTTAAGACACTATATTATGTTTCCCAAAGGACATACATATATATGCCCATACCCACATCCATTTAAATTTTTCAAAGAAAATGTCAGTATGTAGTTGTTGCTAAGGCAAACTTTCAAGCTTTAATGTTTTCGTTAATTTCAAAATTGTTAGCTTCTCTAACTTACAAAGTCAGTAAATTTTATTTGCTGTGGTTCTGACACGTGCTAAGTATGGTATTAAATAAGTTTTTTGGAAAACCTATTGTTAGGTATGCTAGCTATTTTGAAGTAATTTGTTATGGTAGCAGTTACATAATTGAGTGTATATGTATGTCTATATTAGAAAAGTTTAGCGGTTCATATACTCGATAAACAGCAAATTAATATCAAAATCAATTGCATACTTTGTGGAGTAACAGGTTAACTCCGGTATATTAAGATTACTGATTCTCATAGCCACGTTATTTGCTTACAACTATGACAGTCAGAGTCCCTTTTATGCTAGTCGCGTAAAGGACAACTCTCACGAAGAATTCTTACAGATATGCATTCTACAAATCACAAGAAGTCATCAATGTCACTAGAAGCTTATTTAATACCATACTACATGACTATTGGACATTATATTAGATGGGCTCTAAAACGATGTCCAATAATTTTTTTTCGCCCATCTCCTACCGTTTTCGAGAAAAGGACCAAAGTCCTTTTTTAAATTTCAGAGGTCGATTTTTTTAAAAATGCTTATATTTTTCACAAAAACGCAGCTTCAGACATTTTGACTATTGGACATTATATTAGATGGGCTCTAAAACGATGTCCAATAATTTTTTTTCGCCCATCTCCTACCGTTTTCGAGAAAAGGACCAAAGTCCTTTTTTAAATTTCAGGGGTCGATTTTTTTAAAAATGCTTATATTTTTCACAAAAACGCAGCTTCAAACATTTTGACTATTGGACATTATATTAGAGGGTCTCTAAAACGATGTCCAATAATTTTTTTTCGCCCATCTCCTACCGTTTTCGAGAAAAGGACCAAAGTCCTTTTTTAAATTTCAGAGGTCGATTTTTTTAAAAATGCTTATATTTTTCACAAAAACGCAGCCTCAGACATTTCGACTATTGGACATTATATTAGATGGTCTCTAAAACGATGTCCAATAATTTTTTTTCGCCCATCTCCTACCGTTTTCGAGAAAAGGACCAAAGTCCTTTTTTAAATTTCAGGGGTCGATTTTTTTAAAAATGCTTATATTTTCCACAAAAACGCAGCTTCAAACATTTTGACTATTGGACATTATATTAGATGGGCTTTAAAACGATGTCCAATAATTTTTTTTCGCCCATCTCCTACCGTTTTCGAGAAAAGGACCAAAGTCCTTTTTTAAATTTCAGAGGTCGATTTTTTTAAAAATGCTTATATTTTTCACAAAAACGCAGCCTCAGACATTTCGACTATTGGACATTATATTAGATGGTCTCTAAAACGATGTCCAATAATTTTTTTTCGCCCATCTCCTACCGTTTTCGAGAAAAGGACCAAAGTCCTTTTTTAAATTTCAGAGGTCGATTTTTTTAAAAATGCTTATATTTTTCACAAAAACGCAGCTTCAGACATTTTGACTATTGGACATTATATTAGAGGGTCTCTAAAACGATGTCCAATAATTTTTTTTCGCCCATCTCCTACCGTTTTCGAGAAAAGGACCAAAGTCCTTTTTTAAATTTCAGAGGTCGATTTTTTTAAAAATGCTTATATTTTTCACAAAAACGCAGCCTCAGACATTTCGACTATTGGACATTATATTAGATGGTCTCTAAAACGATGTCCAATAATTTTTTTTCGCCCATCTCCTACCGTTTTCGAGAAAAGGACCAAAGTCCTTTTTTAAATTTCAGGGGTCGATTTTTTTAAAAATGCTTATATTTTCCACAAAAACGCAGCTTCAAACATTTTGACTATTGGACATTATATTAGATGGGCTTTAAAACGATGTCCAATAATTTTTTTTCGCCCATCTCCTACCGTTTTCGAGAAAAGGACCAAAGTCCTTTTTTAAATTTCAGAGGTCGATTTTTTTAAAAATGCTTATATTTTTCACAAAAACGCAGCCTCAGACATTTCGACTATTGGACATTATATTAGATGGTCTCTAAAACGATGTCCAATAATTTTTTTTCGCCCATCTCCTACCGTTTTCGAGAAAAGGACCAAAGTCCTTTTTTAAATTTCAGGGGTCGATTTTTTTAAAAATGCTTATATTTTTCACAAAAACGCAGCTTCAGACATTTTGACTATTGGACATTATATTAGAGGGTCTCTAAAACGATGTCCAATAATTTTTTTTCGCCCATCTCCTACCGTTTTCGAGAAAAGGACCAAAGTCCTTTTTTAAATTTCAGGGGTCGATTTTTTTAAAAATGCTTATATTTTTCACAAAAACGCAGCTTCAGACATTTTGACTATTGGACATTATATTAGATGGTCTCTAAAACGATGTCCAATAATTTTTTTTCGCCCATCTCCTACCGTTTTCGAGAAAAGGACCAAAGTCCTTTTTTAAATTTCAGAGGTCGATTTTTTTAAAAATGCTTATATTTTTCACAAAAACGCAGCTTCAGACATTTTGACTATTGGACATTATATAAGATGGTCTCTAAAACGATGTCCAATAATTTTTTTTCGCCCATCTCCTACCGTTTTCGAGAAAAGGACCAAAGTCCTTTTTTAAATTTCAGAGGTCGATTTTTTTAAAAATGCTTATATTTTCCACAAAAACGCAGCTTCAAACATTTTGACTATTGGACATTATATTAGATGGGCTCTAAAACGATGTCCAATAATTTTTTTTCGCCCATCTCCTACCGTTTTCGAGAAAAGGACCAAAGTCCTTTTTTAAATTTCAGAGGTCGATTTTTTTAAAAATGCTTATATTTTCCACAAAAACGCAGCTTCAAACATTTTGACTATTGGACATTATATTAGATGGGCTCTAAAACGATGTCCAATAATTTTTTTTCGCCCATCTCCTACCGTTTTCGAGAAAAGGACCAAAGTCCTTTTTTAAATTTCAGGGGTCGATTTTTTTAAAAATGCTTATATTTTCCACAAAAACGCAGCTTCAGACATTTTGACTATTGGTATTATATTAGATGGGCTCTAAAACGATGTCCAATAATTTTTTTTGCCCATCTCCTACCGTTTTCGAGAAAAGGACCAAAGTCCTTTTTTAAATTTCAGGGGTCGATTTTTTTAAAAATGCTTATATTTTCCACAAAAACGCAGCTTCAAACATTTTGACTATTGGACATTATATTAGATGGGCTCTAAAACGATGTCCAATAATTTTTTTTCGCCCATCTCCTACCGTTTTCGAGAAAAGGACCAAAGTCCTTTTTTAAATTTCAGAGGTCGATTTTTTTAAAAATGCTTATATTTTCCACAAAAACGCAGCTTCAGACATTTTGACTATTGGTATTATATTAGATGGGCTCTAAAACGATGTCCAATAATTTTTTTTCGCCCATCTCCTACCGTTTTCGAGAAAAGGACCAAAGTCCTTTTTCAAATTCCAGGGGTCGATTTTTTTAAAAATGCTTATATTTTCCACAAAAACGCAGCTTCAGACATTTTGACTATTGGACATTATATCAGAGGGTCTCTTAAACGATGTCCAATAATTTTTTTTCGCCCATCTCCTACCGTTTTCGAGAAAAGGACCAAAGTCCTATTTTAAATTTCAGGGGTCGATTTTTTTAAAAATGCTTATATTTTTCACAAAAACGCAGCTTCAGACATTTTGACTATTGGACATTATATTAGAGGGTCTCTAAAACGATGTCCAATAATTTTTTTTCGCCCATCTCCTACCGTTTTCGAGAAAAGGACCAAAGTCCTTTTTTAAATTTCAGGGGTCGATTTTTTTAAAAATGCTTATATTTTTCACAAAAACGCAGCTTCAGACATTTTGACTATTGGACATTATATTAGATGGTCTCTAAAACGATGTCCAATAATTTTTTTTCGCCCATCTCCTACCGTTTTCGAGAAAAGGACCAAAGTCCTTTTTTAAATTTCAGGGGTCGATTTTTTTAAAAATGCTTATATTTTCCACAAAAACGCAGCTTCAAACATTTTGACTATTGGACATTATATTAGATGGGCTTTAAAACGATGTCCAATAATTTTTTTTCGCCCATCTCCTACCGTTTTCGAGAAAAGGACCAAAGTCCTTTTTTAAATTTCAGAGGTCGATTTTTTTAAAAATGCTTATATTTTTCACAAAAACGCAGCCTCAGACATTTCGACTATTGGACATTATATTAGATGGTCTCTAAAACGATGTCCAATAATTTTTTTTCGCCCATCTCCTACCGTTTTCGAGAAAAGGACCAAAGTCCTTTTTTAAATTTCAGAGGTCGATTTTTTTAAAAATGCTTATATTTTTCACAAAAACGCAGCTTCAGACATTTTGACTATTGGACATTATATTAGATGGGCTCTAAAACGATGTCCAATAATTTTTTTTCGCCCATCTCCTACCGTTTTCGAGAAAAGGACCAAAGTCCTTTTTTAAATTTCAGGGGTCGATTTTTTTAAAAATGCTTATATTTTTCACAAAAACGCAGCTTCAAACATTTTGACTATTGGACATTATATTAGAGGGTCTCTAAAACGATGTCCAATAATTTTTTTTCGCCCATCTCCTACCGTTTTCGAGAAAAGGACCAAAGTCCTTTTTTAAATTTCAGAGGTCGATTTTTTTAAAAATGCTTATATTTTCCACAAAAACGCAGCTTCAAACATTTTGACTATTGGACATTATATTAGATGGGCTCTAAAACGATGTCCAATAATTTTTTTTCGCCCATCTCCTACCGTTTTCGAGAAAAGGACCAAAGTCCTTTTTTAAATTTCAGAGGTCGATTTTTTTAAAAATGCTTATATTTTCCACAAAAACGCAGCTTCAAACATTTTGACTATTGGACATTATATTAGATGGGCTCTAAAACGATGTCCAATAATTTTTTTTCGCCCATCTCCTACCGTTTTCGAGAAAAGGACCAAAGTCCTTTTTTAAATTTCAGGGGTCGATTTTTTTAAAAATGCTTATATTTTCCACAAAAACGCAGCTTCAGACATTTTGACTATTGGTATTATATTAGATGGGCTCTAAAACGATGTCCAATAATTTTTTTTCGCCCATCTCCTACCGTTTTCGAGAAAAGGACCAAAGTCCTTTTTTAAATTTCAGGGGTCGATTTTTTTAAAAATGCTTATATTTTCCACAAAAACGCAGCTTCAAACATTTTGACTATTGGACATTATATTAGATGGGCTCTAAAACGATGTCCAATAATTTTTTTTCGCCCATCTCCTACCGTTTTCGAGAAAAGGACCAAAGTCCTTTTTTAAATTTCAGAGGTCGATTTTTTTAAAAATGCTTATATTTTTCACAAAAACGCAGCTTCAGACATTTTGACTATTGGACATTATATTAGATGGGCTCTAAAACGATGTCCAATAATTTTTTTTCGCCCATCTCCTACCGTTTTCGAGAAAAGGACCAAAGTCCTTTTTTAAATTTCAGAGGTCGATTTTTTTAAAAATGCTTATATTTTTCACAAAAACGCAGCTTCAGACATTTTGACTATTGGACATTATATTAGATGGGCTCTAAAACGATGTCCAATAATTTTTTTTCGCCCATCTCCTACCGTTTTCGAGAAAAGGACCAAAGTCCTTTTTCAAATTCCAGGGGTCGATTTTTTTAAAAATGCTTATATTTTCCACAAAAACGCAGCTTCAGACATTTTGACTATTGGACATTATATTAGATGGGCTCTAAAACGATGTCCAATAATTTTTTTTCGCCCATCTCCTACCGTTTTCGAGAAAAGGACCAAAGTCCTTTTTTAAATTTCAGGGGTCGATTTTTTAAAAAATGCTTATATTTTCCACAAAAACGCAGCTTCAGACATTTTGACTATTGGACATTATATTAGATGGGCTCTAAAACGATGTCCAATAATTTTTTTTCGCCCATCTCCTACCGTTTTCGAGAAAAGGACCAAAGTCCTTTTTTAAATTTCAGGGGTCGATTTTTTTAAAAATGCTTATATTTTCCACAAAAACGCAGCTTCAAACATTTTGACTATTGGACATTATATTAGATGGGCTCTAAAACGATGTCCAATAATTTTTTTTCGCCCATCTCCTACCGTTTTCGAGAAAAGGACCAAAGTCCTTTTTTAAATTTCAGGGGTCGATTTTTTTAAAAATGCTTATATTTTTCACAAAAACGCAGCTTCAGACATTTTGACTATTGGACATTATATTAGATGGGCTCTAAAACGATGTCCAATAATTTTTTTTCGCCCATCTCCTACCGTTTTCGAGAAAAGGACCAAAGTCCTTTTTCAAATTCCAGGGGTCGATTTTTTTAAAAATGCTTATATTCTCCACAAAAACGCAGCTTCAGACATTTTGACTATTGGACATTATATCAGAGGGTCTCTTAAACGATGTCCAATAATTTTTTTTCGCCCATCTCCTACCGTTTTCGAGAAAAGGACCAAAGTCCTTTTTCAAATTTCAGGGGTCGATTTTTTTAAAAATGCTTATATTTTTCACAAAAACGCAGCCTCAGACATTTCGACTATTGGACATTATATTAGATGGTCTCTAAAACGATGTCCAATAATTTTTTTTCGCCCATCTCCTACCGTTTTCGAGAAAAGGACCAAAGTCCTTTTTTTTAATTTCCTCATTTGCGACTTCGTTTTACACTTTTGTGACTCCGTTTCATTAAAATTCAATTTGAAAATTTTAGTTGTTGTTAATTACCAATACGTTTTTTCTAAATTTTTGTTTTAAATGTATTTTTTTTATAAAAATTTGAATTTTCGGGCTTAACAGAGCCATGTTATCACGTTAACAGAGGTCTGTTAACTTTGAAGGTTTATGTCCGTGGTTAAAAATTTTAAAATTTATCTTCACACACATACATATATATATATTTTTGCTTCAAGTTGCAATGACTTTGTTGGGCTGGCTGTTTGTTTGGTAGGCTGACTTGCTGGCAAGATGGGAAAACCAAATAGAGATTAAAGTTTTCCTAAGCCAAGTATGTCTGTGTTGTGCATAAATTTTCTCTTTTTTATTAGTTGCTTTTATGCCACATTTTCGAAACAAAGTTTTCCCTAAACATTTGGAGTCTTGAAGCAAATACGACGTTTTTTTTTACATTTTATAAAATATAAACGATTAATATTTATCTGTTGTCTTTCTTGTTAATGCTGCTAATATATTTATACTTACATACATATTTTTCTTTATTTCTGTGACCAATAGAAAAACCGATGTTGCTTGTATGACCGTGATTTTTGTTTTGAAAGAAAAGTTTAGTGGCTGTTGGCGGTTAAATTAAAAAAAAAAGAAAAGAAAAACGTAAGATAAAAACGACAATAATAAAAAATAGTTTGTTTTAAAAGAAATTTGTTAAAATTTATTGTTAACAAGTTTGGTTTTGACTTGTTTTGGTTGATGGCATCACCAAAAAAAAAACAAAAAAAAAAAAAACAAATGTGTTGTTCCGTCAAAGATTTTTCTCTGACTACTGACATAAATTTATATCAAGTAGCTTAAAGCATTTGACGTCTAGTTGTTGCATTACAATTATGATGAACCCCATTACGTCTGTTCGTAACTCCCATTATGGATGGGCAGTATGAAAAAAATTTATTTAAAATTATCCACTACTTGTGTTCTACATATTATAAAGTCTCTGGCGAGACTTGGTTTGGAATTTTAAAAAGTATTAGCGTTAATTGTAAATTGTGCAATGCAAAATTTTGTTTTACCTAAAGCTTTTTTCATCTTACTTTTATAAAATATTTAATTAATTTCGGTCCACAACTGAACTTTTTTAAAAAAATATTTGCTGTCTTTTTCAGCTGTCTATATGCTGACGACATTTCATTTTCTTAAAAGTTTGTTTGAAACTTAACTACTTATTCCATAATTCCCATGAACCAAATGAGAATCAGAACGAATTACCATCGGTTACCACGATTTGTGTTTTTGAAAGTATCAAAAAGTAAAAGCTTTTTGAATATTCAAATATGAACTTAATTATTTATTTGCTTTACGAGCCAAAAAAATAAATAATTAAGTTCATATTCAAATTAAAAAATACAATATGTGAATTAAGACAATCGATTTCGTTTCTTCAATATAAATAAGAATGTCAAACATTCTTTTACAAAAATCCAGAATCCAGAAATATACCTTACAAATGTTTTCTGTCTTCTTCAGCCGTCTATATGCCGCCGACAAACCTTTAACACAGTAAACAGTTTTTTCGTTTTGCAATTCTGATTCCCATTTTGTTCCTGGGAATTATGGAATTAGTAATTAAGCTTCAAACATACTTTTAAGAATTTTTCGAGTCTACTGATGAGTTGACGTTAGCATCAACGAAATGTCGGCTGAAGAAGACAGAAAACATTTATAAGGTCTATTGCTGGACCTGAATTAATACATTTCAATTGGCTCTTAAAGCAAATAAATAATATAGTTCATATTTGAATATTCTTTTACAATTTAAAAAAAAATATATTATTGCGATATATTCTAGACACAGCTGGTTGCGCAATAGCTCAAGCTCTTTACACATGTTTTCGAAAATTTGTATTGAATCCATGTCTGAAAATCATTTTAACTGTGAGAAATTAACAAGAACCGCTAAAATTAATTTAAATATAAAAGTTTTGAACGCTCGCAAAGAACGTAACGGGTACAAAACGACGACAATCTCTCCTTCGTTAGAGCGCTGTGGAGAATTCACATCAATGGGAAGTTAAGTTAGTAGAACATTGCAGCTCATATAACCCACCTTAATGCTAGGAACACAACTGGTACAAACGACGAATTTTTCGCAGCGAATATTCGCCGTCAAAAATAAAACACACAGCGTCGGTCGAAATTCGTTGTACGCGGCGAACTTGAAATAGATTTATTTATATTTCTTATGCCGGCGAACGACGAACAAATCAGTACCAGTACCATGTGACCATTTTGGTTTTAATTTTGAAGTGTTCTAATAAAAACAGTTAATTTTTACTTTAATAGTTTTTATTTTAAGCTTTGACTTTTGGCATTTAAAATAAAAAGCCAACATATTAAAGTATAAAACATGTTTGTAGTGTTTAATTTTTTGTTTTGGGTAATGCTAAATTTTTTAGCAACCAATTTTTTTTTTTTTTGATATGGTCACCTCATCAGCTGTTCAACTATAATAAGATAAAATTAAAAAACTGAGAAAATGGATACAAGTGAAATTTTAATTGATAATGTTAAACTTCATGTTCATTACTTTAATTATTTTTACAAAATTTTAAATTCTTTGATTCATTTAATTTGTTTTTTTTATCTTTGAACAAACAATAAACAACTTTATCAATTATAACAGATGTTTTTGTTTTTCGTCGTTATTGTGCTTCATACGACGAATTTACACAGCGAATTTTAACCGGCGAAATTCGTCGTTCGTCCCAGTTATGTTCCTAGCATGAGTCAACATATCCTGTTATCGCTTGTGAACACAAATATGTCGTTCAGTTGCATAACCAACAGACAACTACGCGGCTTTGCTTTCTTTTAATATCCGTCCGGCCGTCGATAAACACCTTCACTTATTTTAGTGCCACAGAACCTGCTGCAATATTTAAGCTTTCTCCTGGTCGTTACTTCAAATGTGAATTATTAGACGCAGTTATCTTTTAACGGTGGATCATGCACAACTAGAAAGTTGCTGCGAGAAATCTTATATGCATCACATATATGTACATACATGTCATAGCTTGCTCTTCTAACATATCATTTAATCTTTAGAATTCATGTTTCTGCACTTAAACTTCAGAGTGTTAATTTGTATTCATAAATAAAAAAGGTTTTGAAAAAACAACAATAATAATGATTTAATTTTTGGTTTTGCATGGAATTATTTCTCCCAACGATTTTTAAAAATTCTTTCCTGCCATACAAATCGAGCCAGGCTAATGTGCTAGAAATCAGCATTGAAAAAACATTCAAGGCGAAATGTGAGAAAATGGTTTTGTAAACCCCAAAAAAAGTTAGTGTTCAACTTTTTCATGAAATTTTGTGAAACTTCGTGAACTGCCTTTAATTGGTAATCGCTCACGAAACTATAATCTACACTCACGCGGGATATTTCTGGTCGATTTTATCACGACAACCGTACATCGCTAGTATGTATGTATGTGTGTATGTATGTATATGAGCACCGACGTCATAAGTTTGTAGTTATTCCACAATTTAAATTTTGTATTACCAGAACTAGTTTTTGGCGACAAAAATTATCTAATGGCGAATTTCTCAAGAAACTGCTTTGCGCTATATATCGGGTATGCATGAAAGGATGTAAACAAATTTTTTTCGGCTTTAACGTTCCAATTCCATTTTTTTTGTTTGTTTATAAACCAGTTTTTAAAAGCCCAGTTTTTGTTGCATAGCGGGTATATGTATTTATGTATGTGTGTACAAGGTGCCGCCGTTTTGGTAAATATTAGCCTTGCCAGTTGATATTTGGTAGTGGTGAAAGTTTCTTAGCTTGCGTGGCAAACTTAGAACCTTTTTTTTTTACCGATAAAACACTTTATCACAATCAATCATCAACTACTGTGACGATGAGAAGGTTACGTGAAATTTTTGAGAGAAACAATGTGCCAACAAGACGCACTATTTATCGTGTAGTGAATGATTTCGCAAAAAGAGGGACGATATCTGATAGGCCCAAGCATGGACTTGCAAGACGGCTGAAAACATTGCTGCTGCTCAAAAAAGTGTTCAAAACAATCCGTCCATCTCAATTCGACGCCGTGCTCACTAGCGTAGCCTTTAAGGAAATTTTGCGATGCTAAAAGAGGCAGACATTTATCTGATATTGTATTCCACACATAATTGCCGAAACTAAATAAAACATTTCTCAATACAAGACCCTTCTCTTTCATTTAATGAAAAATTATAAACAAACAAAGTGTCATATCTTCCCGGCGGGCACCCTGTATATGCATCGATATGGGAAACATTTTTCTTACTCTCACAGTAAGTTTTTCTTACCTCCAAATATGCTTTTTATCAAAAAATGTTTTAGTTTGCTTATAGCAGAATTTTGCGAAAAAAATGGTTTTGGCCGATATTGAATTACCTTTTGGTGGACCGATATCGGAAAAAACTGTTTATCTAAATAAGCTGTTATCGTTAGTAGATTCACTTTCGGTATAAAAATTTATTTAGCTGTATGAAATTTCGTAACAAAACCGATTTTCCTTGAATATCGGGTATGTGTGGACCGATATCGGGAAAAAACTTTTCACTCTACATGGGGGGTTTTTTTTATCACTAGATTCGTTTTGGGGTATCAAAAATTGATTTAGCAATCTTATAAGTGAAACTTCTTAAAAGATACCCACATTTTGTTATATATCGGGGGTATATGTGGACCGGTGTGGGGAACAAACTTATCGTTATAAAAATCATTATTTTTTAGTGAGAATCTTTTCACTTTTTTTAATTTAAAAATTGATTTAACTTGCTGATACATGAAATATCATTATGAGCAAAAAAAAAACCTGTTTTTGCTGTGTATCGGCTCTATACATGAATTTTTCCGGGTTAAGCTTTATGGTGGTCTGGTATACAGTTACCAATATTGGGGAAAAAAATTTTTCATTCTTAACAGGCTAGTTTTGCCACCAGATTAACGTTTCGGTATTAAAAATTGATTTAGCTGGCTTCTATGACATTTCGAAAAAACTGGGTTTCGCATTTTTCATTATAAAATTCCTTTTTTTTATCACCAAATTCATTTTATGCCACCAATAATTGATTTGGCTTGCATAGTTGTCAAATTTTTTAAGAAATCCGGGCTCCGCTTTATATCGGGTACACATATATGAATCGATATCGAACATTTTTATTATTATTCACAAAAATGTGTAAGGGTATATATAAGTTTGTGATTCCATGTGTAACGCATTGAAATAACTATCTAAGATCCCATAAAGTATATGTATATATATTCTGGATCAGAATCAATAGAGATTACGATTAAGCGATGTCCGTCTGTTGTCGTTGAAATACCGTTTCTGAGAAAACGGTTTGAGATAGAAACCTCATTCTTTCGCTAAAATGTGTTAAATCCCTGTGGGTAGTGGGTCTGCTATTGAAATTCAGTAAGATAGGTCGACGGATAGGCGAGATATATCCAAAGAAACCGAGTTTTGAGGAGCATTTTTGGCAATTTTTTTGGTCAAATTTTTGAAAAAAAAAAATTTTTTTCCTGAAAACTTAGCCATATCATTTTTAATGCCCATTAGATCCCAAAAATCGAAAAATTTTTGAAATCAGCCCATATATACCCGAGGTATAGCGTCTCCCGATTTTTCAAGAAATCAGCCAAATAAAACAACTTTTGGAACAAAAAATCATTCAGAATGGTACATATAGGCTATTCACAAGCAAAACTGTAAATTTTTTTGACATCGGCTCATATACACTCGAGATATAGCGCCTCCCGTTATCTGAAGAAGTTGGTCCTGGAAGCCAAACGAAATGATTTTTTGCACTAAAAATTTGTCAGAATGGTACACATAGGCTGTTAAGAGGCAAAATTAGAACATTTTTGGACATCGGCCCATATGCACCCCAGATAACGCTCCTCCCGATTTCTCAAGAAGTCTGCTCTAAAAGCCAAATAAACCAACTTTTGGTACCAAAAATCGATCAGAATGGTACATATAGGGGGTTTAAAAGCAAAATTTGAAAATTTTTGAAATCGGTCCATATATACCCGAGATATAGCGTTTCCCGATTTTGCAAGAAAGCCAAATAAAACAACTTTTGGCACCAAAAACCAATCAGAATGGTACATATATCATTGTGAAGGGTATTTAAGATTCGGCCCAGCCGAATATAGCACTCCTGTTTATATTATTATTATTATTTTGCTTTCTTTATTTATTTAAATAACATTAATATTATCTATTTAAATAATAATATTATATTAGGAATTTAATATAAATGTATAAAATAATATTACGAAATTTCAAGCAAAAAAAAAATTCACAAAATTTTGCAAAAAGTGCGAATAAAAACCGATGTTTTTTGATTTGTCGCGGCTCGGTTCTCGAACCGAGTTTGCTAAATTTCAAAAGCAGACCCATGACACGCTACACAAACAGATTAGCACTAAAGGAATTTCTCTGGATCAAGTAGTTTTCTAAGAGATGGTATTTCAACAGCCCACAGACGGACATCGCTTCATCGACCACCCGATCCAGAATATCTAATACTCTGTGGGGTCGGAAAGGAAAAATTTAAGGATATTACAAACGGAATGACAAACTTATATGTACATATATATCCGTACACTTGTTGTGCAGGGCATATCCAAATATGTATGCATGCATGAGAGCGGTCCTCGTACAAGTATTCTGAAGTTAAACAATTTACCAAAAATTTTTTAATCCGACTGTTTTCTTCCTTATTTATTTTGATCTCCAATACATGTTTAAAGTTCATGTGAAACTTTGACCTGCTACAATGTATTAAAACGTTTTAAGAGCTGTCAGTTTATAATTTTTCCAACTTTAATTGTCCACCTTTGACTTTACCTTCCTCTCCATCATGTGCCGTTTGCTGGGCGAGGTAAGAGGGTCGGTTGCATCTTTTGCTGTTCACACAATAAAGAAAGAAGATCAAACGCAACGAAGTGGATTCGTATGTTTAAGGCCGGTCAAAAACATTTTACTAGAGCACTTCAAAACTAGAAAGAAACGTAACAACCAACAACTGTTAAGAGCTTCAAATACATACATCAACTAACGATATGTGTGTGTATGCACATGTAAAGAGAAAAGAAACAACAGTTCAACAGACTGTGTAGAGCGTCGTCATCTCCTCGGCATTATTACTAGTTTGAAATATTTAACAGATGGTGGCTGGTTTTGCAGCCTTTGGGCTGGAAAAAACTAAAACTTTTTTTTCTTATCCAACGAATGTGTAATGCAAGCTCCCTTGTCTTGTCCGCCAGGCCGCTCACTTACTAACTCACTCACTCAGTCGTTTACTCAACTCACTTTAAACGACCTTTAAAAATATGTGGAGTTGGCAACCTCAATCTTGTGCCTTCTCTTCCTCCTTCTTTGCCATGCTTCATGTTTTCTTTTTGCTACATTTCTTAACGCAACGCATTTTAGAAAAAGAAAAAAAAAAAAAAAAAAAGAAACCATTGCAGTCTTAAGCTTTTTTCTGGTTAAACCAGCAGCTGCTGCAGATTGTTGAGGTATCTTCTGTTTATGAGTTTTTTTCTTTGTTTTATGTAAACTTATATTTGCAACGAAATGAAACGTTTGAACATTCATACAGTATCGTACGTCAGAGTGTCTCTTTAGTTGCACATGGCCTGAAACACTTTTGAAAGAGATTTTACACTGAAGTTGGTTGGAGTGGCAACATAAGCTGCAGCTTGACTTGGTAACGTTTGAAGAAAGCGCTTTAAGTATTTTTCTTTTTTGTCTTTCTGTCCCTCAGTTGTCATGACTTGAGACTACAGCTTTAATAATCGCAAGATCTTGAAGGTTCTGAAACTATATTATAAGGAAAATTAGTAGCAAGACTTAATATTAGAATTGCATATGTTTCAATTCGACAAAAAAACACTTTGTAAGAACTTGAAATAACAATTAATGAATGTATTTATTTAAATAAAAATTAATAAATGTATCTATTATATTTTTGCTTTTTCATATGCTTTGTATTACCATTTGATTTGCTGCAAAATGTCGAACTAGGTTCCTTTGTACTGACATGAAAAAATGTACATGTCTATACTTCCAAATACTGTTGGAAAGGAAATTTTGTCGGCTTTTTAAATTTGAGCATAAATTTTAATTTTATAAACACTTGAATGACTTTTTCTTAAATAAAGAAATTAAAAATGATATTGTTGTTTTAAGCTCGAGCCCATTAAACTGCAACTTGAGTACCTCAAAGGCGATGAGAGATATGCCTAAAATATTTTAACTGGTAAAAGGTAATTTTAACTGAAAGTGAAAATTGCCGGAAAAATTTATTACTTTTAATGCCTTCCCTCAAAAGATGAGTTTCTTACCCCCGATTTCTTTTTTTTTTTTTTTTACTTGGGATTTAAATACAAAATTGGTAAATTTTCCTTAAAATTTAAGTTGGATTTAAAATAGCTTTCTGTTTTACAGTCTAAAATTATTTTTGATAATTAATTGTAATAAAAGTACGGCAGCACAATGTAAGTGTCAAAAAATGATCGATAACTCAATAAAAAACAGCTGTTTAAACAAATTTGGAAGCAAGTGAAATTGTGAAAAGTTAAGAAAATAATAAATTGTTTTTTAAAAATTATTAAAATGAGTAGCAAAAGTGATAAAAGGACTCCCAATTTCACTGCCACAGAAGTTGATTACCTTCTGGAAATAATAAAAAATCAAATTATGAAACAGAAAAAAACATGTGCAATTTTCTTAATTTGCAGAACAAAACCAAACTGTCAAAATCATATGGCAGTACGAAAAACTTAAATCGATTTTAAATGGGCACGGCAGGCCGTTTGACTAAATTTTGTATTTAAATCAAATTTAAATTGAACTGACATTTAAAATCCAAGTCAAAAATTGGGGGTTAGTATTACCACTCTGGCACCAATGTTTTTTTTTGCGTGGGATGTTTTTCGCAGAAATAAAGCCCACAATCTTGCCAACAAAATATAATTGATGGGTTTTTATTTCACGTCCACCAACATTTTATAATATATCTAAAAATTATTTTAAAAATTATCGTATTTCGACCCCTGCCAACTATAGCGTACTTGCTGCAAATTCAAACGACTTACCTTTTTTACATATTGTTAAAGAGTCGTCTTTTGATTGTAGTAACAATACGAATGAATATAGGTTGGAGGAAAATGTTTTGCAAGCTTAAAAGCAATGCGAACACCTTTTCCTTGAAAAATTACAGATTTTTCTTTTAGTAAAAACTTGAAAGTTTTGAATTACGATCCATTTTATGACTTATGAGACCAAGTTATTTCAGTTAACTTAATGTTATTTAACATTTTATAAAAAATTATTTGCTGGGCTTTAAATTAAAATGATTTGTTTAAAAAACCAAAAATAGTCGTGATGAAAAAAAAAAATTTTGTAAGGAAAATATCTCTTGAACACATTTTGTTTTGTCCTGTGAGCGACATCTGAAAAGGTAAACATATTTAAAATCCGTCAATAAAAACAAGTTAAAATGTATTGCATATAGGAGGTGGGCAACTTTTAGCCCCCTCAGCTCCGCCTCTGTTAAAAATGCTGATTTTAAAAATATAACTTTTTTTCTACGATTGTTTCAAATTTCACCAAAATCTATTTATTAGTTTAGAAGTTCCTGACTTAACCACTTTTTTTTAGGATCGACACCACTGTGCGTTGGTAAAATAGCATAGAAAGCAGTTGTTTTAAACATCAGCGCGATTTCATTGATTCCGCACAGCGCTTGTATATGTATGTATATATGTATTATTTAGTTCTCTTTGTTAAAATCCAACTGATAAACCAGTTTTTGGTCATATAAGGGCATCTTCGAAGACTCATTTTGCCAACAACCAACCCCTCCAATATTTTTGATAATTTTAAATTGAATTAACTGTCACTAATGAGTCGAAACTGAGGCTTTGTGGTGAGGAAACGATGCCCTACGGCGATCTCTTCTAGAAGAGACTCTGAACTATTACGACTCAATTTCGATCAATCGCTCAATCCCTCAGAGTCCTGTATGAATATTTTTTCAGTCATTTATGACTACGAATCATAGTCTTTTTTGTATGTAATTTAAATTGCTGTCGAGTCCATCTATCACTCATGTCACTAATCGCATTGGAATCTTCTTCGAATAATGCTTGTTTATATTTAGTATATTATATTTTTACAATAAAATAATCTGTTTGCAAGGAAAGTCCTAAAATACTCATTTTGCTGCCATTATCAATAATTAATAATCTTCCAATCGCTAGCTGGGTTTTTGTTTTGTAGTGTATGGTCATCTGAGGGAGTCCTAAAGGACTAATTTTGCTGATATCAAGAACAATCTTCCAATTGCTATTTGGGTGTATACATGTATTTACATACATTTTTGTGAAAAATGTAACGAAAACGTAAAGGCGAAAAGAAGCTACGAGATGAGTGCAGCGTTATTCACGCCGAAGATGCGGCGATAAGAAGGGTGGTAATCTGGAGGAGGTACTATAGGATACACGGGGAGCATATCCTAATCTGTACTGACAGCAAGGCCGCTTGCGGGTATTTACACAACATCTAGGGTGGTTCACGAATGCCGGATATATCTTAATGAGATGGGGAGACATTCAGGCCTGCAACTTCTTCGGGTACCTGGCCACAACGGTGTGTCCGTAAATGAAATGGCGGATGAACTGGCAAGATCTGGTATCCGCCTACAGCTGGATGATATAGACGAATTCGTTGGTGTTTCCCTCAATAGTTGTAAACAGCAAATACATCGACAGCTGTTAAGAACTGTGCAGGAAAGGTAGTCGAACCAGATCACCTGTCGAATATCAGGGCTCACGCGGCCCAGCTATGGGTATAAGAGAACTGTGGCTTTGTTGGGCTTTCCGAGACAAAGGCTAACGGAACACTGTCACATGGGAGTACATACGAGGAGAAGACTAAATCATCCATAAATGACCCCTGCAGAGGCGGCAGAGATAAAGAAGAGGATGAGAGTGTCGAACACTTTCTCTGTGGATGTCCGGCCCTCTCTGACAAGAGAGCAAATTACTTGGGTAGATTGACACCAAATGGGCTACCGGAAGTGTCGGAATCCGTTCATCGGGCTGGTTCAGGTCGGAACCGGAGAGAGATATGTACTGATATCTCCCTACAGCCTATTCGGGTAGCGCAACGGGAGCTTCCTAGGACCCAAGTGGGCCGGTCTCATGACTGGCAGCCCGTGTAACATAACATAACATAAAGGCGAAAAATACTACTGATGTGAAAATGTAAGAGAAAACATCGACAAATTTGATTGTTGGTCGGATTTCATGTTTGTACAACATAAAAAAATATTCCAAAAACAAAAAAAATATACCATTTTGAAAGAAATTTCCAAACGAAATGTAATATGTTTCCATAGTGGAATTTTGAAGACATCTCTCGGCTGTTAAATTTTAGCTTCGGTTGTTATGATAGATCGCGCTGAAGAGAGAACCCTGCGTTCTCTAAAAGTGATATCTTTCTATATACACCTGCTTTGTAATAATCTGGATTAGCGGAGAAGATAAAGCGATATTGCATAAAGACCTGGTGGCCTGGATGAATTTCGTAATGCCAGCCGTTTGGTAATTCCTGAGCTCTGCAACAGGAGGTTTGCAGATGTGGGCTGAATCGATGTAGACGTAATTGGTGGTAGATTAACAGCGCCCTTAGAATTCAACAAGCAGAGCAGATATGGTATACCCTGTAGCCCTCAAAGAAATCAGAAGATCAAGATTAGTCACAGATGAAGACGCCGAATTAGCCGCTATGAATAAAAGACACAGTGAAAGAAAAGTAGGGATATTCTTATGTGCATCGAAAATGCAGATGCTCTTTTTCGGGCACTAATCACATTTACATTCACAACTGTTAAACTAGTGGAATATTTCCCTGTACTAATAGAACGTCGCCTTTAAAACCATTTGCATACTTGCTCTACTGAAATCGAAGGTAATATAGAATAAAGCACCAGAGTTTCATGCCTCCAGATGCATAAAGTATTTAAAAAAAGCTGCTAAAACTCCTCGTCAAATCTCTCCGCCGAACACAAATTCCACTTTCACTTACCATTCTCCCGAATTCGCTGAATTTCAGCTATAACTCAATTTGAAAAAAAAAAATTACATTTGGACTCCTTGTGCTCAGAGCACCAGTCGCCTTACAGCACACAAAGTAATGCTGCCGCATACTTTTTCTTCGCAAAACCTTTTCCCGCAGTCAAGCAAAAAAGAAAAAAAAGGCTTTAATTGCAATTCAACATTTTCCAATTGTGCGATAAAAGTTATGCACAAAAATGAGGCTTATGGGTGAAAATATTTTTTTTGTCACAATAGCGGTTGCATCGTTGTGTGTCTGAGTAGTGGCGCAGCATCACCATCATCCACCAAACAACCATTCATTGGACTTCTCTTTGCGCCGCGAATGTATTTTTTTTATTTTTTTTTGATAATGTTACTTACGTAGCAAAGAGGTATTTCTTATTCAAGTGATGCCAAAGCATCCGCTTTGATCGTGGCTGAAATATCAAATAGTTGACAGCATAAAGTACCATTAGAGTTGCTTCAGCACGCACACACACACATACACAAACACCACGCACAGCAGCAGCTAAAAGTTGAAACCAATGTGAGTGTGTGATTTTCAAGCATAAGTTTTCTTCTTTTGTGCGTTTTTGAGAAAGTATTTCACATTTTAATTTTTATAGTTTTGTATAAATTTTATGCGAAAGTTTTGCTCTGTTCGTCATTCGTTTTTGCTGTGCAGTTTCTGTGTGATTTGCTTAATATTGCTTTTCCAATTGTATGGAAACAATTGCATCCGTGATTGAGGCCTTGCAGTTTGCTGTTTAGGTTTTATTTGGAAATTTCTTTTGCGCTCTTTTCTTAAACTAACGTAATTTGAATGCCAATGTTGGACATAACAAAAAGGTGGCAAATGTCAAGCAATAAATTAAATTAAGTTTGCGGTGAACTGTGCTCGGCATAAATTTAATGGGGGAATCGGGCGAAGTCCGAAAGCGCAATAACCACCCTAGGGTGAGCAGAGGAACGCTTCAGCGTTGCACTGGCGAAATAACAACTGATCGCTCTGTTGAAAACTGTATCAGTGTCTCCTGGAAACTGGATCAGCGTGTCTACCTTGGGTTAAATGTAGCTGTTGTGCCGCAATTTTGATTTGAGGCGAGAAAGAGAAAGTTTTACTCTGTTCGTGGAAGGTGAAGATATACGACCTATCAAGAGGTACTGTTGCCTTCGAAAACACGTTTGCTTTTCGAATATCCGTTTAAGCCAGGTGTTTGACTAATTTGTAGCTACAAACTGGCCAGAATTTGTACCCGCTCAAGCCCTTTCAATCCTTGATTATAGTGCTGTGGAAGCCCAGTATTCGGTGGTCCAAGTGCCTCGACGTGGACAGCACAGTCCTGTAGTAGTTTTCTGTTTTGTAAGGAAATTGATTTGCGAAGAATGTCGTTTTTAAGGTATGATGTGACCAATTCTGACGAGCTGCCAATTCTTTTCAGCTTTTGGTTCCCAGCTGTGTAGGGAATTCACGTGGAAGGAGAAATTAGCCTAAAGTAGTAACATGGCTCATCGGATTTATTTGCCAAGAGAAGTCTGATCGACTGTCAAATAAGGCCTAATGATGTAAATCAAAGGCATTCAATCGCCGGAAGAGAGCGACGGTCCTGCAGTGGATATCTAGCTGTCTTACTAACCAACTGAATGCCGAGTAGTACAAGTGATATCAGTCTCAAGTGACTTGGTTTTCGAACTACATATGTGGAGAATTAAATAGTCCGAGTCTTTGAGCAAGAATTTATAAATATTTCTAAGATTTAATCTAAGAAAGAAACTAGCACCTGTGTGTGTGTGTGTGTCTGATGATCCACACGGGGAGCCGCTGACCTCCATGGGCTATCAGGTTGGTAGTGTCAGATCTGTAGCACACTCTAATATAGCAGAAAGAGCTGTGAGACACAAAACAGCAAAGAGTTTAGCTTATTTACCAAAAAACCCAGACCTCAGCAGGGATAGAACATGTCACTTTTAAGGATTAATGCATTTAAATTTACCCATAACGGCTGGCAGTAGGAATCAGCCCGCTAGTTTTTGAGCAAACACTTTGGAACATGATCATCATGTAGCCGTCGAGTTTGTATATCATAAGCTAAGCCCACAATGCTGCGTTGATGCAGTTTTATTTAACTTAACTGTGTAACGCTTGGTGATGTGATGTTGACTAAAGTTAATAGTCCTGCGTCGTGTTAAAGTCACTGAAGCTATTAGATTAATGGAAAAGTTTCACCGTCACATACACGTAAAGTGACTATGAGACTCAGGCCCATATATGCTAAATTCACTAGCCGCGTAAAATTCCAAGCGTGATTTGCTCCTTTTATGTTAGTCGCATGTTTAGTAAGTTTTGAATAAATAAACTTCATCTATAGAAATATATTCTTACAGATCTAACTAAAGGTTAAATTAGTCCCGACTTAACCATAACCATATAAAACAGCTGGTCGAACCAACTTTATGGGCAGCACTGTAAATGAACAGTGCTGACTTAACATAATGCCATAGCCATAACCATAACCATAGATACCAATTGAATTTTGGTTTTCTGCCATAACCATAAACAGCTGATTGCAAAATATATACATACATTTGTTGTGTTACTACTACTGCACTATCGAAATTATAAAAATAACACATAAACAGCTGTTTACGGCTATGGCGGCACTAATTGTTGCCAGACAAAAAAATTATCGTTATGGCTATGGTTATGGTATGGCCTTATGGCAAAGTCAGGAGTAATTTAACCTTAACACACTTAATTGTAATATTTAAATAACATTAATTTGAACATATTATAACTGACATTAAAGTTTAATAAGTGGGTAAAGCTATTACATAAATGTAAGGACCTTGCAGTTGGCTCATTGTTTGCATAATCAGTTCCAAGACAGCTCTCTTCAAACATACGATAATTCCTCAAATCTCTAGCTGAGCAGTATAAAGTAAAATAGTCTTTTAATTCACCTAAAACATTTGTATGCGAGCAACAATGAGGAACAAGTTCTACGATCGTTTAATGATTGTAAGCCAAGTAACTTTTTTTCTAACTTCGTAGGATGGCAGTTGATTAGGTCAAATTAACTGTAATGCAGTTTAAGTTAAAATTTTTTGAATGCGTTCGACGCGATTAGATGGACCCAGCTTAAGAGTTAAGGGTATATGCCTCCCTGATATCTTTAGAATTTCTTGTAATAAAACCAACCATACAAGAGGCTCGAAAAGCTTAATTTATCGTCAAAAATACTCCTAGGTCCTTGATTTGGAGTACACGCTTAAGCAAAAGGCCGCTGATACTGTAATCAAATTTAACAGGATTTACAACATGAGTGTAGGACACAGAGCAACATTTAGAGACATTAGTATACAGTCGAACTTCCTTATAGTGAACTTCTATACAATGAAATTCTCCTTATTATGAACTAAAATCAAATACACAGCTTTTTCGTTCCACTTTCAGTGTATTTTGAATTTCCGTGTAATGAATTTCCATACAATGAATTTTTCTTTACAATGAACAAAATTTTGGAAACAAAAATACATTTTAAGTGTGTTTTTGTCTCCATATACTGAACTATTTTTAGCAGCTTTATTTTACACTTGTTAGCAACACTATTTAAAAAGAAAATATTTGTGGGATTCCAGTTGACCGAGTTCACTGAACGAAAATGATGCACCGCGGTAGTATTTCTCTTGAAAAAAGTTATTAGTAATTAATCGAGTTAAAGAAGGGACATCAAAGAAAAAAGATATGGCTAAAGAGTTTGGAATTCTTCCCAGTACTTTATCAAACATTTAAAAAAACAAGTCAGTTATTCAAAAGAATGTAGAAGACAAGCATTTAAATATTAAGCGTAAGAGACCTCGAACTTGTCTTTACGAGGACATTGACGAAGCAATGCTCTTCACTTGATGTACTACGAACCTTCTTGGAGATGGAGAGCAACATTCCCACAAATGTATTTAAATGTCTTCTTAAGATCAGCTTGTAATTAATGGCAGTCATTAATTGTACGAGATACGAGAGTATAATTTTAAATCATCCGCGAATAAAAAACATTTAGAATAATTAAAGGTTAACGGCAGATCATTTATAAAAAGTATAAAAAAGAAAGGACCAATATGTGTTCCCTGGGTACACCAGAATAGGCATCTATTAAAAACGAAGAGGAAGCATTTCTAATTCTAATAATTAGTTTTCTGTCAACTAAAAAAATTCAGAAAGAATAATAATTTTTTTTTTTCGGGAAGGAAGGGAAAATGCCTAACGCATTCAGATACTGCCGTCACAGTTCTGATATGTGGAGCTTGCATCCTCTAAAAACCCTCCCTTTGTATTTGAGCCAATCATTCTACCCTGGGAATGCTCTCGCATTGCTTCAGGGTGGCTCCGCTTTTGTTCTCATCGAACCGCTGCTGTTATGTCTACGTCTAAGTCCCGCTTTTTGTGTCCAACGTCCTTTCAATGAAGACCGCTACATGTCTCCATTTGGACTCACTTTCCAGCATAATTTGCGTTATATTTCCAGGAGTTATTTCGCCAACGTTTTTTTCTAGTATATGGCCTTCCAGTCTCCGTCTCTCGCATCTAAAAAATGTGTGTTCTGCGTCATCATGTCTCCATACATACACAAATTTGTATCCACCTATCCCATCTGATGGAGGTATTTCAGGAAGTCTCCATGACCAGACAACATCTGTGTTAAGTAGTAGTTCATCTCATCGTGCTTCCTATTTACCCACTTGTCAAGATCTGGGATCAATCTAGCTGTCCATCTACCGCGTGTTTCGTTTTTCCACCTATCCTGCCACTTCTGCATGGTATGCGTCCGTTCGACCCTTTTTCCCTCTCTGGTAACTCTCTCGTTCTGCCTTGTGCGTCCCAATTATTTTTTTGCGTTCCTCGGCTAGGAGGTCAATTGGGATTGTCCCACTAATGGCAAGGACTGCAGGCTCCGCAACCGTGCGGTATGCCGATGTCACTCTGAGAGCTGCAGTGCGTTGTACAGTTGCCAGCATCTTTCTGCGATATTCTACCTTCAGGGCATCAGCCCAGATTTCACATCCATATGAAAGAATAATAATAGATTATTCGAAGGGCCAAATGAAACAAGTTTACGTAACAAAATACGATGGTTGACAGTACCAAATGCCTTAGCAAAGTCACATTGACACCTGTCCTCCATGGCAGTGAAAATATCACGAGTTATAATAATTAATTGGAAACAGTATATCTATACGGCATAAAGCTATATTTTTCCTCTATTGTGCACAATGTAATGTAATCGATGTGGAATTTCATTATATTCAGCGAAATGGGTTTTATATCCAGCAAAAACAATAAAAAATACATACAAATTATTTGCGCTCTCTGTTTTTAAGACACGTTCAAAAAAAAAAAAATAACCTTGACTTTTCTGGCTTAAACAGCATATCTGCTCAGCTATCAATTTTCATGAATGCTTCTTCTTCTTCTTCTTCTTCTTCTCTTCTGTTGGCAAGATTCTAACATTGATGTTATCGAAATCTAAGATCTCTTCTTTGTTGCTAATTTTATTTCAAAGACAAAAACAAAAAATCCGTTAATTATTATAATTTTTTCATTGTTGTTCAACTTAACCTTCAAATTCGTATTAAATTAAACCAATACAAACATACATACATATGTATGTATGTGCATGCAACAAAGTGCTGTGAAGTTGGTTGCTGCTTGGCTGATATTAATTTTTATTATTTTTCATAAATTGCCAGTAATGGGTGTTAATGAGTGAGTGAGTGTTTTTGGTTTGTTTTGAATTTATTTTTTTCATTATACATATGTATACATACATATATATATGTATATATTTATTTTTTTTTGCCTTTAAAATTAGTATTTAGCCAAGCTTAGGTGCTGGTGTTACACTTAAGAAATATTTAACATTCGAGAATAATGGCTTTAACTCGGTTTGAAAATTGCGAAACGTTGCCTTGTTGTATTTTCAATTATTTTTGTTTGTTCTCTCGGCTTTATTGTTGATTCAGTTTCTACTAAATACTGACTGCAACGCAATGAACAGATGATCTTGACTTGGTTTCAAATTTCAGCGTATGTAGTTCAAATATCAACAATTCGCATTTGAGTTAATTTTCATTAAACTAATGGTGTTTTTTGCTTCTTCTTCTTCTTCGTTTTGAAAAATAAATAAATTTTTTTCTTTTAAATTTTTGTGGAATCGTTTGTTGTGGTTTTCCTTCTTGAATTTTATATATGATTGTGTACATATACATATGTATATGTATGTATATATATAGTACCGGGTAGACCAAGCTCAAACAAATTTTAAATCGGCATCTGCATGTCATTATCGTATAACTTTTCTAGTTTATTTATGCTTTTAAAAATGGAAAAATCGCCTACGTTTTCCTGATCATTTTCTTCAGGCCTATAGCGTACAGTAGTACACGTTTCAGAGCGCAGTGAAAATATAACGTAAGTAGTAGAAAAATGCACCATCGGAAAAGAGTTGAACGATACCAATGTAAATACCAATAGTGTTGCTAAATCAGCGGTTTTCCGACAAGTTCAGGCAGTGCATGTAGCTCCCGATTTCACCATTGAGTTTCGACTTAAAACTAATACTAAAGGGTGTTTTTTTATGTATAAAACTTTAAGTTGGCATTACTGTTCAAGATGGCGACCGATTTAACAGCTGTCAAGCGATTTATTCTCAGTTTGGTTTGGCGATACATCGTGAATAGACTCACGCCTGAACAACGCTTTCAAAAAGTGCAATTTTAGTGCAAAACGAGATTGCCGTTGCTCCCGATTTTCATAAGCGAATTTTATTTAGTGATGAAGCGCACTTCTGGTTGAATGTCTACCGCACTTGGAGTGAAGCTAATCCTCAAGTGTATGTCGAAACACTGTTACATCCAGAAAAACTGACTGTTTGGTGCGCTTTATGCGGTGGTGGAATCATTGGTCGGTACTTCTTCAAAAACGCTGATGGCCAGAACGTTACAGTCAATGGTGATCGGTTTAGAGCCATGATTACTAACTTTTTCATTCCTGAATTGAATAACCATGATGTCCAGGAGACGGTGCAAAATGTCACACAGCTCGTGCCACAATCGATTAATTTCACGTTTTGGACCTGTGAATTGGCCTCCAAGATCTTGTGATTTAACACCGCTAGACTACTTTCTGTGGGGCTATGTAAAGTCATTGGTCTATGCCGATAAGCCACAAACGCTTGACCATTTGGAAGACAACATTCGCCGTGTTATTGCCGATATACGGCCACAAATGTTGGAAAAAGTCATCGAAAATCGGACGTCCAGATTGGACTACATCCGCGCCATCCGTGGCGGTCATATGCCAGAAATCATATTTAAAATGTAATGCCACAAGATTATCTTTCGGATAAATGAAATTCATGTCAATCGAATAATCCATCGTTGTTTTATTGCAACTTAAAGTTCTATACATCGAAAAAAACACCCTTTACATGATCACTATTACGCAGGCGTCCTCATTTTTCCATGAGCCCAATCCTCTTCTGTAGAAATTTCTTACATGGAGTTCATGGGACTGCAAAGATTATTTCAGACATCCCATGTCCAGAAGTCACATCTAACCCTCCAGACCACAATTTCCACATGGTCACCACTTCGCAGAAGGCCTCTGTTTCTCATAAAATCCACTCATCTTCCCCACAAATGCCATCTGTTATCAAAATAGAGCTGTTGACTTGTTAACAGTGCTCTGCTAACTTCAAAATTTGTCTTTGCTGAAAATTGTGTTTTGAGTCCTGGGTCTTAAATACGTATTTATCTTTACACGTTTTTAAAATCTATATATTTATATTTTATCCAACTTCCAACAACGACATCGTTTTCGCTAATGCCAAATTGTTATGCTAACAAAAAATTCTCCACCACATCGATTTGCACAGGCCCTGAATAAAACTGTTCTGTGGAGGATAACTATTGGCGCGGCTTAAGGCATTCGTGATCGACTAATCTATCGAGCAATATAAAAAATAAGCAAAAATAAAATAAGCAACAATAAAATGAGCCAAGTACCGAGACAGACTCGTTCAGTAAGGTTGCCGTGCAAGTGGCAGTTTTTATATAAATTTTTTTCTAGTATTTGCTGTTGTAGACGCTACATACACCGTGTAACTTTCAAGCTTCTATCCCTTGCGGTTGACAAGTTATAGCTGATTTTCAAATCATCAGGGCGTCCCCTTGTTCTAAATACAAAATATGAATTGCATTTACAACCTTTAACCTTAAGTACTTTTTTCATGTTATACATCTTGAAGATACACTCTACATATTTGAATTTATTTATGTATGTTTAAAAATGTACATGCTAACAGTCAACTTAAGCTTAAAATAATTTTTACCATTCTGTAATTGAAAGAATGTAACTGCTTATTGTGAATTGTGGTTTTCGTTGACAATTAGAATATGTAGTCACTTAAAATCTCCAAAATGGAATAATATGTCGTGTAATAAGATTATTAAAAAAAGCGCCAAAGGCACTATCAATTCAAATGGCCAATGGTGAACATCTCTTTCTCTAATAAAACTTGTATAATTCAAATATCAATCTTCTAAATTTCTAATTTCATTAACCCCTTATTTATAAATGCTCGTAACATCGAGAATTTATAAAAATACAAGCAGCACGAATAACAAAAAAGGTAGTTGTCTGGTATAAATTCTCCATACAGTCCACTCAATCCCGCTAATCAGGGTGCTACCACAAGCTACATCGTGTTCACTCACCCCTTGTATGAATACCAATAACATATTAACTTTTTTTTGCTATTTGTGGTATTTGGTGTTGTAGAGGCCTGTCAACTACTCATGCTGTGAATATATTAAGTCTCTATCTTTTGCAGTTCAAAAACCAAAGTTAATTTTCAAATTAAAGGGTGTCCCCGTATTGAGGCAACATTTCAATTTTCACTGTTTGCTTGTTTTGTAGTTGTTGTTGTGTAGGCCTGGTAACTGTATAGTCTATGCAAATTTTAAATCTCTACCTCTTACGGTTGAAAAAAAAAGTTGCAGACAATTTCAGTTTTTTGTGTGGGATAACCCTTTAGTTTTTAACTTTTTGTTGCTTTTAGTATTTTTTGTTATAGCAGCCGGGTAACCACATGTACTCTCTAGTCTCAGTAATACTCTTCCGCATTCAGTCTATGACTACGGAAACCTCTAAACGAATTCATTCGATCAGGAAAGCGGTAATTCGGCCCCGGCTTTCTTTATGAGAAAACATGCACACTCTTTTTTGATACACGACATCGACATTTTACGTACATTAATAAAATATTTCCAGTTAATAAAACTCGAATTTACTTTCCATGTCTTTCTTAAAAATTGTTCACTACAAAAAGAAATTTTTTTTTCCAATTTTAAGAAACCAAAACCAAACTTCAGTTCATTAAACATGTAATTCATATTTATAAATTATAAAGTTCAACAATGAAATTGAAATGTACATATTATTTTAGGTCCAAAAATAGACTTTATTAATGTTTTCTGGCTTTTTCAGCCGTCTATATGCCGCCGACATTTCGTTGATGCTAATCAACTCCTCAATAGACTCGAAAAATCTTAAAAGAAAGTTTGAAACCCAACTACTTATTCCAAAGTTCCCATGAACAAAATGATAATTAGAAATGTTTCAACAAAGCTCTAATACAGAAAAGATTTCTTCGCCTTGCAACTCTTACTTTTCTTCACAACTTCTGTACAACGAGTTACCATGGGTTGTTACGATTTGTATTTTTGAAAGTATCCAACCGTAAAAGTTTTTCGAATATTCAAAACTGAACTCAATTACTTATTGGCTTTAAGAGTCAATTGAAATGTATTATTTTAGGTCTAAAAATAGAACTTTTTGATACATAAAAAAAAAAAAAAATACAAATCGTAGTAACCGATGGTAACTCAACACACATTATACTTACATACATAGTTATTGTAGTAATAGTGGCATGTGTAATTATTGAAACTAGTTTCATTTAATTTAGCCATTTAATTACTTCCTAGAACCATAATATGCCAACGATAAACTTCACTTTTTCAACACGATCACTGAGGCGTCCATAAAAATTGCAAACGAACAATCTGTCGCCAACAGCAGAACTGCATTAAACTTGTCTATTAGAAAATCGGCATTAAACATTATGATCGACTGCTCTTTTCTCGATGGCAACTATTCTTTCAAGATACTTTGGGATATTAATAATTTTAGCAAAACTCTGGGAAAACAGAAGCGGAAAAGTTAGAAGTAGAAGAACTTTCTCTTTACACGTTTGTCATGCGGTTCGCCGAAAAATGGACGTTGCAGACTGTTTGTTTGCTGGACAAAATGTACACTCAGAATATTTTTGCAGTAACTGACCGCAGTTTATTCTAGAAGTAGTCGTCAATGCAGTCATTTTTAAATGACAGAACGTTTAAAAAAGAATAAAATTTTAATTTTAACTGATTTGTACAGTTACTTGAAAAACTAACTACAGATAAATACGGATTTTCGCTGACAGTTAATAATGACAGTAGTAACTTATGTGACACATTCACGAATGAACCAAGCTGTTAATACGTATATATGTACATATTTATAATTTGGTTTCTACATACATATGTAGCATACATACTTTTTACTTAAATTGATTGTTGTTAAATTTGTTCCGATTGTTGCGAATGGCACCAGAAAGTAAAAGTCGATTTTCGATTTTTCGACCAACCATTTTTCATTCCTATTATTAAATCGATTAATCGTACCTCAAAATCGATTTTTTTTGAAGTCGATTAATATATTTTGCATAAAATAAACGCACTACGACTTGAATTTTTACATGGTGCCAAACGTGGCTGGATGGCATTTTTTTTTTTAAATATTCACTTATTTTGTATTATAAATTGAACATTTTATTTGATGCTTTGTTTTCTCTTCAATATCTTTAGCGATAGAAGCTTTCTATAGCAATAACAAAAACTTCTTTTGCTTGCAGTATGTAATGAAATAGACGTTTTTGTTGTTGAACTTCTACAACAGGTAATTTTGTTATGCTTTGTGGCATGGTACAACTAATAAGGTAGCCTCATCAGCTAAGCCGTTAATCATCTGACTCATGATACAACTGATAAGGTAACCGTTTCTCTACCATAAGAACAACTGCAATGAAAATAACATGCATTTTGTTTTTGTGCAACTTCTGTAAACTGTCAAAAATACGCCGCTTCTACATTTATAGAAGAGAGATGAACAGTGCTGTCATTTATTTGCTGTCTCGTTTTGGCTGCCTTTCATCTCTGCATTCTCTTGACAACCTAAAGTAGTCAGATGATTAACGGTTTAGCTGATGATGCTACCTTATTAGTTGTATCATGATCTGACTACTTTAGGTTGTCAAGAGAATGCAGAGATGAAAGGCAACCAAAACGAAACACCAAATCAATGTAAGCTCTGTTATCTATCTTCTATAAAGGCAGAAGCGGCGGCGGTGGCGTTTTGACAGCTTACAGAAGTTCACCAAAAACAAAATGCATGTTATTTTTATTGAAGTTGTTGTTGTTATTGTAGTGAAAAGGCTACCTTATTAGTTGTATCACGCTCTGTAGCTTACCGTTTCGATTAGTCGATGGTAAAAATCGATTTCAGCATAAAGTTGGCAATGCATAATCGACCAGACAATAATCGTATTTTAGGACTGAAAATCGATTACGGAATACAATCGAAATCGACTTACCATTCCCTCAATTCAAATGAAGTAATTAGTAAATTTAAATGAAAAATAATTAGGAGGGTTGAAATGAAATAGCGGATGAACTGGCAAGATCTGGTTCCCGCCTACAGCAGCATGATATGGACGAATTCGTTGGTGTTGCCCTCAAAAGTTGCAAGCAGCTAATACAACGACAGCTGCTAAGAAGATCACCTGTCGAATATCGGGGCTCACATGGCCCAGGTATGACTATAGGAGGACTGTGACCTTGTTGGACTTTCCGAGGCATAGACTGCATATCCTTGTGGCTGTTCTAACGGGACATTGTCACGTGGGAGTACATGTGAGAATCTTCCATATAATGATTTCTGCAGAGGTTGCAGAGATGAGGAAGAGGAGGAGAGTGTCGCACACGTACTCTGACGATGCCCGGCTCTCTCTAACAAAAGAGCAAATTGGGCAGACCGAACACTAAATGGATTACCGGAAGTGTCGGAATGCGGATTGGATAGAGTGGCCTCCTTCATCCGTTCATCGGGTTGGTTCAGGGCGGAACCGGCGCGGCATGTGTAGGGATATCCCCCTACGGCCTATTCGGGTGACACAACGGGACCTTTCTTGGACCCAAGTGAGCCGGTCTCATGACCGGTGGCCCGCGCAACATAACATAACATAGGACGGTTTTTAAATGAAGTTTCATTTATTTTAAACAGTGTTTTCAGTTAATTTTACTGACAAAGTTTTCTGAGTGTATACAAATTAAGTGCTTGTGGACAACAAATCATTATGAGACTTATAAACTTTTCCAAAAAACAAGCTTTTCTCTCAAAAAAAAAAAAAAATTAAATGTAGCTTTAACTAAAACGGTGTCATTCCAAAAAACATTGAAGAAAAATAAAAAAGAACAGAGAAAGAAATGTGTAAAATGTACCTTTTATAAGTTAAATAAAACACAAACATCAACTACCGCCACACTACAGTAAAAATAACATTACATTTGGCACTATTCAAAAACTACCTCGTTCTTTTGCAAATGCAAGCAGTTCGTTTAAGTTCTTGTTCGTAACAAACAAAAATTTGAAAACAGCAACCATAATTTATTTTTAAGTGTTTTCATTGCCCTGTATAACGAACTGATCGATCTCTCTAACTGATGAATTACAATTAAGCCATGAAGAACGAAGTAAATTGTTACAAACATAATGTAACGAATTTTTATACAATTCGATCGTCTCCAGCTAGAAGAAAGCAATCATAGCCCTTCAAAGTTACAATTGTTATTATTCTGTTTACATTTCCAATACAAACGAAAAGAAATCGACCAAGTCGTCATTGATGATGGACGTAAATGATGATCAATTCGTCACGTCATTAGATACATATATTCTTTAAAAGGAAAAAAAAATTCACTTACGAAAATTCTTAAGAAATTCTATCAATAACATCAAAGTCAGACACATTTAATTCAACTCAACAGAAACGTCTGATGGATTTATTACAAAAGATTTTTTTTTCTAAAAGTGATGTTCCAAAGCTTTGAGAACTCAAAGCGTTTCAATAGCACAATGGGCATTCCCTGTTACAACAGCTTAATATTACCTTTCAAAGAAAGCATAATTGTTGTAAACCGCGCAATAAGAAATAGCGGTTGAAAGGTAAAAAAAAAAAACAATTTTTCCACAAAAATTTGTTTTTCCCGGGCTTATAGGATACCAAATAGTATACGAGTACATATAAATATATTTATTATAGCAAAAAAACTGCATTATGTAAGCTCTCCAAAATGGGTAACTGCAGTTAAATCCGTTAAAAATTAGATGGGTTATAAAATTTTTTCCAATTTATAGCGTTTTCACACTGGCTGGTTTTACCACGAAATTGGTTTTAACCTTGAAACCAATTAACTTCGTTCTTGATGTACATTTTTAACAATGAAACTATGTACATGCAAACAAAAATGAACTTAATTATTTATTCGCTATAAGTCAATGGACTCTTATAGTGAATAAATAATTAAATTGTATGTATATAGCATTTTAGGTCAAAAGATAGACCTTAATGGTTTCTGTCCTTTTCCGCCGTCTATATGCCGCCGCCATTTCGTTGATGCTAATCAACTCATCAGTAGACTCGAAAAATCTAAAAAGAATGTTTGAAACCCAACTACTTATTCCAAAATTCTCATCAACAAAATGAGATCCAGAAATATTCAAGCAAACTTCTGAAATCCGCACCAAACCGGGACTCGGTTTGGGTGCGTCGGCTTTTCAATGTATGCGTGCGGGTTTTCTGTGCCCCAAATGCGACAATTTTGCTTGTTTACATACCCGCCAAGATCAAAATGAGCTTCATCTGAAAAGATGATTTCTTTTTTGGCAAAATCGTCATCTTCGGTAAGTCTATCGCAGGCCCACTTAACGAAGCGTATACACACACAACCATATTCGTTCAGCGGAAGAATAAAACTACCCTGCCGGCAACTCAGTTAACTAGTAATGAATTATTTTCAATGGATTATTTTCAATGGAGATGACTGACTATTTTAACATGACGATGTCCTAGGAGGTAGTCAATTGTCTGACGCTGCATTACTTTTCAACTAACTTAAAGTCAGCTACTTCAAAGTCAGTAGCCACAGAAAAAAAATTTCATCCTATTTTTTTTTTAGCCTCTGGTGGGATTCGAACCACTAAGCCTCAAGACTGGTGAGCAGCCAACTTAACCCATTCAGCCACCGCAACATTTAAAACGAATGCGACAATAGGCAATTTAATTCAAGAGTTATTTACCGTGTATGTGTGTATGTTAGTATTTGAATTTTGGGTGAACTCTGCAGTACGTTTCGATTGCATTGTAGCTAATTTGAAGCTAGTCCATAAAAGTTAACGTAAAGTTAATTATTTTAGTAACGACTACTCAATGTCCGATAGGGATGAACTATAAGTCGATTTTATTTGTAGTCGACTACCAATTTGCTGGCAGGGTAATTATCTGTCCACATCAGACATTAGCCAAGTGTTACCATTCACGAAATAAACACTAGTTGGAAAAAAACGTTAGATGGCGAACCCTGTACATGACGAAAATAAAAAAGTGCACGCTTGCGGCTCAAATGCATGACCGTCAGAGGGTGAAATCAGCCCGGCTTTGTTTGAAAGGGCGCAAAAATTTTCAAAAGAAACATTTCATTAACAAACCATCCCAATCGCCTGGCATTCGCATTCTTAACAAATTGGCGAATAAATGCTTGTGTTGCAAAACAGGCACTTTTTCACTTTTTTTTTCGCGCTACTTGTGGTTTTCTTGTCTGTTCTAACCGGTCTCGTATTTACTTCAATGTTCCCTTTTTTGAAAAGCCTCAACAATTTGCTCTCATTCATTAAATGAAAATATTTATTGCCTTGTTTGCCCACACTGGCCATAATTGAGCAGCAAAGTGTCATTTATTGCATTCCTTGGCAAACAATGTTGCTAATTAAGTTTAAACGTTGGGCAGCCGGCCAGGCCAGCCAAGCACTCGTGCGAAAGAAGACAACAAGAAGTTTATTACGACGAAATCTTAAGGGAAATCTGCTTAAAGACAAAAACTATTTTGCTGGACTAGAGTGGCCATCGCAAGAATCTCATGCGCAAAATCTCTTTAAAACTAATCAACTTTTAGCCCAAAAAAATATGTGCAAGTCAATGCAGTTTTCTAGCGTAGTTTTCGCTGTTTGTTTGCTTGTGTTTTGTTTTTGGTATTCAGTAGTTTTCCGACAGCTTGGCGACTTTCTCACAGTGATATGCAATGTTATAAATTCATATTTTTATTGCAAGCTATCGAATGCATACATACTTCTGTGTTGTCGATGCCGCAGCTTCTTCTTTAAGCTGGTGTAATAACAGCATTGTTGAAATATTTTCTCTTGACTACGTACATACATACATACATACATATGTGTTCATTTGCGTCGGCATTTGTGTGAAAACGAAACGTATTTCAAATCAACTGTATGTATGTGCCTTTATATAGTTCGAGCTAGATGGAATAGTATTGAAATCAAATTTTTAAATGTGGAGGAGTTAAAGTTTACTGCTGAACCGTGAGCGCTTTAGTCGTTTTCAAGCAAACAATAATTGTTTTATTACAGAATTAATAACTTTAATATTTTTATGTCTTTTAATATTCGCAAACAGATGATTATATAAATCACAGTGTTTACTATTATTTATTATTATTTCAATAACGATTTCTAACTTATTTAAATAATTTTAATATTCCCCCCAACGCTGGTTGTCAGTGTGGAAAATTTATTGATGGAAATTTAATGCCACTTGGCGCCGTTAAAATTTAACTACAACAAAATGGACGCCGACGCTTTTAATTTGTGTTTTTTTTTTTTTTTTTTGCCTTAAGCAACCCAAAGAAGTTATTTTTGTAACAGCAAAATTAACATGGGTTGTCATGTGAACAGCATTCGCTGTTAACTTTGAGATGCCTTGAATGTTTGGTAAACAATTTTCGGTTGCAGCAATCGAGATTCGTATGTAGAAAAAAAAAATGCATTCGCATGAATTAAAAGTAATGTTTATGCCCTTTACCACACGCAAAGAAAAAACATGGTTGATACAATCACAATCGCAATCTAGCGTTAGTGTTTGTATTTAAGATGTGTGTCAAACACGTCTTAGATAACAATGTTCAGACATACTGCCTGTTCCTCAATGTCGCAGTCGTGCGATTGTTCGCTTTCTAAGCGAAAGAAAATTGTTTTGGGTTCTTTTATTCGAACGATGACTCCATCGACAAGTCGAAAAGACGTACATAAGTGTTTTCATACAAAATCCGATTCCTCTATATCGATCATGTCGTCAGCACTGCGAACACAAATGTCAAAATCAAGCACTTGCTGTTTTGCTATCGAGTGGGAATTTTTATAGAAAAAAAAAATTTTTTTTTTTTTTTTGGTTAAAAAACTGGGACATAAAATTACAAACGTCACATATTTTTAATTTTTATTTTATTTAGTAAATATATCAAATAATTATCACATGCATTCATGTAGTTTTCTTAAACAGTTCACTTGTTGGCTGGATGGAAGAAAATCCTGAGTTTGCCAGGGAAATACCAGTGCTCATCGCAGCAAAATACTTATTAAATGCAAAAAAATACTTTTAAATTTTAAAACACCAAGTCTACTGATGAGTTGATTAGCACCAACGAAATGTCGGCATCTAGACAGCTGAAAAATACAACAAATATTTTTGAAAAGGTTCATTTTTGGACCTGAATTAATACATTTCAATTGGCTCTTAAAGCAAATAAACAATTTAGTTCATATTTGAATTTTAAAACACCACAAAAACTATTTCCGCACTTTCAAAATGTTTGCTTTTTTATTTTTTACTTTTTTTTTATCACAGAGTACGTACTCTGTGTTATTTATGTGTGTATTTGCTTTGGCTTGTCAAATACAGCTGACCAGTTTTATGCAGAGTTGTATTTACACAAGAACAATTTAGTAGTTTTTTTCAATACTGCAGTAAAAAATCTACTAAAACTTTAATTTACCGATCTTTCATCCCTGTGAAGTAAATGCCAAAAATGTCATGACGTAAGACTGTGCGAACGCAAGCTGGCGACATAGAGGAATCCAATTTGATTCGAAATCGAGCGACTACATTTCGATCGCTTACATTTGCTGGCGACATTGAGGAACAGGCATATAATGTTTATTGTCTCAAACATGTTTCTATAGTTCCCAGCACCATTCTATATGATTCTCCCCATAAAAATTATAAAACATTTTAGTTTCACAAGAAATACAGATGAATGGTTCAATTTATGACATTTTTGTTTCATTTTACATGTACTCGCATCTGTCGGAAAGTTTCTGGTAGCTGGAGTTACAGAACGCCGCCACCACTGGTTATAAAAAGAGTTTATTTTAAGGGAAAAAAAGGGAAACATTTTCGATATTGATTGTTGTTCCCTTTTCGGCCCCTACAACAAATCTTTGTGAAACAATAGTTACTACAATAATAATTATTTCTCTAAAAATAATTATACAGGAAATGTTTCCTTTAAGTTTAAGGTCTCTTAGAAATGTTTGCAGTCAAAGCACTTAATCTTGCTTTTAACATCTGCACCAAGTGTTTGTGTGTGTGTGTGTGTGTGTGTGTGCGCGTTAAAAACGTCTTTAAACAAATATGTATATACGGAATTGTTCATAACAACGCTAGACTTGAATATTGTTATTCATTTTTATTTGTGGTGTATTTGTATTTAAATGATTTATCTCATTTAGGAATCTTTATCTTAAATATACATGCTACTTTACTATTGCGTGCTTTTAAATTTGTTTTCAATCACTAATAACAATAATTTGTTAAAATATTGACAACTTACATAACAAACAGCCGTTGTAGGCATGAAAATCTCCCACGCCTGTTAAATTGAAAACAATTGACAAAAAAAAAAATTATAAGTAATTATGTACACTTTAATCTTAAAATACATATGTATGTACTTGTTTTGAATGAATTAAACTTGAACTTGATCGCAAGTTTCGTCAAAGTTGAAATGACAAATAAAACATTTCTTAGTAAACTAAAATCTCTTCTGCCGCCGATCCAAGTATGAGAGAAGTTTTTATTCAGCATTGACGAAAACACGTGCAATTTTTTTTTTTTTTGCCAACCTTCAGTTTTTTTTTTGCTTGCAATTCATTCTTCTTCCCCTAGACAGCCAATAAAATCTTCATGTGTCACACAAGATTCGTTGGCGCACAAGTTGCTTCGCTTTAACCAAATGCTTATTTATTTTGCCTTCCCAACAACAATTCGCTTTAATTCAGTTGCCCGCAGCTGAGACTTTTCTTCTGGCTTAAACATTTCATCACTTTGCAGGGGCTTTGGCAAAAACAAAAGTTCATACATAAATGAAATAATAGATAAATAAACATGAAATCCAAGCATATAAAAATTGGAAAAGCAAAACTAGAGATGAATGCCAATACCACCACCACCATTTGCCGCGTATTTATTCGTGCATTCATTAGTGCAGCAAAAAAGAAGATAAACAACATTTAAAAAACATGCATTTAATGGAGACGGTCTTCCACAGAGACATAAATGAGAAATATTATCATATATCTCATTCCTACATTTGAATTTTTCTCTTTAACTGTCAAAGAGCAAACATTTTTTCCATTATTTTTATTGCACGACTGTCACCATTCTGAAGTGCCTCACACACTACTTCACTTCCACAACTTCAATGTGTCGATTTTTTTCACAACAAAATGCCCACATGTAGCCAGCCGGCTGAGGGAATATGTTAATAATACATACATATGTATGTATGTATGTATATGCAGAAATTCGCAAAAGAAAAATTACAAATTACAAAACTTAGATACATTTTTTGTAAACGTTAAGCAGTTGCCGAAAATGTAACTGGCACCAGTTACGTGCGAAAATTCACTTCAAACAATCTCAACACAGCCAAGTGCAAAAGCGCAGAACTTTGCTAAAAGTACACAAATTGCAAAAAAAAAAAATTACTTCAAATAGTTTAGTTATGGCAACAACTGCTGTTGCTTCAAAAGCGACATAATTCGCGAAATATTTGAAAATTTCCAAAGTTAACTTTAAACTGGGTTTTTTAAAAAGCGTATGCCCTTTGCAAGTGTTTTATGCCGGAGAGTTGATGTCTGTACTCGTATTTTGAAAAATTTTCACTAATTTTCGTACGTTTGCGCCAGTTGCTTAGCAATCTTAAAATCTCTCTCAATTCAATTTTTGAAACATGCAATTTATTTTTTTAGTAGTTGTTTGCATTTTTCCAATTTTTTTTTTTAAATACTATTTGAGTTAATTAACATATTACTGAAATTTTAATTACATCGAACTGAGGTGTTGTACTACATTTATATTATATGACTTTTAACTGGCTGAAGTTCAATCCCAAGGGTCACTTTTTAGGGTTCCATGCTCCTCAGAGTAAAACGGAAGCCTTTTACCAAGACTTCTACGTGCGAAACAGTAAGAGTAGAGAGCTGAAATTTTTACAGGATGTTGCTGTACCTTACCGCTACAACAACAAATACTAAAAACAACAAATCGAAAATTACCAGGTGTATCCATACAACGAAAAGTAACAATTAGCTATAACTCTCGAACCGTATAATATACAACAACAAATGCTAAAAACAACAATAAGTCGAAAACTACCAGGTGTCCCTATACAACCTAAAGTAGGAATTAGCTGTAACTCCCAAACTGTAAGAGACAGATAGATGAAATGTGCATAATGTATGTATGTAATCAAATATGCTCCACAACAGCAAATGCTAAAACAACAACTACTAAACTACCAGGTGTACAACGTAAAGTAACAATTAGCCGTTACTCTCGAACCGTGAGAGACATAGGGATGAAATTTGCATAATATATGTACAGTATTTTTCGGTTAATTGACCCTACGGTTAATTGGTTTCCACGCTTAATTGAACCACATGATCGGCCAAAAAAAAGATTGCATACGAACGAACACCATGTGAATTTCCTCAGATAATTGAACCCGGTTAATTGATTTTCCCGCTTCATTCGTTTAAAATTCATGTCATCAAAAATAAATTTCCACTTACTTTTATCCGGTTAATTGCACTGAAAAATAATCTGGCATTTTTGCACATACATATTTGACATCATTTGTGAAAAACACTGGGTGGCATCTCTACTATACACATATATGTATATTTTTTGCTGTTACTTGCAGTTTTTTTTCGTTTAAGGTAAAAAAAATTTTTTTGAAAAACTTAAAGTGCACATAGGCGATTTCTTTTAATTCATTAGTACATAGTTTCAATTATTCGTGATTTCTGTAATTGATCAAACTGTTCAATTAAATAGTTTTCTTGTAATTGAACGAATTGTTCAATTAAACGGGTATCGGTTAATTGGTTCCCCGGTTAATTGAACAAAAAATTGTGCAAATTTTGATGTGCAATTAACCGAAAAATACTGTATTCACAAATGCTCCACAACAATAAATGCTAAAAAGGACAACTACCCTAAAACTACCAGGTGTACCTTTACAACGTAAAGTAACAGTTAGCTATAACTCTCGAACCGTAATAGACAGAGAGCCAAAATTCGTATAGTGTACGTATTTCCAGATGCCTTACAACAACAAATGTCAACAACAAGTCGAAAACTACTAGGTGTCCCCATACAATATTACTCTCAAGCTGTAAGAGACAGAGAGATAAAATTTATGCAATATATGTATTCAACTATGCCATCCCATACGTACGGAACCGTAAGTGTGCGCGCCAGCCTCATAATTGACTGAATTTATTTTTTTAGCTGAATAAAATCTAATGAATATCATTTGGCAGTTGTTTGTGATCTTTTGATGTGTAATCGTAATAAGTGAACGCGTGCTTATTTATTTATTGGCTAATGTGCAACATGACATGCTTCTAAATAGTGTGCAAAATAGCTGACCCATTGCATGTGGTTTTGTGAAGGTTTCTAAATATGTGGTGGCCGAATTTTGGTATTCGCTTACAGAAGAACTTTGTCCATGGATATTTTATCCATTCTGCGCAGAGACTTTTCTAAAGCATCCAACACTTCAGAGAGAGCACTTTGCAAAAAGTATATTGCGCCATTCCTACTTCGTAATCTCTTCCAACACTTTTTTTGGTATACACCATCTGCAAAAAAAAACGTAAACATGTGGTCAGTTTTACGATGGGCGGAATACCAAATGATTTTTTCTGTTTATGGCAGATAATCTGTCAAAATATTCAACAGGCATGAAAACGCCGATTTTTTCACCCTTTGTACCTTTTAAACTACAAATTTCTGTTTATTAGTTATAAAACATAAATTTAATTACTTTTTACATCAGTTACCCACAAATTTTCAATAAATTTCCTTTGTATTTATATTTTTTTTCTTCCCTATTGTACACTCACTACATATTGATAGCAAAACAAATGTTCCCATAATATTCATGATAGCAAATTCACCTACTTGGGAAATGAAAATTTTATGGGAATAAAAATTTTGCATTTTACTAACGATATGAATATATTTTTTGAAAAATTTTTCTGTCAAATTATATATATTCGTAATAGGTATTATTTTGGTTATTGCGTCGTCTTTGTTTTTGGATATAGCCAACGTTTGAAATATGGAAGAGGTTTCGTTAAAAGCTATTAACTAAACAGACAAATTAGCAACACTTAATCGTGACTTATTCAGCTTGGCAAAATTAAATGTTCTGTTTTTATGTTATACTTGCTTTTTGCTCAATCAAACGTCCACAAGCAGTCCCCATTTTCGTTTGTTCACCCACCAAAGAAGTTTTGGTCCTATTTTCCCAGCTCCAGTAAAATGCAATGCATATACATATGTATAAGGGTTATCCCCTGAGTACTGGCCATAGTCTAAAAAATAATAATTATTATTCGCACTAGTACATAATCTTAAAATTATATTGACTTGAGCAGTTTTAAGCACAGAAGGGTCACCAGCTCTACCAGACTACAAAAATTACCAATTTGCGGTACGGGTGAGTCTAGTGAAGGACAGAAAACCTGAAAATCTTTATATAGCTATCTCTGTTTGTGGACTCCTCATTTGTTTACATTTGATTTTTGGTTAGGAAAATTCAGCGCAAATCGAATGCAAACAGAACAGCTTTGCCAGCAAACAAATGATAATTATTTGTATTTAATATTTTATTTCCATTGAGTACATCACTAGCTGTGCATAGAATATGTTTAAAACGTAGTTTTCAAAGCTTTTCATTTATGTTTTCTACTTTTTTCGTAAAAATTACAACAAAACCAATATTTTTCCAAACACTTTACAACAACAATTTTTCATTGTTTATGCTTGTTTTTGTATACACTAGTTGTTCTCACACACTCATGTTGCCACGATTTTCTGCACTGCTCACCGCTGGTCCGTCCCCAAACAAATGATATGGCCATTTTACGAAAGTCATTTTTGGGATATCTGGTTATGACTGTGGTTTTAAGTCACACTGTATCCTGAAATTAGCAGAAATTAAGTTAAGCGATCTGCGTGGCACTTCACTCAGATGTGCATTTTAGTTACTGTAGTACATTTGTCTTAAATGTAGAGATGGATGAATTGGGAGAGTTCTCTGCCAATAGTCGCCGAGGGCGCAGGTTGATTCGCAGTTTCGTGTTTCTTTTAAAAAACATACATACATACATACATCTTCTTTATTTATGGTAATAAATTATATATAGTATATGAAAAAAAAAACACAAATAAATATAAACAAAGACCGTTAATTGACACAGAATTTCAGTCTTGAAGTTGGTGATTACAAAGTTGGTTCTTATTTTCTATTTATAAAAAAAAAAACGGGAGGCACATGCATAAATAATTTCAAGTAAATATGCTGACAATGTATTTCACAGTGTGTGGTAGCTGATGTGTGACTGTTTTTATTTCATTTTATATATATGTACATATGTATTTATATATATTTTTTTATTGCAGTGGCATGCTGGTAATATTTATTATTCTAAGCTCTTAATAATTTGTCTTTGAATATTCTTCTTCTTTGTTCTTTCGATTCTTTTGTTTTTCCATCATCATCATCAGACACAATAGTGCGAGTATTTTAATGTTTACTTTTTACCAGTTCTCACACATTTTAAGTTAAGTTATGCAAAGTTTTATTTGTGAGTATCTCTTGTTCTTTCTTTTGTAATTATTTTTCTGTGGAAGTCAACGAACCCTACAATGAATGCTCTCCTTTTAACGATGACCTCTTTTTTTTTTATTGTACAAAGTAAATTTGTAAGCGAACAGTAAGTTTTATTTAGTGAAATGGGCATTACAGTGGAAACCGTTTTATTGCTTTTCAATAATAAAATTTTTTAATGTTACTTTTAAGTTTGACATTTCGTAGCCAAGAATATATACATAAATATTATATAAAAACCAAAAAACTGGTCAGTTCTGCTTTACTATTCCATTCACAATACAAGAGAAAACTAAATCCAAATAAGAACAATTGCCCTCTTGGCTTTAAGCAGCACACCTTTTTTTTTTTTGAAAATGCTATAAAACATCAAGTGTAGCTTTGGCTGTGTGGCACGCAGCGCCGTCCTGTTGAAACGAAATGTTGCCAATATCCTCCTTATCAATTTTTGTGAACAAAAATTCGTTCAACATGTCCCGATAACGATCGCCATTGACAACGGCCACTCCTTGCTCATTTTCGAAGAAAACTGGACCAAAATCCGCACTAAACGGTGACTCGTTTTGGGTGCGTCGGCTTTCAATGTATGTGTGCGGGTTTTCTGTGCCCCAAATGCGACAATTTTGCGTGTTTACATACCCGCCAAGATCAAAATGAGCTTCATCTGAAAAGATGATTTCTTTTTTGGCAAAATCGTTATCTTCGGTAAGACGATCCCAGGCCCTCTTAACGAAGCGTATACACACACAACCATATTCGTTCAGCGGAAGAATAAAACTAATTATCTGTTCACATCAGACATGAGCTAAGTGTTACCATTCACGAAATAACCACTAGTTGAAGAAAACAAAAAGATGGCGGATCCTATCTAATGTCATACTGTGGAACTGTGAAAACGAAATGTTCGATGGGTTAGAGTTGTGCTCATCAGCTCTTTTAAGTGAGAGCTCTTTTTACTTCTGCATCGCGTTGACAGTGAAGGATAGAAAATATGATAATAATTATAAAGTTATCGCTGTTGGTAGACTCTGCGTTTGTTTACATTTCATTTTTGGTTAGAAAACTTCAATACAAATCGAATGCAAACAAAACGGGTTTGCAAGCAATAAAATCATAATTCTTTGCATTTAATATTTTTATATTTGAAACTTATTTCTCATTCTTGTTTTCTACGTTTTTTGTGAAAGTTACGAAAAAACTAATATTTTCCCTAACACTTTACAACAATATTTTTTATTGTTTACATCTGTTTTTGTGTACACTAGTTGTTCTCATGCACTCACGTTGCCACGATTTCCTGCGTTGCTTACTTCTAGCTGCCCCTACAGACATGATATTGCCACTTTACAAACGTCAATTTGTGGATATCTAGTTATGTCTGTGATTTAAAGTTCACTGGGAGTCTTAAATATTTTTATGTGCAGAAGCGCAGCCCTCCTGTTCTCATAAAATTTACTCTCTTCATAAGGAAGCAATTGCTATCATGAGTCTCTCGTGAAAAACTATTTACGCTATTATTTCTCAGTGGAATGTAGGAAGGAAAGAAGGCTCAGAAAAATTTGTTTAACCCATTTTTATTACACCTGTCAGCAAAGTGACAATAAGTAATTGGATGTACATACTTAGCTGGGGTGTTAATTATCTTAAATCAATACTAAAGATAACTTATATCGTACGTTGATATAAAAATGTGATATACATATAAAAATCTCTTTTTGTTTTGAACAGCAACTTGACCCTTCTAATAACGGTTAACTGGTTTCGATGGTGTTTGTCGCTCAACTCAAGGCTTCTGGGTGCCAGGGTTTCGTTCGTCGACAACTGTCTGAGTTCCGTGTTGGAATGTTGTGTTAAACGAGTTGTAAGCTTAAGGCCCTTGATACTAATGACATCTTTCACTGTTTTGACATTTAAATCTCGATGTTTGTCCTCATCTCTGATGTACCATTCTGCGTTGACAATAGTTCGCAATATTTTGGATGGGATTCGTTGGATAATTTTTATGTTCGTTATACTGGCAGTGCCCCAAATTTGCACGCCGTATGACCGTTTGTATATGAGCAGTTTGTTTTGAGTTGACAGCTTGCAATCTCTATCCAGCAGCCAGAATAGTTGTCTGAATTTATTGTTTAATTCTGACCTTTGAGCCATACACTATCAAACGTCTGTATCAGACGCTATTTTATTTGTTACTCTATGAATTTTTTTAAATAGTGGAGTGTTTTCGTCGAAATCCAAATTGGTGATCGGGAATAAGTTGCCTTTGTGAGATTTATACTGTTTTGATTTTTTGTGTGTCAAAAATCATAATTTTTCAGATTCAAGGAATTCGTTTTTTTTTTTTTTTTTTTTTTTTTTTTTTTTTTTTTTTTTTTTTTTTTTTTTGTAAAATTCAAGTTTTTTAAAAAGGCTTCTGCTCACTTCTTAACACAGCTTTAACATTGCTTATTCGATTTTATTAAAGAAAATTCAAATTATATTACCGTTAAACAATGTTTTAGTACACCCATTATTTCTAGAGTTACAAGTTATGAAAAAGTGTTTGGTCCTTCGAAAAATACTGCAGTTGTTGCAAGGCACGAAAAAGGAGCATATTCCTCGCAGAAAAGATAATTTTGACGTGTTTTACAATAGAAGTTCGGCAGTGACAATAATATATGGTTGTCTATGGCCACATATGTACATATCAATCACAGCAACAGCATGTTGTCCGGATAATATCGTCATCTTAGTTCATTGTGTATCATTCATTGAAATTTAGTTTATTCAGTTTGGATATATGTACATATGTATGTATGTATGTAGGATGTAGTTTAACTACCAGCTGTTCGACATCGTACCTCTACGCTTGTGGTTTGGCTCTAAATATACTTATGCAAACGAATCAATAGATTCGACATCGACCAGCTGATAGTAATTAACAAACAAAAGTGCTGACAGTTGTTTACGCTTTCGACAAGTTTCCATTTAATCTAATCAAAGCCTTTGGAATTTATATCACCCAACGTCCCAGTATGTTGCTTTGCTCAGATATTAAATCCCATTACATATTATCATCCGTATATGAATAGAAGTGTTATAACTAAACATGAATCATTTTAGAGGTCACCTTTTTGCGTTGAATCTTCTTTAGCTCCCACAAATTTTATTGTTATTTCGCTCGCCTTCACCAATTACTTTTTTGTGTTGTAATAATTATCAAACATATCAGCAGCTCATTATTTGCTGGTTCTATTCAAATTCAAACAAAAAGCGTTTCAATAAGTTTGTACTGAGCGCGTGTCAGGCTTCAACGAACTAAAGATTGTTTATTGTTTATTAAGAAAAAAAGAAGACCTTGTAAAATATACGTTATAAAAATCTTAAACGTTTTTCCGCGTTTCTGCCAGACAAAAGAAGCAAATCTACAGAGGAAAACTATTTTTCATACCCAGTGACGGAACTCATTGGGCCAGCAATTAATTTGCTGAAATAATTTCTAACTTCTTTACTCTTCTGTTGTTGTGTGAAATACGAAATATTTGAAACAAATAATAATACAATTAATACCAATTCAGTTTAACATGTATTGTATCTTAATTATATTTCAACAATTGACATTCCCTTTCAATCCATTTGTACTTAACAAATCAATCCCAAGCGGTGTCAGAAGCACGACAAATACGACTTTCCTTAAATCAAGTACGTTGTGCTTATTTTAAGTACGGATTATTCAAGCTCTAAATAAAATCTGTACTTGGAAATAATTACGTCGAGTTGATTTAAGAACATTGACACTGATGTAAATCCGGAAGTATTGAATTTGTTGTGAGTGCGATGATTGTGCACTTGATTCGACGTTTCTGAAGTCTATTTACTTCCAAATTCGTACAAGGAATAATCCGCTCTACTTCCTTAATTTAATAATAGTGTATACATTATGTTTACTCTTTGCTGATTTGAACCTGGCATCTGACTACGGCCAGTCCAGCCACTCTACTAATTCAGCTATCGCGCAGCAATTAACAAAATTCAGTCAAGTACGAGGCTGGCTCGCACACTTAGGGTTCCGTACCTATAACACATACGTACTTTACGTTGTATGAGGATACCTAGTAGTTTTCGACTTGTTGTTGTTGTTGTTGTCAGGCATACACTGTGCGAATTTCGGCTCTCTATCTTTTACGGTTCGAGAGTTATAGCTAACTGTTACTTTACGTTGTAAAGGGACACCTGGTAGTTTTATAGTTGTTGCTGTTTTTAGCATTTGTTGTTTTTTATTTATTTATTTTTATTTATTAATTTAGTCTATGGAAATTAATTCCCTACAGACAATTTACAATACATAATATACAATTTTGTTACATTTAAAGACAGCGTTTAAAAAAATTAAAATATTAAAAATTTTTTATGAATTTAAAAAATGAATAACTGAGTTTTTTACTGCAGCGGGATTTAAAGAAAAGTCAAAAAATCTATAAAATTGATTAAAAGTATAACACATTCTCCTGAGAGGATCAGCATCAGCATAATTTTCTCTATAAACTTTTACCAACAAAGGAATAAAATTACGTGATGTACGTTGAGGAACGTTAAATAAGATTTCGTTGATCAAAAATCCAGAGCAGACATCGCCATTAATAATATTTAGAATAAATGATACATTCAGCATAACTCTACGGCTTTTGAGAGTAGGCAGCTTGATAAGTGCAAGTCTATTTGTGTAAGGGGGCATATTAAGATGATCAAAATGTAAACTTCTAAGACAGAACAAAAGAAATTGTTTCTGCACGGATTCAATTGCATCAGAGTGACATTGATAAATTGGATCCCATATTACTGAACCATATTCCAGAATGTGTCGTACCATTGCTATGTATAGTGCTTTTCCAATGTATGGGTCATTAAAACTCTTGCCCATCGTTTTATAAATCCAAGTGTACCTCTAGCTTTGTTTATTGTTAGAGTAATATGGGAAGTAAAAGTCAGCTTGGGGTCGAATAATATACCTAAATCGAGGAAACTATCGACCAAATCGAATTGATGATCGCCAAGAACATAGTTTGCTCTAATTTGGTTAGATCTTGCAAACCGCATTAATTTACATTTATTCAAATGAAGTTCCATCAGATTTGCACTGCACCATTCATAAAAAGAATCCAGGTCCAATTGAAGTAAACTTTGCTCAGAAAATTTATTATAAGTCAAGAAAATTTTTACATCGTCGGCATACATACATCAAGATAGATGAAAACATTATTACTGTAGGTAAGTCATTTATGAAGAGGGTAAAAAGTAGTGGACCCAGATGATTCCCCTGTGGTACACCCGACAGTACAGCTATATTTTTAGAGATTTTGTTATTAAAGCGGACTTTTTGTGTTCTACTTGTTAAGTAGGAATATAACCATTTTACGCAAATTTCAGTGGCACCCATTGTTGTGGAGCATATGTGAATACATCATATTGTTACGTTTTAACCTTTTCAAAACGTTTTCCGTAGATTCTTTAACTGTAATGAAGTTAAAACACTCACGTCTTCAGTTTACAATAATCAACAGTTCAACACTTTATTTATTTTAACACACTGTACTTGTAAACACTTTACTAAGAACTCTTTACTAAAAGAACAACACTTTCACTTAATCACTTTTTATTACTTAAGACACTTTACACGTTAGCCACAGAATACTACCAGAAGGGTCACCAGCTCTACCAGACTACAAAAATTACCAATTTACTGCCAAATATATTGAAAGTGGCATCCTTACGGTACGTGTGGATCTAGTGAAGGACAGCAAACATGAAAATTTTTATATAGCTGTCTCTGTTGGTTGACTCCGCATTTGTTTACATTTAATTTTTGGTTAGAAAAATTCAGTGCAAATCTGATGCAAACAAAACAGCTTTGCAAGCAAACAAATAATAATTATTTGTATTTAATATCTTATTTGCATTGAGTATATCACTAGCAATACATGGAATATGTTTAAAACGTAGTTTTCAAAGCTTTTCATTTATGTTTTCTACTTTTTTCGTAAAAATTACAACAAAACCAATATTTTTCCAAACACTTTACAACAACATTTTTTCATTGTTTATGTTTGTTTTTGTATACACTAGTTGTTCTCACACGCTCATGTTGCCACGATTTCCTGCACTGCTCATCGCTGACCCGTCCCCAAACAAATGATATGGCCATTTAACAAAAGTCATTTTTGGGATATCTGGTTATGTCTGTGACGTTAGCGCAGCTAAAAATCGACTGACTCCTCAGCGTTAAGCTCAGCTGCTTTTATACCTCTAATGATCATTACTAGAACATGCTAGACATTTACAGAAGCTAATCACGCCACATCTTTAGTGTGATGTGCGATGACTCATCATGAACAAAAGATATACACACACACCGACATACATACACGCGGCAGTAAAACTCAAGCATCTGAGCCGCGCACATACATACACACACGAATATTGTATCGTGCGGTGGTGGTTTCTTTTATTTCGCTGTTGTGCCTATTTATCTACACATGTGTGTCAGTATGTGCACACTCGCTGTGCTGCCGCATTGTTTGTCAACAAGTTTCTATGTATCCATGTGTGTATATACCTCCTGTGTTCATTTACAAATAATAACAAGACAATATAAGCACATATAAAATAACGACGATTCAGTACGTTCTAGAACAATCACAATCGGTCCGTTCACGACCAAATTTGTAACAATATGATATTAAATTGAATAAATCAGCTTATTCAAACAAAAACAGCTGGCGCCGGTTGAACGGAGTCGATTCATTTTTTGGACGGCGGCCAGGACACAAGCGTTTTTGGGCTGCCAGTCTTCTAAGATTCTAAGTATCTCATTGTTAGGTGAAATGCAAGGATATGGATGTTGATAGTATCTGCGAAACACATACATGCGTACATTCGTATCGCACACCAACATGTTTAGTCCACACTATCACACTTCTTGAGCACACATTTTATTTTTACCATATCGTACGACTGATTAGGATAGTAAAACAAGGCTTTCAGCTACTAAACAAATGTATTCTTGTTTGGGTACATACATTCATATAAACGTTATACGCATATAAGGGGTTTTTTTAATGTACATACATATATATAAAATATTTTTTTAGAATATAATTAGCGACAGGTAAAGAATATCGTCGGCTCGACGAATGCGTTTTAGCCGTTCGCCTCAGATGTATGCTGTTAACTTATGACGAATCACTTAACACAGTCGATGAAGTCCTATTAATTTAACAACAATTTTTTTAAACTATCATAAAATGTTAGTACTTTCTGACATTATGACACAATATGAGACCGTTTGAATACCGTAATTATGTTTTCTTTGTTTACAACATACATACATATGATTGTGACAGATAGCGCAGATAAAGTTGCGATATAAATTAGAGATGACAGGAATTTTTTGTGCTTTGTGTGTAGATTCAATATAAAGCAACTTCATTCGCTTTCAAAAATTTGTATGGCGAATCACGTTGCTTCGCTCCTGATTAGGGGGTTAAGCATAAATAGAGAGCGAAGCGCATATCGTGGAAACATGCTATTACCTCCTTACGATTCTCTTTGTCTCAGCAAAAACAAATACAACAAAAGCTTATTCCGATAGCAGTGACTCGATAGGCGCATTACTGCTAGACCGATTTCAATAAATCAAGACTGTATGACGAAAAAACCACATAAAAATGCGAAAGTCGGCGTAGAAGTGCGGGCCGCAAAGTGTCTGCGTATTAATAGCGTAGATTATTATTCTTGATGTAGTATTAATTATTATGTTTTTCTCTTTTCTTTGCAGGTAAGCCAGTATTTTGTGATACACAGCTGTGTTCGAACTTACGGATCTTTATTGTCTTAAGTATGCGCCTAAATATTTGATAAATGGTTTTGCAAATCCAGGTAAATTCTATTCTACCTCTCTAATTATATTGAACCTTTTTTGAATTGATTTTGAAGACAAATTAAAATGTTTAGAAACTGTTTTCTAATTCGGGGCCTGCTAGCAAAACAAAAGACAGTTTTCTGTTGTTAAATTTTAAAAGCGAACGAACCAGTTTTATAAAAAATGTAAATAAAGTTTTAATTTTTTTTGCTTAAATTACCATAAAATTAATTGCTTGCAATATATTCGTGTCTTTATTTAAGATTTTTATCATTTTCCAATGATTAATTGTCAATGCAAGAGAAAAACTAAAAAACTTGTTCAAAGACTCAATTACCGACTTCGAAAACATTGAGAAGAAACACAACTGACACAAAATGCACATGCTACTCTTACAAAATCATCTGAAAATGGTTAATGCCACTTTTTGTTGGTTTGGTTTTTTTTGTCTTGTAGCATTTTTTCAACACCATTTTGATGATTTTTGACTTAAACAACTGTACAAAAAATAAAATGTTTGTAGCAAATATTTTATGACGCCGGTACAAAAGTGTTTTGTTTTAAACCAGAAAAAAACCTATAACAACAACAAAGGCAAACTCATATAAAGATCAAAAGTTATTTGAAAAAGCGTTTTAGTTAATAATCCAACAAACATTTTGCAACTAGCAATTACGTGTAAGAAATAAAACACGAAAGATAAGAATACAGAAGAAACTGCACCTTTGAACTAAAAAAAATAAAACAAGTGGCGGTGGTTGAATGGTAGTGTAAGCTGCTTATCAACCCGCACTTGCTGGTTCGAGCCCGCTTGGATACTTTTGCTCTTATTACTTTTTTTGTTTCTATATCTCAGAAATTCTAAACCCGATTGTGCTTATTTTCAATCCCCAAGCAGAGGGGACATTTGTGAAACGATTAAAGTAAGATTTAGGTCAATAAAGTGTCTGGTGACTTTACAATCGGTGTCCGAAAACTGGTCTTTTGTGACAAATCTATATAGTATACCCTTTGGCAAAGGGTATAAGAAACGGACTGTCTTCAACGTTTTATATGACAACACAGAAAAAACAGCTAACAAATTAGTAGAAAGTTCTATGGCTTTTTTCACCAAGGAAGTGTTAAAATTTTAAAAAAGGAAACCCTTATTAAAAAAAATCAGTAAGAAAACTTATAATTGCTTTATTTTTTTAAAGGCGTCTTCAAAGATTCGAACCCTCAACCGGTTGCGGCTGTCAGTGGGGCACTCAACCAACTGAGCCATCAAGACACTCACTCAAAGAATTTCTTTTATCCCATTCTTATTATTACACCTGTCACAAAGTGACAATAAGTAATTGAATTTACTTATATGGGTGTTAATTATCTTAAAGCAATAAATAAAGGTGGGATCACACGATGGCCTCAATGCTTCAATTTCACAAAATTGTTATTGGGCTGAATTGGAGCATAATATTGATTGTCCCAATCACATGATTGTCAAATTTTACAGAAATTTTATTGTCGCAAATTGGCACCAAACAATTATAGTTACACGGCAACTCTGAGAAACAGCTGTTGTAGCTGATGATAAACTTTGTTTTGCAAAAATACAACAACAAAAAGAAGTTAAAAGTTAAAAATATGGTTTGTTCCTTAAAAAGAAAGGAAATTGCTTCGGCTATTATTATAATGATGTGCGGGCTGGCCGTTTTCTGTCCCCTGACCAGACTTTCTTTTTTACATTTTGAAATGCAGTTTTAACATTGGCCCATTTGGTCTTCCACCGTCTGCTCCGGACAAATTTTTTTGATTCCTCGCCATGCGCTTTCCCCTTTATACCGGTCCTTGTAGAACCGGGCAAGAGTATTCCCAAACACATGGGTGCATCTCTACAGATTGTATTAGTTCATGAATTTAACCTTTTCCACCTCTAGGGGTTCTTCTTGCGAAGTTTTATTCTTTTGAAGTTCAAATGTTTGTTGGGCTAAAGGAAATTATTAAAAAAAAATTTTTTTTTTTATAAAATGCTTCTTTCTCTCTTGCTGCTCATATTTAAAGTAAAAATTTTGTAACGGTAGGAGGGCATAGAAAATATATTTTTAACAAATAACAGGCGTTTTTTTCGACTGTCATTTTTTTTTTTCTAAAGCTTAACCAACATCTGTAGTTTGCTTCTGGCATTTGAGGGCAGGGGGCGTTGTTATACACGTTAAATTGCGCCCACATTTTATATGGGTTAAATGCAATAAATATGCACATTCAGTAAAATTAAAAACCGACATACATATGTAAATATCTTTACAAATATTTACTAAAATACATGCGTTGTTGCCATGGTTGCGCGCTTTAAACAAAAGAATGAATAAGAAATCTTATATATGTACATATGTTTTTGTAAGTTTGCGGTAGTATGAATGCTCTTAACCCTTGAATGCAGGTTGTTGTAATTCTGCAACATACCATTAAACTCACCTCAAAATGGTCTTTAATTCGCCCACTACACATCGTTGTGTATTAAAAGAGTTGTACTTGGTGTAGTTTATGGCTTGGCAGCACTTTTTTATGTTTTTAAAACTTTTTGATTGTGAATTTTAATCACGTGGACTAAGAAGTAACGGTATTAAAATTCTTCTAGCAGGTGCAGCTCGTGGTTTAGTGAGAAGTATAATTTTGTGATTTTCAAACGTAAGTGTTAACAAAAATTGATTTTATATAGAATAAGATGTATTTTCGAAAAAAAAAACTTCTTGGTCGTTAGCGAAAATATTGTTTTTTTTTTTCATTTAATTTGACCTATTTTAGGATGTTGTAAAACTGCAACACTATGCATTTAGTGCAGTAGTTGTGTATGACGAAATTTCATCACATGGTATTACATTTTTTAGATGCTCTATTTAAATTCAGTAGAAATTAAAATTATGTAAATGCGTAGTGTTGCAGATTTACAACATAGCGTTTTTTTTAAATAAATTTTACTATAAAAATTAAAAAAAAATTTTTTTTATGCATTAAAAAGTTAAATTCTATTTTATATATTTTTTCAGTGTATTTAGAAAATTTATGCATTTAAGGGTTAAGTGAATCAAACATTATAAAGGTTAAGTTATGCCAGTCTCTCAATCCCCAAACACTAGATTATTTGTGCTGCTGGCTGTCTGAATTTGTCTTTTTTTCAAGAAGGATGTAGAGAGAAATGTAAAATTAACTGGATATAAAGTTGTTTCAGAATCTCGTTAAATTTCTTCAAAAATAATGATTTTCAAGTTTAATTCTACTTGAATTGCTAGTAAAATCAAAATAAACGAAAAATTAAAACATTTTAAAAAGAAATGTAATTAAATGAGATAAAAGAACAAAAATAAAATGTTAATTAATTCAGGTCCAAAAATAAACCTTTTTGAAAAATATTTGCTGTATTTTTCAGCTGTCTATATGCCGTCGACATTTCGTTGGTGCTAATCAACTCATCAGTAGACTTGAAAAATTCTTAAAAGTTTGTTTGAAATTTAATTACTCATTCCATGATTCCCATGAACAAAATGAGAATCAGAAATGTTCAAACAAACCTTTAACACAGCAAACGTTTCTTTTCGTTTTGCAACACTTCTACTTTTCTTTGCAACCTTCTATCCAACGATTTGTATTTTTGAAAGTATCAAAAAGTAAAAGCTTTTTGAATATTCAAATATGAACTTAATTATTTATTTGCTTTAAGAGCTAATTGAAATGTATTAATCCATATAGACAGCTGAAAAATACAGCAAATATTTTATAAAGGTTCATTTTTGGACCTGAATTAATACATTTCAATTGGCTCTTAAAGCAAATAAATAATTAAGTTCACACAAAATATTAATATTTACACGGTGATACAAAAGTTGAGAAAAAACTTATTCAGGGGTGTCATGTGCAAATTCTGTTTTGTTGGAGTCCATAGAGAACTAAAATACCTCTAATATTTTTGGATCACCCCGAGAAGGGATTTTATAACGGTAAATGTAGTGAATAAAGGGATTTGCTGCATTTTTGACTTGAAAGCGTCTTATCTTTGTTGGCTCCCAACGGATTTCTTTCAATTTTTATCATTTTTTGTTTTTTTTTGTTTCAAGAACTTAATCTTTTAAACCAAGCATAGTTGTTGTAAATCGCGTAATAAATAGCTAAGTTATAGTAGTTGAAACGTAAAAAAAAACAAATTTTTCGCAACAAATTTTTTTTTCCAAGTGATACCAACCAATGTATTTATTTAAAATAGTAAAAATAGTAAATAGCAATAAATCCTGGTACCTCTAAAATACTTTAACGACATGAGCCATCAGAATTAATCGTTACTAAACGGGTCACATTGATGTGTAAAAGTAGCATATACTTGTCACATTCTTATTAATATACGATATAAGTTACCTTGGGAATGGGCAGTTAACACAATAACTAAGTACACTAAATTACTTATTGTCACTTTGTTGACAGGTGTAATAAAAATGGTGAGGAAATAAAATCGAGCTAAAAGCCCGATAACGCTGTTAGAAATTGAAAACAAACTACATGAATAAAGAACACAACGAGAAAGTGAACACATAACAGTGTGGGAAAGATTTAAACAAAAAAAAAATAAAACATTGTAGTGTCACAGTTATTTGCTGACATTTCGTGAAACTTCATGATTTCTTAAAAAAAAAAAGTTTATCACGCTTGTACACTTGTAAATTTTCTAAACTTTAATCCCTAATAGTTATGATTCACGTTATTTTTAGGACATATTCCCATCTCTAATATGTACGAGTATGTGCAAAAAATGTAGGCGCTTCACTGCTAATGGTTGCACTTAAAGAGCTGGTTTATAGATAAAAAAACAAAAAAAAAACCGAATAAAATCTTCATAAACCGCCCACCCAAAAATGAACGTGTACTCACTGCGACTACTGCGGCGCATTAAAAGCTCTGCATAAACCAACCTTTTTACTATTAAATAGCACAATCTTTTATTTCATGCACTTAACACTCTACATTAAATACTAAATCATCGCAAATTTATTGACAAAAGAAAGATCATCGTCATCGCCATCGCCATCATCGAAATCGCGTTTGGTTTGAAAACACCTGTTGCCAACCAACACAATTGGTGTCGTGAAATATGGTTTTCAACAAAAACCGACTTAACCGTTTGAGTTTTACAATTTATAGAAATGTTTTGACCATAACGATCACCAAAACAAAGTTTATCATTAAATATGAGACGGAGTGCGTGTGTGCCGACCAGCATTACTCACTAAAGAAATATGCTTTATGTTCGTCATTTACTCGGCAAACAGCAGCTCTACTGCATCTCAACTGCTTCAAGGCCATTCAAGGCTGACCAGTCAACGCTCAAGTAAGTACTCATTTGTTGCTTCCCAAAATATAGACACTTGTTTTGTTGCAAAACTTTTATGTCGCACTGTGTTTCTCGAGACTGGTTTCTTAGTTTAATTATTGAAATTAAAAGCTACAAATGAATGGTTTGCTTTGAACTTTTGGAATCAAGGTTTTAGCCACCAAACAAAAGAAGATCACATATGATAATGATATAAACTTTTAGTTTATATCATTTTTTAAAACGTATTTTTTATCTTTCTTGATAGTTTTGTGAAATAAAACACACGTCGTCTCAGACAACGTTTTGCTTTAGTTCAAAAATAATTAAACAACCCGCTGAGAATATGTACATACGTACATATGTAGTTGTCTCTGGCTCAGTAACCATTAGGCCGACGATTGTTTATGATGTTGTTTACGATTAGTTATTGTGACCAAGGGCGCGAAAAGCTTTACATGCTAAATGAGGAGCCATGTAATGCTAAAAACTAGAGTACATTTTTTCTTTTGCCGTTTTCTATATATTCTATGTTACATGGTGTTTATTTTCCATATCTTCCCATTATCTTCAATCATTAGAGTGGGCCGGTCTCAACGGTTTTACAAAAATCCTTATCTGCGGCGAATTCTAACAACACGAACACAGGAAAAAGCATGTTTAATTATGGCTGCGGCAACACTGTTATCTTCCATATAATGTTATTATGGTTGCAACCATATAATATGGTTAAGGCAATCACATAAGAACCATATTACGGTTTTCTATAACCATAACATACGTATATGCAATCATGTATTTTAATAATAATATGTTCCTCTTCGAATACATATTTCTTTGTGTGAAGAAATCATGGGACTTTAGTCAAAATCGATCTTCCAAATTTTAAGGAGAAAATTTTCATTTCTAAAGTTTCTGGCTAAAAATCAGTACCTTGATTTTGGTTTTAGACCCCTGGCTTTTTGGGCAAAACTTCTTAGAATTATCCGTAGATTACGGTTTTGATTGCTATTTTTTTTTGCGTACGAAATTGATTCAGTGTAATGTACATACTTGCTTCATATACAAATATCTGTTTGAATCGGTTTAAATTATCGGTAGTTTATGTTTTTTTATCTCGTATGAAAATATTGTGTTTTGGGATCGATTTTTCTGTTCGTCTTTTAATTATTTTTGTTTTAACAAAATATTCAACCAAAATCAAAAATCAAAGCATCACATATGTATGTGCAAATGTACGTTATTTGATGTGTGTGAAGATAAATATGCCGTGTTAAATATGTTTGACGTAACGAAATAACGTAACGACATATTTAAGTGTGAAGTTAAATATATTTTTCGTAAGCGAACATTGCACCAACATGTTTATCTGCGAAAGTAAAAATGTCCGTAAATATATATGTAAGTAACTTGTTATAAAATAAAAGAATATTTAAAAATATTAGTAAAAACCATCAGAATTTTAAAATGGAGAAAACTAAAACAAATTTTTTTAACAGCGGCACCGTAAAAAATCGATTATCTCTGAAAGAATTTGGACATACATGGGCACATTTCTTAAGTGCAACTCAACTGGACCACATGGAAAAGGAAGCCAAGGATGCGGTCTATTTAGTGGTATAAGTGCCGTTTCTCAATTATATTTGAGAATTTAAAAAAAAAATTTGAAATTTTGACTAAGTGAAAAATCAATGATCTTGGAAAGAATTCGGACTTAGTCAAAATTTGAAAAAATTAAAAAAAAAGGACGACTGCCAGTAATTTTTTTTACTCGCCTGTCGTTAAAATGACAAAAAGCAAAAATAGTGTTACCTTATAAAATTTATATTTTAGTTTTAATAGATAACTTACAAGGAATGATTTTTTTTTTTTTTTTGATCTTACATACCGAAAAATAAGATAATATATAAAAAAATTTTAATTTTATAGAGTCTTAACATAAATTTACTATTTATTTGATAACAAAAAGTTTCGTGTAATTTGCTTCCCTATAACAGTTCGTATGAGAATACTTTGGCAACCCAGCCATTGAAAAAATCAAGTAGACGGCCAAAAACAGAATAAACAATACACAAAAAAGGCAAAAATAGTGATTTGTAAATACAAAAAAAGAATGAAACAGTGATTTTGTAGTTTTTTTCGCATAATTCTTTTAAAAATGAGCTTGCACTTGCCTGTGTAAACAATCAAGCAAGTAGCAACAACTTCGATAGTCTCTGTCGGTGTATATTGGTTGTTAATATGTACACACAACTTGCAACAAGTTACTTGCATGTGTAAATGGGGAGCGGGTGATTGCACGTGGTATACTGTAGTTCCTTAAAAAAAGACGTACCTGACTTTTCGTGAAAGAAGTTCTTAGAAAACAGTAATTTGCTCCTAAATATCTCTCTAAATAGAACTATTGGCATACACAATTCTGGTTTTTCTGACTTGAGTTCTTTAGTATCCAGTTTCATTTCCTAAAAGAATGACCTATACTGTATCTTTTTTATTATTTTAAATCATAATAATAAAGAGCTTCAGTGTGATCAAGTGAGTTTCAAGACACCGTATTCTTTATAGAACTGCAAGACAAATATTGATAAAAAAAAAAATACTGCTTTTGTCGTTCACAGTTTATGTTCATTTGTCATTTTCCCATATTGAGACCGTATTTGTTTACTCATGTAATTATTTTATAATTAAATCAACTATTAAAAACAAATCAAACTCGGATTAGTCATATAGTTTATTCATATTGATGTTAATGCCGGTTAAATAAAATTGATTTGTTTTGTGTTTGATTTCATTTTAATTTGTTGAAAGTTTCTTCAAATGGAAGATGGAAGTGAATTAATACGTTTGCGAAATGTGCTAATGCAATTTCTATGAATGCGAGACATAAAAAAAATGAGCAGAGAAAACTGGCGGTGACTTTAAGCGTCATTTGTTCGGGCCATAAAAGGAAATCTTTGCAATAAGTTAATGCGTAAAATGATATATTGTCTTGTACTGGCGGTTTCTATTAGAAACAATAAAAACGCCAATAAATAATGATTATTTGTTTTGTGATCTCCCGCTCTTTGAAACTCATTTAACAAGTTCTCGGCACACGCGCTCTCCAGCTACGCCTACTCTTATGTTTAACAAAAACTTTCCAGTAATTGAAAAAAAGTTACGTAACTTTCTGTGAAGAAAGACATGAAATTGTAATGTACAATAATTTTTATATTTTTCTAAAGTTTTTTTTTTTTTTGTTCCATTTAGCCATATTTTATTATTTACATTAGAATGCATTATTCTACTTATTTTTAAATTCTTGAATAGAAAAGGTAAATTTTAGCTGGGGTAAAGGGCACAAAGATCATGAAAAGTTAAGCCTTTCGATAAAAAAATCAAAATACAAGAATCTGGGGAGCGGAGTGGCTTAAGCGGTAGTGCTTAAATAATGAAATTTAATACGACGAAAGCCCATACGGATGATGATTAGAATGCTGGCTGCTTCGAAACAGCTGGGCGTACCCCAGTTTAAATGTAACTTTTCTGCTTTAATTATTCGCAAGCAATAACTTAGAAAATATAACTCAAGGACTTTAAAATCGATTTTTAATTATTGTTGCTATTATTTACGGTATTCAAAGGGTCGTCTTAAAATAATAGCACGAAAACATATGACTGCTGTGAGCAACCTGTCATAAAGTAGTGCGCTATTTAAAATATGAGTCAGCTGTTAAGAAAAAGAAAGCCATTTAAATATTTTTGTTCATAATTCTTTCAATAAAGCGTTTTTTAGTAATACACTTTTTCAAAACAATAATTTTCCAAAACTAGTTTTAAGCTATTTTGCAAAAAGCACACCCCGAATGACAAAATACAACACGTCGAGGATGTTCAGATTTCGGGTCGGCTTTAGTATGACGATAGCAATTGCCATAAAATGAAAAAGTGTGCTGCCAGATTGCAGATTTTGTACGCGAAGCCGGTTACCATAAAGGAGAAAATTCCTTAACCCGGGCCAAGGCCGGTTGTCAAGATTAAGTCTTACATACTTACAGAAAAATATTTTTGAAATGAAATTAAAGAAGAACGATTTAGGATGCCTAAAACCGTTTATGAATTCGCGATTTTACGCTTTGTGCAAAAACTTTCTCTGGCAGCACTGTTCTAGCAACATTTTCCGCAGTAAATTCCGCAACTTCAACATCCAATTATTAAGAAACTAAAAGCCTCCGGCAGACTTCGACATCAGTTTTCGAAGGTGCAGCACCCCCTCTACAAACCAATAAAACTCATTTCCTTCAAAGCGTGGCTTCTTATTCTAAATTTCCCCCCCCCCCAGACTTCTAATTATTTTTGCCCAATACCTAATTCTAAGTCTACTAAATTAAAAATTTAATTTTTAGGTTGAGTAACATATTTATTAGTGTTATTTGCCGATATTTATTTATAATATTACATTTTTGTTGCCGAGCAACAACTTCTTCAAGATGACTTAAATTCCTTCTTTAATTGCTGTAAAGTAAATCTACGGATTTTAATCTATATAAATACAAATGCATGAGTTTCATTAGAATCAATTCTTTCAATGCACGCTGCGTTTTGGATAATCATCAGTTGGAGACTGTTGACAGTTTCTTAGACCTGGGAATTATGCTTGACTCAAAACTTAATTTTATCTCTCATGTTTCAGTGATGGTAAATAAGGCGAGAGATATTCTTAGATTTGTAAAGCACTGGGCTAAAGAATTTCATGATCCGTATGTCACGGAAAATCTCTATACATCACCAGTAAGGCCTGTGTTGGAACCATACCATTATATGCGATCCACTATATAAAAAGCACTCTGATGCTATCGAATCAGTGCAAAAACAGTTCCTGATTTTCTGCCTCCGCTCGCTAAACTTTGAGCCAACAAATCTACCACCATACTCTGCCAAGACTTTCCCTCATCAAGCTACCGACGTTAAAAAGCCGTAGATCTGTGTTGAACATTTCTATTATTTGCAACATAATAAATGGCGACGCATGCTCTGGTTTTTTAATCAACGATATTACTTTCAATGTACCTCAACGCCCTTCACGTTATTTAGCCCCGTTATCTGTTCCATTCTGTAGAGCTAACTATGCGAATGCGGAGCCGCTGAGAAGGATGTGTAATGAATTCAACAAATTTTTTACGTTTATCGAAACGTCATTAAGAACAATTTACTGACTTATTTAAATTCGTAATTATTATTCTATTATTTCTTTATTCGTTTTATACTCAGATTTATTGTTAACATATTTTTTCTTCAAAAATGTCTGTAAGGATTATTATTCCATTGATAGTTCGACCATAAAGTTAGAATTAATATTTCGTACAAAATGTAAATTTATTTCAAAAGCAATTTTTTTTTTTTTTTTTTTCTTGGGAAGTTAAAATTTCAAAAGTACCTTTTTGAGAGGTATTCTTGTAAAAGGTAGTTGGGCGATTCTATTCTAGACAACTTTTATCATCAATTTTCAAATCACACTATTTGATACTTTTTTTGATGACAATATAAAGTAAAATATCTATATTTTATAATAATATATTTTTTTTAGCCGTACACTTAAATATAAATTTGTTGTGCTCTTCGATGTATTAAGATTCATAGATTCGCCCTAAACAAAAAATTCGTACGTAGTAGCACTTGCTCGAAACAGTTGTTATTGGCAGATTCTGATTATATTTTTATTTTGTATATTCAACTGCAAATATTTCGCAATCAGCGATATAAAAGAAATTAAGTAATTGTTTTTAGTTCAGCAGAATTATTGATTTTAAAAATCTATTGATAAAATGTTGCACCCGTAATGCAAAACGTATATAAATCTATTTTTTTCATAGAATTTAAATGCGAATGTTTTGAAATTTTGTGAAAATAAGAAAAAATCAAATGCAAATAGAAATCTGTTAAAGTGAAGTGAATATTCTGGTAAGTGTTGAATTTAACGGTAGTTCAAAATGGTTGCACCCCTCATCATAATGTTTGCATTACGGGTGCAACAGAAATGTCTTTTAGAATTATTGTATATTTGGTCATATTCCATACATTCATTATCAGTTTGCAATTGATCAAATAGACAAATATGGAGACTGCTCAACAAAAGTGTAGGCGGAAGCGTAAACAAAATCCTGAAGAATATGCAGCCCATTTAAAAAGGGAAAGAGCTCGTGACCTCAAACGGAGAGCAGCCATGAAAATGAAAATGGAGTTGGATGAAGATTTCAAGAAATCAGAAAGAAAAAAGTCTAAGGAAAGAATGCAGGCACCCCGAAATCGGCGAAAAGAAAAAGAGATTGAAAGCGCGAGCACTGGTTACAAGAGTTGCCGCACATTGGGCAAGGCAGTGGCAAAAGTGAAACGTAACCTGCCTGCTGCTGAGTTCTAAATTGCTGTAGCTTCTGAAATTGTTTCGGTTAACGTAAAGCCTTGGAAACTCACGACAGAGTTAAAACAACGGATTTCTGCTTTCTATAGCCGGGATGATATTAGTAGACAAATGCCTGGAATGAAGGATGTAAAATCCTTTAAGTCAAATGTGGAAACAAAGGAGCAAATACAGAAGAGAACGATGATTATGAGCATCAGTGAAGCCTATGAAATTTTTAAAATGTTATACGCCGAAACATCTATGAATATGTATGAGTTTTTTTTTATAAAGAGAGGCCTGCGTATATTTGGCCTGTAAGCCATACTCCTCATAATGTTTGTGTATGTATAACACACTCAAACTTTATTGCGCTTCTTGATGTTATTTCAAAGAATTCTGATTTTCCACAATCGCATAGAGAGTTTCTTAAAAAAATATCGTGCAACACTAATAACGAAGATTGCATGTCAAACAATTGTGAAGAGTGCAAAGAATCGAATATTTGGGATATTGTCCTAGACTCAAAACCCATTGTCCGTTGGATAATAAATAATATTTTGAATAATTATCTCAAAATGAAGAAAAAAATCGTTATTTTCATAACCTATTTTAGACGCGTTGCACCCGTCATTATTGCATGTTGCACCCGTCATGGCTTAAAGAGCAAATTTCTTATTAGTGGATCACATTTCTCTACGATGTCTGATTCGATAATCATCGTCTGATATCTCATCTTTCACAATAAAAAACAATAATACAACAAAAGTTTAAAAATTTACAGAGTTTTGTGTTTTTGTAGTATGATCTTATGAAAGTTGGCCAATTTGGTTGCACCCGTGATGTACTTTAAGGCTCTCTTGTGGCTATTTGATCGTTTTATATAAATTCTTGTTAATAGATAACAAAAGTATATAAAAAAATGTTACCCAGTCTAGAAATAATTCAATTAAAAATGTGTTTCTTTCTACTAGTAAAAGACGTTTAAAGCGTCTAAATGTTGCACCCGTCAGAATAGAATCGCCCAGTTGTTTAAAATGTACGTTTTTAAAATGTACCTTCTTTTTTTCTCTTTCAAACTGCAGTTTGCTAAAGTGTGCTTTTTAGAAAGGTACTTATTAAATATGTATTTTTTTAAGAGATACATTTTTAAAAATTACTTTTTTAAAGGTATAGAACTCTCACTCACAAAATTGAGGACTTTTCATATAAAATTTCTAGACAAGTCGACTGCTTGTGCTGAAGAAACTAATCGTTTGTTTTTTTTTTAAACATACTCATTTTGAAAGGCTTTTTGGAAAATCTCACTCAAATCTTTTCTCAATTAATTTTAATGATTTCTAGCGTGGTTTATCTGTGTTTTTATTTTTTATTGCATTGCATTGCAGATTGTACTTCGATAAGTACTTAAGCATAATAATAAATCATTCAAAAATAATTTTCACAACTACAACAGTTTCTACATGAAATTGCCCAAAATCATTACGCAGATTATTCGTTGGCTGGTTGTCTGTCTGTCTGTCTGTCTGGTTAGCTGATATCGTGGTTGAAGTTGCAGAAAAAACATGGAAAATAATGCGGTCAATACAGTTTTCAATTTTATTTTCCAAAAGAAATAAGTTTTGTTTATCTAAAACTTGAGTTGCCTCATAAATATTCAAAATTGAGGAAATTGTTGCGATAGTTGTTGTACGGTTGTTGTTGGCGGTTTCGTTTTTTTGCTTGTCTATAAAACGAATCCATAACACATCTTTCGAAGATGTTGGGTCTGAATGGCCTTCTTTGTTTGTGGTATGAATGAGTAAACTCTCTGGTCTCTGGTCAAGCAAAAATGTATAGCGTTTACAGTTTGAAATGTTTTTGTTTTACTCTGGGTAATATTCGCTTGTCGTCTGTCTGACCGGAGCGATAGAAATCCACAGCTTTTCACATTTAATACATACATACACACACACACACACACAACAACCAACAATTGCACGTTAAATGATTTCTCCTCATGTTAAACTGCGAGAAACAGATGGAGCAGCATTAATGGAAAACAACATTTAAAAACATGGAAAATTTTTGGAAAAAATATTTTTGGTATTAAAGAATTAATTACATATATATTTTTAAAGCAGGTCGCAAGTCTCTCTGCTCACGGGGATGCAGATTTTCTCAAATATAGAGTATTCATGTTTTTCGACAATAAAATGCTTCCACCAACGTGTAAAAATTAATTCGATCAAAAGCTTTCAAGTCGATCCAACATTCTTTGCCAGACAACGAACGGAGATCGTTGTTGGAGATCACAAGAAGGAAAGGAATTTAGTTATTTTAAGTTTTATATACACTAAACACATTTTCGTACACTTTTTTTCGCAACCCAATCAAAATTTTCCTTGTGGCAATGATATCTATATCATAGGTATGTGTGTGAAGATAAATATGCCGGGTTAAATATGTTTGTCGTAACGACATATTGGAGTGTGAAGATAAATACATATGTTTTTCGTAAAGGTGGGATCACACGATTGCCGCAATGCACCGATTTTACAAAATTTTTATTAGGCTGAATTGGAGCACAATATAAAATGTGTCCCAATCAAATTCTCTGCAATCACATGATTGTCACATTGTACTGAAATTTTATTGTCGCAAATTGGTGCAAAACAATTTAGTGCCAATAATTGCCGCATTATAGTCACACGATTGTTATTTAATACGGCATCTCTGAGAAACAGCTGTTGTAGCTGATGACAAACTTTGTTTTGCAAAATATAAAAAAAGGAGTTAAAAATATGGTTTGTTCCTTAAAAAGAAAAAAAAATTGCTTCGGCTATTATTATAATGTTGTGCGGGCTGGGCGTTTTCTGTCCCCTGACCAGACTTTGACTTGAAACTGCAAGAATTTTACAATTGAATTTTACTTTTACTGGAAGACGCGTTTAAACAATTTTGAAACATGTATACATATGCATATTATTGGCGCGTATTGTCCTCTTTGGTTGCCGCATGAGAACACAATAAATATTGGTGCATTTTTAGATATTTTTTTTTTGGTGAATAGTTGTATGTCAAGTGTTTACACGGTTGTCGCATCAGGGTTGTATTTGGTTGGGACAAATAGGAACAATATTCGCTTTGGTTGCCGCATGAGCCAATAAATTGTGCTATCACACGATTGGCATACAAGTTTTAAACAAAGATTATTGCACTGCGGACCAACATGGTTATCTGTGAAAGTAAAAATGTGCGCAAATATATACAAGCAACTTATTGTTAAATAAAAGAATATTTAAAACATTAATAAAAACCATCAAAATTTTTAAATTGAGCAAATTAAAAAAAAAAAAATTTTAACAGCAGCACCGTGAAAAACCAATGATCTCTGAAAGAATTTGGACATACATATATGGCCACATTTTTTGAGTGTAACTCAACTGGACCATATGGAAAAGAAAGCCAAGAATGTGGTCTATTTGGTGGTATAAGCTACCACGGTTTAAACCATTGAAAACAATATAAAAACCGAAATTCGGCAACAAAATTATCTTTCTATAACTGTAAACATATTTCTAAAATCGGCTTAGTGGCTTAGAAAATACAGGGCTGTTTTAAAGAACAAAAAATTTCGAACTTTTGCAAAATATTTAATTTTTTTCATAGAAAATATATTGCCTGTGTTTTGTCAGAATTTAACATTATTTTCCACTTGTTGAAGTAACATTGCAATTCGCTTAAAGCTCTCTGCAGATTAGTTAATACATCTATCGAGAGTATTTCGGAGCTCAGCACCGCTGTGTCGTCTGCAAAGACCGACACAGTGCAGTAATCGAATTGGGGAAAGTCTGAAGTGTACACGATATGTCCAAATTAATAAAGTTTTCATTTTTACTCTTAAATTGTGCCTGACGTACGGCGCTCTGGCTCAGTTGTTCTAATGGCATATTATGCTACGCGATTTGCCAAATAATGGATATTGGTTTTCTCTTCCTCATTGACCTTTCACTGAATTATTCACGAAATTTCTGTGAGTATTGAATTGCACTGCTTGCTGTGGTACCTGCAATGAAAATGTTCTTGGCAGCCAAGAATTCTTGCCAATCAAGAATCTAATACAGTTTTCTTTTGCTGCAAAAAAGGTATATCGGTAGAATTTTGATACTGCGCTATGCAAAAATCGCTTATTCTTGTGTGTGTAAAAGTGCGCGTAAACAGAGGCCGCAGGTTACCCTCTATTGAGCAGCCAGTTGAGTTTACTAAAAAACAATCTGTTAATACGCACAGCATGAAAGAAATCTTTCGCAATAAAATGCTCGCAAATACAGATTTTCAAAATCTACTTAAACTATTTGAACGACATTAAAAACGTCAGTGGTTTTTAGACTCTGCTGTAGTGTTTTGCATTACACTTTGATACGTTCTTTTTTTTTTGTATTTTAAGTTGTTTTGTAGCTTTTCATAAAGTTGGAGTTTTAGTTGTTATTGCTTAAGTTTTGCAAATGTTGTGTTTCTGTGGAACAACTGCATTTGAAATTGGTTTAGGTATTAATATTTCGGTGCAAATCAAGGCACTCCCTCGCAGTGTGTGAGTTGTTTTGTTTTTATTTTTTTATTTTTGTTCGTCAGATATCGAAACATGTGAATTTCTGACTTTTGTCTTTTACAGAAGTCATTTGTTCACTAAACACCATCAGATAAGAGTTATTAAACGAAGATCATACGTTTATAAATTATGAAAACTGTTGAGTTGTAATAAATTAGAAACAAAAACTTAAATGTATAAAAAAGTCACAAAGTTTTAAAAGTCTTACCTGATCTCTCAGATATTACTATTCTCTATTCACATCATGCAGGAATTATAAAAAATTTCTGGTGAATGGAGTTTTTTAATTTCTAAGTTGCAATACTTTTGCGTTCCACTGTGATAAAAATCATATTTATATCTCATGTATTTAAGCATTGCTGCCGTAAGTCAAAGAGCAAAACATGTTTTTTTATTTGTAACTACTTCTTACATATTTTGGCGGCATTCAATGTAAGTAAAGGCTGGTTGGCACAGTTGAATACCGGCCTTATGAGCAGGCACAAGAAATATGCAGATTTTCGAACTTCGGCCATTTAAAACTATAATTTGAATGCACATATGTGTTTAGAAACTCATCTCGGAAAACACATTTATGTATGTGTTTTCCGCAAAGAAGCGCACCTTTACAAAACCACATCTCGGAAATAAAATGCTTAAGCTTTCACAAAAGTACCTTATCAAAACGTACTTTTGAAATACTTTTCTTTAAAAAAAAGTTCTTCTTAAAAACGCACCCTTTGGAAAATTGCTAAAAATGCATCTTCTGAAAAGTGTCTTTTGAAAATCTCTAAAAGGTTAATCTTAATCAGGTATCTTTTGAAAAAGTTAATAAAAAAGTACCATTTAAAAAGGTGACTTTTAAAATAGTATCTTTTTAAAAGAAGTAGGTAGTTAACAAAAGTCTTGTTAAAAAAGCAATATTTAAAAGGTGACTGTAAAAATGCACTTCTGGATTTACCTATAAAAAAAAGTACCTTAAAAAAGCAACTGCTAAAAATTTTTTTTTTAAATAAATTCTAAATGAAGTACATCTCTAAAAAAAAGTACTATTTAAAAAGAACCTTTGAAAGAAATATTTGAAAAATATTATTTTAGATGTAAACAGATCTCTTGTTTTTTCAGTCTCTGACATTTCGTTGATGTTGCTCAAACTATCAGTAGGCATGAGAAAGCTTTAAAGCATGTTTGAAACTTTTACTTCCTTAAGTAGTTACTTATAGAAGTAAAAGTTCGAACAAAATAAAATTGAATGAATTTGCCTCATTAAACTTTGTACAGACAAAAAAATAAAATTCATATTATTTATGAAAGCTGTTTATATATTTTCATGAAACTGTTTCACTATTTATGAAATATTTCATGCTTTTAAAAATATTTTCAAGTGCCCACTATTAAGATATGAATTTAATCATAAATGCTATGAATTCCATTCGTAAAGTAGTTCATAAATAATTTTCATTAATAGTATGAAAATTTTCATAAATATTATTAATATTTCCTAAGTAAAAAAAACTGTTTCATTTCCCTACATTTTTTTAGATTTAATTCATAAATACCATGAAATATTTTTAAGATTTTATGAATGATTACATATGTATATTGTTTATAGAATATTCAAGTGACAAATATATATGTATTTGAGTTATATGTCACGTTTTTCAGGACATAACTTCTAACTTATAAGTAATTATTCATAAAAAATATGAAAATGGTTACAATGTTGTAAAAAATCGGTTTGGCAATGATATTTCAAAAAGTAGAAACAATTTCTGATATACATACATACATACATATATGAAAGTTTTCCTAAAAACTAGGAACTCTAGAAATAAATCGCATTTTAACAGAAACTAACGGTATAAAATTGTTGAGTGATGTTTGTTGAGCTACATACATATGTGTAAGAACAGTAGAAAAGATTATTTCTCTGTTCAACACATTTAGATTATAGAACTATGTACACATACAAATTTGTAGTCTCCTGTGGCCTGCATTGATTGAGCATCAGAAAAACAATAAAAACTGTATGCTAATGATGAAATTAAATTTAATACGGGATCAAAATGGATTTATGTTTGATTTATTTAAAAACCTATTAAAATATTTAAAACGTTTGAAAGCAAAAAATATGTTTAGTTTAAAAACCTCTGCTTAAAGCTCTTACAATTATATGTTTATGATTTACAATTCATGAAATAAAAACACAAAACTTCATATATACATACTATGAAGCTCTTCATAAATATATATGACGTATTTTCATTTATACTACGTATAGAAAAACCAGTATTTTATATTCATATGAAATATTTCATAAATACTAGAATTTAAACATTGGAAAATTATTTATGAAAAATTTCATTATTGCTAAAAATTTTTCCATTAATTTTAGGTATTTTTCATAAAATGTTCATAGTTACACCATACAGAATGTTTCCCACTATTTTTTACTTTTTATGAACTCTATTATCGATGTCACGCAAAAGTTCCTAAATAGTACGAAAATCGTTCATTGGCAAATTTTTCATAAAATATTCATAAATACTATGAACTTTTTTTTTTACAATATATTGTACTAGTTGTACCTTATTTATTGTATCATATAGAAAAGTGTCAGACTGAATTGTTCTAAAATTGTTAAATGTCAATCCGAACCGTCAAAACAAATCCATTTCTCTGCAAATAATAAATATTTGTACCCATCAGAGCTGTGAAATAGTAATGATTTTTGAAATCATTTTGTAGGTTGCGCCTCGTCAGTAGACCTCAAAACCTCTACAGAACATAAAAATATTTCTCTTCGTATCCAACTTGCTTCAAAGATGAAATCAGAACTAAACGTTTTGCATCTTTAATGCAATAGTATCGTAATAAAAATTTCCATTACATTAATGTAGAAGTAATGAAATAAATTCATTATGAACGAAAATTCTTTCAGTAATAAACTATTTCGCTTGGTAAGTAAAACGCAAACTAAAGGGTGTTTTTCTTTCGATGTATAGAACTTTAAGTTGGCATTACTGTTCAAGATGGCAACCGATTTAACAGCTGTCAAGTGATTTATTCTCAGTTTGGTTTGGCACTCCATCATGATTAGACTCACGCCTGAGCAACGCTTGCAAATAGTGCAATTTTAGTGCAAAACGAGATTGCCGTTGTTCCCGATTTTCATAAGCGAATTTTGTTTAGCGATGAAGCGCACTTCTGGTGGAATGGCTACCGCACTTGGTGTGAAGCTGATCCTCAAGTGTGTGTCGAAACACCGTTACATCCAGACAAAACTGACTGTTTGGTGCGCTTTATGCGGTGGTGGAATCATTGGTCGGTACTTCTTCAAAAACGATGATGGCCAGAACGTTACAGTCAATGGTGATCGGTATAGAGCCATGATTACTAACTTTTTCATTCCTGAGTTGAATAACCATGACGTCCAGGAGATGTGGTTTCAACAAGACGGCGCAACATGTTGCACAGCTCGTGCCACAATCGATTTATTGAAAGCCACATTTGGTGACCGTCTAATTTCACGTTTTGGACCTGTGAATTGGCCTCCCAGATCTTGTGATTTAACACCACTGGACTACTTTCTGTGGGGCTATGTAAAGTCATTGGTCTAAGCCGATAAGGCAGAAACGCTTGACCATTTGGAAGACAACATTCGCCGTATTATTGCCGATATACGGCCACAAATGTTGGAAAAAGTCATCCGCGCCAGCCGTGGCGGTCATATGCCAGAAATCAAATTAAAATCCATCGTTGTTTTATTGCAACTTAAAGTTCTATACATCGAAAAAAACACCCTTTATATACAGATTTCTTTTTCTAAAATTTTTTTGTCAAACATATACATTTTTATACACATATTTTTGACTATTGTTCTTTATTATACATATTTGTTGTGAAAGTATTTTCTTCATTTCGACGATTGCGAACATCATAAAACAGGCGAATAGTCGATATGTCGAATATGTACTCACTAGTGTAGAGAGTGTCTGGTGTTTTATGTATTTAAATTCATTGATTTTTAATCAATCGCATTTTTTTTGTGCGATCCTCCCTCTCTGTCGGCTGGTCTTACTATGGCCTTTTCAACCAGCTCCCTACTCAAAGTTGTTTCGAATACTTTAAAATTTACAGCTTGTTGTATAGTCTGATAGATCCATATAAACCTTTTAAAGACACAGTAATGAAAAACAGAAATGATAGTACTAGACAAAGCTTTGATGTTTTACCGCTAATATTGCAATACCAGTAACAGCAAAAAACAATTTCATACATGCACTCATACGAGAGAGACCAGAGCAGTTGTGGAATAATACTTGGTAAAGCCAAGCCCATTGCAATATGAAGTATTTCAACTTCATTTCGATGTAAAGCTTATGGAATTGCGGCAAGTTCAGCGAGCTGAATAGAACTGTCTGAAGAAAGTACAGATATAATTATTTTATTATATTATTATTATGGAAATCTATAACAGCCAGCTGAATAGGCCTATTTAAGCTGGTTTCCGAATCGAAATTGTGTCACTTCACTCCAATTAAAAAGAACAACTGTCTGAGGAATTAAGAGTAATTATCTTAAAGGCTGCCTTGCCCGCCCTCGTATTTTGCAACAACATGTAAATTAAATGTCAAGTAGTTGCATTTATTATACACACAGATTGTGTTGTTTTGTGTGTCGTTCTCCTGATATTGCTGTTGGTTTTTTATTTCGTATTTTTCCATCAGTATAATACGAGAATTTGCATATGATTTTTTCGCTTTGCTTATTTCTTTATATGCACATTTAACACAGATGTATGTAATGTGTATGTACATTAGGCCGGGTCGATTTGTACGGACAATAATTGTCGATGTTGTGCCAGCGATTTTTCGATAGCTTTTCGCATAAGGGAAAACAATTCTATTACGACAAATCAAAAAAAAAGAAAAAAAACTTTTGAGACATCCGACTTTCAATGGTTCCATTGTTGTATGGAAGCGCCTAAGGCGACGTAATACGGGTTCGGTGTGTTCGAAAAGAATTAATGGGGGTTGGTCATACGTTTGACTAATCTATGGACTTCGACTTCCTGGGGATAGTTGGTGTGAAGGGGGAAAAATTTCATTTTCGGTGCACCCAAACACGGGCCCCTGAAACTAATCAGTATCAGGGGGCCGTAAAAAAGTCAAATGTATGACCAGCCCCCAATAATTTGTACCTCTCAATACTTATTTTTCGTACACGTCGACCCTGCACGACGCCTCCTTAGGACGGCTGCCATACAGAAAAAGCTGAAAATTAGGCGCCTTGAAAAACTATCCTTCTGATATATCGTAGTAGAATGTACAAGGTGGCGCAAAAGTAATGCTCCTATCAGAAAATACTATAAATTTTGCGATTGGCCCCTAATGTCAGTTCTGTTTTGACATTTGTGAAGTAAACACATGCGAAATACACGTTAATAAACAATGTTACGCTACACTGCTCCAGAACGCGGAATATTGGTGACTATTTATTTGACCAATAATCGGTCGGTGACTTTGGCACAACGTGAATTTTGTCGCAGATTTCCTGGCCGTCCAACGCCTACTGGTGAAACACTGCGACGTTTAGCCGCTGGCCTCAAAGAGACTGGCACAACACGAGATGCTGCCAGGCGTGGCAGATCCCGTAGTAGCCGTTCTGCAGAGAATATTGCTGTTATAGCCGAGGATGTTATGGAAGCGCCGTCGACATCGACCAGACGACGTGCCACGCAAATGGGTATCAGTCGACGGTCTTTACAGCGATTTTTGGTACAAGATTTGAAGATGTTTCCGTACAAAGTCCAGACGGTGCATCAGCTGTTAGCTGCTGACCGTCAATCGCGTCTAACATACGCTCAAGCCATCCATGATCACCACCAAGAGGAAGATGATTTTTCATCAAAAATAATCATGAGTGATGAGGCCCATTTCCATCTTAGCGGGTACGTAAATAAGCAAAATTTACGCTTCTGGGGCACTGAAAATCCACGAAGAGCCATTGCACCCGCTCAAAGTCACTGTAAGGTGTGCTGATTTCGCTGGAGGAGTCATCTGACCTTTTTTCTTCGAAGACGTCGCAGGCCAAACGGTTACTGTGAATGGTGAGCGCACAGAGCAATGATCAACGAGTTCTTTTTGCCACAACTTGATGAATTGGGATTGGAAAACATGTGGTTCCAACAGGACGGTGCTACGGCACACACTGCACGTGCCACAACCGATATGCTGAAGAATGCATTTCCCATGCGCCTAAACTCCCGTTTTGGCGATTTGCACTGGCCAGCAAGATCGCCTGATTTGACCGCTGCAGACTTCTTTTTGTGGGGCTTTTTGAAGTCGCGGGCTTATGTCAACAAGCCTCAGACTCTTGCAGCTCTTAAAGACAATATCCGTCAAGAATGTGAGGACCTATCGCCGGAAGATTTGGCCAATGTGATGGAAAATGCTATAAAAAGGGCTCAAATGACAATCAACTGGGGCGGCGGCCATTTATATGACATCATATGCTCGACTTGATGTAAAAAAATTAAAAGACCAAATAAAAATAATCCACAAGAAGAATCAAAGTTTTTAATTTTTTTTTAATTTCAGTCAAAAAACATTGGAAGGTTATTTTTGCGCCACCCTGTATATACATATGTACATGTAATTTATAAATTATATCTTTTCGCAAAAAAAAAAACAAAAAATACATGCGCGTAGAAAAAATATCTAATTGAACTGACAATAGATATTTGAACAGCAACGATAGTGTGGATGTATGGATTGTTGTACATAACAGTAATATTGTTGTACACAATGAAATTATATAGTTGTCACCGTATTACATGGTTATCTTAGCCATGCTACATTGTTGTCTTAACTATTGTTCACCTGAGTAAACAATGTTATACATTTTCCATCCCTGTGTTATTTCATTAATGCACCAACTCTTATGACATTTTTGGTAATTCTGCTTGATATAAAACAGAATAAAGAGTGAATTCAACATACGGAAGGAAGTTAATAGCAATTCAAGCATATACATAATTGTGAAATCTATTATTAATTTCAAATTGTAATTATACAACTTTTAAAGTAGGTTAGGTTGAAGGGAGGGGTTCGTCTGCCCATGTCTTACGACATACACCTAAGCCAATATAGGTTTGTTGTGCGCTCCGTGGTAACTTTAAAGTAGGTATAATATAACTTTAAATTAATTTTTTCGTAAAATTTGAATTATTACCCGCCTAACAAATATTGTTTCTGTATATGTAAGTATACCCAAACGTTTTTTTCTCTCATAAAAATTATAAGATAATTTTATAACGTTTGCGGCAATCCAGGATTTTTATTTATTGAAAGAAATCCTGCTACTACCCGTTCCCCTAAGCCCGTCAAAACAGTTATATTATATTGTTGCAACTGCAAAAGTTAATTGTCTATTACCATATTATTGTTGTCTACAATCATACTATATATTTTATCAAATATTTTACCATCAAATTTGACAATAATTTGTCACATCAAAAAGAGAATGTACATACATATGTAGTGACAGAAGACAATAATACAAAATAGAATAATAGACTTTAGGATGTATGATATACATACATACATACATATAATGCATAAAACCATTATTATGAAAATGGCAGTGAACAAAAGGAGTTGCTGTCGTGAAGCAAATTTTGTGTTAAACAATTCTAAGTATAAAAATACTTAGAATTGTAAATATAATTATTTCAAAGGAAATAATTATATTTGAGTTGGAGAAAAAGAAAACTTATTTTGGTTTCTTTTCAATATTGGGTATTTTATATGTGTAATTTACCTTACAAATTTCACCGGGGGTCGTCCGCACTTGCTACTGGTTTGGGGTCACAAAAATGATTAGAATTGATTTTTTATCATTAGCAGGAAATTAAAATCCCCTTCTCATATCAATGCATTTTCCATTGGAAAATGCATCGTTCAGTGCGGCCGACCTCACTGAACACGGCTTTGTAGATAATAGCGGTGAATACGTGAATCCATATGACATAAGTAGGGTTAACAATATATGAAATAAAGTTAGTATACAGAAACAATTGCAAGCATATTGTAAAAAAGCTTAATGTAATTCATTGTTCTTGCAATTGTTTCTTAGGAAATAATAAAAAAAAAAATAAAAAGAAATAATATTATCCAAATTAGTTTGGACAGGCAGTAAATGCAGATGCTGCATATGTACATATGTACACTGATACGTCCAAAAGCTCCCACTTACACACCGGATCTTCTTCATACGAATGATAATATTCATACATATGTATGTTTATTACATAATTATCTTATTTCGATAGACATAATTGATTTCTTTCACTAATTTATTTTTCATTATCTCTTCATAATTATAAGAACAATTTTCATACAGCCACAAAAATTAGTAAAAGCAATGGCGACAATTTCAATTTTGTTGAAAACTATAATAGTTTGTTATTTTTCTTTAGACTGGGACCAGTACTCAGGGGATAACCCTTATACATATGTATGTATATGCATTGCATTGTACTGCAACTGGGAAAATAGGAAAGAGGGTTGGTTTGGTGGGTGAAAAAAGGAAAATAGGGACTGCTTGTGGACGTTTGATTAAGCAAAACACAAGTATAACACAAAAAAAGAAATGAGGTCGGGGGACCCCCGTTAGGAACGAAGTTCCTTACGTTTCTTCTTCATCTTCGAATGTAATACAAGGTGAAATCTGTATGTATTTTTTTTATCAATCTGCTACAAAACGAAGAAAATCAACTGTTGGTAAATTTTTCAATATTGCTGTTTTTTGTTGTTTGTTTGTGTTTTGTCGTTACTTTAGCGACGTTGCAAAACGTTAGCTATGTACATATACATACATACATAGATACATACATACATCATACATAGAACAAAAAGACGACGCAATAACCACGATAACACCTATTACGAATGTATACCTGGATAGACACATTTTTAAAAATATAATATGTTTATTAAGACCTCATTTAGCGAATATCTATGTACATATACATAATTTGCCAAATAAAAATATTTCTTTTAAAAAAGCCAATCAAAAAAAGAAAAGCACGCGTTCACCTATTACGCCTGCACATCATAAAAACCAAATCCGCTCTGATCAAAAGTTCACAAATAACTTTTGATAATACATATGTACTGTTATTTACGCTTAACTGAGTTTCTAAAAATGCACGACTTTTGGCGCCGACGCAATTAAACGAAAATCGCTTAATTGAGCAATGTGTGCAATAAAGCGAAACACCCATGCGTAGATGGAAAAGAAAACTCATTTCTTTAGTTACATACATACATATTAAGTTGAAAAATTGTTTAGGTTTATTAAAACAATTATTTCTGTATTAAGTTTATCAGGTTCAAGTTCTTTCTATATTTTCCTTGTGATTGATATTAATTAAATTAGACAAAGAAGACATCAAAGACATTTAGCAGGGTGGAAAACTGGTTGTTTCGAAGCCGCCACACTTTCTCGTCAGCATACGTCTTTGAACTCAGGGGCTCATAGTTATATAAGAAAAAGTTGGAATAATAGGAATTAATTAACTTTATTAAAACAAAATACAAATCAGGTACCTTCAACGTACAATGTTTATAAAGGAACAGGGCCATGACCTTTTTGCCGCAAAATATTTTTTTTTACGTTTGTGGAGCAAAAAAGAAAGAAAGAAATAAGTAGACAGAATCAATTAAGCGAAACATTGCTCTTGTTTTTCGCAATGCGGTCTTAATTTGCGAAATAATTAAGCGGGTGACGCAATTAAATGGAACTCCATTTAACGGGTATTTTAACATGGACGAATGATTTTCAGTGCAATAAAGGGAAAAACTCAATTAAGCGGGGCTCAATTAATAACTGTACATAGTGTGTTTATATCAACGAATTTTGAGTACAAATTTATGAATAAAAAATTTTACCCTTCTTTACTAAATAATATTGGTTTAAAAAAAAGTGACAAACCAAGGGTTGAACTTGAGCCTGAAAAGTAATTTAATGTACAGAAATGTATGTAAAATATCGTAGTTCAATAAAATTAAAATTTCAGTAAAAAATATTCGATTTGATTTGATTTAGATTTATTGAGCCTTAAAATAATACAATGTTGTGTAAATTACATGAAAATTGAAAAAAAAAAGAAAACTTAGGACTATAACGTATTATCCTAAAAACATAGTAATGGTATAGATAGTAACAAACTAATTTTAGCAAATAAAGTGAATTACGATTAGTAATATTTAAATTTAAAATGCTCTTGCTCCCGAAGCTCACATGACACAAAAGAGAGTTTAACTCTATAAATTACCTTAAAATTAACTAAAAACTAACTTAAAACTAGCTTAAATAGACTATGTAGCATGTGTATTCTTTGGTTATGGCAGTTTCCCTGAATCCATTATGTATTCGTTTATACATGAGACGCTTGTGTATGCGCACATGGTTACAGTTATTAGCTATTAAGATTTTACATACTTCGTGTACATACATTTTATTTATTCTTTTTATTTATTCTTGTTTCCTCTATCTACATTGTTTGCCATTAATTTATATTACGTTGTACTCTTTTGTACGCCTGTGTTTTGCATTACATTGTAGTCACTGTCTCTTTTATATTGTATAAGTATTTGTTAAGCACGATTGTAACATACACTTTTGGTGGTGGTTTTTAGCTTTAAGCAAATCCTAATAAACAGCATATGCTCAGTTGAGTTGTGATCATTGAAAAGTTTGGTTGTTTCATTATAAACATTCAGACACTTATAATTTTCAGAAGTGGGATTTTTCCACGAACAACAACCACAAGCTAATGGGCAGGTAGAGAGAGTGAACAGAAGCATTGGTCCAATGTTGGCGAAACTCGTCCGTCCCAGTGAGGGACTATACTGGGATATGGTTTTGGATAGGGTGGAACATGCCCTTAATAACACAATTCACAGGACAGTTGGAGAGCGACCGAGTGTAATGCTGTTTGGTCTGGGCCAAAGGGGCCCCATCATGGATTCTTTAAAGGAGTGCATACTTGATGATTTCCAGCAGGAGATTCAGGCGGACCATGGTAAGGTTAGGGAAAAGGCTTCAGCGAGACAGAGAGTTTTACAGGACTACAACAAACGCTACTTTGACAAACGTAGGAAACCAGGGACAGAGTATTTGGAGGGGGACTATGTGATGATAAGGAATTTTGATTCACATGTTGGAATTTCTAGGAAGCTGATTCCCAAGTTTAGGGGGCCGTACAGGGTAGCGAAGGTTTTAAGGAACGACAGGTATTTATTGGAAGACGTCGAGGGCTTCCAGCAATCCAGAAACCCCTACAAGGGCGTGTGGGCCATTGGGAACATTCGACCGTGGTTTAGGGGCAAGGATCGTATTGATCCATCGCGAGATCAGGTGATCTCGCTGGTCAGGGTGGCCGAATTGTAGCATGTGTATTCTTTGGTTATGGCAGTTTCCCTGAATCCATTATGTATTCGTTTATACATGAGACGCTTGTGTATGCGCACATGGTTACAGTTATTAGCTATTAAGATTTTACATACTTCGTGTACATACATTTTATTTATTCTTTTTATTTATTCTTGTTTCCTCTATCTACATTGTTTGCCATTAATTTATATTACGTTGTACTCTTTTGTACGCCTATGTTTTGCATTACATTGTCGTCACTGTCTCTTTTATATTGTATAAGTATTTGTTAAGCACGATTGTAACATACACTTTTGGTGGTGGTTTTTAGCTTTAAGCAAATCCTAATAAACAGCATATGCTCAGTTGAGTTGTGATCACAAAGTAGAACAGAGCTGAAACGCCACCAGAATGAGGTAGCAAGTCAGCGCAAAGCTCTGTACGTCTCGTTTTCACAATCGCTCGAGAACTTGTAATCAAAACAAAACAAAAAGCATTTTCTACAGAAAAAGTGGTGGTTTTTTGTATTATAAATTTATGAATGCTTAAAAAGTATATTAAATGGTTTTTTATAATATAAAACTTTATAGTATTCACTGTTTATAATGTGCTAAACATTATTTAATTGTGTTTTATTTTGTAACTTTAAAGATATTGCTTTAATTTTACTTTGTAGTGGTGGTTTTGTGAGCAAAAAATACATGCTCTTCGTAATCAATTTGCAAACACTCAAATATGTATAATCAAATCCTAAGTCAAAGAGGACTTTTAGTTGACCACTTTTTATCAATTTTTTGCTTTTAATTTACTTTAAATTATTAAATTTTTGCTGTTTCGGTGGTGGTTGTTCACAAAAACGTGTTATTTTTTGTTTTGTTTACATTTATTTTTCGTAAAAAATGCATACTATAGCTTAGCTCTTTACACAATCTGTCTAGAAGTTGATTTGAGCCATTTTCAAATGTCAGTTTTAACATCTCTGTGTACTCTGTGGTTGTGATCATTGAAAAGTTTGGTTGTTTCATTATAAACATTCAGACACTTATAACTAGTAACTCCAAATTGAAATACAGTATTTATCGGATATAAGAAACTTGAAAAATCCACGAAAAAACTTTCTTATAAGCGTTTCTTTCTTATATACAATTATTTTATATAAGAAACTTATTTCTTATATAAGTAGCTATGGCCATAAGGCATTTGTTTCTTATATGAATATACGAGCTTTTTTACCTTTTTATGTATATACGTAGATGTATTTATGTAAATAGAAAAATAAAACAAATCAAATTTTATTTTATTAACCCCTTTAGTAAATAGATATAAAAAAACTAGACAACTTCAATTTGAAAAAAATTATATGTAGTAAATACATGTACATACATAATTCATTTTGTACTATTTATTTATTTATTTACGAGGCAAGAAACAAAAACTTCTCATGAGCACTAAAAGTAAAAAAAAAACGTTGTTGTTGTTGTAAAACTGTCAGAAAACAGAGTTGTCCATGCAAACTACATAAATTCAGTGTCGCCCTTGAAAATTTCTTATATAAATTCTTTTTCAATACATTTTGTGGTTTTGGTGTTCAAGAAAAATGTTCTTTTATCAGTTTTCTTCTTATAAGCGTTTTTCTTATATGAAACTTTTTTGGTTAGAAAAAACACTAAAAAGATATGGTGTTTTCGCAAATGTTTCTTATAAGCGTTTCGTTCTTATATGAGATGTTCTTATATCCGATAAATACTGTAATAATAATATTAAGAGAAACAAAACTACTTAACCGAATGGCACTAACCTCTATGAGTGCCTGGAGAACTCTTTAAGTAAAAGGGAGGGCGCAAATTAAAATTTGGAGTAATTTCATTTATAAGACCAACTGGTGATAAGTAATTTGTATTTGACCAACTAAAGTTAATCTGCTCGTTAAAAGCATTTCTTATTATGTCATTCTCGTGAAGGGAAAGTCTAGTTATAAATTTTTTTAAAATATCACAGACGTAAAGTCCAACAGGAGTAACTTTTGCTTTATTATAAATAAATCGATTTGAATATCTCTTACTAATTGATTCAAAAAATATTCGTAAATATGACGTGTTTGAAAATTTATCATACATTGTCTATAGATAATAACAAAAACGAACGACCGTATTGCAGTTTTGATGGGTGGTGATAACAAAATGGTTAATATTTAATAAAAAAAAAAATGGGCATATGATGATAAAAAGTTTGTTTGATGAATATTAAAATTGCTTGAACTTTGTGTGTGGTTATAGAGAATATAACATTGTCATCGCAACCATGATTAAACATGTTATTTCTTTGCGTGTAGATATATTTTCATGTTTAATTTCTTTCACTGTTCAATAAAGAGGAACTAGAAGTTTTTTTTTGTTGTTGTTGTTTAGCTTTAAGCAGTCCCTATTTCTTTCTGTAGTTGTAATTTATTACCATTACCAGGTTCGCAAAAATGTACTTATCCATATTGATGTGGAAAGAAATGAAATATCGTGGTAGTTCATTTTCAGCCTGTGTAATAGAAAAGTATGGCCTCGTGCTAATCAGCATGAATAAAAATGCATCAGCATACAGGAGGAAATAAAATTCAGGCAATCGGATGATGTGGCGGGCTCAGAAAAAGCAAAATGAAGCATCCGAGCAATTTCCTGAAGGACAGCTTGCTATTCAGCAACACATTCCACATGAAAGCAATGTTGCCCGGCAAGAACTCTGCTCTTTTCTATTTATTTTAATTAGCTTAAACACATTTTAGAGAAATATGTATCTACAGCTCAATTGTCTAGCTGCAGCAGTCTGATTTAACTTTTATGTTTTTCATTCAGTCATATTATTCTTCCCATTGGATAAACACCGCTTTTTTTTGCCACTTAAATCCAACGATAAGAAATTTGTTCTTGCACTTAATTTTGCAATCTCTTGTAAGATTGCTTACTATTCTCATATTTACGTAGGCACAGGCATAAAATGGTGTGGCTGCTGCCATACCAGTGTAAACATTTCTTTTCGCAGCCCGCTGAGATGCTAACACCATGCCACCTGTGATTAACGCGTGAATCAAGCGTGATTGTGATTTAACCTTAGAAAAATCATGCATGAGTACTTGATAGTTCGTGATTACCCTTTTAAAAGAAATACAAAGTTTCGCGAAAGATAATAAGTGAGGCTTAAGGCCAAAAAGCTTGCTTCACTACAAGATCCTGAAGCATTCGCCACGTTGAACTGACTTCGTCTCATTCTCGTATTAAGGTGAAGTGACATGGCCCGCTTTAGACGCGTCCACGCTTTTCATGCTTTTTATACGTTTTACGCGTTCTATGCGTTTCATACTACAAGTTACATACAACGCTTCATACGCGCCATATTTTGTTGTTTTGATCAGCTGTTGTGCAAATATTTTTAGCATACAAAACAAATATTAACAAAATGGAAAGTGAAATTTTAAAAAAATTAATGGACTTTATAGAGTTCATAAACATTGTTATTTGTGCGATAAGAGCTTACGAAAAGCTCCGAAATTGTACATATGTATGTAAATACATACCTGGTAAATTAAGCTCCTTACTTATTGCACTCCATGCAGCTGCTCTTTTATTTTTGGTCCGATAGAGCAGCAGGGTTTTATTATATAAAAGCTAGTGGTTTTTAACTGCATTTATTAGCTTCTCTTCCATATCGCTTGTTTTAATAAATTGAAAATATTTGTAAACATAACAGTGATGATACTCAGTACGCAAAACGCAATCGATAAATCGAATCCAAATTTCGTTAATGAAAAAAGTGTTGTAAAAAACAATTACAATTTGTTTTATTCGTGAAAATGTTTATAAAATTTGTAACAAAACTTTTCTTTTTTATTAAAAATGTTTTTTTTGCAAAAGATTTTATAAATTATTTTACGATATAAAAGGTATTTATCGATAACGTTGAGAGTAGGCACATCATTGGTTACTAAAAACAGCTGACATTTTCTCATGACGCTTGTGACGCATATAAAAGTAGAAAGTAGGTCTATTTTATGCGTTCTACGCGTCTTCGCGTTCTATGCTTTGTGCTCTGTAACTTGTCACATACAAATGCACTTATCCTACTTTTTTGACAACCGCATGAAAAGCGTCGACGCGTAGAAAGCGTACTGTGTAACTTCAGCTTTAGTTTTTAATTATTTTTAATGATATTATTGAAAACAGTAATCATATATTTTTTTCTTTTATTTGCAGGTATGTTTAAAATCAGTTTCGACATTTCATATAGTGTAAGGTAAGAAATGATGTCACACTAAATTTAACACCTTTCGCTTCCACTCTGCACAGAAACAATGATATTAAGCAATCAAAGAAGGGAATACTTTGCACACACCCCTATTCTCAATTTCCCTGTTACCGACATACTTAAGGCTTTGCAGAGGAAACTATGCTCGTGCAGAGGCGCTGTTAAGGCCATGATTGAACGATGATTGTATAGCATAGTGAATCACAAACTTTACCTGCCTCACATGGGCATTGATCTAAGAACTAAAAACAGGAAAAATATGAATATCTTGAATAATAGCAATGTTCTGCCAACTGATTCTTGTAGAGGGTTTTGTTTGTATCTGAAACTTTTTTTGTTGTCTGATCATCGGATTCATCAAACCTTTAACGCAATAAATAACGAGATGTGTGGCAAGTTGCACCATCCTGTTGAAACTAAACATCGTTCACACCAATATCTTCCTATAGGTGTCTCCATCGCTATAGGGACAATATGGATCAATAAAATTAACTACGAGTACATCCACCCCTAAACTATAAATTTATTACACACAACCTAATTGTAAAAACATTAATACATATTGTCTTAGTGATGTGGTAGCCATAACCCATATTGCAGAGAAACAATTATTCCTCCAATAATTGGTCATACATTTTAATCCTTCACGGGCACCCTGGCACTGTTAAGTGTAACCGACCCCGTACAAAAATTCAGCAACTTGAAATTTTGGTCGTCTCGGAAATGGTTTGTTCTGTATGGCGTAGCGAAACATTTTTTCCTCGTTCTTAGTCCCCTCTACAGTCTTGAAATTAAGTGAAATGTGCGAGACCGATACTCCCATTACTGCAATACTGTGTGGACTACAATTGCATGCAGATGTCTGCCGTAGCCTCGTTGCAACACTCATTCGATATGAAAAGTTCTGGGTGATGTCACAAAAATTAGGATGACTTTGATTTACTCCCGCAGAGGGGTTTTATTATATTTTTCGGATTCCACCGAAATATAAACTATTGTCCTTTGATTTACTGCATTGAATATTATAAAATGTTGGCCATGAATGAGTCAAACTTAAGATAACAGTTAAATGTACGAAACAAATCCTTCCAAAAATATTCCCTGTTCTAAAAAGCAAATGGGGTTCGCTTAAAGTTCAGAAGCTGGCGGCTTAACTAATAAAATATGAATTTAGGTTTGGGCGAAATGCAAATTAGAACGCAGAATTCTCTCTGCGTGTCTCAATAGGCGTCGTTTTTAGTTGTTAGGGTTCCATACTCATAGAGTAAGAAGGGAACTTTTTTATTGAGACTTCTACGTCCGTCCGTTCGTCACAGACCCAGTCTCCCAAACAGTAACAGCTGAAGAGCTGAAATTTTCACAGTACCTGTAGTTACCCAGCTACTACAACAACAAATACTAAAAACAACAAAAAATTTAGAACTAAAAGGTGCTCCCATAGAAGGAACTGTGAAAATTAACTGTAACCTTTGAACCATAAGAGTTGGAGAGCTGAAATTTTCGCAGTATATGCAGTTACCAGGCGCCATATGTAACTAAAGAAATGAGTTTTATTTTCCATCTACGCATGGGTGTTTCGCTTTATTGCACGTATTGCTCAATTAAGCGGTTTCCGTTTAATTGCGTAGGCGATTCAATTAACCGAGTATTGCTTAATTGAGTTCCCGTTTAATTGCGTCAGAAGTCGTGTTTTTTTAGAAACTCAATTAAGCGGAAATAACTGTATTGTATAAATTTCATCTCTCTGTCTTACAGCTTCAGAGTTACGATTAATTGTTAGCTTACGTTGTATGGGGACACCTGGTAGTTTTCGACTTGTTGTTGTCTTTAGCATTTGTTGTTGTTAGAACATCTATAAATACACACACTGTGCGAATTTCAGCTCACTAACCCTTACGGCTTGAGAGTCAGCCTGGGGCCAAATCATCGCATTCGATATCGAACGAATTCCGTCACTTATGCTGTGTGTTTGTTGTTTATTTTGTTTTTGTTTTACATTATTTTTGCTCGATAGTTCATTCGATATCGAATGCGATGATTTGGCCCCTGGTAGTTTTCGACTGGTTCTTGTTTTTAGTATTTGTGATAATTTCAGCTCTCTAGCTCTTACCGTTTCGGAGAATGGACACTGTGACAGACGGACGGACGGACATAGAAGTGTCGGTAATAGGGTTCCGTTTCACTCTGATGAGTACGGAACCCTAAAAATGACAGCTACATATTGCACGAATTGTAGCTTCGAGCTCCGTTTGGATGACCTTGTCTAAAGTCAGCTTCAAAATATTTCATTGTTTGCATTGGTAAATTTGAAGGAAGACTTATTTTATTCACCATCATATTTATTTTGCAATAATTTTAGCTTTTTGTTTGCGATTTTGCTTTTGCCACAGCTTTTAGTTTAACCGAAGGAGTTAATTTATGTTGGCAACATGTGGACACCACAAATTTGCCACCGGAAATTGTAAAAATACTGTTTAAATCAATAATATAAAAACCACAATATTTATTTTAAATTCAAAACGAGACTTGAAGCCGAAACCTGCAAAAAAGAAAAACATCTATTGGCAACAAAGTTTGGAAGCTCAGCAGGTCATTTTTATATGAAGGAAACCTGTTCTCAGTTTTTTTTTTACTGCCGACTTCAAATTATTAAAATATAGAAATTTTGCTTAACGTTGTTAAACGGCAATTAAATTGTGTGAACAAAATTTACTGAAAAAAAAGAAAGACAAAAATCTCACATTTTTATCTGGTTACTGAATGCAAACCATTCACTGCAGCAACAACAGCTGTTAGTAGCCCTTAAATAGATCCAGTGAAAACGTGTGTATTGTCAGAAACTATTGATGAAATATTCAAATTGTTTGAATATTTTTTATTTCTTTTTGTAATTTGTTTACTTTTTCACTTTGTCCAAATTATGACCCTTATTTGGGTCACAAAACTTCTGGCTGACTTGTCTTTGGCTTCAGCGCCATCAGCATTATGACTATAATAAAATGAAAGAATGATGAAATGATGCTGAGAAAAGTTTAAAAGATTTATGGCCACGGCCAATTTTAGACTTCAAAAGCAGCTGTTTAATTTTTCTTTTCTGCTTTTTTTTAAGGCTGCTTTTTCTCTTGTTTCAGTTTCAAAATTTTTAAAACATTTGCCCATTTCCTTTTCTGCAACGTCTGTATGCAAGAAAACTATTTTTCATTTGAGATGCTGTGTGATGCGTTTTCAATTAAAGACAAAAAAATTATGTCGTTTATTTTAAATCAAATAATATTGTTTTTTTTTTTTTTATTTTAGTTGTTCTCCAGTAAAGAAAAATATAATTGTAGAACACATCTTAACAAATGGTAATTTTTATTTTTACAGAAACGAAATTCGCGGAAAATTCTCGAAATTTGTAGGATTCCCGGGTTTCATATCATATTAGCAATTTTTATTTGCTTTGTAAGAATGAAGTAATTGATCGATATTTTATAAGCGATACTGCATCGAGTAAAATCATCGATACCCTTGTGGTATCTTTTCACCCTTAACCACAGTAAACCCAACCTTTTCGAATATTACAAAACTACCACTATATGATTCTTGATTTTTTTTTTTTTTCAAAAAACTTTGCAAAGAATCACAAGCGTTTGTCCAAATTCTAACAGCTTTTTCTAAAAATTCTCACTTCTAATATTCTTAATAAAATTTTGCAGGAGGCTTTTTATAATCAAATGTCATTTTTAGGGTTCCGTACTCATCTGAGTGAAACGGAACCCTATTACGGAGACAAGTACGTTCGTCCGTCCGTCCGTCACAGCGTCCATTCTCCGAAACGGTAAGAGCTAGAGAGCTGAAATTTTCACAGAATGTTGTTGTACCTTGCCGCTACAACAGCAAATACTAAAACCAACAACAAGTCGAAAACTACCAGGTGTCCCCATAAAACGAAAAGTTACAATTAGCCATAACTCTGCAACCGTAAAAGATAGAGAGCTGAAATTGCATAGTGTATGTATTTATAGATTTTCTACAACAACAAACAGTAAAACCAACAACAAGTCGAAAACTACCAGGTGTCCCCATAAAACGAAAAGTTACAATTAGGTATAACTCTCGAACTGTAAAAGATAGAGAGCTGAAATTTGCATAGTGTATGTATTTATAGATGCTTGTCAACAACAAGTGTTAAAAACAACAACATGTCGAAAACTACCAGGTGTCCCTATACAACGTAATGTAAAGTAGCCGTTACTCTCGAACTGTGAGCGACAGAGGGATGAAATTTACACAATATGTGTATTCACATATGCTCCATAACAGCACTTGCTAAAAACAACAACAACTGTAAAACTACCAGGTGTCCCTTTACAACGTAGAGTAATAGCTATAACTCTCGAACCGTAAGAGATAGAGAGTCGAAATTCGCACAGTGTATGTATTCCCAGATGCCTTAAAACAACAAATTACAACAACAACAACAACAAGTGGAAAATTACTAGGTGTCCCCATACAGCATAAAGTAGGTTTAAAAACAGAGAGATGAAATTTATAAAATATACATACGTACGGAACCCTAAGAGTGCGAGCCAGCCTCGTGCTTGACTCAATTTATTATATAATTCACGAAAAGTACATGCAAACCTTTTGAAAATAAACGGCGTATAATAAAGTAGAATGGCAGAATTTGTATTTGAAAAAAATTTAATATATTGAAAAGTGAACGGCAGCAAAGACCTCATAAAGAAAAAAAAACTAGAATTATTCATATTTTTTTTTTCTTAATTTTTAAAAACGAACTCAAAAAAAAAAACTTGCATATTTTGGCATCTTGAGAATGTCTTATTTTTATTGTTTGTGTTAGAAAAATGCTACACGATGCTGGTTGGTAGTGAATGGTTTCTTATTTTATTTTATTCCTTGAAATCTAGACAAAATAACTACAGAACTTTTTATGTAGAAACAGACACAACTAAAATGTTAGTAAAAGTTTCAAGATCACAGCATGTGGGTTGTTATGCACAACAATGCCGCAAGAAAATTGTATCTACAATAACAACATGCATACATACATACATACAACATATTTATCATGTCCATACGTTTGAATGTTTCTTAGACTTACTTTGTCATGCAGTTGAAAAAAAAAAACCCTCAGTAATTTAAGCGAAAATGTTTACTGTTTATAAATCGAGTGCACATTTTATTTTTAGTACTAAAACAATACATCAGCTGTTCATTACAATAGAAACACAAATTTCACAATCACCAATGCTGGAGTTGAAGCTTGTAGGTAAAAAAGGAAATGCGTCAAGACATTTTACTGCTTAATTATTAGAACACTCACATTGCAGAAGCAACATTTTAAAAGCAAACGCAAACAGCAAAAAAAAAAAAATCATGCCTGTCAATTATTTTATAAAATTTGCAATAATTGAAAGTATCATTTAGCCAGTTCATGCAACGACCGCTCTCATCCATAATCGATAAAAATGTTTAACCCAATTACAGCAGCAAAAGAAATACAATGCAGTCGAACTGCAGCGACCAAAATAAAAACGCCAGCCTGCAATCAGCAGCTGCAGCTTCTTCGAGCTGCAACGTCTTCAACATCATCAGTTTCATAAACTTTATTAAGTTTTCGTTAAATTACAAAAACAAAAAACAACATATTCACTCAACATGAAAAAGAGCAAAACGAAATAATAAATTCCAGTAGCTTTCCAATACGGAACATTTGATATCGACAATCAATTGATCTTACTGACGCCAGAAGCACCCATTTGGAAATTTAAAGATTGCTATACAGTAGCGGAACTCACGGTTATTTGCAATGAACCCTTGCAGATATTGCAACCGTAGCATATGTATGTATGTGCCATAATCTGCAAGACTACAAGAACAAAATGTATGAAACCGAGATTTGCATCACTTAAGCAAATATGCACAACCAAAAACCATTGCAGATCCGTATTTGCAACTGTTGCTAAATGCTAAATCAGCTGTTTGTTTTTTACAATCCAACATGTAAACTCCTCAGCTCAAAAAACTATACGACGGCAAGGCCGCCACAAAACATGCCTGTGCTGGAATTAAATGAATGCTAACGTTGCTCAAAGAAGTATTTACAAAATAATAAAGAGTGAATATTATATCTATTACTACGCATCATTTTTATTAAATTTTATAAAATGAACAAAAAATCGGGCGATTGCTTCATGCTAGAAACACAACTGGGACGAACGACGAATTTCGCCCAACACGACGAATATGCCGGTTAGAATAATACGCTGTGTAAATTCGTCGTATGAAGCACAATAACGACGAAAAACATCTGTTACAAAGATAAAAAAAATGAAATGAATCAAAGAATTTCAAATTTTGTAAAAATAATAAACATCATGTTCATTATGGTAAAAGCCTTGAAGTTTAACATTTTCAATTATAATTTCACTTGTATCCATTTTCTCAGTTTTTTAATGAACTTAATTATTTATTCGCTGTAAGAGCCAATTGAAATTTATTACTTTAGGTCTAAATAAATTAAGTCAAGTACGAGGCTGGCTCGCACACTTAGGGTTCCGTACGGATGTACATATGTGTAATGTATGTATGGAATGGCGTATGTGAATACATATGTATATTTTATAAATTTCATCTCTCTGTTTCTACAGCTACTTTATGCTGTAGGTGGACACCTAGTAATTTTCCACTTGTTGTTGTAATTTGCTGTTGTAAGGCATCTGGGAATACATACACTGTGCGAATTTCGGCTCTCTATCTCTTACGGTTCGAGAGTTATAGCTATTACTCTACGTTGTAAAGGGACACCTGGTAGTTTTACAGTTGTTGTTGTTTTTAGCAAGTGTTGTTGTGGAGCATATGTGAATACACATATTGTGCAAATTTCATCCCTCTATCCCTCACGGGTCGAGAGTAACGGCTCATTGTTACTTTACGTTGTATAGGGACACCTGATTCTTTTCGACTTGTTGTTGTTTTTAGCATTTGTTATTGTAGGCCATATGCGAGTAAATATATTGTGCACATTTCATCTCTCTGTCTCTTACAGTTTCAAAGTTACGACTAATGTTTTTTTATGTTGTATAGGGACACCTGGTAGTTTTCGACATGTTGTTGTTTTTAGCATTTGTTGTTGTAGGGCATATGTAGACATATATATTCTGCGAATTTCAGCTCTTTGTCTTTTATAGTTTAGCAGCTACGGCTAATTGTTACTTTAGGTTGTATAGGGACACCTGGTAGTTTCCAACTTGTTGTTGTCTTTAGCCTTTGTTGTTGTAAATCATCTATAAATACATACACTGTGCAAATTTCAGCTTTCTACCTTTTACGGTTCGAGAGTTATAGCTAATTGCAACTTTTCGTTGTATGGGGACACCTGGTAGTTTTCGACTTGTTGTTGTTTTTAGTATTTGTTATTGTAGCGGCAAGGTACAACAACATCCTGTGAAAATTTCAGCTCTCTAGCTCTTACCGTTTCGGAGAATGGACGCTGTGACGGACGTACTTGTCTCGGTAATAGGGTTCCGTTTCACTCTGATGAGTACGGAACCCTAAAAAATAGACCTTAATGCTTTCTGTCTTTTTTCAGCCGTCTATGAGTTGTTTAGCTGCAACGAAATGTCGGCGGCATATAGACGACGGCTGAAAAAAGACAGAAAGCATTAAGGTCTATTTTTTTAGACCTAAAGTTTTTTAATTTTATCTTATTATAGTTGAACAGCTGATGGGGTGACCATATTAAAAAAAATTGGTTGCTAAAAAATTTAGCATTACCAAAAACTTAAAAATTAAACACTACAAACATGTTTTAAAATCTAATATGTTGGCTTTTTATTTTAAATGCAAAAAGTCACAATTTAGCACTTCAAATAAAAACTATTAAAGTATAAATTAACTGTTTTTACTAAAACATTTCAAAACTAAAACCAAAATGGCCACATGGTACTGATTTGTTCGTCGTTCGCCGGCGTAAGAAATAGAAATAAATATATGTCAAGTTCGCCGCGTACAACGAATTTCGACAGACGCTGTGCATTTTCATATACACCAATGTGTTTTATTTTTGACGGCGAAAAATTCGTCGCTCGTCCCAGTTGTATTCCTAGCATCACCTGCAAATTTTATCGACGGCGTTGCTTTTCAAATATTGGCTGCGGCTAGCTTATTTCATGCAGCAAACTCACTTTATTAAATTTTGTAAACAAATAAATAATAAAACAGGCAAGAAAATGAACACGGAAGAAAATAAAACTAAAATTATGGTAATTAAACAAAAAGTCAACGACAAAAGATGGACAACGAAAAGATGAATAACGAAATTTTTGCAATTTGTTTTGTAAGCTTCTTTCTCAATTAACAAAACAAAAATATTTATATTTTCCGTTACTCTAAAAAATCAGCTGCTATAATTATTTTGCTAAACATTTGAAAAAGGCACTCACGCTTTGTAGCAAAAAACCATGCTCTATGCGCTAAAATTGCAGATGTGCAACCAAGGGTGATTTCCGCTAGTATTTGTTTTACACTTCTCACAGCAAGTGTTTCGGTATTCACAATTTTCATTTCATACTCCATAATACCTTGTTCATACATGTATTTCTAATTGAGATAATATTCAGTTTATTGACATAATATTTTTTGCGTTCATACATACAAATATTGCGCTAACTCAATTAGTATTTGACAGCTGAAAAAAAGTTGTTGTTTTTGTTTTGGTAGTGAGAAAAAAATGTGAAAAATATTTTCCAATAAGAAAAATTGAAGAAAAACTGCCTTTTATTAAAAAGATTTTAGTGTTGTACAATAAAAATATGGAACTTGTACAAGTAGTGTGTTCATGTTATGACTCCAAAGCGGCAATAATAAAAAGAAAGAGAAATAAAAATTTGGAAATGCGGCAATGTTTTTATTTTTATTGTATTTATTTTTATTTTTTATTATTTTGTTTTGTTTGCTTTTGTTTACATTTATCATGTCATTCATTTCGCATTGTATACTTTTGCTTATTAAATACATCTTTTACAGTGTTGTGTTCCATCTTTTTCTCAATATTCAAAGCAATTTAGAGTTTATTGAGCAATAACTTTATTGACTTTTTGTATGGAATATTGAGCTCAATATTGGACTTTATTGCGATTACCTCAATAAAGGCGCATGTATGAACATGGTATTAGGTACATACATACATACGTACATATGTCGATTAGGCGATGTCCGTTTGTGGGCTGCTGAAAATTCCTTGACCTAGAAACTGTTCTAATACTGATCTGTTACAAAACTAAATCATGTCTTTGATATTCGAAATTGGGCAAAATGGGTTCACGAATAGCGGAGATGTGTAAAAAACCCGATTCATGAGAAGCAAAGCTTTACATTTGTTTTTTTAAATAAAATTGTTGTTCAATCGGTTTTTGTTGCAAAGCTGTTGGCAACGAAAAACAACTGCTGGTGCTCCTCAGGGTCTCATAGACCGCATAGGAAGGTTGAACATAATACCCACTAAAATTTTGTGCGGTGTTTTTTTGGGTTACCCAGTGGGCAACCTACCGTGCATTTCACGGCTAACTTTAAGGCGACCATCAATGCTCCAGCATGGACATTAGACATGAACATGAGCCGCCTTCATAAGTCATGAGCGATGTTCGGCATCATGTTCATGGCTAATGGAAACCCAAACCCCTAGTAAAGTCGGTATGAGTGAAATCAGTTTTGAGGTGTGTTGTTATTGAAAATATTTGTGAGTTTAGTTTAGGGTGTAATAAAAAATTGCAGAAAACATTAGTTTGTCCTTTTACGAAAGTTGGCTACTGTGTTCGAGCCATTGTATTGGTAGTTTTGAGTTAAATGACTCTCAATATCATTTATGGTCATTCTGAATGCTTTTGAGGGTTCTAGATTTCCCACGGGTAACATCAACTTCATACTGGTTATTGTTTTTGTTTTTTCTTGCTCTGTTACAGTTGAGTAACTATTGCATTAAATTCTCGTGAATTTCTTTAGCTGCAATACGAGAGTACTTAACAATAGCCTAAATATTTGTAGTTATTAGCCTTTTATTTTAATATTTTCCTTTTCTTTTGGCATTTTACTTTTACTCACTGCTTTCGAACACGAAAAAAGAAACTAATGGTTTTGCTAAAAAAAATGGTCGCACAAATTCAACGTCTCGTTTTATCTGTACACAGCAGAGTACATTGCAGCCACACCAATAAGAATTGAAAGACAATAATACGTCAGTCAGTCAGAAAGTAAAAAGATTAGTTGTAAATGTAGGCCAAGAACGTGTCTATTAAGATAGAATTTTTTTTTTATCTTGTTCTGGGCTTTTCTTGTGACTCTTGTCAATTTCTTGTTTAGCTCATTTCAAATACTGACGGCCTAATTCATAAACGTTATATGTAGTAATCTCTTATAAGCGAAATCTCTTGAAAGTGACATTCAGAAGCGAACAATAGCGAACATTTTATCACTGTATTATTGTAGGCAAGACTCTACTAAATACGAGTATAAGCAAACAATAAATTGATTTGTCATATTTCAAGCCAAAAATCTCTGTAAGTTTGAGGCCTAGAAATGTAGGCTGTAAATTAAATTGCAGCCTAATTCCTTCACCTATTAAATTCTATTTCATATGGTCGAACAAAGATATTAAACTTTGGTACAAAATACAGGGGTTTTCAATAAAAGCGCTACAAAAGTTTTTTTTTTTTTTTTTGTAGCGCTAAAAACAAAAACGGTTTTTTGATATCAATGAAATTCTCTATTCCTTTAAAAGCACGTTTGATGGCATTATCGATCTCTTTTGCATATCCACTACGAGCATGTTTGCAGAAGTCCAGACGCTGAACCCCATTTTCGATAGTTTTCAAGCATAAATAAATTGGCCGATACTGCTGCGATTTCATGTTCGATATTCGTACAAAGTTCATTAATCGTCGCTGGCTTGTTGGCATAGACCATAGACTTGATGTAGCCTCACAGGAAATAGTCTAAGGGCGTCAAATCGCACGATCGAGGCGGCCCATCGACCGAGCCATTTCGTGAGATAACACGTTCTCCAAACTTGGTTTTCAATAAATTGATTGTGACATGCGCTGTGTGTCTTGTGACGCCGTCCTGTTGGAACCACATGTCCTCCAAGTCCATATCATCCAATTTGAGGCGATTACCATTCACAGTAACGTGCCGGTCATGATCATCACGGAAGATGTACGGCCCATAAACCGCACCAAACCGTAATTTTTTCGGGATGCAATGATGACTCATGGAGTACGTGTGAATTGCTGCCTGACCCATAACACATATTATGTTTATTGACGAAGCCATTCAGGCAGCTCTCTTAACCCTTATCCTGTATTAATGGGTCAAAATTGCCCAAACAATTTTAATTGCTCTTTTATTCCTTATATACTCAGTAGATATTTTTCAAACTTTTGTACAATTATTTTTTTAACGAATACTATTAAAATTTTAAATATATTTCTTGTTGATTATTTCTTAAAACGTGTGTGAAAAAACTTGCACATTTGGTATGTTTGGGTCAAAACTGCCCCATGCAACAAAATCAATTTGCACATGTGGCAACGAGCTTAGTAACAAATTTATTGCTTTCACAACGCCATGACTAGCAATGTACAGATCTCATGGTGAAGCTTTGGAATCTCTATGGGACGGCCGGAAGGGCAGAGCGCTTTTCAAATCTACCCTGAGTTTGCGCAGATTTCAAAATATATCACGAGTAATTCGGACAGAAGCGAGAGACGATTACGTGATAAACTTGCTGCCATACCAGAGATTTTTGAAGCCGTTGGGAAACCAATCTAAGAAAAAACTTCAATCCTGGCGCATATGTGGCAGTAGATGAGCTGCTCGTAACATATCGTGGGCGATGCCCATTCAAGCAGTACATACCATCAAAACCAGAGAAATATGATTTACAAATTTGGACCTTTTGCGACGTAGAAAAAAACTATGCATGGTCCTTACAGGTATGTACTGGAAAAGACAGGAACTATAAGCCAGAGAAAGATCAAGGACGCCGCGTTGTCTTGGACCTAGTCAAAGATTTGAAGGGGCATAATGTTACTTGTGCTAATTTTTTCTTCTCCCATGAACTGGGTATTGAACTGTTACGCCGCAGTATTACAATGGTTGCTATGGTCAGAAAAAATAAGACTTTTGCCAGAAAAAATTTTACAAATGACAAACAAACCAGAGAACCATGCACGTTTTCTCTTCGACAATGAGAACAAAACAACATTAGTGGGATATGTATGTACCTAAAAAAAATCGATCTGTGTTTGCTTGGCGCATTGCATCATGACGAAGCAATAAAAGCCCCAAATAATTCACTTGTATAATCAAACGAAATCTGGGATCGAAACATTAGATCAGTTCATAAGAACTTCTAAATACATGCAAAAGGAAAACTAACCAATGGCCTCAAGCGCTATTTTACAATGTGGATTTTTTTTACAGCTCAATCCAAATTGGAATGAAAATAAGAAGTATAAGCGACGCATTTTCTTGGAAGACTTAGATATAGACCTAGTAAGAGGAGAAGTAACTCGTAGATTGAAGATGCCACAAAGTAGTCCTGCTAAAGCATTTGTGAAAAATCTTCAAAATGAGTCTGCTGAAGTTTCACATGTAAAAAATTTAAAAGGGGGACGATGTTTCTTCTGCGCAAGTCGCTCCAGCAGCATCAAATATGCAAATAAATGTTGTGAATGGCAAACATTTATTTGCAAAATGCATTCTGAATTCAAAATTGTATGTAATGAATGTAAAAAAACACAGAAAGGCTGAATAAATACTTGAATATTTTGTATGGGGCAAAATTGACCCAATAATGTCATACACTGAAAAAACAATTCAATCCATTTGTACTTAAATTAAGCCCAAGCGGTGTCAGAAGTTCGGTAAGTACGGATTTTCTTAAATCAAGTACACTGCGCTTGCTTTAAGTATGGATTTTTTAAGCGCTAAAGACTTAACTTTACACATATTCAATCCCAGTTTCGGATTGAATATACTTAGCTCAAATCCGTGCTAAAAAATAAGAACGCTGTTTTTGATTTAAGAACATTGACTCCCGAATTCTGACACCGTTTGGGATTGATTTAAGTACGAAAGGATTGTATTTATTTTGAGTGTAAGGATTGATGCGATGTTTCTGAAGTCTATTTAATCGCAAATTCCTACCTGAAATATTCCGCTCTACTTTCTTAATTTAATAATAATTTATAAATTATTTTGTCTCTTTGCCGATTTGAACCCGGAACCTAACTACTGCCAGTTCCGCCATCGTAGCAATTAAAAAATTTAAACAAAATTCAGTACTTATACGAACACACACAAGTGCTGGGTTGAAATACTCTCAAGAATGTCGTACTCATTTTAAACCTTACCAGGATTGATTCCTTCTAATAATCCCGATTGATTTTGTTTTAAGAACGCTTTTGTGTAATGCGTACTTAAATTTTCCTACTTGATTTTAGTACTACTTCGTACTAAAATCAAGTAGGAAAAACTTAAATTTAGAACGCGATTTTTCTTTCTGTGTATGCGTTTTATTTTTTAAAGTACAGAATAAGCGTTAACGTTGACGCCACTGACTCCGAATTTCGGTAGTAAAATTTACTAATTTTGACTCGTTATTGGCTCGTTTACCTTTCCATCATGAAATGGCAAACCTTACTGAAGAGAAATGTCAAAATAGCAGCAAGAAATATGGCGTCGTCTGCTGTCCCTGTCGCTGTACTTTTGTAGCGTCACTGCTGAAAAACCCGTTATAAAAAATGAATTAATTAGCTTATGCTAAAAACACAACTGGGACGAACGACGAATTTCGCCCAACACAACAAATTCGCTGTGTAAATTCGTCGTATGAAGCACAATAACGACGAAAAACAAAAACATCTGTTATAATTGATAAAGTTGTTTATTGTTTGTTCAAAGATAAAAAAAAATTAAAAGAATCATAGAATTTCAAATTTTGTAAAAATAATGAAAATAATGAACATCATGTTCATTATGGTAAAAGCGTTGAAGTTTAACATTATCAATTAGAGTAACTTCGGGTAATGTGGACTATGCCTTCAATGTGGACCACCTGTTTATTTTAGAAAATATGCGAAATTAGGCAACACCGCCTTGATGTTTGTTTCGCGAATTGATAAAAACAAACATTAAATTTGATTTTGAATACATAATCGCAATGTTTACATTTTAGTTAAGTGTTGATTGTTGATGCGTGTGGTCGATATTTTTTTAGCGCAAGAGTCAATCAGATAGTATTTCATACATATAAGAAATTTAGCTGGTCCGTTATAATTTCACTTGTATCCATATTCTCAGCTTTTTAATTTTATCTTATTATAGTTGAACAGCTGATGGGGTGACCATATTAAAAAAATTGCTTGCTAAAAAATTTAGCATTACCAAAAACTAAAAAAAATTAAACACTACAAACATGTCTTATAATCTAATATGTTGGCTTTTTATTTTAAATGCAAAAAAGTCAAAGCTTAGCACTTAAAATAAAAACTATTAAAGTAAAAAACACTTGAAAACTAAAACCAAAATTGCCACATGGTACTGATTTGTTCGTCGTTCGCCGGCGTAAGAAATATAAATAAATCGCCGCGTACAACGAATTTCGACCGTCGCTGTGACTGCATATACACCAATGTGTTTTATTTTTGCCGGCGAACATTCGCGTCGTTCGTCTCAGTTGTGTTTTTAGCGTTAGTGATGTTTTTCAAATCAAAAGAATCAAAACCAACTCACTCTGCAAGTTAATTATTCCATGTTAATTTTTTGCAATTGTAAACACATACAAGTGAACGTGTGTTTGTGTTTTGCTTCAATAATTCCTTAAAACACAATCTCAATCGATTTGTATATACGTATGTATGTATAAGCTTACGCATGCGTACAATAATACAAACAAAAATTCACTGGCATAAGCACAACAGTACAAGTCCAAGAATAAAATGAAAAAAACAAAAAAACAAAGAAATAACTTCCGCTTGTATTCCTTTTTGCTTAAAAGATAAAATGAAAATTTTATTATTAATCATTTTTCAAAAGCCATGACGTGTATTGACAAGACATAATAAAAAGTTTTCATATCTACTCACTCGTATTAACTATTCGAATCGAATTGTATTCGCTCTTTTTACATAACAGGCCGCAAAATGTACGGCTACTGCCAGAAGAGAAGAGAAAATAATTACTATTTTACTCATTTGCAATTGTTCGTTTATGCATTACAAATTTTTTTTTAAAGGCTTATAACGCCTTAATCGTTTGATTGTTAATTTGTAGATGATGTATACAATAAAAGGTTGTTATGATTTAGACCGTTACAAAATAATAAACAATTAAATTAAGTGGTCCCCCAATTAAATGAGTAATGCAGAAAATAGTGAGCGCTTTCAATGTCTATTTAAGTTTTAAAATATTTCCGCTAAAAACAGAATTCAATACTTGAACGTTTTCTGATCCATATGTAAGGCAGTATTGTTACGTTCATTCTGGGAGATGGAATGTTTGGTCAACAGTATGCATTCCAAACTGCTGAAGCTCTAAACTTGAAATGCGTAAATTTTTTATTATATATTTTTTTTTTTCATTTTTGTTTCAATGCTGAGAACAAAGAAAAAGGATCATTAATTCGCCTTTCTATTTTCGCAGCTATACAGATATGTAGATTCAATACGATTTGAGGTGGAAAAAAACATAATTTTTACACCTATTGTCCAGGTATCTATTATTAAGCTAATGCGCTAAGAAAACACAATTGTGTCTAATTTGCCCAATTTCGAACTGTGTTCGATTAACGACAAAAAACTAAATTCCGTTATTGTCTGATCTTTTGTTTTTAAGCGCTGCCCTGAAGTAAACTTCAAGACCTGTACAAAGTGTTAAAATATTTTTCTCTATATCGAGGTTTCTTTAGAAACAAAGTGAGAGTTGAACACATAAGCACTCTCATGAAATAAGTCGTTGCTGTGATGGAATCATTCATTGACATAACGAAATTATGAAAAATTTCAACAAATAAATTTTACTAAACTGCCAACTGCACCGTAACTGAAGCAGCGGCAGCAAAAAAAAAACCATCAAAAAGTAAAGCAACAATAACCAAAACTGCTACCAGCTAAATAAGTACAGCAATAACAACAACAACAGCGGCAATGACCAAGTACTGCAACACCTGAGTAGGTGTGAACTATGGGAACCGCTGACACTGCAGGACATTGGTACGGCGCAAATCGGGCAAAGTCAGCATGTGACCAACAGTCGGCTGGAATTCCCACGATCGCAGCAGCAGAGGCAGGTTGTCCTCAAGCCATAAATAATGTAGAAAAAGCAGCGAACGACACAGTTTCTGGTGCAGAGCGGCCGACTATAGTTCAGTGTAATTTGGGAAAATAAACTAGTGAACTTAAAACAAAACTCTGTGTTCTCATTTAATTCTTGTCATTGCAAATAAACAATTAAGGGCATCCCTGTGACCTCTACGGAGAAATCCAGGGATATAATAACTTAATAAAATAATTTATAATAGTAATCCTGCATTCCTACGGGACCCTGCAAGGATTAAAACATTATAAAATTATATCAATACCAGTGACTTCATAGCCCCACAGAAAGTAGTCTAGCGGTGTTAAATCACAAGATCTTGGAGGCCAATTCGCAGGTCCAAAACGTGAAATTAGGCGGTCACCAAACGTGTCTTTCAATAAATCGATTGTGGCACGAGCTGTGTGACATGTTTTCGATTTGAAAACGCCAAATAGGTGTTCTCAAGAACGCTTATCGCTGGACGTTCGCGTTTTCGGTTTGAAAACGCCAAACAGGTGTTCTGGGAAACAAAAACGCTAGAAAGCTGGCGTTTTCAAACCGCTAGGGTATGCTGAGACGAAAGAGAAAATAAAATTATTTAAAATTTAAATTTAATATGTTTCGTTTTTATTGGAGGAAAAACTTTTATCATTATTTTACTATTTTAATTAAAAATATGCAATTTAAAAATTTGCTTTGTGTTTGTCAATTGTCGGTATCATTTGTTTGCTTTTCAACTGGCGATATATGCAAACAGCTGGTCAAATTGATCTTCGAAAAAATTTAGTGCTAGCGATGTTAACTTTAAAATTACCTATTCGGTTATTTTTTTCCAAACTTCTGATAATATTATTTGAAATTTATTAAGTTCGCATATTTTTATTAAAAAGTAGTAAACAATCCTTTATAAAAGTTCAAAAATAACTTAAAACCTGTTGCAGCGCACATAAAAACATTTACGAAAGCTAAAAAATTATACGAGATCCTATTTGAAACCGGCTACCCGTGATGAAACTTGCCAATTATTCGCAAGTGTTTATATGTAACATCTCTAAATAAAAGAAGCAGCATTTGTGGTTATTGCACTGATATTTTACAAATAAAATAAATTAAATAAAAACGCTGCATGTTACCGTTTGACAATAAATATTAAAATTATAAATACATTCTTTCATGTAAGTACATAAAGAAATGTTTTTTTTGGCTTAATAATAAGTCTTGTTTTCCATGAAGGGCACCGCAAAAATCAGTAGAGCAGGGTAAATTAATTCTGCAATTTATGGAGACATTTGGTTTGTTATTATGAAACATATGTTTTTTGTTTGTTCGAACACAATTTCGAAAAAGGCAAAACGCCAGCAAATCGCTTCGTTTTCAGAAAATGGTTAAATGCGTTTTGCGATTTGAAAACTCAGCGTTTTTCAGAACATGGGCGATTTATTCCGGTATTACATACTAAATGTTTGTTCCGCTTCCAGGTTGAAACGATTTGAATATCAGACGCATAAGGTTTAATTTAAAAACTTTTTGATCAAATGCAATTTGTGAACATGCCAATGTGATATTTAAATTCTTCATGCCAACAACATGTGCAATTAATTTTATTAATTAATGTATTGTCTAGAATTGTTAAACTTGAAGGAATTAAATTATACACGCTTGCATTACAATAATTTCAAGCTTTATTGAGTACTAATTTATGTTTTTTTTTTTTTTTTTATTTGCATATTTTATTAATGAATATTTAATTGGCCAAAGAGCTTAAAGGGTCTCATTCATTCGATTCGTTCTCTAAGCGTTAATTTACCTGGGGCGCACAAAGTTTTGTTAAATGTTTAGAATATTTTTTTGAGCTAAACCACCTCCACGCATTGACTCTGGTTGGCTTACAAATATAAGACTACGCAACATGCAAAACAACTGCGGATGACCTTGATATTTTGTTTTATAGATTTGCTACGCTTGTCATGAGTTTTATGTAGATAAAATTCTGGACTCAGACATCCCGGACACATCTCTGAAATCTCCTCCTTTCATATTGCCTGTGCGGTGGTAATTTGCGCTTCTTAAATCCACCGTAAATTTCTACGTGCGCCTTCTGAGACATATTTTCGCTTAAACATAAATGTAATTGTGCCAGTAATTTAAATAATGATTTGAATCAATGAAATGTGTATTTTTTTGCTTGGCTCAAAGAGCAGTGGATTTTTTCTTTCTTGCTGAGCTTTAGCGTACGGCGTATATTTGCATGGAGCTTCAGTGGGTACGCAGGTATCAAAAGAGTCCAATTATTATTCTTGCTCATACGGAATGTAACTATTTGATTATTTATTGGGATACCACAGATGCAATTGAGATAAGCTAGTGGTGAAATTTTTGCCAATGACGGTGAAAAAAGGATTTTTTGGGGCCAAAGTGGGTACTTTTGCTTTTTCGGGGATTTCGATAAATGACGGCCGATTTTATTTCTATTGTACGCTTTATGAACAAATAAAAAATGTTATCTATAATTTTTGACCTTTATTGTTAGATAAAATTAACAACACTATTTTTTAAAGCTCTAAAGGTCTCTATATTTTTCGTTTTTAATTTTTCGATATTTCGCTAACAATTTGTTAGCATTATCAGGAATCTTTAATTGTATATATAATATAGAAAATAAAAATAAGAAGACCTAAAGCTTTAAAAAATACTGTTGTTAATTTTAATAAATAAAAAAAATTTATTTTTTCAGAAATTTTGCAATTTAAAAGAAAATTAACCCTGTCATGAATAATTTTTCCCCTAAAATTGTTTCCCATTTCCCAAAAGTGCGATCATGAATAACTTTTCCCATAAAATGTGTTCCCATTCGAAATTTCCCCTTATCGTGAATGGATTTTCCACAGACATCTTTCCCATTTTTTGTGTTCATTTGTTCATTTGATTTTCTGTGGGGAACTAGAAAAAAATGCAAGTAGTTGCTACATTTTAATGGATATATGAATCAGCTGAAAACTATTTTTAAGTCTTAATCAATAAATAATGTGCAACATGACACGCTTCTCAATATGATGTCAACAATCTTTATAAATACACAGATAGGTAAACGCACAAACAAATAGTTCATACTTACATATCTCCTCCCCTTGTAGTGACATAATGGCACCAATTCTAAACATTTTTTTTTACAAATTTCTGTATATTAATTATAAAACATAAATTTAATTACTTTTTACATCAGTTACCCACAAATTTTCAATAATTTTCCTTTATATTTATATTTTCTTCTTCCCTATTGTGCACTCACTACATATTGATAGCAAAACAAAAGCAAATTTCCCTACTTGGGAAATGAAAATTTTATGGGAAATAAAAATTTCACATTTTACTCACGATAGGGTTGAATAATGTGTTTTAATTTTTCTTAACAGCTACAAAAGTATTAACTGCCCAAAAAACTTTATTAGTGTAACAAAAAGGTAGCATAATTTAATTTTTTTTGCATACTACATACTAAAATCGGGCATGCCGTTTTTAAGTTGTGATCGCAGGTTTGGATTAACATTTTCGCAAATTTCATATTTAAAAAGAATTATCCATAGAATTGGGAATTTTCCTGATTTTTGTACCGAGACAAAAAATAATATAGTAGTCATTCAATGCGAGAATTTTTTTTTTTGCTTTTGTTACGTAGCGTAATTGGCAGATCTCTTTCTTTCTCTCTCTCTCTCTCTCTTTCTCTCTTTCACAAAAAATAATTTCGTTCTGTAATTTTGAAATACTTAATAACTTTTTGGCACCTCAATATCAATTTCTTGCCGTTCTGTTTGGCTTAGGGCATAAAAAATAATGAAAAAAAAAAACTAAAATTTTTATTTCAGCAATTTTTTAGCCTTGAGCATTTGATTCTTTCAAAATTAATTTTCAAATTTTTGCTGCAGCCGTTTATCTGCGACATACATATTTAAGTGCTCGAAAAATGTATTCGAGCACTTTTTTTTCATCGTAATCTATAATATTAATTGTTAGAAACAATTTCAAATTAAATGAAAATAAAAATACTTTTAAAACGAAGAATATTGAATGTATGTACATTTTTTCTATAGCATTTTTTCATCATTCAATTAAACTTGTGAACACTGTATGTTTGCTGCTGGTGTTTAATTTTGACACTCTCCAACAAATAGAAAAAGTAGTACCGATGACTACTGCACATAATTTGTGCATTGCGTATGCAATTGATAACAATGGCACAGGTAGTGATTCTTGCTCAAGCAAATCAGCCGAAAAAGCTTAAAAAGTTGTTATGCTGGGTTCTCCTATTTCGCTGAATCCCGTGACTCCCTGACCTGACCGCACGATTCATTTATAGGAAAATTGGGTAATTCATATTTCTAAACGAGCGGTTTATCTAAACGACGATCGCAGCCTCCTTTAGCTGGGTTTTTGAGATATTAGTTAAACTAAGTTAAGTTAAAATTAAAATAAATACTGCTTTTACCAATTTTATATAAAATTTGTGTTTTCCTTAAAATGTTCTAGTTTAATGAAATAATAAGGAATAATATCATGTCGCCGTAACGGCGGCACATATCTATTTGCAGTTTAACTAAACTTAGCTTAACTGAATTCTGCAAAAACCTGGCCTTAGGGTTTAATAAAAATTTGTATTCCTAAACACAGAATATGACTATACTAGACTATACATAGAGTTGTGATTATTTTAGTTTTCGAATTCAAATGCAGTCGTGTACTCGTGCAAATAAAGACAAGTCAATAATTGTGCTCAATATCATCGTTTTCGAACAATGGCTAATAAAATGTTTCTTCTTATCTTTCAAAATTGATTCGAAAACAAAAGAAGAATACTTTTTGCGAACACAACGAATAATTTAATCGAACAACGAGTGTACTTTGTTTGTTATGATTTGAAACGACATCACTAAGCCAATTGATCGATTTATTTTGTTCTATCTAACGTACTTCCAGTTTTCCTGCGTTTTAGATATTGTTGCAGATTCTTATAAATTTTCTCAATCATTTCAACGAAAATTTAAAATTATAGAGAAAAGGCCAGACTTGAGTTATGAAATGTTTTAACTATGTCAATTTATTATGTGGCTTTTTCCGATGCCTTTTTTTATTTTATATATTTATTTTCTTGAGCTAAAGGTCTTTCATTAAAATTATTTAATTATTTTTGTCGATATTTCGCTCTCCTTCGGACAATAATAATGAAAAAAGTTTTGATTAGTTTTTCCAAAAAAAAAAAAACTTTTATTATTATTGTCCTGCAGAAGCTCTCCGAAGGAGAGCGAAATATCGACAAAAATAATTTAAATAATTTTAATAAAAGACCTTTAGCTCAGGAAAAAATATATATGTATATATATAAAACATGTCAATTTATTATATGCATAAATTAGGGTCATGTCGTTAATGATGACCCTTGTTAAGGCCAAAACCTTAACCCTGATAGCTAAAAATTTGTTCTTCAAGTATTTCGGTTTCTTATAAATGAAAGCTGATGTTTGTGTAGTCCGCTAAATTAAGATGAAAATGGACAAGTGTCTTTTCTATTTCGGCTACAAAACTACTGACAGACTGGTCAAGACTGTCGTGTTTTCTCTATTTCCTAATTTTTTAAGAAGACAGTCGTTCTACGAAACTTTAAATTGTTTTCTTGAATAAAAATATAATATATATTTAGAGAATTCTGAAATCCATTTGTTTTATTTTCTTTTCCTTCGAATTCAACTGAGGTTTATTCTGAGCCTAAACAAGCTAGCACATACATATTAATTTATACGTCTTCACCAACGCCCCCGCTCAAAAACTGAGTTAACGCTTTAATAAAATCTTCGCAAGTTTGCATTTACGAGCATGTTGGGAATATATAGGATTTTCCACATTGGATCAGACACAGCCAAGATAGGTTTCAGAACCCATGTGTAGCCTGGCTGATACCCGAGAAGAACGAGAGAACTCTTCGAACTTTCCAGATCTGACACGAAGATAATTGCATTAATCATTACTGGACAGTGTATCTTTGGGAATCACGCTAGACGATTAGGTTAACTTTTCAATGACCTGTATAGAAGTTGCCAAAATGGAGGCTGTGTTACATCTCCTTGAAACCTGTACCGCGCTGGAGGCTCTTCGTCAAAGAATTTTCAATAGAAGAAGCTTCAGTCGCCTTTCGGAAATCTCAGCGTTTACACAACGTTCAAATCATTTGATTATTTGAAATTCTTGACACTTTTTGTCCTCCTTATTCATTGTTTATTTACTTCAAGTTCTCACAACGGTATCGTCGCGTGATGGACCCACGTGCGCTAGACATCTTTTTATTGCACTTTCCAGCAGCTCGTCCACCATATCTATGTTTGTGATCAAACTATTGAGAAATTTTGCTTACAAGAGCAAGAACAAGAGTAGTTACAGATCAGATAGTCATTTATCAGTTGACCCATTTTGTGGAAATTTTCATAGATATTTGCAAATCGGACAGACCTATCAAAACAATGTGTGAACGCGCATGATTTTTCACAAAGCATACAACTAAATAGGAAATAGCGAATCACGGTTTTAAGTGGGACTTCAATACTTCAAATCTTCTGCTTAATTTCTCAATAAGGTGTCTGTAAATTCAGTAGGCAGGGAAATACCTTTTTACAAATATGATCATACCGACAGTCTGACAGTAGACCGGATCATAAACTTTAGCGGGAACGGAAAACCGTTACCAGTCGAGTCACTAGTTCAAATGTGACTTTTAAACAACCCTGCTGATTTTTAAATAATCAGCTGTTGATTTTTAAATAACCCTGCCCGTTGCTATACTTTGCCTCCTTCGCAACTATTGTGTGTGTTTGTGTTTCTTTATTATTTTGTTAAATACATTTTCACACGTTCATGTTAAAATTATTTAAAGTATATTCTACCAAAAACTTTAGAAGGTTCGAAAACAACTTCAAGTCACGCTTCTCGCAAAATGATAACAGGTTGTTAATTTATTTTGGTTTTGTTTTTTTTTTCTTTTTCTTATTGCGAGTCAAAACATGTTGTTCGGATTAGTGTCAGTCACAGAAAAGTAAAATACAGAAAGGCAAAAAATAAATGAATTCGCCATTTTTAACGGGTTATCGCGATCATATTAAAATTTTGCTGCCATTTTTTATTTCATATATAATTAAAAAAATAAATATATTGTACTGCATTTGCCTTTTAATTGAGTATTATGCAAATTTTTAATATATTTATTTGTCGAAGATTTTCAATAAATTGTCTGGTTAATTATTTTTTTGTGTTTTTCGGCAAAAAATGTATTACTCACATACACATTCATGCATACGTGTCTATTCCCAGTTGGCCATGTCGTGCACGAGTGATGGTTACTTCTGCACGACGTGTAAGGGACAGCTTCTGCAAATCGTGAATAACATTTTCAAACAACTGCCCAGCAAATCTTGCAAGACAGAATCAAAGACTTTGGAGCTCAGTAAGTCGTACACACTGAGATGTTAATGTCATCTATTCTCTCATCGACGAATGCGCTGAAGCTGTCGATGACGACCACAATCACGAAATTTTCGCCCATGGGAATTCTACTTTGTTGTCAACGACTGTGTCCATGGTGTTGCCATGTCGCCGTAAATAACCATTCTATTTGCTAATAAATATAAACATATTAATTTTTTCAAGCCATACATACAGAATCAAATCTTTAAGTCTTAATAAACACTAATAATTATCAAATGAAGTTGTCATTTAAATGAAAGTATTTAAAACTTTCTGCAAAACTTTTGCTTTTCACACTCGACTGAATGTTTTTCTTCTGTTTGCTTTGCTTTGCTTTTTTTGTACAGTTATTTTTTGTTTTCACAAACATTTCTGGGAACATACCGGGCCTTTACTATAGTCAAACACTAAAGTCTTTTTAGAAACAACTTAAATTTTAAAAAGTGTTGCCAACTTTTTTTTTAACTATAGTGAAAATTAAAGTTGGCTTTAAGTTGAATCGGCTTTAATAGGGTGCTACATTATTTATCGAAAATAAAAAATTATTTATCATACAACCACTTGCAAATTTATGTAAAACCCCATCTCTAATGAGATGACTTCGAAAAATTCCGTATACATGTAAGCACACACATACCCAGTTGGCCCTGTCGTCTATTCTTTAGCATTGTTGCGTGCAGGACACTTGCTAAAAACTCGACGACACATTGCCGACAACTTTTTCGAACAAAGGGCACCGAATTCGTGCATGACTACTTGATTAAGATTGTCACTCATATAGTCGTTAACGTTGACGACCATATTCATGACAATATATCAGATACTGTCTTAGACGACCATATGCTCGACATGTTTCAGAAACTGTCGTTGACGACCATACGCACGACAAACTGCCAGTACCCTACTTTCCCACTCTCCCCAATTGTAACTTATTAAGAACACATAACATGTATATGAATATTTAATTTCCAAAAGTTTAATTAAAAAAGACTTCAGGTGCGCTTAGACTATGCTAATATTTGTGCAAAATCATAGAAATTTTGTTTGTCCTAGTGTAAACACTCGAACTTGTTAGCCTCCAAATATTTTTCGACTGTTTGTTGGCTAACAAAAATGTTCGTTTGTGAAGAAAGCTTTGGGGATATTGTAAACACTATTGTCAGCACGTCGCAACAAATATTTGGCTCGATATTTTGTTTGTACTCGCAATATTTTTGGCGGAACAAACAGCGACAAATAATTGTAGAAACGTGGGTTGCCAACAGTTACTTTTGACAGTGCTTAACATATAAAAAATGAAATAAATTGAAATGGCAATACTGGTCAATTCGTTTGACAGATTGGTAATCTTTGTTATAATCGGCGCCACTAGATTTAGCTTTATGTGAAAAACATGAACATATATTTAATATTAATAAGATGAATATTGTAATCAAATTACCAAGTAATCGAAGTCATTTGAACCCATGCGCACGAAGTTTTTATGCAGCGAAGGTTCTTCAGAACGCAATTCCTTCAGAAGTTTTTGGCAACATCCTTCCATTTTACGGCGCTGCACCCAAGCTGGAACCTACATTCTTCTGGATCTTTTTTTTCTTTTTGCTGGGTTTCTGAAACTGCTTAGCTCCAGCAGTTATTAATGATAAATCTCCAATATCACTGTCACTAAACATTTTAACTTTTCACATTGCTTTACAAACACAATTTGATACTTTTTGACAGATGGATTTCATAAACATAACAACATTGCTTGACAGATGTTGGTCATACACACCGGACAAATAAAATTATTAGTATAGTGTAAAGGGGTACACAAATATTTGTACCAAACATGGCTGACACAAAATTTTCTGTTATTTGCGCAAATAAAATTCAAACAAATATTAGTGCAATCTAAAACCATGCCCAAACATTTGACACAAACCGTACTATTAGCCCAAACAATTATGTGTTGTGTTTGGACAAATATTAGCATAGTCTAAACGCACCTTTACATATAGGTACCATAACTTTAAACAAAAATGAGAAGTATATACTAAAAACAAAAATTAGTTCAATAAAAAGGTTATATGTATAAAAATAGAATAAGTTTTCTAGATATTTTATTACAAGATCCTTGCATTCTCTGCGTAATGCACTTGGCCAATATTGCTTACCAATTCAAAATTTATTGATAAAAAAAAACGTTAGTGGTAAATTGAAAATACATACCTCCTTCATACACTTCAAAGCTTTAACTGAATATTTTTGATTAAAAAATAAAGAAGCAACCAAAATTGTTTACTTCTTATTATTATTTTTAAGCGGGTAAAGTGTAGCTATTTTAATTTTTTTCTTTCTTATTTACATTACAAAAAGCACCACTTTAAACGAAATCTCTTTGCTTACAAATTTGCTCTAAATCAGGGATGCCCACGGCCTATACGCTTGGTACGCTTTTGTTTTTGTAAAAGCGCGAAGCATTGGCTGACCATTCTAATATGTATACACAACTCTTTGTATGAAATACACACATACACACATATCTCAAGTTCAAAGCAACAACACTTTCATATGCACAGCAATAAGAACGCAGGCTTTGTTGGTACACATTGGTGCCAAGCGTAAATTTTGTTGGTTTTTTGTTTTTTTGTTTTCATGATTTTGTTGTTGTTTTTAATGATTTCGTGAGTATGAAACACTTGAAGAAATCATTTTTTGTTGAGTTTATTTCTGTTTTTCTTTGTGTGCGTCAATAAAGTGTATACGTATTGGTGTTTACGCTTCCATAAGAACCCGCTAGTTCTGGTAACTAGTTTTTAACTAGGAGTTTCATTAGTTACTTAGTAACCAGAACTAGTTACCACCAAATGTATTTTAAGCTATAAATGCTGTTTACTTTAACATGGTGATGTCATTGGAGGGGGACAATTGGATACTCTCTGCATTACCAATATCTAGTTCAGTAACTAACTACTTAACTATTCAAAAAGTACTAGTTATTTGACACCATTTCTGGGGATAAGTAGTAATCGGCTAAATTGATAGCTACAAATTACTAGTTCAATAGGTAATTGGTCCAAATTATCTAGTATAGTAATTAGGTAATTTTAGCGCATTTTTTTAATAAACACAAAATTTTTATTTAAACGAATTGAAAAGGCAATTAAATATTACATATTAGTTTTATGAAGTACATAAGTGCATTTGAAGTAAAAATATTAATTAATTTTTGTGTTATGTGCTATTATCAACTGTTGGTTTTGAAACACATTTATATAAAAACTGGCGTTTTTTTTCTGTCTTTGCACTGCCTTGCAAATTTTCTCTTCTGGTGATCCAACAGTATTGTCGTTTTGAAGTGACACAGCTTCTAAGATTAATAAGATGAAATTAAATTGTTAAGTTTTTAAATTAAGTAAAAACCATAACTATAAACAATTGCCTATAAGGACACCATATATATTTTCTAATTTCTTCAAACTATGTTTACCATGGACATCATTAACACTAAATTGCAATGAAACCTTGTCATCAATAACATACTTAAAACTTTTTACTTTTAAATCACTTTAACAAATTAACTTTAACCGAACCGCACGTCTTTTTAATATAAATCCGTAAAAAATACTAAATAAAGAAAGAAGAATGACAAAAATGTACAATATTTGAAGTGAGGATAACGGAACCTTCTTGTTAATTGTACAGAAAAAAAAACATGCGATTGATCTACATATCTAGTTGTAAATCCAATAGTAATGTATGATGTAGAAAAACAGGAGAAGAAATGTAAACTACTAGTAACTTAATTAGCTATAAGTAATGCATGAAAAGTATATTTAATACTTATTGTACTACATATATACATATGTAGCCTGAGATTAAGTATACTATAGTGTAATTGATAAAACCTTTAAATTTTCCAATTTCCATTCTAATAGTTTCTGACAAAATAGCAATTGATATTTGTAGCTAGATTTGTAACTATATAAAAAAGACAATTTTGCAAGTACAAAACTAGCGGGAAGATTCTCTAAATCATAATAAAAAGCACGACACCGTTGAGGACATTGTTTCTCCTTCATTACAAAAACGACACTTTGCATGACATTGAGTATGCCTTTGTCTTCAATTAGGCCTATGCAAGAGAATCGGGTCTGTTCTAGAATCCGATTCGGATTGATTTAGCAACATTTTTTTAATCCGCATATTTTATAAATTGGTGTTCTCAATTCAGCATGTTTTTAGATGTTCGAAGTTTCTGTTCGAAAAAAAATTCTAAATGTCAAATACATAAACAACAGGTTTTTATGTTTTATGTTTTGAAAAGAACTATCAGAGGACGAAGTCGTTGATAAAAGATAGCTTAACATACAAATAGTCGCCGGCGGCAAACCAAAAACCGACGCTTGATGACCGTCTAAACAATGTTTTTACAATCACGCAGAAAATTTTAAAAATTAAGTAAAAATATGACAAAAACTGAAACATTAATAGAAAGCAGCTCTACCGCAAGCAGCAATCATTCGCTCTTGACCGCGACGGGTGTAAGGTTGTGAAATTACCGGCGCGGCAGGTTGCCGGCTATGAGCACATGAACTACGATCTTTGACAACCATATGTTGTAAAAAGAACGTATTGCCGGACTATTAAAATGGAATTTCACCACTAAATACAATCATATTAATATAAATATTGCTTAAATTAAACTAAATATAGGAAATTTATTATAATCGCCTTTAAAATGCAATTTTTCTTTTTCAATAAATTCTGATTGCATTAAGCATTAGTCCCAAAAAACATTGACATACCACACTTCGTGTTTTCGGGCAACTTCGTGTTTTCGAACATAAGCAAAATTTTTGTATTTTTGTTTTGCGCAAGTGTCATTTGACAAAACATACAAAATTTTTGGATGAAATTAAAGAAAAGGTATTTTTTTTTTACTAGTAATTGTGTGTAAATTCAAATTTTTTTATTACATTTAATAAAAAAAATACTTCAAATTAAAAGAGAAAATTTAGTTTTTATTAAAAAAGTTATCATTTGCATGAATAAAAGTCGATTCTATTTACTTTCACTCGCCCTATAATACTCTAATTGTAAACGAATAAAAACATGGGGTTTCGGATTGCAGAACACCAAAAATTCTAAAGTAATTCACTTTAGAGTCAATTCGGATTCTAGAACAGACCCGAATATGGAGAATTGTTTGTCTTATTATTTATATATTGGCGGTTTTCACACCGAGCTTGTTGGTTTGTTAATCGTTAATAGTTACTTTTTTACACGTATGTATTTTGTTTTTGTATATTTATCGCACTACCGGATTAACATTTAACAAATTAACGACACGGCATCCCTGATAAAATAGTTGTTAGCTGGTAACTCACAATCAGCTGTTGCAGCTTCTAAATAATAAAAGTCATTTGTGATACATTTCTAAAAAAAAAATATTTGTGTTTTGGCAATTTTCGTGTATATTGAGAGCAAGTATGTTAATTAAATGATTTTTTATTTTATTTTAATAAATCATAAACTGTTTTTATAGTGGATAACCAAAAGAAAAAGCGCATTCGAACAAAAATGCAAAAAATGGAGCATAAATTGCTGTTGGATTGTGTTGTGTTGGAAGTGTGCGCCGTCACCGATACCAAAAAATTTAGCAATTGATGCGCTTTCTCCAGAGGCTACCAATCTAAACAATACTATAGCGAGTTGTAAGAAAAACTTTGTCGCTACATATGAGTGATAGTAGATGAGCAAATTGCTCGCGATTCACGCGTAACATCTGGCTGAAACGATTTGCATCGATTAAAGACAAAACATCTTTTTGGAACTTCATACACAACTCCTCTGCGACACTTCATGACAGCATGTAAATCTTCATACAGGTCATCCAGAACATTTTCGGTTTCATCTTCATCAACGTGGAAAATGTCTGCATTAATAAATTATTTGTAATTAAACTATTAAATTTCGATAAATCTTGTCTACTTACCGTCAGCAAACGTTATTTGTGTGAAAGCATAAGTAATCAAATGGTTTACAATTGTTTTTTTTTTTTTTTTCTTACAAATTCTCGTGGCATGTTTAATTTTTTGAGAATAATAAATTGTGTCGAAACAATAAATCAGCTGGTTTACTACGAAAGTTACCAGACTAACAAAGTTTGAAAAAGGGGGTCGTTCACAGTTGCTAACTTTAACAAATTAACAAACTACCGAGTAACAAATTAACAAGTTCGGTGTGAATACCGCTATTATTTTGTTATTATAGTTGTCCTCCAGTCCTTTTATGAAATATCTCGACAAAATATGAAATATCTCGAAGACAGCATCGAACAAAATGTCGTCTGCACTGACCGGTCCAACTGCGTATGTATGTATATAAATTTAAGATTGTATTATTAGTAAGTAAACAAAAAACATCAAAGCGAATTCAATAAAAGTAAAATTTTAAACAAAATTCTGATTAATAATAGTTATTAAAAAATCTTTTATTTAATTACTTAATGTAAAAAAAATTTACTTTTAAAAACTTGTACGTTTAAAAGTGATATTTGTTCGATAAAAGCTGTTACTAAATAGTTTAAAAGCAACTTCTGCTGGTTTTAAGTTTAGAGCAGACTTTTGCACGTAAAGTCGCCTTTTTCTAGTCTATAGCTTACTTTTATATAGCAGTGACTTAAAATTGCTTTTTGGATGTCTATGGTTATAGCCCACTATTTTTGTCTGCTTAGAGGGCTGCTTACACGACAATAATGTCGCTCATATAGTCGTACATACTTACATTGTATTGATTGGCGACAACAGGCAAGAAAGTGTCGCTTATGTTTTCGCAGGCACACTTTAGTATAGGGCTGCTTACACGACAACAATGTCGCTCATATACGTTGATAAAAGACGCCCAGTAGAACAATGTCGATCTCTTATTCGTGGGTAAAATTTGATACAGAAAAAAGTACATGGCAATGTCGCGCATGCTGTCGGACATACAAATGTGACATATGACAGTGTCGGTCATATTGCGGCTTAAAAGCTTCCATAGATGACAGTTCACCAGGCAAGGTCGAGCCTTTTGGGCGTCCAAAATATTTTCCTCATAATTGTCTCGTGTACAGATGGCTGACGACGATGCCGTCGACGTCAGTTTTGTCAACAGGGGTTTCATTATCTTTGCTAAGAGATTAAAATGTGATGTGTAGTTGATTGGAAATTAAAAAAAAAACTTCTGCCATTATTTGTAACAATGAATGGTAATTAATTATTGTTTATTCTATTTATTAAGCATAAATTATTTTAATTAACTTTTAAACAGCTTGTGAGCCACATTCAAATAAAGCAAGAATTTTTCATTTTCTCCTTCTCTTGTTTTGTTGCAAAAATAAGCATAATTTAAGATATTGATAGAATTAAATATAAAATAAAAATATATAAATAAAAAATAAAAATTTTATTTTTTTATTATATAACTCTAATGAGCTTAGCTTCAATTAGATTCAATAAAATCTGTGTACGTCAAAAGCTTCATCATTTAATCGAATTTTGTTTACCTATACATATATACATACATATGTATGTATGTATGTATGTATATTAAAAAGTTAAATCATTTTGGAAGAGCGAACAAGTTTCTCGCAATAAACTCAAGAACTTCTAATAATACTTTTTACATTTTTCTATTCAAAAACATTGATTATAAAATCACGTTAATTTTTAATAAAAATTACCCGTAAATAACGGGTTATCCCACGGATCATGAGACCGGCCCACTTGATTCCTAAAAAGGTTCCGTTGTGATATGTGCTCCCTATAGGTGTGGCATTTGTGCCCCTTGTTGATGTGGACTATATTGTATGTATTTGGTTAGATAGGCGGCTCTTCCTGAGATGAGATGAGATATACATACATATGTCTGCTGAAGGTGCAGAGGGACGCGGTAAATTGATATCTAAAAATAAAAAAGAAATAAAATTTATATCACTTTTAAATGCAACTAAAATAGACCTACCTCGCGGCCCCTCCGGCGTCTTCATCCACCCCTTCCACGACCGCTCGCCCTGTTCCTGCCTTGGGACAGTATATAGTTCACTAGATTCTAAAATTTAAAATAAAAATATGTTAGTAGGTATTTTATTGTATTCGCGCACTAAACATTTCTAACCAAATGATCGCAACAGCACTCTTCACCACGAAATGCGAGATATCAAACATTGGCTCAAATTGCATTTTTGAGCATTCAAAACTTTGATTTGATGAGTATAGTCCTGGGCCTGGCACCTAAAGACTTCTTTTTATTCCCGTACGCAAAAAACATACATATTGAGAGACCAAAATTTTTTCGCCACATTTAGAAGCGGTTGCTGCATTCAGAATACATACATATGTACATATTTTGGAGGTGCCTCAATCTGAGTGGCAAAAGTGCTTTGACAATTGGTTCAAACGGAATATTTCGAAATTCTAATAATAATTTCTATTTGCCATCCGCATCATACGAACCCATTAATTTTTGTTTAAATAATTAGCATTCATTAAACTTACCTGCGTTGTTCTGTCCATCCTCCGTTTAAGCCCGTATGATACTTCATTTTTCTTTCATTAATTGGTATAGAATTGATAGAAAGAAACAGCAATTGCTAGAAAGAACCAAATATACAAAACGTAAACAAACCTAGCAACTTTTTGTAAGTGTTGTATTCTTTTTATTTCAAGAAAGCGCTAGGAAATAAAAATGTTTTAAAAAACAAGCGTTAAATCGCAAAAATTGTCAATAAACCGCTGACACATCAACATTCAAGTTTGAAATGTCAATTGAAAGTTGAAAAATGTTAAATTTTTTTTGACATAACCTGATAACCTTCAACGAAAATGTTGACAGTTTTGCATTTATCTTAATATAGCCGAACTAGTTGCACATACTAAATTCTACTATTACATTATATTTGCACTGTTCTATAAAACTTAAACAATGCAAGAAAAATGTAGTGTCATACGGGCATTAAGACTGTCTTTAAATAATTGAGCTGACGCACACAAGCAGGGTTATGAAAATTCGAAGCTGCTACATCTACAAAATAAATTTAAGAGAGGCGAGATTTCCGCAGTGGTGCCACACATGCAATACCTTTGGGAATCGTCTATATGAACCAGACGCACTACGTTTTCTTTTTCTTTTATGAAAAATGTTTGTAAAATATATTTTATATGAAAATAAGAAAATATAGTTCTAACTTGTGAACCATGAGAGATAGAGACTTGAAATTTGCACATGATATGTTTTTACGTAGGTACAGGAGTACGGAAACCTGGCTGTGCGAGTAAGCTTGGTGCTTGGCTCAATTTATTGATTATTTCTAAAAAAAAAAAAAGTAGATAAAAAGGAAATTTTCCATACATTTGCACAAGAGTTTAATATACACGTATTGCCGGTTTTCACGCTTCGTATTAAAGTACTATTGCAGATCTTGCAGATATTTTAAATTTGATAAATATTCATAAATTTAAAACTCGGCAACAACAAATCTCATAAATTTTTAATTTACTAAATTAAAACCTCTGCAATGCCAAAAGCAGTAGTAGATTTACTAAATGTAGTAAGTGGATTTATGTATTTACAAGTATAAAACAGCTGACAGATTGGTTATGCATACATTTACTTTTTGTTAATAAATAAATATATGTTCATATGTATGTACCTTTGCACTTCATCGTTTCATTAATTTCAATGGCATTTTGAACTAAATAGTTAATAATTTTTTCTTTCACGGTTGCCTTAGGCATTTTTTTTGGAACGAAGTTCCTTAACGCGGCTTGCTGGTAGTGGAAATTAGTAGAAATCGTCACGAAAGCGTGTGAGCTGGTTATATGTATTGGTGTACTGTCGACAAGCAATTGTGTTTGATAGGCAGTGTCTCCGCTGACAGCAGCGGAGACACCTACCAATAAACGGAAAACGTTCCAAAAATTTAAAGAATCATAAAATTTACAAATTTCAAAAACAACACAAAATAAAACATACAGATTTCACCTTGTATTACATTCAAAGATGAAAAAAAAAAACGTAAGGAACTTCATTCCTAACGAGGGTCCCCCGACCGCATTTCTTTTTTTAGATTTTATTTCTCTCAATATTTTACGAAGCACCAATTGAAAAATTCTTTTGTTTACTTTTAGCGGTAAAATATTTAAACAAAATTCAGCTGTTTCAACTTTTTTACAATACCTAACAAAAAGTCGCTCGCACTTAGAAGTTTAAAATAGTATTTTAAATATAATACGACGTGTGAAAACCGCTACTGTTTCAATTTCACCAAGAAACAATTATGATAGTCATTTTTTTCCTATTGATTGTGCGTTGATGGTTGATACAAATTTACTTGTATTAAACGATTTTGTCGTTGTTAGTGGCGACTATATTAAACCAACGCAAAAAGCTGCCGTATTTCGAAGATGTGGCAAATTTTTTTCTATCGTGCTTTACATGAAAAGAACCATTCATTGTGAAGTAGTGTGTGTGTGTGTGTGTGTGATATGTTTATACACATACATTTTATCTATATACTCTTTCATTAAAAATCACTTCATTGTGAACAGCGTTGCCAACGCAGCAAATTATAAAAAAACGGCTCTATTTGAAACAGAATCACAAAGTTTTTACTTTGCATTTAAAATGGTTGTAAAATTTATTTCATATAAAAAGCATATTATTTTTCTTTAAAAACGATAACCAAATCAGTTAAACTTTAGAATCACACAGAATTCAAAAATAAAAATATAAATAAATTCCTATGTATACATTAAATACAAAGTATGAATGCAATTTACTATGAATTTAGTAATCGTTAAAAAGTTTATCGAAAGGAGAAATTTTCCATACAGTTCAGCAAGACTTCAACGTACTCATATTTTAAAACTGTTTCCATTTTAGCTAGGAACCAAATATCAAATTTATCCTTTTCGTCCAGAAGTTTTCAGAAACAGATATTTTGTTTATATGGAGTTATTGTAAAAGTAATTTTTTGGGATTCCAAATATTATTTCAGACATCCCAGGTACCAGAAGTCATAACTAAAACCCTACAGACCACCATTTTCATATGATCACTACTGCGCAGAGGTCCTCATTTTTCCATGAGCACACTCATCTTCTGCAGAAATTTCTTGTATGGAGTGTTTTTAAAAGTAATTTTATGGGACTTCAAATATTATTTCAGACATCGCAGGTACCAGAAGTCATAGCTAACCCTCCAGACAACCATTTCCTTATGGTCGCTACTGCGCAGAGGTCCTCATTTTTCCATAAAACCCACTCATCTTCTCTACAAATGTCATCTGTTATAAAAATAGAGCTGTTAACAGTCCCTTGCCAACTTCAAATTGTAGTTTTGCTAAAAATTGTGGTTTGAGTCCGGAGACCTAAATACGTATTTATCTTCACATACATTTACTTCCTATACTATTGTGGCCGTTTAAATTTTTGTTTTGTTCGAATTGGTACAGTGGTTGACTTAAGAAACGTGAGATCCCTGGTTCGAATCTTGCCCGAGGCGGCAAACGAAATAAGTAATTAAATATGGAATTGTGTATCCCTCCCTTTTTACAGTAAAAAGTATTTAAATAGAATTAAAGTAAAACAAAAACTAAAAAAAACCGGAGAGAAAACAGAAAATAGAAAAAAAAATTTTCTTTCAATTGAGTTGTTTTTTCTGTATCTGAAAACAATTTTGTAACAATAAAACATTCTTCATTGATAGCATGAAAAGATCGTTAAGAATGATAAAATTCATTCATAGAATGAATGAATGAAACTTTTTCTCATGTTAATGCCTAGAAGAAGTCGTATTTCTTTGAGTTCAGGAAACAGTTTTCCTACAACCAAAACATTAAACGTGTCGCATCTTTCGCAAAACACCCTCCAAGCAAATGGCTATTTCAAACATTTAGTCTTTTGCAATCATCACATTTATATAAAACAAATTGTAACAACAATAATAGAGCAAAAAAAAAAAAAGAAAAAGAAAAAAACAGCAACGACAGAAACGAAAACACCATTTAAATTGGTATTTTTACGCTCGCTGCACATTAAAATGTGAGTAATTTGAAAATTAACGCTGCTGCCGGCTGGTTGGAGATCTGGATCAAATCGAACGAAGAAACAAACAAAAACTTTGTTGTCAAATGATTGTAAAGCAAACATAAAACATAAAAAATTGCATAAATACTACACAATTGTACCAGTATTATCCGATTGTAAAAATTGTGTATTTTTTTTGCCCCTCCCCAAAAAATATCGCAACAAAAGAAACTATGTGTCTCCTCCTCCTCCTCCTCCTCCTCCATCACGTGGAGTTGTGCAAAAGTATTTAACTTTTACCACAATTTAAAGCGGGTTAAACAAAAAAAAAAAATTATATATTTCATGGTTCAATGCCAACCATGAATGTACCCACTACCAGCAATCCAAATAACAACAACAACAACATAATTGTTGCTTAAATATTTACCTCCTATGAATGACTAAATTTAGTTCATTTCTTTTTGTTTCATCTACTCCTCCTGGTGAAATGTTTGATGCGGAGGGGCAAATCTCAATTCAAGATTTGTTTATTTATTGTGTATTTTTTCGTTTTTGGTTTACGTTTCATTATGTTTTTATGTGTTTTGTGAATAATTTGCGTGTTTGTTGATTTAACTGCGAATTTGTATTTAAAATTATTTACGCTTTTGCTGTGCAGTTTTTTAATTATCTTATTTCGATTTCTAAAAATTATATGATTAGGATTAAGAAAAACGGTATACAGTTCAATAATAAAACTCTTAACATTTTTGACACGTTCAAAAAAGTCGCCATTAAACAATCTAATTTCGTAATCAGCTGTTTTAAAACTTGGTTTTGTTTGCCCTACAGCACATCGTTAGCTTAACATAAAAAGGCCCTAAGTCGATATTTTAATACATAATATTTGAACGCACTGAAATGTGTCAAAATAAAACTCGATGTAGAGTTTTCTTCACAAAGTGGGTGCACTTAGTAAATTTGGCAAAATAGTTAGCTGTCGCCTTGTGATCGCAGAAACAGAGTTTGGAATTCGTAGTGAACAAAGCAAAACAGTGAGAATAATTCAACCACCTACTTTTGTGTTTTTTTGTTTGTTTATTTTTCTTTTTAGAAATGTGAGCAAACAATATTTTAAATAAACTTATTTCAGGAGCTAAAAGAATAATAAAATAAATTGAGCCAAGTACGAGACTGACTCGCACAGCCACTGTTCCGTACTACCGTGTAAGTTCTTGACAAAGGGTAACCCTGGTGTACCCTTTCGTTTTAAACTTGTTATTGTTCTTAATAGTTGTTGTTATTGTTTTTAATAGGTCAGACGACGGTTTAATCGTTATAGCTGATTTTCATACTAAAGGGTGTTCCCGTGTATGAACACCAAATAAACTTTAACTTTTTTCAAATTTTGGTACATATTTGTTGTTGTAGAGGCCTGCGAACTACTTATACTGTGAAAATTTAATGGTCTATCTTTTATTTGATTTAGATTTTATCATTCAATACTTACAACTGTATTTCCTAATTTTCACATTTCATTGTATGGGGACCGCCTTTAATTCTTAACTTTTTGTTGTTTTTATTGTTTATTATTGTAGAGGCCGGATAACCAACCATATGCCCTGTGGAGCTCTCCAGCTCTTGTATTTTGGAAATTTAGGATTTGTGACAGATGAACAAAAAAAAGGGTTCCACTTTCATTCTGTGAGTGCAGAACCCTACCAGGCTCGCAATTTCTTGCGTTTCTAGCTTTTTGTTGTTTGTAGTATTTGTTTTTGGAGAGGCCTGCCAACTACGTATGTATACTGTGCAAATTCCAAGTCTCTATCTCTTACGGTTCAAAAGTTATAGCTAATTTTCAAATTAAAGGGTGTCACCATGTATTGCGTAACATTTAAATGTTTGCTATTTGTTGTTGTGTGCGCCTGGTAACTGCACATACTGTGCAAATGTCTTAAGGCCATGGTGCACTATCCTACTCAATCGAACGATTCATTCATTGAAAATTGCTAGCTAAATCTGATAGAATTCTCTCCTACTTTAAAAAGTCGCATCAAAACGGCCACACTTTATACTTTTGTAAACAACTTCAAAAAGGCAACCCTGATCGCATAGAATAAGATAAGTTTTTGAAAATTAACAAATCGGACAGACTTGTCAAAAAGTCTTTCACACACATACACTTTTAGTCCAGACCATGATACAATTAACAAGGTAGCCTCGTCAGCTAAACCGTTAATCATCTGACTACTTTAGGTTGTCAAGAGATTGCAGAGAGGAAAGGCAGCCAAAACGAGGTAGCAAATCCGCGTAAGCTCAGTGCATCTCTCTTCTGTAAATGTAGAAGTGGCGTCTTTTTGACAGTTGTACAAAAACAAAATGCATGTTATTTTTATTGAAGTTGTTCTTATTGTAGCGAAAAGGCTACCTTGTTAGTTGTATCCTGGTCCAGACTATCACACTTTTTAGACACACATGTCATTTTTAACAGATTGTACGATTCAGTAGGATAGTGTATCACGGCCTTTATGGTTCGAAAGTTACAACTAATTTGAGTTCCTTGTATGGGAGCACCCTCTAGCTCGTAACTTTTTATAATCTTTTTGGGAGCCGAAGTAACCACATACCCTATGAAAACTTCAGCTCCCTACCTCTAATGGTTCAAAAGTTGCAGCTGATTTTATGTAATTTTTACAGTTTCTTGTATGGGGTTCCACTTTAGTTTTTAAGTTTTTCTTGTTTTTAGTATTTGCTGTTGTACCGGCCGGGAAACCACATGTACTGTGAAAGTTTCAGCTCTCTAGCTCTTACCGTTTGAATGAATGAAGCCTGTGACGGACCGACAGACGGACGGAGAAGTCTCAATAATGGGATTTTGTTTTTACTCTATGACTACGGAACCCTAAAAAAGAACAAAACAATGGTTGCTAAAATGGCTGTAATTACAAAAATTCATGCGCAACATATGTATGTATGTATGTACATATGTATGTGCAAATCAGCAAAGAACTAAATCAATCACTCGATATGCAGTTCATTCCGCTTAATTGAGTTCCTAAAAATGACCGACCTAAGACGCAATTAAACGGGAACTCAATTAAGCAATACTCGGTTAATTGAATCGGCGACGCAATTAAACGAAAATCGTTAAATTGAGCAATGTGTGCAATTCATTTCGTTTGTTACATATTAAGTTGAAAAATTGTTAAGGTTTATTAAAATAAAATAAAAATCAGGTACGTTCATCGTACAATGTTTACAAAGGAACAGATCCATGACCTTTTTGCCGCCAAATAATTTGTTTTATGTTTGTGAAGCAAAAAAAAATAATAATTAGACGGAATCAATTAAGCGAAACATTTGCTCTTGTTTTTCGCAATGCAGTCTTAATTTGCGAAACAATTAAGCGGATGAAGCAATTAAACGGAACTCAATTAAACGGGTATTTTAACATAGGCAAGTATACTGAATGATTTCGTTGCATGATTTTTGATGCAATAAAGCGGGAAACTCAATTAAGCAGGGCTCAATTAAGCGGAAATAACTGTAATGTGTTTTTACATATATGTACATGGTGCGCAGTAGTATGATGATAACGCCATGTCAGTGCAAAAAGATGGTAATAATCGCAAATCGTTTTCTTTATACTCTTTTCTCTTGATAATTATTTATTTTGTGTTCGGTTGCTTATAAAACAAAACCAAAAATTTTCTACGAATAATTTCTATTGCTAGAAATATTTTTAAATGGCGCCTATTGTTTTGGGGGGGCCGTTATACAACGAATGTAGGAATGCCAGCAGGAAGGTTCTGATCCAGGGACCTGTTTCTCACAACAGTAAAATGCGGATTTTTTTTTGTTTGTGAAAAAATGAATAATAAATTTTTTAATGGCAGCATATTTTAATACAACATTTTTAGGCTTTGAGAAACGAGGACCTGTTCTAATTCAATTCAACCAACACATGTCTTGGACTTGTTTTAATTCTCGAGCGGATTCAGAATTGAGCTGAAATGTGGTATTGCCTTTCAGTGATGGAACTCGTGTAGGGGAACTTCGCATTATCAGTAATGAAAACACCTTCACGATATGAGGCCTCTTCACTGCCACCGCCTGCGCCAACGATGAATGAATAAAATGCTCTTTTAAACTCTGCTTCTATTCCAAAATTCTTATTGAAGAAATGACTCATGAAATTTTAAACCAAAATTCATGGCTTTTTCAATTTGAATGTTTTTAAATCTTTATACAATGTTGCAAATTCGTGTTCAATTAATTGGTTTCTGGGCACGTAATTTTTAAGTTTTTCACAAAATTTGCTTGCGTTTTATCTTCTTTTGATCTACACTTTTAAATTCATTGACTTGCAATTGTTACCGCAAACTTTTGCTCCAGCCTGGTTTCAATGAGTTAGTAATTAAACTATTTGAAAGATTTTATTTTTAATTTGTTCGATTTTGCTACGTGTCTTTCAATGTTGTATTTATAGATTTTTTTCTTTCGAATGTAACTTGACCCTTGTAGGTTTTAGTGAAGGTTTCTAAAAGCAAAGACATTTGTGGGTTTTTAATTGTTTAGATGGGGCTTAAAAATGTTTAGTGCAGAGGAGGACATAAACGAGTGCACTTAACACGCTGAAAGTAATTTTAAAAGTTGATTTGTTTAGATCGATACTCCTTTTTTACCCACCGACGGCATTTCGTTGATCCTACTCAACTCGCAATTGGACTTGAAAATTAGGTTGAAACATTCATTTGATATGTATATATTTTATTGTTTTTATTAAACTGCTCAAGCAGGTAAAATGTGCAGCAATGCAGTTCAATTGCTTTTTGTATTGAAATTTGGGTGCAACTTGTACATATGTTTTCCTAGACTGTTATCAATATTGAAGAAATGCTCGCCCCACAATTTCAAGCTTGCTGCAGGTTCGATTCCTGTTGAAAGCTTTGCTTGCGTAGTACTGAATTAGATTCCAAAATTAAATTTCAAGAGCTTTTTAATACTCTCATTGAGGAAGCTGGTCCGGGTTTCCCTGAAAATGGGATGCACAGTACATGTGACGCAGTTCCCACCTTCAATAACATTTACAGCACCTCTTGTCACATCCTGACAAATGGGTATTCCAAAGGATTAATGCGGTGCCTGATAGTCTGTTGAAGGAAAAAATTTGCCAACGTGATGATGGAAGGCTGATTTAGAGCCCTTAGTGACTGCAGTTTGTTCCATCCTAATTTATTTCTGGTGTTGAAACATTACCCCCGACGCACAACGAATCTAGTAAATGAAATCGTTGGATGTGTTTGTTTTGAAGTTAAGGGTGGTCCAACCAAAACGCACTACTTTAATGGTAAATAAAACAAACAGTTATTTCAATATTTTTTTTTTTTTTGTGTTTTAATGAAAAGACCTGTGACAATTATGTGTGAAACAATATATCGGCCAAAGCCGACGTTGCACATTTTCAACAACTCTAGACAGGGTGAATGTCGTTGCTCTGCAGTGTTATGTCATCCTTTAGCTCTTGAATTCTTACACATTTCCTTTTAAATATCTCCAAAGAAAGTAGTCCCACGGTATCGAGTTACATGATCGCAGTGGTCAATTAACATCGCTATTATGCGAAATAACACAACCATTGAATTTCTTGGCTGTGTGACAAGTATCACCATGCTTTTGCAACTACATATCTATCTCCCAGAGCGGTATTCCCAAGAAATTCTTTATTACTAGCGATACGGATACGGAACACCGCTCACGGAGTGATGACATCGCCAGCCAATAAACACCACTAAAACAGTTGCTCTTTGTGAATGCATCGGCTTTTCGACAATCACTCGCGGACTCTCATTTGCCCAAATGCGGTAATTCTGCTTGTTTAAGAACCCACTAAGGTGAAAGTGTGCTGACCATACAAATGATTTGAACGTCCATTCTTGCAACACCTTCAAAAATCCTGACGCTCTGCTCAATTGTTGGGTGGAGAAGACTTCTCTAAAGAGGGATTCACAGTTACCAGTGTGCGTTATGGTTGGACTGTCCTTTGAATAATGGCTCATGCTAGGAACACAACTGGGACGAACTACGAATTTCGCCCAACACGACGAATACGCCGGTTAAAATTCGCTGTGTAAATTCATCGTATGAAGCACAATAACGACGAAAAACAAAAACATCTGTTATAATTGATCAAATTGTTTATTGTTTGTTCAAATATAAAAAAAAAAATAAATGAATCAAAGAATTTAAAATTTTGTAAAAATAATGAACATCATGTTCATTATGGTAAAAGCCTTGAAGTTTAACATTTTCAATTATTATATGTATTAATTATTCAAGCTATTGATCTTTGGTTTTTTTATAAAAATAGTATTAAAGAATTATTTAGTTATTTTCAATATTTCGCCAACAATTTGTTGGCATCTTCAGGAAAATAATTATAAAATTCAAAAACAAAAACAAATTTTCAATTATAATTTCACTTGTATCCATTTTCTCAGTTTTTTAATTTTATCTGAATATAGTTGAACAGCTGATGGGGTGACCATATTAAAAAAAATTGGTTGCTAAAAAATTCAGCATTACCAAAAACAAAAAATTAAACACTACAATTAAACATGCAAAAAGTGAAAGCTTAGCACTTAAAATCTAAACTATTAAAGTAAACATTAACTGTTTTTACTGAAACACTTGAAAACTAAAATCAAAATGGCCACATGACCACACTCATAGAAAAACCATTGTATCTATGATGTATTTTAACATGAATACGATGACAAAAAACATCGTTTTTGACCCCATGACACTTTTCATCACGGTGATGTCAAATTTTACATAAGGTGTTCCCATTGTTATTAGCAATAAATATAACAATTGTTACATCAATGCCGCCATGTCCAGTGTCATCAATATGATGTTTATGAAGAATTACTGCAATGATGGCAAATATACGTCAATATGATGCCATTTATTGAAACCGTTTAGGAATACATTTAAACAAAAAAATAATAAATTAAACCATAAATTTTTTTAAATATAATTATAATTAATGAAACTTAACACAGTTTTATTTTTTTTCCTTTTGGTAAAACATATAAAAAAAGTTATTAAAATTTTGCACCATAGAGTTGATGTCACAGCAGTCTTCACATTGATGACACTCAATTTATGTCAAAATTCTCTATTGACTTTTGTCATCAGGTTAATATCAGGTTTTACATCTTTGATGTCGTTTGGCATAATATTAATGTTAAAATTTTTATGATACGCTGTCATCAGTATGAAAATACACTTTTCCATGAGTGTACTGATTTGTTCGTCGTTCGCCGGCATAAGAAATAGAAATAAATCTATTTCAAGTTCGCCGCGTACAACGAATTTCGACCGACACTGTGACTGTGTGCATTTTCATATACACCAATGTGTTTTATTTTTGACGACGAATATTCGCGGCGAAAAATTCGTCGTTCGTCCCAGTTGTGTTCCTAGAATTAGGCAGAATACAGCTTAAGCTTTGCAGTACATTTTGTCGCGGGCACGTTGCGCCCAAAAAAATATGCTGGCTTAATCTAACCCCTGTACTGTTTACCTGGTTGACCTAACCAGATCGAATGCGTAACTTAACTACTAATGTAAATAGTTTTTGGAATTTAGAAGTGAAGCTGTGCAGCTGATTAAATGTAACAAAAAGAAATTGTTAAATAAAATTCTAAAAAGCACAGACTAACCAAATATCCCAAAAGTGATTTTTTTGTAAAGTGGCCATATCATTTGTTTGGGGGCCGGGCAGAAGTGAGCAGTACCGGAAATAGTTAATGGCAACAAGAGTGTATGAGACCAACTAACGTACACAAAAACAAAAATAAACAATGAAAAAATGTTGTTGTAAAGTGTTTGGAAAATATTGGTTTTGTTGCAATTTTTACGAAAAAAGTAGAAAACATGAATGAAAAGCTTTGAAAACGAAGTTTTAAACATATTCCATGTACAGCTAGTGATGTACTCAATGCAAATAAGACTTTAAATACAAATAATTATTATCTGTTTGGTTGCAAAGCTGTTTTGTTTGCATTAGATTTGCACTGAATTTTCCTAACCAAAAATCAAATGTAAACAAATGCAGAGTCTACCAACAGAGATAGCTATATAAATATTTTCATGTTTGCTGTCCTTCACTGGATGCTCGAGCACCGGCAGAGCTGGTGACCTTTCTGGTAGCATTCTGTGCTAAAAATAAAGTACTATTGAAAGTGTGCAGCAATTTAATTTTAATGGTAACATCGCGATAAGCTTGTCTCTAAATAGTACATTGAGTATTTCTTATAAAGTACTGCGATGACGAATTGGTTGAGCGCTCGGCCAAAGTTCAATAAGTTCTATGTTTGAATCAAGTTTTTTCGCAGCTTAACCATAAAAATTGTACAGTAGCACAGAATTTTTTTTCGCAACTTATTTTTGGTTAAATTTTTTTTTTTGTACAATTCCAATCAGCATATTTTTTTAAGTGCAGATTTACCTACAGATTTTTTGTGTTCATGGTGTTATGATACTGCACGCTCTGGACCTGCAATAATGTCAAAGTTTTTATTGCTGATTTTCGTATTTGTCACCAGCGAGCATGACAGCAGTCAACTTTTTATACTTCCATTTCGCCTCATCTGTATTTTAGGCCACCAAGTTTGCCCATTTCTGTGGGGGTTGTTTAAAATAATGTTTCCATTTTTTTCTCTGTATGGATTTGAAATGTAATGCTTTCAAATGTGGTTGACACTTAACAATTGTTTCGTTAAATAGCAATTTGTGGCTTATGAAAAACTACAGCTACAAAAATTCATGCATTCATGTGTATATTTTTCAGCATTTTATTTTGCAAAAAAGACACCAATAATACGAGAAAAAAAGTGTTTAACGAACTTGAGCCAAGGTAAATGCTATACAAATTAATTATGACAAGGGTATTAAGTAAAAGTGCTAAAGGCAATATGTGAACCGATTACAGAGGAGGGCAAGCAAACAAAGAAGCAAAATTACAAAAAAAAAAGCACACTAAAAGCTTAATTGAACTGCACTGATATACTACACTCACGGTAAGATGATTAGAATCACTTGCAGTGAGGGTGAAGGCAGTTCTTGGAAATTATAAAAGGGACAGCAACATTGGAGTTTATTCAACCTTATTCTGCGTTACGATCCGAATCGAAAATTTCCCCCTCTGGCAACATTGGTATTCTGCGTTCCATTCCCCGTGTCATTTCGATTTTACGTATTCCGCACTATGATCGTTTTTGCAAGTTGTTTATTTACTGACGGAAAATTTTTCGATTTTTATTTTTTTAGTTAAAAAAGTGTGAAATTAAATAAAATGTAAGTATAAAAAAATAAGTACATATATAATTTGAAAGATTTATTTAATTTATTGCAGGCCAAAAAACACAACACCTGAATAATATGAAATGCTGGCAAATTTAATGGCCACAAAATAATCTATAAAATTAAATTAATTATTTCAAATGCACTCAAAATAAATTTTTTACAATTTATCACTCATCTCGAACGGATTGCAACTGTCACTCAAGTTCCGCCTTTCAATCCTTGATTCTGCATTCTGGAGCATGGCGTTCTCTTCTTCTAATAACGCCGCTTCCATTTCTTCACGAAATTACAATAAATTTTATTTTTCTTTTGCTATAATGTGTAGAAAATGGAAATAATACCTCCGCCTCGACAAGATTTTTCACACTGGAATAGCTTGGCCACAAATACCACTTATTTATATGCTGGCGTTTTTTATTCTTCTTTCTGCACTTCACTGATGTGTTTATTTAATTATATTATCACTGTAATCAGTTTTCATATATTTATCGCTATTTTTCCACTAAATTATACTTTCTACAATTTTCACAATATTTACCAAAATGGCTTCTTTTTTTTTGTTTCTATATAATACGTTTCATAGCAAAAGCAGCTGTTTTAAACATACCCTACTCTTCTTCTTCTTACGATAAGGTTTTTTTTTTTTTGCAGAATAACTTTTTTCGATTCGAGCGTAACTGAATACGGGAATGTAATCGAAACGCAGAATAAGGGTGATAATTTTGTGACAATTACATATTTCTGCTAATGGAATTTGCACCGCTGACAAAATAATTTAAATTCACTTTGCCTTCGTAACTAGAAATTTAAGTGGTTGTAATCATTCTATGCAGAGTGTATTCGTTCTGTCTGTAAGTGACTTACACTCACATGTGTACTTGAGTGAAGCTACTCACAAGTTCGAATATCAAAAAAATTGAAAGTCATTCCGGAGCTCTCTAAAAATATTACTAATTAGGAATCTACTCGTATTGCAAGCATTTTTCAAGAAAATAATAAAACAGTGACGCGAGAAATTGACGTTTGTCGAAAGCAAAAAAAAGATATTAGTCATCGGTGAAGTAATTTGAAGTACTTACTAGACTCCAACCGAACGTGTAGACCAGAGCCGATGCCGAACTTTAATTGTCTAATCTTATTAATTTCTTTATTATTAAATAAAAAATAGTTTTTCCTAAAATTTGAAAACAAGAATTGAAAGAGAATAGATTGAACTATTTTAGAGATACATTTAGATAAAATTAAACGAAAAACAGTAGTCAGTAGCAGTTTTAACAATAGAATAGACTGAATAATGTGGAAAAAAAACTTCCGCACCACCATTTTTTCAAAGAAAAAAGAACAAATGAACCCATAGAAACATTAATGCATAAACTTAGTTTCAAATGAAATTGCCAATTTTAAACGGGAAATTCAAAATACTAAAAAAATCATTATAATGGTAACGCTGAAAGCTTTAAAATTGATTTGCATGTGTTAGTAAATTAGTTGTTAATAGCGCAGTTCATTATTTGGTGCAAATGTCTTGCGTAAGTGCGAATGCAAGAAATCGTTGCTTTTTCTTTGCAACCCAACAACAAAATATACAAGGTTGCACTCGCAATATTTTTGCATTTACGCACCGCTAAGTACGTGTTGCTTTTTTCGCATGAGTATTGCGTTTGCAACACTGACACAGCTGACATTTTAAAACAAAGCAAACAAAAAATAGTAGAGATGGAGCCAGCGTAATTACCAAAAAAATAAAACGTGAAAAATTAAAAATTGTGTATTAATTTATCAGCTGTTATTTGGAGTGCAATAAAATTTGCAACGTTGTTAAAAAGGGTGCTCAATATCAGTTGCAATATAATCGCAAACGCAAATCGTCGCAACCAAAAATGCACCAAACGCTGAGTACCGCTAATGTGTTAGTTTCCATCAGCTATTTCTTGCTTTCTTCTCTAAGTGTAGCATTCTTTTTATTTTCAAGAAAGCGCTAGGAAATAAAAATGTCCAAAAAAAGCGTTAAATCGCAAAAATTGTCCATAAACCGCTGACACAGCAACCAACATTCAAGTATGAAATGTTTTTATTTTAAGTTCGAAAATTTAACATTTTTTGACATAACCTGACTTTTTATCGATAACTTCAACAAAAATCTTGACAGTTTTACATTTATCTTAATATAGCTGAACTCTTTGCACATACTAAATTCTACTGTTACATTATATTTGCACTGTTCTCCAAAACTTAAACAATGCAAGAAAAATGTAGTACCATACGGGCTTTAACAGCAACTTCATGGAAAACGACTCGCTTTAAAAACGCAACGTTTTTCTTATTTGGGGTAACATAACGCAAATGTAAAAAAAAAATCACTTTTTCAAATGTCAGACATTTAAGAGGCATGCGAATGAAAAATATAATTCGCTGGGAGCAAAAATCTAGAGATAAAAAACCTAAAATCAGCATCGAAATGAAAATAAAAGTATCATTATAGGAGTGCATATATGTATGTACATATGTACAAATGCAAATGCATGAGTTTTCAAATTCCACGTAAAAAATCTGTTTTTTTTTTTTGTTCTTGTTTATTTACATTGCCCGATTGTTTCTTTCTTTTCCCTCAAGTAGGGTTACGGAAAAAATAAATATTTTACAAGTAAACAGTTTTGTGCTCACACGACGTAAGTCTAGGCGGACAAATGGAAGAGCGTTAGATATAACCAATTTCTTACGTAATCGCTTACGTGTCGTCCAGTTTCGCTTCACTTCTGACGTGCTCCTCGAATACGCTGTAAGTAGCGTCACAAAGTACACAGAGATGAAACGCGACCAGAATGAGATAGCAAGTCAGCGCAAAGCTCTGTACGTCTCGTTTTCACAATCGCTCGAAAACTTGCAGTCAAAACAAAACAAAAAGCATTTTCTACAGAAAAAGTGGTGGTTTTGTTTAAAAAGTATATTAAATGGTTTTTTATAATATAAAACTTTGTAGTATTCACTGTTTATAATGTTCCTAACCTAAATATTTAATTATGTTTTATTTTGTGACTTTAAGGACAGTGTTTTAATTTTACTTTGTAGTGGTGGTTTTGTGAGGAAAATATACATGCTCTTTGTAATCAATTTCCAAACACTCAAATATGTACAGTATTTTTCGGTTAATTGACCCTATGGTTAATTGGTTTTCACGCTTAATTGAAGCACATGATCGGGCAAAAAAAATATTGCATACGAACAACATGTGAATTTCCTCGGATAATTGATTTTCCCGCTTAATTCGTTCAAAATTCATGTCATCAAAAATAAATTTCCTCTTACTTTTACCCGGTTAATTGCATTGAAAAATAATCTGGCATTTCTGCACATACATATTTGACATCATTTGTGAAAAACACTGGGTGACTCTACTATACACCTACATATATGTACATTTTTTGCTGTTACTTGCATTTTTTTTTTTTCGTTTAAGGTAAAAAAAAAAAATTATTTTGAAAAATTTAAAGTGCACATATGCGATTTCTTTTAATTCATTAGTACATAGTTCCAATTATGCGTGATTTCTGTAATTGAACAAACTGTTCAATTATATAGGGTTCTTGTAATTGAACGAATTGTTCAATTAAACGGGTATCGGCTAATTGGTTCCCCGGTTAATTGAACAAAAAATTGTGCAAATTTTGATGTGCAATTAACCGAAAAATACTGTATTATCAAATCCTAAGTCAAAGAGGATTTTTAGTTGATCACTTTTTATCAATTTTTTACTTTTAATTTACTTTAAATTGTTAAATTTGTGCTGTTTCGGTGGTGGTTGTTCATAAAAACGTGTTTGTTTTGTTTACATTTATTTTTCGTATTTTCCTGCAACTATTTTCGAAATTTTTTTTTTTTTGCAAGCAAGCAATAGTATTGTGAGTAAACGCAATTTTTAATTGAAAGATAAATAAAATGGGAGAAAATGTAAACGGCTCTCTAAGAACTTGTAAAGAGATTTTAAGTACATTGCTGATAATTTGTTCAGCAATTTTCAAGTCTGTTAAAACTGTTCACGATTTTCTAAATGTAATCAATTTTTTGTGGCCTGATGAAGTTGAGTTAAAGAATTACAACTTGATTGTTGTATTGATATCATCAGGTGTGGTCCTCGTCTCCTGACAAAGGGTACCCAAAGGGGTATCGAGTAGATGAGAACAAACAAACGGTTGAATAAATTGTTATAAAAGTAACCTCGAACCGAAGATAACAATACAACTACTAAATAGGAAAAATAAATAAAATATAAAATAATAGAAAATAAATAAAATAAAAATATCACAATTTTGCTGAAATCCTCAAATACACTATTAGCGATACAACCAACGGCTGCTTAAATTTTGCAAATTGTCAAAAAGATGCCAAATTTCGAATTTATTCAAATTCTACAATGAAGCAAGCATTTGTTGTTTGAGGATTTTTTTCTTTTTCGTTTTATGATGTTTTCAACAAACTTTCCATTTCACTTGTAAAGAGCTTGAAAAGAAACTGAATATCTTGCATATTTTTAACTCAGATCTACTACTCTAAAATTGCATAAATAAATACGACCGACCCAAACAGAAAACCATCATATAAGATTTCAGTAAAAGAAAAGAAAAAAAATGACAAAAAAAAAACATGAAAACTAAAATGTAGTACAAGGAAGTTTTAACGCCACTTTTACAAAAGAAAAAATCTCTGCAAACAATGCCTTGAAATTAATAAAGAAAACAACCAACCAAAGATCCAACAACAGTGTGATGAGGAGGAGGATGACAAAGATGAAAATTTCAGAGATTGTGCTTCAGGTATTAAAATTGGTGCCGGAAAATGTTTTCGTAATGCGTGTACTTTTGCGTTTTTCGTTTTTTTTTTTTCAAATTTAAAATTTGTGTGGTACGTGTAACGACAAGCAGATTTCTTATGTTTTTTGTTTGCTTAAATTAAAAAGAAACAAACATATCGGTGGTGGTCTCTACAACATGTAACAAATACCTTGATTGAACACCAGCCAGTCACTTGGCAGCATCATATTGTATGTATGTATGTATGTATGTAGTTTTGGGCTGATATCTGATTGTAAAAGATTCGCATAGACTTGCACTTTCTTCGTTCATTGTTGTTTTGTTAAAAAGATGAATTGATTTCTTTGCTTTTTAATATTTTTCTTTTTTGACAACAACTCTGTAACTTTGCAGGTTTATATTTTCAAATCATACAATTTCCTGTTAGTAGTAGTCAGTCATTGTTTTCTCTTTTGTATTTTAAATAGTTTCAAATGATTATCTTGGCGCAAGGACGATGTAAATTTAAAATAGCCTGCTAAATAAGCCAGAAGAAGGCTTTTCTATCTACCACTGGAATTATATTGTGGCAGATAAGACAAAAACAAAAGTGTGAATATTGATGCATTTCGGAAGGCACAATTGATTGCAGGCGATAATATTACTGCTTCACGTGCCATCTTTTGTGTAGAACATTTTAAGAATATTTCAGATATAGGCAATCTTCCTTTAATCGTCAGACTGAACTCACCTCATGAAAAAAATGTTTTTTTTATTTTTTAATTACTGTTGAATACCGACGCAGAAAAAACACAATTTTTTCTTTCCATGGTACACAAAATTTTGTCGCATGGAAAAAATCAGTGCTTACCATTTGGAGAACTTTCAGAAGAGGCCCAGGAGAGCAGAAATAAAGACTATAAAAAACACGAACACTAGCAAGATTTCACGCATTAGAGAAAATGAAGATCTCTTCAACATATTGCTTTCATCATCAGATCCAATCATTGCATAACAAAAGAATTTGGTAAAAAACAAAACTTTAGTTCTGAAATGCTAAGTGTATTAGATATTACTCGCAATGTAGATGAATAGTTTTTGTTACCGCCAGTACTGCTTTATCAAAAGATTGCTAGCTTCACGTACATAATTTGTTCTGTAAACACAGCTCTACTAAATGTCAAATTATATGTTTGTATTGGTGGTTGAGTGACTTTATATTTTATTACGCGATCATAAAAATCCAAAAGAATTCCACGCTGATTTTCTGATCGACGTACAGACAAAAGGGTTGGAAATCAGCCATTTTTAGCGGAGTTATCTTGCCAATCTAAAGCGGTGACCACACCAAAAAGAATTTTAACGCATAAGTATCTAGTTTTTGACCATTTAAATTGAATTAAAATTGAAATAAAGAATTGTAAATAAATTAGACTTGCGTGTTTATAATCTATAGTGGAAGCCACCAGGACAAATACCCAGGGCTGGGCAGTATTTGAAATACGTATTTAAAATACAAATACGTATTTTGTATTTGTATTTTAAATACGTCTCATCAATGTATTTGTGTTTTGTATTTTAAATACTAAACGCTTGAGTATTTTGTATTTCAAACACTCGTGCTCTCAAAATACATTTTAAATTTATGTTAAAAAATATGCACTAAAAATTATTCCATTCATACATCAACTAAAATCGGAAAATTTTGCTACTGTTTTATTTAAAAAAAAATTGCAATAGCACAATTTAATTACCCAAGTACCAGTGTAAAGTAAACGCAATTGAATGCACATACTACATTGAGAAAGTCGCCAAGCTGCCAGAAATCATGAAAAAATAAAATATAAGGAAAAACAGCGTTCAACATTTTAATCTAAAATAAGAGAAAAAAATATCAGTCAAATGTTGACTTGGATAGACTACATATATATACTTATATAGCATTTGGTGAAACTTTTTTAATTGTCTCTTATTTCTTAATTCCGTTATAGGTCTTGCACTAAAATATCGTTTCCTAATCAATGAGATTTTGTCGTTAGCTGGTTTTCTTTATTCGCCATCAAGAGAATTGCTTTTCTGATATCACTTTTGAAAAACTAGTGTTTATGAAACAAAATAAAAACGTTTTTGATAAAAGTATTTTGTATTTCAAATACTTGCTTTTGGAATGCAGTATTTTGTATTTTAAATACATGGAAAAAAAGTATTTGTATTTTAAATACACAACTTTCGTGTATTTTGTATATTAAATACATCAAAGCATGTACTTATTTTGCCCAACACTGCAAATACCTCGCCAACAGTTTTTAAAGAACTAACCAGCAAAAAGTTCATATAAAGAAAATATTTTACCTTCATTAGAAGTTCAAAAACACGGTATTATATAAAATAATACAAAAAATATTTATAGCCAAGTCATTAGCATTAAAATTATTTCAATAATATAAATCTTTAACGCCAGTAAGAATTTTAATAAAAATTAAAAATATAAAATTTGCACCAAAACTATTGTTTTATATTTGACAGTAATTTTTGCAACACCCTGTACTTATTGGAACACATGTGGTATACATGGTTTTAAAGCAGAAGATGTTTTCTTTTATTACCTTTTTAAATTTTTATAAAAAACTCCATTACTGCAAAAGTTATGATTTTTGCAACGTAAAAAATCAAAACGAGCCACTGTGCGCTGGTTTTGATGGCAGTAAGCCACCTTGCATTGTTATTAGGGCCGTCTATATAACATCAATGCTCAGTCTCAACAACTAAATACAGAGGCAAAAATAACCTTCCAATATTTTTTGGCTGAAATTAAAAAAAAAAAAATTAAAAACTTGTCGATTATTTTTATTTGGTCTTTTAATTTTTTTACATCAAGTCGAGCATATGATGTCATATAAATGGCCGCCGCCCCAGTTGATTGTCATTTGAGCCCTTTTTATAGCATTTTCCATCACATTGGCCAAATCTTCCGGCGATAGGTCCTCACATTCTTGACGGATATTGTCTTTAAGAGCTTCAAGAGTCTGAGGCTTGTTGACATAGAGCCGCGACTTCAAAAAGCCCCACAAAAAGAAGTCTGCAGCGGTCAAATCAGGTGATCTTGCTGGCCAGTGCATTCTTCAGCATATCGGTTGTGGCACGTGCAGTGTGTGCCGTAGCACCGTCCTGTTGGAACCACATGTTTTCCAATCCCAATTCATCAAGTTGTGGCAAAAAGAACTCGTTGATCATTGCTCTGTAGCGCTCACCATTCACAGTAACCGTTTGGCCTGCGACGTCTTCGAAGAAAAAAGGTCAGATGACTCCTCCAGCGAAAACAGCACACCATACAGTGACTTTGAGCGGGTGCAATGGCTCTTCGTGGATTTTCAGTGCCCCAGAAGCGTAAATTTTGCTTATTTACGTACCCGCTAAGATGGAAATGGTCCTCATCACTCGTGATTAGTTTTGATGAAAAATCATCTTCCTCTTGGTGGTGATCATGGATGGCTTGAGCGTATGTTAGACGCGATTGGCGGTCAGCAGCTAACAGCTGATGCACCGTCCGGACTTTGTACGGAAACATCTTCAAGTCTTGTACCAAAATTTGCTGTAAAGACCGTCGACTGATACACATTTGCGTGGCACGTGGTCTGGTCGATGTCGACAGCGCTTCCATGACATCCTCGGCTACAGCAGCAATATTCTCTGCAGAACGGCTACTCCCGGATCTGCCACGCTTGGCAGCATCTCGTGTTGTGCCAGTCTCTTCGAGGCGAGCGGCCAAACGTCGCAGTGTTTCACCATTAGGCGTTGGACGGCCAGGAAATCTGCGACGAAATTCACGTTGTGCCAAAGTCACCGACCGATTATTGGCCAAATAAATAGTCACCAATATTCCGCGTTCTGGAGCAGTGTAGCATAACATAGTTTATTAACGTGTATTTCGCATGTGTTTACTTCACAAATGTCAAAACAGAACTGACATTAGAGGCCAATTGCAAAATTTATAGCATTTTCTGATAGGAGATTTAGTTTTCAAAATTCTGGCGTTTTCTGGCGGGTGTCAAATACATACATATGTTTTATAGTGCCGGAGTTGAAATTGTGGACAAAACGGCACCACAAGCATATACATACATAGATACATACATACATACATACATACATACATACATACATACATACATACATACATAGATACATACATAAGTATGTATATCCGTAACACTTGTTGTGATAGGCATAAAACAGTTTGAATCGTATGTAGAGAGTGGCCTTTTTAAACAACACACGTTGCAAGTTGTTTGTTGTTGCTACCGTTTCAATTACTTTAATATAAAAAATTTACGTGATTTGCATAACTTTAATTTCATTCAACGTGTATTTCTATTTTACGGAAAATACTACTAAGAGGGAAAATGAAGTTTACAAATTTCAACTTTTTAATGTGATTCTGCAGAAAATTAAAATTCACTGCTTAAGGTTTTCCCCTTTTTGATGGTCATCGGCGTCATCATCATCATCATATGCAGCTCGAGAAATATTTGATTTAATTCATCTACTCATCCATGTTGTTGCCACAGCAATTTCATTCCAAACAACTCTCTCCTTTAACATTAAAAGGGTTATGCTTGCAAAGCATCCCTCTTAAAATCGATATTTCCATAACCACAATTGAACAATCAACCAGCCGTTCATTCATTAATTCACTGGTGGTGATTCAAGTAGCCACTCGTACGAAGTTATCGTGTGGTGGAGACTGGATACCGTCAGTATGAAACGCAATTGTTTCCTTCCGTATGCATTGTTTTTGCCGCTGTTGTTGCTGCTTCTCCTACAGCCTGCCGTTTACTAATTATGCGTTGCACTGTTATTTATTTGGGGTTTGTGTGTATGTTTTTTCAGTTACTGTTTTGTGTAGCCCACCCTCTCCTTTCGTGCAAGCAAAGCTTAAGCTTACTCTTCTCCACCGTAATGCATGACATACCGGAAATTCAATTAAATTCCATTATATTTTTGTGTCAAAACGTGACACTGCATCAATTTATTGGTTGGCTTTATGAGCAGCACCAAATGCTACTCGCTAACTACGGCCACGCCGCATCGAATAACAGGCTTTTCAAACAGCAACATCAGCCGTTGAAGTCGATACTGATTTGTTAATTTAAACAAAAGTTTCAAAGCTTGAAGAGTGGACTTTAAGAATACCCCTATTAAATGTATCCAAATAAGGAGAGCCCTTCCCCACTCACAAATGCGTAAGCTTTTTGATGCAATCCAGCCAACACCACAACATGAAGTTCTCTTTGTAAAAGAAGTCTGTCGTCAATTGAAATAAGTTTTTATAAAAAAATAATTTACGTATAGAACTGCATGTTGTTTCTAGTTTATCGGAATATTTGGATAAAGTATCTGCCACTTTAACATATCGGGATAAATGGCCATACCGCACGAGTCACGGGGAGACTCAAAATCCGCTTAGCCAATAAAAGAACGTCATTAAAAAGCGTAAAATAAAAAATGTTCACAATAGAATGGCGCTTAAAAAGCAGAAATAACGCTCGAATAATCGTTAAAAAGAGTTGCTAAAACAGATTAGGATTAGTTTATGAAATATGTATGTTTATGAAAATATGTACTAGAAATACCGTGTAAAAAGTAAACCTCTAGCAAAAGGTTCAGCTAGAAAAAATGTGCTAATGTGTCATAAGTATTACAGTTATTTCCGCTTAATTGAGTTTCCCGCTTTATTGCACTAAAAATTATGGAACGAAATCACTCAGTATACCTGTCTATGTTAAAATATCCGTTTAATTGAGTTCCGTTTAATTGCGTCACCCGCTTAATTGTTTCGCAAATTACGACTGCATTGCGAAAAACAAGAGCAAATGTTTCGCTTAATTGATTCCGTCCACTTAATTTTTTTTCCCTTCACAAACGTTAAAAGAAAAATGTTACGGCAAAAAGGTCATGGTCCTGTTCCCTTATTAACATTGTACAATGAACGTACCTCATTTTTATTTTGTTTTAAGAAACCTCCACAAATTTTCAACCTAATACGTAACTAAAGAAATGAGTTTTATTTTCCATCTACGTATGAGTGTTTCGCTTTATTGCACATATTGCTCAATTAAGCGATTTTCGTTTAATTGCGTCGGCGATTTAATTAACCGAGTATCGCTTAATTGAGTTCCCGTTTAATTGCGTCAAAGGTCGTGCATTTGTAGAAACTCAATTAAGCGGAAATAATTGTAGCCACAACAGGCTGATTATGAATTTCAGAATCTTAGCCAATTTTCTCGCTCTTGCACCAGATGTCTCCTTTGCTACTGTGAAACGTTCTTGCTATTTTTAACCTATTGAAAAAATAGCTATAGAAAAATCAATTTGCTCGTTTGTGTAATAGAATTTGGGCAACTGAAAGTAAAAATTTCACAAACTTATTTCTCTTGTGATCAATAGTAAAGTGAAGCCGTATGAGCGTGCATGCAACATACCGCAAGTGCTACCCGAAATGATGGTAACGTTTTACCAAAGGAAATAAAATACTTTTGTTAGCTGTACCTCTTAATTTTTCCATACAATGCAATTCTCTCAGAAGTTTTGCTAAAAAAAACTTTTTTCTTAAGTCCATAAAATACCTTCTTAGAAAAAAAAGTATTGTAGTGTTCTTGTAATTTAGGTCCAAAAATGTCGCCATTTCGTTGGTGCTAATCAACTCATCAGTAGACTTGAAAAATTCTTAAAAGTTTGTTTGAAATTTAACTACTTATTCCATAATTCCCATGAACAAAATGAGAATCAGAAATGTTCAAGCAAACCTTTAACACAGCAAACATTTCTTTTCGTTTTTGCAACTCTTTTACTTTTCTTTGCATATAGACAGCTGAAAAAGACAGCAAATATTTTTTAAAGAGATTCATTTTTGGACCTAAATTACTACATTTCAATTGGCTCATAAAACAAATAAATAATTAAGTTCACATTTGAGTAAAGTTCTTTTCCCAAACCCTTTCAATCCTCAGTTTCATTCTTCTCCTACGTCTTACTGTGTAAAGTTCCCTGTCACTTTTCTTAATACAGGAGTAATAAAGGCGGAAATAAACTTTTAATATCCTGTTTGAACAATGAAACTATGGCAGCAATAGCAAATATGTATGTAAAGGGTGTTTTTTTCGATGTATAGCACTTTAAGTTGCAATAAAACAACGATGGATTATTCGATTGACCTGAATTTTATTTGTCCGAAGGATAATCTTGTGGCATTGCATTACATTTTAAATATGATTTCTGGCATATGACCGCCACGGCTGGGTCGCGGATGTAGTCCAATCTGGACGTCCAATTTTCGATGAATTTTTCCAACATTTGTGGCTGTATATCGGCAACAACACGGCGAATGGTCAAGCGTTTGTGGCTTATCCGCCAATGACCAATGACTTTACATAGCTCCACAGAAAGTAGTCTAGCGGTGTTAAATCGCAAGATCTTGGAGGCCAATTCACAGGCCCAAAACGTGAAATTTGACGCTCGCCAAACGGGTCTTTCAATAAATCGATTGTGGCGCGATCTGTGTGACATGTTGCGCCGTCTTGTTGAAACCCCATCTCCTGGACATCATAGTTATTCAATTCAGGAATGAAAAAGTTAGTAATCATGGCTCTATACCGATCACCATTGACTGTAACATTCTGGCCATCATCGTTTTTGAAGAAGTACGGACCAGTGATTCCACCAGCTAGTCAGTTTTGTCTGGATGTAACGGTGTTTCGACATACACTTGAGGATTAGCTTCACTCCAAATGCGGCAGTTTTGTTTGTTGTTGACGTAGCCATTCAACCAGAAGTGCGTTTCATCGCTAAACAAAATTCGCTTATGAAAATCGGGAACAACGGCAAAGCGTTGTTCAGTCGTGAGTCTGTTCATGATGAATTGCCAAACCAAACTGAGAATAAATCACTTGACAGCTGTTAAATCGGTCGCCATTTCGAACAGTAAAGCCAACTTAAAGTTCTATACATCGAAAAAAAACACCCTTTATATGCTTTCGAAGCACCAACAGCAGAATAAAAAAGAAAACAAATGCTTTTTTGAAACTGGGTCAAACTGAAAGGAGAAGCAAACAGTTTCGAGCGCAACAACAATAATAGAAGCCATTTGATATTTAGTTGTGTTTCAACGAAATTAAAACTTCAACTAAAGTGCAAGTTTTTGTTTAAAAAAAAAAAAAAACGAAAAAAAGAAATGCACATATTTTTCTTTCTTTTCGTTTTGCAGCTGGTGCTGGGGCGCTGTCTACCAACAACGATGGCGCACAAAATTTCAATTGCATTTTGAAAGCTCGTTAGCTGAGTTGTTTGCTTTTCGATGACTGCCTAACTTCGGCAGTCTGCTAAAACCTCGTGTTAAATGTTGCATTATTGTCAGAAAGTAGCTACCATTTACCATCTACTGCAGCACAACACAGAAAGTAAATCGTACTCGTTTTTTTATCTTTTTTGCTTGTCTCATTGCTCAGTATGGTTTGCTGCACATGGTTTAAAGCAAAAGTGATGTTTGGCTGAATGTTGTTGGTTGCATCAACAACAAGATTTTTTTAAATAGATAAATGCATCATGTACTATAGTTTCAATTTCAAACGTGTTATTAGAGATGTCACATGATTTTTGATGACAAAATAGATAATAGAAAAAGCTCTGGGTATGATTGATTTTTAAGAAAATTAAAATTAAAAAAAAAAAAAAAATTAACAAAGTTGTAAAAGCTGTTAAAAGTTTATTGTTGTATCTAATAGCGATGTTTAGCCATTTCTTAATGCTCGCGTACCATAGAAAAAATTGTGTTTATTGTTGCACACGTATTTGTTGGAACGCACAAAATTTCCTTTCGGAATAAGCCGTTTTCTGGGCAGATAATTGCTGATCCATTGAACAATGTTTAATGTACTCCCAAAACAAAAAGTGTTGTTGTTTGCAATCAAAAATTTCGCTAATTGAGCGAATTACTGGATCTAAAAATAATTAAGAAATAAGTGGGTTGGTTTTCTTCAAATAAAAAAAGTGAAGAAATACGACCTGTTAACAAGTACGCTGAAGATGGGAATTTTGCCCCAAGCCACAAAGTACACAGAGATGAAACGCGACCAGAATGAGAAAGCATGTCGGCGCAAAGCTCTGTACGTCTCGTTTTCACAATCGCTCGAGAACTTGTAGTCAAAACAAAAAGCATTTTCTACAGAAAAAGTGGTGGTTTTTTTTTTATTATAAATTTATGAATGTGTAAAAAGTATATTAAATGATTTTTTATAATATAAAACTTTATAGTATTCACTGTTTATAATGTGCTAAACAATATTTAATTATTTTTTTTTACTGTAAATTTTAATTTTGTTATTGAACTTCTGTGTTGTAATACATTTATATTAAATTACATTTTCAGGCTTAAGTTCAACTACTTTTTAAAGCGGCTGTGCCAAAATTGTGAAATTTGACACGTCCAAAGTTCATAGGGTGCTGATGAAGGGTGTTTGCTACCCAGAAACAGCCGGTTGTCCACCTAGCTACTAAATTTTACTTTTCTTTACTTAATAGATATTAATTAAAAAGTAGTGACAAACCAAGGGTTGAACTTAAGCCTGAAAATGTAATTTAATATAAATATTTAATTATGTTTTATTTCGTGACTTTAAGGACAGTGTTTTAATTTTACTTTGTAGTGTAGGTGGTTTTGTGAGGAAAAAAAAATACATGTTCTTCGTTATCAATTTCCAAACACTCAAATATGTATGTATTATCAAATCCTAAGTCAAGGAGGATTTTTAGTTGACCCCTTTTCACCAATTTTTTACTTTTAATTTACTTTTCTTGCTAATTATGGAGTATAATGATTGTAATGTAATGATTTTTTTTCTCCTGATTAACTTTTTGATATAAAAAATTGCTTTAGTTCGCATATGAGGTAAGTTTCTTATAAGCCCCGGCTTTAGCTACATATAGATTTCTCAGATATATTATGAAGGAATTTAGAAGTTTTGTGATTCACAATTGCCAAATTAATTTTTTCATACAAAACTTCTTTTAGATCGCTTATATGTGAAATATTATATAAACCCTGTTTTCACATGCACTGGGTGGGTACATAATTTCCGTGTAGTAAATTTCGATTTTTTTTATACCCTTCACAAAAATGTGTAAGGGTATATATAAGTTTGTGATTCCGTGTGTAATGCATTGAAATAACCATCTAAGACCCCATAAAGTATATACATATATTCTGGATCAGAATCAATAGAGATTACGATTAAGCGATGTCCGTCTGTAGTCGTTGAAATACCGTTTCTGAGAAAACGGTTTGAGATAGAAACCTCATTCTATCGAATCAGTGCTGGGAAAGGCAACAAGACACCTGTGGACAGCAAAACAACTATTCGGTAGATCATGGGGCTTGAGCCCTAAGATGACGCACTGGATATACACTCAGATGGTCAGACCCATAATACTATACGGGGCACTAGTCTGGTGGGTTAAGACCAAACAAAGAACAGCCATATCAAGGCTGTGCAGACTGCAGAGACTTGCATGTATGTGCATCACAGGGGCCATGAAATCCACCCCGACAGCAGGCATGGAGGCACTTCTCAACCTGACACCACTTCATGTATGTGTGCAGGAGGAAGCCGCCAAGCGGGCTATCACCATCTATGGGAGAGAGGAACTAAAGGAAGGCAACCTTATTGGTCATCTAGCGATCCTGAGGGGATTCAGAGACGTTTTGCATATGTCTCGGTCGAGTGATCACATGGATCCCATACTCTGCTTCAGCAGAAAGTATGAGGTCTTCTTTCCTACGAGGGAGGAGTGGTGCTCAAACCCAATATGGTTACGAGATGACTCACAAAAATGGTACACTGATGGATCCAAGTCGATTCAAGGAGTGGGAGCGGGAATAGTGGGGCCTAGGGCACGCAGGGCAGTAACTCTCGGCGGGGACACCACAATTTTCCAGGCGGAACTGTATGCTATACTGGAAGCTGTAGGGATCCTATCCGAAAGGGGACATACAGGAGTCAGAATCAAGATATTCTCCGACAGCCAATCGGTACTCAAGGCCCTGTGTAGCTTTATGTTCACATCCAGGACAATACTGGAATGTCACGATAAGCTAAATGAACTGGCCACTCACAATCAGATTACTCTGATATGGGTGCCAGGTCATGAGGGGCACAAGGGTAACGAGTTGGCTGACACCTACGCGAAAAGGGGAGCCAATGGGGCTTTTATTTGACCCACTCCATCCTTTGGCTTAAATAAGCTTCTCCTCAGGGGGGAGATCAGGAAATGGACAGCATCCATCACAGGAAAACTGTGGAACGACACTAGGGGTCTGGAACACTCGAAGAAATTTCTTAGCTTTGATGCCAAGAGGGCGGACCTCGCTCTAAAATTAAACAGAAGAAATCTAAGGACACTGTGTGGGGCGCTAACAGGACACTATACCTGCATGAAGCATCTACACAGAATGGGACTATCCAGCACGGCAACCTGCAGATTTTGCGGAGAAGAAGAGGAGACAATGGAACACTTGATTATTGAATGTGTGGCACTTGGCCACAGAAGATACAAGCTGTTGCAGGCCTATACATTGGGTTCACAGGATCTGCAAGGGCTTCCACAGAAGGAGCTAGTACTGTTTCTTGATGTATTAAACTCGTGAGAAAAGGGTTGCACAATAGATCATTCATGGTCGCAGTGCGAAGGGCCATTCTGGACCGACCTAGCAATAATAATAATAATAATCGCTAAAATGTGTTAAATCCTAGTAGTGGGTCTGCTATTCAAATTCAGTAAGATCGGTCCACGGATAGCCGAGATATATCCAAAAAACCGGGTCTTGAGGATATTTTTGCCCATTTTTTTGGTCAGATTTTTAAAAAAAATTTTTTTTCCCTAAAAATTTCCATATTATTTTCAATGCCCATTAGATCCCAAAAATCGAAGAATTTTTAAAATCGGCACATATATACCGGAGATATAGCGTCTCTCTCTTTTTCGAGGAATCGGCTCTATAAGCCAAATAAAACAACTTTTGGCACCAAAAATCAATCAGAATGGTACATATATCATTGTGAAGGGTATTTAAGATTCGGCCCAGCCGAATATAGCACTCTTGTTTTGTTTTGATGACCATCACACAGAATATTACCAACTTCTTTGAAAATTTTATTCCAAAAATGATGGCTTGGGAAGTGATGGGAATAGATTGACATCAGAAAAATTTCGCTATGTCGAACAGTTATCTGAGAAACGGTATTTCAACCGCCTACACAAGGGCAGGCGGACACCTCTTAAGCGACTTTTCTATTAATTCTGTTGTATGTAAAATATATGTATGCAGATACTTTAAGGGGTCGGAAATGAAAATTTTGGAATTACAACAACGGAATCGCAAGCTTTTGCCACTTGTTGTGAAAGGAGAACAGTACGAACTCAAGAATGATTCATCTATAAGAACGAAATCACAAACTAAAATTTTGTTCTCTTTAGACTGGCTTTACTCGTTTGTATAAAGGGTTGACGCTTTCTACCTCAACTGTTTAATTGCTAATTTGTATTTAAGACGGACTGAGTGACAAGCATTTATGTCATCGAAACAAAACTTAATCTGAGAGTCTCGACAAATTCTATTTTTGGGGAAGTAAATTAAATAGAAAGATGCTGGATTACATGTACAGATGATTTATTTCAATAATATTTACCTTGTTAACTGAATTTGGTCACACTTCGCTGGCAAACATTCATTTAGTATATCCCAACACAAACTCAGTTCGCCTCTGGCTACAAATAAATAGTTTTTTTTTTTGCCAAAAGGAAGTTGCATAATTTAATGATGGTGGCGCTACTGTTTATATTTCGTAACAATTTTGTTGTTGTTGTTTGTAGCTGCACACAAAAGAAATATTATTTGAGATAGACTTGTGTCAGTTTGAGTTTTTCCTTTATTCCAAAATCAGTTTGTTATAAACAAATATAGACATATTTTTTGCAACACTTACAAGAGTAACAACAAAATATGTTAATCAACTAGGAACTTACAATACAATAACAAACTTTTGCTATTTTGCTTGTTTTAATATTTTGTGAAAACATTATTTTTTTTTAATATCAGTATTTTACATAATTTTGATCTAAAGTTTCATTCAATGCAAATTATTGTTTTTTTTTTTGGGGAAACTTTGATTGCCTTAAAAGTACATAACTGTTTTACATAACATATGTTTACTGTATGTAAATAGCATATGTTATGTCATGTTTGTGAGGCTGCCAGTCGGTAACAGCAGCTCACATACATACATAGGTCCTTACTGGCCCCTACATAGAGACTACATGCCACGCATTGGCTCTTCTTTGAACCATCAATCTACCAAACCATGCAGTGTCGGTCTGCCTAAATGTTTTGCTCTTACGTTGGAAAGAGTTGGACATCGGCAGAGGAAGTGCTTAATACTCTCCTCCTCCTCCTATTTCCTATTCACATTTGCAACTACTGTAGGAGTCGCGATAGCCAAAATTTAATCTTCTCGCCTTGGACACACATGCGAAAGTGTCCTGACCAAACGGCGACTAAGGTGCTCAACCTTTGTCGAGGTAAATATCACAGAGCCGAGGTTTTCCTGCAATTATAACTAGACCACGTGAGCCCCGATATTCGACAAGTAATCTCATTTGACCACAGCCGTGGCATTCATCAGAAATCATATTTAAAATGTAATGCCACAAGATTATCCTTCGGATAAATATAATTCATGTCAATTGCATAATCCATCGTTGTTTTATTGCAACTTAAAGTTCTATACATCGAAAAAAAATCACCCGTTAGAAGACCTTTGCGATTAAACACTTCTGTTTCTGAACTTTTGTCTTCTCTTTTTTTTTTGGCAAATAAAGATTCGATTACGCTCAAAAAAAAAAAAAACACCATAAAAGAGAGTATTTTGAGCATTTGGTTCTCAGTAGGTTTGGCTGTTTCTTTCTTACCTATTGGCAATATGTACAATGCTAAAACAATTTTAAAAAAATATTTCGTGAAATATCCCTCTAATAAATAAATCAAACGGTTGGAAGTAAAATTTAAAATAAATTAAGTCAAGTACGAGGCCGGCTCGCACTCTTAGGGTTCCGTACGTATGTATGTGTAATGTATGTATGGAATGGCGTATGTGAATACATACATATGTATATTTTATAAATTTCATCTCTCTGTTTTTAAAGCTACTTTATGTTGCATGGGGACACCTAGTAATTTTCCACTTGTTGTTGTAAGGCATCTGGGAATACATATACTGTTCAAATTTCGGCTCTTAATCTCTTACGGTTCGAGAGTTATAGCTATTACTCTACGTTGTAAAGGGACACCTGGTAGTTTTACAGTTTTTGTTGTTTTTAGCAAATGTTGTTGTGGAGCATATGTGAATACACATATTGTGCAAATTTCATCCCTCTGTCTCTCACGGGTCGAGAGTAACGGCTAGTTGTTGCATAGGGACACCTGGTAATTTTCGACTTGTTGTTTTTAGCATTTGTTGTTGTAGGGCATATGTAAACACATATATTCTGCGACTTTCAGCTCTTTGTCTTTTACAGTTTAGCAGCTACGGGTAATTGTTGCTTTAGGTTGTAATGGGACACCTGGTAGTTTTCAACTTGTTGTTGTCTTCAGCAATTGTTGTTGTAAAGCATCTATAAATACATATACTATGCAAATTTCAGCTTTCTATCTTTTACGGTTCGAGAGTTATAGCTAATTGCAACTTTTCGTTGTATGGGGACACCTGGTAGTTTTCGACTTGTTGTTGTTTTTAGTATTTGTTGTTGTAGCGGCAAGGTACAACAACATCCTGTGAAAATTTCAGCTCTCTAGCTCTTACCGTTTCGGAGAATGGACGCTGTGACGGACGGACGGACGTATTTGTCTCCGTAATAGGGTTCCGTTTCACTCTGATGAGTACGGAACCCTAAGAATGCAATAATATAATAAACCTTTGATGAAATGGAGAATAAATGAAGAAAGCAACATGTAAATTTCAATTAATTTGTAGTCAATAACCAGAAAAACGTGTGTATGTTCTTCATTATGTTTGCAGTTTTTCGTCTTTTGATGTTTGCTTCAAAATTTGTTTAATTCAGTTACAAAAGTTTCACAATTCAGAAACTAAGTGATCGTGAAAAAGGAATATGAAAAGTACTGATGGATACCTAAATGACAACTATTTTTTTTCAATTCACTTTACCATAGAACGAGATTTCACCACCCCCCCCCCCCCCCCCCCCCCCCCAGGCAGCAAATGTTTTAATGAAATATTTTATGATTCTTTCATGAACTGCGTGTATGACAATTTTTCGGTGAATATGTTGAGCGGACTCTTTGCTGGATTAAACGTAATCAGCGACACCCTAAGTTTTTCCATGCTTTAGTTTCAAGCAATCAAGAGTTTGAATTAGTTTGCTCTTCGAAAAAATAAACAAAATTGCCTTGTGCCCTAAAACAGTTTTAAAAAATCAATGGACTTCAATTTGTCTTATTCGAAACCCAATTATTTATATTCACTCAATGAAAAATAATTTTCTATTTATTATAAGTTTTTTCTTTCATTTTTAACCTAATTTTCATTTCGTTTTTCTTCTCTCATTTCAGGTAACTACTAAACCTTGCCAAACTAAAAAATAAAACTAAAACACAGGTTTTGTTGAAGGAGGAAATTGCTAAAGCAACCAATACGAATCAAGTAACTTGTAGTAATATTTTCTGTTGTTTTTTATTTTCAAATGCTTTTAACCCAAATCGGCCAGTATGTAGACATGTTTTCTATGTCAATCATGTTTAATACAAAGTAATAAACGAAAAAGGAACCAATTTTATCGAAATTAAATTGGTTGTTGTTATTGCTGCTGTCGGTGTTTATTGTTCAAGCTGACGCAGTGTGTTTTTAGTTGCACGACTTTTTCCTTCAAATGCATTGGCCTGAGCATTTTTTAACCGAAACCTGAATCGTTTTGGTTATAAATAACAATAGCAACGTAAAAGTATAGAAAAAAATTTAAAAAGTAACAGGACTTCTTTTTTTTTTTTTTTTTTTTTGAAACAGTGCTGACTTCCATTAGGCAAAAGTTCGATACGTTGAATTTCATAATCGCAAAAAGGGAAATAAAGTCGTGTTAAATGTACTATAGAAATATTTCTTATAATATTTTTACACGCAGGCAGTGCTCAATTGTCATCGAAAATTATGCAGCCACTTTTCTGGTATTACGTATTACGCTGGCAACTACTAAAATTCAAAAGGCTCCACAGAACTTAAAACTTGTGATAAATTTGCAGGAAATGTAATTTTCAGTATTTTTTATTACAGTATTTTTCAGTTAATTGCACATCAAAATTTGCACAATTTTTTGTTCAATTAACCGGGGAACCAATTAGCCGATACCCGTTTAATTGAACAATTCGTTCAATTACAAGAACCCTATATAATTGAACAGTTTGTTCAATTACAGAAATCACGCAAAATTGGAACTATGTACTAATGAATTAAAAGAAATCGCATATGTGCACTTTAAGTTTTTCAAAATAATTTTTTTTTACCTTAAACGAAAAAAATGCAAGTAACAGCAAAAAATGTACATATATGTATGTGTATAGTAGAGATGCCACCCAGTGTTTTTCACAAATGATGTCAAATATGTATGTGCAGAAATGCCAGATTATTTTTCAATGCAATTAACCGGGTAAAAGTAAGAGGAAATTTATTTTTGATGACATGAATTTTGAACGAATTAAGCGGGAAAATCAATTATCCGAGGAAATTCACATGGTGTTCGTATGCAATATTTTTTTTTTTTTTGCCCGATCATGTGGTTCAATTAAGCGTGGAAACCAATTAACCGTAGGGTCAATTAACCGAAAAATACTGTATGTATAGTAATGTTCAAGCAGAACTAAAGTGAGTGCCTACATAATTCTTATTTCTGATTGATAGTCGGGACTATTTTTGCTTTTGGAAAACGGTCACACGGAAGCATAAGTAAGCAAAATGTAGTTCGAAATGTTTTATTCTTTTGATTATTTTCCATGCATTTCATTTTGTATGGCAATACAACAGATTAAATAAAAAAAAAAAGAATCAAAAAAACATCTCTGAAAGTAACTGAATTTCATTGCAACGAAAAAATTTTTTTTAAATTTAAATACAAAGATTTTTTGAAATTTAAAATAAGTAAAATACAGTTAAATGTTATGTTGCCACACTATCCCCCTTGAGATTTGCTAGTGCCTATCCGAAACCTGAGCCAAAATCTGAAATCGATATTCGCAATTACGTAGTGGAACTTGATGTCATCACGTGAATTACCAGAGATACTTAAATTTGATTCGATTTGCGTAAACCAAAGATTCACAGTTTCTTTCCATAGCGATGGATGCCTATGAATACTGGAAGCAGCAGTATGTACGCCAGAACTGTCTTCAGCATTAGTAAGCTTACGTCCAGAAGTTCTTGCAGGAGAAAGCAGATTTGTTTTTGATCTTTTGATTAGAGCCGACTTGTTTCTTGTGATGTGTAGTCGTAATAGGTGAACGCATGCTTTTTCATTGGCTTATTTCAAAAGAAATCCATGTACATTAAACGTTTATTTGGCAAATTCTGTATAGATATTTGCCAAATAAGAACTTAATAAATATGATATATTTTCAAAAATAAGTCCGCCAAAGTACACATTCGTAATAGGTCTTATCGTGGTTATTGTGTCGTCTTTTTATTCTGCATTGTTAATGTTTTGCAATATTGAAAATGTTACGTTAAAGGTTGTCAACTGGATAGGATCGAAGGTATATGCACTGGACAATAAACAGACAAATTAGCAACAGTTAATCTTGACTTATTGGGCTTTGCAAATATAAATGTTCTGTTTTTACGTTGTACAGTAATTATCGGATATAAGAATATCTCATATAAGAACAAAACGCTTATAAGAAACATTTGCAAAAACACCATATCTATTTAGTGTTTTTTCTAACAAAAAAAGTTTCATATAAGAAAAACGCTTATAAGAAAAAAACTGATAAAAGAACATTTTTCTTGAACACCAAAACCACAAAATGTATAGAAAAAGAATTTATATAAGAAACTTTCAAGGGCAACACTGAATTTATGTAGTTTGCATGGACATCTCTGTTTTCTGACAGTTTTACAACAACAACGTTTTTTTTTACTTTTAGTGCTCATGAGAAGTTTTTGTTTCTTGCCTCGTAAATAAATAAATAAATACATAGTACAAAATGAATTATGTATGTAGGTATGTACATGTATTTACTACATATAATTTTTTTTTTTCAAATTGAAGTTGTCTAGTTTTTTATATCTATTTACTAAAGGGGTTAATAAAATAAAATTTGATTTGTTTTATTTTTCTATTTACATACATACATCTACGTATGTATATACATAAAAAGGTAAAAAAAGCTCGTATATTCATATAAGAAACAAATGCCTTATGGCCATAGCTACTTATATAAGAAATAAGTTTCTTATATAAAATAATTGTATATAAGAAAGAAACGCTTATAAGAAACTTTTTTCGTGGATTTTTCAAGTTTCTTATATCCGATAAATACTGTATTTTTTATTTGCTTAATCAAACCTCGACAAACACTCCCCAGTTAAGTTTCTTCCCCCACCACGCCCTCTTTTCTATTTTCCTAGTTTCACTACAATTCAATGCACATAGGAGTGATTTCCTGAGCACCCAGTATAAAAAAAAACTTTCGGGGTCACCATTTTAAATGCACAAGAAAAAGTATATTTTTTTACAAAAGTTGCAAAGTAACTGGATTTTTTTGAAACAAAAAAAAATTTTAAAAAATTTAAATTAAATTCAAAGATTGCTATTAAGTTTTTTTGAAATTTAAAATAACAAGTAACATAAAATAAAAAAAAATTGTGTTGCTTCAATACAATTTTTAGTCAGGCTGAAGTTCAAACCCTTGACACTTCCTTATGATTAATATATTTAAGAAAGAACAGTAAAATGTTTGAGACAACTTTGGACAGCCGGAGGTTTTGAAGCCTCTACATTCCTCGTAACCTCTACGAAATCATTAACTGCCAATAACTTTTTCTCCCCAATATTTTATTTCGAACACACCCATCTCCTACCATTCCTCCTTAAGGGAGCGCGAATACAAACATAAAAAATTTAACTGTGGAACTGTTCTTTCGACATGCCAAGAGCTATCAAAAAACCCATGGCAGAATATCATTTGCTAAATCGGCCGAACCTAATGGACTGCCATTGTTAAATTCGTAAAAAAAATTGTGTTAAAATAGTTTCGTAGAAATTTACCAGAATTAAAATTTCTTCTTTTTTGTGATTTCACTGCGCAACAAATTTTAGGATTGCCAGACAAACATTTTCTTGTACATTCGTACTTATGTGTGTGTGTGTAGTACGATGTTTTCGTTCTTGTACCGGCAGCATTAAAAATGTAAATAGCTAATACATAAATTTGGTCAAATATAAATAAATAAAACGAGTCTAAATATGTAACAACGATTGTAAAAATATGATATCCTCAGCTAAAACAAATATTTTTCCTTAAAAGTTCCCTAACATACGATATAAGTTATCTTAAGTATTGATTTAAGATAACTAACACCCCAATTGAGTACGTCCAATTACTTATTGTCACTTTGCTGACAGGTGTAATAAAAATGGGTTCATAAAAAAAAAGTTCCCTGGGGATTTTCGCCAAATTTGTATCCCCAATTAAGAAAATAAAATCCCCCATTTTAGGACAAATCCCCAAAACTTAGAACAACAAAAATGCACAACAGAAAAAAATCAATTGATTAATTTTTGCCAAATAAAGGATAATCTGATGCTATTGTTTTTTTTTTTCTAGAAACAAAAGTTCAGAACTAGGAAATTAGAAATGTCTTGAGAACAAAGTGTTTTATCCATAAACAAAAGGGAAAAAGTCTTGACGAAATAAAAAATATGGCAATTTTAGCTTGAAAAAACGCCACAAATAGTCCCACTTTGCCCAAAAAAGAGGCGAATTGCAACGTTAGTTGATGAGCAAGGCAATAAGGAGTTGGCATCGCACCTCATTCTATACTGATTCTACATATGCAGATTTCTTCTTAATGCATTCGCATCTACAACCTATTTAGGCCCGCTGAGAGGAGCTCATAGCTGCAAATTTTAATACTCATCACATTATTTTGGTGTTTTAATTCCAACCAGTAACCCTGGATAATACTTGTCATATTTGATAAATTATCTAATTCCTCTCTTTCTTGTGAGTTAACAATGAATTGAAGATTCAATAAAGAGACTTTGTACTTTCAACCACCAACCACAAAAAGGGTTTGTAAGGTATTGAAACGGGTTAAAGCTTTAAAACAGGGCTTAAGAAAACAAAAAATAAGATAAGGTATACATATGTACTCAACTTGAGAAATACAAAAAATCAATCAATCGCTAACGGAAGACCTTATGCTAGGAACACAACTGGGATGAACGACGAATTTTACGCCGCGAATATTCGCCGTCAAAAATAAAACACATTGGTGTATATGAAAATGCACACAGTCACAGCGTCGGTCGAAATTCGTTGTACGCGGCGAACTTGAAATAGATTTATTTCTATTTATTACGCGGGCGAACGACGAACAAATTAGTACCATGTGTCCATTTTGGCTTTAGTTTTCCAGTGTTTTAGTAAAAACAGTTAATCTTTAATTTAATAGGTTTTATTTTAAGTGCTAAGCATTGACTTTTTACATTTAAAATAAAAAGCCAACATATTAGATTTTAAAACATGTTTGTGGTGTTTCATATTTTGTTTTTGGTAATGCTAAATTTCTTAGCAACCAATTTTTTTAATATGGTCACCCCATCAGCTGTTCAACTATAATGAGATAAAATTAAAAAACTGAGAAAATGGATACAAGTGAAATTATAATGGAAAATGTTAAAGTTCAAGGCTTTTACCATACTGAACATGATGTTCATTATTTTAATTATTTTTACAAAATTTGAAATTCTTTGATTTATTTAATTTTTTTATCTTTGAACAAACAATAAACAACTTGATCAATTATAACAGATGTTTTTGTGTTTCGTCGTTATTGTGCTTCATACGACGAATTTACACAGCGAACAGCGAATTTTAACCGGCGTATTCGTCGTGTTGGGCGAAATTCGTCGTTCGTCCCAGTTGTGTTCGTAGCATTAGATTATTCATATCGTGCCCACGCAAAATGTTTGGCAATTCTGCAATCGATGAAGTGGGTATTGTGTTTCTCTGCACGACTTAAAGCCTGATTCTAAATTAATTTACAAATTGCAATGAATATTCGTTCAAACTTATAAAATTCCGATTCTTAATTGTTGTAACGCTTCCTTCTCTGTTAGTGAATGTAACATACGACTTTTACCCCTTATACCCCAGGTATAAAAAATGTGTTTTAATAATTTTATGAAGAAATAGGGCGATAATGAATGATGTAACATCAACAACCAATTATTGCATTTAATATGCATGGCAAAAACTTTTTCGTTTCTTGCTTCAGGATTTAACAACAACAAAAAATGTTTATTATGACATTGACTTTTTGTTTTCATACAAGAGTTTTCAAAAGCAAAAGCCAGCAATTAAAATTTCTATTTGTTCAAAACAAAATGCAACCGGATTTTTCTTTTGAAAACTTAACGTGCATTAGTGCAAATGTACTGATTTAAACGTTATTAATTGTTAATTTGATTGTCGTATGGGGGCCAGTAGTGGCAAGTGCATTTAAAGTGCAAATGTGTATTTTTGTTTTTCAGTAGCAAATCTAATAAGTAGTTAACGCTGCTTTTAAAACACAAGTTTGAAGTAGTTAAATGCCGTTGGGAGGACCATGTTTAAATAAATATATGTATAACTTAAAAATTAAATCAACTTCTTCTTAAGAGTTCTTTCCTTCAGTTTCATTCATAAATTAAATTGATTTGCCGAACATAAAAAGGGAATTCAATAAAAATTTCTTTGAATCTCGTTTATAAAAGTTTATTTTTTCTAATTTCAAATAAATATTTTGCTTCAATTTCCTGTCTGTATATTTGCAATACTGGCTGCTGATTTCGTATACGGAAAAATAAACACTATGTTGCAATGAAATTAATTCATATTAACTTGGTGCTACAAAAAAAGTGGGAAAAAAAAAACAATTTTGCACATGCATAAATCACAAACGTATCAAACGTCAACAAATTCGAAATTTACAAAACTGAAAAAAAAAGGAATAGTAGAAAAGCAAACTTCGAAGCCATCCGGCAATATATGGTTATGCTTAACTGTGTACACATAGAGAAAATCAAATAAAAGGGCATGAAACGAAAAATAAATATCCAGATGAACAGAATATAAAGCGCTTTGTGATGACTGAAAAACTAAACAAACTGCAAGTTTTGTCATGCAAATGAATTTAATTTTCTCTGCAACACCTTCTATTTTTGCAGAGAAAAAACAAACAATTCAAAGTGTTCGGAGATCAACTATGCTTCGACTTATCCCTCAATTTTCTAGGAGTCCTGAAACCATCGCATGCTTTTTTTTTTAACTTGGACCAGTACTCAGGGGTCGTCCCCTTATGTATGCTGTGCGTCGTACCGGAACTAGGAAAATAGGTTTTGGAGCTCATTACTATGAGCTCATAATTGTAATAAAGATATTACTTGTATATTCTGTGATGGCTAAATAATGAATATGTACAAACGAGTATTAGGAATTGGATTTTGCTGCTAACAATTAAGACTCGCATTTGTAATTTTCGGAATTTATGCTGTCTCAGTTATAAAGGGTGTTTTTTCGATGTATATATGTAACTTTAATGGATGGATTATTCGATTGACATGCATTTTACTTATCCGCAAGATAATCTTGTGGCATTACATGTTACATATGATTTCTGACATATGACCGCCACGGCTGGCGCGGATGTAGTCCAATCTAGACGTCCAATTTTCGATGACTTTTTCCAACATTTGTGGCCGATGATTCCACCAGCACCAAACAGTCAGTTTTTCTGGATGCAACGGTGTTTTGGCATACACTTGAGCACTAGCTTCACTCCAAATGCGGTAGTTTTGTTTGTTGTTGACGTAGCCATTCAACCAGAAGTGCGCTTCATCGCTAAACAAAATTCGCTTATGAAAATCGGGAACAACGCCAATCTCGTTTTGGGCCCATTCGACGAATATACGCCGGGTGAGTCCATTCATGATGAATTGCCAAATAATAAATTTGAGAATAAATCACTTGACAGCTGTTAAATCGGTCGCCATCTTGAACAGTAATGCCAACTTAAAGTTCTAGACATCGAAAAAAAACACCCTTTATATGTGACGCGCAAAATAGAAAGGGACCTAAGGGTAAAACCCGTCTAGCTTTGGTAAAACTCGCGTATCTCTGCGAGGGAACACTCTTGGGGCATGGTATCAGTCTCATTTGATGTTCAGATGTCCACATCAAAAAAAAAAGGAGTGAAAATTGATTTTTTTACCCTTGGGCCCCTTTCTCTATGCGCTGTCACATCTGGAAAATAGGGGTTCGTTAAATTCCAGTCATTTGTTCTATTCTTCGCAACAAGTGTTAATGGCATATTCTGAAATAAGTTTCCGATTTCGTTTACAATCTCCACAATTTTCATTCACGATGCTAATTATTAAGAAAACAAATAATTATCAGATAAATACTTTCATATTTTTTTTAAATGATTGAAAAACTTGTAACGATTATGAGTGAAGCGTATATCGGGCAAAAAATGCTCAAAACGTCTTTGGGGTCATACCTCCAGCCAATGGTCTATATTATCAATGACTGAGGCATAATCGTTGTTCAAAGTCGTTAATGTGCCAAATTATCTCATCATTTAGCTCCTTCGCTTATTGCTGTACACTTTTTCTTTTAAGCATACATATAAATAAATTCAGTGAAGTACAAGGCTGGCTCGCACACTTAGGGTTCCGTACGTACGTATTTGTAATGTATGTCTGGAATGTCATATGTGAATACATATATTGTATAAATTTCATATCTCTGTCTCTTACAGCTTGAGAGTTACGTTTAATTGTTACTTTACGTTGTATGGGGACACTTAGTAGGTTTCGACTTGTTGTTGTTGCTCTCATTTGCTGTTGTAAGGCATCTGGGAATAGATACACTGTGCGAATTTCGGCTCTCTATCTCGTACGGTTCTAGAGTTACACTTTACGTTGTAAAGGGACACCTGGTAGTTTAAGAGTTGTTGTTTTTAGCATTTGTTGTTGTGGAGCATATGTAAATACACATATTGTGCAAATTTCATCCCTCTCTCTCTCACGATTCGAGAGTAACGGCTAATTTTTACTTTACGTTGTATAGGGACACCTGGTAGTTTTCGACTTGTTGTTGTTTTCAGCATTTGTTATTGTAGGCCATATGTGAGTACATATGTAAATTGTGCACATTTCATCTCTCTGTCTCTTACAGTTCGAGAGTAACGACTAATTTTTACTTTACGTTGTATTGGGACACCTGGCAGTTTTCGACTTGTTGTTGTTTTCAGCATTTGTTATTGTAGTTCATATGTAAATACATTTATTATGCGAATTTCAGCTCTCTGCCTTTGACAGTTTAGCAGCTACAGCAAATTTTTACTTTACGTTGTATAAGGACACCTGGTAGTTTTCGACTTGTTGTTGTTTTCAGCATTTGTTATTGTAGGCCATATGTGAGTACATATGTAAATTGTGCACATTTCATCTCTCTGTCTCTTACAGTTCGAGAGTAACGACTAATTTTTACTTTACGTTGTATTGGGACACCTGGCAGTTTTCGACTTGTTGTTGTTTTCAGCATTTGTTATTGTAGTTCATATGTAAATACATTTATTATGCGAATTTCAGCTCTCTGCCTTTGACAGTTTAGCAGCTACAGCAAATTTTTACTTTACGTTGTATAAGGACACCTGGTAGTTTTCGACTTGTTGTTGTTTTCAGCATTTGTTATTGTAGGCCATATGTGAGTACATATGTAAATTGTGCACATTTCATCTCTCTGTCTCTTACAGTTCGAGAGTAACGACTAATTTTTACTTTACGTTGTATTGGGACACCTGGCAGTTTTCGACTTGTTGTTGTTTTCAGCATTTGTTATTGTAGTTCATATGTAAATACATTTATTATGCGAATTTCAGCTCTCTGCCTTTGACAGTTTAGCAGCTACAGCAAATTTTTACTTTACGTTGTATAAGGACACCTGGTAGTTTTCGACTTGTTGTTGTTTTCAGCATTTGTTATTGTAGGCCATATGTGAGTACATATGTAAATTGTGCACATTTCATCTCTCTGTCTCTTACAGTTCGAGAGTAACGACTAATTTTTACTTTACGTTGTATTGGGACACCTGGCAGTTTTCGACTTGTTGTTGTTTTCAGCATTTGTTATTGTAGTTCATATGTAAATACATTTATTATGCGAATTTCAGCTCTCTGCCTTTGACAGTTTAGCAGCTACAGCAAATTTTTACTTTACGTTGTATAAGGACACCTGGTAGTTTTCGCTTTGTTATTGTCTTTAGCATTTGCTGTTGTAGAGCATCTGCAAAGACATACACTGTGCGAATTTCAGCTTTCTATCTTCTACGGTTCGAGAGTTATAACTAATTGTAACTTCGTTGTATGGGGACACCTGGTAGTTTTCGCTTTTTTGTTGTTTTTAGTATTTGTTGTTGTAGGGCAAGGTACAACAACACCCTGTGAAAATTTCAGCTGCTTAGCTCCTAGAGTTTCGGAGAATGGACGCTGTGACGGACGGACGCAGTAGTCTCGGTAATAGGGTTCCGTTTCACTCTGATGAGTACGGAACCTTAAAAAGTAGTGCAGCGGTGTCACATGATAGTGACGGCCAATGAACAACGAATAAGTTAAATTATTTATACATATTGTCCACCTGTGTGGCCGCACAGAAGCTTAAGAAATATGAGAGCACTTCTGCTATTTTGGTTACCGATTTCTTGTATGTTAAGTAGACAAGAATATTGCTGCGTCAGTTCTACATTTCGTTGGTACAAACGAGTATCAGCTAATTATGCCGCATAAGCCAATTAATCGTGCAATTTCTCATTGGGACTGAAAATAAGTGATCCCACCTGTAGTTATTGCTCGCATAGTTTTTCACAAAGCTCTAATTTTGTGGGCAGCACTCTTTGAATATAAACCGGCGACATGTAGAATTCAACATCAATTGTAATTAGACATATAAACGTACAAGAAAACAAGTTAAAAACGTAGAAGTCAATGTTGGTTTTAGGTTCTTCGGTGGTGTTGCCTGATTCATAGGACCGTCATTGTATTCAGGAATCAAAATTGCCTTTAATCCTATTAAGTTGTATTTCTGCTTTATATCCTTTATTTTATTTTTTCCAAAGTTGTTCGGTTACTTCTGGCGAGTTTCGAACCGCAACTTCACGACTATTGTGAGAGCTTCTTACCATACCCATTCGACCATCACATCAATTAGAACAGCAAACAGTTTAAGTATAGAGTTGGTTTTGAATTTGGCAATTATATTTGCTCAAATTTGACATAATTTTTAATAAATTTTCCTCGTACTTACTTAAAACGCGTAGAGTGAACTGGAACGAAGTGAATATGTACAAAAGAGTTTCTTTGATTGCAAAACAGAGAAAAAATAGTTTTCACACATATGTAGCTGCAAAATAAAAATAGGAGAGCAAAACTTTAAATGTTCTCAAGCTGCCCTGCCAGTAAATCGCATTTAAAATGCGACGATTTGTATTAATTTTTTCCATTTTGAAACTTCGTTCGACATTTCCACACTTTTTCATTATAATAGCAGCTTTTGGCTGCTATATTATTTTTTTTCTTTCTCTTCTCCTCGTTTTTTCTTTTTAATTAGAAACATTAGCACGAGTGTGTTTTGGAATTTGTGTTGAAGGAAACGGTGCGGGTGCACAGAAATGTTTAACAAACTGCATGATCTTAAATTTTTTTCACACAAACGTATTAACCAACAACCATTTACTTACATACATACATATGTCTTGCCTCTTCTAACTCTTTGTAAAGTTATAAAATTTACTTCACTTTTCTCCATTCCATTTTATAAAGCATACAAAATAAATGTATTTGGTCAGTTTACTGGCTGCTGCCTGGTATTAAACGAAGTAAATTATTTAAGTAAATATGCACATGCAGCAAGAACAGCAATGGGCTCCATTCCAACCATCCATCCAACCATTCGTTCATTCATTCATTCATTCCTCAGTGCCTGCGAACTCGCCTCGCGTTTTAGTTCAGCATGTTTAATAAACATTTAGATTTTAAAGTGTGGGAAAGTTTTTTCCTTCTGTTTGAAAATAAAACTTCACTCCCTCTTTGTAGCTCTTCCATGCTTTTCTAAATAAAAGAAAATCGTTTAGAATTGCTTGCAGTGTTTTTATACTATTTTTCTCATTTCCTAAATTAAGAAAAAGAAAAAAAATTTATATAAGAAAAAAATATATGTATATATGTATGTATGTATATACTAGGGCGGGTCGATTTATAGGGAGTGAAAAAATTTAATATTTCGTTATTTTGACCCCTTTTTTCCCTTATATTTTATATATTTATTTGAGCTTAAGGTCTTTTGTAATTTGAGTATTTATTTTTGTCGATATTTCGCTCTCCTTCGGATAGCTTCTTCAGGACAATAATAATGACCTTAAGCTCAAATAAATATATAAAATATAAGGGAGTGAAAAAATTCACCAATTTCGCTATGATTTCCGTAATCTATGGGTTATTCCATGAAAATTTGCCGAAGGAACCATACCTCCCTCTATCGTTAAAATCGAGTCCCCTACTTTTTGTTGGTAAAAAGTTCAAAAGTTACGGGCATTTTTGTCCAAATTTTGGACCATTTTTCCATTTTTTTCATGATTTTGTCCAAGAATATTACTTTCATGGCCATTTTTTTTTTGGCTCAATCCATTATTTAATTCAATTTACAATTCAAAACGAAGAGTTTAAGCCCAAATTTATCGAATTCGGTTGATTAATTCATGCGATATTGCTAAAACAAAATAACACATAAAACCAACTTTTTGATTTTTTTCCCTTTTTATTTTTTTTTTTTTTTCTACAAAAATTCAAATTAAGAGATAATAAAGTATCTATCAACTTAATATCAAAAAAAAAAAATATTCAATTTGAGTGTAGTAGTAAAAGACGAAATGTGAAAAAACATTATTTTTTCTGAAAGTCTTGTTTGCTTTCAAGTCTGGGTGTTTTCGTACGGCTCTCTAATGTCGTCGCCATAGCGCCTTCTACATTCTTTCCTGCAACTCGTTTAGCAGTGGCAGCCAGCAATTGGACATGTCTTTCCGTTCCTTGAATGTGTAAAGGAATTTGTGGATCATCGATCATTTCATGGCCAAAAAAATGGCCATCAAAGTAATATTCTTGGACAAAATCATGAAAAAAATGGAAAAATGCTCCAAAATTTGGACAAAAATGCCCGTAACTTTTGAACCGTTGGAGCAAAGTTGGAGATTTTTTGATCAAAATGAGCTGACTTTTCCAACGCGCCTACTGGCGATTAAACCCGATCGATAGTTTTTGAGTTATGGATGTGAACGTGTAGGCAATATTTCATACGAACGGCAATTTGGGAAAAAAAAATCTACCAACAAAAAGTATCGATTTTAACGATAGAGGTATGGTTCCTTCGGCAAATTTTCATGGAATAACCCATAGAATACGGAAATCATTGGGAAGTGGTCGAAAAATAAATCGACCCGCCTTAATATATACATACATATGTGTGTGCATTTTTCCGCAGTAAGCAAAATTTTCTATCGTGGATAAAAGTCATGAATTGAAATTTCTGCATTCTAGCATAATTATTTGGCAATTCATATTGAAAGTACATACATACATATAATGGATGAAAAATTGCAATGCAGACAAAACGAGTAAAAGAATTTCTCTGGTTCCTTTAGTTGTTTCTTAAGTTTAAATTAAAATGCAATTTTTGTTTCATAATTTTACAAAAGCATAAAAATGAATCTAATATCAGCTCAAAAAAATGCTCAGCATCACGGCATGCGCAAAAAAAAATAATTTATAATTACATTTATATTAAATTACTTTTTCAGGCTCTTGGTTTTTGTCATTTTCTAATCAATATCAATTAAGTAAAGAAAAGTAAAATTTTTCTAGCTAGGCGGACAACCGGCTGTTTCTGGGTATCAGCACCCTACAAACTTTGGACGTGTCAAATTTCACAATTTTGGCAATTTATAATTATAATTGTGATAAGAATATTGTTATCTGTAGTAATATACATATAAAGTGCATTTTTGTATACTTTTGAATTTTCCAAATCTTTTACAATACTCGGACTCTTCCTTTCGTTTCAACTGTTGAATGTTTTCTGCAACTGTTTAATGGTTTGAAAAACCATTTTTAATATATTTTTGCAGGTAATTTTTCAATATTTTTTTTTGCGAATTTTTCTGCTTTTGTACACCAGTGCAATTTTTAGGGTTCCGTACTCATCAGAGTGAAACGGAACCCTATTACGGAAACAAGTACGTCCGTCCGTCCGTCACAGCGTCCATTCTCCGAAACGGTAAGAGCTAGAGAGCTGAAATTTTCACAGGATGTTGTTGTACCTTGCCGCTACAACAACAAATACTAAAAACAACAACAAGTCGAAAACTACCAGGTGTCCCCATACAACGAAAAGTTGCAATTAGCTATAACTCTCGAACCGTAAAAGATAGAACGCTGAAATTTGCTTAGTGTATGTATTTATAAATGCTTTACAACAACAATTGCTAAAGACAACAACAAGTTGAAAACTACCAGGCGTCCCAATGCAACGTAAAGTAACAATTAGCCGTAGCTGCTAAACTATAAATTACAGAGGGCTGAAATTCGCAGAAAATATATGTTTACATATGCCCTACGACAACAAATGCTAAAAACAACAACATGTCAAAAACTACCAGGTGTCCCTATACAACGTAGAGTAAAAATTAGCCGTAACTCCCAAACTGTAAGAGACAGAGAGATGAAATGTGAACAATATATGTACTCGCATGTGGCTTACAATAACAAATGCTAAAAACAACAACAAGTCGAAAACTACCAGGAGTCCCTATACAACGTAAAGTAACAACTAGGCGTTACTCTCGACCCGTGAGGGACAGAGGGATGAAATTTGCACAATATGTGTCTTCACATATGCTCCACAACAACACTTGCTAAAAACAACAACAACTGTAAAACTACCAGGTGTCCCTTTACAACGTAGAGTGATAGTTAGCTATAACTCTCGAACCGTAAGAGATAGAGAGTCGAAATTCGCACAGTGTATGTATTCCCAGATGCCTTACAACAGCAAAGTACAACAACAACAACAATAAGTGGAAAATTACTAGGTGTCCCCATACAACATAAAGCAGCTTTAAAAACAGGGAGATGAAATTTATAAAATATACATACTATGTATTCACATACGCCATTCTATACATACATTACACATACATACGTACGGAACCCTAAGAGTGCGAACCATCCTCGTACTTGACTTAATTTATTTGGTTTGGCGGCAGGAGAAATGCACAAACATCTCTTTTGGATGCCAACCGGGTATCCCACTGTTTGTTGTTGTTACCGAACCTTACCAAGGCGCTGATGATTTGGATTATGTAGATTTGTTGTACAAATCCGAGAGGATCTTTTCCACCGCCATACCGGAGATTCCATTTACGGACAGTTTCGATTGTAGCAACTTTGTTCAGTCCAGCTGGACCTTCGGGACTACTTTCAAGTCTTGGTGGTTCAACTTTGGTGGTGGTGGCGACATCCTTCAGTATTTTGGTTGACGGAAGGGACAGCTGTATGCATGCCAGCAGAGGTGGGGTGAGATTCATGGTTGGTTTGCCAGGCTCTAGTAGTCGCGCTAACTCGGCCTCTTCTTGTTCGGTGGCCAGGAACTGGGAAAAACATTTTCGGAGCTCCGTTTTTAGTTGATGTATGAATAAAATACTTTTTAGCACATTTTTTCTAAACTAAAAATGTATTTTGAGAGCACAAGTATTTGAAATACAAAACAGTCAAGCACTTACCCCCTAATTCATAAAAATTATAACAGGCTTATAAGACTGCTATTTGACATATTTGTATGGAAAATCTGTGAAATAAGAGCTTTATAAACCTTTTATAATTTTTATGAATTATACGGTTAGTATTTAAAGTACCAAATTCTAAAATATTTGTATTTAAAATACAAATACAAAATACGTATTTGTATTTTAAGCACGTATTTCAAATATTGCACAGCCCTGGTTAAAATTCGTTGGCCTCATTTAGAAAGGCCCCAACTTACATAGTTTTTAATCTCGGGTTTCTGGCATTTTTCAATGTACGATTCTCGAATCAATCAAAATATTTAGGGTTTTCACGACGGGTAGTGCAAACAAGGCAAATATGAGCAAAAACGCTTTGCTCTCTCTCATATTTCCTCATTTGCTTAAAAAAAAAACCTTGGGCTGGTATAAGTGTACTCAGTTGCAAATAGATAATATAAACAGCAGTAGATGGCGAAGCCGATTAACAGTTTTCCGCGGAGTAGACAAAAAATAGCGGCAGTGGAGAAAAATTTTAATACAATAAAAAACGTATTCATGTGAATGAACGATACGATTTTTATGAATAAATACATGGATAAAGTTTAATTTAGTATAACAAAAGAATACATCGCGTTATAATTTTAATTTATATGGGTGCCTTTTTCCAAAAATAAAATGAGATCGGCAGCTGCTGGTTACACAAAAATAACTTCGATTTCACCCTGGCTTACCAAATTGAGTTTTCGCAAATATAGCAAATTTGCTCAAAGAAAACACGGTACGCTCACGAGCAACCATGAAATGTACAGCAAATTTGTAAATTGCGTATTTGCACAGCTGCGATCGTGAAAACCCTTATTGAAAAAAATCGCAGGATTGAGGAAGTGCGAATTAGTGTTTTTTTTTACGAGTTGCCAACGACGTGTAATTTTGCTTAAGCTGACACTGTTTGACAGCCGCCGTATGTCCAAACTTTCTGACTAATGTCTTTCTAATTTGCAATTTGGCCTAAAGAATTGTTGGAGGAGTAAATTTCGCCTTGGTTATTTTTCTAGAATTTTTTGGTATAACCGCTTGCTATATATCCCCCAAAGTGTTAACAAACTACAGTCACACTCACAGATCTACAGATCTAACTAATACACTCATAACAAATTGATGTGAAAACTCTACACTACAACCATAGTGCAAGTTGTGGCAGTCATGTGAACAAACCTTTGCATTGTATAGTTGCATGTTGTCTATCGGCCGTTTGTCGTTAGTGCAACTTTCCACCTCTTGCATTTATGAATACTCATGTGTGTGTGTATGCCGTTGGGATGTGTATCTAAAATATGTTTTTCAATAAATAGTTAATTGATAGATGGCTGGATGGCTGATTGACAGAGAGTAACATATTTATACGCAGGTAAAATATTCTGCCACTACTGCGTTTACACACCCACAAATTATTGAAAAGAAAAACTATGTTTTCGATTACATGATTGACAGAATTAGGACAGTTATGATCTGCCAACTTGAATATTGAGACTGAAAAATGAAAATATACGAGTTTGTTTTTCGAGATGTATAGAATTATGATATTTACCACAAAGTGCAAGTTCGAGATTTGCATATTTTAAATTAAAAGAAGCGTTAAAATTGTTTTATTGGGTAATAATTGATTAGAATTTTTAATTAAATGAACACACTGCGAGATAATTAATTTGAAAACAGTAAATGGTACAGCACACAAACGCTGTACCATTGTGTGGGCTGCCTACAAAACTTTCCTTTTGAAGCGAAGAATGTCTGGAAATTTGAATATTGTCACTCAGAATGCTGTTGAGTGCATTTCACTGAAAATAGTGTCGATGCAAGCAGCTTGTGGTGGAATATAAAGAATTTTATCAGTGCATTTTTGTGCATGTAAATGCAAGTAAAGATGAATTTTAAGTTTGAAAACTGTCTTAACTAGGAAATTGAACTTTTATTCGTGAGCAGGATACTTTATGTAGTGACTGTAATTTATAACTCCGACTGTGCTTAATATGGAAACTCAAAACCAATTTACAGCAAAATTCATTAAAAGCCTTTCCAACGCTGATATTTACATGTGCTGAGTATTTTCAAGTCCATACAGTTAAGATTACTTTGGCCCCCCCCCATTTACACATGCAAGTACAAGTGCAAGTAACTCAACACACATGACATGTTTTTTTTTTAATACAATCATACTTCTGCAAGTTGCGAGCTCAAGGGGCTGTTCACAAATTACGTAACGCTTAATTGGGGGGTCGTAAAAATGTTACGTTACAAAAAAATATTATTTATTGTATGCAAAATCTGCAAAAATTGTGTTACGTAATTTGTGAACAGCCCCCAAGTGGTTTTGATTGACAGTATTTTTTTTACTTGCATGTCAGTAAAATGACAAAAAGCAAAAACAGTGTTACCGTATGAAGATTATACTTTAATTTTAATAGATAACTTACAAGGAAACGATTTTTAATACATTCGTTTTTGATCTTAAATACTGAAAAATAAGGTAAAATATAAGAAAATCGATTTGTAACATAAATTTACTATTTGTTTTCTTAAAAAGCTTTTCGAATAATTTGGTTCCCCATAATAGGTCATTTGACAATACTTTGGCAACACAGACATTAAAAAGTCATGGGGAGACGGACAAAAACAGAATAAACAATACACAAAAAACCCAAAAATAATAATTTTTAAATGTAAAAAATGGAACAGTAATTCTGTAGTTTCTTTCAAGATAATTGTTTTATTATTATTGTTCTCATTTAATTCTTTTATTTTGTAAAGTAAAGCACTTTTCTTTGGCGACATTCTACAAATGATCTTGCACTTGCCTGTGTAAACAATCAAGCAAGTAGCAACAGCTTTTATTGTCTCTGTTAGTGTATTAGTTGTTAATATGTACACACAACTTGCAACAAGTCACTTGCATGTGTGAATGGGGAGCTGGTATAAAGCAAGTAAAATTTTAAAAATAAAACAAATGAAACATCAATAAAAAAAACACATATTGAACTTCAAACAAATTATAACTATATTTAATTTATAAATTTAATAATTTCGTTTGAAAAACTTTTACACAGTTGCAATAAAATCAGTTTAATTCAGCATTTACGCCGATCACGCACACCATAACATTTTCGTTTGAGTTGTAATTTCATTCAGTCGTCGATTGAACAAAGACGTGTGCGCATGCGGCGGATACATTTTGTTAAGGTTTACAGGAAAATTTAATTTTTTTATGCATATAAAAAAAGTAAACAATCGAATCATATATACTTGAATGATTTTGAAATTTTTCCTACATTCAAACTTTTTTCACATCTTATAATAAAAAGAATACTTTTCCATCTCTTTTAAATTATGGATGTGGAGGCACAAAGGATAAACATGTTTATGCCAATTAGCGTAAAAATTAATCAGGCTACGTATATGCTAGAGATGCACAGTTATCATGAAATGTTAACAATAAAACCATTTTTTTTGGATTAATTTTAACTAAAGGGTCCGCCAAATGACTTTTTTTTAATGCTATAAAACATTGATCATAGTTGTGTGGCACGTAGCGCCGTCCTGTTGAAACCAAATGTTGCCAATATCCTCCTCTTCAATTTGTGTGAACAAAAATTGCACTCCTTGCTCATTTTCGAAGAAAAATGGCCCAATTATGCCTCTGGACCAAAATCCGCAGTTACTCGTTTTGGGTACGTCGGCTTTTCAATGTATGCGTGCGGATTTTCTGTGTCCCAAATCACAATTTTGCTTGTTTACAGGCATTATCAAAATGAGCTTCATCTGAAAAGATGATTTTTTTGTGGCAAAACCATTAATGTCGCAATATTTCGCAGCGTTGTTCACGCTTATACACAACCTTATTCCTTCAGCGAAGGTATAAAACTAATTATCTGACAAATCAGACATGAGCGAGAGATTAGAGCACTACTTCTGCCAGTGTCCCGCCTTCTCACAAATACGATCCCGACATTTTGGGAGAGACATCTTACCAGCCATAACCCAATTACGGGGCATATGCTGGAGGAAATTAAGGAATTTTGTGAACGACAGGGGAGTCAGAATCAATATACTCTCCGACAGCCAGTCGGTACTCAAAGCTCTGAGCAGCTGCTGTACGTTCACATCCAGAACAATACTGGAATGTCACGACAGGCTAAATGACCTGGCTACTCACAACCAGATTACTCTGATATGGGTACGTTACGAGTTGGCTGACACTTACGCAAAAAGGGGAGCCAATGGGGCCTTCATTGGACCCACTCCATCCTTTGGCTTTAGTAAACTCCTCCTCAAGGGGGAAATGGACAGCATCCATTACAGAAAAGCTGTGGAACGACACCAGGGGTCTGGAACACTCAAAGAAATTTCTTAGCTTTGATGCTAAGAGGGCGGACCTTGCTCTAAAACTGAATGGAAAGAATCTAAGGATACTGTGGGGCGCTAACAGGCCATTATACCTGCAAGAAGCACCTATACACAATGGGCCTATCCAATGCGGCAATCTGCAGATTTTGCGGAGAAGAAGAGGAGTCAATGGAACACTTAATTATCGAATGTGTGCCAATAGGCCACAGAAGACACAGGCTGTTGCCGGCCAATACATTGGGTTCACAGGACGTACAAAGGCTTCCACAGAAGGAGCTAATACTGTTTCTTGATGTATCATCTATGGTCGCAGTGCAAAGGGCCATCTTGGACCAACCTAGTCACAATACAATACAATGCAATACAACCTAGTATACGCCTGCCATTGAGATCTCCTAGACGCACTAAAACAACCGACTGTGTATTGACTATGCAGTTTTTAGGGCACCATATTGACATTGGAAACTAGAAATTTACTAGTATATTTCTATAAAGAGTAGAATAAAAGAAATTTATTACTATCAGCCCGTTTGTTGAATATGTACCTCGAAATGCAACTTTTATTCTGTTCGTCACATAGAAGAAAACCTCTAGACATTTTAACTACTAATGTGACATGGAGACAATTGGTGCCAGTTAATATAGACATACATAGATTAGAGTGCACCTTTCTTGTGTGGGTCACTTTTTTACGCAAAGCAGAGATCGTCTGTCCTCTCTGTGCTCCGCAGCAAAAAAAAAAAATCATTATGCCGAACTCCATTAAATTTTTATTTCCAAAATTTTTTTCAGACATTTCTTTCCTTGTATTTCCACTAGGGGCGCTTCTATACAAAAATAATATTTTTTACAAACCCTCTCTTACTTAGCTCTTAGTCTTCGCTTTCTGATATTTACGCGGAACAAACCAACTCAATATCTCGTTTCCTTAGAGGTGCTCCCATAAAAAACTAATACTTTCATAAATTTTCTACCCATTGACCCATTAGTTTTCCCTGGAAGACATCAGCCTTCCATCTGCCTTCTTTAGGAGGCCTCCCACACAAAAATACCTTTAGCAATTTTCCCCCATTTGCTCAACTCACCCCAGTGTACTTCTTGAGGAGCCAAATGTATGACTGTTTACTATTTTGGTCTCTCAATCAGTTTTTTTTTTTTTGTTTTTTTTTTTTTGGAATAAAACCACCCATTACCTCCCATTCTGAGGTGATCCCGTACAAAAATGTTCACAAAAATTCTTCCTCCGCCTTCTTTCACATGTTTAAAAATATGGCGCACTCTGCTCTTTACAACATTCATATTAATTGACAAATATTTGAAATGATCTTTGCCAAATGATTAATAGCAATCCCACGAAAAAACAACATACGAAAATTTATAAAAATTACTTTGTACGAAGTGAACGTCCTCTTGGAAAATAAAAACATAACAAAATAAATCACACATTTTAGAAGCGAAGAAAAAAGGAGAGATAAAAAACAAAATTTTGTATCTCACTGCAAGAAAAAAAAAAATAAAGATATATGTATATAAATAAAGACGATCAAGCTTGAGCTTGAGTCAAATGTGCTTTCATATATGCATATATGTACGAGGTGTGATCAAAAAATAGGCGTTCCTTTTTAAATTTCGTGAGTGTGTTCGATTTTCGCATTTTTTTCGGTGATGTTGGTACCCATGTCTGTTATATGATTGTCAGTTTGTTTTTGACAGATGAAAAGGTTCGATATTTTGCTATTCGAAAGAAACTGTATTAAGTTTTGTGTAAAAAATTAAATTAAAAGCGCAAGGACATTTGAAATGTTGATTGTGGCGTTTTTTTTTTTTTTTTAGACTGGGACCAGTACTCAGGGGATGATCCCTATATATGCATTGCATTGTACTGGAACTGGGAAAATAAGAAAAAGGGATTGGTGGGTGGAAAAACGAAAATGGGGAGTGTTTGTAAACGTTTGATTAAGCACAAAAACTATAACATAAAAACAGGTAATTCATTTTTGCAAATCTAAATAAGTCAGTATTAAACGTTGCTAATTTGTCTGTTTAGTGTCCAGCGTATATACCTTCGACACTATCCACTTAACAACTTTTAACGAAACCTCTTCAGTATTGCAAACCGTTCGACTATACAAAAAAAAAAAAACAAGAAAAAGAAACGTTAAAACGAAAATACCAATTACGAATGTTTACTTTGGCCGACTTATTTTTAAAAATATAAGATCTCATTTGGCAAATATCTATACATAATTTGCCAAATAAACGTTCAATAAACATGGAATATTTGTTTAAATAAGCCATTAAAAAAAAGTATGCGTTCACCTATTACGACTTAACATCACAAAAGACACGTCTGCTCTGATCAGAATTTCACAAATATGTGATCACATTGGCGTCACTATGAGCAGAACAGAACTTCAGTTGTGGTATAACCGGTTTAAGGAAGGCCGAGAAGATGTCCTGGTCGCCCGAGCACATCAACAACCAATCATCCCAATGGAAGCGTCCAGAAGAGCCAAGACCGAAAACAGCACGTCAACTTCGCTCAAATCTGAAGGTTTTCCTCACTGTTTTCTTCGACTGCAATGACGTGGTGCATCATGAATTCTAGCCACAAGGTCGTACGGTCAATAAGGAATACTACCTTGAAATTATGCGACGTTTGCGCGAAGTAATTCACCAGAAGCACATAGAATTGTGGAAAAAACAATCGTGGATTTTGTACCATGATAACGCACACATCGATGCTTGTGCCTCAACCATCGTATTCACCGGACTTGGCCCCTGTAGACTTTTCCTCTTCCCGAAACTGAAGACAGCGATGAAAAGAAAGCGTTTTGCTACGATTGAGGACATAAAAGAAAAATCGAAACAGGAGCTATTGGCGATACCAAAAAAAAAAATAAAAACGCGTTTCAGAAGTGTTTCGAGGATTGGAAGAAACACTGGCATAAGTGTGTTATATCTGATTACTTTGAAGGGGACAATATCAAATAAATTGATGAATAAATAAATACTTGCTGAAAAAATTTAAAATAACGGTTATTTTTTGATCAGACCTCGTATACATTCATTAAGACACCATTTATGGAGTTGACGACAAAAACCAGATCATGATGCACACTGCTGTCTGCACAGATGCTTCTGATTGCATGAGTGCTAAAATTAAAAAAACAACTCATTGACCAACGTGGAATTCCAGCCGCCGATACACTTCACAATTTTGCTTCACTTTCACCCTGTTTTCCTTCGTTGCTTCGCTTTTTATGTTAGTACGGCAGCCAATGTTGCTATTGTTGTGTAGATGACTGCAAAATAAAGCGATTTTTGTAGGAACAGAGTTTCATGACAATGATGGTAGACAATGGTTTCGAAAGTCACAACGAGTTCTAATTTTATGACAGTTTATTTTGTACTATTGAATATGGAAGTTACAGAGACGACATTATTTCAAATTTTGCTTAAGTCCACTTTAAGCACTTATCTCTTTTTACCAAAGATCTACATGCAAAAAATTTTTGTAGCTTTGCGTTTGTTGACACACAAGGAAAATAATCACCCAAAATTAAATACACGAGATAAAACATTATTAAGAAGATTAACTTTCTTATCACAAAAAAAAGGGAAGGAATAATAATGAAATGAAAATATTTCCCAAATTGTATCTCTGGTAGTAACATCATGTTCTATGCTTTAGATTTACACTTCGAGCCGTCGAAAATTCAAGTGTTTTAAATCAATAAACAAGCGAAATGTTTGCAAGGTCAAGTTTATGAGTCATCACATTGTTTGGTTTTATCAAACTCAAAAGCACAAACACTTTGTTGAGTCAGGTTTTTATATCCACAGCCCAGTAACTTCATTCATTGTCCATGTTACACATTTTTCATGATCAATAAAGATTAAGCCAGTGATGGCGGTAAAGCTGATTTTGTATATGTAAACAAATCTCTTTTTTTTAGCTCGTAATTAACATTTTCAAAACGTATCCAACACTGAAAATGTCGGAAAACGAAACCAAGAGAGCAAAGCACATCTTCGCTGAAGAGTTACTGCTGAACAAGCAAACTGAATTCATGGCAAATAAATCTTAAGATTCGCATAAACAGTTGTCAGATCTTACAATATTGTAAGACCTAACAAGGTGCTGGCAATCTACTGGAAATACAAAATTGTCAGCATTAAGAAAATTTTCTTCAGTTCAGACAATTGCAAGAAAATCTTACAATTTCATTGCCAGACAATTGGCTGACAATAAATTTAGCTACCAATGAAAAATGTCAGCTTACACGGATGTAAGATTTTCTATGCATCACAAAATGTCATTATCAAAATACACACACACACACACACACACGCCATTATTCATTCTTTATTTTTCTTGCTCAATAACCATCCCTGCAAGAAATAGCCCTGCCAGCAAATTGGTAGTCGACTACAAATAAAATCGACTTATAGTTCATCCCTGTCGGACATTGAGTAGACGACTACTAAAATAATTAACTTTACGTTAACTTTTATGGACTAGCTTCAAATTAGCTACAGTACAATCGATTTCTAATTCACTTTTTGTGTACTTGCTATAAGCTAGCTGAAACGTAGTGCAGAAGTAACCCAAAATTCAAATTATAACATACACACATACGAGTACACGGTAAATAACTCTTGAATTAAATTGCCTCTTGTCGCATTCGTTTTAAATGTTGCGATGGCTGAGTGGGTTAAGTTGGCTGCTCACCAGTCTTGAGGCTTAGTGGTTCGAATCCCACTAGAGGCTAAAAAAAATAGGATGCAATTTAATTTAATAAAATATAATATTACCACCGAGAAATTTAAAATCAGCCTTGATTTGTAAATTTTTTTCTGTGGGTACTGACTTTTAAGTAGCTAACTTTAAGTTAATTGAAAAGTAATGCACAGTCGGACAATTGACTACCTCCTAGGACATCGTAATGTTAAAATAGTCACTCATCTCCATTAAAAATATTCTAAGTGTCAACCACCACCAGTTGTCAAAAAGTTAGCTTATAATTCATTACTAGTTAACTGAGTTGCCGGCAGGGAGCTGATGGAAACTAACACATTAACAACTTAATTACTAACACATGCAAAGCAATTTTATAGGTTTCAGCGTTGCCATTACAATGATTGTTTTAGTATTTTGATTTTCCCTTATTAATTTGATAATTTCATTTGGAACTACGTTTATGCATTAATGTTTTTATAGGTTCATTTGTCCATTTTTTTTTTCTTTTTAAATATAGTTTATTATATTCTCTTTGAATTGTTTTTTGAAAATTTTCGAAAAATTCTTTTTTTATTTATCAATACAGAAATTAATAGCATTACATGTAATATTGTGGGCATTTTGCAAAAAAGATTTTGAATGATCACTTTGCTGAGGTGGTAACGCTGGTTCAAAAAAGATATCACACGTACAAAAATGTTTACATCAGTTTTTTCATTTTGCCCTTAAGAAAATGATAGAAACGCTGATGTATGAACCCATCAGCAGTGTCGGTCATATGATGGATCATATGACCGACACTGTTCTTGCAGGGATGTTTTAAATTTTTTTTATTATATTTTCTGCAATTTTTTACCTCTCGTACCAGTGTTTTTCTAGTGTATGTTTCATTGTTCGGTGTATGTTTCATTGTTATCTTCATGTCTTCAAATACATACTTTGAATAATGTATTTATATGTCTATAGTCAGTCAAATAAAACGGCTTGTTCGATAGTTGCAATCAGACTGAATTATTATTTTATTCACAAAGTTTTTCAGGTCAAATCAAAATAAAAATATCAAGTAACAATTACAAAGCTTACTGACTAATATTTGTATATAATAGGATGTCGCACTAAATAACAAGTGATGTGTGCCCTGCAAGAACAGTGTCGGTCATATGATCCATCATATGACTAACACTGCTGATGGGTTCATACATCAGTGTTTCTATCATTTTCTTAAGGGCAAAATGAAAAAACTGCTGTAAACATTCGTGTACGTGTGATTTCTTTTTTGAACCAGCGTTACCACCTCAGCAAAGTGATCATTCAAAATCTTTTTTGCAAAATGCCCACAAAATTACATGTAGTGCTATTAATTTCTGTATTGATAAATAAAAGAAGAATTTTTCGAAATTTTTCAAAAAACAATTCAAAGAGAATATGATAAACTATATTTAAAAAGAAAAAAAAAATGGACAAATGAACCTATAAAACCATTAATGCATAAACGTAGTTCCAAATGAAATTACCAAATTAATAAGGGAAAGTCAAAATACTAAAACAATCATTGTAATGGCAACGCTGAAACCTATAAAATTGCTTTGCATGTGTTAGTAGTTAAGTTGTTAATGTGTTAGTTTCCATCAGCTATTTCTTGCAGGGTAACTTACACTGAACCAAAAATTTAACTAAATAATGCAAAATGAGGTGTAAAAATGAAGAAAAGTAGGTTATTATACAGCTAACAAAATTGTTATTCAGGGCTACGAAATTTTTTTTGTTAAAAGAGATAATTTTAGTAAACAGTTAAATACAAGAAATTTCTTCATTTTGACTATTATTGTTTCGTTATTTATTGGATGGAGTGTGAATTAGACGAAAATTTAGTTAAATTAAATAAAATTTGTATTCTTAATAACAAACTAACGTTGTTATTTAAATTTTTTTTTTATTTATCTTGAAGAAATTTTATTCAAATGAAGTAATGAATTTAGTACATGAGAATAGATTTTTTTTATTCATTTTTAAGAAAAAATATTCAATTTAACTACCCCACTTTATTTAGTTTATAAACCCCTGTAGGAAAATTTATATAAAAATAAAAGCAATATTATTTATAAGAAAACAATTTTTTTTTATTTTAAAATACTGATATAATAAAATGCTGATATATAATTAATACATCTTTGAATATAGAATTTTATATAATACATATGCATACATATGTACACAAGCCCGATTTACATTGAACCCAAATATTTACTCGGTGAAATGGAAAAACTTTCAATATATTTAGTTTTTCTAGTTTTGACTTAAAAAAATTTGTAAATGACACGATATACATATTGACGTTTTTACATTTCACCAAGCAGACAAAAAAAAAAACTAAAAATCTTTCAATACAAAAAATAACGATAACTGCACAAAAGGGTTATTTCTGTACGTAAGTTTTGTAAAAGTGCTTAAATTCAAGCTATTTTAAGTTTGAAATTAATGAATTAATCTGAGGACAGCTATAGTCAATATTTGTTGTAATGCCATAAAAGTATTTTTGAATAAATGTCCAATTTAGCAAAGATTCTTTTGGATATTCCAAATTGAAAATAAAGAATAACTTAAAGCAAATATATAATATCTAATCCAATGCGGAGTGCATGCGGTATCTGATACCTTCAAAATAAACAATTATTTCCTTTGGTTCTAAAATTGAAGCTGAAATTAATAACAATGGTTGAATTTGAACCTTAGTTTTTCTGCAGCTCTTCGTCACAGGCAGTAACTGTACTTTCATCAATTATAAAGCTTCTATGCGATGTATGTATGTAGAAGATAAAAAATACCCATACATCGGCCATCTAAGATAAATAACCAAATTATTTGCAAAATCCATTTCAGTTAAAATAGTTTCAACTTACTTTCACTTATATTATTCATTTGCTTCATCGTTTCATATAAAAGTTTATTAGATTGGTCCTTAATACGGTCATGCATGAAAACATTCCGACTTCGGACATAGCTGCTCGAAATCTATATTTATCTATAAAAAGTGCAAGATTGTAAAGTTATTAAGAAGATTAGTATTTGGTGCCTAAAAGACTTACCAATTTGAAGCCAAGTGGCTTTTTATACTGTGTCCATTTACTTAATACGTCAGAAGTGCATTTCGCATTTGATACTTCATGAAGCAGATATTAATCTGTTTTAAACCTTAACTTATTTTAATTATTTTTTAACACTACCTCTATGATACAGCCACTACAATCACTATTTGTTCATCACACAAGTTTAACTGTTCTCCTATGGCATTATTATTGTAAAAAATGTGGAAATTTCTTCACTTATATGTAGATTTATTCAATTTTAGTAAAATTATATAGTTAAAACGACGATATGTCTTCAAATTTACAGGCTATTAGTAAATTGTACCTACCTTTAGTTATTTTTATTCTATTTTAATTAAGTACATTTGTTGAATTTTACGAAATTTCTTCAAACTACGGCGCTTTTTTTTATATTATCTCTTGTTCTTTCATTCACGAACTCATACTTAAAACAACACTTTTTAAGAGTTATATTAAAGGAATTTAGTAAAATAGACGAATACATTATTCAATTTAACATCCTTAAATGATGTCAATTGAACATTTTTTCTTGTAGATTTGAATAAGATGCATTTTCACTATTTTACCTCCGCTTTAACTAAAAATCTGTTGATTTAACTAAATTTTAGACGTTCCTTTAAGTAATTTTATTCAAGCCAACAGATTATATTTTACTAAATATTTTACAATAACCAGTTATTAGGTTTGAAAAATATTTGAAAATATTAATAAATTTTCTATGTATTTGAATAAAAAATCAGTTGCTTTGACGATTTTTTTCGTTAAGGATTTACTAAATTTTTTCGTTATTATTACCTACGAGTTTTGGTTCAGTGTATAAAATTGGTGGTACAGCATGAACCGAGTATGTTAAGGGTGTAGCGAATAATGTAATAGTTTGCAAAATAATTGTCACTAACTATTTTTCTTACGGATGTCCCTCAGTTAGAAACCAGTTTCATCACTACATCTTCTCCAACATTTGCAGATCGACTTGTATTCGGGGTTTTTCGTTCGTGGATTTCGCTATCATTTTGATTTTGTATCGCCAACCAACCAAACTTTAATACCATTATTCGCAGGCTTTAATCACAATTTACAAATCACTATCGGCCACGAGATGATGATTTTACATTTACTTCCCTTTGGCACCTACGATAATTATTTTCTGCTTGAAACAACATCTACCAAAAACCGCAAAATTGCCTTTTTGATGTTTTACGAAAATTTTGTTCGCTAATTTAATCAAAATCACTACAAGTGCAGACTTGCGAGCACATACAGGTTAATGTTACGATGGCAATCAATTATTCTCATTGTATGTATTCGTAAAAACATGCACCTTGAAATTTTGTTAATAACCAGTAAATTAGTGAATCAATAAGTAATATATCTCTTTTAAAAACAGTAATAATGACAAGTGAATTGGTTTAACGTTGACGTAATTAAGAGTAGAACAAAGGATTATTGTCAGCATTAAGAATTAAGTGTTGAAATTCAATAGTTTTGTTTTCATGTTTCATTTAAAATTCTAATTTAAACTTAATTTTGTGTCTGGAAGTAAACAGTTTTTTTTTTTCAAAAGCGTAAAATTCCAATGACTTATTATGTGGACACTTAAATTCGCTTCCTTTTTTTTTATTGCTAATAAACAAAAGAATTTTGCGTGAAATTTTATTATATTATTTAACTAATTTTGAACTGCGCAAATGCTGTTGCATGCGAATGATTAAAAGTTCAAAAATCTTTAGATATTGGCAGACACTCTTAAAAGATAAAAACAGAATGTTTACTCAATTTTTGTTGATAAACCCATTAAAAGAGTAAAGTAAAAAAAAAAAAAACAATAATAAAGTTTATTCATTAGTCGAACTTAATAATTTACAATCATTAATTGCATATTAAATCGGACTAATTGCGAATATAACGGGTGTTTAAATTTTAAGCGCCGATGTTGAATGTGGACATTTCTCAATTTGAACCATGGAAAGATCCACAATCGAGCAACGCGTTAAAGTAATTCAGGCTCACTATCAAAATGTTCGTTCAAATCGAAATAATTCGTGATTTTTTCGATCAATAAATCCTCCAATCGGAAAAATCGTGCAAAACTTTGAACAAACCGGTTCTGCAGGAGATGTAATAAATTAAGTCAAGTACGAGGCTGGCTCGCACTCTTAGGGTTCCGTACGTATGTATGTGTAATGTATGTATGGAATGGCGTATGTGAATACATATGTATATATTATAAATTTCATCTCACTTAAAGCTACTTTATGTTGTATGGGGACACCTAGTAATTTTCCACTTGTTGTTGTTGTTTTTGGTATTGTAATTTGTTGTTGTAAGATATCTGGGAATACATACACTGTGCGAATTTCGACTCTCTATCTCTTACGGTTCGAGAGTTATAGCTATTACTCTACGTTGTAAAGGGACACCTGGTAGTTTTACAGTTGTTGTTTTTAGCAAGTGTTGTTGTGAAGCATATGTGAATACACATATTGTGCAAATTTCATCCCTCTGACGCTCACGGGTTGAGAGTAACGGCTAATTGTTACTTTACGTTGTATAGGGACACCTGGTAATTTTTGACTTGTTCTTGTTTTTAGCATTTGTTATTGTAGGCCACATGCGAGTACATATATTGTTCACATTTCATCTCTCTGTCTCTTACAGTTTGGGAGTTACGGCTAATTTTTACTCTACGTTGTATAAGGACACCTGGTAGTTTTTGACATATTGTTGTTTTTAGCATTTGTTATTGTAGGGCATATGTAAACACATATATTCTGCGAATTTCAGCTCTCTGTAATTTATAGTTTAGCAGCTACGGCTAATAGTTACTTTGCGTTGTCTTGGGACACCTGGTAGTTTTCAACTTGTTGTTGTTTTTAGCATTTGTTATTGTAAAGCATCTATAAATACATACACTATGCAAATTTTAGCTTTCTATCTTTTACGGTTCGAGAGTTATAGCTAATTGCAACTTTTCGTTGTATGGGGACACCTGGTAGTTTTCGACATGTTGATGTTTTTAGTATTTGTTGTTGTAGCGGCAAGGTACAACAACCGTCCGTGACGGACGGACGGACGTACTTGTCTCCGTAATAGGGTTCCGTTTCACTCTGATGAGTACGGAACCCTAAAAAAACACCAGTTGATGCTTGTACAGCTCGTACTGCAGAAAATATTGCTGCTGTTCGCAGTAATGTGGCTGGAGAAACGTCTACCTCAACTTGCCGCCTTGCCCAACAATTGCAGCTGTCACGCTCGCCATGGATGACCATTATGCCTAAAGACTTGCATTCATCTTCAGTGATGAGGCACATTTTCGCTTCAGAGAATTAGCCAATATGTAGCATTGCCGCGTTTGGGCGAATGATAATCCAAGAGTGATTGTCGAAAAACTAATGCGCCCACAAATAGTGACTGTTTGGTGTTGTTTATGGGCTGGCGGCATTATCGGGACGTATTTTTTCCAAAATCAGTCCGGTGAGGCAGTTACTGATAATGGTGTTCGCTATCGTCAGATGATAACGCATTTTTTGTGGCCCGAATTGGGAGATATGAATGCGAACGATATGTAGTTTCAACAGGACGGTTCCACTTGCCACACAGCTAACGCGACAAGTTCAATGGCCATGTTATCTCACGTGGTAGCGATGCCAAGATCATGTGATTTGAAACTATGGGCTTCTTTATTTGGGATTGTTTAAAAGAAAAGGTGTACGTCAATTCAAGAGCTCAAGGATGAGATAATTCGGCATTCGACGTCATCAAAAATTTGTACCATTGAATGAAGATGTGCCGTCGAGCACGCGGCGGCCATTTGGCTGACATTTTCTTTCATACATAATTGCACCACGCTAATATTATCATAATAAAAAGAAAAGAAAAAGACGAAATTTCTAAAATAATTTGTCTTTCATTCCAAATCAGTATCGACCCTTAAAATTTAAACACTCTTTATTTACTTCCCCAAAATTGGTAGAATTTTTTTTTGTGATAAATTGTTGTCACGAACATTAAATAAATTCAGTCAAGTACGAGGCTGGCTCGCACACTTAGGATTCCGTACGTTTGTGTAATGTACGTATGGAATGGCATATGTGAATACATTTATTGTATAAATTTCATCTCTCTGTCTCTTACAGCTTGAGGGTTACGTTTAATTGCTACTTTATGTTGTATGGGGACACCTAGTAGTTTTCGACTTGTTGTTGTTGTCATTTGCTGTTGTAAGGCATCTGGGAACACACTGCGAATTTCGGCTCTCTATCTCTTACGGTTCGTAAAGGGACACCTGGTAGTTTTACTGTTGTTGTTGGTTGTAGCATTTGTTGTTGTGGAGCATATGTGAATACATATTATGCAAATTTCATCCCTCTGTCTCTCACGGTTCGAGAGTAACGGCTAATTGTTACTTTACGTTGTATAGGGACACCTGGTGGTTTTCGACTTTTTGTTTTCTTTAGCATTTGTTGTTGTAGAGCATCTATAAATACATACACTGTGCGGAATTTTTATTAACACATTAAACAGACTTACTTTCAGTTTCACTTCCTCAAAACTGAGAAAATTAAACACGTGATCGACTCTGTCTAATTTTCTCATACGATCCTATTAATATAACGGGTTATACATTGTGCGGTTTAAAAGTGAACGTAAATAAAACACATATAAACTATTTTTTTTTCATGATATTTCTTTTTTATTACAAAGTTTGAACGTTTCACTTACATTATGTGTGAAACACTACATCATTTAAATGACCACCACGCGAAGTGTTGCAGGCATTGGTTCTTTTGAGGTAATTTTCGACCACTTTTTGACACATATTGGGCGGTATCTTAGCCATAACTTGATGAATGTTGGTTTTTAAGTGCTCAAGAGTTAAAGTTTTATCTCGTCTTTCGCGTACACAGTCGTTCCATCACCGTTTTTGAAGAAGTAAGGTCCAATCACACTTTCGGACGAAAGAGCGCACCAAACAGTGACTTTTTGTGGAGTACCCCAATTATGACAATTTTGTTTATTACCGCACCCACCGAATGAGAAATGTGCTTCATCGCTGAAGAAAATGTTTGCGCTGCAGCTTAAAGGTATATTCGAAACAATTTGGTTGCTGATGAACGTCGTGGTGAACGTGAAATAGCCATGGCATACACAGCCAAAAATCCTTAATCCTTACATATCTTATCTTCTATAAAATTGCTGATCACTACAATTTTATCACAAAAAACCTCAATTCTGAAGAAGTAAAATCGAACTCAAGCCCGATAATATAATTGAAAAGTAACAATATTTCGAACACGACAATAATTTTGGACGAGGTGGCTGAAATTCAGCTTTGACTTCAAAAAAACCAAATAATTGGCGATATTTTTTACTTCCGCCAATTACTCAAAGAGTGACCTGTATTCTATGGAAATGAAATTTGTATGGAACAAAAAGGTTGTAGTGGTTGATGAAACCGAAAGACAACCAGTTAAAATAATGATTTTTTTAGTAACAACAAACCTTGAGTTCCTTTAAAAATTCCTAATTGTTTTGTTCATTCTACGTTATCGGACAACGATCAAAATGAATATATGTATGTATAATGAAATCCTTAATAAATTTTTAGCGATGTAAATAAATCAACAAAACTCTTAAGATAAACTGCGATTTGCTGGCGATGAAAAATTAAGAAATAAAATTTTAAATGAAAGAAGCAATGACTGCAAAAATTCTTCAATGTTTGAACAAAATATGCAGAATTCGAATTTTAACATGCAGTAACATTGCTGCAAAAATAAACGCTAAATGGGAGTGTTCAGTTAGATAAAGAAAAAAAAACCAGTGTGTGAAAACAAACCATACAAAACATTTCTTACCCATTTGTTTCCATTTTCGCCGTAAGCAAATCAAACACAAACCAAAACAAAGCCAAAACAGTGAATACAAACAATTCAAACCAAGGCGAATACATTACAGGTGCCCGCATCCCAATTCGCTTCAACATTTTTCCACGATTTTATCTTCTCAGTTGTCAAAGCTGATAGCAAACGACAACAAAACTTATGACGTCTCGAGTGAAAATGTTGAAGCGAATTGAATTGCGACCGCCTATACTCGATTCGCCTTGATTCAAACACTTGCTTTTGTACCGTTTTCGGCAAATCCACATTCAAAGCCTTTAACGTCAGATGTACATATGTAGTTATATGAAGAACAGCGGTCTATATGAAGTAAAGTGCTTTGAAAAAAAGTGGACCAAAATGATTTTTTCCGAAAATGTGTTGCCATAACTGGGTCGTGTTCTACAAACCACTTATCAACTTTTCACTGTTTCACTGATGGTGTGTCTGTTCCACCATCATCACCTTCTAACCCATTATATACTTGGCCTACCAAGTAAGATATTTAGTAACTTACACATAGGCTTACCAGATCATAATCGGCAAAAAGCTTGATTTTTCTTGACAATAAAAAATTTAGTTAAACTAATGAAAAACAATTTAAATGAAATAATTCTGCTACATTTTTGAATATTACATAACGTTAGAGGAATATATAAAGGGTATTTCAAGTAAAACAAATATACATAAATATGTTTATGTATGTATAGCGGCAGTGGGAGAAACCAATAAATAAACTGTTTTCGTTTTCACAATTTTATTTAAACGCCGCCAGTCGTTTACAATCGGCTTTGTGGACTGGATAGCTGTTGTACGCATAAAAATAAAATCAAACTAATACGCTGGCGTTTTGTTTTTAACAGCTTTATTAGTGTTGGGCTAAAACATGTAACAGTGTTGAGTTGAGAAGGGTACAAATTTGCCATCGTACGTTTTTTCTTGATTTTTCTTGACAAGTTGATGGAAAAACTTAAAAATTCAGTTTTAGCTTGACAAATTATATTTGTTCTTGATTTTTGACATACATTGAAAAAGCTTGACAATCAACCCAAATCAAGCCCGTCTGGCAACCCTACTTACACCTCTGATTACAGAACTACTATATTTTTTCTTTGTGATGCCCCAAAAGTAATACATTATACTTTTAAAATTTATTATTTTTATTGTTACAAAAGTAATGAAAATCGTTGCTTTTAAGGAATATGAAAATGTATATAAGTTACAAAAAAAAAATTTATTTCTATTATTATTCAAATATGAACTTAATTATTTATTGGCTTTAAGAGCCAATTGAAATGTATTAAGTTAGGTCCAAAAATGAACCTTTTTAAAAAATATTTGCTGTCTTTTTCAGCTGTCTATATGCCGACGACATTTCGTTGCTGCTAATCAACTCATCAGTAGACTTGAAAAATTAAGTTTCAAATAAACTTTTCAGAATTTTTCAAGTCTACTGATGAGTTGATTAGCACCAACGAAAGTCGTCGGCATATAGACAGCTGAAAAAGAAAGCAAATATTTTTTAAAAAGGTTCATTTTTGGATCTAAATTAATACATTTTTTTATAATATTTGATCTTTAGATTGTTAAATTAATTGTTCAAGCTTTTGATCTTTGGTTTTTTATAAAAAATAAGTTTAAACAATTATTTATTTATTTTCAAATACTGAAATAAATAATTGTTGAAAATTATTTTTTTATAAAAAACCAAAGATCAAAAGCTTGAATAAATAATTTAAGAAAAAATATATATTTAGCTTTAATTTTTTACTCATTTTTGATATGTTACTTCATTTAATTATACGATTTTATGTTTCGGGATGTGGCAACCCTAATGTTGCAATCTGGCTACTGACAGCTCTATCGTAAAGTATATACATACTCAGAACGTTTTGACATTCGCGCGATATTTGTGTTGTTTACAGTAACTTAAACAAACATGGAATTAAGTGGTGAACATTTTCGTACAACTTTCCACGTCGGATTAACTCAGCATCAGTGCATGAGTAAACTTAATGCAATCTTTGGCGATGAAGCTCCAACAAGGAACAAGACGATTTCGTGAAGATCGTTGTTCCGGAAACCATTGACGCTATACGCTAACTGATGTTTCAAGATCGTCGTGTGAACTATCGTGAGATTGAGACTACCTTAGGCATTAGTGGGTCCAGCATATATATATATATTTTTTTTTTGGGTGTAAGATGGGAAAATGCTTTATGCATTTGACTTGAACCGTCGTCCAAATCCGATGCCGGACTCCTGTTCAGTTTACCGGCTAAAAACCCACCTTAGACGCTATGGGAGTATGTATTCCACCCGGGAACCGCTTTCCATTACTTCCAGGTGGATACCCCCTTCCTTATATACATACATAGTATATCAGTCTCTTCTATTATTGCCCACATCTAGGCTCCCCTTTGTTCTGTATTGACCATATTTTTCTCAGTCATTTCGTCTAGTTCCCTTTTTTTTTTGAACGGAGTACGTAGTCCACAAAACCTGCTACAAAATGCCAGTATTCCTCTGAGGCAATAATTTTTTCTGTAATGTTTTCGGCCGTAATTTCTCCTACGTGACTTACCAGCATATTGCGTCTCTCAGCCCAACTGCGGAAATAGCCATGCCCAGATAGCATCTAAGTTAAGTAGTAATTCACTTATCCTTTTTGTCTGTTGGCCCATTTTCTTATATCGGGAATGAGCTTATGCGTCCACCTTCCAAATCTCTCCTCGCTCCAACGTGTTTGCCATTTCTCTATTGTCATCAGCTTGATATTCTCTATTTCTCTTGCCGGTAGAGAGCTGTTCTTCTTGGCGTTGTGAACTTCCATGCGTTCTATAGCCTGTAGGTCTATTGGCTTTATTCCGGGTCCAGCATATATGCTGCATAAACATTTGATTGTAGTGCTTCGAAACACGTCCATGACATTGTGACAGATGGTGAATCGTTTCTTTACGTGTATGAGCCCGAAAGTAAATAGCAGTCGACTGCATGGGTGTTTCAAGATGACAAAAGTTATTTGCGCACGAAACAAAACTGAGTGATCACGGTTTTGCGACACCTGAAAAAGCAGTTGCTGCATTCAGAATACATGTTGTGGATATACCTCAATCAGTCTGGCAACTTCGACAATTGGTTCAAACTCATGCAAAAGTATATAGATCTGCATGGGCAATATTTTGAAAAACAATAAAGTGATCAAGTACTAACATACACACATACACGGTAAATAACTCTTGAATTAAATTGCCTATTGTCGCATTCGTTTTAAATGTTGTGATGGCTGAATGGGTTAAGTTGGCTGCTCACCAGTCTTGAGGCTTAGTGGTTCAAATCCCACCAGAGGCTAACAAAAAAAAAAAAAAAAAAAAAAAGGATGAAATTTAATTTAATAAAATATAATATTACCACCGAGAAATGTAAAATCAGCCTTGATTTTTACATTTTTTTCTGTGGCTACTGACTTTGAAGTAGCTAACTTTAAGTTAGTTGAAAAGTAATGCAGCGTCGGACAATTGACTACCTCCTAGGACATCGTAATGTTAAAATAGTCAGTCATCTCCATTGAAAATAATCTAAGTGTCAACCACCACCTGTTGTAAAAAAGTTAGCTTATAATTCATTACTAGTTAACTGAGTTGCCGGCAGGGAATGAACAAAAGATATACACACACATCGACATACATACACGCGGCAGTGAAACTTAAGCATATGAGCCGCGCATATATATGTACACACATCGTGCGGTGGTGGTTTCTTTTATTTCGCTGTCGTGTCTATTTATCTACACATGTGTGTCAGCATGTGCACACTCGCTGTGCTGCCGCATTGTTTGTCAACAAGTTTCTATGTATGCATGTGTGTATAAACCTCCTGTGTTCATTTACAACCCTGCCGGCAACTCAGTTAACTAGTAATGAATTATAAGCTAACTTTTTTACAACTGGTGGTGGTTGACACTTAGATTATTTTCAATGGAGATGACTGACTATTTTAACATTACGATGTCCTAGGAGTTAGTCAATTGTCCGACTGTGCATTACTTTTCAATTAACTTAAAGTTAGCTACTTAAAAGTCAGTACCCACAGAAAAAAATTTACAAATCAAGGCTGATTTTAAATTTCTCGGTGGTAATATTATATTTTATTAAATTAAATTTCATCCTATTTTTTTTTTTTAGCCTCTGGTGGGATTCGAACCACTAAGCCTCAAGACTGGTGAGCAGCCACCTTAACCCATTCAGCCATCGCTACATTTAAAACGAATGCGACAATAGGCAATTTAATTCAAGAGTTATTTACCGTGTATGTGTGTATGTTAGTATTTGAATTTTGGGTGAACTCTGCACTAAGTTTCGATTGTATTGTAGCTAATTTGAAGCTAGTCCATAAAAGTTAACGTAAAGTTAATTATTTTAGTAGTCGACTACCAATTTGCTGGCAGGGAAATAATAACAAGACAATATAAGCACATATAAAATAACAACGATTCAGTACGTTCTAGAACAATTACAATTGGTCTGTTCACGACTAAATTCGTAACAATATGTATATCTAGAGACATATTCGCTATTAACATGCTTTTTGTTATGATTGAAATGTAGAAACTAATCTGATTTAGCTTTTATGTTGTAGTCGTTGGTAGAGCTTCCTAAAGTTGAATTTGTACAGCTTTTACATTTAACGAATTAATTTGATTCCAATTAACTTCGATTGCACATGAAGCTAAAAATGCCCTCACAGCATTATTTAACTAAACATCTCTTAATTAAATACACTTTATCACTTTTATGACTTGTGTGTGTTTCGGCGATGTTTTTGCGCTTATGCCTGATGTTCTCACACTCACAAGTTTTCGACCTCGGCGAATGCAAATGTCAAAGCTATTTTTAGATGTTCTGTGGCACACGCGTTTTGCTAGCGATTCGGCATGTTGTATTTGATAAGCTGATTGTTCAAGTCGCCAGTGTATAAGAAAACATTGGACAAGCAAAACTGGCAACACCTAAAGGGTGTTGTTTTTTCGATGTATAGAACTTTAAGTTGCAATAAAACAAAGATGGATTATTCGATTGACATGAATTTTATTTATCCGAAAGATAATCTTGTGGCATTATATTTTAAGTATGATTTCTGGCATATGACCGCCACGGCTGGCGGGCGGATGTAGTCCAATCTGGACGTCCAATTTTCGAGGATTTTTTACAACATTTGTGGCCGTATATCGGCAATAACATGGCGAATGTTGTCTTCCAAATGGTCAAGCGTTTGCGGCTTATCCGTCAATGACTACATAGCCCCACAGAAAGTAGTCTAGCGGTGTTAAATCACAAGATCTTGAAGGCCAATTCACAGGTCGAAAACGTGAAATTAGGCGGTCGCCAAACGTGTCTTTTAATAAATCGATTGTGGCACGAGCCGTGTGACATGTTGCGCCGTCTTGTTGAAACCACATCTCCTGGACATCATGGTTATTCAATTCAGGACTGAAAAAGTTAGTAATCATGGCCTTATACCGACCACCATTGACTGTAATGTTCTGGCCGTGATCGTTTTTGAAGAAGTACGGACCAATGATTCCACCAGCCCATAAAGCGCACCAAACAGTCAGTTTTTCTGGATTTAACTTGAGGATTAGCTTCACTCCAAATGCGGCAGTTTTGTTTGTTGTTGACGTAGCCATTCAACCAGAAGTGCGCTTCATCTCTAAACAAAATTCGCTTATGAATATCGGAAACAACGGCAATCTCGTTTTGCACTAAAATTGCACTATTTGGAAGCGTTGTTCAGGCGTGAGTCTATTCATGATGAATTGCCAAACCAAACTGAGAATAAATCACTTGACAGCTGTTAAATCGGCCGCCATCTTGAACAGTAATGCCAACGTAAAGTTCTATATATCGAAAAAAACACCCTTTGTATCTATATATTTACTAAAAAATTTTAAGCCAAATTAACTAGTTTTGTTACAAGAAGAGAGCAACCAAATTTAACTTAATTTGTTTGCCATTGCTGGCCACAACAACTATCTTGCAGGTTCGAGTCACAAGCGCAATTATGCGAATACCATATTGGTGCTTTCCTCATAAAACCAGCGTACTCGTAAAACAAAATTTTCAAGTGATTAGCGTTCATCTAAGGTTAAAAGTACTTGTTATATCACTTTGTAGAAGGAAATACTAAATTTGATTTTGTGGGTCATGTCAGTTGAGAAAAAAATTAATTTATGTTTTTTGTTGTTGTTGTAAATAGGTAAATTTTGAATTTTCCCTATCATATTCGCCCGTTCCACAAGCTAAAGTTTTTTCTTACTTTAGAAATTACAACGAATCATGTCACATTCATGTAAAGAGTGCCTCCTTACAATTTTCTTTAACATTCATTTCTTGTTGCTTTTTTTCCTTTACAAAAAGGTGTGAATGGGTTTTTACTGCGCTGTCGTCGTTTGGAATTGTATTTCCTGGTGGGTGGGAATTATTTTTATTTACTTTTGTTTTGCTTCTCTTTTTTTCTTTTTTGCGTAAGACTTTTTAACCCAATTTCCAGCTACTGACATCACATGTGAAGGGTTCGGAGAGAAGTTTTGACAAAAAGATACTGCAATGAAAATGTGTGCACAAACATAGAAAACAGAAACAGGAAATGTAGACCTGCTCAGTTGGGGTTTTAATGATGGTTTTTTGTTCAAACGTTTCCTCAGATTGCATAAATTCTATTAAATTGAAGATTTAATAGACTCCTTGTATCCTGTAGACTGGCAGGGATAAAAACATACATATGTATGTATTTCCTTTTTGTTACACTGTTTGTCAGAGTATAATAATTGAAGGTGTAGGAAAATAAAAACGAAGGAATTAAAGCGAAACTTGTAATTGAATGTATTTTAACGTATAGTTTTTTGATCTTTTCTTTTGATAATAAATTAAATTTTCAAGGCTTAAGATCTTTTTTATAAAAATGTTTGTAACAAAAAAAAAAAAAAAAAAAACAAATATATTTATTTATATCGATATTTCGCCCACAAATTGTTGGCTTCTTCAGGAATATTTTTTTTTTTTTTTTTTTTTTTTTTTTTTTTTTTTTTTTTTTATTCCTGAAGAAGCCAACAATTTGTGGGCGAAATATCGATATAAATAAATATATTTGTTTTTTTTTTTGTTACAAACATTTTTATAAAAAAGATCTTAAGCCTTGAAAATTTAATTTATTATGAATGTATTTTATTTAATTTATATTTCTTTCAAGCATTTAACTCAAACTTATTTATTCTTCTCCTCTTTTTAGGTAAATTAAATCTTCCTTAAACAAAACGTGTTCAAGGTAAGACATGATAAAAATGTTAAAATTTGTATTCTTTGAAAACACGTCGCATATTTAGCATATTTGCTAAATGATAAATGTTTATTAATATGGAAAAATACAAAAGAGTATAGTGTTATTTTCTAACGCTTGCTTTTTAGAGAAATTGATAAAAGCAAGCCTGAAATTTGACGTAGTAGAAGAAATGTAAAATTATTTCGTCTGGCATACAGCGCACAGTGGTTCAGAATCGAATTTCATCGGACGAAACCGAAAATGTTTCTGGCATCGATTCTTAAAATTTGTATGCCATCAGAAGAGAAACATTTCACCACCATGGCAGCCAAAAACTTACGTTAAAATATTCGCAATAGTATTCGTGGCGTGCTGCTGAAAACAAAAGATCTATGTAAATGAGGAAGCTAACAGCCAAAATTTGTCAATTGTGGTGTCTAAGAAATTATGATTTCTTCAAAGCTGTTGTCGATAACGGGCGGGCGGAATTTTTTTTTTTTTTATAATTGCTATGTTTTTTTTTTATAACTTAATCAAATTTAAAACCCTATTTTTTCGTAAAATTTTAAGTTTAGCAGTGTAAAAATCAGGGATAGAGAAATAGAGTTCAGCAAAGTCCTCGAATGGAGTAGTGTTTGATTAATTGATCGAAAATTGTTTCTCTATTATGTGATCGAATGATTAAAATGAACAACGAACTTCGCTCAATCAATCGATTAATCGAATATATCTAAAATTAAAATTTTTATAAGTAATTTACAAAACAAAAATAACAGCTTTTCAAAGGACTTATTAGCATAATTGACGAAAAGAGTAAATGAATGAGGCAAAATTAAAAATCGTTAGTGCTTGCTGCAACACACAGTGAAACTTTTGTCTTACCATCTTAGATTTTGAATGAATGATGCAGATGTGTTGAAAATACAACCTGCACATGGAGCACAGTACACTTTGCCACTCCTCTCAACAAATTTGAAATTCTTGCAACAAATGTTTCACTTACTCTTTAGCTTTAGACATAAACCAATTACGGGGCATATGCGGGAGGAAATTAAGGAACTTTGTGAATGCGACGGAGTTTCTTTAGAACTGTGAGTCAAACTGTTCACACTTAAAGCCACAGAGTGGCCTATATGTCGCCAGACATGGGCAAACAAACCCCTCCAATCAACCATATCGAACCTGTACTCTGTACAGGAAAATCTTCCAATAGGGATATATTTTTGAAATGGAGATTCAAAGCTGAAGCAGAAGAGCTAGCAAACAAATTATACACATAGAATGAAAAAGCTCGCACTAAATTTAAATGTTTTCTATTTGATTTTAGTACGAAACGTACTTGAAAATGTAAGTACGCATAACACATGTGTGTGAAGATAAATTCGAATTTAAATCCCTAGACACAAACCAAATTTTTTAGCAAAGACAAAATCTTAAGTTAATAGAGCACAGTGGCCGCAAATTTCATCTTGGTGTTCTAAAAGAACTATATATGTCCCGGAGAACCGTGATCTTATCCAAATAATAGCGCAAATAACAGCCTGGAAGTTGCACTATGCTGATCACTATGAACTGATCACAGGAACATCTAAATTTGTGTTGGAAATAACAAAAAACTTATTTTGACTATATCGACAGGAGATTTGTAATATGTGCTTGCTGCCAATCGAATGAAATGTTAGCAGATATTATGGCAAAACCTTTGCCGAAAGGTCACTTTTCCAAATTGCGGTATCTGTTAGGAGTGAAATTCGATTGAGGAAGTGTGTGGGAGAATACTCGAATTTAACTTTGTTGTTAGCAACCTTTGTTATCATATTTTGTTTCAATCAGGTTTCCATTTAAATTTAAATTGTAATTAATTTGTATAATTACACTGTGCTTGAATTTGAAACTTTTTTTTCCCCGACAGAAGGGGCACCCAGTGACTAAACCTAACGCGGATGCATTGAGTTCAGTGGTGCTAACTTTTTTTTATTTTTAAATATACCGTTGTCTTGTTTTTGAAATATACCGTTATTTGTAAAATGGAGGAGGTAGGACAACATATATCCCCTTAACTCAAAAACGGTTCAAAATCTTTAAAAAACTACAAAAACCAAAATTTGGCAATAAAATTACCTTTCAATAACTGTATTATTTATCGGCTTAGTAGTTTAGAAAATACAAATTTTTTTCGATGAAAACAATTTAATTTTTTGCAAAAGTTCGAAATTTTTTGTTCTTTAAAACAGCATAAAAATTATTTCTGTATTAAGTTTATTACGCTCAAGTTCTTTCTATATTATCTTTGTGATTGATATTAATTAAATTAGACAAAGAAAACATCAAAGACATTTATTTAGCAGGGTGGACAACTAGTTGTTTCGAAGCCGCCACACTTTCTCGTGAGCACCCGTCTTTGAACTCAGGGGCTCATGTTTCTAAAGCGACAACCATGCCACTCAGCCACCTAAGTTGTTGCATTTTCCTTAATGTTTTTTAAAGAAATCAACTTAAATAAATTTTAAGTTGAATAGAATTTAAGCTAATTAGTTTATAGCTTAAATGAAATAATGTTTAGGGATCGGTGGAAATGTGATGTTTTAAATAACACGACCGGTTCAATGCCCTTTTACTTTGCAATTAATTTTATTATTTCAATTTCTTGCTTAAAATCTACGTATCAATTCAACTTGTAAAACCAGTATTTTGCCCCGTTACTGATCATAAATAACTTCTTAACAAAATAAATCTGTGCTCATACGGGGAAAATGTTTAAAAATATTTAACAAATAAATTAAGCCTATATGGCTGAACAGTTGTTGTATATTTTCTGCCTAAATTTTTAATTATATCAAACACAACATTCATTTTTATTTGTCTATATTTATCATTGCATATTTACCGGGTGAGAGTTTCTCACCACAAAGGTGAGAAATTCTCTCCCTGAGTTCAAAGACGGGTGCTCACGAGAAAGTGTGGCGGCTTCGAAACAACTAGTTCTCCACCCTGCTAAAATGTCTTTGATGTTTTCTTTGTCTAATTTAATTAATATCAATCACAAAGATAATATAGAAAGAACTTGAGCCTGATAAACTTAATACAGAAATAATTATATAAGAAAAAGTCCAAATAATAAAAATTAATTAACTTTACAGCATAAAAAATCTAAAAATTAAGTTATGCTGATGAATTTTCATTTATTCATAACAAATAAAGTTTTAAACAAAAAAGCCGTAAACGACTAAAATCGGAGCACAACTTTGGAAGTTATTCACAAAAAATCATAAATTGCAGTTTCAAACGGTCACCAGACGAAGCCTCATAAATTAAAAAAAAAAAAAAAATTTTTTAAATGAAAGTGGTATGGAAGAAACATTTTGTTTGCTTATCAAACTAAAGCAATTTCAACTGACGGAAGTAAAAAACAACTTACATATCGATACCCAAGAGGCAAAATTCCGTAACTATAAAATTATATACACACACACATACATACATACAAATTTTGGTTTTTGTAGTTTTTTCTCAAAACAAGATCGTGAGTATATCTCAAAAAGAAGAGCTAACCTAAAAAAAACGGTTAGCACCACTGAATTCAGCGCACCCGAATTAGGTTTAGTCACTGGGTGCCCCTTCTGTTGATTTTTTCAACTAGCACAGTGTTATTTTTATTGTTGTCAATCTTTAGATAAATAAATACGTAAATATTTTTTTTGTAAATTAAAAAGTCTAATAAAACGGATGGTGCGAAGTGCGGGGCAGTTTCATACTTAGCCGATGTGTTTTTTAGGGTTCCGTTTCACTCTGATGAGTACGGAACCCTAAAAAATTACTGAGACAAGTACGTCCGTCCGTCCGTCACAGCGTCCATTCTCCGAAACGGTAAGAGCTAGAGAGCTGAAATTTTCACAGGATGTTGTAGTACCTCGCCGCTACAACATCAAATACTAAAAACAACAACAAGTCGAAAACTACCAGGTGTCCCCATACAACGAAAAGTTGCAATTAGCTATAACTCTCGAACCGTAAAAGATAGAAAGCTGAAATTTGCATAGTGTATGTATTTATAGATGCTTTACAACAAGAAATGCTAAAGACAACAACAAGTTGAAAACTACCAGGTGTCCCAATACAATCTAAAGTAACAATTAGCCGTAGCTGCTAAACTGTAAAAGACAAAGAGCTGAAATTCGCACAATATATGTATTTACATATGCCCTACAACAACAAATGCTAAAAACAACAACATGTCAATAACTACCAGGTGTCCCTATACAACGTAGAGTAAAAATTAGCCGTAACTCCCAAACTGTAAGAGACAGAGAGATGAAATGTGAACAATATATGTACTCGTGTGTGGCCTACAGTAACAAATGCTAAAAACAACAACAAGTCGAAAATTACCAGGTGTCCCTATACAACGTAAAGTAACAACTAGCCGTTACTCTCGCCCCGTGAGAGACAGAGGGATGAAATTTGCACAATATGTGTATTCACATATGCTCCACAACAACACTTGCTAAAAAGAACAGCAACTGTAATACTACCAGGTGTCCCTTTACAACGTAGAGTAATAGCTATAACTCTCGAACCGTAAGAGATAGAGAGTCGAAATTCGCACAGCGTATGTATTCCCAGATGCCTTACAACAGCAAATTACAACAACAAAAACAAGTGGAAAATTACTAGGTGTCCCCATACAACATAAAGTAGCTTTAAAAACAGGGAGATGAAATTTATAAAATATACATATGTATCCACATACGCAATTCCATACATACATACGTACGGAACCCTAAGAGTGCGAGCCAGCCTCGTACTTGACTTAATTTGTTTTTTATTTGTACGAATCGGCTCTTCCTCCCACATTGAGTTCTGCGAACCATTTGGGCAGTTTTGAAAATTATTTGATTTATCTAGTAGTTCGAATAAGTGTAACTGAGAGCGTAAGTGTAGTCAAGTAAGATAAGAACCGTAAAGTCAAGCAATCAATCGAGTAAGCGATAAAGCCAAATAATTGGATACTTCATACAGAAACAATATTTCCAATAAGCCAAAAAAAACTCCCAGTTCTTCTCACAAATGCGCTTCCTTAAACATCATAAAAAAAAAAAAAAAAAATTCACCTACCACGGCCTACATTTTTTGTTTTTTATTATCTTGCACATTAATCTTAACCTTAAATTTTATTTTATTTATTTCATGAGAAAAAACAAGAGATATTCTAAAAATGTAAACAAGAGTTGTGCAAGTATTTTGTTTTCTAAATTGAAATTTTAGTTGCAAAAAATATTTTTTTAAGTGAAACATTCACTCAAAACAAGATCAATGGAATTATAATAAAAAATGACCTTTTCGCGCATTAAATTCCGCAAGTCATTATTATGAATGGTTGATTGAAGTCACTGCCGGCAAAAAATAATCGTAATTGTTTTAATGCTATAAAAAGTGTAATTTGCCAACAAATTTACACCTTGTTTTTTCACGAATATCATTTTTGCAAAACACCATCGTTAAACAAATTAAGCGTTTTTAAAAAATATATTTTACTGTCACTGGTAGCTGCAACCACAAATTCAAAAACTCAGGAAATTACATTGAAAAATCATAAAAGTCTCCAATATAAAACGTTTCACGAACAAAATGCAATTGAATCTCATTCGAAATATTTGTAAAAAAAAATAATTTATTTTTACAAACTGGTAGTAATAGTCTATAAAACGAATGGAACAATCCAATTTGTTTTCTTTTTTATGAGTATAATTTCGAAATAACTGTGGGGGTGCTGGAAAATCAAACGTAGCAATGAATTGGAATGTATAAATATGACATTTATAATATGATTTGCTAAAATGTGGAGAGATGCCAGATTTTAATTTGTTGTAAATAAATTGGAGTTTAATAAAGGGTGATGCCATAAATCGTACACCGTTAATTATAAACAACACAAAAGGCAGCATGTTTTTATTTTGGCAAAAGTTTCTACGACAATTACGTCAAATGCTCGACCCCAAGATTTCGATGGCATACATTCATCCATATCTCCTTTTCTCTGGCTCTATAATTGTTCTTAGTTTATTGGTGTGTACATTTTCTTTTCACCATCGCCAAAAAAAAAGGTAAATTAGCATCGCGCAACAATGGCGTGTTGGAACCACATATCGTCCAAGTATGTTGTCATCTTGCAATAGCGAACACCATTCGCGGTAAATACTTTTCCGCCGACCTCATTTCGAAACAGCTCGGCCCGCTGAAGCTGTCAGCCCCACCAAAACATTCAATCTTTGTCAATTCATCGGCTTCTCAACACTCACTGGTAGATTCTCATTTGTCCAATTGCGGCGGTTCTGCTTGTTAACAAATCCACTGAGGTGAGAGTGTGTCTCATTGCTAAATGCATATGTATGTGTTTTTTTTTGTAACGATATGCATATTGAATTTAGTGCCGATTTCATAAAAAGCTTCAACAATCTTAATGCGTTGCTTTTGTTTTGTACCTTTCCATGATTGAAACAAAGAAGTGACAAATTAAAGAAGGCAAAATCTCGGAGCTTACGGCTGACTCTCAATTAACATCGTGCCGTACGGTTGGACCACCCAGTATACTTAACAATTTGTAAAACATTTTCATTTCTCATCATTATTTTTCGTTTAAATTCTAGCGTTGCGCTCTGAATTCTAAAATTCGTGCCTTTATTTAATTCTAGTTTTAATCGCAGACATGGCAAAAATGTACTTAAAGGAGGCATAACTGTACAATCATGGAAGTTGTCATATATTTTATGTATATACATATACACATGTGGACAGAAAAATAGGTGTGAAGTAAATATACATATGTTGTATTTTGATGTATTTCCTTATTTTCCTCTATGCTTTATAATTGTTTTGTTAAATACACTTTTTTTCTGCAACAAGGAGTAACTTCATAGCAAAAAATAAATAAATAAATATAAGCGGAACTCACAGTTCATTGCAAATTACCCTTGCAGATATTGCAAACGTAGCATGTGTATGTGCCATAGTCTGCAAGACTACAAGAACAAAATGTATGAAACCGAGATTTGCATCACTTAAGCAAAATATGCATAACCAAAATCCATTGTAGATCCGTATTTGCAAATGTTGCTAAATGCTAAAACAGCTGTTTATTTTTTACAATCCAACATGTAAACTCCTGTGCTCAGAAAAATTTACAACGGCAAGGCCGCCACAAAACATGCCTGTGCTGGAATTAAACTAATGCTAACGTTGCTCAAAGAAGTATTTACCATTTTAAAAAAAACTAAATATGAAAGTAATGTTTTTTAAAATACTTTTTCATTATCTACAATAATCAGAATCAATACTAAACCTACATACATATATTTGTATATATGGTTAATTATATTAGAATAACAATACTTAAAAATAATGTGATATCTAATCCTAAATACGCTAGAGAGTTCGACTATGGACCAGGGTGTATTATAAAACCTTTTTTTTAATATTAAGCTATTTGTTTTTTATTTGTTTTTATTTATATGTTATTGAATTAAATAATAAATAAACGAAATACTAAAAAAAAAGTATTTACAAAATAGTAAAAAGTGAAGTATTATACCTATTATTATGCATCATTTTTCTTAAATCTTATAAAATAAACAAAAAATCGGGCGGTTGCTTCAGGTGCAATTTTTTTTGACGGCGTTGCTTTTCAAATATTGGCTGCGGCTTAGCTTATTTCATGCGGCAAACTCACTTTATTAAATTTTGCAAACAAATAACTAATAAACAGGCAAGAAAATGAACACGGAAGAAATTAAAAATAAATTTATGGCAACTAAACAAAAAGTCAATAATAAAAGATGGACAGATGCAGAAATAAAAAAAAAATTGGAGTTTTTGCAAGAAAATATTTATATTTTCCATTACTCTAAAATCAGCTGTTATAATTATTTTTCTAAACACTTGAAAAAGACACTCACGCTTTGTAGCAAAAAATCATGCTATAAGTGCTAAAATTGCAGATGTGCAACCAAGGATGATTTCCGCTATAGATTTCTAAAATTCAAGATATTAAAAAATGTTATTGTGGGCAATAAAATAAATGTGAACAAAAAAATTAAATTAGCCTATCAGTTTGCACTTGTTTAACCTCCATTTGTTCAAGGGTAGCTTCTATTCTTCGAGTCAGAGACGAAATATGCCTTTACAGAGATGTCTGTCTTCCCATAATTACCCTAATTTTCGTGGAAAAGCTTAAAAGCTTGCCGGTCAGCTCATTTCAAAGATTGTCGATGAGATTGAAGCCAAGAGTTTTACCATCAATTACGCCTCAAATTATGCTCCCGAAATCATGTTGATTATATCCCGCCGAGATTTCGCTATATGAGGAACATCATCTTCAGAATTCAGTATTATTACAATCTTGAGCAATTTTTCGTCCACAAATCTACTTTTAGTGTTTTCTATCAGCTGAACTAGGGTAACACCTGGCCAAGAACAACAGCTGCATAGTACCACATTTCCTGCCCGATGCTTATTACATATTTGCAAATTACACAGGAAAATCATTTCCCTTAAATCCATGTACAGATGTGGAATGATTTACGTCAGTACCTGCTTTGCGGCCCAACCTGACGCCCTCGAGCAGCCTGAACAATTTATTTGCTACGTTTCTTGCCCATAACAAAACCCCTTGCTCAGGAGTTGAGCTATCTAACCTCTGCTGAATTGTAATTCCCTAGACGGCAATAGGATACACGACTACCGTGGTAGCCCGAAGTCCCAAAGAGCATCAGTCCTTGAACCAACGCGAATGTTCCGGCCAATCCAGTTTCTTACAAAGCAGCGTCTGTTGCTTAGCAACAGCACTACGGGCCCATTTCGGTGACCGAACATAGACCCGAGGGTCTATGATCAGTATAGCTACCAACTTTCCCTTCCATGCAAACTTATGGTAGCAACCACAGCCAGTACGTTTCAGCCAAGGAGGCTCCTCAACGTATGACCAGCGAGATGACTCCCCGCACTGCCGAATTGCCCCTCGGTGAGGGGTTTCAGCAAGTCCCTCAGGACACGCCGCTATCCCTGGGGACCTGCCTAAGAGCCACCAAGTTAGCCGAGGTATCCTGCTTCCCTTCTACCCCGTTGACACGACATTAAGCTGGTTACGATCAGCAAGATGCATATTGTGCCGCCGGGGGCAGTTTTTCCTAACCCAGTGCCAAAAAAAAATTGATCATAATTTTGCCATTAAGCATTTCTTGCCAGATTTTCTCCCCTTCTGATCTGCGCCATGGCATGCATGCTCTAAAAAGTAATTCAAAACTATAATGTTTCTTCAGAAAAGTCTATCCCAGCAAAGAAATTTCTCATTCTTTGTCCAGGTTTTGACTCTTGCAATTTCCTTCGGGGTTTTTGCGATGGCACCCTGTTTTTAGGACCTTTTTCGGCCAAAGTTGCTGAAGAAATTTTTACTTAGTCCGCGGCTTTCTACGATACTACAAGCTCACCCACGCGAAAAAAAAACTCCATTATGTATATGAAAATATGAATCACTAACTAAATAACGGAAATATTAAAAAGCACTTCTGCATTTACTGCACTCACACCTATTTGCCTGGCCATATCTGAATATGGATAAATAGGAAATGTATGTGGCTTAATCCGAAAATTATTTAGTAATACACGCGTAATGAAAAATAACAGAATTACCAACCACTAATTTTTGGTGCAACTATGAATTTCAATTGCAGCATTGTACAAAAATTTTGAAGAGCGAGTTTTATGATGCTGGATGTCACATACACATATAGAATACAAGAAAATACAAGTCTGAAGAAAACGCAGTGACAGTTGCAGCAATGACATGGCAGAAGAAATAAGATCGTAACGGAAAAGAGATATTCTCCGTTTATTTCAACAACTACATATTTCGTGTAATGAAATTTCTGATCTGGCATCTTTCATTATGAATTTTTATAACATATTTAAAGTTGTTTTCAATACAAGTGAAATTATTTTGAGCTTCAATGACCGTAATGTTGACCTAGTAGTAGAGCAAATAAGCACTATAAATAATACAAAATGATCATTTCGAAAAACAAATAGTATACATATGTATGTATATTTTTTGCAATGCAATACTTTTATGAATGCATGTTTGTTTTATTTGAAAGTTAATTAATAAGTGGTTGGCGTTTGTTTTATTTTCGGCATGGGGTGTATTTTTAAACTAATAATTTATGTGTTTTTGTTTTCTTCTTTTGTTTGCTTTTGCTGCATGGGTGTATTATATGTTGTTGTCATTGTTGTTAGAAATTTTAAATTAACCAATTTTGGTTAACGAGACAAGGAAATTACAATTCTAAAAAAAACAACGCCAGATTACAACAGCCAGAAATAGAATTTTTGATTAAAACTAAGTGCTTCACAATCATTATAATTAAGTCATTCATTCAAGTCATCAGGCCTCAATGTAAAAAGTAATTAAAAATTAATTATTTTTTAGAGGTTAGTTTTTATTAAAAAAAAATATATATATATAATTTACAGACATCATTTATGAAACTTATATTTGTGATTAATTTGTAGATTCTATAACACATAATTATATACCACTTCTCAATTAGTTCGAAATGTGTTTCCTTGATTACTGTTGAATCTTTTTCAATGGACAACAATATTCTCTTTGAAATATGATTTAACGTCCAGATTGGACTACAACCGCGCCTGCCGTGGCGGTCATATGCCAGAAATCATATTTAACATGTAATGCCACAAGATTATCTTTCGGGTAAATAACATTCATGTCATTGGAATAATCCATCGTTGTTTTATTGCAACTTAAAGTTCTATACATCGCAAAAAAAACACCCTTTATTAGTATTTAATTTTCTTTCATTTTTTCAATTGCTACGATGGCGGAATTGGTAGAGTGGCTTTACAGGCAGTAGTCAGGTTGCAGGTTCAAATCGACAAAGAGACAAAATAATGTATAAAGTATTATTAAACATCGAATCAGGTGCATAATCATCACATTCGAAACAAATTCAATCCTTGCGTACTGCAATCAATTCCAAACGGTGTCAAAAGTGTGGTAAGTACCAATTTTCTTCAATCAAGTACGGCGTTCTTGTTTTTAAGCACGGATTTGAGATATATTCAATCCGATACCACAATTGGATATGGCTAAAATTAATTATTTAGCGCTTGAAAAGTCCGCACTTAAAACAATCACAACGTACTTGATTTAAGGAAGTCTGTACTTACCGTACTTCTGACACCGCTTGGTTTAAGTACAAATGAATTGATTTTTATTATTTTTTTTTTTTTGTCTATACTCCAGCACTTTTAGGACACTCTCATGCTTTGACCACACAACCAATGAGAAACTGCAAAGCAAAACTTAAGATTTTAATAGCAGTAACTTCAAGAATGTTTTTACTTAATGGTTTCTTTAATAGTTCTCAAAACAAAACAAAAAAAAAAAAAAAAAAAGAAATAAAAGAAAAGAAATTCACAACATCAGTGCAAAAGCAACAAAACACTTCAAGTTGAATGAACTTTTTTTTATCGAATGCAGATGCGAAACAACACGATGGAGAACTGCAAGAGGAAACATTTTTTCTTTTAAAACTAATTTTGCTTTTAGTCAGCTTTTCTTTATAACATTGAAGTACTATACTTTTAAGTTTCTTTCTGTTGCGAAAGCGAACATAACTTTTTCGTTTTCTTCAAATCTAATAAAGAAAAACGTTACTGTGAAGTGTGAGTGCAACATTGTTGCTTCCAAACAAAAGCAAGTAACGAACGCATCGTCAAAGACGTTCTGTTCTTTTTCCAAAGATATTTAACACAGCTGCCGTTTTTAAGGGAAGTAAATATGTGCATAACTTTGGTAACCCTAAAAAAGCCCTAACTTGCAAATTTTCAGCATTAAAAAAATTCAAAAAAAAAAAAAAAAATAAATAAACCGAGATTGAACGAAATTGCTACACGAAACCAACGTACCTGTGTGTGTATATTTAATGTATATAATGGCAGGAAGTAAATCAAGGATTGAATTGAACACGAAAAAGGGTTTATTACTAAACAAAAACCATCAAGATAAAATGCGACCAGCTTGTGACACAGGTAAAAGAGTTTTTCATGTACGCATATAAATTTGTAGGTACTTGTATTTACAACTATTAAAACACAAACATACAAAAAACTAAATCTTCAAAAAACAAACATTTTAATTTATAGTCGGCCTTTTATTATATAGAATTGGTAACTGCTTATCGGGCTTATTTCAAGCGAAAATGTATACGAGAAGTCCGTATACTAAATCGGCAAGTGCTTGCTGTATTGTCAAGGGATATTCCACTTTCTGAGCACCTGTTTTCTGGATGGCAATTTTAATCCCGTTTTATTCGAGCATGCTCTCCTGGATAAGCATTTTACGGTCTCAATTTGATGTATATGGGTGTTTCCATGGTTACGCACGTGACATTTGTAGACGTTTAATTGTTTTGAATATTATAAAAATATAAATGGGTTGGAATTTTTGAATGGAATTTTGCCATTGTTACATTTAATGTGATGAGTTCCTTCCAAAAAGTATATATATTGGAAAATTGAGCACTGGGTACCCAAGTTCCATGCGATCAAAGTTGACTTACGCGCGTGACAAAAAAAGGAAGTGCCTTTTAAAGCAGCATGAAATATTGCAAAAGTAGGCGAATTGTAGAAGATTTTTATTTCGGAAAAAATGTTTTTATAAAGGTTATTAATGGACCTTTATAATCATGGTTTGTTCAAAAACAAGTGTGCATGGGTTGGCTAAGAAAAAAAAAATGTTTTGATTACGCACGTTACATTACGCACGTGACACTTTTTACCTTCATACATATTTTTGTAATTTAACATATATTTTCAGAAGTTTTTACCATCATTTAAAATTATTATGAGTTAAAATTTTTTTTTACATAATAAAATGTCAATAGTTTTTTTTTTTAATTTTCTGTGCTTAAAAAAATTGTGCGAGCGTTTTGATTTTTTAGCTAACGGTGGACCATTTCATGGAAATACCCATATGTCATTTGTAAGTGATGTGCGAATACAGGAAAACTTTTGTTTCATACACATACTGATATACATACATACATAAGTATGTATGTATTTATCAATACACCGGGCGCACAGTGGGAAAAATGACCAATCTAGCAAATAAAAAATCATATCTTCTGAACTATTGATCTGAGGACTAAAGTATATATGTACATATGTATGGAGCAATTATAGTGGATAAACCAAGCTTTAAAAAAAATTTTTTTTTAAACACCCTGTTTTATTACAGGGTGTACGCGACGAGAAGAAATTGAAGTACTAATTTGTTTGAGTGATATCATCGATACTTTTTAAGCTTTTGTTCATTATTTATTAACCAAAAGCAGTATATTTTCCCGTCAAAAAATGTTTTCTAATTAGTTTCACATTTTCAAAGAAGCTAACACAAAATAAATAGACAATTACATGAATAATTAAATATATACTTGTAGATCAAATACATATAGGATTTCTTATTTGGTCAGAAAGTAGTTGGCGAACTTCATTTGAAAAGGGCTCCAAAGCTGGCAGAGATTGTCTTGAATCTGATGCTATTAACGGTCATTTTTCCCACTGTGGGGCGGTGCCTCCAAAAAATTTTAAAAAGTTTTTTACGTGCTATTCACTGGGAGCAGCTGCTGTTAAATTCAAATTTGTTGAATCGTTGACAAATTTTTCAAAAATAAAGAAAAAATAATTGGAGTTGATCGTACATTCGGATTCCATGAGGCCAACCTGGAAATACTCTTATAGCCTTTTCACACCTATCAACATTTTCGTGGAACGAGTTGAAGATGTTGATACAATGTCTAACATCACATAAAGCTGTCACAATAAATTAAGCCACGTTTTGGATTAAAAACATTAATAAAAATATAAAATGAATGGATTTTGAAGCCAAATTAACAACAAGATTAGTAGTTAACTTGCAAGACCAATATCTACTACTAATGCAGTGTATAGAAGAAGATCAAGCTGGAGGAAGAAGATCATGACGACATCATTTTGGAAAATATCATGCCAATCCCTCGAAGAGTTTGGGCGTTTACCATTTGTAAATAAATACATTATTAAAAGAAAAGGCAAGGGACATACCCATTAGTATGTGGCACTCAAGTTCCGGTACTTTTTATTGGGGAATCAGCATTCAAATATTCTTCAACGCTAATGAAACCGTATCCATATTCTCAACTTTAGCTTCTATAGAACAACAGATGTTTAACTATAATTTATCTAAAACTAGGCGTTAGTTGAGAATGCTTTTGGTCATTTAAATGTGTGTGAGTCTCATGTGTGTATGTGTTAGAACATAGAACTTGGCTTTGTTGTATGAAAAATCAAACTTATAAGAAAAAGGTAAAATTCTGGCATGTATACATGAAGTTAGTTATACATCTAAAATGCCACTCTCATCAACAACCGCCGCTGCTTATCAACCTGCATGCTGCTGGTTCGAGCCCTTGTTTTGTTCCTCCTGCTTTGTTTTGTTTATTTTTTTATTATAAAACAATATATGTAACTACTCGTATATGGTGAAAAACTGAAAATGTGCTTTTGCTATATCTGAGTAATTATAAACCCGATTTTGCTTATTTTCAGTCCCCAAGCAGAGGCGATCGTTTCGTTTTATAAAACGATTAAAGTAAGATTTAGATCAATAAGTTGTCTGGTAGCTTCACAATCGGTGCCCGAAAAATAGGTATTTTATGACAAATCTATATAAACCCTTTTGGCAAGGCTATAAATAAGCATATCTCATACCAAATTGCAAATTTTTTTGCTTTTGCAGTTTGGAAAGTTTTTCACAAGTTATACTTATATAAATTTATTATGCGATTTTTTTTCCAATTTCCTGAAATTCAGCTTTACATTTTTACCTTTTTCGTTTGTGCAACCTGCCGTTTTGTTTCAATGAAGGTTCGAATCTGTTTGATGTCCTGGTTAAATGTTTATGTTTTTTCCTTATTGCATTAACGGTAGAATAGACATGAGTCGGCAATAAGAAGAAGGACTGATAAAGTAAGTAAACAAAAATTGTATTTGACGTATAAGAGCAAAAGAAGAAGAAGAAGAAGAACAAGAGTAGTAAATATAATACATCACAAAATCCAGCCTGTCGATGAAACAAGCTGCAGGCCAATCAACTTTAGAAATTTACGAATCGAAGACAAGATGAATGACATCTTAACATTGAGGTGACTGGTTTCATGTTTTGTTGTTGTAGTTGTTGTTGTTGTGTTTTTATTCTTAATCTCATGTGAGCTTTTTATACAACTAATTGGACAAGGTTTAGCCACTACAAGATGATGATGTTGCCATTTTTAGAATCGATACAACAAAGATTATTTTACCAGGGTGTAGGTGTTGCAGAAATAATGTTAAAGATTTTAGTTTTTGGAAAAAAGTATATAAATAAATTTATTTAGCAATCTAATAGAACTGCAAAAACTATCGGTGGCACTAGAGTTGTCAATTACACTTTCCAAAAAACCGGAAAACTTTAAAAACCCGTTTTTTAACGGTTTTTCGGTTCTTGTGCTTAAAACCCGGCTGAAGTAAATCGGCATTTTCAGTTTTTTTCTCATTAGCAAAAATAATTATTTACTCATATACATTTTTTTAGTTTTTGTTTTTCATAACGATGAAAAACCTGATTCTCATAGTCACGTTATTTGTTGTTTGTGACTGTGATAGACGAAGTCGCTTAAGGGGCAATCGTCACGAATAATTCGAAGCAAACCCTACAGTTATATACATATTCTACTTGTCATAAAATGTGATAATTGTCACGAGCAGCGACAAAAGTGTCACTGAGGTTTCGATAGCCTGATATATGATGAGACGCAGCCCCATTGACAAAAATTGCCATCTCCTCTGCTGCCAAATTCTCCTGGTAAAGAATTCGCGTTGGAATTTTCCTTAATGTTTTTTAGGTTGCAATTCCTCAAAGCATGATGAAATCAAGAAGTGCAACATCCCAATCTAAATATTGTAGTGTAAAACCGTTGAAATGTGTTAGAAATTAAGTGAAAAATAAAAACGATTTGCTGAATAACCCGAAATTCGCTGATTTTTGAAAACTGATTTTGAAAAACTGGGAATTGGACAAAAAAAACGGGATTTCGAATAACCCGGTTTTGACATTTCTAGAATTCTGGGCTATTTGGGCTATCGATGTTGTCACTGATAGCGATACTGTCAAAAGAAACTGTAGCAATCTTCTAGGATAAGATGAGCGCGACGGATTTCACGGCCTAAAAATGTGAAAACAAATCAACTATGTAAAAATCAGATATGATTTTTTCGATACAATGAATTAAATAATTAAACAAAAATATCGGTCGCATAGTTTATCAAAAGCCGTTCGAAACTGTCGATTTGCAGCTCTAAAAGTCGAATATTCAAAAACTAACAATTCCCACACAAAATGAAAAGTTTTGAAAGCCAAAAGAACGCTTTACGTGTCTGGCATGTGTGACATACAGTGACCAACTAAAGCATTGCCTCGTTGCATTTCAAGTGTCTTACTAAATAATTTGGAAAAAATAATATTTTAAATTAGTCGCACAGAAGAAACGGCAAATTTGTTCCTAGTCCTTCGAGCCAGAAGGGCGAATTTGTTCACTAACAAAATATTTAATATCAGGAAGATATTACAAAAATTAATGCATTGTTCGAAAATTCTGTTAGCTGACTCTAGTGCTTTTACCATGAATTACACGGTCGTTTTCTGATCCAGCATTCTAGTTTTTCTTAATGTTACCACGCATAAAAATTGTGCTGTTTTAAAAGAATATTGTTACGCTTTTACCCTTTAATATAAAAACTATTTGCAGATTCTTTTAATTGTTAATGAAAAATACACACACACACACACACACACACACACACATCTCTGATTTTCTGACATGAGAACCTTCGGTACTACTCGTGAGTGCTAGAGGTTGCTGCAATTGCTCGAGAGCTTTCGATGTCTGTTAAATCATTTGTTGTACGTTGCATGGCAGCACTAATAGCTGTATTAAGTAGACACGTTTACCTAATTTTGTAACATAATTCAAAGATAAAATATTAAGCTTCAGTGAACCTAGTAGTTATTTAAACATGATTACTGAAATTCGAAACATTATTAATAAAAACGGCTTTGGATGTCACTATACCGAGGTAACTTTGTTCTTGTCGTCAAACTTTTTTTTAATAAACTAAAGCCATGTAGAGGTGGTTCAGCAAATGTATAGAATAATTTTTATCAATGGTGAGAACTACCAATTTCTTCAGGACAATATTGCCAAGAAAGGCGTTATCAGACTACTACGAGTAAAGCTAGTTATAGACGATTGTAAGATCTTGCAATATTGTCAGAAAATGTCTAGAATATTTTTAACCAATCGTGAGAATATTGTAAACAAAAGCATTGCCAGGCCACCTTTCTAATAATTAATTGTCAGTTAACTGTCAGTCGTCTGAATACTTTGGCATCATCATTGCTAGTACATTGTCAGGCATTGGCATATTGTAAGATGCATAAATTCTCAACACCTTACAATGGCGTCATTGTCAGAGTCAAGGAACCTCGACATCAGGTAGTCGCATAACTACAACAAACACAACACCAACAAACCCTTCATGTATTTTGTTGGTAGAAATCTTTGATATCTGTCACCTATTTGTTCGCGTTTGTGTGTTAATGTTGAGTAGTTTGACAGTTTTGCAGGCTAAAAGCAGTAGTCAGCTGGGCTTGTAAAGCTACCTGGTATTGAAGTACCTTGGTTAGAGTAATGACAAAATGTATTAGAGAAAAATGTGTGTGTACGAAAGGGATACAGGGATAAAGAATGAATAATGGCATGTGTGTGTGTGTGTGTGTGTGTGTTTTGATAATGACAATTTACTGATAATTTTTGATACGTAGAAAATCTTACATCCGTGTAAGTTGACAATTTTCCTTGGTAGCTAAATTTTTGTTGTCAGCCAATTGTCTGGCAATGAAATTGTAAGATTTTCTTGTAATTGTCTGAATTGATAATTTTCTTAATGCTGACAATTTTGTATTTCTAGTAGATTGCCAGCACGTTGTTGTAGGTCTTACAATATTGTAAGATCTGACAACCGTCTATGCGAAGCTTAACTAACAATTAGTTTTCAGTCAACTGGCAATAGTCTTCGCACTGCATTATCAGGCGTTGCCATACTGTAAGATTTACGAATTTGCAACACTTGCAAATGGCATCATTGTCAGTGTGTGTGTGAGAGAGAAAATGGGAAAAAGTGTGTACAAAAGATAAAAAGTTGCCAAAAAAAAAGAGAAGAAATATAAATTTAGAAAAAGTTGCTTAAGGACAAAATAAAGAATGAATAGCGACAAAAGTTTGACGACGAAAAGTATTATGTGTATGTGCAGGTAGTTCTATAAAGGCAATTAGTTTGGCATGTAGAAAACCGGACATGTGTATAAACTGACAATTACACTGTGCTAGTTGAAAAAACCGACAGAAAGGGCACCCAGTGAATAACCTAATTTGGGTGCGCTGAATTCAGTGGTGGTGCTAACCGTTTTTTTATGTTAGCTCTTCTTTTTGAGATACACCGTTATATTAAAAATGGAGGAGGTGGGACAACATATTGTACAATTGTCTTAATTGACAATTGTGTTATTGCTAGCAATTTTCGCTTCCAGTGGATTACTAGCACATCGTTAGGCCTTACAATATTGTAAGATCTGACAATCCGCCTTTAAATATGTTTAAAAAGACTAACACCCGATTTTTGACTTGGGATTTAAATACAAAATTAGTAAATTTTCCTTAAAATTTAAGTTGGATTTAAAACAGCTTTCTGTTTTACAGTCTAAAATTATTTTTGGTAATTAATTGTAATAAAAGTACGGCAGCACAATGTAAGTGTCAAAAAATTATCGATAACTCAATAAAAAACAGCTGTTTAAACAAATTTGGAAGCAAGTGAAATTGTGAAAAGTTTATAAAATAATAAATTGTTTTTTAAAAATTATTAAAATGAGTAGCCAAAGTGATAAAAGGACTCGCAATTTCACTGCCACAGAAGTTGATTACCTTCTGGAAATAATAAAAAATCAAATTATGAAACAAACAAAAAACATGTGCAATTTTCTTAATTTGCAGAACAAAACCAAACTGTCAAAATCACATGGCAGTACGAAAAACTTAAATCGATTTTAAATGGGCACGGCGGGCCGTTTAAGTTTTATTTAAATAGCAACTGTTTGACTCAATTTTGTATTTAAATCAAATTTAAATTGGAATGACATTTAAAATCCAAGTCAGAAAAGTTTGGGGGTAAATGTACCAAGTTGCATACCAACAAAGCCAAACTAATAATATTCCTACTTATTGCTGAATTAGCAGATAACCCAAATTATAGGCAAAAAAAGTGTTTAATCAAGGCTCAAATCCTAACAATTTCCCACAGGGGTGGGATAATTGGAGAAAATAAATAGTGCCAATCAGAGGAAGGTTGGCTAACAAAATCTAAGCTAAATAATATTATCGAAATGAATATGGGCAACTGTTTTTTTTTTTACTGGAAATCCATGCATATCGTACATTTTGGTGTCAGTTTTGCTCGGCATGACGAAATCTTACCTTAGAGCATGTAGCTTTTACCTACAAATCAGCATCTACTTGTGGTTGCATTTATATACAAATGTTTTTATTGTCATTTGTGTTAGAATTCTTCTAAGACCATTTTAACTCATGTATGTATATTGTTTAATTTATATTTTAAATTATCTTTGAATTGCTGTTTATGGTGCGATTCAATGATAAAGAACAGAGTTAATTTATTTTTTGTTCTTAAAAAGCAGTTTGAAAAAAAAAATCATGAAAGAATTATGGAGCAGAATTTGCACAGAAAGAAGTATCGTGCAAATCTTGCCTTTTTAAGTCAATATGAATTAGAGTAGAAAAAATTATTAAAATATCGTTTGTTAAAGCGCATTGTTTCGATTTAAGTATTAAATAGTATTAAGTCAAGAGATTAGAAATAGCTTGGTTTTTTCTCTTATTTTTTTTTTTTATTTCATTTTAGTATTTTTCCTTACGCTTGAGACTTAAATCAAGCCATTTATGGCGGTTAAATTTACTTTTGTTTTAGCTGTCATCGTTAATTTATTTTGTTTTAATGGCAAAACGTGATAAAATGAAAATTATTTGATTGCCAAAAAGATGTTTAATTGTAAATTTGTGTTTCGCTGCTTGAGGTGGGTGGAGAACGCATTTTTAAAAAATTAGCATTTAGTTAAAATATCGTGTGTCATGTTCTTTGAAACATGAATTTTAATATTTGTACATTGTACTTCCCTCAAAAAATCCAATATTTTATTGCACAGAATTTTCAAATCAATAAAATGATAAGCGAAGTGAAAAGAACTTGTAAAGTCTATAATGAGGTATAGTATTTAAGCCTGGTTTATTTAGTGTTGGAATACAAGCCACATTTGTTTGGCTATTCGCAATGTGGCGTTGATTTACGCGCTGCGAAAGCAACCTGTACGTCGGCGAAACGAAAGATTTGCTGAATGCATCGCCGCTGTCCGGGAGAGTTCCCCCCGGGGGCACAAAATGCATCTTGCTGATCGTAACCATCTTGGTGTCGTGTCAACGGGGTAGAAGGGGTGCAGGATACCTCGGCTGGCTTGGTGGCTAAAATCTTAGGCATTTCCTGAAGGAGGGCGGCGACTCCTGAGGGACTTGCTGAAACCCCTCACCGAGGGGCAATTCGGCAGTACGGGGACCGGAGCCCCGAGATGACTCTTAGGAGTCATCTCGCCGGTCATAGGTTGAGGAGCCTTCCTTGGCTGAAACGTACTGGCTGTGGTTGCTACCATAAGTTCGCATGGAAGGGAACGTTGGTAGCCATACTGATCATAGACCCTCGGGTCTATGTTCGGTCGCCCAAATGGGCCCGTAGTGCTGTTGCTAAGCAACAGACGCTGCTTTGTAAGGAACCAGATTGGCGGGAGCATTAGCGTTGGTTCAAGGACTGATGATCTTAGGAACTTCGGGCTACCACGGTAGTCGTGTATCCTTAGCCGTCTGGGGAATTGCAATGCAGCAGAGGTTAGATAGCTCAACTCCTGAGCAAGGGGTTTTGTTATGGCCAAGTAACGTAGCAAATAAATTGCCACCCGAGCAGTTGTTCCGGCTGCTCGGGGGCGGTGGTGTAACGTCTTGATTGCACCACGTGGTTTGACCACCGTGAGGTTGGGCCCTAGTGGCAGGTACTCACGCAAATCATTCCACATCTATCCGGGAGAGTGTGCAGGAGAATACGATGCAGCCGATTTTGGGACGCTCACACCAGCTCGTTCATAATATGCCAGACCACAGAAGGTTGGCGAGTTTAACATTATGACTTGGGTGTGCACCCATAAAAAAATTCAACTGACCCAAGAACGGAAGGTGAAAACCCATAGACAACGACATGTCTTTGCTAAATGGGATCTGGAGCAGTTGGCAGCTGAACACAGACCCATTTGTGGATGAGTGCATACGTGAACAAAGAAAGTTGTCGAATACATCCCGAAAAGTCACTTTGTGGTGCAGAATTGAAGCTGGCGGCTTCATCGGTCTACACTTTTTTTTGTTTTTTTTTGGACATCACCCGGCCTATGACTGGCAACTTATTATGAGCTGAATTGGATAATGTGGACGTCACATGGTTTCAGCAGCACACAACTACGAACCACACCGCTGTGCTGCATTCGATACTATTCGATACAAACAGTAGCGCTCCTAAAAAACAAACTTAATCCAGAGCATGTGTCCTCAAAAATTATAAAGTATCTTTTCAAGAACGCTTGATATTAGAATGCATTACAGCTCTGACGAAATCGGTATAAATATTCACATCGGTCGTAGGTGATATTTATTATGAATGTAATAGTTTTTTCCCTGTTGTGAAAAAATCCATAAATGTTTTGTAGAAAAGACTGTTAGAATGCATTTAAATTCCGTTTCCCAACATATCACCGTATCAAAGGAACGTTTTCCATTTTCTAATTTTGATTTTTCACGCAGAGAAAACACATTTTAAAGTATGGTTGCGATAACAACATAATTTTCTATGTAACGAAGTGTAAGGTTGTACCCAACAAGTTATTTTCATTTAAAATGCAGTAAACATACTTCCGGTTACTTTAAACACATTCTTTGTTAAAGTCTGATCATGTTTTTGTCACTGCTCATAAAATTGCAATATGGTTACATTATAAGAAGAAAAAAAATCTTCTAATGAACACTTGAACATAATATATTTGTTACAAACACAATATTATGATTTAATAAATGGCAAACAAAATTTGTGGGTGACATAAACAAACAAGTTATAGTGGTATTTAAAAAAGTTTTTATTGCTGCTGTTGACAGCTAATTTTTTTTTTCTCAGTTTTCTGTTGTGTTTGAAAATTTGTTTTCTTCTTACATCAAAAAACAAAAAGTAAAATGATTGAAGATTTATTTTCATATATGTAGATATGCAAATATGTATGTAAAACCATTTTCTTGCATTTTGTTATTTGAAAATCGTATGCTTGGAAGTTATACAGCCTTATTATGAATTCCGAGTGAACATCACTCGTAATGGAAAATCTCCGTCACGAATTCGTACAAAAAGGTATTATGGATTCCGACGGATTCGAAGTTAGTGTTGCCAACCTCTTGAGCTAAGTTCGAATTAGTACAACCGACTTTTTAAATGAAAAACAGATGTGTTTGGTTTACATTCTAAGGATTGTAAAAAATATTTTTCAAAAAATAAAAAGGAAATACAATGAATTTGGTTGCTGCAGCCTTTTCAGTGACGGAAGAGGAACAAAGGTTGTTAGCGAATAGAGCGCAAAGTCTTGAGGAATGGTCAGAATTCCCTTGATTTGGATTACAAGGCGTAAGTTGTTAAAACAAATCACAAATTATGAAGATATGTACATACATATGTATGTGTTTTCCAATTTTTCGTTTAGTTTTATTAAAAACTTCCGGCTGAACATATCTGTACAATTCGATTTCTGATCGAATCTGCCTGGTGTTGCAAAAGATGTAGATGCTGCAAAGGCTTTTTCGTACCACTTTTTATACACACATTTAATTCTATACATAAAAGACGGTTTTTTTTGTTTGTTTATATGGTTAATTATTTTTCAAACAATCTATAAATGTTTCAATGGTGTATATGAAGCGATTTTTTCAACACATAAAATCAGCAGTTAGTTTGTGTTACTTTTTTGTTTCAAATCAGGGCAAAACCAATAAGTATTTTAAAATATATGAATTAATTATTAAAGAAATATAATTTTATAATTACTGAAATTTTGTTTTTATTCAATTTAGGAACTTCTTTTCAGTTTATTCTTATTTTTAACTATTTTTGTATTCTTCCGGCAGTAAGAAGAGTTCGTACAAATTTTTGATAAAAAAAAAACGCTAAAAGTACATTTCATTCGGAATTCATAATATCAATCTCCCGAATTTCGAAAATTTCTTAGCTACGTCGGAATTCATGATAGCATTTTTACGACGGAGTTCATAATAAACATGATAGTTTTTTTTTATTATTATTATTATTATTTCATCTACAGAATTATATTCTTACAGATTACTCATATATTTAATTGTAATATTTATATAACATTAATTTGAACGTATCATAACTAACATTAAAATTTAACACAGGGGTAAAACCATTACACAAATGTAAGGATCTTGCAATTGGCTCATTGATTGCATAATTAGTTCTAAGATAACTCTCTTCAAACATACGATTAATTCTCAACTCCCTAGGAGGACAATACAAAGCAAAGTAATTTTTTAATTCACAACAATCAATATTATTTGATAAAACATTATATGCAAGCAATAGTGAGGAACATGTTCTTCGATCGTTTAATGATTGTAAGCCTAATAACTTTCTCCTAACTTCGTAGGATGGTAGTTCATGAGGCCAAATTAACTTTTTATATACATATGTATGTATGTTTCTCTTCGAATATGGTTACCTCAATCGTATTTTTTCTTTACGTGTGTCTGTAAGAAAACTTTACAAAATTTCACATTTGTAAATTCCTTACGTAAATTTCCGCGCACTTGTACGGAGTTCAAAAAGAAATGTAAACGGAATTTTTTACTATTACAGGTATGTTATAGTTATTGGTGGAGCCTTTTTTCCGCCAACTCAAACGAAAATTAATGTTAATACGTTTATTTGGTTGCGGAAGTTTTGACATTTAAATAAATTTTACTTTTCTTTACTTAATTGATATTGATTAAAAAGTGACAAACCAAGGTTTGAACTTGAGCCTAAAAAAGTAATTCAATATAAATCATAGTTCAATGTAATTAACATTTCAGTAAAATGTTAATTTAAATAAATGTTAAATCAAATTATTAAAATGGATTAAGTCGTATTTGAAGAATATTTACAAGATGAAGAGGTTGATTTGTCAATTGTAACAAATTTCTCTACATAAATTTACACAATTATTTTACCGTGCAGAGCTCATTGTTAAGACCACCGTGCCGAACTTTACACAAAGCTGGGGAACAGCTATCACATATTATCAAGATACATATACATATGTATGTTGGTATGTATGTATGTCAAAAATATTTTTTAAGTGACTAGCAATTCGACCATTTGATTGTTGCGTTTGGGGCATGTGTCCTTCTCATTGTCTTGCAATATACATTTTTTGCGTGGCTCAGGAAGTCAAAAGTGTCTTATACACGATAAATGATTTCTAGCTCTTATTCAAAAAAAAAAAAAAAAAACAAAAATGCTGTCATTGAAAAGTTCTTAATTAACTTCTATTATAAATGTCATTTATTCATATCATCATCTTAAGCATGCGATCGATATAAACAATTAATGAAAAGAATTCTTCATCCTTCGTTTGGTTAGCAGCAACATGTTCATCTGATACTGTTGCTTAATGGCTGTCTGTTTGGTATTCCTTCACTGTTTCTATTTTTGAAACTAAAAGAAATAAGTCACGCACTCCTTAATACAGATTTTTTGTTTTATTTGACTTTGAAAATGAGGCTGATCTTGTACCATTTTATACGATCTTGAGCTTTTTGTATGCAAATTCAAGGATAAATTATATTAATGGTAATTTTGAATTAAATTGTACAACGGTTTTCGTAGGAAAAGTAAAAGAAAAATATATCGTCATCGAAAATCCAAAAGTGCGTATTAATTATGAATCGTTGAGTTATATAACATTCATTATTCTCTTGCTTGTTCCGCAATAAAGTTACATTTTTGTGCAAATAATTCTAAACTTTGCAAATATTGACTCGTAAAAACTTAGTTTTGTTCGTATTCATATTTTTTCTTGGCAATTCTGTAAATTTCAAAATTAGGTAAAATTTGCTATCCCAAATTTTGAAAGTAAAAGCCCATTTTTGAAAATAAAAGATAACATTCATTACCATTTGACAAAAATTACCAATTACATTTTACTACAATATGTACCTTGAAATAAATATACATATGTGTATCAATTCGCGTTTTCTATGCAATTGAAGACATTGAGCATTGACAATATGACTGAGCCTTGTAAGGAAGAGCTCGGATATTAAGGGTCTTATTCATAATAAATATTTTAGATTTACTAAACTCTTATTTGACAGATTTTCCATACCTAATATGGAATAATTTTTATGAATTAGGGGGTAAAATAAAAAATATGTTTAATGAGGCAAGGGCTTAAAATATTATTCAAATATCTAGACACATTTTCAACTGGACATCCTTCTACAAATGCAGAAATATTGAAAATCAGTTACGCAATTAAAGAGTTCATCTTCATTAATACATACATATTAACATATTGAAGTCGAATAATTTATTGACATATTGAAATACCTGATAAAGTATTTATTAGATCAAAACAATGAAATATAGTATACAAATGGATATAGTAACGAGTTTATTCATTAAAGAATATGTGAACTGGTAGAGAGCTCTACTAACGGTCCCGATGTTGCAGGTTCGATTCCTGTCGATCGCTCTGGGCGCTTCACAGCTTTGTGTTCGTTGAAAAAACTCCTTACTTGACAATTTCCCTTACAATCACAGAATACAACCAGAAGGGTCACCAGCTCTGCCGGACTACAAAGATGACCAATTTTCTGTCAAATTTCATGAAAGTGGCAGCCTAGCGGTGCTCTAGCATCCAGTGAAGGACAGCAAACATGAAAATATTTATATAGCTATCTCTGTTGGTAGACTCTGCATTTGTTTACATTTGATTTTTGGTTAGAAAAATTCAGTGCAAATTTAATGCAAACAAAACAGATGATTATCAAGCCCAAAAATAATAATTATTTGTATTTAATTTGCATTGAGTATATCACTAGCTGTACATGGAATATGTTTAAAATTTAGTTTTAAAAGCTTTTCTTTCACGTTTTCTACTTTTTTCGTAAAAATTACAACAAAACCAATATTTTTCAAAACACCATTAGAACCATGATACAATTAACAAGGTAGCCTCGTCAGCTAAACCGTTAATCAACTGACTACTTTAGGTTGTCAAGAGATTGCAGAGATGAAAGGCAGCCAAAACGAGATAGCTAATCCGCGTAAGCTTAGTGCATCTCTCTTCTGTAAATGTAGAAGTGGCGTCCTTTTGACAGTTAGCATAAGTTGTACAAAAACAAAATGCATGTTATTTTTATTGAAGTTGTTCTTATTGTAGCGAAAAGGCTACCTTGTTAGTTGTATCATGATTAGAACAACATTTTTTCATTGTTTATGTTTCTTTTGTGTACACTAGTTGGTCTCATACACTCATGTTGCTACGATTTTCTGTACTGCTCACTTCTGACTGGCCCCCAAACAAATGATATGGCCACTTTTCAAACGTCACTTTTGGGATATCTGTGTAGTCTGTGCTTACAATATTAGTGAAAGTAGCGCTAACATACAAAATGTTTTTATAAATTAGCCATTGTGCTGAAATCTTGGCTCGATTTACTTTCTACCTTGTTCATAAAAAATATTTTATTTTTATTAAACGTTTATTTTAAAAATATTGTTTAGAAATGTCTACAATAAGAGCTTAATAAACCTGAACTGGTTTTTATGAATAACACTTTTCGTGTTATAAAATAGCAAATAAAATGTGTTCCCAACATTTTGCGTATTAAATTTCTTCATACAGAAGGGCATAAACTTCGTAAATTTAAAAATATTTAAGTCTCTTTCCTTAGAATTGTTTAGTTTAACAACTGTTTTCTTTCCTCTTTCTTTTATTTAATTATTATTAAATTTTAGTTTTCGTGGAATTGTTAACCGATGTTTAGAATCTTCCCAGCCAGTGTTCTCATTGTCTGTAAAAGCCCATAAAATATAAACGACAATTAAAAAAAAGATATGTTGTAATTCCAGGCAATAGTATAAAAAATCAACTTGTTGCTAATGTTTTGTGGCAAAAAATTTAATATACTCAGCTAATTTTTCGCTCATGAAAACATTTCTTTGAAATAACAATAAAGTGGTGGGAACCCAAGAAATTTAATAATAATCTCTTCACTTTTCTACACTAAAGAGATGCGTGAGACATTTATATTAAATTACTTTTTCAGGCTTAAGTTCAACCCTTGGTTTGTCACTACTTTTAATTAATATCAGTTGAGTAAAGAAAAGTCAAATTTTAATAGCTGGGTGTACAACCGGCTGTTTCTCGGTAGCAAACACCCTTCATCAGCAGCACCCTATGAACTTTGGACGTGTCAAATTTCACAATTTTGGTACAGCCGCTTTAACCACTCGGCGGCAACCAAAGCTCACGCAATTTTACTTTCTGTTTGTATACTTAATTAACATTAACCAAAGCAATTGAGGTTTTATGAAGCGATACGTGTATGTTAAAAAAAGAAGCAAGTGTTTCTCTAACAAACAAAAATATAATTCAAATTAAAATAAGTCGCCAATTTTTGTTGTTTTGCAAGAGTGTGCTATCAATTTTGTTTACATCAATAAAACAAATTAATATAAACAAAAAAAAAAATATGTTTCAGGTAACCATATTCGAGGACAAACATATTATTGTTGAAATATATGGTTACAGTCTAACAATATTAATTGTTAAATGTAATACGAACGGGAACCATATTATTGTTTTGTCATGTCCAACAATACTATTGTCGGCTTCAATCCTACTGTTTTCGAATTGAGTCTTGCCCACAGCTATAGAGGGAATCGGCCCGAAATAATGCCGACCAGCTCCGTAGTGAATATATTTTCTATAAGAGAGAAGAGAAGGTAGTGTTTTGGCCGATGTTCATACCACAGAAGGTGACAACCGATGTAGAAAAAAGTTGTAGCTTCCAACCGTGTTATTTTCAAACAACTAAATGCCAACAAATGTTTATACTAGAGATGTGCGGTCGTCGTGAAAATGTCATCTCACACGTGATTCAGGAGTGAATTCAATCGTAATTAAATTTTAGGCAAATCACGTGTGAGTCTGATTTAAAACTAAAATTTCGTGCGTGATTACCATTTTAAGGCAGTTCACGAATTTTCACGAAAAAGTTAAGACACTAACTGTTTTGGTTTGCGAAAAAACTTTCACACAATTTTCCTCGAACTATTTATCAATATAATTTTATTTAGCGCAATTAACTACTCATGTAATATACTTTTACCTGGGACAATTTGTATGTAAGAAAAAAATGGAAAAAATCGTTGGGGGAAAGAATTCCATGAGTATATTTTAGCCCAATAAGCTATATGTAGTGCAAAATCCAGCATTAAATCATGAGTTATACCTACGAATATTTTTTTTTTCAGGTCTCCAAAATGTAACTTTTTTGTTTATGAATTACAAATAACACCCTGAAAGCATGGGTTTCATGACATTAATATCAAAAAGCAGGGATTGCAAACAATAAATAAAATGTTAGAAGAGCAAACTGTGATATGTATATACGAGCATGATGCATATGAGGAGATTTCTGGGTGTAACTCTCCTGCATGATCAAACGTTGTATGATTTTTTGGATAGTTCGGAAAACAGTCGAATTGAAAATCAAATTGTATCATACATAAAATTCAAAACTAGTGCCAGTTGTAACATTTTGAAATGCCGGCAATCTGCGGGTGATAATACACAAGTTGTAAGCATTGCAGCAGGTTCTGTAGCACTGCAACAAGATATATAAAACCTCAATGTCTCCAACGAAGCTTGTTAAACATATACAAAGAAAACAGGAAAAAATAATTCTTAATAAAAGTCATATACAATTTGCAGTAAGTGACAAAATGTCGTAGAAGACATGATTTTATTATATCATATGAACTCTTCATTATTATAATATTTAATTTATCAAAATACTCTTCTAAATTGTTCACTTTTTTTATTCTTTTTTCAAAGAAATTGCTCAACATTGAAAACACGGCTTTTCGAAACTATGTTTCAAAACTTAGGCTGTTGTCGCTTCCCACCACAAATGTATGTATGTGTATAAGTAAAACAAAATTTTACAAACGTATTATATTTTGTTTTGATTAATCGTGAGCATTTTTTTCGCTTTCGTGCGTGATATTGCGTGACTAAAAAAAGTTTGTTCGTGAAAATGTGTGATTGAATAAGGGCGTGCGTGACGTGAGGCCAAAAATAAATGTTCGTGCGTGCGGAGCATCGCACGAACATTGTGATCGTGTGTGACGTGAGCCAAAAAACAGTCACTCGCACATCTCCAGTTTATACACACATATGTATGTATGTGCATATTTACATGACAATAAAGTTTCTTGCTTACACACATACACAATATTAGCAGATCTTCATTTGTTCGCGATTAATAGCCGGAGTTTCTTCAATTATTTTACGATCACACACAAATTTTCAAACACAACATAAAACTGAAAAATAAATTAGACATAACGGCAGCAATAGAAACTGTGTTAAAGTTCACCATAACCAGTGCTGGGCAAAATACCTGCTTTGATGTATTTAAAATGCAAAATACAAATACTTTTTCTCCACGTATTTAAAATACAAAATACTGCATTCTAAAAGCAAGTATTTGAAATACAAAATACAGTGTAAAAAAATATGTATTTAAAATACAAAATACTTTTAGTCATAAAAGTTTTTATTTCCTTTCATAAACACCAGCTTTTCAAATGTGCAATCACATAAACAACCTCTTGACGGCGAATGAATAAAATCAGTTAACGACAAAATCTCAATGATTTCTTATAAAAAAAACGATATTTTATTGCAAGAGAAACAATGGAATTAAGAAATAAGTGACAGTTAGAAAACGTTTGACCAAAGGCGATATACATACATATGTATACAAAGTTGACTATCCAAGTCAACATCTGAGTGATACTTTTTTCTCTTAGTCTTTTAGATCAAGATGTCAAACGCTGTTTTTTTTTCTTGCATTTGATTTTGATTATTTGATTGTTTAACTTTCTGAAAGCTTGACGACTTTCTCAATGTGTGTGCATTCAGTTGCGTTTACTTTACACAGGTAATTTGTGATTGGTAATTAAATTGTAGTATAGCCATTATTTTTTTGGAAATAAAACAGTAGTAAAATTTGGTTTTTAGTTGAAGTATGAATGAAATACTTTTTAGCACATATTTTCTAACATAAGTTAAAAATGTATTCGAAAAAATGTAATTTGAGAGCACAAGTACTTAAAATACAAAATATATTTAAAATACAAAATACATTCGAGAGGCGTATTTAAAATACAAATACAAAATACGTATTTGTATGTCAAACACATGTATTTCAAATACTGCCCAGCCCTGACCACAACTAGTTTATTTCCTTAACAAACTTTGGTTACCGTTTAATAAATCAAAAACATTGTGCTTGTCATAAATATATTATGTTCAAACGTTCATTACGCATTGGTTGTAGATATTTTTTCCCCAAAATAATGTAATCACATTTCTATTTTACGTAAAGTAACAAACACGTGGTCGAAGTTTAACAAAAAATTTGTTTGTAGTAACCAGAAGCTTGTTTATAGCATTTTAATTGAAAAGAACTTGTTTGCCACTACTTTACACATTGCTATAGGGAACATTGTGTTGTTATCGCAACCAGACTTTAAAATGTTTTTTCTCTGCGTCTGGCTGTTGCTCGCGGATTCAAGAATCTTTTCTTCTTTTTGAATTCCTTCGGGGCTGTACCCATGTAGCCCGTTATATGAAACTTTTCAACTTCCCTTGAGCTTTGACCCCAATAAGCTTTCATTGGCGGCCACCCTGCCACTCCCACTTTTTAGCTACGATTCGAAATCGAAAAATCGTTCACTAAAGTAATGTATGATTTTTCATATCCTGACATTTTCCGCAGTTAAGCTGGTGAAAAATTTTATTTAAATACCACTCCTTGCTTGAGAGTGAAATATACTGCCGTAAAACGTTTGTTTTTTTTTTAATTTTTTGTTGTATTTCATACTAACATAACGTACTACAATAACAACAATGCATTTTTCATATTCTTCTCTAAAAATGGGCTGCTAAATATCCAGCAACTTTTTTTAATGGCCACCGAACAAGTTTTAAGATCCGTATGTCTGTCATCAGTTACTAAAGCTTCACGCTGAGCTCAAGGATTTTCTCCTCTATGGTATAACAAACATGGGGTTCGCTGACACAATTTTCCTTCTGCCGGATAAATGGAAAGATTTAGTCAGCGTGGCTTAAGATTTTTTTGTTTCATAGAGAAGAAAATCCTTGCTCCCGGCTGAAAGCTGGCTTGGATGCGATGCACATAGGAGTATTCTGCCAATCTAGCCGGACAAAAAGGCAAAACTCAAAATAAGGAATTTTAAAAAACTATGTATATAGCTGAAAAGATAACAAAATTTTGCACCATATTGTGAATTTTCAAGATATTCCGTTAATGTTTTAGATTTTGGGATAGCGGTAAAATATGGGAAGTTAAGAAAATTGCATGCATTTTTATTGATTTCCTTTGTTTTTGAGACGCTAATAGGACGATGTATCATACCTAAATGAATGAAGATTTTTTAAAAATTCTTTTTTATAAAAGATGTGCATAATTACTAATTTCAATATTTAAAAGAAATAGAAATATTTTATTAATTTATATTCAAATAGGTCATTACCCAAAAAAATAAAAATATTTTGCACACTTTTTTTCTAAAAAAAGAAGAAGAAGAAGATTTTTAAAAGTGAATTAAGCATTTCTACAGGAAATGTTATATGCCATAACAAAGTCTTAATTGTGTTATATTTGATTAAAAAATAAAAAGGTGCGCATATTTGCGCCATTTTTTTTCTTGATTTTTTGAAAATTACGTCTTTTTTATCACTTTGCCTACCTGCCAATATTATTAAACGCTATTATGCGTCATAAAAGTTTTTCATTTTGAGTTATTAAAAGTAAATCTGAATTACTTTAATTTTAGCACTTAATAGCAATAATACGTGCAATAAAAAGGAATGTATTAACAGTGAATAAAATGTGAACTATTAAAAGTGATTATCACCCTAGTCTATGAAACGGTTTGTCTACCTGTGCAGCTGCGGTCTATATAAAAATGTACATATCGATATATTTCATGGAAAATATAAGTATATACTATTAAACATGTAAACAAGGATAAATCAAATCATTGGCAAAAAGTTCATAGGTTGAGCAGGTATTCGGAAATAGTTTCATTATTGAAAATATGTACAAGTGCTTTTTCACCTCCATTTAAAACAGTTTATCTACCTGCGCAACTGTGATTCGTATAATCAATGAGAGTGATACAGCAGAGCTCTGTTTATTACCTGGTTTATGTATACTTCATCCGAACAAGATTTAATCCTTCGCCGCCAACACAAAAGAAAAATTTAAATAATGGTAATAAATGATAAAGAAACAACGAATTATGGTGACTCACAATAAAAAAGTGGCAACTAAGATCTGATGAAGACAAGGCTATTGTTAAAGAGAGGGAAAATGATATAAAAGAAAAATTTAGAAGTAAATTAGGGCTGATAGTGGATGTACCGAAAGCGGGATTTGGAAACACCAATGATGGCAATACGAGCAGAAGATTTTTTGTCAATCCTGAATTAGCTGCGGAAATAACCGAAGTTGATTTCAGTTTTATTTACCGCATCAAGGTCATACTCGAAGTAATATCAAGTGGGTATAAAATAAATTTAAATGAGTTTGCTGATTATTGCTTAGATACAGCAAAACTCTATGTAGCTCTGTATCCTTGGCATCCTATGACAACTACAGTGCACAAAATTTTAGTACATGGTTCAATAGTTATAAGTAAGGCACTAGTGCCCATTGGGTTACTTTCGGAAGAAGCAGCTGAGGCTCGAAATAAACATTTTCGGCTTTATAGGCAGAATTACGCAAGAAAGTTTTCAAGAGTAGAATGTAATTTAGATACTATTAATAGGCTTTTGCTTAGTTCTGACCCACTGATTACTAGCATGAGACAAACTCCAAGGAAAAAAACATTACCGTTCACGAAGGATGCAATTTCTATGATGATTCCCGATTCTTCTAATTCTGACAGTGATTCAGATTTTGATGAGGACTCTGAAGAAAACGAAAATGATAAGGACAATGAAGAGCCGTGGTACTCCTAATCATAGAGGTGGAGAAAATAAATTAGTTGAAATAAATAATTTGTTGTTTTAAATAAATAAGTTATTAATATTAAAAAAATGTTGATATAAAAAAATAATTTCAATAAATTTTTATTATTACACCAAAAATGTCGCAAATATTTTTTGATTAAATGTCGTTAATTAAAATCCAAAATGGCGTGTTTTTCATAAATCTTTCATAGCTTCCCATTTCCTCAAACGAAATATGTACAATGGAACTTTTTAATAATAAATAAACACTTTTGGAAATTATATCGTCAGACAAAATGGAAAAGGTCGTATATATAAAAAAATCTTCGCAGAATTTTTATAGTAATAAAACAGATTTCCTTGAACAAATAAGACTTTTTGATCATATTATCGTCAGCTGAGACGATATAGGCCCTATATAAGAGGAAAAATCTTTAAATGCAGACTTTGATGCTTGCATGTTGTAGTTAACCAAAAACCATGAGAGTCTGTATTTATTTATGTTTCCTCTTATATAGGGCCTTTAGCGTCTCAGCTGACGATAATATGATCAAGAATTCTTATTATTTGTTCAAAAAAATCTGTTTTGTTACTATAAAAGTTCTGGGTAGATTTTACGATATTTACGACCTTTTCCATTTTGTCTGACGATATCTTTTCCAAAAATTTTTATTTATTACAAAATAAAAGGCAATTTTATGAACATAAATTCAATCCAGGAGTTGTAAGAAAGCGTAAAAGCTGCAAAATAATTTTGTCCGGCTAGATTGGCTAAATACCCCTATGTGCGATGTGGAAATTTGTCAAACGGAATGGCAGCTCGGCAATGCTTTTCGTTATATTTGCTTGATTTTTAAGTTGACATATGTTCATACTATTAACTTGAGCGTGTCGCATAAACGTCCAAATGAACAATCGCCCAAAGTTGAAATCTGCGCAAACGCCGAAATGTTTGTTCTATTGAATGATCGTTCAAAAGGCTTTTGGGTTTTTTTTTTTAGTCACAGTGAATAATAATCCAAAAACATTGGCCGATGGTCCATTTTCATTCGTAATCTTTCACTTTGTTATGGGCTATTGGGTGTTTTTCTTTTGAGCATATTCAGGCATTATGACGAAAATTCCAAAACTTTTGGGCAATTGGTCATTTAGACAATTCGGCGTACAACAATAAATTTTCTGGAATTTATTTTAGTCAACGTTTGCTTGAATCTATAACTTATCTCATTGTTAAAATACCGCATCCAGCATATTAATCACAGCTGAGAAATGAAGCAGGCACACACGAGCGCAGTAAACACTGCCATTGAAATCGATTCCAGGCCACTAATGAATGACGCATCGAAAGCACCTCTCTCTCTGTGAACAAAAACTAGGCTAGCTGCAATAACAACAACAGTAAAGCAACTATTCAGTAGTTCTTTTTTTTTTTTTTTGCTATAAACAAATTAACAAACGCGACGCCTTTGACAAAGTACGTGCCACCTTAATAAAGCGGCGACTAAGTGTTGAATGCTTCCGGCAAATAACATTTACCAACAACAACAACAACAATAGCTACAGCAAGCATAACTATTAATATAACAAAAAAAAAAAAAAAATAATAAATTTACGAACAACTACAAGCAACCATTCCATTCCATTCCACTGCAGTTGCTTAAAGAACTCAGTGCGAGGGGAGAAAACAAGAAGAGCTTTTTCCAGTATAAACTGTTCTACACTGGCCAGAACAAGAAGATTCTTGGGAGTAAATGTTTAAGAAATAATATTTCATTCTTTCCATTATGTTGCAATGACAGGCCATAGGAAAATAAAATAAAATAAAATAAACATTGATTAGCAACAACACCGCAATTGTACTCCACGTCCTCGTCAAGTTGTTGGTAACCAGTTCGAAATGGAAAAGACAAATAGTTGTAAATATTGTTTGTTGCAATGCAATAACAAACACACAGTCGTCTTACGATGCAAGTACAGTAGAATCGTGCAAAGTTAAAATTTCGGTCAAGTTAACCGTAATTCAAAAGACACGTGCTGCTGTCAAAAATTGAACTTTCCGAGCGTATGTGTAAATCTAATGTGTTGTTTGTTTCAAATCTGATTCTGTTTTTTTGAATTATGGTGTTCTGCGAACAATTACGCAGTACAACATTTTTCAGGTGATTGATTCGGGACTCAATTCTGATACAGTATTTTTCGGTTAATTGACCCTACGGTTAATTGGTTTCCACGCTTAATTGAACCACATGATCGGGCAAAAAAAATATTCCATACGAACACCATGTGAATTTCCTCGGATAATTGAACCCGGTTAATTGATTTTCCCGCTTAATTTGTTCAAAATTCATGTCATCAAAAATAAATTTCCTCTTACTTTTACCCGGTTAATTGCATTGAAAAATAATTTGGCATTTTTGCACATACATACATATTTGTCATTATTTGTGAAAAACACTGGGTGACATCTCTACTATACACCTACATATATGTAAATTTTTTGCTGTTACTTGCATTTTTTTTTTTTTTCGTTTAAGGTAAAAAAAAATTATTTTGAAAAACTTAAAGTGCACATATGCGATTTCTTTTAATTCATTAGTACATAGTTCCAATTATGCGTGATTTCTGTAATTGAACAAACTGTTCAATTATATAGGGTTCTTGTAATTGAACGAATTGTTCAATTAAACGGGTATCGGCTAATTGGTTCCCCGGTTAATTGACCAAATTTTGATGTGCAATTAACCGAAAAATACTGTAATTGTTTATGAAAGTAGCCCCAAAAAGAAGAACTTCTGCATCATTCGTTTGGTGTTGGTACCTCAAATAATAATTTAAAAATTAATTTGAAGTTAGTAAGTATCGTGTAGGGGAGCGTGTCACGTTTTAGGCTCTTTTGTTTGTCATAACTCGAGAACCACTAGTCCGAACAAGCTGAAATAAATAAATAAATTCTAAAATTATGCAGTTTCAAGATGAAAGCACCGAAGATGAAGATGACACTGATATTTGTGGACACACTGAACAAAACATGCCGTTGAATATTATGTCTATCTCAGATGATGACGATGTAGATTCAGATTCAGAACATGAGTATGAACAACCTGCGAAGAAAATAAGGTCATCAGAACCACAAGCGTCAATTTCAACGAGAATGGATAGTGACAATAATTGAAAATGTTCTAAATTTTGTTTCCATGCATAGATAACATATAAAAATCTCATATTTTCTGTGTAAGAATAGCTTTAATATGAATCGGAATGTTTATTTTCATGCAAAATAATGCATCAATAAAAAAGTCTTCAATATTTTTCCCAAATTCATACCTTTACTTAATTGTGAATAAAAGCGAAACGGGTCTTTCGATTTTTATGATTTATGTCTCATTTGTTCGTAGGTTATGCTACTTTACGTAAAAGTAATAGGACTTGACACTTTTTTACCGTTTTGGATTTTTTATGAATTAAAAATTTAAAGAATCCAAATTTTTTAGGCAAAAAATATTTTTTTCCTCATACATTATTTATAACTGCTAAACTTTTGTTTATGTAGCGAAACGTTGTATGAACAGATTAAAGGAATTGTAGTTCTTAGTTTTTTAACATTTTTTTCAGCTTATTTGGACTAGTGGTTCTCGAGTTATGACAAACAAAAGAGCCTAAAACGTGACAAACTCCCCTACGCGATACTTACTAACTTCAAATTAATTTTTAAATTTATTATTTGAGGTACCAAGACCAAACGAATGATGCAGAAGTTCTTCTTTTTAGGACTACTTTGATAAACAATTATCAGAATTGAGTCCCGAAATCATGTGTTGTACAGTGTTATGTATTTATTTATATACATATGTATGTAATTTATGTGTATATGTTAACACTGTGATACAGATGCCTATCAATTTTTTCTGTTTCAAGAACAGAAAAATGCAATAAAATCTTACGATTAATCGCGTTTGCATTGAAACAAAACGTAAACGTAAAAAATTCATTTTATTTATGTACATACATATGTATCTCTGAGTCGGAAGCAATAACAGCCTAATTTTTATTAAAACATAATTTCGAGAAAGTTGTGTTTTTAATGGTAAAAATCGGAACTTTATAATTTACAATTGTTAATAATTTTATCAAGCTTGACTTCGATTTGACTTCCTCAAAATGGAGAAAGATTTTTTTATTTTCTGATTAAATTGCAACGATAAATAAAGAGGACAAGGAAACTAAAGTTGAAGACCTACAGGCTGGAGTACATATATTTAAACATATTGATCAACTCTTGGCTCGACGAAAAGTTTGAAGCCGTTGTTATCACTGATAAAATAGCGACAAACACAAAAATCAATTGGATGAGGTGAGAGAATATAAAATATATTCCAACCAACAGAAAAACACATTGATAAAATCGAAAGTTGAAGTGACTGAAATTATGTATCTCTTCTAACGTTTGTGAGACTACATTTTTACGCTTAAGTTATGTTTTTCGCCATCAATAAAAGTGGTAAAAAATATTGTATGTGAATATTGTGCAATTTTTTATCGCATATTTTTTATCCTCAGTGCATGTTTTATGCGCATAATACACCATTTGCACTGCTTAAAAGTCCAGACTCTATTCGTAATCAATGAACATTAGTTGTAGTAGTGTAGACAGTTTATCTAAAGCATGTAATTATTAAAAGAATCCAGTCTTATTACTTCTTTAATGTAAAACCGGTTTAGAAAAGTTAAAGCTCGAAAAAATTATTGCCCCTGGAAAATCTTCGTGATTCTACTGTATTCATTCAGCGTGCCAGCCAGCAGTTGCCATGGCAAGAACAAATATGAAGGAGTTCTGCTTGTTCAACCGACAGATGTAATTGTTTTAAAGGAAACATTTTTAAGAGCCCGTAAAATAATGGCTACAAGTGCCCATTTGAAGTGGAGAAAAAAATTACATACACAGCACTGGTCATTGCTTCAAAGCATATTACAATGCAAACAAAACGTGGAGTCCCTCCCTCCAGTCAGAAAACAAATAAACCAACAAACAGTCACACAAACTGTGTAAAATATCCATTGATCAGTTTAACAAATATTTGTCGGATTAACTGAAATTCACAGGACAACGAAATTTTAAATCTTTACATCTATGACTGTTTTTGTCAAACACAATTTTATTACTTCTAATTGGCTTAAGTTCCTTGTCGATATGGAAATGTTTTCTTCAATTGCAGTTTTTTATATCAGCAGTTGCTCGTGAATTGTTTATAAAAACTCTGTTTTGTGCACACGATGAACGGTGTAGTGACTGCTCATCACTTAAAGAAACATTAAACATTTTCTTCATAAAATTAAGCAATGGAAAACGAAATTGAGACAGATATTCAGTGCCAAAAAAGTTTAGCTGAAAAGCGATATTGCTCTTCCTGTATGTATTGTCTATTACAAAAAAAAAAAAAAAAAAATCTGTATTTGAAATCTGCCAAGGCGAATCCATTACAGGTGCCCGCATACCAATTCGCTTCAGCATTTTTCCAGGATCTTTTCTTCTGAGTTGTCAAAGCTGATAGCAAACGACAACAAAATGTATGACGTCTCGCGTGAAAATGTTGAAGCGAATTGAATTGCGATCACCTGTACTTGATTCGCCTTGAAATCTGCGAAGCACCTTAAAAATCTTCAGTTGCTGGTAAAAATTAATTTTTATACCTTATGCACTTACAGTTTCATAGAATCCTCAAATATTATGGGATTTATTAAAAAAGTTTAGACCTCAAAACTACATGTGGCTTTTTTAAGAACGTTTGGCAAATATATGAGTGTATCAGCAAAAATAAAACACATTTTTTTTTACGTTTTGTTGCAATTTAGATACGACATAGACTGAACTATATGAATATATGTAAAGGGTGTATTTTTTCTTGGATGTATAGATCTTTAAGTTGCACTAAAACAACGATGGATTATTCGATTGACATGAATTTCATTTATCCGAAAGATAAACTTGTGGCATTACATTTTAAATATGATTTCTGGCATATGACCGCCACGGCTGGGGCGCGGATGTAGTCCAATCTGGACGTCCAATTTTCGATGACTTTTTCCAACATTTGTGGCTGTATATCGGCAATAACACGGCGAATATTGTCCTACAAATGGTCAAACGTTTGTGGCTTATCCGCATAGACCAATGACTTTACATAGCCCCACAGAAAATAGTCTAGCGGTGTTAAATCGCAAGATCTTGGAGGCCAATTCACAGGTCCAAAACGTGAAATTAGGCGGTCACCAAACGTGTCTTTCAATAAATCGATTGTGGCACGAGCTGCGTGACATGTTGCGCCGTCTTCTTGAAACCACATCTCCTGGACATCATGGTTATTCAATTCAGGAATGACCACCATTGACTGTAACGTTCTGGCCATCATCGTTTTTGGAGAAGTACGGACCAATGATTCCACCAGCCCATAAAGCGCACCAAACAGTCAGTTTTTCTGGATGTAACAGTGTTTCGACATACACTTGAGGATTAGTTTCACTCCAAATGCGGCAGTTTTGTTTGTTGTTGACGTAGCCATTCAACCAGAAGTGCGCTTCATCGCTAAACAAAATTCGCTTATGAAAATCGGGAACAACGGCAATCTCGTTTTGGGCCCATACGACGAATCTACGTCTATTCATGATGAATTGCCAAACCAAATTTGGCACTTGACAGCTGTTAAATCGGTCACCACCTTAAACAGTTATGTCAACTTAAAGTTGTATACATCGAAAAAAACACCCTGTATGTTCAAAACATCATCCAATTCGAGGAAAACTTTTAGTGCTTTGGTGTATTTTAAAAAACAGTGACAAATGGAAAACATTTTACATTACAATTTCATACATATTGATAACAATATATAGTAGATATATAATAGCATGTTTCCACGATATGCGCTTCGCTCTTAACAACCTAATCAAGAGCGAAGCAACGTACTTCGCCATACAGAGCGAATGAAGTAGCTTCATATTGAAGCTACATACGAAGCACAATAATTCCTGTCTTCTCTAATTTATATCGGAAGTTTATCTGCACCATCTGTCAGAAACAAAAAAAAAACAAGTAAGAGTGCTATATTCGGCTGGGCCGAATCTTAAATACCCTTCACAATGGTACATACATTCCGATTGATTTTTGGTGCGAAAAGTTGTTTTATTTGGCTTTTAAAGCCGATTTCTTGAAATATCGGGAGACACTATATCTGGGGTATATATGGGCCGATTTTTTCTGAATTTCAATATGAGATCCACTACCGGGATTTAACACAGGCTGCAAAACTTTTATTTAAATAATTCTTAATATGCTCAAGTTCAACCACTGGGTGACACCAATTCTTTTTAATATCAATGAAATAAAGAAAAGCAAAATGTATTTCTTAATTATTTATCAGTTAACTTTATAGTAAAATTTATTTAACAACAAATTGCATATAATTGCATTATTTTTGAATTATAATGCTAAACATTGCCATTAAGTGTGATTTTCTTTTCAATTTACTTACGTATGTGGGTACATGCATACGTATGTATGTATGTATCTATAATAGAAAACTCTAAAATAAATTCTTTATTATTGAATATTTTCAGTGTGTTCCATAAAACAATGATTATATACATACATATATACATACATACATATTTACATTGCTTGCTTTTACAAAATTATTTTTTTTCTTGTGCACGTTGTTGATGATCTATTGCGTATCATCATACACATGTGTGTGTGTATGTACATATGTAAGTACGTAGGGAAACCCAAAATGATTTTTTGTGTGAATGAATTTGAAGACGCAATTGTTTAAAAGAATTTCATTGCGTACCCTTTTTTCAACAATTCTTTATATCACTTTCATTTTCAAGCTCGTGTATACATATGTACATACATACACATTTTTACACCAAAGCAAAAAAATTGTTTATGCTAACATACTTCCACGCATACATACATACATATGTAGATACATACCTACATACATAAAAACGTATCTACATACATACATACATACATACATAGATACATACATTCATACATGATCGCAAATATTTTCGAATTTTGCTTTTAAACATTATAGGCCATATTCATAATAATTATTGTAAGTTTATTAAGCTCTTATTTCTACGGAATATTTGTGAAATAAACGTGTAATAAACCTTCAATAGTTTTTATGAATATGGGTGTATATACATATGTATGTATGTACCATTATGATCGATTTTTGGTACCAAAAGTTGGGTGCATATGGGCCGATGTCCAAAAATTTTCTAATTTTGCCCCTAAACAGCCTGTATGTACCATTCCGACAAATATTTAGTGCAAAAAAACTGTTTCGTTTAGCTTCCAGGCCCGACTTCTTGAGATATCGGGAGGCGCTATATCTCGAACATATATGGGCCGATGACAAAAAGATTTCCAGTTTTGCTTCTGACTAACCTATATGTATCATTCTGATTGATTTTTGGTGCCAAAAGTTGTTTTATTTAGCTTATAGAGCCGATTTCTTGAAAAATCGGGAGACGCTATATCTCACGTATATATAGACCGATTGCAGACATTTTCAAATTTTGCTTTTAAACACCTTATATGTACCATTCTGATCGATTTTTGGTACCAAAAGTTGTTTTATTTGGCTTTTAGAGCCGACTTCTTGAGAAAACGGGAGGCGCTATATCTCGAGTGTATATGGGCCGATGTGAAAAAATTTTCCATTTTTGCCTCTAAATAGCCTATATATACCATTTTGATTGATCTTCGGTGCCAAAAGTTGTCTTATTTGGCTTATAAAGCCGATTTCTTGAAAAATCGGGAGACGCTATATCTCGGATATATATGGGCCGATTTCAAAAATTTTCCAATTTTGCTTTTATACACCTTATATGTTCCATTCTAATCGATTTTTGATACCAAAAGTTGTTTTATTTGGCTTTTAGAGCCGACTTCTTGAGAAAACGGGAGGCGCTATATCTCGAGTGTATATGGGCCGATGTGAAAAAATTTTCCATTTTTGCCTCTAAATAGCCTATATATACCATTTTGATTGATCTTCGGTGCCAAAAGTTGTCTTATTTGGCTTATAAAGCCGATTTCTTGAAAAATCGGGAGACGCTATATCTCGGATATATATGGGCCGATTTCAAAAATTCCTTTTTTTCTAGGATTTAATGGGCACTAAAAATGATATGGTTTAGTTTTTAAGACAAAATTTTTTTTCAAAAATCTGAATACAAAAATTGCACAAAATACCCCTCAAAACCCGGTTTTTTGAATATATCTCGGCTATCCGTGGACCTATCTTACTGAATTTCAATAGCAGACCCACTAACGGGGTTTCACACGTTTTAGGGAAAGAATGAGGTTTCTATCTCAAACCGTTTTCTCAGAAACGGTATTTCAACGACTACAGACGGACAGACGGACAGACGGACATCGCTCAATCGTAATCGCTATTGATGCTGATCCAGAATATATATACTTTATGGGGTCTTAGATGGATATTTCAATGCGTTACAAACGGAATCACAAACTTATATATACCCTTACACATTTATGTGAAGGGTATAAAAAAAACATAATAATACATAAAAATAAAAGTTAATTTTAGAAATCAATAAAATAATAAAACGTTAAAAATAATGGAAAAAAATTGTGAAAAGTTTTATTATGGCAAGAAGGATATCTGATAAATTAAAATTTATGGAATGTTCAAAGGCATGCTTCAACTTGCGAATGGAATGAAACAAGAAGCATTCCCAGTTTTTGGAGCAGCTGCATCTGATTAATTGAAAGATGTATGTTTGCTTATTGAAAACAAAAGTCAAATCGAAGCACATAGACGAGTCGTGTAAACGGCATGATTCATAAATACAATTGAGAGAGCGAAGCGGGTGATTCAACTCGTAATGGAAACATGCCATAAGCTATTCGAAGGCTGAATTTTGTGCTGCATTAATAATTTTAATGTCGATTGGGGGACAGATTTCTAGAAATATATGTAGATTCGAAAGTATATTGAATGATAATGACTTCAAATCGATAACAAATTAAGACAGGAATAATACGAAACTCAGAAACAATAATACACTATATCGTAACAAATAATGAATTAGTATTTGCTAAGACCACTATAAATAATAAAATATCAGACCACGAAGCAGTAGATCTTTTTTTTTTTTTGAGTCTGAAAACAGCACCACAATAGCAAAAGGAAAGCAAATGGAAATATAAGCCATTTAAAAAGTAATTTTAAAATGTAATATCAGAATACAATGATTAATACTGTAATAAATGTATGGAGAGTGACATATCGAACTTTGTGATAAAAAAACCAAATTAATGAAAACAGTAATAATAGGCAGTTCAGGAATGAACTTCGAAACTTAAAAGTGTAACAGCCCTGTAGGAAACGAAGTTAACTTCGAATAAGCATAAAGCTAACTATTTCACGACAGGTACTGGTTGACGCCTGGATTACTTCTCAGTGCAAACAGCTAACTATTTTAACATTGTAATGTCCCAGGCAGTATTCAACTGTCCAACGCTGCATTAATTTTCAACTAACTTAAAGCTAACTACTTGTAAGTTAGTGCCCCCATAAAAACATGTACAAACCAAGGCTGGTTTATATTTTTCCGTGATGTTATTTAATTTGATTAAATTAATTTACTAACTAATATATTTCCTCTTTATATCTCACTTATTTTAATGCTGAGCAGTCAACATACCCACTTAACCATAGCGACAGTTCGATCGAATGCGATAACAAGCAATTTAAGTAAAGAGTTAACCCTGTATGTTATTATTTGGATTTTGGTTCAACTCTGCATCAATTTTTAGTTAGCTTGTAGTAAGTCCACAAAAAGTGAATTACGTATGGATTGCATAGTACAGGGTCCCCGAAATAACTTTTTTTTTTGAAAACGACGCAAAACATCGAGTGTAGCTTTGCAAGATTTGATAGCTTTGCAAGATTTGATAGCTTTGCAAGAAAATATAACATCCGATTCATTAATGTATGTGAAGGAGAAAGGACTGCTTTCAAGAGTATATTTTGGTTACAAAATGAAACATTAGAGGCAATATCTGGCAGTCCTCTAAATGATTCGCTGAGCTCATTCACATCAACATCCTTTGGCGTTAAGGGCGTTGATTTTCCTATACGGCGTGCTTCTTTTTAAGTACAGATTTTATCTATATTCAATTCCAAATCAAGATTGAATAAAATTAAGTATTTAGCGCTCGAATAATCTGTACTTAAAGGATCCCCCCGGGGGCACAATATGCATCTTTCTGATCGTAACCAGCTTGGTGTCGTGTCAACGGGGTAGAAGGGGTGCAGGATACCTCGGCTGGCTTGGTGGCTAAAAATCTTAGGCATTTCCTGAAGGAGGGCGGCGACTCCTGAAGGACTTGCTGAAACCCCTCACCGAGGGGCAATTCGGCAGTACGGGGACCGGAGCCCCGAGATGACTCTTCGGAATCATCTCGCCGGTCATAGGTTGAGGAGCCTTCCTTGGCTGAAACGTACTGGCTGTGGTTGCTACCATAAGTTTGCGTGGAAGGGAAAGTTGGTAGCTATACTGATCATAGACCCTCGGGTCTATGTTCGGTCGCCCAAATGGGCCCGTAGTGCTGTTGCTAAGCAACAGACGCTGCTTTGTAAGGAACCGGATTGGCGGGAGCATTAGCGTTGGTTCAAGGACTGATGATCTAAGGAACATCGGGCTACCACGGTAGTCGTGTATCCTTAGCCATCTAGGGAATTGCAATGCAGCAGAGGTTAGATAGCTCAACTCCTGAGCAAGGGGTTTTGTTATGGCCAAGTAACGTAGCAAATAAATTGCCACCCGAGCAGTTGTTCCGGCTGCTCGGGGGCGGTGGTGTAACGTCTTGATTGCACCACGTGGTTTGACCACCGTGAGGTTGGGCCCTAGTGGCAGGTAGTCACGTAAATCATTCCACATCTGTACTTAAAGGAAGCGCAAGGAATTTGATTTAAGGAAATCAGTACTTACCGTACTACTGACACAGCTTGGGATTAAATCAATCTAATGGATTTTCAGTGTACGTCAGTGAATCAGTTTACCATTTTTGTTCATGCTTTTTCCAAATAATGGTTGGCAACAATGCCTGAAAAATCTTGTAGCATGTTTAATTGCAGTGTAATTGTAAAATGCGCAGTCTTCTTCGTTTAATGGTAGATAAATGTTCACTTTTTTACAGATTTGCTAGTACAAACATATGTTAAACTTGAAAGACAGATTATCTGCCACTGATTTCTTGGCACCAATCAGCCAACTCGATAGATATCGAGTTTTGTTTCCATCTGTGCTATCAGCAATTTAGGGCGAAAACATCCCAGCTCTGACAAAATATCATTGAAAATCTGTTTGGAAGTACGTTTTAAAACTGAATGAATTAAGAAAATAATAATGCTGTTTACAACTAAAATTTAAAAACAGCTGTTAATGCGGGTTTTGTTTTATTACACATGTTAACAAATGGGAAAAAATTCCAAACTGTCTAGTTTTCTTGTTTTCTATGTCCCAACTTATAAACAAGCAAACTAAAAAACTATAAATAAATACTCAAGAAAATCTAGCAACAACAAATAATGTTTATGATCGTAAGCAACAACTTGTTGATTATTGCAAGCATGACGCCCAAATATTCCACACAAATTATTGAAGCCAACACTCTTTGTTGCCACTAACGACCGCTACTCGGAATCATTCAACAATCCAATGTCCAGCTGGGGAGAAAGAGTTACGTGATTTGTAAAAAAAATAAATATGTATGTATGTAAAGATGGAAAAGTTATCAATAACAAGAATTACACTCACACTCAGTGAATAATTATTGCTTGTTTATTTTTGGCATTTTTAAGAATTATGCCGAAATTTAAAAGTGTATACACGTACGCATAACTTCCACCTTTTTTAAAACCGCTAGTCGAAAAGAAAATATTTAATATTTTTATTAGTCTATATTTTTTAAAACTATAAAATTGTCTTCATTTGCTTCAAATTAAATTTCAGCGTAACAGCCGGCAACTTAAAAAGAGCTTGCTGGATTGGCACCGCGTAGCAACAGATCTAGTTTGCTAATTACATTGCTACAAGACCAAAGCGTTAATAGGTACTAGAAGGGCCACTCGATTAATCGCATATTTTTGTAAATTCAATCGAGTAATGAAAAACACAAGTTTTAAGTAACAACTAACTGAGAGAATTTTGTGTAGTTAATCGAGTAGAAATAATGTTTAAGAAACATCTCTTGTTTTCTCATTTTCATCCAGTTTTTCTGGATGTAACGGTGTTGCGACATACACTTGAGGATTAGCTTCACTCCAAATGCGGCAGTTTTGTTTGTTGTTGACGTAGCCATTCAACCAGAAGTGCGTTTCATCTCTAAACAAAATTCGCTTATGAATATCGGGAACAACGGCAATCTCGTTTTGCACTAAAATTGCACTATTTGGAAGCGTTGTTCAGGCGTGAGTCTATTCATGATGAATTGCCAAACCAAACTGAGAATAAATCACTTGACAGCTGTTAAGTCGGTCGCCATCTTGAACAGTAATGCCAACTTAAAATTCTATACAACGAAAGAAAAACACCCTTTATATAAACTATAAAAAGTTTGTTTGAACATTTCTGATTCTCATTTTGTTCATGAGAATTTTGGAATAAGTAGTTGGGCTTCAAACATTCTTTTTAGACTCGAAGTCTACTGATGAGTTACTTAGCAACAACGAAATGTCGGCGGCATATAGACAGCTGAAAAATTCAGAAAACATTAAAATAATAAATTTTTTAATTAATGTTAAATTGAATTAACATAAATATATTGAAATGAAAAACCTAAAAATTTCCGTTATATACAGTCGAACTTCCCCCCACGGGGACAGAAAATTATTTCACTATGTATATAGAAACTTCATTATACAGAAATATTTATTTTTATCTTTTCATTTACTTTAAATAATCAGGTATTTTTGTTTGAACTACATTTTTCCATTTTTCAATATCAACAATACTCCAGATACGGAAAGATTCGTAGAACGAGCGGCCGTAACCCATTTGAGCATTGCTTCGTCAATGTCTTCGAAAATACAAGTTCGAAGTCTCTTACGCTTAATGCTTAACTAAATAACTGACTTGTTTTTTAAAATGTTTGATAAAGTACTGGGAAGAATTCCAAACTCTTTTCTTGATGTTCCTTCTTCAGAAATACTACTCCGGTGCATCATTTTCGTTCACTGAACTCGGACAACTGAGGTTAAAAGTCAAAACATAAACTTTTTTTTTCATTTTCTTTACTTCGGGAATCCCAAAAATATAATTAATTTTCTTTATAAATAGTGTTGCTAACTAGTGTAAAATAAAGCTGCTAAAAATAGTTCACTATATGAAGACAAAAACACACTTAAAATGTATTTTTGTTTCCAAAAAATTTTTTTCATTGTACAGAAAAATTCACTGTATGGAAATTCACTCATTATACGGAGATCAAAAAACATTGAAAGTGGAACTATTTACTTATTTGAAGTTTAATTTGGGTTGGAAATTAGTTGATATATTGTTTATTTTTGCATTCTCTTAAATAGGAGTTAAAATTTTACAATACAAAATCATTGTTAACAAATCTTTTGTCGTTCTTTATTTCAGAGGCAAATTTGCTGCTGTACGCCGTGCAATACACAAAAATTCGGGAACACATTTTGCAGCAAAATTTCTAAAGCGACGCCGCCGAGCCCAGTCTTCGGATAAAGAAATTAAACATGAAATTGCTGTACTGATGTTGTGCAACGAAGCTGATAATATTGTCAAATTGAATGCAGTGCATGAGTCACGTTCAGATACGGCGCTATTATTGGAATTGTAAGTTTAAGATGTTTTATTTTCTAAAAAAAAAACTATACATTGGCTTTGCACCTTTTTCTTCAGATGGGTGGGTCTTAGCATTTTTGTGAGATCTGAGGTCTAAAGAAACTAAAGAATAACTATAAATAAGTAAAGGGTGTTTTTTTTTCGATATATAGAACTTTAAGTTGCAATAAAACAACGATGGATTATTCGATTGACATAAATTTTATTTATCCGAAAGATAATCTTGTGGCATTACATTTACATTTAATTACATTACATTTTAAATATGATTTCTGGCATATGACCGCCACGGCTGGGTCACGGATGTAGTCCAATCTGGACGCCCAATTTTCGATGACTTTTTCCAACATTTGTGGCTGTATATCGGCAATAACACGGCGAATGGTCAAGCGTTTGTGGCTTATCCGCTTAGACCAAAGATTTTACATAGCCCCACAGAAAGTAGTCTAGCGGTGTTAAATCACAAGATCTTGAAGGGCAATTCACAGGTCCAAAACGTGAAATTAGGCGGTCACCAAACGTGTCTTTCAATAAATCGATTGTGGCACGAGCTGTGTGACATGTTGCGCCGTCTTGTGGAAACCACATCTCCTGGACATCATGGTTATTCAATTCAGGAATGAAAAAGTTAGTAATCGTGGCTCTATACCGATCACCATTGACTGTAACGTTCTGGCCATCATCGTTTTTGAAGAAGTACGGACCAAAGCGCACCAAACAGTCAGTTTTTCTGGATGTAACGGTGTTTCGACATACACTAGAAAATTCGGCAGTTTTGTTTGTTGACGTAGCCATTCAACCAGAAGTGCGCTTTATCGATAGACAAAATTCGCTTATGAATATTGCGAACAACGGCAATCTCGGGTTGGGCTCATTCGACGAATCTACGCCGGCGTCAGTCTATTCATGATGAATTGCCAAACCAAACTGAGAATAAATCACTTGACAGCTGTTAAATCGGTTGCCATCTTGAACAGTAATGCCAACTTATAGTTCTATACATAAAAAAGCACCCTTTATAAGAACTCAACGAACTAATTATGAGCCAATGAGAAAACTGTAGTACTGTTTCAATCAGTTTTCCAATTTTATTGATTTTTCTTCAAGCCTTCAATATTAGTTATTAAACTTAGTACATTTGAATGCTCAATTTCGTATGTAATATTTTTCTTTAATTTAATATTCAAGTTTACTTTTATGCAAATATAGACTGTTAGCATTTCACTAAGCAAATAAAGAAATGAAAATTATGACAACACTGTGAGAAATTAACATTGCATGACAGTTTGTCATGAAAACCGTTTGCCATTATGAGTATATATTTTTTTGTTTCTTTCATAATGTACTTATCTTTTTCCAGAGCGACTGGTGGTGAATTACAAACATTTTTGGACAATGAAGAATGTCTGACGGAGGCCCAGGCACGCATTTGCATGCGGGAAGTACTTAAAGCATTACAATTTCTGCACAAGCGTTCAATAGTCCATTTAGATTTAAAACCACAAAATATTTTATTAACCGGTGAACACATAGAGGGTATGTTTTTGCTTACTGAAGAAGAAATATACATAAATCTAACTATAAATTTTATCTTTATCAGATGGTTTGAAATTGTGTGATTTTGGTATTTCACGAGTGGTAGCAGAGGGTACCAATGTACGTGAAATCGTTGGTACACCCGACTATGTGGCTCCAGAAGTTTTACAGTACGAACCATTGTCATTGTGTACCGACATTTGGTCGGTTGGTGTTTTAGCTTACGTGCTGTTATCGGGTTTCTCGCCATTCGGCGGTGACACTAAACAAGAAACCTTTCTAAATATATCACAATGTGCACTGACATTTCCGGATAAACTATTTGGAGGCGTCTCAACAGCAGCCATTGATTTTATACGTCGAGCATTGCGAATAAAGCCAAAGTAAGTTCAAAATTAAATACAAAAAAAGGTCACACAAAATAATTGTTTAAAATATTGTGCCAACGTAAGTACATATGTATATAATACGCCAGAACTTGTAAGAAGATATCTCTAAAGACAATTAAGCTTTCTCCTTAATCATCTGACGGTGTATCGCTGCTGCGATGTAGCCAGATTTGACGATTATTCGTCATTTTTACTGTTTTAAGTATTAAAAATGAGCAGTTGACGATTTATACCTCTAAATTTTTCATTACTTTGGAACAAACTTTAAATTAAGCAAAAATAATTGGAAACAGTTGATTTCCTAATTGTTGATAGCAAGTAGTGGCGGGAAGAAATCTATCAAGAATTTTTGTGTATGTGATTTGAAATCTTTTTTAATTTGAACATACTAAAGGCTGATTTTCTCGGGATATTTCAATGTGAAATTAGTTAGTTTTTAAATTTAAAATGTAACTATTTAAATGCAGTGTCAGTATTTCTGTCGTAAATAGGCGTTCGCATATAATTACATCAAAAGTGAAGAAATATTTGAAAGATCAATTCCAAGAAAAAGCTTTCTCAAAATCCTACAAAACGGTTCTTCAACGCCTCTATTTACAAAAAAAAAAAAAAAAAAAAACCAGTTGCTACATAATGAATGCAATCAAAAGTTGTGAATCTGGAGTCCCACGACAATCACTCAATTAGTGATATTTTCAAAGTTGAAAGACTGCAACAACTATACATACCTGTTCCAAATTGGAATTTATAAATATCAAGCTTGACGCCAACTTCCTCAGGAACTCATTCTCAAATCCTCCCCAGGATCTAACAGCGGCTAGCCGACGTGCTTTTATTTATGCTTATAATTAAGTACCCACAGACGACGTGTGGGGCTATGTAAAGTTTGCACATTGTAGCTGTCAAATTTTACACATGTAAACATCTACATATCGTGTGTTACCTTTAAAACATTGCTTGTCATAAGACATACTATTTTCAAATCGAGCGTGTTCTATTTTGTTGTGTACAAAGATTTGCTATGCCTACGCCATGTGAAAACATTCGTCGACGGTTGATTATGTGCACTATCATTAGGGGCTGTTCACTTATTACGTAACGCAATTTTTGCAACTCATTACCAGATTGTCACTACGAATTACTACGTGTTCTTAAGGACAACAAAATAAAAATTCAACCTATGGAATCTATCCATTACATCCGAATAAATAAAATAAAAATATCGAATATTACTCCTATAAGCCAAAAGAGCAAAAAGGCCTTGAAGTAATAATATATATTATATTATTTTTGCGTAATATGCACTATTCCACTGATAAAGAAGAAATAAGAAAGAGATAAATGAGCTTGGCCACGAGGCAGGGCATATTCAAAATATTCTTCAAGCTGGTACAAAAAAAACCACTAACTTTGTTTTCAAATGAACTGAAATCCAGCCGAAATAATTAGGAAATTTACTGTAAAATCAGTTTTGAACCTCCACGTTTAAGAAGGACTTTGCCTCATTGCACAAACTGCCAGAAATATGACCACACTAAAAATCCTGTCTGCGTTAAATGTGCTGGACATCACAAAACTATTCAATATGCGAATATAAATTGTGCGCTGTGTGGTGAAACCCATATAGGAAATAACAAAGGCAATTCTCACCGCTAAGAAACAAAGAAATAATATCTGCAGAAGAACACCGAAAAGCTTATCATTATAAAAATGTCACACGTTTTGTAAATCCTTCAATATCTTACGCTCTAGCAATTGCACAGGAACAAGTCCGCAACTCACAAGCAACGCCTTCTAATACCCAAGCCAAAAACACGTCAACCAGATCCACAAATAAGCTCTAATCATTTCCACTATACCACAAGTAAATAATGACAAGTAAATAAAGACATGATGAAGCAGCTGATTTCAAAAATTTCAAACATGATGAATATTATAACAGTGCTTCTGACTAAACTTGATGGGCAGGCAAAGTGAACGCTAATGAACTTATCCAACACTTGCTTGAACTAAAATTGTTTTTAAACAGCTTTCTACTAGATATACTACTTGTCTCTGAAACACATTTCACACACAAGCCATACAAAATTACTCAATTTTTTACCATACTCATCCTGATGGGGGTACAGCAATAATAATACGTAACTCCATCAAATGCATAGAAATTTAAGATTTTAGAAGGAATCACATCCAAGAACGTTACAGTCAATGGTGATCGGTATAGAGCCATGATTACTAACTTTTTCATTCCTGAATTGAATAACCATGATGTCCAGGAGATGTGGTTTCAACAAGACGGTGCAACCTGTCACACAGCTCGTGCCACAATCGATTTATTGAAAGACACGTTTGGTGACAGCCTAATTTTACATTTTCGACCTGTGAATTGGCCTTCAAGATCTTGTGATTTAACACCGCTAGACTACTTTCTGTGGGGCTATGTAAAGTCATTGGTCTAAGCGGATAAGCCACAAACGCTTGACCATTTGGAAGACAACATTCGCCGTATTATTGCCGATATACGGCCGCAAATGTTGGAAAAAGTCATCGAAAATTGGACGTCCAGATTGGACTACATCCGCGACCCAGCCGTGGCGGTCATATGCCAGAAATCATATTCAAAATGTAATGCCACAAGATTATCTTTCGGATAAATAAAATTCATGTCAATCGAATAATCCATCGTTGTTTTATTGCAACTTACAGTTCTATACATCGATAAAAAACACCCTTTGCAATCATACTTCTCCAAGCTATGAGCTCACTTGCAAGAGATTTTGATTGGCGGTAAATTTTTTACTTGCATGTCAGTAAAATGCAAAAAGCAAAACCAGCTTTTACAAAGATTATGTTTTAATTTTAATAGATAACTTAGAAGCTATGTTTCGTAATACATTATTCTTTGATCTTACATACCGAAAAATAAGATAAAATATAAAAAATGTAAGTAAAATATGACATTTATCGGTTCGTAATATAAATTTCATTCATATTATAATATTAGCGGTTCTCAGTGTTGATATTAATTTTACAACTCTGCTATATTCACTACGATTTTTACCACAAGGCTCGAGTGACTTTCTTACCTCAAAGTCTACATGGTCTTGCAAATATTCTAAAATAAAAGTTCAGTACATTTTGTTGCTGCAGTGATGTAAACACTAGTACTTTAATCAAATCTGCTACTTTAACCAAATGTGCAACCGAGTTTACTATCAAGAGTGAGAACCGCTATTATTTTATTAAAAAACTATTCGTAATATTTGGCAATACCTTGGCAACCGAGACATTCAAAAGTCATGTGGACAGACAAAAACAGAATAAACGATAGGCAAAAATAGTGGTTGTGATAAAAAATGGAACAACAAAATGGTCACATACACTCTTGGGGACATGCACAGCAAATTATATAACTTTTTTAATTATTATTATTATTGTTTTCACTTGAAGACCACTTGCATGTGTAAATGCTGTGTTAAATATGTACATATAAATTTCACTAAAGCAATCGATCTCTTATTTAGGCACAAAATATATGAAATAGAAATCTTAATAGATCCTAAAGTTTTTTCAGCAACGTCTTAGTTTAAATTGTTAGAATTATTTGAAAAATTTTTGTAGCATTTGCCTGTAAAATTTAGGAAATCGAAGCTATCATTCCGTCTTGGTTTAAATATCCAAACTGCATCTTGAGAAGAAGAAATTGCGTAACTTTTACAATTATCTATGAGTAGAAGTGTGTATGTATGTATAAATAAGCGCAAAACTTTGCCCACCTTTTCCTCTTCTTCAAGTGTTTTTCTTGTGCAAATGCTGCATTTTCGACACTCTAATAAGCACTATTTTCTTACATGAGATTTCGTTTGATCTCCATCAAGTACTGTGTTATGTAATTTTTATTTTTTCAATACTATAAAGCGTTTTTACAAAAGAAACTTATTTATGTGAATTTTTTTTTTTTCTCAATGTAGTGATCGCATGACTGCTGCAGGATGTCTCGAACACATTTGGCTTAAAGACGAATGTAGCATCGATAGACATATTTTTAATGCGATAAAAACTAAGCAACAATTGGAACAAGATGAAGACAACGATGATCATAATCAGCATGAAGATGGCGACGTTAATGGTGAAGAAAATCATGAACAGGAAGATGAGGAAGAACTCCAAATGAATACCAATGATGAGGCACAAATAGTGAAAGATAAACCACAAGCTATAAATGCTGTAAGCACAGAAGAGGAAGCCAATAGTTTACATAACTCGTACACTAAAATAAATCATAAAACAACAAGCGGTCATGTCGGTGGTCACACAACTGTTTTTACCAACGGTCACAGCAATGGCTATGCAAATAGTCATGCAAGTGGTCTGAGCAATGGCCATTACTCTAATGGTTTTCTAAATGGTCATAGTTCAGTTTTGATCAATGGTCATATGACTGGCAATTTTAAGAAATTGCGTGACGATTTACCTCATGATAAATCCATTAAGCTCTCCAGTATTAAACAAGCTAATGCCACAACCACAAAAACTGCTGCCGTGCATAATGTATCAGCCACAAAAGCTATTACCGTGCCACTGTGCACTGTACAGCCAACTTCTTCCGCGCAACTCAAACAACAAACATCACTTCAAGAACAACAATTGTTGCACATACCAGCCAGGCGTCATTCATCTGAGTCCAATAAAGAAAACACATTTCTCACTACAAAGAAAATAACAGCAAATAATTGCAATGGTACCATGGCAAACTTAAAGAAATCATCTTCATCTTCCTGTTCCCCCGCAACAGCAGTCACACAATCCGCTACCGCCACTATACACATAACACCAACTGCTTCTCTAAATACGGCCAATATTGTAGCCACCATCACGTTGCCCTCAACAACAAATGCTGTCAATGTCGCTAACGATAAAGTGTCGGTCAGCAATGGCACTCATCATTCCTTATTTCCAGATGCTCCCACTACGCCCAAAGTTATACGGAAAACACCAACTACAGATGCATCACCCACCTCAGTTAAGGCTTTAGTTAAAAAATTTCAACTTGAAGGCGGCGAACAACCCGTAACACCACCTGAATTTGCCACCAATGGCAGTAGAACACAGTATCAGCAGCAGCAGCAGCAGCAGCAGCCACAACAACAGGGCCAGCCGCAAGCACAACAACCGCACAATCCAAATCAATTAAGATATCACACAAATGGCATTAGATCTTTAATGTCCCCACCAACTTTAGCACAATCTTCAGCCATAACTATAGCCAATTCAGCAAGAAGAGCTTCGGAGCCTATAGCCGCTATACACACAAACAAGAAACAAAATACAACATCCTCATCGGCGCCAGTAGCCATACCAGCTTCAGCACACAGTTATAAGACAACATGCGTGTATTGTGTTTCCTGTTCAAATTCCTCAACAAATGGATGCAGGCATCCTAATTCCTCAATAAATAATGTAAGCAACTCCCTAGCAGCTGCCCCCGGCTTCACAACAACAACAACAACAGCAACAGCAATAAAACAATCTTGTTCCCCAACGATTCTGTGCGGCAATAGCACAAAATCCCTTATCAACAGCAGTACCAGTAATGGCAGTCTTACGTCATCAACCAGCAGCAGCATTGCTGGTACCTCATCATCAACAACAGCTTTATTATTCGGCCAGCATCAGCAGCATTTGCTAAACTCCCACCAACAAGAACAACAGGAGCATTCTTCGCATCATCATTCACATCATCACGCTCACTCTCATCACCTTCATGCTCCTCATCACCATCATCATCATTTACACCACCATGGTGTCGTTAAGAATGCTGCCACTTCAGCAAATGGCTTAAGTTTAGATCAGGGTATTATTTGTTAGCTAAGGGCCTCTAGGGCGCGAAGGAATGCCAAAAGTTTCTTTCATCGCTTCTTATGTTGTATGTAGTATAGGGTGAAAAATTATAAAAAACTTATAAATAGTAATAATCTTAATAATAAAAAATCTAGTACGAATAGTTATTTAACAAAAAAGAGAAAGTATTTTAATTTTTTCTTATGTTGTTCAGATGGTAGTGTACAATATGAAGAGTTCATATAAAGCATTTATCTTACAGTTTTAAATAAATTAATCAATTAACTTAAGAAAAACTAACATATGTATGTGTGTTTTTAGGTTTGTTTAATAACTGTTGGTATTTCTGTTGGTTGAAAACTTTATTTTGCTTTGCATATGCTGCTGGAATAGAAATGAGAAAATTTTAATAATACCACCACCACCTACTGTGGCAGAGAGGTCAATGCAGATACTGGGAACATACTCTACATCCCACAGGGACACAATAAACTGATTGCTTTCGCGAGCAACTGAATTTCAGAAACTGTTTTATCGCAAACAAGTTCTTGCATATCAATTTTAATACAAATTAATGAAAAAAAAAGGACACTGAACAAACACTCATATACATATGTATGTGCTTCGTGTATTATCCGCACTCACAAATCAGCAAAATTGTAATGTCATATGTAGTTTAAACTCTTTTTATGAAATGTCACTATTTTCGGAAAAATAAATTATAAGAAATTTATTAATTTAGGTCCAAAAATTTTATAATAATTTTATGTTTGAAACTTAACTACTTCTTCCATAATTCCCATGAACAATTATGTTTTTAATCCTAGGAGGTGACTGATGCAACTTATTTTTTGTTTTTTGTTTGGAAAGCGAACCATTCTACCTACTGTGGTTATTTATAGACAGCAGTTTTTTTTCCAAACAAAATTCTTTTCTAGCTAACAAAAGTACTAAATAAATGTTCAAAGCAATTTTTCGAATTGACAAAAGCTGAAGGTGACAAAAAGTTGTAACAAGTTTAACAAATCCTAAAGAGTGTCATAGGTATCAAAAATGCTCAGGCGCCACAAGCGCAGCGTTGCATAAGATCTTGCAACTAATCACCACAAAAACATAAAAACTGCATTGAAAATTTTAGCATTCTATTGTGGCACCCTCTTGAGAAGTATTTTATGATAATATCAAGAACTTGCTTTAATTGAAACTCTTCATCTGTCAATTTTCTTTGTTATTTCCAATAAGAAAAGATGCTACGACAAGTAGAGCTGGACTCCGTCAACAGCTGTAAGCGACAATCGCCGTTTATTAATAAAATTCAAAGTCGAAAAATTGGTAAATTGACAACAAATTCGATTGGAATTTGTAACGTTTTCTATTAACAAAATTTTTTTTTATATAAAAATATTTTTCCTAATGTCAAATGGCGAAAAAAAATATTGTTGAAAAAAATTTCCTGAATTTAATAAAATAAAGTAATAATAAAGAAGAAACTTAAATTAATTTATAAATCGCAATTAAAAAGAAAAAAGAAAGAAATTATAGCTTTAAGTTTTATTTTCTTGTTTAAAATTAAAAAAATCCCCTACACTTAATTACACTATGATACGAAAGCTATTCAGGAGCTCTCATGTATCAATTCTATTATGTTGGAGTCCGTAGAGACTGAAAATTCTTTTAGTTTTTTTTCTTTCTAGGTCACGTCTTAATGTGATTTTATATGTAAACATAAAAATGGGATTGCTTAGAGTTTAAAGCAGAAAGAGTCATATCTTTTTTTTTGTTTCTTAACGGTTTTCTAGAAATGTTCTTCAGGAAACTGATATTAGCTTTCAAACAAAGTTATACCCTTAATATAAAGTGTAAAATTTTACAAAAATCGGGTTTTTTTCCTCGAGCTCTAAGTTACTTATGACATACCAAACATATATGTATCTGTGGCAAAAAGGAATAAGTGCTTAAGTCGACTTAAGCAAAATTTGAGTTAACGGCACCTTTGCAATCTTCATATTCAAACGTACACATGGGCAAAATTTCAATAATTTTGTACGATCTTTCAAGAAGTTATAGCATAATTTCTTTTTGCTTATCTTTTTTTCAATGTGTAATCGCATTTGGAATAAAAGCTTAAACAATTGCAAGCTATTTTTCTAAATAACAAAATTTGCTTTTACAACTTATTAACCACAACGTCGAAATATTATTTTTAGATATAAGACGTTTTTCCAAAACATACATGTGCCTTCCAAAATAATTTATTTTCTTTACTAATCCTCATATGGCTTAAGCGATTTTTCCAAATAAACACATCGTAAGTATGTATCATTACTAGTTGGACATAAGCTATTTTTCCGATTTCATAAGTAAGAGTATATTCTGACATAAGCACTTATGTAGTGATAGTTTAGAAAATAGCTGTTTAATTAATATATGAGTCATTTCGCTAATCACTATAAAGGGTTATCCAGTTCGTGGTTTCAAAAGTATAGGACTGCAATTCGACACAAGTTTTTTCTTCTCAGTTGAAAGTCTGATATTGACGAAAACGGATCGCAACACTATCACACAACGCATAGAAAATATCAAAGCATACTACGAAAATTGTGATTCTGCCACAGCCACATATCGTGCTTCCAACTACATACGCAAGCAATTGGGTAAATTGTGAAGAAATTTGAAGAATTACAAATATTGCAAGGCCTGTGCATCATCGTTTCGCTCGTTCCGCTGAAAATATCGCTGCTGTAAGTGAAAGTGTTGCCGAAGACCCGAAAGTGTCGATTCCTCCTCGTTCTCAGGAATTAGGATTACCTTATGGCACATTATGGCGTATTTTGCATTTAGATCTACACCTATTACATCCATATAAAGTCCAGCTCACACAACAACTGAAGCCAGCTGACCATTCACAACGTCGTAGATACGTTGAATGGGTGCTTGAACAACAGGCTGTGGAATGCGATTTTTCGAACAAAATTTCTCACTCGGTGGGTATGTTAATAAATAAAATTGTCGCATTTGGGGCTCTGAGAATTCTCAAGTAATAAAAGAGAGATTATTACATCCAGAAAAAGTCACTGTTTGGTGCGCTCTTTAGTCCGCAGTTGTGATTGGATCTTACTTCTTCGAGAACGACGATGCAACGACTGTCACCGTCAATTCGGAGCGTTATGGTCATATGATAACCGACTCTTTTTTGCCTGCTATGGAAGAATACGACTTGGAGAATATGTGGTTTCAACAAGACGCTGTCACATGCCACACAACTCGAGCGAATATGGCTTTATTGCAAGAGACATTTCCTGGGCGCGTAATTTCTCGTCATGGCGATATCAACTGGCCACCAAGATCATGCGATTTGACACCATTAGACTTTTTTTTTGTAGGACTACGCGAAAGACCGTGTTTATGCAGATAAACCTTTAACTCTTGAGCACTTAAAAACCAACATTCGCCAAGTTATGGCTGAGATACCTACCAATATGTGTCAAAAAGTGGTCGAAAACTGTCTCAAAAGATTCAATACTTGCAACACTGCACGTCTTGGACATTTAAATGATGTAATGTTTCACACATAATGTCAACGTTCAAACTTTGTAATAAATTAGAAATATCATGAAAAAATATATTTTATATGTGTTTTATTTACGTTTACTTTTGAAACCGCAAAATGGATAACCCGTTAGATTAGAAACAAACCCCCTAATTCATAAAAATTATTTCAGGCTTATAAGGTTCTAATTTGACATATGAATTGTATGGAAAATTTGTCAAACAAGAGTTTATTTAATAAACCTAAAATATTTATTATGAATAATGTTTTCAAAGATATGCACATACATATGTACATATGTATATCGTAATTTTTTATATATGTAGCTACATTTTGTTCACTTACGTATTTAAATAACTACATATGTATGTATGAATTTATATAAATTAAGTACACATGTATGTATGTAATTTAATACGATAAATACATTACAATGTTGTCTGTATTCTTTTTATAAAATTATAATTCATTATTTCTGTATTAAGTTTATCAGGCTCAAGTTCTTTCTATATAATCTTTGTGATTGATATTAATTAAATTAGACAAAGAAAACATCAAAGACATTTTAGCAGGGTGGACAACTAGTTGTTTCGAAGCCGCCACACTTTCTCGTCAGCACCGGTCTTTGAACTCAGGGAGAGAGTTTCTCACCTTTGTGGTGAGAAATAATGAGTTTGTAATTATTTCAGTGTTGAAAAATGCATTAATGCGTTGATTCATTTGGTTCGTTCAATAAAAAGGAACAGTATTTAAAATGTTCATATGGACATACATACATATACTTATGTATACATGCATGCGCCTTAAAAAAATATACTAATATTATTCATCATTGACGTTCTCTAATTTTTTTTTATCCAAAACGTGAGTGACTTAAGATATCCTCTGCGGTTGCCAACCTTGTTAATGACACTATCAATATTTGCGTGTTTAAGATGTCTGATTTTGAAATGATATCCACTTGTTTGCCGTTAAACATACAGGCCTGTCACAGAAATTAGTCGGAATGGTTTTGATTACGAGTTTTAATTACGATCGATTTTGTTTTACCTTCTGCAGAATTTTATCGATTTACTTCATTCCGACAATTTTTAGATTTGTTATTTTTAAGTTAAGTGTGGCAATATTTCATGTTAAATGTGGCAATACTGTGAAAAACAAAACAAAAACATACATATGATTATTTGAGAAAAAATGCGAGAAACTATCCAAACTTTTTCCATCTTCAATATTAATTGGAACAGTTCGTAAAACTTGTTCTCCCGTTTGTGTAGCTTTATTTACTACGTTTTCAGTATTTTGTTCAGAATCGTCTTCGAAATTACACAACCTGATAAAATCTGCATCAGCGAAAGTATTCCACTCAATCGTGATACAGACTCCTCCACATCTGATAAAATAAATTTGTTATATTGACCACCTCCTGTTTTTTGGTTTTCTTTTCTGATGTGACTCATTTTGTTTTTTACATACGCTTTCCAATCTGTTCATGTCTTTTTCCAACTATGACAGTCTTTGCTTGGTGTGCCAGAGGAGTTTAATTTTTCTGCTAAAGATTCCCACAGCATTTCTTTTGACACTCTGTCGCCCTTGACAAATCCTCGAGCAATGTCTTGGTTGTTCTCCATAAACTCAAGGAATATTTTTTCTTGCTGAGGATTTCTATGTTTACGCCTAGAAAATATACATACATAAATACATATGTACGTATTTTTTTTTTATAAAAGGTTGAAATAATTTCCAGAACTTTAAAAACTTACATTTTTTAAGAACCTCCTGGCACGTGTGAAACAACAGATGTTTATTCAATTATGGCAATATGCTAAATAATTATTCATATTATTCATAATAATTATTGTAAGTTTATTAAGCTCTTATTTGATGTATTTCTACGGAATATTTGTCAAATAAAAGTGTAATAAACCTTCAATAGCTTTTATGAATATGGGTGTAAAGCTTTGAACAAACAGTATTTTTGTTAAGGAATGAAGGTGCTTTCTATTAAAAACTAAGGTGGCAGCACTTAATTTGACTCTCGTTGCTCATATAATTTTTTATTCAAACCATAAAGTTATTTTTGCAAATAATTGAAAATAAAACGAAAATATTACAAAATTTTGATTAAATTACTCAAAAATATTTGTGCGTATTTAATTAAAAACGTTTGAGAGTTTACTTTAGTGTTTTAACATTCAAGAATCTCTAATTCGACTAAGAATTAAAAAGTGGTTTCTATTCGAGAAAATTTATCGATTTTCATTTTCTCAACAAGCTTTTTCGGAATTGAAATCAATTTCGAGCGAAATTGATTTCTGTGACAGGTCTGATAATATAATTAGCAATTATTTTCTCCATGAACACTTATTGGAAATCATTTAACAGGTTCGGTGGTAAATGGCTGTGCAAAATATACCACATTTCCCTTTTACTGAGCAACGACTAAAATATTCTTCTGAAAGGGAAATACATAATATGTTTGTTTACGATACATCAATTTTATATCGTTTATCGATATAAAACATAAAACAAAAGCGGTTTTCACTCTTGATACTAATTTTACCACTCTGCTATATTCACTACGATTTTTACCACAAAGCTCGAGTGACTTTCTCACCTCAAAGTCTGCATGTTCTTGCAAATATTCTAAAACTTGCTGAATTTCTTTATCTGTCCACCTTTTGTTGTGAATTTTGTCACGTTTTCTCTTCACCAGTATATTTTTATTTGTTTTTTCCATATTTTTTATTTTCTCAACATAAAATTAAGTTTCGTTTACAATGTTTACTAAAGCTTTTTGTTTGATTTTTTAATCACAGCCTAGAAAATAAAAGTTCAGTACATTTTGTTGCTGCAGTGATGTAAACACTAGTACTATAATCAAATCTGCTACTTTAACCAAATGTGCAACTGAGTTTACTATCAAGAGTGAGAACCGCTAAAAGTTGTTGCTATTATCACACATTTTTTTTAACTCGGTTACGTTTCTGGCCTTTGCTAAGCTTTAGTAACAACAGTTTTATTAAACACAATGCTACTGTTTGTATTGAAATCTCTCCGATGCTTCTTACTGTTCGCGTACAGAAATTAAAATCTGTCAGTCTCGCGACAACAGCTCTTTTATATTGAATTTTCGGTACCGGTGTAGCATGTACTCACAATAAGGTTTTTATCTCATTTTAACTTTCTGACCGTAATTCCTGGAAAAACGTGTTCAAGGCGTTTGAATGTAGGTCCAAGGCAGATAAAAACAGGTAAAATCACTGCTCAGCTGCTTAGTGTCAAAAGTTTGTTTACAAGCCGTTTAACGTGCTCTGATTTCTGGGAGATGTGCAAGTGATTTTGTAGCTGTTATTGAAGAAAAAGTAAAATAAGCCAGTGATTTTGCTGTTTTTATTCAATTAAAACGTAAAGTAATAATTTTTGACTGGTGATTTTGTAGCTGTTATTGAAGGAAAAGTAAAATAAGCCAGTGATTTTGCTGTTTTTATTCAATTAAAACGTAAAGTAATAATTTTTGACTGGTTTAAATAAATTTATTTTATGAAATTTGTGTAATTTTTTTTTTTTTTTTTTTTTTTTGCATACACCCACAAAACAAATGAGAGAAGAATTTGACAGTCGACTGCTATTTTTCTACCAACAACTCTCGTGTATTTTTTTATGTTCTGCTAGTGCTTAGTTCTGCCTATTAAATCTGCCTTGTGTGGGTCCATTTTTAACAAGTGCTTCCACGAATTGTTTTATTAAGCCCAATGGTGGCAAAATAATATCTCTTGGATAGTTTGTACTTATGCTAGTTATTTTTTTACCAAAACCCATCAAATTTTTCTTTTTTTTTTAGTTTATAGTGTAAAGTTGATAAATTTTCAGGAAATTCAATGGTTTTTCCAAAACGAAAAAAAATCGTTGAAAAATGTGCGTGTCATTTATTTGCAAAAGGTATATGCATGCTGTTTAAAAGTAATGTCAGCTGTTTGAAACAGAAAATCATAGAAATCCCTTGGGAAACAAAAAAGGTATGACTCTTTCAATTTGAAAATCTCCCCCGTCTTATCGTCATAAAATCGCTACACGAAATGTATTTTTGTTTTTCTATGGACTCCAACAAAACAGAATTGGTATATAGGAATGCCTAAATAATATTGGTATGTATATTATTAAATAATTATAATAGTTATAACTATTAAATAATTATAATTGTTGTAACTAATTACAATTCTGTTTAGAGCTAAACAGCGAATTTTAAATGTTATACAAGTACATAAATAATAGAAAATCAATAAAAACAATTAAAAACACGGAGAAATGTATACAATTAATAAGGGGAACTAAAATTTAATGCAAATCCACACTGGCGCACCGTACATCATACATTTAGGAAGTGGGTTTCAAGCCAAATCTGGTAATTTTGACGAGAATCCCTGTTGACTTGTCAAACAAACGCCTCACAAAAATGAATTTTTAGAAAATGAAATCTTGCAAAACGTCAAAAACGATCACTTAAGCGAGAAAAGTTTTTTTTTTTTGCAGATTCCAATGCAAATCTGCTGGATTTTACGTAAATGTACATCTCTAGAGATCACAAAGTTTGTACAGAAGCTCTTCTGAGTCGTATGTGTGCTTTCAAATTTGTATTTAAATATTAAATTAGTCAAATTGTACTTGGGTTGAAGTTATTTGAGTTTAGTTAAATGCTATTTAAGTTTGAATTAAAATTTTCCAAATTATGAAAAGTACTCTATAGAGCAGCTGTATGCGATTGGAAGAATATCTTAATCATCTGACTACTTAAAACTGTCAAGAGAATACAGAGATGAAAGGCAGCCAAAACGAGATGGAAAATCATGTAAGCTCTGTTCATCTCTCCTCTTCTGCGAATGTAGAAGTAGCGTCTTTTTAACAGTTTTCAGAACAACAAAATTCAGGTTATTTTTTATTGAAGTTGTTCTTATTGTAGGGAAAAGGTTACCTTATTAGTTGTATCATGGGTCCAACTAAGCTGGATTAAACAAGATGAGCTTGACAGCCCAGGTGATTATTTTTTACTTTCCACTTTTTTCATCTTGTTATGTCGAAAATTGTTTACAAGCCATCTTCTCTGTTGTGAGAGGGAGTGAGCAAAGCGAATACAGAATTTGACATAACAAGAAAATTTTACTTACAAATGCTTGTCATGGGTCCAACCATCGCACGTAGTTAATTGTGAATCGTACCTGAACACTTAGTTTTTTTTCCAACTTAATTAACATTTGTTTGTTTCAGTGTTTTACCAATTCAACCATGGAGCGGTAAAAAATTGAGCAGGGCTCAATTAATATTGTGGATTCCTTTAACGAAAATTGGCGTTCAAAGCAAAGTGCACCTTGTGATTTTCGCTTTAGCAAAATTTTCGTATTTGGGCAAATTAGAATCAATGGATGGTTATTGAAAAGCTGATGCATTCACAAAAAGATATTATTTGGTTCGGTTTATGGGCTGGCGGCGAAAATAAGATGGGCCAAGTAGTTACATTGAATAGTGTGCGTTATTGCGAGGTGATAGCGGATTTATTATAATCCGAAATTGAGAGTATGGACTTGGACGATAAGTGGTTCGAATGCGATGGTGCCACGTAGCCAAAACAGCACTGACTGTTTCGAACAAGAAATTCAATGGTCGCGCTATCTGAAACCCGGGCGACGTTAATTGACCGCCACGATTAAGTGATTTGATATCATTGGACTTCTTTCTTTGAGGGTATTTGAAAGAAAAAGTGTGCATCAATAAGCCCAGAATAATTCAAGAGCTAAAGGATGAGATAATTCGGGGCATTAACGACTTTGAACCTCAATTATGTCTCACCATGAGTATACTTCAAACAGTGCTGACGTGCCCTGTTCTTGTAGACTAATATATATTAATCCGTACAGTAATATTTAAAAAGCTTTTAAAAATAAAAATTGATTTAAAAAAAGCGAAAAGACTCTAAAAAAAAATACCAAATGTTTCACTTACAAACCTAAAGAACAAAAATCGCGTTTAAAGTGTTTTTGCGTAATATGCACCACTCAACTGATAAAGAATAAATAAAAAGAGAGGTGACTGAACTTGACCATGAAGTAATACAAATCCAAAATATTTTACAAACCCATTATTCATGTTTTTTACTGAACTCAAATAAAACCAGAATAATAAGGAAATATATGATCCAACTCACATTCTACACTGCAAAATCAGTTTTGAACCACCACTCCCAAAATAGACTTTGCCTCAGTGCACAAACTGCCAGAAATATGGCCACACCAAAAACTTCTGCACGAAAAATCCCGTTTGCGTTAAGAGTGCTGCAGATCATAAAACTGTTCAGTATCCAATTAGATGCAAATGCGAAAATATAAGCTGCGCGTTGTGTGGTGAAAATCATACAGTAAATTACAGAGGCAGCATGGTGTATAAATAGCTCAAACTAAAATAATTTCCGACTTTTAAAAATAAAGAAATAATATCCGCCCAAGAACAGCAAACTCAGGCAGCTGACCTTTCGCAAAACGTCAAAAGTATTGCAAATCCAGCAATAACCTACGCTATAGCAATAGCACATCATCAAGTCCTTAACTCACAAGCGACGCCCACTATTACCCACGCCAAAAATATGTCAACCAGTACAACAAATGATGCTATAACCAACTCCACTTCACCTTCAATATCCAAGACCTAAAAGATATGATCAAGCAACTGATTTCTCAAGTATCAAACATGATGAACATAATAACAGTACTTCTGACAAAGCTTGATGGGCAGACAAAGTGAACTTAATACTGCACTTTGGAACGCTAATTGCTTTACTCAACACTCACTTCAACTAAAATTATTTTTAAACCGTTTTTCGGTAAAGATATTACTCGTCCCTAAAACACATTTCACACAAAAGAACTTTTTAGCTATACCAAATTACTTAATCTTTTGCACTAATACGGCAATAATAATACCTGCATCAATTGCACGGAAATTCAAGAACTTCTTAAATCTCTTGGCAACATGTTTATAGCGGGCGGAGATTTCAATTCCAAGAATACAATTTGGGGATCTCGGTTAACATCCCCGAAAGGCAAAAACTTATTAGAAGCAACAAATCAATACAAATGCAAACTTACAAGCACTGGAGAGCCGACTTATTGGCCAACAAACAGTAACAAAAAGGCAGATCTCTTAGACTTTTTTCTTACAAAGAATATACGACACGATTTCCTAAGCATAAAATCATGCTTCGAATTATCTTCAGACCACTCTCTCCAGCTATACTTAGATACACAACCGATGTACTGCACAGTAAATTTATATACAACAAGAAAACTGATTGGAATTGTTTCAGAGAAGCACTAGAGATAAAACTCGACACAAATGTATCGTTAAGGAGTGAAGTAGATTTGGATGATTATTTAGCGTTCTTCAATGATATGCTTGCGAAGGCGGCTAGTGATTCTACTTACACATAGATACAGTATTCCTCGCCAGTATTCCTCCTCCAAAGGTCGCCTCAGGATTAAACTCTCCTCAATAGTCTTACAAAAGAACTCAAAATTCTGTTTATTAGGGACAAAATACGACAAACTCCAAAGATATCTCAGCAACCTTGGTCCCTCGGCTACAAAAAACTAGTCGCTATGGAAAGCTACTAAAAAAATAAATAATGGAATTTTGCACCACCAACCGATCCAAAAACCTTCACAAACCCAACTGATGTGAAATAACAATCTTTTCAAATTGAGTCAAACAGCACTCCCAACTGTCAAATGAAAAAAATTTCAGGAAATGAAATTAAAAAAAATATAAAGTCACGCATAAAAGATAATAAATCTCCTGGTTGTGATCAGATCACCGGCAAACTCTTAAAAGAATTGCCTAGTAAAGCCCTTGTTTAGTTAAGAAATATATTTAATTAAATTATCCGCATTAAATACTTTCCAAAGGTTTGGAAGGTCGCTGAAATAATCGTTATCCCCAAGCCACAAAGACAACAAAGACGCATCAGAACCAACATCTTACAGGCCAATAAGCCTACTACCGCTTTTGTCGAAGCTCTTTGAAAAACTCTTCTTTAAACGCATCGAGCCCATTCTTATCGAAAGAGAACTCATCCCCAAACACCAATTTTGACTGCGACGAAAGCACTCTACTATTCAACAAATACATCAAGTAACAAATAAAATAGCATCCGATATTGACAAAAAAAAAAAAAGTTCTGTATTGCAACATACCTCGATGTTGCCATGGCTTTTGATAGAGTATGGCACAATGGTTTTCTCCACAAACAAAAAAATATATTACATTTATATTAAATTACTTTTTCAGGTACAAGTTCAACCCTTGGTTTGTCACTTTTTAATTAATATCAATTGAGTAAAGAAAAGTAAAATTTTAATAACTGGGTGTACAACCGGCTGTTTCTCGGTAGCAAACACCCTTCATCAGCAGCACCCTATGAACTTTGGATCTGTCAAATATCAACATTTTTGTCACAGCCGCCTTAACCACTCGGCAACCAAACAGCCGGTTGTCCACCTAGCTATTATAATTTTACTTTTCTTTACTTAATTGATATTAATTAAAAATTAACAAACCAAGGGTTGAACTTGAGAGGTTTCTATCTAATATTAAAGATCTACTTACAAAATCGATTTTTCTATGTCAAATATAAAAACTAGTGTTCAGAAATACTTCCTATGAGAGATGGGGTACCCCAAGGCGTTGTCCTTCGTACAATACTTTACCTTCTGTTTACATCTGTTTTTCCAAATCTTACATCAAATAATAATATGATATGTATGTAGCTACATTTGCTGATCACACTGTTCTGCTACACTACCCAGCAGCCAAAAAAACCATGGATGACCACTATAGTTTTTTGATGTGCTATGCCTATCTAAGTACAAAAATCATTAAAATTTCAAATTCTATTGATTTTTTTTCTTCTAAAATATGAGATTTTCGTAAAGGTTGATCCAGATCTCTAGTCATAGCTTAAAAACGGCTTGTCCGATTTTACATGTAATACGTCGAAAAATTAGAAATTATGCCAGCTTTAAATTTTCATCAATGAACTTAATTTTTTAGACCTAAAGTAATAAACTTTAAATTTTGATAAAATCATTTTTTGGTGTCGTTAATAAATTTAGAGTTATTAAGAAAAAAAATAAAAAATACATTTTTTTTTTTTGAAAAATTGCAAAGTTTTTGATTTTGAAAATTATAAAAAATATACATTTGCAAATATTTTCCAGTTTTTTTTTTCATTATTCATTAGGGCGGGTCGATTTGTAGGGAGTGAACAAATTCACCAATTTCGCTATGATTTCCGTATTCTATGGGTTATTCCATGAAAATTTGCCGAAGGAACCATACCTCCCTCTATCGTTAAAATCGAGTCCCCTACTTTTTGTTGGTAAAAAGTTCAAAAGTTACGGGCATTTTTGTCCAAATTTTGGACCATTTTTCCATTTTTTTCATGATTTTGTCCAAGAATATTACTTTCATGGCCATTTTTTTGGCTCAATCCATTATTTAATTCAATTTACAATTCAAAACGAAGAGTTTAAGCCCAAATTTATCGAATTCGGTTGATTAATTCATGCGATATTGCTAAAACAAAATAGCACATAAAACCAACTTTTTGATTTTTTTTTCCCTTTTTATTTTTTTTTTTTTCTACAAAAATTCAAATTAAGAGATAATAAAGTATCTATCAACTTATTATCAAAAAAAAAAAAATATTCAATTTGAGTGTAGTAAAAGACGAAATGTGAAAAAAACATTATTTTTTCTGAAAGTCTTGTTTGCTTTCAAGTCTGGGTGTTTTCGTACGGCTCTCTAATGTCGTCGCCATAGCGCCTTCTGCATTCTTTCCTGCAACTCGTGTAGCAGTGGCAGCCAGCAATTGGATATGTCTTTCCGTTCCTTGAATGTGTAAAGGAATTTGTGGATCATCGAACGGTGGCACTTCGTAAGTCAAAAAAATTGAGCCAAAAAAATGGCCATGAAAGTAATATTCTTGGACAAAATCATGAAAAAAATGAAAAATGCTCCAAAATTTGGACAAAAATGCCCGTAACTTTTGAACCGTTGGGCCAATGTTGGAGATTTTTTTGTAAATTGATCAAAATGAACTCACCTTTCCAACGCGCCTACTGGCAATTAAACTCGATCGATAGATTTTGAGTTATGGATGTGAACGTGTAGGTAATATTTCATACGAACGAAAAAATCTACCAACAAAAAGTAGGGGACTCGATTTTAACGATAGAGGTATGGTTCCTTTGGCAAATTTTCATGGAATAACCCATAGAATACGGAAATCATAGGGAAATTGTCGAAAAATAAATCGACCCGCCTTATTATTCATATAGCTGAATGTAATAGCAATAAAGGCCCCGATTATGATTCACAACATTTGTTCATTTAATGTTGTATTTTTTGAAAAATTATTATGGTTTACAACTATTGTGACAAGTGTTGTCAAAATTTTACAAATCATAATAAGATGTTGTCAAAAACTTACGACACCTACTGAAGTGTTGTCTTGTTGATGTTACAAGTTAAATTGCGAAAAAAAATTATAAAATTTGTAAGTGTGCATATGAAATATGTTTTGCAAAAATATAAAAAAACAATTAATTATTAAAATTTATTAACGGTGTAAAAAAACACTATTTTTGGTGGTATAGTCAAATATATTTCAATTCATTTTTTCTTATTTATTTTAAGTAACAGAAATTTACAAAAACTATTTGTAGCTTATCACCCATATTCATAAAAACTATTGAAGGTTTATTACACGTTTATTTGACAAATATTCCGTAGAAATACGTCAAATAAGAGCCTTATATGTATAAATTTTGTATATACAGATATATTTACATGTGCAAATTACAGAAAATATAATATAAAATAAAAACTATTCAGTTCATTCATAAGTATGTATTTAAAAAAGAAGAATCCTGTAAGGCAAAAATAAAGGTTCAAAACGAGTTTCGAGATGTATGGTTAAGTTTGTAACAGTTTCGGGAGGCATTAGGAATGTACAAATGAATATTGCACTTACTACATTTGTATCTGGAATATGATGAACAATTTTCAGCCTTGCATCTAACTTTTCCTGGTGTATATTCCGGCCAATGAATATCTAATGGAAACAGGTGGAGCCTCCTCGCATTTAATTTTAGATGTAGTTGGACTACCTCTCTCCGAAGTTGTAGGACTGTTTTCATATGTTGACTTTGTTGGACGACCTCGTTTACGAGCATTGCTTTTTTGCGCTGCAAAAATTAGAAGTGCATCTGATAGGTCATTTCGAAATTCTAATAGGTCCATGCATTCTTTCTTTTTACGATTATTGCTTTCGCAATCATTTTTGTACTCCAGCCATGAGTTGCATACTGCAAGATCAATAAAGTGGTCAAACATTTTTAATGTCCATTTTCTGGACCTAATTGAAATACGATAAAGGGAAAGCAGAAAGTCCATTTTATCAATACCTCCCATGTTTTGGTTGTAGATAGAAACAAGATTTGGTAGTTCAATTTCAATTTTCTTTTTTTCTGTTGCACTAAAACGTGTCACAGATTTGACGCGTTCTGGACCATAAATTGTTGATACAAGCTGTACAATTCCACCATCAAGCCATCTTACTATGATAAAATTGTCGGTTCTTTCAATGCGATAGTCAAAGCTACCTCGGCCAATTTTTTTCAAGTCTTTTTCAGATTGAAGCGGAACTTTTCCTATTCTGTTTGTTCTGACTGCCAATTTTTTTCAAGTCTTTTTCAGATTGAAGCAGAACTTTTCCTATTCTGTTTATTCTGCTCCTGTTGCCCATATTCCACGTTCTTTCAAAAAATATTTTAAAGTTTTTGTTTACTGGGACTGTTTTTGTCAAATGAATGACAATATCAGAACAGAACCCAAATTTTTTTTCCCCAATTATCGTATTTTTTCCTTGATAAATTTCTGGGTCATAGATGATTCCTTTAGAGCTGCAGAGACAAAATATTTTCACGCCCCATTTATTGGGTTTCTTGGGCATATATTGTTTAAGAGTGGATCTTCCTTTAAAAGGTATCATCATTTCGTCCACACAGAGATTTTCATCTTTTGGTATGGAGTACAACTTCTTGCAGAAAACATTCAATAGGGGCCGAACCAAGTAAAGCTTATCATTTTTGTTTGAGTTTGTAGCGAATTTTAAAGTATTACGCAGAGAGTGAAATCGGCTTCTTGACATGCACTGACGAAAAGAAGGAATAGCAACAAATTGAATTAACTCTTCACTTGTTATATTTATAGATGTCCCCTTGCTCATGAGCGACGCTTGGTTTCTTGATGTGACGATTTCAGTTAGGAGATCCTCCGTAAAATACTCCAAAAAATACTATATGGGAGTCTTAATACTATTTTTGGGTAAATGTTGCTCGAAGTGTGCACCTGGGGCAGACCAATCAACCTTCTTCCATTTATAACTGTCAAGCTTCTTAGTTGGTTGCAACACTACTTCCTCATCAACGAATTCTTCTTGTATACCATTTGCGTCAACCTCTTCCAAATTAATATCAATTGGACTTTGTCGAGATAATTCTTCTATAACAAAAGAATTATTATTCTCCAAGGCACCCATTATTAGATCCTCTAAATTGTCGCTATTATCAGAGTCCTCAAAGTCGGAAATATCTGACGTATCAAAATTATCTAAAATCTTTTCAATTTCACAGTCTTTAATTTTATTCGACATATTTAACTTCTTTGCTCTATGACAAAAAGCACTCAAATGAGTTGATCTTATTTATCAAGTGTAAAAAGTCGTTACTTTTTGTAATATATATTAGCTCCTTTGAGTAAGTTATGATGCCATATGGCGTCATGCAAATTAAAAAAAAATCTTACGCCAATATTAGTTTTTTTTTTTATTTAGTAGTTGATTTTATTTATAAATGATGTAATTTTCCATACTTTTACAAATAAATTTTATAAATATTTTTTTCAAAATTTAGTAAAATATGATGTTTAAAAATACATGTTTTTCAACCTGAGGAATCAATCACTTAGAAGAGTTTCAAAATAGCGGTGCTTCAGTTCAAATTGACAAAAATACATAAGAATTGTTTCTAGATATTATTTTTGAAATTTCGGAGGGCAAACCTGCATAGAAAAAACTTACTTTTTATCGGAGTTTATCGAAATTATAAGTCTTTAAAAGCCCATGATGCCATATGGCGTCAAAAACACCGAAAGGGATATATGTACATACATATATCACTTTCTTATTAACATACCATATAAGCTGTCTTAAGTATTGATTTGAGATAATTAAGACCCCAACAAAGTTCGTCCAATTACTTATTGTCACTTTGTTGACAGGTGTAATAAAAATGGGATAATAAAAAAAGAACAGTTTTGATTAATTTAATGAGAGAATAGATGATTAATCAATGAAATATCGGCGGAATATAGACGGCTAAGAAACTAGTTAGAAAATAATGAAAAAGGTTTCTTAAAGTGAAAATAATAAATTTTAATTTACTTCGATATTCAATATTAAATTTATTAAAAGAGTATTCAAAGTATTTTCCTAGTAAAAGGAGGTAATCAGAGGTCTTACGAAATTTGTCGAACGGCAAACTTTCAGTGTCTGACCTAACATAAATAGGAATTTTTCAGATCCTTTCACTATTTGTAAGATATCGCAGAATATTCTCCAATGTAAGTCAACTCAAACGAAAATGATATTTGTACACATTCAAAAGATATTTTCTTGGACCGAGGAGAGTTTATAAATCGTAACCTAATGGCGCAAAAAACGAGTAAATCAGTCAAGTCAATTTAATGTCACAATTTGTCGAAAGCAAGAGCTACTAGAAAAAAGACTAGTGCTGTCTTCGCAATTAGCTATTTTAATTTCGAAAAGTAAAAAGGGTCTGATTATTGTGCTGAGTTCTGTTTCCTAGTTCGAGAACACATAAAATGTCCCTTTTTTCAGTTTCTTGTGAAAATGCATATGGAACCATATGGTAGACAGCATAATTGCTGTTTGTCTAAAAGAAAAATAATAAAATACATTCCATGTGAACTTAATAAAACTCACAGTGTACAATATATTTGGTGATCTATTTTTATTTGCTTTAAACTAAATAAAAGTTGGCAGCAAGAGAAAAAACACACTTTTAAAACATATTTGATTTATTTTATAAGAGATCAGATGCTTAAATGATAATCTCTGATAAATCAGTTGTATGAGCCACGTGTAGGACGAAAGATTATTTTTATTTTCCTCCCCAAACGTACATACATATTTACATTCATGTGTAAATAAAAATAGAAACAATTAAAAAAAAACAGTGTTTTTTGTTGCGCTGTTGGAAGTTACAAGATTAAAAAAAAATGTTACTATACCTACATATTTAAAATTGTGAAATGCTCTATAAGAAGGAGATGAAAAAAAAAAAAATTAAAAGAAAGTGTTAAAGCAAAAAGAATAGTGAAACTTTTTAACCAAAAATGAAATTGAATCTGTGAATCAAGTTTGAACAATATACATACATACATACCTTAAGTAATTAAATAATTGAAAATCAAATAAAGGAATAATTACCCAGCTTTTATCAGAGATACATACATACATATGTATTTAAAAACACGACCTGTACTTTATTTAAAAACTTTTTCTGTGACTGTGATCAGGATCTTAAAACTATTTTTTGTATGAAATATTGAAATTCAATTACATTATTGTAATTCAGGTGTAAATAAATTGTTAGTAGCATAGCAAACTAAATCTAATTATGTGTGCGTGTGTAATCTTTTAGATTTGTATGTGGAAAAACATCTTTTTATTTCAAAAGTGTATGTCTAATTTTAATAAATTGTGTTCTATCATTATTTTTAAATCCATTTTAAATTATTTAGTAAATTCGACTAATGTGTTGTTAAGCTACAGTAGAGTCAGTTTAGGTTGATTTGAGGGATTTGTTTACCCATGGCTTGCGACATACGCTTAAGCCAGTATAAGCTTGTTGCGAGCTACGTGGACTTAACTATGACCGGTTTGACCATAGGTCTAAAGGAACTCCGCGTCGTTCACAAAATTTCTTTAATATCCTCCAGCATATGCCGCGTAATTGAGTTATGCCTGGTAGGGTGTCTCTCGCAAGATATCGGGACCGTATTTGTGCGAAAGCGGAGCACTGGCATAAATAGTGCTCTAATGTCTCGTTCTCTTCCCCACATGCTCTACATTTATCTCCTCCCGATATTCCTATGCGGTTAAGATATGCCAGTGGTTGAGAGTGACCTGTCACAACTCCCATTATTCTACTCAATTAGGGCTTGCTAAGTACTTAGCAGTCGCTCTGTTTTTTTCCTCCTCTGGATCCGCTCATAAAATTCTTGCATTGTAAAGGCACGGTCACATAAGACAAACCTACATACATACATAAGTATGTATATGTTTCAAATATTAAAATTAAAAGAATTATTTAGGCCAAATATTTCATGAAATTTATTTGTCGAAACAACAGTCAGATTGAAGAACAAACTGATAGCAAATGTTTTCCAAAACAATTTATTTCACCAAACAGCCAAAATACGGAAATTTATCACAAATGATACTGCCCGATCACACGAACAACATGTTTTATCTTCATACCCGCATTATCATCGACATAATGACGTCAAAAAAATATTGATGACATTTTTTATTGCTGTAGAAACGTAAGTTTACCAGAAATCTTCAACTTAAGTTTTGAGAGGTTGAGAAAAAACCAAAACAAAGAAAAAATTATTAAAATCATCAGAAAAGTTTTAAATTTCTTTGCTTTTACATACTTACACCGGTATTCATAAAAAATAAAACGTTGCTCAAATTCATTTTAGAAAACATTTTCACCGGTATTCATAAAAAATAAAATGTTGCTCAAATACATTTTAGAAGAAATTTGATATGAAAAATTTGTTCTAAAATGTATTTCAACAATGTTTTATTTGTTCTGTATACTCGTTCTTCGACCTTTTTATTTAAATTTGTTAGATTTTATATATGAGCTTAAGGTCACTCAAATCTCAATAAATATATTTTTTATTTATTGATAATTTTTTTCCGATATTTCGATACTCCTTTGTGTATCTTCTTCAGGAAAATGTGTTTTCTATTATTTTATAAATTTTCAAATTTCAAAACAATGATTACAATTGACAAACTAAATGAAAAATAAAAAGGGTTTTACATTCATAAATAGGCTTTACATACATACTTATTATCTACACAATTATATACATATATATATATATCTATACTAATATTAATAATTATTTTATACATAATAACGTTTTTAACATAACATTTTTTTTTTTTTTTTTTTTTTTTTTTGGTTTTTTTAGTTTTTTATAAAAAATAATGAAAAATCATTAATGTAAAAAAATAAGATATTATGTTCTGAGTCCTGTTCTGGTTTTTGTAATTAGATGTCTATAATTTCTAGCTAGTCCATCTGTATCCTTCTTAAAATTTATCCTCTTTTCCAATGGAACTTTAATAATTTCTAACATTTCTAACATGTATCTACGTTTGTAATTATTCTCTGTGCCCAAAACTGAAGTGTTTTCGAAATCTGGATAATGATTAAGATCACGACAATGTGTGGATAATGCTGTCTTTTGCGAAGAATTATAGTTCCTATATTTTTGGTCAGATTTGTGTCCTGCTAACCTGGTCTTAAGCTTGTTGCCTGTAGTCCCTATATAAACTTTATTACACTGTTCATCAGCATTACCACTGCACGGAATACTATAAACTAAATTGGACTTTTCCAACTTATTCAATACGTCCTTAGTCCTACTAAAGAGTTTGCCTACCGTATTATGTACTCTATGTGCTATCTTATACTTAGTACTGTCATATATACTTGAGCCCTCTAATCTTTCCGACATCCTAGGTATATAAGTTAGTGATTTATACTTCACTGCTTCATAGGTACTATTGTCGTTGTTTGATCTTCTTATATTATGTTGTCTTATTAATTTACAAATGAGTTCATTAGGAAAACTATTATCCTTTAATATACCTCTAATTATATTTTTATTCTTTCTATGAAACTGATAATCACTTATGCTTAAAATTCTATCTATCAAATTTCTTGCCGTATTAATTATCATCCTTTTTGGATGTTTAGAAAAATAATTTAAAATTCTACCTGAAGAAGTTGGTTTTTGGTACCAATCTACCACCAATCTATTATTCCTTCTCCTGACTATCGTGTCCAAATATGAAATTGAAAAATCTGATTCTTTCTCAATTGTGAATTTAATATTCTGATTAAAAGAATTAAACGTTGATAACAATACATTTATTCCATTCTCATCCACTATACAAAACAAATCATCAACATATTTTGTGATAAACTTTGGTTTGACAACCATTTTTCCTAAGCATGTGTCTAATAATCTCTCCATGACAATATCCGCCACAATAGGAGATGCTGGAGATCCCATAGGAAGTCCTTTTCGTTGTAAAAATATCCTATTATCATACTGAAAATACCTATTGTCAACAATGCAAAATTTAATAATGCTCATAAATAAATTCTTATTAATATTCGTTAATGTCGAAATTCTCTCCCAACTATCCTCTATAATTTCAATTGCTAAATCAACAGGAACACTTGGAAACAAAGAAACCACATCAAGTGAAACTAATCTGTCATTCTCCTGTATTGTTAAATTCTTTATTTTCTCTTTAAAATGCACTGAGTTCCTTACATTATATTTAGAATTATTTGTAATTTTCTTAAGTATATTAGATATATATTTACAAAGATCATACGATGGAGAATTAATCGATGAACAAATTGGTCGCAATGGAAAATTTTCTTTATGAATTTTAGGTAGTCCATATAATTTTGGGGCTACAGACACATTCGTCTTCATTCTATTCCTTTCTAAAGATGTTATAACCTCTAATTTAAAAAGTTCATCTATAAAATTATTGTTCATCTTTTGTAATTTGTTAGTCTGGTCTTTATTCACCAATTCATAGGTTGTAGTATCATTAACAATATTATTGATTCTTGAAATATAATCTTCCCTGTTCATTACTACCGTTGTGTTTCCTTTATCTGCATTCAAAATCATAATTTCTCTATTAGCTTTTAAAAAACTCTTACTTTGTTCTACTTTATCCATGATAAATCTATCTCTATTATCTAATCTAAGTTTGTTAAGATGATTATCTACAATCGTGACAAAATGAGACCTAGCAATCTCTTGTGTTTCACTGTCCTGCAAGGTACCAACAAAATCCTCACCTTCTGAAATTAATTTCATAATTGGAAAATTCTTCTTATCCATTGGTAATGCATGTTTTTGCCCTAATGACAAAACCCATTGTACATCCTCAGGAATATCTTGACCTGTCTTATTAACTAACCACTTTTTATTAAACTTTATTCCTAATTCCCTCCTTTGTAAATCAACAAGACAATCATACTTTCTTTTGTGTACCTGTTTTTCCTTATTTATTAATTTATCACCTATTTTGTCCTCATATTCCAAAAAGTTTTTCATTTCTTCTCTTGTAATATTTCTGCTCAAATTGTACTTGATCCATTCCAATTCTTCCTTGTAATCCTTCAATAAATTATGCTTCCTCTTAATGCTGATATTCAAAATCCTGTTATGTATTTCTTTAACATATCCCTCAATAGTTCTCATAATTGAAGACGTTGAATTTCCATGGAAAAGATTGAAAATATTATGTGTAGAATTCCTAATAACAGAACAGAACGAGTATACAGAACATTTAAAAAACAGTGGAGCACAACAAACAACGATTAATCAAAACAAGAACTAATTAAGCCGCAGAATTAAGAACTATAGAATTTGGAGAATTTACATAAAGGAAAAATTTTAAGACAAGGCAAAGTGCAAAAATGAATTACCAATATTTAAAAAGGCATGAAGAAAACAGAAAATTAATCAACAGATTCAAAACAGTAAGGGACAAGATAATTAGATGTAAGGCGACGATTACCTTCCTTATTCGTTGTAGAAAATCAGGTATTATACCAAAATTTATTAGGAATTCTACACATAATATTTTCAATCTTTTCCATGAAAATTCAACGTCTTCAATTATGAGAACTATTGAGGGATATGTTAAAGAAATACATAACAGGATTTTGAATATCAGCATTAAGAGGAAGCATAATTTATTGAAGGATTACAAGGAAGAATTGGAATGGATCAAGTACAATTTGAGCAGAAATATTACAAGAGAAGAAATGAAAAACTTTTTGGAATATGAGGACAAAATAGGTGATAAATTAATAAATAAGGAAAAACAGGTACACAAAAGAAAGTATGATTGTCTTGTTGATTTACAAAGGAGGGAATTAGGAATAAAGTTTAATAAAAAGTGGTTAGTTAATAAGACAGGTCAAGATATTCCTGAGGATGTACAATGGGTTTTGTCATTAGGGCAAAAACATGCATTACCAATGGATAAGAAGAATTTTCCAATTATGAAATTAATTTCAGAAGGTGAGGATTTTGTTGGTACCTTGCAGGACAGTGAAACACAAGAGATTGCTAGGTCTCATTTTGTCACGATTGTAGATAATCATCTTAACAAACTTAGATTAGATAATAGAGATAGATTTATCATGGATAAAGTAGAACAAAGTAAGAGTTTTTTAAAAGCTAATAGAGAAATTATGATTTTGAATGCAGATAAAGGAAACACAACGGTAGTAATGAACAGGGAAGATTATATTTCAAGAATCAATAATATTGTTAATGATACTGCAACCTATGAATTGGTGAATAAAGACCAGACTAACAAATTACAAAAGATGAACAATAATTTTATAGATGAACTTTTTAAATTAGAGGTTATAACATCTTTAGAAAGGAATAGAATGAAGACGAATGTGTCTGTAGCCCCAAAATTATATGGACTACCTAAAATTCATAAAGAAAATTTTCCATTGCGACCAATTTGTTCATCGATTAATTCTCCATCGTATGATCTTTGTAAATATATATCTAATATACTTAAGAAAATTACAAATAATTCTAAATATAATGTAAGGAACTCAGTGCATTTTAAAGAGAAAATAAAGAATTTAACAATACAGGAGAATGACAGATTAGTTTCACTTGATGTGGTTTCTTTGTTTCCAAGTGTTCCTGTTGATTTAGCAATTGAAATTATAGAGGATAGTTGGGAGAGAATTTCGACATTAACGAATATTAATAAGAATTTATTTATGAGCATTATTAAATTTTGCATTGTTGACAATAGGTATTTTCAGTATGATAATAGGATATTTTTACAACGAAAAGGACTTCCTATGGGATCTCCAGCATCTCCTATTGTGGCGGATATTGTCATGGAGAGATTATTAGACACATGCTTAGGAAAAATGGTTGTCAAACCAAAGTTTATCACAAAATATGTTGATGATTTGTTTTGTATAGTGGATGAGAATGGAATAAATGTATTGTTATCAACGTTTAATTCTTTTAATCAGAATATTAAATTCACAATTGAGAAAGAATCAGATTTTTCAATTTCATATTTGGACACGATAGTCAGGAGAAGGAATAATAGATTGGTGGTAGATTGGTACCAAAAACCAACTTCTTCAGGTAGAATTTTAAATTATTTTTCTAAACATCCAAAAAGGATGATAATTAATACGGCAAGAAATTTGATAGATAGAATTTTAAGCATAAGTGATTATCAGTTTCATAGAAAGAATAAAAATATAATTAGAGGTATATTAAAGGATAATAGTTTTCCTAATGAACTCATTTGTAAATTAATAAGACAACATAATATAAGAAGATCAAACAACGACAATAGTACCTATGAAGCAGTGAAGTATAAATCACTAACTTATATACCTAGGATGTCGGAAAGATTAGAGGGCTCAAGTATATATGACAGTACTAAGTATAAGATAGCACATAGAGTACATAATACGGTAGGCAAACTCTTTAGTAGGACTAAGGACGTATTGAATAAGTTGGAAAAGTCCAATTTAGTTTATAGTATTCCGTGCAGTGGTAATGCTGATGAACAGTGTAATAAAGTTTATATAGGGACTACAGGCAACAAGCTTAAGACCAGGTTAGCAGGACACAAATCTGACCAAAAATATAGGAACTATAATTCTTCGCAAAAGACAGCATTATCCACACATTGTCGTGATCTTAATCATTATCCAGATTTCGAAAACACTTCAGTTTTGGGCACAGAGAATAATTACAAACGTAGATACATGTTAGAAATGTTAGAAATTATTAAAGTTCCATTGGAAAAGAGGATAAATTTTAAGAAGGATACAGATGGACTAGCTAGAAATTATAGACATCTAATTACAAAAACCAGAACAGGACTCAGAACATAATATCTTATTTTTTTACATTAATGATTTTTCATTATTTTTTATAAAAAACTAAAAAAACCAAAAAAAAAAAAAAAAAAAAAAAAAAATGTTATGTTAAAAACGTTATTATGTATAAAATAATTATTAATATTAGTATAGATATATATATATATGTATATAATTGTGTAGATAATAAGTATGTATGTAAAGCCTATTTATGAATGTAAAACCCTTTTTATTTTTCATTTAGTTTGTCAATTGTAATCATTGTTTTGAAATTTGAAAATTTATAAAATAATAGAAAACACATTTTCCTGAAGAAGATACACAAAGGAGTATCGAAATATCGGAAAAAAATTATCAATAAATAAAAAATATATTTATTGAGAATTGAGTGACCTTAAGCTCATATATAAAATCTAACAATGTTTTATTTTTTATGAATGCCGGTGTTAGTTTTTAATTTTTGAGAACAAATACAATTATCACCAAATTTACAATTCATTTGACAGCTTGTGTTGAAGGATTTTGCTTAGAGATGTCTTCTAGAAAGGTATCTCGATACCAGGTAGCCCTACAAGTCCAGCTAACTACTGCTTTTAGCCTGAAGAACTGTCGAAATGCACAGTAAAACACACAAACACTAGCAAATGAGTGATGGAATTACAGTATTTTTATTAGTATTATTGGTGTTGTATTTGTTGTAGTTATGCGGCTACCTGGTATCGATGTACCTTGCCTTCTAGTAATAATTGCTGAACACATCTTTATGCAAGGCACACGTTAAAATATTGCTTGGAAACCAAAATTGACAGTTGCAACGATAATAATCACCAGTTGTGTGGTCCATATGTTGCGTAGTGTCTACACGTGAATAATAATTTTTCCCCTAAAATTTTTTATCATTTCCCAAAAGTGCGATCATGAATAACTTTTCCAATAAAATGTGTTCCCATTAGGATTTTCCCCTTATCGTGAACGGATTTTTCAAAGACATTTTTCCCATTTTTTGTGTTAATTTGTTCATTGTATATTCTTTGGGGAACTAGAAAAAAATGCAAGTAGTTGCTACATTTTAATGGATATATAAATTAGCTGAAAACTATTTTTAGGTCTAAATCAATAAATAAAGTGCAACATGACATGCTTCTCAATAGCGTGCAAAATAACCGACCCATTGCATGTGGTTTTGTGAAGGTTTCTAAAGATGTGGTGGCCGAATTTCGGTATTCGCTTACAGAAGAACTAAAAAGTGCTGGTGGCCCTCCTATTAAAAAAGATCATGAATGGAATTTTATCCATTCTGCGACTTTTCTAAAGCATCCAACCACTTCCGAGAGCACTTCGCAAAAATTGGAATGCGCCCTTACTACTTCGTAATCTTTCCCAACACTTTTTTGGCATCCACCCACTGCAAAAAAACGTAAGCATGCGCTTGGGCGGAATGCCAACTGATTTTGTTTTTTGTTTCCGGCAGAGAATCTTTCAAAATATTCAACAGGCATGACAATAAATCTGAAATTGAAACGAATTGATTTATATTCTTTAAATAAACTTAACCCACGTACAATGTATTGGACAACTCTAATGGATTAGATGCATCTCGCAAAGCACGACGAGCTGTCCGCTGTGACCGAATCTCCTCCTCTTGTAGTGATATAATGGCATCAATTCTGAACATTTTATAACTAATAAACATAAATTTAATTACCTTTCACATCACTTACCCACAAATGTTCAGTAAGTTTCCTTTGTATTTATATTTTATTCTTCCTTATTGTACACTCACTACATATTGAACAGAAGTTCCCATAATAGCAAATTTCCTGATAGCAAATTTCCCTGCTTGGGAAATGAAAATTTTTTGGGAATAAAAATTTCACTTTTTACTCACGATAGGGGTGAATAATAAATAATATCTGAGATAAGAACGTGAAATTCAATCGTATAGAGAATTATGTCCCGTATGGATTTGAAACTTGTGTTATTGTCGTCTTACAATAATTACACTGTGATACAAAAGTTGAGAACAAAATTATTCTGGGGTTCCAATTCTGTTTTTTTGGCGTCCATAGAGAACCTTTAGTTTTTTTATGTCACTTCGAATAGGGATTTTATAGCGGTAATAACTTCATTGTTTCCCAACGGATTTGTTTTATCTGCGCGTCTAATTTTTGGTACCAACATATGTTTCATTTCGTATTCAAGCCTGGCGCCCTTTGGAGAAACATGGCTACATATATGTACATATTTTTGCTCGCAAGTGGAAAATTGTACATAAATTGAAATTATTTTAACCAGTAGAACATTTTGCAGCAACTCATTGATCAAATGAAAGGAAAATTTGAAAGAACGACGAAGTCGTACGGTTGTTTGTATTGCATTATATTTCATTTCTATAACTCATCAAACTTGACGAAGAGCATAAATACATAAATTAAACAAAATTACTATCCTTAGCAAAAATTATCCGACCTCAAAGAATTAACATTTTAGTTCTCGGCGAAGCACGGCATCGTTATGCGTTAGCGAGTAAACACACCCCATGTGCGGACGGTAATATTATTATTTTTAACAAAACTGCGCCATCTTTCGATACCAACGGTTCTACCTGTCTATTTCTACCGGAAAAACTTACTATTTTTTCCACCATCACAGTGTTCGGAGGGAAAATTTTATCGAATTTCAATGATAACATGAGACGTAAGCCGTGCCGTACTAATGGTTCTATTTTGACACCTCTATTTACTGCCATCTTTCTTGTTTAATTTCGGTCAAAGGATATTATTACCCGGAAGATGGCGCAACCTTCCTGCGCAAGAGCAAAACATGTGTGATACGAATTCGCCATTGTGGCAACTTCGAGAACTAAAATTTTATTGATACAAATTTTATCCGAGAACGAAATTATATGGATAAAATATTTTTAATAGTTTGAAGATTGCGCCATCTTGGGGGTGGCAAAATACAACCAAGTTGGCTTGCGTCTGATTTTATCATGGAAAGGAATTATAGAAGAAATTTTCAATGATGAAAAAAAAGCTCTGCCGTCAAGATGGAGTACGAGCCAAAACGTTTGCGATACGAATTCGCCCTTGTTGCTTTGTCATGCATTGCAAAAATATCTGTGCACAGATATTTTTAGTCATGTAGACCAATCTTTGTTATATTTTGTATGCCAATCGTGTGATAGAACAAACAAATACAAAATACAACCCTGAGGCGACAACCCTGTGAACACTTTATATACAACGATAAGTACATTGTACATAGATGGCTACGAAATATTGGCATTGTTAGCTGTGTGCTTGTGTGTGTGTGTAAAATTTACATTGCTCAAAGGTCAGGTACAATTTTACTTGACACAATTTACAAGTCAAATATAACTACAATACCACCCCCAATAATTTAATTAACACCATAGCTGTTCAACAAGGATACTTTCAATGAAAGTATTGAACAAAATTGAGTTGTAGCTATTATTTTTAAGTAACATAAACTGAATAAAAATGAAATGCAACTTTTAGGCCGAATTTTTGAGATTACGGCGAAATAATACAAGTACATGCTTTTATTATTTCATTAAAGAACATTTTAAGCAAAATTAAGTTGTTACGTCAAAAAATTTTATATAAAATTGGTAATGGCGGTAAATACTTATTTTCACTTTAAATAGTTTAACTGAGATCGCAGAAACCCAGCCATAGAAAAGTTTTATAACTTGTGGTCAGCAATTTTAGTGCAGTTAATTATTTTAAAATGGAATAGTCAATGTATTTCTTCCCCCCAGAAAAATTTTAAAACCCCCTACAACTCAATGTTTTTCTACAAAGTCTCCCAAAAAAAATGTTGGTGAAGATTCTGCTTTAGTTTGCGAATCACCAATATTAATGCATTGATAATGCGGAAAATGCATAAAATTATTAAACTTTCCCCAATTAGAAAGAAGTAAAAATGAACCGATTATATGTATTTTTCAGTGCATATGTTATGATTACAGTCGTAATCATAACGTAATTGCAATGCATTATAAATTTTCGATTAATTTGTATTCACGTATTTTGAGATCTAAGTACATATTTATAGGCAGCTGGAAATTGTTATCTGCGTATCAAGAAAAATTAAAGTGTCTCCAAAAATATTAAGAGTTTCTAAGTCTTCTTCGCTCTTTACGTTCTTTTGACATTTTCATAAAAAGAGTTTCAATTTTAGGAAAGGTTCTTAGATTAATTTCCCCAATTCTTAAGAAACGGAAAAAATTCAAAGAAATTACCCATAAGGAAAAAATTCATTCAACCTTACTTAAAATTACCAGTTGCAAAATTTTGTACTTGAGCTACCAGATGAACACAAAATATCTCATTTAATTTTACTTTTTATACAAATTTATCAGTTGAAAAATCTTCTAACTCCTGCCATTTTACCATTCAACCAAACACAGAAATCCCTTAAAAATACCCCAAAAATAAATTTTTCCCCCTAAATATTTCCCGAAAGAATTTAACACCTCAAATTCACCCCTAAAAGAAAAAACCCTCTAAGCTGGCAGCACTGTAACAAATGTTCTTGTTTGTCAAGATATTCAATTGAGGGGAAGATGATATTTTAGTTAAAATTTTTTAACTTCTTATATTCTAAAAATATCTGCCATCGAGTATGAATATAACTTCGGCGACACCCGGAAGATGGCACAATATTCAAAAAATTATTTTATCCATATAAATTTTAGTCTCGGATAAAATCAATATTATCAATAAAATTTTCCTTCGCCCTTTTGGCCAATTCGAATATCCAACACTCGTGTGCAGGAAATCTGCACCATCTTCCGGGTAATGGTATCCTTTGACCGAAGTTAACACCCGAAAGATGGCAGTATTATAGTGCTAGAACCAAGAGTTATACGTCAGAGCTTACGTCTAAAATTTTCCCTCCGGACACCGTAATGGTGGAAAAAAAGGAATTTATCGAAGAAATTTTCAATGATAAAATTAAGCTCTGCCGTTACAACTCTTGTGTTTCAGTTTGTAACTTTTTTAAATATATTGTAGAACATATTAAAATTTTTTAATATATTATAACACGTTTTGACATGACTAAAAGTAAAAATTCTTGACGTTATTGTTTGGGATTGCAATGCCTTTGCATCACGGTGCTCGGAAGGAGAAATAGGGAGAAGATTCCGAAGATCAATGGTAGTTAAAATTTTAACTACTAAAAGTTCTATAAAGACAGGTAGAACCGTTGCTACCGAAATAATATTACAGTCCCCCCATAGAGTGTGTTAATTCTTTTCGTCACATTTGATGAGCTATAGAAGTGAAAAATAACGCAATACAAATCGTACGACTTCGTCGTTCTTTTTCTTTCATTTGATCAATGTGGGTTGTTGCAAAATTGTTTACTGGTTTTAATAATTTCAATTTGTGTACAATTTTCTACTTGTGAGCAAATATATAGCAATATTTCTCCAGAGGCGGCTTATTTTGTTACAACATCAACTTTTTGTCGCCAAAACTTGTTTCAGTTCGAGTACAGGCCCAAGTTCTTTTCTCAACAACTCGTTTTTGCTATAATGGACCGACGTCGTTTTTAAAATTGTTTATACAAAAATGTCAGATATTCTACCTCTCCCACTTTTATGGCTATATCTCGGTTATTCGTCAACCGATTTTGTTGTATTTCAATTACGCACCAAAAAGTTTGTTTCTAAACGTTTTCTCAAAAATGGTATTTCATTGATCGGAAATTAAAATTGTGAAAAAGTTTTTTTGTTTTTGCGTTTGATTATTCTAATTTTATTATACCCTTCAGAACAGTGCTAAAAATATAATAAAATTGTATTTTTAGAGAATTTTAGTGGAACAAATTGAATATTTTTAAATATATGTATAATACGTGTTGACATGACTAAAATTAAAAATATGTGTGCCTTTCTTCTTCACGGTATTGTTTGGCATTGCAATGCTTTCCCTGCAAGAAATTGCTGATTACCATTGTAATGGCAAAGCTTTCAGCGTGTTTGGAAGACGCGTTTAAACAATTTTGAAACTGAATAAATGTATACATATGTATATAATTGGTGCGTTATTGCACAGATATTTTTGCAATGCATGACAAAGCAACAAGGGCGAATTCGTATCGCAAACGTATTGGCTCGTTACTCCATCTTGACGGCAGAGCTTTTTTAACATTGAAAATTTCTTCGATAATTCCTTTCCATGATGAAATGAGACGTAACTCTTGGTTGTATTTTGCCACCCCCAAGATGGCACAATCTTCAAACTATTAAAAATATTTTATCCATATTTTATTCCTATTTTCCACTGTTCTCGGATAAAATTTGTATCCATAAAATTTTAGTTCTCGATTGCCACAATGGCGAATTCGTATCGCACACGTTTTGCTCCTGTGCATGAAGGTGGCGCCATCTTCCGGGTAATAATATCCTTTGACCGAAGTTAATACAAGAAAGATGGCAGTAAATAGAGGTGTCAAAATAGAACCATTAGTACGGCACGGCTTACGTTCCATGTTATCATTGAAATTCGATAACATTTTCCCTCCGAACACTGTGATGGTGGAAAAAATAGTAAGTTTTTCCGGTAGAAATAGACAGGTTGAACCGTTGGTATCGAAAGATGGCGCAGTTTTGTTAAAAATAATAATATTACCGTCCGCACATGGGGTGTGTTTACTCGCTAACGCATATCGATTTGTCAAGAGATGCCGTGCTTCGCCGAGAACTAAAATGTTAATTCTTTGAGGTCGGATAATTTTTGCTAAGGATAGTAATTTTATTTAATTTATGTATTTATGCTCTTCGTTATGTTTGATGAGTTATAGAAAAATAATGCAATACAAATCGTACGACTTCATCGTTCTTTCAAATTTTCCTTTCATTTGACCAATGAGTTGCTGCAAAATGTTCTACTGGTTAAAATAATTTCAATTTATGTACAATTTTCCACTTGCGAGCAAAAATATGTACATATATGTAGCCATGTTTCTCCAAAGGGCGCCAGGCTTGAATACGAAACGAAACATATTTTGGTACCAAAAATTAGACGAGCAGATAAAATAAGCTTCCGGCAATAAAGGCAAAAAAACAACAATTTGGAATCGGATCGGCCGAAATATACGAAATTCAATTTCTATGGAAGTTGGGCGTAAAAGTTAATTTAACTATTTAAGTTTTGGCTCATAATAAGATATGTATACTTATTGCTTGTTCCGCAATGTCGAAGTCATGCGAAATCATTGTGCGCATTACGACTGAAAGAAATTTTTTTGGGGTTCCTCTTGATGTTCTTTTATTCGAACGATGGCTCGGTCGAAAAGTTGAAAAGACGTAAGTGTATCCAAGTGTATACAAAATCCGATCACTTGTTATTTTGCTTGTTCATATTTATTTGTTAAAAAACTGGGAAATAAAACTCTCATTCATGTTCAAAATTTTTAATATTTTGACAACAAATGCTCTTTTTTTTTTTCAAGATATTCAGTTGAAGTGAATTTATCTTAGATAATATTTTAGATATTAAAGTTTTTTGGAACGAAGTTCCTTAACGTGGCTTGCTGGTAGTGCAAATTAGTGGAAATCGTCACGAAAGCGTTTGAGCTGTTTTTATGTATGGATTGGTGTATCTGTCGACAAATAATGGTGTATGTATCTCCGCTGCTGCCAGCGGAGACACAACCCAATAAATATTAATTAGTTGTGGAAACGGACACTATCAGTTTATAGATGTCGCTAAAGTAAAGTATGTCACAACAAAAAACAGCAATATTGAAAAATTTTCTTCGTTTTGTAGCAGATTGACAAAAAAATACTGCATGTGTCAAAAGTAAAAAAATAAAACGTTCCAAAAATTTTAAGAAACATATAAAATTTCAAAATTTCAAAAACAACATAAAATAAAACATACTTTCACCTTGTATTACATTCGAAGATGAAAAAACGTCTAACGGGGGTCCCCCGACCGCATTTCTTTTTACTATCTTGGTAGGGCTAAAATGCCTGCGTTATTGCACATATGTATATTTTTGCAATGCATGAGAAAATCATAAGGGCGAATTCGTATCGCAAACGTTTGGCTCGTACAACTGTATTATTATTTCGAATTCCGTAGGAGGCTCTGATGGATTCCGTCGTAAAGATGCTTGATGCATGAATTCCGACGTAGCTACGAAATTCTCCCGAAAATTTCGAAATTCGGGAAATCGGTATTGTGAATGTCGAATGAAACGTACTTTTAGCGTTTTTTTTTCTCAAAAATTTGTACAAACTCTTACTGTCGGAATACGAAAAGTAGTTAAAAATAAGAAAAACATAAAAAGAAGTTCTTAAATTGAATCAAAATTATTTTTAAGTAGTTAAAAAATTATATTTCTTTAAACATTAATTGGTATATTTTAAATAATTACTGGTTTTGTCATAATTTGACACACAAAAAGCAACGCAAATTTAACTGCTGATTTTACATGTTGAAAAAAACGCTTCATATACACCATTCGCAACAGCTGACAGATTGCAAACAAACAAAAAGAAAAAAACTGGCTTTTATGTATGAACTAGAATATTACCCGCTACTTCGTTAGCAGTTGTTATTTAAAGAAATAATCCATATATACAAAATACGCGTAGCTCAAAAAAATAGAAGAGAAAATAATTTATTATAATTTGTATTAAAAGTTGGATTTTTTTAATATAACTCCTTAACTTTTGTAAAATTTTTTTAAACTAAAACTCTCGTTTCAACACTATGAAACCAATTTCAAGAACGAATGATCTCGCCGCAAGCAAAACAAACAATTCAGAAACGATTTATAACAGGTAGCCGCACTACTAAAATAAAAGCAACACCAACAAACACTACGCATTATTTTGTTAGTAGATTTACCCCCAATTTTTTACTTGCATTTTAAATGCTATTTCAATTTAAATTTGATTTAAGTACCAAATTGAGTCAAACAGTTGCTATTTACATCAAACTTAAAGATTAAAAAAAAAAGAAAATATAATAAATCAAACGATTTTAAATGGGCACGGCACCATTTAAAATCGTTTTAAGTTTTTCGTACTGCCATATGATTTTGACAGTTTGGTTTTGTTTTGCAAATTAAGAAAATTGCACATGTTTTTTTTTTTGTTTCATAATTTGATTTTTTATTATTTCCAGAAGGTAATCAACTTCTGTGGCAGTGAAATTGGGTGTCCTTTTATCACTTTTGCTACTCATTTTAATAATTTTTACAAAACAATTTATTATTTTCTAAACTTTTCACAATTTTACTTGCTTCCAAATTCGTTTAAACAGCTGTTTTTTTATTGAGTTATCGATAATTTTGTGCTGCCGTACTTTTATTATAATAATTACCAAAAATAATTTTAGACTGTAAAACAGAAAGCTATTTTAAATCCAACTTAAATTTTAAGGAAAATTTATTAATTTTATATTTAAATCCCAAGTCAAAAATCGGGGGTTACTCTCTATTCTGTCTTCCATTTTTTCGCGGGTGTGTATTTGACCGTGCTTGTAAACAAATCTTTGACATTTTACAGGTCAAAGCAGTAGCCATCTGCCTTTGTACCTGTCATTAATCTGCCTTGAGTTATTTTTCTGTAGTAGTCTACTTACTGCCTTGCACAGCTACCTGGTATTGAACTGCTGAATTTTTGTGCTACTTGCATTAGGTACTGAAATATAGAATTACAGATTTGATCCTTTTAAATCAGTTTTTGCTCCCTGGCTAAAGTGAAGTACCAAACACCTGTCCAATTATTTTCAGTAAGCTTTTGACCCTTTTGGAATAATATTTTGTTACTTGTTACTGCGAGATATATGTAAAATTATCAATTTATCCCTTTTTTACCCCTTTTTGTACTCTTTGAAAACTCAAAAAATTGCATAATCTATCCGTAATTTTATTTTTAGGAGTCTAATTATTGTTTTACTATTTCCTGCTCTTATCCGTCTCTACAATTAAAAAAACGTACCAAAGTTCTGTTTTACCCCTTTTGTTCCCCTAAAATCCATGATCTCAAAAAAGTACCAGACACCTGTCCAATTATTTTTAGTAACCTTTTAGGCCCATTTTGAATTTTTTTTATACCCTTCACATAAATGTGTAAGGGTATATATAAGTTTGTGATTCCGTTTGTAACGCATTGAAATATCCATCTAAGACCCCATAAAGTATATATATTCTGGATCAGCATCAATAGCGATTACGATTGAGCGATGTCCGTCTGTAGTCGTTGAAATATCGTTTCTGAGAAAACGGTTTGAGATAGAAACCTCATTCTTTCGCTAAAACGTGTTAAACCTCGGTAGTGGGTCTGCTATTGAAATTCAGTAAGATAGGTCCACGGATAGCCGAGATATATTCAAAAAACCGGGTTTTGAGGGGTAGGTTTTGCAATTATTTTATTCAGATTTTTGAAAAAAAATTTTTTCTAAGCCATATCATTTTTAGTGCCCAGTAAATCCTAGAAATTAAGGAATTTTTGAAATCGGCCCATATATATCCGAGATATAGCGTCTCCCGATTTTTAAAGAAATCGGCTTTATAAGCCAAATAAAACCACTTTTGGCACCGAAGATCAATCAGAATGGTACATATAGGCTATTTAGAGGCAAAAGTGGAAAAATTTTCCACATCGGCCCATATACACTCGAGATATAGCGCCTCCCGTTTTCTCAAGAAGTCGGCTCTAAAAGCCAAATAAAACAACTTTTGGTACCAAAAATCGATCAGAATAGTACATATAAGGTGTTTAAAAGCAAAATTGGAAAATTTTTCAAATCGGTCCATATATATCTGAGATATAGCGACTCCCGATTTTTCAAGAAATCCGCTCTTTAAGCCAAATAAAGCAATTTTTGGCACTAAAAATCAATCAGAATGGTACATATAGACTATTTAGAGACAAACGTGGAAAATTCTGGACATCGGCCCATATACACTCGAGATATAGCGCCTCAAGTTTTCTCAAGAAGTCGGCTCTAAAAGCCAAATAAAACAACTTCTGGTACCAAAAATCGATCAGAATGGTACATATAAGGTGTTTAAAAGTAAAATTGGAAAATGTTTGCAATCGGTCCATATATACCTGAGATATAGCATCTCCCGATTTTTCAAGAAATCGGCTCTATAAGCTAAATAAAACAACTTTTGGCACCAAAAATCAATCAGAACGATACATATAGGTTAGTCAGAAGCAAAACTGGAAATATTTTTGTTATCGGCCCATATATGTTCGAGATATAGTGCCTCCCGATATCTCAAGAAGTCGGCCCTGGAAGCTAAACGAAACAGTTTTTTGCACAAAAAATTGTGTATGTATGTATGTATGTGTGTATGTATGCATGTATGTATGTATGTGTATATACGTTTGTATGTATGTATCTACATATGTATGTATGCATGTATGCATGCAAGTAGGTTAGCAATAACAATTTTTTTGCTTTGGTGTAAAAATGTATGTACATATGTATACACGAGCTTGAAAATAAAAGTGATATAAAGAATTGTTGAAAAAAGGGTACACGCAATGAAATTCTTTTAAACAATTGCGTCTTCAAATTCATTCCCACAAAAAATCATTTTGTGTTTCCCTACGTACTTACATACATACATATGTACATACACACATACATGTGTATGATGATACGCAATAGATCATCAACAACGTGCACAAGAAAAATATCATTTTTTAAAAGCAAGCCATGTAAATATGTATGTATGTATATATGTATGTATATAATCATTGTTTTATGGAACACACTGAAAATATTCAATAACAAAAAATTTATTTTAGAGTTTTCTATTATAGGCACATACATACATACATACGTATGCATGTTCCCACATACGTAAGTAAATTGAAAAGAAAATCACACTTAATGGCAATGTTTAGCATTATAATTCAAAAATAATGCAATTATATGCAATTTGTTGTTAAATAAATTTTACTATAACGTTAATAAATAATTAAGAAATACATTTTGCTTTTCTTTATTTCATTGATATTAAAAAGAATTGGTGTCACCCAGTGGTTGAACTTGAGCGTATTAAGAATTATTTAAATAAAAGTTTTGCAGCCTGTGTTAAATCCCGGTAGTAGATCTGATATTGAAATTCAGAAAAAATCGGCCCATATATACCCCAGATATAGCGTCTCCCGATATTTCAAGAAATCGGCTTTAAAAGCCAAATAAAACAACTTTTCGCACCAAAAATCAATCAGAATATATGTACCATTGTGAAGGGTATTTAAGATTCGGCCCAGCCGAATATAGCACTCTTACTTGTTTTTTTTTTTTTGTTATTTGTACCTGAGATATAAAATGACCGATTTATTCCTTCTTAGCCCTTTTGTCCCCTGAAAGTTTGAAAACTCAAAAAATTAAATTAAATTTTTGAGACTTTGTTCTTTGTTGAGAGTGTAATTCTTGCTTTACTTTTTTCTGCTGCCGTCCATCTTCACAATTAAAAAAGGTACCGAAAAGGTACCCCTATCATCCCCCTGAAATTCAGGATTTAAAAAAATAACTGACACATATTCGATTATTTTTAGTAGGCTTTTAGGACCTTTTTGAATTTTTCCGGTACTTGTATTAGGCGAGGAGATACAGAGTTACCGATTTTGCCCTTTTTTACCCCTTTTCCTCCCTCATTGCTAAGAAAGTAAAAAGTTGTATTATCTGCTCGACATTTTGTTCTTAGGAGTGTAATTCTAGTTTTACTTCTTTTCTGCTCCCATTCGTTTTCACAATTCAAAAAAGTACCAAAATTCAGTTTTTACCCATTTATCCCCTTTGTCCTCAAAATATCAAAAAAGTACCAGACACCTATCCGTTTATTTTTACTATACTTTTGGTTGCTTTTTGAATTTTTGTGCTATCTGTTCAACGTCCGGAGATATTGAATTACCGATTTTGCCTTCTTTTACCCGTTTCTACTCCTATATATATATATATATATATATATATATATATATATATATATATATATATATATATATATATATATATATATATATATATATATATATATATATATATATATATATATATATATATATATATATATATATATATATATATATATATATATATATATATATATATATATATATATATATATATATATATATATATATATATATATATATAGGAGTAGAAACGGGTAAAATATATATATATATATATATATATATATATATATATATATATATATATATATATATATATATATATATATATATATATATATATATATATATATATATATATATATATATATATATATATATATATATATATATATATATAAACATTTTCAATACAATTTCTTGTAAAAATATTTAAAAATTTTCCATTTTAAAACAATAAACTGCACTAAAAACGCTGGAAAGTTGTATTTTTTTACGAAATCAGTTTATTGGCCTAATTTTGAATTACGCGGTCTCTTCTTGCACAGTATTGCAACTGAGAAACACCGGGGTTGAAATTACTGAGATATAGAAAAAATTAATTACTACTAAATGTTGTTTTTTATTATAGTTTTGTTTCGCATGTTCTGTTGTGTAAAAGTTTGTAAAAGTTAACTTAGCTCAATTTGGAAACAGAGAACGAAGAAATCTATAAGCGAATACAACTTCCACGCCCGTTGAAATGAATGAAAAACAAATTTTGATATTTTGCGAATGCTGTGTGCTTGTGTGTGTGTAAAATTTACATTGCTCAAAGGTCAGGTACAATTTTACTTGACACAATTTACTTAGCTGTTCTACAAGGATACTTTCAATGAAAGTATTGAACAAAATTGAGTTGTAGCTATTATTTTTAAGTAGCATAAACTGAATAAAAATGAAATGCAACTTTTAGGCCGAATTTTTGAGATTACGGCGAAATAATACAAGTACATGCTTTTATTATTTCATTAAAGAACATTTTAAGCAAAATTAAGTTGTTACGTCAAAAAATTTTATATAAAATTGGTAATGGCGGTAAATACTTATTTTCACTTTAAATAGTTTAACTGAGATCGCAGAAACCCAGCCATAGAAAAGTTTTATAACTTGTGGTCAGCAATTTTAGTGCAGTTCATTATTTTAAAATGGAATAGTCAATGTATTTCTTCCCCCCAGAAAAATTTTAAAACCCCCTAAAACTCAATGTTTTTCTACAAAGTCTCCCAAAAAAAATGTTGGTGAAGATTCTGCTTTAGTTTGCGAATCACCAATATTAATGCATTGATAATGCGGAAAATGCATAAAATTGTTAAACTTTTCCCAATTAGAAAGAAGTAAAAATTAACTGATTATATGTATTTTTCAGTGCATATGTTATGATTACAGTCGTAATCATAACGTAATTGCAATGCATTATAAATTTTCGATTAATTTGTATTCACGTATTTTGAGATCTAAGTACATACATATTTATAGGCAGCTGGAAATTGTTATCTGCGTATCAAGAAAAATTAAAGTGTCTCCAAAAATATTAAGAGTTCCAAGTCTTCTTCGCTCTTTACGTTCTTTTGACATTTTCATAAAAAGAGTTTCAATTTTAGGAAAGGTTCTTAGATATTTTAATTTCCCCAATTCTTAAGAAACGGAAAAAATTCAAAGAAATTACCCATAAGGAAAAAATTCATTCAACTCAACAAAAACCTTACTTAAAATTACCAGTTGCAAAATTTTGTACTTGAGCTACCAGATGAACACAAAATATCTCATTTAATTTTACTTTTTATACAAATTTATCAGTTGAAAAATCTTCTAACTCCTGCCATTTTACCATTCAACCAAACACAGAAATCCCTTAAAAATACCCCAAAAATAAATTTTTCCCCCTAAATATTTCCCGAAAGAATTTAACACCTCAAATTCACCCCTAAAAGAAAAAACCCTCTAAGCTGGCAGCACTGTAACAAATGTTCTTGTTTGTCAAGATATTCAATTGAGGGGAAGATGATATTTTAGTTAAAATTTTTTAACTTCTTATATTCTAAAAATATCTGCCATCCTTCGAGTATGAATATAACTTCGGCGACACCCGGAAGATGGCACAATATTCAAAAAATTATTTTATCCATATAAATTTTAGTCTCGGATAAAATCAATATTATCAATAAAATTTTCCTTCGCCCTTTTGGCGAATTCGAATATCCAACACTCGTGTGCAGGAAATCTGCACCATCTTCCGGGTAATGGTATCCTTTGACCGAAGTTAACACCCGAAAGATGGCAGTATATATAGTGCTAGAACCAAGAGTTATACGTCAGAGCTTACGTCTAAAATTTTCCCTCCGGACACCGTAATGGTGGAAAAAAAGGAATTTATCGAAGAAATTTTCAATGATAAAATTAAGCTCTGCCGTTACAACTCTTGTGTTTCAGTTTGTAACTTTTTTAAATATATTGTAGAACATATTAAAATTTTTTAATATATTATAACACGTTTTGACATGACTAAAATTAAAAATTCTTGACGTTATTGTTTGGGATTGCAATGCCTTTGCATCACGGTGCTCGGAAGGAGAAATAGGGAGAAGATTCCGAAGATCAATGGTAGTTAAAATTTTAACTACTAAAAGTTCTATAAAGACAGGTAGAACCGTTGCTACCGAAATAATATTACAGTCCCCCCATAGAGTGTGTTAATTCTTTTCGTCACATTTGATGAGCTGTAGAAGTGAAAAATAACGCAATACAAATCGTACGACTTCGTCGTTCTTTTTCTTTCATTTGATCAATGTGGGTTGTTGCAAAATTGTTTACTGGTTTTAATAATTTCAATTTGTGTACAATTTTCTACTTGTGAGCAAATATATAGCAATATTTCTCCAGAGGCGGCTTATTTTGTTACAACATCAACTTTTTGTCGCCAAAACTTGTTTCAGTTCGAGTACAGGCCCAAGTTCCTTTCTCAACAACTCGTTTTTGCTATATATTTGATATAATGGACCGACGTCGTTTTTAAAATTGTTTATACAAAAATGTCCCACTTTTATGGCTATATCTCGGTTATTCGTCAACCGATTTTGTTGTATTTCAATTACGCACCAAAAAGTTTGTTTCTAAACGTTTTCTCAAAAATGGTATTTCATTGATCGGAAATTAAAATTGTGAAAAAGTTTTTTTGTTTTTGCGTTTGATTATTCTAATTTTATTATACCCTTCAGAACAGTGCTAAAAATATAATAAAATTGTATTTTTAGAGAATTTTAGTGGAACAAATTGAATATTTTTAAATATATTGTTACGTTTTAACCTTTTCAAAACGTTTTCCGTAGATTCTTTAATTGTAATGAAGTTAGAACACTCAAGTCTTCAGTTTACAATAACCAACAGTTCAACACTTTATTTATTTGAACACACTATACTTGTAAACACTTTACTAAAAGAACAACACTTTCACTTAATCACTTTTTATTACTTAAGACACTTTACACATTAGCGCAGCTAAAAATCGACTGACTCTTCAGCGTTAAGCTTCGCTGCTTTTATACCTCCAATGATCATTACTAGAACATTCTAGACGTTTACAGAAGCTAATCACGCCACATATATAGTGCGATGTGCGATGACTCATCATGAACAAAAGATATACACACACACCGACATACATACACGCGGCAGTAAAACTCAAGCATCTGAGTCGCGCACATACATGCACACACGAATATTGTATCGTGCGGTGGTGGTTTCTTTTATTTCGCTGTTGTGCTTATTTATCCACACATGTGTGTCAGTATGTGCACACTCGCTGTGCTGCCGTTTTGTTTATCAACAAGCTTCTATGTATGCATGTGTGTATATACCTCCTGTGTTCATTTACAAATAATAACAAGACAATATACGCACATATAAAATAACGATGATTTAGTACGTTCTAGAACAATCACAATCGGTCCGTTCACGACCAAATTTGTAACAATATTAACAGGATGATTCTCATATGAATTAATAAAAAAACAGATGTGGCAAATTTATTCATAATTTGTCACAAGCAAGAAAACAGATAACTTTCTAAAAGAAAAAAAAACGATCATGCAGGGCGGAAAAATAATTTAAATTATGGGATGGTGAAAGTATGTCAAGTGGTAGGGGGAGGGAGCAAAGCGATCGAAAAGAAAAGGGAAAGTATACAGAAGTGAATTAGCTTAACATTTAAAACAGAAAATACTGCAATGCGGCAAATGGGAATGCGGAATATAATAAAATTCAAAAAAAAAGAAGGAATAAAATACTGGCTTTACAGGACCGCAAAAGCGGATTCTATGTATTGAGTGACATGGAAAAAAGATTCGGAATTTGGAGAAAGTTGGGAAAGTAGGCTATGTAAATTATATTAAGCAATTTGATAGGTTGGACAATTGAAAACCACTCGTCATCAGTATAGTGTGTGTAGAAATAATAAACGAGCTATGTTGCCGCAACACCAAAATAAAACTTAGTTCCTTTTATATTAAATTACTTTTTCAGGCTCAAGTTCAACCCTTGGGTTTTCACTAATTTTTAATCAATATCAATTAAGTAAAGAAAAGTAAAATTTATTTGCTAGGTGGACAACCGGCTGTTTCTGGGTAGCAAACACCCTCACGCAATTTTACTTTCTGTTTGTATACTTAATTAACATTAACCAAAGCAATGATATTTTTGCAGTCTTGGACGATATTTGTCATCTCAGAAGACTGTTGCTCTCTGTTTATATGAAAGCTTTTCTACATGTTCTGTTTTTGCATCATTGAGATCTAGATGCTCTTTTATTGATACAATTTGAACATTTACGCCATGCCCTGCGTTATTAACATTTTACTGTAAATTTTAATTTTGTTATTGAACTTCTGTGTTGTAATACATTTATATTAAATTACTTTTCTTTACTTAATTGATGTTGATTAAAAAGTAGTGAAAACCCAAGGGTTGAACTTGAGCTTGAAAAAGTAATTTAATATAAATGTATTACAACACAGAAGTTCAATAACAAAATTAAAACTTAGTTCCTTTAAAGTCTATATTCATTTTATGAATTCCACTCATTCGTACCTACATTTGAAATGGCACTACTTAAATATATATTTTTTACAAACACATGTATGTACACAATATGTATTTAGGTGTATATTTGATAAAATTTAAGTAATTGTATGAAATTGTAATGAACATAAAAAAATTGTTAACAGCACAAGCCGGTGGAATTCCTTTTTCATAATTTGCTTCAACTTGTTAAAATTATTAAACTAAAAGATATTGAAGTTTCAAACGTGTACGACAACATACAAAATATTTTCAAGCGCTCTTATATTCTGAAATAATTTAATGAAATAAATCACATACATATGTAAATTAAATAACTACAAGTGTTTCATTATAAAGCAAAGAAGTTGGGCTCTCTTAAAATTTGTATATTTCAAGTATCAGGTTAAGCAATTTAGAAACGTACAACCAGTGCAGAGTTAGATGAAATAAAAATATAATAAAAATCATTTGAGCTGTCATTATAAAAAAAATAATAATAAAATAACTGCCAAAATTCGGAGCGAAGTTGCGCAACAAGTTTTAACCTGGTGACAAAGTACCAGCCAGGTAAAAATAAAAATTCGTGCCTTTTAATACGAAAGAATAAAAATCAGTTTTCAAATCTGCAAAATAAGCTGAAAAAACGAAAATATCAGCCTGCATATAATATTTTTTTTTTTTTTTTTTTTTTGGACAACCACAGTCCAGAATTGTGGAAGAAAAAGTGGAAATTATTTTTAAATCTTATGATCCAGATGCCACGAAAAAAATGTTAGTGTGTGTCTTTTAATTTTATGTGTTTATTTTTTATAAAGCAGTGATTGATACTAAATGTTAGGTATTCTTTATTTTACATTTTATTCTTATTCTTTTTATACACAATTTGTTTGCTTACCCACGCATCAAGCGAGGTGTATATGTGTTTAAGTTGCATGACCTGCTAAAAGATTGGCAGCATAAAAAGTGCAGCCACCTATTAAAATTTGCCTTAAAGTATGCAAAAGAATTGAAAAAACAAATTTAAAAACCGGAAACACAATTCGTTTTGCATTGCTGACAACGACTTTCGACTTTATATTGTGCCTTTGTTATGTAATAGAATTTTAAATAATAAGTCTTACCAGCCTTACGGAGCGAGCTTCTTCATGTTAGGAAAAAGGTAACAGAGTAAAATAATTTGGGATTCGGTATAAAAAAAAAATTTTTTTTGAGTAAAGTCGAAGGTCGTCTGACAAATTTAGCCCACAGATGAAATTAGATAAAATACTGTTCCGTTTTTACCTTTTAAAAACGTTTTCCGTAGATTCTTTAATTGTAATGAAGCTAAAACACTCAATTCTTCAGTTGACAGTACTCAACAGTACAACACTTTATTTACTTAACACACTGTACACACAAACACTTTAATAACAGAAGAACACTTTTACTTATTATTACTTAAGACACTTTACACGTTAGCGCAGTTAAAAATAGACTGACTTCTGAGCTGCTTTTATACCTCTCAATGATCATTGCTCTCGACTGTTCGAGAAGTTTACAGAAGCTGATCACGCCACCTCACAATAAAACTAATAATGAACAAAAGATATACACACACACATCGACATACATACACGCGGCAATGAAACTTAAGCAAGGCAGATTTAATAGGTACAAGCACTAGCAGAACATAAAAAAATACACGAGAGTTGTTGGTAGAAAAATATCTGTCTACTGTCAAATTTTTCTCTAATTTGTTTTGTTAGTGTATGCAAAAAAAAGAAATGACACAAATTTCATAATACAAAATTTATTTAAACCACTCCAAAATTATTACTTTACTTTTTTATTGAATAAAAACAGCAAAACCACTGGCTTATTTTATTTTTTCTTCAATAACAGCTACAAAATCACTTGAACATTTCTTAGAAATCAGAGCACGTTAAACGGTTTTTAACAAACTTTTGACACTAAACAGATAATAAACAACGAGCAGCTGTTTTAGTGATTTTACCTGTTTTTATCTGCCTTGAACTTAAGCATATGAGCCGCGCACATACATGCACACACGAATATTGTATCGTACGGTGGTAGTTTCTTTTATTTCACTGTCGTGCCTAATTATCTGCACATGTGTGTCAGCATGTGCACACTCGCTGTGCTGCCGCTTTGTTTGTCAACCAGTTTCTATGTATGCATGTGTGTATATACCTCCTGTGTTCATTTACAAATAATAACAAGACAATATAAGCACATATAAAATAACAACAATACAGCACTTTCTACAAAAATTACAATTGGACTGTTCACGACTAAATTCGTAACAATACAAAGAATAAGAATGTTTAGCGTTATGATTGTTATTGTAATTTTGTTATTATCGTTATTTCCTTGTTAGTGTTAATTTTGTAAAAATATCTACTTATAGGTATGTTGTTAATTAAATTTTGGTAGAAAAAGTAGAATAGGGCTTAGTATAGGAAATATTAAAATATAAGAAAATAAAATTTTGTTTAACAGTAGGAAAAAATGAAAAAAGAATATTCAAAATAAAATTGTGCTATAGAATAATAATAAATAATGATTTCCGAGTTCGCTGCTCATCAACCAGCAACATGCAGGTTGATAAGCAGCTAACACTACCACTGAGCCATCATCGGTTGTTGATGAGATTGGCATTTTAGATGTATACAGGTACTTTTATGTCAGGACTTTACCCTTTTCTCATAGGTTTGATTTTTCAAAAAGATAGAACTTGAAAAACATAGAACACATAAGCACACGAGACGTTGAGTTTCATGTGTGTATGTGTTGTGAACAGTGATGCCCGCTAACTTTGCTCTAAAACATAATTTTTGGGAAAAAATCGGCAAATTAAAAATTGGAGGATTAAAAATAAACTTCTTTGTTGATGAATTACTTAAAAGAACAATTTATTATTAGTAACTAATATTTATGATACGTATAAAATAATAAAAGTTTTATACAAAAGGTTTTAGTTTGTACTTTAGGGTAATTTCTTTTAATAACACTTAATGGTTTGTGCTCACTGCTTTCAAAACTGAAAAAATACGTGTATACAGATGTTGTGTTTAACGTTTTTATTAAATCAGTTTTAATATCCCCACCAGCACAACTTCAGCTAATAAATTTTAAATATTCTTTAAGAAAAATTGTTCTTCTTAATACATTAATCCGGAAGGAGCCTCTCAGTTTCGTGTTGCTTCAGTTGATTTAATATTATTATTTTCTTTACCTGAAAGTATTTTTATTTTATATTGTATTTTATTTATTTATTCGAATATTTTTGTCGATATTTCGCTCTCATTCGGATATCTTCTACAGGACAATGAAGCGAAACATCGATATATCCCAAAAGTAATGCATTACACTTGTTAGATGTGTAATTAAAATAAAAACCCATAGTTTTATGCTTACAAAAGTAGTCGAAATCATTACTCTCGAGGAATATGAAAATACTTGGGAAACAATTTTTGTAAGTAATTGTTTTTTATTATTTTTTTTATCATCTTCAAAATTCAAAAATTCAAAAATGCAACAAATGTCGCTATTCACTACTTTTACATATGGACTCCAACAAAACAGAATTGGTACATGAGAACCCCTGAATAATTTTGGTGTTTTTGCTATATATCGGACAAAATGGATCGAAGTCGGAAATTTTTTTTTTTTTTTTTGCTTTTTTGACAATACCAAATAATATAGATGGAGTCTTTTTAACCTCTCTTTAACCTTAAAATTTGTATAAGCAAATGGCAGCTTTTTCACCACTCGCACTTTTATGGCTACATCTCGGTTATTCATGAATCAACTTCTGGATGTATTTCAAAACAACAATTAGGCATCAAAAAGAATTTTTTCTAAACGTTTTCTCAGAAACGATCGGAAATTAAAATTGTGTATATTAACGGAAGCACAAACTAAAACGTATCTACTGATGTGATAATAACGTCTGCGACACCAAAACTTCCTTAAGTTCACTTCACGTATATCTCGGTATATCTCGGCTAATATATAGAACCGACGTCAATAGTTTTTATTTTTTGCCTTTGTCTGTTCTAATTTTATTATACCCTTCAGAACGGTACTAATAATATAGATATAATTGTGTTTCAGTTCTTAACTTCCATAAATTTTAATTTTTAACCCCATAAAATATGTATATATGTACATATATTCTGGATCAGTGTTGATAGCAAAGTCGATTTAACGATATCTGTCTGTAGGGCGTGGAAATACCGGCAGAGAGTGTTTGTGTATCGTGTTATGTGTTTGCTATAGAAATTCAACAAAATCGGCTCATGTTGCAAGGGGTAAAAAATTTCCATTTTTAGATGAAAATTTTGAAGAACATTTCTTTGCTGTAAGGTTGAAGTACTATCTTTGGTCATTAAAACCCAAAAAAAAAAAAAAAATAATATCCAGCATCGGTCCATATACATATATCTTACAAGAAGTTTACTTTATGCAAGATACTTAATGTATTTTATATTGTTATTCATGGTACAGCCGAGAAATAGCGAAAACTGATTTCTCAAGAAATTAGGCCTGAACGAGAGCTGAAACACTCTTTTGGGCCAAAAAAGTGTTCGTATATTTAAACCTTACTCAAAGGCAGAAAATAAACATTTATGACATCGATATAGTAGATCGATGTGCTTTCACCTTCTTACGTTATTGTTTGGCGTTGCATTGCCCACGGTGCTCGGATGGAAAAATAGGACTTATTTTGTGACGTGAAGTTTTCCGACAAAAATAAGTTAGTATGGCGAAACGTTGATAAAAAGTTGTAATATCATAGCTCAAGGCGAATCCAATACAGGTGCCCGCATCCCAATTCGCTTCAACATTTTTCCACGATTTTTTCTTCTGAGTTGTCAAAGCTGATAGCAAACGACAAGAAAACGTATGATAACTCGAGAGAAAATGTTGAAGCGAATTGAATTGCGACCACCAGATGCGGATAGATCCGCCTTGCCATACCTGCACGAGAAAAATATAATACGTGAATTCGCCCTCATGGTGTGTTTATTTGCTAACGCTAACGTTTTATCACGAGACGCCGTACTTCCCCGAAAAACAAAATATTAATTTTTTTAATTCGGATAAATTTTTGCGAAACAGTGTATTTATAGTTTAATTTATAATTTTCTAATGATAGTATGATGTGCTGTGCGTGCACTTATGAATATTGTTTTCTGCGTTTGTTGGGCTTTATCAAATGAATTGTTAATTTATTTCAGTTAATTTTAGATTATTTTTATGGAACAAATTAATATTTTTATAGAATAATATTGTAAATAAAAATTTGTTTATATAAAAAACGATCTGAAGCTGTAATAAATAGTTTTTTCAAATTTTTATAGACGTTTTGACATGCTAAAATTAAAAATATCTATTCTAAAAAGCACGTTATTGCTTGGCGTGGCGCTCGGAGGGAAAAATAGGGATTTTTCAGCCTGCTTGAGGGTTTTCGAAGTTCGAAATTTGATGTCTAAACATGCAGTTTTCCGACAGTACTTAATTGTTTCGAAGTTAGATCCCAAAGATGGCGCAGTTTTGATAAAAGAAGCAATAAAAGTTGCAAGATGGGTGAATTCGCTCTTATGGTGTTTTTACTCGCTAGGCCATAAATAAGTTTTGTCAAGAGATACCGTACATTCCCGGGAACTAAAATGTTGTTAATTTTCTCTACTATTTACGTGAAAGCAAATCAATGAACGGCATGAGGGAACTGATATTTCTCAGTGATTTCCCAGAAAATTACGTCGTGACGTGTCATTGAGTATCGACTATTGACGTTGTAATAAAATTGTAGACTCCTTCTTTCATCGACAATTCATTACAATTTTCGACGAAAGAAGTGACTTCCTGCTGCGTTGTAGATGCCTTTCTTCAGTTTACTACATCGAAACTTAATTTCGAAAAGTATACATAAACATGGACAAATGCATTCCGGGATACAATTGATCGAGAGATCTCTTTTCTCTGGCGCTCTCTAATTGAAGCCAAATCAAAAATTATTAAAATTTTTCATGAGGAAAAAAAAACGTAATTGTGTGGAAGAAATGGAAATGTGCGGATAAAAATAAATTTTTGTAAGGTTTATTGAAAGCCATCTTTGTACGATGCAAAACGGCACAAAGTAAAAATAACTCACCACCCGCCGCACAGTGGAGTTAAACGAGAACAATTGGGTAATAAATCTGATCATAATGTATTAAGGAAGCATAGAAGATAAATAAAACTATAAGAAGGACTCATTTATTGAGATACAACTACTTTTGCTTTCAAGGAGTATACAGATAGCAGGTAGCAAAAGGGTGCCATAATACGAAGTCTACTTGTTATTCTACTTTATAACAAACATAATGATTTGATTATTCATTAATATATGTATACACAGGTACCTATGACATGCAACTAGGACAAGCTATTGTTAACATTTTTCGCATTAACAGCAAGAAGTGGGTTTTCTTGTGAATGTGTGTACTTTCGCAGGAGTATGCAGATAGCAAAAGGGTGCGAAAATACGAAGTCTACTTATTATTGTAGCCTATGTATAACAAACATAACTATTTGATTATTTTTTGATATGTATCTATTACATGCTACTGCTTCAGTTTTGGGCAATGACAGCGAAAAAGTGTTTTTTTTTTTTTTTTTTTGGCAAAATGGGTATTTTTGCTTTTTCGGGAATAAAACAAACATTAACACACAGATTTTCATAAATGAGAGCTCATTTTATTACTATCACATGCATCTGTATGAATAAATAAAAAAGTTTGAAAATATTTGCAAATTTATATTTTTTATAAATTATCCAAAATCAAAAATTTTGCAATTTTTCAAAGAAAAATTATTTTTTTTTCTCTCATAACTCTAAAATTATTAATAACACCAAATGATTTTTGCAAAACTTAAAACTAGCTTAATTTATAATTTTTTAACGTATTACATGACAAAATCGGATACGCCGTTCTTAAGTTATGACTGTCTGGTCTGGATCAACATTTACGAAAATCTCATATTTAAAAAAAAAAAAAAAAATTTAAAAAAAAACTCATCCATAGAATATTAAATTTTTATGATTTTTGTACTTAGACAGGCATAGCACATCAAAAAACTATAGTGGTCATCGATGGTCAGAAAATTTTTTCCCATTTATTGTGTAGTGTTATCCTTAGATGTGTGCTCCTGAAAAGAGAGTCAAGTCTTTGAAAAATTAGTCAAAAATGTCTTAATTTTTCAGAAAAAAAAACTATACTATATAGTAAATATTAAAGTCCATACTTTGACGTTGTAAGAATTTTTGTTTTAAGTTGAAAAAAATCTTGGATCCAGCGAATCTGGCTGCGATTTCAATTTTCTTAAAAAGACTGAGTCCTTACTCTATGGTTTGAAATTTCGTGGTGGATACAACACAAAAAATGTACGGATGAAAAAACAGAAGCGAAATGCGGATTTTCTTCTTCTTTTTGTTTCTTTGTGCATACATATGATGGATGTACATATGTACTACATAAATAGAAATGTGTAGAAAATGTGACTGCAGTGATTTATGATTGACAATTCCTGAAAATACTATTTATGTGAGTGTTATTGAATATCTATATTGACGATGTAATAACAAGATTGTAGATTCCTTGTTTCATGGATAACTCATTCGAATTCGATGAAAGAGGTGACTTCCTGCCATCCTTCGAAACTTAATCTTTAAAAGTATGCATAAACATAGAAAATGCACTCCAGGATACAACAAATCGAGATTTCACTTTGTCTTTCTCTGGCTGTGATTGAAGCAAAACCAAACATTGTTAATTTTTTTTAAAAAATTCAAGTCCAAAAATGAACTTTTTTAAAAAATGTTTGCTGTCTTTTTCAGCTGTCTATATGCCGACGACATTTCATTGGTGCTAATCAACTCATCAGCAGACTTAAAAAATTCCTAAAAATTGTTTGAAACTCAACTACTTCCATTATGAAACTTCCATTATTCCCATGAACAAAATGAGAATCAGAAATGTTCAAACAAACATTTAACACAGCAAACATTTCTTTTCGTTTTGCAACTCTTTTACTTTTCTTTGCAAACTTCTATACAACGAGTTACCATCGGTTACTACGATTTGTATTTTTGAAAGTATCAAAAAGTAAAAGCTTTTTGAATATTCAAATATGAACTTAATTATTTATTTGCTTTAAGAGCCAATTGAAATGTATTAATTCAGGTCCAAAAACTAACCTTTTTAAAAAATGTTGGCTGTCTTTTTCAGCTGTCTGATGCTAATCAACTCATCAGTAGACTTGAAAAATTCTTAAAATAATTCATATTGACATATTGATATATTGTCGAAGTGAGGGGCTGCAAAAAAACATTTTACTGCTTATTGAAAACTGTCCTTGTACAAGACAAAACAGCACAAGGCGGCACCCGACGGCACAGTAGAATCGACGCTACAAAGTCACAAAAAATTTATGATGTTCGACGTCTTTTAAACGCACTCAATTGAACTATGTCAAAAGTTTCTTGCAAGTGTTCTAGGCACCTTAGTGAAGCATTATTATATCTCTTAACAAAACGTTATACAAACGTTAGCGAGTAAGCGCACCATATGGGCGAAGTTCCGTTTTATATAATCCACATAAGCTGTAATATGGGTATTAGCGAGTAAACGCACCACAAGGGCGAATTTACGGACAATTACCATATAAATTGTAATATGATGTAATATTAATATGTAATACTTTCTGAAGTACACAAACTACGCAGGTTTGTGTACTCTGCGCCATCTCTTGTAATATGATATAATGTGTAGTACTTTCTGAAGCAATAATTCGCAGGTTTCGCAGTACTCTGCGCCATCTCTTGGGTAAAAATTACAATGCAACGAAATGACCAATTTGATTTCTATAACTATTCATTTATTTCACGTGAAACACTAGGCGTCTAATCAGTGCTTACAAATACGCGTATGAGTTCGAAAAATTCAATACACTCCCCGCTGGCAATTCATAAAATTTCATGCATTATAAATGGATTTTTCGGCGATTATTTGTGGGTGATGCCTATACCAAAGATCAGCAATGAATCGTATTTTCTAAATAATGCTACTCATAAAATTTTATAAATGTAAATCATTATAATTCAACTCATACTCATGGCACCCACTCAATATCAGCAGGGTTCAAAAGAATTCATGCATGAATACTTTAATTTAAACATCTATGATAAATGTTCATATGTATATGAAATTTCGAAAATGTCTCTTCTTGTGCATCATATATGAATAGATCTTCAACAAATTTTATTCACTACACATGATCATGAATAAAGGTGAAAGTTCAATTATTCATCATCAATATGCATGAATGAAACGTTAAGTGTTTCTTGTATGAACAAAATTATTAAACTTGTTTTATTATTATAAAAATAATAGTTCAAATATACATATACATATATCACTTAAAGAATAAAATCTACGACTTGTCCCGAATACTTGTTGGGATACTCATCACATCTTATTGCGATCACATTAATGGTGTTCAATGAACAAATATGAGCAATTTGTCAAAAACTAAAATTGTATTCAAGAACAAAATGTCTTCAATTTCTGAAATGCACACGACTACAATATTATTTACGTTGATGCTCATATTCATTTATGAATAAGGGGTAAACTCTCGCCTTTCATCACTTTTTTTTTTTTAATAAAACTGAAAACCTTTCATAGCAGAAGAGTGAATAAAGCAAAATGTATTTTGTCTCATCATACATGAGGAGAACAAAACACAACAAATAAAAAAAGTTCACTGTTCATGTGTATGAATGATTAGTGAGTGAAAAATGATACTCTGTTTATAAGTATCACCTATTTTTTTCAAAAATAAATCCCACTTCCACATAGTGCCATCGTTCGATTTTGAGTGGATATGGAATTTCATGAAAATACTTCAATTATGAGTATTGATTTACAATTTACAATTCATTTAATTGCCAAACATTTTTATTCACTTATTCACAATAATACAAAAATAAAGTTCACCTTGAAAAAGTATAAAATTAAATCAGTTGATTTTTTTTTGCAACCTACTAAAAAACCTCAAAAGTAAAAGTTTAGAAAAATTAAGAAAAACTGAAATTTGGGTGCCTTGAAAACCATTTTTTTTTTTGTCATAGTGGATTTTTTTCCTCATGCCAATAGCTAGAAAAATTTATGACACAAATCAACCGCTCTAATATACACATTCATGTGTACGTGCACACACAGTGTCGAATGCCATGATGAAAAATACTAACTGCTAAATCACATGGGTATGACCAAATGGCCAAAAGATCATATATGTATATTATAAATAGCGGTACTCAGCGTTTGGTGCGTTTTTGGTTGCGACTATTTGCGTTTGCGATCATATTGCAACTGATATTGAGCACCCTTTTTAACAACTTTGCAAATTTTATTGCACTCCAAATAACAGCTGATAAATTAATGCACAATTTTTAATTTTTCACGTTTTATTCTTTTGGTAATTGCTGCTGGCTTCATCTCTACTATTTTTTGTTTACTTTGTTTTCAAATGTCAGCTGTTCGAGTGTCAGTGTTGCAAACGCAATACTCATGCGAAAAAAGCAACACGTAATTAGCGGTGCGTAAATGCAAAAATATTGCGAGTGCAACCTTGTATATTTTGTTGTTGGGTTGCAAAGAAAAAGCAACGATTTCTTGCATTCGCACTTACGCAAGACATTTGCACCAAATAATGAACTGCGCTAATGGGAGTTTGTTCGGTGGTGAGATCTAGCTGGGTCATCGATATTTTCTTATGTAATTTGTTGCCCTCCCAGAGATTGTAGCAGACAAAATGCTCTGGGAATTGTTATAACGGAGACTAATTGAAAAATTTCTCTCTAACGTTGTATGAAACAAGTTTTGTGCTATGGATTGCCATCATATTGCTGCCCAAAAAGTCATCGCAAGTTCATTTTCGAGTTTGGTTACTTTAAGCTAGTCAGTCTTGAAATCAATGATATTTTAAATATGATGTAAATAATAAATAGCGAAGAAAACTTAGCAAAACAGTGCAACAGTGAAACGTTGCCAATTTCTCGTTCTAAGAACAATCTGCAGTAAATGGTTCAGTGATATTTCCTTAACGCGACTTGCTGGCAGGGTTGCCGTTGACAATTTTCAAAAAGTGTCAAAGTGTCTTTTCAAAGAAGGGTCAGAAAAAGGGCACTTTAAAATAAAAAGGGTCACATTTTAATAACAAAAAAGAAACAAGATCCAAATTTACTTTTCTTATCTTCTTTAAAAGGTATTAATCACTAAAAAGAACTCATAGCCCGTTAATATTGAAATAATTTATAAAATTAAAATAGAGTTCACTAATGAAGTTTTATTTTAGTTAAAGAAAAAATAACGAAGAATTTTAACAATGTAGTATATAATAAGACTAAAATAAAAGTAAGTATAATATAATACACATTGGTATTTAAGCCCATAAAGTAATTTTAAAACTTAAAAAAACCGATTCACAGCAGCGTTACCATATTTTTTTCAAAAAACTTGCCATTCCAGAAAAAACATTTTTTTAATAAAAAATACAAAAAAACCTTTTCCTTAACTAAACCAAAATAATAAACGAAAATACAAAATTAGATTTCAGTTTTAATAAAAATATTTAAAAAAATGCATGTTTTTTCCAACTAAAAGAGAACATAACATAACCCACAAAAAACCCATTCAGTTTTTTTTTGGCAGAAAAGAACAAATAAATGTCAACATCTTGAAGTCATTTGTTCGCGTTTGTGTTGAACAAAATATGTAGTCAGAATAAATCATACACATTTAATATATACAAGAGCTTTTCGCTGTGAAACTTTAGCCGAATCAAATGAAAGAAGGCATATACATATATCCACAATTGAGTAATATCTGCGTATAATGAAAAACTATTGTGGAAAATTTATTAAGCTTTTGCTAATTTCATGTGGTTTCGAAAAGGGTCAAAAAGTGGCATAAATTTGTTTAAAATGATGCAAAGGATGTTGCGGCCGATGTTTGCGCATCAAGCCAAGAACGAATTCCCAAACAATTACTGGCATACTTATCTGTTCAGAAATGCTTAATCCGAGCCGGAAAAAGGACGGATTAAAGAAAACATACCAGCATGTATCTGTCTGGCCACAACGGGCTGTAAATTCCATAAGGATTCTTGTTTTTTTTTTTTTTGTAACAAAAAGGCTGCTTCGCTGTAGGTAAATAAAAAGAAATGAAAGAAACCATGTGAACAGGTGTTTATTTTTGAATGCACAGGCAAATGATAGCAGAAAAATGGAACTTAATTATAACAGGGTAGCCCGGAATATTAAATTAAAATGTTAAGACAGAGTCGCTATGCCCCTCCTAGTAAGAAAAAGGCGGCAAAAGAAGGGCAATATGAACGAAAATAGCAACATGCTAAAATTGATGGGCCCCTGATATAAGGAAGTCTCTACTTCAGCCTTATTCAAGGGTATAAAGAAAAAAACCAAAAATCAAAAAAAAAGTCTTTATCTATTTTTTTTTGCACAATATTATTAACTCCGGCAAGCAAATCCATAAAAGACCAATGACCTGTAAATTCATTTTATTCAGGAACAAACGATGTTGAGTGGGAACAAGGAAGACAGTGGGGTCGAAGGAGGAAGGAACGGTACACCGATGTAGAAAGTAAAGTCTTAAGATGATAGGAAGAGAAAGATATAGATGCATAAAAGGACAGTGATAGTAAAATTAGCGGGAGTATTAAGTAAAGCAAAATTCTGCAATGCGCCAAAATTGATTCGTTTTGTCTGAAAGGGGAAATTATAAGAGGGAAATTTGGGAAGTCTTGGAAAAAATTGGGAAAAGAAACGATAGGAGAAATTGGGTATAAAAGGCCTGAAGAGATAGAAAAAGGGGCTTTTTTCTTTTTGTTTGGCTTGAAATTGTTACTGATTTGTTTTTATTAATTTTGATAATTTGTTTGAATGTATGAATCATATCACACAAAGTGAATGATAATTAAATAAAAAAATATATATATGAAAATAAAAAAATTAAAAATAGAAAAAATCAAATGAAATAATTCAAAAAAGAAAAAAAAAAAAAACATCAAAGGAATATCCAATCTGCCCAAAAGGATAAAATAAACGTATGTGAAGAGATTCCTGAAGCCGGTCAGAGGGGCAAACGCAGCCAGAGATCAGGACATACTCCTCGAGGAAGTTAACTGGGGAGCAAAAGTCCAGAAAGGAAGCATACACTACGTTCCGAGCTAGTGATAAATCCAAGAAGCTACGGGGTGGGAAAGGCCAAACTTTACCAACAAACAAAAAACGATTAAGTATAGCAAAAGAAAAAGGCGGAAAACGTATGTAGCACAAAAATTTAATATAAGTATATGTCAAGAAATTTTGTAATATAAACTGGAAATTAACAAAAAAATATATATATTTCGAAAGTTTCATTCGGCGTAAAAGGCGCCAGTTGTAAAGAGAAGATTTCAATTTATGTTAATTGCAAAGCAAAAATTTTTTTATTATCTTAATGTTTTTTTATGTATAAAATTTTGAGTGTCTATTTTGATCAGTTCGAGCTGGTAGTGCAATGTTAATTGTTACGTAAAGCAGGGTAGAATAAGAAAATTGTAAATGTCTAGGATAGCGTGGTCAGTTTGAGAGTAATAGTAGATATCTTCGCTAGTGTCCAAAAGAGGGCGCGGCTAATTTTTTCCTGTTTCCACCGGAAAAGAAAAAAAAAGAATAGTAATAAACTAGGCTGAACTTAATTTGAGAAACTGTGTTATTGCAGGGGCCATAAATAAGATAAAATCGGATAGAAAGGTGATTAGACCTAGCTTTAGGGAGCTCCTTCAAGTAGGATAGTCCACGCACCACCAGATAAATTAAATTGAGCCTAGCAGGCAGAAAAGGAAAAAATTAAGTAATTCGGGTAATAATTATAAAGTTACAGAAAAAGCTACCTAAAACTGAAAATCGCTATCTGTGATACAAAAAAAAAAAAAATATATGTAAATAAAATTTGTTTTATATTAATTAGTGTCAAATTAAAATACGTTCTTTTGTTCCATCAATAAAGAAAAAAGAAGAACTTGAAATAAATTATCCAGGTTAGGAAATAATAATAAAGGGTGTAAAAATTTAAAAATTGAAGCGAAAGTAACCTCATTAATAATGGAATAAAATTGAAAAAGGTAATGGCATGAGGGGGAGTTAAGGTCGGATAAGAAAGGCACTCTTATTGAAGTGGGTCATCAATAGTAGTAGGCTCGGATAAGTGAATGATGACATGGTAGGGAGGGCAAATTTCCAGGAAAACTCCACCTGTACCTGAGGAATATGGTCCATCGCAAAAAGAAAAATTACGCAGAATAACGCAGTGAGTTTAGAGTTTTAGCACATTATGAATTTTTATGTCGGCGTACCCAGGGGAGAGGGTTGGAACCCACTGAGCGGTCTCAGGCTCAGATAAGCGAAGCTGGCTGGCAACCGCAGCACCCCCCCTGGTCACTATGGCCGTAACAAGGAATCAATTTAAAAAAAGGATCTCAAAAGTGGCATTGCCATGAAAAAAAAGGTAAAAGTGTTACTTTAGTATCAGTAACGGCAACGCTGCTGGCTGTACTGTACAAATTAGTAGAAATCGTCACGAAAGTGTGTGAGCTCTTTATGTGAATTGGTGTGTCTGTCAGCAAACAATTATGCATGCAGTGCTGGGCAAAATACATGATTTGATGTATTTAAAATACAGAATACATGAAAGTTGTGTATTTAAAATACAAATACTTTTTCTCCACGTATTTAAAATACAAAATACTGCGTTCTAAAACCAAGTATTTGAAATACAAAATACAGTGTAACAAAAATATGTATGTATCTAAAATACAAAATACTTTTAGTCATAAACGTTTTTATTTGCTTTCATAAACACCAACTTTTCAAATGTGGTATCAGACAAAAAACCTCTTGATGGCGAATGAATAAAATCAGCTAACGACAAAATCTCAATGATATCTTATTAAAAACGACATTTTATTGAAAGAGAAACAACGGAATTAAGAAATAAGTGACAATTAGAAAACGTTTGACCAAAGGCTATATACATACGTATACAAAGTCTACCTAAATCAACATCTGATTGCTATTTTTTTCTCTTATTGTTTTAGATCAAGATGTCAAACGCTGTTTTTTCCTTGCACTTTATTTTTTTGATTGTTTAACTTTCTGAAAGCTTGGCGACTTTCTCAATGTGTATGCATTCGGTTGCGTTTACTTTACGCAGGTACTTTGTGCTTGGTAACAATTTAATTTTTTATTTTATTATTTAATAATGTAGTAAAATTTGGTTTTTAATTGAAGTATGAAGGAAATACTTTTTAGCACATATTTTCAAACACAAGCTAAAAATGTATTTTGAGAGCACAAGTATTTGAAATACAAAATACTCAAGAGCTTAGTATTTAAAATACAAATACATTCGTGAGACGTATTTCAAATACTGCCCAGCCATGTGTGTATGATGGGCGGTAAGTAGCGAAACCATTTGACAGCAGCGGAGACACCAACCAATAAATATCAATTAGTTGTGAAAACGGACACTATCAGTTGTCACAACAAAAAAACAGAAATATTGTAAAATTGACCAACAGCTGCTTTTCTTCGTTTTGTAGCAGATTGACAAAGAAATATTGGATGTGTCAAAAGTAAAACGTTCCAAAAATTTAAAGAAGCATGTAAAATTTAAAAATGAGTAAATTAACATCCGCCAATAAAATACGGCAAACCAATTCTATCATCAATTTCAAAAAAAAAAAAAATACATTTATCCATACTTGCACAATTTGCGTGCGACAGGCTTTGGTGGAAAACGATTTAAGAAAGGTTTCTAGCGTAGGTGAAAAGTTTCTGCAAACAATAATATTGAATTATGAATCTAGTTCGAGCACTAATGTTTGTTCTACGTGTAAAGTATCTTTAGATAAAGGTAAGGTGTATGGTATTTATGGTCAAATTATCAGTCAATATCAATAGCATGGTAAACAAGATGCCTCGAGACATTGAAGATTACCATTGCTTTTATGTGCACTTAAAAACAAAATTGATTCATAAAATTAGTCACGTTCTTGGCTTCATTAACAAGAACAATATTATACAATGGCTAAAATACTTACATATGTAGTTCAAACACCGCTTTATATTCACCACATTATAGAAATTGATGATGCATCTTTAAATTGTGATCTAGTAGCTACGCAGTTAGTAATTGATGATGTTCGTGAACTTTCAAAAACAATACAAAATGAAAATTTAAACATACAGATTTCACCTTGAATTACATCGAAGATGATGAAAAAAACGTAAGGAAGCATAAAAAATAAAGTAAAGCTTCGTTAGCTCATTATACATACATATGTACATGATGAAAATTTATTTATTTATTTATTCCAATCAAGCCAATGGATAAAATCCTTACTGGCTATTATAACTAACATAAAATTAATTGACATAAATTAATCACGATTTAAATGAATAATAATATTACGCTTTATAACATTTAGGCTAGATGAAAAGTCAATAAATCAAGACATATCATTAAAACAACAGAATAATCTTCATTGCAAAGTTAGTCCGATAAGTAAGTAGCGACATGAAACAGGTTGCAAGATCGTAATGAACGTTGAGGAATATTAAAAGACAATTCACTTAACAAAAAATCAGAGACAGTATTTCCATTTATCAGGTTCATGAGAAATGAAACGTTGAGCATGGTTCTGCGACTTTGTAAGGTGGGCAGGTTAATCTCAGCCAATCTGGAAGAATACGAGGGTAGAGCCAAATAATTTGGATAGATATCTTTTAAACAAAATATAAGAAACTGCTTCTGTACAGATTCGATGTGATCAATGTGAACATTATAGTATGGATCCCATATTATTGAACCATACTCTAAAATCGGTCGTACAAGCGATATATATATATATATATATATATATATATATATATAAACTTTTGGTAATATGTGTTTCCCTGAATTCTTTTGCCCATCGTTTGATAAATGCCAATACTCCACGGGCTTTATTTACGGTTAATGTAATGTGTTGGATAAAACTTAGCTGTGGATCAAGCAAAATCCCCAAGTCAGAAAATGTATTAACGGATTCCAATTTGTGGTTGTTAAGAACATATACATTAGGACTATCTCTACATCGAGTGAAGCGCATAAGTTTGCATTTTGTTAAATTTAGTTCCACTAAATTGAAATTACACCAATTATAGAAATTATCCAAATCATTTTGAAGATGGATGTGGTACAACTCTTGTTTTAAACTCAAAAATATTTTAACATCATCAGCATACATGAGGATGTTGCAATATTTTATGGATTCAGGCATGTCGTTCATACACAGCAGAAACAGAATAGGACCAAGGTGACTGCCCTGTGACCAAGGTGACTCCTGAGCTGACAAAAATTGTTTTTGAGGTGGTAGATTTAAATTTGACAGATTGTGTTCGGTGAAAGAGATATGACTTTATCCAATTCAGGTAATTACTGTTGAAACCCAATTTATCTAGTTTTATTAATAAGAGTTTATGATTTACTTTGTCAAACGCTTTGCTGAAATCTGTAAGCACAACATCGGTGTATTGGCTATTAGTAAAACCTTTGTTGACAATTTTTGTGAACTGAAGCAAATTGGTCATAGCTGGTAAACCTTTACGAAATCCATGTTGGTAAGGTGATATGAACGAGAAAAGTTGATGAATGAGTTATTCGGTGGTACATTTTTCAAAAAGTTTAGGAATGTCACTCAATTTGGCGATACCTCTATAGTTTTCAACATTTGATTTGTTTCCAGATTTGAATAGAGTAACTATATATGATGTTTTCCATTTTTGAGGGAAATACCCCCAAGCCTTAAAGAAATATTAAAAATTATAGATAATGGTACAGCTAAAGCAGATGAACAGTTTTTTTAAAATGCAACTGGGTATGCCATCCGGGCCACTATAAATTGAACTTTTAAAAGTTTTTAGGCAGTCAACTATATGTGATGTACTGGTAGAAGATGTTGATATTGTTTGATTTGAGTAAATATTGTAAGGATAGTCGGTAGAATCATCATACTGGGCCTTAGAATATGTAGAGGCAAAGAAGTCCGCAAACATGTTGCTACTTGCACCTTCTTCACTAGATTCTGCATTACGTTTGGGATGCCTGTAGATTTCCTTTTGGAGTTAACGAAAGTAAAAAATTATTTAGGATTACGGAGAAAATTTGATTTCATGTTGTTTATATAGTTGTTGTACAATTGCATGTTCAGGTGGTTGTACTCTGCCCGAAGAGTCGAATACTTTACATAATGGAAAGACGACCCTGACGTTTTGTATTTTTTTAAATATTGATTTTTCAAATTTTTAAGTGTACTAAGTTCGAATAGCTCAAATAAAAAAATGCATCTTATTTTTTATTGTGGTAGGAAATAAGACTAATAACAGACGCTCTTCACGCGAAGTGTAATAAGCTGACGAAATGCAACATTTAAATTTAAATAAATTGAGACAAGTACGAGACTGACTCGCACAGGAAGGGTTCCGTACTAGCGTGCAAGTTGTAGGCAATGGGTACCCCTAGTATGAGGTACCCTTTAATTTTAAACTTTTTATTGTTTAGTAGTTGCTGTTGTAGAAACCAAACAACTACAAACCTACACGGTATAACCACTAGGCTTCAAAAGTTATAGCTGATTTTCAAAGTAAAGGGTGTCCCCGTTAATGAACACCAAATAAATTTTGACTTTTTGGTATTTTGTTGTTGTATAGGCCTGTGAAAACATATGCTTTGAAAATTTCAAGTCTATGACCTAATAATTATTGTAAGTTTATTAAGCTCTTATTTGACGTATTTCTACGGATTATTTGTCAAATAAACGTGTAATAAACCTTCAATAGTTTTTATGAATATGGGTATTTATATCTTACGGTTCAAAAACTAAAGTCAATTTTCAAATTAAACCGTGTCCAAGTGTGGTAGGCAACATTTAAATGGTCGCTTTTTGCTATTTTTGGTATTTGTTGTATAGTCCTGGTAACTGTATATCCTGTGCAAATTTCAAGTCTCTTTCCCGTATGGTTCAAAAGTTACAGCCAGCTTTAGTTTCATATATGGGAGCACCTTCTTTGTTGTTTTTGGTATTTGGCGTTGTAGAACCTGTGCCATCACAAATCCTAAGCAATTTGCAAGTTTTGATCTTTTATGATTTAAAGGATACAGCTATATTTGCTAATTTTTAAAATTTCTTAAATGTCCTGTGAAAATTTCAGCTCTCTAGCTCTTACCGTTTGGGAGGTTGGGGCTTGTGACGGACGGAAGAGAGGGACAGCGAAGTCTCATAAAAGGGTTCCATTTTTAATCCATTGGTGCGGAACCCCCACAGGGTTACGGTTTCTTCAATGGGTACCCATTTTAGTTTTTGGAACGAAGTTCCTTAACGCGGCTTGCTGGTAGTGGAAATTAGTAGAAATCGTCACGAAAGCGTGTGAACTGTTTATATGTATTGGTGTACTGTCGACAAGCAATTGTATATGATGGGCGGTGTCTCCACTGACAGCAGCGGAGACACCTACCAATAAATATTAATTAGTTGGAAAACGTTCCAAAAATTTAAAGAATCATAAAATTTCAAAATTTCAAAAACAACACAAAATAAAACATACAGATTTCACCTTGTATTACATTCAAAGATGAAAAAAAAAACGTAAGGAACTTCGTTCCTAACGGGGCTCCCCCGACCGCATTTCTTTTTTTTTGATCTATCTGTTGTTTTTAGTATTTATTGTTATAGCAGCCCATGTAACCTTATTTTAGCTGCGAAAACTTCAGCTCTCTAGCTCTTACCGTTTGGAAGAATGAAGCCTGTGACGGACGGACGTAGAAGTCTCAGTAACAGCGTTCCATTTCCACTCTATGGGTACGGAACGCTAAACAAAATGAAAGCTGAACAGCATTTCAAGAAAAAGCGTTGTACTTTTTGAAATCATTTATGCGTAGCAGGCAAACTCAGCAGTACAGTTACTTATAGCAGACGAATTTGCTAGATTTCCGTATTCTTCAATGTGGTGACAAGCAAATAAGCAAAAAAAAAACATTGCACATAGTTGGAGTTATTTTAAGAGACATCGTGTTAAAGTAACAGCAAACTTTTTTTTTGCTTTTTTGATTTCTGAACGCCCATAGTACAAGATGAATTTGTAATTGTAATCAGAGACACCACTATAACACTACGCAACAAGCAAAAAAAAAAAAAAACACATTTTGATGAATTATACAGAGTACAAGAGTGCAAAAATCATAAAAATTTCAAATGCTATGGATACGTTATTTTTTTAGAGTTTTTATTTTTCTAAAACATGTATAAGATTTCCACCTTTTATTATGCGCTGCTTTTTAATCAATGCAATATACATACATATGTACATACTTCATTGTTTCATTATTTGAATCACTTGCGTAGTACTAAAATTAATGTTTAAGTGAAACATTTTCTTGGTTTTCTCTTTGTAACAGAACGCATCCCTTTTGGTGCAGGTAGAAATTTGTAGTGCTTAAAATTACGGAACGTCACAAAATATACTGAATTCGTATTCAGCCTGTAGCCCATTTAGTGCAAAGCATCTGCAAGATGAAATTGTAACTGATGGAAACCCGTTTGATTATTTATTCATAACAGACCAACCTAAATTAGCGCGTCAAGTGTATTTTTACTATGTAAACCACCCATTTTCATACAAAATGTAGCCCTATTAGCACAGGTAGCAATCTGCGGTGCTTAAAGTGATATGTATATTGAAATTACTAATAGAAATACACTTTGCCCGCCAAAGTGGGCTTGGGCTTTCTCCGTCTTGCGCTTGAAAATTTAGTATATTGTTAATACTGTTAGAAATCATGATCTTTTTTTAACCAATCAGTTAACTTCAGTTCAATTATGAAATTTCATATTCAATAAAGAAGTCTAAAGTAAAATATCCTACCCTGATTAGAAAGAAGAATGTAATTCTACCACCATTTCATGTAAAGTGGTCAGGACATGTGAAATAAATTCAGTCAAGTCTGAGGCGGGCTCGCGCCACTTAGGGTTCCATACGTATGTGTTACTTTACATTGTATAGGGACACCTAGTAGCTTTCAACTTGTTGTTGTAAGGCATCCGGGAATATATACACTGTGCAAATTTCGGCTCTCCATCTCTTACGGTTCGAGAGTTATAGCTAACTGTTACTTTATATTGTAAACGGACACCTGGTGGTTTTCGAGCTGTTGTTGTTGTTTTTAGCATTTGTTGTTGTAGCGGCAAGGTACAACAACATCCTGTGATAATTTCAGTTCTCTAACTCTACCGTTTCGGAGAATGGACGCTGTGATGGACGGACGGACGTAGTTGTCTCGGTAAAGGGGTTCCGTTTCACTCTGATGAGTACGGAACAATAAAAAAGCAAACAGAAGAAATAAATTATGAGTATCAATTTATAAACACCAAAAGAATGGATGAATCCATTGTTTTGTTTTTGTTTAAACACTTGGTTGATAGGAACTGGTAAACTTGGTGTTAGAAAGGGTCGTATTTATCTTGAAACAATTAAGTAATAACTATATACTGTACTTAGAGAAAAAATCTTTGCAAAATACGCATTTGAGTGCAAACGGATGGCAGTGAGATAAAGAAGCCCAAATTCACATGAATGTGAATTTCTTACGCATATATTTTCATTCGAGATCGATGGGCTGGCTGGGTAATAGTTTTGTTCTTATTAAACATATTCACATGGGACCAAGCTACATTTTTATCCATTGAGTATACTCAATATGTGAAAATATATGTCGTTAAGAAATATAATACTTCAGTACATAATTATTTTAAAAATTCAGCGTGAAGAAATCGGAATGTTAGACTTTAAACAAATTATATTTATCAGCATGATAATAGTTAGCTGGGTATATGGCAGACCAATAAAGGAGATAACGGAAACGAGTGATACATCAGACACACAAATTCTACCAGGTAATTTAGTATTATTTTTATTTTTTATTTTTATTTTGTATTGATTTCAGAAGAGGAGAGCAGAGCAGTATTTTATGAAAATTTTTCTCAAAATTATCTTCCTTTTGTGTATTCTTCGGTGAGTTCTCATTGGAAACTGAGTGATTTTTACAATTTCTGCAAAAAAAAAAACGATTGCAGATTAGACTGCATATAACTAGTGCTGGAGAAGTATTGAGTATTAGGGTACCGGGTACTGAGCTTTTTTGGTTACTTAATACTAAAAAGTATTTACTCATGCGTAGCCTATTCACAGATAAAAACTATTCGCAAATAAATAACTCACTGTTTATGCGTCAATGCAAAAGCAGAAAATTTGTATTTTTTTAATGAAGCCAGATGGTAAAAATGTAAATAATTGGTAGCACTGTTAAGCACAACATATGTTCAGAAAAAGATGTGACTACTACAATAATAATGGAGAAACAAAAAATTACGATGTTTCTTACAATTCAATTAATGCAGAAAAGCCACGAAATATTGCAAGAACGGAAGAAGGCGCAGACTTGCTTTCGTGCAATTTTTAGTAAATTATTTCCTTTCTGTCATATGATTGTACGTGTGACACATCGAAGAAAACTTTAAAACCGATAAAAAAAAGTGGCAACGAATAGCTTTTTAATCAGTACTTGTTTTCGTGACTTAGCTATTCACAAATAAAAGTTTTATTTACTGTTTATATGCCAAATTTGTATTTTGCTTATGTTTATCTCGTCGCTGACGAGGTTTGTTTCACCCACACTGCCAATGCAATACGTACCTATTTTGAAATAACCTGCTTTTGAAACGAAGAACACTTTTTCTTTGGGCTTGGAAAGGCTAGAAATAGATCCTCTGTCGATGCCTACTGCAAAGAGTTCCAGTTTGGTCCTCCTCTCTGTAGAACACCTCCCATTTCCCTACCTTCAGGTTTTTGTTCTGTTTTCCACGAACACGCTCAGATGTAAAAGGTTTGATGTAGAAGATTGCCTTTGTTATAGTTGGTGTATTTCTTCCACTCACCAGTTCCAGCTTACAGCCGTCCCATGGCGGATTGATTATCTTTACCAACTTCTTGAGGGTGGGTGCGATGCTAACTTTAACATCAACACACCCTTTTGAAATTTTCAGGTAATGATTTCTATTGCATATCCGTTATTGGGTGCCATAATGTACTCCAATATGTTGCTTTGTTTACCAGATAGTATTGATTACCCCTTGCTATTGATTTTCTGGTATCTTGCCAGTTGGGCGGGAGGTGTGAACAACTGCATAGCAGATATCGTTCCTGTATTGCCTCCTCGGTACTTTAGCATAAGATGGCGGATCTTTTAACTTTGTCACGTCTAGCTACCTCTTGCGCCTGAAGAGATTCCGATTTTTTCGTTCTCTGCTTCTGCGGAAGATATCACCGACGTGCCCGCCTTCTCAGTAAATGCCGCTCTTTTGACCCCTTACTTATCGACTTACCAGTCGACGAAGAGCACTTTTTCTTAAACTTTGGCTTCGCAATGTTCTGCTCTTCTGGAGATAGGATCCTCTTAACTGTCTCTATCAAGGTAAACGGAGTCTCCGATACTTCCTTTAGAGCGTTTTTCGTATTTAAAGCTGCTGTCTGGTTCTTCTTGGCAAGTTTTCGTGGTTTAGTCTCAGAGAGCCGCTTTTTATTAGTATTTAGGCTCGGGCTTTTGTCGTTCACCTCATCCCCCAACCTATCTAGATCCTGTGAGGGATCACAACCCGGCTGATTTAGAGTCAGAGTTGGTATTATTACCTGTCTCTAAAGGCTGGGTTGACTTTATGTCCCCCCTGGGTATTGCCACATCTTTCTCCCTTTTATGCTGTCCCTCTATTGCTTTTTGTTCCGTTGTCCGTGGAAAAATCATATCTAATGTTGAAAAGAGCAAAAATGAATTTATTTATTTCAAAATTTATGTTAATACTTTCAAGTTTTCGACAATTTCGTTGACTTCGCTCTTACTTTCTAAAACAAAATGTTTATCGATACTATCTTTAGTGCCACCAATAATTTTGCAACTCTACGTTACTGTCATCTTCGAAACGTTGCCACCGTATCAGACGCTAAGATTGAAAGAACGCTGTGTTTTAAAGTGGAAATGCAATTAAACATATTCCGAACTTTTCTACACGGCTTACATTCCTCTGCATATGTTGTTTTAAATCTTTAAGTTGAAATATAATTTCGGTTTTATTATTTTTCTTTCATTAAAAATAGTTTTGTATTACCTTTTTATTCTTTCCGGTAAAAAAAAAAAACTCAAGGCTTTTCCGATCCGAACAGTGAAGAATTAAGACCGAGTGAAGTTCAAAAAGCTGTGTGCACAGTGACCTCTGGTGATGTTCGGGCAAGTGCTGAAGCTTTTACTACGCGTGAGTTAAAGGGAGTATGTAGTTCTTCCGAAATGTTGAAGGCTATCAACGACTTAGAAAGTAAATTAGGCCAAGAGCTGCAGAATCTACAAAAACTACTAAAAGATATGCACCAACAGTTCGTTATGTCGAACAAAGCAATAGAGCAAAATTCAAATGAAAGTTCTGGTGAACCAGTTACATCCAATGGTAGCATTTATTCCGCCACATCACCATCGCCATTCAAATTCCAACCGATTCCAATCGATTATAAGCAGCCAAAAACGAATGAGTTGAATAAAAAATCTTATTTCACACCAAGATTAAAGTCATTACCCAGCCAAGATGAGAATAGCAAAATTATCTTACATCAACGTGAGAAAGACGTGTCAAAATTTAATAACACGCTAATGATAAATAAAGATGTTAAAGTCTATACATACTACTGGAGAATAGAAAACTTTACTCGCAGTCTAAAAACCGCTAAGAGTGTGCAAAGTCCCATATTTTCCATAAGAGGTAAGAAACATCACTTAATGAACTATTTAGAACATATGTAGCTTTCAACTTAGTTAAACTTGTTTATTAGGTAAAACTTTTAAAGTCCAAGCCCATTTTCAACATTTACATCGTGACTACCTTTATCTTCAACTGGAAGACTTTTCATCAACGCCTCCACTGAGCTTGGGCAACAGTATAATTTTAGATACCGGTGGTTTATTCAAGGAAATAGATTCGGATAACTTTAAATATAAAATGTCCATATTGGATCAGGTAATTTTTATTTTACCAATAATTCGTACACATACGTGAATAATATACGCATACATATGTACATATTTTACTGTTTGCTATTTTCAGAACAAAAGACGTTCTTCAGGTTTGGTTTCACAAGAGTTCGACAACTACGATACTGGTTTCTCAATTCCAAACAGTGCCCTGGTTGATAGTCCTTTCATAAAAGATGATTCTTTGTTGATACAACTATTTCTGTATTTTTAACTCTACTGTTTTTCATTTGGTATCAAACCGAAATTCTAATAACCGTGACAGCCACAGAAATCATCATTATTCTACAGATACGTTTTTTTTTTTTTTTAAATTATGTATTCGAGAATTGCTGAAATATTATATAAGTACATACATATGTACATATTAGCTCTGTTTCTCTACTTTTTGGGCAAAGTTCGGTAAAATGAGAGTGAACTACGTACATGTAATTTCTCTCAATAAGACACAAAAATACACAAAAGTACGGGAACGAATAAAAAGAAAATGTCAGCCTTCTGACAGCTCAATTTATAAAGAAAATTTATGTATTTTACTTAATTTTTTTTTTAAGTTTTCTGCAAAGAATTATAATGCATTAAACTTTTTACGAACACAGCAGAACTCATAAATTCATATACATAAATGAGTTCGTAAATATAAATACATACATATGTATAAAAGAATCAACAATTTTTCAGAGAATAAACAATTTTTTAGAGAATGCTTTGAAATATTTTTTCACGCTAATTTCCAATTTTTCTTTTAATTTCCACAAAACATTTATTTTTTCTATGTTATTGTTTATTCTTTGAAACAACTGACAGCTGAAAGTAGAGTAAAGAAGAGCTATTAGCAAATCAAAGTTAGCATTACTTAATATTTTTTGACGTATGTATATATTAATAAAAACACATGCACACCCACGCAAGAACGCTAATTTTATTTTTAATTTATGTTTTTTATATTAGGTTAGGTTGAATGGAGGGGTTCGTCTGCCCATGTCTTACGACATAAGTACACATTTTTATATTAAAAAAAAAAAAAAAACACAAGTCTTTCTTAGTATATCCTCCGATTTCAACAGAGGATCAGTTTTAGGCTACGGGATGAGTGTAACGTCATTCAGGCCGAAGTTGCGGCGATAAGAAGGGCGGTAAACTGGATGAGGTATCATAGGATATACGGGGAGCATATTAGCATTATCTGTACTGACAGTAAGGCCACCATTAACACGCTTGAGTATAGGAGGACTGTGGCCTTGTTGGACTTTCGGAGGCATAGGCTCCACACCCTTGTGGCTATTCTAAGGGGAATTGTCACATGCGAGAAGACTAAATCTTCCATATAATGATTTCTGCAGAGGTTGCAGAGATGAGGAAGAGGAGTAGAGTGTCGAACACTTTCTCTGTCGATGCCCGGCTCTCTCTGACAAGAGAGCAAATTACTTGGGCAGACCGACACTAAATGGATTACTGGAAGTGTCCGAATGCGGATTGGATAGGGTGGACTCCTTCATCCGCTCATCGGGCTGGTTCAGGGCGGAATCGGCGGGGCATGTGTAGGGATATCTCTCTATAGCCTATTCGTGTAACACAACGGGACCTTTCTAGGACTCAAGTGAACCGTTCTCATGACCGGCGGCCCGCGTAACATAACATAACACATTATACCTTTTACACATGCAAGTAACTTCCCTGCAAGAACACTGCCATCTGAATGACCGATCATTTAACTGGTTGGTAGTGCTGACTGATATATCGGTTAGGGCTTCTAGTTAGTTTATTGAGAGCAAAATGAAAAACCTAACCAAAACTCTTAAAAATCAAACAATTTTGAACTTTTGCAAAAAATTTAATTTTTTTCATCGAAAAAAATTTGTATTTTCTAAACTACTACGCCGATTAAAAAGACTTTTACAGTTATTGAAAGGTAATTGCCGAGTTTCGGTTTTTGTATTCTTTCCAAGATTTTAAATCATTTTTGAGTTAAGGGAATATACATATGTATGTATGTATGTTGTGCTACCTCCTCTATTTTTAAAATAACGGTATATTTCAAAAACAAGAGCTAACCTAAAAAAAAAAACGGTTAGCACCACTGACTACAGCGCACCAGAATAAGGTTTAGTCACTGGGTGCCCTGTCTGTCGGGGGAAAAAAAGTTTCAAATTCAAGCACAGTGAGTGTTATTGAGATAGATGTGATGTATGTTCATATGTATTCAGCTTTCATAATTGCATTTGTTATCTTTAATCAATCATCTTAGCATTATATTAATTAAGACAATAAAGTGGTTCGATCTATACTTCCGGGGAAATATAGACCAATTCAACTATGCAATGTTAGCTACAATGTTAGCAAGCTTATCTGCTCCGAACACTGCTTGCGAAATATTTTCCGATTACGATGCCGCTAGTTCTCGTAAATTAAATATTAATTTTAATGCTCTGATTAAAATATGGTAGGCTATAAGCTATAGCAAAGTCAATACTTACACCAGGACAAATGATTGAATATACAGTATTGTTCGGTTAATTGACCCTACGGTTAATTGGTTTCCACGCCTAATTGAACCACATGATCGGCAAAAAAAATATTGCATACGAACACCATGTGAATTTCCTCGGATAACTGATTTTCCCACTTAATTCGTTCAAAATTCATGTCATCAAAAATAAATTTCCTCTTACTTTTACCCGGTTAATTGCATTGAAAAATAATCTGGCATTTTTGCACATACATATTTGACATCATTTGTGAAAAACACTGGGTGGCATCTCTACTATACACATATATGTACATTTTTTGCTGTTACTTGCATTTTTTTTTTCGTTTAAGGTAAAAAAAAATTATTTTGAAAAACTTAAAGTGCACATATGCGATTTCTTTTAATTTATTAGTACATAGTTCCAATTTTGCGTGATTTCTGTAATTGAACAAACTGTTCAATTATATAGGGTTCTTGTAATTGAACGAATTGTTCAATTAAACGGGTATCGGCTAATTGGTTCCCCGGTTAATTGAACAAAAAATTGTGCAAATTTTGATGTGCAATTAACCGAAAAATACTGTAATAAACATAACACCTATAAGCAAGGCTTTACATTTTAAAAGGTCTCTTTTGAGTTATTTCTCATACAAATAAACAGAGATGTATTTTTCTTTGAATCAATTAAAATTTGTTTATGTATTGTAACTTTATTTTTGTTTCGAGTATAAATCATATATTTTGAAGTAAGTATTTGCACAATATTTTATTGTGGGCATTTGTTTGCATATTTTTCATTTACGAGTGCATTTTTAGTTGCAGAAAAGTTCGAATCCTGATGATAAGCTTTATATAGGAACAAGAGGCTATAAACTTAAGACTAGATTAGTGGGACATAAATCTGGTCGGATCAACATGCAGAAATTTTGATTCTTTACAAAATACAACATCATTGCTTTGGAAGCACATACAGTACTGTGCAGAACAAAAGCAACCATATGGATGAAAACATGGAAACGAATTTATTTCTCTCGCTATACATGGAAGAAGTAAATTTTGTTATACATTTTTCTGCTATTCAAAACCAAATTATATTTAAGCAAAATAATGTACAATAATTTCATTAATTAAAAAAATAAATAAAAAAAAATAAATAACATCCGTAGATAGTTTGAAGAAAAACATAAATATTCTTCCGGGTGATACATTCAACTTTTTCGAAACCGTACAACATTTACCTTGTCAGTTTAGTCTTAACAGTACTTCTGTCAACGACATCTTTAATGCTATCACTAATATCAAAGAGAATAAAAGCCCAGGTTATGATAATATATCACCAAATTTTGTTAAAAATTGCGCTGAATTAATTGTGCCAGCATTATTTGAGCTTTTTCACAAAATATTGCAAACTTCTATTTATCCTGATGCTCTTAAAATTCATAAAATAATTCCAATACCGAAGGATGGTAACGCTGGTGCAGTAGAAAAATATCGCCCAATAGCGTTACTGTCAACGATAGATAAAATTTTCGAAAAGATTATTTACGACAAACTATTGCATTATATGGAAGAAAACAAAGTAATATATGATTTTCAATTTGGTTTCAGACAAGGATGTGGTGCAGAGGTTGCAGTCTTCAATGTAGTACAATATATCTGTAAAGGTTTGGATGATGGCTACAGAGGGGTTGCAGGTATTTTCTTGGATTTTTCAAAAGCGTTTGATCTAGTTGATTATCAGATACTACTTGATAAATTGTCGTTATTTGGGGTGAAGGGAAACGAGTTAAAGTTATTCAAAAGTTACTTTTTAAATAGAAAACAGTATGTCCAGGTTAATGAGGAGAGTAGTTTCATTGGTGCCGTGAACTATGGAGTACCCCAGGGAAGTGGACTTGGTCCACTTCTATTTACAATATACATAAATGATATAAAAAATCTTAAGTTAACTGGCAAAATTTTTATGTTTGCGGATGAAGTGTGTTTGTTCTACCCTTATAAAGATGATTTTGCTTTACGATCGCATATTGAACGTGACATATCAATGATTTTTGAATTCTCGCGCTTAAATCGCCTTGTACTAAATCCAGGCAAGACAAAACTTATTCGTTTTAGACCGACAGCTCGCCGCTCATATATTTTTTCAGTTCAAATCAATGGTATACGCTTGGAAGAAGTATCTTCAGTGAAGTATCTTGGTATTATACTGCAAAGTAACCTTTCATGGGACATGCACATTGCACAGGTTAAAAAGAAAATTGCTCCCGGAATTGGGATCTTATATAAGTTCAGGTATAAACTTAGTAAAAAAACTAAATTAATGAAATTTGAGTCCCTAGTACAGACACATCTCAGTTACATGGGAGCCATATATGCATATAATAAAAATAGTTCCATGTTGAAATCTCTTCAAAGTATGCAAAAGAAAGCCCTTAAACTAGTCTATAATTTGCCAACGTTATATCCTACAATCTCCTTATTCAAAAATGCCTCTAAAAGAGTATTGCCAATCTATGGGGTTCATGAATATCAGGTTTTGAAATATGTTTTCAAGTGTTTGCATAATATAGGTCACCGCACCATAAAGTTTACAGCAAATCAATCTCGATTTATTACGAGAAATGCAAATAATCTAAGGGTTCCAAGATGTCGACTTGAAAGAACCAAGCAACGTGTAGATTTTATGGGAAGTGTGAAATATAATCACCTGCCTGTGAACTTGAAATTAATTAATAGAATTTCGATATTTAAATCATCCTACAAGGAATATTTGCACAATAAATTGGAAACACTTTTGTAAACTTGAATAGAATACATAAATCTTGGTTTATTGCTATTTTATAAATATTTTATAAATATTAAAATATATTATATTCAGCTTGAGTACTATACATCTATTGAAATTTTGAAACTTCGTAAATATAAGTTTATAAGACTGCCAACTTGCTCCAATAATGCCTCTAAGGCGCTGGGGCTGATACTAATATGAATATTCTAATACACTGTGCCTTGAGTTTTAATAAAAAAAAAAAAAAAAAAAAGTGTTCGTATTTGATAAAGGTGAGTGTGCATAACTAAAGCAACTTGTTAGTATTTTGTGTAAGACCCCTTGTTTTTAATAACGTCTGCACACCTTTGGGGCATGGACTCCACTAAATTTTTAATTGTAGATTGTGGAAACTGTTTCCACTCAGAATCTAAGGTTTGAAATAGTTCCGCTTTGTTCTTGAACCGTCTTCCCGCTATGTTTCTCTTTAGTATGCCAAAAAGGTTTTCAATGGGATTCAAGTCGGGAGATTGGGCCGGCCAATCTAGGACTTGAATCCCATTGTCTTGTATGTAGTCTTTTACCAACCTCGATGTGTGTTTCGGATCGTTGTCATGTTGAAACACCCATCGAAGCGGCATATTCCACTCGGCGTGTGGTAGCATTGGAGTCCTTAGTATTTCCTTGTACTTAAAACTGTCCATTATTCCATCAATTTGATGAAAAGAACCAACTTGGTCGGGCGAGAAACAAGTCCACACCATTACGGAGCCACCTCCATGCTTAAAATTTAATTTGCAGTTCCGTTGCTCGAGCCGTTTACCAGGCAGCCGTCGAACCGTACACATTCCATCTGTGTTGATTGAGTTGAATTTAGATTCATCACGAAAACGGACGGTTTTCCATTTTTGTACTGTCCAACTCGAATATTTTTTCGCAAAATCTAACCTAAAAACTCAAATATTTTCAGAGATATTCAGTCAAAGGCATAATATTTAAGACTTACCTACGTTTCTTATGTTTCTTAGTTAGCAACGGTTTTTTGCATGGTCTATAACTTTTTAAATTGTTTTCCAACGCGCGTCTTCTAATCGTGCTATCGTGGACGTTTAAGGTTGCAAAGGGATTTTTTTTTTTTAAATGCGTGCGATTTTTCGGTCTTCACGTTCTGATGTTTTCCGTGATCGACCGCCACAATGATGCACGATTACATCGTTTGTAGCTTTAAATTTTTTTACCAATCTACTGACAACAGACTTATTTATTTTATACTTTTTAGTAATTGAAATTTGTTTCTCTCCTCCTTTATAATCCTTTATAATTTGGTTTTTGAATTCGTTGCTATATTTATCCCTGGCCATCCTATACCTACCGTATAATTAGTTAGACTGTTTAGGTAATACTAGTTTTAAAATAATTTTTTGCATTTTAAATTATTCCCAAAGAGTATTTGGAAAACAGACTTACAACAATTTTGGAGAGCGTATAATTCTTGTTGCTTTTATTATGCACACTTTGATTTGAAGGTCATCGAACCTTATTGCTGTTTTTGTCGTAACACTCTGGCTGATTTTAAAATAAGTTGCAATCGGTAAATATAATTAGTATAGCAGACAAAAAAATAACAACAGTTTCCTCCAAAATGTAAAAGTACAACGAATAATTTGACTTGTTGTTTGGTGTATAATTTCTTGCTTATGTTGTGCACAGTACTGTACATGAGTATTAAATATAAAAAGCTGTTACAAAACGCAGATATATGTACTATAGATATTACAGATTACTAATGTACCATTAAATAAAATTACATACTATAAACAAGATACGGACGGATAAGCAAAAAGTTATAGACATTCAGGGACATGTCATTAAGATTAAAATGAATTTAGTTCACAAATGCCAACAAATTTTACTAGAATTAATTTCAAATGCATTTTATTTCTTTATGAATATACCCCTCAATACACAATTGACTGAACAGAAGCTAGATATATGTATGTTATTACGTTTTATGTCTTAGAGATTATTATTATAAAAGGTTATTCATTTCCTTTTTCTTACATAGAAAGCTTGGAGTAGCTAAAATTTCGGCAGTAATACATCTGTTTGCTGTGAATCATAAAAATATAATTATGGACCACATAAGTGCAGAGGCCGCCATTCTAACTGGATATCATATGCACTTCAAGATTAGAGAAAAGGCGCAATATTTGATGAAAGTTACTTCTTAGTGCTTAATTTTGTTTCTTTTGCTTTCCAAATAAAGTGAAACAAAATTACTTGCTAGTCTATAAATAGATCTAATAAATCAAATGTACATACATACATAAAAGATATTTGTTTCAGTTTTTACCCTTGTTGGAAAAGTGGAAAAGAGAAATATTTTGCTTTTGTTTAAAATAAACTCATGGCGAAATTTCTTTTAATTGTTTTTCTTTTGTAAAAAAAAAATAGTCTTTTTTCTACTTTTCCAACGAAGAATAAAAATGAAATGAATACCTGAATGAATGTATTAAATTTAATAACACTTCAAATAAAATAAGCAAAACAGAAAAAAACTTCTTTTTCTTTTTTATAAGAAAAATGCAGAAAAAATTAAAATAGATTTAATGTTAAATGTTATGGTAAGACACATATATTATGTAAAAACGTTTTCTACATGTTTAGCTAGTTTTAAAATATTGTTATAAGAACGTTTTCTTAACGTTAAGTAAGTTTTCAATTCTTTTGGCAGTAAGATTTTTCTTCTTTTGAAATTGTTAAATATTAAAATATGGAAAAATTAAACTGAAAACTGGGAATTAACAAAGATCAAAGAATTACTAATTAATGAAACATGTCACAGTCAACTTAAAATAATGGTAAATGTATCTCCCTCTAAGCTGAAATATGGTTCTATAAATACGGTCGTCAATGAAATAAATCTTGAATTTCTTAAAGATAACTAAGCAATGAATTCTTTTTCGACTGCCATTAATTACAGTACTATAAACAATATAAAAGGTACTTTAAAATTTTAAGAAAAAAAAAAGTCTTGTACGAAGCCAAGTATTTTTAATATAAATATACAATAGCGGTTTTCACACTTTGTATTATATTTAAAATACTTTTAAATATAATAATATCTTAAACTTCTAAGTGTGAGCGACTTTTTATTTGGTATTGTAAAAAAGTTGAAACAGCTGACTTTTGTTTAGATATTTTACCACCAAAAGTACACAAAAGAATTTTTCAATTGGTGTTTCGTAAAATATTAAAAGAAATAAAATCTAAAAAAAAAAAAAAAATGCCTAAGGAAACCGTAAAAGAAAAAATTATTAACTATTTGGTTCAAAATGCCATTGATCAAATCGAAGTTAATGAAATGATGAAGTGCAAAGGTACATACATATGTATATTTATTTATTAACAAAAAGTAAATGTATGATTAACCAATATCTCAGTAGATAGTTACAGGAACGATATTGTTGTTTTAATTTTGGATTATTTTGAATTTAACCAACCTCATTCAGGTGAACAATTGCCAGTTGAGTACCAATTGGCAATTCTTCTGTACAGAATTGGGTCATCTGGAGAGGGCGCAAGTATTCCAGCAGTGTTTTTACTTCTGCGTCAGCCCATGTTTTGTTCCAGCTTTTTTCGCGATTTCTTTTTATAACTTTTTTAATATTTTCATCTTTTTTGGTCTTTTCCACTGCAAATTTAAGAAATGCTTACAATTCACTTTATTATAATATGTAAGCAAAAAACAATGTGGCCCCAAATCTGTCAGCTGTTTCATACTTGTAAATAGATCCTCTTACTACATTTAGTAAATCTACTACTGTTTTTGGCATTGCAGAGGTTTTAGTTTAGTACATTAAACATTTATGAGATTTGTTGTTGCCGAGATTTATTAAATTTAAAATATCTCCAAGATCTACAATGGTACTTTAATACGAAGCGTGAAAACTGCAAATATGAACATTCGATTAACACGCCCTCATTTTGTGTTCTATTTTTATGGGTTACTTGGGGGTTACACGATCAAGTTTTGCCTTTTTTAATACATTTACACTTTTTTAATACATTCACACTTTTTTACTAATACACTCACAATTTTGAAAAATGATGCAAACTTGATGACAATTTTTGCTTTCCATAGAGAGCATCAAGTCACAATCAACAAAACAGCTGACAACAATTTTTTTTTCGTTCTGTCTGCAAATATTTTTTTGTTTTGTTTGAAAGTTGCAATTAAAAGTGATAAAAAATAAACAGATTCAAGCTTTAAAATAGAATTAAAAATGTTTACGTGCAAAACCAACAAATATAATGATGTGCTGCGATTTATAGAGCTATACAGAAGCCACGAAGTTCTGTGGAATATGAATGTGCCCTCTGGTTTTTGTCTTCTTTTATTTTCTTTATTTCTGATAGTACTTTTAATGAAGCAGCTATTTTTAATTTTCTTCTTGACGGCATCTTGAAAACGAATTGTTATGAAATTGCGTGCAGCCTACGTCACAGCTATTAATTTTATTGAACTTTGACAAGCAGTATGTGAAAAAAACTTGATAGCAAAACTTGATCGTGTAACTGCAGTGTAAATGAAAACATCACGATCAATTTCTTTCCCAGTTACTCTAAACATACATATGTATATGTTAGTGTTGTACAGATGTTATATGTACGATGAGATGGAAACACCCATTGTATTTCAATCTAAAAACTTGTGGGATTGTTGTAGAAACTTTCTAAAAAGAAGCATAAATCACTGAGTTATATACATACAGACTTGATTTTCACTTCTAAGCAAAATATGCATTTACACACAGATATTCCACTTTTTTCTTAACAGGGAAGCTTTAATACCTTAGAGATGAAAAAATAAATGTTGGAAGCAAATCATGCACTAATTTACACTTTTTTTACTGAGATTAAGATCAAAAGAAAATGTTGTAATGAACATAAATAAGTGCGTCAGCCAGTAAAAAGTGTTTGCCGTTTGAACTGTTTGTGGAATTATGTACTTAAAAATATTTTTATTCTCAAATAAAACTGAACGCTAATTGTTGTTAAAACTGAAATCATTTAATAAATAAAATTATTTTCTAACAATAAATACATACATACATATTTAAAAAGAAATGAACATATGATTTGAACATGTTTTACAACTAGGAAGCGACACTTTGGCCTTGGAATGAGAATTTAAAAATAACATACATATATATCTGCTTTAAATGTTATGTACTTAAAATATAATACACACATGTAATTAAAATAATAAGTTTAAAAATATCACGTTTTCTTAGCGGTTTCTAGGTAATGCTCTTCGAATACAAATAATTCAAAATACTTATGAAGCGTAAGACCGAATTTTGATTTGCCAAGCGGTTGTTGTAAATAATTTTCTTACTTACAACTTACTCGATACCAAAAGTATTTGTTTCTTCAACAGCTAATAACAATTTTTCATAGAGAAGTTCTGGTGTGGGATATGGTGGCAAGTCTAAACGATTAAAACAGGTATGAGCTCTGGGCAAAGCATTCGGTTTTCCCCATTTTTCAATGCAAAATCTCCGGGGACCAGTGGAACCCCTGAGAGCAGAAAAGCCTTCATAAGGTATGCTAGAGGTGCCGGTGACAAATTGCAAAAGTCTTAGTCTCTGTTCATTGGTAAATTTCTCAATCACTTGCCAAAACCATATTATGACTTGGTGATTATCATGGTAACCAGAACGATATTCTGTATTTATGCGCCAATCATTTATATCAATTTCAGCTGTGCCGGCTATAACCAGTTCCAGTTCTCGAGCATCAAACACTGAAACTAAGCGAGAATCAACAACTTCATAGAAACCACGTACTAAAGATTCCGTTTGTTCTTGTACCCCTCTCTCCAAGCGCCATTTGATCATACGTTCGAGATATTCTTTTTTATTTTTTTCATTAACAATAATATTTTTGCTGCCAGGCTTAAGTTCTCTTTCCACGACACGTCCCAACAGCTCCTCTGTTACACAAAATGTTAAGCCCAAGTCTATGCCGGATCCAATGTCATTATCACGTATCCATTGTAATGACTGATGAAATTCATTGTCCAAGGATTCTAAATCACTTAAGGCCACAGGAAGTCTTAATAAAGCTTTGTAAAATGGCCGTGTAAAAAAGGCATCCAACAGATACTGATGAACCAAGGCCAGGCCCAATACTCGACCGCTAAAACGAAACCAATCGTGACAGTTGTCCACGAAGGCTGATAGTGGTGAGACTTGTACAGTGTAAGTATCGTTTGCTGAGTACTCGAAAAGGCCATAGTAGGGATTAAACAGTTCGCGAGACAGCAGAAAGAAAAATTCTCTGGAAAGAAACGCAAAAATTCTATTATTTAAATTTCATTTTATAATTTTATTCTTTCAATCGTTAGTTCTAAGTGCTTTTTTTTAGCGTTCCGTACTCATCACAGTGAACCGAGACTTCTACGTCCGTCCGTCCGTCACAGCGTCCATTCTCCGAAACGGTATAAGCTAGAGATGTTCTTGCCGCTACAACAACAAATACTAAAAATAGCAACAAGTCGAAAACTACTAGGTGTCCCCATACAACGTCAGGTAACAATTAAACATAACTATCAAGCTGATGAAATTTATAAAGGGTGTTTTTTTTGCGATGTATAGAACTTTAAGTTGCAATAAAACAACGATGGATTATTCGATTGTCATGAATTTTATTTACCCGAAAGATAATCTTGTGGAATTACATTTTAAACATGATTTCTGGCATATGAATGCCACAGCTGGCGCGGATGTAGACTAGAATATTTTAACATTTTGCGGTTAAAATAAACCACAATCAATTTCTAGTTGTTAAGTTAACACCAGTAACTGTGGTCAAATACCACTAATGAATCAGAAAGCCACATGTTTTACAGTTAAATATTTTTAACGCTGAATTAACCGGTAAAATAAGTTAGTGAATTGCACTACTGATTCATTAGTGATATTTGACCACAGTTACAGGTGCTAACTTAACAACTAGAAATTGATTGTCGTTTATTTTAACCACAAAATGTTAAAGCATTCTAGTATATCTGCTTTTCTTCTAGTATTCTATAGTATAGTTACAAGCCAATGTTCTATAGCTTAGTCTAGTCATAAACCAATTAATGTGACTTGACTTTGGGTCGACTACTTCATTCAAAATTGTTAGTGTGAGTTTGGTTTCTTATTATTTTAAGGACGCCACTTGATTCTGAAATTCCGCAAACGCCAAATGCGGGTGTTTAGTTTAACGATTGGATTGTCTTTAAAAGTTACTGAATTGCACTACAGATCCTTAACAATTTTTATTAATCGTTTTTTTTATAAATCGTTTATGAATTAGATGGTAAAATTTTTACAACTTTTTGAAACACAAACTGTGTTATATTCCTTAACTGCTGTGATACTCTTGCTTCGTTCTTATAGATCAGAATGATACCTTCTTCTGTTTTCATGACAACCTTCTCCATAAAATTCACTTGCACTACTCACCTTGATGGCCCACCGTAATCGAGGCCTTCTTCAGTATCCCATAACACCGCCAAACGGCCTCTTTGTAAGTCTTTTTTATTGGCTGACATTATACGACGAAATGCATCTTCCAACAAATGTGTACGCCTTATATGTAATCTAAAAGTAGTTTTTTTTTTAAATTTAACAATATACCTATAAAAATATGTAAGTATATATTTTGTTGGCCTTTTTACTCACTTTAATTTATGCGGTCCTTGTCCGTAACCTTTGGACTCTAATTTACGATAAAAACATCTCAATTTCGCTTCAAAATCACGTCGAAAAGGTGGCGGAGCTCTTTGTAGCATGCGAGAGTTCATGACGGGCGAACCCTGAGGACTTCGTTCTTCTATAGGCACATAGCTCATTATTTCTTGTTCGAAAAGACTAAAAATATCAAAAAACACAAAGAAAAAAGTTCGATGATTTCCATTCCAAATAGATTATGTATTATAAAATTGAAAAAAAGTTTATATTTATCTCCAATATTAAGTTCTCATGAAATTTTTCTCAATGGGAAAACATGTTTTTCCAGAAAAAATCCTCCAGTTCTAAATTTCTTAGGAACATCGTCTTGAAAGCTGCCATTTTGCTTGTTAAAATTCAATTCTTTACTGTTAAATTTCTTTTCGATTGTTAAATATGAATTTATATTATAGAGAGGAAAAATTTTACTGTTTCTTTGTTTGCATCGAGTAGGATGTTTGCGTCGGATACCGGGCCGATTTTGAAAATTCTTTCCCTGTTGAAAAGCTACGCCATCCGCGAGAGTCGTAGACTCTGTTTAATTTTCGCTCACATATTTCAAATTACTCAAAATGAAGGGGCTGTACCAATTTTCGTCCAAATATTCGTTATAGGTTTGTAGGAGCAATGAAATGTACCTCGTCTACTCCCCTCAAAAAGTCGGGTCTTAAGGCAAAAATGATTCTCCGAATCATTTTGCGTGGCCCCTTCGACCACGCCCTCCCGTGCCAATTTGAAAAAATTTTAAATGTGAGAAAATTCCATGAAAAACACGTTTAAAAGTTTCTAAGTTTTATTTAATATAATTTTGTTGCAATTAGAGTAAAGTTTTTGATGCTCATGAAAATACACTTGCGGTTTTCCCGCTTCGTATTAAAGTACTATTGTAGATCTTAGAGATATTTTAAATTTAATAAATCTTCATAAATTTAAAACTCGGCAACAACAAAACTAATAAATTTTTAATTTACTAAATTAAAATCTCTGCAATGCCAAAAACGGTAGTAGATTTACTAAATGTAGTTTATTTACAAGTATGAAACAGCTGACAGATTTGGCGCCACATTGTTTTTTGCTTGCATATACAGCCTTATTATGAATTCCGAGTGAACATCACTCGTAATGGGAACTCTCCGTCACGAATTCGTACAAAAAGGTATTATGAATTCTGACCCAAGTTCGGATTAGTAAAACCAACTATTTAAATGAAAAACAGATGTTTCTAAATTACATTCTAAGTATCTTTCAATAACTGTAAAAATCTTTTTCATCAATTTATTTTTGATTATTTGCAAAAGTTGCCGAATTTCGGTTTTTATATTTTTTTTTCAATTGTTTAAACCGTTTTTGAGTTAAGGGAATATATGTTGTCCTATCAACTCCATTTTTAAAATAACGGTATATTTAAAAAATAAGAGCTAACCCAAAAAAAAAAAAAAAAAACGGTTATCACCACTGAATTGAGCGCACCCGAATTAGGTTTACCCACTGGGTGCCCCGTCTGTCGGAAAAAAAAGTTTCAAATTCAGGCACAGTGTAATTAATACTCCTAAGTAAGTACATCCACTTACTTATTGTCACTTGGCTGACAGGTGTAATAAAAATGGGTCTAAAAAAATTTTTAATTTACCGCAAACGGGAAATATATAAATATGTGTATATATCTATGTACGTATGTGTGTGTGTGTGTTTATATTATGTATGGATCAGTCACAAATTCACAAGAAGGAGACGCCGCGTGAGAAAGCAGAGGGCTACACAAGTGTTAAAGAAGGTACCTTTTTAGGAAGAGTTTGCGGTGAACATCATTCTCAATCAAAGTATTTTTATCATCTTGCTTCATCATGTAAGTGGGCCAACCTCATTCGACTTGGTGAAAACTGTGGACGGAGTTCTAAAACAGTCATATCAAGCAGCTTGCCGTAACAGAGGTTTACTGCAATACACAGAATACTACCAGAATGATCGCCAGTGTGGGGCTGTTCACAAATTACGTAAACGCATTCGTCGAGCCGGCGCACAGTGGGGGATTTTGCAAAAAAATTGGAAATAATTCTGCCGTTTCTAAACGGATGGCTCGATTGCAATGAAATTTCAGACAGGCATAAAAGAGGTGTATTCAAGCTTAAGTTTTGAGATTGGACTATATAGCGTTTAAGTGGGCGTGTCCACGCGCCCCCAAAGTGGGCCACCTGGGGTATGTGAAAAATTAAAAACGATCTAATTTTTTCATTTCCAATTCTTTTGCAAATATTTTTTATTTTTAAATTCTTCTAGTCAAGGCCTACAAAAAATGTCGCGACACGTATATATTATCTCTTAAAGTTTTCGAGATATTAAAGTTTTAAAAATTAAATTTTCGTGTTTTTACCAACCCTGGTCCAGTATTTTCACATTTTTGAGCTCAAATCCTAACCGATTTTTCAAAAATAAGTTTTATTAGCTTGCCAGTATTTTTTTCAATACTATAAAAAAAATTTGAGCAAAAAATCTTTTATAAAGAAAAAGTTATATTCAACACAATTTAAAAATTCAAAAAAAGTCAGTTTTTAGCATATTTTTAGGGCAAAAAGTAACTTTATTGTTTTTTATTTCTGGAAGAACTTTCCAAAGTAAAGTATATGTTGTTTATATTTTTTTAAAAGCTTATTATTAAGAAAATATTTTAAAGAAAAAAAAATTTGAAAATTATGTCCTGTTGCGTAAGGGTAGCATCCTAAAATTAACCCATTTGTTTAGACAAAACCGACTTCAGCCCAAAATTTCTAAAATCGCACGCCTCTAACCTAAATATTTTTACTTGTTTTTTATAGTTATAAGTATTTTTTAGTTTTATGCAAATGGAATTTGTCGCCCCAGGATATTTGCTGGAATGACAGCAAAAAAACTAAAAAATCCCATTTTTGGGAATTTTTGAAAGTTTTTTGGGAATTTCGGGATTGGTATTATTTTTTCCCTACATTTTGCAAATAATTTTTATTTCTTTTATAAATTCCTATATTTTTGCAAAATTTTGTAAAAAAATATAAATAAATGAAAATTTTATAGGCATTTCAAAAAATTTTATTTCTCAAAAACTTTTATTGAAGGACGTTTTTTTCTGTATTTTTGCAAAAATTGTTTTAAAAAGTTTTAAATTTCTAAAAAATTTAATAATATATAAACTAGAGGTAATTACCTAACTAATGATATATAATATGAAACCCCCTTTCATTTTAAGGGTATGAAATTAATGGGCTACAACTAACCTATTTGCAATGAAAATTTCCAAAAATTAGTACTGATTCAGCGTTTGGGAATACGAAAGTCAATCAATCAATCAAATATACAATTACGTTAACTTTACAAAATAATCCGTATCAAATTCTTCTAGATCTAGCAGATACATCAAATCTTTGAATTCATTACTGCAATCAAATGTCAAATTTCTGTAGCAGATCCATCTCCTTCTCATAAGTGATAAGACGGGATCTGAGGACAAAATAAGGTTCTGAAATATGTCCTGATTTTGAGATTGTCTGGAGCACTTTCTGGAGCTAAATTGATGGATATGTTTAAAATCACGGTTTCTAGACTCTTGAGGTTCTTCTGTGAGCTCTCCGAGTGGTAGTATATGATGTTCCATTATTATTTTTCCATGACACAAAACCTTGTGTACTGTTGGTGAGAAATCTTTCCAGGGGTATAAGTTAAGAAGCAGTCTCGAAACGCCTGCACAGTACTCGCCGAACTTATCTGCATTTATTTTATGTTTACTGTTTATTGCTGTTAAAATTATATTAACTTTTTGCAATAATTCCATATTAATTCCGGTAATCTGTGAGGTTATTTCAAAATTGCTAAAAAATCGTCTAGCCGTGTTTCCATCATTTGTACTCCCATATCCCACTAGTGGCTTATCAATATTTAATCCGGTATGTTGCTTAAACTCCTCCTGAATTCTTTGCTTTTCGTTAGCTCTCATTATCTTTAGCTCGTCGTTTTTAATTACTGATTTATTTACATTTTCAAGGCTACTTCTGTATTTCAAATCATAAGCTATATGTAGAAAATGTTCCAGAAAACGTATGCGAGCATGTAGAGGAGATATTCCATATTTAAGAACGTCTTCATTAACCTTTGTAGTTGATGACATATTTGAGAATTGACTTTTCGTTTTTCCACATAAAGAACAACTCCAAGTAGATGACGTTTTTGTTAAAGCATTGCTAACTTTACCATCAATCATCGTTAATCTCATATCAAACGATACATTGAAAGAGTAGTCCTCTATTTCGATCAAAATGGGCTGCATTAATTTAATTTCCGATTCAATATGATGTACAAGTTCTTGAGTTGCAATCTTTGTCTCCTTAGTATACTCGAAAGTAATTGGTCTACAAAATGATTTAGATCCAGGAGTTGAATTTATCCAAATGTCTTCTTCGAAACTAGTTGATGGAGAGTCCTTGTCAGCATATTTTCGAAGCCGTAATGGAACCATTGATGCCATAAGTACGCCTTTGTAATCAGATAATAAGTGACCTTCAGTGGGCTGCTTGTATTCTGAAAGTAACGACGATCCATCACATCCCCATTTACATATTAGTTTCACTTCGCTGTGGTTAATTTTATTTAGCTGCTCTGCAGTAAGTGTTGAAACTATCCTTGATGCTGTGTTTTCTAGAAGAGATGAGATTCCAACAGTAACTTTTCGGTCAGAAACTGTAATACCAGTGGGTATAATGCTCTTCTTCCTTTCTTGCAGAGCATCATATGATGGCAAAACCTCAACTCCTTTTTCTTTCAATGCTTTTCTCAATATTATATATTTATCACGACTAAGTTGAAGCTGCAACATAAGAGCAATGGCTTCTTCTTCTGTGAAAGCTGAATTAAACGATGGTGTTGGAATGCTCTTAACAATACGATTAAGCCTTTTAGGTGATGCATTCGGAAGAACATTTGCAATTTTCACAGCATCCATGGGTTGATCTTTCTTTTTTAGCATCGCATTAAATGTGTCTGTAACTTCTTCGGTAGACATGGTTGTAAGATTTGTTGTTAAGCGTGCTTGCTTTGACTTCGGGCCTAAGTCTTCATATTCCTTACATTTAGCGCCAGGAGTAGATAAGGAAATTGGGAATTGTATAGATACCTCCAACCAATCAGAAAATTTTGTTCTAAATTTTGCATTAGAGCTGTTGACAGCTTTCCATTTTTTTTCGAATGCCTTAACAAAATTCTCAATTTTGCAAATATCCTTTTTGTCTACTTTAGTTGTATATGTTTCTTCAATATAATCAAGTAGAAATTTGACTTTTTTCTGTTGCTGTAAGTTTGCACTTTTGTATAAAACTGAATATAAATCGATGTGTTTTAGTGTGATGGCCATGATCGTCAACTTTTTAATGATGCCAACTATTAATTGCGAGATATTTTATACCATGCGCCAACTGTCTCGCTAACTATTTTTAAAGATTAATTTATCTCTAAAGGTTGACTTTGTTTTTAGTTTCCCCGCCTACACATACATGTATAATAACCATCGAAATTGTATTCAGGTATACAAAATATTTACATATGATCACTAAATATAAGCATAAGTTCAGGTAGTACTGCGTATTAAAGCGAAACAGGTAGATCAATAAAGGAAACACGCGAAGGTGGTATTAACACTCTAATTACTTAGTGGCTGTTCAGACTATTGTGTCAGTTGTACTTCAATTTTCGAAAATGCAAACATGATATTATTATTACTTAAACGTTTTTGAAAAACAATAACAATTGAATACATCAGCCCTTAATTACCATAAATTCAGGTATGTTTAGCTGAAATGTCTAGCCTTTAATAATAAATAAATAGGGATAAAAAGAAATGTACCCTTCGTATTAGTTGCAGGTAATACTACCTATTAAAGCAAACCAGGTAAAGCAATAAAACAAATATTCAAAGATTATACTAACGTAATACGGCTACTGCGTAATAGAAAATACTGCGTAAAATAAACAGTGCCTCACCCCTTGTATTCCCAAACGCTGAATCAGTACTAATTTTTGGAAATTTTCATTGCAAATAGGTTAGTTGTAGCCCATTAATTTCATACCCTTAAAATGAAAGGGGGTTTCATATTATATATCATTAGTTAGGTAATTACCTCTAGTTTATATATTATTAAATTTTTTAGAAATTTAAAACTTTTTAAAACAATTTTTGCAAAAATACAGAAAAAAACGTCCTTCAATAAAAGTTTTTGAGAAATAAAATTTTTTGAAATGCCTATAAAATTTTCATTTATTTATATTTTTTTACAAAATTTTGCAAAAATATAGGAATTTATAAAAGAAATAAAAATTATTTGCAAAATGTAGGGAAAAAATAATACCAATCCCGAAATTCCCAAAAAACTTTCAAAAATTCCCAAAAATGGGATTTTTTAGTTTTTTTGCTGTCATTCCAGCAAATATCCTGGGGCGACAAATTCCATTTGCATAAAACTAAAAAATACTTATAACTATAAAAAACAAGTAAAAATATTTAGGTTAGAGGCGTGCGATTTTAGAAATTTTGGGCTGAAGTCGGTTTTGTCTAAACAAATGGGTTAATTTTAGGATGCTACCCTTACGCAACAGGACATAATTTTCAAATTTTTTTTTCTTTAAAATATTTTCTTAATAATAAGCTTTTAAAAAAATATAAACAACATATACTTTACTTTGGAAAGTTCTTCCAGAAATAAAAAACAATAAAGTTACTTTTTGCCCTAAAAATATGCTAAAAACTGACTTTTTTGGAATTTTTAAATTGTGTTGAATATAACTTTTTCTTTATAAAAGATTTTTTGCTCAAATTTTTTTTATAGTATTGAAAAAAATACTGGCAAGCTAATAAAACTTATTTTTGAAAAATCGGTTAGGATTTGAGCTCAAAAATGTGAAAATACTGGACCAGGGTTGGTAAAAACACGAAAATTTAATTTTTAAAACTTTAATATCTCGAAAACTTTAAGAGATAATATATACGTGTCGCGACATTTTTTGTAGGCCTTGACTAGAAGAATTTAAAAATAAAAAATATTTGCAAAAGAATTGGAAATGAAAAAATTAGATCGTTTTTAATTTTTCACATACCCCAGGTGGCCCACTTTGGGGGCGCGTGGACACGCCCACTTAAACGCTATATAGTCCAATCTCAAAACTTAAGCTTGAATACACCTCTTTTATGCCTGTCTGAAATTTCATTGCAATCGAGCCATCCGTTTAGAAACGGCAGAATTATTTCCAATTTTTTTGCAAAATCCCCCACTGTGCGGCGTGAGTCTATTCATGATGAATTGCCAAACCAAACTGAGAATAAATCGCTTGACAGCTGTTAAATCGGTCGCCATCTTGAACAGTAATGCCAACTTAAAGTTCTAGACATCGAAAAAAAACACCCTTTACAAGTCCAAGAATAAAATTGAAAAAAAGCAAAGAAACAAGTTTCGTTTTCATGTATTTATTTATTTTTTTGCTTACAAGATAAAATACAAATTTTATTAGTAATCATTTTTTTAGAACCCATGACAAGACCTAATAAAAACTTTTTATATATGTATATGACTATTCGAATCGAATTGTGTTCGCACTTTTGTCTCAGAACAGAAAATAAAATAATTACTATTTTACTCATTTGCTATGGTTCGTTTATGAATAGCAATGTTTGTTAAACACTTATAACGCCTCAATCGTTTGATTACTAATTTGTAGATGATATATACTAGAGATGTGCGCGTGAGTGTTTTTTGGCTCACGTCACGCACGCTCACGATCAAAATAATTTTCCTCACGCACGAACAAATTTTTGTGGACCTCACGTTTGTATTGAAACCAAATAATGGGTTATCATTTTGAGGTAAGATTTCTTTTAAATCAATTTGAAATTTGTGTTTTCATTATACATGGAAAGCTTTAATATTGATCATCACGTCTTAGTCTTTACTGAAACTTGACTCAATGAAAATATTCTAAATACCGAAATTCTTTGCAACAACTACAATATTTATCGCCGTGACCGTGCTAACAAAACTGCAGGTGGTGGTGTTCTGATCGCTGTTTCTACTGTTTTCGCTTCTGAACTGATTACTAATTACGTTTCAAATGATATAGAATTTATATCAGTGTTAATAAAACTTCATCATAAAAGAGTGTTCATTTCATGTTCTTATATTCCTCCAGCTTCCACACAAATTCTTTACTTAAAACATGCAGAAGCGATTAGAGAGCTGACTCGTTCTGCTGATATTGGTGATTCTGTTTTCGTTTTTGGGGATTTTAACATGCCCTCCATTACCTGGAAATATTTACCTGATGAGAATTACTTTGTGCAAACAAGGCAGAGCTCGTTATATGATCATTTCATTAATATTCTGTACGACTTGAGCCTTTATCAAATAAATGGCATTACAAATAGCTGCGATAGAATATTAGACTTAGTTTTCATCAATGATGTTACTGAAGGTTATATTCGTCGGTCATTACCTATATCTTCTCCTGAAGATGTTTACCATCCAACAATTGAATTCATCACCACGATTCCGTCTAAATCTGTAGAGCCTTCTTTTTCTAATAACGAGAAGGTTTACGCGTTTAAGCACACGGACTCCAATATGCTACTTTTCTTATTGAACGATACAATTGGAACTGTTTTGTTGCGGTTCGGACGTTATAAAAAATTAGGGATGCAAACCCTCTTCTGAAATTGATATACGAGTACATATATTTTGTAATCTTCAAATATTTTCGCTCTGCACCAAATATATTATTCGCAAGTGCTTTATAAATTATTTTCAGTCTATTTCAGGCTCCTGCCAATTTTTTTTTTTTTTTTTTTTTTTGCAAAAATTTAGCCTTTCCGCAATCTATTCCAACATATTTTTGTCTCTAGCTATTTTACCGTGAATAACTGCGTCCTTGAGGTGCTTGTGCTTTTCTGTATTTTTTAATGTTTTCATAAAGATTTGTAATTTAACGGGTTATCCATTTTAGGGTTTCAAAAGTAAACGTAAATAAAAGACATATAAACTATTTTTTTCTTCATTATATTTCTTTTCTATATACATATGTATATAAAATTAAGTGGCAAGCTTTCCTGTTCGCATACTCCTTCTAGACGGCTTGCCCGATTTCAATGAAATGTTCAGGGGTGATTGGGGTCTGTGTGGAGGGTGCACATAGGAAATTTAATGTGTGTATCTTTGCGCGTTTTGCAAAAACATGAAAAAGAGTTTCAATCGATTTAGGTGTAGCGGAGCGCACCGGGTAAGAGCTATTCCAGATCAAAACGATTTGTTTTTTAAAAAATTTATGTCATTATTGTATTATTTACTTTTCATTTCATACTTTGTTTGATATCCTAATCGCTTGAAATATCATGCACGACAACGTCTGTTATCACGATTTTGCAACGGAAACAGACTTGCAGTCAAAATTAAATTTAAATGCAGAACAACGTTTGCCGGGTCAGCTAGTTTATTATAAAGTTTGAACGTTGACATTATGTGTGAAACACTACATCATTTAAATGACCACCACACGAAATGTTGCAAGCATTGATTCTTTTGAGGTAATTTTCGACCACTTTGTGACACCTGTTGGGGGCTAGCTCAGCCATAACTTGATGAATGTTGGTTTTTAAGTGCTCAAGAGTTAAAGTTTTATGTGCATAAACACGGTCTTTCGCGTAGCCCCACAAAAAAATAGTCTAATGGTGTCAAATCGTATGATCTTGGTGGCCAGTTGATATCGCCGCGACGAGAAATTACGCTGCCAGGAAATGTCTCTTGCAATAAAGCCATATTCGTTCGAGTTGTGTGGCATGTGGCACCGTCTTCTTGAAACCACAAATTCTCCAACAGCAGGCAAAAAAAAGTCGGTTATCATATGACCATTAATACTCGGAATTACTTTTTTTTTTGTCTTAAAACAAACAAAAAAACTGCTTGGCTTGTCTGTACTTCGAAGAAGTAAGGCCCAATCACACCTTCGGACCAAACAGTGACTTGTTCTGGATGTAAAGGCCTCTCTTCAATTACTTGAGGATTCTCAGAACCCCAAATGCGACAATTTTGTTTATTAACATGCCCACCGAGTGAGAAATGTGCTTCATCGCTGAAGAAAATTTTGTTCGAAAAATCGTCGTCCACCGCCTGTTGGTCAAGCACCCATTCCACGTATCTACGACGTTGTGAATGGTCGGATGGCTTCAGTTGTTGTGTGAGCTGGACTTTATAAATATATATATATATAAAAATATATAAATATATATAAATACCCCATAATCTGCCGTAAGATAGTCCTAATTCCTGCGAGCCACGATTAATCGAATTCGGGTCTTCGGCAATGCACAGGCCTTACAATATTTGTAACCGCTCCAGTCTCTTCAAATTTCTTCATAATTTTGCCAATTGCTTGCGTAGTTGGACGATAATCTCCTCTTAAAGCACGATATGTGGCTGTGGCAGAATCACAATTTTTGTGGTATGTTTTGATAAGTTTAATGCGTTGTATTACTACGTTTATACGTACTGCTTATTCGCGAATAAAACTGCTGTGAATAGAAAAATTTTGCCTTTAAACAGTAAATAAAATTTTTATTTGTGAATAGTTAAGTCACGAAAACAAGTACTGATTGAAGAACTATTCGCAAATAAAACACAAAAAGTTGCCACTCTTTTTTATATCGGTTTTAAAGTTTTCTTCGATGTGGCAGGAAATAAATTACTAAAAATTGCACGAAAGCAAGTCTGCGCCTTCTTCTTTCACTAGCGATTACAAAAGTTGCATCAATATTTCGTGGCTTTTCTGCATTAATTGAATTGTAAGAAACATCATAGTTTTTTGTTTCTCCATTATTATTTTAGTAATCACGTCTTTTTCTGAACATACATATGTTGTGCTTAACAGTGTTACCAATTATTTACATTTTTACCATCTGGCTTCACTAAAAAATAAAAATTTTCTGCATTCGCATTGACGCATAAACAGTGAGTTATTTATTTGCGAATAGTTTTTATTTGTGAATTGGTTACGTATAAACGTAGTATGTAATAGTTAAGCGATCCATTTTCGTCAATGTGAGACTTTCAGCTGAGAAGAAAAAAAATTGGTTAAACAACTTAATTTGACAGGTGTCGAATTCCAGTCCAATTCAAAAGTATAGCTTTTGAAACCACGAAATGGATAACCCATTACATTTCGCTTTTATCATTTTCCCGCAAATTGAGTTCTTTATAATCACCTACAAAAATTCTAAAAAAATAGTTTAGGTCTGTTTTAGCATTTTAACAATTTTTCGCGACTTTTTATACGTTTCTATCGTCCTGCTGCCCATCGTATACATAATGTCGTTGGTCTTCATTATCAAATAAATACTAAATACTCATTAGAAAGCAAAAATACCCTACAATTTTTTTTTAAATGAATTCGTAGAGGAAAACAAAATGAATAAACGGACACAAAAAAGATGAAAAAAAAAACAATAAACTTTTTCAACGAGAGTACTTCGTGGGCAACATTCAAGGGAAAGTTATAGACAATCACAAGTTTGGGACAAGAGAATGATTACATAAGTTTAGAGTTATTATGGTTTAAAAAGTCGCTGCTCGTGGAAATACTTTAATGCTTGAAAAAAAAAACATGCACTAGAACGGTGGATGATTCATAAGTACTTTTGTGGAACTCCAAGAACAGTATTTAGATTGTGCAAGATCTCTTTGCTTGTTCGCCACCAGAGTATGTACATATGTATGTATGTGCGAATATCCAAGCTAGAAATTAATAATAATGCGGGCATGATTTATTCAAATAAATTAAAACATAATTTTATGCAAAGTAAAACAAAAAAAAACAGAGAAATCAATTTGCCACAGTTTGGTATATTAAGGCATCAAGGTCAACTGCATTCAATTTAAAGAAATGATGTTTATTAAAGGAGGAAATCTTAAATGTTAAATTAGTTTTTTAATATGCTTAAAATAAATGATTAAAAAAGAGGGGGAAACTTACACTGCCCAAACAATGTAGGCCGCCTGCGAGAAAAATCCCATTACTTGTCAAAGTTTTGAAACTGTCGAAATTCGAAAAGTTTTCAAATCGTCTGGCATCCGAAACACTTTTACTTTGTTGAACGGAGCGTGCAAAACGGTGTTTATATACAGATTTTAGAATTTCGTTTGTTATAAACATTCTTTTATAATTAGTGTTTTTTTTTTTTGGGGCATATGTTACATTTTGAATCGTTTAAAAGTGTTATTTTTACAAAAGATGCAATAATTTTTATGTTCTCAAAATCTATGAGCCTGTACAATAAAGAATAAAGGTATGTTTCCATTACAAGTTGAATCACCCGCTTCGCTCTCTCAATTACATTAAGGAATTACACTGTTTACACGACTCGTCTATGTGCTTCGATTTGATTTTTGTTTTTAATAAGCCAACATGAATTTTCTAGTTGTCATAAAAAACGCCCCGTTCATATGGAAATGTCTTTGGTGTTGGCATTGCACAGCATTAAATACAACCCAGAGTTTAACTTTTATTTTTGTGGGACAATTACGTTGTTTTTGTTTTTATTTATTTATTTTTTGTTTACAATAAATGATAGTGCAGATAAACTTGCGATAAAAATTAGAGAAGACAGGAATTTTTCGTGCTTCGCATGTAGCTTCAATACGAAGCAACTTCATTCGCTCTCAAATTTTTGTATGGCGAAGCACGTTGCTTCGCTGCCGATTAGGGTTTTAAGCACAAATGGAGATCGAAGCACATGTCGTGGAAACATGCTATAAAGAGATCAAAACCACATCGGACATTTTTTTTAGTATTTTAATTATGTTGATATGGCCACATACATTTTGCTGCTGATCTAAAAATTTTAAATATTGTTGTTTTACTTCACTCGGCGATGTTTGAAAACAGCAAAATTTTTATAAAGTTACGAAAGTAAGAAATTACGTTCTTTTCGTCGTGCTTTTATTGCAAAACAATTGCTTTATTCACAATATCCCCTGTATATGTACATATGTATACCAATTGTTATGTTATGTCTAATAAATATTCAGTAAAGTGTATGCTGTTGAAAAATTTCGGAGTAGGGCCGATTTCACAGCTTATGGATAGCTGTGGGCAGAATGTTGTCTGACAGACAATAAATGTTTCCTTCTCGCAAATTCCCTCTAAACTGGATGGGAATAAGAAGGTACGGAGAGGAACGTCCAGTCCATGGTGCACGAATAACAGGTGAGTGATATCGCAACCTCCACGGATCATTTTTATACCCTTTACTAAAAAAATATGTATAGATTCGTATCGTGTTTTTAAAGCTATTAGACTCATTGTTGACTTATTTTATTTTATTAGATAAATTACCCTCCTAATTGCTGATACATATGTATATAGAAAATACATTATTTATAACAATAAGATTATAAAAAGTTAGAGATTCGAACCAGCATCATTCAGTTTTTGAGTCTGGTACACTACCCAACCAGCCCCTGGTTCTCGTTGAGTTTGATGATCTTGTACATCCGTCCGTCCGTAGGCCACAGGGCCTATTTTCCCAAAACGGTAAGAGCTAAAACACATGAAATTTGTGTATTTGAAATACAAATACTTTTCATTCCATGTATTTAAAATACAAAGCACTGTATTCTGAGAGCAAGTATTTGAAATACAAAACAAAAATGTATATTTAAAATACAAAATACTTTTAATCAAAAAAGTTTTTATTTCCTTTCATAAGCACCAGCTTTTCAAATGCGGCATCAGACAAACAACCTCTTGATGGCGAATGAAAATAACCAGCCAACGCCAAAATCTCAATGATTTCATATTAGAAAACGATATTTTATTGAAAGAGAAATGGCGGACATTTGACACTTAAAAAGACATTAGATCATAGACTATATACATATATGAAGTCTATCCAAGTCAACATCTGATTGATATTTTTTTCTCTTCTTGTTTTAGATAAAAATGCCAACCGATAAAAATTCTGAAAGCTCAGCGACTTTTTCAATGTTTTGCGTTTACTTTGTACCATGGCGTTGGGAAATTAAATTGTATTATTGCCATTTTTTGGAAATAATAATAATTTTATTTGATGGATGAATGGATCATATTATCTAAGATAAATTAAAAATGTATTTGGAGAGTACAAGTATTTGAAATACAAAATACTCAATTTACGATCCAAAATTACATTCATGAGACGTATTTAAAATACAAAATACGTATTTGTATTTTAAACAACAGACTAGTGTGTATACTGAATTTTGGTTCTTGTATTGTTTTCAATATTTGAAACCGTTTTGGAGTTAAGGGCATATATGTTGTCCTAAATCCCCCATTTTTAAAATAACGGAATAGCTCAAAAACAAGAGCTAACCTAAAAAAACGGTTAGCCCCACTGAATTCAGCGCACCCAAATTGGTGCCTCGTCTGTCGGCTTTTTTTCAACCAGCACAGGGTAATTAGCAATTTTTAAAAAATCTCATACAACAAATTAAAATTTTTCTATCTCTTGCGGTTTTTCCTTCATCTCTGTTATTCATGAAGCGATTTTGTGAAAATTATGAAAATTACAAACTAATTAATTTTTATTATTCAAACTTTTTCTTATATAATTATTTTTGTATTAAGTTTATCAGGCGCAAGTTCTTTCGATATTATTTTTGTGATTGATATTAATTATATAAGGGCATGCATCGATAATTGGAAGGATGGCTGGCCTTCCAGATCGAATAGACTACTGCTCACTGGCCCCGAGGATCGATAAGGATTTCAGCGTAGACCTGTCGAATGCCTCCTTAGATAGTGTCGAATTAGATCAATTAGAGGACGTATTCATGGTCTTTACGGATGGTTCCAAGTCGAGCACTGAGGTTGGGGGTGTATCTACATCCAGCGATTTCAACTGAGGATCAGTTTTAGGCTACGGGATGAGTGTAGCGTCATTCAGGCTGAAATTGCGGCGATAAGAAAGGCGGTAAGCCTGGATGAGGTACTATAGGATATACGGGGAGCATATCATTATCTGTACTGACAGCAAGACCGCCATTAACACGCTTGCGGGTGTTTATTCAACATCTCGGTTGGTTCAGGAATGCCGGATATCTCTAAATGGGATAGCGAGACATTCTGACCTGGAGCTTCGCTGGGTACCTGGACACAACGGTGTGTCCGGAAATGAAATAGCGGATGAACTGGCAAGATCTGGTACCCGCCTTCAGCAGGAGGATACAGACGAATTCGTCGGTGTTCCCCTTAATAGTTGCAAGCAGCTAATACAACGACATCTGCTAAGAACTGCGCAGGAAAGGTGGTCGAATGAGATCACCTATCGAATATCGGGGCTCACATGGCCCAGCTATGAGTCTGGAGGGCTGTGGCCTTGTTGAACTTTCCGAGGCATAGGCTCCACACCCTTGTGGCTATTTTAACTGGACATTGTCACATGGGAGTACATGCGAGAAGACTAAATCGTCAGTATAATGATTTCTGCAGAGGCTGCAGAGACGAGGAGAAGAGTGTCGAACACTTTCTCTGTCGTTGCCCAGAGAGCAAATTACTTGGGCAGACCGACACTAAATGGATTAACGGAAGTGTCGGAATGCGGATTGGATAGGGTGGACTCCTTCAACCGTTCATCGAGCTGGTTCAGGGCGGAACCGGCGGGGCATGTGTAGGGATATCTCCCTATAGCCTATTCGGGTAACACAACGGGACCCAAGTGAGCCGGTCTCATGACCGGCGGCCCGCGTTACATAACATAACAGCATAATTAAGTAAGACAAAGAACATTTAGCAGGGTGGACAACTAGTTGTTTCGAAGCCGCCACACTTTCTATCTATGCTATGATAAATATAAAAATAAAATAGAATTGGTGTATTTGATATAATTAAAAATTTAGACAGAAAATATACAACAACTTGGGTGACTGAGTGGCATGGTTGTCGCTATAGAAACATCAGCTCCAGAGTTCAAGGACGGGCGCTGACGCGAAAGTGTGGCGGCTTCGAAACAACTAGTTGTCCACCCTGCTAAATGTCTTTGTCGTTGTCTTATTTAATTAATATCAATCACAAAAACAATATAAGCGGTTTTCACGCTTGGCATTAAAGTACGATTGTAGAACTTAGAGATATTTTAAATTTAATAAATCTTGATAAATTTAAAACTCGGCAACAACAAATCTCATAAATGTTTAATTTACTAAACTAAAACCCCTGCAATGCCAAAAACAGTAGTAGATTTACTAAATGTAGTAAGTGGATTTATTTACAAGTATGAAACAGCTGACAGATTTGGTGCCACATTGTTTTTTGCTTACATATAATAAATATTTCTTAAATTTGCAATGGAAAAGACCAAAAAAAGTAGAAAATATTAAAAAACTTATAAAAAGAAATCGCGAAAAAAGCTGGGCTGACGCAGAAGTAAAAACACTGCTAGAATTTTTACAGGAACATCCATTATTAGAGGTAAGTTAATAAGCTTGGTTTTTATATAATTTTAATTTCCATGCATTCTAACATTTGTGTGTTTGTAATGACATTTCAGAAACCCACGGCCCAGATACATATATTCTAGAGAGCTCATCCAGATGACAGCGATTGACGCCACTTGGGATTTGCTGTTTACTTAAAAGCGACGATACGATGCGACTAAAATAACGTCATCGATAACCTCGTCCAAGATATGCCCAACAATATCGTTCCTGAAGCTATGTACTGAGAGATTGGTTATGCATACATTTACTTTATGTTAATAAATAAATATATGTACATATGTAACTTCGATTTGATCAATGGCATTTTGAACCAAATATGTAGTTAATAATTTTTTCTTTCACAGTTTCCTTAAGTACGGAACACAACTGGGACGAACGGCGAATTTTTCGCCGCGAATATTCGCCGTCAAAAATGAAACACATTGGTGTATATGAAAATGCACACAGTCACAGCGTCGGTCGAAATTCGTTGTACGCGGCGAACTTGAAATAGATTTATTTCCATTTCTTACGCCGGCGAACTACGAACAAATCAGTACCATGTGGCCATTTTGGTTTCAGTTTTCAAGTGTTTTAGTAAAAACAGTTAATTTTTACTTTAATAGTTTTTATTTTAAGTGCTACGCTTTGATTTTTTGCATTTAAAATAAAAAGCCAACATATTAGATTAGAAAACATGTTTGTAGTGTTTAATTTTTTGTTTCTGGTAATGCTAAATTTTTTAGCAACCAATTTTTTTAATATGGTCACCCCATCAGCTGTTCAACTATAATAAAATGAAATGAAAAAAACTGCGAAAATGGATATAAGTGAAATTATAATTGATAATGTTAAACTTCATGTTCATTATTTTAATTATTTTTACAAAATTTCAAATTCTTTGATTCATTTAATTTTTTTATCTTTGAACAAACAATAAATAACTTTATCAATTATAACAGATGTTTTTGTTTTTCGCCGTTATTGTGCGTCATACGACGAATTTACACAGCGAATTTTAAACGGCGTTTTCGTCGTGTTGGGCGAAATTCGTCGTTCGTCCCAGTTCTGTTAATAGCATTAGGCATTTTTTTTTTATTTTATTTCTTTTAATATTTTACGAAACACCAAATGAAAAATTCTTTTGTGTACTTTCGGCGGTAAAATATCTAAACAAAAGTCAGCTGTTTCAACTTTTTTACAATACCAAACAAAAAGTTGCTCAAATTTAGAAGTTTCAAATAGTATTGTATTTGAAAGGATTTTAAATATAATACGAAGTGTGAAAACCGCTATAGAAAGAACTTGAGCCTGATAAACTTCCCTGCCAGCAAATTGGTAGTCGACTACAAATAAAATCGACTTATAGTTCATCCCTGTCGGACATTGAGTAGTCGACTACTAAAATAATTAACTTTACGTTAACTTTTATGGACTAGCTTCAAATTAGCTACAATACAATCGATTTGTAATTCACTTTTTGTGTACTGGCTATAAGCTAGCTGAAACGTAGTGCAGAGTTAACCCAAAATTCAAATAATAACATACACACATACACGGTAAATAACTCTTTAATTAAATTCCCTATTGTCGCATTCGTTTTAAATGTTGCGATGGCTGAGTGAGTATGTTGGCTGCTCACCAGTCTTGAGGCTTAGTGGTTCGATTCCCACCAGAGGCTAACAAAAAAAAAAAAAAAAAAGTAGGATGAAATTTAATTTAATAAAATATAATATTACCACCGAAAAATGTTAAATCAGCCTTGCTTTGTACATTTTTTTCTATGGGTACTGACTTTCAAGTAGCTAACTTTAAGTTAGTTGAAAAGTAATGCACAGTCGGACAATTGACTACCTCCTAGGACATCGTAATATTAAAATAGTCAGTCATCTCCATTAAAAATAATCTAAGTGTCAACCACCACCAGCTGTAAAAAAGTTAGCTTATAATTCATTACTAGTTAACTGAGTTGCCAGCAGGGTTAATACAAAAAGGAAATTACAAACGCAATCACATACTTACATATACATATGTACCCTTGTATTTATTATTTCACGAAGGGCATAAAATGCTTAAATATTATGCCAAAATGTTTTACTATTTTTTTAATATACAATTTAAATTATATATTGTTGTACATTTTAAATTACACGGCAGATATTTATCTTTTTATTTAAACCGTAATTGATTATTTATTTACTTTTAAGTTAACAAAAAATAAAAACACAAGATTTACAAACAAACCACCTGCTCTTGATGATTGTTTTGTTTTTCTAATGCTGTTAAATGTTCTTAAGGCTAACGTTATCAGCTGATTTGAACTTCACAATGAACTTTCCTCTGTTATAAATGATTCTATATGTAGATACATTGCGTCTATTTTTCATATTTCGCCGCTGAGTTAAGCTAGCCAAAAATTAATTTAAAATTTGTTTTAAAAGATAAGTAAAATTTATTATCGTATCGTTTAGGTATGAGTAGATCATTTTCATTGTTTTCAACCGCTCTGTTATTATTTGGCGTTCAAATAAAACAAGTCTTACTTGACTTAGCTTAAGGGCAGTTCAGACTATTTTACTATGTATTAATACGTGTCGAAAATTCAAATATGTAATACGATCAAGCGTGACAGTGTGAATGCAATGCATTATACAAACGGAAAATAATATGATATAAAATTGAAATCCTATACGACTTTGTCCTTTTTTGAAATTTTTCAAAACGATAATACTTTTCATTGAATCAGGGTTGCATTTTATAATAGCACACACAAAATAGCTTCACTGGGTCGATAGTTTTACCGCCGATAGCGAGCTATTGGCAATAATATTATTCTTCCTTATACAATGGCTGAAAATTCGTATTTTATTAATCAAATAGAAGTATACTTCATTTACGCCATGTTTTACAGATAATGGAATTTTGTTATAGACATTTTCGCGCCTTCAACATAACGATTACTTTAGCTGAATATTTCTAGTGGGCGGCACGACTTCCACTTACATAAAGCTGCTCATATGCCGTCGATGAAAATTTTTCCAAGCCGTGCAATATTTTTCATTTTATTTGAAACGTGATAGTGTGAATGCAAAATGTAATTTACTTTAGGTCTTTTTCTTAGACTGGGACCAGTACTCGGGGGATGACCCCTATATATGCATTGCATTGCACTGGAACTAAGAAAACAGAAAATAGGGCATCCACCAATCCCAAAGAAAATTATCCAACAAGAAAATTATAACATAAAAATTATAAAATAAAAACAGAACTAAGGAAGTTCTATAAAAAGTAAAGGTGTTGCAAGACGCAAAATGCTTTCTGTATAAAAAGTTTGTTTGAGCATTTCTGATTCGCATTTAGTTCATGAGAATTTTGGAATAAGTAGTTGGGCTTCAAACCTTCTTTTTAGATTTTTCAAGTCTACTGATGAGTTGTTTAGCAGCAAAGAAATGTCGGCGGCATAAAAAGACGGCTAAAAAAAGACAGAAAGCATTAAGGTCTATTTTTTAGACGTAAAGTAATAAAAACAAAGCTGAGTAGGTCAGAATTAACTATTGCTAATTTGTCTGTTTAGTGTTCTGTGTATGTACCCTCAACACTATCCAGCTAACATTTAACGAAACCTCCTCAATATTGCAAAACGTTGACTGTACAAAACTACACAATAGCATCGATAAGACCTATTACGAATGAATACTTTGACGTACTTATTTTTAAAAATATATCATGTTCATTAAGATCTCATGTGGCAAATATCAGCTTTGGCAGTCGCAAGAAATGTATTTAGACTTTTGTTCGTAAAGCGCAAGCGAAGTGTTAATACTAGGAACGGGTTATCCATTTCGTGGTTTCAAAAGTATAGGACAGGAATTCGACACCTGTCAAACTAAGTTGTTAAACCAATTTTTTTTTCTTCTCAGTTGAAAGTCTCACATTGACGAAAATGGATCGCTTAACATTACATACTACGTTTATACGTAGCCAATTCACAAATAAAAACTATTCGCAAATAAATAACTCACTGTTTATGCCTCAATGCGAATGCAGAAAATTTTTATCTTTTAGTGAAGCCAGATGGTAAAAATGTAAATAATTGGTAACACTGTTAAGCACAACATATGTATGTTCAGAAAAAGACGTGATTACTAAAATAATAATGGAGAAACAAAAAACTATGATGTTTCTTACAATTCAATTAATGCAGAAAAGCCACGAAATATTGATGCAACTTTTGTAATCGCTAGTGAAAGAAGAAGGCGCAGACTTGCTTTCGTACAATTTTTAGTAATTTATTTCCTGCCACATCGAAGAAAACTTTAAAACCGATATAAAAAAGAGTGGCAACTTTTTGTGTTTTATTTGCGAATAGTTCTTCAATCAGTACTTGTTTTCGTGACTTAACTATTCACAAATAAAAATTTTATTTACTGTTTATACGCCAAATTTTTCTATTCACAATAATTTTATTCGCGAATAAGCAGTACGTATAAACGTAGTAATACAACGCATTAAAATTATCAAAACATACCACAAAAATTGTGATTCTGCCACAGCCACATATCGTGCTTTAAGAGGAGATTATCGTCCAACTACGCAAGCAATTGGCAAAATTATGAAGAAATTTGAAGAGACTGGAGCGGTTACAAATATTGTAGGGCCTGTGCATCATCGTTTCGCTCGTTCCGCTGAAAATACCGCTGCTGTAAGTCGATTCCTCGTCGTTCTCCGAAATTAGGACTGTCTTACCGGCACATTATGTCATATTTTGCATTTAAATCTACACTTGGATCCATATAAAGTCCAGCTCAAACAACAACTGAAGCCAGCCGACCATTCACAACGTCGTAGATACGTGAAATGGGTGCTTGACCAACAGGCAGTGGACGGCGATTTTTCGAACAAAATTTTCTTCAGCGATGAAGCACATTTCTCACTCGGTGGGCATGTTAATAAACAAAATTGTCGCATTTGGGGCTCTGAGAATTCTCAAGTAATAAAAGAGAGATTATTACATCGAGAAAAAGTCACTGTTTGGTGCACTCTTTAGGCCGAAGGTGTGATTGGACCTTACTTCTTCGAGAACGACGATGCAACGACTGTCACCGTCAATTCGGAGCGTTATGGTCATATGATAACCGACCTTTTTTTGCCTGCTGTTGAAGAAAACAACTTGGAGAATTTATGGTTTCAACAAGACGGTGCCACATGCCACACAACTCAAGCGAATATGGCTTTATTGCAAGAGACATTTCCTGGCCTCGTAATTTCTCGTCGCGGCGATATCAACTGGCCACCAAGATCATGCGATTTGACACCATTAGACTATTTTTTTGTGGGGCTACGCGAAACACCGTGTTTAGGCAGATAAAACTTTAACTCTTGAGCCCTTAAAAACCAACGTTCATCAAGTTATGGCTGAGCTAGCCCCCAACAGGTGTCAAAAAGTGGTCGAAAATTATCTCAAAAGAATCAATGCTTGCAACACTTCGTATGGTGGTCATTTAAATGATGTAGTGTTTCACACATAATGTAAGTGAAACGTTCAAACTTTGTAATAAAAAAGAAATATCATGAAAAAAAAAAATTGTTAATATGTGTTTTATTTACGTTTACTTTTGAAACCGCAAAATGGATAACCCGTTATATAAATATATATAAAGTATATTCCAGCCAATTACCTTTTAAACTGAATTCCTTTAGAATCACGCACTTAAAAAATTATAGCTGATAGCAGCTCACAAGGTACTAGAAAACATTGAAAAATCCGGAAAAAGTTTTGGTGTGAGACTGCAGTATGGTGTTAATAAAAAAAAAGCAATGGAAAATGATTTCCAATTTTCCTGTAGAGAGCATTCAACATTTCGCAAAAGCTTTGTAATATATGAGGTACTTCTATAAATTTTTGGAATACCCCATCTGGGCATTGCTTCCATCATTTCGCCTATTTGAGCGAAAAATGTATGTACATCTTTTGATATATTTTGACCAAAACAAGCTTGTTTTTATTTGAATTGTTTTGCCAATAAAGCAAAATATACATAATTCTGGAATGTATTTTACCAACTAGTAAATTAGAAATATGGACATTTTTCAGAATTCCCTTCCTTCCTGGAATCCCACAACCAATGTCCATAACAATTTACACTAACCACATTAGTAATTTGTATTTGTTTTATTAGTATAAAGTAATTGACCGACAGATATTTTGTAACCGATCGATGTATTGATGACATTGTAGTGTCGTTTCATCGCTTGTCATATTCTCATGAGGGTCTGACCAATGGCACACCATTTTGGCAAAACTGGTTGTGATTCTTTTGATTTATTTACGATTTATTGTTTGCTAAAAATTTTAATCTAAAATAATGATTTTGTTAGTTCTTTTCATTAAACTTAATTAAACTTTACAAAAAGAGCGAAATGTACTCCTTTGGTGGGTGTGGTATTTTCCATTCAAATATTTTCAGTTCACCAATTTTCACTGCATCGGTTCCCTATTATCATTGGTTGGAAAAAAGTTTTAAAGTTTTCTGTGTTGAAGTGTATTAAACGTTTCAATTATTTTCTTCCCTATTGATTTTGTTCTTTTACTGTATTATCAATAAAAATCCAATTTTGAAATTGATACGCACCATGTGATGGCAAAGTAATCAAAAAAAAAAAAAAAATGTTACAAAATGCAACTTGAATTATTCCATAATTCGATTTAAGTTCTTTATCAGCCGGCTGGACAATGAATCAATTTCGTCACAAGTTTTTTGTTCTTTTAACTTGCGTTGTGTATTTGAACTCATTTATTGCATTAATTAATTATGAAGGGTCTTGTTTTGAGTTCATTAATTTCGAGTTATTCCAGATAAGAACCACAATACTTCTTTTCAATTTTATTTGTCATGTTTCGATATGTAGTAATATGATTTTACTTGAAAAATCATAAACGAGGGAGTGCAGCTAAAAAAATTAATCATAATATGTTTGCTTGTACGATTGATTAAATAAATAAATATTTGCAAAAGGTTTGCATATGTCCATATTTCAAAACAACTGAGGCAAAAAAATTTTGCAAATACCAGGTGGTAAACAAAAGGTGTGTTCTACGTCCATAAGCATTTGTTACTTCCTGCAAACAGGTGTCGCCTAAAAACGTTTCCTGTACAGCGTTGCAGCCAATGAAAGACAGGAAAATAAAATGATTTTGATAGCACTCAAAAGTGGCCACTACAATGTTTATCTCTCGTACACCAAACTCGCAATTTGACCCCCTTTTGCGGTCTATGAATTTTTAAACGATTTTTTCAATTTTTTTATTGTCACTTTTCCTTTATTTTTGTAGTATCATGGATATGTATAAGTAACTCTGCTCGCAGTTTATATGTTTTTGTGTCGTTTATTTTGATGATTTTTCGGAGACGTACAAAAAAAAACAGCAAACATCAGAACTATTGTAACTTCGCAACGTTCGTTGGCATTATGCCGCCATTAATTTCGATGATTAGTTTCGTCTTCTACAATTTTGTCTCGTACAAATATTGTCGAACATTGTAAAGAATAAATTGTTATTACAACGTCAGTAGTAGATATCCAATAATACCCACTTGTTGGCTCAAACATAAATCACTAGTCACATTTCTTGTGATGTATGTATATACATATGTATACATATATGTATGTATTTAAAGAAATAAACATATTTATGTAAAAATTCTTTTTTTTTTAATTAAAAACTAAATATTCGGTAAAATGAGAGTAAACTATAATTTCTCTCAATAAGAGACAATAATGCATAACACGAAACGACGGGAACGAATAAAAACAAAAATTTTACCGCAAAAGAAAACGTCAGGGTTCTGACAGCTCAATTTATAAAAAAAAATGTTTTAGTATTTCATTTAATTTGTGTTAAAAAAGAAAAACTTTTTACGAACTCAACAGAACTCATAAATTCATATATGTACATACATACATAAATGAATTCGTAAATATAAATATGTACATACATATGTATAACAACCAACAATTTTTTAGGGAATAAACAATTTTTTAGAGAATGCTTTAAAATATTTTTTCACATTAATTTCTAATTTTTCTTTTAGTTTAGCAAAACATTTATTTCTTTTAAGTCATTTTTTATGCTCTGAAACAGCTGGCAGCTGAACTACTTGCCCAAACTCATGATACAACTAACAAGGTAACCTTTTCGCTACAATAAGAACGACTTCAATAAAAATAACATGCATTTTGTTTTTGTACAACTTATGCAAACTGTCAAAAAGACGACACTTCTACATTTGCAGAAGAGAGATGCACTGAGCTTACGCGGATTAGCTATCTCGTTTTGGCTGCCTTTCATCTCTGCAATCTCTTGACAACCTAAAGTAGTCAGTTGATTAACGGTGTAGCTGACGAGGCTACCTTGTTAATTGTATCATGGCCCAAACTAGCCCGAAGAAAAAGTACGGGCTGTTTTGTGTGAGAAGAAGAAGCATAATGTTCTCTCACAAATACTCTCATTTGCCCAATTTTAAAGTACGCGAACGCTTTTCGTGCAAATTGGGATCCCAAAGTAGAGTAAGGAAACAGAGTTATTGTCAAAAAAAAAAAAAAAAAAAATAATATGAAATTTATTGCCATATTTATTACGTAAAATAATTACTCTTACTTTCACAGAAGAAGAAAATGTTTATGTATAAAGAACAGCAAAAAAAAGCAAAACTATCGCATGTTGCTTCTTTTTCTTTTCAACCTCACATTGACATATTTATCTGTCCACCATGATGAATAGAACATGCTTCTCGGCAGGCTTATGTACGTATTCGTTTGCATATGTATACTTAATTTTGTATTTCCGTCACAAGTCCCTGAAAGTCGGCCTTTGCTAATCTTATCCGAACAGTATCTTCAGGAATGTCTTTTTCTTCCGAAACGTGTTGGCCGAACGATTCTTTTATATCTCAAGCTGACTTGAGATGCGGTTATTCCGGCATTTTGTTCACTGAAGCCAATACAGTCCGCTTTGCCCGATTGGCTGGCTTAAAGGGTTGTCATGAACGTGGTCTCAATAGAATCGAACCGATACTTTTGAAACTTTGGACAACGTGTTGGACTGAACTTACTATTTCGACTATTTTCCACTTTTCTTAATTTTAAAACAATTTTTCTAGCCTTAGCATCAATTCACTGGGTTTCCTTTAAATAATTAGAAGAAAGCAATTAGAAACCACAAAATGAGGCGTAAAATGCACTTTCTATTTACGAAATACAGAAACGATATTGTTAGTATACTGCTTTTGCTGCATAGTAGCCAACGCTAAAACTGCTAAATGCTTTTATGTAGATATATTGTAAAGTGCCCGGAACATGTGCAACAAAGTTGTCACTCATAAATAAATTCCAATCAGCAGAAAAAGACAGTGATAAAATTGAAAGTTGGTAAATAAGATTAAATATAGATATTCTGTAATGAAGAGCTCAGAATACGCGCTGTTGCTTAAAAAACAGTATGCCACTAGTCATGAGTCATGTGTGCGAAGCAATTTGGGTGTAGCTGAGCGTCGTGGTAGACGTGAAACAGCCGTGGTATGTACCCCAGCCAATAGGTCTTCAACTTTACTTTTCTTGTCTTCTTCAAAAATGTGAACGCTTTTTGAAAGAGTGGTTTGCTTTCTTTGCATATTCATTTGTTTTGTATGTATCGATTTTTAACTGCATGAGAACTTTAGATAAACATGATTTGACAGCTAAGTAGAAATGTCAAGCTCTGTTGACATTTCTGTTTGGCAAGTCATCATGAATTGTTTAAATCCAGAATTGGGGAGATTAAGTTTTCAAAAAGCAATTCAGTTCGCGACATTCATACAGCACTTATTTTTTCTTGGAGGCATTTTAAATGAAATTCCGCTGTGATATTTAAAAACATCGACTCCTATTTTGGAACAAGTTCGACATTATTGGTGTCTTACGAAATCTTAACATCCGGTTTGGTCAATTTAGTTAAAAATACGGCAACAAGTCAGGAATTTATCAAACTGCTTATGCATGCGCTGAACGCTTAATGACACCGAAAATTCAGAAAAAATTTTTAATTTTGCTGTACAGTGTATTAAAACTCTAATGGGATTTAATTATTTCAACCCAAGTTTTTTTTTCAAATCGGCTTGGTTTTATTAAGGGGTTTTATGTTTTCAGTTGTTTAAAGCATGCAAAATTAGTATCTGGCTTTCAGCAATAAACTTTATTTTATTAAATTTTAATTCCAAACTTCTACTTTTATTATTTTTCACTTTTGACTACAAAACGTAGTCATACAACTGATTTTGCATTTATTTTTTGATTTTGTATTTTTTTTTTTTTTTTAAATTAATAAAAGCCGTAAAATCGTAATTTTTAAACATTTTAACTTATTTATTTGCGTTTCGTATGGTTTAAGCTGAAGCTGTTTAATTGCAAATAAATTGCTTGATTACAGATCACTTTTGTTTTCATAAAAACTTTTAATTTCGTTTTTCACTATTTCCTTAATATTTTAATTTTCATTTTATTGATTGCCTGATAATTTTTTTTCCTAAATCACCAATATTACTTATTAAGTAACATTGTTTTATTACTATTATTTTATTACAATTATGGAACTAGGAATAATTCTTTAACTGAATATTTCTAAGACGGCGATCAATTTCTTCCGAGTTTTATTCTGAAGCGAATTGTTTTTACTACAGCATCAAAACAAATTGACCGTTTAAATATGCACCCCATTCATTCAGACCACCACGGTGTAGTAGAAAATTAGTCAAATGCTTGCCGGAGCAAAATTAAAGAAAAAAAAAAAAAAAACATAATTAACAAAATCAACAAAGTTTGTTATTAGAAAAAACTTTAAACAGAAGCAACGGCCGCTAAGCCAAAAGAACTTCAAATACACTTCCGATTGAAAGGCGCGCGCGTACTCCATTAGTTTTCACTATCAAATGAACAAACGTTATTGTTGTAAACAATAAATGATAAATACATTTTTATTTATTTATATACATATGTACCTACATATGATGTATATACATACATATTTTTTCGTTAAAGAATTAAAACAAATTAGCAACCGCGTATTATTTAATTATTTTAGCTAAACGCACACTCCCTTGTGAAGAATTGCTTTTGTGGAAGCATTGACAGTTGAAGCAGTCGACAGAGAGTCAGACAAACACATGCACATACAAGCATTTAGTAAAACTTCTATAGTGTCGGTAAAGTGCCATCGTTAGGGATCCCATGCATGGTTATGATTGTACGTACATAAACAAAAACAGCTGTAAATACCCAGCAAACACATTTATTCGCGACACCGAGTTGGGATGGGGAACAAAAGCATATGCAACAATCCAGCAAAAATATTCAATATATGTATATCTTGACCGATATTTCGGTATGTATATCTTGACCGGTATTCTATACCTTGGAATCATGTAGCCATATTCACTTCCGAACAAAGGAATTTCCTCGAGGCAATTGAAGTAAGTGAATAGACACGCGGGGCAGGCTTTGCTAGTGAAGAATTTATATCTACAATGCGAATATCAACAAATTCTTTTGAGAAGACGAAACTTACTTCTTTAAAAGCAAAGAAAACACTCAGTGTAATTTTTTATTTTTCTGCTAAAACGTAATAAAATACAAAATTCACGATCTTCTCAGCGGGTTTGTAAGTGAATCTTACACGTTTCTTCCCAACCAAATTGTTTTGCGTAAGGCAGTATTTTTTGGCTGGGACGTCAAATTTAACAAATTACAAACAGTTTGGTGTTATCAGTAAAAATAAAATGTTCTTACAAAAAAAAAAAATTCCTACATAATTATTTTTGGCCCCGCTGGAGAATGCTAGGTTCAGTAAATTTAGCGGTTTCGCAAGAAAATAATTCCAAAAATTCTACAGTTAGTAAATAAGTACGTAAAATCTATTTATTCTTATATGGAAGCGAAATAGTGTGGGACGTGACAAATAAATGGCATTCAACCAACTTGCACTCTTCACTGCCTTGTCGTATCGATCGGACTAATATTTCCTTAATACAAAAGAACTACTAATTACTAAAGAACTATGCAACAATTTTTCCTAGTTCCGGTACAATCAACGCGCTGCACATGTAAACTTGTCGCCTGAATGCCGACTCAAGTTAAAAAATTAAAAAAATAATGTGAAACTGCATCAACCGGTACTTCATCAATATCATCGCTCTGGTCATGGTCAAAAAGACTGAAGCACAACTTTAACCTAATATTCGCCACCAGTTATTCGATCAGGAGAACGCCTAAAACGGGAATAGCCTCATCACATTATCTTGCATAGATATAAAACATTGCTCGTTGAATCAGCAAATATTTCTTAACAATTAAATTGTCTGGAAAAAGTTTTTATGACAATATTTTTCCGCGATATAACAGTAATCCTTTTGCTTGAGCAAATATCAGCAACAAAACAACTATTGATCGTAACAATAGTAACAGAGAAAGTATTTTATTTCCTTCAATTACATATTTAACAAATCATATGACAAATAGAGTCCGCAAAGTTATTAAGCTTGTCTGCCTTAGAGAGTATGAGCAAGTGTTCCCATAATCATTCAAAAGTTAAGGTGTTATACTTTTATAACTGAATGAAACACTAAGCCTGAACCCTGCAAAAAAAAACTAAATTTAAGCGATACTTTATTGTGGTCCATAAATATTTTTGGTGTAACAAATACATATTTTTTAATCCCTTATTCTACTAAACTATTGCTGAAAGGCATTTAAATGAAAACAACTGTACTGTATTTCAGACTTTGTTGTTTGTTAAAACCAAAAAACGCTAATTTGAATCTTATCAGCTGCGCACTTCAAATATTTTTAACTACATACGCACAGTGGTGTAAATAAAAGAAAAAGTGGTAAAAAGTCCGGAACTTTTAAACCACACAACGGATCTCGCTGAAAATTGAAGTAGTCATAGACAAGGAGTTATATTTTTTGTCTCAAGTCTTTTTAGGCCTATAGTTAAAACAGGGGCGGGGCTATGGGGGCTGAAAGTTACCTACCTCGAGTATAAAAAATTTTATGCAGCTTATAACTTTCTTATATCTTGGCCGATTTTAAAGATTTTTACCTTTTTGTATTTTGCTTAGCAAGGCAAAGAAAAAATGTTATAAAACATGTTTTCATATCTCTAACAGTTTAAGAGATATTCGCCTTGGAATATTATTTTTTATTATTTTCGCCGCAACTTCTTTTGGTATTTTGCTTATATCTTTTTTGTTAAAATCTTGATTTTAATTTGTGGCCCACCGTTATATTCCTTATAAAATTCTAAGTGAGATAAGGTACCGTTTTATTAAAATATCTTGGTCCGATAAGTCATAAAATAGGTCTCAATTCAAAACTTTGAAATTTCACCGAAAAATTTTAATTTTTTACAAAAAAGGTGGCTTCATTATTTTTGAATTCGTAAAAAATTTTGTTCCAGCTTTTATACTTATTTTTACACGTAGCGAAAGATAATCTCTTAAGAGTGTGTAAAAATTTTATTTTGTTTAATTTAAACTAAGTACCCTACAGTAGGCAGTGGTCGAAAATCATACATTTTTAAAACAATTTTCGGATATGTGGGCGTCTGAAAAGTTTTGCCAAAAGTGAAATGAAATTCCGTGAACGACGTTTTATTACAAAATCAGTTGGTATTGTTGCTGCAGAAGCTCGAGACATCCTAGATATAATTAGCGTTGCCAGACTGAGATTATTAAAAAAAGTCAATTTTTGGAAGGGACAATTTTGAATTGCTAAAAAAATGGATTTATGATTTATATTTCTTTCTGAAATTTATGCTTTTATTTGAAAATTTAGTATTTTAATACCCTTTGAAAAATTGTGCATGTATCTTTCATCGTCTTGCAGATATTCAAGTTTCACTTTGATTTTTATGTGCGAAAAACTATCCTTTTATTATTTTTTTCATTGTTTTCACGAATGTGACTTAAAAACATAAATAAAGTATAAATTTTTGCATATATTTGAAAAGAAGACACAAATTCCTTTCCAACGATATATAACATGTATACCTTTTTTTAATATTTGCACATTCGGGAACCACTAGAATATTACGCAACCAATACAAAGTAAACAAGTTTGGCGTTTTGAGAGACAGCCAGACATACGAATTAAATGCACTTAGTTCGGTTATAATCAAAAGGCCAAAAAATTCCTGATAATGCATTTAAATACCTGAAATTCTACTTTCAAAAAGTAAATGATAACATAATAAAAGGTTCCAAAATCGAAAGGAAAAGTGGTCATAAAAATAACAGATTTCCTTGAAATCTACACAAATAACGCGTATAATAAATGGAAGCATACCTTCTATTGAAACAATTCGGCAAGACGGTGATAAGCGAAGCATTAGAAGCAAAAGCAAGTACATAAATTGGGCCAAAGCAGTGACAAAACAAGCAGAGGGTTCACCCCTCACAAAGGAAAATTTTGGCGGTACGTATAAAATGTCTATGCCAGAAGACAAATGCAGTAGTAATATTAAAAACGCTGAGCACTTCATATCGAAAAAGAAGAAAAAAGAAGCGATGGTACTTGGTTACTTTGGAGATCAAATAAAAGATTCCTTTAAGCGGACTTTGATGAAATCGCAGCAAAAAGAAGCGCTAAAAGTTGTGGAAGTACTACCAACTGCATCTCCAAAGAGATTAAGATATATAAATGGGGATGTGATGCTTTTCTGAGTATAAGCAAATAAGCGATTCCAATGCAGACTTTTCCACGGTTCTAATGGCAACGTTAGTGCCATTACGGCTGCGGCTCTATAACCAAATGCCCACATCGAGTAAAAATTCATATCGTGATCTGTGGAAAAACAACACGCCAGGGTCTAAGTTTCTATGCCGGCCAATACGTTTTGGGTATATCAAAGAAAACAAACAAACAACTCAAATGCTTGTTAATGATATCAACCGCGAAATTTCCAACATGGCTCCCATTGATGTTTGCATATCTGGAAGAACGATTACTGTTTCTTTTAAACCTTATCTAACCATGATATATGGAAAAGTCGCAAAGGCAATTACCGATACGAAATCAAACATGAATTGTAATGTACATATGTGGAAAGAAGAGTTTTTACTTAATTGAAGATTCTCTTCAACTTGGAATATCGCCTCTTCATGCCCGTAAAGTAATACTAGCTGTCATAAATAGTAAAAAAGTAATAAACACCGAAAAATTCGAAAAATATGCAAAAGAAATACTGACCTTAATTAATAATCTGTATTCGTGGAGACCATTAACACCAACCGTACACAAAGCTCTAACACATACAACAGAAATAATGGCGAACAATATTCTTCCCTTAGGGGAATTTACAGAGAAAGCTCAGGAAGCTAGAAACAGAGATATTAAGCAGTATAGAATTTTTAAAACACGAAAGTGTTCAAAAACTGCTCAAAATAATGACCATAAAATGGTTACCAAAAATAACAATGGAAATAGAAAAGGATGATCCCGAAGGAATTCAAATTAAAACTCTTTTAAGTTATGACGCTTCCGATTATTTTAAAGAAAATTTGCATATTAGTAGACAACACTGTTAGTATATTTTATGCTTTAATCAATAAAAGAGAAATAATTTGTAAGATTTAAAGCCCAAACATTACTTAGTTAATATAAAGTCGGTAAATCCTTTTAGTTTGCATTTTATATTTCTCCTATATTTATAAATTTTTTTTTGTGATGTGTTCGCTGCTTTAATTGAGATCCTTTTGAATCCATATGCTTTACGCCGTCCTGCATTCGGGCAACCCGCTTCTGCGAGTGATCCTTTATTTGCTTGTTTTCTCTCTGCTTTGCCCCGCTGTATTCAGATTAAAAGCTTTTGCGCCCAATCAACTGCTTTTTATTGTCTTATCGAACAGTTGAATAAACAGGTATGCACATGGTTATATTGTTGTGGACAAAGAAATCTGTTATTTTTATGACCACTTTTCCTTTCGATTTTGGAACCTTTTATTATGTTATCGTTTTCTTTTTGAAAGTAGAATTTCAGGTATTTAAATGCATTATCAGGAATTTTTTGGCCTTTTGATTATAACCGAACTAAGTGCATTTAATTCGTATGTCTGGCTGTCTCTCAAAACGCCAAACTTGTTTACTTTGTATTGGTTGCGTAATATTCTAGTGGTTCCCGAATGTGCAAATATTTAAAAAAGGTATACATGTTATATATCGTTGGAAAGGAATTTGTGTCTTCTTTTCAAATATATGCAAAAATTTATACTTTATTTATGTTTTTAAGTCACATTCGTGAAAACAATGAAAAAAATAATAAAAGGATAGTTTTTCGCACATAAAAATCAAAGTGAAACTTGAATATCTGCAAGACGATGAAAGACACATGCATAATTTTTCAAAGCGTATTAAAATACAAAATTTTCAAATAAAAGCATAAATTTCAGAAAGAAATATAAATCATAAATCCATTTTTTTAGCAATTCAAAATTGTCCCTTCCAAAAATTGACTTTTTTTAATAATCTCAGTCTGGCAACGCTAATTATATCTAGGATGTCTCGAGCTTCTGCAGCAACAATACCAACTGATTTTGTAATAAAACGTCGTTCACGGAATTTCATTTCACTTTTGGCAAAACTTTTCAGACGCCCACATATCCGAAAATTGTTTTAAAAATGTATGATTTTCGACCACTGCCTACTGTAGGGTACTTAGTTTAAATTAAACAAAATAAAATTTTTACACACTCTTAAGAGATTATCTTTCGCTACGTGTAAAAATAAGTATAAAAGCTGGAACAAAATTTTTTACGAATTCAAAAATAATGAAGCCACCTTTTTTGTAAAAAATTAAAATTTTTCGGTGAAATTTCAAAGTTTTGAATTGAGACCTATTTTATGACTTATCGGACCAAGATATTTTAATAAAACGGTACCTTATCTCACTTAGAATTTTATAAGGAATATAACGGTGGGCCACAAATTAAAATCAAGATTTTAACAAAAAAGATATAAGCAAAATACCAAAAGAAGTTGCGGCGAAAATAATAAAAAATAATATTCCAAGGCGAATATCTCTTAAACTGTAAGAGATATGAAAACATGTTTTATAACATTTTTTCTTTGCCTTGCTAAGCAAAATACAAAAAGGTAAAAATCTTTAAAATCGGCCAAGATATAAGAAAGTTATAAGCTGCATAAAATTTTTTATACTCGAGGTAGGTAACTTTCAGCCCCCATAGCCCCGCCCCTGTTTTAACTATAGGCCTAAAAAGACTTGAGACAAAAAATATAACTCCTTGTCTATGACTACTTCAATTTTCAGCGAGATCCGTTGTGTGGTTTAAAAGTTCCGGACTTTTTACCACTTTTTCTTTTATTTACACCACTGTGATACGTAACTATGGATAACAGCGGCGAAGGTCTACGAAATGTGAAAACGATTGTGCAGTAAAGTTGAAGTAAACAAAATTACTGAGTCGTTTTACTGATTTCAGAGTAAAAACATTATATAGAATATAATGGTCGCCAAAAGATTTACGGCCTAATTCATAAACACATTATAAGAGTGTTATAAACAACTTATGAGCAAAAATCCAGAAAAGTGTATTCATAATCGATTTATAGCTTATTATGCTGTTTATAACCATTTTATAAATTGGATATTTTTATTGTGGCCTCTACCCAACTATAAGCGTTTAATAGTGAAAATTGTTGAATTGAGGATTTTTTATTTGAACACTATTTATCAAATTTTTTGCTTCTTGAATGTGTATATGATTGCATTTCATTGTTTCTTACACCAAATTATCATTACACATTAAACTATGAAATTCGAAAATATGTACATACATACATACATACCTATGTACTTTAAATTCTACGAAATTCTAAGAATCAGTAATATACAGTCATAAATACACTTTAACCCTGCAAAAATCATCTCATTCTTTTATCAAACAAATTTTTCTTTAGTTTTCATATAAATTACAAATATTTTGACGAATTATATCCATACAATACACAAAGAAATACAGACCTACATACATACATACATACATATGTATAGTACTATCTCTATTGCAAATTTGAATAGACATGTACATATGTATGTATGCATGCATACACATACATATCTACGCACAAACAACAGTAGCGATCCTGCCTGTATTTACAATGTATACACACGCATTGGCCTCTACTTAACTATAAGCGTTTGATAAAGAGACATTCGTTGAGTTGATGAAGAGTTGCGAAGAAAGAATTCATCAATAAATTAATTTTAATAAAAGATATTAGCGAATTAAATAATATTTACCACTTTTCATTATGTTTTCATGAAAAATATTTGCAAATAATTATAGTGCTACACAAACAAATGCTAGAGAGTAAGTAGTCGACTACTTTTGGTACCAGTCGTTAAGCAAATGTGTTTAGAAACAATTTTTTTTACAATTCAAAGCCTTGTATACATATTTTTCGCAATAAAAATAGGTAAACCAATAAATTATTTCATATTCGAACAAAATTATGTTATATAAGTAAATAATATTTTGCATTTTTCGCAGCTACCCAATTAATCAGTTTCTTACATATGTCTCATATATGCAGCACTAGGCACAAAATGAGAGTGAGCATTGCATGGTATTGCCAACAATAAAGTACAAAATTAATAAAACAGTTTAATAGTTATTTCACCCATATAATGTGTTTATGAATTGAATTTCTTATGAGTTGCTTATAACACTGTTAGTGTATGATAACTATTACCAGCTTATAAGCTGAAATAAGAAATTTTTATGAATTAGGGGGTTAGTAAACATATACAGCAAATGGCTGATATGACAAAAATTTTACACCTTTGACTGTCAAGTTTGGAGACGAATATTTTTTATAGAATGTGTATTTGCTCTTTCAATGTTTATAGTATTAAAACAAACTGCACAAGCACCGTTATTCACAAAAAATTTACTCAACTATGAATATTAGTTTTGAATTTAATTACAACATGTGAATTTAATTAATTATTAAGATGATCGAAATCGAAATGAACTAAATAAAAAGACCTGTAATAACTATTAGCCAATTTTTGACTTGATATTTAAACGTGAAATTAGTTTCTTATATAATTAAGTGGTATTTATGTAAATAAGTGTCAGTCTTTCACTCGTAAATAAGTGTTCGCATTTTCATGTGTAAATGCTTTCTGGGTGTAACACCAACTTACTAATACCAACAAGTCCACATGTTGTGTTATGTTTGTATGAATAAGATGTGGCAAAAGGCGTGTTGGAGCATTTAAATATGAATGAACAATTAAATGCACGATATATTTAATATTTAATTACAAATAAAATGACACATAAAAATAATTCGAACAAAATGAGATGTGAAAACGACCGAGTCCTTTAGATGCTGTCATTAAAATAAAGTGTTTGTAATACGGAAACATAAATACTTGAAGTGGAATGGAAAATAATTACATATGTTTGTACATATATACTACATATAAATACTCGCAACTGCCTCTAAATGCAGAACTACGACAGCCGATAATTACATGATACCGTTATAAGCAAAACATAAAATTAATACTTAATTTTGGAAAAATGTCTGGTATCTATGCGACATTTCTCGTGAATTTTGTCGCAAACAACGAGTGAACTCTTTATTCTAGAATTTTCGGATTCAAAAGACTAATCGAATTTACAATTACATAAGTATGTACATAAGTAACGTTATCCATTTTGCGGTTTCAAAAGTAAACGTAAATAAAACATATATAAAGTATTTCTTTTTATTATAAAGTTTGAACGTTAACATTATGTGCAAACCACTACATCATTTAAATGACCACCACGCGAAGTATTGCAAGCATTGATTCTTTTGAGGTAATTTTCGCCCACTTTGTGACACCTGTTGGGGGCTAGCTCAGCCATAACTTGATGAATGTTGGTTTTTAAGTGCTCAAGAGTTAAAGTTTTATGTGCATAAACACGGTCTTTCGCGTAGCCCCACAAAAAAAAAGTCTAATGGTGTCAAATCGCATGATCTTGGTGGCCAGTTGATATCGCAACGACGAGAAATTACGCGGCCAGGAAATGTCTCTAGCAATAAAGCCATATTCGTTCGAGTTGTGTGGCATGTGGCACCGTCTTGTTGAAACCACATATTCCCCAAGTCGTATTCTTCAACAGCAGGCAAAAAAAGGTCGGTTATCATATGACCATAACGCTCGGAATTACTTCGAAAAAGTAAGCTCCAATCACACCTTCGGACCAAAGAGCGCACCAAATAGTGACTTGTTCTGGATGTAAAGGCCTCTCTTCAATTACTTGAGGATTCTCGAAACCCCAAATATGACAATTTTGTTTATTAACATGCCCACCGAGTGAGAAATGTGCTTCATCGCTGAAGAAAATTTTGTTCGAAAAATCGACGTCCACCGCCTGTTGGTCAAGCACCCATTCCACGTATCTACGACGTTGTGAATGGTCGGATGGCTTCAGTTGTTGTGTGAGCTGGACTTTATATGGATGTAGATGAAGATCTAAATGCAAAATACCCCATAATCTGCCGTAAGATAGTCCTAGTTCCTGCGAGCCACGATTAATCGAATTCGGGTCTTCGGTAATGCACAGGCCTTACAATATTTGTAACCGCTCCAGTCTCTTCAAATTTCTTCATAATTTTGCCAATTGCTTGCGTAGTTGGACGATAATCTCCTCTTAAAGCACGATATGTGGCTGTGGCAGAATCACTATATTTGTAGTATGTTTTGATAATTTTAATGCGTTGTGCGATAGTTAATCGATCCATTTTCATCAATGTCAGACTTTCAACTGAGAAGAAAAAACTGATTTCAACAACTTAGTTTGACACGTGTCGAATTCTAGTCCTATACTTTTGAGACCACGAAATGGATAACCCGTTAGTATTGGAAAGTTGTGGAAAACTGCTAGACTTGATATTTGTAAATTAAAATGTATGATTAATTATGCCAACCTCGTTACTTTACCTGAGTATCGTTACCGTCCTACCATTGAAATAAGCTGTAACTTATTTACAAATATCACAGCTATTACAAATTTCAGTACAAACGAAAATTTGTTTTGTTTTAATCGAACAAATTATATACATATAGTGAACTTAACGACCGTCTATTTCACAGATATAGCCAGATATCCCAATAATGACTTTTTTGAAGTGGCCATATCATTCGTGGCAACATGAGTGTATGAGACCGAAAACAAACATAAACAATGAAAAAATGTTGTTGTAAAGTGTTTGGAAAAATATTGGTTTTGTTGTAGTTTTTACGAAAAAAGTAGAAAACATGAATGAAAAACATTTTACTGTAAATTTTAATTTTTTATTGAACTTCTGTATTGTAATACATTTATATTAAATTACTTTTTCAGGCTTAAGTTCAACCCTTGGTTTTGTCACTACTTTTAATTAATATCAATTAAGTAAAGAAAAGTAAAATTTAATTGCTAGGTGGACAACCGGCTGTTCCTGGGTAGCAAACACCCTTCATCAGCACCCTATGAACTTTGGACGTGTCAAATTTCACAATTTTGGCACAACCGCTTTAACCACTCGGCAACCAAAGCTCATGAAAAACTTTGAAAACTAAGTTTTAAACACATTCCATGTACTGCTCGTGATGTACTCAACGTAAATAAAACTTTAACGGCCTAATTCATAAACACATTATAAGAGTGTTATAAACAACTTATGAGCAAAAATCCAGAAAAGTGTATTCATAATCGATTTATAGCTTATTATGCTGTTTATAACCATTTTATAAATTGGATATTTTTATTGTGGCCTCTACCCAACTATAAGCGTTTAATAGTGAAAATTGATGAATTGAGTATTTTTTATTTGAACACTATTTATCAAATTTTTTGCTTCTTGAATGTGTATATGATTGCATTTCATTGTTTCTTACACCAAATTATCATTACACATTAAACTATGAAATTCGAAAATATGTACATACATACATATGTACTTTAAATTCTACGAAATTCTAAGAATCAGTAATATACAGTCATAAAGACACTTTAACCCTGCAAAAATCATCTCATTCTTTTATCAAACAAATTTTTCTTTAGTTTTCATATAAATTACAAATATTTTGACGAATTATATCCATACAATACACAAAGAAATACAGACCTACATACATACATACATACATATGTATAGTACTATCTCTATTGCAAATTTGAATAGACATGTACATATGTATGTATGCATGCATACACATACATATCTACGCACAAACAACAGTAGCGATCCTGCCTGTATTTACAATGTATACACACGCATTGGCCTCTACTTAACTATAAGCGTTTGATAAAGAGACATTCGTTGAGTTGATGAAGAGTTGCGAAGAAAGAATTCATCAATAAATTAATTTTAATAAAAGATATTAGCGAATTAAATAATATTTACCACTTTTCATTATGTTTTCATGAAAAATATTTGCAAATAATTATAGTGCTACACAAACAAATGCTAGAGAGTAAGTAGTCGACTACTTTTGGTACCAGTCGTTAAGCAAATGTGTTTAGAAACAATTTTTTTTACAATTCAAAGCCTTGTATACATATTTTTCGCAATAAAAATAGGTAAACCAATAAATTATTTCATATTCGAACAAAATTATGTTATATAAGTAAATAATATTTTGCATTTTTCGCAGCTACCCAAATAATCAGTTTCTTACATACATCTCATATATGCAGCACTAGGCACAAAATGAGAGTGAACATTGCATGGTATTGCCAACAATAAAGTACAAAATTAATAAAAGAGTTTATTAGTTATTTCACGCATATAATGTGTTTATGAATTGAATTTCTTATGAGTTGCTAATAACACTGTTAGTGTATGATAACTATTACCAGCTTATAAGCTGAAATAAGAAATTTTTATGAATTAGGGGGTAAATATGTACAAATAATTATTATTTGTTTGCTTGCAAAGCTGTTTTGTTTGCACTAAATTTGCACTGAATTTTTCTAACCAAAAATCAAATGTAAACACAAATGCGGAGTCTGCCAACAGAGACAGCTATGTATATAAATATTTTCATGTTTTCTGTCCTTCACTGGATGCACCAGCACCGCAAGGCTGCACCTTTCATCAAATTTCACAGAAATTTGGTAGTCCGGCAGAGCTGGTGACCATTCTGGTAGTATTCTGTGGTCTATGTACCACTAACTGGCTTGAATTGTTGTCTGTTTTGAAAAGCTCGTCATACTCTATCGATGATTTGGTGAACATTTTTTATAAAACTTTATTTAGTTATATGGATGGGTGTATTCCAAAGCATGCACCACGCATATCTTAAATCGTTCTTCAACTTTTTTAATACAAAATGGAAATCTACCGAAGACTTGGTTATTGGCAATATGTTTGATAATTTCTTTGCTTTGCTTTTATTCGTCCCGATGGCATACCAAGTCATGTTTTCATAAATTGGGCTATGCCTCGACAACACTTTTGTCTTTTATATAGAAAGCGTTAATTCTTAAACTGCAGTTACTTTTCTGCAATGCATAATATTCTTGAATTGATAGCACTAGTTAATAGATCCTTTTCCATTTCAACAGTACCTTCATGAGTTGGATAAAATCGTATGTGCTATATAGGAATAATTATTCAGTGAAATTTAACTCTGCAATTTCTAAAGAAACCAACATCATTATGATGCTCCAGATCACAGGGAGGCCACATTGGTCCAATTTTACTCCTGCTCTTCATTAATGATTTGCCTGAAGCAATTAACCCCCCGATTATGGTTCACAACATCTAAATGTTGTGTTGTAAGATTTACAACACAACTTACAACTCTTTTTGTGATTATGGTTCACAACATCTAGGTGTTGTGTATGTGACAGAGTTGTTTTTCATTTGTAGAGCATATTTCCGCAAAAATACATGCTTGCATACAAAAAACTACCAAGTAAAGCAACCCTTCCAGAAAGATGCGCGCCTATATTACTTTCATTACACAAACACAAGCGAAAAACAACAAATTTTTACATTTTTTTTTAAGTTCTACCAGCAAAAGACATGAAGAATATTTTTAGTGTTGTATTTCATATAACAGCGCAGCTACCGCGCAGAAATGCATTGGTAAAAATGAAAAACGTTTTTCTTAGAAAAATACAAACAAAGCCATAAAAATTTATGTAAATGTTGATGTTTAATTTGGTTATAACAATTAAAGGACCAAAAAATTGTACATTGCAGTTTAAATCCATTGCAACTACAAAATACAAAATAAAACTCTTTTGTTATCAAAAAATGGGTAATAATTATGTGTACAGATGCATTTTTATTTATATTTTGTTAATAAATTTTAATAATTAATTGTTTTCTTATATTTTTGCATAACATATTTCATATGCACACTTACAAATTTTATAATTTTTTCGTAATTTAACTTGTAACATCAACAAGACAACACTTCAGTAGGTGCCGTAAGTTTTTGACAACATCTGATTATGTGTTGTAAGATTTTGACAACACTTGTCACAATAGTTGTAAACCATAATAATTTTTCAAAAAATACAACATTAAATGAACAAATTTTGTGAACCATAATTGGGGCCTAAATATTGTAACGTACTGCTGCTGCATGCACCATCTGTGAAGTTATTCTTGAGTATTGAGCGACAGTCTGATCAGCAAATTTTTCAAAATGATTTGGAAAAATTTTACAAATGGTGCACCTTAAATTTGATGGAACGGAATTTAAATAAATTCAAACATATGCAATTTTCTAGAGTCAAAAACTGTAACTATTTCCATGTTGTCGATGACATTTCATTACAATCGGTTGATGCAGTAATGGATTTGGGAATACTTTTGGATGCCAAACTTAAGTTCGTTCCACGTTGATGGCAAATAAGTGCCGCAGCTTTTATAAACAGATGGGCAAGGGAATTTAATAGTCCTTTTAAAGGCAAAGCCTGTATACATACGTCGCTCGTTAGACTCATTTTAGAATATGATAGTATTATTTGGGAACCGATTTATAAAATTCATGATGATAGAGTTGAATCTGTTCAAAAAAGATTTCTTATTTTCTGCTGAAGAGTTTAGCCGAAAATAATTTACCAACTTTAAAAAGCCGGAGAATTATGCTTGACATACATATGTATATTTTATAATCAATGTGATAATCGGTAACATCGATTCCGAATTTTTGTTGAGCAACGTTTTTTTTTAATGTTCCTCTCATCACCCACTACGTTCGTTTTACCTGCTATTTGTCAACACTTGCTGCACTAACTTTGCTATGTCAGATTCATTGAGGAAATTGTGTAGATCTTGCTTTAAGCGTGACGTTGTACTACACATTTTAAAATCAATAATGTTCATTGTAATTGAAAATTGAACTTCATTTTGGTCAAATGTTAAGTAGTCTGTAAGGAATTTATCCATCGACTTAATACTAAATAATTAAAAAAAATATATATCCAACTTTTTTTTTGTTGTTTGCAAAAAGGCAAAACCATATGGTATCTTACTTATACATGTAGTTTAAAATTTCAGTATACAGTTATTTCCGCTTAATTGAGTTCCTAAAAATGCACGACTTTAGACGCAATTAAACGGGAACTCAATTAAGCAATACTCAATTCAGCAGATCCAATCAACCAATCGCCGACGTAATTAAACAAAAATCGCATAATTGAGCAATGTGTGCCATAAAGCGAAACACCCATGCGTAGATGTGAAACAAAACTCATTTCTCTTGTTACATATTAAGTTGAAAATTTTTTGAGGTTTATTAAAACAAAATAAAAATCAGATACGTTCATAGTACATGTGTGTGAAGATAAATACGTATTTAAGATCCGGGACTCAAACCACAATTTTTAGCAAAGCCCCATTTTGAAGTTAGCAGAGCACTGTTAACGAGTGAACAGCGCTATTTTTATAACAGATGACAATTGTGGAGAAGATGGGTGGGTTTTATGGAAAACTGAGGACTTCTGCGAAGTAGTGACCACATGGAAATGGTGGTTTGGAGGGTTAGCTATGACTTGTGGTACCTGGGATGTCTGAAGTAATTTTTGGAGTCCCACAAAATGACTTTTAAAAACACTCCATTTAAGAAATTTCTGGAGAAGATGAGTGGGTTTTATTGAAAAATAAGGACTTCTGCGAAATAGTGACCATATGGAAATGGTGGCCTGAAGGATTAGCTATGACCTGTGATACCTGGGATGTCTGAAGTAATTTTTGGAGTCCCACAAAATGACTTTTAAAAACACTCCATTTAAGAAATTTCTGGAGAAGATGAGTGGGTTTTATGGAAAAATAAGGACTTCTGCGAAGTAGTGACCACATGGAAATGATGGTCTAGAGGGTTAGCTACGACTTGTGGTACCTGGGATGTTTGAAGTAATTTTTGGAGTCCCACAAAATGACTTTTAAAAACACTCCATTTAACAAATTTCTGGAGATGAGTGGGTTTTATTGAAAAATAAGGACTTCTGCGAAGTAGTGACCACATAGAAATGGTGGTCTAGCTATGACTTGTGGTACCTGGGATGTCTGAAATAATTTTTGGAGTCCCACAAAATGACTTTTAAAAACACAATGTTTATAAAGGAACAGATCCATGAACATTTTGCCGCAAAATCATTTTATTTACGTTTGTGGTGCAAAAAAAAATTAAGTAGAAACATTTGCTCTTGTTTTTCGCAATGCAGTCTTAATTTGCGAACCAATTAAGAGGGTGACGCAATTAAACGGGTATTTTAACATAGATTTCGTTCCATGATTTTTAGTGCAGTAAATACATACACTGTGAAAATTTCAGCTTTCTATCAGTTACAGTTCGCGAGTTATAGCTAATTGTAACTTTTCGTTGTATGGGGACACCTGGTACTTTTCGATTTGTTGTTGTTTTTAGTATTTGTTATTGTAGCGGCAAGGTACAACAACATTCTGTGAAAATTTCAGCTCTTTAACTCTTACCGTTTCGGAGAATGGACGCTGTGACGGACGGACGGACGGACGTAGAGTCTCGGTAATAGGGTTCCGTTTCGCTCTGATGAGTACGGAACCCTAAAAATTTGCTATAGTACATAGAGCAAAAATGTGAACTGGAGTATGTATGTGCTCATGTACTTTTATATGTATGTATGTATGTATGTATGTGTTATGCAAACTGGTGTTTGTCAGGGGTGACTGCTGCTTCACTGTCTTCACTAGAATGCATATTAAGAGATTGGGTCAGTCAATCTTAAAGCGTTTAGCATTTAATATTTAAAATATGACATGCACAATACGAAGACACAGAAAGAAAAAATTTGTAATCTTTGCTTTCACAATTCAAAATTTGCTGTTAATATAAGAACAAATTCGATGTGTTCTTTGAAAAAAAAAATTAGTGTTTGTACAGAAATGTCAACCGGAGACAAAACATTCAAAATCTGTCAAAATGAGCTATTTTATTATGCATAGACGCAAAGAAAAAAAATATTCTTGCGATAAGAACATTATGTTCTCTACAACGATGTGTAAAATAAATAAATAAATAAATTTATTTGAAATTCTGCGCACATATTTTTGCTCTTTCAATTCATTTTTGCTTTCAACCCAGGCCATTGTTTTTAAATAGCAGCTCTTAGCCATCCTAGTGCTATAACTATGGAATTAGTTATGACTTGGATGCGAATGATCGTCGTGGTGGATGTGAAAGAACACTCCCACAATTGGTACAGCGAGCAACAACGACTTCTGGGACTTATGTATTTCAGATGCCAAATTTCAAGTTTATTACATGTGAAATAATCCCCCAAAAATAATTAGGAAGCAAAGTCGTAATGGTTGTTAGGGATTATTAATTTTTTTTTTAATTTATGAAGAAATCGTAAAATGTGTAAATTGTGCCCTGTTATATTTACTACTTGCAATTACCATTCACAAAAATTAGACTTGTAGTTCTTTTGTAGTGATAATTTCACAGAGCAAATCATGTTAAAAATAAGAAGTTAGTTTTGAAATTATAAATGGATTCAGAAAAATAGCCAGTTGTCACATGATTTACAAAAACAGGGGGCTTATTCTGTATTGCGATGCTAATACGAATGCGATGCGAAAATGCATCAATGCGAACAATTGGTATTCGGTATTGCGATAATCGCATAGTTGATTTTCATTCGCATTAAAAATGTGAAAAGGTGGCAATTCGGTATTCTGCATTGCGAAAACGAATGTCAAACAAACGCCATTTTCGCAATATTTATTCGAAAGCAAAATAGCATTCGCAAAGCACAAAAATGTAAGTAAAAAAAAATATTTCATTTATTTATTCACTGTCTACATATGTATATATTATTTTATTCAGAGAGACAAACGTTTAAGATCATCAAACTGCGACAATTTGAAGTAATAGTAGAATTTATGACAAACCACAGCCAGTTGGTAAGAGGCCGTTTAAACACACCGAATGCGCGTCAGTCGGCAAATATGTTGTGGCTAATGTTATTTAAAACATATACAAAAGCTTCTTTGCTTAATCTGAAATTTTTTCATAAAGCTGGAAAATAAATATTCTGCATAAGTAAATGTTTATATTTCCAAAGCTCAAAATAAATTACCTTTTTTCATTCAAGCTTACAATATCTGATTTGCTTCTAAGCAATCTTCTTTGCACCCTTTACATTTTGCTCTTCATCGCCATCGAACCATAATGCCACAGAATCCACTTTTTTATTTGTCAAATTATATACATAGGTAAATACAATTTATAAACAAATTTTATAGCCAAATTCTCAAAAAATTGTTTTAATTTTTCATTTGACGTTTCTTGACACTGACATTTATTTGACCAGTGCTGCCACTATTTAAAAAAAATGCGATTGCGAAAGTCTTGCAGAATACCAATTTGCATTCGCATCGCAATTCATTTTCGCATCGCTTTCGTATTCGCATCGCAATACAGAATAAGCCTCCAGATGATCTATTGGAAAAACTCAGCCAACAATAGAACAAATCCATACATATGTATGTGGGCATATTTCAGCACATGATACAACTAATACAGAGATGAAAGGCAGCCAAAACGAGACAGCAAATCAATGTACAGACATTACATTACAATCAATGTACAGACATTACATCATCTCGCTTCTACAAATATAGAAGCGGCGACTTTTTGACAGTTTTCAGAAGCTGTACAAAAACAAAATGCATGTTATTTTTATTGAAGTTGTTCTTATTGCAGGGAAAAGGTTGTATCATCAGATATTTGAAAAATAGTTAAGTTTCTTTGTCCATATTTATGGACAGAAATGCAATTTCCATAAAAGGTCTACTTTTGCTCAGAAAGTTTATATTTAGTCTTTTTAAAAGTTTTTTAGGAACCAGACACAACTTTAACTTTAAGAATTGCTTCATTCGCACGTTTTTTTTTTCAACAATTTTAACTCTTCCTCAAAGCAATTGAACAACATACAATTTTATCTGAGTGAGAGTTTTATAAGAGATACAATTTTATCCGTGTACTTTAATTTGGTATGTACATATGTATTTCAAATATTGTTTTTTTTTTTGGTTTTTAGTATTTTTACCTGCATGCCGCCACCAGCGAATATGATCACAACGATGACGTACAGTTGTTTTTTAAGATTATGATCATTTATTGAGCAAAAAAAAATAAACTTTTTGATGATGGAGTTGAGGAGATGATTTAATTTCAACTTACATTTTTGCCGTCATTATTATCGTCAATATTTTGTTGAGACAAGGGAAACGTTGCTTTGGAGTTGTACGAATTTAATTTAAGATTATTATGTAATTTTCAAAATGCACTTCTATTAACATTTTAAATGATTGTGTTACTCAGCACCATTAGTCACTAGAGTGAATAAAAAGCAGCATGAGGAATAGGTAGTCTTTATAAAGGGTGTTTTTTTTTCGATGCATAGAACTTTAAGTTGTAATAAAACAACGGTGTCGGTTCATAATACACCCGATATTTAGCGGGAACCAGTTTTTGTTTTTAAGAAAATTCACCTAGCTATAAAATTTTACTTTTCCTTGCTTAATAGATATTGATAAAAAAAAAAAAAGTGACCAACCAAGGGTTGAACTTAGGCCAGTTAAAAATCATTTAATCTAAATGTATGAAAATGCATATCTTTGATAACAAAAAGTGTATCGAATCTGGTACATTCCTAGGGTAATGCTAGGAACACAACTGGGACGAACGACGAATTTTACGCCGCGAATATTCGCCGTGAAAAATAAAACACATTGGTGTATATGAAAATGCACACAGTCACAATGTCGGTCGAAATTCGTTGTACGCGGCGAACTTGAAATAGATTTATTTCCATTTCTGACGCCGGCGAACGACGAACAAATCAGTACCAAGTGGCCATTTTGGTTTTAGTTTTCAAGTGTTTTAGTAAAAACAGTTAATTTTTACTTTAATAGTTTTTATTTTAAGTGCTACGCTTTGACTTTTTGCATTTAAAATAAAAAGCCAACATATTAGATTAGAAAACATGTTTGTAGTGTTTAATTTTTTTAATATGGTCACCCCATCAGCTGTTCAACTATAATAAAATGAAATGAAAAAACTGAGAAAATTATATGCATTTTAATTGATAATGTTAAACTTCATGTTCATTATTTTTACAAAATTTGAAATTCTTTGATTTATTTAATTTTTTTTATCTTTGAACAAACAATAAACAACTTTATCAATTATAACAGATGTTTTTGTTTTTCGTCGTTATTGTGTTTCATACTACGAATTTACACAGCGAATTTTAACCGACGTATTCGTCGTGTTGGGCGAAATTCGTCGTTCGTCCCAGTTGTGTTCCTAGCATAAGGCTTCTGATAAAATATAATCAACTAAATACATATATATATATGTTAAATAAAATTTGTTTCGACAATTTTGAAGCAATTGTTCGTTCAAGTCGAACATTTTTTAAACTTAATCACCGGTATTCATAAAAAATAAAACATTGTTGAAACACATTTTACAAAAAATTTTCATATAAAATTTGTTCTAAAATGTATTTGAGCAACGTTTTATTTTTTATGAATACCGGTGAATATATTTAATAAAAATTGTGTTCTCTTTTTTGGGGATTTGTCCCTGTCGCCGCCACTGTATTGTATAGAGTCAAATTATCGCTCATTCCACTCAAATTTAAGATGCATTAAACATACAAACATCTGTATAAAAATTCATTACCAATACATGCATTCTATTGTTTAATTGTAAAACTTGATTTTATATAAGAAAACAAAAGAATAGCGGTTTACAAAAAATGTAAAATTCTTGTAAGTGAAGTTACGGTCAAAAAATATCAATCTGAAATCAATCGAGCACTAGGCTCATACAAGATTTTTTAAAGCTGACTGATTGTTTTAATAAAAAGAAATTAAAGTTTAGGTTTGCTAAAGAAAGCTTGTTTTATTTAAAGAAAAATTCAGGTTCATCCTAACGCTGATAAGCGCAACAGTCCCCAAATATGGGATTTTATTCTGTAATTCGAGGCACAAATTTCCCAAAAAAAAATCGCCGGTGGATTTTTTGATAAAAAACAATTTGTTTGACTGGAGATTTCATACTTTTACAATCCTAACCTAACATTTTTAGATATTTTTTAGAAGGTGAGTTAGAAAAACTGATAAAACAAATTTCACTTATAACTAAGAGCCCCCCTAATATACATACAAATGTATGTATGTATGTATGTATTTTGATTTCATTATTAGATTTACATTTCAGGCCAAAGCTGTTAACAAATAACTCAAAACTGATTTTTCATTTTCATCCTCTCTGCTTTACTCGCTTTTCCTTTCAAGCTTGACTTTAAATTAGTTTCAGTTGGTTAATATCAATATCATATTTATTTCAACTTTTGAAAAAAAAATTCCTTAATATTTATTTGTGGTCAAGTGAAAATTTTATAGCGTTCAACCTTCAGAGCAATAAGCTGGTTCAAACTTAGTTTTTTTTTTTTTTTCTTTATTTATATTCAAGCAATTCAATTAAATTTAGTATTGACCTTGTTTGAAGTTAAAAGATACTTTTTTTTTACACCTTTTAAACACAAAGTCAATGAAGCAGGACCAGCTTGTTAGAAAATGCAGCATTATAAAACAGTAAAACAAAAATTAAATGTAAGAAAACGGTCATTAGCTCGAGCAATTTATTTAGATTGGATGGCTAAACTGGCACAAAAAAAAACGAACTATTGTAGTGTCTTAAATAACAGTGAGTGTTATAATTAAATCTAATTGCCCATTAGTAAAAGAATTATGGATATAGGAAGTTGTGATTAGTTTTTAATAAGTTTTCAAAGAAGAATCGGAAGTAAAGTTGTTTACAGAAATGGAATAAGAAACATTGCAAGCAGTGATACATACAACAAGCCACTAAACAAAAGGTTCTTTTTGACATTTCTTTTACAAACTACAGGCTTGGTTTTTATAAATTCTGCTAGAAGCAACGAAACTATCATGTTTCTTCTAATTCTAACTAGTAAATGGGATTTATGCGGAAATATGCTGTTCTGCAAAGCATAACTTTTTTTCTTACTTTAAAAAAGAATACATTTTTATAACGTTTGTCATTTTGCGAATCAGTTAAAATAAAAGTAAACAGAGATTGGACTGAAAACCAGTCTTTACTTTGGTACGGGGATATTTTCTATATTTAAAGTAATAATTTTTTTTTTCTTTTGAAATTCTTTTTATTTGCAATCTATTTTACAATAATAAGCAAATTTGATTTATATTGGCACAACAAAAAGGAGTTTATCAGTGAGAATAAATGAACATAAAGCTGACATGAACAAACGCAAAGAAAGTACGGCACTATCGAAACACATAACAGAAACAAAACATGTACCAGATTTTGATAACACAAAAATATTAAATAAAGTAAAGCTAGATTTACACGATTGAAGGAATTTTGAAGTCTTATCAAAATTTTGAAAATTTATTTTGATGTGCTGTTTACACGTTTCAAAAATTTGATAAAAATATTCTTTCAATATATTTCAAAATCTTTTGATAAAAATTTGATCAAAGTTTGTTGAAGGTAATTTACATTATTGGTAAACTTTTTATATTGAAAATATTGAGTTTGATCAGGTGATTTGCTTTTTTTTTGTGAAATAATTTCTTATTATAAAAAAAGCAATTAATAAGTATGGACGACGACACAATCATCATAGCATCAACATTTTTAATATTGGAGGAAGAAGTAGCTGATAATAATGCAAAGAAAAGAAGAAAACTAAAGGAATATTGGGTCCGACCTTACTTTTTGGAAGGTAATGGTATGTATGCCTCTTTTAGGGAGCGATTGAAAAGGAATGATCCCGAACTATACAAAAACTTTGTACGAATGTCATGAGACGATTTTGATTATTTGCTTAATCTCGTCATCCCATTAATAAAAAAAGGCCAATACTAATATGCGGGAATCTATATGCCCTGGAGAACGCCTGACTATTACTTTAAGATTTTTAGCGACTGGGGACAGTTACGCAAGTCTGATGTTCTTGTTTAAAATATCTAGATCATCGATATGCAATATTGTGCGTGAAGTCTGTGCTGCATTATATAAAGTATTAAAAGATGAATTTTTAAAGATAAAAACCAATTTATTAAATAAAAAAACATATCTAAAATAATATTTATTGGTACAGATGCCAGCAACAGAGGAGGAATGGGAGAATATTTCCCAAAGTATAAATAAAACACGGAATTTTCCTAATTCAATCGGGGCATTAGATGGAAAACACATCGATATTATAGCACCAGCACACTATGGAAGCACATTCGTAAATAAACACAGCTGATATGTATTGAATCAAATGAATGAACATGCTGTCAAATTATTTATAGTTATCAATATTGCCAGATGCGATTTTGATGCTTGTTCACACGGCATCAATAAAATCGTCAAAAGTTTTGTTCAATAAATTTTGAAAAATACATTTTGAACAAATTTTGCTATTTACACGAGTTTAAAGCATTTTGAAGAGCAATTTTGAAGAGAATTTCAATCGTGTAAATCTAGCTTAAGTAACGAGAAAAAACGTTTCACAACAGAAAGCTTACGTATACAACAAAAAATGAATAAAACGATGAACAAAAAAGAAGACACTGACAATTTGAGCATTGTCATTAAAAACAGTACAAATAAGAATTTTTAATGTTAATTTTAATGTTTTATTGTTTTTATTGTTAATTTTAGTGTTTATATTTTTGGAAATTTAAAAATACGTGCAATATTCCAATAGCAAATTTTACCGATACCAACTAATGTAACGAACTAAGTGTAAGTTAACTTTGATAAAAACTTCTGTGTTATTATAATTGTATGAATGTAATATTGATGTTGTCACCCCGACAGCAGGCATGGAGGCACTTCTCAACCTGACACCACTTCATGTATGTGTGCAGGAGGAAGCAGCCAAGCGGGCTATCACCATCTATGGGAGAGAGGAACTAAAGGAAGGTAACCTTATCGGTCATCTAGCGATCCTGAGGGGATTCAGAGACGTTTTGCATATGTCTCGGTCGAGTGATCACATGGATCCCATACTCTGCTTCAGCAGAAAGTATGAGGTCATCTTTCCTACGAGGGAGGAGTGGTGCTCAAACCCAATATGGTTACGAGATGACTCACAAAAATGGTACACCGATGGATCCAAGTCGATTCAAGAAGTGGGAGCGGGAATAGTGGGGGCCTAGGGCACGCAGGGCAGTAACTCTTGGCAGGGACACCACAATTTTCCAGGCGGAACTGTATGCTATAATGGAAGCTGTAGGGGTCCTATCCGAAAGGGGACATACAGGAGTCAGAATCAAGATATTCTCCGACAGCCAGTCGGTACTCAAGGCCCTGAGTGGCTTTTTGTTCACATCCAGGACAATACTGGAATGTCACGATAGGCTAAATGAACTGGCCACTCACAATCAGATTACAAGGGTAACGAGTTGGCTGACACCTATGCGAAAAGGGGAGCCAATGGGGCTTTTATTGGACCCACTCCATCCTTTGGCTTCAATAAGCTTCTCCTCAGGGGGGAGATCAGGAAATGGACAGCATCCATCACAAGAAAACTGTGGAACGACACTAGGGGTCTGGAACACTCGAAGAAATTTCTTAGCTTTGATGCCAAGAGGGCGGACCTCGCTGTAAAATTAAACAGAAGAAATCTAAGGACACTGTGTGGGGCGCTAACAGGACACTATATCTGCATGAAGCATCTACACAGGGACTATCCAGCACGGCAACCTGCAGATTTTGCGGAGAAGAAGAGGAGACAATGGAACACTTGATTATTGAATGTGTGGCACTTGGCCACAGAAGATACAGGCTGTTGCAGGCCTATACATTGGATTCACAGGATTTGCAAGGGCTTCCACAGAAGGAGCTAGTACTGTTTCTTGATGTATTAAACTCGTGAGAGAAAAGGGTTGCACAATAGATCATTCATGGTCGCAGTGCGAAGGGCCATTCTGGACCGACCTAGCAATAATAATAATATTGATGTTATTGTTTTCTCTTTTTGGTATAAATAAATAGACATATATATCCCCTGAAGAAGTGAACATAAAATTCACGAAACGTTGGGACAAAATACATACATATGTAATAAAAATCAAATGCATTTTTATTGACATAAAAAGAATTTAGGCCTCACCAGCTAAAGAAGAAACTTAAAAATACTTATACAAATTTGATTAAGTTTTAAGAAATAATATGCATTATTGATTTAAAATCAATAATTTAATTTATATACATATGTACATGAACGAATATCGGTGTATGTATGTACATACATATAGAGATAATGTAAGTTTGTTGTTGTTTTTTTTTTTGCATAAATTGTTTTTTTTTTTTAATGAAAATAAATTTTCTTACGAAATTACTGAAAGTATGAAAAGCACAGTGATTAGGTAAAAGGGAGATCTAAAACATGTTTTCGTTTAAGTCTTTTAATTTCTTCGGTATCATCTAAGAGTGTGATTGCCAATACATTTGTTTGGTTACTCAGTCTTTCTAAGTAATTAGAACTCAACCTTTTAATTTCAGATTTCACGAAAGGTATTCTCAACTCATTATGAAGTAATTTATTTGTTATATAAAAAGGTGCGTTTGCAATCGATCGTAGAACTTTAGATTGAAATCTCTGTAAGATCTCTGTATTAGAATTGCTTGCGGTTCCCCATAATTCTATGCCATAAGTCCATACTGGTTTTAAAATAGTTTTGTATAGTAAAACTTTGTTTTCAATGGAAAGCTGCGAATTCCGCCCAAGCATCCAGTACATTTGCTTAAATTTAGCATCAAGTTGCTGCTATCTAAATGAAGGTCTAAATATTTGACGACATTTTTTGATGGTATGCAATTGCCTTTGAGAAAAACATCAGAGCAATTCTCCAAAGTAATAATGAAGAGACAAATATAGTGAATGTACTTGCCTGGAAAAAATGTTGTAAGACATATTTAAGGTGAAGTTACATGGCCCGCTTTAGACGCGTCCACGCTTTTCATGCTTTTTATACGTTTTATGCGTTCTATGCGTTTCATACTACAAGTTACATACAATGCTTCGTATGCGCCATATTTCTTTGTTTTGATAAGCTGTTGTGCAAATATATTTAACATACAAAACAAATATTAACAAAATGGAACTGCTCATGCAGCTGCTCTTTTATTTTTGTTCCGATAGAGCAGCAAGGTTTTATTATATAAAAGCTCGTGGTTTTTAACTGCAGTTATTAGCTTCTCTTCCATATCGCTTGTTTTAATAAATTGAAAATATTTGTAAGCATTACAGTGATGATACTCAGTACGCAAACGCAATCGATAAATCGAATCAAAATTTTGTTAATGGAAAAAGTGTTGAGAAAAAAATTACAATTTGTCTTACTCGTGATAATGTTTATAAAATTTGTAACAAAACTTTTCTTTTTTATTAAAAACGTTTTTTTTTTTTTGTAAAAGATTTTATAAATTATTTTACGATATAAAAGGTATTTATCGATAACGTTGAGAGTAGGCACATCATTGGTTAATAAAACCAGCTGACATTTTCTCATGACGCATGTGACGCATATAAAAGTAGAAAGTAGGTCTACTTTATGCGTTCTACGCGTCTTCGCGTTCTATGCTTTGTGCTCTGTAACTTGTCACATACAAATGCAGTAATCCTACTTTTTTGACAACCGACGTAGAAAGCGTACTGTGTAACTTCAGCTTTAGTGTTAAAATGAATTTGAAGAAAAATTTTTTGTAATTCACAAAGTGTGGTGCAACCATAACGCACGATGTTAATAGTGACTCACTCACACACTAACGTCAAGTTTTTTGCGCAACTTCTTTGGGCAGTTTTTTTTTTTGCCAATATAACCATAGAGGCACACAGTTGAGCGCGCGTTGGAAGTATCTTTTACGAAAACGGATGTTCAAATGAAAAGGAATTTTGTGTATTTCGTGATTTGTTTGGTCAGCACACTTTCACTTCAGTGGGTTTGTTAACAAGCAGAACTGCCGTATTTGCGCAAAGCCGAATCCATTCTTGTTTTAAGCAATATAAAAAATTCAAATATGAACTTATTTATTTCCTTTAAGAGCCAAGTGAAATATATTATTTCAGGTCCAAAAATATACCTATCAAATGTTTTCTGTCTTTTTCAGCTGTCTATATGCCGACGACATTTCGTTGGCGCTAATCAACTCATCAGTATTCATAAACATTCTTTTAAGAATTTTTCAAGTCTACTGATGAGTTGATGGGGGGATCCAGATGAGGAAAAAATGGGAGGACTGCTAGGACTTAGCAAGCCCGAATTAAATAGATTGATGGGAGTTATGACAGGTCACTCTCAACTACTGGCACATCTTAACCGCATAGGAATAGCAGGAGGAGATGAATGTAGAGCATGTAGGAAAAAGAGACACTAGAGCACTATTTATGCCAGTCCCCCGCATTCTCACAAATACGATCCCGACATCTTGGAAGCGACACCTTACCAGACATAACCCAATGACGGGGTATATGCTGGAGGAAATTAAAGAACTTTGTGAATGCGACAGAGTTTCTATAGACCTTTGAATGCTTAAATCCACGGAGCTCACAACAAGCTTAAGCTCTAAACACATAGACAACAGCAGACAGCAAGCAGCAATATGTCAAAAATAAAATGCATGTGTTTAAATGAAAACGATTATTTTGACGGCAGCAGGGCAGCACGACTGCACAACAGCATTTGCTGCTGCTGCCAACTTAGGCTATTTTCTATTTTGACGGGCAGCAAATAAGCAAATATAGTGTTGCCATTATATATATAAATTGGACAAATTAGAACAAAAACTTTTTTTTAATATTAAACACAAAAGAACATTGCAAAAATACAATAAATAAATAAATGTATGTGTTTTTATAGTTTTTTCGTGATATTATTACATTTTTCATCAATATTTTCAATTTTATTCATTATGAAATAAGAAATACGGCATCCCTGAAATTAGCATTGCTAACATACACAGCTGTTCATTTTCAATATCAAAACAATTTTTTTCGTTTGAGCTAATTTTTTGTGATATTTTATTTCATTTTCATCCTGGTTGCTTTGAAAAAGTGTTCTTCATCTTTTTCCTTGAGCTGTTGTACACATGTTTTGTAAATGCCCTCCTCATCACGGGTTATATTTACTGGGCGAACCCACCATCTTCGGTTTCTTGTACTATTCGTCTTATGGGCTTTATACACTTCAGCTGTAGTCTGAGCTATTTTAACAATTGTTGTGATAAAATTCGCTAAATTTTCTTCGCTCATTTTTTATATTTTTCAACTTTGAATTTGTAATATTTATAAAAATACAAAATTGATTTACACACCAGCTGATTATTATGTTGTTGCTGTCTTCAAAATAATTATGAAGCCGACTTCAGAGCAGCATTTGAAGTTGGCTGCACATGAAGTTGGCAGCATTTGCAGTCTGCTGTCGTCTATGTGTTTAGAGCTTTATACTGGCTTAGATGTATGTTGCAAGACATGGGCAAACAAACCCCTACAATCAACTAACCTAACTTTTTGGCGGCAAAACTTGTTTAAGTTTGCATGCAGGACCATGCGTTTCTTGAGAAACGAGGTTTTGGAATACCTCGGAATATACATAGCTCGATTTTGGAAAGTTTTACTTTTTTTATATTTTTAACGACAATGCTAATGACAATCCATATTACCTGGATAGTATTTTAACCTTAAAGCAAAGAACATTTTCCAAAGTTTTCATACAAAAAATGTAAATGTTTTTCAGCTGGAGCGGTTTTCTGGCTATAGATTCGTTATTCACGAACCGATTTTGCTGAATTTCAGCGACAACCACCTGACACCATATATAAATAAGTTGGTATTAAAAGAGGATTTTCTGGGTGAAATAGTTTTGTCAGGGTACAGACGCACGCACAGGCGGACATCGTTTAATCGACTTTTCTATCAATACTGATCCAGAATATACATACATAAATATATATGCACTTTATGAGATTGGAAACTAAAATTGTAGAAATGTAATGTAAACGTAATGATACGAAATCTACAGGTAGTCATTCACGTTGTATCTTGAACGTGCAGATTAATGAATAAGCCGATAACTGCAAGATTATTGGCGAAGCCAAATGTAAACTACCAGTATTAACAATTTATACATGTACATACGTATGTATGTATGTAACTATGTCATCTGCGATGGTTTCCGCTTGAAGATGATGTCAATGAATATTCTGGAAAAGCTGTAATCAGAACATCACATCAATGAGTTATGAAATTATAATTATTTGCAAATTTTTTATTTTTATTTTTAATACTTCAAATATATTCATGATACACTCGGGCAACAAACAATGTGTTCAGTTTAATTGTATTTTAATAGTTTTGCTTGCCATGCAAAAATACATTTGCATTTTGATCAGCAGCAAACCAGCAAACATACGTATGTGAAACAAAATTACTTTTATTGATATCAAGCGCAAGTCTCGCGTATTTTTCAAATCAACACTGCAAGAGGTTTGAGGTTTATACTTGATTTTAAATTGACAACATGTATTATGATAAACATTCGAGACTAATATTTGATCATATCGTTTGGGAGAGGTTTGACAATATATGAGTTTTCAACTCATTCTTTGTCGAGAATTTTGTTGTTTTCCAAAAGAAATACATGTTTTAGTAACCTACGATTTCTTATTGTACGAAAGTTGTTATGAAAGGCACAGCAAGCAAAAGCTTATACAAAATTTAAGTTTTTTCTACTTGAGTTTAGGAAGAGTCGTTCTTTCTCAAGTACGGAGAACACAAAAGTGCACTAAAAAGAAGCCGAAAAAGGGACTGCTCATGAACTCAATCCCCTCTGATGACTTAAAATTACTATACAAAAAGAATAAACGAACCTATAAGAGTATATGTACGAATTGAAAACAGGCCACCACGACGGACAACACTATAAACTTAAAAGAACATTAATGCCAACATACAGGCCTGTTCTGAAATCACGGTGATTTAAAATCACGAGCGGTTTCAAAATCACCGAGGTAATTTCTTGGTGTTCTGAAAATTACGAGATTTAAGAGTTTTCGGCGTGCTTTTCTATTTTCGAAATCACGGATAAACAGCTGGTTTGTTTTGTTTACATACATAACTATAAAATTATACAGAGGAAAGACGCGGAAAGTTAAACAAAAGAAAATAAATACAATAACAAGAGTGTTGCCACTGTTCTAAACTAGATATTTTTGTAATATACGGGCCTGTTCTGAAATCACGGTGATTTAAAATCACAAACGGTTTCAAAATCACGGAGGTGATTTCTTGGTATTCTGAAAATCACGAGATTTAAGAGTTTTCGGCGTGCTTTTCTATTTTCGAAATCACGGATAAACAGCTGGTTTGTTTTGTTTACATACATAACTACAAAATTATACAGAGGAAAGACGCGGAAAGTTAAACAAAAGAAAATAAATACAAAAACAAGAGTGTTGCCACTGTTCTAAACTAGGTATTTTTGTAATATACATACATTTTTTGCTTTTATATCATTGAATTTACCAATTAAAATTCGAAATTATTCATAAAATTAAAGCATTAATTATAAATTTAATTAAATTTTGTTTAAAATAATTTGTTTAATTGGTATTCTAATTGTTCGAGCCGTAGGTCACTTGTTTTTTACAAAATATTTATTAAATTCAATATTTCGATATCACAATGGATATCGAAATATTGAATTTAATAAGTATTTTGTAAAAAACAAGTGACCTAAGGCTCGAACAATTAGAATACTGAAGAACGAAGGTCGAAGAATTAACATCAAGAACATATTTGTTTAATTGAATAAATTATCAATAATTCATTTGGCTCATACAATCACAATATATTTTCGAACAAAACAAAACAGCTGACGGCTAAAAAGTAAAAAAGTAAATCACGAAGATTATGAACAGAAGTATATTTTTCTTTAAAAGCAAGCAGTGTCAGTAATTTGTGATTTTTTCAATTTATTTTGTATAAAAGATATAATATTATTGCATGAATGAGTAAAACACACATTATATAAAGTACTCAATAAGTTTTTTATATGGTTTCTAACAAAATAATTGTAAAACATGTGCAAGTGATTTAAAATCGGTAGTCGTTTAGCTGACCAGTTTCAAATCACGAAATTACTAAAAAAAATTGTGCACAGAACACCATTTCAGTGATTTCAAATCACTTTCGTGAAAAGTGATTTTCAGAACATACCTGATACATAAATTTTTTGCTTTTATATCATTGAATTTACCAATTAAAATTCGAAATTATTCATAAAATTAAAACACTAATTATAAATTTAATCAAATTTTGTTTAAAATAATTTGTTTAATTGAATAAATTATCATACATTTATATTAAATTACTTTTTCAGGCTTAAGTTCAACCCTTGGTTTGTCACTACTTTTAATTAATATCAATTAAGTAAAGAAAAGTAAAATTTAATTGCTAGGTGGACAACCGGCTGTTCCTGGGTAGCAAACACCCTTCATCAGCACCCTATGAACCTTGGACGTGCAAACAACTGGCTATTTTAACATGGTGATGTCCTAGGAAGTAGTCAATTGTCGGACGCTGCATTACTTCTCAACTAACTTAAAGTTAGCTACTTAAAAGTCAGTACCCACAGAAAAAAATGTACAAATCAAGGCTGATTTTACATTTTTCGGTGGTAATATTTTATTTTATTAAATTAAATTTTATCCTACTTTTTTTTAGCCTCTGGTGGGTATCGAACCACTAAGCCTCAAGACTGGTGAGCAACCAACATACTCACTCAGCTATCGCAACATTGAAAACGAATGCGACAATAGGGAATTTAATTAAAGAGTTATTTACCGTGTATGTGTGTATGTTATTATTTGAATTTTGGGTTAACTCTGCACTACGTTTCAGCTAGCTTATAGCCAGTACACAAAAAGTGAATTACAAATCGATTATATTGTAGCTAATTTGAAGCTAGTCCATAAAAGTTAAGGTAAAGGTGACCGTAAAGTACCGAGTAGACCGCGCTATGCTGGGAATTTTAATATCAGCATTTCGAGACAAATTTTGGCAAACAACTGTGTAGTGCCTTCGAAATGTTTTTCTTGCGAGTCAAACTCTTTGTTTTACTTTTCTCCTCCTCCCACCCATCTCTGCAATTATGAAACGTACGAAATTTTTATTTTTAGCCCTTTGATTTCCCTAAAATTCAAAATTTTAGTAGAAGACACCTGTCCGATTTCTTGTATTAGGTTTTCAGGCCCTTTTAAAATGTTTGAGGTACTTGCATTAGACCTGGAGATACAGAATTAAAGATTTTGCCCGTTTTTGTCTTTTTTTACCCCCTAAATGTTTAAAAAGTAAAAAAATTGCATAGTGCGTTCCTGACTTATTTCTTAAGAGTTATGTTTTACTTTTTCCTGCTACTCTCTGTTTCAGCAATTCAAAAAAGTACCAACTTTCTGTTTTCCCCCCTCAAATTCAGAATTTCAAAGAAGTACCAGACACGTGCCCAATTATTTCTAGTAGGTTTTCATTGCCTTTTCTGGTACTTTCAATAGACTCGTAGATACAGAATTACGGATTTTACAAGTTTTTAACCCTTTTTGCCTCTTAAATGTTTAAAAAGTAAAAAAAATGGTATAGTGCCTGGGAAATGTTTTTCTTGAGATTTTAATTCTTGTTTTACTTTTCTCCTGCTCTCATCCTTCCCCACAATTCAAAAAAGTACCAAATTTCTGTTTTTACCCCTTTGATCTAACATTCATAATTTCAAAAAAGTACCAAACGCCTGTCCGATTATTTTTTGTAGGCTTTTTTGAACTTTTTTGGTGTTTTTATCAGGCTCGGAAATACAGAACTACCGATTTTGCCCTTTTTACTTCCTAAATATCTAAATTTAAAAAAAATTAGAAAACGTATTTCAGATTTTTTGAAGAGAGCCCAATTCAGTTTTCCTATTTTCCCTGTTCTCAGCTGTTTTATCGATAAATACAAATCAAAAAAGTACCAAAATCAGTTTTACCCGCTTTACCCCGTTAGTGTTCAAAAGTTCAAAAAAGTACCAACCACTAGTTTTTATGCTAGCTTGATAAAATGCGGAGCTATTGAATTACCGATTTTACCCTCTTTTCACCCGAGGGATTGATATAAGTACGGATTGATGGAACTGTTTTTTCTGTTCAAGATGTATAGCAATAACATTATTTTTTAATTTTCATTATAAATTTTCCCCGAGAGCCATTCCCATGAGTTTCCTAAATTACCTTTAGTAGACGCTAAAATTACCTTTAGTAGAGAGCTATCAACTGCCCGGTAACAATTTTTCGTTATCACAAGTAACCGATGCAATAAGATTCAATATTCTCAATGTAAGCCAGTAATTTAAATCTGAAGAAAGGGTAAACGCATTACGAAATTAGTGCATGCAAGGAAACTTATCCAATGGTTTAAATTTTATATGGCAAATATGTACACAACAAAATGTGGTAAATGAAAAAACTTAGCCTCCCGTTAAGTTATAGGTGTGACTATTTTTCCGACAACTCATCGCTCACTTTTATGTTAAGGGCAGTTAAGGTACTCAAAAATAGTTTATTTTTCCGATAAAATCATAACTTCAGATATAGGTAAATTGTGAAAGCGGATCTGTAAATGATGGAATAAGCAGTGAAGGTTCAGACAGTTTCTCAAGGTTTCTGAGTGTACTGACAAACCGAGTTGCATCAATGAAATGTCGGCGATATATAGATTGCTGAAATAGAAAATTAATAATGAAATCTAGAATTTTTAGTTAAAATTGAGGAAATTGCGATTGTAATTATGAATTTCAATTTAGAAGTTATTAGAGCAGAGTCGAGAATTTCAATCTAAAATTTAGAAAATTTCAAATGAAAGTGAGATTTAGAAGCACTTTGATATTGAAACATTGCAATTGAGAAGTTGAATTTAAAAATTTTCATTGTGAAAAAAAACTTCTAGTGAAATTGAAGAATTTAATTTATTTATTTATAAGCTAACTTAAATTTATGCTTAGATCTAAGCTAACAAGATTAAGCTATGGCTACTAGGCCTTAAGCTGTAGAATTTAATTTATTTGTTGTCTCTTTCTAGGAAATATTACTTACTTTTTAATTTTTTTTTTAATTATAAAGGGTGTTTTTTCGATGTATAGAACTTTAAGTTGCAATAAAACAACGATGGATTATTCAATTGACATGAATTTTATTTATCCGAAAGATAATCTTGGAGCATTACATTTTAAATATGATTTGTGGCATATGACCGCCACGGCTCGCGCTGACGTAGTCCAATCTGGACGTCCAATTTTCGATGACTTTTTCCAACATTTGTGGCCGTATATCGGCAATAACACGGCGAATGTTGTCTTCCAAATGGTCAAGCGCTTGTGGCTTATCCGCATAGACCAATGACTTTACATAGCCCCACAAAAAATAGTCTAGCGGTGTTAAATCACAAGATCTTGGAGGCCAATTCACAGGTCCAAAACGTGAAATTAGGCGGTCACCAAACGCGTCTTTCAATAAATCGATTGTGGCACGAGCTGTGTGACATGTTGCGCCGTCTTGGTGAAACCACATCTCCTGGACATCATGGTTATTCAATTCAGGACTGAAAAAGTTAGTAATCATGGCTCTATACCGATCACCATTGACTGTAACGTTCTGGCCATCATCGTTTTTGAAGAAGTACGGACCACTGATTCCACCATAAAGCCCATAAAGCGCACCAAACAGTCAGTGATTCTGGATGTAACGGTGTTTCGATATACACTTGAGGATTAGCTTCACTCCAAATGCGGCAGTTTTGTTTGTTGACGCAGCCATTCAACCAGAAGTGCGCTTCATCGCTAAACAAAATTCGCTTATGAAAATCGAGAACAACGGCAATCTCGTTTTGCACTAAAATTGCACTATTTGCAATCGTTGTTCAGGCGTGAGTCTATTCATGATGAATTGCCAAACCAAACTGAGAATAAATCACTTCACAGCTGTTAAATCGGTCGCCATCTTAAACAGTAATGCCAACTTGAAGTTCTAGGCATCGAAAAAAAACCTTTTATTTTAATTTACTCGAATTTAAGGCCCCGATTATGGTTCACAACATTTGTTCATTTATGTATGTATGTATTTTTTGAAAAGTGATTATGGTTTACAACTATTGTGGCAAGTGTTGTCAAAATCTTAAAACACATAATCAGATGTTGATGTTACCAGTTAAATTACGAAAAAATTATAAAATTTGTAAGTGTGCATACAAAATGTTTTGCAAAAATATAAAAAAAAAAAAACAATTAATTGTTAAAATTTATTAACAAAATATACATAAATAAAAATACATCTATACACATAATTATTACCCATTTTTCGATTACAGAACAGTTTTATTTTGTATTTTGTAGTTGCAATGGATTTAAACTGCAATGTACAATTTCTTTTAGTCCTTTCATTATTATAACCAAATTAAACATCAACATTAACATACATTTTTATGGCTTTGTTTGTACTTTTCTAGCAAAAACGTTTTTCATTCTTTTCATTTTTACCAATGCATTTCTACGCGGTAGTTGCGGTGTTACATGAAATCCAACACTCCATGTCTATTTGTTGTAAAACTTGACAATGAAACGTCAAAATTTATTGTTTTTCGCTTGTGTATGTGTAATGAAAGCAACATACGAGTGCATCTTTCTGGAAGTGTGGCTTTACTTGGTAGTTTTTTGTGTGCAGGCATGTATTTTTACGGAAAGATGCTCTACAAATGAAAAACAACTCTGTGACATACACAACACCTAGATGTTGTGAGCCATAATCACAAAAAGAGTTGTAAGTTGTGTTGTAAATCTTACAACACAACATTTAGATGTTGTGAACCATAATCGGGGGGTAAAATTAAAGATTATCATTTTATTTTCAAACTTAATTTCCTTCCCAATTTCATTTATCAATTTCAGCCTGAAATTCTCGATTGTATTTGAAATAATCCCGAATCCAAATTGAGTGGCAGTATCATTTACAGCTTTCCCAATTTATTTTGTTGCCAAATAATTTCCCTTATTAAAACCAAGTATTTGTGTTTGCTGGGAATATTGTCATATACATACACACATACATACATACATGCATACACTTCACAAAATAAAATAAATTTTATTGTGTAGGCGTGAAATTAAAGAAATAACAAAATAATATCGAACGAAAGGTGCGAAAAACAAAATTTTTGACTAAGCGCTCATTATTTATATTACTTATGCATGTATATGTACAAAAAACAAATAAAAAAATATTATTATTAGCGGTCGTCTGGTGATAATCAGGATAGAAATTAGAATAAATTAGCATCAATTTTCACATTTTGACAACTTCAACTTTTGTATGAAAAATCTTTCGACAGTGGCTGCAGTTTATAAGCGTATTAACACAGATTTGTTAACGAAATATGTAGTTTAAATAATATAAACTCTAGAGATGAAAACTGTTTGTGCAGAGACATTGAAATTTTTGCATTGGTATTAAATAGAGGATCGTTAAATGATTGCGATTTAATGGAACTTATAAGCGTGATCGTTGTTTGGCTTATAGTAATAAAATACAACAAAGATTCATTGTACACTTTCACACATTGCCTTAAAAATGTGTGTGAAAAAATGTCTTATCAAACTAAAAAAATTTACCTATGTATATTGTTTGAATTTTATCAAAAGGTACGGTTATCGTAGTCACATAAAGTCGAGGTGAAAAATTTGGAACGTGCTTACTTGTTGTCAAGAGCAATTGAGCATGATTGACAGACAGTAAGTAGTCTCCATGCGTCTCTAAGGTCTAGAAGATATCAAGTGTGTATCAACGATAAGGATCAGATTATCATAGTCACATTATATCGGGACGATCGTCACTGTCAAAAACAAAGTGATAGTTTTCACTAGAAGAATGCATATCTGTGAGAATCGATTTCTTTACAATTTTCACATAAGCGACTAGCAGAATACAATGCTTTGATGATAGTATGAGAATACAGTTCTAAAAATACTTTCGAGTCAAGCAAATATTTTCTGGAAAACCCGTGACCAGCATTTTCTTGTTGGTTTTCATTTTCAGCAAGAGCATAAACTCATAAAAGTAAAGGAGCAGATACATAATTTTTTTTTTTTTAGACTAGGACCAGCACCAGAATCGGGGATGACCCCGATATACATACATATGTATGCATTGAATTGTACTGGAACTAGGAAAATAGGAACGAAGGATTGGTGGCTGAAAAAAGGAAACAGGGGAGTATTTATTTCATTTTAGATTATTTTCCAAAGTTTAATAACCTTTTTCCACTAATTCAAATAAAATTTAATATGGAAAAGCAGGAGGATTTTGTACCTGCTCGTATTTTGTAGAAAATACGTATTTTATCAATTACGTTTATTCATTAAATTTAAAACTAAATCGCAAGTTGCATAACAATTTTACAGAAAAAGCGATTAATTTTATTTAAATTTTTTTACGCCACATTATTGTGGAGAAAAAATTGGATCTTATTGTCCATGGGCATTATGTTACTTTTTGGTACGACATAATGGCCATGAGCATTTTAGCCAGGAATATTGTTACAATCCATCTTCTTAACCAACTACATAAGCTTTCTTATGAGGTATGTAATCGGAATGGTTCATTGTTCCCCGCATAGTGTGGCCTCTACACACAAATATTAAACATTTTATCAGCAAGGTAGCTCTTACATATGTAGGTCTAACACAATGAACAGATTTAATATTAATATTTTAGAACTCACCTTAGCAGCATTGTTAGTTGTAAGTCGTGCGCTAATCTTTCTAAAGCCGACACCCCTTCCACCCTTAATATATTAATTTTTTCCCTTAGGGATCGAGACACATTATTTTGACCTTGTCGCTCGCGTAAGATTTCAATGATGTTGGGTTGTCTTAAAAATGCAATGACCTAGAAAAGAAGAGTAAGAGAATTACAAATTGTTGGATTTAAAATATGTGGAAATTTCATAATGAAAAATATTTGTAATCAATATACATATGTTGTAATTAGGAGCTGCTTGTTTAACCCAAAGTGATTAATTTGTTTAATTTTTATGGTTCCGTACTCATCAGAGTGAAACGGAACCCTATTACGGAGACAAGTACGTCCGTCCGTCCGTCCGTCACAGCGTCCATTCTCCGAAACGGTAAGAGCTAGAGAGCTGAAATTTTCACAGGATGTTGTTGTACCTTGCCGCTACAACAACAAATACTAAAAACAACAACAAGTCGAAAACTACCAGGTGTCCCCATGCAACGAAAAGTTGCAATTAGCTATAACTCTCGAACCGTAAAAGATAGAAAGTTGAAATTTGCATAGTGTATGTATTTATAGATGCTTTACAATGCTAAAGACAACAACAAGTTGAAAACTACCAGGTGTCCTCATACAACCTAAAGTAACGTAAAGTAACAACTAGCCGTTACTCTCGAACCGTCAGAGACAGAGGGATGAAATTTGCACAATATGTGTATTCACATATGCTTCACAACAACACTTGCTAAAAACAACAACAACTGTAAAACTACTAGGTGTCCCTTTACAACGTAGAGTAATAGCTATAACTCTCGAGCCGTAAGAGATAGAGAGTCGAAATTCGCACAGTGTATGTATTCCCAGATGCCTTACAACAGCAAATTACAACAACAACAACAAGTGGAAAATTACTAGGTGTTCCCATACAACATAAAGTAGCTTTAAAAACAGAGATGAAATTTATAAAATATACATACATATGTATTCACATACGCCATTCCATACATACATTGCACATACATACGTACGGAACCCTAAGAGTGCGAGCCAGCCTCGTACTTGACTTAATTTATTGTATTTATATTTGACTTCGATTCTGTACTGCAATATAATGCTAACTTCTTTTCTGGAAAAAGTTGTGCTTTTCATTTGCATATTTTTGCAGAAAAATCTGCAAAAATTGCGTTACGTAATTTGTGAACAGCCCCTTATTGCAGAAAAGAAAAGGTCCTAGTGTTGTTAGTTTACGATAACATTTTATTTTGCCACAATTATACTAAATTTGTTAAAATGAAACTTTTTTTATTTTACAAACAAGATACGAGGCTTGCCTTTTATGTTTCGGGATTTGGCAACTCTAGTATTACAATGTGGCCACTAGACGTGCCCTTTTTTTTCAAAATTGGGGCGCATAGGAGAGTAGGGTCGAAAAAGTTTCCGTTTCATGCCACAATGATCGATGTAAAATTTGGACGCGATCCGACGACTCTAAGTGGACCCAAAATTGGTTTTATTTTAAGGAACTTTATTCGGCATTTTTGGAAAAAAAAACTCAATTTTGGTAACAGTTTTGTTAATATTTCGTAGTTTTCTTATTTTTGTGCTATTCTTCAATAAATTACCTTTTCACTAAGCTATAACTCAGAAAAATAATAAAGTTACAATATCTTAAACATTAACTAAAGATGTTTTTTTGAACGATGGATATTTTTTGCGATAAGCTGCAACAACTTGCAATAAGAATTGATTTTCGTCTTCTTTGTTGGTCAATATCCGATTATAGTCCTTCACGAACTTCACTCCTCTTTCAGCGGTGTTATTTGCGACGGCTAAATTTTTGCAGTAAACGCGGCCTTCTTTAAAACTCTCGTTGGTTTTCCATGTTGATGGGTCAAATTCCAAAAACTCCGGCGAGTTTTGTTTGAAATGAAGTCGCTTAATGATAATTGGCTCATCGTATGCAACCATTTTTCTTTTCCGTTCAAGAGAAACATTAGAGTCAAAGAAAGCCAAAGCTATTGGTTCTGCTGATAAATACCACATCTGGTTACTGATCTTCTTCAATATGGCGGCAGAAACTTTAGCATCAATTTGAGTGTATTCAATGGAATCTCGTATGAAATTGAAATCCTGGTTTGGAGCATTGACTGGATTTGTACAACCAATCCATGCACGAATGTAGAATTCGTGCCATCGCGCAATCCATTCAGTTCTCTGGCCGTCAATGTGAAATGGTTGCGGAAAAGGAAAATTTTGAGGGAATAAATTCCTTTTGCCATCCATCGCGCGTTGCTGGTAACGCCAGGAGAACGGAAGCTACCACAATGTGTTTCAGCCAGATTTTTGAAGTGAAATTGTCGACAAGCAGCGGTTCTGAAGTTCAATTGTTCGAGCGATTCGCGAAGACAGCTCTATCCTAAAGTAACAGTAACTTAAAACATTCATCTCGGTCCAAAAATAAAATTAAATCGTGAAAAATAAGGTAATTTTCGGTGATTAATATTTTTTCTTTTTGTTCTTTAATCCCGAAATATAAAAGGCAACCCTCGTAATATTTCGCAATTGATAAAATAATAAGCAAAACCCGGTTGACAAAAGAGGAGGAAAAGGTGGACTAAGTTTTGCCTTTGACATATGTATACATAGGTGACATACATATGTATCCCATACATGATAATTGCAAATGTTACGGGGTTTGTCCTTCTTGACGCTGCTTGGACATTAAACATCGGTTATTGGGCATTGGATATGATATATGAAGAAAATCTTCTATCTAGAGACGTTGGTTAAAGTTACGAGGCCCTTAAGATATTGCTGCAGAAACTTTAAGGTCTATATAGTTAGCATATACTAATACGGCTATTCGGCCTCATTTATAAAAATTATTTAACAAATACAGCCTGAGAACTCTCTAAGACGCTCTTAAAAAGTTTATAAAAACTCAAGAGTGAAACAATTGTGAAAATGGACAAACTTTTTCTTTTTTAGCAATAACCAAAATTTATATTTATACATATTGGTCCATAACTATAGAGATCGAAAAAGTATGATTTAAGCAATTTAAGTCACTGCTAAATAAAAGTAAGCTTTTTGTCTACTATAGACGAGAAAAAGCCGACTTTACGCGCAAAAGTTTGCTCTAAACTTAAAACCAGTAGATGTTGTCTTTAACTTATTTAGCAAGAGCTTTGCTCAAACAAATGTCACTTTTATATGTAAAAGCTTTTTAATGTAATTTTTTTTTTATTAAATAATTAAATTAAAGATTTTTTAATAACTATTATTAATGAGAATTTTCTTTAAAATTTCACTTTTATTCAATTCGCTTTGATGTTTTTTGTTTACTTACTAATACAATCTAACATTTATGTAGGTGTGTGTTCCCATGTATACAAAATTTTTGAGGGTCATCTTATTAGAGATGGGATTTTACTTGAATTTGTAAGAGCTTCTGGTATGATAAATAACTTGGCATTTTCGCTAAATAATGTGGCACCCATTTAAAGCCGATTCAGTTAGAAAAAAGTTAGCAACACTTTTTAAAATTTAAGTTGTTTCTAAAAAGAACCGACCTTAGTGTTTGACTATAGTTAAGGCCCATTATGTATAAATTTAGGTCCAAAAATGAACCTTTTTAAAAAAATATTTGCTGTCTTTTTCAGCTGTCTATATGCCGACGACATTTCGTTGGTGCTAATCAACTCATCAGTAGACTTGAAAAATTCTTAAAAGTCTGTTTGAAGTCTACTGATGAGTTGATTTGTACCAACGAAATGTCGTCGGCATATAGACAGCTGAAAAAGACAGCAAATATTTTTTTAAAAAGGTTCATTTGTGGACCTAAATTAATACATTTCAAATAATACTGGACAAAATTTTCTGAATTTCAATAGAAATGCGAAACAAAAACTTTGATCACATTTAGACGAACGAACGAACAGACCCTTAATAGTGTCTGAATGATTTTTTTGCAATTGAAATATAAAAAAAATAAAAAAATTTCAGCCCACTCACCTTTTCATTATAAGCAATAGGAACCTCGTTATAACCGTTATTTGAGGAAATATTGGACGAACTGGGACCGTTATTGTATGGAGATGATGTGGATGAAGAAGCATAATGTGGCATGTCATTTTGCAAAAACTGACTTTGGCGAATAGATGATACTGCTGATAGCGGACGTGGAGGAGGTAGTGGTGGATTACCCGAAGAAATGCAATTTCCATCTATTGAATCGTAGCGCTGTTGTGGCTGGCGATGACGTATAATACGTGTACACTCGATAGGCAGACGTGGATCCATAAAAGACGTTTGGCGATTATTATGATCTATAAAAAACTGTTTACCTGACTGGTCCAGTTTGGTCTCCCAGCACGAAGGTAAATCGCGATTTAGTTGGGCAAACGAGTTGACCAAAGCAACCAAATCTTTGTTGTATTGATAGCGTTGAAAGCTTGTGGGATCACGACGAACGCGTATAACCATGTGCTTTAAGGCAGCGTTGCGATTATAAATAGCTAATGCGTCTTCATTAGAATGAAGCATGGAATAAAAATCCGGACGGCATAACATTAGAACAGCTGGGTGTACTGATAAATTGACATGTTGCAAATTAAAAGCAGACTGGGCAGCGTGAGTATTATTGGAATGGTGAGGTGCCAAAGATTGCGAGGCGTGTTGAGTTAATAAATCAGTGACGGCAGTATTGTTAGTTGCGCCAGACGTATTATTGGAGCGGTTTTCATTGGTTATAGTACGACGTATAGATTGATATCTACGGTCTAGTTGTTGACGATGATGCTGCTCTCTGCCACCTGGGCCATTGAAAGAAGAAGAACCGTTTGTGCCTGGCCTCTGCCAGGAGGTAGTTCTGGTAGTGTGATCTATATAAAAAATACGTCCATGGCTATCCATTCGTGCTTCCCAAGCAGGCGGCAAGGGCTCAGCGGAAACTTGTATATTTGAAGAGTCGCCTTCAGCTGTCAATATGGCACTGGTGCGTAATAGTCCCCCAGCAGCACCTCTCTCGGGAATTGAAGGCAATCGTGTGCTGGAAATATGCACAGCACTTATATCATTATCTTCTTCATCACCCTCTTCGGTCCCCTCTGTAGTATGGTCAACATTAGAAATGCCGCTCACGTTTACAATGTCAACAGCATACACACGTTCTTCTGCACGTATATTGGAGCCTTGAAGGGCTACAGAAGTAGGCGATGAGCGCGCAGATGAATAATTATAGTCTGGAAGAATTGTGTTGACTGCACTACCTAAGGTTTCCGAGCCTTCATCATGTATTCCGGTACTAGCACCAATGTACGTATCATCGAGATTTTTCATTTTTGCCATATTAGTGGCCGCAGCCTGCATACGCGCGTGACGTCGAGCATGGTGCGTTGGAGTAGGAGGGCAAATTAAATTTGCAGCTGATGCACCAGCACCCACACCTCCTACACGCTTGAGTAAACGCTGTTGTGGACGATTATGTGCGGCTGTTGATGTTGGAACAGATGTTGTATTTACCTGCTGATTGTTCATTATAACCTGCCCTTCTGGAAATAATTGGAAATCTATAGGTGAAGTACTGCGCGTAGAACAGCCAGAAGGTGGGCTACGGTGCCGGTTTGGTGACAACATAAGATGATTTGGTGACTGTGATTGTGACTGAAGCTCCTCGTATCCATTCGATAAGGTTCTTGTAAGAGGTCTATGCTGCCTTAAGGATGCAGGCGAGTTTTGTATTGTTTGTGGAAACTGATTTACGCAAATTGTTTCTTTAGTAGGAAACGCGGGGAACTCATAAGATTCCGTAGCTGGCACTTTTTTGGTGGTAATGGTGTTAATATAACTATCGGGTCCAATTTTCTTTTTAATGAGGGGTTTAAATTTCATAGCTGGTGGTGAAGAAGTGATGTTGTTAAGCTCATATTGAGGACTGGAGTTTGATGAAGAGTTTTCACTATTTAATACAAACAATGGAGAGTTGTTACAGCTATTTGGATTTGCAGCAAAGCCTTCCGAAGAAGAAGCATATGCTGCTTCTAGAGTATCATCGGTATCCAGAATGTCAAATTTAAAAACTTCTCCTTGCAAACGAAAGTCTTTGCCCAAAGCTCTGGGAGGCCAAGATCTTTCTAAGGGTCGATGTTGGGGATGTCTCAAGTGCTTTTGCCGTTTTTGTATCTGTGCGTCTTTGTTTGCAGTTGCAGAGGTATGAAACGCTGCGGCAGCACCCAACAAACTCTCAACAGCTGCTGCTTCTTCATCAGCCTCCTCGTCGATTGTAAAACTGGCTGGTCTTACGATGCCCTGGCAATTGTCATCTACTTCGAAAACAGTTTCCGCCGGTATTGCTTCATAGCACTCACGTGCTATCCACAAGTTGAAGGAATCTGTAGCAGTTGAGGTGGTTGGTGTAGAGGAAGCCGGTGATTTTACACTTGCACGTTTTTCTTTCTTTTTAGCACCTCCCATAGGTGTTGAGTTGCCACTTTGAGGCGAAAGCGTCCAAGATTTCCGTCGTGCGCCTCCACTTACACTGCCACCCCCATCGCTACCAATGCTTCCGTTATATGAGTTAGTTGGCGACAAAGTGGTTCCTGATGCTGGAGTTTCGCAAGATTTTGTAGAGAGCAAGGTTTGTTGTCTTTGTTTGTGAGTCTGGTCTTCTTCAGTACTCCCAAGAAAGTTTTTATTGATGTAATTAAATTCCTGGAGGGCTAAAATTATACAAAAATTATTTTCCTTAGGTTGTAATTTCATTGACGTCTAGTACAAAAGTCTTAGAGAATGTAAGCTGTTACAAGTTTGATATAAAGGGTAGATAGAATACATAATTTTTCGCTTCCATAGAACGAATAAATAAAGAGCAGATATAACATTCACCACGATATAGAAATCTGTGCAAACTAAAGAAGGTTTGGTAAAATACCCGAGCACTGCCCTGACAGACAACCGCAAACAATAATAATGACATAAAAAAATACAAGTTATGTCAGGGTCTTTGTATTATCACTGCTGACATCTGCAATATCCTATTGTACGGAATTAACTTTGTGCATATCTTCTGCGTGTGATTTTAGGTTTAAACCATGATACAACTAACAAGGTAACCTTTTACCTACAATAAGAACAACTTCAATAAAAATAACATGCATTTTCTTTTTGTACAACTTCTGTAAACTGTCAAAAAGTCGCCGCTTCTACATTTATAAAAGAGATATGAACATAGGTTACATTGATTTGCTGTCTCGTTTTGGCTGCCTTTCATCTCTGCATTCTTTTGACAACCTAAAGTAGACAGATGATTAACGGTTTAGCTGATAAGGATAGCTTGTTAGTTGTATCATGGTTTAAACGCTTTTCAATAACATTATGAGTCCCAATCAAATTCTCTGCAATCACATGATTGTCACATTTTATTGTCGCAAAACAATTTAGTACCAATAATTGCCGCATTACAGTCACACGATTGTTATAGTATACGGCAACTCTGAGAAACAGCTGTTGTAGCTGATGACAAACTTTGTTTTGCAAAAAATAAAAAAAGGAGTTAAAAGGGGGAAACTATAGAATAAGGAGCCAGGCTTTGAAAGAAATGAGTTTTATAGGTTAATAGAGGGGGTCGTGGACCTCCGAAAACTGAAGTCAAAGTCTGCCGGAGGCTTTTAGTTTATTAATAATTCGATGGTGAAGTTGCGAAATTTACTAAGAGAAATATGAAAATGTTGGTAAAACAGTGCTGCCAGAGAAAAGTTTTTGCTCAGAACATAAAATCGCGAATTCATAAACGGTCTCAAGCACTCAAATTCTCATTTTTTTCACATTTAATTCAATAAATTTTTTCATAGGTATGCAAAATTTGTTCTTGACAACCGGCCTTCGGCCGGACTAAGAGATTTTCTCCTCCATGGTATAACCAACACCGGCTTCGCGTACAAAATCTGCATGCACCTGGCAGCACACTTTTTCATTTTACGGCAATTGGTACCATTATACTAAAGCCGACCCTGGCCGTTTTCTGCTGCCTGACCAGACTTTGTCAGGTCTTGAAACTGCAAGAATTTTACAATTGTTATAATAGTGACAACAATTGAATTTTACTTACTGGAAACCCGAAATTATGTTTGGAAGACGCTAAGTATGTACATGTATTATTGGTTCGTATTGTCTTCTTTGGTTGCCGCATGAGAACACAATAAATATTGGTGCATTTTTATATATTTTTTTTTTTTGCGAATACTTGTATATAAAGTGTTCAAACGGTTGTCGCATCAGGGTTGTATTTGATTGGAACAAATAGGAACAACATTCGTTTTGGTTGCCGCATGAGCCAATAAATTGTGCTATCACACGATTGCCATAGAAAATATAACAAAAATTGGTGCATTGCGGCAATCATGTGATCTCGCCTTAAGGAAGACAATCGATTAATTTATTTTGCTCCGTACTACATTTGTCTCTGTATTGTGTTTCTTTTTTTAGATGCTTTTGCAAAGTTTTATAACTTTTTTTTACCAGTTCAAATAAAATTTAGTATGCAAAAGTAGAGAGAGAATCTGCCTTCAATTCGATACACAGAATACATTTCTAGGTCTCAAATTTTGTAAAGATTTGTTAATGAGAATGTGGCTCATATACATATGTATATCAATTTATTATATGATTAAGCAATGGTCTAGTCATTGATATTGATATAAACTTTTCAAGAGATTTTACTAAGAAATCCTAATACAAATTTTATGAATTAGACCGAAAATCTTGCGTCTTATATATTGTACATATGTAAGTACTTAAATAGAGAATATTCAATAAAGTAGATGCACATTACTGAATATAAATATAAAACGTATTAATTTAGGTCCAAAAATAGACCTTTCAAATGTGTTCTGTCTTTTTTAGCTGTCTATATGCCGTCGACATTTCGTTGGTGCTAATCAACTCATCAGTAGACTCGAAAAATTCTTAAAGGTCTATTTTTAGACCTAAATTAATACATTTCAATTGGCCAATAAATAATTAAGTTCATATAAAAATAAAACGTAAGAGACTACACGATAAGAAAAATCCGCCAGCTAATGGCTGGCAAATACTTTATTTAACAGACTTTGTACTTGTGTAAGCAGATGGACTGTAAAAGCTTTGTTTTTCACATGAAAAATCTTAGGCCGAATTGGCTTCAACATATTTAAGAAATTATACTTTAAACTTACGTTTATCGCGTTTCCTTCGCATCACAACAGGGAGATTATCCTCCGCCAGTTTGACAAAGTCGTCTTGAACTTTATATGCCAAATCTAATTCTCCTTCAGCACTTTCCAAATTAATGGAAGCAACAACACCAACTGCTCCTTCACACTCTTCATCCACCTCGAGCTTTTCGTCAGAAATAGTATTCATTTGAACGGTCAAAAACTTTTCATCCAACTGCAGTTGTTGCTTTTGCACAGAACTCGTATTGTCTCCATTCAAATTGCATTTAGGGAATGCAGGCGATAATGGTGATGCAACGTCATTCAGATTCAATGATTTTTCAAATGTCAAGACTAGTTCCGGTTCAGCTGCAGCTTCGTAAAGCGTTTGATTATTCTCGTCATCAACATTGTGTTTGTTCTTCTTACGGGCTCCATTTGTATTGTTATAGCCCAGACCGAGGGTGGAGGTGGAATCATTGTTTACAGTATTTGTTTTCTCTTGAGTTTCTGCTAACAATTTATGGCAACTGCTTGCATTTGTTTTACTTCTTATCTCGTCACCGTTTTTATTCAACTCCATGTTTCTGCCCATATATTCGCCAGTATATGAGCAAACAAACACCTTATCTTCTCCCCCTTCTGATATTTTCAGTTAAACCAAACGAGCAGACTTCAGGTTCTTGAGCATGTTTTAATCAAATAACTTTGCTTAAATGTAGTTTGTCATTATGTATGTGTAGTTGTCGCTAATAGTTTTATTTATATATGTATATGTATATATATGTACATATATATATATATATATATATATATATATATATATATATATATATATATATATATATATATATATATATATATATATATATATATATATATGTATATACATATATGTATATATACATATATACATATATAATTAAAGTTTTTTTGATTTGATCATTATATTTTTGGACATCTAATCTAACAATGATCTTACTATCCAGAGAAACAAGCCGTGGAAAAAAATTATCGATGGCCGCGAACAAATTAAACGCCTGCAGCCGATATTTTACCTGAGCCATCAAATAATGCGGAATTAAAAAAGTGGAAATAACAAAAATTGGTTCAACAGGTAGCCTAATTGTAAAAAAAATTGCATAGCTATGAGGTGTGGAGTTTCTTTAATAGAGCCGGAGGCACAATGCCCAGTGTTCTTACACTTTAGGCACACTAGAAGAACAAATACAAAATTTGTATGAATTTTTCCGAAATTTCACAAATAATTGCACTTCAAACAATGACGTTTTCGAAAAAATAGTTTTGAAAAAGTGAAAAAAAAAAATTATTTGAAATTGTTAACTTATCGTCTACATCCAAGGGTGTTGGAAATTCTTTTCAGAAAACGTCAAATTTTGGAAAGAAAAACGTCAAGAGCAAATTCGTAAAACGTCAAAAAACGTCATTTATAAAAATGTACAAATAAACACAAAATTAGTTATTTTATTTAATAAAATCATGTGTATTGTACAAAAAACAATTCAACGTGTATTTTACGATAGCAAAACAAGTCCAATTAAAAAGTTTTCAAAAAATATTAGTATCTACTTATGTACATATGTACGTATTATAAAAATTTTATGTAAATATTATTCATACAAATTTATTGCTTTGTACCTTTTAATTAAACTTTTTGTAATGTTTACATTAAGACACTCTGTGATGAGTTGTATTTGAAATAGCCCTTAGCAAACAAAATCCCTTCAATTGTTTTTGTCCCCAAGGAATTTCTAATTTTAGTTTTGTTTAAATTTACTGGACTAAAAATTCTTTCAGCGTTAGCAGATGAATTTGGCAAAACCATTAAATCATTAATAAAACCACATAAGATAGGAAAAGCCGGTTCATTTGATAACTTGAATGAGTTGTATTCAAAAACTATTAAAATCGGTTGAATTTTTATTTAAATTTAAAATCCGGATTTCTCTTACTTCGTTTTCAACTTCCTGGTACTTCTCTTCAGATACCAAATTAGGAAAAAAATTTTAGCACGGGTATTATAGAAGTATTTTTATTTAAAATAACGGATGGATTAATTAAATTTAAATTATTTAACACTGAATTTCCATAGTCAAATCTTTTATTTATTTGACAGCATGACTCACCATAGAATTTAATACAATTATCTACAAGTTGGTTACAAATTTGGTTGGTGATAAATTTCAACGTCAATTCTACACTGCGACTACTTCATATACATACATACATACATATGCTTGTTGTAAGTGATCGTAAGAATGCGATCTATTAGTCTCTTCCTTTTTTAAGTAAATTAAAGTATAAAATTTTTTTTAAGTTTTCTTTCAATTAGAGCTTGTGTGAAGAAAAACGTCGAACGTCATTTTAATGTTTTTTGATAAAAAATTACGTCAAAATATAAAAACCTACGACAGAAATAATTTCATACAGATCATGACGTATGTGTCAGCAAAATTTTGTCAGGTGTAGACGTTAAGTAAATGTTCTAAGTGTGTATTGTGATTTTAATAATTGTCTTTTTGACTTCAATATGGACCTGGGGGGTAACTGTGTAACTCGATTCGAAAAGTAAAATCTTTCGAAAGAAATTTCCGAATCGAAAGGTAATCCGTACTGTGTAAATCGTTCGAAACGAACACATAGTTGTATTCACAAACTTAAGGTAAAAACTTGTGAAAATGTTGGTAGCACTGCTGTTTGACACACAAATTTCCCAAAACAAAGCATTTAAAGAAAAAAAAACGCTATTAAAATTTTTAAATATTTTTTAACATTGAATAATGTGGATTGTGTTTATTTGTGGTTTGATGATAAAGATGACACGGTGCCTGCAAGAGTCCAAAGAAAATTAATTAGAGACTCTTCAAATATAATGGAAATTTCCTATAAAAGGTAAATAACCATACGCCCATATTGTTATTTCGCAAATTTTAACAAATTTTACTTTTAGTTTTGTAAAAAACTTCCGGCTCAGTAAGGATGCGTTCTCCTATGTTCTTAAAAGCATTGAGGGCGAATTAAAATCTCCAAAAAGGTCTACTGCCATTACACCCACACTAAAGTTAGCAGCTGCTTGCTACATTTACAAAAATAAAATTTTTTTTAAAAATACTTACATTTTCACAACTGCCACTACCAAAATGGCTTTCGAACAATTTCCTATCATTTTAAACCACAATAACGTCCGTCTTCGTAATACACAGTATTTACGAAAGCACAGCATTTACGAAAGGGAAATTTATTTTTGGAAGGGAAAAAAACTTGTCCGCACTTTCGAAACAAAAACTACGAAAATCGTATTAGACAGTACCATTTGTACGAACTCGAATATTTTTTCCTTCGAATCGAGTTACACAGTTACCCCCCTGTTTTTTACCAAAAACATTATAAATTGTATACCCCTCAGAAAAAGCATTAAGGGAATATACGAGGATTGCCTTTTATATTTCGGGATTAGAGAACAAAAATGCAAATATTAATAATGAAAAATCACTTTGTTGTTTTTCAAAGTATTCCCCATGAAGAGCTACTCCATGCGTTTGAACCAACTGTCGAAGCAGTTTTACCACTCTGATTAAGGTATCTCCAAAACATGCATTCTTCAGGTATGGTAAAACGTCGACCTCTCAGTTTGTATTTTACGTAAGGCAATAAAAAGAAGTCATTCGGTGCCAAGTCAGGACTATACGGCGGATGACTCATCAAATCGATGTTTCGGGTGCTCAAATATGCAAGTGTTTGAGCCGATGTGGGAGAGCTCGCATTGTCGTGGCAAAGAGTGATCCGTCTTCGGCGGTTGGTTTTCCTGATTTCTTGAAAGACAAATGGCAACCAAATCGTTATGCACCACCACTCAGGATTAACTGTTCTACGTTGTTCTAGTGGTACGGTTGCGGCATGTCCAGTTTTTCCAAAAAAAAAAAAAAAAAACAACAGTTGACTATTTGCAGAAGTGTTCATACGCGTAAATCCACGATTCATCGCCTGTCACGGTGTCACAACGTGTTTCGAGGCACCGCGATCGTGTTTTGTGAGCATTTCTTCCGACCAATTGACACGAGGCTTTTTCTAAACAATTGACAAATTGTGTGGGATCCAACGCGAAGAAATTTTTATTACAGTCAAATAACGATGCAATATTGCTGGTATTCTGGTTCCACTAATGCCTAAGGTTATCTCAATCTCGCGATAGATCGCATGACGATGTTGCAATACATGTTCGAGCATAGCATCAGTGGTTTTCGGAACAGCTGATTTTAGACGAACTTCGCGAAATCTGTCTCAGAGTGAACTATGACTACGATTGAATTCGCCATGCCATCGATAAACACTGGTGGAGCTTGATGCAGCTGCATCGCCAAAAATTGAGTTAAGTTTATCCATGCACTGTTGCATGTCGAAAATTGTAAAAAAGATCGCCTTAGATGGTGTAGAGCCGCATGCGTCAGTTACCATCAAGGGCGATGTACGCAAAATCCTTTCAAAAATCTTGATATTTCGCATTCTCCGTCAATTAAAGTTCAATCCCCTTTACAGTCAGACCTTTGAACGGCGAAGGTTTGTATTTCCGAATAAAGAGGACAAGCTCTGTTTTCTCCTCCGGATTTACACTGAGACCACTGTTGGTGCTCCCCCTACTTATGGTCGCCAGTGACATTTGCATCTATTGCGAGATATTTTCCTGAAACTGCCACAGCAATATCATCAGCATGTACTGCCACAGTCTTAAACATTTTCTAGTCGAACTCCAATAATAGTGAGTTCAAGGCAATGGTCCACACGAGTGGGGAGGGAGCCCCTGCTTGCCACTCTGCAGACGGTGGCCTGGATATAACTTCCAGTATGCTGACCATTTTTATTTATTTTTTTTTTTTATTGAATATTAAAAACAAAGAAAAAAGCGAATTTTGCATGAAAAACATTTTTTCCGCCATTGATTTCTGAATAATTTTGAAACGGAAAAAGATAGAAACAAATTGTGTGCCAGTATATAAAATAAAATTTTATAGCGCATCTTTTGGTGTGCTATTCACTAAAATTATAGAAGGGTCTTCCGAAGTATGGTTAAATATATGGGTGTAACTCTATAATTTAGGAGGCAAAATTAGCCACGCCCATAAAAAAATCCTTACGTGATAGTGAAAAACTAAAGCAGATTTGGGTTTAGAGCACCAAAATCAATCTAGTCTACATATTTTTATTCAAAACACAACCGAAACGTGTTATTTTGCAGACGAGTGCTATTGGACGTTAAATTAGATTGGCTTTAGAATAATGTCCGATATTTTTTTTCGCTTATCTGCTGCCGCTCGCGAGAAAAGTACCGAAGTCCTTTTTAAACTTTTCTTTATTATCGTCTTTTTTTAACACTTTTGTGACTCCGTTTTGTTGAAATTCTACTAGAGAATATTAGTTAGTGTTCGTGAATTATAAGATTATCAATTTTTTTATTTTAAATGCTTTTTTGTTCTCTTTAATTTGAGTTTTTGGGCTTAACAGAGCCATGTTATCACGTTAACAGAGGTCTGTTAACTTTGAAGATTTGTGTCCATGATAAGGCAGCTCGATACCAGGTAGTCGTATGACTACAACAAACACTTCATGTATTTTGTTGGTAGAAACCTTGAACTACTGTCACCAATTTGTTCGCGTATGTGTATTTGTGTTGTGTTTTGACAGTTCTACTGCTGGGCTTGTAAGGCCTTGGTCCATGGCCGAACATTTTTAAATTTTGTCTTCATAATTCATTTCGACTAGTGGGGGCACATATGTACCTATTTTTAGTTTAACAGTTTTGACTTTGCTGTAGTAAATCAGTGAATTATTGGTTGGTTTTAGAAAAAATATACTTACATAAATTTGATAGCGTTTCGAAAAATGTCAAGCAGCTGATGTTTTGCACTGTTTAATGGCTAAAGTTAAAACACTAATACCCTAGACAGACGACGGCGTTAATTCGCATTAGTGGCCATTTTGCGTATTTAGTCGTGCATTATCTACATTCGAATGTGAATTTAGCTCTGTCATAAATGCACAAAATCAAACTGCATTTATACTAAATTCAGTTACATAATATGGCAGCACCGTCGAAATCCGTCAGCTGTTGATATTTTGTTTACTATTGTGAATAGAAAAAATGGAATCACAGACAAAAAAGGCAAGCTGTTGTAACTGTTACAATAAATTTAAATTTGTGATTGTTAGTGCACGCACAATTTTTGTATTATGAAGCAGTTTCATGAAAAGAAATTTTAACTTTCTTGTAAATAAATGTTCATTTCCTATCAACAGCATACCTGAAAATTTTACACTCTGATTTTTATCCATTTTGTGTGTAAAAGTAAACTCGTAAGTAAATATTTCAAATGCCAAAACAAAAACTCAATAGCAAACAACAGCTGTTTTTTAAATGCAGCTGTTTACTAAATGCAGAAACCGTCGTCTGTCACCGTAAAATTGTAATTCAAATTAGTGAGCTCTTAATGCAAATTAACTCTGCCGTCTGTCTAGGGTATAAGTTTTCTTTGTTTAAGTTCGGTTTAAGTATTCACTGATCTAATATTCACTGGGTCCGATTATTGGTTCCGTTCCGCAACTGCGGAAAGCATTTTTTATGAGGAAATAAACTTTACAATTATTCATTTCGTTGCTGCGGTATCATCTCTATAGTAGCGGTGTTGCCGTATTATTGATTCCGCAATGTAGATATTTTTTCTAGTTTTGCTCATGATACAACTAACAAGGTAGCCTTTTCGCTACAATAAGAACAACTTCAATAAAAATAACATGCATTTTGTTTTTGTACCACTTATGCAAATTGCCAAAACGACGCCACTTCTACATTTACAGAAGAGAGATGCACTAAGCTTACGCGGATTAGCTATCTCGTTTTGGCTGCCTTTCATCTCTGCAATCTCTTGACAACCTAAAGTAGTCGGATGATTAACGGTTTAGCTGACGAGGCTACCTTGTTAATTGTATCATGGTTTTGCTTACACTCAAATTTTATAACGGAATGACCAAAATGTTGAATTTTTCTACAAAAGTTATTTTAGTTTATTTCGTTTTCTTTTTGTCAACTATTTTGATAAGAATAAAAGACAAAAATAGACAAACAAATTGCAAATCGAAGCAATGATGGATTTAAAAAAAATTCTTGTGGTTTTACCCAACGCCATCCAGCAGACAAAGAAATTTTTGGGAAGACTTGGCACTGACATTAAATGGTATCAGACCACCAATGAAAGATGCCGGTTTGTTGGAGAAAGGTATCGCAACACTGTTTCTTAAATATTGTTCATCGCGACTTAACTAGCAGTTGCATTGTAGCAGGTATGGACAGATTATAGGTGGGGCGTAAAAGAGATGTTTTAAACGAACATTTATTTGGAAGTTCCAATAATATGCATACAATTTTATTTGCCAGGAGTCCTACAATTCTTTATTTCAACTTGCTCTCTATCGTTCATCTGTAACACTCTTCAGTTTTACATACACACATATGTACATATAGCGCAAAACTCTTCTTTCTAATCGGGTGTCTAAGGAATCACTTTCACTACTATCCTAAAAAACAATCAATAGTGTTCATATTTATTAAACTATACATGCATACATACATATATTTCACTGATAATAAATTAATTAACACCCACGTCTGAAATTAGACACACAATTTGTTTCTGAAATGTAGCTTCTGCGAAACTAACCCTGAAATTATTAAAACAGAAACGTTAAATTTACTTGACGGAAAACATACACCGCCGGAATGAATAATTGCAATTTTCATATCGATCTATATTTCTTTCCACTCAGTTTTTCGTTCCGTTCGAAATCAATAATACTACCCACTACATTTAAACGTAAATTAAACAAAACTCGAAGATGAACTTGCACTGACTTTTTGGTCATTACTTCTGTTGTTCTCAAACATTCCCATTGCACATGAACTTAATTATTTATTTGCGTCAAGAGCCAATTGAAATGTATTATTTTAGTTCTAAAATATACCTTATTAATGGTTTCTGTCGTTTTCAGCCATCTTCATGCCGCCGACATTGCGTTGATGCTAATCAACTCATCGGTAGACTCGAAGAATCTTAAAAGAATGTTTAAAACCCAACTGCTTATTCCAAAATTCTCATGAACACAATCAGATTCCGAAATGTTCAAACATACTTTTAATACAGAAAACATTTTTTCGTCTTGCAACACTTTTGCTTTTCTTAACATCTTTTATACAACGAGTTACCATCGGTTACTACGATTTGTATTTTTGAAGAAAAGTAAATGTTTTTTTGAATATTCATAATGAGCTTAATTATTTATTTACTATCCAGTTTTTTCACATACTGCTTGTCAAAATTCAATAAAATTGATAGCTGTGACGTAGGCTGCACGCAATTCCATAACAATTCGTTTTCAAGATGCCGTCAAGAAGAAAATTAAAAGTAGTTGCTTCATTAAAAGTACTATCAGAAATAAAGAAAATAAAAGAAGAAAAAAGCCAGAGGGCAGAAAGGAAATACTGGGTGAAGCCCTTATTATTTTTAAGTCATTTCGTCGATATGACGCCACATTCATTTTCCACAGAACTTCGTGGCTTCGCAGCACATCATTATATTTGTTGGTTTTGCACGTTAACATTTTTTTATTTCTAGATTTAATATTTAGTTATTTCGACCCCTTCTTCTCTTGTGTTTTATATATTTATATATATATTATGTATTATTAGTTCATGAATGACTTTTTTTCAAAAGCCTATTCCCTTTATTTATAAATTATTATACTAGTAACTTATATGTATTATGTACAGTGAAATATACTTTAACATATACAACATCTCCCTTTTTTAGAATATTACAAAAATTTTTAAATAATGAAAAATTAATTAATTCCAATAATATTTAACACATACAATTCAAATTATTGAATAAATTTTTTTATTTCTATTTTTAAGCTTGAATCTGTTTAATTTTTATCACTTTTAATTGCAACTTTCAAACAAAACAAAAAAATATTTGCAGACAGAACGAAAAAAAATTGTTGTCAGCTGTTTTGTTGATTGTGACTTGATGCTCTCTATGGAAAGCAAAAATTGTCATCAATTTTCAAAATTGTGAGTGTATTAGTAAAAAAGTGTGAATGTATTAAAACTTGAAAGGCAAAACTTGATCGTGTAACCCCCAAGCTAGTGATGAGTTGATTAGCATCAACGAAATGTCGGCGGCATATAAACGGCAGAAAAAGACAGAAAACATTAATATGGTCTGTTCTTATCAAACTTTTCGTCAAGATTGAAGACCAATAACAGCGCACAAAAATAAAATACTTGACCGTTCAGTTGGGTCGAGTTGTATGGACAAGACGTTGTCGATATTGTGCCATTGATTTTTCGATAGCTTTTGGCATGGGGACGTTTTCGCCTGTTAAAAGCAAGTAGTTTTTATGTGAAAAATGTATCTTTTTTGTAAAAGCTAAATCCCTAATTTAGTTGTCAACAACCCAAAGCCAAAATTGAGAATATTTTACAAATTTGTTTTTGGTTTGCACACAAATATGACATCAACACATTACAAAGTACATGAACGTCTCATTGTTCGTTGAGATAGAAATTTGATATTCATAAAAATTATAACAGGCTCTTATTTGACAGATTTTCCATACAAATATGTCAAATAACAGTCTTATAAGCCTGTAATATTTTTTATGAATTAGGGGGTAAATATTTATTAAAGAATTTAAGATTTGTTATTATCTTTCTCTACAATTCTGCAGCGATGTTGTGAATTACAGCACTGGGGCTTTAATTTTATTTTAAACTAAATGATGAAGCCCATATGTATACAATAATAAAACAAATAAAAAGTAGTTTCATAATTTGAGTTAGTTAGTTACAAATTGATATAAATAACATATGTAGAGATGTGTCGTTCGTGAACGAACGTGTTAAATTGAACGGAAATGTACGTAGGGATCCGGTCTTTTAAGTGAGCGGATTTCGTTCAATAGTGTACGCTACGGTGTTGATTTTTACGCTCATCTGTTTTAGTTGATTATTTGCGTTTTTAAGGGTTGATTTAAGTGTATGTAAGTAAAAACTTCATTTGAATGGCATTGTTGCCATTCGTTTTTTATATGAAATAACAGTCAGTTTCGCTAAAATACTGATATCGTTGTTGATAAAAATGGTTTAGTAAAAGAGTGTCGACTTTAAAGAAAAACTAAATTGATATTTAAGTGTTTGTTCAAATAAAAGAAAAAATATGTTTTAAAGAAAAACCAGTGAAATTTGGTTGCATTTTGCATCTTTTTTAATATCCAACTCCTTACCCAAGCAATATAGGTTTTTGTTAAACATACGTATAAAATACTAAATTATACTAGCTATTAGTATAAATACATATGTAAATTTCATTACATTTTTATTTTTCACCCATTTTTAAACAAATTGCACATTTTTGCTTTTGTGTCTGTGTTTTTGTTGTGTTTACTTTATCTTAACATCTGTTTTGATACAAGACGGGAGATACACAAACAAAGAAATTGTTGCCGTACTGTTCGTTCAAAGTGAGCGGTTGAACGAACGGATCAGTCTGTGCTAATTAACCGGAAAAGAGCGCTCATTAAAACAAACGACCGCTCACAGCTCTGCTATGCACAGATCACTTTTTTACAAAGATCTTAATCTTTATAACAATCTTCCCTTGGAAATAAAAAACGAATGAATAAGAATAGTTGTAAAAGAAAAATTGTTCAATTTGTAAAAACTGAATTTTCATAGAATCTGTACCTATATTTTTTTATTTCTTTACTTAAGTTATAAGAAATTTTGTTATTGAAAGTAAAAAATATAATCAATGCGAATTAAATTAAAAAAAATTACTACCATTTCATTCACCCCAAATTCCCCAACTTCAACATCGATATATTAATAAACTGAAAGCCTACGGCAGACATTGACTTCAGTTTTGGCAGATCCACGACCCCTCTACAAACCTATAAGACTCATTTCTTTCAAAGCCTGGCTCCTTATTCGAAAGTTTTCCCGAGGATGTTTCAAAGCATTTTCATTACAACTGCACATCTCTAGTATGTAAATAAAAAAATTTTGCCGGCTCATTATCTAAGCCAGAGGTCTTATTGACGGCGGCAAAAGTTTTTATTCGACAGCGGCTATTAGACGACTTTCAACTCATCGCCTTGTTTCTCTACCAAGTTTATACATCATTGTTTTCCAATATTTAATACAATTTTCCCTAAGACCAAGTTTTATAGTATTTCATTCAAAGGAACAATATACTCTAATATAATAATATACAAGTTTCATTGATTAAAAATGTATTTAGTTTCATTTCTTGACGATTCACTGTGTTGTATATATTCTTCTTTAGTGGCCAATTTTTACAACACTTATTTCACAAATTTTTTGTTACTTTTTGATTATATTCCATGTTTTTAAAAAAATCCACACCATTTGATTTCTCAGGATTATTTTGGTTTGAAGTTCCAAGTGTTTTTAATTTATTAAAATATATACGGGCACAATGCTTTCCAACTTATTGCAAGGAAAATTTTTTCGCTATGATAAATTTAAAGTGCTGCCAGATGTTGTATAACGGTTCCCGGCAACTTTATAAATCATTTGGTGGTACATACTAAAGACGTGCACATCTCTATCAAAGTAAAGACACAAAACCATGATACAATTAACAAGGTAGCCTCGTCAGCTAAACCGTTAATCAACTGACTACTTTAAGTTGTCAAGAGATTGCAGAGATGAAAGGCAGCCAAAACGAGATAGCCAATCCGCGTAAGCTCAGTGCATCTCTCTTCTGTAAATGTAGAAGCGGCGACTTTTTGACAGTTTGCATAAGTTGTACAAAAACAAAATGCATGTTATTTTTATTGAAGTTGTTCTTATTGTAGCGAAAAGGCTACCTTGTTAGTTGTACCATGACACAAAACAACCAGAAGAGTCACCAGCTCTGCCGGACTACAAAAATTACCAATTTTCTGTCAAATTTCATGAAAGTGGCAGCCTTGCGGTGCTGGAGCATCCAGTGAAGAACAGCAAACATGCAAATTTTTATATAGCTGTCTCTGTTGGTTGACTCCGCATTTGTTTGCATTTGATTTTTGATTAGAAAAATCAACTTGAAAAATTCTTAAAAGTTTGTTTGAAACTTAACTACTTATTCCATAATTCCCATGAACAGAATGAGAGTGTTGCAAAACGAAAAAAGAAATGTTTGCTGTGTTAAAGGTTTGTTTGAACATTTCTGATTCTCATTCTGTTCATGGGAATTATGGAATAAGTGGTTAAGTTTCAAACAAACTTTTAAGAATTTTTCATGTCTACTGATGAGTTGATTAGCACCAACGAAATGTCGTCGGCATATAGACAGCTGAAAAATACAGCAAATATATTTTGAAAAGGTTCATTTTTGGACCTGAATTAAGAAATTTTATAAATTTGGTTCATATGTTTCTACTTTTCTAGAAAAACTACATGTGTATTTTACAAAAATTACTAATAAAAACTTATACATCTTTTTCTCCAAAGAAATTTGGCTTGAAATGATTTATTTTCAAAAAAAGAAACAAAAACGTAAATATAGTACCCCTATATTTTTTCGTTATGAAGTGTTAATTCCTATTATCTTTTCATTAAACAAGTATTTTTCCCAGGTTAGGTAAAAAAACTGGGGGTTGACTTGACACTACTACTTCAATATATTTTTCTTCTGTCCCTCACTGGACCATTTATATTATATAAATTGTTTTAATTATTATTTTTTTATGCCTAAGGGAGGTGTAGAGGTATAGTGTAGATAATGTAGCCGTTATATAAATGTGTATCATACATTTTGGAAACAAGTGTTATTAATGAATTATAAGACTGAGTGAACTTATAGTATTTTAATTAAAATTAATTTCAGTTAGTTTTATATATGAACTTAATCAAAATTTACTTCGGTATGAATAAACTATGTAATATATATTTATTTGGCCTAAGCGGCTTGTTATATTACAAATGAAATAAATAAATAATTAGTACTATGAAGAATTTTCTATTTTTAATAGTCATTTGTTATATTTACATAGTTTTTCATGTATTTCCAATAAGGTGCCATTTTCTTGAACGACCGCTTATATCCTTAAAAATGCCCTTTTTGTGGACGTTTTCTGTGTTTAGGGATCTTGTTTTTGTACGAAATGTTTTTGAAATGCCCAACGGTAACGCTGATTCTGAATAATATATGTTTTCTCTCTTGAATTGTGCTTCATACTCTGTGATTGTGCTTTGGGCTGTGCTTTGGCATTTTTCTGCTTCCGCTTTATTTTTGCCAGATAAAAACAGAATTCTATAACTTTGGAAAAACTAATAATTTAAATCCTGCTAAAGAAATGTCAGAATCTGGTCAAATCTCAAAAAAGTAAGTAGCTGTTCACTTTAACAAAAGATTGCTCTAACGAAAATTATGAAATAGAAATTCTGCCGTGTTGTCAAAAGTATGAATAAAACGAGTGTGCGAAAGAATTTGCTAAAAAATTAGGTTATGAGAAGACAACATTCGCAATTCTGATAGGCTGCAGAGCGGAAATTTATTTTTTATTAAAAATATAACACAAGGTGAAGGCGAACATATAAAGCTATGATAACTGTGGTGAAATGCCTTAGAAGCATTGTTTTTGAGCCTCTAACAAGGCCTGGTTTTGTAAAAAATGTAAATTGTGTATTTCATTGCAGTGCCAACTTGCTCCAACCTAGCAAACGAACTAAACTGTAATTTTGCAAACACCTTTTATTTCCGAATTTGAAATATGAATAATTGAAGAGACTTAAACTCTTTTTAGTGAACAAAAACGCCGCCTAAAAGCGGAACAAAAGGCTAAAGAAAAGGCTGAAAAGGAGGCAAATAAAGGAGCAACAGCATCTGCAGTAGATGGAAAAAAGAAATCCTCTCCTGCCGTCGACGAAGAAATCTCTCCAAATGAATATTTTAAACTACGTTCTGCTGCAGTTGCAGAATTGAAAAAGTCACCGGATACTCACCCTTACCCTCATAAATTCCACGTTAGTATTTCTTTGGAAAACTACATTAACAAATACACTAGTTTAAAGGATGGTGAAATGATGGAAAATGTGCAATTGAGGTACAGATGAAAGAAATTGTGTTAGAAAAAATAACAATTATTGTACTCTATTTCAGTATTGCCGGTCGTATTCATGCTATACGTGAATCTGGCGCAAAGTTGATTTTCTACGATTTGCGTGGTGAGGGTGTTAAACTTCAAGTCATGGCCAATGCAAAGTTATATAAGTGTGAACAACATTTCGAAAATGACACTGGAAAAATTAGGCGAGGTGATATCATTGGCATCAATGGCTTTCCAGCAAAGACGAAAAAGGGTGAATTATCGATTGTGCCTAAAGAGGTTAGTACTTTTTCGCATTTTATTTGAAAATTACTAAAACAGTATCTGGTTAGATAAAATTGTTGTCACCTTGTTTGCACATGTTGCCTCATTTACACTTTGGCTTAAAAGATAAGGAAACCCGTTTTCGTCAACGTTACTTAGATTTAATCTTGAATAACAAAGTTCGTGAAACTTTTCAAATTCGAGCAAAGGTATAAATTGATGAATTTGTCTGGTTTTTAACTATACATAACTTACAAATGTATTATATAATCTTAGATTATTTCATATGTTCGTCAATTTCTTGACCGCATGGGTTTTCTGGAAATTGAAACTCCCATGATGAATATGATTGCTGGTGGTGCTACAGCCAAACCTTTTATTACCCATCACAATGACTTAAATATGGACCTTTATATGCGTATTGCACCCGAACTGTATCACAAAATGCTGGTCGTGGGTGGCTTGGACCGTGTATATGAGATCGGCAGACAGTTTCGTAATGAAGGCATCGATTTAACACATAATCCAGAATTTACGACATGTGAGTTCTATATGGCTTATGCAGATTATCACGACATTATGAATATGACCGAAGAAATGGTGTCGGGCATGGTAAAGGCCATACATGGTAGCTATAAAATAAAATATCATCCTGAAGGCCCGGAGGGCCCTGAAGAAGAAATAGATTTTACACCACCATTTAAGAGAGTCAACATGATTAAGACCTTGGAAGAGAAGTTGAATGTAAAATTTCCTTCGGCGACTACACTTAATACTCGGGAAACTAATGAATTTCTCTCACTATTATGCACTAAACATAATGTTGAATGCCCAGCACCCAGAACAACGGCTCGTTTATTAGATAAATTAGTGGGTGAATTTATCGAGGAGACGTGTATTAATCCAACATTTATTTGTGAACATCCGCAAATTATGTCTCCGTTGGCTAAGTACCATCGAAGTGAACCTGGTCTTACAGAGCGTTTCGAATTGTTTGTTATGAAAAAGGAGATTTGTAATGCGTATACGGAGCTGAATGATCCAATGGTACAGAGGGAGCGTTTTGAGCAGCAAGCCAGTGACAAAGCAGCCGGTGATGATGAAGCTCAGCTAGTAGATGAAAACTTCTGCACTGCCTTAGAATATGGCTTGCCACCTACTGGAGGTTGGGGCTTGGGAATTGACAGATTAACTATGTTCCTAACAGATGCCAATAACATAAAGGTAACTATTTTACACCATCTATAAGTATAAAATTAAATTGTTTAATTCTCAGGAGGTTTTACTGTTTCCTGCAATGAAACCAGATGACCCAAACCGTGCTCATCCAGCGGAACTCAATAATACGGAAGAATAGAAGTAATAACTTATTGGTAACCATAGAGAATGGACTAATTAGTCAATGTATTAGATTTTTCTGTCCATTGATTTAATTTGAAACACTAAAAAATTGTTGCTTAAATATATGTTTAAAGTTTTTTTTTTATAATTTATGATATTTATATGTATATTTTATTTAATCTTTGGTTTTCAAATATGAACTTAATTATTTATTTGCTTTAAGAGCCAATTGAAATGTATTAACTCATGTCCAAAAATAGACCTTACAAATGTTTTCTGTCTTTTTCGGCCGTCTCATCAGCAGATTCGAAGAATTCTTAAAACATTGTTCCAAATATTTGTAAGGTCTAGTTTTGGACCTGAATTAATACATTTTTGGTTTTCTTTTACCCCCTTTTTAGGGTTCCATACTCATAGACTAAAAACGGAACCCTATTTCTGAGACCTCTACTTCTGTCCGTCAAAGGCCTTATTCTCCCAAACGGTAAGAGCTATAGAGCTGAAATTTTTACATAGTGGTTACCCGGCCGCTCCAACCACAAATAGTAAAAAACTGAAAATAACAAAAAGTTAGAAAGTAAAGGGGGTCCTCATACACAAAACTGTGAAAATTAGCAAATATAGCTGGTACTTTTCAATCATAAGAGATAGAGACTTGAAATTTGCACAGGATATGTGGCTACATAGGTTCTACAACAACAAAGAGTTCAGAACTAAAGGGTGCTCCCATACAAGAAACTGAAATTAGCTACAACTTTTGAACCTGAAATTCGCGCAGTATATGTAGTTACCAGGCGCACACCACAACAACAAATTTCAAAAATACCAAAATGTAAAAAATTTTAATGTCCCGCCTTGTACGGGGGCACCCTTCAATTTGAAAATTGACACGTTTTTGAACTGTGAAGACTTAAGGCCATATTCATAATAATTATTGTAAGTTTATTAAGCTCTTATTTGACGTATTTCTACGGAATATTTGTCAAATAAACGTGTAATAAACCTTCAATAGTTTTTATGAATATGGGTATTTTACAGTATACATATGTAAGTAGTTCGCCGGCCTCTATAACAACAAACACCAAAAGTTGTAAAAAGTTAAAATTGAATTGTTTGTGCTTACAAGCCCAGCTTGTAGAACAGTCAAAACATGGTACAACTCATGATACAATTAACATTAGTTGTATCATGGTACAACTAATATTAGTTCATGATACAATTAAGTTAATTGTAATTTTTTTGTAATTGTAATTATTTTATTGAGTCTTTCTTTTCTTGTTTCTTACATAAAATTGATATACAAAATCGAGAGTATAACCAATAAAACTTAGAACTATATATGTCTTGTTCTAATACACATTAAATGAAATTAGCTACTTGCTAAAAAAAAATTAAATAAGTGGGAGACTGGACGTCTCATACAATATTGCCATATGAAAAAAAAAATGCTTGCTCCCGGCATTAACTATGACATACAGAGCGAAAGTCTGATAAACAATAATAACAAAACATTTAAAAAACTAAACATTTAAAAAACTAAATAACAGCTGTCAATCGCTGTCTGACACGAAAATTTTGTTTACTTTAATTGATGTAAAAGAAACAAACGATGTGTACATACAGAAGATTTATATGAGAAATTATCGATACGATAAGAAAAATTAATTGTCGGTGTCTATACCTACATATTTATGTAACAAAATAGTTTACATCTTAGTAAAAAAAAGTTATATAATTATACATATAATAACATACATTTCTTATTTAGCCTCTATGAGAGCCAGGAAGGGTCCTAGTATAAAAACTGGGCAGGACATACGGGTTACTGTCGTCATCAGCTGTCTCCGCCAGAATACCAACGGGTGATAAGTAGGACGAATTTGACCAGTTCAAGTGCTTCTCTTGTTCAAAAATGTCCTTCATAAATGCGTTGTCATGGTTTTCAAGATCGGCTACAAATTTTCTGTGAATAGACTGTGCATATCTACAAAAAGGAACCACGCCAGCTTGTTCGTAGATGTACTGATCTGAGTATCTTTTGGTGTAATTTTGAAAGTTCTTCCCGACATATTTTCTGAGTATTTTTTTCTCGAAAATTTCCAACTCTTTAGCCACGCTTGGTGATATTGAAAACCAGATCGGAAAGGCGTACGTAAGAACCGGTCTGATAGCCACTTTATAGAGAAGAAGTTTAGTTTTTTTTGGAAAGAATTTATTGTGTAGTAGCCTCGCGAACATGGCGGAAATACGTTTTGCTTTTAATAGTGTAATTCTGGCGTGATTATTGAATTTCATCGTTTTTTCAATGTTTACTCCAAGATATTTGATACTGGGTTTAAATGGTATTGTAACTCCGTCAAGGGAAAGTTGAAGCAGTTTGCTTTGTGGAACGACACTCCTACCGCACTTACCTGAGGCGTTTCTCTGGCAGATCGCCTCTGATTTCGTTGCATTTATTCCAATACCCCATTTTTTGTAGAATACATTTATGACACCAAGATGGAAAGCAGCCTTATTGAGTGATTCAATTGGAGATTCATTATGTGCATATATAATGCAATCATCGGCGTAGAGAATGGCCTTGGAGTGCTGAGTAGTATGGGGGAAATCATATAAAAACAAATTGAAGAGGAGAGGTGCCAATACACTTCCTTGCGGTACGCCACTTTTTACGGTATCGAAATCCGACGCCGAATCGTTGATTTGAACACAAAATTTTCGATCAGAAAAGTAGCTTTGTAAAATCTTCACCATGAACGGGTCCACTCCAAGAACAGTCAGCTTGTACAAAATACCTTTATGCCAGGTAGAATCAAACGCCTTCTCAATGTCAAGGGAAATCACCACGGTGGCAGTCTTTTCCCTCAGCTTCTGTGTGACATCGCTTTGTAATTTCAAGAGAGCATGTTGAGTGGAGTGGCACTTTCTGAACCCAAATTGAAATGGGGAAACTATGTCAACAACAAATTCATTTTCCAGTTTGACCTTTAAAATATGTTCAAAAATTTTGCCGATATTGGAAAGTAGTGAGATAGGTCTGAAATCTTCTCGCTTTTTGCTATTTACTTTTTTCTTTATCGGAATAATTTTGGCCGCTTTCCAAGCAACAGGAAAGTAAAAATTGTTAAGGCAGTTGTTAAATATTATCGTGAGTAATTTCAGGGCTGAGTCAGGAAGTTTCTTAATTATGAAATTTGAGATTCTGTCGCAGCCAAAAGATTTTTTGTTATTAACTTTCATAATTACCTCTTTCACAGCTGTCAAACTAGTAAAATGATAATTATCCGCGTTCTCTAGCGAACTAAAATTTGCATCGAAACTGTATATTCGTCTGGGGGCTACCTCAGTATAGGATGCAATACGTGTGTCTATGTTTGCAATAGGGTGCTCTGGAATGCTTTCATCGTACACCGAGCCATAATACTCCCTGAAGGATTCAGCAATATCTGCATCAGTCACTATTGTTGTATTATTCACCTGAATTTGTTGACAAGAGGAGGATTTACTTTTCCCCAGCATTTGGTATACCTTCTTAAAGGCTGTTGGACCTGGTTTGATCTTCTCTAGTTTGTTGTTAAATAACTCAGCATTTTCGATATTAACCAATTCTTTGATTATTGTTTTCAGGAGATTTATTTGCGTGGAAAGCGTTTTGTATTCTTGGCTTTGTCTATTACTCGTGCGATGAAATATTCTTTTCAGTGCTTTCTGCCATCTATGTTTTACTTTAAAAAACCTCTTCACTTTTTCCGAGAGTAAAATTTTGTTGTTTGTTATTTCAATTAATTCAGCGTGGTTGTTGTGGATTGAGACTAGTTTTTGGGTAAACTCGTGTATCATATCATCAATTTCATAGATATCATAATTTCTATTTTCAGCTGGCATCATTCTGGTTGTAGCATATTCAACATCTCGACGAAAAAGATTCCAGTTGGTGTTTTTGTACGAAGTGATAAGCCTGGGGCTACAGAAGATTAGCTCGTCATAATTAAACTGTACTTCTAGTTTAAGTGGGAAGTGATCTGAAAAAGACGGGAGTGACGAAATTTTAAAATTTTGATTTTGGATGTTTATAAGATTTGAGCTTATTAGAAAATGGTCTAAGAATGAGCCGCCATTTGGATATGAAGGCCGGCTGTCACACAGACGAGTGACATCCATTGCTTGGGATTGCAGCCAATCTCCTAATATTCTTCCATTATTATTAATCACACTGTCTCCCCACTGTGTATTTTTGGCATTCAGATCACCCCCTATTACAAATCCATCAAATCCAGACGCCGTATTTAAAATTTTATTCAAACCATCGTATAATGAAGAGGACGGGAAATTGCATGGAATATAGATGGAGCCAATTAAATACTTTTTCCTCATATTGTTGGAGACACATTCAATTTTAATAAATATGCCTTTAAAGCCAATATCACATATATTTACATGGCTGTATGCAATGTTTTCTTTGATTACAATGGCTACTCCAATAGAAGAGTTGTCATAAATAAAATTATACCCCCTTGGGTTAAATTTTACATTTTTCCTTAAATGGCATTCCTGGATGAAGCCTATGTCAATTTTATTATAAAACAAGGTATTGATTAAGTCGATGCGACGACTTGCATCAACAAGTGACCTGACGTTGAACGAGAGGAAATTTAAAAGTCTAAGGCCTGTGAACATTTTGAATTTTGTTGAGTATACGCAGAAATTCAGCTTTAGACTCAGACTTTGGCATAGTTTTGTAATTGTTTAGAAAATTATTTACCTCTCGCTCAAGTGATTGCTCTTCAGGCTCCAAAAAATAACTGGCAAGCTCCAAAAACTTTTCAATCGCAGGAGATATCCTTTTCTCATGATTTTCATAAACGCTGGCTCGAGGTTTGAGTAGACTAGCAAATGATTTGCCAGGGGAAATTAAAGATGGTCCTAGTACTCTTTTGACATTGCTTTTCGCCGTATTCCGCACTTCACGAATTTTATTTATGCGGTCTATTTTGTTTGACAGATATTTTTTATAAGTGGGGCACCCTTTCCAGTTTGCTGGGTGGCCTGCTTCGTTACAATTTACACAGCTTGGCTCCGCATCGCTATCTTTATTTCGTGAACATTCTCCAGGACTATGTGGCTCCTTACATTTAACACATTTGAAGGCAGAATTACAGTTTTTGGAGATGTGACCCCAAAGCTGACATCTGTAGCACTGAATTTCTTGTTCTTTTTTCTTTGGCTTTTCCCAAGATACTGTCTGATGCAATAGATATTTAATATTGGCAATGTCCGTAATTTTCTTTCCAGGCAGCAATAAAACAAGAAAAAGACCTGTGTCCAGGTTATTTTTCTTAGAAAACGATGTTGTGAATTTCGTAACCTTGGAAACAGTTTCAGGTACAATGCTGTCTAAGGCCGCTTTGATGTTGACCACCTCAGTTCCAAAATAAAGGCCCCGAAGCACTAAGGAAGTTTGTTTAAACTCTTTTGGTGTGAAGGAGTATGATTTAATTTTCTTTTCTTTCAGCAGCTCCATCATTTCGGTGTGTACTGCCACATCAGACAAGTAAAGTTTGGCTTTGCGTCTACTTACGTTTTTAATTGTGAAAAATAGCTTTGGGGACTTTGCTTCAAGTTGCTCACTCAGGCTTTTAATATTTACGTCGTAGAGAAAAATTGGCGGGCAAAAAGTATTACTGGCGGGCGCTTTAGTTGCAGATCCACCATTTTCATTTGTGTTGTTGTTGCGTTTGCTGCTTTTAACATGGCCGACATTTTCAATTTCAACATCTGCTAGTAATGCAAATCTATTTTGGTTGATTGGGTTTCCAGAATCTTTGTTTTTGAAAAGCCGAGAAACATCCACTTTAGTTGGTGAGGTTACACCACCTACTCTTTTCCTTTTGGAGCGATTGTCATCTTCATCGACTGCATTTAGATCACCCCAGGTGTCGTCGTCATCATCATCCATTGCTAACTGGCTCTCGTGCAAGGAAACTTGCGCGTTGAAGATTACAATTTGTTTTACTTATTTTAATTATAAAAATGCAAATATGTGTGAATAGATCAAGAAATTTTTTTTTAACATATGCTATTAAATTGTTTTTTTAATTAATTAACTTTTATTTTCCAATGCTGATCCGAGCTGTCTCCTTGTTCACCCTAGACCTAAGTTAATTGTATCATGAGTCAAATTAGAACTGTCAAAATACACAAACACACGGATGACAGTAATACAGTTTTTCTACCAACAAAATACATGAAGTGTTTGTTTGTTGTAGTTATGCGATTACCAGGTATCAAGTTGCCTTGCACAACACAAATGGCTGACAGCACTTTTCTTTTTTCTGCCAACAAAATGCATGAAGTGTTGTGTCTGCTGTAGTTATGCGACTATCTGGTATCGAAGTACCTTGAGCTGCATAGAACGAGGTGAATTGGGTGGGTTTATACAAGAGAGCTAAGACTGAAAAAATTTAGTGGTGAATTAGGGCTTCATCTTTTTATTTTGCTAGTCAACACGAGTCTGGGAATTTCCAGGAAGTTGTTGTGAGTAGTTAGCAATTCTAAATATTTATCTATTGATTGATTTATTTAGCATTTCTTGTTGCTATTTAGTATAACACAATTTCAGATCAAATATTAAAATTTTCAAATATGAACTTAATTATTTATTTGCTTTAAGAGCCAATTTGTTTGAATCAAACTTTTAAGAATTTTTCAAGCCTACTGATGAGTTGATTAGCACCAACGAAATGTCGTCGGTATATAGACAGCTGAAAAATACAACAAACATTTTTTGAAAAGGTTAATTTTTGGACCTGAATTATTAAAATTTTCCACAAAAAAATATACATTTTAAATTTAAAAATTATTGTTACAAATTTTTTTAAATTTTCTCTTGATATAATCAATAATTTTACGTTTAAATACATATAAGTTTATTTAATTTTTTATTCCTGGAGGCATTTCATTGAAAACTTTCAGACCTTTATAAAATATAACATTTTGACAAAAACTTGTTGCTGCAAAAGATAATCTATAATCGTTGGCATTCCTCAAGTTGTATGGTTGGACTTCTGCTACATTGACTAGATATTGCTGTATAAAGTTTGGCATATTTCCTGTCTTAATTCCTGTATCTATGTATATGTAAACCAAATACTAAAAGAGCAATAAAGGAAGTAGAAAACCACATATATTTAAGTACTCTGGCAAGGGAACGGACTGCCGACGACATGTAGGACTGCCACCACTATCATACAAAGCGTTTACATGAAGAAAAGTGGATAGTACGTACGCAAGGTCGTCGCAATTGTGTTAAGCCCTCAAAATAACGAGGAGAAAATAGAAAATGAGAGAGAATGGAAATACATTAGGTTAAAACACTAAAGGAAATGAAAAGAAAAACAGAATAGCTCCATGGATGGATGAAGTTTTTTTTTTTTGGCGAGTTTCATCTTAAATTACATATGTACAAGGAAATAAGTAAATAGTGAGCAGTGGTAAAAAGGACGATAGCGGGAAAGTCCTTGAACTTGAGCCTGAAAAAGTAATTTAATATAAATGTATTACAATATAATTAAAATTTCAGAAAAATTAGTTTTGTTTTGCAACCCGATATCTACCTGACTTTGCCAATCTTACCTTGCCATAAGCCGCACCTTTAAAAAGATTAAAAAGATTCTCTCAGAAATCATTATTATTCTATAGTACAATTTTATTTTAAATATTCAACTTTATTTGGTTTAATAATTGAACTCAAGGTCACTTTATCACTTTAACGTTATTATGTATAAAATAATTATTAACACTAGTATAGTTACATATATGTATATAATTGTATAGATAATAATAAGTATGTATGTAAAGCCTATTTATGTATGTAAAACCCTTTTTTATTTTTCAATTAGTTCGAAATTAAGATTTGTTTTGAAATTTGAAAATTTATAAAATATTAGAAAACACATTTTCCTGAAGAAGATACACAAAGGCGTATCGAAATATTGAATAATTTAACAATAAATAGAAAGTATATTTATTGAAAATAAAGTGACCTTGAGCTCAATTATTAAACCAAATAAAGTTAAATAAAAAAGGCCGAAGAACGAGTATCCAGAACATTTTAAATATTCTTTTCTCATGTTTTCTTTTTTTATGCTAAACAAATTCTTATTTTCATATTTCCTATACTACAACTTTTCTACAAATATTTAATTAACAATATATGTACCTACCTACAACTAGTGATTTTTACAAAATTAACACTAGCAAAAAATATCAACAATTTACACTAATAACAAAATAACTGATGGTTCAAAACATTTGTTCACTTGACAAAAAAAAAGTCAAAATTTGTTGTTTTTCGCTTGTGTTTGTGTAATGAAAGTAATACACGAGTGCATCTTTCTGGAAGAGTTGCTTTACATTTAACATTTAGGTGTTGTGAACCATAATCGGGGGGCGGGGTGGTAAATATTCTTATTCTTTGTATTGCTTCTAATTTTACCAAGAGGCTAAAATTCGCCAGACACGGGTAACCAAAAACTGCCGAATTATAAATAAAAAGAATAAGAAAAAAATGTAAAATAAAGGATACATATCTATCAATATGTTATAATAAATAAACACATAAAATTACAAGACACACAAGAACATTTGTTTCGTAGCATCTCGATCATAAATTTAAATAGGAATTTCTTTTTTTTCACTATTATGGACTGTGATTGTCCCAAAAAAAAAAAAAAAAAAAAAAAAATCCAGCCTGATATTTTGGTCTTTCGGTTTTAATATTTTCAAAACGGTACGAAATTTTGTTTTCACCTGTTAGATTGCATGTTGCAATTTTCCTTAATTTCTGGGCACTTTTTCCTTAACAGCCAGCTACATACATACATACAGCCATGGACATTAAATTAGCACAAAATCAACTTATATTTTCATTGCTTTTTTTTCTCATTTTTATCCTACTTGGACTAATTGTTTTGGTCTGCACTGTTGCGCAACAACATCTAGCTTTTGTTAATAAAAATTATTACCGTTATAATACTGCATTTTTTTGTTCTGATTGCTGATTTTTGTCATTAGTTGAAGTTTAGTTGGACAGTAAATTAGCACAAAGAGCATAAAAGTGTTGTATTTAAACAATTAACCACGTAATTTTTTCTTGCGTTAAATTCCTTTGATATTGTGTAATTGAACTTAATTTTTGCATAAAATGGGACATGGAAAAGATTGCACGCCGGAGGAGAATCGCATTATCGTCCACATGTGGAATGATGGGAAAAAAGTGTCTGAAATTGCAGAAATTTTGCACCGCTCCCGAAAAATGATCTACAATGTGACCAACTCCTTAAAAACAAACAAAAATATTGTCAAAGAAAACAAAAAGCGGAACCCGCGTGTGAAAAAAAAACAACCGAAGTCGTGGATCGTGCTATTGTCCGGATTTCAAAGAAGGACCCTTTCATGTCGTCACGTGATATTGCGAATGAAATTAATGTTCAATTTGGGTTAAATTTATCAGACAGACTCATACGACGACGTCTGAATGATGCAAAGCTCTTTGGACGCTCCAGCCGGAAGAAGCCATTTCTATCAAAGAAAAATATAGCCAAGTGTTTAGTGTTTGCTCGCACCCATAAGAATAAGGACCTCTCATTCTGGAAAAAATACTTTGGAGTGATGAAACAAAGGTAAATCGTATGGGACCGGATGGTAGAGTGTTTGTTCATCGACCAAAAAACCAGGCATTAAATCCACGCTACACTCAGAAGACCATACAACATGGTGGAGGAAGCATCATGGTGTGAGGATCATTTTCGTGGCATGGTGTGGGTCCCATTGTTAAAATTAATGGAAAAATGGACCGCCATCAGTATTTAGACATTTTAAAGACCAAAATGGAACCATATGCCTTTGAATACATGCCAGTTTCTGTCATATTCATGCACGACAATGACCCGAAACACACGTCTAAGGTGGTAAAGGACTGGTTTTTGGAAGAACGCATTCCCGTTTTAGACTGGCCGGCACAAAGTCCCGATTGAAAACCTCTGGAACGATGTGAAATGTGCGATTGCTAAAGAAAAATACAAAAACCTGGAAGATTTATGGGCTGGAATACGGAATGCGTGGTACTCGATTTCCAGAGAACGTTGCCAGAATTTGATTAAAAGCATGTCCCGTAGATGTCCTGTGCTTGAAAATAAGGGCTACTCTACTAAATATTGATGAAGTAAACCAAATCCATTAATATTTTAACTAATTATTAATATACATTATTTTTGTTTCAGAAATTTAAATGTGTGCTATTTTAATGTCCACCGTTTATCTTTTATATGATACCACAGAATACTACTTATTTTTTGTTACTATTACTAAAATACGGTAAAACATATGATTGTTTTTATGACAAAGTTTTGTGCTAATTTAATGTCCATGGCTGTACATATATTTGCAATAAAAGCAAATTTGAACTTTTAACTGAAAATTAATATTGACTTACGTGATTTGTTCTTCTATGCGATCTCAGACTGGATGATATTTTGTCACCTGGTTAAAATTTTATTAACCACTAAGAACAACTCATAGCCCGTTAATATTAAAATAACAAATTATAAAATTAAAATAGAGTTCAATAATGATGATTTTTTGTTGTCAATACAGACAATAATTAATTAATGAATTAGTTAATTGAACTACAATGAAGAAAGAATACTACAAATTCATAACGGACTTCGAACATTAACACCCATTTTCATAAAAACAATTGAAGGCTTATTACACTTTTATTTGACAAATATTCCGTAGAAATACATCAAATAAGAGCTTAATAAACTTACAATAATTATTTATGAATATGGCCTTAAAAAAGCAAACAGAACTTGTGTGCGGAAGCAACACTGTTTACAATATGTGGACGTTTGTTTCTTTTTATTCTCTATAACATACCGCCTTTGCTATAGCAGAATCTGGATATATATTTGAATTAAATACTATTTAGTACAGCTTCAGATCGTTTTTTATATAAAAATCTTTATATACAATATTATTCAATATTTCGATAACAATTTGTTATCATGTATCCTGAAGATGATAACAAATTGTTATCGAAATATTGAATAATATTGTAAATAAAAATTTTTATATAAAAACGATCTGAAGCTGTACTAAATAGTATTTCAAATAATTAAAAAAATATAAAATAAATATTATATATTTGAATTAAATTTTGCCAGCTTGTTCATTGAATTAAAAGAATGGTTTGAAATTACCATTCTTAATACAAGCTTTATTTCAGCTATTGCAACTTGTTTTCGAAAGCCAGTGCTTTTTTTTTTTTTTTTGGTAAAAATTTAGCTTTTTTCATTGTGTTTATTTCTTGAGCTTGTTTGAAATTGGTCATGTGCTTCGCAGTTTTGGAATGTCGATCAAAGTGTTTTTCGGTTATCTAGCAACTGTTTGCAGATAGCATCGATGTGTTTCCTTGCTTTTGAGTCCCATTTGAGCCACTTGTACTCCCTCGCCCAGTCCTTGCTATAGGCCAATCAACCCAACCGATACACGAATACATTGAAAGATTTAAAAATTTCAACATATACATACGCAAACTTATATTCCATAAGCGCCTTAAGTTGGAAAGAAACGGCCTTTTTGATTAAAGAGTCTTAAAGCCTAGACAGACGGCAGAGTTAACTTGCATTAAGAGCTCAGTAATTTGAATTAAAATTTTACGGTGACAGACGACGGTTTCTGCATTTAGTAAACAGCTGTATTTAAAAAAACAGATGTTGTTTGCTATTGTTGTTCTCACAAAGAGAAAAAAATCTTAAAAAAATATGCATACAAATTTAAATAAAAGTAAAAATTTAAACAAAATGCTTTAAGCATTAAAAAAAATAATTTAAAAAAAGAGTGGAAATATACAAAAATATAAACAAATTTGCAGTTATTGATAGAGCGGAAAGTGTAGAGAGTTGTATGTCCGCTTTTCTATTTTTACATTTTTAAATAGTTTGAATTAACTACTTTTATTGTATTTAATATACATAAGTATGTATTTTTTAAGATACTGTTTTTTTCTTAAAATAAAATGAATTAAAAACATTAAAACGAGCTTTTCTTAATACAGTAGCAATAACCAATTTTCAGGAATACAATAACTGGTAGTATTCAGTAGCACTAACCAATATTAACTATTAATGGTTAACTAACAAGTTATTTATAGAATAATATTACTGGTTATATAGCGTTCTCTGTTCTAAACAATAATGTAAAAGAAACAGATATCAGTTCACACGTACAGAAGATAATAGGTTAGTTTTTCCCCAAAGGCCTGTACAAAATAATAGAAAGTTTTAGAATTTCTAAGCTATACTTATGGTTATGAATACTTGTTATTTAACGCGTTATTTGACCGGTTACCGGTACTGTTCCTATTGGGAAGTAATGGATTCGCCTTGGAATAAACCATGATACAACTAATCATACACACCATGATTCAACTAATAAGGTGGCCTCACCAGCTAACCGTTAATTATTTGTATCATGGAATAATACACACTGAATATATACAAGAGCTTTTCGCTGTGAAACTTTAGCCGAATCAAATGAAACAAGGCATATTCACAATTGAATAAAACCTGCGTATAACCCAAAACTATTGTGGAAAATTTACTAAGCTTTTGCTAATTTTCAAAAAGGGTGAAAAAGTGGCATAAATTTGTTTAAAATGATACAAAGGGATCAATTTAAAAACGGGTAATAAAAGTGTCGTTGGCATTAAAAAAGGGTAAAAGTGATACTTTAGTATCAGTAACGGCAACGCTGATTCATGATTTCTAGTGCTATAATTGTAGACTGGACATCTCTGACATTTTCATACTATTCACCCTTTGTATATGTAAATAATGAAACAGCTGGTCGATATATAAGCACCGAAATTTTTTTTAATTCGAAGAAAATTATACTTTGTTGAAAAAATTGTGAAGAAATGCAAAAAGAATTTAAAGTTATTTAAGTTTTGGAAAAAGTTATCTAGTTTGGAAGAAACGTATATTGAGCATTTAAACAATCCGTAAGTGCTAAATTTAAAATAATTGATAAAAATAAATATAAAATGTATATTTATTATCTCAGAAATTACAAACGCGATTTGAAAAATCAGTAATATCAAAAAGTGCAACTCTACATAATGATGTGTATATCAAAAAAATAAAAAATGGACTCGAATGGAATGCAACGTAAACGAGGTGGTCGGTTGGCCAAAAATAAAACTGCCATCGAAAATTCACCTTCCCAAATTGAAAATTCGGCTGTTGCTGTATCTCCCACATTGGAGGAATCGGATTCAACAAATTGTGCTCCAGCCTCTGAATGCAGACGTAGCTCACGAAAGAAAATAATTAAATTTGACGTGCGTGACTTATTAAATAAAAACCGTAAGACTCATAAAATCCAGATAGAAGCAAGAATAGATTCAAATGCACCATCTACTTCTAAAGCTGCAGCGGGTGATGGTGCAGCTGCACCAAGAGAGGATTTGTTATCAAAACATAAAACGTTCTTGGAAAAATCTGCAATATTTAGACGTTATTCGATATCGCAAGAACAAAAACCTCCGCCGCCTTTGCCTATTCCTCCTCTACTTAGCAAATCAAATGAAAGCAAAGACTCTGGATTCTGCGGTACAACAAGTTCCCAGGAATTTTTGAGCCATGCATTAATCAAACCTAAACAGCCTACTAGTCTTATAGTGGCACAAATTGAAAGTAATAAACCAACCTCTGCTAATATTACAAAACGTAAAGGTATTCAAAAAAGTCCAGTAATTAAAAGTGTTGTAAGCAATTCTGAAACTTTTCCAATTGTGCAACAAAAGAAAAGAGGCAGGCCAGCTAAAGTTAAGCCACAAACATCCGAAGAAAAATCTACGTCAAATATAACACCAGAAAAAGCTAAAAACTGGAAAGAATATAAAGCTTGTTTGTCTCAGCAGTCTTGTTGCAGCAATAAAGAGAAACACATTTCCAACGAGAGGGAACAAACAATTTTAACGCCACCGCCACAAATAAATCAGACACAAATGCTAATAAGAAAACAATGTAGTCTTAATGATTCTTTGTTGCAATCAGACATGTCAAGATCCGATGATGATGGAAGCTTTACTGGCTTTCAAATTAGCAAAGATGATATAAGTTGCGACTCGCCAGTCTTAGAAAAAAATAATGTAGAAAGAAAAACACTTGGGGCTTCGTCTAAAACAGAGCCAATAACAGATATAAACTTGAAAAGTGAAATCGAATCTATCGAAAAACCAATAACATTCAAAACAATATTGAAAAAGAAATATGTAATTGGTGAAGAAAGCGATGCACTATTATCTGATGAATTTGAAGCGCAACAAATCGAAGAATTATCACATAAAGATAGTTTAAATTTACACATTTCACACGATTCAACATTCGGTGCTGATAAACTTACAAACACTGTTAAGAAAAATAAAATTGAAGAGGACAATCAAAAATTAAAAACGGAAACATGGGCTGCTGAAAATGTTCGGAATGATACTGTTATAAAAGAAAGTGAGATAATTTCCCCTGAAGAAATGAAAGCAGCAAAGGAGGATATTGTAAGTAAAGTAGATAATATTTCCAGTAATGTTCAGAAAATTGAGAATAAAAAAGCGGAAGAAAGTAAACATGACGAGCAAACCGCTATGGAAGTTAAGAAACTTTGTAAAGAATACGAATGCAGTGTAACTTCAACTTTTCACATTGATAAAGCTATTACAGAAAGCAAAAGTTCAAAAAATTCATGTGTGTTTTCAAAAATTGGGGAGGAGACAGAAATGCAAGTAAAAGCAGAAGATAACTCGACTTTTGAACTTCTCAAACAGCCTGCTTTATCACAATCGTCGCTTGAGAACAAATCGTTTTCACGCACCTCCAGTTCCTCGGAGTCTGAAAATGCATCTGATCGTAGTATTTATTCATCAGAACCATTTTCTACCACTTCTTCTTCATCAACGCGATCATGTCAATCTGGTGACATGGTACAAGTTTCTATCAAACGAATATCTCTGCCAAAAAGTCCATCTACTTCTTCACAAACGTCAACCTCTGAAGAATTAAATAATGCAAATATTAGGAAGAAAAAACCTCCAATAGCCAAACGATCAAAAAAGACTAAAAAAAAACTAAATGACCCGTTAAGCACGACTAACTTTTCTGCAAATAAAAAGGAGTGCTTTCAAAAATTTTCAATTGAAAACAAGAAATTGGACCTTGATGTTGAAAAACCAGTAGATTTTTTGGAAACAAAGGTATCTGCGGAGGAAAATCATCCGAATACTTTTACAGTTTGTTCAAAAGATATAATTGTAAAAGCTGCATCAGCAGAAATGCCTTTGAAAGTTATTGAAGAATCTGCTAACAAAAAAGATACCCTTAAATATGATGCAAATAGTACAAGTTCAAAAGTAATGGCCTCAATAATAAATGATTCACCAAATGAAGAGTTTGTGGCAGTTTTAGAAAAAAATACTGAAAAAAAACCCCTAAGAAATCGAAAAGGCAACAGTTGCAACAAAAAAGGAGCACAGACTTCACTAGCGAAAGAAACTGCAGAAAAAATTCAATCTCTGGGTGAAGAGGTGGAGGAAGAGGAAAGCGTTAATGAAAAATCCATAAGTGACGAAAAGCAGCTTGTGTATAAAACAGGTCCAGTTCACGATCAAGGCAATAAATCTGAAAATAAACAGGGAAAAAAGACTAAAAAATTTCCGTCGCCTGCTCTACAAACTAAGAGAAATTTTGGCAAATCAACATCATTGACCAAAGAAGAAATTAATTGTACAGAAGAAAAAAGTGAAATATTACCGGTTAAAGAAGATACAAAACTTCAGGAACAAGATATAAAATATGATAAGGCAACAACCTGTGAGAAAAATAAACATTTTAATGAATTGTGTAAAGAAGATGACGTAAGTACAACAGATAAAACTAGATCCAGCACTGGAGAATCAAGTATACAACAGGAAGTTGAACATGTCTTCGAAAAAGAAGGGGATCTGAAAAGGCTATCAGATACTCAAAATAATTTCAACTCTGCAGATGAATCATCAGAAATAATTTCCGGAAACAACATACCAGCAACTAATATAACAGAGGTTATTTTAAAAACCACAGACAAAACAGAGTTTTCGGAATGCAAATCAACAAAGCAAGAACTAGATAACGAAACAATACCTTCTCAAGATATGACTAAAAACGAGGCAATTTATGCAAAATCGTCAAAGCGTGCCAAAGAAGTAACACGTCAGCTTGAACAGGAGATGTGTTTGACAGCTTCAGTCTCATCTAACAAAGAAGAGGACAAAACTAATGAAGAAATAATTGACTTAGGCCCATCTGGTATTGAGGATAGAGCTTGCGGTGAAACCAAATCTCCGATTCGAAAATCAACAGCTAAACTTGAGAAGGAAATCGAAGGCAAAATTAACTCGAGTGTACCGGCTGATACTAATAACAGAAATGTTTTACTATTGGACTCAAATTTTCAAGATTTATCCTCTAGTACTGTAAATGATCAAAAAAAAAAATTATGCACTGAAGTTATGAAAACAGCAACTACAGCTGAGAAGAAATCAGAAAAAATCGACCTGAAAATATCTAATACAACTACTATTCAAAATGAAAACGTTCAATGTAAAGGCACATACGCACGCAACGAACATGAAATGCCGGCTTCTACTTCCGAAATAATGGATACAACAAATTCGAAAAACTCACAAGTCAAAACTGAGCTGATTGATAGTGACATTTTATCAGAAGAAATTATCAAAAATTTGAAAAAGGACATAAAAGCTAATGAAAAGAAAACAAGCGTAGTGTCAACAGACCTAAGGGAAGAAAGTCCACCTTATTCCACAACTCAGCAGGAGATGAAAAAAGAGCGAGATACATCCTTAATAAAGTCCATCAGTCCAGAAATTCATCGTACTGAAAAATCATATAAAAGCGATACTTCTGGTAAATTGCTAACAAAAGACTCAGAAACAGATACATCCAAATCAGTATTGGATACATCCAAACACAAGTATACTAGTAGAGCAGTCTCAAGTAATATAGCTTCTTTGCCAAAGACCAAAGAAAATCGGAAAGAAATTAGCATTGACTCTCCAAAAGGAACAACATCTAAAAAAGTGCTTAATAATTCAGCTAAAGAATCTCTAACAAGATCCGCTTCGTGTGCAGAATCTTCCATGTCTGTCTTAACTACGAAAAAAGTTGATGAATTATCTCAAGCTTCAAAAGACCCAACCCTAGTCAAGTCACACCTGTTTCCAGAAACAAAAAATATTTCATCAAATCGTTTAGAACCTTCTACCCATTCTTCAGATGCAAATTTGAATAAAATATTACAAGGAATTAGTGAATCCAGTGGAAAAGAAAAAGTTATCGACAATAGATCTGCTTCCGTTACACAACAACAGATTGCATTAGCAGACAGCACGGAAAAAGTTAGTAGTGCTTCAGGTCCCAAAGTAGCTAAACGTCGCGGTAGGAAACCACGTTTTGAGAATCTTCATGCAGAAGACTCTGGAACCGATAGCAGCAATGGAAAAATTACTCCAATAGATGAAGTAATCCAGCGGCAACTGAATCCTGAAATTAAAGTGTTACTGCAAGAAAGTGATGTAGACACGAAATATTTGCAAACATCTTCTCGATTAGAAATTAATAAAAAAGAGCAACACAATGTCAATGACACAGAAGAAGCTGTTAGCGGTATACAAGAAGATTCAACCACCAATCTCTCAACTTCTCAAATTAAAAATGTCAGCATCGAAACAAACACTTTGTTGGACATTCTGCGTACAGTTCAATCAAACACAGCAGCTGCTTTAAAAGCTAGTAAATTGCCTCTTAATATCAGTAAATCAGATAATGACCATGCAGATTATAACACTGCTAAAGAGAATAGCGAGGAGCCTCCAAAAGCCTCTCAAAACTTCATGAATATTCAAAAGGAAGTAATAATGTCTCCTATAATTGATGACGCCGTTTTTCCATCTACATCGAAGAAGCTCCATTTATCACCTGAACGATCCAACTCAAATTCTCCTTTGACTCTTAAAAAAATTATACCATCTCCAACTCGGTCGAACTCTTCGTCTCCCTTGACACTTAAAAAAGTAACAAGGCGCTATGAAAAACGAAGTCGTCGTGGTGAGGACTCTGCCCATAAAACTCTGGAAGAAACTTTTGCTGAAATTGCTGCACAAAGCTCAAAAGCCGTCTTAGCCGCTAAGGAGTTCGAAAAAAAATCGCCGGAAGAACTTGATGCAACAAACACTTCAATAATAAGCCAAAAAGAGCACATTACAGAACATTTGGAGGTTTTTAAGGAAATCTCATCTGCTGCATTCGAAACGAACGTTCCTGATAATACAGACAATGTAGTCGACGAGGTTGTATCAAAAGTTACATTAGATATAGAACAACAACCAACTGTACAAAATGAAATATGCTATGATACAACAGAAAATGTAAGTGGTATGGAGACGGCAAAAAGTACCCCGACCAGAAGAGGTCGTAAAGCAAAAAATCGAACTCCTGAACTAGTTGTCATCACAAAAGAAAAGGAGGTAATTTCTGTAGAATCTACCGAAGAGTCGAAAGATGAATCAAATAATAAAGAAAAAGAGTTGAAACCAGAGGTATTAAACTCTTCGGAAGATCATGATGGAACTGAAAATGATGCAAAGTCAAAGGCTAATGTATCTTTAGAAACTACATTTAATGAAAACTTGTCAGACTCTAAGGAAAAAACTTTCTCGTCTGTCGCAATTTATTCAATCGAAACGGAATCAGCAGTACATACTGTGATCCAGAGTGTTGAAGATATTCATGAAACCACACCAACCAAGAAGTTCCACAATAAGCGTGAAACAGAAGAGGATAATTCAGTTGTCGTCGTTGAAGATACATGTCAGGAAAAATCAGATAAAGTAAGAACTCCAAAACAAGGCATAAAAAAACGTGATTCATCACTGAATAAGAATGAAACAAAATCAGTGACTAAAAAAGAACAAAAAAAAGATAAAAACGAGGAGCAAGAAGAGTCATTAGTTTTTTCAAAAGAAAACACTTCAATTAAAAATACAGCTACTACTCCACCTATATCTAAAAGGGGCAGAAAACCTAAAGCTCAACAACCAGATACTCCCCAGAGTGGATCTAAAAAGAAACCCATAAAAGATAGTTCTCCCACTACAAACGATGTTGCGGCCACCAACTACGAAGAGGTAAAGCTTTTTGAAGATGAGTGTGAATTTTCAGTAGATAAATTGTCACATGAAAAACTAGCGAAAAAGACTCGACAAAGAAAGTTAAAAGAAGCGTTTGAAGCTGCTTTAACCGATAAAGAAAAGAATATGGCAACAGCTATAACCGACGCTTTAAGCCTCACTAAGTCATTAAATTTGGGCTTAAAAATCTTTAACAATTCACCACCTCCAGAGAGAAGAGCATCTTTTTCCAAGGCAAATCAAAGTGAAATTATTAATCCCACGTGTACAACACCTATCGAGGTAGAAGATCCCGATCCTTTAAAAGATATTGAAAAGTTTATCGCAGATGGTGTAAATCTCTTAAAGAAGGACTACAAATTGGATGAAAACAGTGTGGACGATGTCATACAAACAACACCTATTAAACAAACTGAAATTGTAGACGATTCTCCAAAGGATGATGTTACACTTATCTTTAATACATTTGAAACTCCTGCTGACACGCCCCTTAATACACCCAGTGTCACGCCTCCTCCCAAAAGCCCTTCTTCCTTGGAACCAACTACGCCAGATGAAAATTGTGGTGTTCGTAGATCGCATCGCATTAAGCTAATAACAAAAACGCCAAAACCTTTAGTTGGAAGAGGCTTAGTAAGAGATAGGGAACGCTTTTCCATAAAAGATGATGTGGAAACCAAAAGCCACTATACAATGGATGACCACCTTACAGATTTGGCAGAAGTGGAAGCGAAAAATGCTAAATTCCTTAAAGAAATGGAGGAACGGCTTAGCAATTTCCAAGTCATCAAAGAAAATGAGTATTTATGTGAACGCATAATAAGTAGGGAAGCTAGAAAAATGATTTGCGATTGCTTTCTAACACATGAAGAAGAAGACCGTGGGGAACTGGGCTGCGGCGAAGACTGCCTCAATCGCTTGCTCATGATTGAGTGCGGCTCCGAGTGCAATGTTAAGGAGCGTTGTACCAACAAACGTTTTCAAAAATTACTTTGTTCCCCTTGTAGAGTTTTTCGCACTGAGAAGAAAGGATTCGGCATAATGGCTGATATAGAAATATTGCCTGGCGAATTTATAATGGAATATGTGGGTGAAGTTATAGACACTGAAGAGTTTGAAAAACGTCGTGTTATGTATTCACAAGAAAAAAACCGCCACTATTATTTTATGGCTTTAAGAAGTGATGCTATTATTGACGCCACAATTAAAGGCAATATATCGCGGTTCATCAACCACTCATGCGATCCTAATGCTGAAACGCAAAAATGGACTGTTAATGGTGAATTGAGAATCGGATTCTTTAGTCGAAAATCCATAATGCCAGGAGAAGAAATTACATTCAATTATCAATATCAACGATATGGGAGAGAGGCCCAACGTTGCTATTGTGAATCTGCAAATTGTACAGGCTGGATTGGCCAGGAACCCACATCCGACGAAGGCGAACAAATCGATGACGAAGACGATGAAACAGAAGATGAGGAAGAGGAGAATGCTACTACAAATCTTCTGGCACAAGATGATGAAGACGATAGTGATGCCAGCGTAGCAGACCCAGAAGAAGTACAAAAGCGGTTGGAAATGGCTGCCGCTCAAGCTGAAGTAGAACTAGCTCCATTACAGCTAATGCAGGAGAAAGGTAAACAGGCTCAACCAACCGAAGATGATGGCAAAACTTTACAAGAATTTAGTAAATTAGAAAATGAAGAAGATTCGAAGAGTAAGTTCAAGAAATTGCTTTCGAAAATGGCTGAAAAAGTGGCTGCCAAACAAAAACAGAGTAAACGTGAAAAGAAATTGCAACGTAAAAAGAAATCCAAGGAATCATCTTCAGAACTGACAAGCAAATTAAGATTCTTAGAAGATCCAGATATTGAAGATGAAGTTCGTTTCTTAAAACAATGTGGTCTCAAAAATCAGTCTGATACTTTACGGTTATCACGTTTAATGGTGAGGGCTAAGATAATACAAACACGCCTGAATTTACTAGAAATACTGCGTAAAGGCGATTTGCCCTGCAGACGTTTATTTCTGGACTATCACGGATTGCGTTTGTTGCATGGATGGATGTGTGAAGATGCTGGCAATATGCAAATACGCCTATCTCTCTTACAAACCCTACAAACTTTGCCAATAGCAAACAAAACCGTATTGACCGATAGTAAAGTAATGCAGGTTGTGCGCACTTGGAGTGGCCCAAGCAGTAGTTTGTCACCAAACGAAGATTCATCTAGTAGCAACAGTAACTCCCAAGATGTGCCCGTGCAAGGTCCTACTACAACTGCATTCGAGTTAAATTCAGAAATAGCCGAACTGCAAAAGTTGGCCTTAAAGCTTAACACTGCCTGGGAGGGGCTACCGGAGATCTTTCGTATACCCAAAAAAGAAAGAATAGAGCAAATGAAAGAGCATGAACGCGAAGCTGACCGACAATATGCTGCCAATGCTGAAATACAAGAATATACTACAGCTACTGATCGTTATCGTAGAGACCGATTTGGTCGTGGTTTAAATACACCCAACAATAGCGCAAGCGCATTAAACCGTTTTACAAAACCTAATAGTGGAAATTCCCATAAAACTGCTTGCACCACGCCGGAAAATTTTAAAAATCTCTCTAAAACTCAAAGACGCGAATTGTTTGCTGCCAAAGTGGCCAGAGATGAGGCCGAAAAGCGTTTAGCTGAAGAACGTCGCGAATTCGAAACTAAATGCAGGTTCTTTGGTTTGGATCCCAAGAAAACACGTACACAAGATATGCCCTTCTGTGTTAATCCTGCTACAGGTCAATGGTTTTCCATTGAACGCAAACCTATAACTACACCCCCAAGCTATGCGCATGTGCAAGTTCCCGTAAAACCAAAATCTACCGATCCTAATGACTATCAACTGCCGGCTGTATGCAGCACTTTACCTCCCCAATGGAAATATGCTATTACACCACAGGGAAAAATTTACTTTTACCATATTAAACATCGTCTACCACAATGGGAACCGCCGTCATCAGCCCAACTCCAGCACTGCGAGTTGGAAGCCAAGGAAGCAGAATCAGAAAGTGAAAACACTTCGACGGCTGGTGAAGATAGTAGTGATGACGACGACGATGTTCTAATTGGCATGGATGCTACTCAACTTAAGGCGTACATAAATCGAAAAGTTGAAAAGCGGCGCCTAAAGCGTTATCAACGATTAGTCGATGAACGTTCTATAAGTGTAAGTATTATTTTTGTTTAAAAACAATTAGATAGATAAGTTCCTTTCTTTTGAAAACAGAGAATAAACTGCCGAAAACTCAAGACTTTCTTCATCGGCCCAAACTCTGTACCTTTTGAACTAAGATTTTTGAGCAATTCTTTCTTTCTTTAACAGACAAATGACATCTTAAACTTCCATATTTTAAGTTTCATTTCATGAGTACAGTGGTGTTGATGTTTTCTAAATTTTGCATAGAAATGAAAATGTCTGCATCGAATAGGCTCCGAAACTACTGAACCGATTTACAAAACTCCTTTACTATTTCCAAGTGGCACGACAATTTTCTTGAGCCTCACGTCACGCACGCTTTCGAGCTAAATTTTTTCAATTACGAATTCTCACGCACGAATTTTTTTTTAATCTCGCAATTTCCTGCCCCAAAAACGAAAAAACTTCTCACGATTAATCACGTTTGTATTAAAACAAAACAAAAACGTATAAAACTTTTTTTTTTACTTATACATGTACATACATCTGTGTTTTTGGATGCGATAACCGCCTAAGTCTTAAACCACCGCCTAAGTTTTAAAAGCCGTGTTTCAATGTCGAATAATTTCTTCGAAAAAATCAAAATGTGCAATTTAGAAGAATTTTTCGATAAATTATAGATTATAATTTTGAAGAAGTCATACACAAGATATAAAAAACATATCTTCTGGGACGTTTTGGCGCTTATTGCGAATTGTATAAAAACATTTTTTTATTATTATTTATATCAGTCCTGTTTTATCTGCATCTTTCTAACAAACTTCGATAGAGTCATTTCACTTAATGTTGAAGTTTTGTTAGCATAATATTTCATGGGCAACTCTCGATTTTGTCTTAAGTCGACTTGTGTTGTTATCGGTTGTGAGCACAGATATATCGTTCAGTTACAAAAAGGAAATGCAGATTTTACGCCTTTTATCCCCACTAAAAATACACTAAAAACAATTCGATATGTGTTTGGTACTCTTTTGAAGTTTTCAATTGTAAGGGGATTTTGGTACTTTTTTCCAATTGCATTTATTTAGAAGACGAATGTGAACAGGAAAAAAGTAAAAACTAAATATTACTCCCCTCAAAGTGGCTGGTAGTTTTTTGAAATTCTGAATTTTTGGGGAGATCACAGAGGAGAAAAGAGTTTTGGTTTAAGTCCCTTAACTTGTTTGAAAACCGCTGATTTATCAACACTCTAGGTATTTATATTGGTATAGTTGAACTCTTTTCACATGGTATATTTACACTACTCTCTTAAACTTGAGCAATACAAGAAAAATGTAATGACATGTAGCCTTAAGAAAATCTTAACGAAAACGTTGTGCTACTTACTAAATAGTTAGCCAATGTGTGTGAAGATAAATTCGAATTTAAATCCCCTGACACAAACCAAAATTTTTAGCAAAGACAAATTTTGAAGTTAACAGAGCACTGTTAACGACTTAACAGACTCTATTTTTGAAAATATGAAATTTTTGGAAAAACTAGCTCTTCAGCGCACCACACCCTATATACAAATGGTGGCCTGAAGGGTCCTCTAAGACTCCTGGTAGGTGTGATATTTGGAATAATCTTGGGAATCGAATAAAATGGTTTTTAAAAAGACTCTGTTTTTGAAAATATGAAATTTCTGGAGAAGATTAGGAAATTTTTGGAAAAACCAGCTCTTCAGCGCACCACACACTATACACAAATGGTAGCATTTTATTATACACCTGCCAGGAGTCTTAGAAGACCCTTCAAGCCACCATTTGTATATAGTGTGTGGTGCGCTGAAGAGCTAGTTTTTCCAAAAATTTCATATTTTCAAAAATAGAGTCTGTTAAGTCGTTAACAGTGCTCTGTTAACTTCAAAATTTGTCTTTGCTAAAAATGTTGGTTTGTGTCCGGGAATTTAAATTCGAATTCATCTTCACGCACATAAATAGCCATATTTTTCTCTTTTTAAAAACAGAAATAAACCAGAAAAAATATGATAATGACATGAAGATGTCACAGCACAATTTGTCTCGTAATGTATAAAATCATGCTTACGCACTACCACTTACTTTTTCCTTGAACTCGTTTTCAATGAGCTGATTCTATGTGATGGAACTGATTCTATGTGACTAGTTATATGCATATTGTTTTTCTCAAAACCTATATAACCTTTTGTTTATAAATAAAAATTAACACTGAAAGCATAAGTTTCATGAAAATCGGACACTTCGTAAATGATTTGTTTTGATATGTCGTAGTATAACTTTTTTTTCCTCATGCCAAAGCTATCGAAAAATCGATGGCACAGTATCGAAAAATGTTTGTCCCCCATGAATCGACCCGGTACATTTCTTATAACTGGACGTATGCTTTCAGTCAAATTCAGTAACAAAGAAGATCCCAAATGAGAATTGCTCAATAAACCTTTTGCATTTATACGTATATTCTATCACTTGAGTTTTCAGAACTATTTCAATTGCTTTATATGTACAAACAGCGTAGGTTTATAATTCTGCAAATAATTTAGTTTAATTATAGCAAATGCCCTAGCAGTCTTTATGTTTCACGGGCTGCCAGTCGTGAGACCGGCCCACTTGGGTCCTAGAAGGTACCGTGGTGCAGACTCTCATTAGAATGTAAACTTTGATGTCAAAATGACTGTATTAAAATGTGAAGAAAATACTTTGCAACATAAGTGTTGTTAATTTTGTAAATGTTTCACGGGTTGCCAGCCGTGAAACCAGCCCACTTGGCTCCTGCTCGTAAGAGGTCCCGTTGTGCCATTATTAATTTTATAAAAATATGCAGCAATTTGTTGTTATAGAAATAATTGCATGCCATAATTCGTTTTTCTATATTTGAATCATTTGATTCAATTTGAGTTGAAATAGAAAAATGATTAAACATGTTTAGGTTGTGGTATTCAAATTGTGTGAATTTTTAAAAGTGCTTCTATTTTCCACAAAAACGCACTTTCAAACTTTTTGACTATTGGACATTATGTATATTAGATGGGCTCTAAAACGATGTTCAACAATTGTTTTTCGCCCATCTCCTACCGTTTTCGAGAAAAGGACCAAAGTTCTTTTTTTTATTTTCCTTATTAACGACTTCGTTTGACACTTTTGTGACTCCGTTTCGTTAAAATTAAAATTGAACATATTAGTTAGTGTTAATGAACAATAAATTATTTCTATATTTTTGTTTTGAAATGTATTTTTTTTATAAAAATTTGAATTTTTGGGCTTAACAGAGCCATGTTTTCACATTAACAGAGGTCTGTTAAGTTTGAAGGTTTGTGTCCGTGGTTAAATAATTTTAAAAATTATCTTCACACACATAACTTTTTTTGGTTTGGAAAACAACTTTCACACTTTTTTTCTTCAGTTATTTTTCTATGCAGATTATTTTAGCTCAACTTCTAATACATATGTAAAGTGCGTTAGCATGAGTCGAAGTGAAGGGAAAGAAGAAAATGTTGAACAATCGTTGAGGGAAATAATTCCATGAGTTTTACTGAAATTTTAATTTTATTGAACTATGATATTGTAATACATTTGTGTTAAATTACTTTTTCAGGATCAAGTTCAACCCTTTTGACAAGTCCAAAGTTCATAGGGTGTTGATGAAGGGTGTTTGCTACCCAGAAACAGCCGGTTGTCCACCTAGCTATAAAAAATTTTACTTTTCTTTACTTAACTAATATTGATTGAAAAGTGACAAACTTGAGCCTGAAAAAGTAATTTATTATAAATGTATTCCATCAGTAATTTAATTAACCCAATAAGCTACATATGCATATGTATATATGTGTTGTGCAAACCCAAAAACTAAATCATTAGCGGTACTCAGCGTATGGTGCGTTTTTGGTTGCGATTATCTTGCAACTGATATTGAGCACCCTTCTTAACAACTTTGCAAATTTTATTGCACTCCAAATAACAGCTGATAAATTAATACACAATTTTTAAAAGAAATTAAGTGTTTGCTTTGAATGCTTTAACAAAACAAAAAAAAAAACTCCATTTCTACAATTTTTTGTTTGCTTTGTTTTAAAATGTCAGCTGTTCGAGTGTCAGTGTTGCAAACGCAATACTCATACGAAAAAAAGCAACACGTAATTAGCGGTGCGTAAATGCAGAAATATTACGAGTGCAACCTTGTATATTTTGTTGTTGGGTTGCAAAGAAAAAGCAACTATTTCTTGCATTCGCACTTACGCAAGACATTTGCACCAAATAATGAACTGTGCTATTTTTTTTTTTTTTCAAAACGCATGTACTTTTTTGTTTATGATTACAAATTAACAACCTGAAAGCATAAGTTTTACGTTATCAATATAAAAAAGCTTCGATTGCAAAGAGCAAATGAAATGTTGGAAGAGCAAACTGTATCATCAATATGTAGTGTAGGGATATACATATACTCTAAAAATTAATTGTATAATTTTTTCATAATAATAATAATAATAAAATATACATACATATATAAGCAGATTTCTTGCTGTAACTCTCCAGTTCTGCATGATCAAACGTTAAGAGATTTTTTGGATAAATTAATACCAGTTATAACATTTTGCAATGCTAGTAATTTTTGCAATAATTGGTAATTTAAGAACTTTTTTCATTTTACACTGGCAACAATATTTTTATTTATTTTAATTTAATTTAATTGTCAAATGAGTTCTAATGGTGAAACGTGAGCGAATAATATTCATCATTAACCGCAACTCAATTGCTTTATTTAAAATAATATGAAATGCTTGCAATATTTTGCATTTGTCTTTCAATAAAAGGAAACACTTTTTTTATTCAAGATAAGAATCATACATACATACATATTTATATGTATGTACATGTACTTACATCCTCAAAGAAACAACAAACAGAAGAAAATAACTCGGTGGCCTTCTTTTTATTTGTTTATGTTTTTGTACACATCACTAATATTTTTATTTCAATATATACAAATATATCGTCACCTGAAATGCAAAAGGGCGTAACAACACATTTTAAAATTTTATAGGAGAGACAAAACAACTTCATAAAATCGAAACTATAGAAGTTAGCTTTATGATTTTTTCAGTATAGCATTAAAATACGATGATATATTTGCGGTTTTCACGCTTCGTATTAAAGTACTATTGTAGATCTTGGAGATATTTTAAATTTAATAAATCTTGATAAATTTAAAACTCGGCAACAGCAAATCTCATAAATTTTTAATTTATTAAATTAAAACCTCTGCAATGCCAAAAACAGTAGTAGATTTACTAAATGTAGTAAGTGGATTTATTTACAAGTAGGAAACAGCTGACAGATTTAGCGCCACATTGTTTTTTGCTTCCATATAATCAAGTGAATTGTAAACATTTCTTGAATTTGCAATGGAAAAGACGAAACACGAATTGAAAAATTCTTTTGTGTACTTTTGGCGATAAAATATCTTAACAAAAGTCAGCTGTTTCCACTTTGTTACAATACCAAACAAAAAGTCGCTCACACTTACAAGTTTCAAATAGTATTATATTTAAAAGTACATATTTTAAATATAATACGAAGTGTGAAAACCGCTATTTATTTCTTAAGACAAAATTTGCTTTCAACGTTGTTTTTATTAGTTGTGTGGGAATTCAAAAGACCTGAAATCAAAAGGGCGTAACATCGGAAATTTTATTAAAGTGAAAATATGTGATTATGATTTGCTACTCAAATTTGAAGGAATAATTTTGTTAAATTATTTAGAGTATTGTGTAGCAGATATTCTCAGAAAATATGGAGGGGACCATTTTGGATATGGCTTGTTTTATTTGTAAAAATTACCTAAATATAGGATGTCGCAAAACAACAACCGGTCATCGGATGAACACTTTATTTTTGAATAAAAAATATGAACTCTAATTGTTTATTTGCTTTAAGAGCCCATTTGAAATGTATTAATTCAGGTCCAAAAATTAACCTTTTCAAAATGTTTTCTGTCTTTTACAAGTCTACTGATGAGTTGATTAGCACCAACGAAATGTCGTCAGCATATAGACAGCTGAAAAAGAAGACAGAAAACATTTTGAAAAGGAGCTGAATTAATATATTTTAATAAAAAATAAACATACCTTTAAAACAATACCAAAAAAGTAATGATCAAATGTTTCTGACCCTTCAATTCTAAACTGTATTTTTTTTTTGTCAAGTTCACCTGTTCTGGATTTAAAAAAAAATGTCGTCTTTAAGAAAAACGTTTTAAATTCGGATCAACGATAAACATTCGTTTTACAAAATTTTTCATTTTCGCCACGGTACGTTCAAGAGCGATCAAATCAATATTTTGAATAAATATTTAAACGAGCAACAGCAAAAAATTAACGGATTAATTAAAAAAGAAAAAAATCTCACTTTCTTGCAGCCACGCCGCGAGGAAGACCGAATTTACAATCAAATAGAAGTACGTAAATATAAAGAAAATAAGGAAAAAATACGTAAACGTAAAGAAGACATACGCCGTAAACGAGCCGAAGCACATCGACAAACTTCTCTTAATATGTGCACTTTAGGCAGTATAACAGATGCAATCAACAGCAACGCAAGTAAATTAAGCACCGAGAGTGATGAAGAACTGGGGGCACTGCCGATCCAAGATTACCTACTATCCTCCGATGAAGAAATAGACATTAAAGCTGAAGTTAATAGTCCCTTAATTGACAAGATAGTTGAAGGCGATAAAATTGTGGATGAGTTAGATGCTCTGACAACTAAAAGGCAGCTGAAAAGACCATTACCACCGCATCGAGATCTCAGTGAGATTTCAACACCATCATCGGCTTCAACGTCAACTTTAATTGCTACAACGATTGCTGCTAAACAAGAATATAAAAAAAGGAAGCTTGAAAAAAAAGAAAAGAGGTAAGAAGCTCATTTTCTTTATCACGAATTCTGAAAACATTGAAAACGATTTTTACTTTTAGGAAACCCAGAGAACAGGATGTTAAATATCGCAAAAATAAAGAAAAGTTTCGTTGTGAGATCGCGGGTATTATTGTCCACCATTTGAAGCCTTATCTCAAAGAAACTTGTACCGTGGGACGCATCCAATCAAACGAAGATTTTAATCACTTGGCACGCAAGGTATGTAATTATTACATACACACAAAAATTTTTATTTTAGCCCATAAATTAACGAATTTAACAATTTCAGTTGACCCACTTTGTTATGATAAAGGAATTAAAATACTGTGAATCGGTAGGGCAAACGTTAGTTGTTACGGAATCAGTTAAAAGTAAATCACGAGAGTTTATTAAGAAATACATGGCTAAATATGGTGATGTCTACGTAAAACCAACAAACGATCCCGATTTTAAAAATATACCTTTTACACTCTAATATTTTTATTTTCATTTTAAGTTTTTTATAAGTTATGATAATCTATTTTCCATTAGAATCGTATATGATGAAATTGCTTTCAAATTTGTTTAAAATTTTCAAAATTAAAAAAGAAATCTGAACGCTAATAAAAAGAAATACACATTTACACCCTTTTAAAGCCCTTTTTTATGCAATAGATACCTACGTTTCAAAGATATACACCAAAGTAAAGTATTATCTTGTAAAAAACAAATAAATTAAGTCAAGTACGAGGCTGGCTCGCACTCTTAGGGTTCCGTACGTATGTATGTGTAATGTATGTATGGAATGGCGTATATGAATACATATGTATATTTTATAAATTCCACCTCTCTGTTTTTAAAGCTACTTTATGTTGTATGGGGACACCTAGTAATTTTCCACTTGTTGTTGTTGTTGTAATTTGTTGTTGTAAGGCATCTGGGAATACATACACTGTGCGAATTTCGACTCTCTATCTCTTACGGTTCGAGAGTTATAGCTATTACTCTACGTTATAAAGGGACACCTGGTAGTTTTACAGTTGTTGTTGTTTTTAGCCTTTGAAGTTGTGGAGCATATGTGAATACACATATTGTGCAAATTTCATCCCTCTGTCTCTCACGGTTCGAGAGTAACGGCTAGTTGTTACTTTACGTTGTATAGGGACACCTGGTAGTTTTCGACTTGTTGTTGTTTTTAGCATTTGTTATTGTAGGCCACATGCGAGTACATATATTGTTCACATTTCATCTGTCTGTCTCTTACAGTTTGGGAGTTACGGCTAATTTTTACTCTACGTTGTATAGGGACACCTGGTAGTTTTTGACATGTTGTTTTTAGCATTTGTTGTTGTAGGGCATATGTAAACACATATATTCTGCGAATTTCAGCTCTTTGTCTTTTACAGTTTAGCAGCTACGGCTAATTGTTACTTTAGGTTGTATGAGGAGACCTGGTAGTTTTCAACTTGTTGTTGCCTTTAGCATTTGTTGTTGTAAAGCATCTATAAATACATACACTATGCAAATTTCAGCTTTCTATCTTTTTTGGTTCGAGAGTTATAGCGAATTGCAACTTTTCGTTGTATGGGGACACCTGGTAGTTTTCGACTTGTTGTTTTTAGTATTTGTTGTTGTAGCGGCAAGGTACAACAACATCCTGTGAAAATTTCAGCTCTCTAGCTCTTACCGTTTCGGAGAATGGACGCTGTGACGGACGGACGGACGGACGGACGTACTTGTCTCCGTAATAGGGTTCCGTTTCACTCTGATGAGTACGGAACCCTAAAAAGCATACCTTTTTGAAATTTTGACAGACCAAAATGTTTGTTTTTCCATTATCATTTCGGCAAGTATGCGAGGTAATTTGTTGTGAGGCATGCTAAGAACTTTATTTATATGTATAGTCAAAGTGCAATTTAAGCGTTTCGAGATATAGTGAATTTAGCTCCTCTTCTAAATACAACATATAGTTTGGAGCATTGCTTGCAGCAGGAGCAATGAAAAATCGGAGTAATTTTTCAACTGTCTATATCATATTTCTTTATAAATTTCATATCATATTTCTTGTAGCCCCATATTTGCGCGCTATAAAATATGATAGAACGATTTATATATTTAGGGTGATTTATATATTTTGACCAGACAGAAGATATAGCAATTTTTGACGTTGTTAGCTTGTTCTCTAAATGTTTATTAAATGATAAATTGTAACATACATAGATCTATTCCAAGGTACTTGTAGGTGTTAACAATTTCAATTACATTTTCTCAATTAGTTTAAGTTTTTAGATATTGTTAAGGTATACAAAAATCAAGAGAAGAATGCATTCATTTACACAAAAATGAATGCACTACTTCAAAGCGCTGGAGACCAGCAAACTAAATCGTCCCCAGTTGCACTTCACGTTTTAAAAAATATATTGCAAGTTGAGACGAAAGCAATAGAGAAAACTTAAAAAACAAATTCTGGTGGGAATTAAAATTATGGAATGTGTCACAACAAGTTGAAATAAAAAACCAAATGATAATGAAAATTTGATGGGAACCAAAAATTTGAAAACTGCAATAGTAAAAAAATAGACGTCAGCAAATATTGTGGGAACTGAAGCAGTGCAGCCGCCAACAGGTAGGCAGCATAAAAATCTTGGGAACCGCTGATCGGTATTAGGAATAATTCTAGTATGTGAGCTTAAACAAAATGTAATAAAGGGGAGAAAGATAATTTACTGAAACAAACGGTTTACTAAATTAATTTTTCTCTAGAGCTTGGTATAACTGCGGCACTCTTTGCCATTCCAAGCTGGTCGTCACTGCGGCATTCGTGCCTCGACCAATACCATCACTTAGTGATAGAAGCTATTCCTGTAGCAATTAGGTTACAGGGATATCCCTCATCACTATCACTTGTAGTTATTTCCTGTAGCAATTAAGAGGCTACAGGGGTAACTACAACATCTAACACTATTACGGAACACTAAAACTTTGGATTTTATATATATATATGTATATATATATATATATATATATATATATATATATATATATATATATATATATATATATATATATATATATATATATATATATATATATATATATATATATATATATATATATATATATATATTGTTACGTTTTAACCTTTTCAAAACGTTTTCCGTAGATTCTTTAATTGTAATGAAGTTAAAATACGCACGTCTTCAGTTTACAATAATCAACAGTTCAACACTTTATTTATTTTAACACACTATACTTGTAAACACTTTACTAAAGGAACAACACTTTCACTTTTATTACTTAAGACACTTTACACGTTAGCGCAGCTAAAAATCGACTGACTCTTCAGCGTTAAGCTTCGCTGCTTTTATACCTCCAATGATCATTACTAGAACATTCTAGACGTTTACAGAAGCTAATCACGCCACATCTATAGTGCGATGACTCATCATGAAGAAAAGATATACACACACACCGACATACATGCGATGTGCGATGACTCATCATGAACAAGAGATATACACACACACCGACATACTTACACGCGGCAGCAAAACTCAAGCATCTGAGTCGCGCACATACATGCACACACGAATATTGTATCGTGCGGTGGTGGTTTCTTTTATTTCGCTGTTGTGCTTATTTATCCACACATGTGTGTCAGTATGTGCACACTCGCTGTGCTGCCGTTTTCAACAAGCTTCTATGTATGCATGTGTGTATATACCTCCTGTGTTCATTTACAAATAATAACAAGACAATATACGCACATATAAAATAACGATGATTTAGTACGTTCTAGAACAATCACAATCGGTCCGTTCACGACCAAATTTGTAACACTGCAGCCCGCTCAAGCCTGTTCGTCCCGAACAGGCCCAGAACCACTACTTCCGTACCTTGCGAGTCGTTCTAAGTGTACAACCTTCATTTTGGATCGATGGCTGTTATGCTTCTGTATCCTGTATACAACATCGTTCAACCTCTTAATCACCTTATACGGTCCATCCCAATGCGTTTGTAATTTGGGAGACAGTCCTTTCTTCCTTTGTGGGTTATATAGTAGAACCAGTTGTCCCTCGCGGAATCCGTCGGAATTTGCAGCTCGATCGTATCTGGCTTTCATTTTATCGCTGACTACTCGAATTCTGTTGCGTACAAATTCGTGTAGCTCGTGCAATTCACTTTTCTCCTGCGAAGAATTCTCCGTATCCTCATTTTTCGGTACAGGTTTTGTGCCAAATTCCAAATCGCCAGGCAATCTGAGTTCTGTTCCAAAGACAATTTTTGCTGGTGTTTTAGACGTTGAGTCATGCACAGCGGACCTGTATGCCAACAAAAATTTTTGAATGTGCTCATCCCAGTCTCTCTGATGGTCGCTCACTACTTTCCTCAGGTATTCTTCCAGCGTGCGGTTAAATCTTTCAACCATACCGTCAGATTGCGGGTGAAGCGGTGTTGTTCTAGTTTTTCTTATACCATAGAGCTCGCACATTTCCTTAAAAATTGCAGACTCAAAGTTTCTGCCTTGATCGGAATGCAACTCCATTGGAACACCATATCTGCACACCCAATTATTGATGAAAACATTTACCACAGTTTGAGCCTCCTGGTTTGGTATGGGGTATACTTCTGGCCATTTGCTGAAATAGTCCATTACCACAAGGACATAACGATTACCGGCAGTACTGACTGGAAAAGGACCTGCTACATCCATAGCTATTCGCTCAAAGGGCGCACCTGAATTGTACTGCTGCAGGTGTGCTCGAGTTCTCCGTGCTGGACCCTTCGCCGCTATACATTCCTTGCAGTTCGCTATCCAGTCGGCTACTGATTGTTGCGCTCCAACCCAGTAAAAACGCTGCTTTACCTTTTCCAGTGTTTTATTAACTCCAAGGTGACCACCACTGGGACCATTGTGGAACTCTCGCAAAACTTCCGGTATCTTAGATGATGGTACAACTATTAAGTTAGAAGTTGTTTTGCCATCCGCACTTTCCCATATACGGTATAAGCATCCGTCTACCAGCTGCAAGCTGCTCCATTGTGCCCAATACGCTTTAGCGAGGGGACTCTCAGCCGCAATTTCATTGCGTGCAGGCCTGCTATCACTCTGTTTAGCAGCTATTATTTTGCTGAGCACCGGATCATTTTTCTGCGCCGTTGGCCAGTCTTCGTAAGAGTCTATCTGCGTTAGCCGAACATCAATGACGCACTCTTTCTGTTCGGCCTTGATGCAATGACGGCATTCTAGACTGCATGGTCGTCTCGAGAGGGCATCCGCATTATTGTGTTTTGTCCCTCTTCTATGCTCGATGCTAAAGTCATAGCTCTGCAGCCGTTCAATCCAACGCGCCAACTGCCCTTCGGGGTTTTTGAACTGCAAGAGCCATCTAAGCGCAGAGTGATCAGTCCGCAACGTGAAATTCTGGCCATACAAGTATTTATGGTAATGCTTAATGCATTCCAATACTGCCAGAAGCTCACGCCGTGTCACGCAATAATTTCTCTCTGGCTTTGAAAGTATTCGACTATAATAGCCTACTACTTTCTCGACTCCATCTACCACCTGAGAGAGTACACCTCCTATACCGAAGCCACTTGCATCGGTATCTAGCACAAACCTTCCTCCAGCAACCGGGTATGCCAGAACTGGTGCCGTGCACAATAACTCCTTCAGCCTCTGGAATGCTCGTTCCTGTTCGTTTCCCTACTGGTATGATCGTGACTTCTTGGTCAGCTCGTGCAGACTGGCGGCTACGCTGGCAAAATTTGGCACAAATCGGCTATAATATGTGCAAAGTCCCAGAAAACTGCGCAATTCGTGAAGATTACGTGGCTGTGGCCAGTCCCTTACGGCTTTTATTTTATCTTCGTCCGTCGAAATGCCATCTGCAGTTACACGATGTCCCAAATATTTCACCTCTTTCTGGAACAATGCACACTTCTTCGCGCTAAGAGTGAGTCCTGCCGACGATATTCGTTTAAAAACTTCCGCCAAATTTTTCAGGTGCTCGTCAAACGTTTTTCCCATTACGATTATATCGTCGAGGTAGACCAAACACGTCCGCCAGTGAAGCCCCTTTAATACCTGTTCCATCAGTCGCTCAAATGTGGCTGGAGCATTACAGAGCCCGAATGGCATTACTCTAAACTGCCATAAACCATCTCCAGCACTAAACGCAGTCTTCTCCTTGTCCTTGTGAGCAATTTCTACCTGCCAATAACCACTTTGCAAGTCCAATGTTGAGAACCATTTTGTTCCGGACAGCGTATCTAGGGTATCGTCAATCCTGGGTAGTGGATAACTGTCCTTTTTCGTGACGTCGTTTAGCTTCCGGTAGTCCACACAAAACCTCGTGCTACCATCCTTTTTCTTCACCAAAACTACCGGTGAGCTCCACGGGCTAGTAGATGGTTCAATTACCCCACTCTTCTCCATTTCATTGACTAACTCTTTAACCTCGTTACGCTTGGCCAGGGGTACACTACTGGGCGCCTGCTTTATGGGCCTCGCTTCGCCAGTATCGATTTCATGCCTCACAATAGCCGTTCTCCCTTGGCTCTTACTGTTCATGGCGAAAGCGGAGGCGTATTTCCTGAGCAGCTGCTTGGCTTTATTTTTATCAGATGCTGGCAGCCCTGTGACCCATTTCTCGACATGCTGTTCAAATGTTTCTCGTTCTTTAGGTGACAAGCTAGTAGATTTTGGTTTGGTCTCACAATTTACAATTGCCTCTGCTGGAGTACAGCTTCCTATATACGATTTTGGACTTACGACCTTTTCACTGGTTGATAAATTGAGCACTCTAACTGGGACTTTCCTATCGGCACGCATTTCCACGAGAGCTTTCGCTGTTAATAAATCGCCCGTTATATTTTCTGATTCTACTACCCACAATCGACTGTCCGCACAATCTCCATTCGTTCGAGCCCATATCAGTGCCTCAGATCGTGGTGGAATTCGTTGAGTATCTTCAGCAACCAGTTTCAGCACATGGGACTTATTCTCGTAGCCAACATCTAACTGTATCTCCACGTCACGCCACGTCATAATTTGTTGACCCATGTGCAGATTTATGCCATGTGCTATCATAAAATCTGCACCAATAATCACCTCGTCAACAATATCGGCGACAATAAACATGTGGCTGACGGTGATGTTAGCTATACGCACCTTTGCCTCAGACTTACCATAGACGCTAGCGGCCTCCCCAGTAGCTGTACGCAGCCTCACGTTACGTAGCGGTTCAACCCTTCCTGTTACCAAATCAGGCCTTATTATAGACTGCGACGCTCCTGTATCTATGGTTAAAGTTTGTTTTTTTCCATTGATGTATCCACTAACAGTTAAGTTGCTGTTTTTCTGCTGCATCACTGATATGGAGATTGTGGGGCCCTCGTTTGTGGGAGCCAGCTTTTGCCCCTTAAGGCTGACTCGTTTTAGTTTAACGGTGACTCCTGGGGCTGTTGATGGCTAGCCCTTTTGCTCGGCCTCCTTGGAGATACGGATCTTGTACGCTTCCTGGGAGCTTTACAGTTGCGCTGAAAGTGGCCTGCTTTTCCACAGTTAAAACACTTAGCTCGGCCTTTGTTCGAGCTTTCGGCCAACGCTTGCAACACTACCTCTTTAATCGTACTGGCCAAGCCATCTCCTGGCTCCTGAACTACCTCTAGCTCCCTTATTTTGTGGACCTGTGGCCTTGAAATTAGTCTGGCTGTCTCCTGGGCCAACGCAAATGAGACGGTTTCGGCGAATGACGGCTTTTGTGTTGCACATACAGCAAGTTTAATGTCGGGATCTCGAATTCCGTTCACAAATGCCTCCGTCTTGAAATGTTCCAAAAACGAGTAACTCTCTCCAGGATAGCTAAGCTGAACCAGACGCTCAATCTCCATTGCGTAATCCTGAAGAGTCTCATTGCCTCTCTGCACTCTGCCTCTTAGCTCCACTCTGTGGATTTCCTTCTTGTGCTCTCCACCATACTTGCGTTGCAGAGCTGCCATGATGACTTCATAATTGTCTCTAGATGAAGCGGGCACAGTTTCCAGGACATGTGCAGCGACACCCTTCAACGCCAAAATTAACTCAATGCACTTCTCTTCCTCCGTCCATGCATTTTTATTGGCCACAGTTTCAAACTGAAACTTAAAAATGTTAAAAGGTGTGCTGCCGTCAAAGGTGGGCGCTTTCACTCTGCTCACAGATTCAGGAATAGCTCGGACTGGCACTTCCTGCAGTTGAAGGCCATTCATTCTAGCTTCCAGGCTATGAAGCTTTTGATCGACATCATTTTCTAGGGCAGTAAATTTTTCACCCACTTCGTGAACATTTCGCTCCAAGCCACACAATTTTTCCTCCATGGCATTTATTCTCAGATTCATGGCCTCAGAAATTTCCATTAACTTCTCGCTGTTGGCTTTCAGCATTGCATTTGTTGCAACTGACGCCTCTTTGATAGACTTGGAGTTTTCCTGCATGATGGATTTGGAGTTTTCCTCCATTTTCTGCATCATCAATGCATTTGTTGCCTTGGACGCCTCTTTGATAGACTGCATCATGGTAGCAAACATCGAATTTAAGTCCATGCCACTCGTACCTGCTCGTGTACTCATCTCCAGTTCTTCTTTTTCTTCGAAGTCATGAGTATTGATGTCCAGGCCTAGCCGATGAAACTCCTCCATTAGCCTCTTCTGCAGCTCCACTTTGTTACCAGTTGTGGGCAGATCCAATTTGCACAACTCCTTTTTCAGTTGTTCCACTTTAAGCTCGTCGAACTTCATTTTACAATTTCACTTCTGACACCATTTGTTACGTTTTAACCTTTTCAAAACGTTTTCCGTAGATTCTTTAATTGTAATGAAGTTAAAACACGCACGTCTTCAGTTTACAATAATCAACAGTTCAACACTTTATTTATTTTAACACACTATACTTGTAAACACTTTACTAAGAACACTTTACTAAAGGAACAACACTTTCACTTTTATTACTTAAGACACTTTACACGTTAGCGCAGCTAAAAATCGACTGACTCTTCAGCGTTAAGCTTCGCTGCTTTTATACCTCCAATGATCATTACTAGAACATTCTAGACGTTTACAGAAGCTAATCACGCCACATCTATAGTGCGATGTGCGATGACTCATCATGAACAAAAGATATACACACACACCGACATACATGCGATGTGCGATGACTCATCATGAACAAGAGATATACACACACACCGACATACTTACACGCGGCAGCAAAACTCAAGCATCTGAGTCGCGCACATACATGCACACACGAATATTGTATCGTGCGGTGGTGGTTTCTTTTATTTCGCTGTTGTGCTTATTTATCCACACATGTGTGTCAGTATGTGCACACTCGCTGTGCTGCCGTTTTGTTTATCAACAAGCTTCCATGTATGAATGTGTGTATATACCTCCTGTGTTCATTTACAAATAATAACAAGACAATATACGCACATATAAAATAACGATGATTTAGTACGTTCTAGAACAATCACAATCGGTCCGTTCACGACCAAATTTGTAACAATATATATATATATATATATATATATATATATATATATATATATATATATATATATATATATATATATATATATATATATATATATATATATATATATATATATATATATATATATATATATATATATATATATATATATATATATATATATATATATACATATATATATATCAGGCCTTATATATATATATATATATATATATATATATATATATATATATATATATATATATATATATATATATATATATATATATATATATATATATATATATATATATATATATATATCAGGCCTTATATATATATATATATATATATATATATATATATATATATATATATATATATATATATATATATATATATATATATATATATATATATATATATATATATATATAAAGAGAATCAATCATAGTTTGATTCGCCCACTTGGCGAATCAGATACCAGAACAATATCGTCAGCATAAAGAAGAACTTTTACAGAAATGTTACCAAATTTTATTCCACCAGGGAGAGCATCAGCAAGATCATTCAAGAACAAAGCAAACAGGGTAGGACTTAATATAACGGGTTATCCATTTCGTGGTTTCAACTGGTATAGGACTGGAATTCGACATCTGTCAAACTAAGTTGTTAAACCAATTTTTTTCTTCTCAGTTGAAAGTCTCACATTGACTAAAATGGATTGATTAACTATGACAAAACATACTACAAAAATGGTGATTCTGCCACAGCCACATATCGCGCTTTAAAAGGAGATTATGGTTTACATAATCGTCCAACTACGCAAGCAATTGACAAAATTTGAAGAGACTGAAGCGGCTACAAATATTTTTAGGCCTGTTCGTTCATCGTTCCGCTGAAAATATCGCTGCTGTAAGTGAAAGTGCTGCCGAAGACCCGATAGTGTCGATTCCTCGTCGTTCTCTGAATTAGGACTGTCTTACGGCACATTATGGCGTATTTTGCATTTAGATCTACACCTACTTCCATATAAAGTCCAGCTCATGCAACAACTGAAGCCAGCTGACCATTCACAACGTCATAGATACGTGAAATGGGTGCTTGAACAACAGGCGGTGGACCGCGATTTTTCGAACAAAATTTTCTTCAGCGATGAAGCACATTTCTCACTCGCTGGGTATGTTAATAAACAATATTGTCGTATTTGGGGTTCTGAGAATCCTCAGGTAATTGAAGAGAGGCCATTACATCCAGAAAAAGTCACTGTTTAGTGAGCTCTTTGGTCCGAAGGTGTGATTAGACCTTACTTCTTCGAAAACAACGATGCACAGTGGTGTAAATAAAAGAAAAAGTGGTAAAAAGTCCGGAACTTTTGAACCACACAACGGATCTCGCTGAAAATTGAAGTAGTCATAGACAAGGAGTTATATTTTTTGTCTCAAAGTTTTTTAGGCCTATAGTTAAAACAGGGGCGGGGCTATGGGGGCTGAAAGTTACCTACCCCGAGTATAAAAAATTTTATGCAGCTTATAACTTTCTTATATCTTGGCCGATTTTAAAGATTTTTACCTTTTTGTATTTTGCTTAGCAAGGCAAAGAAAAAATGTTATGAAACATGTTTTCATATCTCTTACAGTTTAAGAGATATTCGCCTTACAATATTATTTTTTATTATTTTCGCCGCAACTTCTTTTGGTTTTTTGCTTATATCTTTTTTGTTAAAATCTTGATTTTAATTTGTGGTCCACCGTTTTATTCCTTATAAAATTCTAAGTGAGATAAGGTACCGTTTTATTAAAATATCTTGGTCCGATAAGTCATAAAATAGGTCTTAAATCAAAACTTTGAAATTTCACCGAAAAATTTTCATTTTTCACAAAAAAGGTGGCTTCATTATTTTTGAATTCGTGAAAAATTTTGTTCCAGCTTTTATACTTATTTTTACACGTAGCGAAAGATAATCTCTTAAGAGTGTGTAAAAATTTTATTTTGTTTAATTTAAACTAAGTACCCTACAGTAGGCAGTGGTCGAAAATCATCAATTTTTAAAACAATTTTCGGATATGTGGGCGTCTGAAAAGTTTTGCCAAAAGTGAAATGAAATTCCGTGAACGACGTTTTATTACAAAATCAGTTGGTATTATTGCTGCAGAAGCTCGAGACATCCTAGATATAATTAGCGTTGCCAGACTGAGATTATTAAAAAAAGTCAATTTTTGGAAGGGACAATTTTGAATTGCTAAAAAAATGGATTTATGATTTATATATCTTTCTGAAATTTTTGGTTTTATTTGAAAATTTTGTATTTTAATACGCTTTGAAAAATTATGCATGTATCTTTCATCGTCTTGCAGATATTCAAGTTTCACTTTGATTTTTATGTGCGAAAAACTATCCTTTTATTATTTTTTTCATTGTTTTCACGAATGTGACTTAAAAACATAAATAAAGTATAAATTTTTGCATATATTTGAAAAGAAGACACAAATTCCTTTCCAACGATATATAACATGTGTACCTTTTTTAAATATTTGCATATTCGGGAACCACTAAAATACTACGCAACCAATACAAAGTAAACAAATTTGGCGTTTTGAAAGACAGCCAGACATACAAATTAAATGCACTTAGTTCGATTGTAATCAAAAGGCCAAAAATTACTGATAATGCATTTAAATACCTGAAATTCTACTTTCAAAAAGAAAACGATGACATAATAAAAGGTTCCAAAATCGAAAGGAAAAGTGGTCATAAAAATAACAGATTTCTTTGTCCACAACAATATAACCATACGCATACCTGTTTATTCAACTGTTCGATAAGACAATGAAAAGCAGTTGATTGGGCGCAAAAGCTTTTAAACTGCATACAGCGGGGCAAAGCAGATAGAAAACAAGCAAATAAAGGATCAGTCGCAGAAGCAGGTTGCCCGAATACAGGACCGCGTAAAGCATATATATTCAAAAGGATCTCAATTAAACCAGCGAACACATCACAAAAAAAAAATTTAATAAATATAGAAGAAATATAAAATACAAACTAAAAGGATTTACCCACTTTATTTTAATTAAGTATTGTTTGAGCTTTAAACAAATTATTTTTCATTTATTGATTAAAGCATAAAATATACTAACAGTGTTTGCTACTTAATATACAAATTTTCTTTAAAATAATCGGAAGCGAGTTTTAATTTCAACAGTTTTAATTTCAATTCCTTCGGGATCATGCTTTTATATTTCCATGTTAATTTTGGTAACCATTATAGCATATAAGACTGGGTCTGAAGACAACAGTAAATGATTCATAAGGTCATTATTTTGAGCAGTTTTTCAACACTTTCGTGTATTAAAAATTCTATACTGCATAATATCTCTGTTTCTAGCTTCCTGAGCTTCCTCTGTTAATTCCCCTAAGGGAAGAATATTGTTCGCCATTATTTCTGTTGTATGTGTTAGAGCTTTGTGTACGGTTGGTGTTAATGGTCTCCACGAATACAGATTATTAATTAAGGTCAGTATTTCTTTTGCATATTTTTCGAATTTTTCGGTGTCCATTACTTTTTTACTATTTATGACAGCTAGTATTACTTTACGGGCATGAAGAGGCGATATTCCAAGCTGAAGAGAATCTTCATTGTATGGGACTTTTCTATCAATATCATTTAAATCAAAACTTTTCTTTCCCCATACGTTACAATTCATGTTTGATTTCGTATCTGTAATTGAGTTTGCTACTTTTCAGTATATTATGGTAAGATAAGGTTTAAAAGAAACAGTAATCGTTCTTCCAGATATGCAAACATCAATGGGAGCCATGTTGGAAATTTCGCGGTTGATATCATTAACAAGCATTTGAGTTGCTTGTTTGTTTTCTATACTCTATATACTCAAAACGTATTGGACGGCACAGAAACTTGAACCCTGGCGTGTTATTTTTCCATAGATCATAATATGAATTTTTACTCGATGTGGGCATTTCGTTATAGAGCCGCAGCCGCAATGGCACTAACGATGCCATTAGAACCGTGCACAAGTTTTTGATATTAGCACTGCATTTGTCTTCTGGCTTAGACATTTTATACGTACCGCCAAAATTTTCCTTTGTGTGGGGTGAACCCTCTGCTTGTTTTGTCACTGCTTTGGCCCGATTTATGTACCTGCTTTTGCTTCTAATGCTTCGCTTATCACCGTCTTGCCGAATTGTTTCAATAGAAGGTATGCTTCCATTTATTATACGCGTTATTTGTGTAGATTTCAAAGAAATCTGTTATTTTTATGACCACTTTTCCTTTCGATTTTGGAACCTTTTATTATGTCATCGTTTTCTTTTTGAAAGTAGAATTTCAGGTAAATGCATTATCAGTAATTTTTGGCCTTTTGATTACAATCGAACTAAGTGCATTTAATTTGTATGTCTGGCTGTCTTTCAAAACGCCAAATTTGTTTACTTTGTATTGGTTGCGTAGTATTCTAGTGGTTCCCGAATATGCAAATATTTAAAAAAGGTACACATGTTATATATCGTTGGAAAGGAATTTGTGTCTTCTTTTCGAATATATGCAAAAATTTATACTTTATTTATGTTTTTAAGTCACATTCGTGAAAACAATGAAAAAAATAATAAAAGGATAGTTTTTCGCACATAAAAATCAAAGTGAAACTTGAATATCTGCAAGACGATGAAAGATACATGCATAATTTTTCAAAGCGTATTAAAATACAAAATTTTCAAATAAAACCAAAAATTTCAGAAAGATATATAAATCATAAATCCATTTTTTTAGCAATTCAAAATTGTCCCTTCCAAAAATTGACTTTTTTTAATAATCTCAGTCTGGCAACGCTAATTATATCTAGGATGTCTCGAGCTTCTGCAGCAATAATACCAACTGATTTTGTAATAAAACGTCGTTCACGGAATTTCATTTCACTTTTGGCAAAACTTTTCAGACGCCCACATATCCGAAAATTGTTTTAAAAATTGATGATTTTCGACCACTGCCTACTGTAGGGTACTTAGTTTAAATTAAACAAAATAAAATTTTTACACACTCTTAAGAGATTATCTTTCGCTACGTGTAAAAATAAGTATAAAAGCTGGAACAAAATTTTTCACGAATTCAAAAATAATGAAGCCACCTTTTTTATGAAAAATGAAAATTTTTCGGTGAAATTTCAAAGTTTTGATTTAAGACCTATTTTATGACTTATCGGACCAAGATATTTTAATAAAACGGTACCTTATCTCACTTAGAATTTTATAAGGAATAAAACGGTGGACCACAAATTAAAATCAAGATTTTAACAAAAAAGATATAAGCAAAAAACCAAAAGAAGTTGCGGCGAAAATAATAAAAAATAATATTGTAAGGCGAATATCTCTTAAACTGTAAGAGATATGAAAACATGTTTCATAACATTTTTTCTTTGCCTTGCTAAGCAAAATACAAAAAGGTAAAAATCTTTAAAATCGGCCAAGATATAAGAAAGTTATAAGCTGCATAAAATTTTTTATACTCGGGGTAGGTAACTTTCAGCCCCCATAGCCCCGCCCCTGTTTTAACTATAGGCCTAAAAAACTTTGAGACAAAAAATATAACTCCTTGTCTATGACTACTTCAATTTTCAGCGAGATCCGTTGTGTGGTTCAAAAGTTCCGGACTTTTTACCACTTTTTCTTTTATTTACACCACTGTGCGATGGAACGACTGTCATTGTCAATTCGGAGCGTTATGGTCATATGATAACCGACTTTTTTTTTGCCTGCTATTGAAGAATACGACTTGGAGAAGATGTGGTTTCAACAAGACGGTGCCACATGACACACAACACGAGCGAATATGGCTTTATTGCAAGAGACATTTCCTGGCCACTAAGATCATGCGATTTGACACCATCAGACTTTTTTTTTTTGTGGAGCTACGCGAAAGACCGTGTTTCTTGAGCACTTAAAAACCAACATTCGTCAAGTTATGACTGAGATACCGCCCAACAGCTGTCAAAAAGAGGTCAAAAATTACCTCAAAAGAATCAATGCTTGCAACACTACGCGTGGTGGTCATTTAAATGATGTAGTGTTTCACACATAATGTCAACGTTCAAACTTTATAATAAAAAAGAAATATCATGAAAAAAATATTTTATTTGTGTTTTATTTACGTTAACTTTTGAAACCGCAAAGTGGATAACCCGTTACAACCTTTAGCAGCAAAATATTTTGAAACAGTGTTGGCAAACAATATTTAACTAAAGGTGCCGTCTCTCGTATGTGTTGTAGTATGCGTATTATTTTTGATGATATACCAATATTAGCCAGGTTATGGAACAAAGAGTTCCTGGGAATTGAATCAAATGCGTGAGTGAAATCAACGAAAAGAGCGTAGGTGCATTTACCATTTAGTTTATTTAATTGAACAATATTGATTAGATTAAAAATGTTATCGACGGTTGAGTAATATTTTCTAAATCCAGCCTGGTATTCATTTAAAATGTGTCGTAAGGATGATTAGTGCGAAAAATTAAGTAATTCCGCATGTCTATAAAGCTCTTTTGTGTGAAGTGTGTTTCAGAGACGAGTGATACGTCTACTGAAAAAAAACGGTTTAAAAATAATTTTAGTTCGAATGAGTGTTCCACATGCCATTAGCGTTCCACAGTGCACTACTAAGTTCACTTTATCTTGCCACCAAACTTAGTCAAAAGTACTGTTATAATATTCATCATGTTTGAAACTTGAGATATCAGTTGATTCATCATGTTTTTAAGTTCTTGCACATCATTATTTGTGTATGGTGTGGTGAAGAAAGCTAGATTATTATTTGTGGAACTGCGTGACGTGTTTTTGGCGTGGGTACTACAGGGTCCGCGATCTAACGTTTTTTTTTTTCAACTAGTGCTTATTTCGTGACACTTATACCATGTTCATACATCCGCCTTTATTGAGATAATCGCAATAAAGTATATATTGAGCTCAATATTCCATACAAAAAGTCAATAAAGTTATTGCTTAACAAACTCAAAATTGCTTTGAATATTGAGAAAAAGATGAAACACAACACTGTAAAAGATGTGTTTAATAAGCAAAAGTATACAATGCGAGATGAATGACGAGATAAATGTCAACAAAAGCAAACAAAACAAAATAATAAAAAATTAAAAAATAAAAATTTTTAAACATTGCAGCATTTCCAAATTTTTTTTCTCTTTCTTTTTATTATTGCCGCTTTGGAGTCACAACATGAACGCACTACTTGTACAAGTTCCATATTTTTATTGTACAACACTAAAATCTTTTTAATAAAAGGCAGTTGTTGTTCTTCCATTTTTCTTATTTGAAAATATTTTTCACTTTTTCTTTCTCACTACCACCAAAACAAAAACAACAACTTTTTTCCAGCTGTCAAATACTAATTGAGTTAGCGCAATATTTGTATGTATGAACGCAAAAAATATTATGTCAATAAACTGAATATTATCTCAATTAGAAATGCATGTATGAACAAGGTATTAGCTCATGTCTGATTTGACAGATAATTAGTTTTATCCTTCCGCTGAACGAATATGGTTGTGTATACGCTTGAACAACGCTGGGAAATATTGCGACATTACTTTGAAAATCATGGTAATGATTTTGCCAAAAAAAAAAAATCATCTTTTCAGATGAAGCTCATTTTGATCTTGGCGGGTATGCTAATAAGCAAAATTGTCGCATTTGGGGCGCTGAAAACCCGCACGCAACTTTTATTTTTACTTTTCTTATTTTAGTTTTTAAAAAATACTGAAGTTTATTTTATTCAAAAGGCACTTTATTGGTTTCGACTGGATGTAACAAGACTGACTCTTCTCTCACAAATTTCTTTTCTTGTTAGCTAAACTTCAATAATATAGAATGCTTAGTAATTAAAATATGTTTTAATAATTCTATGGAATATTGTATTTTCGTTATAGGAACGGAAATGCATAAATGGAAATTTTACAAAGTTTGGCAAAATTATTTTATTAATTTATTATTTGCATTTGTTAATTTAGGCCAGTTGCAATTCTTAGAATTGCGACCGAAAAATAGAGTTTGTTTATGACAAAACGGGAAATGGTTTAATTTTACATTTATTTTAATTAGGTGCTAAATATGTTGTTAATGAAATCATCAATAGGTTCATTCTTAATATATGTTAACTTGGTAGGTTTTACATATGTAACTCGCATGCATACATTGAAAAGCTGACGCATCCAAAACGAGTCACTGTTTGGTGCGGATTTTTGTCCAGAGGCGTAATTGGGCCAGTTTTCTTCGAGCCAAGGATTGGCCGTTATAATCAATGGCGATCGTTATCGGGCCATGTTGAACGAATTTTTGTTCACAAAAATTGAAGAGGAGGATATTGGCAACATTTGGTTTCAACAGAACGGCGCTACGTGCCACACAGCCGAAGCTACACTCGATGTTTTATATCATTTTCAAAAAAAAATAGTTATTTGGCGGACCCTTTAGTAGACGCTACTGTGAACTAGGCAATTGATTCTGTGCCACTACATGAGGGTAAGTTATTAAAGGCTTTGCACTGCTTGTTACGATTTAGAAATGCTCAGCTTTTTTGTGTTTGGTGTTCTTAGGCGGATATTGTTTCTTAGCGGTGGGAATTGTTTTATTTTAAGGAACTTGCATATCATAAAGTCCTTGTAATATGATGTATGGTTTGGTTTTTAAACCACTTTATATTGGCACTTTTGCTTTTTATTGGACATGGGATAGTTTTGTGATCTCCAGCACATTTAACGCAAACGGGATTTTCGGTGCAAAAATATTCGGTGTGACCATATTTCTGGCAGTTTGTGCATTGGGGCAAAATCCTTTTTGGACGTGAAGGAAGGGCGTGGTTCTAATGCGACTATATGACGACCGTGGTACCATTTTTTCTCTATAGACATTGTCGCCACCATGATAGAAATGTCAGGAGAGAAACTCAATTGAAAAATCAAGAAATAAAATTTGTCTACTCATTAACAATGTTATCAAATCAATGTTTTCTTTCCAAATAAAAACGGGTTTTATTTCACGATTTTGGTGGGCTTACACATTTCAGCAATCACAACACTGTTCATAAAACAGGAAACTGGGGACACCCTGTTGACAATTTGATAAAAAGTCACCAATATAGGCGAAAAATGTAGCGACTTGGAGCCACTTGTATTTTTCTTTCTTACACAACACATACATAAAATTATACAAATATGTAGTTTTAGAAAATCTTACTTTTAAATTAGTCAAACATACATCTACACATATATGTATGTATGTATGTATGTATATGTATGAACCTGAGGGGAAAAAGTTTCTTTTCTGCATTAATACTTTTAAATCCAAATATTTCTACTTTTTGGAACGAAGTTCCTTAACGCGGCTTGCTGGTAGTGGAAATTAGTAGAAATCGTCACGAAAGCGTGTGAGCTGTTTATATGTATTGGTGTACTGTCGAAAAGCAATTGTGTATGATGGGCGGTGTCTCCGCTGACAGCAGCGGACACACCTACCAATAAATATTAATTAGTTGGAAAACGTTCCAAAAATTTAAAGAATCATAAAATTTCAAAAATTCAAAAACAACACAAAATAAAACATACAGATTTCAACTTGTATTACATTCAAAGATGAAAAAAAACGTAAGGAACTTCGTTCCTAACGGGGGTCCCCCGACCGCATTTCTTTTTTTTTATATATACATACATATGTATATACATATGTATATACCCGGAACATTACAAAATATTGGCTCTGTTTCTGTACTTTTTGGGGAAAGTTCGGTAAAATGAGAGTAAACTATATTTTGTCTCTCCATAAGAGACAAAAATGCACAAAAGTACGGGAACGAATAAAAACAAATATTTTACCACAATACAAAATGTCAGGGTCCTGACAGCTGAATTTATAAAAAATATATTTAGATATTTTATTTAATTTGTGTTAAAAAAGTTTTCTTCAAACAATTAAAAGGAATGAAATGCATAAAACTTTTTACGAACACAGCAGAACTCATAAATTCATATACATACATATGTACATACATAAATGAATTCGTAAATATAAATACATATATGTATATGGGCTAATCCTGCGTTGCGAACGTTACGTTCGTACGCATATTTTTGAATACTGTTGGCGCTCTGAGCGTTATATTCTTAAGTAACCTACAGTGGTACGTTGGCCTTTGAGAGTACATTCAAATGGCAGTTACAAATATTTTCTGAGTTTTATCAGTTACGATATAATTGTACTTAAATTGCCGTTGCGGACGTTACACAATACAGAAGTCGTTGTGGAGATCAATGCAAATTTTCATACATTTTAGCGAATTTTACAGTATAAACAAAAAAACTCCAAATACATTAAAGAAAGCATAAGCATTAAGCATATCAAACCCACTTTCGAGGCAAAAAAAAAAAAAAAATTGTTAGTTTATGCACAATTTTGTCTTACATTTGTTGCGGACCCTGCAAGAAATGGCTGATGGAAACTAACACAGTAACAACTTATTTACTAACACATGCAAAGCAATTTTATTGGTTTCAGCGTTGCTATTACAATGATTTTTTGAATATTTTGATTTTCCCGTATTAGTTTGGTAATTTCATTTGGAACTACGTTTATGCATTAATGTTTTTATAGGTTCATTTGTTTATTTTCTTTGGAAAAAAAAATAGTGCTGTGGATATTTTATCCATAGAACTCAGTTTTCTATTGTTAAAACTGCTACTGACTACTGTTTTTCTCTTAATTTTATCTAAATTTGTCTCAAATAATTTATTCTGTTCTCCTTGTATAGTTTTTTTTTAATTTTTCGACAACTCTTTTTTTTTTAAATTAATAATAAAGAAATAAATAGCATTGCATGTAATTTTGTGTGCATTTTGAAAAAATGATTTCGAATGATCGCTTTGCTGAGGTGGTAACGCTGGTTTAAAAAATAAGTCACACGTACACGAATGTTTACATCAGTTTTTTCATTTTGCCCTTAAGAAAATGATAGAAACCCTGATGTCTGAATCCATCAGCAGTGTCGGTCATATGATGCATCAAATGACCGACACTGTTCTTGCAGGGGACGTTACATTTTTGACCACTGTCCTACTTATATAAATAAAAATTTAAATTTTCTTTTTAAACTTGTAGTTTATGTTTAAGAGATGCTGCAGTGCAGTGCGTGCCATTTCAATAAAATTTTCATTAAGTGAAGAAAAGTGATGATGAGATTTTTCGCCTGTAATATTTTTTATATTTAGCCATTTCTCACCTAGATGTTGAGTTGTGGTTCTTATATCGTTTTCTGTAACGCATACATATTAGTTTAACCCCATCGATATTACTTTTGGCCAGTCTGTAAAAATTGTGTGCATCCTTCATAATAAGATTTTGAGCTCTTCCTAACCGCCAAACTTTACATTTCACGATACCTACTCCGTCTACTGCACCTCTGCCATGATAAGTAGCGAAGAAATTCCACTCAAAATGGTTAACACCAAATTCATTCTTAAAATGTGGAATGCTACGTAAAATAAATTTGTTTTTATGCTGACTACCGCATCCATCGGAAAAAACACGGATTTTAGATACTGAATGATGCTTTTGAATATTTTTAATAAGTATTGTTACGTTTTAACGTTTTCAAAACGTTTTCCGTAGATTCTTTAATTGTAATGAAGTTAAAACACTCACGTCTTCAGTTTACAATAATCAACAGTTCAACACTTTATTTATTTGAACACACTATACTTGTAAACACTTTACTAAGAACACTTTACTAAAGGAACAACACTTTCACTTAATCACTTTTTATTACTTAAGACACTTTACACGTTAGCGCAGCTAAAAATCGACTGACCGTTCAGCGTTAAGCTTCGCTGCTTTTATACCTCCAATGATCATTACTAGAACATTCTAGACGCTTACAGAAGCTAATCACGCCACATCTATAGTGCGATGTGCGATGACTCATCATGAACAAAAGATATACACACACACCGACATACATACACGCGGCAGTAACCCACCAAACCTGAGATCCATTTTAAGCGAATGCTCGCTAATAACAATCGTTTGTAGTATCAAAAACGAATAAAATGCGGAAGAAATTGTGAGAGTGACAAATAAAGAACATTAGTTTCTCTTCTTCCATTAATTATTCATAAATAATATCGTTTTCGTACTATAAACGGACAAAAAACGGCAAAATTTTTTTGTATGTAGCTATTTTGCTTTATTTTGAAAAAAAAAAATGTATACAGGAATAGCGGAAGATGAAATATTTTTAAAGCAAGAATGATTAGTCGTAGTTTGAATTAGAGCTGTACAACTATCGATAGTCGTCACCAATTTGTTTTTGCTTCAAATATAAATACACCAATGAAAATTTTTAAAAATTTTACAAAAACCAGCAGTTAATCTTTTTGAATGAGGCCCTTAATTTATTCCTTTTTATATTGAAATAAGCAATTTTGATTTATTTTTTTCAATAAATTTATAATTAACCAAAGTGAGTCGTTGTAATTACTTGAAATGAAATGGAAATGAAATACATATATTTATAAACATAATTTTTACTATTGCTAAAGATTTGTTTTCGATATTCGAAACGGATCATTTATGATATCTGTAACGAACAACTAATGCCCACTCTTGGATCTTGAGTGAACCTTTCACGATATTAAAAATGGATCATTTGCTAGTCAGCTAAATCTCCGTCTTTAATATCGCAAGAGGTCCGCAAAAGTATCGTTTCCGAGCCATCGCTTACGAGTGTTTTGCTGCCACAAACTGAGCGACGAGTGAGCTCTATTAGCTCGTTTTACTTTCGTTTACGATAGCCATTTATGATAGTTTTGTCCGCAAAATGTTCGCATAACGTCGAAAACGATATTATTCGCAAATGTTGAGGTTTGGTGGGTATCCACACATGTGTGCACACTCGCTGTGCTGCCGTTTTGTTTATCAACAAGCTTCTATGTATGCATGTGTGTATATACCTCCTGTGTTCATTTACAATTAATAACAAGACAATATACGCACATATAAAATAACGATGATTTAGTACGTTCTAGAACAATCACAATCGGTCCGTTCACGACCAAATTTGTAACAGTATTGATAAAAAGCAATAAACATCGTAACTCTGTTCTCAAATTACTTTTTTTTTAATTTTCTTTAGCCCTTCAATTCTTATGCTTTTATAATTATTGATGTAGTATGTGGTTTCAATTATAGATTGATTGTGAAAACAAAACAACTTTTAGCAGAACTTAATTTTAGGACAGACCGATACCGTTGCGGACGTTACAAAATTCGATATTAAAAAATACTTTTGGAACGAAGTTCCTTAACGCGGCTTGCTGGTAGTGGAAATTAGTAGAAATCGTCACGAAAGCGTGTGAGCTGTTTATATGCATTGGTGTACTGTCGACAAAAATTTAAAGAAACATAAAATTTAAAAATTTCAAAAACAACACAAAATAAAACATACAGATTTCGCCTTGTATTACATTCAATGATGAAAAACAAAAATGTAAGGAACTTCGTTCCTAACGGGGGTCCCCCGACCGCATTTATTTTTTTGTATATTTTAGAATTTTTTTTCTTTCTTACTTTAAAGAACAGATTTAGTTTTGTTTGGAATGTTAATGTGGTGTCAAAAAAATGTTTAGTTTCTTCGTCATATATAAAAACCCTTATTTTCCGTTGCGTCACGTTACAAAGGGTGGACGTAACTTTACTCAGTTTTATTTAGTATGTTTCAATAGAGCATTTAAAGCGCTTCTTTCATAAAGTTGCAGAAAATTAATAATAAAAAAAAACTTTTTCGAAAACACGGCTGCTCGTGTTTTGGATAAAGCTTGTTTAACAGCAGCCAAAAAACATGCATATTTTCGTCAAATATTAAAGATGTAAGGTTGCTGAACCTTAAGTCCAGAAAAATATTTTATGATGATATTTGTAAGAGTACAAATATATTCTATTACTCTAAATAATCAAGAATAATTTTTGATCAACTTTAAACATTTTTTGTTGGTTGACATTTTTTCGGATATGCCCATATGTAACTATCAACAATTTTTTAGAGAATGCTTTAAAATATTTTTTCACACTAATTTCCAATTTTTCTTTTAGTTTCCCCAAAACATTTGTTTCTTCTATGTTATTGTTTATTCTTTGAAACAGCTGACAGCTGAACTACTTGCCCAAACTAGCCCGAAGAAAAAGTACGGGCTGTTTCGTGCAACAAGAAAAAGCATAATGTTCTCTCACAAATACTCTCATTTGCCCAATTTCAAAGTACGAGAACGCTTTTGGTGCAAATTGTGATCTCTCGGGATCCCAAAGTAGAGTAAAGAAACATAGCTATTATATCAACAAGCATACATACATATATGAAATGACAATTGATATGAGCAAAAATAATTACAAAAAATAACAACTTATTTATTAAACACTTTTATGAATTAAAAGTATTTTCTTTTTATGCCATTCAATTTGCAAAAATGCTCTTAATAGTAATTTTATGTACATATGTATGTATGTGTGTAAGAAAGAAAATAGTTTTCTTTCAAATATGTTTGTTTTTGAAAAATAAAACAACAAACAATCAAAACATTTTACAATATTATTGCCCTGAAGAAGGTATTCGAAGGAGAGCGAAATATTGACAAAAATATTCAAATAACATACATATGTATGTATGTATATACTCTTACAATAAAAAAGACCTTCAGCTCAAGAAAATAATTATATTAGATAACCCTTTTTATAATGGAAAACTTGTTTTTATTCAAATGCTCCAGCTGAATCCTTAAGCAAATCGTATGTTAAATAAAGTTCATGCCAACACGATTTAAAACAAAATTATTAATTGAAACTATTTCTTCATTTCTTAAAATTTACATTTTTATTTTTGACTCTCTCTAGAATTGAATGTTCTTATGAATCTTAAGTTCTAATTGTAATTTGATTTGATGATATAAGGAAATAAAAATACAAATTATAAACGTGTACACATAAATATTATATTTAAACGATATTATAAAACAATTTATTCAATGAATTGATTATGTTCTTATTTTTATAGCCTTTTTTTTAATTATATTCTTACAACGTGTAAAACAAAAAATTAAACATGTATGTAGCTATGAATAAAGAAAAAATATACAACAGTTTTAGTTCTTGAAGTCAAGAAAAATAATTGCAAGTGTTAAAATATTTGATTTCAGGCAAAAACTAAATATTATATTTAAATAGGTAGAAGATTTTATTTTTATTAAATAAACGAAATCAAGAAGCAAACAACAACTCCCCTTTTTTAATTTTTTATTTATATACATATCAATACATATCAGAGGGCGAAGTCGATAATAAATGACGGTCGGCGGCGGCTAAGCAAGAAAACATCCGGCGGCGGCTTTTAGCCGGCTAATAGCCAAAAATTTTTTGTCGGCGGCGGCTAGGCAAAGTGTCGGCTAACGGTCGGCTAATGTCTAACAAAACAAGGCCTAATATAGCACTCTTTACTTGTTTTAATTAGTACCGTTTTATTATAAAATTTCGTTAAATATTCGCTTTATTTTGTCAAATATGAACATCATAAACCAGACGAATACTTAGCAACTCGAATACTAATCTTCATAATATCGTGCCCCAACCGCAAAAATAACGTGACTAAGGAAAACTTTAAAATATCCATCTTTTTGCTTATTTTTTTATTCCCCCAAATTTTTTTTATGAAAATTTGTATATACAGGCCTGTTACAGAAATCAATTTCGATCGAAAGACATTTCAATTCCGAAAAAGCTTCTTTCGAAGATTAAAATCAATCAATTTCCTCGGATTGAAATCGCCTATTTTTATTATCGATTTTGGAGTTTCTGTATGTAACGGCACAAAATCAATTTTAAATCATTTTCATTGTGTGTCGATTTACACATTATTTCTACATTTAAAAATCATTAAGTTAAAAATTTGTTGGAATGAGATAAATGGACCAACATCTGAAGAAGAAAAAACAAAATTGATCGGTCTAAAAAGTCGTAATCCAAACCATTCCAAATAATTTATGTTATTATTAGATCCTTTTCAAACCAAATTAAAATTTTCATAATTGAACAAATATTTTTCATATATAAACCCTTATAACGTATTTACGGCTTTTAGTGGTGTTATCATAAAAATAAAATGTATTTTAAAATAGAATTTGTGTGAAATACTTTTTTCCCTAAAAACTTATTTCAAATTCATTTTAATCTTTTATGAAGATGCCCAAAATAACAACAGTAATAATTTTGAATATTAATCTCTAAAAAGTTGAAAAATGTCCATAAAATTTTTTAAAAGTCTCGCAAACTGTTCCAGTTTCTACTCTCTTAAGATCTCAGAAAAGAAGACCCACAATAATTAAAATATCATATATATAACATACAATTTAATTAAATTGGTAATTCGGCTGAGCCGTTAGCCGATCTTAGCCGCACCTATCGGCGGCGGCTAGGATACTCGGAAATTCATCGGCGGCGGCTATTAGCCGGCTATTAGCCGACCGACTTCGCCCTCTGATACATATACATACATATGTATATATTTGATTTTTACAAGTCCTGTTTTTTAATTTAAAAAAAAGGAAAGTTTTAGCTTGTGTAATCAGTAAACATAATGAATAAATTTGTTTATGTATTTTTGTTGCTTGTTCTACTAGTTCAAAATAGTATATGAAAAATGATGATGATGATGGGATTCTGTGTTTTCTTACACATTATTTATAAATGTATTTATGTACTATAATCTACGTAGTACAAGTCAAGTACGATGACGTGTTTTGTATTATTTCTTTTTATTTTTCGATAAGTTTTGTAAACAAAAATTAGAATTGATTTCATAAATTAACTGTTTTGCGAATTAAATGTTTATAATTCTTAATAATAATAAAAAAAAAATACATTAAATATCTTCCATTTAATTTTTTGTTGTTGCAATGAGTAAAGAAAACTCTTTTAAGTGTCACAGCACCAAATTTTAAATTTGTTGATCTGCAAATAAAAGAATAATAATTATGTATTAAAAAAATGCTAAGAAGCAAAATGTATTTATTTCTGTATTAAGTTTATCAGGCTCAAGTTCTTTCTATATTATCTTTGTGATTGATATTAATTAAATTAGACAAAGAAAACATCAAAGACATTTGGCAGGGTGGACAACTAGTTGTTTCGCGTCAGCGCCCGTCCTTGAACTCTGGGGCTGATGTTTCTATAGCGACAACCATGCCACTCAGTCACCCAAGTTGTTGTATATTTTCTGTCTAAATTTTTAATTATATCAAACACACCATTCAATTTTATTTGTCTATATTTATCATTGCATATTTACCGGGTGAGAGTGTCTCACCACAAAGGTAAGTAAGTTGTATTTCAACTTTTTATTTCATTGTATATTATTCTTATATTGTTATTTCAAATTTCATTTCTCAGATTTTTCAAATGTTCTGCTGTGCCCAGCGACTGTAAAGCTAATTAATATAATATAAGAATAATATATGAAATAAAAAGTTGAAATACAACTTACTTACCTTTGTGGTGAGAAACTCTCACCCGGTAAATATGCAATGATAAATATAGACAAATAAAAATAGAAATGCCTCTGATGAAAAATACAAATGGCGCCTATAATGACATGCTTTACTACAACGGAAACAGCATTGTTGTGATCCTCTGGATTCCATCGCACATCGGGATTCAGGGAAATGAGTATGCAGATAATGCTGCAAAGGCTGCGCTAAGCTCGGCTCTATGTACCGAGACACCGTGTTTTCCAAAGGTTTTATTAACTCCCTTTAAAGTAGATTTTCAACAACATAACCCATCATCTAGCAGACCCAAATACAATAGCAATTTAAGCAGAACAAATGTATTATGCTAGCGAGACTGAGAGTGGGCAAATGCGTTTTCAATACGAAACATTATTATGAGAGAACGAATCCACCGAAATGCGTCTTCTGCAATATTGGTTTAACTGTACTCCATATACTGGCGGAATGTCCAGTATCCAAGATTGACGAGCCTTTAGAGAAGATTTTGGACTGTGCGTGTAGCGGAAACCTAGCCAAGATACAGAACAGTTTACGTATACAAAATATCAAGGAAATTTAGGCCTAGGCCCACAACAATTGGATCTTATTTACCTTTATTGAAACAACAGATTGTCGACTAATTTTTTATGTAAATTCTTTTTGAGCGCATATGGTCTGGTTACCCGGCGCCTTTTGAAAGTATATTTTACAAATTTATTTTGCAAAATATAATAGGAATAAATAAATAAATAAAAATAGAAATAGAAATGAATGGTGTGTTTGATATTTTTTGATAAAATTTGCACAGGATATTTCTTTACACATGCTGTACAACAACAAATACTAAAAGCAACAAAAACCCGACGCTAAAGAAAACACCCTGTACATTGAAAAGTAAAACTTAGCTGTAACTTTTGAACAATAAGAGCTAGAGAGCTGAAATTTGCACAGGATATGTTTTTACACATGCTCTACAATAACAAATACCTAAAACAACAAAAACAAAATTTAAAATTAAAGGGTGCCCCATACAAAAGTGAAAATCAGCTGTAACTTTTTAACGATTCGAGATAGAAAGCTGCAGTTTGAACAGAATATGTAGTTGTCTTACTCTCCATACATCAACAACAAATATGTACCAAAAATCTCAAAACGTTTGTATTAAAGGGTATCCAGTGTATTAGCGCACCCTATAGTATATACATATACAATTCTTTGTGTGTATACATATACAAAAAACAGTTTTTTATGGATTTTTATTTAAAGGCCGTAAATTTCATAAAAAGATTTCTAAGGGCCAGCAACGCGGACCGGGTCAGCTAGTTGATTATGATTAAAAATGAATTCAAAACAATGGAATTACTTAAGATTATGGAATTACTTAAGATTATTAAAAACCCGGAGTTTTAAGCATTTTAAGGCAGAACTTATGAAAAGATTTCAAGTATCAGACAAAGGTTTGCTGGAATATTTTCTGGGCATGAAAGTTAAACGTGATGGTGAGATTGGATCCATGTCTTGCGATATACACCTAAGCTGGTATAGTCTTGTTTTGCGCTCCGTGGATTTAACCGTGAACAGTTTGACCCATAGGTGTATAGAAACTACGTTTCAATTACAAAGTTCCTTAATTTCCTCCAGCATATGCCCCGCAATTGGGTTATGTCTGACAAGATGTCGGGATCGAATTTGTGAGGAGGGGCACTGACATAAATAGTGCTCTAGTGTTTCGCTTTCCTCCCCACATGCTCTACATTCATCTCCTCCCACTATTCCCATGCGGTTAAGATGTGCAGCAGTTGAGAGTGACCTGTCATAACTCCCATTGATCTACTTAATTCGGGCTTGCTAAGTCTTAGCAGTCCCACCGTTTTTTTCTTGTCTGGATCCCCCCATAGAATTCTTGCATTGATTCCCACGGTTTCGTTATTCCAGAGGGTTAAGAGAGGGACTCTATGTGCCCAGTTCTTCAGCTCAGATTCAACTGTTTCGCGCATATCAAGCTTATGCTGCTTAACTCTCTTGCTGGTGAAGTAGCTCTGACGTAATTTTGACGTCGCCATGAAGCTGCATTTGCAACATGTCGTGTACTACCAATTTTTTTGACAATCACATGCAGTACATGTGTGCGCATGTATGTAGCTTTGTAAAAACATGTACATATGTTTATTTTTCACGTGCCGTGTACTTCCTTGGTACATTTGAACTTCAAAATTTGTATCTACATGCGCATGTAGCCGTCACAAATATATAGCGTCAAGAATTTTTTTACACATTTATCATAAGGCGAATCCATTACAGGTGAACGCATTCCAATTCACTTCAACATTTTTGCACGATTTTATCTTCTGAGTTGTCAAAGCTGACAGCAAACGACAACAAAACGTATGACAACTCGAGAGAAAATGTTGAAGCGAATTGAATTGCGGCCACCTGTACTTGATTCACCTTGATTTATCATTCGCATTGGCGGCGTTGCCAATATATATAAATAATGTAAATTTTATGGGGGGAAGAACTTTTAGGCGGTATATACACGTTCAAAATGCTGAACAAAAATATTTATAGCAAGGTATCATAAAAATACCGTTACCGTTTAAATTGGATACCGGTATTTTTACCGATACCGTTTACGCTATAAGATACTAAAATATGCCGTTACCTCTACGCCGGTATGTACCGGTATACCGTTTCAGGACAAAAAATCAAAATGTCATCACAAAAATAAATGTCAATCAACTATCTTTGATATAAAATTAGCTCACTTTTCGCCATTACTACATTCTTATGCAACTCTGTTTTTATATTTTCTAAAAAACTACAATCAAACACACGAACGCACATATTTGCATCTATCCAAGGTGGCTTTATACCAGGTAGCCTCACAAGAGCAGTTATAATACTGTTATTTGACATATTTGTATGGAAAATCTGTCAAATAAGAGCTTTACAAACCAGTTATAATTTTTATGAATTAGACGGTATGTATAACTTAATTTAAGAGAGTCGAATTAGTTTATACTCTGAATTCTCTCTCTTTACTGTTGATAGATGGTTTTACTACGGTTCATTGATAACAGGATCATTCATAAAAATCTCGAATTATAAGTCACTGTTTTTGCATGTTAATTGAGTCACTTTATAATTAAGTTTCATTAATGATGATTCCCCTCACGTCTTTGATTTAAGTAAAACTCTTCATCATTGCAGTTTTCATTCACATTTATTGCAGTTATTAATAACTGTAGTAAATATTTCTTAAACGTTTAACTTAGTTTTTATAAATGCACATGTTTCATTCTATAGTGAGCACATATTCATTTATCCAAAATTGTTTGTAATAAATTATAATTCCTCCTTAGGTTTAAAGGGGTATGATTTAATAACAATTCATATTAGTTCATGTTCATTCGAATTTTATTTATTTGGGCTCTCAAGCCAGTTTTTGAATTCTTCTAAATGAAATTTTAATTCTTATTTTATTTTTTATGTTTAAATTTATAGCCTTCAATTCACAAAATATTTTAAGTTCTGAATAATAACAATAACTTCTATGAAGTGCAAACTTAACTCTTGAACAACATTGACTTCTATGAAGTATAACGCGTTGATTTGCTTTTTTAATTCAAAAGAATTATACCTACTATGTAGGCCTGTTACTAAATGGTAACTGCACAAAAATAAAAATTCAATATTTTAGAGAAACCAAGAACTTCTCTCACTTTTTCTTTACGCTTACGAAAGAGGGGGAGAAAAAAAAATATATATATGTATGTGGTATTGACCAGTAATGCTAAGTCAGCGACATTTCTAGCTGATGATAATGCGTTGCAAAACGAATATTAACTTATATAAGTATTCAAGATTTATATTTATTTATATAGGACGCTTTACAAGTTTGAATATTTTATATTGAATCAGATAGGCTTGCTTTTTAACTTTAAAATGAAAATTAGAATTTCCTGTTTTTAAAACATTTAGGTCCGAACTAGAGATGTGTGCGTGAGTGTTTTTGTCTCACGTCACGCATGCTCACGAGCAAACACTTTTTCAATCACGCATTTCCACGCACGAAAAACGAAAAAAGTTCTCACGATCAGTCACGTTTTCATTGAAACAAAGTATAAACTGTGGTGGGAAGCGACAACAGCCTAAGTCTTAAAACATAGTTTCGAGAAAACTGTGTTTTCAATATAGAACAAATTCTTTAAAAAAAAAGTAATTTAGTCTAGTATTGTTTTATAAAAATTATCATCAAGAATAAATTTAGACTAGTTTTTTATGTATTAAAGATTTAATGAAAACATGTCTTCTATGACAATTTGAAGCTTATTGCGAATTGTATAAGACTTTCGTTAAGGATTGTTTCTCTTGTAATATGAAATAAACCCGAATGGACTTTTTAATAAAAATTAATTATATGAAATATGAACTTAATTATTTATTTGCTTTAAGAGCCAATTGAAATGTATTAATTCAGGTCCAAATGAGAATCAGAAATGTTCAAACAAACCTTTAAAGAAATGTTTGCTGTTAAACGTTTGTTTGAACATTTCTGATTCTCATTCTGTTCATGGGAATTGTGGAATAAGTAGTTAAGTTTCAAACAAACTTTTAAGAATTTTTCAAGTCTACTGAAGAGTTGATTAGCACCAACGAAATGTCGTCGGCATATGGACAGCTGAGAAATACAGCAAATATTTTTTGAAAAGGTTCATTTTTGGACCTGAATTAATTAATTATATGTTTATTCTTCAACAGTTTTGAAAGAAGTGAAAATATTTTTCAATATAATATACATATAAAACAAAGTTTCTATGATTGAATAAGAAAGACATATTTCAATAGCTTCAATTCTGTTTTGTTTGTATCTTTTTAAAAAATTTCTCTAGCGACATGGAGATTTCACAATATATTGTAGCGCATATAGCTCGTCTTAAGTTGACTTTGCTGTTATCATTTGTGATCTCGTTAAGTTTCGCAAACAACAGACAATTACACGGGTTTAATTTCTTTTAATTGCTTCAAAAGTGCATCTTCACCCCCAGATTACCAGCATTTCAAAATGTTATAGCTGATAGTAATTTTTACTTTAATCTGTGATGCAACTTAATTTTCAATACGACTGTTTTCCTAACAATTTTATTTTCAAGTGTAATACTTATTCACAAAGTCTTTCAACGTTTGTTTATGCAAGCATGGAGAGTTACAGCAAGAAATCTCCTCATATAGTACATCGTATACACATATCACAGTTTTTTTCTTCTAACAATTAATTTACTCTTTACAATCTATGCTTGTACTTAATATCATAAAACGTATGCTTTCAGGGTGTTAATTTATATTCATAAACAAAAAAGTTGCATGGCTTTTGAAAGAATAATATCCATACGTTAAGGCAATGATTAAATTTTTGGTTTTGCACTACATATGTATAGGTTATTGAGTTACAATTACTCCTGGAATTATTTTCCCAACGATTTTTTCCTTCCATACAAATCGACACGTGTAGTGTAAATTGAGCTAAAATAATCTGCATTGAAAAATAGTTCAATGTATGAATGTTGTTTTGTAAACCAAAAAAAGTTAAGTGTTTTAGCGAAACTTCGTGAGCTGCCTTAAAATGGTAATCACGCACTATCACACACGAAATTTTAATTTTAAATCACGCTCACGCACTCAAATTGTTTGCAGCTATTTAACGATTTCAAAAAACATTTATATTAAATTACTTTTTCAGGCTTAAGTTGAACCCTTGGTTTTGTCACTACTTTTAATTAATATCAATTCAGTAAAGAAAAGTAAAATTTAATAGCTAGGTGGACAACCGGCTGTTTCTGGGTAGCAAACACTCTTCATCAGCACCCTATGAACTTTGGACGTGTCAAATTTCACAATTTTGGCACAGCCGCTTTAACCACTCGGCAACCAAAGCTCACGCAATTTTACTTTCTGTTTGTATACTTAATTAACATTAACCAAAGCAATGATATTTTTGCAGTCTTGGACGATATTTTATCATCTCAGAAGACTGTTATTTTTTGCTCTCTGTTTATATGAAAGCTTTTTTTTACATGTTCTGTTTTTGCATCATTAAGATCTAGATGCTCTTTTATTGATACAATTTGAACGTTTACGCCGTGCCCTGCGTTATTAACATTTTACTGTAAATTTACAGTAAAAAGATTTTTTTTACAGTTTGATTTTTACAAAAAACGTTTGATTTAATTTTTGCAGTTTAGATGTTTTTTTTTTTTGCGAATTCCTGCAATTATTTCTAACACATTTCCTTTAGCCAGCTATTAATGCCGCATAAAATCAACCATCGCTATTTTTTCCTAAACAAATATTTTTCGATGTCATACATATGCTTCTACATAAGAAAATAGAACACGCGGTATTTGAAAATTTGTCAGGTGACTGTTGTTATGTTTTTTACAGAGGCAATGTTTTTGAGTTAACACACAACATGTATACATTTTGACAGAAATTAAACTCTGTTGATAACCGCAGCCATTTTATATTAAATTTTGGTACTGCGCTGTACCTGCTACATTAGGTTGCATTTTTGTTTTTTTTTTTTTTTTTTTTTTTGTTTTTAATTAAACTTTGTTTTGGGATTTTGGTTCTACATATTTGTTTAACAAAGTATATAAACTGGTTTTTTTGTGCATGCGTTCTTAATATAGTTTTTACCTTCTCTTATTTTTCCGCCCGTTGTTTTTTTGTTTGAAGAAAAAAAATGTTATCAATGCGAACTCAAAATGAAAACTAGCTTATATATGTTTTTTGCAGAATAATGTTTTAGAATTATGGAACTATTAATTCCAAATTTGTTGAACATCATCTAGCTATGAGTAGTTTCGTTATTAAAAATGTAAATCAAAAACAAAGTTGATTGGTTTCGACGTTAAAATCAATTTCGTGGTAAAACCAGCCAGTTTGAAAACGCTATAATTGTAAAAAGTGTTTTCTTGGTTAAATATGTGTTTGAACAATTTTGCATGTCATTTAGTTTTTAACGGATTTAATTATAGCTACCCATTTTGGAAAGCTTTTTTGCAATAATAAATATATGTATACATACATTGTTTGGTATCACATAAGCAACTTAGAGTCCGAGAAAAAAAATTGTTTGTTAAAAATGCCTTGTTTGAAAGGTAATTCTTTCAAAAAATTCACAGAAATCAGCTGGGAAGCAATGAAGATATGACTCTTTCAATTCAAAAATGCAACAAATCCCGTTATTCACTACATTTACCGTTATGAAATCTCTTTTCGAAGTGACTTTCACAAACTAAAGGTATTTTTGTTCTCTATGGACTCCAACAAAACAGAATTGGTACATGAGAACCCCTGAATAGTTTTAGTGTATCACAGTGCAATTATCGAAAACGCAAAATATTCAAAAAGTAAAGCTGTTAGAAACCTCCCAACATTTTCTCAATAGTCAGGACCATAGAAATACCCAATAACAGAAAAAAGTAAAGGAAACAAGCGTTATTTTGACCAGTGTAATTATTTATTTAGCTTTTAGTTATTCAATTATTCGATCATGTATTTTTCACAAAATTATATACAAATTAATATTCCCTGACACGTAATTAGAGAGTTTAATGAGTTTATACTTCATTTAATTTCTAAACAATTAATTGATTTTATTGCAAAACTATCAATTTGATACTGACGATCGTCACGGTGGCAAGTGACTATGGGAATCAGCCCCTAAATATACATATATACATACATCTTCCTACCCCGGTGTACCAGGTCATTTGTTACTCAATTTATTTATATTTACTTGAGAATATTTTTTTTTTTTTTTTTCAAAGATATCTGTTTTCAAACGAGCACACAAATCAAAAAGAAAGTCTTACCTGCTACCATAAACCATGTAAATGTAAATTTCTTGATAAAACCGAGCGCACATCGTTCGTAAACCGTAATGCATCTAACATAGGTAGTAATGATAATAAGGAAACATCCATTGGATCTGAAAACCAACTTTTTATTGGTATAGCGTTATTAGGAAAACAACGATATGCAGCGGGCGAATTGTCAATAATAAATATCTATGAGAAACAAAAAACAACAAAAAATTAAGTTAGACACAGAAAAAGAAAAGATCAACATAATATTACATACTCTATTTAAATCGTTACAAATAGCTGATAAATCTTTGGTGTATGAACCGTAATCAGGCGTACAATGCTGACGATAATAGCGGCGCCGTAGTATATTACGGCCATTGTCTAGTTTGTCAGCGACAGCAGCGCCATAAATTTCCATACTGGCAGTAAATACTACCAGATCATACCACTGAGATACCTAAATAACAATTAGAATTACGTACAGACATATGTATGTATATTACACGTAAAAATTAATCTTAAATGCAAATATACATATACATATATACATATATTTTTTTATTTATTTATATATCGTCTATACCACGTCAAGCTATCTAATATGCAAATCTGTACTTTTCAGTGAACTCCAAATCAGCACGTCACTAAAAGGGAAAGTTTTTAAATTTTTCTTTTACAATACAGAACCGAAAAAAAAACGATTATTGCATATTGGATAGTTTGACTTGGTAGAGGTAAGTATGTATGTATGTACATTTGAGTGGGACAATTTGTTCTAATATCAAAAAGCCAAACGTAATATACGAACACTTTTGTGGAGAAACCACGTTGGGAAAAGTTTTGTAAAATATGTTCATATGTATATTATTTTTGCGGAAGTAGTAAGTTATTTCCGCCTCTGCTCTTTAGCATTTGTATAGATCCCCTTTGGTTTGGAATTTCTAGACAGATGCTAAAGAGTTAGCCCGTAAGCTTGTCTTTTTGTTTGAACGCCCTTTGTGCCGCAGCAATTATCAGCGACTTAAATTTAAAAGGCAGTTTGTACTTTTAACAAAATTGAGTGTATTTCAAATACTTTTTCTTTTTCCAAGAGAAAGAAGACAGAGAGGTTAAACAATATTGTGTCTATAAAAAAATTTTGTTCGAAACAAATGGGTGAATGCAGTTTTACACTTATACACTTTATTTTATTTCTTATTTTCCACGCAAACAAAATTTATATACAATATAACAAAATATTTCATTTGGGGAGAAAAACGGTTTCTTCGGAAATTTTTTTAGAATTTTTTGTTTATAGAATTTCTACAAATATTATGTATGTATATTCTCAGTTGCCATAAAAATTGACCGAACCTAATGCACATACATACTCATAACTTATTAGTTTTTCATAACTTACCACATCCAAAAAGAAATCAACATGCGGCCTTTTATGCACAAAAAATCGTACAGGATGGCGATCTATTGTTACTTTCACTGTAAAGTCATGAGGTGTCCCTGGTTTGACAGTATTTCTGGGCATAGCATTGTGATGCGAGTGGATCAGTGTTTCGTCTAAATCCAACACTAATGTCTTGCGTTGCACAATGCTCAAACGGTGCCGTGATACCGGTGACAATGGAAAGAGTTCATATTTGACGGGTTGATACTGGACAAACTAAAGTGGTTCATATCAGTACTTCTTTTTTTTTTAATTTTTCAATAATTACATACATATATACATACACATGTGTTATATACAATAATAATTTTCTTTAGTTGAAAGTTCAAACAAAAAGAATTTTGTTGGAGTCTTTGCTGCCGAGTTGTATGCAATCAAACATGTCACTAACAATAAATAAAAGATATCAGAAAAAATTGCAATGGAACATATGAAGACGTTGTACACTTCCAGGCGGTGACATCACATTTCCATCATATATTGATATACAAGGTAATGAAACGGCAGATTGTGCTGTTAACAATATTTTAAACTTAGATGAAATTCACAATATGATTTTTTTAAAGCTTTGTCAAATCCTTTCAGGAATTTTCTGAGACAACTAAATTCCGCAGCTAAGCGACCTAAATATCACAAGAATCTAACAGGAATGCAATACAGCACACTTGGCCGCTTAAAAGTAGAGAAACCCTTATTTTCAATGCAGTATCACTACGATAGATGTGGTCGTAATATTTTGTATCTAAAATTTATTTCATTTTCGATATTTTATAATTATTTATTTAGCTGCTTTTAACTACAGCCACTAAAATTTAATTTGTTCATGTTCTTTTTTATTGTATTATACTTGTAATATTGCGCAAATGCTCTTGTCACCCGGCGCCTGTAAAAGCGATATTCTATAAATAAAATAAATAAGTGAGCTCAAACTCAACAAATTATAGTTAATATCAAGCTAATTATTTATTTACTCTAAGGAAAAATTGAAGTGTATTATTTTAGGTGTAGAAATAGACCTTATTAATTGTTTCCTGTCTTTTTCAGCTGTCAATATGTCGATTAGAGATGTAGATGTACATATGCTGCACATCATAATGGGATGCCGCCTGGAATGGCCAAATTAAAATCATCAACATTAATGCCGTCAGCGTGGTTTAAAAGCATTTTATGGTGAATTTTGTCAAACTTGCTAAAGTTGGCAGGGGGTGGCAGATCCTACATGTACCTCAATGAATAAAGATTCAAGTTAAACTTGTTTTAACTTGATCTTATTAGAAATATATGTAAATACCTTCTCCTCCACCTCCAGAGCCAATACGATCATTACAAACTAACTTGTAATCATTAACCTCAACAATTCTGCTCGAGATGCGTTGGGATAACTATGTTTCAGATATCCCGACAACTTCAAGCTCTGATCCAGAATAAACGCTTTAAATTCATCAAGCTTAGACGAGTTGAAGGATGGTTTAATGCTGCAGGAGTTTAAATGTCAAAAATTGAGTTGACTCTTGAAAGGATTGAGCATATATGTACACACTGCTACTTACAACCGGAACCAGATTAATAATAGGAGGTATCGAAATTTGGGAAAATAATAACAGGGATAACTATTAACATTAGAATCCGACCGACCATTCGGCTGATTAATAACATAAGTTATAATAGTAATATTGCAATTGTTTACATGACTGCAAGAGCTTATCATGACGAGACATTTTTTTCTACTATGAACAGAGCAGTAAAGGAATTCAAGAAGGATCCATCGTCTTAAACTCATGCAGTTAAAAATCAATGGTGTCGTCTCTACTAAATAACAGTCAAAATTAAATATTATATGCCATGAACGCATTTTAAAACAGAAAAAGAATACAACAAGAGTAGTTAATTTATTCCTGCAGTAGTAAAAAACAAAATATTGCTTCCAATCTAGGAAAGTCCATTAGGAAAAATATATAAAATGAGATCAACAGGACATTCACCAAAGGAATCTAAACTAGGTTTTAAAAGAAGCGGTATCAGCACTACAGAAAATCTCAGCACACCAATTACAATCTCGGTCCATCGTAGAACCATTTGAAAGCGTTAGGGCAGCAGTAGACACAGCCGTATTTGTAAGTTCAAATATATGTAGTTATTATGCCCCTTTTCCGTAGATTTAAACAAGCAGCATTGAGCTTCCACACGGCTGGTGAGTAGTGATCATTCAAAAAAACATGGTGTTTAATTAAGTCTGTATGGATATCAGCACCGGCCATAACATCAGAAGCCTTCAGAGGGCTTGTATTATTATCCCATTTTCCACCGTGAGGCTGTTAAATTTCACCAGTACTGATCGTTTATTGTTGATAAAAACAGCTTGATTACTGTCACGTTCACTGATAGTATAGCTTCGCTGGTTTAATAACCAGACATGTTTGCTATTGAATTTTGTAAGCCATTTATGATATCATTAGAATTGAATTTTCTGCATAACGTATTATTTTCCACTTCAAGCGACGAAATCCTCGCATCAATAACAGATTTAACTCTTTGTATTGTACTATTACAGTTGTTAATTTAAGTTGTGGGACAGCTCTTTTTATTATATCTGAGACCACAGTGTTTCTACTTTCGGGTAATTACATCAAGATTCTCATCAAATCTTACACGTTAAGTTAACAATCTCTTTTTTCTTAGGCTGGAAAAAGAATCACGTTGTTCTCCAGGTGAAAGATTCAACTTACATGGCGAACATATTTAGGACACAACTGGCCGCTTCTGAATTGCAGCACGGATATACATATGTACATATGTACATATATGGGCACGAGATATCCACACATTACACATATCACACAAAATGCAAGCAGAATCATCAATAATAATTTTGCAAAACCTCACATTTGCGAACAAACTTTTTTGCCTGTAAACATAATCACAAGTTTGCAATTTTTACAAGGAAAAATATGTGAGCCAATTTAATGCAACAACAACAACAACAACAACACCAAACCATCAAAGTTGATTAAATTGGCCAGAGAAAAAAAAAACAACTAGCATCTAAGTTAGATGTTTTTTGTGAACAGCAGGTTTAAATGAATATAATTCACTATTTCACACAATTTATACCTATTGTTTATATATGTAGGTAGTTTTATTAGTTTAATAACGTCAATGAGGTATATTTTTGTACCTAAAATAATTAATATCAACTAGAACCAAAATTCGAAGATTTCATATGTAGCATGATTAGTAAAGTGATACATATGTATAGGTACATATATCTGATATTGCTCCCGAAGCTAAAATAATATAAAAGAGAGTTCAATTCTCCAATTGTTTACATGACTAGAAGATTTGCCACATTTTAAGGGCTAGTAGGCAGCAGCACCATCAAAATATTTCATAATTTCATTTTTGCACTTTTTGCTACAAAGTGACCAATGTATGCATACACGGCTATGTACATATGTATGCATGTGTGTGTATCTGTCTACATATGTATGTATGTAAATAAATTAACAAGTCACAAATTATGAATAGATACTTACAGCTCTGACTTGACGATTAAACATAAAACATATGCAGGTCCACACTTTAGATAACAGTACCAGTAATGCACGGAATTTCATTTGAACGAGGGAAAACATTGGTAAGCTTTAAACTTACCAATATTAAAAGAAAATATTATAACTGCTTAATTTACAGATACAATTTAATTTTTGTGTTTCATTAGAACACTGTAATAATTATTCACGCCAAAACAATAGTTCAGTTGTTTTTCTAAAAAAAAAAAAAAAAAAAACAAAAATTAATAATATTAAAAGAAGTCCAAAGAGAAAATCGGCTAAGTGAGAGAATGCTAAATTAAAAGGGAGTAGGAGAAGCGCGCGCTTAATATACTACATACATACATAGATATGTATTACAAAGTGAATTAATATTAGGGTTTTATTTTTTTTTTTTCACTAGGAGAAAAGATAAAAACAAGCACTGTGTGTATTGGATTGCAGCAATTAATAACAAAATCAATAAATCATTTTTACTTTCAATGACTTCTTCGTTAATTTTCGTTCATTCTTGTTTGAATTATTTGGTTTACTTCATTACACAGTATGTCACTATCAATTTTTCTATTAGAAATTTTCGTGAAATAATTATTTTAAACCAAAATTCTAAATAACAACACACGCACTTTATACGTCTGCAACAAGGCCTGCAAACATAATACAGATTTTTACGAATTATACCAATTTCGTGAGACAAATGCCGCTTTTTTACTTTTCAAGAGAAAACAGTGTTGCCAAGCCAAAAAAATGTGCTGCAACCCTACGTGGGTTACACGGGGAGTCGAAAATTGTGTTTGTGAAGCTCATTCAATTAGGATTTTATAGTACTCAAAATGTGCATAAATAATAATAGAAGTTTTGTAAGAAACAGGTATTTTATAATTAATTAATGCTTGACAATTTTTTTGTTTCGCTAATATAAAAAAAAATTCTATCAAGTTAAATTTCACACTAAACTTTTCAAAAATGTGCTCATTTTAGTTTTTCATTTTTATTTATTTTTAAGATCCGAAGAACTAAAAAATTGCTTAAGTCTCACTGATTCTTGTATGTATGTACATATATATTGAGTAATAGTCCAAGTTAAAATATTTCATACAAATTTGTGTTCTTTATTTTACATCTATTATACATTTCAGTAACCCGTCATTCAGACGGGAAAGTAAATGCCTGAAAGTTGCATTACACTCACACTTTTTTACTAACACACTCACAATTTTCTAACTTTCAACTCAGCTTTCAGCAAATTTTTCCTGAAAGTAATTTTTTGACATTTACTGAAAGTAAAGTGACAATGTAGTAAACACGGTTGCTTACTCCATGGCACATACAAATTTTCAGGATTGCAGTAGAATAATAATTGTGAATTTTAAATTATTTTGTACATTGGAAAATAATTAAAATATTTTTACAGCAAATGTGAATAAAGAACACAAATTAATAAAGTTTAGCAATAAAAATTATTTTCGAATGTTGCCCCATATAGGGCAACATTCATACGTAAACAAATAATTATATTATTAAAATGGTTAATTTATGGAAAAAATGGGACCTTTTAGGACCTTATCAATAAAAGGTTTCCGATGCAAAAACTTCCAATTCGTCTGTTGTGAATATTTATTGTGGTTGGCATTTTTGCCAACCACAATAAATTGTCAGTTGTTTTTGAAAAATGATACCATGATTTGCAAAAAATATTTAAGTCTACTACAAGAACGCCAATAAATGTCGATAGTAGTTGGCGTATTCAGGGTTTCCCTTGTGGTACTGTGTTAATTTTACTCGTTTTTGGTAACTTTGACACTCTTTATGACTCCTATTTTTAACGCATTCGCTATACTTGTTGCCCTGTTATTCCAAACATGAAAGAAAGAATGGGCAACTTTAAACGAAAATGAAATTAAATCCGCAGTTTCTAAACGATCCATCCGAACGTCATGAAATTTACTTCAGAACGTATCAATGAGTTCAAGCTTAGAGTTTAAGATATATACATGATTTTGACCTGAATAAAACGAAATGTATGCATATAGATTTTACTAATCAAGAGGTTTAAGAAATGTACGACATTAATGAGTTTTTATTCGACGAATATAGTTTAAATTTCAAATTCTACATTTACGTTGGCCTGTTTTCCTAATGGGGAAATTTGCCAAAACACGTTCTTCGCAGACTTTAGGCAACTCATATTAGTGATAATAAGTTTGATCCCGTACTTTTTGGGCGAAGTTCGTTAAAGTGAGAGCAATTATGAATATCTGTCAATAATACACAAAGAGAACAAAATAACCACATTTCTATCCCAAAAAAATGGCATGGCATGTTTTGATACTGTAATGAATATTGAAACGTACATTTTGGGAAAATGAAATGTTTTTCTACACGCGTTTAGCTTTGCGGGTACTTTTATATGAAACACTAATTGAATTGCTCATTTTTTGTGACAGCTAACTGTTTACACATGCAAGTAACTTTCTGAAGTTGTGTGCACATATTAACAACCAAAACATTGGGATATAATAAAACTGCAAATTCACTGTTCGATTTTTTTGTTTTTGGTGTATTGTTTATTCTGGTTTTAGTCCGTCTACGTGACATTTTAATGTCTGGGTTGCCAATGTATTGTCATACGACCTATTATGGGGAACCATAACACGAATATTTTATATTTTATTTCTTTTTTTTACATTTCGTCTTATTTTTTATATTTTATATTATTTTTTATAGTTTGTCTTATTTTTCGGTATGTAAGATCAAATAATAACTTATTAAAAATTATTTCTTGTTATTTATGAAAATTAATTATAATTTTTACAATGTATCACAAATGAATTTAATTATTTATTTGCTATATGAGCCAATTGAAATGTATTATTTTAGGTATAAAAAATAGACATTAATAAAAAAAAAACCAAAAATAAGGGTTTCTTTCTTTTTCAGCCATTGACATTTCGTCGATGCTAATCAACTCACCAGTAGACACAAATAATCTTTTGTTCGTGGGAATTTCGCAAAAAATAATTGGATTTCCAACATTTCTTAAAGATTTTTCGAGTCTACTGATGAGTTGGTTAGCATCAACGAAATGTCAGCGGTATATAGACGGCTGAAAAAGTCAAAAAACATTAACAATGTATATTTTTAGATTAAATATAATAAAATAACACAGACTGTGACTTTTGTCATTTTACTGGCACTCAAAATATCTTGCAAGATGTAGAATGTGTTGAGTTATTTGCACTTGTAAAAGGAAGGTTAACTACATGCAAGGCGGATCAAGTACAGCTGGTCGCAATTCAATTCGCTTCAACATTTTCTCTTGAGTTGTCATAGGTTTTGTTGTCGTTTGCTATCAGCCAAGGCGAATCTATTACAGGTGCCTGCATCCCAATTCGCTTCAAAATTTTTCCACGATTTTTTCTTTTGAGTTGTCAAAGCTAATATCAAACGACAACAAAATGTATGACAACTCGCGAGATAATGTTGAAGCGAATTGAATTGCGACCACCTGTAGTTGATTCGCCTTGACTACATGTCAAAAACCAGCTGTAAGAAAAAGTGCGGATAGTTTCGGGGAAGAACTAGAATATTGGTTTCTTCGATGCTCTTTCACTTACACGAACTTTATGTACACGAACAGTTTTCGTGCAAATTGTACTGTTAATTGGGATCTCGCGTACGGTATTGCAATTAATATATACAGCTAAGAACAGCAACAAACAACATTAAATTATATAGAACAATTACAACAAAAAACAAGTAAGAATGCTATATTCGCCGAATCTTAAATACCCTTCACAATGATATATGTACCATTCTGATTGATTTTTGGTGCCAAAAGTTGTTTTATTTGGCTTATAGAGCCGACTTCTTGCAAAATCGGGAAACGCTATATCTCGGGTATATATGCACCGATTTCAAAAATATTCGAACTTTGCCTGTAAACATCCTATATGTACTATTCTGATCGATTTTTGGTACCAAAAATTGTTTTATTTGGCTTTTAATGCCGACTTCTTGAGAAATCGGGAGGAGCGTTATCTGGGGTGCATATGGGCCGATGTCCAAAAATGTTCTAATTTTGCCTCTTAATAGCCTATATGTACCATTCTGACAAAATATCTCGAGTGTATATGGGCCGATGTCAAAAATTCTTCGATTTTTGGGATCTAATGGGCATTTAAAATTATATGGCAAACTTTTTAAGAAAAAATTTTTTTTTAAATACTTATCTGATCAAAAAAATGCCCAAAAATACCCCTCAAACCCCGGTTTTTTTTTTGGATATATCTCGGCTATCCGTGGACCGATCTTACTGAATTTCAATAGCAGACCCACTACCGGGATTTAACACATTTTAAAGAAAGAATGAGGTTTCTATCTCAAACCGTCTTCTCAGAAACGGTATTTCAACGACTACAGACGGAAACGTAATCTCTATTGATTCTGATCCAGAATATATATATACTTTATGGAGTCTTAGATGGTTATTTCAATGCGTTACACACGGAATCACAAACTTATAAATACCCTTACACATTTTGGTGAAGGGTATAACAATAAGTTGAGAAAAATCCTGGAATTATTATTAAACAAAACTATTATGAAGTTCTTCTTCAGTATTTCTGAATGTTAGGAAGTGAAAATATGTATGTATGTAGGTACGCAAAAGTTGTGACAATATTCAAAATCCTCCGAATCTGTCCCAAAATTGGGTAGGAGTTTCCCACCTGGCAACACTAGTTTACAGCACATTTTCTTCTCATTCGTATCGAACACATACATACACAGAAAGAATGAGTAAAAGCGGCCAAACAAAATTATGATAGCAATTGCTGAATTATCAATTACATAAATTTGAAAAATATATACATCTTTCTTTGTTTAAGATAAATATTGGCTAAAATCCAAAAACTAATGAAAATGAAAATCAGTGAGTTATAAAACCTTATATTTGAATACTCATTTATGATGAATTTACTTTCTTCTCACTTTTAAAGTTTTGTTATTTTTTCACCAATTCTTTCATGGATTTTTCTTTCACGTCGACATTCGTTTTCGTACACTATAAAAATTTCACTTTTTGGAAGGTCTTGTTTTATCTACTCTATCACATTTGATATAATTTAAACACTTTTCTTCTGTATTTAACTTTAAAACAGTCTTTAGCATACAATTTGTTAAGGAAATTCAACTAGTTCGTTTGAACTTTGATTTTTTCTGCCGTGTTGCATGCTATTTACTTTAGCGATGTTAGTGTGCCGATTACTATTATATACGGCGTGACCGTTGAGATGGTCAAAACGGGGATTTTTTTTAAAAAGAGAGCAGTAGCTCGAAGTAATATGTATACGATTTTATATTAACAAAAATTCTTATGTGTTTTACATACATATGTGTACACATGTATGTATATACCAATAAATTTTTTATAGAACTCTTGCAAAAGGTCTAATAAGACATTTTTAATTCAAACTTGATTTTATTCCGATTCTAATTGAAATTCATTTATATATTTTGTGCATGTGTTTCTTGCTACTCTTGTTTATAATAGTTGACAGGACAACGTTTTGGATTTTCGATAGCAATATGTATCTTTTTTTCATTTTTAAGCAATAAAATATTAAGATTATTGTAATAATTTAATAATTACTGAAAACTCGCAGCGACTCTACTTTAAACACAGATATTTTGGAAATTATACATATATATATATACACACATATATATACAAAAACAAAATGCATGTTATTTTTATTGAAGTTGTTCTTATTGTAGCGAAAAGGTTACCTTGTTAGTTGTATCATGCCTCGAATGGGACAATTCTTTTTTTTTTCTTGTTTGCAATATATGATTTTGACAGCTAGTGCAGATAAACTTGCAATATAAATTAAAGAAGACAGGAATTTTTCGTTCTTCGCATGTAGAGTCTACATGAAGCAACTTCATTCGCTCTCAAAATTTTGTATGACGAAGAACCTCATTGGGGTTTAACCACAAATATAGAGCGAAGCGAATGTTGTGGAAAAATCATGGCGAATCAAGTGCAGGGGGTCGCAATTCAGTTCGCTTCAACACTTTCTCTCGAGACGTCATACATTTTGTTGTCGTTTGCTATCAGCTTTGACAACTCAGAATATAAATTCCAAGAAAAATGTTTATGCGCCTGTAACAGATTCGCCTTGGGAAAAATTATAAAACACCAACAAAAGCATGTGTTAAAGTGTGTGTGTGATGTGCGGCGAATTCTTATGCACCTACATGGTCTGAATCAAGGAGAATCAATTATAGGTGGTCGCCATTCAATTCGCTTCAACATTTGGTCTCGAGATGTCATATGTTTTGTTGTCGTTTTCTATCAGCTTTGACAACTCAGAAGATAAAATCGTTCATGATACAATTAACAAGGTAGCCTCGTCAGCTAAACCGTTAATCAACTGACTACTTTAGGTTGTCAAGAGATTGCAGAGATGAAAGGCAGCCAAAACGAGATAGCAAATCCGCATAAGCTCAGTGCATCTCTCTTCTGTAAATGTAGAAGTGGCGTCTTTTTGACAGTTTGCATAAGTTGTACAAAAACAAAATGCATGTTATTTTTATTGAAGTTGTTCTTATTGTAGTGAAAAGGATACCTTGTTAGTTGTATCATGAAATCGTTGAAAAATGTTGAAGCCAATTGGGATGCGGGCACGTGTAATATATATTCTTGTGTGGACCGCACTTTATGGACCAATCTGGTAGCACAATCGGTTTTGCGGCAAAAACTATGGCAAATGTATCTTAATTCGCCTTGATGAAAACGAAGCGAATTTAATTTTGCAAACGAATTATGTTTGACTCGTGTGAGGCGTCGTTTTTTAATTGCTAAATTTAAGGGAATTTTTCAGATATTGTGATAAAATATTGTATAAAAATAAAGAAAATGTTTGGATGATGACATTGGATTTTATATATTTGCAATTATAACGTAGAGTTAGTTTATTAAAACTATTGGTACAGAAAAAACCGGACATAAAACGAGTGACAGCAAAAGCCGCTAAGGCGTTAAACGGTGACAAATTTGTGAAAAAATAGCAGTAGGTCTTCACATTTTTTCTTGGTGGAATTGAAATCAGCCAAAATTGTGGAAAAACAGGAAAAAACACCGAAGCGGAAAAAGAAGGCTGCAGCCAGTAAAATGACTGCAGTCTTCTCGCCGCAACCGCCGCCACAGTCTCCTGGTCAACCCCCTCCAGGTGGATTGATGCAACCTCCTCAGTCAACAACCCCAAATTCTATGCAACCACCTCCACAATCAGTTGGCGGGCCTGGAGGTATAATGGGTCCTGGTGGAGGAACTCCAAGTATGTCCTCTGTTATGGGTATGGGTGGGACAGGAGGGCCTCCGATGCAAAGGGGTCCACCAATGGGCGTCATGAGTGGACCTCCAGGTGGTCCAGAGGGCATGATGGGTGGACCGCCAGGCCAACATGGTGGTGTTCCGCCTCCCAGTCCAGCGCATATACAAAAAATACTGGACGAGAACTGTAAAATTATACAAACTATTCAAAGCTTCCAAAATATTGGGAAATCATACGAATGCACGTCATATCACATTGCATTGCATAGAAATCTTGTCTATTTGGCTCAGTTGGCTGATCCTACTATGAACATTAATCAAATCTTGCCGCCGCCTCATATACTTCAAGCACAAGCCAACCAGCAAGGTCCGCATGGTATGATGGGATCTGGTGGGCCACCACAGCAGCAACCAGGACAAGGACCACCACCAGGCGCCCAATCTCAAATGAGCGGTACGCCAGGGATGCCACCAATGCAGCATGATGGTTCCGGACAACCATCATCAGGTAGCCAAATGTCGACATATGGTCAAGGACCACCGCAACACCCAGGAATGCCACCTAATGGTAGCCAATCTCAGCAGGGTCCTCCAAATGGCACACAACCTGGTGGTCCTCCACAGCAACAGGGACCCTATCGTGCAAACCCACAGGGACAACAGCAGGCCCAAACAGTGGGTGTCCCGCCACAACAACAACAACAACCCAGTAACAATAATACACAAGCAAGTAAGTTTATTTTTTTATGTTCAGTATCTAGTTGGTATTATGTTCTGTACCACAGTGGTGTTAATCCAAAAATAGTTAAAAATTTGGAACTCCTGAACTATTGGAGTGGTTTTTGTGAAATCCGCGTAGACAAGTAATTTGATTTTTAGTTCCATGCTTTATTATGTCTACCGCACTGATTTTTTACTAAAATATCGCTCTTTTGTCAAGAAAAGTTTGGTTGCATTATTTTTAAACTTGCAGATAATTTTGCTCCAACTTATTTTCTTATTGTTATTAACATGATACAACTAGTTGTAACATGCTTATTAAGAAGAAAACAAAAAACACTATGTTTTAACATTAGATTTTATTCAAAAAAATCTAATTTTAATTAAACCCAAGAACAGTTTTTATACCTTATACTAAAAGGATATACCTACTAGAGATGTGCGCTTGAGTAATTTTTTGGCTCCCGTCACGCATGCTTACGATCAAAATTTTTTCAATCACGCATTTTCACGCACGAAAAACGAAAATTTAAACGCAAATTTTTTTTATTTATATGCAAACATACATTTGTGATCGGAAGCGATAAAAGCCTAAGTCTTAAAACATCGTTTTCAGAATGCCGCGTTTTCCATGTAGACGGATTTTTTGGAAAAAATCTAAATGGGCAATTAAAAAGATTTTTTTAATGAACACATATTTAAGAATTCATACAAGATTTAATAAAAGCATATTCTAGGACATTTTGGCGCTTATTTTTTTTTTTATTTATTTATTAGTAGTATTTGTAATACTTTTGGAAATTAAAATTCTTAATAATTTGTTTGTACTTTTAATTACATAAGCTCTGATCAAAAATTAACATTTTTAATAAAATAAACTACTTTACTTCGAAAAACGTTTATATTCATTTCATTTTTCATATCATTTGGCATCATATTGAATAGATTCAACCCTTTGAAAAAAAGCGATCTTTGCATTGCGCTGGTGTCGGAACGTTGCAATCTAAAGTCAAGTGCAGGGATGCCCACGGCCTATACGCTTGGTACGCTTTTGTTTTTGTAAAAGCGCGAAGCATTGGCTGAGCATTCTAATATGTATACACAACTCTTTGTATGAAATACACACATACACACATATCCCAAGTTCAAAGCAACAACACTTTCATATGCACAGCAATAAGAACGCAGGCTTTGTTGGTACACATTGGTGCCAAGCGTAAATTTTGTTGTTTTTTGTTTTTTTGATTTCATGATTTTGTTGTTTTTTTTTTTTTTAATGATTTTGTGAGTATGAAACACTTGAAGAAATCATTTTTTGTTATGAGTTTATTTCTGTTTTTCCTTGTGTGCGTCAATAAAGTGTATACGTATTGGTGTTTGCGCTTCCATAAGAAGATTTTGGGCACCCCTGGTCTAGTGCATTCCTTAGGTTATATGGTTGCACCTCTCCAACATACCTAATTTGTTCACTAAGATACTCCGGTGTTTTGCCTGTTTTCATTTTTTGTATGAAATAGATCGTATTAAGCTGCAGTCTCTGTTGTACATTTAGCCATTTGAGAGTTTCTAACATACATATATCTTATTGATGTATAGCGGTTGCATTTTAGTATTGTTCGCATGGCTTAGTTTTGTGGCCTTTGTAGTCTTACTATTTGTTGCTCTGAACAGCATGTATATAATATTGTTGATCCATATTCGAAATGTGGTTTAATCATGGTATTATAAATGTTTATAGCCGTTATTATTGAAACTTTGTTTCTGATTCTTTTGAAAAATCCGATTTTTTTGCCTATTTTTTTTACAAATATGTTCGATATGTTGTTTGCGAATTATATATAACTTTTATTAAGGATTATTTACACAACTGACAATTACACGGCACCTTCACTTACAGTTACAGTGCTACAGAACCTGTTGGAGTGTTGACGCATTTCGAAATGTTACAACTGGCTCTAATTTTTAATTTTATGCATTTAGCAATTCAATTTTCAATACGAAACATTTGCTTTTGTAGTGTAATACTTATCCATAAAATCATTCAATGTTTATGTGTGTGAAGATAAATTTCGAAATTTATAACCCTGGACACAAACCTATTTTTGTTAACCGATCTCTGTTAACGTGTTAACAGTTGGTTTCCTTGCCGTGAAAAATTGGAAGGCATGTTCCAAATGGATTTGCTACCACCATCTTGGACGATTGAATCCAAATGCACAGTGGGCCGAACATAATATTAGCGGTTCTCACTCTTGATACTAATTTTACCACTCTGCTATATTCACTACGATTTTTACCACAAAGCTCGAGTGACTTTCTTACCGCAAAGTCTGCATGTTCTTGCATATATTCTAAAACTTGCTGAATTTCTTTATCTGTCCACCTTTTGTTGTGAATTTTGTCACGTTTTCTCTTCACCAGTATATTTTTATTTGTTTTTTCCATATTTTTTATTTTCTCAACACAAAATTAAGTTTTGCCGGCAAAACGATTCACAGCACAGAATATCTATGATTCCCAGTCATTTTTTTACAATGTTTACTAAAGCTTTTTGTTTGATTTTTTAATCACAGCGTACAAAATAAAAGTTTAGTACATTTTGTTGCTGCAGTGATGTAAACACTAGTACTTTAATCAAATCTGCTACTTTAACCAAATGTGCAACCGAGTTTACTACCAAGAGTGAGAACCGCTATTAAATCAATTTTGAAAACAAATGAAAATTATTCTTGCAAGAGGTCCAAAACTACGATTTTTACTATCATAACAAAATTGATAATCTTCATAGAAAAATCTAAATTTAAAATTCGTGGAATCGGTGCACTTTAGGTCACTTTTAGTAAACTGATAACCAGAACTCTTAACAGAGCTCGAAAAATTAAGAAATTTCATCAACAGTGAAATTTCACATTTTGAATTTTTTTGGAGGATGTAATCCAGGAAAATGGGCGGACAAAAATTAGTGGATTTAGTGCACATTATGTCGCTTATAGTAAACTAATAGCCAGAATCCTTAACAGAGCTCGAAAAATTAAGAAAGTTCATCAACAATAAAATTTTACATTTTGAGTTTCTCTGGAGAATGAAATCCAGGGAAATGGAAGAGAATATGCAGACAAAAATTAGTGGATTTAGTGCTCATTAGGTCCTTTTTACTATACTAATAGCCAGAAGCCTTAACAGAGCTCGAAAAATTAAGAAATTTCATCATGTGTGTGAAGATAAATTCGAACTCCCGGACACAAACCAAATTTTTTAGCAAAGACAAATTTTGAAATTAACAGAGCACTGTTAACGACTTAACAGTGGCCGCAAATTTGATCTAAGTTTTCTAAAAGGACTATACATGTCCCAGAGAGCCAATATCTTAATAATAAAAATAAATAAAATTAAAAAATATATAAAAAAAATCATAGCGCAAATAACAGCTTGGAAGTTACACTATGCTAACTGATCACAGGAACATCTAATAGCATGTTTCCACGACATGCGCTTCGCTCTCTATTTGTGATTAATACCCTAATCAGAAGCGAATCAATGTGCTTCGCCATACAAAATTTTGAGAGTGAATGAAGTAGCTTCATGTTGAAGCTACATGCGAAGCACGAAAAATTCCTGTCTTCTTTAATTTGTATCGCAAGTTTATTTATAGCTTAGTTTATTTTGATATACGGGACACTATTTGCTATACGTCCCATGATTTTCATATAAGCCCAAATTTAGTTTTTGATTCATTCTTAACCAAATTTATACATTTCAATATTGCTTCTTTACTACAATACTTGGATATGGGATTTCCGTGGCATTTTACACACATTTCTTAATTTTTACAGTCATTTGATAAATGATTAAATCCTTTGCATTTAAAGCATCTCCTTACATTGGTACCATCAAAGACTCTGCATCTCTCCCAACCTATATTTAACCTTTGGACATTTATTATTTTGGTATATGAATCATCAGCTGTTTTTATTTTAACATTGTTAAGGGTGTTTTTTTTCGACGTATAGAACTTTAAGTTGGCATTACTGGTCAAGATGGCGACCGATTTAACAGCTGCGAAGTGATTTATTCTCAGTTTGGTTTGACAATTCGTCATGAATAGACTCACGCCTGAACAACGCTTGCAAATAGTGCAATTTTAGTGCAAAACGAGATTGCCGTTGTTCCCGATTTTCAAAAGCGAATTTTGTTTAGCGATGAAGCGCACTTCTGGTTGAATGGCTACGTCAACAAACAAAACTGCAGCATTTGGAGTGAAACTAATCCTCAAGTGTATATCGAAACACCGTTACATCCAGAAAAACTGACTGTTTGGTGCGCTTTATGGGCTGGTGGAATCATTGGTCCGTACTTCTTCAAAAACGATGATGGCCAGAACGTTACAGTCAATGGTGATCGGTATAGAGCCATGATTACTAACTTTTTCATTCCTGAATGGAATAACCATGATGTCCAGGAGATGTGGTTTCAACAAGACGGAGCAACATGTCACACAGCTCGTGCCAAAATCGATTTGTTGAAAGACACATTTGGTGACCGCCTAATTTCACGTTTTGGACCTGTGAATTGGACTACAAGATCTTGTGATTTAACACCGCTACACTACTTTCTGTGGGGCATACATATGTAAAGTCATTGGTCTATGTGGCTTGAACCATTTAGAAACGCTTGACCATTTAGAAGACTACATTCGCCGTGTTATTGCTGATATACAGCCGCAAATGTTGGAAAAAGTCATCGAAAATTGGACGTCCAGATTGGACTACATCCGCGCCAGCCGTGGCGGTCGTTCATATGCCAGAAATCATATTTAAAATGTAATGCCACAAGATTATCTTTCGGATAAATAAAATCAATTTCAATCGAATATTCCAGCGTTGTTTTATTGCAACTTAAGGTTCTATACATCGAAAAAAACAACCCTTTATATTGTTCAGTTGTTATACCCTTCACATAAATGTGTAATATAATAAATGTGTATATATAAGTTTGTGATTCCGTTTGTAACGCATTGAAATATCCATCTAAGACCCCATAAAGTATATATATTCTGGATCAGCATCAATAGCGATTACGATTGAGCGATGTCCGTCTGTCCGTCTGTAGTCGTTGAAATACCGTTTCTGAGAAAACGGTAAAACGTGTTAAACCTCGGTAGTGGGTCTGCTATTGAAATTCAGTAAGATAGGTCCACGGATAGCCGAGATATATTCAAAAAACCGGGTTTTGAGGGGTATTTTTTGAAATTTTTTTATTCAGATTTTTGAAAAAAAAATTTTCTTAAAAACTAAGCCATATCATTTTTAGTGCCCATTAAATCCTAGAAATTAAGGAATTTTTGAAATCGGCCCATATATATCCGAGATATAGCGTCTCCTGATTTTTAAAGAAATCGGCTTTATAAGCCAAATAAAACAACTTTTGGCACCGAAGATCAATCAGAATGGTACATATAGGCTATTTAGAGGCAAAATTGGAAAATTTTTCCACATCGGCCCATATACACTCGAGATATAGCGCCTCCCGTTTTCTCAAGAAGTCGGCTCTAAAATCCAAATAAAACAACTTTTGGTATCAAAAATTGATTAGAATGGAACATATAAGGTGTTTAAAAACAAAATTGGAAAATTTTTGAAATCGGTCCATATATATCTGAGATATAGCGACTCCTGATTTTTCAAGAAATCCGCTCTTTAAGCCAAATAAAACAATCTTTGGCACCAAGAATCAATCAGAATGGTACATATAGACTATTTAGAGACAAACGTGGAAAATTTTGGACATCGGCCGATATACACTCGAGATATAGCTCCTCAAGTTTTCTCAAGAAGTCGGCTCTAAAAGCCAAATAAAACAAATTTTGGTACCAAAAATCGATCAGAATGGTACATATAAGGTGTTTAAAAGCAAAATTTGAAAATGTCTGCAATCGGTCTATATATACCTGAGATATAGCATCTCCCGATTTTTCAAGAAATCGGCTCTATAAGCTAAATAAAACAACTTTTGGCACCAAAAATCAATTAGAATGATACATATAGGCTAGTCGGAAGCAAAACTGGATTTTTTTTTGTTATCGGCCCATATATGTTCGAGATATAGCGCCTCCCGATATCTCAAGAAGTCGGCCCTGGAAGCTAAACGAAACAGTTTTTTGGACTAAAAATTTGTCGGAATAGTACATATGGGCTGTTCAGAGGCAAAATTAGAACATTTTTGGACATCAGCCCATATGCACCCCAGATAACGCTCTTCACGATTTCTCCAGAAGTCGCCATTAAAAGCCAAATAAAACAACTTTTGTATGTAGGTATGGATGTATGCATATACATACATACATACATACATACATACATACATACATACATACATACATACATACATACATACGTATGTGTATATACGTTTGTATGTATGTGTACGATTGTATGTATGCGTATATACGTTTGTATGTATGTAGGTATGTATGTATCTTAATATGTATGTATGTATGTATGTATGCATGCAAGTAGGTTAGCATAAACAATTTTTTTGCTTTGGTGTAAAAATGTGTATGCATGTACATATGTATACACGAGCTTGAAAATGAAAGTCATGGAAAGAATTGTTGAAAAAAGAGTACGCAATGAAATTCTTTTAAACAAATTCATTCACACAAAAATCATTTTGTGTATCCCTACGTACTTACATACATACACACATACATGTGTATGATGATACGCAACAGATCATCGACAACGTGCACAAGAAAAAAATAATTTTTTAAGAGCAAGCAATGTAAATATGTATGTATGTATACATATATGTATGTATATAATCATTGTTTTATGGAACACACTGAAAATATTCAAAGAATTTATTTTAGAGTTTTCTATTATAGGTACATACATACATACATACATACGTAAGTAAATTGAAAAGAAAATCACACTTAATGGCAATGTTTAGCATTATAATTCAAAAATAATGCAATTATATGCAATTTTTTGTTAAATAAATTTTACTATAACGTTAACTGATAAATAATTAAGAAATACATTGTGCTTTTCTTTATTTCATTGATATTAAAAAGAATTGGTGTCACCCAGTGGTTGAACTTGAGCATATTAAGAATTATTTAAATACTAGTTTTGCAGCCTCTGTTAAATCCCGGTAGTGGATCTGATATTGAAATTCAGAAAAAATCGGCCCATATATACCCCAGATATAGCGTCTCCCGATATTTCAAGAAATCGGCTTTAAAAGCCAAATAAAACAACTTTTCGCACCAAAAATCAATCAGAATATATGTACCATTGTGAAGGGTATTTAAGATTCGGCCCAGCCGAATATAGCACTCTTACTTGTTTTTTTTTATATTCGTATGTTTTTATTACTTTAATTGCACAATTGTCTATAAATGGATATTGTTTCTTTATGTTTTCAATAATTTCTTCTTCTGAATATTTTAATGAAATAAAGGACGTGATTCATACTGAATCGTACGATCTGTTAATAGTGACATGTGTGTCCAAAAAGTGTGATAGTCTGGACTAAAAGTATGTATATCTGTGTGAAAGACTTTTTGACAAGTCTGTTTGCTAATCTTTTCAAATTTGCTAATCTTTTCAAAATTTTCAAAAACTTATCTTATTCTATGCGATCAGGGTTGCCTTTTTGAAGTTGTTTACAAAAGTATAATAGTGTGGCCATTTTGATGCGACTTTTTAAAGTAGGACAGAATTCTATCAGATTTAGCTAGCAATTTTCAGTGAATGAATCGTACGATTGAGTAGGTAGTGAATCACGTCCTTTATGCCTATATAAAATTCTGATGGGTTGGGATTACACAAAGAACTAATTTCCTGAACTGTGGTGTAACTAGGTTGAGAGGGCCATACAGGACAGAACATCTAGTCCTGGCATAGTGTCCTAGAGGAAGAGGGAAAAACAAGATTTGCAGAGTAGGGAATTCAGGTTCAAGAGTACCTGTGTTGGTTTTTGTTTCGTTCAAGTTTTTGTGTGTGGGGTATCCAGCGCGAAGGGTTGAGGATCCACCGAGATTTTTGCTCAGGCATGAGCTGGTGCGGAAGTCTCGCTGGACAATACGCTCGTAACATAAAATGTTATTAAAAAAAAAGTTTTTGTAAATAAAAATCAACCCTACAAAGTCACAAAAATTATGATGTTCGACGTTTTTTTTTTTTTCGTATGTATGTATGGCTGAAACTTATTAAAATAAACGACACGCACACAATCAAAGTGTGTGAAGAGTTTATCGCGCATATCCTGAGCACTTATCTTTTGCAACAACAAGTTTTGGTCAAAATGTTATATTTTATAAAGGTCTGAAAGTTTTCAATGAAATGTCTCCAGAAATAAAAAATGAAATAAACTATTATGTATTCAAACGTAAAATTATTGATTATATCAAGAGAATATCCCCCTAATTCATAAAAATTATTACAGACTTATAAGACTGTTATTTGACATATTTGTATGGAAAATCTGTCAAATAAGAGATTTATAAATCTGTTATAATTTTTATGAATTAGACGGTATATCTCTGTATTTTTACTCTAGTGCAAATTGGGATCCCATGGGATCCCAACTTGCACGAAAAGAGTTCCCTTACTTTAAAATTGGGCAATTGAGAGCATTTGTGAGAGAACATTATGCTTCTTCTTCTTCCTGCATGAAACAGCCCGGTTAGGCAAGTAGTTCAGCTGTCAGCTGTTTCAAAGAATAAACAATAACGTAGAATAAATAAATGTTTTGCGGAAACTAAAAAAAAAATTGGAAATTAGTGTGAAAAAATATTTTAAAGCATTCTCTAAAAGGTTGTTTATTCTGTAAAAAATTGTTGATTGTTATATACATATGTATGTATTTTAAGCAGCAGCTTAAAAACAGAATCTTATTGATTACCTTTCAATTTTTATCAGTTTTTTTAATGTTGATTCGAATATTTATTTATTTATTTATTCCTATTATATTTTGCAAAATAAATTTGTAAAATATACTTTCAAAAGGCGCCGGGTAACCAGACCATATGCGCTCAAAAAGAATTTACATAAAAAATTAGTCGAAAATCTGTTGTTTCAATAAAGGTAAATAAGATCCAATTGTTATGGGCCTAGGCCTAAATTTCCTTGATATTTTGTATACGTAAACTGTTCTGAATCTTGGCTAGGTTTTAGATTCGAATATATTTTACATTCTTTCACCAACATCCAATATAGTTTTGGGTTTGTTGCTATTGTATAAGTGACATCAACAGGTATAAACTTTTCGCCATGTCCACTTTCAATCAAGTTTCATCGAACGAATCAAGTGCATAACCATTACACTCAAAACAAATTCAATCCCTCCGTAGTTGAATCAATCCCAAGCAGTGTCAAAAGTATCGTAGGTACGAATGTTCTTAATCAAGTGCGGCGTGCTTGTTTTTTTTAGTATGGATTTTATCCATATTCAATCCGAAGTCAGGATTAAACATGACCAAAATCAATCCGAAACTGGAATTCAATATGGCTAAAATAAAGTTAACGTACTTCTGACACCGCTTAAGTAGAAATATATTGAAATGAACTAATTCAAACCCGTGTACAAATATTTTTTTGTTTTTCAAGATCCACACGTAATCCTCAATTAATTAATTATTCCTCAAATAAATAACTCAGTTTTCGAAAGATCATTTTTAGTAAGAGCCTGTAGGCTATATTAATGAGTTGCCTAGTACATTGAAGCGTTTTGACCGTTCTATAATCATTATTAACAGAATAATCTTTGTTCTTTCTTATACATGTGTATATAACTATCTGGCCAAGATACATATCCAACTACAGGGTGGCGCAAAAATAACCTTCCGTGGTTTTTTGGCTGTAATTAGAAAAAAAAAAAATAAAAACTTTGATTCTTCTTGTGGATTATTTTTATTATTTGGTCTTTTATTTTTTTTACATCAAGTCGAGAATATGATGTCATATATGTAAATGGCCGCCGCCACAGGTGATTGTTATTTGAGCGCTTTTTATAGCATTTTCCATCACATTGGCCAAAACTTCCGGCGATAGGTCCTCACATTCTTGACGGATATTGTCTTTAAGAGCTGCAAGAGTCTGAGGCAAGTTGACATAAACCCGCGACTTCAAAAAGCCCCACAAAAAGAAGTCTGCAGCGGTAAAATCAGGCGATCTTGCTGACCAGTGCAAATCGCCAAAACGGGAGATTAGGCGCCCGAGAAATGCATCCTTCAGCATATCGGTTGTGGAACGTGCAGTGTGTGCCGTAGCACCGTCCTGTTGGAACCACATGTTTTCCAATCCCAATCCAATCATCAAGTTGCGGCAAAAATAACTCGTTGATCATTGCTCTGTAGCGCTCACCATTCACAGTAACCGTTTGGCCCGCGACGTCTTCGAAGAAAAAAGGTCCGATGACTCCTCCAGCGAAAACAGCACACCATACAGTGACTTTGAGTGGGTGAAATGGCTCTTCGTGGGTTACACGCGGATTTTTAGTACCCCAGACCCGTAAATTTTGCTTATTTACGTACCCGCTAAGATAGAAATGGGCCTCATCACTCATGATTATTTTTGATGAAAAATCATCTTCCTTTTGGTGGTGATCAATGATGGCTTGAGCGTATGTTAGACGCGATTGTCGGTCAGCAGCTAACAGCTGATGCACCGTCTGGACTTTGTGCGGAAACATCTTCAAATCTTGTACCAAAATTCACTGTAAAGACCGTCGACTGATACCCATTTGCGTGGCACGTCGTCTGGTCGATGTCGACGGCGCTTCCATGACATCCTCGGCTACAGCAGCAATATTCTCTGCAGAACGGCTGAAGAGGGTCTGCCGGGGTCTGCCACGCGTGGCAGCATCTCGTGTTGTGCCAGTCTCTTCGAGGCGAGCGGCTAAACGTCGCAGTGTTTCACCAGTAGGCTTTGGACGGCCAGGAAATCTGCGACGAAATTCACGTTGTTCCAAAGTCACCGACCGATTATTGGTCAAATAAATAAATAGTCACCAATATTCCGCGTTCTGGAGCAGTGTAGCGTAACATTGTTAATTAACGTGAATTTCGCACGTGTTTACTACACAAATGTCAAAACAGAACTGACATTAGGGGTCAATCGCAAAATTTATAGCATTTTCTTTTGCGCCACCTTGTACAAGGATCATGTTTTTCGGATCCCATTTTAATTTGAAATTGTTTACTATTAGTATTATTTATTATATTATTTTTACATTACTGCGATTGTTACTACGTTAATCATGGGCTCGATTATTTATCAAATAAAGAAATGAAATGAAAAATGAAATGTTACTCCAGTACAGCGATATCTAAGCATTCATTTAACTTTATAGTCGCAGAATATAAAAAAAATTTCTCAATTCTGGGGAAGTAAAATGAAACTCAATCCCGATAAAAATCATTAACATTTCTAAATCGTTATAGTTCGACTATAAAGTTGCGACGCCTGACAAGCTTGTTTCTCCTGAGGCAGGCAAGTGTGGATGCGATTAATGAGCACTTTGTGAGCAGTCAGCTTTGTATTGATGATGAACCACCAGACATCAACCAATTTGTGGATAATGTTCATAACTTCTCTTTTCCAATATTATTTTGAACGATTTATATATTGCATTATTTAAAATTAAACCTAATGCAGTTGATTCGGACAATATTTAAATCAAATTGTTGAAAACACTGTCGCTTTATCTCAGTGGAAATATTTTACATATTGTTAATAATATATTAATATCCTATAGATATCGCTTTAAAAAAAAATCGAAAACCACCTAAATTCGTATGTGTTTGCACTGCTATTTCATTTTAGATCAGCAACGTCCTAATAGTGGACCCCCAGGACCGGGAGCTCCTCCTTCAGGTCAGGGACCGCCACAGCAACAGGGTCCTAACCAGCAGGGCCCACAACAGCCTCAACAGCAGCAAGGACCTCCGCCACCTCAACAGGGCCAATACAGAGGTGCTTATCAACCACCACAACAACAACATTCCCATTACCCTGGTTACCCTCCTCAACAGCAGCCACAGTATCCACCACAAGGTGGATATCCGTATGGACCTCCAACACATGGCTATGGGCCTCCGCCACCAAATGCTCAAACAGGATATCAACCACATGGAGGCATGCCACCCACATCTGCAGCAAGTGGACCACCTCAGCAACATCCTTATGGTAGCAATCCCGGGCAACAAGGGCCACCAGGGTCATACGCACCGCCACCTAACCAACAGATACCACCTGGCCAACAGCCACCAGCAGGGCAAATGTATGGTCCGCCAGCAGGAGGACAAGGGCCCCCACCCCCAAATCAGTATGGGCCACCGCAGACCGGTAGTGGTGGTCCTCCAACACCTATGGGCTATGGTGGTTATGGTGCTCCACCACCAAATAATTATGGACAGGCAGCTAACACTCCACCTGGAAGCTATGGACCTCCTCCCACAAATAGCGCTCAATCACCGTACCAGCCGTATCAACAGGCTGGGCCCGGCCCTCAAGGTTACCCAGGACAGGGACCCCCACAACAAGGGGGCCAACCATCACAACAACCAGGTGGATCAAATGCACCTTCAGGTAGTGGCTACACTGCATCTCCAAGTCCCGGACAAACACCACCACCCAACCAGTCGCCGGCAGTAAGTGGTGCAAATGGGCCACCACCACAGCCGCCACCCTCTAGTGTACAGTCTACACCACCACCCACACAAACGCCAAGCAGTACTGCAGTCACCGCAACAACAGCCGGTCCGGCACAGTCACCACAGACTCAATCAGCTGGTCCTCAGCAAAACCCACAACCAGTTCAAGGGCCCCCACCACCATCATCACAGCAGCAGCAACAAACTCAAAACTATCCTCCTGCTTCGAATAGTGGACCACCCCCCTCAGGGCCACAGGCAACCTATTCATCACCGCCAACTACTGGACCCAATGGAGCTCCTTCGCCCTATGGACAACCTGTTGCACCAGGATCAGGTCCACCCAATACCACAGCTCCATCAAGCTCTACAAATGGTGTCCCTGGTCAGGTGCCGCCAATGGCACCCAGTCAATATCAACCTCCTCCAGGAGCCCCACAACCTCCTTATGGTGCGCCACCACCACAAGGTTATGGACCACCACCACCCGGGAGTGGATATCCTCAACATGGCTACCACCAGCCGCAGGGCGGTTATGGATCAATACCACCGCAAGGACAATATCCACCACCGTCGCCTCAGGGCTATCAAGGTTATCGCCCAGCTGGCACCCAACAAATGCCTCCACCTGGACCACCTCCACAAGGTCCTCCACCTGGCGCATATTCCTATTACAGCAATCAGCCGCCGCAGTAAATATCTTAAAAATGTCATTTTTAATTTTCGAGCAAAAAATGTTATGAGTCAAACCACATTTGTCGCAATACTGTCAACATCCCTGTCGGAAAATATAGAAAAGTATATTAGTAATACATAAAACTACTTGAAATTTTTGTCTCACAAAAGTAAAATATACATACATATAGTTTCAAACAATTCTAAAATAGTTAATCGAACAAGTTAGATTTGAAATTTTTCTAAGCAGAACAGCTTCAAGAAAACAAAAAAAAAAACTATTCTTTAATCTAATATTGATATTGAAAATAACGTTTCTAATGATATTGTTGAAAATATGTTTTACGATTCTCAATTATACATACATATACATACATATGTATCTTAATTTTATTTTAACTCCTAGTGTTTTTTTTTTTTTTTGAGAGAGAGAGAAAAATTAATAATTGTTTCGTAATCTTGCTTTGCCTATGTTTAGTCCCTATTTTTAAGCTCATACATATTTTAATGTTAAGTCTTACAATACTGAAACGCAGAAAACCATCTTTGTTCTAAGTACATTTAAAATGGCCATGCATTTTCGTTATAAATTTTTTTGTAAAAAGATTTCTAAACAAATCAAACTCAATTAAAATTTATACTTACAAAACAAAAATTAATTCAATAAAAAATATTTTTTTAGTTCATTAGAATCAATATTGATTTATACTTCGCGTTAAAAAAAAATGGATTTGCTAAAAATTAATCAGTGCGTTTATACACCTGCATACATATACATACGTGTACAAATGCATTGATGCTAACGAAAAATAGAACAAGTATTCTAACACATTAACCTATAAAGGATTTTTGAGACGTTTTTTTTTTTCTTCTTAAATTCGTCAACCTCCGTAAAGATGATTTTCCTACTTTTTTCGTTGTAGAATTTGTTTTTGTCTATACAAACTTTAGATGCGTGGTTAATCGCACACCAGAAATTTGAGTTGCAAAAAAAAGGAACTAAATCTTAGTAATACATATTAATGTTTTAATTTTTTTTGTAGTTAGAAACGCAATTAAAGTTTGGTCAGTATCCTTAATCGTCCAATAAAATTAGTAACATACATAAAAACATACATCAATAAAATAACCAGCAATACAATATTATGTGTCAACTTAAGAAGTTTTATATTTCGCGACCTTCGGACAAAAAAGTTTACATTTACATTTAATATTGGTGCAAATGGAACCTTCTTGTTCTAGGGTTGTGACTTAAAATTTTTTGCTATGCATTACATTAACTTAAATAACAATAAAACGCAATTTTTGTGAACAAAAAAAAAAAAAAAAAAATGAAGAAAAATAAATAAAGTTTGAAATGTCTTAATAAAATGAAAATAATAAAAACAAAATTATTACCTCCTGTCTAGACTGTCGATAAATAGCTTCAACATTTATTGCAGCAAACATCAAACTCGCAAGCTGCAACATATACATACATATGTATGTATAAGTTTGGTCCCTTACCTTTTGGGCAAAGCTCGGTAAATGAGAGCAATCATGAATTTCTCTTAATAATAGAGAAAAATGCACAAAAGTATGGGAACACCAGAAACCACATTTCTATTCCAAAAAATAACATGGTGTATTTTGGTGCTGTAATGAAAACTGAAACACAGATTTTGGGAAAATAAAGTTTGATCCAGTACTCAACATTGGGATCACTCGGGATCTCAATTTGCACGAAAACTATTCCCGTACTCAAAGTTCGTGCAAGAGGGAGAGAGAGAGAGAGAGAAAGCTTTTTAGAGAGGAAAAGTCTTGCCTAACAGCCCACACTTTTTTCGTTCTAGTTTGGGCATGTATCCACCAAGAACAGTATCGGTCATTTGAATGCATCATATGATCGACATTGCTGATGGGTTCATACATCAGGGTTTCTATCATTTTATAAAGGGCAAAATGAAAAAACTGATGTAAACATTCGTGTACGTGTGATTTCTTTTTTAAACCAGCGTTACCACCTCAGCAAATTTATCATGCTAAATCTTTTTTTTCAAAATGCCCACAAAATTACATATAATGTTATTAATTTCATTATTATTAAATAATAAAAGGGGTTTTCAAAAAATTTCAAAAGACAATTAAAAGAGAATAGAATAAACTATTTTAGAGGTACCTATATTTAGTTAAAATTAAACGAAAAACAGCAGTGAGTAGCAGTTTTAAAAGTAGAAAACGGAATCATATGAAAAAAACGTCAGATGAAACTAATACTGGAGAATCAAAATATAAAAAAATACTTGTAATTGCAACACTGAAAGCTATAAAATTGCTTTGCATATTTAGTAGTTAACTGCCTGTTCCTCAATGTCGCAGTCGTGCGATTGTTCGCTTTCTTTTATTCGAAGGATGACTCGATCGACAAGTCGAAAAAACGTAAGTGTTTTCATACAAAATCCGATTCCTCAATATCGATCATGTCGTCAGCACTGCGAACACAAATGTCAAAATCAAGCACTTGCTGTTTTGCTATCGAGTGGGAGTTTTTATAGAAAATTTTTTTGTTTTTTTTTGTTAAAAAACTGGAAAATAAAACTACAAACCCCACATATATTTAATTTTTATTTTATTTAGTAAATATATTAAACAATTATTACATGCATGCATGTAGTTTTCCTAAACAGTCCACTTGTTTGCTGAATGGAAGAAAATCCTGAGTTTGCCATAGGAATACCAGTGCTCATCTCGTCAAAATACTTATTAAATGTCTGTGCAAAAAAATACTTTTAAATTTTAAAACACACAAAAACTATTTCCGCACTTTCAAAATGTTTGCTTTTTTTATCACAGAGTACTCTGCACAGAATACTCTGTGTTATTTATGTATGTATTTGCTTTGGCTTGTCAAATGCAGCGGACCAGTTTTATGAAGGGTTGTATTTACACCAGAACAATTTAGTAGTTTTTTTCAATACTGCAATAAAAAAATCAACTAAAACTTTAATTTACCGATCTGGCATCTCTGTAAAGTAAATGCCAAAAATTTCATGACGTAAGACTATGCGAACGCAAGCTGGCGACATAGAGGAATCCAAATTGACTCGAAATCGAGCGACTACATTTCGATCGCTTAGATTTTCTTGCGACATTGAGGAACAGGCAGTAAGTTGCTAATGTGTTAGTATCCATCAGCTATTTCTTGCAGGGTAGTTAAACAATCAGCTGTTGCGAAAAGTAAACAATTACAAAGAAAACAGTTCAACTGAATCATAATACAGCAAATAAGGTAACCTCATTAGCTGAACCGTTAATCATATGACTTCGTAAAACTGTCATGAGAATACAGAGATGAAAGGCAGCCAAAATGACACAGCAAATCAGCATAAACTCTGTTCTTCTCTCTTCTGTAAATGCTGTAAAGTTTGTGGCAGTGGTGTCTTCTTGACAGTTTTTAGAAGTTGTATAAAAATAAAATGCATGTTATTTTTTTAAAGTTGTTCTTATTGTAGGGAAGAGGATACCTTATTAGTTGTATCATGAACTGAAGTAGTAGTATATTGTATGTACCACAACAATTAAAATTGTCAAATTTGGGTAATTAAAATTTGAAATTTTAAGATTTATGTGTTTATTTAGTAATTTGATCCTTTTGATCTTGCTGCGGCATGTGGATGTATGGTGTGTGTGTGTGTGATATGTTTCTTGATATAATAGGGGCGTGCAGAGTTGGTGTGTGGGAATTCCGTCCGTCCATGTGAATTTCTGTCTGTCCGTGGGAATTCCGTCCGTCCATGAGATTTTCTGTCTGTCCATACGCTTGAGGATCCCGTCCGTCCATGAGGCGTTCTGTCTTGAGGATCCCGTCCATGAGATTTTCTGTCTGTCCATACGCTTGAGGATCCCGTCCGTCCATGAGGCGTTCTGCCTTGAGGATCCCGTCCGGCTTGAGGATCCCGTCCATGAGGCGTAATGTCTGTCCATACGCTTGAGGATCCCGTCCGTCCATGAGACGTTCTGTCTGTTCATAAGCGTGGGAATTCCGTCCGTCCATGAGAATTTCTGTCTGTCCGTGGGAATTCCGTTCGTCCATGAGACTTTCTGTCTATCCGTGGGAATTCCGTCCGCCCGTGAGACGTTCTGTCTGTTCATAAGCGTGGGAATTCCGTTCGTCCATGAGACTTTCTGTCTGTTCACAAGCGTGGGAATTCCGTCCGTCCGTGGGAATTTTTTATATGTCCATAAGCGTGGGAATTTTGTCCGTCGTTTATGAGAATTTCTGCCCTGAATTGAGGAGAAATATTTATAGGCGATCCCTTTGGTACAAAAAAAAAAAAATATTTTAATATTTTTGTTAAGTGAAATATTTGCGCCCCACTAATTTTTGTATGCTTTTGATTCTTTGAGGATCACAAATCAATTCACGAAATTTTATTTTGTATGTTTACATTTAAAAGTTTTGTGTTTACTTAATGACTGGAGATCTTCTCGCTTTCATTTGGTGGCTTCTATTGTTTTAAAATATTTGGGATGTGGAATCTCTAAGATGCCTAAAAACTGATCCGCACTAGTTTTGTGTGTATGTGTGTGTTTTTATTATTTTGAAGAAACCACATCATTCCCTTCAATTTTATTTTATGTTTACATTTTGCGTGTGTTTATTTAATGAATGGTGATCGTTGGTTGCTTGTTTTGCTCAAGTCCAGAAATGATCTGGATGACGTTTTGTCTAGTCGACAAATTGACTGACGGTTGACGCTTATTATTTTTTTTGTTTTTTTTCCAAATTTTGATACTTGAAATATGGAAACATTTTTCACCTATTTTATTGTGTATTTTTTGGGCATGCCAATGTGACAAACCTACATACATATGTATGTACTTACATCTTAAATTGGAGCATAGAACTTCGATTTACTTTATGAATTGGAGGTCGATCGCCTGACTTTCATACTTTTGTTTCTTTGATGGTGTCCAAATCAATTCTTTAAATTTTATTTTCTATGTTTACATTAAAAAGTTTTGTGTTTATTTTAGCAACTGCAGATCGATCGCTTTACTTTTATTAGATGGCTTGTTTTGTTAAAGTCAAGATTACGTACATACATACATACATATCTACAAATCTATGTATGTCAAATGTTCTGAATGGCGTTTGGGCTGGTAGTCAAATTAACCGACGGTTGTTGCTTATTATTTAGTACCAGTGGTTTGTTTGATAGTTGAAAAAATACAATGTGACAAACATACATACATACATACATACATACATATGTATGTACAGACATACATTTATACTTACTTTTAAATAGACGATTGGAAACAGTAAATAAAAAGCATTGATTTTTTCCATACTGTTACAAATTTGGTCGTGACCGGACCGATTGTGATTGTTCTAGAACGTACTAAAGCATCGTTATTTTATATGTGCGTATATTGTCTTGTTATTATTTGTAAATGAACACAGGAGGTATATACACACATTCATACATGGAAGCTTGTTGATAAACAAAACGGCAGCACAGCGAGTGTGCACATACTGACACACATGTGTGGATAAATAAGCACAACAGCGAAATAAAAGAAACCACCACCGCACGATACAATATTCGTGTGTGCATGTATGTGCGCGACTCAGATGCTTGAGTTTTACTGCCGCGTGTATGTATGTCGGTGTGTGTGTATATCTTTTGTTCATGATGAGTCATCGCACATCGCACTATAGATGTGGCGTGATTAGCTTCTGTAAGCGTCTAGAATGTTCTAGTAATGATCATTGGAGGTATAAAAGCAGCGAAGCTCAACGCTGAACAGTCAGTCGATTTTTAGCTGCGCTAACGTGTAAAGTGTCTTAAGTAATAAAAAGTGATTAAGTGAAAGTGTTGTTCTTTTAGTAAAATGTTTACAAGTATAGTGTGTTCAAATAAATAAAGTGTTGAACTGTTGGTTATTGTAAACTGAAGACTTGAGTGTTCTAACTTCATTACAATTAAAGAATCTACGGAAAACGTTTTGAAAAGGTTAAAACGGAACAATTGGTGTCAGAAGTGAAATTGTAAAATGAAGTTCGACGAGCTTAAAGTGGAACAACTGAAAAAGGAGTTGTGCAAGTTGGATCTGCCCACAACTGGTAATAAAGTGGAGCTGCAGAAGAGGCTAATGGAGGAGTTTCATCGGCTAGGCCTGGACATCAATACTCATAACTTCGAAGAAAAAGAAGAACTGGAGATGAGTACACGAGCAGTTGCAAGTAGCATGGACTTAAACTCGATGTTTGCTGCCATGATGCAGTCTATCAAAGAGGCGTCCAGGGCTACAAATGAAACTATGATGCAGTCTATCAAAGAGGCGTCAATTACAACAAATGTAATGATGAAAGCGAATAATGAAATGCTTCTAGCAGAAATAAACGCAAAACATACGACAACGAATGAAAATTTGATGAAGCTTTCTTCCGCTATAAACCAGAGAGTAAATGCCATGGAAGAAAAATTTGTTGCCCTGGAAAATGAGGTCGATCAAAAGCTTCATAGCCTGGAAGCTAGAATGAATGGCCTTCAACTGCAGGAGGGGCCAGTGCGAGTCATTCCGGAAGTCGCGAGCAGAATAAAAGCGCCCACCTTTGATGGCAGCACACCTTTTAACATTTTCCAGTTTCAGTTTGAAACTGTGGCCAATAAAAATGCATGGACGGAGGAAGAGAAGTGCATTGAGTTAATTTTGGCGTTGAAGGGTGTCGCTGCACAGGTCCTGGAAACAGTGCCCGCTTCATCTAGAGACAATTATGAAGTCATCATGGCAGCTTTGCAACGTAAGTATGGTGGAGAGCACAAGAAAGAAATCCACAGGATGGAGCTGAGAGGCAGAGTGCAGAGAAGCAATGAGACTCTTCAAGATTATGCAATGGAGATTGAGCGTCTGGTGCAGCTTAGCTATCCTGGAGAGAGCTACTCGTTTTTGGACCATTTCAAGACGGAGGCATTTGTGAACGGAATTCGAGATCCCGACATTAAGCTTGCTGTATGCGCAACACAAAAGCCTTCATTCGCCGAAACCGTCTCATTTGCGTTGGCCCAGGAGACAGCCAGACTAATTTCAAGGCCACAGGTCCACAAAATAAGGGAGCTAGAGGTAGTTCATGAGCCAGGAGATGGCTTGGCCAGTACGATTAAAGAGGCATTGTTACAAGCATTGGCCGAAAGCTCGAACAAAGGCCGAGCTAAGTGTTTTAACTGCGGAAAGGCAGGCCACTTTCAGCGCAACTGTAAAGTTCCCAGGAAGCGTACAAGATCCGTATCTCCACAGAGGCCGAGCAAAAGGGCTAGCCAACAACAACCCCAAGAGTCACCGTTAAACTAAAACGAGTCAGCTTTAAGGGGCAAAAGCTGGCTCCCACAAACGAGGGCCCCACAATCTCCATATCAGTGATGCAGCAGAAAAACAGCAACTTAACTGTTAGTGGATACATCAATGGGAAGAAGCAAACTTTAACCATAGATACAGGAGCGTCGCAATCCATAATAAGGCCTGATTTGGTATCAGGAAGGGTTGAACCGCTACGTAACGTGAGGCTGCGTACAGCTACTGGGGAGGCCGCTAGCGTCTATGGTAAGTCTGAGGCAAAAGTGCGTATAGCTAACATCACCGTCAGCCACATGTTTATTGTCGCCGATATTGTTGACGAGGTGATTATTGGTGCAGATTTTATGATAGCACATGGCATAAATCTGCACATGGGTCAACAAATTATGACGTGGCGTGATGTGGAAATACAGTTAGATGTTGGCTACGAGAATAAGCCCCATGTGCTGAAACTGGTTGCTGAAGATACTCAACGGATTCCACCACGATCTGAGGCACTGATATGGGCTCGAATGGATGGAGATTGTGCGGACAGTCGATTGTGGGTAGTAGAATCAGAAAATATAACGGGCGATTTATTAACAGCGAAAGCTCTCGTGGAAATGCGTGCCGATAGGAAAGTCCCAGTTAGAGTGCTCAATTTGTCAACCAGTGAGAAGGTCGTAAATCCAAAATCGCATATAGGAAGCTGTACTCCAGCAGAGGCAATTGTAAATTGTGAGGCCAAACCAAAATCTACTAGCTTGTCACCTAAAGAACGAGAAACATTTGAACAGCATGTCGAGAAATGGGTCACAGGGCTGCCAGCATCTGATAAAAATAAAGCCAAACAGCTGCTCAGGAAATACGCCTCCGCTTTCGCCATGAACAGTAAGAGCCAAGGGAGAACGGCTATTGTGAGGCATGAAATCGATACTGGCGAAGCGAGGCCCATAAAGCAGGCGCCCAGAAGTGTACCCCTGGCCAAGCGTAACGAGGTTAAAGAGTTAGTCAGTGAAATGGAGAAGAGTGGGGTAATTGAACCATCTACTAGCCCGTGGAGCTCACCGGTAGTTTTGGTGAAGAAAAAGGATGGTAGCACGAGGTTTTGTGTGGACTACCGGAAGCTAAACGACGTCACGAAAAAGGACAGTTATCCACTACCCAGGATTGACGATACCCTAGATACGCTGTCCGGAACAAAATGGTTCTCAACATTGGACTTGCAAAGTGGTTATTGGCAGGTAGAAATTGCTCACAAGGACAAGGAGAAGACTGCGTTTAGTGCTGGAGATGGTTTATGGCAGTTTAGAGTAATGCCATTTGGACTCTGTAATGCTCCAGCCACATTTGAGCGACTGATGGAACAGGTATTAAAGGGGCTTCACTGGAGGACGTGTTTAGTCTACCTTGACGATATAATCGTAATGGGCAAAACTTTTGACGAGCACCTGAAAAATTTGGCGGAAGTTTTTAAACGAATATCGTCGGCGGGACTCACTCTTAGCGCGAAGAAGTGTGCATTGTTCCAGAAAGAGGTGAAATATTTGGGACATCGTGTAACTGCAGATGGCATTTCGACGGACGAGGATAAAATAAAAGCCGTAAGGGACTGGCCACAGCCACGTAATCTTCACGAATTGCGCAGTTTTCTGGGACTTTGCACATATTATAGACGATTTGTGCCAAATTTTGCCAGCGTAGCCGCCAGTCTGCACGAGCTGACTAAGAAGTCACGATCATACCAGTGGGGAAACGAACAGGAACGAGCATTCCAGAGGCTGAAGGAGTTATTGTGCACGGCACCAGTTTTGGCATACCCGGTTGCTGGAGGAAGGTTTGTGCTAGATACCGATGCAAGTGGCTTCGGTATAGGAGGTGTACTCTCTCAGGTGGTAGATGGAGTCGAGAAAGTAGTAGGCTATTATAGTCGAATACTTTCAAAGCCAGAGAGAAATTATTGCGTGACACGGCGTGAGCTTCTGGCGGTATTGGAATGCATTAAGCATTACCATAAATACTTGTATGGCCAGAATTTCACGTTGCGGACTGATCACTCTGCGCTTAGATGGCTGTTGCAGTTCAAAAATCCCGAAGGGCAGTTGGCGCGTTGGATTGAACGGTTGCAGAGTTATGACTTTAGCATCGAGCATAGAAGAGGGACGAAACACAATAATGCGGATGCCCTCTCGAGACGACCATGCAGCCTAGAATGCCGACATTGCATCAAGGCCGAACAGAAAGAGTGCGTCATTGATGTTCGGCTAACGCAGATAGACTCTTACGAAGATTGGCCAACGGCGCAGAAAAATGACCCGGTGCTCAGCAAAATAATAGCTGCTAAACAGAGTGATAGCAGGCCTGCACGCAATGAAATTGCGGCTGAGAGTCCCCTAGCTAAAGCTTATTGGGCACAATGGGGCAGCTTGCAGCTGGTAGACGGATGCTTATACCGTATATGGGAAAGTGCGGATGGCAAAACAACTTCTAGTTGGAGTTAATAAAACACTGGAAAAGGTAAAGCAGCGTTTTTACTGGGTTGGAGCGCAACAATCAGTAGCCGACTGGATAGCGAACTGCAAGGAATGTATAGCGGCGAAGGGTCCAGCACGGAGAACTCGAGCACACCTGCAGCAGTACAATTCAGGTGCGCCCTTTGAGCGAATAGCTATGGATGTAGCAGGTCCTTTTCCAGTCAGTACTGCCGGTAATCGTTATGTCCTTGTGGTAATGGACTATTTCAGCAAATGGCCAGAAGTATACTCCATACCAAACCAGGAGGCTCAAACTGTGGTAAATGTTTTTATCAATAACTGGGTGTGCAGATATGGTGTTCCGATGGAGTTGCATTCCGATCAAGGCAGAAACTTTGAGTCTGCAATTTTTAAGGAAATGTGCGAGCTCTATGGAATAAGAAAAACCAGGACAACACCGCTTCACCCGCAATCTGACGGTATGGTTGAAAGATTTAACCGCACGCTGGAGGAATACCTGAGGAAAGTAGTGAGCGACCATCAGAGAGACTGGGATGAGCACATTCAAAAATTTTTGTTGGCATACAGGTCCGCTGTGCATGACTCAACGTCTAAAACACCAGCAAAAATTGTTTTTGGAACAGAACTCAGATTGCCTGGCGATTTGGAATTTGGCACAAAACCTGTACCGAAGAATGAGGATACGGAGAATTCTTCGCAGGAGAAAAGTGACTTGCACGAGCTGCACGAATTTGTACGCAACAGAATTCGAGTAGTCAGCGATAAAATGAAAGCCAGATACGATCGAGCTGCAAATTCCGACGGATTCCACGAGGGACAACTGGTTCTACTATATAACCCACAAAGGAAGAAAGGACTGTCTCCCAAATTACAAACGCATTGGGATGGACCGTATAAGGTGATTAAGAGGTTGAACGATGTTGTATACAGGATACAGAAGCATAACAGCCATCGATCCAAAATGAAGGTTGTACACTTAGAACGACTCGCAAGGTACGGAAGTAGTGGTTCTGTGCCTGTTCGGGACGAACAGGCTTGAGCGGGCGGCAGTGTTACAAATTTGGTCGTGAACGGACCGATTGTGATTGTTCTAGAACGTACTAAATCATCGTTATTTTATATGTGCGTATATTGTCTTGTTATTATTTGTAAATGAACACAGGAGGTATATACACACATTCATACATGGAAGCTTGTTGATAAACAAAACGGCAGCACAGCGAGTGTGCACATACTGACACACATGTGTGGATAAATAAGCACAACAGCGAAATAAAAGAAACCACCACCGCACGATACAATATTCGTGTGTGCATGTATGTGCGCGACTCAGATGCTTGAGTTTTACTGCCGCGTGTATGTATGTCGGTGTGTGTGTATATCTTTTGTTCATGATGAGTCATCGCACATCGCACTATAGATGTGGCGTGATTAGCTTCTGTAAACGTCTAGAATGTTCTAGTAATGATCATTGGAGGTATAAAAGCAGCGAAGCTCAACGCTGAACAATACTTTTTCGGTCTTTATTTTCTTATTGGAACATATGAGTAAATAATAAAGCTGTATGAGAATTTATTTTAAGCAAGATTTTTCTATTGCTAGTAAAAGAGCATTTTGTAATGCACAAACACCAAAGCGATGATAGCTGCAATATAGGTTGCCCGGGTACTTAGCCTCCATTTGCTTAAAGTTGATGCAACCAATATCCTCTATGTTAAAAACTCTTTTTTGCGTCATTTTTTCTAACCATCGTCTTTTCTCCTCGCCTTTAACATATATTTGAGAAGACATTATATTAGATTTTAAGAATTCACAAACACTTTGATAGGAAGCCGTTCCATCGTTCCACTTTAGGTGATGATAATTTCTTGTTAACCAGTTTGCTTCTCTTTGTTTTTCTGCTGATAGGTGTTTAAAATCAAAAGGAGGCTTTATGATGTAATTGATGTATTCATTATTATTGAAAACGACTGCTACTTCTTTTGCTATGAATTTATTTGAATTACTTTTGAAACCTTGCAAGTCTATGAAAACTGCACTATTATTGATATTAATTAATTTACAAGATTTTGCGAACTTGTGCTCTTATAGGTATATATTCTATTAAACGGTCGTGAATAAGAATGCAGTAAGCTGATGTTTTTGAAGGAATATTTTTGGCTGTTTCAAATTCAATTTTAATGTCAATTGGTCCGCTGTTGAGTGATTCGTTTTGATAGCTGACATCTACTACAATAATCGGTGCGCTATTTTTAAACTCTTGGGCAGATAGAAGTGGTCTAGATTCTTTCATATAGTAGCTTTGTTGAAATCTTAGATACATGTCATAAAGAACTGCATAGCGTTCATTTTGAAATTTTATATTAAGATCGTCATATGGATATGACACTGAATTCAAATGAACTTTTAAATTGGTGAGCTCACAATGAACGAATTTACTTTCCTGTTGTAAAGCAATCAATACAAAACGAGACCGTTCTCTGTTTGCAGCTAGTTTAACATTCCAGATATGGCTAGTTCCTGTAGTTAATTGCGGATTCACGTGACAGTCCCAACTACGGAATGCTATTGGTATTGAAGCACCATTATTAATAACTTTAATTATATTCAATTTGCTAAGATCAGATAATTGAACATGTGGGATTCTCCATGAAATGAGAGAAATTGTAAGTTTTGCTTTTTCATCAGAATTTGGAATCAGAAGAGCTTCATCATTCTTGTTACGCAAGAGTATCAATTCATGTTTGCTATTCAGTATTATTTAGTTGTAATCTTCAGCAAATCCCAAAAACATTTTAAGTGGTACATAGAAATTAAAATAACCGTTTTGAAGGGTCACGTCATCAATTTTATTCCAACCAGCATTTTGCATCACAATGCTTTCAGTTGGTGATAAAGAACCCAAATTTTTTATCGTGCTCGTAGCTCCCAAATATCTTGTGTGATCAATTTCAATACCATTAAGTTCATAGCGAATTTCATCAAACAGATATGCAACAAAATTATTTTTTAATTTAAAATTGGTTGTAGGCTTTGAAGTTTTCGCATCTGCAACAAATCCTTCCACATATAAGTAGCTTTCACCAGGTAATACATACAAATCTTGATTTTGTACTGAAATTCGAATTTCATCGTTGTTATTGTAGGACTGTAGATATGGTATGTATGTGTGATAGTCTTTTTTAATTATATTTTCATCAGATAATGGTTTCTGTAAAACATCTATTATTGAACTCATTTTGCTTTCAGTTTTAAGTTTAAAGACTTGAGAAAGTTCTTATTTGCTTTCGTAAGAAGCTTTTGTTGGATTGATCTCTTTAATTGACGTTTAGTTTCTAATGTAGTTTTAGAATTGTACGTTTGCTTATTCCTCAATATACTTGTGTTGTATATTATCATTATTTGATTGGTCTTAAATGTATTCGAATAGTTATTTCCTCTCCTCGGAAATTAATTAAATCACCGTTCTGATCAACTACGCGGAGGGCTAGTGAACTTATCTCTCTGGAGTTTACAGGTAAATAGATGAGGTTTTTGGGAATTTCAACTACTTTATATCCTGGAGGTACATTAATTGGAAACTCATGCAATGTATGGGCTTTAGCGTTGTTCATATAAGTATTAACAGCAATACTACTTTCAATTCGCAATAGATTCACTTTGAAAATATTTACTGGCAGATCAGAATAATGATCTCTGTCTGGCTTCAACACCTTTCTATTAAATCCTAAAAGCTTTCCGATCGTATTTTCCTTGTCAAAATATATCGGTTCTTTGGTGCTATATACTTTAACTTGCATTGTATTATTATTAGCTTCTATAATAATTTTATTTTCTGGTCTATTTCGTTTATACTGTTCCTGTACATAATCGACTATATCATTTAATTCATATGATCCAATTGGTATTTCAATTACAAGTTCACCTATATGAAACTTATTGTTATAAACGTCTACATTTGGTATACTATTATATGAATGAAAATCGGTTAGAGCGCACTCATAAGCATCATTTAAATCAATAGGTGGAAAATAAGTAGCTGATAACTCTGATGACCTAGAGCTTAGCGTAAGTGTTATTGACATGACAGCTGTTGGAAGCCAAATAAATAAAATTTAGCATCCAATTTGGTTTATGAAAATAATTTGTTTGTTTATTTAAAAAATGGAGATAATACATTGCTAACATATATTTTTATTATGATATCAGATCAGGTATCAGGTAAGGTATCAGATCAGGTATCTGATCAGGTATCTGATCAGGTATCAGATCAGGTATCTGATCAGGTATCAGATCTGGTATCAGATCAGGTATCAGATCAGGTATCAGGTCAGGTATCTGATCAGGTATCAGATCAGGTATCTGATCAGGTATCAGATCAGGTATCTGATCAGGTATCTGATCAGGTATCTGATCAGGTATCAGATCTGGTATCAGATCAGGTATCAGATCAGGTATCTGATCAGGTATCTGATCAGGTATCAGATCTGGTATCAGATCAGGTATCAGGTCAGGTATCAGGTCAGGTATCTGATCAGGTATCAGATCAGGTATCTGATCAGGTTATAAACGTCTACATTTGGTATACTATTATATGAATGAAAATCGGTTAGAGCACACTCATAAGCATCATTTAAATCAATAGGTGGAAAATAAGTAGCTGATAACTCTGATGACCTAGAGCTTAGCGTAAGTGTTATTGACATGACAGCTGTTGGAAGCCAAATAAATAAAATTTAGCATCCAATTTGGTTTATGAAAATAATTTGTTTGTTTATTTAAAAAATGGAGATAATACATTGCTAACATATATTTTTATTATGATATCAGATCAGGTATCAGGTAAGGTATCAGATCAGGTATCAGATCAGGTATCTGATCAGGTATCTGATCAGGTATCTGATCAGGTATCAGATCTGGTATCAGATCAGGTATCAGATCAGGTATCTGATCAGGTATCTGATCAGGTATCAGATCTGGTATCAGATCAGGTATCAAGTCAGGTATCTGATCAGGTATCAGATCAGGTATCTGATCAGGTACCTGATCAGGTATCAGATCAGGTATCAGATCAGGTATCTGATCAGGTATCAGATCTGGTATCAGATCAGGTATCAGATCTGTTATCAGATCAGGTATACGACTTGGTATCAGATCTGTTCAGGTATCAGATCTGTTATCAGATCAGGTATACGATCTGGTATCAGATCTGGTATCAGATCAGGTATCAGGTCAATTATCAAATCAGGTATCAGATCAGGTATCAGGTCGGTTATCAGATGGTATATCAGATCAGGTATTATTTTTTTTTTTCAGAGTAAAGCAGAAGTATTACGCTCAAAGTTGATTTTTAGAAGCAGCATTTAATAATCACCTCGATCTAATCACGTTTACACTTTTGTTCGTGGTCCGCAGTATCGTTATTCAGTAAGATGTAGCTCGAAAGGCAGAAATTTTATAGTGATATTCACTTAACTTTCTCCAGTGATAGTTTGCACATAAATATTTGATATGGAGTGCAACCATATTATTTAATTCTAGAATAAAAGGTTAGATTTATGAATCTATTATTTAGTTGTAGAAATGCGCTTAATAAAACAAAACAAACGTATTTTAGTCCGTAATGTTGATACTTCTTCAAGGAGCAGGTCAAGAATACGACATAGTTCCATCTTACCTAATTCCATTCGTGCACTGATTGTTGGGCCATCCAATTGTGGAAAGACGAATCTAATGATCAGTTTGTTAGAAAGTCCATATGGCTTAAAGTTTGAAAACATCTATTTATATTCGAAGTCTCTATATCAGCCGAAATATGAATACCTTAGAAAACTAATTTCATCAATAAAAGGAATGGGATATTATACATTTGCGAATAATGAGTCTGTTATCCCCCCTAACGAAGCTAAAACCAATTCAGTCATGATATTTGATGATGTTGCATGCGAGAAACAAAACAATATACGGGCATATTTTGGTATGGGTCGACATAAGAATGTCGATTCATTCTATTTATGTCAAACTTAAACGAGAATTCCAAAACATCTAATAAGGGACAATGCTAATGTTATTATAATGTTTAAGCAAGATGAAACAAACATGAAACATGTTTATAGCGATCATGTGTCCAGCGACATGAATTTTGAAAAGTTTAGAGACATTTGTCGAGAGTGTTGGAAGGAAAAATATGGATTTTTAATGATCAGCACTGAGAATGCACTAAACAGTGGCCGGTATAGAAAATGCTTTGACTATTTCATAACAATATAAATTGATGTACACTAAATGGATACTTTAGTATAAAAATCAACTTTGAGTGTAATACATTTGCTTTACTCTGAAAAAAAAAAACTAATACCTGATCTTATAGCTTATCTGTTAGATAAAAATGAATGAAAAAGTTCTCAAAGAGTTAGCGGCTACAAGAAATGTTTTGAAGAAAAAGCTACGTAGTATTAAAACCGGTGAAATGGAACTACGTGAACAAATAACAGATGCATTCAAGCCCATCACGGAACCACTAAAAGTATTTTTAAATAAGTCTACTTATAACAATGGTGGGATCAAAAAAGAAGAAAATGATATAAAAACTGAAAATGAAGACAAACAAAGTTCTAAAGATAAAAGCTCTATAATTAAATTGGAATCCAGTACACCTAAGAAGCTAGTTGAAACAACATTAATAAATGAGTTGAGCAGTCCAAGTAGCAGTGATAGTGATAAATTTTACTCACAAAATTCACATGTAGATGACAGTTATGATAATTTATCAATATTAGAAATAAGAAATGAGTTAGATACTAACTATGGTCCACATAAAGATTCCGATAATAAATGGAAATTTGGAAATAGCCCTCTTAGCTTAGACCAAGATAGAATACACGTTGGTGGTCAAATATGGGCTCTAACACCAGGTTTATTTTCCCTAATGTTTCACAAGGAACCGAAAAACTATGAGAAATTTGATCTGGAAATATACAAAAAAATTCTAAATAATACTAATGCTTATAGAAGAGATTACAAGTCCGATGGTCAAATTAAAGGAACAAAAGCATATAAATATAAACATATTATTCAGAAACTATTTAAACAAGAAAATGAGAAACATGTTCCTTACTTAAAGTCAAATAAACCTAAAGCTAATTATTTTGGTGAAGGACTGATGAAGTTAAATCTTCATAAGTCAAACTATATACATATATTGGGATAATCCAAATGAGTTGGTAGAACGGCTTCGACTACTGCTGGCATCACAAGCTGCGGGTCATACTAATCATAATAACGAAATTGTGTCTATCATTGAAGAGTTATGTGAAGCCGATATTATAGAATAAAATTATTATATGCAAATTATGTCTGTTGATAAGTTTGGGCATTATCTAAACAATACTAGTTGTGACGCAATTTCAGCAAAAAATGCGCCTAAATTGTTGGGGTTCTTTGTGGATACGAACAACAACATTGATGTACAAAACAAGAGAATCAAAAATGTTGCAAATGCTCTGGAAGAAAATGATTGTATCAATAAATTGTTTCTGCAAACTCAGCTCCAAAAACAACAGAAGGGATTAACCCTCCAGTTAGAAAAATTTAATATTCGCCTAGAAGATGCTAACAACAAACTGGATGAAAAATTTATAAATGTCAAATCGGATGTTGAAAAACAAATTGAGGAGCTTAGAGAAAAAGTTTATAGACTGGAAAATTACATGTACGTTTCAATAGCTGATAGCGCATCAATTAGAGCAGACATTGCTCAAAATCAAAAACCAGTAAATGTATTAAATGTCCTCCAAGAGAAATTTAGTAAATGAACTGCATAAGCAAGCTAGAAAAGTCTTTGCTCGTCGTAGAGTTGTGATGAAAGGAATAGACGATCTTTGGCAAGCTGATCTAGTGGAAATTGGGAAATATTCAACAAAGAATAAAAATTATCGATTTTTGCTAACTATAATTGATACATTTTCAAAATATGCATGGGCAGTACCGCTAAACACAAAAACTAAATAATAGATTCATAAATCTAACCTTTTATTCTAGAATTAAATAATATGGTTGCACTCCATATCAAATATTTATGTGCAAACTATCACTGGAGAAGGTTAAGTGAATATCACTATAAAATTTCTAAAAATCAACTTTGAGCGTAATACTTCTGCTTTACTCTGAAAAAAAAATAATACCTGATCTGATATATCATCTGATAACCGACCTGATACCTGATCTGATACCAGATCTGATACCAGATCGTATACCTGATCTGATAACAGATCTGATACCAAATCGTATACCTGATCTGATAACAGATCTGATACCTGATCTGATACCAGATCTGATACCTGATCAGATACCTGATCAGATACCTGATCTGATACCTGATCTGATACCTGATCAGGTACCTGATCAGATACCTGATCTGATACCTGATCAGATACCTGACCTGATACCGGATCTGATACCTGATTTGATAATTGACCTGATACCTGATCTGATACCAGATCTGATACCAGATCGTATACCTGATCTGATAACAGATCTGATACCTGAACAGATCTGATACCAAATCGTATACCTGATCTGATAACAGATCTGATACCAGATCAGATACCTGATCAGATACCTGATCTGATACCTGATCAGATACCTGATCTGATACCTGATCAGATACCTGACCTGATACCTGACCTGATACCTGATCTGATACCAGATCTGATACCTGATCAGATACCTGATCAGATACCTGATCAGATACCTGATCTGATACCTGATCAGATACCTGATCTGATACCTGATCAGATACCTGATCTGATACCTGATCAGATACCTGACCTGATACCTGATCTGATACCTGATCTGATACCAGATCTGATACCTGATCAGATACCTGATCTGATACCTGATCAGATACCTGATCAGATACCTGATCTGATACCTGACCTGATACCTGATCTGATATCATAATAAAAATATATGTTAGCAATGTATTATCTCCATTTTTTAAATAAACAAACAAATTATTTTCATAAACCAAATTGGATGCTAAATTTTATTTATTTGGCTTCCAACAGCTGTCATGTCAATAACACTTACGCTAAGCTCTAGGTCATCAGAGTTATCAGCTACTTATTTTCCACCTATTGATTTAAATGATGCTTATGAGTGCGCTCTAACCGATTTTCATTCATATAATAGTATACCAAATGTAGACGTTTATAACAATAAGTTTCATATAGGTGAACTTGTAATTGAAATACCAATTGGATCATATGAATTAAATGATATAGTCGATTATGTACAGGAACAGTATAAACGAAATAGACCAGAAAATAAAATTATTATAGAAGCTAATAATAATACAATGCAAGTTAAAGTATATAGCACCAAAGAACCGATATATTTTGACAAGGAAAATACGATCGGAAAGCTTTTAGGATTTAATAGAAAGGTGTTGAAGCCAGACAGAGATCATTATTCTGATCTGCCAGTAAATATTTTCAAAGTGAATCTATTGCGAATTGAAAGTAGTATTGCTGTTAATACTTATATGAACAACGCTAAAGCCCATACATTGCATGAGTTTCCAATTAATGTACCTCCAGGATATAAAGTAGTTGAAATTCCCAAAAACCTCATCTATTTACCTGTAAACTCCAGAGAGATAAGTTCACTAGCCCTCCGCGTAGTTGATCAGAACGGTGATTTAATTAATTTCCGAGGAGAGGAAATAACTATTCGAATACATTTAAGACCAATCAAATAATGATAATATACAACACAAGTATATTGAGGAATAAGCAAACGTACAATTCTAAAACTACATTAGAAACTAAACGTCAATTAAAGAGATCAATCCAACAAAAGCTTCTTACGAAAGCAAATAAGAACTTTCTCAAGTCTTTAAACTTAAAACTGAAAGCAAAATGAGTTCAATAATAGATGTTTTACAGAAACCATTATCTGATGAAAATATAATTAAAAAAGACTATCACACATACATACCATATCTACAGTCCTACAATAACAACGATGAAATTCGAATTTCAGTACAAAATCAAGATTTGTATGTATTACCTGGTGAAAGCTACTTATATGTGGAAGGATTTGTTGCAGATGCGAAAACTTCAAAGCCTACAACCAATTTTAAATTAAAAAATAATTTTGTTGCATATCTGTTTGATGAAATTCGCTATGAACTTAATGGTATTGAAATTGATCACACAAGATATTTGGGAGCTACGAGCACGATAAAAAATTTGGGTTCTTTATCACCAACTGAAAGCATTGTGATGCAAAATGCTGGTTGGAATAAAATTGATGACGTGACCCTTCAAAACGGTTATTTTAATTTCTATGTACCACTTAAAATGTTTTTGGGATTTGCTGAAGATTACAACTAAATAATACTGAATAGCAAACATGAATTGATACTCTTGCGTAACAAGAATGATGAAGCTCTTCTGATTCCAAATTCTGATGAAAAAGCAAAACTTACAATTTCTCTCATTTCATGGAGAATCCCACATGTTCAATTATCTGATCTTAGCAAATTGAATATAATTAAAGTTATTAATAATGGTGCTTCAATACCAATAGCATTCCGTAGTTGGGACTGTCACGTGAATCCGCAATTAACTACAGGAACTAGCCATATCTGGAATGTTAAACTAGCTGCAAACAGAGAACGGTCTCGTTTTGTATTGATTGCTTTACAACAGGAAAGTAAATTCGTTCATTGTGAGCTCACCAATTTAAAAGTTCATTTGAATTCAGTGTCATATCCATATGACGATCTTAATATAAAATTTCAAAATGAACGCTATGCAGTTCTTTATGACATGTATCTAAGATTTCAACAAAGCTACTATATGAAAGAATCTAGACCACTTCTATCTGCCCAAGAGTTTAAAAATAGCGCACCGATTATTGTAGTAGATGTCAGCTATCAAAACGAATCACTCAACAGCGGACCAATTGACATTAAAATTGAATTTGAAACAGCCAAAAATATTCCTTCAAAAACATCAGCTTACTGCATTCTTATTCACGACCGTTTAATAGAATATATACCTATAAGAGCACAAGTTCGCAAAATCTTGTAAATTAATTAATATCAATAATAGTGCAGTTTTCATAGACTTGCAAGGTTTCAAAAGTAATTCAAATAAATTCATAGCAAAAGAAGTAGCAGTCGTTTTCAATAATAATGAATACATCAATTACATCATAAAGCCTCCTTTTGATTTTAAACACCTATCAGCAGAAAAACAAAGAGAAGCAAACTGGTTAACAAGAAATTATCATCACCTAAAGTGGAACGATGGAACGGCTTCCTATCAAAGTGTTTGTGAATTCTTAAAATCTAATATAATGTCTTCTCAAATATATGTTAAAGGCGAGGAGAAAAGACGATGGTTAGAAAAAATGACGCAAAAAAGAGTTTTTAACATAGAGGATATTGGTTGCATCAACTTTAAGCAAATGGAGGCTAAGTACCCGGGCAACCTATATTGCAGCTATCATCGCTTTGGTGTTTGTGCATTACAAAATGCTCTTTTACTAGCAAAAGAAAAATCTTGCTTAAAATAAATTCTCATACAGCTTTATTATTTACTCATATGTTCCAATAAGAAAATAAAGACCGAAAAAGTATGGAAAAAATCAATGCTTTTTATTTACTGTTTCCAATCGTCTATTTAAAAGTAAGTATAAATGTATGTCTGTACATACATATGTATGTATGTATGTATGTATGTATGTTTGTCACATTGTATTTTTTCAACTATCAAACAAACCACTGGTACTAAATAATAAGCAACAACCGTCGGTTAATTTGACTACCAGCCCAAACGCCATTCAGAACATTTGACATAGATTTGTAGATATGTATGTATGTATGTACGTAATCTTGACTTTAACAAAACAAGCCATCTAATAAAAGTAAAGCGATCGATCTGCAGTTGCTAAAATAAACACAAAACTTTTTAATGTAAACATAGAAAATAAAATTTAAAGAATTGATTTGGACACCATCAAAGAAACAAAAGTATGAAAGTCAGGCGATCGACCTCCAATTCATAAAGTAAATCGAAGTTCTATGCTCCAATTTAAGATGTAAGTACATACATATGTATGTAGGTTTGTCACATTGGCATGCCCAAAAAATACACAATAAAATAGGTGAAAAATGTTTCCATATTTCAAGTATCGAAATTTGGAAAAAAAACAAAAAAAATAATAAGCGTCAACCGTCAGTCAATTTGTCGACTAGACAAAACGTCATCCAGATCATTTCTGGACTTGAGCAAAACAAGCAACCAACGATCACCATTCATTAAATAAACACACGCAAAATGTAAACATAAAATAAAATTGAAGGGAATGATGTGGTTTCTTCAAAATAATAAAAACACACACATACACACAAAACTAGTGCGGATCAGTTTTTAGGCATCTTAGAGATTCCACATCCCAAATATTTTAAAACAATAGAAGCCACCAAATGAAAGCGAGAAGATCTCCAGTCATTAAGTAAACACAAAACTTTTAAATGTAAACATACAAAATAAAATTTCGTGAATTGATTTGTGATCCTCAAAGAATCAAAAGCATACAAAAATTAGTGGGGCGCAAATATTTCACTTAACAAAAATATTAAAATATTTTTTTTTTTTTTTGTACCAAAGGGATCGCCTATAAATATTTCTCCTCAATTCAGGGCAGAAATTCTCATAAACGACGGACAAAATTCCCACGCTTATGGACATATAAAAAATTCCCACGGACGGACGGAATTCCCACGCTTGTGAACAGACAGAAAGTCTCATGGACGAACGGAATTCCCACGCTTATGAACAGACAGAACGTCTCACGGGCGGACGGAATTCCCACGGATAGACAGAAAGTCTCATGGACGAACGGAATTCCCACGGACAGACAGAAATTCTCATGGACGGACGGAATTCCCACGCTTATGAACAGACAGAACGTCTCATGGACGGACGGGATCCTCAAGCGTATGGACAGACATTACGCCTCATGGACGGGATCCTCAAGCGGGACGGGATCCTCAAGCGTATGGACAGACAGAAAATCTCATGGACGGGATCCTCAAGACAGAACGCCTCATGGACGGACGGGATCCTCAAGCGTATGGACAGACAGAAAATCTCATGGACGGACGGAATTCCCACGGACAGACAGAAATTCACATGGACGGACGGAATTCCCACACACCAACTCTGCACCCCCCTATTATATCAAGAAACATATCACACACACACACACCATACATCCACATGCCGCAGCAAGATCAAAAGGATCAAATTACTAAATAAACACATAAATCTTAAAATTTCAAATTTTAATTACCCAAATTTGACAATTTTAATTGTTGTGGTACATACAATATACTACTACTAACTGAATCAAAGAAAAGCGAATCATGCTCGAAACAGCCCGATGAACAAGAATATCTCTCTCTCTCTCTCTCTTAACGTTTTCATTAGAAAACAGCTGCTTTTCGGCCTTGAAATATGGTTTTGTGTGTTCCAGGAAGGTTTTATTTTATTAATATTAATAAAATAGGGAATACCCAGCGGTTGAACTTGAGCAAATTAAGAATTACGCAAATAAAATGTAAAAATATTAAAATCCACAACAGCATATGTTTTTAAAATTTTGTTTGCTCAACGAACAAAAACAAAATTTACTACTGGTTTTCCTAAAACGTACTTAGTTTTTTGTCGTGTGTATTTGTGTTGGAAACGAAAACAAAATCTCATATTTTCTTATTACTTGGAATATATGTATGTAAATTCAAGAATAGAAATTTGTGTGTTAGAAAAACTAGCAATTAGAACAAATCTATTTTTACTCTTACAAAATTTTTGTAAGATTAGGTTAAGTTGAGATCGGCCCACTTGGAACCTAGAAAAGTCTCATTGTCTTACCCGAAAAAAGGGCTGTAGGGAAATAGCCCTACATACCTCCCACCGGTTCCGCCCTGAACCAGCCAGATGAACGGATGAAAGAGTCCACCCTGTCCAATTCGCATTCCGACAGTTCCGACAGCCCAGTTAATGTTAGTCTGCCCAAGTAATTTGCTCTCTTTCCAGAGAGAGCCGGTCATCGACAGAGGAGGAAGTGTTCGACACTCTCCTCCTCCTATTCATCTCTGCAGCCTCTGCAGAAGCCATTGTATGGAAGATTTACCCCCCGATTATGGTTTACAACATCTACATAAATGTTGTGTTGTTAGATTTACAACACAACTTACAACTCTTTTTGTGATTATGGTTCACAACATCTAGGTGTTGTGTATGTGACAGAGTTGTTTTTCATTTGTAGAGCATATTTCCGCAAAAATACATGCTTGCATACAAAAAACTACCAAGTAAAGCAATCCTTCCCGAAAGATGCACGCGTATGTTACTTTCATTACACAAACACAAGCGAAGAACAATAAATTTTGACATTTCTTTGTCAAGTTCTACCACCAAAAGACATGGAGATTTTTTTTGTGTTGTATTTCATATAACAGCGCAGCTACCGCATAGAAATGCATTGGTAAAAATGAAAATAAATGAAAATAAAGAAAAACGTTTTTGCTAGAAAAATACAAACAAAGCCATAAAAATGTATGTTAATGTTGATGTTTAATTTGGTTATAATAATGAAAGGACTAAAAGAAATTGTACATTGCAGTTTAAATCCATTGCAAACTACAAAATACAAAATAAAACTCTTTTGTTATCAAAAAATGGCTAATAATAATTCGTCCATGTACTCCAGTTGTGGGAGGGTACCAGATCTCGCCAGTTCATCCACCATTACATTTCTGGACACACCGTTGTGTCCAGGTACCCAGAGAAGCTCATCAAGTTTACCACACTCCTTATTGCCACAACTTCGGCCTAAATGACGCTACACTCATCACGTAGCCTAAAACTGATCCTACGTTGAAGTCGGGGGATGTAGATACCCCAACAAAACCATGATCACGTCTTCTGATTGATCTATTTCAACACTATCTAAGGACGCATTCGACAGATTTACGCTGAATTCCTTATCAATCATTGGGGCTGGTGAGTAGTAGTCTAAGCAATCCGGAAGGTCAGAAATCCTTCCATTTATCGATGCATGTCCTGAGGCAGCATCCTTCCACATGCCAACTGCCTTCAACTGTATTGCCGAATTCATAGCAGTTTCCTTAACCATGAGATCGGCTGGTAGCCAGTAGGTGATCTTTTCTAGTGCTTTCCACCATACAAGCGACCCATACACAAATATAGGATTCACAACCGTACCGAAGAGCCAATAGAAGTTTCTGGGGTTTATTCCCTAGTTCTTACCAATGACCCTTCGGCATAGATACATATGTATAAGGCATGTTAGCTTGAAATCGAGGTAAACATTTTGGAGTCCAGCTCCACTGCTGTGGAGCATTACCCTGACCCTGTTAGTCAGGAAATTCCGTGCTAAGCATACAATCAACTGATCAATATTCAGTCCATTCAGAACCATAGCTATAACTCCTGATTCCACATTGTTAAAAGCATCTTCTATATCTAGAAAGACAACAAGAGTATACTATCCTTGTTCTTCTCTCCAAATCCCACAAGCGAGTGCAGTGCGGTCTCAGCACTCTTGCCCTTTTTGTAGGCATGTTGAGAGTTGGACCATTGGTGTCGGCTTTTAAACATCCTAAGGTGCAGATCTATAATCCGTTCCAGGTCTTTAAGAGAAAGGATGCCAGACTTATAGGTCTGTGGTGTGTGAGGTCCTTCCTCCCTTCGGAATGAGTGCCACTAAACACGTTCGCCACGATATCGATACGTAGCAACATCTGAGACAGGCCCTGTATATTCTTATCAACCATGGCATTACAATTTCTGCATTTCGTTGCAAGTCAACAGGCATGACACCATCCGGACCCGGTGCCCTGAATGGTTCAAAATTATTCAACGCCCAGAGGATCTTGTCTGTATCAAGATGTAACAGATCGACCCACGGACATTTTGCTCCTCGTTGATGCACTCTTCCTCATAGGGAGTGCATACTGGGAAGTAAGCATCCATGAGTACCACAAGGGTCTCGTGTAGCGGTCCTTAAACTACCATTATGTTTCTTCACGAAACTTGGAGTATTTCTCGTTGTTGATAGGATTTTGCGAAGCCTCCTGGTCTCAGAGACCCCCTCCACTCCACTGCAGAAAAATCTGCAAGACTTTCTTAAATATGTTCACTGAAGCTTTGTACTGAAATCAGTTTCCCAATACTTTTTCTTCATTAAATAAACTTCTCGACTCTTTACGAGCCCTCTCTATGTCCGCATTCCACCGGGGTGGCTTACTCCTACCTCGGCAGGCACTGGGTCTGCAAGATTCAGACGTGGTTGCCTCTAGAGACCCAGTCAGGAAATCGACCGCCGATTCAATATCCGTGCAGTTTTGTGTTTCCGGATGTTCTGGGAGAAAATCAGATAGAAGTCTACTATGCATCTCCCAGGCCGTTTTCCTCCTGTTTCTTCTGGATGTTATGTCTCTTGTACAACTGTTAAAATACACAACACGAAACACACATACGCGAACAAATGACTTAGTAGATTTCTACCACCAAAATACATGAATTATTTGTTGTAGTTATGCGACTACCTGGTATCGAGCTGCCTTGATTTGTTTCGGAAAGTTCTATTTTTTGACAGCTCTTCTTCGGTTTCTTTCTTCTAGTCATTCACCTTCATTTCACAGGTGGCTACAAAAAATATCAATTGTGACGGTTTTAGCCCATAACAGGGTGCACGCGACAGAAGATAAACTCAAACGATATTTAAATAACCTTGGCCCGTCAGCTAAAAAAAAATTATTCATTCACCAAAAAATAAATAATGGAATTTTATAAATAATGGAATGAATTGAAAATTAATTTAAGGAAAATGTGTGAAAGACATTTTGTGAACCAAAAGAAGTTAGTGTTTTAATTTTTGCTTGAACTATCTTAAAATGAAAATCACGCATGAAATTTTAATTTTAAATCACGCTCAAGCGTGATTTTTCTACAATTTCATCACGATCCCGCCACATTTTTACGATAACCGCACAACTCTAGTGTACATACATACATATGTATGTATGTATATACTTACATTTTGAATCTGCATAAATTTTAAGTTTATAAAAAACTCCATTAAAAATTATAATTTTGGTATTTGTTAATTTATTTGTTTACATTTAAAAGCATGGTTTTGTTTTTACTGGCAAACATATATTAGTACTACTCAGAAAGCTGTCATTTCATTCTGTCATTTACTGGAACGCAATCCAGTAAAAACTAGTACAAACTTTTGCGTTCTCGAATGAACTTAATGAAATTAAAACACGTTGAGTGAAAATCAAAAAAATAGCGTTTTAAAAAAGTTGTTTCCAGAAGGAAGAAAGACATAAAAAATATCAGGAGAAATTTGGAATCAAAGTTGTTTTTTTATTTAAAGAATTGACCTAACAGCCCACAAAAAACTAATACATAGTTTAAATAATTTAAAATTTCTTTGATCCACTCATTAATTTGCATATCATATCTATGCAAGAAGTATTAAGGGTATAGATACATATAAATAAGTTTGTGCTTCGTTGGTAATTTTCACAATTTTGATTTCCGACCACAAGAAGTATATACATACATATATTCTGTATAAGTATAAGCAGGCGGTCGAAATACCGTTTCTGCAAAAACTATTTGAATTTTTATGTCTAGCTATTCATATTGATTGACCTGGCGGGTTCCCAGCCAAGCTCGTTGGAATTTCTTTCCTCAGACCGTTCCAACTTTTCCCATCAGACGCGTAATCTCAACACAAAAATTCATCTACAAAAGATACATACTTACCGAACCACACCAAAAAAAAAAAAAAAAGGATAACCAGCAGAGTTGGATGATATGCTCTGCCATGCCCTTCCTACCTTGTCGCTGTATAATTCCACTGAAATGATTCCTTTTGCTACCCACAGTGCAGACAAGTTCAACCTCCTTTACCTTTCTGGCATCTCCTATATTTCAACAGTTAATTCAGATATCGTCTGAAAGTATGATAAATATAAACGGGCACGTGTCTCTGGTACTTTTTTGAAATTTTTAACACAAACTGGATAAAACGTGTAAAACTGAATTTTGGTCCTTTTTGAATTGCATTTATCTATAAAACAGGTAAGAACAAGAAAAAAATAAAATCTAAATGGGACTGCCCTTAAAAAAATCTAAAACAAGGTTCCTCAATTTTTAAAATCCGTAATTCTGTGTCTCCAAGGCTAATACAAGAACCAAAAAAAAAAAAAATTCAAAAAGGGCCTGAAAGCCTACTAAAAATAATTGAACAGGCGTCTTGTGCTCTTTTGAAACACGGAATTTCAAGGGGATAAAAGGGGTAAAAACAGAAATTTGGTACTTTTTTGGATGGGAGCAGGAGCCAGTGATCTCCGTTTAAATTAAGCAAGACAAACGGACTTGAGATCTACATTCTAGCGACCGTGACAGACATTTTTTACGTCATTGAGAAAGTCAACAAATGGATGACGTGTTGATTCTCTGATTAAATGTATTCCACTTAATGAATTTATTCAAAAACTTATGTTATTTTAATAGCAATACCAAATAAACAGTAAAATATTAAAACTGCGTGATACAAAATTGCAATTATACTACAAATTGGAAAGCAATAGAAAAATAAACGAACAGAAATAAATTTAAATAAATTGCCACAATTCATTCTCTACTGCAGTAAATTCCTTCTCACCGTTTGTCAAAAACAGTTATTAGATTTCATAACTGTCTGGCTGATAACTTGAATAGCCAAATTATTTTCCCACTGTTAGCCAAAGCAAAACAGAAATTATAAAGTTCTCCAGTGACTGACTGGTCATTGGATTTAGTACGTATAAATAAATATTTTGTATATTTTAGTGTGTCCTTGAATTATGCCGCTTCGTAATTCTCACTCTTTGTTTGACCAACATGTGGAAACAATAAAGCGAAACAAAAGAAGTACGTAATTTGTTTACATTAAGATTTATTTTTATTTCGTCACTAAAATAAAAGGAAATCAAAAGAATCAACATGTTGTGGGCACATATTGTGGTGTCTGTCAGCACCAGTGCGCAATGCAAACGAACGGACTCCGGTTAAAATCAGTTCAAGTTTTTGGCTCCAAGGAAACATTTCAGATTGACTTCGGAGATGGCTGTGGAGGCTACCGTCGGCTTGTTACGTCTTCTCTTTAGTAATTGCCTTGATAATTAGAGTGCAATTATCACTGTTAGGATTAGAGCCAATTCTATGTATGTATGTATGTAGCTGATTGTGAGACTACATACCTTGTGATGATGTATTGTTGTTACTGGCATCTTTTGTGGTTGTGCCCTTTCCATTTCAATAATCGAGAGATATGGCAGGGAATGATATCCCATTGCTCGTATATGATGGATTTAAATTTGGATATGGTGATCATATCGTTCGTTTTTCATCATACATCCTGGTGGCAGCGTGAGTAACCCGATACCCTCCAGCAACTGAGAACGCTTTTCTCCCTTACATATTGTGCTTAGTTTTTTGTTGAGTTGCGAGCCAACACTGGGTGGTTACTATGTAACTCGATTCGAAACTATGAACAGCTCGAAAGTTGTATTCGATCCGAATTCAAACTCTTACCATGTAACAGTTTCGGATCGAGTGAAAAGTGCTGCCACTAATTTAAATAATTTCGGCACTACTTTCGAACAGTGAAATCTTTGAAACAGTGAATCTTGAGGCAATCCAGAATCGTCTTCAGTTTGTTGTTTATTTCCACCAGACGATGAAGTACTCATATGAATTTAAGAAATTTGTATTTTTATGAATACACAAATGTTTATACATATAAATACGTATACATATTTGCAAACAAACAAAATAAGCTTAAATATCCACAGCCACTGGGCCCATAACCTGTTGAAAATGAATATGCTCCAGCTCAAATAATTTATGTTTAAGATAAATTCAGATTTTATTATAGTTCAATAATATGTACAAAAAAAAACGTGTTACTTGTATGAAAGCCAATAGCAGAGAGAGCGAGGTACAAAAAGGAAGTTGATTGTCAAAACAATATAACATACAATTTAGTACATACTGACATTGTAATATGACATTAAATGTTACCTGACTTAATGCTATGTTAATTATGTTTTATTTAACAATGGTTTTTGAAAGCGTTATTTTTAACAGTATTATTCAACATTGGCAGCATTTATTACGCAAAATGTCAAAACAATGAAAATAAAAAAACGTAAACAAGAAATATTTGTCCGTTACAAAAATGGATTCGGTTGCCCTTTGGATAGAAAATGAAGACGAGAGATTGGAACGTAAAATCCTATACACCATCGCGGTGTATGCAGTTGACGGACAATTTATTAAATATGTTGTATGTAACTAAATATTTTATTTGTAGGCTTGTGCGAAATTTCCGGCTTAACAAGGAAGCTTTTAATTATGTGTTGGAGAGCATTAGTGCGCAGCTGCCAACAACACTGAGATCGACTGCTGTAACGCCACCAATCAAATTAGGTGCTACACTTAAGTTCCTTGGACAACAAGGTCTTCTTGACCAAATCGGTCAAGATTTGCTGGCTTGGCACAACAAACTGTGTCAAACTGCATCGAAGAAGTGTGCAATGCTATAGAGAAGGTGTTGTGTCCCAAGAACATAAATTTCGTCATGAGCGACGACCAAACACGAGCTGCCAAAAATTTATTTTATGTCACGTCTGGAATTCCAGGGATAATAGGAGCTGTTGATGATACTCACATCCAAATGGTCCCGCCATCTAGACTGTATTAATGTGTATCTATTAATATATATAAATTTAATAAATACTTACATTTTCAGCGCTTGGTATTGATGTTTCGATTTATTTAATTTTTTTTATACCCTTCACAAAAATGTGTAAGGGTATACATATGTATGTATGTATATAAGTTTGTGATTCCATGTGTAGCGCATTGAAATAACCATCTAAGACCCCATAAAGTATATATATTCTGGATCAGAATCAATAGAGATTACGATTAAGCGATGTCCGTCTGTAGTCGTTGAAATACCTTTCTGAGAAAACGGTGTGAGATAGAAACCTCATTCTTTCGGTAGTGGATCTGCTATTGAAATTCAGTAAGATCGGTCAACGGATAGCCGAGATATATCCAAGAAACCGGGTTTTGAGGATTATTTTTGGCCATTTTTTTGTGAGATTTTTGAAAAAAATTTTTTCTTAAAAAGTTAGACATAATATTAGATCCCAAAAATCGAAGAATTTTTGAAATCGGCCTATATATACCCGAGATATAGCGTTTCCCGATTTTTCAAGAAATCATCTCTTAAAGCGAAATAAAACAACTGTTGGCACCAAAAATCAATCAGAATGCTACATATAGGCTGCTTAGAGGCCAAAGTGGAAAAGTTTTTGACATCGGCTCATATACACTCGAGAGATAGCGTCTCCTGATATCTCAAGAAGTCGGCCCTGGAAGCCAAACGAAACAATTTTTTGCACTAAAAATTTGTCAGAATGGTACATATAGGCTGCTAAGAGGCAAAAATTAGAACATTTTTGGACATCGGCCCATATGCACCCCAGATAACGCTCCTCCCGATTTCTCAAGAAGTCGGCTCTAAAAGTCACTTTTAGTATCAAAAATCGATCAGAATGGTACATATGTATAGGGTGTTTAAAAGCAAAATTTGAAAATTTTTGAAATCGGTGCATATATACCCGAGATATAGCGTCGCCCAATTTTGCAAGAAATCGGCTCTATAAGCCAAATAAAACAACTTTTGCCACCAAAAATCAATCAGAATGGTACATATATCACTGTAAAGGGTATTTAAGATTCGGCCCAGCCGAATATAGCACTCTTACTTGTTTTTTTTTTATTTTATCCGTCAACTAAAAATCAAACGAGTACAAATGCCAACTTTCGAGCGACTTTGACTTCTAAATTCAAAGTACATAGTGATGCACATCCGAAAGTAGAGTAGGAGTATTCGATAATCGGATATGGAAATCCGAAAGTAGCAAATGTATTTACGAATTCGAGTTAGTTGTTAGGAAAAATCCGTATCCGTAATATTTAACTATCGAATCGAGTTACATAGTAATCCCCCTGGTTCTTGTTACTGGTGTCTGGTAGTTTTTTAAAATTTTAAGGGAACAAAATGAGTAAAAATTACATTTTCAATTGCATTTACGTAAAAGTGGAATGGGCACAGGAAATACATAAGTAAGTAAAAACTAAATATTACTCAAAAAAAAAAAAAAAAAAAAAAAATTCGTAAATAAATTTCGTCCTTGTTTTAAATTTAAACATATAAGGGGTAGAAACGGGTAAATAATAGCAATTTAAAAAGCACCTGAAAGCACACTTAACATAATTGGATAGGTGTCTGGTACATTTTTGAATTTTAGGACATAAAAGGGGTAAAATTTGCATTTTGGTACTCTTTTCAAGAAGAAGAACAGGAACAAAGTAAAAAGTAAATATTACTCCTCCCAAAACATGCTGTAATAAATTTCATCATTTTTTAAATTCCGACACATCCGGGATAAAAATGACAAGATCGGTAATTTTGTATCTCTGAACTTAATACAAGTAGCATAAAAATTCAAAAAGGGCATGTAAGTCTACTGAAAATAATTGGTGAATAAAGAAATGTTTGCTGTGTTAAAGGTTTGTTTGAACATTTCTGATTCTCATTCTGTTCATGGGAATTATGAAATAAGTAGTTAAGTTTCAAAAAAACTTTTGAGAATTTTTCAAGTCTACTGATGAGTTGATTAGCACCAACGAAATGTTGTCGGCATATAGACAGCTGAAAAATACAGCAAATATTTTTTGAAAAGGTTCATTTTTGGACCTGAATTAATTGGTAAAAACTATATTTTGGTAATTTTTCAATTGAATTTATGTATAAGAAGGATGGAAACAGGAAAAAGTAATTCTTACTCCCTGAAAAAAGTTTTAATCTAATTTCCCGGCCATTTATTTATTTGGACATACTATTTATAAGGGGTAACTCAGTAGTTCTGTATTTCCGGACTTGATACAAGCAGCACAAAATTTTAAAAAGGGGCTGAAACACAAAAAATATTTAGATAGGCGTCCAGAAATTTTTTATTTTAAGGGGATAACACTGGTAAAAACTGTTTTTTAAATTGCATTAGAGGGAGGAGGGGAACACGAAAAATTAACTGCCTGGCTCACGTTGACTTTAGAATTCGTTCGTTCGTTCGTTCGTTCGTTCGTTCGCATAAATACATTTAAAACAAAAACAAATTTTGTTATTATACAGGTACACATGTGTTAATTTTTCTAATTTAAGATTTCCATAACTCCGCTTCTAATAGAAGTACCGAAAAATGTCAAAAAGGTTCTGAAATCCCGCTAAAAATAATTGGAAAGATCTTGGAAATTTTGAATTTTAAGGAGGGAAAAAGAGATAAAGGGGTCTGTTCTAGAATCCGATTCGGATTGATTTAGAAAAATTTTTTTAATCCGAATAATTCATAAATTGGTGTTCTCAATTCAGAATGTTTTTAGATATTCGAAGTTTCTGTTCGAAAAAAAATTCTAAATGTCAAATACATAAAAAAACAGGTTTTTATGTTTTGAAAAGAACTATCAGAGGACGAAGCCGATGATAAAAGATAGCTTAACATACAAATAGTCGCCGGTGACAAACCAAAAACCGACGGTTGACGACCGTCTAAGCAATGTTTTTACAATCACGCAGAAAAATTTAAAAATTAAGTTAAAATATGACAAAAACTAAAACATTAATAGAATATTCTGAGAAAGCAGCTCTACCGCAAGAAGCAATCATTCGCTCTTGACCGCGACGGGTGTAAGTAAGGTTGTGAAATTACCGGCGCGGCAGTTTACCGGCTATGAGCACATGAACTACGATCTATGACAACCATATGTTGTAAAAAGAACGTATTGCCGGACTATTACAATGGAATTTGACCACTAAATATGTACAATCATATTAATATAAATATTGCTCAAATTACACTAAATATAGGAAATTTATTATAATTTCCTTTAAAATGTAAATTTTTCTTTTTCAATAAATTCTGATTGAATTAAGCATTATCCCAAAAAAACATTGACATATCACACTATAATATGTGGGGCAATTTCGTGTTTTCGAACATAAGCAAAATTTTTGTACATATTTTGTTTTGCGCAAGTGCCATTTGACAAAACATACAAAATTTTTGGAAGAAATTAAAGAAAAGGTTTTTTTTGCCAATAATTGTGTGCAAATTAAAATTTTCTTTATTATATTTAATGAAAAACACTTCAAATCAAAAGATAAAGTTTAGTTTTTATTAAAAAAGTTATCACTTGCATGAATAAAAGCCGATTCTATTTACTTTCACTCACCCTATAATACTCTAATTGAAAACGAATAAAAACATGGGGATTCGGATTGCAGAACACCAAAAATTCTAAAGTAATCCACTTTAGAGTGAATTCGCATTCTAGAACAGACCCGAAAATATAATTTTGGTACTTTTTTCAATTGCAGAGACAGATGAACTCCTAAGAAAGAAAAAAATCTCGAATACATTGTTAATTTTTTTTACTTTTTAAACATTTCCTAATACAAGTACAAACAATTTCAAGAAGCGCCTTCTAAAAATAATCATTAATACGTATCAAGTATGGGGGTCACAACAATATTTAATAAGAATCATTAGTGGCCCAGTTAGGGTGGGCAACAGTGGAGTTATGTCATGACAACCTCTTCCGAGGGTGTTCGTTTTTGTGTAAACTCATTAGTTTGTTTTAGTGATGTATTGTGCCTAGAATAGAGCTCATGTCCCAATGTCTGCTGCTGAGGAATGGACCGCCCTTGAGGCCCAGTGAGCTAGCTGGCATTACCGTTACAGTGCATTCAAAAGTGGGATGCAACAACTTAAAGACAGACTTGCTTTACTCAAAAAAGGAAGGCAGGTGTGAATAATTTTATATAATAAAATCATTTGTTTCAGCTTTTTTCTCTGTTGGAAAAGTGGAAAAAAGAAAATTGTATTTTTTGACAACAAATACACGAGCAAAATTTTTTTCAATGTTTGTTGTAAATAAAAACGGTATTTATTTTGTTGGTAGAAATACGCTTGATCATCAGAGAATACAGAAATGAAAGGCAGCCAAAATGAGATAGCACATCAGAGTAAACTATGTTCATCTCTTCTCTGTAAATGCTGTAAAGCTTGTAGCAGTGGTGTCTTTTTGACAGTTATTTTTCTTGACGTTGTTCTTATTGTAGGGTTGCCTTATTATTTGTATCATGAAAATACTTAAAACTCTGTCACCCACTTTTCGCGTTTGTGTTGTGTATTTTGACAGTTCGTAAGCCATAAGCAGTAGTCAGATGCTCTTTTAAGGCTGCCTGGTATAATGATAATTTGGGCTAGTCAGACAAAAATTTGAGTATACATACATATGTATATAATGTGATATTTTCGTTATACCCACGATACAATTGGGATTGTAGCCAAGGTACCTCGATACTAAGTAGCCGCGTAACTACAACAAACGCAACACCAACAAACATTTCATGTATTTTGTTGGTAGAAATATTGTAATTCTGTCACCCATGTGTTCGCATTTGTGTTGTGCATTTTGACATTCTTCAGGCTAAAAGAAATACATAGATACCTTGGTTGTACCGACAATAGAAAAATATGAGTTGCCAAACAAAACCTAAATATTTCCCTCAAAAACCCCCCTAGATATATCCCTTATTTGGGAAGAAACACAAAAAAACTGAGAACACTGGACTTTAAAAGTAAATTAATTTTTAAACATTTACAACAACACTTAACAAAACAAGGAGAGCTTAACATTTTTTATTTACAATTGTTTCTAACAATATTAAGAGCATTGTCAAAATCGATTTTTCGAATTACAAAGCGGTGCTGCCGCCTTGTTTCGTTATGCTCCATACAAAACATTTGTGAATAAAGACGGAGTCTGACGGAGTCACTTAATTAACAAACAATTCTTATCATTTATTAAATAACTGCCTGCGATCTCTACGGAGCACTTCAGAAGTAAAAAAACAAATAAAAACTAAATTAAATTCATAACATAGCTAATTGTACAACGTGTAAAGAAAAGGAATACGATCGGCATCCTAATCAACCAAAATTAGGAGAAACTCCGTTACCAACATACCCCGGTCATGCCGTTCACATAGATTTATTTTTAACAGAAAGGAAAATAAGACTTACGGCCCTTGCTACATTTACTAAATATGCACAGATAAGAATGTTGAAAAGCAGATCAATAGCAGACATTAGGCAACCACTTGGAGACATACGCCCATGTTCTGAAAAACGCATTTCGCATAAAATTTGCGTTTTCGATTTGAAAACGCCAAACAGGTGTTCTGGGAAACAAAAACGCTAGAAAGCTGGCGTTTTCAAACCGCTGAAACGAATCACAGCATTCGAAATCGAGTCTTCTTTCGTGTGTACAAATATTTCGACGGCTGCAATTTTTTGGATCACAGTATTCGATCGCAATAAATATTGTCTACTACTATGACACGCATATGACAATAAAGAAACAAAACGAAAACAAAATACATATGTATAAATAAGTTGGTGAAAAACTTCAAGATAAATTAATCCAAATGTGTTTTTATGTTTCTCATCTTCGGAATCGGAGGATGAGTCCAATATTGGCATTATAAGTAATAACATTCGGGACAAAAGCAATCCTTTTTCATTGCCAGAAGCTGACTGAGTAAGTTGTGAGTTTGAAGCAAAAGGTTCGAACTAAATGTTTCATCGTTTGTATATAAACTCAAAAGACGTTTTCGGCTCTCTAAGGAAGCTTTTGATTATCTCTGGTTACATGTCGACGAGCGTACCACCCGTATTGCAGCTTGCCGCTACATTATCCCTTTTGGCCAGTGGCAGCTTTCCCTAAAAACAATAAAATTTATATTTTTTAAATTATTTCTTTAATTTTTTGTCGCTTCTTTGGTATTTTATTTGTTTTGCTGCTAAAAGCTAGAGTTTATTTGTTTTCGATAGTGTAGTAACAATCGAGTACAACATCGATTAGATCGTTTCGATAACGAGTCCTGTGATCCACGTTATAGCCTTTTCACACTTATCAACATTTTCGTGGAACGTGTTGAAGATGTTGAAAATGTGAAACATGCGTTCACACACAACATCTAACATCACATATACATACACAGCTGCCAAAATAAATAAAGCCACGTTTTGCATTAAAGACAATAAAAATATAATATATGTAAATAGATTTTGAAGACAAAATAATAGTAGGATTAGCAGCAAGGCTTGTACCTAGACAAACACTAGCAGACAAAAAAAAAAAAATACACGAGAGTTGTTGGTAGAAAAATAACTGCATACTGTCAAATTCTTCTCTCATTTGTTTTGTTAAACTGGTTTGTGAGTGTATACAAAAAACGAAATTACACAAATTTCGTAAAATAAATTTATTTAAACCACTTAAAAATTATTACTTTACTTTTTTATGGAATAAAAGAAGCAAAATCACTGGCTTATTTTACTATTTCTTCAATATTAGCTACAAAATCACTTGCACATTTCTTAGAAATCAGAGCACGTTAAACGGCTTCGAAAAACACTTTTGACACTGCTGTTTTAGTGATTTTACCTGTTTAATCTGCCTTGATTAGCAGTTAGCTTGCAAGAACAATCTCTACTACTAATGCAGTGTATAGAATCCATAAAAAGCTTGCTGGAGGAAGAAGATCATGAAGACATCATTTTGGACACAACTCCTTTTTAAATGATTTTGAAGGTCATTAAATGTCAAAATTTACAGTGATGCCACTACAATTTTGTAATTTTTTTAGTGATGACACCAAAATAATCGAAAGATGTTGAGTGGAACAAAATGAGTTAGGAACATTTTATAAAGATGTTGAAAGATGTTGGTTTTTAGCCCTGTATATTTCGTATGGGGAAATTTCAACATCATCGCAAATTGATGGTAGATGTTAGATGTTGATAAGTGTGAAAAGGCTATTAACAACATTTCGATGACAAAGCATTCGATTTCGAATGCGGTGATTTGCCCCTGATCATTTTTATTTAAACTACACTCGAAAGAGAAAATAAAATGATGAAAAATTTAAATTTAATATGTTTTGTTTTAATTTGAAGAAAAACTTTTGAAATTTTTTTACTATTTTAATTAAAAATATGCAATTTAAAATTTAGCTTTGTGTTTGTCAGTGTCGGTATCATTTGTTTACTTTTCAACTGGCGATTTATGCAAACAGCTGGCCAAATTGATCTTCGAAAAAATTTAGTGCTAGCGATCGATGTTAACTTTACAATTACCTATTCGGTTATTTTTTTCAAACTTCTGATAATATTATTTGAAATTTATTAAGTTCGCATACTTTTATTAAAAAGTAGAAATGAATGTTTTTTTTTGGCTTAATAATAAGTCTTGTTTGCCATGAAGGGCACCGCAAAAATCAATAGAGCAGTGTAAAATAATTCTGCAATTTATGGAGACACATGTTTCATTATTATAAAACTGTCGTGTGCACCCAGCGGCCGATAAGGCAGCGCGAGTGAACTGATAGAAAAGGTCATCAGCTGACTTGTAATTCTATCATTTCAATCTGAGTGTGGCCGAACGGAAGAAAAGAAGATCTGTCAGAATTTAGAAGTTTCTAGAACAAATTTTCCAAAACTGCTGGAAGACCAAAAAGATGGCAGAAATTATGTGTAGAAAAAAAGGTGTGGCGGCAATTATCGGAGAGATTGGCGGGGAGTTGGAAAAAGGCGCTAGACGGGGAAGGTTGAAAAAGTGGAGTGAAAAGAAAAAAAGGGTGACGAACATTTAAAATTTAAGAAGTCTGCAAAAAGTTAAAAATAAAGAAGTAAAAAAAAAACTAAATTAAAGCAATTAAAATAAAAGAAACTAAAATTAAAGCAACTTAAATAAAAGAAACTAAAATTAAACCAACCTAAAATAAAAGAAACTAAAATTAAAGACCGCATTTACGCATATAAAATTGCCCAGCACAACAGCAGCCAGTGTTTAAGTGTAGTGCTAGGAATAAAGCCGAAAATCGGGAAAATAGCACTTAATACAACCTCACAAGTGGGATAATCCCTCAAAGATTTAGCGGGCACCAAAACCGAGTTTCTCGGAGTCCGATTCTCGGAGCTAACACGAGACGGACACATACAGGCGTTAATTCGAAACAAGGGGTATAAAAGTTAAAAAGGTACAGGAACAAAACGAAAGGCAAGAAATTTTGTTGCCTGAAACAAAATCCACACCATACTTACCTTACTAGTCATTCTACATACCCCCAAGTTCATTCAACCAATTTTGTCACCAGTCGCCACGTTGTACAGCCACATTCAAAAACGCCACTCTTGGTAGACTTCATGGAATGCATTCAAGGTAGTAATATCAAACACAACAAAAAATATATTTGACCGCTTTTCTCGTGGCCTCAAAAGGAACAAAACAAACACCCCCTCATCAAAAATTTGCGTCCGTCATCAAAAATTTTCTTCACTCATCAAAAATTTTCTACAGTCAATAAAATTTGTCTTCACTCATCAAAAATTTTCTTCAGGCACCAAACACTTTCTGCAGTCAACAAAAATTGTCTTCACTCATCAAAAATTTTCTACAGCCATCAACATTTTTCTGCAGTCATCAAAATTTTTCGTCAGTCATCAAAAATTTGCAACAGTCATCGAAAGTCAATAGTCAGGAGTTTTTCAGTCAGCCGTTTTAGTCAACAGTCGGTACAACAACACCCCTCAATAGCAACGTTCCAGCGCTGACATCCTAGTACATAGGCCACAACAGTTGTATCGTGATCGCAAATCAGTTCCGGTTTCAACAGCCCAGTGGGCCCCAGGTATCAAAGACCTTGTACAGCTAACGAACTGTGACCGATCGTACATATTATTTGAATTATCTTATGTATGTAGTTGTAATTTCTTTTTTGTGAACATTAACTTTTTGTGATCTTAATAGTTTTAAAACCTTTTGCCCCAAAAATTTTTGCTTGCGAGTTTGTGTTCTGGCTTTAAAGCTGACACTAAATTATTTTTGATTTTCGCGAAATCCGTGTTACGTTGTATTAACGTTTTAGTCTTGCTACAGGTAGGTGAGCTCACATACGTCCTAGCAGGTTGATATTTGGTCCAAGTTTGGCTCATTGGCCTACAAAAATTTTAGTGTTGGTTTTGGGGGCTGGTACCCAAATTTAAATATTTGAGTTTTAGAAAAAACAGAAGGGGAATTTTGTAAACGTTCAGAATTTTGCGACATTCCTTTTTGTTTTTAGGAATGAAAGGGTAATTATTAATGTTTTATTGGTAACCATTGATCTTTTTATTTTCCTTTTGCACTTAATAAATTAATTTTGCTTTTTGGTGTGTAGATGTACATTTCTACAAAGCAAGGAAAATAAAAGGTGCATAGGTTGCAAGCTGTTTATAATCTTACTACGATCACTAGTATAATCATCTTTTGTTCTATATATATTTTTGTGTATAAGTATTATTACCTTTACTCAATTTTTTTTAATAAACATTGATGTTAAGGACATCTAATAATCTATTTTAGTGCGTGTTCTTTCCAGTTATAATGGAGTAATCATTTCGTGAGTATGGGGTAGGTTAAAAGAGGGGTAGGTGTATCAATGTTTTAAGGGATGGTCTTAAAAGATTTTTCGCTCGGCCACAGACCATAAATTGTTTTATAGTGGGTGGGACAGCCGATGCTACCGTAACAGCTGGTAGCGATAATGTTGTGCGATAACACTAAAGGTGATAAGTAAACAGGAGTTATAGGATTTTCGTTTTTTTTGTCCCGGTAAAATGTTTTCCTTTCAGCTTTTCCTCCTTTCGGGCCTCACAACTTACTTTTTGGTTCGAGTTTGGTGTTTTAGCGAAGGCTGGTATGCAATTTTTTTTTGTAGCTGTTTGCAGCTGGACTGGCTGGCAAGAACCACACCCCCTCGGCGAGCCACAGCCGGAGCCACCGCCATCATACCAGCGCCGCCAGCGATCTAGCCCTATAAATTTATTTACAAGTGAAAATTTGTTTCAACAACCGTGTGAGAGCTTGCTACAAAAGAATGGCGCCCAACGTGGGGCCCGAAAGGTGGAAAAATATCGGTTTAGTAAGATGCAGTGGGTGCATCGTCAGGAGCTGAAGTAAGTCCCTTTAGAGGCAGCAATGAAGTCCTCTACAGGTAGCGACTTCAGTGTAGTGGCAATGTTACTCGCTGTCACTTTTGGTATTTGTAGTTTGCATTTGTTTTTGTGTTTTTTTTTTGTAGTTTATATTTTCATTTCAATAGTTCTCTCCTTTTGATTTTCTTGGCATTCGGGGATTTCTGGCGACTGTAAGTCCCGAGATTAAGAAAAAAAATTTTTTTTTTTCATTCTCGCGTTGCGACAGCGCACAGAATCACTTCCACAAGGGAAACCAAAACGGGAAAGGAAGTATTTTCTTATGGTTTGCCGTTTGGGACAGGCTTGTGGTGAACAACTCACGAAGTCTTTGCCGCGTTTCGGGAAATTAGGAAAATACTGACCCAATAGAGTTTAGTTTGGAATAGATCAAATTTGGTTTGGTAGTCACAAATTGATTGTTGTTGGGAATTTGGTTTGTCCTGACGATTTTAAATGTTTCAGACGTTAGTTGCACCAATACCAGCAATATAGCATTATTGTGACCACCGACTGGCACGGGAAACAACCATAACTGTTTGTTTGCTTGTTGTACCGAAGCACATTAGAAGTATAGAATAGATTTGTTACGCACAACAGAGTCAATTAAGGAATAATCATTCGGAAATAGTTAATCCAAATGAATATTTAGATTCTGAACATTCGATTCGACTCATCGTTACACTCTTTCATAACCTGAAAAACCCCATACTTAAAATTATTCTGATTAACTTTATACGTATTTTCATTTGTATTTGCAAGTAGGCCATATATATATTATTATATTAATATCAACGCCTTAAGATTATCTCTGTTTATTGTTTTATCGTTTTTAGTATTTATTATCTACAACACATTCAATACATTTAGCTATAGTGGTTTAACACTAAGCTAAACACTTCATAATTTTGTTTTTGTTCCAGCTCGAGGTGTAAGTGCTCGAATTGTAATTAATATATACCTGTATAAGTTGCCTAGGGTAGTTGGTAATTATTTCCAATTTTTTTTTTGAGTTTTAGTGATTTTTATTGTCGTTGTTGAGAAACGGTTTCGGTTTAGGGAGAGATAGTAGATAACTGCGGAATATCAGGGATTTGTTTGGATTTTGATGGTTCTGACTCGTTCGGTGAGGAATCGATTGACAGCTGAGGGTTTTGACGTTAACACCATTTATACAATGGACAATATTACGCGTACTATGGGAAACACAGGCATGTCTACGTCAGCTCCAGTTGCCACGGCGGCGAGTGTAGGTGTTACTCCAGCGGGTTCAGGAATTGCTCCTTCGGTGCAACAGTTTTTGTCTATGGCACAGGGACAAACGGATCAGGCTAACGAGTCACAATTCTAGTGATTCCGTTGAATCTCCTGAATATAGTAGTCTTACTGCGCGTAGTGTCCAACAACAATTTAGGAATGATAGGCGAAATGAGGCATCAGTTCAACGCGATAATCCAGGAATTGCAGGGGGCGAAATAGCTAGTTTCATACACAACGAACTGTCCAGGCAGATGCAAGGCCTACAGGTGGCGATGCAGCAGCAGATATCTCAAACGTTGAATCGACTAGTGGGTCAGGGGAACGCAAATGGGCAAGCTCGGAGCTCAATTGGTCAGAATGCTACATCCAGGGCACCCTCAGTGCACAATTCGGCGATTAACACACCCCCGCAACCACCCAGGATAGGTCAGAATATTTTGACGTCGGCTTATCGAAGTGTGCCACATAATTTTCCCAATTCCCTACCACCGTCATATGCCTCTCAACAGGCGACAGGTTATCCTACGTGTAGTTTTTCTCAGAACGCAATGCCAACGCATGGTGGCTCGGCTTATGTCCCTCCATCAACGGTACCTCAGAACACAGTACCTGGCAACGATCTTTATGCTCCGGCACAAAAAGTTGATCTCTCCAAATGGGGGATTAAGTTTGATGGAACAGCCAAATCGATGAGTGCGGTGGACTTTATCTTTCGTGTTGAGGTATTGCGAACTGATTATCATTTGTCACTTAGCGACCTGAGGCGCAACTTTCACACGTTGTTGGAAGGCCAGGCACTGGACTGGTTCTGGAACTTGAGAAAATTGAACCCTATTTTGACCTGGGATGAATCGGCTGGATCATTTTTGACACAATTCCGGCGATACGAGAGCGAGTTTCAAGTGCAACGGAAAATAATGGAGCGCAGACAGGGAGCTCAGGAGTCTTTTGAGGATTTTTATAGTGCCGTTTTGAAGTTAAGGAACCAACAAAGATCTCCATACTCGGAAATGGATCTGGTCGAAATTATGCGAAGCAATTTGAAGCCGTCACTTTCGCAATTATTATTCTCAGCGCGCATCGAAAGTTTGAATGATTTTTGGCAGCAGGCCAAAAAGGCTGAAAACCTTATTTTGAGTCAACGAGCTTTGTATGCACACCGTCCACTCGCACCTCCCAGAGTCCATGAAGTGGATATCGACACCGATTTTCCCGCTGAAGACATAAACATTGATGCAGTAGCGGCACGCGCAAGTTGGACTTGCTGGAACTGCAAGCTGGCAGGCCACAGCTTTGTGGATTGTCCTACGCCTATCACCAGGATATTTTGCTTTAGGTGTGGACGGGATGGTGTAGTTGCACCTAAGTGTCCGCGTTGCTCGGGAAACCGAACTTGGAACCCATCTCAGACTGGGGAGATGAGGACAACCGACGTATAGGCCCAGTTACAGCTAGTTTAACACCCGCCATCAGTAAGCCAGTGAGCGTTTTACAAAATCCAGATAGGAAAAATGCAAATAAGAGAAGTTCAGACGAGAAACCGAAATTGCGAATTGTCAAGCCATTACACCAGCGAATCGCCGAATATATTAAGGCAAAATGTAGAATTTTTGGGGAAGTTTCGAGAGAGCGATACCGAAAACGCAAAAGAATTAGACGAGAAATAATGTCAGCGTCATTGTATGAGGGTCCAGACTTAAGATTTTACGCTAAAATCGAAATAAATGGTTGCGCTATAGACGGTTTGGTTGATAGTGGCGCTACAGTTTCGTGTTTGGGCAAAAATTGTATTAATTTCGTTAAGCGAACGGGACTTGCAATAAGCAGCTTTTATTCTTTTATAAAGACTGCTGATGGCAGCCCTCACAAAATCATAGGTCGAGTGAAGTCCAACATACGTTTTAATGATATTTCGCAGGAAGTTACATTTTATTTAGTGCCTACGCTAAATAGAGAACTTTTTCTAGGCGTAGACTTTATGCGTCAATTCGGGTTTTTCGCCAATATAAGTAGTCTTTCCACCAATAATATCAGTTTGTGTGCGGATGCAAGAGGGGCGACGGATCCTGTCGAGATGCACAGTCTAACAACGGAACAGAAAGCGTGTTTAGACAGAGTGGTGGCGAAGTTCCCATGCTTCACAAGTAAAGGTCTAGGGAAGACCAGCCTGGAGGTCCATACCATAGACACCGGTTCTGCAACACCAGTGAAAGATCGGCACTACCCAGTCTCACCGGCTGTGCAGAAACTAATGTACGCGGAGCTGGATAGGATGCTTGATCTTGGGGTCATTGAACAGAGCGAAAGTCCATGGAGCCATCCGGTTACACTTGTACGCAAGGGGGAAAAGAATCGGCTTTGCTTGGACGCTCGTAAGTTGAATGCCCTCACGATCAAGGATGCCTATCCATTGCCACACATAGAGGGACTGCTCAGCCGGCTGGGCGATACTTTTTTTATATCTAGTGTCGATCTTAAGGATGCGTTTTGGCAGATCCCATTAGATACATCCAGTAGAGAGAAAACTGCATTCACGGTGCCTGGACGACCACTTTACCATTTTACGGTAATGCCTTTTGGGTTGTGTAATGCAGCCCAAAGACTTTGCCGTTTGATGGATAAGGTGATCCCTGCGGCGCTGCGTGATAGAGTTTTTGTCTATCTGGATGATCTATTGGTGGTCTCGCCTGATTTGGAGACTCATGTATCATTGCTGGAGCAGGTAGCCGGTTGTTTGGACAAGGCTGGTCTAACCATTAATGTCGCTAAGTCGAAATTTTGTTTCCAAGAACTCCGTTATTTAGGTTACATCGTGGACAAGGGGAAGTTGCGGCCAGATCCGGGTAAGGTCGAAGCTATTTTAAAATATACGTATCCCAGGACGGCGAAGCAAGTACGCAGCTTTATGGGAGCCACGGGTTGGTACCGGCGCTTCATACCGGATTTTGCCACGATCGCGACACCTATTTTCGATACTCTGAAAAAGCGGAAGCATTTCGAGTTTACGACCGGAGCAAAGGAAGCATTCGACAAACTGAAAATGGCACTCACCGCCGCTCCTGTCTTGACACATCCTGATTTTTCGAAACACTTTTATGTGCAATGTGATGCGTCCGACATAGGCATCGGCGCCGTACTGTTTCAAAAGGATGAGGATGACGGGGAGCATCCAGTGGCGTTTTTCTCCCACAAGCTCACATCAGCGCAACGAAATTACTCCGTGACGGAACGCGAGTGCCTGGCCGTAGTATTGGCAATACGGAAGTTCAGGCCATATATCGAGCTCTTACCATTTACTGTAATTACTGACCATAGCAGTTTAAAATGGCTCATGTCGCACTTGAGCGGTCGCTTAGCCAGGTGGAGCTTGCATTTACAATCGTATGCGTTTGCTATAGAACACAGGCCCGGCTCGAAAAATATTGTGCCAGACACGTTATCGCGTTACGACATGGAGGAGATTTCATCAACGGTAACGAATCTCATTGACCTAGACTCGGAGCACTTTAAAACACCTAGCTACTTAGACCTGGTAAAAGTAGTAAACGAAAAGTCTGAACAACTTCCTGATCTGAAAGTCGTAGATAATTTTGTATACAAACGCGTTCGCCCCTATGATGGTTCTGTGTTGAACGAAGATTTCGCCTGGAAACTGTGGATTCCAGCGGAGCTAACCACTCATATAATCGAAAATGTCACAACCCGCCACAGTCGTCACATGGGGGGGTAGGAAAAACATTACATCGGGTAAAAGAGTATTTTTACTGGCCGAATCAAAACTCTCAAGTACGTTCTTATATCGCAAACTGTGGAATATGTCGTGAAACAAAACCGTCGAATGTGACGTTAAAACCACCTATGGGCGCAGAAATCGTAACGCAACGCCCATTCCAGCGCATTTTTATAGACTTTTTGGGGCCTTACCCTCGGTCCAAAAACGGCAATAGCTATGTTTTCATCGTTCTCGATCACCTTACGAAATTTGTTTTATTAAAGGCCATGACAAAAGCCAGTACTAAAAATGAAGTGAAATTTTTAATCTCGGAAGTTTTTCATAAGTTTGGTACGCCCGAGACACTTGTGTCCGATAATGGCAAACAATTTGTTAGTCACGAGTTCAAGAACATGGTAGAGAGTTTCGGGATAAGGCACGTCCGAACGGCCTTATATTCCCCACAAGCAAACGCATCGGAACGGGTGAATCAATCCGTGTTGGCAGCAATACGGTCGTATTTGCAAGACGATCATACCGAATGGGACAAATACCTCTCGGAAATAGACTTTTCATTAAGATCGTCAGTCCAAACGTCGATTGGCGTCACACCATACTTTGCCTTATTTGGCGTAAACATGATTGGCCATGGGGGTATATATGAGTTAGCTCGTAAACTAGGTAGTTTGGAGGACCCGGAATTAAACATTTTGCAGAAGTCCGAGAGACTGAACCTCATAAGACAGAAAATCAGAGAAAATTTACATAATGCCTACCTAAGAGGTAAAAAGACTTATAACGTAAGGACTCGGCAAATCAAGTTCATTCCAGGGCAAGAGGTTTTCAGAAGAAACTTTCAGCAGAGCGATTTCCGCAACAATTTCAACGCTAAGCTGGCCCGGAAGTTTGTGAAATGCCGCATTACACGTCCGATTGGTAACAGTCTCTACGAAGTGGAAGATTTAAAAGGCAAACCACTGGGGGTCTTTCACGCCAAGGATTTGAAGCAATAGCCTCAATTCCTTGGTGGTTTTAGTCCCAGCGATTGCAACGCCGAGCTCGCGTACAAAAAGTTTAGCGTCATAGAATTCTGAAATGCTGGACTAGTTTCGAGCTGTTTCCTTTTTTTTATCAGTTTTTGCAGTGGTTTTTATTATATCTTCTTAGGAAGTTGGGTTTTTTTTTGAGTTTCTCGCGGTACGGGGTCGGTCCGAATAAAAGAGATTTCAAGTCTGACGGTTCCAGGTATTCAAAAGTAATACAGTCTGTCCGTATAGCGAACCTTGGGAAGAGGTTTAGTCCGTCCGAAAACTATTCATACGTCCGAAAAACGATTGTTAGTCCGTCCGAGGAATATTCAGTGGTCCGATGAAGGGGGAAGGGATTTAGCAGTCGGTCCGAAACTTTATGAGGGGGAAAGAAAAAGGAGATAAATAAACCCAAGGAAAACGGCGCGATAGCCGCCAGATAGTAAACATACACTTTTTATTTTTTTTTTTGCATTTTTCTAGGTCGTCTTACTAGGCTTTCCGACCAGGGAAAAGAGAAAGCCACGCGTCAGCCCCAGAGGAGCTTGGTAATGTTCACATCACAAAGTTCTTTTGGGCGCTCGCAATTTCAGACATTTTGCATTTTATTAGGTCCTCTTACTAGGCTTTCGGACCAGGGAAAAGAGAAAGTCACGCGCAGCAGGGAAATTTCGAGTTTTATATTGTAGTTTGGCATTTCGAATCCTTCTGTGGCATATACCGCCCAGTTCGACTTTTTGTAGTCCTTCCAGGGGGTACTGCCCGCCACGGAGTGGGACTTCAGCTTTAGGCCCTTGGTGACTTTAGTCCCTGGAAGGATGCGTTAGGGTGCCAAATTTTTTTTTTTTGCAAGGTTGTTTAGGGATTAGTTAGCGGGAATAGTGCACTTTTTCCTTGCCATCCTGGAATCCAGGAATGGATCCAGGAGTGACCAGGTTTGTCGTGTGCACCCAGCGGCCGATAAGGTAGCGCGAGTGAACTGATAGAAAAGGTCATCAGCTGACTTGTAATTCTATCATTTCAATCTGAGTGTGGCCGAACGGAAGAAAAGAAGATCTGTCAGAATTTAGAAGTTTCTAGAACAAATTTTCCAAAACTGCTGGAAGACCAAAAAGATGGCAGAAATTATGTGTAGAAAAAAAGGTGTGGCGGCAATTATCGGAGAGATTGGCGGGGAGTTGGAAAAAGGCGCTAGACGGGGAAGGTTGAAAAAGTGGAGTGAAAAGAAAAAAAGGGTGACGAACATTTAAAATTTAAGAAGTCTGCAAAAAGTTAAAAATAAAGAAGTAAAAAAAAAACTAAATTAAAGCAATTAAAATAAAAGAAACTAAAATTAAAGCAACTTAAATAAAAGAAACTAAAATTAAACCAACCTAAAATAAAAGAAACTAAAATTAAAGACCGCATTTACGCATATAAAATTGCCCAGCACAACAGCAGCCAGTGTTTAAGTGTAGTGCTAGGAATAAAGCCGAAAATCGGGAAAATAGCACTTAATACAACCTCACAAGTGGGATAATCCCTCAAAGATTTAGCGGGCACCAAAACCGAGTTTCTCGGAGTCCGATTCTCGGAGCTAACACGAGACGGACACATACAGGCGTTAATTCGAAACAAGGGGTATAAAAGTTAAAAAGGTACAGGAACAAAACGAAAGGCAAGAAATTTTGTTGCCTGAAACAAAATCCACACCATACTTACCTTACTAGTCATTCTACATACCCCCAAGTTCATTCAACCAATTTTGTCACCAGTCGCCACGTTGTACAGCCACATTCAAAAACGCCACTCTTGGTAGACTTCATGGAATGCATTCAAGGTAGTAATATCAAACACAACAAAAAATATATTTGACCGCTTTTCTCGTGGCCTCAAAAGGAACAAAACAAACACCCCCTCATCAAAAATTTGCGTCCGTCATCAAAAATTTTCTTCACTCATCAAAAATTTTCTACAGTCAATAAAATTTGTCTTCACTCATCAAAAATTTTCTTCAGGCACCAAACACTTTCTGCAGTCAACAAAAATTGTCTTCACTCATCAAAAATTTTCTACAGCCATCAACATTTTTCTGCAGTCATCAAAATTTTTCGTCAGTCATCAAAAATTTGCAACAGTCATCGAAAGTCAATAGTCAGGAGTTTTTCAGTCAGCCGTTTTAGTCAACAGTCGGTACAACAACACCCCTCAATAGCAACGTTCCAGCGCTGACATCCTAGTACATAGGCCACAACAGTTGTATCGTGATCGCAAATCAGTTCCGGTTTCAACAGCCCAGTGGGCCCCAGGTATCAAAGACCTTGTACAGCTAACGAACTGTGACCGATCGTACATATTATTTGAATTATCTTATGTATGTAGTTGTAATTTCTTTTTTGTGAACATTAACTTTTTGTGATCTTAATAGTTTTAAAACCTTTTGCCCCAAAAATTTTTGCTTGCGAGTTTGTGTTCTGGCTTTAAAGCTGACACTAAATTATTTTTGATTTTCGCGAAATCCGTGTTACGTTGTATTAACGTTTTAGTCTTGCTACAGGTAGGTGAGCTCACATACGTCCTAGCAGGTTGATATTTGGTCCAAGTTTGGCTCATTGGCCTACAAAAATTTTAGTGTTGGTTTTGGGGGCTGGTACCCAAATTTAAATATTTGAGTTTTAGAAAAAACAGAAGGGGAATTTTGTAAACGTTCAGAATTTTGCGACATTCCTTTTTGTTTTTAGGAATGAAAGGGTAATTATTAATGTTTTATTGGTAACCATTGATCTTTTTATTTTCCTTTTGCACTTAATAAATTAATTTTGCTTTTTGGTGTGTAGATGTACATTTCTACAAAGCAAGGAAAATAAAAGGTGCATAGGTTGCAAGCTGTTTATAATCTTACTACGATCACTAGTATAATCATCTTTTGTTCTATATATATTTTTGTGTATAAGTATTATTACCTTTACTCAATTTTTTTTAATAAACATTGATGTTAAGGACATCTAATAATCTATTTTAGTGCGTGTTCTTTCCAGTTATAATGGAGTAATCATTTCGTGAGTATGGGGTAGGTTAAAAGAGGGGTAGGTGTATCAATGTTTTAAGGGATGGTCTTAAAAGATTTTTCGCTCGGCCACAGACCATAAATTGTTTTATAGTGGGTGGGACAGCCGATGCTACCGTAACAGCTGGTAGCGATAATGTTGTGCGATAACACTAAAGGTGAGAAGTAAACAGGAGTTATAGGATTTTCGTTTTTTTTGTCCCGGTAAAATGTTTTCCTTTCAGCTTTTCCTCCTTTCGGGCCTCACAACTTACTTTTTGGTTCGAGTTTGGTGTTTTAGCGTTTGCAGCTGGACTGGCTGGCAAGAACCACACCCCCTCGGCGAGCCACAGCCGGAGCCACCGCCATCATACCAGCGCCGCCAGCGATCTAGCCCTATAAATTTATTTACAAGTGAAAATTTGTTTCAACAACCGTGTGAGAGCTTGCTACAAAACATATGTTTTTCATTTGTTCGAACACAATTTCGAAAAAGGCAAAACGCCAGCAAATCGCTTCGTTTTCAAAGCATGGTTAAATGCGTTTTGCGATTTGAAAACGCAGCGTTTTTCAGAACATGGGCGATAATATTCAGTTGTACCAAAATACATAATAATGAAATTCATGACGGAAGGCGAATTAAGAATATCAGTTTATACGACACCCCCATACAAAGGTCAAGCTAATGGACAAGTAGAAGTAGATTTCACTCGACAATAATATAAATAATGAGATGTATCAGAGAAAACGGCGGACATAGAAACTTTGAGGAATTACTAGAACGAGCAGTCTCAGAATACAATCATAGCATCCATTCGGTTACAGAGGAAAAGCCTGCTGACTTATTTTTCGGACAAAACGTTGATTTTACACCAGACGACATAGAAAAGACAAGACGTGACAACTTAGAAAAACTAACGAAGAAACAACAGAAAGATATACAATATCATAATAAAAATAGGCAAGAACTAAAATCTTACTTACCTGGACAAATAATTTTTGTTAGGAGAAATAGGAGGTTAGGCACGAAGCTTTCTAAACCATACACGAAGGAAATAGTCAGGGAAAACAGGAACAGTACAGTCTTGACAGAAAAAGGACAAATAGTACACAAAAGTAGAATACCTTGCACCTTTTTATACTTTTTCAGATTTTCTATATCGCTATGTTTCGCAGACGTACAAATCCTAGATTATTCGAATGCCCAACTGGTTACAATTGAAAAAGGACAAGCCAGACTACAGACGGGATATTTTAAAATAATTCATGAAATTGACCTTGAAAAATACACTGACATAATGGACAATATCGAAAAGGCTCTAAAAATAATCCCTATTACCCATTCACATCCTTATTGATATCCCAAATAAAAACATATTTAAGTAATTTAAAAGTTAATAAAGTAAAGAGATCATTAGATTTTTTAGGTAGCGATTGGAAATGGTGAGCAAGTAGTCCTGATCGACATGACCATGAAATTGTCTTAAATAAATTAAATAATGTACTAGAAAACAATAATAATCAAATAATAATAAACAAACTTACTATTGAAAGGGGTGGTCAGCTGCCAATCTATGTAGGGGACCAACGCAGTATTCTTCCAGATACTGTGCCGTAACCGCTAGGCTGTGCAGAAGTGCGACTATAATCTCCTCGTGGTGGCCACTGGTAACAGATATTCCAGTAGGTCTTGTCTCTGCTGGAATGTCTGGCAAATATAGTCGGGCTGAGAGAGAAAACAAGCCCCAATCAAAGAGGGAACAGCATATCTCAAGGGATGAATGGCTAGTGGGTTAATCTAGTCGCTAATATGCGGACTTGGGATGCTGAGGTAAGGTCCGATTTAATTACTGCGCTACTGGGGCACTGGCGTAGTGAACCGTATTTTCCCCTCTACTCGTGGGAACAAAATAGAGATGAACACAAACAAACAAAGCAAATGGCGAAAGCAGCCACAAAAGCTTTAAAGAGGACCCAGTGCCTCAAAAAGCAGAAGAGGCAACCAAGTCCTCATCAAAACCAGGGGCGAGAGTAACTCCCAAGGAAAAAAATATTAAGGAAAGGCAAAAAGGGGCTAGCGTACTTCCTCAGAAAGGGACTTAGTAAAGAAGAAGCATACGCCAGGGCCTCAGATCCCATGCCAACATCCGAGGAAAGGACAAAGAGCAAAACACTAGGTTCAAAAAGACAGCCAAGAAGAGACTTAGGGACGAAAAACCGTCCACCTCCAGGGCAGCGGAAAACCGTGATGATATTCAAAAATCAACGTCCAAAAGGCGGACCACGGCCTCATATAAGGACGTAGCGACAGGAGTCAAATAGCGGTTCTGGCAAGGGACTACCCAACTACGTTTCTCGCGACTGAGCAAATGGACTCCATCCAGGGAATAATCCTGGAAAAAATAATTGAAAACAAGGATCAGGCCACAAAACCTGCCTTCTTGAGCTGCGTCTATAAGCTACGATATCTAATCCTCCATTGCAAGGACAGCAGCTCAGCTGACTGGATAAAGGCGACTATCGACAAACTATCGCCATGGGAAGGGATCCCATTGATGGCCGCAGAGGAGCACAAGATTCCCAATCCGCGCGTTGCTGTAGGCTACTTCCCAAACGCAAAAACAATGGGAAATAAAAAGATCTTGGACCTAATCCAGGGGCAGAACAAAGGCCTCTTCGCCGAAACATGACGGATACTAAAGAGTTAAAAAAGGCTCCCATATAACATTGGTAATCACTGTGGACCAAAAATCAGCAGTCAGCTTGACGGAAACCAAAGGCAGAATAAGCAAGAGGAAAGTTCAACAGGGCCAAAAGATCAGGACATTGGGACAGGTATAGAGAAGCCCTGACCACATATAACAAGGAGCTAAGGAAATCTAAGAGGAAGTCATGGACACTCCTCTATGAGGAACTAAACGACACTCCTGCTACAGTCAGGCTGCACAAGGCCCTTTTTAAAAGGGTCAGTCACTAACCAGGAGGCTTATTCTGTATTGCGATGCGAAAATCAATGCAATGCGCAAATGAAATGCGATGCGAAAGAAAATTGGTATTCTGTTAGACTTTCGCAATCGCATTCGCAATTTATTTCAAAACGTGGCAACGCTGCACAATAAACGTCAGTGTCAACAAATGTCAATTTAAAAAACAATAAATTGTTTGGGTGTGAAAATTTTTTAAAAAATTTATTTTGGAAATTCTGTAAAAAAAAAATAAAAATGGATTCTGTGGCACTATGGTTCGACGACGAAGAAGAGCATGAGCAAAATGAAAGGATACAGAGAAGATTGCTTAGAAGCAAATCCGATATTCTGAGCTTGAATGAAAAAAAAAGTAATTTACTTTCTATGCACTATGCTTTCGGAAAATAAATGTTTACTTATGTATGTATGCAGAACATTTCTTTTTTCAGCTTTATAAAAAATTATTTCTGTATAAACTTAATACAGAAATAATTATATAAGAAAAAGTTCGAATAATAGAAATTAAATACCATTTATAAGAAATTTTAGATTAAATAAAGAAGCATTTGTATACGTCTTAAATAAATTCATAAAATCTACCATTATTTGAAATTGACGCGCTTTGGTGGTCTTAATGCTGCTTTCCCTGAATTAAATAATAAATATATGATGAATAAATAAATAAAATATTATTGTTTACTTACATTTTTGTGCTTTGCGATAGCTATTTTGCTATCGAATAAATATTGCGAAAATGGCGTTTGTTTGACATTCGTTTTCGCAATGCAGAATACCGAATTGCCACCTTTTCGCATTTGAAATGCGAATAAAAATCAACTATGCGATTATCGCAATACCGAATACCAATTGTTCGCATTGATGCATTTTCGCATCGCATTGATTTTCGCATCGCAATACAGAATAAGCCTCCAGGTTGGCACACTCAAGGGGCCTGATGGCCAATGTCATTTTCAATGGAACATTAGAGCTTCTTAAGACTCATTTTCCTGACTGCAAGCTTCAAGCACCTGGGACTGGTACAAGGTAGAACCACTACCAAACCATCGCATAGTTATGGACCAGGCTATCAGGAAAATAATCACCCCTATCATGAAAAATTTTTCCCCTAAAATTTTTTCCCATTTCCCAAAAGTGCGATCATCAATAACTTTTCGCATAAAATGTGTTCCCATTCGAAATTTTCCCTTATCGTGAATGGATTTTTCAAAGAAATTTTTCCCATTTTTTGTATCAATTTGTTCATTTTCTTTTCTTTGGGAAACTAGAAAAAAATGCAAGTAGTTGCTGCATTTTAATGGATATATAAATCAGCTGAAAACTATTTTTAAGTCTAAATCAATAAATAATGTGCAACATGACATTCTTTTCAATAGGGTGCAAAATAACCGACCCATTGCATGTGGTTTTGTGAAGTTTTCTACAGATGTGGTGGCCAAATTTTAGTATTCGCTTACAGAAGAACTAAAAAGTGCTGGCCCTCCTATTAAAAAAGATCATGAATGGAATTTTATAAATGGATATTTTATCCATTCTGAGCAGAGAGCACTTTGCAAAAAGTGGATTGCGCCATTCCTACTTCGTAATTTCTTCCAACACTTTTTTGATATCCACCCTCTGCAAAAAATGCGTAAGCAGGCGCTTAGTTTTACGATAGGCGGAACATCAAATGATTTTTTTTCCGACAGAGAATCTGTCAAAATATTCAACGTTCCTCAAACTGCACCGAAATAAATAATCAGCACATCCCGAGTATAGAGGAAATAACACCTGGTATTCACCCTTATTTTGCGTTTCGATTCGGATCGAAATTTTCCGCGATCGGCAACTTTGGTATTCTGTGTTCAGTTTTTGCTTCAATTCGATTTGTTTCTTCGATTGTGTGTATTCCGCGTTACGATCGAAGCCACGCTTTTCTAAAGCCCGTATGATACTTCATTTTTCTTTCATTAATTGGTATAGAATTGATAGAAACAGCAATTGCTAGAAAGAACCAAATATATAAAACGCAAACAAAACTGGCATCTTTTTTGTAAGTGTTGTATTCTTTTTATTTCAAGAAAGCGCTAGGAAATAAAAATTTTCCAAAAAAGAAGCGTTAAATCGCAAAAATTGTCCATAAACCGCTGACACAGCAACATTCAAGTTTGAAATGTCAATTTTAAGTTGAAAAATTTTACATTTTTTTTTTACATAATCTCATTTTTTATCGATAACTTCAACAAAAATGTTGACAGTTTTGCAATTATCTTAATATCGCTGAACGCGTTGCACATACTAAATTCTACTATTACATTATATTTGCACTGTTCTCCAAAATTTGAACAATGCAAGAAAAATGTAGTGTCATACGGGCTTAAGTTATGTACATATACACTAACGGAATTTTTTCGATTTTTATTGAAGCATTTAAAGTGAAATTAAAAAATTAAAAATATGTAAGTAAAAAAACAAATTAAATTGATTTGTAAGCATTTTTAATATAACCAAAGGTTTAAACTTTTATTTAATTTATTACAGGTCGAAAACAACAACTCCTCAGCAGTACGAAAAGTTTGTAACTTCAATGGAAGCAAAGGATGATATTGCTGGTGGTTATTCTAGTTTTATTTTTGTGCCTCAATGTTGTAATTCGGATGTTGGATTCGGCACACCAATATTTTGACCACAAATGCCTCACTTATGTACATATGTATTTATGTTCGTAACTTTTTCGCTTTTATGCTTTATTAACATTTATTATTTATTTAATTATCATTCACACAATATTTAGTTTTAATTATTAATTTTTTGTGCACTAAATTTTACTTTTTGCTGAAATGTTCACAAATTTGTTTATATTCGTTGTTTCTATTTCACAACAAAAAACCTACATACATACATATGTAGTTTAAGCACACCCCAATCCTCTTCTTTTTCTTTCGATTCAGTTTTTTTTTTGCAGAATACCTACTTTCGATTCGAGCGTAGCTGAGTGCGGGAACGTAATCGAAGTTCAGTGGAGATATCACAATCGAAAACGAAACAACTTTACTAAATGGAACATTTTTAATACATTTTACTAATACTACGAAATCCAAGGGGAGAAGTCTCACAACGAACAAAAGGTTATAAGTAAACTACATATTACCTGTAATACTGGAGCCTTCATCTAAATCTAATATTGAAGAAATACTTTCATTGCAAATGCTACACCAGTTGAATGCCAATAACACCAAGCATATAGGAACTCTAAGAGAAGGAGAAAAAATAAAGTACGCAATAAACTATTCCTTGTCCATACTGATAATAATCATAATAATTAATAGTCATCATTAAAATTATTTGGATGCAAAAAACAACTAAATGAACTATTTACAAAAGCGAAGTGTTCGAACGAGGACGTTCGAAATTTAGGAGAGAGGTAGTTAAACACATCATACATTCAAAAACTCTGCCACTGTTTACTTAAAAATACCAGACAGAAACACGATTGTTTTCCTGCAAATAGTTTCACAACAAGCTGTTTTGCTGACGTCGTACACGCGCACAGAAAATAATTGCTGCAACCTGTGGGAATCGTCAAATAAGCAATTCTGGGGAATAGCTTAAGTTAGATTAAGAAATTATTTTGTAAAATTTTTAGTTATAAGTTGAATTCAATAAAATAACAACGTAGTTGCGGAAGCAACACAACTTCTTAAAAAAAAACAAAATTGATATTTCAATTTTGTAACTTATATTCATAAAAAATTAAATGAATTTCAGGAAAATGTTGTACGGAACTTTGATATTCGTACTTAAAAATCGAGAAAACATATTTTCTGACAATAATTCCGATTCGAACATAAACCAGGGGCCAAATCATCGCATTCGATATCGAATGAACTAACGAGCAAAAATAATGTAAAACAAAATAAACAACAAACACACAGCATATGTGACGGAATTCGTTCGATATCGAATGCGACGATTTGGCCCCAGTCTACGACTCCAGAGCTGTAAAACCTTTCTCCAGCACACTGATTGCACATCCGGGAAAATGATCGTGTTTGCATATATGTATGTATAAAAACAAGAGAAATACTTTCATTAAAAAAAAATAACAAAAAATTCAGTTTTATTTAAAATTGTTGTTTTAAAGTAATTTACCTCGAGTTACATATCAAGCAAATTTTTTGTTCGTTAATTTATATTAAACATAACAAAAGCACTCAAAATTGCAATTTTGAAACGAATATTATTTCTTCACTATGTGAACGAACAGGAGGTAATTTTTTATCGGGTTACTATGTGAACTAAGAAAATAAATAAATTATTACATATACAATGAGTAATATATAAAAAAAGAAAGATAACAGTTTATAAAAATTTTATGCTTAAAATCGGTTTACTTTTAACATAAAATTTTCGAGTTTTCTAAACTTAATTTTTGTTTACATACATTTGACATATGTTTCACGGGCTGTCTGTCAGTCGTGAGACCGGCCCACTTGGGTACATGTGACATACATATAATATAAAAGAACCCAAACACTTCGTCTTTGTCGTGAATGATTTAAAAGTCATAATAGTTTTGTTTCGATATGCCCAATTTGCTTGGTTATTTTTTCAACATGATAATAAAAATTGCAAACATAACAGCACCACTGTCTGTACAAGTACTATACACATTCTGCCGATAATAAATTGTATGGTTTGTAACAGTGACGGAAGCAATCCGACGGCTTACTCCGCAAACGATTTGACAGCTTATTTTTTCATCGAATTGATTTGGCGAAAACGATGGCAGGTGAACTTAGTACTTAACAATACTATAACATTATTTGCGACGAAAAATGCGTTACAGAAGTAGGGCTAAATAAACGTGTCTAGAAGGATGCAAGTGGGCATCATCTAAGAAAAATTTATACAACAAGAACTTAAAGACAAGAATGTCGTCTTCGTACTTTTGTGTTAACCAATGTAGTGGCTCCAAAGATGAAGTTTTTTATTTTTATTATTTACAGGCATGTTCTCACACTCACAAGTTTTTGAAGTCGCCAAGGGACTTGAAAACGCCAAAGCTATTTCCACGTGTGCCGTGACTCATTGAATATATTCAGATTAAAGAAATGTTCTTTGGTTTTGCCAATTTTTCATGTCCGTTGTTTTCTTAAGTGATCATAAACAACATGACAGAACGCACGAGTCACAGAACATCTAAGTACAGCTTTGCCGTTTTTAAGGCACCTGTCGAGTTCAAAAACTATCTATCATTTGGGGAATGCTGTAATTGAATTAGAAATAATTCTTAGCAGTGGTAGATTTCTACAGGCAATATTTATTTTTAATACGCTTCAACTAATGCCATTTTCAATATTGTTTTGCACAAAAAAATGTAGATGACCATGGTTTTTATTATTATTTTTACTTATTGATAGTTTTCCAAACCTTATCTTTTGATCTTAAACTCGCTAAACTAAGAAAAAAGGGCAAAATAAATGCACACTATTTCCAGAAAAAGTTCCATGTATTTACATTTTTAGTTTTTGAAGTCAGTTCGAACAAACAACGACAATATTCTTTTGGGAAATCAAGTTCAGTTGTCAATTATTATTGTTATCATTTGCGGCCGATTGTGCACCTCGACCAAAAAGCTCTTTCGTGCTGGAAGAGTAAATAATTGACAATTAAAAAAAGCTAACTACATTATTTGTAGTATTGTTTTCTTATTATTATAAAGATTTTGGGAATAGTTTACTTTATTAACTATAGGGCATTCATTAATAGATAAAATAAATCAAAGATTCTACATCATCAAACACCCGTATGAGCGAAGGAAATTGTTCCTTGTGACAAACACAACGAGCGTTAGGGTTCTCTATATATTTTGTTCTATGTCTTTTGGTTTGCTATGTATATACAATTCTTTTTAAGATATTTGATATTTGAAAAGTTAAAAGGACAACAAAAGTTTAATTTTTTAAAGGAGTGTAATTTAATATTGTTTGAAAAATAATATGATTTAAGTTTAATTAAATTTATTTTATAATCAATGAGAACAACAATTAATACAAAAAATTTTATTTGCCATATATGTATGTATATAATATCGTATGTATTATTTTGTGTTGAAGTAAAAACAAATCTTGTCTTTGCAAGTTTTCATTTTATTTTAAATGTTACACCATGTTTAATTAAGAAAATAAAAATGGAAAGTATCTTTGATGGTAACCAATTTTTCTGGTATTTTGCTTTCTATCTAAGAAATTAGTATAATTTTATTTTATAAAATTTGCTTTAAATAATTTTTTCGAGCTTCTTTTAATATCACATACATTGTTTTAATTTCCTTTTTTTTTTGAATTTACTATGGATTACATACGATACAATACATTTTTTTCAATTTTTTACTTTTAGTATTAATATAAGTCTTTAGAAGCTTTTTTTCCTTGTGTTTTTTAATTTTCAAGTTGTTTTAAAAAAATTAGCTTTCTAGTTGCTTTTGAAGAAATATTTCTAATAAAAGTAATAGTTTTTAAATGAGACTTAAAAAATAATGAGAAAATGAAAAAAAAAAATAATTGTAATAAAATTATGTGCCTCATGTCATCCATAAAAATGTTTTCATTTTTGTTTGTTTGTTTGTTGTAAGTTTAGTAAATCATTTTTTCGTTTGGTTTTTAAGTCTATATCACATCACATTGTATTTTTATTTGCTTTTTAAATAGTTTCATGTTTTTTGTTTCTCTTCGTTTTAAGGTGTATTTTTTTGCTTTTGCTCGTTTGTATAATAAATGCAAAATATTGTTTTCCCCCGGATTATCGGGGTTAAGATAAAAACAACACTCACAGCATTCGTTATAGTAGTAAATATTAAAAAAAATATATATGTATAATTAAAAATACGAGATCCTTCATTATTTGTTTGTTGTGGTTAATTTGTTTAAATTGTATTTTTTTCTCTTTGTTTTTGCTAAGTTCTAGGTTTTACAAAAACCAATTTTGTTTATTTTAGTTGAAAAACAAACAAAAAAATTTAATAATAATCGTTTGAAGAAATATGTATATAAGTACATACATATATTTTTAATTTTGGATTTTTTCTACCTGTTGATTTAAGATTCTAAGTCCTTACGTTTGAATCTTTTTTTTTTTATTCACATAAAAAGAACATTTCAAAATATTTTTACTTTGCTGTTGTACTACAACATTCAAGAGAAAAAATTTTAAATGCCTTCTTGTATTTAGGTTAATATGTAATAAACAAAAACATAAAAATTAAAAGAAAAATCCAAAAATTTCGGAAGTAATAAGAAGGTTTAGCGTTGTCGAAAATAACGATATTGAAAAAATTATTCGTTATTTTGCAAGGCAATAGTTTTATATACCTTAATTGGGAATTGAATTCAACAAATTCTTAAAAATAGTTTTAGTTTAAATAATAACGTTGTTCCTTTTTTTTCTTCCAAATTCCATTAGTAAATGAACACAAAAATATAAAATTTTGTTGCGCGCCTAATTTTTTCTAATATTTAATTTGTTTCAAATACATTAGTCTTTAAAACACAACACACATATAAAAGGATTCATCTTATTTTTATTCGATTTTGTGTTTAATAAAAAAAATGTTGATTTTGTCTCAGTCAAAGTAATATGTGTATAGTAAATTGGAGTTCTTTTTTCCCAATTTTAAAGGACAAAAACAGTGGAACTAAAGTTACATACATATTTATATTTTTAAGAATTGGAAAAATACTCTCAGGACCGTTTTCGCAACGTGTAAATAGCTCAATGTAGTATTTCATCGCTAAAATTTTGTGGCGATTTCATAATTTATAGAAACAAAGTGTTTATTTATTAAAAGAATTACATTCACGTTCAAAGTTTCAAGACACTGTAACCGATGAAATCCTATATTTAACTATCGCCAAGTTGTGAAATCAGACATACTGAATTAGTGAAAAAATAAATAAAACTGTCGCAGCCATTTCTTTCTTATATTCGGACACCAAGATCATTGTTCAAATAAATGGCGGAGCTCACGGTTTACATCTTTCAGACGGCAACATAATAAATACATAAATTTACAACATCTATACGATGTAAAAGATTTATAATAGCTAACTGTAAATTCCGCTAATATTTTTCGTAAGCCATCCAGTGATTCCGATAATCTTTTATGGTTTTGATAAAAAAAAATAATTTTTCTATTACAAAACACAATGATAACTTTGTAACAAATGATGGCTTTCATATTAACAGTCTGGTTTTGAATTGAATCAAAGAATCAAGAGCTAAATTCAAATTGAGATTCTCAATATTTTTCACCAGTGTGGATTAAAATGAATACTTTTCATGTTTCTGAATTTATTAGACTTATTTAGTTCTACTGTTCTGACCTTTGGAAGCTTTTTTACTTTTCTCGTTTTATTTTTATAGATACAATGTTGTTTTTAGCTTAAAAATGCAACATACGAACGAACGAGTAGTATGCGGTTGGAAAAAAATATTAACCTCATTTTATTTGTATGGATGAATGTGGCGCATTTATGTGTAGTTGATTTCAATTTATTTATTATTGTTAGTTTGTAGGAAATGGGCTTTCTTTCATCGATTCTTGATAGTCAACTAAAAAATTTGTTTGATTTTACACTTTTAATATATGTACTCAAACATAAAGTTTATAAATCACTCACACATACATATATGTATATAATGACAAAAGGCGGCAGCGGCTTTGGCAAGTTACTTAATGCATTTTTCTTTTACGATTTTGATTATAAATGCATCAATTAAATAAAAAAATAATGATTTTAATAAGCTTTTTTGTTTTGATTATCAAATAAAAATATTTAATACTTAAATGCAAAATAAGTTTTGTTGCTCATTAATTAATTTTTAAATCAAATTATTTAAATTGTATTGATTTGTATTATGTTTTTCCTTTTCCTTTGTTGTTACTCATTGTAAAATAGAAATTAAGTTTTAATATAAAGTAAATAAAAAATAATTCATTTCCATCAAAAATTATTAATCATGATTTTGTTTCAGAAAATTCACATTTTTTTGTTTTTTTTTTTGTTTCATAATTATTACTATTGTTATAATTATTATCATTAAGTTATGTTTTCTACCACAAGGTTTTAAAAATTGTTTTTTTTTCAACATGTTCCAATTTAAATAACTTGTTTCTTTTCTTATTTTTAAATCCTTGTTGCTGTTGTTTTTTTTTTTTTTATTAATATTAAATGTATTTTTCAAAAATATTTTTAATTAGAGAAAAGAAAGAATTAAACACTTTTAGAGGAAATGTTGATTACCTTGTTGTAAATTGTTAGGGAAGTTTTTTTTTCAAGATTAAAGATGTTTTCGTTTTTAATAATGCTGTTCCTCTGGGTAGAATTTGAAAGGAAAAAAAACTCCTTTTTACCAACTTTCTTGGTTTTATATGGGGCATTAAAGTTCTTATATATAAAAATGTTTTACTCTATTTCTTAACAACTCGGTCTGCTGTTTAGTTCTTAAGAAAAAGAAATCATTTGTTTTCTTTAATTTTTGCGTTGAATTGAGGAATTGTTGATTATTTGATAATTTTTAAATGATTTTCGTTTTTATAATTATTTGGATTGATTAATATTAATATGTTTGTTTCAGTATGCAAACAATATATGTATATATGTATGTTAATATTTATGTATGAGGACTAAGAAATAGAAGTGTAACTTTCTTACTTTACCAACAATTTACTGTTGTTGGGGTTGGGCAATTAGCTCTGCGCCCTGGTTGGCGGCATTGGCATTTGCAGCCACACCGCCATTTGGTGCTGCTGCAAATTGATGTGGATGAGCAGCATAATAAGCTGTGGGTGGTGGTCCGAATTGACCGGTGGCAAAAGGATTGCCAGCAGCAGCTGCAGCCGCTAACATGCCACTAGCATCATACATATATGTTGGAGCGCCTGTTGCTGGTGGCGATTGAGCTGGAGCTGCATATAAAGCTCCGGCTGGTGGTGTGGAAACGTTTGGGTACTCACCAACTTGGCCGCCAGCCGCAGCAACAGCTGCAGCAATGTTTGCAGCTACACTGATCTGTTGTTGTTGAGCCGCTAAGGAGTCTTGTTGGTTACTTTGGTCCATTAATTGTTTGTTATATTGTCCACCGCCTACTTGGCCATTTTGCGGTTGATAGTCACGTTTTTGATACTGTTGAAAACGTGAATTACCGCCATTTGCCTGCATATATTGGCCACGAGGGCGGTATTGTTGAGGAGCCATGTAACCACCAGCTTGTTGCTGCATGTGTGGTGGAATATGCGGATGGGGTGCATAACCAGCCATCATAGGACGCGGACCATTGCCACCATTAGCATTGAAGGGAGCGCGTGGACGATAGGGTCTACTGCCATCTTGACCACCACCATTATTATATTGCCCATTGTTACGGTTATTCCAGTTTCCGACGCCACCAGGTTTTCCGCCACTATTCAGCTGCTGATTTTGATATCCTTCGTTTGCATTACTGGCGTTATACTGTTGATATTGAGGTTTCGGAGTATAATTACCACTTTGACCTCCATTTGCTTGATAGTTCAAGGGATTATTACGTTGTTGATGTATATTGCCTTGATTGTTTGTTTGCCAACGTTTGTTGTTGTTGCGGTTGTTTCCAACACCACCCACAGTGCGAGCCAAGTCCAATAATGCATTCGATGGCTGTTGACCGGCTTCTTCCAAAACAGATATCAATTCTCTAGCCTGCTTAGCATTGTCGGGTGTGAAGAATGTATAGGCTGTACCTAATTGCTGACAACGACCAGTGCGTCCAATACGATGCACATAGTTCTCTGACGAATTTGGATAATCATAATTAATGACATATTGCAAGTCTTCCACGTCAAGGCCACGCGAAGCCACGTCGGTAGCAATCAATATATTGGATTTGCCATTGCGGAAATCTTTCAATACTAAATCTCTTTCATTCTGGGTTTTGTCACCATGAATCGAAGTGGCTGTATAGCCTTCGTTGCGGATAATTTGCAATATTTCTTCAACCTAGAAAATTGACAAGTGTAAAAATTACTGTTAGAATATACATACATATTTTTTTCAAATTCGTTTTCAACTAAGACCCACTTTTTTTGCTCCGAATTCTTCAATCAACTTATGCTGCGTCTAGATCATGTATAGAAACCGAACTTTTGTTGCGTAATTAGCAAGCGCAACGCACATTTTTAAAGATTTTTTTTTTAATTTTATTTTATGCAACAACAATTTCCTGCGAACTATGTATTTTTATTATTATTTCAACAAAACTAAAGTTCGGTTGCTACAGATAATCGAGACCCAAGGTCTCGAATGTATGCATTTGTATGCAAAATACTATGAAACATTTGAATAAAAAATATTTGTTCCGATAATAATTTGTTCGCCCTATTGTGGTTGGTGTATTTAACTGTGGAAAGTGCAAAGCAGTGCGATTTTAAAATTGACACAATAAGGGTGATTATTTGCTATTAAAGCCAGAGGAAACTAGCTGTATTAAAGTTGCTAAGAAAAGTATAATACATATGTAGCAATACGATTGGGCTGTATTGGTTTTTATGAAATTGCATTCTTACATTTTAGTAATCTATATAACACATGGGCTGAAAAATCCCGGGCCTAACACATAGATGGCGCAGTCACCTCTTCTTCAGTTAATACTAACCTTCAAAAGACAGCTGTTAAACTTTCATGATATTCTATTCATTAGTTTGTGAGTTATTGTCCTAAGAGTGACGCTACTTTTGTTATTTTCAAAACAATGGATCAAAAACAATTTCGTGTTTTAATTTTACACTGCTTCTTGATGGAAAAAAATACCGTTCAATTGATTGAAAAGTTGCAATGGATTGAAAAGTGTTATGGGGACTCCGCTCCATCAGAAACAACAATAAAACGTTGGTTTGCTGACGTCAAATGCGGTCGTAGAGACACCGATGATGCAGAACGCAGTGGACGTCCACAAAATGAGGCGGTAACACCAGAAAATATAAAAAAAATCCACAAAATCATTTTGAATGAACGAAAAGTGAAGTTGCGTGAGTTAGCTGACATCGTAAAGACATCAAAAGAACGTGTTGGCTTTATATGGCATGAGCATTTGACTATGAGAAAGCTCTGTTCAAAGTGGGTGCCGCGTTTTCTCACTGTTGACCAAGAACGAGAACGTGTTGATGATTTTGAGCAGTGTTTGGTCATATTCAAACTTAACAAACCGGCGCTGGAATGATTGCGTTGCTCTTGATGGAGATTACATTAATGAATAAAACTAATTTTGAACCAAAAAAAAAAACAGTGTTTTCTTTGTTAGGCCCGGCACTTTTCAGCCCATGTATTTGTTATATGTAAAAAAAGTTGAAGTTACGTGAGTTAGCTGACATCGTAAAGACATCAAAAGAACGTGTTGGCTTTATATTGCATGAGCATTTGACTATGAGAAAGCTCTGTTCAAAGTGGGTGCCGCGTAGAGGTGACATCGTAAAGACATCAAAAGAACGTGTTGGCTTTATATTGCATGAGCATTTGACTATGAGAAAGCTCTGTTCAAAGTGGGTGCCGGGTTTTCTCACTCTTGACCAAGAACGAGAACGTGTTGATGATTGTGAGCAGTGTTTGGTCATATTCAAACTTAACAAACCGGCGCTGGAATGATGGTGTTGCTCTTGATGGAGATTACATTAATGAATAAAACCAATTTTGAACCAAAAAAAACTGTGTTTTCTTTGTTAGGCCCGGCACTTTTCAGCCCATGTATTTGTTATATGTAAAAAAAAGCTATTGATGTTACTTTAGTCTCGCTAAAACTCGAGAATGGCTAGACCGATTCGCCTAATTTTGGTCTTGAATTATTTGTAAGAGTTCAGGGAAGATTTAAAAGATTAAAAATGTAAAATGGGTAATTTTATATCAAAGAACTTAATTCAGGTATCATAAAAATTCAAAACACACATAAGACTTAAAAAATTTAATGGACACGTGTCTTGTTAATTTTTTTTTTTTTGTAATTTTGAGTACTAAGGAGACAAAATGGGTAAAAACGTAATTTTTAACAATTGGGCTCCCAAGAAAAATATAAGTGGTAGGCTTTTGTGCAGTTTTCGCAAAAAAAGAAAATAATAAATAAAACGCATATTCAGTCTACGGACTGCGACGATTTTACATGCAGTTATTTTATAACTGGTAAAATTTCAAATCATTGGGAAAAGCACCAGAATGCTGTAAGAGAAACTAGAATTCGACACACCACAACTTCTGTATAGCTGAATTCATTTAAAGTACTGTATAAAACAAGCTAAAATTCGATTATCAGAAATAAAATTTTTGCGAGGTTGCACCAACAGAAAAAGTGGTTCTCACATGTTAAAAACAATTTACATTTTACAAAATTTACTTACTTTGATTTTCGTCTCAACGAATATAATTATTTTATTATTGTTGTTGGCAGCATTATTCTGATTTGGCAAAATTTCCTTTAACAACTTCACCAACAACTGAGGTTTTTCATTTTCTTGGCAAATCTCAACGATTTGACGAATATTATGGTTGGCTGATAGATTCATTGATCCAATATTGATCTGAATATAATCAGTAAGAAAATCGCCAGCCAAAGCTTGTACCTCTTTTGGCCATGTAGCAGACCACATCACGACTTGACGGTCGGGACGAATTTGTTCAATGATTTTGCGAATTTGCGGCTCAAAACCCATATCTAACATCCGATCAGCCTCGTCTAATACTAAATAGGTACAACGTTGCAAATTGGTAGTACGATTCTCAAGAAAATCAATTAATCGTCCGGGTGTAGCTATGATGACCTCCACACCTCGATCTAAATCGCGAGCCTGTGGTATTTTTGAAGAACCGCCAAAAATGCAAGTGTGACGAATTTCTGGTTTACACAAATGACCATAATCGCGGACAACCGATTGGATTTGTTGAGCCAACTCGCGAGTGGGTGCCAGAACTAAAGCAATGGGACCTTCACCGCGTTGTAGTATAGGCTGGTTTGCAATATGCACCATGGCTGGCAACATATACGCTAAAGTTTTGCCTGAACCAGTTTGAGCAATGCCCACTAAATCACGACCAGATAAAGCAATTGGCCAACCTTGAGCCTGTATCGCTGTGGGTTTAGTAAAACCTTGACGCTTCATTTCTTCAATGGTATATTCAGGTAATGTACACTCTTCAAATGAACCAATTGGATAGGGAATTTCATTACCCGAAACAGTTATCTGCAAATCAGAACGCATTTCTGAGACCTCTTGTTCGTTCATATTTAAGGTATTTGGATGGGGATTGTAAAAATTTTTCTTAAATGGCAGCAGGTTGCTCCATTCTGGTTTGATCAAAGTGCGGCCAGGATTCTTTGCCTTTTCACGTTGTAACTCGGCACGTTCCTCTTTCGACATTGCACTAATATTAACAGCAGGCTTATATTGGTTGTTCGATTGATAACCGCCACTTCCATTTTGCGGCTTCTGATAACGCGGAACGAAATTTGGATTATTTCCACGGGGTTTAAATCCACCAGCCGAATTATTATAGAAAGTCTGAGTACCATTTGCTATCATTGGATTAAAATTGTTGCGATAACCACCACCATAAGGAGTAGTTTGAGGATTACCCCCATAGCCACCACCCATATTACCGGATGTGCCGTAAGATCCACCACCACCGTTATTCGTTCCACTGTTACGTTGATACTGCGCACGTTCGTTGCGTTGACCATTGTTCATATTGCCACCGTAACTTGCACTTGAATTGCCGCCAACATTAGGGGCAGAAGCGGTATAACCATTAGGATACATTTTGTTTTTGAGGATATTGTTTATTTTTTGAAGGTTTGATATTTCTGAAAACATACAAAAGAACAATGGAAAAATCCGAAACATTAAAATTGTTGTATTAGGAATAAAAAAACGAGAACATATGAATTATCAATATTGTTACCAGATAAAGCGATTTGTCGACTCGTGGGGATATAAAATTGTTTTGGGAGAATTCTAAAAAAATTGGCGAGATACTAGGCGACATTGCCAACTGTTTTGACTACTTCACAACTTCAATTTGGACTTTATCTACCCCATATATATGTAATACAATTAATGCGTAACAAATGTTTGGTCCCTTTTTCGGCCTTATTTTCGTACCGATTTTCAGAACTTTTTTTTTTAACGAGATTGACGAGTTAAAAAAACTTAAAGTAATTTTTTTTAAACGTTTTATATTATTCAGTGATTTTAGACAATTATTTAAGACTTATTAAAAATAAAAGACTTCCAGACACAATGTGCATCTAATTTCAAAACAAGATTAATAGCTTCAATTTCGACTTTATCTACCCTATATGTAATATGTAATACAATTAATGCGTAACAAATGTTTGGTCCCTTTTTCGGCCTTATTTTCGTACCGATTTTCAGAACTTTTTTTTTTGACGAGATTGACGAGTTAAAAAAACTTTTAAAGTAATTTTTTTTAAACGTTTTATATTATTCAGTGATTTTAGACAATTATTTAAGACTTATAAAAAATAAAAGACTTCCAGACACAATGTGCATCTAATTTCAAAACAAGATTAATAGCATTAGTCGGTTCCTGTACACTTTGGAAATAAAAAAAAAAAACTTCACAAATCGTTTCGTAAGCTGCCGATTTATAAAACTTGGTTCATTCTGTTGACAAATTCTTGCGAAAGATAAAAAGTATTTTGAAAACAAGTTTCTAAATAATTTCCCAGAAAAGTTCTGAGACCAAACTAGAAGCAACACTTTTCACACAGAATAATTTTTAAAGTCATTTCGGTGTTAAATAAAAGCTAAAGTCTAACACCCATATTCATAAAAATTATAACAGTCTTATAAGACTGTTATTTGACATATTTGTATGGAAAATCTGTCAAATAGAAAGAGTTTTATAAACCTGTTATAATTTTTATGAATTAGATGGTTATTCTGTAGTTCACAATGCAACACCACATATGGTCTACATATTTTTATTCAAACCGCAACCAAAAAGTGTTATTTTGCAGAACTGTGTAATGATAAAATGACAAAAATAAAAAACACTGTTAAAATGTAAAGATTACATTTTAGTTATAATAGATAACTTATAAGGAATCATTTTTTTTAATACATTTTCGGTTTTCACGCTTCGTATTAAAGTACTATTGTAGATCTTGGAGATATTGTAAATTTAATAAATCTTGATAAATTTAAAACTCGGCAACAACAAATCTCATAAATTTTTAATTTACTAAATTAAAACCTCTGTAATGCCAAAACAGTAGTAGATGTACTAAATGTAGTAAGTGGATTTATTTACAAGTATGAAACAGCTGACAGATACGGCGCCACATAGTTTTTTGCTTACATATAATAAAGTGAATTGTAAACATTTCTTAAATTTGCAATGGAAAAGACCAAAAAAGTAGAAAATATTAAGTTATAAAAAGAAATCGCGAAAAAAGCTGGAACAAAAGATGGGCTGACGCAGAAGTAAAACCACTGCTAGAATACTTGCGCCCTCTCCAGATGACACAAGTCTGTACAGAACAATTGCCAATTGGTACTCAACTGAGAATTGTTCGCATGAATGAGGTTGGTTAAATTCAAAATAATCCTAAATTAAAACAAGAAGTGATTGGAATTGAATTCTCCTCACTCGTAGTATTTGTAAAAATCTGTTGTCATCTAGTCCAACTAAAATATCTAAGGACCACTTCGATGATACGATGCGACTAAAATAACGTCATCGATAACTGCGTCCAAGATATGCCCAACAATATCGTACGTTCCTGTAACTCTCTACTGAGAGATTGGCAATGCATACATTTACTTTTTGTTAATAAATAAATATACATACATATGTATGTACCTTTGCACTTCATCATTTCATTAACTTCGATTTGATCAATGGCATTTTGAACCAAATAGTTAATAATTTTTTCTTTCACGGTTTCCTTAGCCATTTTTTTAGATTTTATTTCTTTTAATATTTTACGAAAGGCCAATTGAAAAATTCTTTTGTGTACTCTTGTCGCTAAAATATCTAAAAAAGAGTCAGCTGTTTCAACTTTTTTACAATACCAAACAAAAAGTCGCTCACACTTAGAAGTTTAAAATGGTGTTATATTAAAAGTATTTTCAATTTTCATCTTACATACCGAGTATATAAGTTATGTTATGTTACGCGGGCTGCCGGTCATGAGACCGGTTCACTTGGGTCCTAGAAAAGGTGCCGTTGTGCTACCCGAATACGCTGTAGGGAGATATCCCTTCATACCCCCCGCCGGTTCCGACTTGAACCAGCCCGCTGAACGGATGAAGGAGTCCACCCTATCGCATCCGCATTCCTGTAATCCGTTTAGTGTCGGTCTGCCCATGATACAACTAACAAGGTAGCCTTTTTACTACAATAAGAACAACTTCAATAAAAATAACATGCATTTTGTTTTTGTACAACTTCCGTAAACTGTCAAAAAGACGCCACTTCTACATTTACAGAAGAGAGATGCACTGAGCTTACGCGGACTAGCTATCTCGTTTTGGCTGCCTTTCATCTCTGCATTCTCTTGACAACCTAAAGTAGTCAGATGATTAACGGTTTAGCTGACGAGGCTACCTTGTTAGTTGTATGGGTCTGCCCAAGTAATTTGCTCTCTTGTCAGAGAGAGCCGGGCATCGACAAAGAATGTGTTCCTCATCTCTGCAGCCTCGGCAGACATCATTATATGGAAGATTTAGTCTTCTCGCATGTACTCCCATGTGACAATTCCCTTTAAAACAGCCACAAGGGTGTGGAGCCTATGCCTCGGAAAGTCCAACAAGGCCACAGTTCTCCTATACTCATACCTGGGCCATGTGAGCCCCGATATTCGACGGGTGATCTCATTCCACCACCTTTCCCGCGCATTTCTTAGCAGCTGTCGTTGTATTAGCTGCTTGCAACTATTAAGGGGAACACCGACGAATTCGTCCATATCCTCCTGTTGAAGGCGGGTGCCAGATCGTGCCAGTTCATCCGCTATTTCATTTCCGGACACACCGTTGTGTCCAGGTACCCAGCGAAGCTCCATGTCAGAATGTCTCGCTATCCCATTTAGAGATATCCGGCATTCCTGAACCAACCGAGATGTTGAATAAACACCCGCAAGCGTGTTAATGGCGGCCTTGCTGTCAGTACAGATAATGATATGCTCCCCGTATATCATATAGTACCTCATCCAGGTTTACCGCCCCTCTTATCGCCGCAACTTCGGCCTAAATGACGCTACACTCATTTCGTAGCCTGATCCTCAGTTGAGATCGGGGGATGTACATCGGAAGAGATAATAGCGTAACAGCCAGTTCTAAAATGTCACGAGCTAACGATCGCAAAAGAAAGTCAGTCACTCACGTTCATGCTTCTCAGCGCCCCACTAATATGTGACTTGACGTGCGCATGAATTTACGTGTTTTACGTAAATAGATATTTATCGAAAAAAATAGATATTTATCGAAAAAAAAACTAATATAGAAAAATTTGTTCAAAAAAAAAAAAATGTAACTCTGTCTGTTTGAAAGACATGAAATTTGGAAAAAAAAAACAATCAAAACATTTTTCATTATTATTGTCCTGAAGAAGCTATCCGAAGGAGAACGAAATATTGACAAAAATAATCAAACACTCAAATTCTCTAGTAAAAACCCCTTAAGCTCAAATAAATATATAAAATATAAGAAATAAATTTATACCATTTTCATACATGCGCCTTTATTGAGGTAATCGCAATAAAGTCCATTATTGAGCTCAATATTCCATACAAAAAGTCAATAAAGTTATTGCTCAATAAACTCTATATTGCTTTGAATATTGAGAAAAAGATGGAACACAACACTGTAAAAGATGTGTTTAATAAGCAAAAGTATACAATGCGAAATGAATGACGTGATAAATGTAAACAAAAGCAAACAAAACAAAATAATAAAAAATAAATACAATAACTTTTTTTTTCTCACTACCAAAACAAAAACAACAACTTTTTTTCAGCTGTCAAATACTAATTGAGTTAGCGCAATATTTGTATGTATGAACACAAAAAATATTATGTCAATAAACTGAATATTATCTCAATTAGAAATACATGTATGAACAATGTATTAGTCAAGCACGAGGCTGGCTCGCACACTTAGGGTTCCGTACGTATGTGTAATGTATGTATGGAATGGCATATGTGAATACATATATTGTAAAAATTTCATCTCTCTGTTTTTACAGGGACACCTAGTAATTTTCGACTTGGTTGTTGTAAGGTATTTGGGCGATTTTCGGCTCTATCTCTTACGGTTCGAGAGTTATAGCTGTTACTCTACGTTGTAAAGGGACACCTGGTAGTTTTACAGTTGTTGTTTGTTTCAACTGAAAATTTTTCTACATACTTATACATATATACATACATATAAAAATTGTTATTACTTCTCAAAACTTCAATAAGCAAAGACGATTAATAAAAGCAAAATTGTTACATATCGAATTACGATCTTTAATAGGTTATGGGCCTTTAGAATTTAAATAAGATTGTAGAAAATTCGTGTGTGATTAACAACAGATTATTTGCCTGAGTTCCCACTGTGTAACAAATACTGGTTACTGATATTTTTTGTTGGAGTATTGAATAAATATGTACATATGTATATTCTTTTGTGCGAAATGACTGAACCGAAATTTTTAATTGCAAAGCTTAATCGTGAGAATTACGAAATATGGACTTCCATATTGCTGAAGAAAGAAAAGGTGTGGGATGTTATTGATAAAGAAATTCCTGAAAATCCCACTGAAGCTTGGACAACACAAGACAATGAAGCAACTATTTTAATTGGTTTGGCTGTAGATGAGTCTGGGGTACATATTTCGCATTGCAAAGTGTAAATATGCTAAAGATGCTTGGGATATTTTAAAAGCATATCATGAAAAGTCAACCCTTAGCAACAAAGTTAAGTTAATGATGAGGACGATTTGTGAACTTAAGCTAAAACCAGGAGAAGACATGGATAAGCATGTTACCAATATGAAGTTACTTTTCTGTAAATTGCAATCGCTTGGTGAAGATATTGCTGAATCATGGCTAATTTCAATGTTACTTAGCAGTTTGCCTTCTGCCTATGATACTCTAATAACAGCACTTGAAATTAGAGATGAAAAAGAACTTACGATGACAATTGTTGAAAATAAACTGCTAGAAGAATTTGAAAAACAGAAGAAAAGAAATTGTGTGGAAGATTCTGTTTTAAAAACCACAAACAAATTCAATAAGAACAATATCAAGAATGTTACTTGCCACTAGATATTGTCGAGGTATTGGACATATACATACGCAAAAATTGCTGGAAACTAAAAAATGGCAAATATCACAAAGCTAAAGTTGCTGGAAATGAGGAGAATAATTTGTGTTTCCTTCTCAATGGAGAAAATAATGTCTGGATTGTTGACTCAGGTGCAACTTGCCACATTTGCAGCAATAAAGATGAATTTATAAATTTGGATAAGTCATGGCACGAAAAGGTAACTGTTGCAAATGGTGACGGAGCTTATTCAGCTGGAAGAGGTAACTGTAAATTAAAAATGATCAACCAAAGAGGAACTGAAGAAGTCGTTACTGTTGAAGATGTTCTGTACATTCCATCATTTAAAGGAAATTTGCTGTCAGTTAAGAAGTTATCGCTAAAAGGTTTCAAGTTTCTATTTTCTGCAGAAAAATGCGAGATTTTAAATGTAAATAACACTGAAGTTGGAATTGCAAGATGCGTCAATAATTTATATCAACTAATAACTAACCAGAGTCAAGAAATAAACAAAGTTGTATGTAATCTTGATAAGTGTCAACATTATTATCATAAGCTTTTTGGCCACCGAGACTTTAACGCTGTAAAGGTCATGCAATCTGGTAAGCTGAAAATCGATTTTAAAATAATAGATTGTGGTATCCGAACTACATGTGATGTATGCGCCAAGTGCAAGCTTACAAAGAATCCGTTTCCCAAGAAAGCAGAGCAAAAATCGAAGAGAGTTCTGGAATTGATTCATACGGACATTTGTGGTCCTATGCAAAACATAACTCCTGGAAAGAAAAGGTATTTCTTAACATTTATTGACGATTTTAGTCGCTATACTGTTGTGTATTTGCAGAATGAAAAATCTGAGGTTTTTGAGAAAACAAAAACGTATGTAGAAATGGTAAAAAATAAATTTGGGAGGGTTCCTAATTGCATCAGGTCCGATAATGGCACAAAATATAAATCGAAAAAGATGAATGATTTTCTCAAAAACTATGGTATTATGTCGCAGTATGGTGTACCATATTGCCCCCAGCAGAAGGGAATAGCTGAGAGGAAAAACAGATACCTTGTAGAGATGACTCGATGTCTTTTAGAAGAAGCTTGTTTGTCAAAAATCTATTGGGGAGAGGCTATTATGTATTCGAACTACATACAGAATCGGCTCGTTACAAGTGCTATTCCCTGTACTCCATATGAAAGATGGGAAAATCAAAAACCAGAAATAGAAAATTTACAAATATTTGGCTCAAAAGCCTATGTATTAATTCCTGAAGTGTGCAGGAACAAATTCGATAACAAATCAAATCTTTTGACTTTTGTGGGTTGTGATGAAAATAGTAAAGGACTACGTTTTGTTGATACCAGTACTAATAAATTAACAATTAGTAGAGATTTTAAATTTATATTTTCTAAAGAGGTCTTGAATTCGAAACACAATGGTAAAGAACTTAGCAGTGAGAGATATTTAGAAATATCTACTTCATCTAAAATCACTGAAGATAGCCCCGTTATTACTGATGATGAATCTGATGCAGGTTCCTATTGCAGCATATCGAATGATCTTGAATATTTCACCAATTCTGAAACAACAAGTAACCCGTCAGTGGTATTAACGGAGCCGGTTTTGCGAATATCATCCAGAATAAACAAAGGTGTACCTCCAGAAAAATACTCAGCCAATTTGGCTGAACTGAATAAAATTATTGAACCTAAAACCTTTAAACAAGCCATCAGTTCTAAGGAGAAAAATGAATGGGAGTCCGCAATGAAGGAGGAGATGGAAGCATTGAAAAAGTGTCATACTTCGGATCTCGTGCAAGCACCATCATGCGCAAACATAGATGGTTGTAAATGGACTTTCAAAGTAAAAAGAGATGTTGATGGGAAAGTTCAGCGATTTAAAGCTCGTTGAGTTGCACAAGGTTTTTAATCAAAAGTACGGTTGTGACTATGATGAAATATTTACCCCTGTGGTACGTCAAGCTACATTTCGTTTACTTTTATCCATTGCTAGTGTAAGAAGATTACATGTGGAACATATGGATATAAAGTGGGCTTTTTTAAATGGACATCTTAAAGAAACTATTTATATGGTTTTATAGAAGGTGATGAAAGCCAAGTATGTAAATTGAGACGGAGTTTATATGGGCTAAAGCAAGCAGCAAACGTTTGGAATCAAACTTTAAACGATGTTCTTGTAAATGGTGAATTCATTCAAAGCAAGGCAGATATACTATGTTTGTATAGCAAAGTCATCAATGGGGAAGATATCTATATTTTAATTTATGTTGATGATTTGGTAGTTGCCGTTAAGAACAAACTTTTAATAAAACATGTGCTTTCTATGCTCAAAAACCATTTTGAAGCAGTTTAGGAGAAATATCTTATTATCTTGGGCTGGAAGTAGTGAAATCCAATGATCATCAGTTTAAAGTACGTCAAATGCAGTACATTGAAAAAGTTTTAATTAAATTTGGTTTACAAGATTCAAAGCCATCCAAATATCCACTTGAACCGTCTTATGGAAGAACTGATTCGGAGCTTTTATTACGTAATGATGAATACCAAAGCTTACTGGGTTCACTTTTGTACATTGCAGTCAATACTCGTCCTGATATTTGTGCTAGTGTAGCTATCCTAGCAAGAAAAACAAGTAATCCAAATCAGGAAGACTGGAATGAGCTTAAGCGTATTGCTAAATATTTAAAAGGGTCAAAAAGATTATATTTGAGCCTCACTGAAAAATAATTCAAATTCACTTTGTGGTTATGCTGATGCTAATTGGGCAGAATGCAGAATAGATAGAAAATTAAATTCCGGTTATATATTTATGTTTAATAACAGCGCCGTTAGCTGGGCTTGCAAAAAGCAAACAACTGTTTCGCTATCAACAACAGAAGCTGAATTTATTGCATTATCTGAAGCAGCAAAGGAAGCTGTCTGGATTAGAAACGTTTTAAGTGATCTTAATTGCAAGCAAGAAAATCCAACAATAATTTTTGAAGATAATAGAAGCTGTCTAAACCTTATAAAAGAGGAGAAGCTCAGCAATAGATCAAAACATATTTACATCATGTTTCATTTTGTTAAAGACTATATCGATAAGAAAATCATTAAATGCCTGTACTGTCCTTCTGAAGAAATGATCGCAGACATGCTAACAAAACCATTACAACCGAGAAGACTGGGAACATTACGATGCAAATCCAATATAAACATGTTCGCAATTGAGGAGGAGTGTTAAAAATATTCTTGATGCTAACTTTTTCCACTTGCTCATTTTATAAAACTATGTATTTAAAATATATTTTTGTTAGTATGTTTTGCATTATACTTATGTTTCAACTGAAAATTTTTCTACATACTTATATACATATGTATATAAAATTTTTTATTACTTTTCAAAACTTCAATAAGCAAAGACGATTAATAAAAGCAAAATTGTTACATATCGAATTACGATCTTTAATAATTTTATCTAAATGTATTACTAAAATAGTTTTTTTATTCTCTTTGAATTGTTTTTTTTTTTCTTAATTTTTCGAAAATTCTTTTATTTATTTAATAATAAAGAAATTAATAACATTGTATGTAATTTTGTGGGCATTTTGAAAAAAAAAATCGAATGATCACTTTGCTGAGGTGGTAACGCTGATTTAAAAAAGAAATCACAAGTACATGAATGGTTACATAATCTCTTTCATTTTGCCCTTAAGAAAATGATAGAAATTGTGATGTATGAACTCATCAGCAATGATCTGCTGGGTATACAGATACATATGTATATGAAACAACCTCCTGGTTTCATAACAATTATATTGGCTAAAGCAGGCCGCAAACATTTGGAACAAAAGCAGTCATCAATGGGGAAGATATTTATATCTTAATTTATGTTGATGATTTAGTCGTTGCCATTAAGAATAAACGTCTGATTTTTTTAAATTTAAAATGTTTTTTTCATTTATTAAATAACCATCTGAATACAATACTTATAAATTATTTTTAAAGTACTCAAAAGCTAATCATTTAAATTTGTTAAAATTCTGCTTTTTTCGTACATAAAGATAATACGTTAAATAACACAAATCCCTTACAAGATTCTAAAATCTTCATTATTTCTTAAACGATGTGGTCACATATCCATTATTATTCTAACATATCTAGTTAAATATGAGGTAAAATATTATTTTTTATTAATTAAGGTCCAAAAATAGACCTCATAAATGTTTTCTGTCGCCGACATTTCATTTCGTTGATGCTAATCAACTCTTCAGTAGACTCGAAAGATTCTAAAAGAATGTTTGAAACTTTACTTATTCCATAATTCCCATGAACAAAATCAGAAATGTTCAAACAAACCGGCGTCATATAGACCGCTGAAATATTTGTAAGGTCTATTTTTGGACCTGAATTAATACATTTCAATTGGCTTTTAAAATAAATAAATAATTAAGTTCATATTTGAATATTATTTTTTATTTTAAATACAAAAACTAGAACTTTGAAATATATTCTTTGTCTCACACTCCACATCAGCAACTCATTGCTTTATTTTGTATTTTTTGCAAGGACTCTTTTTAAGGCACTTCGCCTAGAAAAATAATTAAAAATTTAGAGCAGTCTTCAAACTGAGGTTTTATTGTCCCATTATACATATATTTTTACAGCAGTATTATAACTTATATTATTTCACACACACATTTTCAATTTTTAAATTACTAGTTTATCTTGCTATTTATAAACATACATACATATTATTATGTATTATGTTCTTCATATACATATATGTAAGTTCTTTACTCAAAAACCATTTTGAAGTAAACTGTTTCACTACCTTGTGCTAGAAAAGTGAAGGGCGAAAAGGAAGTTTTAATATTGGATATAATGCAGTATATTGAGAAAGTTTTAATTAAGCCTGGTTTACAAGATGTAAAACCATCCAAATATCCACTTCAACGGACTTTTTTTTTTAGACTGGGATCAGCACTCAGGAGATGAACCCATATATTTGCATTGCATTGTACCTAGCAGAACTAGAAAAGTAGCAGAGGGAGTGGTGGGTGAAAAACGAAAATGGGGTGTTTGTGGACGTTTGATTAAGCAAAAAAAATCATAACATACAAACAGAACATTTATTTTTCCAAAGCTGTCAGGATTAGTAGTTGCTAATTTGTCTGTTTAGTGTCCATTGTATATACCTTCGACACTATCCAGTTAACAATATTTAACGCAACCTCTTCAATATTGCAACACGTTGAGTAGACAGAACAAAAAGACGAGACCGTAACCACGATAAGAGCTATTACGAATGTATACTTTGACGGTCTTGCTTTTAAAAATATATCATGTTTATTAAGATCTCATTTGGCAAATATCTATACACAATTTGCCAAATAAACGTTTAATAAACATGGAATCTTTTTTTAAATAAGCCAATAAAAAATCACGCGTTCACCTGTTACAACTACACATCACAAAAAAACACGTCCGCTCTAATCAAACGTTCACAAACGACCCCCTTACCCAAAGACTATTACGTCCGAGGTTTATTGGATTCACTACAGAGCATTGCAGTCAACACTCGCCCTGGTATTTGCACTAGTGTAGCAATTTTTGCAAGAATGACAAGGAACATATCAAGTGTGTTCGACGTACCTTACCGTGGGACCACGAGGGAACACGCGAGTTCCCAAACTATCCCGAAAAGCGTTCTTTGTCTTGAAAATTGTGTAAATGAGAACGCTCATGAGAGAGCAAAATGTGTCTCTCACTTTACCGAACTTTACCCGTACTTTTTTTCCGTGCAAAATGTGGTAAAACTGTCAAATCATTCAATCAGCTGTGTATCATTTACAAAAATTAAAAATTACAACACAGTGTTCATAAAAAAGTTAATATCGACGGCGGCTTAGTAAAACAAGTCTCGCCGCCTCTTCACAAAACAGTGCTACCACGGCGGTAAAGAACACATTATTTATCGATATGCTTGTTAAGCTTTTTGAACGTGTCTAGACTGCTTTGATTAATAACCAATTTACATCTACACAAAATCTAGTACTGGGATTTCAATCCAAAAATTTGCTTAAATATATGGTAACTTTGACGAGATTGGCCATACCAAGGTATATTTAATTGTATCATGACCCATACAAAATGAAATCTACCATGATCAAATAATAAGGTCCATGCATTTCTACAAAAACAAAAAAAAATAATGAAAACGTTAAATATTTTGTTAATAAATGCGAACATTAAATAAGCCAATCGCCAAGCACATGTGCATGCAACGGCGACTAAGAAGTTATGGCCGCGGCCAATAGCCCGCAACTAACCAACCGACTTCGCTCTCTTTTGTTTGTGTATACTATTTTGACACTTACGTTTCGGGCTTGAAAAGTGGTTTTGTGTGTTCGAGGTAAATTGGGCAAATTTTTATTTTTTTGAAAGTATTTTTCTTTTACTCTCATTTTACCGAACTTTACCCGGAATTACCAAGAACAAACCTATCGACATTGAAGTTTCACATTGTTATATTTTAGGTTTATTAAACTCTTATTTGACAGATTTTCCATACAAATATGTTAAACAAGTCTTATAAGCCTGAAATAATTTTTATGAATTAGAGGGTATGTCTATAAGAAAATGATTGAATGCCAATACTCTCCTTCAAAGAAACGATCGCATATATGATAACAAAACCATTACAAGCCAGAAGACTAGAACCATTATGATGCAAAGCAAATTAAGCATTATTCGCATATTGTTATATTTAATACAAGTGATAATTTTATATTTTTTGTTACTATGTTTTGAATGCTCAAAAATTAACTTAATTATTTATTTGCTTTAAGAGCTAATTGAACCGTATTATTTTAGGTCTAAAACTAGATGTTATGTCTTTCTCAGCCGTCTAATGCGTAGTTGGGTTTCAAACATTCCTTTAAGATTTATCGAGTATCGAGACAATAAGATCGAACTAAGGCCCGGTACAGTAATCAATAGTTGTAAAAGCAAGTATTTAACTATTTCCCAATATCGTCCGCGAACCTATATGTATATGTACATTTGCTTGCTAGGGAATGAAATTCTTGAGTTTTGTTTAAGGCGGATTAATTCGCCTTAATTTTGTTCTGCTGGTTACACACAATTTCTTTTGTACAATTAGATGAAAAATTTGTTTTTAATATGCGTTGGAGTCACTGTATTTATTTTGCACCGTGCCATCTCAAAATTCTCATCTTTAAGACATGTGGTAATTTCTTTCACTTTCGCCATTGAACTCAATTTATGTGCTACCTTTCGACAACTCTGGCAACACTATAACTATATACACAATTTTTTCTTTATTGTAAGTTTAACTTACCTCAAGTATTCGTCTCAAAAATTATTTTCACAAAAAAGTTTTTGTAACTTAGTTCAGTTTCAGTTCTTTATAAACTTTTTTTTAATGCCAAAGCCGCCACCTCGCTTTTCTTTTTTTTTTTGTTTTCCTCTGCGTGGAATATGTAATATGAAAAATCGATATTTTTCACTTACGTATTTGACTTTGTAAAGCTTTATATTCTTTTATTACTTCAACGAAAAAAGTAATTATTTTTACGTTTCTCGTTATAAATATATATTAAGTTGCTGCTAATATATCAATATTTAATAATATTTAATAAATTATTATTAATACTAATTTATTAAAATAATATTTTCAGAAAAGCGAGGAACAACGTTGGCTTGACAAAACCAAACTGAAATAAAATGGCTGCTTTTATATTAGGTTTGCATAATCACAGGCTTCATGGTTACTGGGTACTAAAGCTATTACCAAGGCGAATTCGCACAAGGTTGACTTGGTAGCACACAAGGCGAATCCATTACAGGTGCCCGCATACCAATTCGCTTCAGCATTTTTCCACGAATTTATCTTCTGAGTTGTCAAAGCCGATAGAAAACGACAACAAAACTTGTGACGTCTCGAGAGAAAATGTTGAAGCGAATTGAATTGCGACCACCTGTACTTGAATCGCCTTGGTAGCACACAAGGCGAATCCATTATGATGAGAGTAGATGATTCGCCTTGGTAACACACAAGGCGAATCCATTAAGGTGAAGTTACATGGCCCGCTTTAGACGCGTCCACGCTCAAGGCAGCTTGATATCAGGTAGCCTTACAAGCCCAGCTGACAACTGCTTTTGGTCTGTTTATCTGTCAAATTGCACAACACTAACACACATACGCGAACAAACGGATGACAGTTAAACAGTTTTTCTACCAACAAAATACATGCAGTGTTTGTTGTTGTTGTGTTTGTTGTAGTTATGCGATTACCTGGTATCAAGCTGCCTTGTCCACGCTTTTCATGCTTTTTATACGTTTTACGCGTTATATGCGTTTCATACCACAAGTTACATAGAACCCTTCATACGTGCCATATTTTGTTGTTTTGATCAGCTGTTGTGCAAATATTTTTAGCATACAAAACAAATATTAACAAAATGGAAAGTGAAATTGAAATTTTAAAAGAATTAATGGACTTTATAAAGTTCATAAACATTGTTATTTGTGCGATAAGAGCTTACGAAAAGCTCCAAAATTGTACATATGTATGTATATACATACCTGTTAAATTAAGCTCCTTACTTATTGCACTCCATGCAGCTGCTCTTTTATTTTTGTTCCGATAGAGCAGCAAGGTTTTATTATATAAAAGCTAGTGGTTTTTAGCTGCATTTATTAGCTTCTCTTCCATATCGCTTGTTTTAATAAAATGTGTATTGCAACTTTCAGGCATTTACTTTACCGTTAAATGACGGGTAAAAGCTCAAGACAGATTTAATAGGTACAAGCATGATACAATTAACAAGGTAGCCTCGTCAGCTAAACCGTTAATCAACTGACTACTTTAGGTTGTCAAGAGATTGCAGAGATGAAAGGCAGCCGAAACGAGATAGCTAGTCCGCGTAAGCTCAGTGCATCTCTCTTCTGTAAATGTAGAAGTGGCGTCTTTTTGACAGTTTGCATAAGTTGTACAAAAACAAAATGCATGTTGTTTTTATTGAAGTTGTTCTTATTGTAGCGAAAAGGCTACCTTGTTAGTTGTATCATGGGTACAAGCATGATACAATTAACAAGGTAGCCTCGTCAGCTAAACCGTTAATCATCTGACTACTTTAGGTTGTCAAGAGATTGCAGAGAGGAAAGGCAGCCAAAACGAGGTAGCTAATCCGCGTAAGCTCAGTGCATCTCTCTTCTGTAAATGTAGAAGTGGCGTCTTTTTGACAGTTTGCATAAGTTGTACAAAAACAAAATGCATGTTATTTTTATTGAAGTTGTTCTTATTGTAGCGAAAAGGCTACCTTGTTAATTGTATCATGGGTACAAGCATGATACAACTAATAAGGTAACCTCGTCAGCTCAACCGTTAATAATCTGACTACTGCAAACTGTCAGGAGACTACAGAGATGAAAGGCAGCCAAAACGAGATAGCAAATCTGCGTAAGCTCAGTTCATCGCTCTCCTGTAAATGCAGAAATGGTGGCTGACAGTTTACAGAAGTTGTACAAAAACAATAGCGCAGTTCATTATTTGGTGCAAATGTCTTGCGTAAGTGCGAATGAACGAAATCGTTGCTTTTTCTTTGCAACCCAACAACAAAATATACAAGGATGCACTGGCAATAGTTTTGCATTTACGCACCGCTAATTACGTGTTGCTTTTTTTCGTATGAGTATTGCGTTTGCAATACTGCCAGTCGAACAGCTGACATTTTAAAACAAAGCAAACAAATAATTGTAGAAATGGAGTTTTTTTTGTTTTTTTTATTTCTTTTAAAAATTGTGTATTAATTTATCAGCTGTTATTTGGAGTGCAATAAAATTTGCAAAGTTGTTAAAAAGGGTGCTCAATATCAGTTGCAATATAATAGCAACTGCAAATAGTCGCAACCAAAAACGCACCAAACGCTGAGTACCGCTGATATGCATGCTATTTTTATTGTAGCGAAAAGGTTACCTTATTATATGTATCATGGGTACAAGCACTAGCAGAAGATGAAAAAATACACGAGAGTTGTTGGTAGAAAAATAGTAGTCGACTATTATATTTGTTGGTTTTGCACGTAAACATTTTTATTTCTATTTTTAAGCTTGAATCTGTTTAATTTTTATCACTTTTAATTGCAACTTTCAAACGAAACAACCCCCAAGTTACACGATCAAGTTTTGCCTTTCAAGTTTTAATACATCATACTTTTTTACTAATTCACTCAGAATTTGCTTTATCATAGTGTATTTTATCTTTGTAATATTATTTTAAATTGGCCATGGGGCCAAATGTATTACAAACAACCAAATAAATATGAAATTTTGAAAATTGATGCAAACAAATTAAATAATGAAATAAATAAATAAATAAATAAATAAAAAACTTGATGACAATTTTTGCTTTCCATAGAGAGCATCAAGTCACAATCAAGAAAACAGCTGACAACAATTTTTTTTCGTTCTGTCTGCAAATATTTTTTTGTTTTGTTTGAAAGTTGCAATTAAAAGTGATAAAAATTAAACAGATTCAAGCTGAAAAGTAGAAATAAAAATGTTAACGTGCAAAACCAACAAATATAATGATGTGCTGCGATTTATAGAGCTATACAGAAGCCACGAAGTTCTGTGGAATATGAATGTGGCGTCATATCGACTCCTTTCGGCCCTCTGGTTTTTTTTCTTCTTTTATTTTCTTTATTTCTGATAGTGCTTTTAATGAAGCAGCTATTTTTAATTTTCTTCTTGACGGCATCTTGAAAACGAATTGTTATGAAATTGCATGCAGCCTACGTGACAGCTATCAAATTTATTGAATTTTGACAAGCAGTATGTGAAAAAAAACTTGATAGCAAAAATTGATCGTGTAACTGCAGGTAACCTCCAAGTAAACTCAACAAAAAAGCATGATACAATTAACAAGGTAGCCTCGTCAGCTAAGCCGTTAATCATCTGACTACTTTAGGTTGTCAAGAGATTCCATAGATGAAAGGCAGCCAAAACGAGATAGCAAATCCGCTTAAGCTCAGTGCATCTCTCTTCTGTAAATGTAAAAGCGGCGACTTTTTGACCGTTTACGGAAGTTGTACAAAAACAAAATGCATGTTATTTTTATTGAAGTTATTCTTATTGTAGGGAAAATTGTATTGTTAATTGTATCATGCAAAAAAGCACTTCTTAAAATTACCAATTGCAAAATTCTGTACTTGAAGCTACCAGATGAACATAAAATATCTCATTTAATTTTAATTTAAAAATCGTTAGTCTTCAAATTTATCAGTTGAAAAATCTTCTAACTCCTGCCATTTTACCGTTCAACCAAACACAGAAATCTCCTAAAAATACCAAAAATAATTTGTTTCCTCTAAATTTCTCCCGAAAGAATTAACACCCCAAATTCACCCCTAAAACACAGAGTTCAAGGACGGATGCCGACGAGAAGTGTGGTGGCTTCGAAACAGCTAGTTGTCCATCCTGCTAAATGTCTTTGATGTTTTCTTTGTCTTATTTAATATCAATCACAAAAATAATATAGAAAGGAATTGACCCCGATAAACTTAATACAAAATAATTACGTGGGACAACTGTTTGAAAAAATTATAAGAATATAAATGGACAATATTGGAACTGAATGTGTTAATTCAGGTCCAAAAATAGACCTTACTAATAAACTCATCAGTAGACCCGAAAAATTCTTAAAAGAATGTTTGAAACTCAACTACTTATTCCATAATTGCCATGAACAAAATTAGAATCAGAAATGTTCAAACAAACCTTTAACACTTTTACTTTTCTTTGCAAGTTGCAACCTATACAACGAGTTACCATCGGTTACTACGATTTGTATTTTTGAAAATATCAAAAAGTAAAAAAAGTTTTTTGAATATTCAAATATGAACTTAATTATTTATTTGCTTTAAGAGCCAACTGAAATATATTTAATTCAGGTTCAAAAATACACCTTACAAATATAGACGGCTGAAAAAGACAGAAAACATTTGTAAGGTCTATTTTTTGACCTGAATTAAAACATTTCAATTCAATATTTGGTACTGAACCTGATTCAGATCATAAATTTAGTTTTAAAAACTATCATTCAAGAAATCATGCTTTAGCTACGTTTCAGAACGATGGTGGGAGAAATTTAAAGGGAAAACGTTGCACAATAGCAGTTTCCATTGATATCGGGAAAACATTTTTGACATCACTTATCACGACGGTTTCATCTTAAAAATGCTACAATATAGGTTTCGATTGATTTGGAGCTTGTGATTGACAAACATAAAGATTTGTACATATGTACATACATATGTATGTATATTAATTCAAAACAATAGATTTTAGTGTGCTTTATTATCTGTTTGTGATTTACATATTTGTTTTATAATGCTTTTATAAAGTCGCAAATAAACTTTGCTTCTTTAATTGTATTTTATTTACTGTATACACAAGTTTAAATACACTTCAATATCTACAACCATATATCGAAAAATCTTGTCTGCGATATTCATAATGGCCATGCTGCGCTTATGAGTTATGTACATATACTACCATTTAATGTGGGGTACCCCAAAGCCATATGCACAACAAACCAAAAAAGGATGATATTAAAAGCAGCTTTTGATTTAATAATTCCGATTAACTGTTAGTACTTTATTTAAGTCATAGAAATAAATTAAATATATTAGAAATCAATTCTAAGATGAAAATTTATTTTAAGAGTACTAGCTACATACATTGACTATCAGGTTAACATGCTGCAATTACCTATATATTGAAAATTTGAAACAATTATTTGGTATTTATAGATTCTAGGTTGTCGCCTTTATGTTTTAATGATTTTTCTAATTTCTCGAACTCTTTATCAACAATTTTGTCCACGTCATCAAAAACTTGTTCAACACCCTTTACTTCGGGAATATAAAACTGCAACATGTTCTCTACTCCATTCTTCAACGTAACAATCGAACTTGGGCAAGAAGAACAAGAACCTTGCATTTTTAACTTAACAATTCCTTCATCGTATCCCATAAATATAATATCACCACCGTCCTCTTGTACTGTGGGTCGTATACGACTATCCAAAAGTTCTTTAATCATCATCACAATATCATCGTCTTCGTCTTCAATTTGAGTGTCAGTATTTGGTCTGTCTTCATTTAAAATCGGTAGGCCACTAGCAAAGAAATCCATTATTACAGCAAATACTTCTGGTTTTATAATGCCCCACTCAGCATCTTCTTGCTTCGATATTGTTATAAAATCGGCACCGAAGAATACTGCTCTAACGCCCTCAATTCGAAATAAAAGTTTTGCTTTAATTCAAAAGAAACAAAATTAAGATCAGTATAAAAGACAACACACAGTATGTAGCATTTCATTACGTACCCAAGGGACTGCAATATGCTGCCGAAACTGACGGAAAATCATATGTACTTCCTTTTCCTAAAACCTCTACACCCGGCAAAAATTTCAGACTATCTGGATTTGGTGTATCTTGAGTCTGTATGAACATTGTTCTCTGAACATTTTGTAAAACCAATCCATTTGCTGATGAATAAAATGAATTTTTCTCTGAGATAGGGCATCTAACAATTTGCGTGAAACATCGGTTTTTAATAACACTGCCAATGGCATAAATTATATTATTTATGCGCATATTGTTTATATATTGAATTTACCTGCATGCTATTCGATTAATATTGTTGCATATATTAGGTGCATTTTTAGCTACGTTTAATAAAATTTTCGACATTCTGCGTCAATTCTTTGTTATAAAACAACACCAAATTTATCAAAAATAAATCCAGCTGTTTATTTCAAAACCAAGGTACATTAACACCAGCCAGCCGCATAACTACATCAAACACAATACCGCCATTTCACTTCATGTATTTTCTTGTTGGAATTATTTGTGTTGTCTCCCATTTGGTCAAGTTTGTGCGTTTGTGTTTTGTATTTATGCAGTTTGCAACGAAATCTTTGACAGTTTTTGAAGTTAGACGCAGTAGTTAGCTACTCTTTATGGTTACCCGCTATAGATATACTTGGTTTCAAAAACAAAACTGAAGGTACTAGAGCTGAAAAACAATCGATAGCTTTATCGATAGTAATGCTATCTTCCAAGGCGAATTAATTTATAAATTAATTCGCCTTGATATCTTCCACGACAAGGCAGCTCGATACCAGGTAGCCTTACAAGCCCAGCTGACTACTGATTTTAGCTTGTAGAACTCTCAAGATACACAACACATACGCGAACGAATGGATGACAGTAGTTCAAGATTTCTACCAACAAAATACATGAAGTGTTCGTTGTAGTTATGCGACTACCTGGTATCGAAATGTCTTGTTCCAAAAGGTTTATTACGTCTTTAGTCACAAAAACCAATTTTGTTTGCGCAATTATTGGACAATTCTCTTTTGAAGTTGCTTTCGTGTCCGCATCCACCACTTTGCAGCAACTTTTATAGCAGCTATTGTGTTTCTTCTAGTTTTAATTGTCATATACATTGAAATTTGCGTTTGGTTTGTTGAAAAAAAACAACAATAATATTATCAAAACTTTTGCTAAATATACTGCATGCATACTTATAGACTATAATTTCTTCACATAAATACCTTTATATTTTATGCTCCTGTTGTGCGTACGCAACAAACCCAAACGAAAAATAAAAAAAATCGTCGACTACAAGCAATTACTTTTTCTTTATTTCCTTGCCTTGTGTGATCTAGCTCTAATAGCTCATTTACATATCGACGAGACCATGATACAACTAACAAGGTAGCCTTTTCGCTACAATAAGAACAACTTCCATAAAAATAACATGCATTTTGTTTTTGTACAACTTATGCAAACTGTCAAAAAGACGCCACTTCTACATTTACAGAAGAGAGATGCACTGAGCTTACGCGGATTAGCTATCTCGTTTTGGCTGCCTTTCATCTCTGCAATCTCTTGACAACCTAAAGTAGACAGATGATTAACGGTTTAGCTGACGAGGCTACCTTGTTAATTGTATCATGGACGAGACCATGATACAATTAACAAGGTAGCCTCGTCAGCTAAACCGTTAATCAACTGACTACTTTAGGTTGTCAAGAGATTGCAGAGAGAAAAGGCAGCCAAAACGAGGTAGCAAATCCGCGTAAGCTCAGTGCATCTCTCTTACGCAAATGTAGAAGTGGCGTCGTTTTGACAGTTTGCATAAGTTGTACAAAAACAAAATGCATGTTATTTTTATTGAAGTTGTTCTTATTGTAGCGAAAAGGCTACCTTGTTAGTTGTATCATGGACGAGACTATGATACAATTAACAAGGTAGCCTCGTCAGCTAAACCGTTAATCAACTGACTACTTTAGGTTGTCAAGATTGTAATCAAAAAAAAAATTGACATGCAAGAGCTTTTTGATGCAAGAAGCAAAATACAACCACCTGCGGTACCAAGTTCGCCTTGGTCTGAATCTGCCTTGGATTTAGCATATATCACGGCGAATCAACTCCGGGTGGTCGCAACTCAATTCGCTTCAACCAAGGCGATTCCATTACAGGTGCCCGCATACCAATTCGCTTCAGCATTTTTCCACGATTTTATCTTCTGAGTTGTCAAAGCCGATAGAAAACGACAACAAAACTTGTGACGTCTCGAGAGAAAATGTTGAAGCGAATTGAATTGCGCCCACCTATACTCTATTCGCCATGGCTTCAACATTTTCTCTCAAGTTGTCATACGATTTGTTGCAAGGCGAATCCATTACAGGTGCCCGCATTGTAATTCGCTTTAACATTTTTCAACGATTTTATCTTCTGAGTTGTCAAAGCCGATAGAAAACGACAACAAAACTTGTGACATCTCGAGTGAAAAAGTTGAAGCGAATTGAATTGCGACCACCTATACTTGATGTGTTGTCGGATAAAATCAAGGCGAATCAAGTATAGGTGGTCGCAATTCGATTCGCTTCAACATTTTCTCTCGAGATGTCATAAGTTTTGTTGTCGTTGGCTATCAGCTTTAACAACTCAGAAGATAAAATCGTGGAAAAATGTTGAAGCGAATTGGGATGCGGGCACCTGTAATTAATTCGCCTTGGATAAAGTCGTCGAAAAATGTTGAAGCGAATTGGGATGCGGGCACGTGTAATGTATTCGCCGTAGCATATATTCAAAGATATCGGCGGCCGATTTTTAGCCGTAAAATTTATCGTCGGCTCGGCGCAGGAGACTGCTCTAAGTTCGTGCACTGACTAGTTGAGGAAAAATGTGAATGCATAATAAATACAAAGGGAATACCTGCTTGAAAATATATGGAAATTGAAAACGCTACAAGTAAATTAAAGAAATGAGCGAACCCAACAATTGTATAAGTGATGAAAAAAAATTCAGAATACAAGGTGAAGTACGGGAGACGCATTTTTACTATAAGAATGCAATTAAGAATATAAAGCTATATTTACAGCGGCTGCATTTTTGGGTTTGGTGGGAGGTATATCTGCTTTATTCGGATTCTCAAAAACCTTGGGAAAGGTAAAAAAATCGGAATCAAAAATAATTGAGAAAGGCGGACACAAAGCTTTAATTTTGCTTGACGAAGGCTCTGCCTTGGCAATGAGGGCCTTGGGCTGGGGTACATTTTATGCCTTATTGGGCACCGGAGCATTTTGTTTTGGTATTTGGAAGCTGTCTGGAGCAAAAAATGTAAGCCTTTGTGAGATTCGTAATTATCTTACGTTATGATTATATGATTTTTTAGATGGAAGAGTTTCGCTTAAAAATGGGGACAAATTTACCAAAAATAACAGCCAGTGAAGTGCCTACTAGTCGCACAGACTTTGAAAATTTGACAGATTTAATGAAATATTTGGCTGACTGGGGCAAAGAATGATTTAAATAAAACACTATTATATATGATTATTACATTTTGTTATTTTTTATCATTTACCAAGTTTTCAGCAATTTTATTTGCTTTTATTAAATCTAACTTAAATTCGAACAATTCTTCCAAATTTTGCTGCATTTCTATAAATTCTGCATAGTCGTACTCTAAAAACAATATTGCAAGTTGTCTGAACTCTACAGATTCTCTAATGAAGGTCTGTAAATTTACAGACTCGTCTAAATAGTTCATCTTTTCCAGTGGTAGTATGTTCTTATCAACAACGGGATGTTTTTCTTTAGACAATTTGAAGTCTTTGTAAGCGTTCAGATAAACAGATTTCCAATCTTCCATATTTTGGCGCAAGCGGCATTCGTAGCTGGTAATTCACAAATACATACATACTGTGAGTGTCAAAATAAAGTGTACAAAAGCAGTTTTTACAATATAGTTAGTATTTCTGTCCTTCAAAATAACATTAATTTTAACATAAATTCTCCGCCAAACACTTCAAAAACTAAATGCGCGCAGAAAAACATTTCATATTCCCAAAATGTACGTTTCAAATTTCATTACAGCATCAAAATATATGCATACATACATATGTATATGTTATTTTTTGCGGTTGATTGTGGTCTTGACGTTCCCGCACTTTTGTGCTTTTTTGCGTATTGTTAAGAGAAATTCTGATTGCTCTCACTTTACCAAACTTTGCACAAAAAGTACATTAATAAACTATCTTAATGTTTTGTTTGAAGTGGATGTGACCGGTAAACTTTTGTGTAAAGTAAATTCAGCACATTTTTATTTTCAAACTTTCTCTTATGAATTTTGAGAAATCGGCAGGTGCCATAATACTGTAGAGAGAAGTTCTGTGAAAGTAGCACAGGAAGTTTGAGCTAGCGTAAGTGCCAGCACAGTTCGACGTGAGCTATATGCGAATTAATTACTTGTTTACATGATTACACGGAAGAAACCGCTAATATCCGCTATTAACCAGAAGATGTGTTTTGTTTATGTTTAAAATGTTTCCTTCTGGAAAAATATTCTATTCAGCGATAAAAGCAATTTTGAAATATTTAGTTAGAAGAAACGAGTCATGCCGACCAAAATTTATTAACCACTGTCACGGTTGACGGATCCATAATGGTGCATCAAGCGGTGTTGGTAATTTAGTTTTTATTGAGAACAACATGAATAAAACGGACTCAATATTTTGAAAAACAATTTCACAACTAGTGTGGAGAAACTGGGATTAGACGGATCTTGGAGCTTTCAACCTGGCGGTGATCTCAAACACATTCCCCATAGTGAAAATGTGGGTACTGTACCGTGTACCCAAAACGCTGGATGATCGATCCTCCCCAGTCTCCAGACTTAAGCCAAATCCAAGAGTACAATAGGTATCAAGGACATGCTGAAATCAGCTATAACTTCAGTGGCAGAACATTTCATCCGATGTAAAAAAAAAGTGAGTGGAATCGACGGCCCCAAGGCTGAATGCTGTAATTAAAGCAAGGAAACAATTAAGTATCAAATTGCATCCTTGAATAAAAATATTTTTTGTACACTTTATTTTGATGCATAAAATATGGAGATTTTGTTTCAGAAATTTTGTTGTTGTAATGAAATGTATTTTTAGAATAGATTAAATGCTTAATACTGATCTCAGAAAACCTATATTATTAAATTTTGACCGAAAATATATATAATTATTCGGCGTTGCCGAACCTTGTATACCCTTTACCATCGCATGTAGCAAAACAAAATGGTTGGGCCAACCGTTATTATTACTCGTATACTATAACTCGGAAATGATATTTCCCCATAAAACTTACATCGTGATGCCATAGGCATACATTTATACACTACACTTCCACAAAAATATTCGTATATGGGCGCACACAACTATGTGTTTGTGAAGCACAGCTATGGCGTTAATTAAATTGTTGGCGGTATTGTATATTTGACTTCTAAATTGTGTTAAGTAAAATTGCACAAACTTTTGTATACCTTTCAAGACCGTTAAGCCCCGATTATGGTTTACAACAGTTGTTAATTTAAAGTGCCCAGGACATGTGCAATAAAATCGTCACTCATTTGATTTCGTACATGCGATCGTCTCTGCTTGAAGCAAAACCAAAAGTTTTTGATATTTTCATTGAAGTAATCTTCTCCTCTACACTATTGCGCGCTAGAGAAAAAAAACTCATTTGCTTTCAAATTTCGTAGTGGATAGATATGTACATAAATGTACGGATGAAAAAAAAAGCAAAATGCGCAATTCTTGCTTCTTTGTGTTTCTTTATGCATAGATGTATGTGCATACATATGTACATATGAAGTTTATTTGTACCCTGCAGGAAAGGTGACTGTAGTAATTTATAATGGAGTCATTGTACTGTGGAAAATTTCTGAACATACTATTTACTATAAAAATTTATAATGTGTGTGTTATTGGGTATTAAAAAAAAGATAGGTAGATTCATTGTTTCGTGGACAATTCATTACAATATTCTTGCTGCCTTGTAGATGCCTTTCTTCGGTTTATTACAGGGGAACTTCATTTTTAAAAGTATACATAAACATGAAAAAAAAAAAATACATTTCAGGTTGAAGCAAAATCAAAAAATGTGTATGTGTACTTGAAGACTTCATGATGTTATGTTATGTTATGCGGGCCGCCGGTAATGAAACCGGCCCACTTGGGTCCTAGAAAGGTCCCGTTGTGATAAGACTTCATGATGAAAAGAGGTCATTTGGTACGCAATTGTCGAACTGATGGAAAACCGCAGATGAAAAAAAATATATGTACCTACATACATAGTTTTACGGTTTATTGAAAACTATCTTTGTGCGACACAAAACAGCACAGGGCAAAAATAACTCACCATCCGACGGCATAATAGAAACGAATGCTAGAAAGTCACAAAAATTACGATGTTTGCTTATTTTATTGAATGTCTGCAGCAAATTATTAAAATAAACGACGACGCACACACAATCAAACGTGAGTGAGGACTTTTTTTGCACATGTCCTGGGCACTTAATGTTGTATTTTTCACATTGCGATTATTGTTTGCAACTGTTGTTGGAAACTTACACAGCACGTAATTAGATATTGTCAAAAATTTAAAAACACAAGTTAAAAAAAGGAAAAAGTGGAAAAATTTGTGAGTATGCATATGGAATTTGTTTTGCAAAAATAGAAAAAAGCAATTAATTATGAAAATTTATTAACAAAATACAAATGCATTCACAAAAAATATTGTATACAAAATTTGTCAAATAAGAGTTTAATAAATTTAAAATATTTATTATGAATAAGACCCTTAATTTGTAATAATCTTCGAATCCAAAAACAATTTTATTTTGTATTCGGTAGTTGGAATGGATTTAAACTGCAACGTACATATATTATTTGCTTTCATTATCATAAGCAAATTAAAGATCGACATTAACAGCCAGAATGGCTGAATGGATTTATTTGCATTTTTGTAACAGAAACGTTTTTTTAATCTTTTTATTTTTCCAATACAATTCTACCCGGTAGAAGAAGTGCAACACCAAAAAAAATCTCCATGTCTTTTCATGGTAGAACTTGCCAAGAAATGTTAAAATTTGTGGTTTTTCGCTGGTGCTTGTGTAATGAAAGCAACATTGTGTAATGAAAGCATCTTTTTGGTAGAGTTGTAAGCATGTATTTTTGCGGAAATATGCTCTACAAATAAAAAAGAACAGCTCTGTGACATACACAACAACTGGATGTTGTAAACCATAATCGCAAAAGGGGATGTAGATAAAAATTATTTTCACTAGACGAACATACATAAGTGTCGATATCGTGTCAAAATCAATGTCTAGAAATAGGTTCTTTGAAATTAAACGAAATTTGCATTTTGTTGACAACAATGATGCCGAGATCACCACCGACTAAATGTTTAAGGTTAGAAAGCTGACCTTCTTGTAAAAAAGTTCAACCAGTGGAACGTTTTTCATGAAGACATATCGATTGATGAATCCATCCATGGTGATGTATTTTGGTCATCATTCGACGAAGCATTCGAGGTAAACCTGTACGCTTTGGCTACAAGAATTGGGTTGCAGCAAGTTACTGTGGATATTGTTATGCCTTTGATATTTATTGTGGAAAAACAAGTGATAAGTCAAATCAACCACTAGGAAGTAAAGGTGTAAAAATGTTGCTGAACAAATTGGATACAAATCCCGCCAACCACAGTATTTATCGACAATTTTTTTTACTAGCTGTGGCAAAAAGAGCAGGAATGTACAAAAAAAAAATATATATATATATATATATATATATATATATATATATATATATATATATATATATATATATATATATATATATATATATTTGAATAATAAGAATACAGCGCAGGTAGACGCAAAAAACTAATGTGGAATTACCTGTAAGAAACTGTGCATAAAGCACAAGCAGATCAAACCCTAAGGAAAATGAAGATAAATGGTCAGTGGATAGATAATGAGCTTGAACTAGCAGAATCGCTAAACAAGTAAATTAATAACAGCATATGAAATATTTTGCACTGCCCAGAAATACAAATTTAAATTAGTTTGAATTTTAAGCTGGTTGGTAAATCTGAAGGTGGCTCACTTTCTTTCCGGCATTGTGAATGACTGCTTAAGATACGCTCACGTTCCTGATAAATGGAAGATTTCTACAGTGGTGTCCCTAGAAAACATTAAAAAAAAAAAACGCAATACGTCCCGTCCAGAAGACTTGCGACCCATACATACATTACATTAAGAATAGTTGTTAAGCTATTTAAATCAACATGACATCATTACCACTCAGCAATCTGGTTTTGGAGCTAGGCATTCATATGAAACGACCCTGAATATAAAACCAGCCGACTGGACAGAAACACTAGTTGTGGTAGCAGTGTTCTTAGACTTGAAACGAGTGTTTGGGACGGTAAATAGGCGTATATTGCTGATGAAGCCAAATGAAGAGGATTGAAATGGTTCGAGAGCTACACAGAAAGGAAACAGAAAGCAAGTAACAGTAGTTGGCAATGAGACATCATCAAATCGGATCGTAGATATGCTTTGCGGCATTACTTTTCTTAATATATGTACATCAATGATATACCAAAATATTTGAAATATTGTAAAATAGTTTTATTCGCCGATAATGCTTGTTTGCGTGGAAGTGAAAGAAATAAAACACAGTGGGTAATTTTAGAAGTATTCGAGATAATCTCGGCTTTATTTTCAATTTACCCTTGTAGTTTATCGATTTGACGAAAGTTGATGTTGCACAAATGGCGTTCAAACAATAAGTTGTATGCAAAAAAAAAAAAAAAAACCGAGCGATTGTAGCGAGCATTATTTAGAAAAAGGACAAAGTTACCGGTAAACTAGTTAGAATCTGTGTAGAAACTCCAGCACAAAGGTGTATAAGAAGTGAGTTACACAAATCCTAAAAAGGACAGGCGCGAAATAACTTAGTACATATAAATTAGGCAAAAAGCAAAAATTTTAACTAAACAATGCCTTTTTATATTTTAATCATTTGCATCTAAATGACGCGTTGAGTGCTGTTCAGATGGGTATGGACGAGTTACATAATGTATAGTTGTGTCTATATGCCGCCGACATTTCGTCGCTGCTAATCAACAAGTAAGTAGTAGACTCGGAAAACTTAACCGAACGTTTGAAATCCAACCACTCATTTCATAATTCTCATGAACACACTGAGCTTGCGAAAAAAAGTAAGTGTTACAAGAAAAACATGTTTTCTGTATTAAAAGTTTGTTTGAACATTTGTGATTCTCATTGTGTTCATTGGAATTATGGAATAAGTTAAGTTTCAAACACTCTTAGCAATTTTTCGACGCCACTGATGAGTTGATTAGCATCAACTACATGCCGGCGGCATATAGACAGACGGCTGCAAAAGACAGAAAACATTAATAAGGTATATTTTTAGACCTAAAATAATATATTGTGAAAAAAGAAATATATGATACTCAATAGAAATTCTGAAAACTATAATTCTGCGAAATTAATCAAGTATCAGGAAATTGAGGATGTGGTGAAAATAAAATATTTAGGCATAATAACTGACAATAGATTAAAGAGGGATGAACATTTAAATAACATTAAAATGAAAAGTGGGTTTTATGTGTCGAACATGTAAACATATTGATTAGCAACACACATTACCGATATCCAAATCAATAGGAGAAGCTTATTTCATATACACAATAACTTTTATGTTCAATATAATGAGATTTATGCTAAACAAGATACGATACACCTATTGCCACACTCTACGAAATTTCGATTCACTCAATATAAAGCAGCTAATAACATGTAACACTTTCAAATTTGTACATAAGTTAGAATTAGGTCAATTACCAAATTAGGTTTATGAAATAATTCAATATAACTTTGAACTACATAATTATAACACAAGACATAGAAATATAATAATAAGACTGCCAAAAATTCAGACTGATCTTCCAAAAAGCGTATTCTTTGAGGGATTCGAGATATAGTTATAACGAATTGCCAATAGAAATCAGTCAGCCAAAATGAATATAGATATATTTAAAGAATTGATAAAACTTCATTGCAAAACATTATTTGTTATATACCTACTAAGAATTTTTAATAGATTAAGAATGAAAAAACAAAGAATTTATTCCAACGAGACATTTGTATCTAGGGTATAAAAACTATGTTGCAAATTATGCTTTTGAACACTTTATTTGGACGCTCACAGTATATTTTTAAAAACTTACTCTTTGAACTCCACACTTTCATATTTTACATCATCTGCTGCAATACAATTTTCATTTAGCATTTCATTAGTAGACGCACATTTAAATAGCTTACAATTTTCTAATGTTATATTGAATAATGTGATTGCTGCATTTTGTGTGGTAACATTGGTGCTAAGTCTTTTACGAAATCTTTCCTCTACATCTTGATCCATACTAGTTTCATCCTCTGTTTCTATTAATATTGGCACTTTATCCATTCTTGCAAACCAACAATTTAAGGGAATTAAAAATTTGAAACAGTCGTTTGCCGCTTTTGTCTGATACTAGTCAGAGACTTGCGCCGAAGAGAAGTTAGCGGCGGCGTGAGACGCATGAATAGGCAGCGGCTCGCAAGCATAGCTGCCAGACTAGACGATTTGTTCTTTGACGATTTTAAGTGCTAACAAGGCGAATCTATTACAGGTGCCCGCATACCAATTCGCTTCAACATTTTTCCACGATTTTATCTTCTGAGTTGTCAAAGCTGATAGCAAACGACAACAAAACTTATGACGTCTCGCGTGAAAATGTTGAAGCGAATTGAATTGCGACCACCTTTACTTGAATCGCCTTGAGTGCTAAGAATTGCCAGTCGACGAGCAAGGCAAATTCATACCAGGGGGCTAATTCTGGCAATCGCATACGAGCGAGTTTTTAGTCGAACGTGCGATTTTTTTTACTTTTGGGATTCTGTCACTCGTTATCCAGCAAAAGGTATCGAAATTTGTAATGATGGCAGTCGATTACAAGCGAACGTTCGAATGCAACCATGAAGGTGAAGTTACATGGCCCGCTTTAGACGCGTCCACGCTTTTCATGCTTTTTATACGTTTTATGCGTTCTATGCGTTTCATACTACAAGTTACATACAACGCTTCGTATGTGCCATATTTCTTTGTTTTGATAAGCTGTTGTGCAAATATTTTTAACATACAAAACAAATATTAACAAAATGGAACTGCTCATGCAGCTGCTCTTTTATTTTTGTTCCGATAGAGCAGCAAGGTTTTATTATATAAAAGCTCGTGGTTTTTAACTGCATTTATTAGCTTCTCTTCCATATCGCTTGTTTTAATATATTGAAAATATTTGTAAACATAACAGTGATGATACTCAGTACGCAAACGCAATCGATAAATCGAATCAAAATTTTGTTAATGAAAAAAGTGTTGAAAAAAACAATTACAATTTGTCTTACTCGTGATAATGTTTATAAAATTTGTAACAAAACTTTTCTTTTTTATTAAAAACGTTTTTTTTGCAAAAGATTTTATACATTATTTTACGATATAAAAGGTATTTATCGATAACGTTGAGAGTAGGTACATCATTGGTTAATAAAACCAGCTGACATTTTATCATGACGCATGTGACGCATATAAAAGCATGATACAATTAACAAGGTAGCCTCGTCAGCTAAACCGTTAATCATCTGACTACTTTAGGTTGTCAAGAGATTGCAGAGAGGAAAGGCAGCCAAAACGAGGTAGCAAATCCGCGTAAGCTCAGTGCATCTCTCTTCTGTAAATGTAGAAGTGGCGTCTTTTTGACAGTTTGCATAAGTTGTACAAAAACAAAATGCATGTTATTTTTATTGAAGTTGTTCTTATTGTAGCGAAAAGGCTACCTTGTTAGTTGTATCATGTATAAAAGTAGAAAGTAGGTCTACTTTATGCGTTCTACGCGTCTTCGCGTTCTATGCTTTGTAACTTGTCACATACAAATGCACTCATCCTACTTTTTTGACAACCGCGTGAAAAGCGTCGACGCGTAGAAAGCGTACTGTGTAACTTCAGCTTGAGAGTTTTTACTCGAACGCAAGAAGCGTTCGAGTTATCGTTTTTTTGGCAATCAAAACAAAAAAAAAATAAATAAAAGTATACATACAGAAATATAATTTCATTTGTTTATTTATACTTGTGTTGTAGAAAGAAACAAACAAAAAGATAATTTCATTTGTATGTTTTAATCCCTTAATAATAAAATAGGAAATGTAAGTGCAGCTGTTGCAGAACATAATCAAATGCTTCTTTTGTTAGCCGAAAACGCTTTTTAAACCTTTTTCACCACAAAAATAAATACATACATACATATGTATGTATATGAACATAGATATATATATATATATATATATATATATATATATATATATATATATATATATATATATATATATATATATATTAAATATATAATCCAATGTTTGCCAAACTAAGGGGATCAGTGGTGTCTTGCATTCTTCTTCGAATGACGTTAACGTTTTCATTCTCGTCGGATTCGGAAGAAGATGAATAAAACAAGAATTCCGGATTCATATTAATTTTCAACAAATTTCTTTTACACAATATTAGCGCAGTTCATTATTTGGTGCAAATGTCTTGCGTAAGTGCGAATGCAAGAAATCGTTGCTTTTTCTTTGCAACCCAACAACAAAATATACAAGGTTGCACTCGCAATATTTTTGCATTTACGCACCGCTAATTACGTGTTGCTTTTTTTCGTATGAGTATTGCGTTTGCAACACTGACACTCGAACAGCTGACATTTTAAAACAAAGCAAGCAAAAAATTCAAGGCGAATTAATTTATTAATTTAATAAATTAATTCGCCTTGAAAAAATTGTAGAGATGGAGCCAACAGCAATTACCAAAGAAATAAAACGTGAAAAATTAAAAATTGTGTATTAATTTATCAGTTGTTGTTTGGAGTGCAATAAAATTTGCAAAGTTGTTAAAAAGGGTGATCAATATCAGTTGCAATATAATCGCAAACGCAAATAGTCGCAACCAAAAACGCACCAAACGCTGAGTACCGCTATTGTTTGTCTACCTTTTTTATTTGCATTTTTAGTGTTGTAAAACGAATTTATATGCAAATAAATAATTAAGTTCATATTTAAGTAAATAGAACACATATACAGTTATTTCCGCTTAATTGAGTTTCTAAAAATGCACGACTTTTGACGCAATTAAAGGGGAACTCAATTAAGCAATACTCGGGTAATTGAATCGCCGACGCAATTAAACGAAAATCGCTTAATTGAACAATATGTGCAATAAAGCGATACACCCACGCGTAGATGGGAAAGTTGAAAAATGGTTTAGGTTTATTAAAACAAAATAAAAAACAGGTACGTTCAACGTACAATCTTTATAAAGAAGCAGAACCATCACCTTTTTGCCGCAAAATAATTTTTTTTGCGTTTGTGGAGCAAAACAAAAAATTAAGCAGACGGAATCAATTAAGCGAAACATTTTCTCATGTTTTTCGCAATGCGGTATTAATTTGCGAACCAATTAAGCGGGTGACGCAATTAAACGGAACTCAATTAAACGGGTATCTTAACATAGGCAGGTATACTGAATGATTTCGTTCCATAATTTTTAGTGCAATAAAGCGGGAAACTCAATTAAGCGGGGCTCAATAAAGCGAAAATAACTGTAACATATTTTCTTTCATAATATTTCTTTTTTTATAATAAAGTTTGAACGTTGACACTATGTGTGAAACACTATGTACATCATTTAAATGACCACCACGCGAAGTGTTGCAAGCATTGATTCTTTTGAGGTAATTTTCGATCACTTTTTGACACATATTGGGCGGTATCTCAGCCATAACTTGACAAATGTTGGTTTTGAAGTGCTCAAGAGTTAAAGGTTTATCTGCATAACCACGGTCTTTCGCGTAGCTCCACCAAAAAAAGTCTAATGGTGCCAATCGCATGATCTTGGTGGCCAGTTGATATTGCCACGACGAGAAATTACGCGGCCAGTAAATGTCTCTTGCAATAGCGCGATATTCGATTGAGTTGTGTGACATGTGACACCGTCTTGTTGAAACCACATACTCTCTAAGTCATATTCTTAAATAGAAGGCAAAAAAAAAAATCGGTTATCACATGACCATAATGCTCCGAATCGACAATGACAGTCGTTCCATAGTCGTTTTGCAAGAAGTAAGGTGCAATCACAACTTCGGACGAAACAGCGCACCAAACAGTGACTTTTTCTGGATGTAATGGCCTCTCTTCAATTACTTGAGGATTCTCAGAACCCCAAATACGACAATTTTATTTTATTAACATACCCACCCCACCGAGTGAGAAATCTGCTTCATCGCTGAAGAAAATTTTGTTCAAGCAGCCATTCCACGTATCTACGACGTTGTGAATGGTCAGCTGGCTTCAGTTGTTGTGTGAGCTGGACTTTATATAGATGTAGCTGTAGATCTAAACGCAAAATACGCCATAGTGTGCCGTCAGATAGTCCTAATTCCTGAGAACGACGAGGACCCGACACATTCGGGTCTTCGGCAACACTTTCACTTACAGCAGCAACATTTTCAGAACAACGAGCGAAACGATGATGCACAGACCTTAATTAATTGTAACCGCTTAGATTAATTGTAACAAGTCGAAAACTACCAGGTGCCCCTATACAACGTAAATTTTTACTGTAGTATTTTTTGATAATTTTTATGCATTGTGTGATATAGTTAAGCGATCCATTTTCGTCAATGTCAGATTTTCAACTGAGAAGAAAAAATTGGTTTAACAACTTAGTTTGACAGATGTCGAATTCCAGTCCTACACTTTTGAAACCACGAAATGGCCAACCCGTTAGAACAGTGTGGCCGTTTTGATGCGACTTTTTAAAGTAGGACAGAATTCTATCATATTTCGCTAGCAATTTTCAGTCAGTGAATCATACGATTGAGTGGTACGATTGAGCGGCATTTAGAAAGTCTTTACCAGTGGAATGAGAATATTAATTTTTTTCGAAATCAATTTTGAAAGATATAATTTCCTAATAACTCTAAATGGCTAAGTCGAAGTTTAAAATTACTCTTGCTTGTTGGAAAAGATTATCAGTTAAATGAGAGCATCTATTTTTGCTCAAAATCGAGGTCAATGTAGGAAAACAATTTTTTTTTTAATACATATGTATCTCCCTAAAAATCTAATTTGAACTTAACATTATTAAAAGTTTAAAAGTTATTATAAGAGCCACAGCAGCGCATAGCCTGGCCAGCTAGTATAGATAAATGTGTGTTTGCTTTCCGCACAACGGATATACCCAACATTTTGTTTTTTATATTAAAATTGGCATCTCAACTAAACAATATTCTGCTGCCTTTCTTTCTGTTCTGACGTGCTTTATTTACTATCAAATATTTATTTCGCACATACATACATACATAACTTTGTACATTCATATGTACATACTTACACACATATGTATTATCTTTCGAACATTCAAACACCTACATACATATGTACATACATACATATGTAGGTACATAATTAAAAATAAACAAAATTTTACCAAAAAGTTTCGCCAACAACAAACGAATTATTGTTTGCAAAACTTGACATTGAAAAAGCATGCATTCATATGAATGTTTAACATTGAAATTTTAATTTCTTCTTCTATTAATTTTTATTGTTGTTTTTCTCTCTCATTCTATTTATTAGTTTTGCAGTTGTTATTGCTACTGATATTTATTTTGTTTATATTTCTTCGTGAATTTCAGACACAGTTTTCGTAAAATAAGTAAGAGTGCTACATTATACCGGGCCGAATCTTAAATACCTTTCAAAAAAATCACTTTTACATATACATATGTACATGTGTGTACATATATTTATACCTATGTACATAGCTTGAGTTGTCAAAGCTGACAGCAAACGACAACAAAACCTATGACAACTCAAGAGAAAATGTTGAAGGGAATTGAATTGCGACCACCTGTAGTTGATTCGTCTTGCATACTACCCTACACTCGTTTTCACTGTAGAGCTGCCGCTACACATAAATTAGCCTGATTCGTTTTGTGTGGAAGGCAAAACAAATAGGGAGAATCGTTGGTGGGAAGATATTCTTTGAGAGACTTGGACCCAATAAACTCTAGGCAATGCAAAACCAAAAGCGAGATGATCAGTTACATGAATATTGCTTTTATCAAAACTATATAACTTGGATGAATTCTCCTGGGCTAGATAGGATTTCCTATCCTATGCTAAAAGAATTGCCTGATGAGGTGAGGAGCAGGCTTTTACGTCTATTTAGCAATATATTTACTACCGTAATACCCCAACAATTCAAACTAAGCATTGTAATCCCTGTTCCTAAGCCCCAGAAGGACAAAACTTTGGCGGACTCATATCGCCCAATATCTCTAAACTCATGTCTATCAAAAGTCCTGGATAAGATCATAGCAAATAGGCTATGGTGGCTTGTACGGGAATGCAAGCTTCTGGATAGTCGGCAGTTTGGATTCATGAAGGGGAAATCCACAATCGATCCTCTACTTTATGTAGATTATCAGATTGCGAATAGTCTCTCATTAAGGAAACATATTTCAATTATATCCCTCGACTTTGAAAATGCCTTTGAGAAGATCGGAATTCATGCTGTCCTAGAACAGCTTTACGAATGGGAAGTTGGGCCCAGGATAACTAGTTATGTTAGGAACTTTATGTCAAATAGAAAGATTATAGCAAGAGTGGGGAAACACTATTCTGAATGTCAACCGCTGGAGAACGGGATCCCGCAGGGATCACCCCTCTCAGTCATTCTGTTCTTAATAGCATACAATAAGTTTTTTTCTATTATAACACCATACAGAAATATAGATTGTGTAGCCTACGCTGACGACTTTAATCTAATCATTAAATCCGGTAAAGAAAAGAATCCATCGATTGACCTCGATGAGGTATTTCAACTCATTCATGACTGGTGTAAATACTCTGGCGCAAAACTTTCAAGTACAAAATGCAAGACCATACACATCTGCAGGAAAAAATCCTGTAAACACCGGATTGTAAGCGGAAACTTCACAATTGAAGGAGTTGATCATATGAAAATGCTAGGAGTAATCATGGATAATAGATATAGATGGAATACTCACATTGACTACCTGTCATCTTCCTTGATGAAACAACTTAATATCATTAAATGCTTGGCTAGCACACGATTTAACTGCAACACTATTTCAATCCTTTCTGTGGTAAAATCAATTTTAATATCTAAAATCGGGTACTCTCTTCCATTTTATGGCTATGCCGCCAAGTCTCGATTGAGAAAAGTTAAAACCAAAATAAATGCAGCCATAAGAACTTCTTTAGGAGCATTCCGTACAACTCCAATAACAAACATGGAATATGAAAGCAATATACATCCGCTGGAAGTTCAACGGGACATAGCCACAACTAGCCTCTTTAAATGTCTTTTGAGTAACCACGACACCCCATTGTTTCCCCTCATTCGTAAATGTCAAAAGACTAAGAAAAAACCCAGAATACTCTCAGTACTACAGCGAATTGTGACAAACTGCTCTGATCTCCAAATTACTCAATTTAACGAACTGAAATGTCACAAGAAGGGCAGAAGGCCATATTGGTACTTCAAAAACGAAAATTGTGACCTTTCTCTCCATGAATTAATAAAAGCAAATACGAGCCCCTCGATATTTAGGCAGCTATTCGAAGAATTGCAATCTCGGTATAAACACCACTTTATATTCACAGATGCCTCTAAAATAAATGACCGAGTTAGTTACAGTATTACAGAGAACGATAAACCACTACTGATCAAAGCCCTTCCTGACTATACTTCAATATTTACAGCGGAAATCATTGCAATAATGGAGGCAGTAAGCATTGTAAGGAATAGGAAGGGCTTATTTGCAATTTGCACCGACTCGCTGTCTTCCCTAAAAGCTATCTCCAACATCTCGAACAACAACATTTACGCTTCAGCTATAAGAGATACCCTGATTAGCAGGAGCCCTGACATAGTACTTATTTGGACTCCAGGGCACTGCGGGATTAAGGGGAATGAGTTCGCTGACAGAACCGCTAGAGAAGGGACGGATAGGCCTCTCCTAACTACGAGTAATCTGGAGAAATCAGATGTAAGACGATTCTTGAGAAACCATTTCCTTCAGAAATCGGATCGTTTTGCAAAAACTTCTAACTGGTATCGGACAACGAACGCTCTACAAACAAACATAAACAGCCTCAGCAATGATAGTAACATCAGAAGACTTGATTCAATAAAGATTGAAAGACTCCGCCTGGGATACTCTAGGCTGTCCCATGGGCATATAATAAATTTGCCCAAACCAAGAGTCTGCGACTGCGTTATCGAATCCGGTAGTGTAATCAAACACATTTTCTCAATATGCCCAAGATTCCACAAACAACGAGAACTTATTTTTAAACAAAATCCTGACCCTATATCCCTCCTATCGAATCCCAACACTCAGAACCGCACCCAAATCTTAGCATTTTTAAATGAAACCAATATATATCATTTAATTTAAGATCATAATGTAAAGGAAAATTAATGAGCCTAAGGCCTCGAAGCCATGGCCTGATATATATATACATTAGTTTATAATTTGTAATTATTCTCTAATGCTTTAAATAAATAAATAAATAACTTGGATGAATTATTTGAAAATATTTATATCCCGACGTCAAGCAAATTGACAATAAGTCCAACAGTTGAATACGCGAACGAGCCATTTTAACACCGAATAAATTGAGTCAAGTACGAGGCTGGCTCGCACTCTTAGGGTTCCGTACGTATGTATATTTTATAAATTTCATCTCTCTGTTTTTAAAGCTACTTTATGTTGTATGGGGACACCTAGTAATTTTCCACTTGTTGTTATTTTGTAATTTATTGTTGTAAGGCATCTGGGAATACATACACTATGCGAATTTCGACTCTGTATGTCTTACGGTTCGAGAGTTATAGCTATTACTCTACGTTGTAAAGGGACACCTGGTAGTTTTACAGTTGTTGTTGTTTTTAGCAAGTGTTGTTATGGAGCATATGTGAATACACATATTGTGCAAATTTCATCCCTCTGTCGCTCGCAGTTCGAGAGTAACGGCTACTTTACTTTACGTTGTATAGGGACACCTGGTAGTTTTCGACATGTTGTTGTTTTTAGCGCTTGTTGTTGACAAGCATCTATAAATACATATACTATGCAAATTTCAGCTTTCTATCTTTTACGGTTCAAGAGTTATAGCTAATTGTAACTTTTGGTTGTATGGGGACACCTGGTAGTTTTCAGATTGTTGTTGCTTTTAGTATATGTTGTTGTGGAACATCTATAAATACATACACTATGCAAATTTCAGCTCTCTATCTTTTACAGTTCGAGAGTTATACCTAATTGTAACTTTTCGTTGTATGGGGGCACCTGGTAGTTTTCGACTTGTTGTTGGTTTTAGTGTTTGCTGTTGTAGAACATCTATAAATACATACAATATGCAAATTTCAGCTCTCTATCTTTTACGGTTTGAGAGTTATGGCTAATTGTAACTTTTCGTTGTATGGGGACACCTGGTAGTTTGCGACTTGTTGTTGGTTTTAGTATTTGTTGTTGTAGCGGCAAGGTACAACAACATTCTGTGAAAATTTCAGCTGTCTAGCTCTTACCTTTTCGGAGAATGGACGCTGTGACGGACGGACGGACGGACGTACTTGTCTCCGTAATAGGGTTCCGTTTCACTCTGATGAGTACGGAACCCTAAAAATGAGAGAGCTGCTATAATAAATGACATTACATTAAAATCTTTGGTATCATTGCAAATGCAATACACATCAATAGACTCAGTTTTAGAAATATGTATATGATGCTGTACCTTATCCGATTTCCGCCACATAGCCTTACCTTAAAAGTGGCAACACCGATTATGCTTCTCCGTAATTTCAAACCGCCAAAGCTATGCAATGACTTTCCAGACTACGCGTGAAAAAATTGTATAAGAATATAGTAGAAGCTCTAATTTTAACAGGTTGTGGACAGGATGAGTGTGTTTTCATTCCGCGTATACCTCTAATGTCTAATGATTTTACTTTCGAGTATAAGAGGTTGCAGTTTCCGTTAAAATTGTCATTTGCAATCACTATTAATAAATCGCAAGGACAACAGTATTTATAAGTTGCTGGTGTTGACTTAAGTGAAGACTGTTTCTCTCACGGTCAACTTTACGTAGCTTTCTCAATAGTTAGTTCACCCAACAATCTTTACGTACTTTCACCAGGCGAAAAAACAAATAATGTCGTGTACAAAGAGGTCCTTCGTTGAGATATGTAGTATTCATTCTGTTTTCTTCGAATGTTCTTTTTATGGTTCCGTACTCATCAGAGTGAAACGGAGCCCTATTACCGAGACTTCTGCGTCCGTCCGTCCGACCGTCACAGCGTCCATTCTCAGAAACGGTAAGATATTGTTCACACGATGTTGTTGTACCTTTCCACTACAACAACAAATACTAAAAACAACAACAAGTCGAAAACTACCAGGTGTCCCGCTACAATGTAAAGTAATAATTAGCCGTTACTCTCTAGCCGTGAGAGACAGAGGGATGCACTCTCCACAACAACAAATTCTAACATTAACAACAACTCTAAAACTACCAGGTGTCTCTTTACAACGTAAAGTAACAGTTAGCTAAAACTCTCGAACCGCAAGAGATAGAGAGTCGAAATTCGCACAGTATCCCCAGATGCCTTACAAAAAAAAAAAAAAAAAAAATTACAACAACAACAACAACAAGTCATATATCCCTTAGGATATATAAGTTTTCCGTAGGCACGGAACCTTTTTCAAATGTTTTCTGTCTTTTTCAGCTGTCTATGTGCCGCCGATGAGTTGATTACCACCAACGAAATGTCGGCGGCATACAGATAGCTGAAAAAGACCGAAAACATTTGTAAAAAGTTATATATTTGGACCTGTATTAATACATTTTTATAGAAAGATATTATTAAGATATATTCGTCTAACTTTGAATACATAATTAACATAAATTATTTTCTCTTCTATTTTTTGAGCTACGAATATTTCGTATACATGTATTACTTCTTTAAATAATAGCCGCTAACAAAGTAGCGGGTAATATGCTAGTCTAAAATAAAATTCACAATTTCCATTTCTTCAGTTCCACCTTGTTGGGCCAGAGACTGCATTTTTTAAATATAAGAATGCAGAGATTCCAATTGTTTATTCCATTTTTTCTCTGCCAACACACGGTGACGGAGACGTGACGGCTAACTGCAACATCGAATTCTTCAATAAGAGCTTTTTTTTAGAATTTAATTATTCAGAGCCGTCGTAGTAGACAAAAATATTCGTGCTGTACCTGGATAAGAGATCTGAAGTCAAGTACCTGGGAATAAAGGTGAGTGAGAGGATGAACTTTTTAGTTCATCTGGCTTACGTGAGGGACAAACTAACTGCAGTGGTGGGTAAGGTCAGGCGCATTCTTAGAAGTGACTGGGGCCTCAGCAGGCGTGCCACTCGTACCATATATGGTGGGTTGTTTGTTGCTTGTGCTGCATATGGTTCGCCTGTATGGTATGAGACGGCTATGTCTGTTGTCGGCAGACAAAAGGTCTTGACGTGCCAAAGAGTGGCTTTGTTGGCTTGCATGCCGGTCTGTAGGACCGTTTCAACGGATGCTCTACAGGTCTTGGGTGTGGCCCCCTTGACTTTGAGGTGATTCGCCGAGCGACAGCTTTCAGGGTCAAGAAAGGGTTACCGCTTCTCGAGCATGATTGGCTTTCTGCTCGGGATCTTGCAGATAATAGGGACGTTGGGCGTGTCAAGGCACTCCTTTGGGAGCGTCTGGTATCTTACTGGAGGGCGCGTTGGGAGGCTAGTGAGAATGGGAGGGTCACGTACGAGTTCATACGCGATGCGGTTTTTGTGGTGGGTCAGCCAGACTTTGGCTTCAGTCTTAGTACGGGTTTCCTTCTCACGGGGTATGGGTCGATGAATGCGTTTTTGCATCAGAGACACCTTGCAGACACCGACGGGTGTAGATGTCGAATGCCATCTTTATGATGACATTCGAGATTTAGTGGGTATGGGCGTTTCGAGTGTAGATGATAGGTTTGATTTTAGTAGGGTTTTGGCTGGTAGGGACACGATTGGGGCCTTGGGTGCGTTTGCCCGCGAAGTGTTTGGGAGAAGATTAGGGCAAGCTCAGGGAGGGTAACTTCCCTCACATTAGTCACCGGTGTGTCCGTCGTCGTTGAACCGCAATCTTGTGCGGGGTGGCGTGCGTCCCCTGTGGATGACGTTGTCTTGCGTGCATCGGCGAAGTATTGGTGGGTCACCATGAAAGCATATGGCGCGGTTTCTGTGCCTTGGCTGGTTTGTGGCCTCATCCTTGAGATTTGAAATAATTGAAATAACGGTATTCTTAAAAATAAGCATTAAACTATTTGTTGTTGCATTTACATAATTCCAATTGAGTGAAGTTTGAATAACATTAAAAGTAAATAAGTGAAACTGATAATGGTGTAGTGAAAATAGACCAGTGATAAGTGATAATTGTGTGGTTGAATAATATGCGAATATTAAAGTACTCTACAGTACTATTCCTAGTAATTAAATCTATCATAGTCGATTTTTGGCAAATGTTGTAAATGTCGAAAGAGATTGAAAAGCGATGCCGCTGAAAACTCTAATGCATTCGAAAGTAGATTCAATAATGTAAGCTGAGAAAAAACCTGACTGCTTAATATATTCTTAAGTTTTTACCCCTTAAAACCCCGGTTTTTGCGGATACTTTAATTGCAATCGGAAATAAAACACACTTAGCTACTTTATTTACAGCACTTTCAATTCAGTTCATTGTTTAATAATAATTCAACTCTGTTAAAGCACTTTGCTAAAACACTTTTTACTTATGTAGTTAAACAAGACTGTCCCACAGACAGATGCGTGCCACTAGTTACAGACACTTAACTTCCAGAACTTTCTCAGTCGAGAACCATTTTCAATACCTAATGCCCGCACTAATGTCGTGCAGGCAGACCATTAATAGACAAATTTATCTCGAAAGTTCTAAGACAACAACCTTTGTGCTAAAGCTTCAGATGTGACAGCATATTCGAGTTGTTTCCAGTCGATGCGTCCAATCGATGGACGGCCGTTATTTCCATTATATGGTGGTGTTCTTCACCATCACCACCAAAACGTAGTGATTACCAGTACTACTGAAAGAAAATTGGCCTGCTACACCCATAGCTATTCGCTCAAATGGCGCGCCTGCATTATATTGCTGAAGTCTACTTCGGCTTTCTCTTACTGGCCCCTTAGCTGCTGTGCACTCTATTCAGCTCGCTATTCAATTCGCCATATCTTGCTGGTACCCGACCCAATAAAAGCGCTGTTTCAGCTTTTCTAGTGTTTTTGTCGCTTCCAGGTGGCCACCACTTGACCCATTATAGAACTCCTTTAAAACGTAATTTTTCATGGCGGCTATTATTTAGCCCGAATGTTGTTTCGTCATTTATCAATTTCAGGCTATCCCACTGAGCCCAATATGATTTTACATGTGGGCTCTTACCAAATATTTACTGGCGGGGAGGTCTTATATCGGCTTCTTTCGCCGATATAATTTTCGCTATCGCCTCTCTGCGCTACTGCCCAGTCTTCACCAGATTCCACCTGTGTCCGGCGCACATCTACGATGCCTTCCTTGCTTTCGGTACTGGAGCAATGACATCACACCAAATCGCATCGTTGTCTGGATATGACATCCACATTATTGTATTTTGCCCCTTTCCGGTGTTCACTGCTGAAGTCGTAGCGTGAAGTAGGCGCTCGATCCAACAGGTGATTTGCTCTTCAGGATTTTTAAATTGCAACTCCACCTGAGCGCAGAGTGGTCAGTCCTCAGCATGAAATGTTGACCATATACATAGATACTTGTGGTAGTGTTTTATACATTCCACTACAGCCAGGATTTCGCGTCGAGTTACGCAGTAGTTTCTTTCAGGCTTCGACAATATTCGACTGTGATAGTCAATTACCTTCTCTGTGCCATTCACAATTTGTTAGAGAGCTCCCCCTATTCCATATCCACTTGCATCACTATCAACCACAAATTTCTCTCCAGCCACGGAATAGGGCAAAATTGGGGCTGTGCACAACAGTTCTCTTAAAGTCTGCAATGACTTTTCTTGCGCCTCCGCCCAATCGTATGCACGCGACTTGTTGGTGAGCTCGTGCAAGCTTGCAGCCACAATAGCTAAATTGGGTATGAAACTCCTGAAATCCAGCTCCACTCTGTAAATCCAACGTTGAGAACCATTTTGTACCCGCTAGCATGTCTGGGATGTCGTCGATTCTAGGGAGTGGGTAACTATTTTTTTTAGTTACGTTATTGAGCTTCCTGTGGTCTACACTGGCGATGTTATGCCTGTTTAATGGGCTTCGCATCTCCAGTGTTCATGGTGTGCTTTACAATCGCTGTCCTTCCCTGACTCTTCCCTTTGACAGCGAAAACAGAAGCTGGCAGTCTCTCTACCCAACGTATATTTATATATAATATTTCATGGTCCTTGGGAGTCACATTTCCAGGCTCTGACTTTGCTTTACAGCTGATGATTTTCTCTACTGACTCACACTGCCCCATGTCATGGCTCTTGTTGCTCACTTTTTCGGGGCTGGACAAATTTATCACCCTCACTGGAACTAGAGATTTTGCTATTAAGAGCCCTTTTTTACTTCCCTTGGTTCTACTATCCACATAATAATTACCTCGTCGAATATATCGGCCACAATAAGGTCATGCTTGACGGTGATGTTAGCTATACTCATTGTAACCTCTGACTTGCCATATACAATAGCGGGTTCCCCGGTAACGGTTCCACATTGCCTAGTACCAGACCTGGCCTAATTATTGATCGCGGTACTATTGTATCTACGGTTAGAGGGCATTTTTTACCATTGATGTATCCGCGGGCTGTCAAGTTTTTCTGCTGCATAATCGAAACGGAGATTGTGGGGCCCTCGTTTGTGGGAACCAATCTTTTCCCCTCAAAGCTAGCTGGGTTTAGTATAACGGGCGCTCTTTCAATTGTTGCTGGCTTGCCCGCTTGTTCGGCCTCTGTGGAGATACGGTCCTGGTCGGTTTTATAGGGGCTTTACAGTTGCGCTGCAAATGGCCTGTTTTTCCACAGGTGAAACACTTGTTTTTTCCTTGCTTTCCTTTCCGGCCATTGCCTGCAACACTGCCTCTTTTAACGCCTTAACCAGTCCACTGTCTGTCTCTTGGGTGAGCGCAAACGGAACGGATTCTGCAAAGGTCGGGCTTTTGCGCTGCGCACACTATGAGCTTTATGTCAGTGTCTCGAATTCTGTTTACAAATTCCTCAATTTTAAAACGGTCTAAGCATGAAGCGCCTTCTCCAGGATAGCTAAGCTGAACTAAGCGCCCGATTTCCATAACGTAGTCTTACAGAGTCGCATTGCATTTCTGCATTCTGCCCTTTATCTCTATTCTGGGGAATTCTCTCTTGTACTCACCACCATATTTGCGCTGCCGGGCCACTATAATATCCTCCAGATGTGATGGGCACCGTTTCCAAGACTTGTGTGGCAGCGCCTTTTAGTGCCAAAATCAATTCAATGTATTTCTCTTCTTCGCTCCATGCATTTTTATTGGCCACCGTTTCAAATTGAAACCTAAATTAAAATAAAGGCGCTCAAAACTGAGCTGCTTCTGGAATAGCACGCACCACCCCATTCTGCAGTTGAAGGCCAATCATTCTAGCTTTCAGGCTATTTAGCTTCTGATCAAAATCATTTTCTAAAGCAATTTTTCCCTAACATCTCTCTAGGCCGGTTAACTTCTCCTCGGTGTTGTTCGCTCTCTGATTTATAGCCGCAGAATCACTAGCTTAAATTTGTAACAATACTTTACACAGATTTTTCGCCAAATAGTATTGCGGTGGGATTTGAGGATTTTCTTAATAAAAAGTATCTTTTTAGGGTTCCGTACTCATCAGAGTGAACCCTATTACCGAGACTTCTACGTCCGTCCGTCCGTCCGTCCGTCTGTCATTGCGTCCATTCTCCAAAACGGTAAGAGCTAGAGAGCTGAAATTTTCATAGGATATACTAAAAACAACAACAAATCGAAAACTACCAGGTGTCCCCATACAACGAAAAGTAACAATTAGCCGTTACTCGAACCGTGAGAGACAGAGGGATGAAATTTGCATGATATATGTATTCACATATGCTTCACAACAACAACTCTAAAACTACCAGGTGTCCCCATACAACGTAAAGTAACAATTAAACGTAACTCTCAAGCTGTAAGAGACAGAGAGATGAAATTTATACAATACAGGTATTCACATATGCCATTCCATACGTACATTACACATACATACATACGTACGGAGCCTCGTACTTAACTGAATTTATTTTCTATTAAACAGCAGGAATATGTGGTGTGTTTTTTAAATTATTTTGAAATTAATAGTGGTTACATTTAATCAAAAGTATTGTTTCTCCTTAATTTTGGAACAATTTACACTTGATTTTGTGAAGTTACATATGCATGTAAAACCTATTACAATGATGCAAGGGTGGCATAACGATTGACAATTCTACTGCATGTGCTCGTTGTTAGATCTGTTTCTTTACTCTACTGTGAGATCACGTGGGATCCCAATTTGCACGAAAAGCGTTCCTGTACATTAAAATGAGAGTATTTGTGAGAGAACAGTATGCTTCTTCTTCTTGCACGAAACGGCCTGTCAGCTGTTTCAAAGAATAAACAATAAGATAGAAGAAATAAATGTTTTGCGAAAACTAAAAGAAAAACTAGAAATTACTGTGAAAAAGTATCTTAAAGTATTCTTTAAGCATTCTTAAAGCATTCTTTATATATATAAAATTGTAACGTGACTGACTGACTGGGTCATCATCGCCCAGCCCTAACGACTAAAGCTAGAGTAATCAACTTTCGTATGTGGGCAGCTCTTCTGATGTATGGATCCACTAAGGCAGGGGAAAGGGGTAAAACGGGTTCAATATCTCCGGACGTTGAGCAGATATCACAAAAATTCAAAAAGCACCCCCAAAGTATAGTAAAACTAAACGGATAGGTGCTATTTTGATATTTTGAGTACTAAGAGGATAAAATGGGTAAAACTGAATTTTGGTACTTTTTTGAATTGTATATATGTATGTAAAGGATAGAAACTGGAAAAAAAACTGAATTTAATACCCATTGAAAAATTCTCGATATAAATTTGTCACTTTTTTCAAATTTGGACATTTAGGGGGTAAAAATGGGTAAAAAAGGGATAAGTCTGTAATTCTATATCTCCGCACCTAATACAAATACTGGAAAAATTCAAAAAGGCTACTAAAAATAATCGGACAGGTGTCAGGTACTTCTTTGAAATCCAGAATTTTAGGGGGATGGAAGTAGTAAAAACAAAATTTGGCTACCTTTTGAATTGCAGGAAAGAAGTAAAACAAGCATAACACTCCTAAGAACAAAATCTGGAATAAATAATACTAGTCTTTAGTTTCTTAAAAGGGGAAACGGACAAAATCCGTAATTATGTATATATGTATGTATGTCCGCACCTAGTGCAAGTACCGGAAAAATTCAAAGAGGTCCTGAAAGCCTACTAAAAATAATCGGAACCTGTCAGGTACTTTTTTGGAATGCTGAATTTTAAGGGATAAAAACAGAATTTTGGTACTTTTTGAATTTTAAAGAGGGATGGGAGCAGGAAAGAAGTAAAACAAGAACTACACTCCTAAGAACAAAATGTCGAGTAGATAATACAACTTTTTTACTTTCTTAGCAATGAGGGAGGAAAAGGGGTAAAAAAAGGGCAAAATCGGTAACTCTGTATCTCCTCGCCTAATACAAGTACCGGAAAAATTCAAAAAGGTCCTAAAAGCCTACTAAAAATAATCGAACAGTTGTCAGTTATTTTTTGAAATCCTGAATTTCAGGGGGATGATGGGGGTTAAATCAGAATTTTGGTACCTTTTTTAATTGTGAAGATGGACGGGAGCAGGAAAAAAGTAAAACAAGAATTATACTCTTAAGAACAAAGTCTCAAAAATGTTATTCAATTTTTTTAGTTTTCCAACATTCAGGGGACAAAAGGGTTAAAAAGGGATAAGTCGATCATTCTATATCTCCGGGCCTAATACAACTAACAAAAAAAAAATTCAAAATGGACGTAAAAGCTTACTAAAAATAATTGGACAAGTGTCTGGTACTTTTTTGAGATCATGGTTTTAGGGGAACAAAAGGGGTAAAACAGAATTTTGGTACGTTTTTTAGAGTACAAAAGGGGGTAAAAAAGGTATAAATTGATAATTTTACATATATCTCACAGCCTTATACAAGTAACAAAATATTATTCAAAAAGGGTCAAAAGCTTACTGAAAATAATTATATAATTAATATATATATATATATATATATATATATATATATATATATATATATATATATATATATATATATATATATATATATATAGATTTCTATGCATTCATGTTTTTATAGCTGATAATGGATAAGTCTCATATATATATTCTATATTCATATAGAAATTTGAATGAAGCAGCATATTAGAATACATACGGCATCAACAAATAAATAAGTTTTGAATTGATTTTTATTATTGATATAAAAATATAAAAATCAAAAATAACTTTTATTTTTCATTTAAAAAGATAAAAATCAAAAATAACTTCTATTTTTCATTTAAAAAAATAAAAATCAAAAATAACTCTTATTTTTGATTGTTAAAATAAAAATCAAAAATTTTAAAATCATGCAATATGTTGGATGCATTTCGCCTACAAATCATGATGGTGTAATTAAAAGTTTTCTACGATGTTCATTTACATATGCATGATTTATTTGTTCAAAAATTTTAAAATAACTCTTATTTCCGGTCCCTGCTTAAGATTGATGACATATTAAAATCCAGCAAACTATAATAAACGATTTTGATTGAAGCCGCCAGGTACATATAAAAGAAGTTTTAGAAAGTAAAGACGATTGTAAGATCTTACAATATTATCCGGAAATGTATAAAAGATTTTTAACCAATCGTGAGAACTTACAATTTCTTCCTGACAATATTGTAAGCAAAAGCCTTGACAGACCACCGTCCTAACAATTAATTCGTCTGAACACTTTGGCGTTATCATTGTCAGGCATATTGTGAGTTGCATAAATTCTCAACACCTTACAGTGGCTTCATTGTCAGAGTAATTACAAGAAATACTAAAGAAAAATGTCTGCTTGCGAGAGAGAGAAACAAACAAGAGAATAGTGAGTACGAAAGACAAAAAATTGCAGAAAAGAGAACAGAAAAAAATTGAAAACGTAATTTTTGAGCCAGAGCAATAAAGAATGAAGAGCGGCATGTGTGTGTGTGTGTATTTTGATAATGACAATTGACTGACAATTTTCGCTACGTAAAAAATCTTGCATCCGTGTAAGCTGACAATTTTCATTGGTAGCTACATTTATTGTCAGACAATTGTTTGACAATGAAATTGTAAGATTTTCTTGCAATTGTCTGAACTGACAATTTTCTTAATGCTGAATACTTGGTATTTCTAGTAGATTACCAGCATGTTGTTATTTCTTACAATATTGTAAGATCTGACAACCGTCTATACGAGGCTTTATAATAAAATGTAACGTTACTGCCGTTACCTATTGTAAGTATAATTTACAGAGCACACTTAAGGCCGTGTCAGATAAAACTTTGTTGCTTTGCGTGACGTTTATAACTTTGAAAGAAAAGTGTATGTCACAATAAAAACTTTGACAAGACCCGCGCATTATTTGTTTATCAATAAAATATTGTAAGTTGTATATTTTATATACATATGTACTTTTATATATGTATGTATGCACTTATTTGTAGTTTTGTTTATTATATTTTTCAAATGAATTTATTCATTAAATTTATGAAATTTATTTATTTATTTGGATTTTTTTTTTTTGATTTCTGTTGACGCCAAGAAAAATAAAAGAAAATGAAAGCAGCTAATTGTCAAAGTGCTTTTGCTTTGCGTCAAATAAAATTTATGTGACAAGTGCCATATAAACATGTACATTTATCTTAAATGTCAAAGCGTGTATGTAACGTAACGCTAAGCAAAAGTTTTATCTGACACGGCCTTTAAACTCAAGTAGTAAATATATAAATACAGATAATGTATGTATGCAGATAATGTATGCACAAACTGTTTCTCTTAAATGCATGTGTGTTTACAACAGCATTTGTCTCTTACAGATATAAATGACATATGGGTGTTTCCATTACAGTAAACTAATCACGAATGCAGATGCACTGTACAGGATAGTGATTCATTAAAGGCATTAATTCTCGCAGAGCAGGAAAAACAGTCGAAGGAAATATTGGCTATAACACACAGTATGAAAAGAACGTGGATGTTAAGAATAGAGACAATATTCCTGGTTAAGAGCCTGATCAACTATTTATTATTATTTTAAGTATGTTTGTCAGGCTGTTGAATTTTATGAGACATGTTTGGTTTCCCTGTCCATACATATATGTAGGTATACCTGCGACAATCTCAGTCATGGCAAACAAATAAATGTGATATTGAAAACATTTACTAAAAACATTTTTTGTTTGTTTTAATTAATAATTATACAGCGAACCACAACGAATACAGGATAAGAGCTAGCGGAGCGCGCTTATTGAGTACCATGACTTAGGAACCAAAAGTATATTTGAAACAAGTAAGAGTGCTATATTCGACTGCGCCGAATCTTATATACCCTTTACCAAAGTGTAGTTAAAACCTTTTTGGAACGAAGTTCCTTAACGCGGCTTGCTGGTAGTGGAAATTAGTAGAAATCGTCACGAAAGCGTGTGAGCTGTTTATATGTATTGGTGTACTGTCGACAAGCAATTGTGTATGATGGGCGGTATCTCCGCTGACAGCAGCGGAGACATCTACCAATATATATTAATTAGTTGGAAACGTTCCAAAAATTGAAAGAATCATAAAATTTCAAAATTTCAAAAACAACACAAAATAAAACATACAGACTTCACCTTGTATTACATTCAAAGATGAAAAAAAAGTAAGGAACTTCGTTCCTAACAGGGGTCCCCCGACCGCATTTCTTTTTTGTATAAATGTGTAACATCAAATTATGTATGGACTTTGATATATGTATTCTAGTTTATTTGAAAAACAGGCACTTGTGTATCTTAAATTGGGATGATAATGAACTTTGAACAATCATTAACAAAAGTTGGAAACTATAGATGCATTTCTTAGACAAAATAAATAATATATTTCCAAATATTTAAAGGAAAAATATATTTTTAGTAACTAATGTTTACAGCATACCACCGAAAACTTCACTCACGACTTATGTATATAGCAAGTACTTATTGCCTGTATTACATTGTAACTATGTTTATATATGTATCTGGAACTTCTTGCACTACAATTTTATAATGCATTCTTTTTTTTTGTGTTTATAACTCATTACTATGCAGCACCAACTATTAAGCCAAGAGTTCCGAGTTCGAATCCCAGATGGGCCGAAGATGAAAAATTATTTATATATATGTATATATATATATATATGTATATATATATATGTATATATATATATATATATATATATATATATATATATATATATATATATATATATATATATATATATATATATATATATATATATATATACATATATATATATATATATATATATATATATATATATATATATATATATATATATATATATATATATATATATATATATATATATATTTTTTTTTTTTTTTTTTGCGTTTAACTGACGTTTGGTAAATAAAAGTGGTAAGAGCAAAATTTGATTAAACATCATGCTAAATTTGTACAAAAATAATAACCTGATTCAATATCATAGTACAACATAACATCTATAGGCCATATTTATAATAATTACACTGTGCTAGTTGAAAAAACCGACAAACGGGGCACCTAGTGACTAAACATAATTCGGGTACGCTGAATTCAGTGGTGCTATCCGTTTTTCTAGGTTAGCTCGCGTTTTCGAGATTTACCGTTATTTTAAAAATGGAGGAGGTTGCACTACATGTATTGAACTAACTAAAAAAATTTTTCGTTTATTGAACTTTAGTAAAAAACCGAAATTCCGCAATAACATAACCTTTAATCTGATATATAATTCATTAAAAAAAACTTTTTGTTTTTTAGAAAAAAAAAAATTTTTTTTTGAAAAAAAATTATTTTTTGCAAATTCTTGAAATTTTGTGATCTTTAAAACTGCATAAAAATTTGAAAAATTATGCTATGCTAACAAATTTTCCCGTGTATATAAAAAATTATGTTTGAAACTAAACGAGCTTTAAATGACCAAAATCTGTGGGCAACTTTTGACTTTTATTCACAAAAGATGAAAAATTGTAGTTTCAACCTGTTACCAGACAAAGCCTCAAAAATTTAAAAAAAATTTTTTTCTTGTTAATTAAAGTACATTTCTGCATGTTCATATAAAAAGTTTTTTGTAATTATCTAACATTAAGATGTGTTAAAAAAGTTTTATGAAACCTTTTTGCATAATTTCTACTTCGCTTGATATTTTATTGCGGAATTTCGGTTTTTTACTAAAGTTCAATAAACGAAAATTTTTTTTAATTAGTTCAATACATGTAGTGCAACCTCCTCCATTTTTAAAATAACGGTAAATCTCGAAAACGCGAGCTAACCTAGAAAAACGGATAGCACCACTGAATTCAGCGTACCCGAATTAGGTTTAGTCACTGGGTGCCCCGTTTGTCGGCAAAAAAGTTCCAAATTCAAGCACAGTGTTATTGTAAGTTTATTAAGCTCTTATTTGACATACTGTTGGAATATACGAAGTCGTTCGAATGGCAACCCTTTTGTCTTTGTATTTTGACGTTTACACTAATTGCATTTATTTATCGTATTCTCTTTTGTTTTACATAGAACTTGAAATTGTAACGTATTCTTTATTCCTTTTTGATTTAATGTACACTAAACAGTCATACTTGAACTCGACTGAGGAATAGACGCTTTTGAATAAAAACCATAAACCTTTGTATTTAACAACAGGTTATGGGCCCAGAGAGCCCTGTACAAGAATATAAGTTACTATAAAATTGAACTGCAGTTGTTCGGATTGAATACAAATATGTCGGGACCGGTAGCAAGAATTCAACTGCTTAACGCTGAGAATTACGATACATGGAAGCTGCAAATGAGAGCAGTCTTGGTCAAAAATGATCTTTGGGCTTACGTAAGTGGTGAGGCACCCAAGCCTGCAGCAACCGCTGCTGAAGAATTGTCTAAATGGGAGACACTTGACCAAAAGGCAAGCGCAGATATAATGTTGTCCGTTACACCGTCTGAGCTGGGACTTATTGCCGCGTGCACTACGTCCTCGGATATGTGGAAAAAATTAGAGTCTACTTTCCAATCAAAAGGGCCAGCAAGGAAGGCCACCCTGTTGAAGAAGATTGCACTAGCACGCATGAATGAGGCCGATAACGTTAGGGACTATTTAAATGATTTTTTCGATGCAGTCTCTAAGCTTAAAGAAATAAAGATAACAGTTGGTGATGACCTGCTTGCGATATTGCTTCTATACAGCCTGCCTAGCACATATGAAACATTCCGATGTGCTCTGGAAACAAGAGACGAATTGCCAAGTCCTGAAATGCTAAGGGTAAAAATTTTAGAGGAGGATCAATCGAGAAGATCCAAGGTTGAAAGAAATGACCAAGGGGCAATGTACGCAGGCAATAAAGAGCAGCAAAAACACAGTAATAGAGGTAATCGCGAAGAAATAAAAAGCAAAAAGAAATTTTCATGTTTTAAGTGCGGTAAGCCTGGCCATTATGCCAGAAATTGCAGAATCAAGCAAGCGAACGCTTGTTCTTTTGGAGAAAAGGCAATGCATAACACAATTGAGTCTACTATGATGTCTTCACTTAGAAATAGTTATTGGTGTCTTGACAGTGGCAGCACAGCTCACATGTGCGCAGACAAAAGCAAATTTGAAAACTTCAAAGAAATAGAAAAAACGTTAAATTTGGCAAACACAAACACAACCAAGATAGATGGTGTCGGTAACGTAAAAATATGTGTAAATGAAAGAGAGGACCGTATAAATCTAAAAGAAGTTTTTTATGTCAAAGATTTAAGGGAGAACTTGCTGTCTATTTCAAAAATAACCGACAACGGTTTTGACGTTCATTTTTACAAAAACAGAGCCGAAATTTCAGAGAAAGGAAAAGTTTTGTATACGGCTGTACGCATTGGAAATATGTATTACCTGCAAAATATTTCAAATTGTGCTAGTAATGTAAGCGTAATGAAAAATAATTTAGATGAGTGGCATTATAAAATGGGCCACTTGAATGAACATGACTTAAAGGCTATGAGCAAGAATAAGTTGGTGGTTGGTATGGACATAAATTCAAAAGAAAAATTGTCCGTTTGTGAAATATGCCTGAGCGAAAAACAAGTTCGCAAACCTTTTGCTAGGAGCGATAGCCTCCATACTACAAATGTTTTGGAGATTGTCCACAGTGACGTCTGCGGTCCAATGAGAAGCACATCTCATTCAGGTGCCAAATATTTCGTGACGTTCACCGATGATTTCTCGCGTTATTGCGAAATATTTGTATTAAAACAAAAATCTGATGTTTTGGACGCTTTTATAAAATTTAAAAACGTGGCAGAGAATTTAACTGGCAGGAAAATTAAATATTTACAATCAGACAATGGCCGTGAGTACTGTAATCATAAATTTGATGATTATTTAGAAAAGTTTGGAATACGACGACGTTTAAGTGCTCCCCATACACCACAACAGAACGGAGTTTCTGAGCGTAAAAACAGAACTCTTTTAGAAATGGCTCGATGCATGTTAAAGTATGCGGGCGCACCACCGAAGTTTTGGGCCGAGGCAATCAACACCGCAAGTTACTTGAGAAATCGTTGCCCAACAAAATCGCTGAATGGTAAAACACCATATGAAATATATTTTGGAAAAACACCCTCAGTAAAACACATTCAAGTTTTTGGCTCTATAGCTTACGTTTTAAATAAAAGCGGCTCAAATGGAAAGTTTGATTCGAGATCTGAAAAATGTGTAATGGTGGGGTACTCTAACGAAGCAAAGGCTTATAGACTGTGGTGCCCACGAAAGCGAAATATTGTGGTGAGTCGTGACGTGAAAATACTCAATGGAATGTATTTCAAAGACGAGTATGAGTATATTTGCCAGCAAAAAGACGATTTTGTAGAATTTGAATCAATGACAGATGAAGGTGCTCAAGGCAAAGTTGGAGAAGGCAACAGTAATATTGAAACGTCAGATGATCGTGATTCATTTATAACTGAGAGCAATATTGATGATGATTCAGAGTTCGAAGGGTTTGAAGACTGCAATTTGGCTACTTCTGAAAATCCTGTCACAGTTGCTGAAGCTTTGCAAAATGGAAATAGTTCGTGGACGAATGCCGTTGAAGACGAATTTATTGCGCACCTGTTGAACAATACATGGGATATTGTTGAACGCCCCCCAAATAAAAAGGTTATTGGTAATCGCTTTGTATTTCGTACAAAGGAAGATGGAACGAAAAAAGTTCGATTAGTGGCGAAGGGGTGTTCACAGCGTGAAGGTGAAGATTTTACTGACACATACTCTCCAGTTGTGCGGTCAACTTCAGTAAGACTACTTTCAGCCTTGTCAGCTAAAATGGATCTTGAAATCCACCAGATGGACGTCGTGACCGCTTATCTCAATGGTGAAATAACCGAAAACGTTTTTATGGAGATCCCGGAGAATTTACACCAGGTATTAGAGAAAATAAGTTTAAATGAAATGGTGGGATCGTCCAAAGCTAAATTTCATCAAGTCGCAGCAAAAGCAAGAAAATGGTTACGAGCGCTGGGTTCCTGTAAATATCCGGTATGTAAAATTGTTAAGGCATTATATGGTTTGCGGCAATCTGGTTTGAAATGGTACCAGGTGCTAACGTCAAAGTTACAACAACTTAATCTGAAGCCGTCAGAGCAAGATCCATGTTTGTTTGTGAGGAAAGAAAAAGGAGATATCATCATTGTAACTGTATATGTGGATGATTTATTAATCGCTTCAAATAATAAATCTTGGTTAGCCGATATTAAAACATCGTTGACAGAATCATTTGAAATGAAGGATCTCGGTCGTGTTAAGGTATGTTTGGGCATTGAATTTGAGCAAAACCTTGCCAATCATACAGTTTTTCTGAGCCAACAACAATATATTGAAGCTATTTTGGAGAGATTCAATATGAGTGACTGTAAACCGGTTCAGTCCCCCATGGCTACCAATAGTAAATTGCAAAAACCATACAATTGTGATGAAAAATTGATGATGAAGTATCCGTATCAAAATCTTATTGGCGCACTGATGTTCCTAGCAGTAAACACTCGTCCGGATATATCATATTCTGTGAATTTTTTAAGCCAGTTTAATACTAATTTCAACGAAGAACATTGGCAAGCTGCTAAGAGAGTGCTAAGATATCTAAAGGGCACCATGAATTATGGACTTTTGTATAAGCAAAATGGCAATGAAATATATGGAGTGGTTGATGCAGATTGGGGAGCCAATATGACCGACAGGCGTTCGTATTCTGGATATGCGTTTATATTATCTGGTGCAGCAATAAGTTGGGAAGCGCGCAAACAACGGACTGTTTCGCTTTCCAGCACTGAGTCTGAATACTTAGCCATTTCGGAAGCTACTAAAGAGGCTTTATATTTGAAGGAACTTCTTGCCGAAACTGGTTTGGAATGCAATTCCATTAAAATCTACAATGATAGTCAGAGCGCACAAAAACTAGTGAAAAGCTTTGGTTTTCACTCACGTACAAAACATATTGACGTGAGACATCATTTCATCAGGCAAATGCAACAAGAAGGTAACGTTAACCTTGACTACATGCCGACAGAGGACATGCCAGCGGATGTATTGACGAAGGGTTTGTGCATAGCAAAACACAAACAATGTATATCAGCCTTGGGTATGACCAAAGCCGGTGGTCAGTGATTTCATCATTCTCACTACTTCGAGGGGAGGTGTTGGAATATACGAAGTCGTTCGAATGGCAACCCTTTTGTCTTTGTATTTTGACGTTTACACTAATTGCATTTATTTATCGTATTCTCTTTTGTTTTACATAGAACTTGAAATTGTAACGTATTCTTTATTCCTTTTTGATTTAATGTACACTAAACAGTCATACTTGAACTCGACTGAGGAATAGACGCTTTTGAATAAAAACCATAAACCTTTGTATTTAACAACACATACATATGTATTTTTACGGAATATTTGTCAAATAAACGTGTAATAAACCTTTAATAGTTTTTATGAATATGGGTGTATGTATTTAAAATGCTTGTTGTGCCTTTTATTCTAATTATGCTTTAAATTGGAAATAAAATCAACATTTGCTTAAGGGTTTTTATGATTTATGTATAGCTTATTTTATTTCTTAGATATGCTGAATTTAGAAAAATGTAAAGTGCTGTCCATTTTTATATATTTTATTGAATATTAAAAACAAAGAAAGAAACAAATTTTGTATGAAAAAACTATTTTTTTACCATTAATTTCTGAATAACTTTGAAACGGAAAAGATAGACATAAATTGCATGAATTGGAGAAGGATCTACCGAATTATGGTGAATTATATGGGCGTAACTCTATAATTTAGGGGGCAAAATTAGAAACGCCCTTAAAAAAGATTCTTACGTGATAGAGAAAAAGTAAAAGCCGATTTGGGCTTGGAGCACCAAAATACATATACCCCCAAATTCATAAAAATTATATCAGGCTTATAAGACTCTTATTCGACATATTTGTATGGAAAATTTGTCAAATAAGAGTTTAATAGATCTAAAATATTTATTATGAATAACACCCATAGTCTGCATATTTTTATTCAAAACACAACCAAAAAGTGTTATTTTGCAAAACAGTGTTATTTTTAACAACTCTTTCTTTGAATGCTTGTTGCCTGCTCTGTTGTTTATGCTTTGAGTTCTCTTCATCACGTTCCTTGTTGTTGCATTCATAATGTTGTTACATTTTCATACTTTCATGATTTTATGTGTGTGTTTTACTTTTATTTTAAGTAATTATAATTTTTTTTTTTTTTTATTAGAATTTATGATAATGGAGACAAACAAGACACTTTCTAGCCATTGAACTTTGTAAAAAAAAACATAATCCCATTATTTTCTTTATTGTTTTATTTTTGTGTATTTGTTTTTATGTACATATATAAATCTTTGCGATTTTTTTTTTTTTTTTGCTTTATGTCTCCATAACATCTGCCTTACACTCTCACAGCCAGCATCTCTCTTTGATAGAAATTCTAATCTTATCATTTAATGTTTCTGCAAACTGCAAGCTTTTGAGCTAAAATATAAAAAAGTCAAGAGAGATTACGCACGAGCGATATGAACAAATATTTCAATACAAATTTAAAATATTCAGCGTCAAAACCAAAAGTGTTGGCATATGTAACGGGAGGACCACACGATTGCCGCAGAGCACAACCGCGTGTTTGCACAATTAGTTAGCCAACATTCTGGAGAACTGTTCGAGCAGTGAAATCGTGTGGCTGGTGATTTCAATGTTCACAACTCATCCTGGCTTCGCTGTTCGAGCCCAACAACTCCAGAAGGCCAATATGTTGAGCGATTTGCCGCACATAACCACCTAGTGCAACTTGTGAAAGAACCAACGCACATTCCGTGCAATGATGGGCACCAACAACCTCAAAAGTACGAAGGCAGGATTAGAGCACCTCTCGGAAACTCGGATCACTGCACCATTTATGCCTCCTTTTCGTTCTCAGAACTTCGTAACGTTTGTAAACCAGCTCAGAAACGTTCAACATACATGTACGAACAGGCTCGTTGGGCAGAGCTCAACGACTTCAAGAGGAATTTCAACTGGAAACTGTGTTTCCTAGATAACGATACTAATACCGCGCCAAAAATGGTTGAAAATATCATCTTGCTTGGCGTCAAAAGTTTCACTCCCCAAAAGAAAATTTTGATTAAGCCAAAAACGAAGTCTTGCTTTAATCAGAGAAGCAAATATGCTAAGCGTCCAGAATCTGGAGTGCAAATCAAAACGTAGATATTGACACGCTGCGCAAAAAGGCGAGGTCTTCATGTGACAAGGTGTTAAGGCGTGAAAAACATCTTTACGAACAATGCCTTTGCACTAAAATTCTGAATGACTGCAAAGGCAGTAAGAGCTTTTGATCATTCGTTAAGGGAGAAAAGAATAATGCTACTACAAGCATTCCAACTCTCTTAATGAATGATCAAGCATTCACTGACCCGGTTGACAAAGCTAATCTGCTAGCTGAAATGTTCGCAAGTAGTTGCAGCTTGCCAAATAGCACTCAACCACTTCCCGAGCTCGAAAGAGTATCTTCAACATCAATGGCGAAGATGTTCTTTCGAGTTCGGGAAGTTGCAGATTTTAAGGGTCTTGAAGCAGTGCTTTTTAACGCTTGCGCGCCCAATCGCAATTTGCTCTGCACTCTCCAAGGTAATGGATAGTATGATTAACTCCCACCTTATGAGGTACTATCTAGAGTCGCATAATTTACTTTGCGACCGACAGTATGGTTTTCGCAGGGACGCTCAACAGGTGACCTGTTTGCATACCTTTCACAAAAATTGTGTTACTTTATCCAACATTTTGGTGATAGTAAATTGGTGGCTCTAGATACTTCCAAGGCATTTGACAGAGTGTGGCATGGTGCATTTCTGTCGAAACTCATTACTTTTGGTGTCGGTAACGATTTTTCTCGATTCATATCGAGTTTCCTCAGAAACCTCACTATATGTGTTGTGATAGATGGGCTTCTTCAAATGAGTTCAGTTTAAATTGGGGTGTACCTCAGGGTTCCGTTCTATCTGCTACGCTATTTCTTATCTTTCTTAACGATCTTCTCCGCGGGGGCATCCTTTAGTTTGAACATAACGTTCGTTTTTGAACCGTAAGAGATAGAGACTTAAAATTTTCACACCATGTGTAGTTCGCAGGCATCTACAACAACAAGTACGTAAAGTTGTAAAAAGTTAAAATTTAATTGGTGTTCATACACATGGACACCCTTTAGTTTGAAACTCAGCTATAACGTTTAAACCGTACGAAACAGAGGCATCAAATTTACACGGTGCATGTAGTTATTTCACCTCTACAACAACAACTATTAAAAACAATAAAAAGTTTAAGACTTAAGATACACCAGGGGCCGGATTCTGGCATTCGTGATTCGGAATATACTCGATAATAAAAACAATGTAGAGCAAAAACAAAATGAGCAACAAACACACAGCATTCTATAACGAAATCGTTCAATCACGAGTGCCAGAATTTGGCCCAGGCCTACCCTTTGTCTAGAAGATGCACGGTTGGTAGTACGCAACGTTTGCTGTCCCAGTCAGTCTCGTACATGGCTCAATTTGTTTCTAAATTTTATGTAAAGCATTTTTCAATTGCCCTAATGTTAAATCTTAGCGAATGCAAAATGTTAATCGGCAAAAACATATGCATGGGTGTGTCTGGACCCATAACCAGTTGAACGCACAAATTTGTTAGGGTAAAAAGAAAACAATATAAACGTTTTTATATTTATTGTATGTTTGAATACAGACTAACTGAAAATTTTCACTATATTTTAACATTTAAATATAGAACAACTAGATAAAAAATAATACCAGTAATATTTGTTTTTTAAACAAACACATGGTTGCATCTCTACAGCTTATATTAGTTCATGAATTTCAACTGTAGGTCCAAGATGAGGTTACACTTGGCTTCTTTCTTTTTTTACTCAAAGGTGACTGCTGTGGCTGAGCCAGGAGGCAGTGCTCAATTTCACGGCAAATGGAATCGTTCATAACAATGCACTCTTCGAAATCCATGTTACAACTGCAAGAATTTTACAACTGTTATAATAGTAGCAACAACAATTGAATTTTACTTACTGAAAATCAAAAATTATGTTTGGAAGACGCGTTTAAACAGTTTTCTTGAAACTAAATAAATGTATGCATATGTAATAAATATTTGTGCATTTTCAGAATTTTTATTGGTGAATAGTTGTATGTCAAGTGTTCACACGGTTGTCGCATCAGCGGTGCACTTGATTGGGACAAATAGGAACAACATTCGTTGTGGTTGCTGCATGAGCCAATAAATTGTGCTATCACACGATTTTTTGTTTGTTTTTAATATACATAAATATTATTTACAATCCATTTTTACAATAGGATATAATATAAAATATATGTACATACATTACAATTAAACTTAACATGAGTGAGTAATTCTAGTATTTCTACTGGTAAGAGAAATCTACTGGTAAAAGAAATCGCCTCTCATTACCTTGTGTATGCTGTGGTGTAGACAGAATCGCGGCTTCGTAAATGAGATACATAAGATTTTCAAGCTCTGTATCTATGTACATATGTACATATGTATATCGTATGCAGTTTCGATTTGGGTGTTAGGATATAGGTGTTTGTCTAGCCAATACTGCAAAGAGCAAGCAATGTCTGTTTTCGGCGAAATGAGTTCTTGGTTAAGACCAAGGCGAATCTATTACAGGTGCCCGCATACCAATTCGCTTTAACATATTTTCACGATTTTATCTTCTGAGTTGTCAAAGCTGATAGCAAACGACAACAAAACTTATGACGTCTCGCGTGAAAATGTTGCAGCGAATTGAATTGCGACCACCTGTAATAGATTCGCCTTGGTTAAGACATTTATTATTCAAAAAAGTAGGTTGGTAGGTTAAAATAATGGGTGAGTGATCTGAGCTAAGATCATAGCTGTCTTTAATATTAAGAAGATGGTCTGGTGCTCCGGAATATATGAAAAAATCTAGCAAATCAGAGATTTTGCTTCTACCACTTGGCCAGTAAGTAGGACTTCCAGTTGATATGGATTTGTGGTTACTATTGCTTAAGCATTTAAAAAGTTCCCTTCCTTTTGGGTTAATTATTCTAGATCCCCACCAAGGGTGCTTTGCGTTGAAATCTCCGCCAACGATAAATCTAGTACTGAGTCCATTAAGAAATATTCATATTCTTGGTGCGTTAAATTATGTCTGGGAGGAAAATATACTGAGAATATATGTAGATAATTTAACGTTATTACTAGTAATTTCTATTCTATTCTATTCTATTCTATTCCTTGTATTGATTTTTTAATAACTGGATCTAAATTTTTGTGTAGCCGATCCACAGTGAGCTTTGTTGCTTGGGTGATTAGCTGCGATCAAGCCAAAATTTTTAATTTCGAAATAGGTTTTCGATGTGAAGTGGGTCTCCGAAATTTAAGAAACACTTCAATTTCTTTTGTGTGATTGGGAGCGTCATTAGCGTTCCATGTTGCAATATTTAAATTTATTTGCATAATTTTGTGACAATAACAGTAATTAAATTCATTAGTTTGTCTAAAGTGGCTTCCAATCTAGACAGTATTACATTTAACCCTTGAATGCATGTTGTTGTAATTCTGCAACATACCATTAAACTCACCTCAAAATGGTATTAATTCGCTCACTGCACATCGTTGTGTATTAAAAGAGTTGTACTCGGTGTAGTTTATGGCTTGGCAGCACTTTTTATGTTTTTAAAACTCTTCGATTGTGAATTGCACATGGACAAAGTAACGGTATTAAAATTCTTCTAGCAGGTGCAACTTTTGTTTTAGTGAGAAGTATAATTTTGTGATTTTCAAACGTAGGTGTTAACAAAAATTCATTTTATATAGAATAACATATATTTTCAAAGAAACTGCGAAAATATTGTTTTTTTTTCATTTAATTTGACCTATTTTAGAATGTTGTAAAACTGCAGCATGTTGTAAAACTAGTCACTGGCCTGATAATTGTGTGCGAAGTCGCTGTAAAATGCCAGGCTGTAAGGGATACACACAAACAAAATGTGAAAAGTGTGAAGTGGCTCTTTGCTTTACTAAAGATAAAAATTGTTTTAAAAACTTTCATTTTTAAACCATATTTTTGTTTTTATGTAAATGCATAGTGTTGCAGATTTGCAACCTAGCGTTTTTTTTAATAAATTTTACTATAAAATTAAAAAAAAAAAATTTTTAATTTTTTATGCATTAGGAAGTAAAATTCTATACTATATACATATTTTTTTCAGTGTATTTGGAAAATTCATGCATTTAAGGGTTAAATCGCTATTGCCAATGTTGCTTCTAACAGCTTAAGAATAAGTCAAGGCAGATAAAAACAGGTAAATTCACTAAAACAGCTGCTCGTTGTTTATTAACTGCTCACTGTCAAAAGTTTGTTTACAAGCCGTTTAACGTGCTCTGATTTCTAAGAAATGTGCAAGTGATTTTGTAGCTACTATTGAGAGGAACTGAAGGAAGGTAACCTTATTGGTCATCTAACGATCCTGAGGGGATTCAGAGACGTTTTGCATATGTCTCGGTCGAGTGATCACATGGATCCCATACTCTGCTTCGGTAGAAAGTATGGGGTCTTCTTTCCTACAAGGGAGGAGTAGTGCTCAAACCCAATATGGCTACGAGATGCCTCACAAAAATGGTACACTGATGGATCCAAGTCGATCCATGGAGTGGGAGCGGGAATAGTGGGGCCTAGGGCACGCAGGGAAGTAACCCTTAGCAGGGACACCACAATTTTCCAGGCGGAATTATATGCTATACTGGGAGCTGTAGAGATACTATCCGAAAGGAGATACACAGGAGTCAAAATCAAGATACTCTCCGACAGCCAGTCAGTACTCAAGGCTCTGAGTGGCTATTCGTTCACATCCAGGACAATACTGGAATGTCACGACAGGCTAAATGAACTGGCCACTCACAATCAGATTACTCTGATATGGGTGCCAGGTCATGAGGGGCACAAGGGTAACGAGTTGGCTGATACCTACGCAAAAAGGGGAGCCAATGGGGCTTTTATTGGACCCACTCCATTCTTTGGCTTTAATAAGCTACTCCTCAGGGGGGAGATCAGAAAAGGGACCACATCCATCACAGAGAAACTGTGGAATGACACTAGGGGTCTGGAACACTCAAAGAAATTTCTTAGCTTTGATGCCAAGAGAGCGGATCTCGCTCTAAAATTAAATAGGAAGAATCTAAGGACACTGTGTGGGGTGCTAACAGGACACTATACCTGCAGGATTTTGCGGAGAAGAAGAGGAGTCAATGGAACACTTGATCACTGAATGTGTGGCACTTGGCCACAGAAGATACAGGCTATTGCAGGCCTATACATTGGGTTCACAGGACTTGCAAGGGCTTCCACAGAAGGAGCTAGTACTGTTTCTTGATGTATTAAACTCGTAAGGGAAAAGGGTTGCACAATAGATCATTATTAGTCGCAGTGCAAAGGGCCATCCTGGACCAACCTAGCATTAATAATAATAATAATAGCTACTATTGAAGAAATAGTAAAATAAGCCAGTGATTTTGCTTCTTTTATTCAACCAAAAAGTAAAATAATAATTTTTAAGTGGTTTAAATAAATTTATTTTATGAAATTTGTGTAATTTCGTTTTTTGTATACACTCACAAACCAGTTTAACAAAACAAATGAGAGAAGAATTTGACAGTATGCAGTGTTATTTTTCTACCAACAACTCCCGTGTATTTTTTTATGTTCTGCTAGTGCTTGTACCAATTAAATCTGCCTTGGAATAAGTCATGTTCTCAGTTTCGTTGGGACTTGTGTATTATTGTTGAATTGCGAGCTTGACTGTCGAAATTCCATAGGATTTGTTTGGAAACTTAATGTTCTGGGTCTATCTCTTGCGTAAGTGGGTGGCTTCTTGTGGACTAACTCTTGATAGAGTCTGCAGCCATTATAACTAGTTGTATGGTTTTGAGAACAATGTACACATTTGGGGTGGGGGTGTATTTAGATATATCCTTTTTACATTCAGCAGTTGGCTTCTTACAATAAGTTTTGGTATGTCCGCACTGCTGAAAACGAAAGCACTGAACTAAATCATTTTGTTTTTTTTAGGAGGCTCTATGGTAACTATGGCATTATTAATAGTTTTTATAAATTCGGACTTTTATAAAGCGGACTTTTGGAAATCTTACTTTTGATGTTGAATACATTTCTTACTGGATGTCCCAACAGCAAGTGGTCTGCTTTGATATCTTCAACTGACGTTGAATCGTGTACTCCCTTTACGACTACTCTATATGCCCTTTCCCGTTTCAGCTGATAAGTGTGGTACGAAATTTTTTTTAGAATCTAAATACCTTACAATTTTTCTGTATGAGTCGAATCATCAACCTAATATTACCCTCTCTCATAGACTTATAGCTGAACTCACTGTATGAAATAGTTTTTGAAATTGATTTGGTCATCATCGTGTTATCACAACGGGACCTGTTGGGACCCAAGTGAGCTGGTCTGTTGTACTGGCGGCCCGAAAACATAACATCATACTTATGTTTTCAACATTAGGGTCGATTAAAGGCGGTGGCTTAGGCTTTACTTCCTCGCTTGTGTGTTCATCTTCATCATCAAGGTCCAGCAATTGAAACTGATTAGTTTTCGATGTACAGTTATTTCCGCTTAATTGAGTTTCCCTCTTTATTGCACTAAAAATCATGGAACGAAATCATTCAGAATACCTGTCTATGTTAAAATACCCGTTTAATTGCGTCACCCGCTTAATTGTTTCGCGAATTGAGACCGCATTGCGAAAAACAAGAGCAAATGTTTCGTTTAATTGATTCCGTCTAAAAATTATTTTGCGGCAAAAACGTCATGGTTCTGTTTCTTTTTAATCGTTGTACGATGAACGTACGATTTTTATTTATTTTTTTAATAAACCTAACCAATTTTGCAACTTAATATGTAACTACAGAAATCAGTTTTATTCTCCATCTACGCATGGGTGTTTCGCTTTATTGCACATAATGCTCAATAAAGCGATTTTCGTTTAATTGCGTCGGCTATTCAATTAACCGATTGTTGCTTAGTTGAGTTCACGTTTAATTGCGTCAAAAGCCGGGCATTTTTAGAAACTCAATTAAGCGGAAAATATTCAGGGAATATTTATTGTTTATTGTTTTTGGATGAACAATATTTAAAGAATGTTATTTCTTTTTTGTTGTTTTTTATATGTATGTTTAGAAATTGTTTCTGTATTAAGTTTATCAGGCTCAAGTTCTTTCTATATTATCCTTGTGATTGATATTAATTAAATTAGACAAAGAACAAAAATATAGAAAGAACTTGAGCCTGATAAACTTAATACAGAAATAATTATGTATATAAGAAAAAGTACAACAGTTTTGCTGTTTGTTATATGTATTAATAGCGGAACTTACCCTTCATTGCAAATTACCCTTGCAGACCTTGCAGATATTGCAAACGTAGCATATGTGCCATAATCTGCAACACTACAAAAACAAAATGTATGAAACCGAGATTTGCATCACTTAAGCAAATATGCATAACTAAAGGTGGGATCACACGATTGCCGCAATGCACCAATTTTACACAATTTTTATTGGGCTGAATTGGAGCATAATAAAAAATTTGTCCCAATCAAATTCTCTGCAATCACATGATTGTCACATTTTACTGAAATTTTATTGTCGCAAATTGCCGCAAAACAATTTAGTACCAATAATTGCCGCATTATAGTCACACGATTGTTATATTACACGGCAACTGTGAGAAACAGCTGTTGTAGCTGATGACAAACTTTGTTTTCCCAAAAAAAAAATTAATTAAATGTTAAAAATATGGTTTGTTCATTAAAAAGAAAGAAAATTGCTTCGGCTATTATTATAATGTTGTGCGGGCTGAAAAAAGCAAAAAATTAATAGTAACAACAATTGAATTTTACTGATTGAAAAGCAGAAATCATGTTTGGAAGACGCGTTTAAACAGTTTTGAAACTAAATACATGTATACATATGCATATTATTGGCGCGTATTGTCTTCTTTGGTTGCCGCATGAGAACACAATAAATATTGGTGCATTTTTAGAATTTTTATTGGTGAATAGTTGTATGTCAAGTGTTCACACGATTGTCGCATCAGGGTTGTATTTGATTGGGACAAATAGGAACAATATTCGCTTTGGTTGCCGCATGAGCCAATAAATTGTGCTATCACACGATTGGCACACAAAATGTAGCAAAAATTGGTGCATTGCGGCAATCGTATGATCCCACCTTAAGAACCATTGCAGATCCGTATTTTCAAATGTTGCTAAATGCTAAAACAGCTGCTTGTTTTTCTACATTTCAACACGTAAACTCTTGCGCTCAAAAAAACTGTATGACGGCAAGGCCGCCATAAAACATGCCTGTGCTGGAATTAAATTAATGCTAACGTTGCTAAAAGAAGCATTTACAAAATAGTAAAAAGTGAATATTATACCTATTATTATGCATCGTTTTTATACAATTTTATAAAATAAGCAAAAAATCGGGCGGTTGCTTCACGTGCAAATTTTATCGACGGCGTTGCTTTTCAAATATTGGCTGCGGCTTAGCTTATCTCATGCAGCAAACTCGCTTTACTAAATTTTGTAAACAAATAAATAAAACAGGGAAGAAAATGAATACGGAAGAAAGTAAAAATAAAATTAAGGCAATTAAACAAAAAGTCAACAATGAAAGACGGCCAACGAAAATATGAATAATGAAATGTTTCCAATTGGTTTTCTAAACTTCCTTCTGAATTTGCAAAACAAAAATATTTATTTTTTCCGTTACTCTAAAATCAGCTGATATAATTATTTTGCTAAACACTTGAAAAGGACACTCACGCTTTGTAGCAAAAAATCATGCTATATCTGCTAAAATTGCAGATGTGCAACCAAGGGTGATTTCCGCTAATATGTTAGTAAAAAATAAAATAAAGCACGGCTTGTATTAAGCAAGTCTTCTCACAACCGATCATGATAGAAGATGATAACAATTGTAAGGAATTTATTGTTTTAAAGCATGTTTCCACGACATATGCTTCGCTCTCTATTTGTGCTTAACACCCCAATCAGTAGCGAAGCAACGTGCTTTGCCATACAAAATTTTGAGAGCGAATGAAGTTGCTTCATGTTGAAGCTACTTGCGAAGCATGCAAAATGTCTGTCTTCTCTAATTTTAATCGCAAATTTATCTGTACTAATTGTCAAAATCATCTATTGTAAACAAAAGAAAGAAAAACAAAAAAAAAAACAAACAAAAATATCCCACGAAAAGTGAAAGTTAGTTTTTTAATAGCAATAAAATAAGAAAAAAGTGAAAATAACAATGAACTATAAGCAAAATTTTGTGAAAAATGCCATTATGGCCCGAAGAATTTCTTCCAAGCTACATTTTATGGAATATTCAAGAGCATGCTTCAACCTACATATGGAGCTGAACAAGAAACGTTCCCAGCTTTTAGAGCAGCTGCAAATGCTTAACGTTCTTAAATTACCAATAACTTCGGAACGATTAGCTTGGAAAATAGTACGTTGTGTTATCTATAGGTACATATGTACATTAAAATGTACATATGTTGTTGTGAACAATTTATGAGACATAAATATTTTTGGAAATAATGAAAATGTTTTGTTTCTTTATTAAAAACAACTGTCAAATCGAAGCACATAGGTAAGTCATGTAAACAGCATGCTTCGTAAATCGTATAAAGAGAGCGAAGCGGGTGATTCAACTCGTAATGGAAACATGCTTTTATTGCTCTTGATTTAAGATCCCTTTGCTTTGTAAATGTTTGTTGTTGTTGTTTTTCTTATTTTTTAACACTTCGTTTTCACTACGAAAATCAATGAAGTACTGGCATACAAAATATAACAAAAATTGGTGCATTGCGGCAATCATGTGATCCCACCTTTAAAGCTTGATTTTATACAATTTGTAGCGTGAACACTACAAAAATTAAAAGACTAAACTAAGCATAAGTCATTTATTTTTTAACGGATTTAATTATAATTACCCACTGTGGAAATCTTAGATCCCGAGGAAGAACATTTTTTGTGCAAAATTTGTTTTTTTACGTTTCAGCCACTATAACTTAGATGTTTATTACGCGATTTACAATAACTATGCCCTGCTGGAAGGATAATATAAAGTTCTAGAAACAGAAAAAAATTTAAGGAAATCAGTTGAGAAAAGAATGAAGATATGACTTGTTCAATTCAAAAATGCCGTTATTAACTACATTTACCGCTATAAAATCCCTGTTCGAAGTGAACTAAAACAGCTAAAGGTATGTTCTCTATGGACTGCAACAAAATAGAATTGCTACATGAGAACCCCTGAATGGCTTTCTTCTCAACTTTTGTATCACCGAGTTATTTCCATTAAAAATAATTTTTTTCTTCCAATAAAAACAGCTGTTGTATGGAAAGATTTCCATCAACGCAGCTCGATACCAGGTAGCCTTACAAGCCCAGCTGACTACTATTTTTAGCTTGTAGAACCATCAAACTACACAACACAAACAAACATACGCGAACAAATGGGTGACAGTAGTTCAAGATTTCTACCAACAAAATACCTGGGGCCAAATTCTGGCACTCGTGATTGAACGATTTCGTTATACATAGAATGCTGTGTGTTTGTTGCTCATTTTGTTTTTGCTCTACATTGTTTTTATTATCGAGTATATTCCGAATCACGAATGCCAGAATCCGGCCACTGAAGTGTTTGTTGTAGTTATGCGACTACCTGGTATCGAGCGGCCTTAATTTCCATAAAATTTCGAAATGAAAACATGCTGTCATATACATACATATGTATGTATGTTTGATATATCTAATTAAATGCAAACGCTGACTTACGACTGAAAAACTGACACTGTATATCTAAAGTTATTTTTTTTTGCAATGTTTTTTTTTGCTTCTCCTGCAAAATTAGAAAAAATTATGTTACGTACTTTTGAATTTTCAATGACGATATTATTCCTTTTCTTCGTCAGAATGGCCGAAACAATTTTATTGAACTGGAAGCGATAAACTTTTATGCTCACTTTAATTATAATTTAACACCTGATGACAAGTAAAAATGTGGGTTTCTTTAGATGGATTTGTATGTACATATGTATGTATGTATGTACATAAGCAGACATGTACAATGTACGTGTACATACATAAAGGGTGTTTTTTTCGATGTATAGAACTTTAAGTTGCCATTACTGTTCAAGATGGCGACCGATTTAACAGCTGGAAGTGATTTATTCTCAGTTGGGTTTGGCAATTCATCATGAATAGACTCACGCCTGAACAACGCTTGTAAATAGTGCAATTTTAGTGCAAAGCGAGATTGCCGTTGTCCCGATTTTCAAAAGCGAATTTTGTTTAGCGATGAAGCGCACTTCTGGTTGAATGGCTGCGTCAACAAACAAAACTTGTTGCGGAGTGTTCTGCCAGCGCCGAATCCTCAGAAACTATTCTATCAAATAGTTCACTTATTGCTCATTGCACCGGTGGAGGCTGAAATGAAATCCTTTATAAATTTTCCTTCCTGGCTTAATAAAATTTTTTTGGTAACAATTCACAATTGTTAAACGTTTCTGTGAAATAATAATTTTTTTTTGGCCAAAGAATAAGAAAAGGAACAAACAGGAATAGAAAACAGCTGGTTGTAGGAGTATTGCAAGGTGAACAAAGGAGGGTATTGCCAGTTAGTAGTTCAGCAGATTTGTATTCCTACAAATTACGTCAAAATAAAGAGCGCGAAAATATAGCACATCCAATAGATCAACTGTGTTGTATCAACTGGAAAGTTGTAGTTTTGTGTAGGAGAGGATTGGAAAGGTAAGTTCGAGAATACAAAAGAAAAGGGAAAAACGGTATTGAAGGAAACAAAGGAACAACCGGCATCGTAAATGCAGGTGGATTTTCTATAAGTAGCACAGAATTCTGGATAGACGCGTGATTAATTAGAGAAAGTACGGGGAATAACATCTAAGAAAAGGTCAGTTGAAAATAAAAAGATATATAAAATTTGTGTAAGACTAAAAAGAATTATGAAATTTAAATAAGTGAGTGCGGTGCATCTGACTCAGTGAAAACTCACGAAACCAACATAGTTTGTGTGGGGGTGTAAACCAAAGGGGATTTTTGTTTTTTTTTTTTTAACTCAGAAAATTGGACGGAGATCCACTGATTGACAAGCTATCACCAGGATATAAACGTATTTGTGACCAAGATTCCTCTAAGAGGCAAAAAAAAGAAAAGCAGTCGTGTAAAGTGGTGAGCGTATGGGTGTAAAAGGCGACTATTGCGAGACGCAACCTCGTTCTAATTGCTGTAAGTTTTGCTTACTTGGCGAACGTGAAACCAACTGCAACACGGCAAAGTGCTGTCCTGGTAAGCCTCAATGATTTTTTTTATACTTGGCGAGCACAAAGTCAGTCAAAACACAACAAAGCAATATTCTGGTGAGCCGCCAAAAAGTTCCTTATCAATTTCTTCTTTAAAGAAAAGAGAATCCCCAAGATAAAACCACCCAACAAAGAAATAATAAGAAAACAGAAAAAGATCTAGAATCTCTGAAAGAAGAATCTTCAAAGAAGCGTAAAAGTTTAAATATTTTCAAGAAAAGAAAAAAAAAGAAAATTATAATTGTTAAAAGTAATTGGTCGTTATGTGCAGTGCCTTAATATCAATGTATGTAGTTTTGTAGCAGTAAATTTCAAGATTAAAACATTTGTATTTCTACTTTTGGGAACAGCGAAAATTTTGCAAGCAGTAGGTAATAGTTTGTTTGTCTAAATCTTGGTTATTCACTATTTTACATAACAAGTATATATATAACCGCCTAAGTGTCCCTACCTTTAGGTAGGGACATTTTTTTTGTAAAATAAATTCATTGCAGGGTATTCTATCACTCTGAAGGGAAATAGAAAAAGTATTTCCGGCAAAGTTCCGGTTGGTAATAGTTGGCAATAAAAAATAAGTTGTATTAGGGCACTTACGAGTAGTAATTGTAAAACTTGAATAAAAATACTTAGTGTAATCGTTGCAGAAATAATTTTTAATAAGGTTGTATAATTTCAAAATAAGCAGTTATAAATTCTAAGAGAATAAAAAAAAATTATGTAATTGTACAATTCCAAAAAAAGATGTATTCGTGGTAAAGTTTTTTTTTGTGTTCGAGCGAGGGTTAATGTGAGGTAAGTGTTGGAGTGTGTGTGTATGGGTTTTGGGGGACACGTTAGAAAAAAGAAGTTCAGGGAGTAATTGTGTCCTAGGTAGGGAGGGCGAGGGGAGAACAATGTCATCAGTTCTCTCTCTTGAAGTTTTCTGGTCGTAGTGAATTCAGTTTTGTATTTTTTTTTTGAAGCAGTTTTTTTCGTAGTTGGAAATAAATTTATTGTTACGTTTTCCGAGAAGGAAGTTGCCGGTTGGGATCCGCCCTGATTAAATACCTGAGCTCGTCGGCGGAACAACTTATTCTCACTAAGGATGAAACATAACAAACTGCCGCATTTGGAGTGAAGCTAATCCTGAAGTGTATGTCGAAACACCGTTACATCCAGAAAAACTGACTGTTTGGTGCGCTTTTTGTGGGTTGGTGGAATCATTGGTCTGTACTTCTTCAAAAACGATGATGGCCAGAACGTTACAGTAAATGGTGATCAGTATAGAGCCATGATTAGTAACTTTTTCATTCCTAAATTGAATAACCATAATGTCGAGGAGCTGTGGTTTCAACAAGACGGCGCAACATGTCACACAGCTCGTGCCACAATCGATTTATGGAAAGACACGTTTTGGACCTGTGAATTGGCCTCCAAGATCTTGTGATTTAACACCACTAGACTTCTTTCTGTGGGGCTATGTAAAGTCATTGGTCCATGCGGATAAGCCACAAACGCTTGAGGATTTGGAAGACAACATTCGCCGTGTTATTGCCGATATACGCGGCCACAAATGTTGGAAAAAGTCATCGAAAATTGCACGTCCAGATTGGACTACATCCGCGCCAGCCGTGGCGGTCGTTCATATGCCAGAAATCATATTTAAAATGTAATGCCACAAGATTATCTTTCGGATAAATAAAATTCATGTCAATCGAATAATCCATCGTTGTTTTATTGCAACTTAAAGTTTCATACATCGAAATAAAACACCCTTTACATACATGCATATGTAAGTCCATGTCATACTCATACGACTGTGAAGCCCTCTCTCATGTGCTTGAAATTCTTTATTGTTTACAATGTTTTTCATTAAAATTGTTGTTGTACAATAAAAGTGCATTTATGTCAATGTACGTTTTCAATGCTAAATGTGAACAACATGGTGTAAGTTCGTTCATCAATACGAATATGTATGTATGTATGTGTGCAAATATGCTAGCGAAGACTACAACAAACAATAAAAAGCAACAAAAGCTTTAAAAAGCGAAGAAACACACTCACATCAACTACTACAATCAGCCCGACCGACAACTAGCCCGTCCCTTTGTCCATCCATCCAACCCATATATTACACACATACATACATACATACATATATACGTGCATATGGAAATGTGTGCATGTGTGTACAACCAAAAATATACGAAAACCTCCAGTTACAAATCGTAAACAACACTAAATATGTATTGTTGTTCTCACATGTGGTGTTGTTATTGTAAAATTGCATTACACGATAGTTTCATTACTGAGCATTGACTTCAAATTTTTACGTTCCAGGCAACATTATGCACTAGAATAACCACGACTGATGTCAACGACTGCAAACAAAACGATGAGTCTAAGAGCAAGAACGAGTACAACAAGTACGATGATTGCGAATATTATGAAAGTGTGTGCGAGTCACTGATGCAAAAGTACATACAACCGCACCTCAACGCCCAATTTCGCAATTCTTCATTATATTGCACGTACTTACATATAGTAACAAGAATAGTAATAGCAATAGTAATAAGAGTAATATTTGACGGAAAATGTGGTGATCGATTTTTGGAATTGGACCCTGCTATTGGATTCTAGTGCGAATGCAATATTACAAGCCACTTTAGTCTTGGATAAAAACAAAATTCGAATAAACAATACGATTGCCATAACAACAGACAACTGTGCTGTTGAGATGATGGTTGCTTGCTCACAATGCAGTTCAGTCAAAATTATAAGCTCTTGGACTAAATTTATTTACTAATGGCTGGGTGTATATATGTATGTCACATTTTAAACTTGGTCTCATACGCAGCTTGGCAATCCAGTATCCCAGATGGTATTAATAAATTCATCAAAGACATCAGTTGTCATTTTTGCAACCGTCCTAATAGAAATGATGATTTCACAAACTTTCAAGAATATTTTGCAATTGATATTCACGTATTTTTTAAAGACTCAACTACACGTTGCACAGTGGGGGATTATCAAAAAAAAAAAAATTAAAAAAAATGTGAATTAATTTTGCAATTTCTAAACGAGTAAATCGATTCTAATAAAAAAATCACAGACATCTTTAAAAAAAATTGCTGAGCTTAAGTTTGGAGCTTAAACTTTATACAGTATTTATCGGATATAAGAAACTTGAAAAATCCACGAAAAAAATTTCTTATAAGCGTTTCTTTCTTATATACAATTATTTTATATAAGAAACTTATTTCTTATACATATAAGTAGCTATGGCCATAAGGCATTTGTTTCTTATATGAATATACGAGCTTTTTTACCTTTTTATGTATATACGTAGATGTATGTATGTAAATAGAAAAATAAAACAAATCAAATTTTATTTTGTTAACCCCTTTAGTAAATAGATATAAAAAACTAGACAACTTCAATTTGAAAAAAAATTAAAGCGGTACTCAGCGTTTGGTGCGTTTTTGGTTGCGACTATTTGCATTTGCGATTATATTACAACAAAGATTGAGCACCCTTTTCAACAACTTTGCAAATTTTATTGCACTCCAAATAACAGCTGATAAATTAATACACAATTTTTAATTTTTCACGTTTTATTTTTTTGGCTCCATCTCTACAATTTTTTGTTTGCTTTGTTTTAAAATGTCAGCTGTTCGAGTGTCAGTGTTGCAAACGCAATACTCATGCGAAAAAAGCAACACGTAATTAGCGGTGCGTAAATGCAAAAATATTGCGAGTGCAACCTTGTATATTTTGTTGTTGGGTTGCAAAGAAAAAGCAACGATTTCTTGCATTCGCACTTACGAAAGACATTTGCACCAAATAATGAACTGCGCTTATATGTAGTAAATACATGTACATACATAATTAATTTTGTACTATTTATTTACGAGGCAAGAAACAAAAACTTCTCATGAGCACTAAAAGTAAAAAAAAAACGTTGTTGTTGTTGTAAAACTGTCAGAAAACAGAGTTGTCCATGCAAACTACATAAATTCAGTGTTTCCCTTGAAAGTTTCTTATATAAATTCTTTTTCTATACATTTTGTGGTTTTGGTGTTCAAGAAAAATGTTCTTTTATCAGTTTTTTTTCTTATAAGCATTTTTCTTATATGAAACTTTTTTTGTGAGAAAAATCACTAAAAAGATATGGTGTTTTTGCAAATGTTTCTTATAAGCGTTTTATTCTTATATGAGATGTTCTTATATCCGATAAATACTGTACACCCAAAGTGGGCCTCCACGGGTATGTGAAAAATTCGAAAGCATGTCAAACTTATGTTGCTGATCCAAATAAAACGAAATTTTGTAGATACATTTTTCTACTGAAGAGCTTTAAAAAAATGTGCAACATAGATGGATTTTCATTTGCAGGTTAGGAGATATACGACGAATACTATTGAAATTTTTTTGTTTCTTCCCTGTTCTGGCCCACTGTTACGCTAATAGCAAAGACAAAACTAGTCGAATTTACAAAATCTTTTCTTTCCTGCATTTAAAACTAAATTTTCAATCTTGCAAAACAAAAAAATTTATTTGAAAACCTTCTCTGGTCCAAAGCTAAGTTCAAATTCCTAAAAAACTCGATTTTTCCCCGTTTTTGGCGGAAAAAAGTACGTTCATTATTTCGTAATTATAAAAAAAAGTTGGCGGAAACATCTACGCTATATTTATATTTGTTTGAAAGACTATACTATGTTGTATATTACGACAGGAAGGAAAATTAAAAATTGTTCTTTCTTAAGATAGCAGAGTGTTGCCAAATAGAGGAATTTTTATAGCAAATTATCGGTTTATGGCTTTTTTCTCCAAACAATTTTTTATACGATCCTAAGGCGTAGCATGTTTTTAAAAATTCACCATACTTCCAGCTCCAGCTTGCCAAAAATACAGTAAAAATATTAAAAAATCCCATTTTTGGGATTTTTTTCTGCGTGTTACGTGGTTTCAAGAATTAAATCTTACCAGCTTTTACATTTTTCCTATTCAAAACGTTATTTTCTACGTAAATGACAATTTTTTTTTAGCAGAAAATAATAACAAATAAAAACGTTGTAGCATAAGTAAAAAGCGCTGAATACTGAAAAATCGCATTTGTGGGATTTTTGATTGTTTTTTTCTCGGAATTCCGGGATTCTAAGAAGTAAAACTCATCGGTTTCAACTTTTATCTATTAACTACGTTACATTTTACCTACATGCGGGATTTTGGCAGAAAATTTTCACAAATAAAAATATTGTACTGCATTTAGACGGGAAAGTAAATGCCTGAAAGTTGCAATACACTCACAATTTTCTAACTTTCAACTCAGCTTTCAGCAAAATTTTCCTCAAAGTAATTTTTTGACATTTACTGAAAGTAAAGTGACAATTTAGTATGCACGGTTGCCTACTCCACGACACATACAAATTTTCAGGATTGCAGTAGAATAATAATTGTGAATTTTAAATTAGAAAACACTTAAAACATTTTCACAGCAAATATGAATAAAGAACACAAGTATATTTATAGTGATAATTACACAGTACAACATTTTTCAGGTGATTGATTCGGGACTCAAATCTGGGGGCAAATCACCTCATTCGAAATCGAGTGCTTTGTCATCGAAATGCTGTTAACGTGGATCACAGGATTCGCTATCGAAACGCATCTGATCGATGTTGTACTCGATTGTTACTACACTATCGAAAACAAATAAACTCTAGCTTTTAGCAGCAAAACAAATAAAATAACAAAGAAGCGACAAAAAATTAAAGAAATAATTTAAAAAATATAAATTTTATTGTTTTTAGGGAAAGTGAATACCAAGAAAAATATTTCCCACCAAGTAGTGTATTTCATTTGTTACATTTTTCACCGCTTTGCACATAGTGCTTTCTGCCAACCTTACTAAAAAATAATTCCCGGCCGTGTGCTGAAAGTTGCCACTGGCCAAAAGGGACAATGTAGCGACAAGCTGCAATACGGATCGACCTGTGACCAGAGATATTTATTTCCGATAGAACGTATTCAAAAGCTTCCTTAGAGAGCCGAAAACGCCTTTTGAATCTATGTACATACAAACGATGAAACATTTAGTTCTAATCTTTTGCTTTAAACTCACAACTTACTCAGCTTCTGGCAATGAAAAAGGATTGCTTTTGTCACGAATGTTCCTACTAATAATGGCAATATTGGACTCATCCTACGATTCCGAAGATGAGAAACATAAAAGCACATTTGGATTCATTTATCTTGAAGTTTTTCACCAATTTATTTATATTTTGTTTTCCTTTTTCGTTTTGTTTCTTTATTGCCAAATGCATACTGCGATGTAAAAAATAGTAGTAGACAATATTTATTGCGATCAAATACTGTGATCCAAAAAATTGCAGCCGTCGAAATATTTGTACATACGAAAGAAGACTCGATTTCGAATGCGGTGATTTGGCCCCTGATAATTGTTTATGAAATAAGCCCCAAAAAGAAGAACTTCTGCATCATTCGTTTGGTCTTGGTACCTCAAATAATAATTTAAAAATTAATTTGAAGTTAGTAAGTATCGTGTAGGGGAGGTTGTCACGTTTTAGGCCATTTTGTTTGTCATAACTCGAGAACCACTGGTCCGAATAAGCTGAAATAAATTATAAAAAAATAAGAACTACAATTCCTTTAATCTGTTCATACAACGTTTCGCTACATACGCAAAAGTTTCGCAGTTATAAATAAATGTGTATGAAAAAAAAAATATTAACCTCCGATTTTTGACTTGGGATTTAAATACAAAATTAGTAAATTTTCCTTAAAATTTAAGTTGGATTTAAAATAGCTTTCTGTTTTACAGTCTAAAATTATTTTTGGTAATTAATTGTAATAAAAGTACGGCAGCACAATGTAAGTGTCAAAGAATTATCGATAACTCAATAAAAAACAGCTGTTTAAACAAATTTGGAAACAAGTGAAATTGTGAAAAGTTTAGAAAATAATAAATTGTTTTGTAAAAATTATTAAAATGAGTAGCAAAAGTGATAAAAGGACTCCCAATTTCACTGCCACAGAAGTTGATTACCTTCTGGAAATAATAAAAAATCGAATTATGAAACAAACAAAAAAAAACATGTGCAATTTTCTTAATTTGCAGAACAAAAACAAACTGTCAAAATCATATGGCAGTACGAAAAACTTAAATCGATTTTAAATGGGCACGGCAGGCCGTTTAAGTTTGATTTAAATAGCAACTGTTTGACTCAATTTTGTATTTAAATCAAATTTAAATTGAAATGGAATTTAAAATCCAAGCCAAAAATTGGGGGTAAGATTACGGAATGAACCTTTAATAAAGGATCTAGATGATATTTTGTTGCCCTCGCTCCACATCAAATTAGGAATAGCTGGGAAGTTCGTCGATGTGGTAGTCAAAGATATTGATGATGGCTATGACTTTTTGAAGTCCATCTTTCCAAAACTGAGTGAAGCTAAAATTAGAAAAGGTACATACGTATTGTTGTCAGTATTTTAATATTGTCATATCTAAATTTGTTCACTTCGATATATTCGCATACCAATAATTTTTTGGTAAATGTTTTTTTTTTTTTTATATTTCAAGCAGGTATTCTCAATGGACCGGATATACGAAAATTAATGAAAAGCGAATATTTCACAAATATGCTTTCGAACCATTATAACCATCTATGTGCATGGGACGTATTGAAACAAGTCATCGAAGGCGTTTTAGGAAAGAACCGTGTACAACGAGATGACATACAGACACGAGTGGACAACTTGCTGTATTATTTTGAAAAAATCAATGTATCCATGACGTTAAAATTATATTTCCTGCATTTCCACCTTGATACCTTTTTGGCACAATTACCTCAGGCATCGGACGAACAACGAGAGAGATTCCGCCACGCGGCAATGCCAATAGAAAAGCGATTCAAAGGGATTCAAAAAATTGGATGCATTGCTTGCGGAGGTTTGTTGGTGGAGTTCTAAAACTATGCAGTTTCAAGACGAAAGCACCGAAGAAGGAGATGACACTGAAATTTGTGGATACACTGAACAAAACATTCCGTTGAATATTATGTCTATCTCGGATGATGACGATGCAGACTCAGAACATGAATATGCACAACCTACGAAGAAAATAAGGTCATCAGAACCACAAGTGTCAATTTCAACGAGGATGGATAGTGACAATAATTGAAAATGTTCCAAGTTTTGTTTTCATGCATAGATATGTAACATATAAAAATCTCATATTTTCTATGTAAGAATAGCTTTAATATGAATCGGAATGTTTATTTTCATGCAAAGTAAAGCATCAATAAAAAAGTTTTCAATATTTTTTCATATGTACCTTTTACTTAATTGTGAATAAATCCGAAACGAAAATAAAATTTAAAACATTTTAATTGACCAATATTTACGTTACGAATAACCAGTTATTAGTTGGAGCTAACCAATGTATTGGTAATCATTGACCCATAAAACTAAGCAGAGTAAGCAGCACACATCTGCATATGTTATGTAGCCTTCTGAAATCAATTAGATAGACAGAGATGCAAGAGTTGCGGTTAGGTTTTTCATTTTGCTCTCAATCAAGGCAGCTTGATACCAGGTCGCCTTACAGGACCAGCTGACTACTGCTTTTAGCTTGTTTAACTGTCAAAATGCACAACACAAACACACATACGCGAACAAACGGATGACAGTAATACATACAGTTTTTCTACATGCAGTGGCTGTTGTTGTTGTTGTGTTTGTTGTAGTTATGCGATTATCTGGTATCAAGCTGCTTTGCTCTCAACAAACTAACTAAAAGCCTTAACCGATATATCAGTCAGCACCAGCAGTTAAATGTGCGGTCATTTAGCTGGTAGTATTCCTGTAGGGATGTTATTGCTACATAAGTCTCCATCTAGATGATAAAGCTTTTGGTAGAAACTCATATCTTTACACTTGAACAAGAACTGTAAGCACAAGAAAAGAGTAAAATTTTTCAAAATATGTACATATGGACAGCGCTTGCTGCTTGTGTACCGACATTAAAAATTATCCCTATTAAGTATTCGCGATTTTCTCAAGGAAACCGAAGGGACATCCAACTTTCCTAGACCATGAAGACTAAACCTTAAGATCGGAGCCGCACTTGTTTATGCGTTACTTGGGGGTTACACGATCAAGTTTTGCCTTTCAAGTTTTAATACATTCACACTTTTTAGGGTTCCGTACTCATCAGAGTGAAACGGAACCCTATTACGGAGACAAGTACGTCCGTCCGTCCGTCACAGCGTCCATTCTCCGAAACGGTAAGAGCTAGAGAGCTGAAATTTTCACAGGATCTCGTTGTACCTTGCCACTACAACAACAAATACTAAAAACAAGAACAAGTCGAAAACTACCAGGTGTCCCCATACAACGAAAAGTTACAATTAGGTATAACTCTCGAACTGTATAAGATAGAGAGCTATAATTTGCATAGTGTATGTATTTATAGAAATTCTACAACAACAAATACTAAAACCAACAACAAGTCAAAAACTACCAGGTGTCCCCATACAACGAAAAGTTACAATTAGGTATAACTCTCGAACTGTAAAAGATAGAGAGCTGAAATTTGCATAGTGTATGTATTTATAGATGTTCCACAACAACATATACTAAAAGCAACAACAATCCGAAAACTACCAGGTGTCCCCATACAACCAAAAGTTGCAATTAGCTATAACTCTTGAACCGTAAAAGATAGAAAGCTAAAAATTTGCAAAGTGTATGTATTTGTAGATGCTTTACAACAACAAATGCTAAAGACAACAACAAGTTGAAAACTACCAGGTGTCCCAATACAACCTAAAGTAACAATTAGCCGTAGCTGCTAAACTATAAAAGACAAAGAGCTGAAATTCGCAGAATATATGTGTTTACATATGCCCTACAACAACAAATTCTAAAAACAAGAACATGTCGAAAACTACCAGGTGTCCCCATACAACGTAGAGTAAAAATTAGCCGTAACTCCCAAACTGTAAGAGACAGAGAGATGAAATGTGAACAATATATGTACTAGCATGTGGCCTACAGTAACAAATGCTAAAAACAACAACAAGTCGAAAATTACCAGGTGTCCCTATGCAACGTAAAGTAACAACTAGTCGTTACTCTCCCTCCGTGAGAGACAGAGGGATGAAATTTACACAATATGTGTATTCACATATCCTCCACAACAACACTTGCTAAAAACAACAACAACTGTAAAACTACCAGGTGTCCCTATACAACGTAGAGTAATAGCTATAACTCTCGAACCGTAAAAGATAGAGAGTCGAAATTCGCACAGTGTATGTATTCGCAGATGCCTTATAACAACAAATTACAACAACAGCAGCAAGTGGAAAATTACTAGGTGTCCCCGTACAACATAAAGTAGCTTTAAAAACAGAGAGATGAAATTTATAAAATATACATACATTACACATACATACGTACGGAACCCTAAGAGTGCGAGCCAGCCTCGCACTTGACTTAATTTATTTACTAATACACTCACAATTTTGAAAATTGATGCAAACTTGATGACAATTTTTGCTTTCCATAGAGAGCATCAAGTCACAATCAAGAAAACAGCTGAAAACATTTTTTTTCGTTCTGTCTGCAAATATTTTTTTTTTGTTTTGTTTGAAAGTTTTAATTAATACCTTGTGCATACATACATTTCTAATTGAGATAATATTCAGTTTATTGACATAATATTTTTTGCGTTCATACATACAAATATTGCGCTAACTGAATTAGTATTTGACAGCTGGAAAAAAGTTGTTGTTCTTGTTTTGGTAGTGAGAAAGAAAAAGTGAAAAATATTTTCAAATGTTATTAATTTAAACAAAATAGAACAAAAAGATATAATATTAATATAAAAATCTTACCTTCCTTCACTTGACTCTCCATTTTTTTATTTTTTATTATTTTGTTTTGTTTGCTTTTGTTGACATTTATCTCGTCATTCATCTCGCATTGTATACTTTTGCTTATTAAACACATCTCTTACAGTGTTGTGTTTCATCTTTTTCTCAATATTCAAAGCAATTTTGAGTTTATTAAGCAATAACTTTATTGACTTTTTGTATGGAATATTGAGCTCAATCAAGGCGAATCCATTACAGGTGCCCGCGTACCAATTCGCTTCAACATTTTTCCATGATATTTATCTTCTGAGTTGTCAAAGCTGATAGCAAACGACAACAAAACGTCTGACGTCTCGAGAGAAAATGTTGAAGCGAATTGAATTGCGACCACCTGTACTTGATTCGCCTTGAGCTCAATAATGGACTTTCTTGCGATTATCTCAATAAAGGCGCATGTATGAACATGGTATAAAAGTGATAAAAATTAAACAGATTCAAGCTTAAAAATAGAAATAAAATGTTTATGTGCAAAACCAACAAATATAATGATGTGCTGCGATTTATAGAGCATATCCACATTCATTATAATTTTTAAATATTTACCAACCTTCTTACTAATAAGGGCTTCACCCAGTATTTCTTCTTTTATTTTCTTTATTTCTGATATGTAGTGCTTTTAATGAAGCAGCCATTTTTAATTTTCTTCTTGACGGCATCTTGAAAACGAATTGTTATGAAATTGCGTTGCAGCCTACGTCACAGCTATTAATTTTATTGAATTTTGACAAGCAGTATGTGAAAAAAAAAAACTTGATAGCAAAACTTGATCGTGTAACTGCAGTGTAAAGGAAAAACCAAATGAAATTAACTATTTTACTGGGTACCTCTTCCTTCTTTTCATTTCATCATTCTGCACAAGCTTTAAAAAGCTACATACATACATATATTAAAATATTTGCATTTATATACATATAGTACGCGCTACTTGCTGGAAAGTTAAAAAAATTAAAAAGCAGTGGAAAATATTGAGATAGCAACAAAGTTACATACTCCTTCGCTAAATATCTCCCTCTCTTTAGACTTGCACAGACGCAAAACTATACACCGAATTAAAAGCTCTTTGTTATTAATATGGCCGTGGGTGTATTTACAAATCAAAACAAGTAGTTTTACTTCAAGTTTTATTCCATTCGTAAAATCCCACTCACACAAAAAAAAACAAAACCCATGCAATTATGTGCATACATACATATGTACGTACACACTCTTATTTACATGTGTACTCGTATGCAAGTATCAGAGTTTAAACGTGTTCCGATTCTAGTACATTATTTATTAATAACTACCAAACTCATCACCAGATGTGGAGAGCATGATTAATATTATACATACATACATATGTATGTATGTATGTATATATTTTGGAGTTTTGGAGAGTAAAACATGGAATATACAAAATAATGATGAGATAATTGAAACCTGTTTTTTTTAAGATGTTTATAACACGTTTTGCCAGGCACGTTGTAAATACAAGAAAGAAAAAAAGCTTTATTCCAAAATAAATACATATGTATGCACACACGTAATTGTTTATGCCATGCACTTTTACTGTGGGCGAAAGGAACACGAAACTGATCAAATGATGATGGTCACACCGAATTCTACCACCACTTTAACCACAGAGTACACAGAGATGTTAAAAGTGACATTTGAAAATGGCTCAAATCAACTTCTAGACAGTTTGTGTAAAAAGATAGGCAGGCTATAGTACCTATCATGATACAACTAACAAGGTAACCTTTTCGCTACAATAAGACCAACTTCAATAAAAATAACATGCATTTTGTTTTTGTACAACTTATGCAAACTGTCAAAAAGACGCCACTTCTACATTTACAGAAGAGAGATGCACTGAGCTTATGCGGATTTGCTATCTCGTTTTGGCTGCCTTTCATCTCTGCAATCTCTTGACAACCTAAAGTAGTCAGATGATTAACGGTTTAGCTGACGAGGCTACCTTGTTAATTGTATCATGGTACCTATGCATTTTTTACGAAAAACAAATGTAAACCACCGAAACAGCACAAATTTAATAATTTAAAATAAATACATTTATATTAAATTACTTTTTCAGGCTTAAGTTCAACCCTTGGTTTTGTCACTACATATTTTAATTAATATCAATTAAGTAGAGAAAAGTAAAATTTAATAGCTAGGTGGATAACCAGCTGTTTCTGGGTAGCAAACACCCTTCATCAGCACCCTATGAACTTCGGACGTGTCAAATTTCACAATTTTGGCACAGCCGCTTTAACCACTCGGCAACCAAAGCTCACGCAATTTTACCTTCTGTTTATGTATGTAGTGTGTACTTAACTAACATTAACCAAAGCAATGATATTTTTGCAGTCTTGGACGATATTTTATCATCTCAGAAACCGCCGGTTGTCCACCTAGCTATTAAATTTTACTTTTCTTTACTTAATTGATATTAATTAAAAGTAGTGACAAAACCAAGGGTTGAACTTAAGCCTGAAAAAGTAATTTAATATAAATGTATTACAATACAGAAGTTCAATGAAATTAAAATTTTCAGTAAAAATTTAAAATAAATTAAAAGTAAAATATTGGTAAAAAGTTGTCAACTAAAAATCCTCTTTGACGTAGGATTTGACAATATTTGAGTGTTTGGAAGAGCATATATTTAAAAATAAAAGATCATGTACAGTTACATATTTCCGCTTAATTGAGTTTCTAAAAATGCTCGACTTTTGACGCAATTAAACGTGAACTCAACTAAGCAACAATCGGTTAATTGAATAGCCGACGCAATTAAACGAAAATCGGTTAATTGAGCACTATGTGCAATAAAGCGAAACACCAATGCGTAGATGGAGGGTAAAACTCATTTCTTTAGTTACATATTAATTTGAAAAATTGTTTAGGTTTATTAAAAAAAATAATAAAAATCAGGTACATTCATCGTACAACGATTAAAAAGAAACAGAACCATGACGTTTTTGCCGCAAAATAATGTTTATTTGCATTTGTGGAGCAAAGAAAAAATTAAGTAGACGGAATCAATTAAGCGAAACATTTGCACACTGTCCTTTAAATCACAAAATAAACCATAAATAAATATTGTTTATTTAGCACATTATAAACAATGAATACTATACAATTTTATATTATAAAAAACCATTTAATATACTTTTTAAACATTTCATAAATTTACAATAAAAAAAAACCATCACATGTACAGCACACTAATGTAAATGTATTACTGGCGAGTAGACTTGAGATAGCTTGAGGATCACTGTGCTAGATAGTTGGGTAGACCATGATACAACTAACAAGGTAGCCTCATCATCTGACTACTGCAAACTGTCAGGAGACTACGGAGATGAAAGGCAGCAAGCACGAGATAGCAAATCAGCGAAAGCTCTGTTCATCTATCTCATGTAAATGCAGAAGTGGCGTCTTTTTGACAGTTTACAGAAGTTGTACAAAAACAAAAAGCAAGTTATTTTTATTGAAGTTGTTCTTATTGTAGTGAAAAGGTTACCTTATTAGTTGTATCATGGGGTAGACTTCGTACAAGGAGTTATGCCTGCAACTGATAACTTTTCAAGCCCACTGTCAATGCAAAGCCACAAAAGTAAACAAGTACACAACAGAAATATTAAACAAAATAAAACCAGAAATAGCAACGCACACACGTTGTTGCAGCTCCCAAACAAATAAAGCCAACCAAACATGTTTAAGTTGCTTTGAACTCAAAGTGGAGCGGACAATTGCATCAGTCGAATGTCGAAAGTGACGCATACACTTTTAGCAAACTTGAATCTATTTAATAGACCAAAAATAAGTCTCTTCAAAAAAAAAAAACAGAACGTTAGAGAGAAATAAGTTTGGAGAAGAAAAAAGAGGAAGTGAGAAAACCATCAAGTTTATTTTGATTTTTATTTGTTGACTGGCGAGTGAGTAGAAAACTTACATATATGTAAATACAGGAATATCCAGCTGCTCTTTGTTTTTGTAAACAAGTGTGTTTGTGGATATGGGTTGATAAAGAAAAACATGAATGGGGAAACAAACGTGTTTACTCAGGAGACGAAAGTTTTCCTTTACCACCGCGAACTGAGAATAAATACTTATGTATATAAATACACTCAGTTACATCGCTCACAAGTAACTTTTTGTAGAAAATATTAAATTTATAAGTAATTTTGTTACACTTTATTTGCATTCAACATGTAAAAGAAATACATAGTATATATGTATGTACATACAGAGACTTAATTAACACTTTTGGCAATTAAGAAAATATATAAAAATAACTTCGAAAAAGAAGACAGGGAAAATTTATGTAGTATACCTACGCAAAAGGGACTTCAACCCACGTAAATCTTGTAATATTGACGAGATTTCCACATACAAGTTGAATATAATCGGATTCAAAGTCTCGGGTCGGCTTTAGTATAATGATACCAACTGCCGTAAAATGAAAAAGTGTGCTGCCAGATGCTTACAGATTTTGTACGCGAAGCCGATGTTGGTTATACCATGGAGCAGAAAATTCCTTAGCCCGGACGAAGGCCGGTTGTCAAGAATAAATTTTGCATACCTATGAAAAAATGTATTGAATTATATACGATTTTGGATGCTTTAAACCGTTTATGAATTCGCGATTTTGTGTTCTGTGCAAAAACATTCCTCTGGCCGCACTGTTTTACCCACATACATATTCATATTTTCCTCAGTAAATTCCGCAACTTTACCATCGAATTATGCGTAGATAAACTAAAAGCCTCCGACAGACTTCGACTTCAGTTTTGGGAGGTCCACGACCCCCTCTACAAACATATAAAACTCGTTTCTTTCAAAGTCTGGCTCCATATTCTAAAGTTTCCCCAAATTCTCGCCCAATGCTGGAGAAAATATTCCACTTTAAATAATATTTCAAGATAAGTTAGAATATGACAAACAAAACAGTGGCTAAATACGAATGTATGTGTGGGCAAAATTTTTGAAAAACTATTGAAGGTGAATTGCATAATTTTAAAGTTCTAGGGATGACTATGGGCCGGTAGTTATGCACATTTTGTGGAGTATTTCACATTTCTCTTGAATTTTTTTTTTTTTTTTTAGCTTGGACCAGCACTCAGGGGACGACCCCTATTCATGCATGCGCATCGTACCGGAACTAGGAAAATAGGTTTTGGGGAGGAGGAAAGAGGGAGTAGTGTTTGTGCACATTTGATTTGAACTTCTTTACATTGTAGCTGGCGGGGAATATGTCTGCAGGCAATTTGTTCCACAGACGAACCGTGCGGCTGAAAAACGAATTCTCCCTGTAATGCGTTGTGCGGTTCACTGGCCAATCGACTACAAACGGATGTGCTCTTAACGATGCACGTGTGCTGCGTAAAAATATGCGGGTTTGGGGAACAAGATCCCTAATCTCGTCTGAGCAAAATCCGTTATAATAGCGATAGAACAGTGTAACGCACCCCACACTGCGACGATGCTCCAGTGGGTTAATAGAGCTGGATACCCTACTGTCACTGATAAGCTTCTTCGCCCTCTCCTGTACCCGGTCGAGAAGCCCCAAAATAGACTTTGAGGCACCGGCCCAAACATGAGAGTTGTATTCCATTTTCGGTCGGATATAGGTGGTATAAATAGTGAGAAGATCGGATGGAGTGAAGTATGTCTTGCACCGTTTCAAAAAACCAAGGCACTTAAATGCTTCTTTTGCGACATTAAAAATATGATCAGTCCAGCGGACATCGCATTGAATATTCATACCAAGAACATTAAGAGCTTCCGATTTCTCAATGTTTATACCATCCATAAGTACAGATGAACGCCCATCTATGGGCGTTCGTCTATGTGTTAATAAACAACACTGGGTCTTACGAGCATTGAAATCGACCCTATTTTTACGACCCCATTCGGAAATTATACGCAGATCATCGTTGAGTGTATCACTCATGGTCTGCCTCTTGGCATTGATCTGCGATATACTGGGTCTATGATAAAATGAATACGAATGACAAATGCTGCTGTCGTCTGCAAAAGAATGGATAGGGTTTGAAGTTTGACAGAGAAGATCGTTGAGAAAGATAAGGGCATATGGCGGCTCCCGATGAGCCGCCATATGCCCTCACCTCATGAATAAGTTAATGACCACTGCATTCAATCTGTCAAAATAATACAAAAAGAACGCTTACGAAAGGAAACTTATTGAAGTTCTCAAACTATTAGACCTTAGGACAGAAAAATTTCTGTGTTGCACACGATCGGAACCTGCCGGATATGTAATGGGGCATAGATGCATACCTATGTATATAATGACATATGTTATATTTTTCTTATTATTAGACCATTTGTTTGATCTCGTACTCAACGTTGGGGGCTCACGGCATGCCAATTTGCACGAAAACTGTTCCCGTTCTCTTAAAGTTCGTGCAAGTGGTTTTGAGAGGGAAATATTCGTATTCTTCTGCAACGAAACAGCCCACACGTTTTCTTCGAGCTAGCTTGCCAAGCAGGTTAATAATCAGCTGTTGCGAAAAGCAAGCAGCATCAAACCAAGGCAAATCGATACCAGGTAGCCTTACAAGCCCAGCTGACTACTGCTTTTAGCCTAAAGAACTGTCAAAATGCACAACGCAAACACACACACGCTAACAAATGGGTGACAGATGTTAAAGATTTCTACCAACAAAATACAGTGTTTGTGCTTGTTGGTGTTGTATTTGTTGTAGTTATGCTACTATCTGGCATCAAGGTACATACCTTGCATTAAACGAACACAACAACAATTTTGTTGTTTTTCACTTAGTATTTCATATAAACGTACCTGCAACACGCTTTAAAATCTAAATGCGTGCAGACAAATATTTAATTTTTCAAAAACATGTGTCTTAATTTTCATTACAGCATCAAAATATACCATACGTATTTTTTTTTTTTTTTTTTTTTTTTTTTTTTTTTGATAGAAATGTGCTTTTTAGAGTTCTCGTACTTTTGGGTCATAATTTTTATTTCCTATGAAATAATCACAGAAAAATTAAAGATACATTGATTTCCATGTTTTTAACTTTTTCTCTGTGTACTAAGTAGGCTTGCCAGATGAGCTCTTTTTAAGGGCACAAGCGCCATTTTTCAACATATAGAGTCAAGCAAAAAAAAGTGGAATACAGCATTACAAAGAGCTTTTTTTCATGCTCTTCTTTAAACCGCGAAAAAATATAGAATGAGCAAACATTTCCTGTCAACGCTACTGTTTCTGATTTAACAGTTCACTTGACTATTGTAGAAAATAGTAGACAAAAAGTAGCAAATCTCGATAACCAATATGGGGTTTCCCAAATTTTTATAAATTGAAATATTTCATAGGCATTTGTTGTACATATTTAAATGTCTATAACTTTTTGCAATTGCACTATTCGGAATTCAGTTTAGTTTTTACCTTTTTAAAATTAAGAAAACAATTTTTGGTGATATTGAAGACAACAGATAAGTACCTTGTAAAATATAAAAAGTAAATTCATTGAATAGCTTTTTACTTAAGAACAGTTTGCATCAAAATATGTTTTGTATAACTTCGAAATATATGTATGTAAAGGGTGTTTTTTTTCGATGTATAGAACTTTAAGTTGCAATAAAACAACGATGGATTATTCGATTGACATGAATTTTATTTATCCGAAAGATAATCTTGTGGCATTACATTTTAAATATGATTTCTGGCATATGAACGACCGCCACGGCTGGCGCGGATGTAGTCCAATCTGGACGTGCAATTTTCGATGACTTTTTCCAACATTTGTGGCCGCGTATATCGGCAATAACACGGCGAATGTTGTCTTCCAAATGGTCAAGCGTTTGTGGCTTATCCGCATAGACCAATGACTTTACATAGCCCCACAGAAAGTAGTCTAGCGGTGTTAAATCACAAGATCTTGGAGGCCAATTCACAGGTCCAAAACGTGTCTTTCAATAAATTGATTGTGGCACGAGCTGTGTGACATGTTGCGCCGTTTTGTTTAAACCACATCTCCTCGACATCATGGTTATTCAATTCAGGAATGAAAAAGTTAGTAATCATGGCGCTATACCGATCACCATTGACTGTAACGTTCTGGCCATCATCGTTTTTGAAAAAGTACGGACCAATGATTCCACCAACCCACAAAAAGCACACCAAACAGTCAGTTTTTTGGATGTAACGGTGTTTCGACATACACTTCAGGATTAGCTTCACTCCAAATGCGGCAGTTTTGTTTGTTGACGCAGCCATTCAACCAGAAGTGCGCTTCGTCGCTAAACAAAATTCGCTTATGAAAATCGAGAACAACGGCAATCTCGTTTTGCACTAAAATTGCACTATTTGTAAGCGTTCTTCGAGCGTGAGTCTATTCATGATGAATTGCCAAACCCAACTGAGAATAAATCACTTGCAGCTGTTCTATACATCGAAAAAAAAACACCATCTAAAGAAACCCACATTTTTACTTGTCATCAGGTGTTAAATTATAATTAAAGTGAGCATAAAAGTTTATCGCTTCCAGTTCAATAAAATTGTTTCGGCCATTCTGACGAAGAAAAGGAATACTATCGTCATTGAAAATTCAAAAGTACTTAAAATAATTTCAATTCAAAAAAAAACACCCTTTACATATAAAGTTGATCCCGTACTTTTTGGGCAGAGTTCGGTAAAGCGAGAGCAATCATAAGTTTCTCTCAATAATAGACAGAGGAACAGTTTCAGGCTACGAGATGAGTGTAGAGTTATTCGGGCTGAAGTAGCGGCGATAAGAAGGGCTGCAAACTGCATGAGGTACTATAGAACATACGAGGAGCATATTCTAATCTGTGCTGATAGCAATGAACACCGAACTTGTTAATTTTTTACTCGGTAGTTTGTTAAAGTTAGCAACTGTGAACGACACCCTTTTTCAAACTTTGTTAGTCTGGTAACTTTCGTAGTAAACCAGCTGATTTATTGTTCCGACACAATTTATTATTCTGAAAAAATTAAACATGCCGCGAGAAAGTGTAAAAAAACTATTGTAAACCTTTTAATTACTCATGCTTTAACACAAATAACGTTTGCTGACGGTAAGTAGATAAGATTTATCGAAGTTCAATAGTTTAATTACAAATAATTTATTAATGCAGAAATTTTCCAAGATGATGAAGATGAAACCGAAAATGTACTGGATGAGCTGTATGAAGATTTACATGATGTCATGAAGTGTCGCAGAGGAGTTGTGTATGAAGTTCCAAAATCTATTCATTGGCGCGAAGATGTTTTGTCTTCAATGGATGAAATTCGTTTCTGCCAGATGTTACGCGTGAATCGTGAGCAAGTTGCTCATCTACTATCGCTCATATGTATGTAGCGACAAAGTTTTTACCAAATGTACCGGCAAGCAGTTTCCAATAGACTTACAACTCGCTATAGTTTTGTTTAGATTGGGATCCTCAATCCAATCGCTACATTTTTTGGAATCGATGATGGCGGCAGACTTCCAACACAAAATCCAACAGCAATTTATGCTTCACTTCACTTTTTTTGCATTTTTGTTCGAATACGCTTTTTCTTTTGGTTCTCCAATATAAGAACAGTTTATGATTTATCAAAATAAAATAAAAAATAATATAATTAACATACTTACTCTCAATTAACATGAAAATTGCCAAGACACAAATATTTTTTTTTAGAAATGTATCACAAATGGCTTTTATTATTTAGAAACTGCAACAGCTGATTGTGAGTTACCAACTAACAACTATTTTATCAGGGATGCCGTGTCGTTAACTTGTTAAATGTTAAACCGGTAGTGCGATAAATATACAAAAACAAAATACATACGTGTAAAAAAGTAACTATTAACAAACTAACAAGCTCGGTGTGAAAACCGCTAATAAATATTGGTGCATTTAAAAATGATTTTTATTGGTGAATAGTTGTATATAAAGTGTTCACACGGTTGTCGCATCAGGGTTGTATTTGATTGCAACAAATAGGAACAACATTCGTTTTGGCTGCCGCATGAGCCAATAAATTGTGATATCACATGATTGCCATAGAAAATATAACAAAAATTGCTGCATTGTGGCAATCGTGTGATCCCACCTTTAGAGGGATGGGAACTGGGAAAAAAGTAAAAACTAACTGCCTGGCTCACGATGGCTTTCGACTTCGAATTTAAGATTTCAATGGGATAGTACAAGATAAAACAACAATTTTATTACTTCTTCAAATTTATTGCTCTTGAGCTATCCCAGTGAAAAGTAAAAAGGAATTTTAACACAAGTGGTTGAGTAGCACTGTTATAAGCGTCATCTGTGAACGAGTAGGAAAAACACCACCCTGCAATTTAAATAAATAGGCCCGGCTATCGATTGCTCGAAAAGGATCTCGAAAGGTGATGCCACATTTAAACTTTAGCACAAATGTTGGTCTCTTAGAACTTTCGAGATCAATTTGTCCGCTGATGGCGCTCAAGTCATTAGCATAAGCGTGGTCGATGGTTCTCGAATTCGGTAACTTCGTATAAATACATGCTGTGATCTTTGGAACAGTCTGGTTTTAAGCGTGCCCCCATCAACATTAAGCAGTTCGAATTTATGCAGTGGTTGTGTAACAGTGACAAGGATTTTTTTTAGCAGAGCGCCTTAACATAGTCGAATAAGTAATAAGGAGTGAACGGAGGGGAAAGTACTTTATATAAAATAGCTGAGTGTGTTTTATTTCATTCTCAATCAAGGAATCCGTAAAAACCGTTTTTATTAAAGGGTAAAAACGTAACAGATAGACATCTGCACGTGTGTGTTTAAAAGGCATTTCAAAAAAATTTTTTGGAAAATTTTTAAAAGTTTTCTTTCGTGTTTGAAGCAAGAACAAGATGTCTCATTTTATTGTTGTTTTCAGTATAAATACACGATTGAAAAGCTTTAAAAATTTTATAAAACCGGCCTAGTTAAGCGAACGTTGAAGTAAAAAACGTACTTCAATGTACTGACGCGCTAGCAGTTATACAACGTTTGCTCTCCACTTTCAACTACAATAAATAAATAAACAGCTGTTCGCTACAGAGATGGTAGCTGGAATTTTGAAAGTTTTCAGAAAACTAAAAATTATTTTATCGTTACCCAAAATCAAAAGGCCGTAACTGACAAAAAATCTAAAATCGACTTTTTACTCGATTATTATGTATTCCACTAAAATACGTTTTTAGACCAATTTTATTAAAGAACTTAAAAGGCCGTAAGTACAATATCAACAACTGTATAAGCCATACGGTTGTAACTAGACTAGAAAGTTGTACGATAATATACCATAATTAGATTGAACACCTTAATCTTACTTTGCAATGTGAGCTGTGTTTCTCTCCATGTAACCAATAATGAATTTTAGTTTTTTCTTAAATAAAATGCATTATTTTCTCAAATTTGTGAAATTAGCAGTAATTGGTTTTATATATCTTATATTGAAAACACAAATAATACAAAGTAAAGAACGTAGTTTGATTAAACATGTACCGTCTAATTCATAAAAATTATAACAGGTTTATAAAGCTCGTATTTGACAGATTTTCCATACAAATATGTCAAATAACAGTCTTATAAGCCTGTTATAATTTTTATGAATTAGGGGGATAGTTAATAAGGCTAAACAGATAAATTTTTCGTCCTAATTATAATTTTATGTAATAAATGGGTGGCTCTTACGGCTTCTTGATATTAAAAGAAACAGTTTGAAAAAGCATTCTAAAATTACTGTCATACTAAAATTTCTTTAAACCTGCGTTTATTAACACAAATAAAAAAGTACTTAGCATTTCAATATAAAAGTACGAAAATGTAACTTCCATCACTGATTTACAAATATCAAATATATAGAAGTACAACACTGTTTAGTAAATGTCAAGTAAAACCGTTATGACCATGATACAACTAATAAGGTAACCTTTTCGCTACAATAAGACCAACTTCAATAAAAATAACATGCATTTTGTTTTTGTACAACTTATGCAAACTGTCAAAAAGACGCCACTTCTACATTTACAGAAGAGAGATGCACTGAGCTTACGCGGACTAGCTATCTCGTTTTGGCTCCCTTTCATCTCTGCAATCTCTTGACAACCTAAAGTAGTCAGTTGATTAACGGTTTAGCTGACGAGGCTACCTTGTTAGTTGTATCATGGTTATGACTTTCTACTTTACACAGGTTGAGACGTTCCGTCAACGTGACGTTGAATTTCGATAAGCACTTTCATTATTTTAATATGTACGTCAGAAACGCACGTCCAAGGCAACTCCATACCAGGGGCCGGATTCTGGCATTCGTGATCGAATATACTCGATAATAAAAATAATGTAGAGCAAAAACAAAATGAGCAACAAACACACAGCATTCTATAACGAAATCGTTCAATCACGAGTGCCAGAATTTGGCCCCAGGTAGCCTTTGCTTTTAGCTTGTATGTATAACTGTCAAAATACACAACACAAACACACATACATACGCGAACAAACGGATGACAGCATGATACAATTAACAAGGTAGCCTCGTCAGCTAAACCGTTAATCAACTGACTACTTTAGGTTGTCAAGAGATTGCAGAGAGAAAAGGCAGCCAAAACGAGGTAGCAAATCCGCGTAAGCTCAGTGCATCTCTCTTACGCAAATGTAGAAGTGGCGTCGTTTTGACAGTTTGCATAAGTTGTACAAAAACAAAATGCATGTTATTTTTATTGAAGTTGTTCTTATTGTAGCGAAAAGGCTACCTTGTTAGTTGTATCATGGATGACAGTAATACAATTTTTCTACCAACAAAATACATGCAGTGTTTGTTGTAGTTATGCGATTACCTGGTATCAAGCTGCCTTGTGCACGTCCGTTCCATTAGACGTTTGGACAACTTTGATGTCAAAAGCAGACGTTATTATTTTATTATCCATAATTCGTGGTGCCATCAAGTTGCTGCAATACTAAAATTACAGTACAAAACGCAGTAAGAACGATTTATGTATTTACATACATACATATGTACATACATCGCATCTGATGATCGGAAGTGTTGATTGTGTAGGGTATTTAAGATTCGGCCCATTCGAATATACAATTTTTATCTGTTTTTTTTTTCTTTTCTTTTAAATTTTTGTTAGTTTAAAGTACGCAAATGGAAAATTGACCCAATATCAACAAAATTTCAAAAGTTTTCATATTTGTTCGGTGACTGAAATTTTTGAAAATTTCCACAAAACTACAATTTAGAACATGTGGACTTGTACACTACAAGTCATATTTTCTGTATGAAGACGTTAATGTGGTGCAATATTTTCCGCACTTTTATACAAAGTAGTTAGGTATTAAGCCATTACAAGAGCTACAGCAACGCGTTTTTTGAAAAAAAAAAAAAAACAAACTTGGGCTTTTTTCAAAAATATGCGTTTTTTTCTTCATTTTGAAATTTCAAAGTTGACAACGCTAAATATTGACGCTTGGTCAAATGACTCACAACTGTCACCGCACAAGCAGCGGACTTACGTAGGCTTCTAAAATCGGGCCTTCTTAATTTTTTTCTTTCTTACATTCAGACCTTCTAATGCGCGCTCAAGCCATTGAAAACAAGACAAACGTTAGTCGACTTCGGTTACTCGGTTACTGGAAAGAGTTTCAACGACTTGAACGTATGTACATATATACATACATATGTCACAAATTACTTTTTTATATACATACATACATATGTATGTATGTACATACGTATAACAACAACAAACCATGTTCTCCAGCTCAATAAGCCAACCAAGACCTTCCACACTGCCGCCTTAAACAGGTCTTTTAGAAGGCCAAGTATGGGAAGGCCTTGGCGTGCTAGAAAATTACGTGTAAAAAATGGAATGGGTGGATTAGTAACGCCTTGATGTGCGAAATAAGGGATTCTAGAAGTCTTCTTTCCGCTACTGGGATTCTTCATAACCATATGTACATATGTATGTATATCACCATATCATACTTAATACATACTCGCATGTGTCTACACATGTATTCTGTGAACGTATCTGCATACATGCATACATACATACATGCTTACATATCTGCATATGCAATAAAAATAGATAAGACTTTGGAAGTGCATGAAAACAACGATAATTAAACAAAATAGCAAAACTGATAAAGTGGAGAGAGAGAGAGCCAAACAATAATATTGAAGAGAGGGAGAAAGCAGCGCTAAAGAGAGAGAGAGAGAGAGAGAGGGGGAGAGAGCTGAAACAAGACATCTCAACGTGCAATTCTTGAAACAAGAATCAACACAAACAATTACCCACATACATATGTATGTATGTACATTGTACCTATATACACATTTATTATTAATGTACACATACAGCGTTACCGTTACTGCTACTAAAACAGCAAAGTGGTACTTTTTGGGCTTTGAAATTCTAGTCACAAAGTCATACATATAGACTGGTATACATATATGTACATATGTAGGTACATACGCGCTTGTATACAAGTAGCCACATAATCCTTGAAGAAACAATTTTATTTCAAATCAGACTTGGTCAATGATGATTGTTTGTACATATGTATGTATGTACGTATGTATGTAGATAGCAATGCAACGGGTTATCCATTTTGCGCTTTCAAAAGTAAACCATAAAATATTATTTTCATAATATTTCTTTTTTATTATAAAGTTTGAAACACTACATCATTTAAATGACCACCACGAGAAGTGTTACAAGCACTGATTCTTTTGAGGTAATTTTCGATCACTTTTTGACACATATTGGGAGCTATATCAGCCATAACTTGACAAATGTTGGTTTTTAAGTGCTCAAGAGTTAAAGGTTTATCTGCATAAACACGGTCTTTCGCGTAGCCCCACCAAAAAAAGTCTAATGGTGTCAAATCGCATGATCTTGGTGGCCAGTTGATATTGCCACGACGAGAAATTACGCGGCCAGGAAATGTCTCTTGCAATAAAGCCATATTCGCTCAAGTTGTGTGGCATGTGGCACCATCTTGTTGAAACCACATACTCTCCAAGTCGTATTCTTCAATAGCAGGCAAAAAAAATTCGGTTGTCATATGACCATAATGCTCAGAATTGACAATGACAGTCGTTCCATCGTCGTTTTGAAAGAAGTAAAGTGCAATCACACCTTCAGACCAAACAGCGCACCAAACAGTGACTTTTTCTGGATGGAATGGCCTCTCTTCAATTACTTGAGGATTCTCAGAGCCCCAAATACGACAATTTAGTTTATTAACATGCCCACCGAGTGCGAAATGTGCTTCATCACTGAAGAAAATTTTGTTCGAAAAATCGCCGACCACCAACACCTGTTGTTGAAGATGTGGATCTAAATGCAAAATACGCCTAAATGTGCCGTAAGACAGCCCTAGTGCTTGAGAACGACCATGAATCGACAGATTCGGGTATTCGGCAACACTTTCACTTACAGCAGCGATATTTTCAGCGAAACGATGATGCACAGGCCTTACCATATTTGTAAGTCTCTTAAAATTTCTTCACAATTCTGCCAATTGCTTGCGTAGCTGGACGATTATGTAAACCCTAATCTCCTCTTAAAGCACGATATGTGGCTGTGGCAGAATCACCATTTTTGTTGTATGTTTTGACAATTTTTATGCGTTGTGTGATATACATACATATATAGTTAAGCGATCCATTTTCGTCAATGTCAGACTTTCAACTGAGAAGAAACAAATTGGTTTAACAACTTAGTTTGACAGATGTCGAATTGCAGTCCCTTACTTCTAAAACCACGAATGGATAACCCGTTATGTGTGTTTACATGTATACGGAATTTTTGAAAGTCATCTCGTAAGAGATGGGATTTTATTTAATTTGTAAGTGATTGTATGATAAGTAATTTGGTATTTTAGATAAATAATGTGGCACCCATTAAAAGCTGATTCAACTTAAAGCCAACTTTACTTTCAACTATTTTTAGAAAAGAAGTTACTAACACTTTTTTTAAAATTTAAGTTGTTTCTTAAAAGAACCGACTTTAGTGTTTGACTATAGTTAAGGCCCTTTGTTTTAATGTTCAAAATAAAACTACATACGTACGTACATATGTATGTACATGTATGTATGTATGTATGTATGTATGTAATAAACATTTTTATGGCTATTGTTGTGCTTTACTTGCTTTATAAGTAAAAAATAAATACAACCCCATTCTTTTAAAAACAAATTTGTTTAGACCAAGGCAGCTTGATACATAACAGGTAATCGCATAACTACAACAAACACTGCATGTATTTTGTTGGTAGAAAAACTGTATTACTGTCATCCATTTGTTCGCGTATGTGTGTTTGTGTTGTGTATTTTGACAGTTATACAAGCTAAAAGCAGTAGTCAGCTGAGCTTGTAAGGCTACCTGGTATCGAGCTGCCTTGGTTTGGATGAATTTTCAGATTTTTTCTCTTTGCTCTCTTGAGCAGTTCAACACTCGTGAGCTGAGTGTCCGAACAAAGCCTTCGACTAACACTGCTGATGAGTATATGAACACAGATATGGATCAATTGAGCACATCTAGGCCAATTCAGATTCCGAGAACCAAAACAACTATTTATGTTTAAAAAAAAGGAGTTGTAGGTATGACTAAATGAATTAATAAAAGTAAAGAATGCTTGCTCTTGAGTTATCAAAGCCAGTTGCAAACGTTATCAAAGCTGATGACAACTCAAGAGAAAATGCTCAAGCGAATTGGGATGCGACTATCCGGTATGAATGTGCCTTAAAATAAACAAAAACAAAACTTGTTTTTTTTTTTAAATATGTACACATTTGGAAAAGTATCTAGGATGCAATTAAAGGTTTCTGGTACTTCCAGCTTCTTCGGTAAAATGAAGCGCCGTAACTGAGAACAAATGTGCAGTAATTGTGCGGGATTTGATTTCTATTCATTCGCATTGATACATGCTTGGGTACTTGAAAGGTACTTTTTTGTATTTTTGCATTCACCCCATGACTGATCACAAAATTTGCTAAAAAATCAAATTTTTAAGTAATAATTTAACTATGAACTTAATTATTTATTTGCTTTAAGAGCCAATTGAAATGTATTAATTCAGGTCCAAAAATTAACAGTTTACTGTCTTTTTCATAATTCTTATTTCATAATTCCCATGAACAGAATGAGAATCAGAAATGTTCAAACAAACCTTTAACACAGCAAACATTTCTTTTCCTTTTGCAACTCTTTTTACCTTTCTTTGCAACCTTCTATACAACGAGTCACCATTGGTTACTACGATTTATATTTTTGAAAGTATCAAAAAGTAAAAGCTTTTTGAATATTCAAATATGAACTTAATTATTTATTTGCTTTAAGAGCCAAGTGAAATTTCTGATTCTCATTTTGTTCATGGGAATTATGGAATATGTAGTTATGTAAGTTTCAAACAAACTTTTAAAAATTTTTCCAGTCTGCTGATGAGTTGATTAGCACCAACGAAATGTCGTTGCGATAATTTTTGGACCTGAAGTAATAATATAACTTTATAGCGGGCTTGAATTCAACTTAACTTCCTCAGAATCTAGAAATATTTTTTTTTTTTCTATAAAATTATAGTAATCAAAATGTTTAAAAAGGACATGAAAAGTGAAGGCTTATTGGCTGGTTTCTGTAAAGACTTGCAAGAGGATCCGATCTCCGGAAGAGCAAAACATTGTTGAGGAGAAGACTTGTAAGTCGCCTTAGCAGGATCGTTCCCCTCTTAACGGAAAATCCTCCTATTAAGGGGCTCTAGGATACAGCACTTGCTGAGGACACGAGCATGGCACTGAAATCTTCGGCAGAAGTAGAGAGCGCAAAAAAGTGGAGTCTATTTATTAGAATGAGTTATTGACACCTTACGTCCAACTTTCTAACCACGAGCAAACCAGTAGAAAACTAGTGATACCCGATAATGGACCTCTAATAGAAACTAGCAGCTGCAAATTCAAAAGCAGTCGGTTGACACTGAAGTTGGCATCGCAGACCCGAACAGTTACCCTTAAGAAGTTGGTAGAAAGAACCATGAGACAGCTGTAAATTGGAACTGGTGAGAAGGAGAAATATACTGACTCGAACTAAAAGGCATCCTTCTACATAAAAGCATGGAGGTATAAATTCACAGCGCCGGAACCTATAACCTTACGAAATGACGCAAAAACTGTTTGGGACGAATTTTAAAGGTCACTTCATTCTCATTTGAGGCGGTTTAATTGTAATCTACCAAGAATGGACAAATAGAGTAACGTCAAATACATTACGGATGTTTTAGTTGAGTCTTTGGAAAATCTACATCAATATTGAGCTCCGCCAAGCTCAATATTTTGATCTTGGCGGGTATGTAAACAAGCAAAATTGTCACATTTGGAGCACAGAAAACTCGCACGCATACATTGAAAGGCCGACGCATCCAAAACGAGTCAATGTTTGGTGCGAATTTTGGTCCAGAGACATAATTGGGCCATTTTTCTTCGAAAATGAGCAAGGAGTGGCCGTTGTCATCGGGCCATGTTGAACGAAGTTTTGTTCATAAAAATTGAAGAGGAGGATATTGACAACATTTGGTTTCAACAGGACGGCGCTACGTGCCACACAGCCGAAGCGCCGTTTTCAAAAAAAAGTTATTTGGCGGACCCTTTACAAAACCGGAGCTTCTCTGGCTATCTGGACAAAATGGTGTGAGCAGTAATATTGGTGCGAAGACTGGTGCCCGCTGACAACAGGAGGTTATGGAAGAATTCGATGGAGTTTCCCTTAATAGTTGTAAACAGCTAATACAACGACAGCTGTTAAGAACTGTGTAAAACAGATGATCAAACGAGAACACCTGTCGAATACAGGGGCTTACAGGATCCAGCTATAACTACAAGAAAACTTTAGCTCTGCTGGATTTTTTGCCACAGGATATGAGAGAAGAATAAATCTTCCCTATCACGACTTTTGTAGAGATGAAGCGAAGGAGGAGAGTGCTGAACACTTGCTCTGCCAGCACTTTTTGACGAGAGAGCGAATAATTTGGGCAGACCGGCACTGAATGGGTTGGCGGATACTTTGGTTTACATTTATAACTTTTTGTTTGCCTACATTTACTGCCTGTCCCTCAATGTTGCAAGAAAATACATATAAGCGATTGAAATGTTGTCGTTCGACTTCAAATCAAATTGGGTTCCGCTATTTCGACAGCTTGCGTTCGCATGATCTTACGCTATTAAATATTTGCTATTTACTTCACAGACATACCAGATCGGTAAATTAAAGTTTTGGTTGAGCTTTAATTAAAGTTTTGAAAAAAACTACTAAATTGATATTGCGTAAATGCAACCCATCTTCAAACTGGTCAGCTGTATCTAACAAACCAAAACAAATACACACACAAAAATATGTATGTATGTATATATAAAATAAAATTGCGAACATTTTGAAAGTGTGGTGTTTAAAAATTTAAGAGCATTTGTTTCATACAAATTCAGCCATGTTCTGAATTTCACTTTGAAGTGAAATTAATTTGAAATCACTTCAATTTGAATGTTTGGTGTTCTGCATTCTACTTTGTATGTTTCAAATTCATTTTGTTTTCGAACACTCAATTCCTAGTGAATTGCCATGTTCTAGAAACTACATTTATAAAAAAAGAGGTGCTTTGAAACTACATTCAATTTTTATAGTGAAATTAAAACTTTTTGCAAAATGTAAGTATCTTTTACGAAAATAAATAAAAATATAAAATTAAGTTATGAATTTTTGTAGGGGTAAGCACAAGAAAACCTCGCAGGATGCAATAATGTTACGCTTTATGCAAAAGCACGAAGATCTGGCCAAAGGCTTTATTAAAGGAGACCGCGTCAAGGCGGAAGAGTTATGGAAGGACCTTACTACTGAGTTAAATAGTAATGGTCCTCCAATAAAGGACATTTCTGGCTGGAAAAAGGTACGTAACATACATATGTACTTCATCGAAGTGCATTATTTATTTTTGATAATATATGTATATTTGAAATTTTATAAGAAAATTCTATTTACATAGCGTCTGTGATATCATGAGGATTTCAGTGATCCCGCAAAATTCGCCTCTGTATTTTTACTTTTGCGTTCTCATTGTGTTGATGAGTTATGGACACCATTACCAAATTCATGTTTTTAAATATCCTTTATAAATTTATTCTTCTATATTTCTTAGCTTTGTATATTTTTTTTTTTTTTTTAATAAAAAAGACTTGTTTTATATTTTAAGCTATTGCGTCAGCTGTTTGTTTACTTTTTCGAAGTTCATTTCGAATGGAAAGATAAAACTGCAATCCACTACTTTTGAAGAACATCAAAAATAAAAAGTCAACTTTTTAAAATTTCATTTTACTTTCATTCCACTACTTTTTTGGAACATGCCTGATTGTCTTTAATGCAAAACGTGGCTTTATTTATTTTGGCAGTTGTCTATGTATATATGTATGATGTTAGATGTTGTGTGTGAACGCATGTTTCACATTTTCAACATCTTCAACACGTTCCACGAAAATGTTGATAAGTGTGAAAAGGCTATTAGGTATTTTTTTTAATGCAGTTACATATTTTAATTTTTCATCAGCGGTGACAGCCATAAGTACATACATACATATGTACATATTTATGTATGTTCAGTGCAATATAACATTTTTATTTTTATGTATTACTTCGGTGATCCATTTCTTGTTAGGCTCACTTAAGATACGAAATGAATGGAATAGTGTTGGTCCCATATTTTTAAAAAATTTTCGTATTGCCTTTTGTGTTTAAAGAAATCCCTTTTGCTGCATTTGTAAAATATTCAATGGTAACATTGTAGCCAGAGATAAATGCATATAGGTATAGGTATTTCTATGAATACACACAGTATGTATGTTATATTTATAAGCTTACATGCATATGTATATGCACACATCCAAAGAATAAAATTCTCTCTCTGTAAAAAAAATTATACCGTTTTTTTTAAATCAAAATATGCGGGCTTGCTTGCATGAGTTTAAATGAGAGTCATGTGCAGCAATGTCAACTTAGTGGTTTTAACACTGTATTTAGTGCTTTTTAAATTTTTCTATACGAAAATACGTAAATTAGTGCGCAATGCGCTTTGTTCAATTCTTGATGTTGCACAACTACGACAAGCACAACCCCAACAAATATTTAAATGTATGCATTGGGAGGAAATACATACATACATAATATGTATGTCTTTATACAAAATTTCGTTGTTTCAACTTAATTTAAACAAGAAATAAAATATTTAAAAAACTCCCCTTGTTAAATGATATATTTGTTGCTTAAGTTTTTACTGTTGTTATGACACGAAATGTTAAATTGTATGGGAAATTTTTCCAGTTTGAATACTGTTTTACAAATAGTCGATAATAACTGTCGGCTGTATTCATAATAAAATCTTAACAATAAGATGCTTATTAAGATTTTATTATGAATACAGCATTTATGAATACAGCCTTTTAGTTAAAATACTTTTATCTCTTAAAAATGTATTCATAATCAGTCATTTTATCGAATACGCAATAACGCTTATGTTACACTAAAGAAAAATACATACATATGTATGTATTTCTTATATGATTTAAAGAATTTATTAAAACTCGGGACAAAATAAAAATAAGAAAATAAAGCATATTAAAGGTTAAATGGAAGTAAATTGTTCAAACAATTTTTATGAGATAAAAAAATTAGTCGAACAACGAGTTTATTTGCTTTCAATTGTTGGAAGGAAGTTCCTTAACGCGGCTTGCTGGTAGGGCAAATTAGTAGAAATCGCCACGAAAGCGTGTGAGCTGTTTATATGTATTGGTGTATCTTTCTACAAACAATCGTGTATGACGGGCGGCAAGTAGCGAAACTATTTAATGTCAGCGGAGCCACAAACCAACAAATATTAATTAGTTGTGAAAACTGACACTACCAGTTGCTAGATGTCGCTAAAGTAAAGTATGTCACAACAAAAAACAGCAATATGGAAAAATTGACCAACAGTTGCTTTTCTTCGGTTTGTAGCAGATTGACAAAAAACAAAAAAAAAATACTGCATGTGTCAAAAGTAAAAAAATAACACAAAAATTTAAAGAAGTATATAAAATTTCAAAAACAAACAAAAAATAAAACATACAGATTTCACCTTGTATTACATTCGAAGATGAAGAAAAAACGTAAGGAACTTCGTTCCTAACGGGGGTCCCCCGACCGCATTTCTTTTTTTTTTATATCACTATTGAATTTGCTACAAAACTTTTGAATATAAGGAAGCGCATCCATTATTAATAAATAAATCTTTTGATGGCAATGATTATTTCTATCGAAGATTTCAAAAGTAACAATAGATAAAAACCAATATTAAATGTGTAAATACTTGCATATGTATGTAAATATACGTATGTATGTATATAAGTTTTCTTTTTTTCCGATTATTTTTATGCATTTTTCGCGACAGCATTTCCCTTTTGAAAGAGAATCATTCTTGTTCTTCCTGAAGGAAATAGAGCGAACGATTTCTTCGTTATAGTTTGGGCAAGTAGTTAAACAGTCAGCTGTTACAAAAAAGTAAGCAATAATAAATAAAACGGTTTAATTGACTCAAACTATACAACAACAATTTTTTTGTTTTTCACTTAGTATTTCATATAAACGAACCTGCAACGCACTTTAAAATCCAAATACGTGTAGAAAAACATTACATTCGCTAAAAAGCTATGTGTCAATTTTCATTACAGCATCAAAATATACTATATGCAATTTTTTTGAAAAGAAATGTGGTTTCTAGTGTTCCCGTACTTTTGTTCTGTTTTGTCTATTGTTGAGAGAAATTCATTATTGTTTTCTTTTGTAGCGAGCTTTGCCAAAAAAGTACGGGATCAAACTTATTCTTTTTATTTACATATGTATATGAAATTTACAAAACAAGAATTAAAAACAGTGCTTCTCTCAAAAGTAAGCGTTTTTTCTCCATTTTGGTGCGTTCTGAAAGCTCAAAATTGACAACGCTGGTCATGGACTGGATGACTGGTTTCTTATTTGGTTGGTTTTTTGTATCAAACAAAGGCAAAGCAACAAAGTAAAAACAAAAATAATCAACAAACACAATCATACCCAGGGTTGAGTTAATCGAATATTGTTCACGGTACTAGCAAATATGACGAAGGCAATAACGATCATATTGTTGATGATGATGATAAATAATTTATCACATACCTATCTACACACTAAAAAAATATACATATGTACATATGTATATGTGTACTAGTGAGCTGCAACAAGTATGATCGAGCAGTCTTATTCGCATTTGATACAACTTCGATAAGATCAAATCAAGCGTACGAAGAAACAAAATTCTGTTACATGCAAAGATCGCCAAAGACACTATGATTGATTCGATTTGTTTACAAGTTTTGTTTATGAATAATATTTATCTGCACGTTGAGTGACTTTTGAATGGATTGTTTGTGATCGAAAAAAATGTGCGCATACTAGATCGATCATGTTTGTGTTTTTTTCCATGTACGGGTTAGCTTATGTCCTTTATTTTTCAACCCCTAATACATATATGTATACATACATTTGGTTAGCTCATTAGGGTGCTGACAAAGAGCCTAACAGCTCAGTAGCATCTGGATGTCCACCTTGCTGACATTATTTGATCCTTATATGTTTTGGTACAATCATATCAAAACACGATCTCGAACATTCAACTCAACTGCGACAATTTGTGAATAAAACTGATCGTTCGATATGAACTTTAATTTGATATCCGTGCCAGACAACTGCAACAAGTATGATCGAGCCAACGTAATTACTAAAGTTGAATTCAAGGCACAACTCAAACAAGCATTATATGAATTTTATGCCTGTTTGCTTTTCGTGCTCAAAAAAAAAAAAAAATGCCGCAACAAGTGTAAGTTCTTTTGCAACATTTTACTCGAACTGATTTGTATAGAACCAAAATATCTTTTTTGTACAGAGTTTGCTTTTTGCAAAATTGTTTTTTGCATATGATTTGAGCGTAATTAAATCAAAAACAACCGAGCCACTTATCTGCACATAAGCGGTTAGCAGTTCTTCGGAAATAAGTTCTGGGCACTGTTCCATTTTAAACTTTAAAGAACTTCACAGTTAAATAATATAAAGATAGTTCATTTTAAATACATATATGTAGTTTGATAACGCCAAGACAAGAAAAGACCGAGTAGAGAATTACTTTTACATGTGAATAAACCACTTACATATTTCACTAGCAACATGTTAGCATTGATACAAAATAAGACACATGCCCTTAGCGACACGGTTGTAACATTCATGTTGGCATAAAACATTAACCCCCTAATTCATAAAAATTATAACAGGCTTATGAGACTGTTATTTGACATATTTGTATGGAAAATCTGTCAAATAAGAGGTTTATAAACCTGTCATAATTTTTATGAATTAGGCCGTAAGTGCGTAGAACTGATTGTTTGAAACGAGCCGATGTGTAAACAAGTGTTTTTTGCATTTGTATAAAAACAATAGCGGTACTCAGCGTTTGGTGCGTTTTTGGTTGCGACTATTTGCGATTGCGATTATATTGCAACTGATATTGAGCACCCTTTTTAACAACTTTGCAAATTTTATTGCACTCCAAATAACAGCTGATAAATTAATACATAATTTTTAATTTTTCACGTTTTATTTTTTTGGTAATTACTGCTGGCTCCATCTCTACTATTTTTTGTTTGCTTTGTTTTAAAATGTCAGCTGTTCGAGTGTCAGTGTTGCAAACGCAATACTCATGCGAAAAAAGCAACACGTAATTAGCGGTGCGTAAATGCAAAAATATTGCGAGTGCAACCTTGTATATTTTGTTGTTGGGTTGCAAACAAAAAGCAACGATTTCTTGCATTCGCACTTACGCAAGACATTTGCACCAAATAATGAACTGCGCTAATTAGATCATAAAAATCAGAGTGCGTGTTTATGCATACCCGAAGATGTTGTACTTGTTGCAGATGTCTGATCCGTACATATGTCGACTTTAAAAACACTGTTGCCAGCAAACTTTGCTAAGAATCTTGAAAACTAAAATTGAAAATACCTTTGCAAAGAAAGTAAAATTTAACAGCTGAGGAAATAAACTGAAAAGCAAAAACACAGTACCTATTTATTTCCGTTGTTTGAGAATTAAATTATGCTTATTATGAACCTACATACGGACATACATATGTATGTACATATGAAGGTCTATATTTAGGTATACAAACATTACGTTGCTTAAAGCGGGCATAAAAAATGACTCATTTCTCGTAATAAATTTCCTTTCTAAGGATGAAGTATGTATATCAATTAAGGTTTTTATAATACTATTTGCAAATCAAGAACACAAGAAAGGTATTTTAAAAATGATATCTGTACATAAATTTTGTTTGTAGAATTGAGGTTTTTCAAAATGAGTTTTGCTGTATAAATTTTTTCTATGTTTGCCTGATAAGAAAAGTAAATCTTTTGTGGTTCCTAAAGAACACACAAACGCGAATAAATGGGACACAGAATGCAGAGTAATTCTACCAATAAAGTATGTGTTCATGGAATATTTGTTTATATAAATAAGTATATGTAAGTTATGAGCAGGAAGAATTTTTATATGTACATGTATTCATTTTAAGCAAAAAGGAAGCACACATTATTTACTTATTTATTGTATAAAATCCCGATTGAGTTCATAGAGCCATGCATACATACTTATATGTATAATTGGCAGAATCTAATAATAATTCATAAATTTTTCAAGATTTGGCATTAACCAATAAAAAATGATGCAAATGATAATCAATAAATATATTTTATGTATTACATTCAACAAATATCATAGAAACCTATGCTATGAATCAATCCGATTGCGCCTTGAATAACATTACATATTGCAGATAGAATTAGTTTGTACTTCGCTGTCTGGTATGATAAAGCAGTTTTGCTTCTGTTCAATTGGAATTGTGAGTACATGATTCATTTGTTTACGAGCCTGTAGCAAATAGAACTAAACGTTAATTGAAGTTAGAATTTAATATATGTATGTATTTTGTACACTATTGTTTGAAAACCCGGACATACATATGTATTTGTTAATCAAAATTGTTTTAGTTCCACAACTGTGAAAATAATTACTAATTACCGTAATTACTTTTACGGAAAAAGTAATTTGAAATTATTTTTTCCAGATCAGAACGGTAAATGAAGGTAAAAACTAATGAGGACTTAAGTTATTTCTGCTACAATGTGAAAAGCACAGAGTACAGTGGGACTAAAACAGGTAACTAAAATTTCATTTTTATGACACACATCTAAAAATCTCACAGTAATTTTTTTCAATGGGAAACCAACAAAATCTGCAAGTCTGGCAACAGTGATAACAATAATAATTGCTATTTATTTTCTGCTTTTTAAATAGAAACAACCCTGCAAGAAATGGCTGATGGAAACTAACACAGTAACAGCTTATTTACTAACACATGCAAAGCAATTTTATAGCTTTCAGCGTTGCCATTACAATAGTTTTTTAATATTTTGATTTTCCCGTATTAGTTTGGTAATTTCATTTGGAACGACATTTATGCATTAATGTTTTTATAGGTTCATTTGGTTTGAAAAAAAATAGTGCTGTGGATGTTTTTTCCATATGATTCAGTTTTGTATTGTTAAAACTGCTACTGACTACTGTTTTTCTCTTAATTTTATCTAAATATGTCTAAAATAATTTATTCTGTTTTTTTTTAATTTTTCGAAAAAAAACTTTTTTAATTAGTAATAAAGAAATAAAGAGCATTGCATGTAATTTTGTGGGCATTTAAAAAAAAGATTTCGAATGATCGCTTTGCTGAGGTGGTAACGCTGGTTAAAAAAATAGCTCACACGTACACAAATGTTTACATCAGTTTTTTCATTTTGCCCTTAAGAAAATGATAGAAACCCTGATGTATGAATCCATCAGCAGTGTCGGTCATATGATGGATCATATGACCGACACTGTTCTTGCAGGGAAGTTATCAAATTAATATGGTATTTATTATTGGGAGAAGAGTATATGTGTTTGTGTAGAAATAATTATAATAAATCGTTTTGATAATAATAAGATTTATCAAAAACAAATACACAGTTACAAAATTATATACAGCAAGAGAGAATCACCCAGCCACAATGAGAGAGTATTTTTTTTGTTTATTATCTTGTATTGTTGTTTTGAATTTTATTATGTACACTCGTATGGTGTCATTGTAATATTTTTTCCTTGGTTGCTTTTTCATATTCAGTTGCGTTTTTGACGCTGCATAGTTTGCATCACGTGAGAATAGTCGAAGCAGAGTTATAGGAATTAATAGAAATAATTGAATACAATAGCAAAAAATAACCAGACCTTTGGATATACATAAAAAATTAATGAGCGCTTTATCAGAAATTCCTTAGAGGAAAACGTAACATCATTAAAAGAATAAAAGGTGTGTGTGTGTGTGTTTATGTGTGCCTTTGTGTGCTAAATTAAAATATCTATAGAATAAAAAATTGAATTGTGCAAAAAGTTATAGATTGAAAATTCAAATACTTTTCGCTAAAAGAGGAAATAAAAAACTACAAAACGAAATTTAATGAAAAAAAAAAAAAATGAAATAAAAATTTTTAAGTGCCAACATCACCAATATTTACATACAATATCGTCGTCATCCACACACAGCAACCAACCAACGAACCATTCAATACTTATATGTATGTATGCATACTTTATGTATATATTTGTATATATATTTTTCTTGTTGTTGTATTTAGTTCAAGCAAACAACGGCAACAGCAAGACTTTGCATGAACACCCAAAACTTAAAACCAATAATAACAACAGTAATGAACAACAAGTCAGTCATCCGTCCAACTACACAATATTCAGCCATTGTATTTGGTTTGGTCTTTTGCAGTGTTGCCACTTGAGAATTTATTATTTATGTATATACATACATATATGCATAGATATGTGCATTATACTATGTACATACATATGTGACAAAGTGAACGATTTTCTAATTGAGAAACGCTAGAATCTCTTATTTTGGGAGGTTTCGGAAAAATGCGTGAGCCATGAAATGGTGGTGGTGGGTTGACGGCAACTGAAGGCTCATCGGGTACAAACTTCAAGTGAAAAGTGAAAAATTGGGCAAACTTTAGCCAGCCATGTTGTGATAGCAATACGATTTATAGGGTACAGAGGGGGTCGCAGACCTCCCAAAACTGATGTCAAAATGTGCCGGAGGCTTACCAGTTTGTTAATAATTCCATGTTAGCACTTACCCCACAAGAAATGACGTGATAGAAACTAATACATGAACAACTTAATTTTTAACACATGCAAGGCAACTTTATAGCTTTCAGTGTTGCCATTACAATTATTTTCTTAATATTTTGATTTTCCCGTATTAATTTGGTGATTTCATTGGGAGTTGCGTTTATGCATTAATGTTTTTAACGGGTTCGTGTGTCCACTTTTTCTTTGAAAAAAAAAAAAATGGTACATATTGTCAAAGTTTTTTTTCCATGTGATTTAGTTTTCTATTGTCAGAACTGCTACTGACTACTGTTTTTCTTTTAATTGCTTCTAAATTTATCTCTAAAATAGTTTATTCTATTCATGATGTACAAACCCATATGATGGATGCATCATGTAAGCGACCCTGTTCTTGGTAGATGTCATCATACAACTAATAACGTAGCCTCATCAGCTAAACCATTAATCATCTGACTTGAGGTGCAATTACCAGGTCAATGGATCTCTCCATATGATTTTGTGCAAGGCAGCTCGATACCAGGTAGTCGCATAACTACAACAAACACACAAAAAAATGAAATACCTACCTATTTCACCTATTTGTTCGCGTATGTGCATTTTGACAGTGCTACAAGCTAAAAGCAGTAGTCAGCCGGGCTTGTAAGGTCGCAGACCTCTTAAAATCGAGCTGCCTTGATTTTGTGGGTTTTCATTGTAAAACTGTCAAAAGCTTTACAGATGTATGTAGTTGGTTGTTGTGGGTTTGACAGTCTAACCACTGTTTTTATACAAACAAAATACAAGCAGGTTACTTGTTGTTGTAGAGTTCCACTGACCTGGTAAGTAGGCCTTGATCTGGCTACTTCAAACTCTCAAGAGAATACAGAGATGGAAGGCAGTCAAAACGAGACAACAAATCTGGTTAAGCACTGTTCATCTCTCTTCTGTAAATGTAGAAGTGGCGTCTTTTTGACAGTTTTCAGAAGTTGTACAAAAACAAAATGCATGTTGTTTTTATTGATGTTGTTTTTATTGTACATACATATGTATGTACATATCTGCTGTTTTTTCGGCCTCAGTCCCATATAATTGCAACTGTTTTAAATAGGATAATGGATATACATATTCCTCAAAAATGGGTTTCTTCAATATCGCCGATATGTATAATATTGCAAATTTAAATTCGTTGCTACCAAATTTCTGTAGTTCGCTCAAAAGGCATAATCCTTAAAAATTGGTTTTGTGCTACATATATCACAGCGTACATACGAACCAATATTGGGTGAAAGGTATAAAAATATTGTGGCTTTTCTTTGCAGCACATCTTTCTTTTGCTTGTGGACTGCCGCCCAGTTCTTTTACTTTTTTTTTTTTTAGTAGTTTTACGCAAAGTGCTATTGTTAGCATTTCTACAATGCAAAAACAAAAGTAATAGAGAACGGAAATGTTTTCTTTTTGGAAGGTTTTTAGAGGCCCTGTACAACATGGAAATGCTGAAACCAAAATGGGAAAGGCGCTAAAAAGAACTAGATGAATTCATAAAAAAAGCTAAAAAAAAAGGAGTTAGGAGCTAGATCTGATTTTGGGAGCTAAAAGCCAAAAAAAGGATGCTAAATCTAGCTCCCAAAGAGCTCAAATGGTCACGCCGCTTGTGCCCAACCACACGAACAATCTGTTTTCCTGAGACAATCAATAATGTCAACTTAAGTTGAGAGAGGTCGAGACAAAAACTACAACATAATTTTTTAAAATCGTCAAAAAAATGTTAAATTCTTTGAGCTGTGTTTTTTTGGTTTAATTAATTTTTGAAAACAAAAGCAATTGCAAGCAAAGTTACACATAACTTGAGAGGTTGTGTCGAAGATCTGCATGTATTCAAAAACATCTTCACACAGGGCAAATTTTGTTCATACTAGAAATGTGCGGTCATCATTTTAAGGTGGTTAATATTTTAAGGCAGCTCACGAAAAAGTTAAAAGACAAACTTTTTGTGGTTCTTAAAACAATTTTCACACATTTTTCGGGTCGGCTTTAGTATAATGATACCAATTGCCCTAAAATGAAAAAGTGTGCTGCCAGATGCTTACAAATTTTGAACGCGAAGACGGTGTTGGTTATACCATGGAGGAGAAAACCCCTTAGCCAGGCCGAAGGCCGGTTGTCAAGAAAAAAATGTTCATACCTATAAAAAAATTTTTTTAATTAAATGTTAAAAAATACGATTTTGGATGCTTGAAGTTGTTTACTAATTCGCGATTTTATGTTCTAAGCAAACACTTTCCTCTGGCAGCACTGCTTTTACCAACATTTTCATACTTTTCTTAGTAAATTCTGCAACTTCAACATCGAATTATTAATAAACTAAAAGCCGGCGGCAGACTTTGACTTCTGATTTGGTAGGTCCACGACCCCCACTACAAACCTATAAAAGTCATTCCTTTCAAAGCCTGGCTCCGTATTCTAAAGTTTCCCCCATTTCATAGATCAAGGAATCCAGCTATTCTTAGTTTTAACCTTGGTGCTACAATATTCAAGTCATAAAATTCTCAAGTCATGTGGAATAATATTCTGCCTAAGGCTTATAAGATGCTTGGTTTTATTTAAAGGAACTGTTCGTGGTTTTCAAAACCCTTACACTCTAAAACATATTTATACGGCATTTGTGCGGTCCAAGATAGAGTATGCTTCCTCAGTTTGGAGTCCACATGTATCCTACCTAGTGGTTCGCATAGAGAGGCTTCAGTGCAAATTTATTAAATTTGCTACTAGGTCTCTACCTTATTTGGCTAGTGTACCTTATGAATCTAAATGCTTGTGTATTGGAATGCATACTTTGTAAGTAAGACGCAAAATTCAATCACCTCTATTAGTTTTTCACAATATCAATGGTAACATTGATTGTCCTGCAGTACCATTTTTCATTCCTCCGAGGAATCTTAGGTTTGCTAAAAATTTTGATTTGCCTTTTCATCGCACGCATTACGCTGGCAATGGTGTTTCAATTCGTGGTTTTTTATGCCTCAATGAAATCAATGTTATGATGCAGAAACAGTCAAAATCTTTTATCGTATTTAGCACGGAAAAATATCAGTTTAAATTAATTCTCCTAAATGCATGCAAATGGCCTTGTTTAAAATGCTTACTTATGTACTACTTCATTTCTTTTTATTAGTTATAACTACTAATTCTTTCTTTTATTTTGTGATTCCTATTTTACATTGTTATACCTATTTTATAGTATATTTTTTATATTGGCATAGTCTGTAAGGATTCTTTTGTCCGTAGACTGAAAGTCAAATAAATAAATATACATACTACGTTTGAGGAGATTTCTTGCTGTAACTCTCCAGTTCTGCATCATGCAAAACATGAAAAATTATTGCCAGTTGCAACATTTTGAAATGTCGGCAATCTACGGGTGATAATACACTGTTGAAGTAATTACCAGGAGATGTTGTAAGCGTTGCAGCGGATTCTGTGGCACTGTAACAAGTGAAGGTGTTTTTCGAGGTCAAGGCGAGCATTAAAAGGACAGCAAAGACGCGTAATTGTCTATTGTTTGCTTAGCTGAACGATATGTATGTATGTCTGTGTTGAATAGCGATAACAGAAAAAGTGGACTTAAGCCAAATCAAGTTATCTATGCTGTAACATTCTACTTACAGAAATTCACTGGTATGTGAAATTTCCATGTCTCTAATGAAGCTTGCTAGAAAGATACAAACAACACGGTATTGAAATAATCTCCGGTACAAGTCCTATACAAGTCACAATAAGCGCTAAAGAGTCTCCTAGAAGGCATGTTTTTACTAAATCTTGTATGAATTTTTCAATGTTATATTCTTGAATTTAACAAAAAAAGAAAACTATTCTAGATTGTCCATTTTGATTTTTTTCAAAGAAACTGTTCTATATTAAAAACACGGCATTCTCTTGACACTGTGTTTTGATATGTATGTATGTATGTATATAAATAAAATACAAATTTTTTACGTTTATTCTATCACAAACGTGATTGATCGTGAGAATTTTTTTTATATATTTCGTAAGTGAAAATGTGGGCTTGTGAAAATTTTGCTCTTCAGCGTGCGTGATGTGAGGCTCACAAAATTGTTGTGCATGAGGAAAACTATTCTGACCTTGGGCGTACGTGATGTGTGCCAAAAACACTCACGCGCACATCTCTTTTTTATACCATACATCCATGAAGTGTCTGATGTAGTTAGTAAACATGTTACAACTAGTAAGGTAACATTTTTCCTGCAGTAAGAGCAGCTTTAATAAAAATAACATGTATTTTATTTTTGCACAACTTCTGAAAACTATACAGATTTGCTGTCTCGTTTTGGCTGCTTTCCATCTCTGTATTCTCTTGAGAGTTTTAAGTACATAGTCAGATGATTAACGGTTCAGCTGATGAGGAGGCTAACTTATAGTTGCATCATAGTAAATACATTTAGCTGTTGACCGTGTTGATGTTCGCTGATGATGTACTTCTTCTGTTTCATGGTGACAGAATGTGTACGGATGCATTGGAAGGATGTGCCTTGACGCAAATAATGCGTTTAAGCGCAAACTTGTAAATTTTTTTTCTTCCTTGCAATAAGTTTAGCTACGGGTACTGTATGTACAGTTATTTCCGCTTAATTGAGTTTCCCACTTTATTGTACTAAAAATCCTGGAACGAAATCATTCAGTCTACCTGTCTATGTTAAAATACCCGTTTAATTGAGTTCCGTTTAATTGCGTCACCCGCTTAATTGATTCCGTCTACCTAATTTTTTTTTTGCTCCACAAACGTAAAAAGAAATTCTTTTGCGGCAAAAAGATCATAGTTCTGTTCCTTTATAAACATTGTATGCACGATGAACGTATCTGATTTTTATTTTGTTTTAATAAACCTAAACAATTTTTCAACTTAATATGTAACTAAAGAAATGAGTTTTATTTTCCATATACACATGGGTTTTTCGCTTTATTGCACACATATTGCTCAATTATGCGATTTTCGTTTAATTGCGTCGGCGATTCAATTAACCGAGTATTGCTTAATTGAGTTCCCGCTTAATTGCGTCAAAAGACATGCATTTTTAGAAACTCAATTAAGCGGAAATAACTGTACATCCTACCGTAAAGTGACACATAAAGGTAAAAAATAAAAATTTAATTTGTTTTAAATATTGTTGCCTGAGTGGTTATGGTGGTTGCTCAACAGTTTTGCGGTTCGCATCTAGTTTGAGCCAATGAATGACTTTACCGTATAAAAATGAAATAAACGAAACATAAAATGGATATTAGATAGGTATACATAGGTACTTAACTAAGAATAGGTACATTTAATTAGGTGCATTAAATAAAAAAATAATATCAATTTTTATTTTGATTATTGATCCATCCAACATTCGCTCACAAGGTATGTACATATGTACATAAGTATGTACATACATATGTACGTATGTATATGAGTAGTTTTGGATGCATCCAGTCTTTGCTTACGGTGTATACCTATACTGTTGGACACGTTGCCACTGGTCTCAGAACGAAGATCTAGTAGTAAAAATTTCACTGGAAAGAGAGGGATTATCAAAATTGACCGGGGAGAGTCATGGCATCTAGTACCTACATATGTATGTATGTGTACCTAGATAGATATACATACATATATAAATATGTATAGCTACCTATGCTTTCATATGTAGTAAATAACTGTTTTTGTAGCCGGACTGGGTACACTTTTTTGCACATGCAGCTACTTACATACATCCAACTGTATATGTATGTATGTATGTATATGCGTATATCCATGCATGTACATATTGTAAATATGTGATGCGTAAATATGTTTGTTTTTCTTTTAAAATTTTCTTACCAGCATGAATAAATGAGAAACGCCCTGATTGCGCATGTAAAATTATATACATATAGCCCATTTCTCTCAGAGGCACCACTCTCTTTCATAATAATTGTGTTTTTAACTCGTGCAAAGTATTTACAAAAGGGAAAAAAACTGTTTTTATTGTGCATAAGTATGTGTGAATTTTTCTCTTCGCGACTCCCCAATTTTTTTGTTTCTCATTTTATTTTGTTTTTTAAGTCTTCCTCTTCTTTGGGTTCAGCTTCTTCTATCTTGTTAATGTTTTGTTATTAATGTATAGATGTTGTTGTTGGTGTTGTTCATATTACGTGGATTGTTGGTTTTAGTGTCGTGAATGTTGCCATCGTCATTTCTGGTGCGTTTCGAAAAGTTGCGTCAGTCTCACATTCACAGTCGGATTGAAAATTCATTTCATATACATATGTATGTACATACATACTAAATAATAGTAGATAAAAGGAAAATATCAAAGAAAACGGAAAAAACTTATTAAAAAAAACAAATAAAATGCACATTGTGTTATAAATGTTTTAATAAAATTTTACACGCTTCCGTTGTTATGAGATAATTAAAATACTTATAGGTACCTTTAAAAACGATCGAAATTGTGTATGCACATACATACATACATATGTATATTTTTATTGCTATATACATACATATGCACGTGTGTATGTAAGTTGCCTACATAAATACATATGTACCTATTATAAAGTGCTCAAAAATTTAACAATTTTTTATTACATACATATGTATATGTACCTATGGACAGGTACTTAGAAATACCTTTGTACATATGTATGTAGGTACATGTGCATATATATATATATATATATATATATATATATACATATGTATGTATATATGTGTGTATATGTAGGTGTGTGGTCTGTTTATTTGTTTTAAATAAAATTTAGTGACTAAAAGCAAGCACCGTCTCTTAAAATTTGTGCCTACATGCTTGTTTTTGTGTATTAAAAATAAATTAGTGATTTTTTGCTCTATAAATATCTACAGCAATTTAAAAAAAAAAAATATCAACAATTTTATATCTCTCAAAAAAAAAAAAAACAATTTTATTTGGATCTACATACATACATACATATGTATGTATGTACATACCTACAAATACTAGAAAGAAAAAATCCACCAGGTAATTTGTTTTTTATTCTTTTTTTTTGTACATTAGCTGTGCATGTGTTTATGTACTTTCCAATTTAAAAAAAAAACGAATACATTCATATTTCTGAAAGTAATTTAAAAACATACCTATCTAGATATGGATGTATAAGTGTATGGATCTATTTAAAGAGTAAAATGTATATACATACATATGTGTGCAATTTGCCTAGGCTGAAAATTCTATTTTACTAAATGCCTTTGTCCTTTTATGTCCTTTAGTAAAGTGGTTTGCTAAAAAAAAAATGCAGTATACACATGCTCATGTTTGTGTTTTATTTATTTTTCTTTTTCAATTGTGGGTGCCGCTTTTATGAGAATTCTCTTAAAAACTCTGTATTGCTTTACATTCTCCGTAAATTTTCTCCTCAAAACTGTAGCGTTACCATTGAAAGTGTTCATAAAGGTTATTAAAAAAAAGTGTCACGAAAAGAGAGAGAGAAGCTCTTTTCTCAGAGGCAGTTTAAAAATAAAGAAAATAAAACAAATCAACGAAGATGTCACTCATAAATACATAATATTAGTTGCATTATGAATAAAATTTAATTGAAAGAATGAGGCGCTAGCATTTGAAAGAAAAGAAAATCTGTTATTAATTCGATGTTGAAGGTGCGCAATTTGCTAAGGAACATACATACATATGTATGAAGATTTTGGTTAAAAAAAGAGTGCTGCCAGAGAAAAGTTTTTGGAAATAACATAACGTGAGGAATTGTCAAACGGCTTTAAACATTTAAAACCGTAACTTTTCCAATTTCAGTTAACAATATTTTTCATTAGTATTAAAACTTGCTCTTGACAACCGGCCTCTGGCCAATATGAGGTATTGTTCTGTGGTATAACCAACATCGGCTTCGCCGACGTAATCTATAAGCATCTAGCAGCACAGCTTTTATTATACGGCACTTGGTAGGTACCGACTATATACAGCGGTCAAAAAAAGTATTCGACATTATAGTAATTTTTTAAAAGTGACTTGAAAATGCTAGTATTATTTAAACAAATTTGGGTTTCTGATTGAGATAACGTTGTACAGTAAGTACTTCAGAATATGCCGTTATAAAATTAAACAACATTGCATATTTTAACACACATATGTTAAATAAGCTACAGTGGCTCTCCATCAATCAGCGACTCGTTATGAACACCCTTTTATTTTTATTTAAAATTAAGACAGGAAATATGCCAAACTATATGGAGCAATATCTAGTCAATGTAGCAGAAGTCCAACCATACAACTTGAGGAATGCCAACGATTATAGATTATCTTTTGCAGCAACAAGTTTTTGTCAAAATGTTATATTTTATAAAGATCTGAAAGTTTTCAATGAAATGCCTCCAGAAATAAAAAATGATATAAACTTATATGTATTCAAACGTAAAATTATTGATTATATCAAGAGAAAATTTTAAAAAAATATGTAATAATAATTTTGAATTCAAAATGTATATTTTTTGTGTGAAAAATTTTAATATTTGAATTGAAATTGTAAACATATGTATTATACTAAATAGCAACAAGAAATGCTAAATCAATCAATCAATCCATATTTTTCAACGAAAGCTCTCAAATTCCAAAGCAAAAAAAGTACCTATTCGACAACCGTTTTTTTTTTCTTTCATAGTGATTATGTATTTTGTAATATTTGATGTTGTTGTTGGTAAGAATGCCGTTAGGGTTCTTATTTATCATTTACATAAATTTTTTTACATTTTTGTGCAAGTGATCGCGAAGATGGGACGCAAATGCAAAGAAACTTCTCTTGATGTAAGAAATTTGATAATACATCATTATAAATTAGGAAAGACTGAAAAAACATAGCAGAAATCGTTCAGAAACCAGGAACTACTGTTCATGGTATAAGAAAAAAAATTTAAATTAGAAAACACCGCAATAAACAAGGAAAGGACTGGTCGACCTCGCAAGTTTACAAAAATATATGTATGAACGGCGAATCGTGCGGGAAGTAAGAAAAGATCAGAAAACTAATGCCACGATTTTAGCAAAATTCACTGAGGAGCACTTGGCCATAAATGTTACTTCACAAACAATAAGAAACTATGACTTCCATGCGCGATCAGCCAGAGAGAAGCAGCATATTTCGAAGAAAAATGGAAATTAGGCTTCTGGTGTATCATGGGCCTAACACAGAATTGGAGGAAAGGAAGATGGTACCCACTGTAAAACATGATGGAGGTGGTGTTATGGTATGGGGATGTATGGCAGCATCAGGTGTTGACAATTTAGCATTTATTGATGGGAACATAGATCACCGACAATACATTGATCTCCTAAAGCAAAATTTACAGCCAAGCGCAGAAAAATTGCGTCTCTCAAATATATTTAAATTCTATCAGGATCACAATGATCACAAACACTGCGCGATTAATACAAAGCTTTGGCTGCTGTACAACTGTTCAAAGGTAATAAAAACGCCACCACAGTCCCCAGACCTTAACCCCATTGAACATCTTTGGAGTGATTTAGAAAACAAAATCCGAAACCGTGAATTTTTAAACGAAAACCGAATGAAAGTCATCCCGCAGGAGGAATAGAGCCAAATCGTCCCAGAATATACCAAAACATTGGTAGCATCTATGCTAGATTGATTGTTTGAGAGAGGTCATACGCCGACAAGAAATAGCAACTCGCTACTAAGTTGTAGTATAATACAAACATACAACATACATATTAAAAATATTAACAATGTCGAATACTTTTGTTTGCTTGGTTTTTGTTATATATTTTTTAAGTCATGCATTTTGTGTACTATTTGCTTTGAGATCTCATTTTTTGTATTGAATATCACATTTTGGTTCCTTAATAAAACGTTTTGTACCTTCTTTTTGTTAAGATTAATATTTTACAGTTTTTTATTGATAAAAGAATACGCTTTATTATATATGTATGTCGGATACTTTTTTTTGACCGCTGTATGTATTTAAAAACTTTCTGCTTTCTGCACACAAAATTTTACTGAAGAGCTAAGAAATCGGGGGTTTTTCTTTAGCTCAAGTTGTCGTCGAAGGAGAGTGTACAAGTGCGAGCTTTTCGATGTTAACTTGATGTGACGACCATTAGAATATGGAGGATTATTTGTAAAGTACATACATATTATGTATGTGTGTACATAGGTATGGAATCCACTAGTGCTAATCAAATTTGGTTATGACTCCTTGAGTTAGAACAGTTTTTACTTTCACAGACAAACATGTTGGTACAATGTTCGCTTACGAAAAACATACATATTTAACTTCACACTTAAATATGTCGTTACGTTATTTCGTTACCTCTTACGTCCGTCCGACCATCACAGCGTCCATGCTCCGAAACGGTAGGAGCTAGAGAGCTGAAATTTTCATAGGATGCTGTTGTACCTTGCCGCTATAACAACAAATACTAAAAACTACAAGGTGTCCCTTTACAATGTAAAGTAACAGTTAGCTATAACTCTGGAACCGTGAGAGATGGAGAGCGGAAATCCGCATAGTGATTGTATTCCCGGATGCCTTACAACAACAAATGACAACAACAACAACAACAAGTCGAAAAGTACTAGGTGTCCCCATACAAAGTAAAGTAACAATTGAACGTAACTCTCAAGCTGTAAGAGACAGAGAGATTAAATTTATACATACAATATATGTATTCACATATGCCATTCCATACGTACATTACAGATACGTACGGAACCCTAAGTGTGCGAGCCAGCCTCGTACTTGACTGAATTTATTTATTGTAGTATGTTTTGATAATTTTTATGCGTTGTGTGATATAGTTAAGCGATCCATTTTCGTCAATGTCAGCCTTTCAACTGAGAAGAAAAAAAATTGTTTTAACAACTTAGTTTGACAGATGTCGAATTCTAGTACTATACTTTTGAAACCACGAAATGGATAACCCCTTAGTTTAACATAGCCTGATGTAGGCATGGATATTCTAATTCCGAAGTCGTATCTGACAATACGGTTTGCTAAAAGTTTAATACGGTTCCGATTTGTTTATGATGTACCACTGTACACAGAAATGCATTAACGAATATGTGGCATGAGAAGTGACTGAGCTAAACGACGACGTACTGATAAAGGTACAAAATAGTTAGAGTTGTATAAGCACCTCAAAACAGAATTTATTTTACAACTAAGAAGATTTATATGATTATCAAAAAGCGAATTTTTATCCAACGTAATTTCAAGAAGGCTTTTACACAAATGGTGAAAAATAAATAATTTTGAAATGCAATCAATGTCTGTACAAACAAGCAAGGACTGACTGAAAACTAGAAAGACTAAAAATGCTAGTGATTTCCGTACTCATGAAATTTTGTTTTAATAAGTAAAAGCAAAGGCGTAGGTAGAACTTAATAATTTAATATTTTGCCCAATAAGAACATTTTGCATCAACAAAAGGGTTTTTTTTTTACTTTGACGATTTTGTGATGATTGTAGTAAATTGATTTGACGATTTTTCACGCCTACTTAGAGGAATTTCACTCCATTTCATCTGGCAGCTATGGTGGTACCCATATGTACGCATGAATGTAAATAATGAAGCCAAGCAACAAGAGTTTTCTATTGTTGGTGTTCTCTTTTCACAATAACAACGTGCTCAATACCCCTGAAATGTGGGATGAGCAACTCACCACGGAACGTGACTTTCAATGAAAATATTGTATGTACGTGTACATACATTCATACATACGTAGTAGTTTTTCATTAACGCATTTCTTCAATTCTGTTTTGCTTCTTTTTATTCTCGCAAAACAGAAATTTTTTTGGCAATTCCTTTTTAAACTTTTTTGTTGTTGCGGGAGGAAAATCGCAACTCCAGGAAGTTTTTATAATTTTCAATGTGCGCGTTGCCGTTTGAAAAGCCTTCATTCAGTACATAATCGACCTGTGTGCTGAATCACACAAAATAAAACGTACTACATACATACATACATACATATGTATGTATGCATGTATGTATATATTTCAGTTTTGTCGTCAGACTCGTACTCTCGCAGCACATTCGAGAAATGTTCACCAGTTTGGTTTGTCAAGACGAAAAACGGACGACGGTCCCTACTCTCCTGGCAATTGCAACCACCTAATGAAGCACATATGAACATACATACACACATACATACATAATGGAATGAATTGTGGGAAGAGCTTGCGACACTGCTTAATTAAATGGAAACAATTACACTCTTCTATAGAGAAGAACGCACAAATCTTTGAAACATTCGCATACACTACATATGTATGTATGTACATTCCTTATGAGAAAATCCCTGCAAGAAATCCGCAATTATTTTAAAATTTTTATAATTTTGAGGGAAGTAAAATCCTTAAACGAAAATGAAGAATGGAATTGTTCAACGATACGATACATACGACTAGTATGAATTCACTCAATCACACATAAGTATGTGTGTATGTATAAATAAAATGTGTGTGTGTGTGTGTGTGTGTCAGCGATGCCATAATATACATAATATAGTATCGTATTGCTAAAAAATTTGTTTATAATTATTAACAATTGTATCCTAGCATTTTTTATATACTTACATTTATGTTCCACTTTACAATTCACTATGTTGGTACTTGATGTACATTAGCGGTATTCACACCAAACTTGTTAATTTAAGTTAAAGTTAGCAACTGCGTACGACCCCCTTTTTCAAACTTTGTTAGTCTGGTAACTTTCGTAGTAAACCAGCTGATTTATTGTTCGGACACAATTTATTATTCTGAAAAAATTAAACATGCCACGAGAAAGTGTAGAAAAAACAATTGTAAACCATTTAATTACTCATGCTTTCTGAAAATACATACATATGTATGTATGTGTCATTGGCATAATCTTATAAACATAGTGCTACAAAATAGTGCTACATTACTTCAATGTCCACATTTTCCAATAGCAATTTATGCTCCACTTTTTTCGAATTTTTGGTCGAATGCGCTTTTTCTTTTGGTTATCCACTATAAGAACAGTTTATGATTTAATAAAATAAAATAAAAAATCATTTAATTAACATACTTACTCTCAATATACACGAAAATTGCCAAAACACAAATATTTTTTTTTTTAGAAATGTATCACAAATGACATTTATTATTTAGAAACTGCAACAGCTGACAACTATTTTATCAGGGATGCCGTGTCGTTAATTTGTTAAATGTTAATCCGGTAGTGCGATAAATATACAAAAACAAAATACGTGTAAAAAAGTAACTATTAACGATTAACAAACTAACCAGCTCAGTGTGAAAACTGCTATTGTGTTATTACTACGTAACACTGTGTTGTGGCTAGTGGAAAAGTAACTTTTTTCCGATTATTTTTTTTAGTGTTTTTAATGATGCAATTTTGTCACAGACATTCCAAGTAAACAAAAAACACATAAAGCTTATTTTTATGTTGGCCCGTTCATTTTTAATTGATTTTAGAAGTCAAATATACAAAATTTTCACGAAAAGAGGGGATTTCAGGGCTGTATTCAAAATGATCTCATTTGATTTTGGTGACAGATATTTTGATTCGGAAAAAAAAGGAATGTTGTTGTTTGAGACATTTTCATATCCACCTTTTTTTAGAGCATAAACCCGACTAAAGGTCCATTTTTCCTTAAAAAGGTAAGCAATATCTAAAAAGTCCCAAAGAGTCCCAGTTCCAAACCACTACAGAAATGTCACATAATTTGTTTTCAACGAACTGTGAAAAAATCAGCTGCCCATACCTGCCCTCCTGGGAGTTATAGCGATTTTAGTATATCACTCAGTATTTATTCCATAGAAATATATAGCGGCTCGATGGATGAATTGGTAGAGTGCTCTGCCAAGAGTCTCCGAGGTCGCAGGTTTGATTCCTGCCGAAGGCTCTGGGTGTTTCTGCAGACAAGCAAAAGGCTTCGTAGTTTTGTGTTTGTTAAAAAAAAAAATAAAATAAATGAAAACATAATATGCCTGTGTTATAAAATAGTATCTTCAAAGTTTTTTTTTATTCTACATCTATTCTAGCACTCCACAAAAATGAGCATAACTCTCTTAAAACTGAAGCTATTGACTTCAAACCGGTATCAAACTAAAGCTTTTATTGCCACCTTTCAAATAAGAAATGAAATAGATTTTATTTTTATATAAAATTTCAGAGTTATTCAACAAGTATCGAAAAATCAAGAAAATATGATGATTATGATTCTTGTTCGTACCACCCTATAATTTATTTAAACAACTAATCATAGGGTATTTATCAGAAATAAAAGAAGAATTAAAATACAATTTTTTTAAATTTTTCGAACAATTTTTTTTTTACTTTTGTTGAAAATTTGACCCAACAATTTTTTTCGCTCTGAATTTTTTTTCACTCATTCTGTTTGGGATTTCATTCTGACCAATCTGTAGAAGTTTCCCATCGATACAATTAAAATTACAGTTTAGGCAATATGATTTCCAAAAAATTCCGGTTTGCAACACTGTGCGTAAGGCAACTCTATTTCGATAAAATTGTTTACTTTTGCAAGAAATAAATTAATTTTTCTTTAATGACCCTGCTAAAGTACAAATACTTAAATAAAAATAATATAAAGGGTCCGCTAAATAACTTTTTTATTTTTTTGAAAACGGCTCAAAACATCGAGTGTAGCTTCGGCTGTGTGGCACGTAGCGCCGTCCTGTTGAAATATCCTCCTCTTCAATTTTTGTGAACAAAAATTCGTTCAACATGGCCGTATAATGATTGCAATTGGCTGTAACGGCCACTCCTTGCTCATTTTCGAAGAAAAATGCGCCAATTATGCCTCTGGATCAAAATCCCCACCAAACAGTGACTCGTTTTGGGTGCGTCGGCCTCTCAATGTATGCGTACGGGTTTTCTGTGCCCCAAATGCGACACTTTTGCTTGTTTACATACCCGCCAAGATCAAAATGAGCTTCATCTGAAAAGATGATTTATTTTTTTTATTTTGCGAAATCGGCATCTTCTGTAAGTCGATCGCAGAGGCCCACTTAGCGAAGCGTATACACAACCATATTCGTTCAGCGGAAGAATAAAACTAATTATCTGTCGAATCAGACGTGAGGTAAATGTTACCATTCACGTAATAAGCACTAGTGGAAAGAAACGTTAGATGGCGGACCCTATAGTTTAGATGCCTATTTAAAGTCAGTGCTGGGCAGTATTTGAAATACATGTACTTGGAATACAAATACGTATTTTAAATACGTCTCACGAATTTACTAAGCGTTTGAGTATTTTGTATTTCAAATACTTGTGCTCGCAAAAAAACATTTTTCTAAATACATTTTTAACTTGTGTTAGAAAATATGTGCTAAAAAGTATTTCATTCATACTTCAACTAAAAATCAAATTTTACTACTGTTTTATTTTTGAAAAAATTGCTATACTACAATTTAATTGCCAAACGTAAAATACCTGTGTAAAGTAAATGCAACTGAATGCTGCATGCACACTGAGAAAGTCGCCAAGCTTTCAGACATCTTGGCCTAAAACAATGGGAGAAATAATCAATCAGATGTTGACTTGGATAGGCTTCATATATACATATGTATAGTCTTTGGTCAAACGTTTTCTAATTGTCACTTATTTCTTAATTCCATTGTTTCTCTTTCAATAAAATATCGTTTTCTAATAAGAAATTACAGTATTTTTTGGTTAATTGACCCTACGGTTAATTGGTTTCCACGCTTAATTGAACCACATGATCGGGCAAAAAAAATATTGCATACGAACACCATGTGAATTTCCTCAGATAATTGAACCCGGTTAATTGATTTTCCCGCTTAATTCGTTCAAAATTCATGTCATCAAAAATAAATTTCCTCTTACTTTTACCCGGTTAATTGCATTGAAAAATAATCTGGCATTTTTGCACATACATATTTGACATCATTTGTGAAAAATACTGGGTGGCATCTCTACTATACACATATATGTACATTTTTTGCTGCTACTTGCATTTTTTTTTTTCGTTTAAGGTAAAAAAAAATTATTTTGAAAAACTTAAGTGCACATATGCGATTTCTTTTAATTCATTAGTACATAGTTTCAATTATGCGTGATTTCTGTAATTGAACAAACTGTGCAATTAAATAGGGTTCTTGTAATTGAACGAATTGTTCAATTAAACGGGTATCGGCTAATTGGTTCCCCGGTTAATTGAACAAAAAATTGTGCAAATTTTGATGTGCAATTAACTGAAAAATACTGTACCTATTAGGTTTTTTCGGCAGCTAGTTGTATTCATTCGCCATCAAGAGGTTGTTTGTCTGATAACACTTTTGAAAAGCTGGTGTTTATGAAAGGAAATAAAAACTTTTCACAGCAACAATCAAGTTTGAAATGTCAATTTTAAGTTGAAAAATTTTACAGTTTTTTTTTTGACATAACCTGAGTTTTTATCGATAACTTCAACGAAAATGTTGACAGTTTTGCAGTCCTTTAGGGGTATGTACATACATATGTATATGTAAATGTAAATGTAATAATGAAAGTAAACAATTTTCATCTAAAGGAATTTTCGTACTCTAATTCGATTTCGTATAATTTTGAACCAACTGTCGTATGCTTCTATGAACCGCTGGTGGCATCACTGATGTGTGTATGTATGAAAATAGTATGCTGGTCACCCTTTTAGAGCATGAGGTATGTAGTTGAATACAAACGAAAGGACATCATGAGAGAGAGAGAGAGAGAGAGAGAAGTTTTGAAACTTAAAACCTAATTGAGATTTACTGCTATTGTAGATAACTATTACAACAACCGCTGTGTAATGTCATGGGAAATTAGAGGAAAATCTTTTGCATTACATAGAAGAAGAATTTATGTATAATTTTAAATGGTGATCAAATTCAAAATAATTTAAGGACACACATTAATCGATGGATGCTTAAGTTTAAATCAAACGCAGACATCCCCGCAAGAAATAGTTGATGGAAACTAACACATTAACAACTTAATTACTAACACATGCAAAGCAATTTTATAGGTTTAAGCGTTGCCATTACAATGATTGTTTTAGTATTTTGATTTCCCCGTATTAATTTAGCAATTTCATTTGAAACTACGTTTATACATTAATGTTTTTATGGGTTCATTTGTCCATTTTTTTTTTCTCTAAATATAGTCTCTTTGAATTGTTTTTTGAAATTTTTCTAAAAATTCTTTTTTTTATTTAATAATAAAAAAATTAATGGCATTATATGTAATTTTGTGGGCATTTTGCAAAAAAGATTTTGAATGATCACTTTGCTGAGTTGGTAACGCTGGTACAAAAGAGAAATCACATGTACAGGAATGTTTACATAATTTTTTTCATTTTGCCCTAATGTATAAACCCATCGGCATATGATGCATCAAATGACCGACACTGTTCTTGCAGGGATACTTTCATATGTACGTATACGCCCGAAGTCCGCGTGGGGTCGCGGAGTTTGAAAAAAGTTATTTGAGGGGGTGGGTAGTCATACATTTGACTCCTCCATGGACCCCCTGGGGCTGGTTAGTGAGACGGGGAGAAATTTGATTTTCGAGGCGCTCAAATTCTGGCCCCTGAGACTGCCAGCAGTCACTGTAAAGCAGTCAAATGTATGACCATATTCCAAACATTTTTTCTCTCAATATTTTATTTTTCGAACATACGGATCCCGTACCAATTTTCTTCAAGAGTCTCATACAAAGAAAACTTCAAAATCGTAAAAAAAAATCGAACGCTTTGGAAATGTATTTTTTTTCTTTTGTATGTTGAAGTATTACTTTTATTTGCTCAGAAAGGATGTTCCCATTCTCTTCTCAATAGCAGTAATCAAAAGTTTTATGCTTTACACAGTGCCGGCAGTCTAATATCCCGATTAGTGGCCCATTACTATTTCAAGAAGCAGTATGTGGCTGGCTGGCTGGCTCGATCGCTTTAAAAAGCGGAATAACATTTAAGGAAATCTACGATAAAAGTTCGGCCGCTAATGACGCAAAGTAAATGAATTGGGGGAAACTTTAGAACAAGGAGCCAGGCTTTGAAAGAAAAGAGTTTTATAGGTTTATAGAGGGGGAGGTGGACCTCCCAAAACTGAAGTCAAAGTCTGCCGCAGGCATTTAGTTTATAAATAATTCGATGTTGAAGTTGCGGAATTTACTAAGAAAAGTATGAAAATGTTGATGAAACAGTGCTGCCAGAGGAGAGTTTTTGCACAGAACATAAAATCGTGAATTCATAAACCGTTGCAAGCATCCAAAATCGTATTTTTTACATTTAATTCAATAAATTTTTTTCATAGGTGTGGTGCAAAATTTATTCTTGACAACCAGCCTTGGGCCGGGCTAAGGGGGTTTCTTCTCCATGGTATAACCAACACCAGCTTCGCGTACATAATCTGTAAGCATCTGGCAGCACACTTTTTCATTTTACGGCAGTTGGTATCATTATACTAAAGCCGACCCAAATAAATTAAAAAACTCTGTCAATTCGCTTTGATTTTATTTTAAACCCGCTTAATCGAAAACCCCTATAATTCGTACGAGATTATACATTATTTAATTAAGTGCTTTTATTAAACTTAGTCGCGGTCGCCATATACAGGTTCTTATTAATAAATTGCAACGACTGTTCACTTTCTCAAACATGCTGTTTTTGTCTCTTTATTTATAACTATATCATACTTATAAGTATTAATTGATTCACAATAGTGATTAGCATAGCGCTACCACACTATGCCAGGGATGGCACTATAAGATGGCCGGTACCTTGCGATTAAGTTACTTGTAACTTTTTTTTTTTTTTAATTGATAAATACGTATGCATGTATTTATAATTTTGTGAGACTTGAAAAATGTATCTCGCTGCAAAATGGAATACAGTGGACTCCCGATAATTCGTAATCGCAAGCACAGACTAACCAGATATCCCAAAAGTGACTTTTGTAAAGTGGCCATATCATTTGTTTGGGGGCCAGCCAGAAGTGAGCAGTACAGGAAATCATGGCAACATGAGTGAGTGTATGAGACCAACTCCAAAAAAAAGTGTACACAAAAACAAACATAAACAATGAAGAAATGTTGTTGTAAAGTGTTCGGAAAACTATTGGCTTTGTTCTAATATTTAAACAAAAAATTAGTAAACATGAATGAAAAGCTTTGAAAACTAAGTTTTAAACATATTCCATGTATTGCTAGTGATGTTGTTGTTTTATTTGCATTAGACTTCCACTGAATTTTCCTAGCCAAAAATCAAATGTAAACAAATGCGGAGTCTACTAACAGAGATAGCTATATAAATATTTTCATGTTTTCTGTCCTTCACTGGCTGCACCAGCACCCCAAAGCTGCCACTTTTATGAAATTTGACAGAAAATTGGTAATTTTTGTAGTCCGGCAGAGCTGGTGACCCTTCTGGTAGTATTCTGTGTCGCAAGGGACCGGTCATCTCTTATGTACTATCGGGAGTCCACTGTATACCACTCTGCAGCGAGACACATTTTTCAAGTCTCACATAATTATAAATACATGCATACCACCTACCTAATATCAATTAAAAAAAGAAACACTTACAAGAAACTTATTTAACACTATTTCTTGACTTCAGAGGAAGACAACAAACACTGTTGAATGGAGGAAACAAGATTTTATTGAAATATTATGTAAATAGTTCCAAGTTCTATGTATATATGTATGTATGTTTGTGTATAGTGTGTCTGCTGAGAAAAATACTAGATCAAGAATGAGGAAGAGAACATTTTAACATGATAATTACAGTCTCCAAAGAAAATAAGTTGTACTGAAAGTATGTTTATCAACTTTTAAAGTTAAACTTCATAGCTTCTGTAATTACGAGTATACAGAGAAAGAAACAAAACTAAAAAACCAAAAGAAATGCAAGCAACAGCGCTTTAAATTTAAATGTGGCTTTTTCCACAGAAATATCAACCATGTGTGAAAAAACAAAACCTGAAAACCCGTTTCGTTTTTCATGATTTTTTTTTTTCAAGAAAAACGCATACGACTGTATTCATAATAAATTCTTAATAAGCATTTTAAAAACTTTTTAGTTAAAATGATTTCATCTCTTTTTTCAAAAACTGTATTCCCAGCAAGAACACTGTCGGTCATTTGATGCATCATATGACCGACACTGCTGATGGGTTGGTTCATACATCAGGGTTTCTATCATTTTCTTAAGGGCAAAATGAAAGAAGTGATGTAAACATTCGTGTACATGTGACTTATTTTTTAAATCATCGTTACCACCTTTTTTTTTTAAATTTTTTTTTTCAAAATGCCACAAAACTACATATAATGTTATAAATTTCTTTATTATTAAATAAAAAAAAAGTTCTTGGAAAAATTTCAAAAAACAATTCAAAGAGAATAGAATAAATATTTTAAAGATACATTTAGATAAAATTCAACGAAAAGCAGTAGTCAGCAGCAGTTTTAACAATAGAAAACTGAATCATATGGAAAAAAAAACTTCCGCAGCACCATTTGTTTCAAAGAAAAAAGGACAAATGCATAAATGTAGTTCTAAATGAAATTACCAATTTAATACGGGAAAATCTAAATAAATAAATTTGCTTTGCATGTGTTAGTAATTAAGTTGTTAATGTGTTAGTTTCCATCAGCTATTTCTTGCAGAGATGTGACTTATTTTTTAAACCAGCGTTACCACCTCTGCAAAGTGATCATTCAAAAAAAGATTTTTTTTAAATACCCACAAAGTTGCTTTAATTTCTTTGATGTTAAATAAAAAAAAAAAACAGTTTTTCGAAAACTTTCAAAAAACCACTCAAAGAGAATGGAATAAACTATTTTAGAGATACATTTCCATAAAATTAAAAGAAAAACAGCAGTCAGTAGCAGTTTTAACAATAGAAAACTGAATCATATGGAAAAAATTTCTGCAGCACCGCGTTTTTTCCATAGAAAAAAGGACAAATGGCCCTGTAGAAACAATAATGCATAAACGTAGTTCTTAATCAAATTACCAAATTAATACGAGAAAATCGAAATATTAAAAAAATCATTGTAATTGCCAGGGGTGTTGGGAAAATTTGTTCAGAAAACGTCAAATTTTAGAAAGAAAAACGTCAAAAACAAATTCGTAAAACGTTAAAAAAAACGTCATTTATAAAAATGTACAAATAAACCCAAACTTAATTAATTTTATTTAATAAAACCTTTTATATTGAGCAGAAAACAATTCAACATGCATTTTACTATAACAAAACAAGTACCAGTTAAAAATTTTACGAAAAATATTAGTATGTATTTATTATTCATACAAATTTATGGCTTTGTGCCTTTTAATTATACTTTTTGTAATGTAGCGTTATATTTAAAATAGTCCTTAGCAAACAAAATCCCTTCAATTGTTTTTGTCTCCAAGGAATTTCTAATTTTAGTTTTCGTTCAGGGTTAGCAGATGAATTTGGCAAAACCACATGAGATAGGAATAACTCAAGGAAAAAGTCAAGTGCGAGGCTGGCTCGCACTCTTAGCGTTCCGTACGTATGTATGTGTAATGTACATATGTATAGAATGGCGTATGTGAATACATATGTATATTTTATAAATTGCATCTCTCTGTTTTTACAGCTACTTTATGTTGTACGGGGACACCTAGTAATTTTCCATTTGTTGTTGTTGTTGTAATTTGTTGTTATAAGGCATCTGGGAATACATACACTGTGCGAATTTCGACTCTCTATCTCTTACGGTTCGAGTGTTATAGCTATTACTCTACGTTATATAGGGACACCTGGTAGTTTTACAGTTGTTGTTGTTTTTAGCAAGTGTTGTTGTGGAGCATATGTGAATACACATATTGTGTAAATTTCATCCCTCTGTCTCTCACGGATCGAGAGTAACGACTAGTTGTTACTTTACATTGTATAGGGACACCTGGTAATTTTCGACTTGTTGTTGTTTTTAGCATTTGTTATTGTAGGCCACATGATAGTACATATACTGTTCACATTTCATCTCTCTGTCTCTTACAGTTTGGGAGTTACGGCTAATTTTTAGGGTTCCGTACTCATCAGAGTGAAACGGAAGCCTATTACGGAGACAAGTACGTCCGTCCGTCCGTCCGTCACAGCGTCCACTCTCCGAAACGGTAAGCGCTACAACAACAAATACTAAAAACAACAACAACAAGTTGAAATCTACCAGGTGTCCCTATATAACCTAAAGTAACAATTAGCCGTAGCTGCTAAACTGTAAAATACAGAGAGCTGAAATTCGCACAATATATGTATTTACATATGCATTACAACAACAAATGCTAAAAACAACAACATTTGGAAAACTACCAGGTGTCCCTATACAACGTAAAAAAACATTAGCCGTAACTTTCAAACTGTAAGAGACAGAGGGATGAAATGTGCACAATATATTTACTCGCATGTGGCCTACAATAACAAATGCTAAAAACAACAACAAGTCAAAAACTACCAGGTGTCCCTATACAACGTAAAGTAACAACTAGCCGTTACTCTCGAACCGTGAGAGACAGAGGGATGAAATTTGCACAATATGTGTATTCACAAATGCTCCACAACAACACTTGCTAAAAACAACAACAACAACTGTAAAACTACCAGGTGTCCCTATACAACGTAGAGTAATAGCTATAACTCTCGAACCGTAAGAGATAGAGAGCCGAAATTCGCACAGTGTATGTATTCCCAGATTCCTTACAACAGCAAATTACAACAACAACAACAAGTGGAAATTTACTAGGTGTCCACATACAACATAAAGTAGCTGTAAAAACAGAGAGATGAAATTTACAAAATATACATATGTATTCACATACGCCATTCCATACATACATTACCCCGTACATATATACGTACGGAACCCTAAGTGTGCGAGCCAGCCTCGTACTTGACGTAATTTATTACTCTACGTTGTATAGGGACACCTGGTAGTTTTCGACATGTTGTTGTTTTTAGAATTTGTTGTTGTAGGGCATATGTAAACACATATATTCTGCGAATTTCAGCTCTTTGTCTTTTATAGTTTAGCAGCTACGGCTAATTGTTACTTTAGGTTGTATTGGGACACCTGGTAGTTTTCAACTTGATGTTGTATTTAGCATTTGTTGTAAAGCATCTATAAATACATACACTATGCAAATTTCAGCTTTCTATCTTTTACGGTTCGAGAGTTACAGCTAATTGCAACTTTTCGTTGTATGGGGACACCTGGTAGTTTTCAACTTGTTGTTTTTAGTATTTGTTGTTGTAGCGCCAAGGTACAGCAACATCCTGTGAAAATTTCAGCTCTCTAGCTCTTACCGTTTCGGAGAATGGACGCTGTGACGGACGGACGGACGTACTTGTCTCCGTAATAGGGTTTCGTTTCACTCTGATCATGATACAACTAACAAGGTAGCCTTTTCGCTACAATAAGAACAACTTCAATAAAAAACATGCATTTTGTTTTTGTACAACTTATGCAAACTGTCAAAAAGACGCCACTTCTACATTTACAGAAGAAAGATGCACTGAGCTTACGCGGACTAGCTATCTCGTTTTGGCTCCCTTTCATCTCTGCAATCTCTTGACAACATAAAGTAGTCAGATGATTAACGGTTTAGCTGACGAGGCTACCTTGTTAATTGTATCATGACTCTGATGAGTACGGAATCCTAAAAAGTTGAAGCAGCTGAATTTTGTTTAGATATTTTACCGCCCAAAGTACACAAAAGAATTTTTCAATTGGTGTTTCGTAAAATATTAAAAGAAATAAAATCTACATACATATGTATGTACCTATGTAGGTATAGCCTACATATGTTTTTTTTTTCTTGAACCCATTTTCACTGTTGTACAGTGTAATTTTAGTCTTTCTGTTACTCAATGCAGCAGGTCAAAAATATTATTTCTTATCACATTAAAGTACATACATATGTATGCAGATACATAATTAGTTTTTGACAAGGAAACAACAACAACAACAATTTGAGTTTTACTTGTTTGGAAAGAGAAGAAGCAACCTGACTCATAGACGAATGTTTACATAAATAGATACAAGCGTTCATAGCCAGACATTCTTTTGTTTGTTTATTTATTTACATATGTACGTACGTACCGCTATAACAACCGTTCATATTTTATCTCAAAACACATACATACATACACATCCATACGTATAGCTAGTTTGTGTTGTTTATAGTGAGTAGAAAGATGTCAACATTGAACTCAGCGTTGTCAACAACTGGATGCTTTTCGCACTGTTTTTAGTACTTTTTTTTAAATTTCAAAGCGTAAAATTCTTGAGTTGGTTTGCAGCCCGCTGTTTCTTTAACTTTGGTGCTTTTTAGGGTTCCGTACTCATCAGAGTGAAATGGAACCCTATTACCGAGACTACTTCGTTCGTACGTCCGTCGGTCCGTCCGTCACAGCGTCCATTCTCCGAAACGGTAAGAGCTAGAGAAATGAAATTTTCACAGGATGTTGTACTTTGTTTAAGCACTTCCCGGTTACTGCTATTTTTTTTTTTTTCAATTACTTTACAGACCTGTCAGATCGGCAAATTAAAGTTTTGATTGATTTCTTATTAAAGTATTGACATGAACTACTAAATTGTTCTTGTGTAAATACAACCCTTCTTAAAACTGGTCAGCTGTATCTGACAAGCCAAAGCAAATACATACATAAATAAGTACAAAATAAAACAGCAAACATTTTGAAATTGTGGAAACAGTTTTGGTGGTGTTTAAAATTTAAAAAGATTTTTTTTTCATAGACATTTAATAAATATGTTGACACACTGAACACTGATATTCCACTGGCAAACTCAGGAATTTCTTCCATCCAGCGAACAAGTGAACTGTTTAGGAAAACTACATACACGCAGATGATAATTGTTTAATAGATTTGCTAAATAAAATAAAAATGAAAAATATGTGGATATGTGTAATGTACGTATGGAAAACTTACATATCATAAGGGTCTTATTCATAAAACTTATACAATGTGTATTAAGCTTTTATATGTCAAATACTTTATACAAATCTGCCAAATAATAGCTTAATAAGCATTAACGGTTTTCACACTTCGTATTATATTTAAAATACTTCTAAATATAATACTATTTTAAACTTCTAAGCGGAAGCTACTTTCTGTTTTGAATTGTACAAAAAGTTAAAACAGCTGATTTTTGTTTAGATATTTTACCGCCAAAAGTCTTTTCCATTGCAAATTTAAGAAATGTTTACAATTAATTTTATGACATACATACATATATGTAAGCAAACAACAATGTGGCGCCAAATCTGTCAGCTGTTTAATAATTGTAAATAAATCCACTTACTACATTTAGTAAATCTACTACTACTACTGTTTTTGGCATTGCAGAGGTTTTAATTTAGTAAATTAAAAATTTATCAGATTTGTTGTTGCCGAGTTTTAAATTTATCAAAATTTGTTAAATTTAAAATATCTCCAAGATCTACAATAGTACTTTAATACGAAGCGTGAAAACCGCAATTGTACAAGGTGGCGCAAAAGTAATACTCCTATCAGAAAATGCTATAAATTTTGCGATTGGCCCCTAATGTCAGTTCTGTTGCGAAATACACGTTAATAAACAATGTTACGCTACACTGCTCCAGAACGCGGAAAATGGGTGACTATTTATTTGACCAATAATCGGTCGGTGACTTTGGCACAACATGAATTTCGTCGCAGATTTCCTGGCCGTCCAACGCCTACTGGTGACACACTGCGACGTTTAGCCGCTCGCTTCGAAGAGACTGGCACAACACGATATGCTGCCAGGCATGGCAGACCCCGGAGTAGCCGTTATGCAGAGAATATTGCTGCTGTAGCCGAGGATGTCATGGAAGCGCCGTCGACATCGACCAGACGACGTGCCACGCAAATGGGTATCAGTCGACAGTCTTTACAGCGAATTTTGGTACAAGATTTGAAGATGTTTCCGTACAAAGTCCAGACGGTGCATCAGCTGTTAGCTGGTGACCGCCAATCGCGTGCAACATACGCTCAAGCCATCCTTGATCTCCACCAAGAGGAAGATGATTTTTCATCAAAAAGAATCATGAGTGATGAGGCCCATTTCCATCTTAGTGGGTACGTAAATAAGCAAAATTTACGCTTCTGGGGCACTGAAAATCCGCGTGTAACCCACGAAGAGCCATTACACCCGCTCAAAGTCACTGTATGTTGTGCTGTTTTCGCTGGACCTTTTTTTCGAAGACGTCGCGGGCCAAACGGTTACTGTGAATGATGAGCGCTACAGAGCAATGATCAACAACGAGTTCTTTTGGTGATGAATTTGGGATTGATGAATTGGGATTGGAAAACATGTGGTTCCAACAGGACGGTGCTAGGGCACACACTGCATGTGCCACAACCGATATGCTGATGGATGCATTTCCCGGGCGCCTAATCTCCCGTTTTGGCGATTTGCACTGGCCAGCAAGATCGCCTGATTTGACCGCTGCAGACTTCTTTTTGTGGGGCTTTTTGAAGCTTCAGACTCTTGCAGCTCTTAAAGACAATATCCGTCTAGAATGTGAGGACCTATCGCCGGAAGTTTTGCCCAATGTGATGGAAAATGCTATAAAAAGGGCTCAAATGACAATCAACTGTGGCAGCGGCCATTTATATGACATCATATTCTCGACTTGATGCAAAACAAGTAAGAGTGCTATATTCGGCTGGGCCGAATCTTAAATACCCTTCACAATGGTACATACATTCTGATTGATTTTTGGTGCGAAAAGTTGTTTTATTTGGCTTTTAAAGCCGATTTCTTGAAATATCGGGAGACGCTATATCTCGGGTATATATGGGCCGATTTTTTCTGAATTTCAATATCAGATCCACTACCGGGATTTAACACAGGCTGCAAAACTTTTATTTAAATAATTCTTAATATGCTCAAGTTCAACCACTGGGTGACACCAATTCTTTTTAATATCAATGAAATAAAGAAAAGCAAAATGTATTTCTTAATTATTTATCAGTTAACGTTATAGTAAAATTTATTTATCAAAAAAATGGATTTAATTGCATTATTTTTGAATTATAATGTTAAACATTGCCATTAAGTGTGATTTGCTTCTCAATTTACTTACGTATGTATGTGGGTACATGCATACGTATGTATGTATCTATAATAGAAAACTCTAAAATAAATTCTTTATTATTGAATATTTTCAGTGTGTTCCATAAAACAATGATTATATACATACATATATACATACATACATACATATTTACATTGCTTGCTTTTACAAAATTATTTTTTTCTTGTGCACGTTGTTGATGATCTGCTGCGTATCATCATACACATGTAAGTGTGTATGTACATATGTAAGTACGTAGGGATAAACAAAATGATTTTTTGTGTGAATGAATTTGAAGACGCAATTGTTTAAAAGAATTTCATTGCGTACCCTTTTTTCAACAATTCTTTATATCACTTTCATTTTCAAGCTCGTGTATATATGTATACATACACATTTTTACACCAAAGCAAAAAAATTGTTTATGCTAACCTACTTGCATGCATACATACATATGTAGATACATACATACCTACATACATACAAACGTATCTACATACATACATACATTCATACATGATCGCAAATATTTTCGAATTTTGCTTTTAAACATTATATACATATGTATGTATGTACCATTATGATCGATTTTTGGTACCAAAAGTTGGGTGCATATGGGCCGATGTCCAAAAATTTTCTAATTTTGCCCCTAAACAGCCTGTATGTACCATTCCGACAAATTTTTAATGCAAAAAACTGTTTCGTTTAGCTTCCAGGCCCGACTTCTTGAGATATCGGGAGGCGCTATATCTCGAACATACAATATGGGCCGATGACAAAAAGATTTCCAGTTTTGCTTCTGACTAACCTATATGTATCATTCTGATTGATTTTTGGTGCCAAAAGTTGTTTTATTTAGCTTATAGAGCCGATTTCTTGAAAAATCGGGAGACGCTATATCTCAGGTATATATAGACCGATTGCAGACATTTTCAAATTTTGCTTTTAAACACCTTATATGCACCATTCTGATCGATTTTTGGTACCAAAAGTTGTTTTATTTGGCTTTTAGAGCCGACTTCTTGAGAAAACTTGAGGCGCTATATCTCGAGTGTATATGGGCCGATGTCCAAAATTTTCCACGTTTGCCTCTAAATGGTCTATATCTACCATTCTGATTGATTTTTAGTGCCGAAAATTGCTTTATTTGGCTTAAAGAGCGGATTTCTTAAAAAATCGGGAGTCGCTATATCTCAGATATATATGGACCGATTTCAAAAATTTTCCAATTTTACTGTTAAACACCTTACATGTTCCATTCTAATCGATTTTTGATACCAAAAGTTGTTTTATTTGGCTTTTAGAGCCGACTTCTTGAGAAAACGGGAGGCGCTATATCTCGAGTGTATATGGGCCGATGTGGAAAAATTTTCCACTTTTGCCTCTAAATAGCCTATATATACCATTCTGATTGATCTTTGGTGCCAAAAGTTGTCTTATTTGGCTTATAAAGCCGATTTCTTTAAAAATCGGGAGACGCTATATCTCGGATATATATGGGCCGATTTCAAAAATTCCTTCATTTCTAGGATTTAATGGGCACTAAAAATAATATGGCTTAGTTTTTAAGAAAAAATTTTTTTTCAAAAATCTGAATAAAAAAATTTCAACAAATACCCCTCAAAACCCGGTTTTTTGAATATATCTCGGCTATCCGTGGACCTATCTTACTGAATTTCAATAGCAGACCCACTACCGAGGTTTAACACGTTTTAGCGAAAGAATGAGGTTTCTATCTCAAACCGTTTTCTCAGAAACGGTATTTCAACGACTACAGACGGACAGACGGACATCGCTCAATCGTAATCGCTATTGATGCTGATCCAGAATATATATACTTTATGGGGTCTTAGATGGATATTTCAATGCGTTACAAACGGAATCACAAACTTATATATACCCTTACACATTTATGTGAAGGGTATACAAATTAAAAGACCAAATAAAAATAATCCACAAGAAGAATCAAAGATTTAAATTTTTTTTTAATTTCAGCCAAAAAACATCGAAGGGTTATTTTTGCGCCACCCTGTATAATTTTTGTGAATAAACAAGTAAATATTTGAATGAATTGGAGAAACTTAATATACATATTACAATTATATGTATTTTCATCTATAAATCGTAGAGATTTATAGATAACAATTAGAAGGTCGAATAAATATCACAAGCAGTTTAATAATATTTTCATTTATTGGCGTTTGTTGTTATAGAGCATACATACATACATATGTATGTATGTGAATACATATCCTCTGCCAATTTCAACTCTTTATCTATATGGTTCGAGAGATGCAGCTAAATGTTACTTTACGTTGTGTGGGGACACCTAGTAGTTTTCGACTTGTTGTTGTTGTTGTTGTTGATGTCATTTGTTGTTGTAAGGCTTCTAGGAATGCATACACTGTGCGAATTTCGGCTCTGTATCATTACAATTACAATACACTAAAGCCCCGACTTGCGTCGTTCCGATTTGCGTCGCTTTTTAAAACTGGAAAAATTCGATTTGCGTCGTTGCGATTTCAAGTTGCGTCGTTTTGACCCCGATTAGCTTCGATTTGCATCGTTTTGATTTCGATTTGCGTCGATAAACACGGTTACATTTTTTACTGCATCATTGTGGATTACCATTTTTAGCATTTGTAGTGTATTTAGCATCTTGAATTCATTAGTTTTTACAACTTCTGGCAACAACGATCGTCATCTGTACGTTAAGAAATTTTCAGATTGCGTGAAAAAAGGGGAATCCCCTTTTCTTTTTTATATAAGTGGTGCTAAGAGCAGCTGTCTGGTTATGGTAACAATTTAGTGTGTGATTCACCAGAATATGCCTTAAGGACGTAAAACATGAGTCATTTTTATGTTTTCTTTTCCCAATTTATGGTTTTGTTATTTATTTATAATATATCCCCCTAATTCATAAAAATTATAACAGGCTTATAAGACTGTTATTTGACATATTTGATTTGGAAAATCTGTCAAATAAGAGCTTTATAAACCTGTTATAATTTTTATGAATTAGACGGTATGTACATATATAAACGTTTGTTAAGTAAATTAAATAAATAAAAACGTACTCATGCTAGTATTTTTTTTTTTTTTTTATCAAAAATACAAAATTTTTTGATTTGTTTTAAATATTTTCCCCAACAAATTAAATTTCAGTGCATTTATATAGAAAAAAGTGATTCGATTTGCGTCGTTTCGATTTGCGTCGCGTTTCTCCGGTCCCCATTAACGACGCAAGTCGAGGCTCTAGTGTATAATTCTTAACAACTATAAAATTTATTTATTCAAAGCCAATTCCATACGCTTTACAATATTATTAATGTAAATGAATTTAGTTTTGCTTAAAATTCTTCATTTCTTTTCAACATTCAATTTCTTTTTAAACTATTTTTCAACATCTGTTATTTTACACCAGATGCTCCGTATAATACAGTCTTTTACAGCCTGGACAGACGGCAGAGTTAATTTGCATTAAGCGCTCACTAATTTGAATTAAAATTTTACGGTGGCAGACGACGGTTTCTAGATTTAAAAAACAGCCGTTATTTGATATTGATTTTTAGGGTTCCGTACTCATCAGAGTGAAACGGAACCCTATTACGGAGACAAGTACGTCCGTCCGTCCGTCCGTCCGTCCGTCACAGCGTCCATTCTCCGAAACGGTAAGAGCTAGAGAGTTGAAATTTTCACAGAATGTTGTTGTACCTTGCCGCTACAACAACAAATACTAAAAACAACAACAAGTCAAAAACTACCAGGTGTCCCCATACAACGAAAAGTTGCAATTAGCTATAACTCTCGAACCGTAAAAGATAGAAAGCTGAAATTTGCACAGTGTATGTATTTATAGATGCTTTACAACAACAACAAGTTGAAAACTACCAGGTGTCCCTATACAACCTGAAGAAGCAATTAGCCGTAGCTGCTAAGCTGTAAAATACAGAGAGCTGAAATTCGCGCAATATATGTATTTACATATGCGCTACAACAAATGCTAAAAACAACAACAAGTTGAAAACTACCAGGTGTCCTTATACAACCTAAAGAAGCAATTAGCCGTAGCTGCTAAGCTGTAAAATACAGAGAGCTGAAATTCGCGCAATATATGTGTTTACATATGCGCTACAACAACAAGTGCTAAAAACAACATGTCGAAAACTACCAGGTGTCCCTATACAACGTAAAAAAACATTAGCCGTAACTTTCAAACTGTAAGAGACAGAGAGATGAAATGTGCACAATATATTTACTCGCATATGGCTTACAATAACAAATGCTAAAAACAACAACAAGTCGAAAACTACCAGGTGTCCCTATATAACGTAAAGTAACAATTAGCCGTTACTCTCGAACTGTGAGCGACAGAGGGATGAAATTTGCACAATATGTGTATTTACATATGCTCCGCAACAACACTTGCTAAAAACAACAACAACTGTAAAACTACCAGGTGTCCCTATACAACGTAGAGTAATAGCTATAACTCTCGAACCGTAAGAGATTAAGAGCCGAAATTTGAACAGTATATGTATTCCCAGATGCCTCACAACAACAAATTACAACAACAACAACAAGTCGAAAATTACTAAATGTCCACATACAACATAAAGTAGCTGGCGTATGTATTCACATACGCCATTCCATACATACATTACACATACATACGTACGGAACCCTAAGAGTGCGAGCCAGCCTCGTACTTGACTTAATTTATTTTATTTGTTTTGGCATTCAAAATATTTATTTGGAGTTCACTTCCATACATAAAATGGATAAAAAAAATATAGTGTAAAATTTGCAGGTTGTTGATAGGAAATGAACATTTATTTGTAAGAAAGTTAAAATTTCTTTTCATGAAACTGCTCCATAATACAAAAATTGAACATGCACTAGCAATCACAAATTTAAATTTGTTGTAACAGTTAAAAGAGCTTGCCCTTTTTGTCTGTGATTCCATTTTATCTATTCACAATAGTAAACAAAATATCAACAGCTGGCGGCTTTCGACGGTGCTGCCATATTATGTAACTGAATTCAGTATAAATGCAGTTTGATTTTGTGCATTTATGACAGAGCTAAATTCACATTCGAATGTAGATAATGCACGACTAAATGCGCAAAATGGCCACTAATGCGCATTAACGCTGTCGTCTGTGTCTAGGGTATTATAATGTTAGCCAGTAGTCCAAATGGAGGAATTCATTAATCAATTTCTTTACATGTACATATATACGACGAATTTACACCCACCGAAATAATAAAAAACTGAAAGATTTTCCTCACTTTTCTCTTTGCAGATCCACCAAAAATCTAACAATAATACAACACCAAAATATAGAAAACTATCCCACAACAAAAATCAATAAAATTAAAATAGTGAAAATATAAAAATATTTATTTGTTGCTTAAAAAAGTTCCCAAGTAAAAAAAGAAAAAAGAAAAAGAAACGAAAACAATTTACTGAAAAATTATTCAAGTCACTTTTACGACAAAGAGAAATAAATAAAATCGTACAAAATCAAAAGCTCCATCATCACCTGTGACACTCTAGAACATAGTTCATACATTTGTTTGTCAACCTGATATGTCGGAGGGTTTAAAAGCGCTCCTAGAAGCTGCTCAATTTATTGAGCAGCAGGAGAAATTAAAATTGTCACCACAGACCACAGCCATACCGGCAATACTCAATGAACAGCAACAACGTTTTATAATGCATGCCTATGATGCGACAATTGCAGCAGCTGCTGCCGCAGCGGCATCAACAAACATTACTAACGCCACGACAACGACAACAACGAATGGCCATTTGAATGGTGGCAGCATCAATATACGCAATTCAAGTTTAAGACATGGCAACATCAGCTCTTTGCAAGTGTCATCATCGGCACCAGCCGCTGCCGCCACATTTCAGCATCTTGTTAACGGTCATCACAATAATAACGGCAACAGCAGCAGCAGCAGCAGCAATAGTACCACCGTCGCTTCCCTGCATTCTGCATCTCATGCTACAACAAAGGTATTAACTAACGGTACAAACAATGCAACCACATCATCCACAACAAATGACCACCAGCAACAACTTCATAATTCCCTACATCAGCACCAGCATCCACATCTGAATCTTAATCATCACCAGCAGCAGCAGCAGCAGAATAGTCAATTATTAAATGCGAATAATCGTGATTATGAATTTAGTGGCAGCCTTGGTGGCAGCTTGACGGTCGTTGCAACGACAAAGTCTTCTTCTTCTTCTTCTGGGACAACAAGTGGCAATATACTACTACAACAATCTTCTGCAAGTAGCAGGTCCAGTGATCCAGGACCTGGTCGTATATCGGGTAAGTTTTCCTTTATGTATTTCATCTTCAACTCATATTCATTTCATTGTCTGTTCAAATGTCTTTAATTCGATGCTTTTAACAACCCATACAGTGAACTCGCCTAAACGTGAACTAATTTTTACCCAGATTGTGCAAGTTTTCGATTGTGAAGAAGAGCAACAACAAAAACAAAAAAAAAAAAACATTATACCTGCAGGCATCATTCTCGGCAGCTCCGGTGCGCTGCGCATAATGTTTTGCAAAGGTTTTTATTTGTTTGCTCTTTTCGTAATCAAAGAAATTGTGGATTTTGCCACTTGACAGCTTTTAGCTGAACCAGTTACATACACTCATTACACTGACACTTGAATCGTTTGGCCCTTTTGGATGGCATTTTGATTAAGTGTTAACACTGAGAATTTGAAATTTGAATTTGTAGTCAAGCAAAATAATATTATTTTATGTATGTAACTCTAAACATACAAGTATGTACTTATGTACATTAGGGGGACAATGGGTGGTGTGCAGTGCAGGGCTGGGCAGTATTTGAAATACAGGTAAACCTCCTACAACGCGGTGAATAGGTTCCTGAAAAACTCCGCGTTGTAGCAGACTATATCCATACAAAAATCAGAGTTTGCTTTCAAAGCAAAAAAATTTTCAATCAAATATTGGAATTTGTATAGTAAAAATATGTGCTTAACATAATTTTGTGTATTTATTTGTTGAGTCATAAGAACATTTATCTGTACATATTCATCCCTATCGTGAGTAAAATGTGAAATTTTTATTCCCATAAAAAATTTTTCATTTCCCAAGTAGGGAAATTTGCTATCATGAATATTATGGGAACGTTTGTTTTGCTATCAATGCGTAGTGAGTGTGCAATAGGGGAGAAGAAAATATATGTAAATACAAAGGGAATTTATTGAAAATTTGTGGGTAAGTGATGTAAAAAGTAATTAAATTTATGTTTTATAACTAATAAACAGAAATTTGTAGTTGAAAAGGTAAAAAGGGTGAATATGAATAAATCGGCGTTTTCATGCCTGTTAAATATTTTGACAGATTCTCTGGGGGCAACAAAAAAAAAAACATCGTTTGGTATTCCGCCCATCGTAAAACTAAGCGCATGCTTAGGGTGTATACCGAAACGGTGTTGGAAGAGATTACGAAGTAGGAATGTCTCAATCCACTTTTTGCGAAGTGCTCTCTTGGATGCAGTAGAAAAGTCTCGGTGCAGAATGGATAAAATATCCAGGGATAAAATTCCATTCATGATTTTGGGTCGGCTTTAGTATAATGGGGTACCAATTGCCCTAAAATTAAAAAGTTTGCTGCCAGATGCTTACAGATTTTGAACGCGAAGCCGGTGTAGAATGGATAAAATATCCAGGGATAAAATTCCATTCATGATTTTGGGTCGGCTTTAGTATAATGGGGTACCAATTGCCCTAAAATGAAAAAGTTTCCTGCCAGATGCTTACAGATTTTGAACGCGAAGCCGGTGTTGGTTATACCATGGAGGAGAAAACCCCTTAGCCCGGCCGAAGGGCTAAGGGGTTTTTCATACCTATAAAAAAATTTTTTTAATTAAATGTTAAAAAATACGATTTTGGGTGCTTGAAGCCGTTTTCTAAAGTCATTCCTTTCAAAGCCTGGCTCCGTATTCTAAAGTTTCTCCATGATTTTTTTTTAATAGGAGGGCCAGCACTTTTTAGTTCTTCTGTAAGCAAATACCAAAATTCGGCCACCACATCTTTAGAAACCTTCACAAAACCACATGCAATGAGTGGGTTATTTTGCACCCTCTTGAGAAGCATTGCACATTATTTATTGATTTAGACCTAAAAATAGTTTTCAGCTAATTTATGTATCCATTAAAATGTAGCATTTTGTTTTCAAGTTCCCCAAAGAAAATAAAACGAACAAATTGATACAAAAAATGGGAAAAATGTGTTTGAAAAATTCATTCACGATAAGGGAAAATTTCGAATGGGAACACATTTTATTCAAGATCGCACCTTTGGGAAATGGGAAAAAATTTTAGGGGAAAAATTATTCATGATACGGGTGATTATGTATGCAATTTAATACCGCTCCATTTATTTAAACAAAGTAAAATAAAATTTCAATTCTACGTAAAATATTCAAGTTGAAATATTAAATAAATTAAAGCCAAAATAGAACGATGATAACTTTCTACTCCTCCTCCTCCTCCTCCTCCTCCTCACTTAGTATGATTTGTTTTGAACGTTTTATTCGTACTAGTTCAAAATCTGAGCTTGATCCACTATCAGATTCGGGCACCCTCTCGACGATTTTGATTGGCTTGAAAAAATTGTGCATTGAAGTTTGTTGGCTCTCGTACTTCGCAAATCTTCATAAATTTCCTGATAGAGAGCGAAATTGTTTTGAAGATTTCGTTTAAATATTTCTGCTCTGTCACTTAAAGAGTCGTTCTCCAAAATCTATTCTTCCAACAGCTTTACCATATTTAAAACTTTCTCGATATTTTTTAGTGAAAAGTTTTTATTTTCGATTCTATCTATTCTATGCTATCTGCAACTGATTCTTCATTTGTCATTGCCACTAAATCTGCTTCGTTTATTTCCTTGTCCGCAATTAATTCTTGAATATCAGCCATTGTTATTTCATCAAATCCATCACCTTCTCTACTGCATGCGCCAATGTCACAATGTTCCTTTTCAAATTAAAATAGTAAATATTTGAAAAAGTTTTTTGTAAAAATCGCATTGTAAGAGTAGCGTTGTAAGAAAATGTCCGCATTTTGGGAACCGCGTTGAAGGAGGTTTACCTGTACATGTATTTGAAATACATATTTAAAATACAAATACAAGTTTTTGTATTTGTATTTGAAATATGTCCCATGAATGTATTTTGTATTTCAAATACTAAGCGCTTGAGTAATTTGTGTTTCAAATACTTGTGCTCTCAAAATACATTTTTCCAAATACATTTTCAATTTATCTTGAAAAATATGCGCTAAATATTATCCGTCTAATTCATAAAAATTATAACAGGTTTATAAAGCTCTTATTTGACAGATTTTCCATACAAATATGTCAAATAGCAGTCTTATAAGCCTGTTATAATTTTTATGAATTAGGGGGTATGTTAGAAAGCAATACTTTTCAGGTGGCCTCTTCACAATTAAAAGAAACAGCACGTCCTTATAGTTCAAAGGTTTATTCTTGAGTAATATAAAAATCGGTTATTTTAAAAACAGAACGTACAAAAAGGAGAATAAAAGAAAAACATAAAAAGAAAACATAGTAGTAAATATTCGCATTGTTAAACAGGGTTGCACTGCATGCGCACACTACATCCCAACAGGGTATTTAATTAATACATCAATTAAAATGCAACATTTTACTACTGTTTTGTTTCGAAAAAATGGCAAAGTACCATCTGTGTACAGTAAATGCAACTGAATGCTTACAGAGTGAGAAAGTCGCGAAGCTGGCAGAAAGTTGAAACAATGAGAAAGTAAAATACAAGGAAAAAACAGCGTTTGACAGCGTTTTCTCAATCAGATGTTGACTTGGATAGACTTTATACAGTGGAACTTCCCTATAGTGTATCTCCACGGGGACAGAAAATTACTTCATTGTATAGAAACTTCATTATACAAAAATATTTATTTTTAATTTTTGATTTATTTCAAATAATCAGGTATTTTTGTTTGAACTACATTCTTCCATTTTTCAATATCAATAATACTCCAGATACGTAAAGATTCTTAGAACGAGAGGAAGGCCGTAATCCATTTGAAGCAATGCTCAAATGTCAATGTCTTCGAAAAGACAAGTTCGAAGTCTCTTTTTAAAAGGTTTGATAAAGTACTGGAAAGAATTCCAAACTCTTTAGTTATATCTTTTTTTCTTTGATGCCCCTTCTTCAACTCTATTAATTACTGATAAATTTTTTTCATGAGAAATACTACTCCGGTGCTTCTTTTTCGTTCCCTGAACTCGGGCAACTGATGTTAAAAGTCAAATCATAAACTGTTTTGTGTTCATTTTCATTACTTTAGGAATCCAAAAATATTATAATTTTGTTTCCTTCTAAATAGTGGTTGCTAACAAGTGTGAAATAAAGCTGCCTAAAATAATTCACTATATGTTTCCAAAAGTTTGTTCACTGTACAGAAAAATTCACTGTATGGAAATTCATTATGCGGAGATCAAAATACATGGAAGGAAAGTGGAACGTAAAAGTTGTGTACTTGAGTTTAGTTCATAATAAGGAGAACTTCATTGTATAGAAGTTCATTATACGGAAGTTCGACTGTATATATGTACATATGTATAGTCTTTGGTCATGCGTGTTTTAATTGTCATCTATTTCTTAATTCCGTTATTTCTCTTTCAATAACGTATCGTTCTCTAATAAGATGTGTGTGATGATAAATATGCCGAGTTAATTGATGTTTGACGTAACGAAATAACGTAACGCCATATTTGAGTGTAAAGTTAAATATGTTTCTCGTAGGCGAGAAATTACTTATTATAAAATAAAAGAATACTTAAAAATATTAATAAAAACCTTCAAAATTTTAAAATTGAGAAAACTAAAAAAAAATTAAATAGCGGCATGTGTGTGAAGATAAATTCGAATTTAAGTCCCCGGACACAAACCAAATTTTTTAGCAAAGACAAATTTTGAAGTTAACAGAGCACTGTTAACGACTTAACAGACTATATTTTTGAAAATATGAAATTTCTGGAGAAGATTAGGAACATTTTTGGAAAAACTAGCTCTTCAGCGCACCACACACTATATACAAATGGTGGCCTGAAGGGTCCTCTAAGACTCCTGGTGGGTGTGATATCTGAAATAATCTTGGGAATGGAATAAAATGGATTTTAAAAAGACAATTTTTGAAAATATGAAATTTCTGGAGAAGATTAGGAACATTTTTGGAAAAACTGTTCCTAATCTTCCCCAGAAACACATCTGTTTTTCATTTAAAAAGTTGGTTGTACTAATTCGAACTTAGGTGAAGAGGATGGCAACACTAACGTTGAATCCGTCGGAATTCATAATACCTTTTTGTATGAATTCGTGACGGAGGTTTTCCATTGCGAGTGATGTTCACTCGGAATTCATAATAAGGCTGTGTATTTTTTTTACTATTTTTTACGATAATAAATAAATCTGCATTTTTTCGTTAAATAGTGTAGAAAATAAAATAAATTAACAATTCATATCGTTTAGTTTGTAAAATGTGAAAATACCTGCCCCTTGACCTCACTGAGCAATAAGAAAATGTTTTCCGATTTGGCTTAAATTTTCGGCACAAAATTTTGAGGTCATTGGCACAATATTCCGTTGAAAAAGAAAACTTTAAAATTCATGAACACCATTTTAGCTTCCACCCTAATGTACATATCGATCCCCCCGGGGGCACAATATGCATCTTGCTGATCGTAACCAGCTTGATGTCGTGTCAACGGGGTGGAAGGGGTGCAGGATACCTCGGCTGGCTTGGTGCCTAAAAATCTTAGGCAGGTCCCGAGGGATGGGACCCTTCACCGTGGGGCAATTCGGCAGTACGGGGACCGGAGCCCCGAGATGACTCTTCAGAGTCATCTCGCCGGTCATAGGTTGAGGAGCCTTCCTTGGCTGAAACGTACTGGCTGTGTTTGCTATCATAAGTTCGCATGGAAGGGACCGTTGGTAGCTATACTGATCATAGACCCTCGGGTCTATGTTCGGTCGCCCAAATGGGCCCGTAGTGCTGTTGCTATGCAACAGACGCTGCTTTGTAAGGAACTGGCTTGGCGGGGACATTAGCGTTGGTTCAAGGACTGATGTTCTTCGGGACTTCGGGCTACCACGGTAGTCGTGTATCCTTTGCCGTCTAGGGAATTGCAATGCAGCAGAGGTTAGATAGCTCAACTCCTGAGCAAGGGGTTTTGTTATGGCCAAGAAACGTAGCAAATAAATTGCCACCCGAGCAGTTGTTCCGGCTGCTCGGGGGCGGTGGTGTAACGTCCTGATTACACCACGTGGTTTGACCACCGTGAGGTTGGGCCCTAGTGGCAGGTACTCACGTTAATCATTCCACATCTGTACATATCGATCGCACCCTAAGTACAAAAGGGTCACAACTCAAAATACAAAAATTTTCAGGAGAGACAAAAAACTTTTTAATGTGTAGAAGCCACCACACGCTTAACACAAAAGTAATTTTTTTTTCAGTTTTTTACTGTAAATTTTAATTTTGTTATTGAACTTCTGTGTTGTAATACATTTATATTAAATTACTTTTTCAGGCTCAAGTTCAACCCTTGGGTTTTCACTACTTTTAATCAATATCAATTAAGTAAAGAAAAGTAAAAAAAGTAAAATTTACAGTAAAAATGTTAATAACGCAGGGCATGGCGTAAATGTTCAAATTGTATCAATAAAAGAGCATCTAGATCTCAATGATGCATAACAGAACATGTATTAAAAAAAAGCTCTCATATAAACAGAGAGCAACAGTCTTCTGAGACGACAAATATCGTCCAAGACTGCAAAAATATCATTGCTTTGGTTAATGTTAATTAAGTATACAAACAGAAAGTAGAATTGCGTGAGCTTTGGTTGCCGAGTGGTTAAAGCGGCTGTGCCAAAATTGTGAAATTTGACACGTCCAAAGTTCATAGGGTGCTGATGAAGGGTGTTTGCTACCCAGAAACAGCCGGTTGTCCACCTAGCAAATAAATTTTACTTTTCTTTACTTAATTGATATTGATTAAAAGTAGTGAAAACCCAAGGGTTGAACTTGAGCCTGAAAAAGTAATTTAATATAAAAGTAATTTTTTTTCACTTGTGCTTTTTGTTCACTTATGAATTTTTTTTTTAACAAACAAAGCTTTTGGCTTGTCTGCCGAAACACCCAAATGCTTCGACAGGAATCGAACCTGCGACCTCGGGGACTCTTAGTAGGACTCTCTACCAATGCATCCATCGAGGCGCTCGAGTGATAGTGATGTGAAAGACATTTTTGCAACAGTTGGAGATGTGTGCTTTGAATTAATTTTGTGGAAAATAGTCAGTTTTGGAAAATTTTGAGTTGTGTCCCTTTTGTATTTAGGGTTCGATATGTGTATAAATAATCAGAGTAAACACAATTCCAACAAATGAAGAGTAAATATTAAAAATAAAACGAAGAACTGATAATAAAACTTTGTTCACGTTTTAGAGTAGTCAGTGTACATCTGAAAGTGTTCACCTTTTCGAGTCGTTCATGTGTTCGAGTGTTCACGTTTGCACGAGTTCACTGCAATTATATTTATTTATTAATTCTCATAATTTTTCAATAATTAACTTTAAACGAAATTTTCTACTGCGACAATGTTGGTTGGCTTTTGGATAATAATAAAATTTCTGAAACATGGAGCAGAGATCGACCATTCTTCACTCGGAGGTTTTAATTTTTGTATTCTAGTTTTATTATCAGCTAGAGTAACCCTGCCAGCGAGTCGCTGGACAGTACAATGCTTATTTCAATTTAATTATGTTTCGCGGATTTTTCTGAACTTTTTTTCTTTCATATCATTCTTCACCAGATAATAACAAATGCAGCAAGAAAAAAAAAAGGAATGTGCGAAATCGGTTCAGCCATTCACGCGTGATGCAGCCACCAAGGGAAATAGGAACTCATTTTTATACATATGTACGCGGTCTGATCAAAAAATAACCCTTATTTTTAAATTTCGTGAGTTACGTATGTTCGATTTTCGCATTTTTTTTTCTTTCTTTCTCTGTTATGTTGGTATACACCTCTGGTATACATACCTACATACATATGTATGTATATGTTGGCAATATCAGCCATTTTGGATTGTCAGTTTGTTTTTTGACAGATGAAAAGGTTAGTCGTGTTTTGGTGTGCTGTTCGATTCTTTACTTTTCGAAAAACTGGATCAACGAAACTGAAATTTTAATTACATTGAGTAAAATTATTCGGATCGTGAGCGTGCGTGGCGTGTGCCAAAAACACTCACTTGCACATCTCAAGTTGCGATGACTAAGTGGCTATGATGGCTGCTAGAGATGTGCGCGTGGAGTGTTTCTTGGCCCACGTCACGCACGCTCACGATCAGAATAATCTTCCTCACGCACGACGTTTTTTTTTTTATCCTCGCGTCACACACGAAAAACGCAAAACAAAAACACGTTTGTATGGGAACAAAATATAAACGTTATCGGAGGCGATAACTGCCTAACAGGCCAACCTAAATTAGCGCATCAAGCGTATTTTTGCTGTGTAAACGACCCATTTTCATACCAAATCGGTGGCTTAGACAGCAAAATGACGCTTGGTGCGCTAATTTAGGTTGGCCTGTTAGTTGCCGACAGGGAATGTATTGTTTACAGTTGGCTCCCATGTGCGTTTGCATACACATCTACATACATACGTACACACATGCATACATACATACATATGTATGTATGTAATATATTTTTCTTTTCTTAAAATCGGACATAAAAATGCCGGTACGAAGGAAGAATAATGCTTTCGTAAATCTGCGAATTATGAATCAATATTTAAAATTATTTTTTCTATTAAAAAGAAAAAGATTTTAAGATTCGGAAAAACTCGTCGTCCGTCCAGGAGTCATTCAGGGGTTTTCGCGAGAATTATTACTTTAGTAGGTATAGTAGTATGTGTGTTCATTAAATTGTGCTAAAAATAGCACTATAGATTGCCTCTTTGGAGCTGGTTAGAATACAGACGTTTTTAAATTTGCATACATATGTACACACACACACACACTTATCTAGTATGTACATTGTTATTTTCTCATTTATGATTTGTTTTAGTCGTGTTTACATTTTATTATTAAATTTGTATGCATGTTCACGCATGCACTTATCAACAGTTACATATGTATGTATATACATACAAAGAAACTGCCGACACCGCAAGCCCACAAAAACTGACAGCAACGACCAGAAATGTGCATCTACGACTATCACTACTTACATACATGCATGTATGTACATACATACATACATACGTATATGAAAACGAAACAAAAATAGTTAAAAACTGTAGCAACAAAAGATAGCAATTCATATGCAAATGCCAACATACATACTTATGTACACACATATGTACATAGATACATGTGGGTATGCAGCAACTATGTATGTATATTAGAGCGACTCAAGTTGTATGGGAGCAAAATTCGTGCAAGGTGTACCCTGCTAAAAATCAACCTTGGACTTTTTTAAGATAACATTTAAAATATTTCCGCTCTAGCTTTGACCTCTCGTGAGCTGGACCATTTTTAAAAAGGGTATAATATTTTTGCATGTTTGGTTAATTGAAGAATCTGTTTCCTTAAGGGCAATTCAGACTATTATACTGTGTATTAATACCTGCCAAAAATTAAAATAATACGTGCAAGTGTGATGGTGTGAATGCAATGTGTTATGAAAACGAGAAATAATACGATATAAAATTGACATCCCGTAAGACTTCACCGTTTTTTGAAAATTTTCTGAACGATAATACATTTCATTCGATCAGGGTTGTTTTTTTAACACAAGCAGCTGTTGAAAAATTTACTAGCCAGTTGTTTCACAGCCGATGGCGTGCCGTCACTGATGGTGGTATTTGATTTCGTTATACAAGGGTTCGAAATTTGGTTACCGTATACAAATGTATTTCGCTCTAGCTGTATTTAGAAGTTAAAATATTTTTGTGTTATTCAATTTGGTTCTGTTTTACATAACTATTATTTTGGCTGCTGAATATTTTTTAGCGCCGGCACGTCCACCGCCAATATGAAATTGCTCTTCTGCCGCCGTGTAAAGTTTTATGTTGGCACGTTTAGTCTGTGATTAAACGTATGTATGATTAACGTATGTACATACATATGCAACAGCTGTTTTCTTTTCCACTCAAATTTTTTATTTTATTTGAAGTGTGATGGTGTGAATGTAAAATGTAATTTACGTTAGACTTTTTGGCAGTCGCAAGAAATCAAATTATACTTTCATCTCACAACTCGATAAAAGTATTTATACTTGTATAATAGTCTGAATTGCCCTTTAACAATATACTATACGATATGGGCATCATAAGAAAGGTTTTTTTAAGGCGCATCCCTGTATATACAATGTGTCCAAAGACGATCATCCATATACTTTTTTTTAAGGATATTCTGTAAAAATAAACGGTTTTTGAATTTCTTGTTCGGAGCTGTTTGTAACAAAAATCTGAAATTAACATATTTTAATCTTTAGGCGATTTAATTAAACACGGGTCTCAGCTTTTTTCAAAATCGTGCTAGTTCGCGTTTTCACAAAAATGCAATGGGGTGGTAACCCTTCGTTTTAAATAGGACAATATGGGTATCAAATTTTTTCTTTTGCCAAATATGTACATCATCCTTGTGTGTGAATAATTTACATTTTAGATGCATTTTACACGGTGCTGTGGAATATACATACATACATATGTATGTATATACATAAATGCAATTTTGTGGTAACTGTAAAATGATAGCGGAAAAAAGTGCTTGATGTACTCTTCTAAAAATGAACCTTGGACCTTTTTAAGATGACATTTAAAATATTTCGGATCTAGCTTTGACCTCTCGTGAGCTGGACCATTTCATTTATATATGTGTCGGTAAGGAATGAGATTCTTAAATTAACACAACATGCAAAAATAGACCCTTTTTCAAAATGGTCCAGCTCTGGAGAGGTCAAAGCTAGAACGGAAATATTTTAAATGTTATTCTAAAAAGGTCCAAGGTTAATTTTCAGAAGAGTATATCGAGCACTTTTTTTGGTGAGTCGCTCTAATGTATATATGTACATATGTTGGGCCGGTCGATTTGTATGGGGACGAAAATTCACCGATATTGTGCCATCGATTTTTCGATAAATTTTGGCATGACAAAAAACTAGTTCCACATAAAAAAAAACTCTCGAGGCGTCTGATTGTCAGTTTTTATACCCCTATACATACACAGAATATTACCAACCCTTCGGTCTACAAAAATCACGATTTTTTTTTTGATTTTATCATAATGTTAGTTTTTTGGGGATAGGATAGCAAATATGAAAATATTTGTATATGTATATAGATATCTCTGTTGTTAAACTCAGCATTTGCTTACATCTCATTTTTGCTACGAACAATAAATCGTAATTCTTTGTACATATGTATATAATATTTTGCTTGCGTTGAGAACATCATTAGCACTGCATGGAGTATGTTTAGAACTTATTTTTCTGAGGTTTTTATTCATGTGTTCTACACATTTTTTCTTTTTGCTAAAAATTACAACAAAATCAATATTTCCAAACACTCCTTTTCTTGTGTCACGATTTTCTGACCGGCTCTACCCATATGCAGGGCTGGGTAGTATTTGAAATACATGTAATTGGGATACGTATTTTGTACTTGTATGTGAAATAGGTACGCGTATCATGAATGTATTTAATACCTATTTTGTATTTTAAATACTAACACCGGTATTCATAAAAAATAAAATGTTACTCAAATACATTTTAGAACAAATTTGATATGAAAAATTTGTTCTAAAATGTATTTCATCAATGTTTTATTTTTTATGAATACCGGTGTAAGAGTTTGAGTACTTGTGCTCTCAAAATACATTTTTCCAAATACATTTTTAATTGCTATTAGAAAATACAATGTGCTAAAAATTATTTAATTCATACATCAACAAAAAACGCAAAATTTTACTACTGTCGAAAATTTCGAAAAAAAGCAAAGTCCTTATGTAAAGTAAACGCAACTGAGTGTATGTACACAGTGCCTCGATGGATGAGTTGGTAGAGTGTCCTACTAAGAGTCCCCGAGGTCGCAGGTTCGATTCCTGAAGGCTTTGGGTGTTTCTGCAGACAAGCCAAAAGCTTCGCAGTTTTATGTTTGTTTATAAAAAAAAAACATTGGGAAAGTCGCCAAGCTGCCAGAAAGTTAAACAATGCAAAAGTAAAATACAAGGAAAAAACAGCGTTTGACATTTTGTTCAAAAACAACAATGAAATATCAATCAGATGTTGACTTGGATAGACTTTATATAAGTAGGAGTATATACGGGTCTGTTCTAGGTTTCGCCTCGGATTGATTTAGCAAAATTTTTTGAATTCCCATAATTCATAAATTGGTGTTCTCAATTCAGCACATTTTTACATATTCGAAGTTTGTGTTCGAAAAAAAAAATCTAAATGTCAAATACATAAACAACAGCTTTTTATCAGCTGTTCAAAAAATTTTAAATTATTTTAATTAGAAAAAATTAAATGAAAAATAAAGTTTTTCTAAAAATGCCTGGAGCTACTCTAAAAATTGAAAACGAATAAAAAGATGGCGATGCGGATTGCAGAACACGAAAAATGCTAAAGTAATCCTCTTTAAAGTGAACTCGGATACTAGAGCACAGCCGCTAAGTCTTTGGTCAAACGTTTTTTACATTTATATTAAATTAATTTTTTAATTGTTACCTATTTCTTAACTCCTTTATTTCGTTTTCAATAACATATCGTTTTCCAATAAGAAATCATTAAGATTTTTTCGTTAGCAGGTTTCATTTATTTGCCATCTAGAAATTGTTTGTCTGATGCCACATTTGAAAAGCTGCTGTTTATCAAAGGAAATAAAAATTTGTTTGATTAAAAGTATTTTGTACTTTAAATACATTAGTTTGTTACCCCTATTTTGTAAATATTTCAAATACTTGCTTTTAGAATGCGGTATTTTGTATTTTGAATACGTCTCATGAATGTATTTTATATTTGGTATTTTGCACAGCACTGCCCATATGATATGGCCACTTTGCAAACGTCATTTCCAGGGTGTCTTATTATATCGGTGCCCCGCACAACAAATGTTAAGGGTGCATATAAGTTTGTCATTCCGTTTGTATAATGTCCTTCAATTTTAATTCCATGTTTGTATATCCTGTATCAGTTGATACTGAAAGAAAAGTCTGTAGGCTGTTGAAATCAAGTTGATTCCGAATATTTTTTTAGTGTCAAACTGTTTGTGTATCGTGCTTTTGAAATTCAGTAAAATAGCCGAGATATACATATATAAAAAACCCCGGTTTTCTGTGACTGTGCTGTTTCCGGGTTGCTTGTTTATAAAAACCTGCTCTTTTTTTAGGGTTCCGTACTCATCAGAGTGAAACGCAACCCTATTACCGAGACTTCTACGTCACAGGGTCCATTCTCCAAAACGGTAAGAGCTAGAAACATGAAATTTTAACAGGATGTTCGTGTATCTTGCCGCTACAACAACAAATACTAAAACCAATAACAAATCGAAAACTACCAGGTGTCCCCATACAACGAAAAATAACAATTAGCTGCAACACTCGAATCGTAAAAGATAGAGAACTGAAATTCGCACAATATTTGTACTCACATATGCCCTACAATAAGAAATGCTAAAAACAACAATAAGTCGAAAACTACCAGGTGTCTCCTTACAAAGTAAAATAACATTTACCTATAACTCTCGAACCGTAAGAGATAGAGAGCCGCAATTCGCACAGTGTATGTATTTCGAGATGCCTTACAATAACAACTACAACAAGTGGAAAAGGTATCCCCATACAATGTAAAGTAACAATTAAACGTAACTCTCAAGCTGTAGGGGACAGAAAGATGAAATTTATACAATATATGTACATTACAGATACGTACGGAACCCTACATGTGCGAGCCAGCCTCGTACTTGACTGAATTTATTTTTGTTTACATTTGTTTTTTGTACAAACTATTGCTATCTCTTCGCATACTATTGCTATCTCTTTAAACAAACTGTCTATCAGCTGCTTTGGGCGATTTTCAAAAGTCACTTTTTTCACCTCTGTTTACTCTGTGGTTCAGTCGATATCTAAATTAAATAGGTAGGCATTTATTGGGTGGTGTTTCACATCGTTACAAGAAGAAAAAAAAACGAAGAGAAATGTCGTAGTATTAGCTTGAGGAACACTGGTGTAAAACTTACCTCCTATTTAGTTTCTACCGGAATGATTACATACATATGTATGTATTGATAAATAAACTATCAAAAAATTCAATTCGAATATACCCGAATATATCTCGCTTATAGGAGAGTTTTTTTTAAAACCTTACTTTTCGCTGTACATTTGGTTAAATATTGACCGATATCGAATTTTTATGATCATAGCAAAAAATTATACCAACGTTGGCACAAACATTTTATTTTGTTGCTGAAAATGTCCTTAAAAACGCAGCGTTTCTTCAACGATATTGATACCAAACAAATTTTTCTGAGCCCAGTAGTTTTCTTAGAAGCTGAATTACAACAGGCTACAGACGGACATTGCTTAAGCGACATTTCTATCAATACGCACACAGAATGAATGTGCAAAAACGATTAACGAACACTTGGTGTGAAGGACATACAAATTGTAGGTCAGAGCTCACCATTCACAGTCACGTTTCTGCCTTCGTCATCTTTGAAAAAGTTGCTGGTGAAGTTGTTTGGTGAGGGCGGAATTGTTTTTCGTGATCCTTTCTATATAAAGTGTGGAGCCGTGGTAGATGAACGTGCGTGCATGCAGCCGCACTAAAAACGTTCATAAGAAGTTGGTCAAGATTGAAGAATTTGTGAGCTAGGACCTTTAATACTAATCAGTCTACCAAATAATTTTTGCTGCAATAGTGTTTTCGAACATACCGACCCCGTGCCAGCCGTCCTTACGGCCGTTATTCACTATGTTACTCAATCGTATGTGCTTTTTGCACAGTAATCAAAAACAGTGTAATAGTGTGGACTATAAAAGTGTATGCATGTGTGTGAAAGATTTCAAAAACTAACTTTTTCTATGCCATCAGAGTTTCCTTTGTGTTGAAGTCGTTGACAAAAATATAATAGTATGGTCGTCGTATGGTCGCGGACTCACAAAAAAAAAAAAATAGACAAAAATTTAAATTCGGACGCCTCGCAAATGATCTTTTTGGCATGTCGTGGTGGAACTTTTTTCTACTCATGTCAAAAGCTATCGAAAAGTTTGGTGGCACAATATCAAAAAATTTTAGTCCCAACAAATCGACCGACCGACGAACGACCCTAATGTGCATGCATCCAAGCATGTATGAAATTTTCTCTCTACTCTCTGTAGTGAAACTCTCTCGTGCACTTTTTATAGGTACATACATACATACATATGTATATGAATTTGTAATACATGTGTATGTATGTGTGGGCAATCTCCTTGCCTTTTACTCCCACTTGCATTGAATGCAATTGTTATTGTTGTTGATTTTAATGTTATTATTGCTGATTGTCAAGTAGAAAAAAAAAAAATAAGTGGCACTGTTTGTAAAGAGGGCGGTTTTTACATTTTATTCTTTAAATTATTTTCTCTGCTCGATTACATTTTTTTATACTTTATTTTTGCCGTTTCTTTCTTTGGAATGATTCAAATAGAATAGACTATAAGAAAAATAGAAACTTGTTTTGACCTTGTTTAAAACAAAAATAGGAATGCATACACAGTGGAACCAGCAAGGCACATGGCACATACAACAGATGCGCGCGCATGTCAACTGATATAAGAATGCAAAAGAGAATATCGAAAAAAAAAAACATTTACATACATACATACATACATATGTATGCATGTTGGTATTTATTTAGAAATTAAAAAGAGATTGCGTTTTGTATGATTTATTTTGGAAAACGATAAAATTCTTGCAAAATGCTTGTGATCAAAGCTCATGGTCGGTCGTTTTTACATGGTAAAAAAATGAAAATAAATCCTTCGACTGCGCGTCTTGCGCACCTTCATTTGTATGGATGTAGCTGCATTTGTAAATATCTACACACATACATATGTACATACATATGTATGTACATATGTGCAAACATTTTATGGCAAATGCAAAATAAATGCGCACAACCTGATTCTGCAAAATATTCCGATGGAACGATGGAAATCAATGTTGAGGCCCTAGATTGAACACAAAACCTTACACAGTAACGTATGTATGTATGTATACTTTTAAAGTTGAGTGTACGTTGTAACATGTGTATCCATGTATGTATTTTCTGTGATAATAAAAAAAATTTTTTTTTTTTTCAATCAGTTTGAGGCAGACATCTTTACATGCTAAAATTTATTTCAATTATATGTAAGTAGATCCATACACATACCTACCTACATATTGGGCCGGGTCGATTTGTATGGGGAAAAATCGTTCATTGTTGTTCCATCGACTTTTCGATAGTTTCTTCTACTGCTTGCTACAAATCAAAAAAATTATTTTGGAGGCGTCCGATTTTCAGTTTTATTTTTTCTGTGGGCGCTTCGAAAAGAGGCGTGTTACGGGGTCGCTGCGCTCGAAAAAAAATATTAGAGAGATCACTGATCATGCCCTGGGACTGAGGAGGGTAGCCGCATCTGATAACTCCTTGCGAGACTTCATTTCATGCACTTTTCTCAATAAAACACAAACTTTGTTTATGACGCCAACAGGAAATAGGTTGGGTTGATAGCACAACTGGACCTTCTGGGACCCAAGTTGGCCGGTCTGACCGACTGGCATCCCGTGGAGCTTAACACAGGCTAATGGGAGGAGTATGGTAATCCATGTCTTCCAACATAAGCTTGAGCCAGTGTAGGCTTGTGGCTCGCGCCGTCTATTTAGCTATAATAATTTTTGCGCATAGCTCTGTGGGAAGTCAAGGTCGTGCACAAAGCTCCTTAGTTTTCTGCAGAAAATATGCCGCTACGGTGTCGCCCTCTAGATGGCGGGACCATATATGGCCCACTAGCGCTATTGCTAATCGGTTTAGATGTTCCAGCAGTTGTGAGTGATCTCTTGTGATAAAAAATAATTCTGAATACATGTCAAAAGTACATACATTCAAAACAATAGAGTTGGTAATAATTTTTCACAAACCACTTACATAAGAGAGTTGACAGAAACTTTAGCACACCCTTTGATCGTTTCTCGTTTACGAATGTACTTTTTTCTGGATTGTAGTAAATGAGGAATAATAATTTTTTTTTCTAAAAATTAAAATTTTTTTATTTCATTAATTCAGGTCCAAAAATGAACCTTTTTTTGGACCTGGATTAATACATTTCAATTGGCTCTTAAAGTAAATAAATAATTAAGTTCATATTTTTTTATTTCAATAGAGTAGAGGTACTTTGATTTTATGAATGAATTTACCTAAAATAACGGCACGCAAGAATGTTGCGAGTCCGTCTTTTTTATTTATTTGTCTTTTTATTATTTATTAATTTTTGTTTGTTTGTCAAAAATGGACAATCAAAAGTTTAAAGGCGACTCTACCTTCTTCACAAGTAAAAATGCATTTCAAAAATGTCATCAAAGCATGAACCAACCGCATAACTTTTAAATGCCGTAACAATTTATTCTATTTCAAAATTAACTCTGACCAGCTTATCTATCATATGGACAGATTTTTAGGGAAGGAAGGGACATTATGATGATCGCAATTTCTTCATTAATAACAAAGGCAACAATAATAATTGTAAAGCAACTTGTAATATACAGGTGTGTTCTCTGAATCGCTTTTCTCGAAATAGATTTGAAATCGTGTTCTGCAAACAAAATTCCTAAAACTTTCGTAATTTGAAACCAGTGGATTAAGCAACTGCCGATTTTAAATCACTTGCCCATATTTTGTAATTATTTTGTTATGAAACTAGTAAAAAGCAGCTGACTGAGTAATTTATGTAATGTGTTTTTTACGTATTCATGAAAGAGTGTTATACATATATTTTAAACTTCACAAATTATTATAGATATCACTTGCTGTTAAAGTAAAAGATACTTTTGTTTGGCAATACTGGTCTTTTTCTGTGTGCTTTAGTAGTCAGCTGTTTTGCTTTGTTCACAAATACATCTGAGGTTAACATCTTCACCAAAAAAAACCCCCCCGCTGAAAAGTTCAAAATCTCGTGATTTATAGAACACTAAGAAATCACCTGCGTGATTTTAGAACCGTTCGTTTGTTAAAATCACTGTTATTCCAGAAGAAGCCTTGTAGTTTAGGGAAAGTAGTTGTTTAGATACGAAAGCAAAAAGTGTTGCTCAATAAAGTCTTTTCTTTCAGTGAAAATCCCTTCAAAATCAGTTACAACTTTTTAGAGATTAGCCTGGGCAAACAGAAAGATACAAATTAAAGAAGAAAAAACGGTAGATTATGTTTTAATCTAAAGTCTAAAGGCCGTGTTACACTATCCTATTGAGTCGTACGATCTGTTAAAAGTGACATGTGTGTCCAAAAAGTGTGATAGCCTGGACTAAAAGTGTATGTGTGTGAAAGACTTTTTGACAAGTCTGTCCGATTTGTTAATCTTTTGAAAATCTTTTTCTATGCGATGAGAGTTGCCTTTTCGAAGTTGTTTACAAAAGTATAATAATGTGGCCGTTTTGATGCGACTTTTTAAAGTATGACAGAATTCTATCAGATTTAGCTAGCAATTTTCAGTGAATGAATCGTACGATTGCGTAGGATAGTGTGACACGACCTTAAATTTTATTTATTACATATATCTAGATGCTTAACTCGATGTTCATAAAATTACGAAAAGGGCAACACTGTTTACTTTTTTTGTTATTCCTTCGCAGAGAGTGTCATATGCTCACTCGCATGCAAATTTTGCTGCGAGAAGAGTTGCCAGTGCGAATATTGTGGATGTATTAGTGAAAATGGTTAACCGTATACATATGTAAACGCAGGCTTGCGGATATATGCACATACGTAGTTTTTCGTTTGTTGTTCCCCTTTTAAATGAGCAATTTGCTTAAGCCAGCAACAATGTTATGAAATGTTTGTTGTTGTAAGTTGCTTAAAATAACCCCGTTTTTTGCTGCTTGTTTTAGAGGATGTTCTTCTGTGATATTTAGCAACTTTTGTTGCTAAAACAGCTTTTGTTCTGTTTTACTTAAAACAACAAGTGAGCAGCTTAACAAGGTCTTCAGTTATTAATTTATTATTTTATAGGGTTTCTTTACATCCCAGAAAAACGTCAGAGGAAAAAAAGACGATGAAAAATAATTAATACATACCATCTACATATTTTTAGACCTAAAAGAAAATTTTTCTGGTGTTTAACAATTTTATTTTTTCCGTGCGAAAGCAGAGACAGGGATGTGTCGATAATGCATTACATCCCTAAGAAATAAAAATTACCAAAATAAAAATTCTTCACAGTTCGCATCGGCTCTGATATTGGCACTAAATTTGGTAAGAAAATCGCACAAGCTGCCCGAATCTTTAGATTAATATTCATATATGTATGTATGTATGTACATACGCCCCAAAAATAGTGGAATAGGTTGTAGCAATTTTGTTCAGAACTGATGAAATTACTAAATTCTAAAGTCGTAAGAGAAAAATGTTTCAAGCAACGATAAAGAAGGTTTGGGCTTCGAACATGCTGATAGGTATCAATAATCAACTTTGTATTGTTAATTTTTGGGGATGAAATACCTACATATGTATGTATTTCGAATTGAGTATGCGACTCGAAAAAGACCGGGAACCCTGTTCTCGAGTAAATAATCTCTTAGGCAAGACCAAAAGAGAATAGAAAATATGTATGTATGTATGTCTGCCTTTCAATGGCTTAACTGCAAAAGGGCACTTACAAGCACACCTACAGACATACATATTTATGGCAAGTAATTGCATAGTCAATACCTACCTACAAATGTACCTACATAAACATCTACATACATACATATGTAGGTATGTAGGCAACTACTCTGTTATTTATAAACACATTTCTATTTGGTTGTGTTCGCTTTTCTTTTTTATCCATCCCCAAAACACAACAATAAAAAAAAGAAAACAAAAGAGCATGTAGCTACGCCACAATAACAGAATAAGTACCTGAAGAAAAGAGAAAATACAAAAAATAAAAAAAAAAATAATTATGTGTGTATGTAGCTACGCCATAATAACAGAATAGGTACCTATAAAAAGAGTGAGAAAGAGAGAGAGAGAGAGCGAGAGAGGGAGAGAGAAAATAGTAATACATAATAAGAATAACAGCTTTTTATTTTAGGCCACGTGTACTAGAAAGTTTAAAAACAACCAAACACAAATAAACAAATAAATAAATAGTGAGTAATTGCGGCGCGTGTGTACGCAGAGAGTATGTTCAATGTTGTTTTGCTCTTCATCCCCCTCTTACTTTTGTTTCAATTACCAAACCGGTTTTAGCAAAAGCTCAATGTACATAAACAAACAGTGATGATGTGGTGGTACTTTTTGGTGGGTATTTTTTTTGTTTTCTGTTTTTTTTTTGGGTTCTTTTTGCTTCCACTCTTACAATTTCCCACAATGGATTTTTATATTATTTTGTACAACTACAGTGAGTTTCACTTAAATTCATACAGCAAAGACCAGGAAGTAAATACATTATAGGTTTTATTGTTTAACCGTATAATTCATAAAAATTATAACAGTTTTATAAAGCTCTTATTTGACAGATTTTCCATACAAATATGTCAAATAACAGTCTTATAAGCCTGTAATAATTTTTATGAATTAGGGGGTAAGTATTTTAATCTCAAAAAACTGTAGCAGTAAGTTCTTATTACCAGCGTTGCCTTTGAACATTTTCAAAAAGGGTATTTTAAAAAGAAATCAATCAAACTTTTTCAAACACAAAGTCATAAATATTTCTTTCAATTTTGATAAATAAAACAACAAAGAATCTATAAAAAAAATAAAGAATGCCAAAAAAATAATAACCGATTATTATAGTGTGTGATTGTTTTTAGTCGAAGGTTTTGTATTTAGCAATTAATATGTATGTACTAAAATAAATGGGCTTAAACTCAAATCAAGAAAGATCTTTGTAACAAATTACAGAGGCTAACAACTCTTAAAGAAGTAAATGAGGAAAACTTATTATCTGGGGTGCATCTAGCTGCTTCGTATCTACCACGATACTCGCCAGCACCCAAATTTTGGCTTCGAACTCAGTCCACGTAAGCATATGTACGTTGTTTAATGTACCAACTGAGCCTTTGATTCAATTTCGGTCTATATTTAACTTATTCAAACGGAAGAGCAACTGGTTCTTACCTTATACTGTGTTGTATTATCACAAACATGAAATAATCCAGTGTACGAAGTAGAAGTTTTTGCTAATCTGGGTATCGTTGACTTTCCCTTTCCATTAGGAATACGTCGTCAGGTCATTGTAGAGAAAGAAGTTGAAATTTAAATTTTGTTCGCTCTATACATACATATACATATGTATGTATGTATGTATATCCTAAGCTGCAAGTGAAAACTCATTATTATTGTACATTTTGAAGTCTCTTGAATAGTAAAATCTATCTGCAAAAATTCCTTTCAAAAAAATGAAGTTGGTTGTAAGAGAAATAGCAGGGAAAACATGCAGGGCGTCACCTCTTATCGCATCCTTGGAGATAGTTTTGAAAAATACCATACATACATTTTCTAAAGTTTCATAGAAGTGCTGTAGCGCTTTTTATGTAGTCGATTATTTTCAAAGACCAAGCACTTCCTTTCAATGACATGCTGAAGTAAGTTTCAGTACCTTTTCCTGCTAATTGCAAGTGATTCGTTCAGTGCGATGTCATGGTTTCTCTTCTTTTTTCCCCCACTTTTTTCGCTGGTTGCATGTACATATGTACATATACATATATGTAAGTATGTGCCCAAATACACATTTGTAGTACATTAAAAATTGAATTTATTTTTGTAATCTATTGAAACTACTTCAGGTTCCATTGCTTCTAAAAATCTTTCTATTTGTATATACAGAATCTTGTGGTTCCACTTTTAAGCATTTTATTGATTCGCAGTTTTAATTTTATTTTATAATTTAAGTTTTAATTAATTTTAACTTTATAGTCGAACTGTATGACTGACAGTTGTTAATAATTTTTTTTTTGACTTGTTCAATTTTTACTTCCTCAAAATTGAGAAAGTTTTTTCTTTCGTTTTGTGATAAAATTGCAGTGACAACATTTTTATTAATATTATTTGCAAAAGCAGGAATGTATTTTGAAAATGACAAACAAATTTTATTTGTGTAATGCAAGTTGTTCAAAATTAGCTGAGCACTACCAAGGCGAATCAATCACAGGTGCCCGCATACCAATTCGCTTCAGCATTTTTCCACGATTTTATCTTCTGAGTTGTCAAAGCCGATAGAAAAACACAACAAAACTTGTGACGTCTCGAGAGAAAATGTTGAAGCGAATTGAATTGCTACCACCTACATATACTTGATTCGCCTTGAGCACTACCAATCTGCCAAGTATGTAAATCTTTAATGGTTCGTAAACTATTAGAGGCCACCCTGCAATATGGCCACACTGCTGATGGGTTCATACATCAGCGTTTCTATCATTTTCTTAAGGGCAAAATGAAAAAAACTGATGTAAACATTCGTGTACGTGTGATTTCTTTTTTGAACCAGCGTTACCACCTCAGCAAAGTGATCATTCAAAATCTTTTTTGCAAAATGCCCACAAAATTACATGTAATGCTATTAATTTCTTTGTTGATAAATAAAAAAAGACATGCGGTCGGGGGACCCCCGTTAGGAACGAAGTTCCTTACGTTTTTGTTTTTCATCTTTGAATGTAATACAAGGTGAAATCTGTATGTTTTATTTTGTGTTGTTTTTGAAATTTTATGTTTCTTTAAATTTTTGGAACGTTTTCCAACTAATTATTATTTTTTGGTAGGTGTCTCCGCTGCTGTCAGCGGAGACACCGCCCATCATAGACAATTGCTTGTCGACACCAATACATATAAATAGCTCACACCAATACATATAAATAGCTCACACGCTTTCGTGACGATTTCTACTAATTTCCACTACCAGCAAGCCGCGTTAAGGAACTTCGTTCCAAAAAGAATTTTTCGAAAATTTTCAAAAAACAATTCAAAGAGAATATAATAAACTATATTAAAAAAAAAAAAAACATTAATGCATAAACGTAGTTCTAAATGAAATTACCAAACTAATACGGGAAAAACAAAATATTAAAAAAATCATTGTAATGGCAACGCTGAAAGCTATAAAATTGCTTTGCGTGTGTTAGTAAATAAGCTGTTACTGTGTTAGTTTCCATCAGCCATTTCTTGCAGGGCAGTTTACACGTTAATACGAAGCAGAACGATTTGTGGGATGAAAATATTATGAAATTCTCTGCATATTTAAGAGAAAGAGAACAGCATCTATCTGTTGTATTTTACATGTTTACACGGTATTATTTGGTGCACCACGAACACCTGAATTAATAATAAACAGCAAAACCTAAAATTGAATTGATTGATTCCCTCTATTTATCGCTTTTATAGTTTCTCATTGATTCCTTCTATTTATCCCCTTTATAGTTTCTCATTTTACCGTGAATTTGAATTTTGTTGCTCTTTAGCTTAATTACGATGATGGTTTTAGTTCCGCAATGTTTATGAAAACAACAGCGCAGTTCATTATTTGGTTCAAATGTCTTGCGAATGAAAGAAATCGTTGCTTTTTCTTTGCAACCCAACAACAAAATATACAAGGTTGCAATCGCAATATTTTTGCATTTACGCACCGTTAATTACGTGTTGCTTTTTTTCGTATGCAACGTTTGCAACACTGACACTCGAACAGCTGACATTTTAAAACAAAGCAAACAAAAAATTGTAGAAATGGAGTTTTTTTTTTTTATTTGTTAAAGCTTTCCAAGCAAACACTTAATTTCTTTTAAAATTGTGTATTAATTTATCAGCTGTTATTTGGAGTGCAATAAAATTTGCAAAGTTGTTAAAAAGGGTGCTCAATATCAGTTGCAATATAATCACAAATGCAAATAGTCGCAACCAAAAACGCACCAAACGCTGAGTACCACTAACATAAACATTGCTTGCTTTGATTTTGGTTGTTTTTGAAGTTATTGCATAAAAATGTTAAAGTTCACAAGATACGCTCAATAAACTCGTCGCTCAGCTGATTGAGTGCGTGCGGTCGTGCTTGTTCGGCTACACTTACATGCGATCGGCTTGGTTTGAAGCAAAATCAAAAGATGCTATTGAATATCTACGACGAATTTTTAACAGCGTGAATAAACAAGGAAAAATGCATTCCAGGATACAAAATCAATCTTAATTTTTTTATTCGACGCTTCTCGTCAGCGCCCGTCCTTGAACTGAGGCGCTCATGTTTCTGACGAGAAGTGTGGCGGCTTCGAAACAGATAGTTGTGCAACCTGATAAATGTCTTTGATGTTTCCTTTGTCTTATTTAGTTAATTTCAATCACAAAAATAAAATATAGAAAGAACTGAGCTCGATAAAAGTAATGCAAATAAATTATGTACGAAAACGTTCGAATAATAAAAGTTAATCAATTTAAAAAAAAGTAATTTTTAAAAAGTCAAGATCCCATATTAAGCTATCGATAAATTAAATATGTATTTTGTGAAAAATTGACGAATTTCAGTGTGAAATAGTTTTACATATATTTTATAGACATTCAGTTTTTGCTTTATTTTTATCTTTTGGATTCGTTCGTTTGTTAAGTGCTTAATATCTATGGGCCTTAATTATAGTCGAACACTAAACTATAGTCAAAATTAAGGTTGGCTTTGAGTTGAACCAGCTTTAAATGGGTGCCATCAGAAAACCATTTACAAATTCAAGTAAAATCCCATCTCTAATGAGATGACGCTCAAAAATTACGTTTAAATGTAAACACACACACATACAAATGAAAGGTTGCATTAGTAAGTAAGCGAATTGAATAACAGTGAAATTTTAAAGAAAATAATTTAAAAACAACTTCTTCTCTCGTTTTAAGTTTAGAGCAGACTTTTGCGAGAACAGTCGACTTTTTCTCGTCTATACCATGATACAATTAACAAGGTAGCCTCGTCAGATAAACCGTTAATCAACTGACTACTTTAGGTTGTCAAGAGATTGCAGAGATGAAAGGCAGCCAAAACGAGATAGCAAGTCCGCGTAAGCTTAGTGCATCTCTCTTCTGTAAATGTAGAAGTGGCGTCTTTTTGACAGTTTGCATAAGTTGTACAAAAACAAAATGCATGTTATTTTTATTGAAGTTGTTCTTATTGTAGCGAAAAGGCTACCTTGTTAATTGTATCATGGTCTATACTAAACAAAAAGTATACTTTTATTTAGCAGCGATTTAAAATTGCTTAAATTAAACTCTTTCGATGTCTATATGTAGTTATGTCCCTAAGTACTTTTTATTGCGTGAAAATCCGTGCCCTGATAATAATCCACCAGAAGCTTAAATGTAAATGTTTCAATTGATGCTGCGAGCATAGCTGCCAGATCAAATGGGGGAGGATCAAAATCGTCAAACCAGTGTCTATACTAAAATCTTGACGATTTTAATATAGATCACACTTTACTCAAAACAAAACAGTAAACTTTTTCAGACCACACTAAAATAAAATCTCATGACTAAGGAAACATGCGAGATTGTTAGCCTGCTTAATGGTCAGGCTACCGACTACAAAATCAAGAGTATTTCAATACAACAGGGTTGGCTCAAAAATATGCCATTGTGTACAGCAGGACTCAAAAAACAGAAGATGTGACAATAAGGAAAGGTGAAGAATTTTTATAGTGCAAGCATTGACATAAAGTAGGTCTTTAAAAACTTAAAGCACTTGCGAATAATACGACGGGGTACAAAAACGCACTAATTTGTGAAAAATTTGCAAAAATAAGCTGAAAATATTTAGTTTAGTTTATTCATCTACAGAATTGATTTCTTACAGATTACTGACAATTAAAAACTTAATTAAAATATTGAAACAATAAAAGTTTAAACATTGAAATATTAACATTAAAATTTAAATGTGGGGTAAAACTATTACATAAATGTAAGCATCTTGCAATCGGCTCATTACTTGCATGGTGCGTTCTGAAAAAACATTCTTCGAACTGACGATTGATTCTCAAATCTTCTAATAAAAGCAAGCATACTATAAGCTCTAGAAACAACGCAATCTATTTGCCTACAAAATGTTACTTTAGAATCAAAAATTAGGCCAAGATCCTTCACCTCATCAACACGCTTAAGCAGGACACCACAAATAGAATAATTAAAATTAATAGGACTCAAAATATGGGCATACGAGACTATACAACATTTAGAAATATTTGCGGAAAACATTAAATTGCTCCTAGAGCGTAAACATGGCCGAGAAATTTGCATATTGAAAAAATTCCTTAAACAGTTTTATTTAAAAACGTGTAAAAAAGGAGCACAAGAGTTAAACCCTGCGAATTCCAAATAATACAAAAATTTGCAAATTTCTAAAATTTTATTGAACTGGTGTTTTGATCGTATTAAGCCGCTCCGAAGAGCATAAATGGATGCGAGCAAATTGAAGTCGCAAAAAATTTACTTTCAGCTGTTTTTCAGAAACGTTCAACACGTTTTATGTTACCGATAAAGTGCGAAAATTTTACGAAAAATGCAGTTGAAAGTAGCTGTTTGCAGTTTGAAATTCAGCAGTTGTTATTGCGACTATTTAAATTTTTCAGAAATGATTTTAAATTCTTTATTGCAACTTGAAATTTTTTCTAATGTGAATGTCTGCATTTTGCAATTGTTCCTGAATTTTTACATGTTGGCACCAGTTGCATATTGTGCCGATGCGAAACTATTTTAAGTGGATTTTTGTTTATAGTGATTATTTTTGCAATTTTTTTGCACATTTGCAATGGCACCATTTTGTTGCAAGCATTTTGCTTTCTTAAAACTGTTTGAATTTAAATTTTGCAATTTAAAAATTTATCGCTAATGTTTTCGCACTGATGCGTCCTGTCATGCTATTTGCAGTTTGCAAATTTTCGGTCAGCAGTAATTTTTTGAAATTTTTAGCACCATTCTTCCGTTTTAATTTTTCTAAATATATTTTGTATTTTATTTATAAATTTGTATTTTATTTATTCGGCTTGAGCCGAACTTACTTTATAAATAAAATATTAATATTAAAGGTCAACATTATACAGTTCAACAAATATATTTTGTAGCTTCTGCTGCCATAATATTCAAGTAGCTGGGTAAAGGCGGAATATAAAGCCGGCGAACTTGTAGTCGTGTGTTCATGTCGCCTGCTGTGGCGAATGCGTTTATAGCATAACACTGTAGTTAATGTTATATTGTTACAAACATATTAGAATAAGCGCGTACAAATTTATGGCATCAATTTGGTCGAGCGCGATAAAACAAGTATTTTTTTTCAGACTCTTCAGACCGGTTTTCATAATTATTTTTAAAATATGATCATGCAAAAAAAAAAAAATTGAAAAACTTAAGTAGCAAAACTAAACTTCCTTAAACTCTGTAACTATGTATATATAGTTTTAAAATAAAACTAAACACTAGCACCCATATTCATAAAAACTATTGAAGGTTCAAAATACACGTTTATTTGACAAATATTATCGTAGAAATACGTCAAATAAGAGCGTAATAAACTTACAATAATTATTACTAATATGGCCTTAGAAGTGCAATAAATTAATATACTTAAAACACATTTTTGACAGGTTGTGTATGAAAATATTTTTCTGAAATGAATTTCAAATAGACTTTCCGTTTTTTTGTGATTACCGGTGTTAGAATTTGTTGAATCGACTGTTTTAAGAAGCCGTTAATATTGTTGTGTTTTTACCCTTTTACAAAAACTGTTTGCTTATCTGCTCAAAAGCTTTATTCATTATTCCACACTGTTAAATGAAACACTCTGTTAATTAACGTTAGCACAGTTTAGATACCACTGCTGCATAAACTCGATTTTACCTGTATCACGAGTTGAATACAACTGCTGAAGAAACCACACTGACTGCAAACTCGCATCTGCAAGCGGTTTTTAATCCGCACCAAGCGGCTGATAGCAATTTTGAGAATTTTCTAAGACGAGAACCTTCGATGCGCTACTTGTGAACGCTTAAAGTTGCTTAAATTAATCTTTAATTTTATTATTTTTATCTCATCGAACTTCTCTGTAAAATATTTATATTTTTAAATCTTTCATACAAGCTTTAAGTTCTTTTTTGATAAAACACAGCTATTTCGGTTAATGTTGAACAATGAACGTACAATACATTTCAGATTTTCTGAGCCGTCAAACTCGTCGTTAGCACCGAAGTTAACTTTTAAATTATTATTTTAAAATAGCAGCGTTCTATTAAAAAAAAAAAAAAACCAACGATTGTTTAAATCGTTCCAGAGCTTTCGGTGTCTGTTAATTCTACACAAATACATCAACAACTATTAGAGATTTCTTGCTTTCTTTCACCGCTGCTTACTGTGGACAATTACAAAAGCAATTGCTTCCAATTATTTTTAAGTAGTAAAAAATGTGAGTTTTAAAAAATCGTCCAAATCAGTATGTAAATCGTCAGCTGCTCATTTCTAGTGCCCGAAATCGTCGAATCTGGCAGCTCTGGCTGGGAGCACTAAGCTTGTTGTTTCGCTATCGGGAGCCCAAAACGCCAGCAGAGGCTGCCAACATACAACAGAAGAAGCATAGTCTTAACAAATATTATTATTATTATTATTTTTTTTTTTTGTTCATTAAAATTGTTGTTGCATTCATTATGCACATCATACTGGGTTGGAATAAAGAGCGTAGAGCGCTTAAAAAAATACATGTGTATGTGTGTATGTAGTACATGCGTACATATGAATGTTTGTGTGTATCTACATACATACATACATACATACTTATGCATGTTGCGGAGATTGTAAACAAAAAGTCATTGAACTTTGTACGATTTTTAAAAACAAAATAAATTTCCTTTTTTTATATTATTGTATATATTTTATTCGCGTGCATTTTGTTTTTCCTCACATTCTTTAAATTGATAAAAATATATACATACATACATACATACATACATACATACATATGTAAGTATGTATGTATGTATGTAGGTATCTATGGACATATTTTCAAAAGAAAGCTCCAATTTAGATATACATACATACATATGGGTGTTTCCATGGTTACGCACGTGACATTTGTACACGTTTAATTGTTTTGAATATTATAAAAATATAAATGGGTTGGAATATTTGAATGGAATTTCGCCATGATGAGTGATGAGTTCCTTCCAAAAAGTATATATATTGGAAAATTGAGCACTGTGTACCCAAGTTCCATGCGATCAAAGTTGACTTACGCACGTGACAAAAAACGTAAGTGCCTTTTAAAGGAGCATGAAATATTGCAAAAGTAGGCGAATTGTAGAAGATTTTTATTTCGGAAAAAATGTTTTTATAAAGGTTATTTATTAATGGACCTTTATACGCATGTTTTGTTCAAAAACAAGTGTGCATGGGTTGGCTAAGAAAAAAAAAATTTTTTTGATTACGCACGTTACATTACGCACGTGACACTTTTTACCTTCATACATATTTTTGTAATTTAACATATATTTTCAGAAGTTTTTACCATCATTTAAAATTATTATAAGTTAAAATTTTTTTTACATAATAAAATGTCAATACAGTATTTATCGGATATAAGAACATCTCATATAAGAACAAAACGCTTATAAGAAACATTTGCAAAAACACCATACATATCTTTTTAGTGTTTTTTCTAACAAAAAAAGTTTCATGTAAGAAAAACGCTTATAAGAAAAAAAACTGATAAAAGAACATTTTTCTTGAACACCAAAACCACAAGATGTATAGAAAAAGAATTTATATAAGAAAGTTTCAAGGGCATCACTGAATTTATGAAGTTTGCATAGACAACTCTGTTTTCTGACAGTTTTACAACAACAACACTTTTAGTGTTCATGAGAAGTTTTTGTTTCTTGCCTCGTAAATAAATAAATAAATAGTACAAAATGAATTATGTATGTATGTACATGTATTTACTACATATAATTTTATTTTTTCAAATTGAAGTTGTCTTGTTTTTTATATCTATTTACTAAAGGGGTTAATAAAATAAAATTTGATTTGTTTTATTTTTCTATTTACATACATACATCTACGTATATACATAAAAAGGTAAAAAAGCTCGTATATTCATATAAGAAACAAATGCCTTATGGCCATAGCTACTTATATAAGAAATAAGTTTCTTATATAAAACAATTGTATATAAGAAAGAAACGCTTATAAGAAACTTTTTTCGTGGATTTTTCAAGTTTCTTATATCCGATAAATACTGTAGTTTTTTTTTCAATTTTCTGTGCTTAAAAAAAATTGTGCGAACGTTTTGATTTTTTAACTAACGGTGGACCATTTCATGGAAATACCCATATGTATGTACATACATTAGAGGGCAACTTTATTTTTAAAATTGCGTCGTCTTTCCCCTAGAAATTTTTCCTGGAGTAAAAAACTTACATAGTGGAAAATTTCGGGCACACAGGATTAGAAGAAGGCGTGCCACATCCGCCCACAGGTCGACGTTAACAAACGTTGGACCTTAACTATAGTCAAACACTAGAGTCGGTTCTTTAAAAAAAAAAAAAACTTAAATAAAAAAAGTGTTGCTAAATTTTTTTACACTACAGTGAACTCACGGTAATGTGAACTTAGTTTCAAGGTTGTTCACATTTTCGATTGCAATATTTTTTACCTCTTTACTAGTTTATTTGTTTATTAGAACAACCTACAAAGAAAGAAAGAAAGACCAGGCGTTGGTAAAATAACACATCTTTCTATTCAAACACGTTCAAATAATAAAATTTAAGTGAAATTTTTAGCAGAATATTGAAAGGAATTCCCACTTTTGAAAAGTTAGCAAAGAAATACTAAGGCGTCTGCGTGCCAAAAGTAGACTGCTTTTGCAGTCTACTTCTTAATTTGAAATAACATTTAGGTTTGCTCCACTCACAAAAAAGCAATTATGCATACATACATATTATACATACATAACTACGCATGAATGCAATTGTAACCCGCTAGTTCTGGTAACTAGTTTTTAACTAGGAGTTTCATTAGTTACTTAGTAACCAGAACTAGTTACCACCAAATGTATTTTAAGCTATAAATGCTGTTACTTTAACATGGTCATTGGAGGGGGACAATTGGGTACTCTCTGCATTACCAATATCTAGTTCAGTAACTAACTACTTAACTATTCAAAAAGTACTAGTTATTTGATACCATTTCTGGGGATAAGTAATCGGCTAAATTGATAGCTACAAATTACTAGTTCAATAGGTAATTGGTCCACATTATCTAGTATAGTAATTAGGTAATTTTAGCGCATTTGTTTAGTAAACACAAAATTTTTATTTAAACGAATTGAAAAGGCAATTAAATATTACATTTTCATTTAGAATACAAAAATAAATTGAAAATAGTTCATTAGTTTTATGAAGTAAGTGCATTTGAAGTAAAAATATTAATTAATTTTGGTGTTATGCGCTATTATCAACTGTTGGTTTTGAAACACATTTATATAAAAACTGGCGTTTTTTTCTGTCTTTGCACTGCCTTGCAAATTTTCTCTTCTGGTGATCCAACAGTATTGTCGTTTTGAAGTGACACAGCTTCTAAGATTAATAAGATGAAATTAAATTGTTAAGTTTTTAAATTAAGGAAAAACCATAACTATAAGCAATTACCTATAAGGACACCATATATATGTATTTTCTAATTTCTTCATACTATGTTTACCATGAACACCATTAACATTAAATTGCAATGAAACCTTGTCATCAATAACATACTTAAAACTTTTTACTTTTAAATCACTTTAACAAATTAACTTTAACCGAACCGCACGTCTTTTTAATTTAAATCCGTAAAAATACTAAATAAAGAAAGAAGAATGACAAAAATGTACAATATTTGAAGTGAGGATAACGGAACCTTCTTGTTAATTGTAAAAAAAAACATGCGATTCATCTATCTAGTTGTAAATCCAACAGTAATGTGTGATGTAGAAAAACAGGAGAAAAAATGTAAACTACTAGTTACTTAATTAGCTATAAGTAATGCATGAAAAGTATATTTAATACTTATTGTACTACATACCTATAGCCTGAGTTTAAGTATACTATAGTGTAATTGATAAAACCTTTCAATTTTCCAATTTCCATTCTAAAAGTTTCTGAGCAATTGATATTTGTAGCTAGATTTGTAACTATATAAAAAAGACAATTGACTACTTGCAAAACTAGCGGGAAGTGTTAAAATATGAAATAACAACTAGAGGTGATAAAAATCTAAGAGAAAATAACGTGAAGAGTTTATAAAACATTTGAGAGTAACACATAGCAACATGAGCTTATTTTATTGTTGCGAGTTGTTTTTCTGCAAAAAACTGTTTAGAGCCAAGGCAGCTCGATACCAGGTAGCCTTACAAGCTCAGCTGACTACTGCTTTTAGCTTGTAGACCTGTCAAAATACACAACACAAATACAGATAGGCGAACAAAGGGATGACAGTAATACAGTTTTTCTACCAACACATTACATGAAGTGTTTGCGATTACCTGGTACAAATCTACCTTGATTTAGAGCCATACAATTTTGTTCACAATTTAGAGAGTTCATATAAGAAAATGAATGTTCACATTAGTGAATAGTTCACTATGGTGGAAGTTCACATTACCGCGAGTTACCTGTATAGTCAAAATTGAAGTTGGCTTTAAGTTGAACCAGCTTTAAATGGGTGCCACATTATTTATCGAAAACGCCAACTTGTTTATCATACAACCATTTACAAATTCAAGTAAAATCCCATCTCTAATGAGATGACTCTCAAAAATTATGTATAAATGTAAACACACACACACACACATACAAATGTAAGATTGCATTAGTAGAAAAACAAAAAAACATCAAAGCGAATTGAATAAAAGTAAAATTTCAATGAAAGTTCTGATTAATTAAAAATTTTTAAAAAATCTTTAATTTAATTATTTAATATAAAAAAAATTGCATTAAAAAGTTTTAACATATAAATGGTGTTTTTTTCGATGTATAGAACTTTAAGTTGCAATAAAACAACGATGGATTATTTGATTGACATGAGCTTTATTTATTCGAAAGATAATCTTGTGGCATTACATTTTAAATATGATTTCTGGCATATGAACGACCGCCACGGCTGGCGCGTATGTAGTCAAATCTGGACGTCCAATTTTCGATGACTTTCCAACATTTGTGGCCGTGTATATCGGCAATAACACGGCGAATGTTGTCTTCCAAATGGTCAAGCGTTTGTGGCTTATCCGCATAGACCAATGACTTTACATAGCCCTACAGAAAGTAGTCCAGCGGTGTTAAATCACAAGATCTTGGAGGCCAATTCACAGGTCCAAAACGTGAAATTAGGCGGTCACCAAACGTGTCTTTCAATAAATCGATTGTGGCACGAGCTGTGTGACATGTTGCGCCTTGTCTTGTTGAAACCACATCTCCTGAATATCATGGTTATTCAATTCAGGAATGAAAAAGTTAGTAATCATGTCTCTATACCGATCACCATTGACTGTAACGTTCGGCCCATCATCGTTTTTGAAGAACAAAAGCGCACCAAACAGTCAGTTTTTCTGGAAGTAACGGTGTTTCGACATACACTTGGAGATTAGCTTCACTCCAAATGCGGCAGTTTTGTTTGTTGGCGTAGGCATTCAACCAGAAGTGCGCTTCATCGCTAAACAAAATTCGCTTACGAAAATCGGGAACAACGGCAATCTCGTTTTGCACTAAAATTGCACTATTTGCAAGCGTTCTTCGAGCGTGAGTCTATTCATGATGAATTGCCAAACCCAACTGAGAATAAATCACTTGACAGCTGTTAAATCGGTCGCCATCTTGAACAGTAATGCCAAAGAATTTTGCTAATGCTTGGTCAAAATTCATTATTTTGATATACCTAAGTGCCTATCTTTCAAATAAACTTAGGAAAATCAAATTTCATATACGAGCTGATATTACACATTTATATAGAAAAGCTTCTAATTACGTTTTGGTAAATTGTATATAAGATTCGGCTCAGTCGAATATGACACTCTTTCGTGTTGTTTTCGTTTTTGTTTGTTGATGTATCTATATGTATGTATGTGTATGTATTTTTAGTTGTTTGCATCCATGTGCTTGGAAAAAACAAGAGAATAGCGGTCCCCATATTTGATAGTCTGACCGAACATTTAAAATGTGTCTAGTCTCTAGGGAAGGTAGTACTCGTAATTATAATTTCAGTTCAACTGGCGACATCACTGACTGACACTTTTTGCGGAGGCACATAAAGAATAAAGGTCTTGGTTTTTCGAGGTATTACTGTGTTGCAAGAAATCGACGATACATATACATACGTTTCTTTAAAAATACCTGTCTCATGTTTTCTTTACTTTTTTTTTTTTTTTTTTTTTTGTAATATTTTACCTCTCTAAAGCTTTCTTCAAAAATAATTTTGTGCTTGTTTGAAATTATTTTGAGCTCTCTAGCCTTGCTCTGGTTATGACACTGTAGTTGCTGCACACACAGCTTTAGATAGAGAGAGTGTGTGTGTGTGTGTGTTTGTGAGTGAGTTTGTCTGAGCACTTCAACGTCTGCTACATTTTCTTGTAACTGTTTTCCAGATTGTGAGTTTATTTATATCTTTTTCGTTTATTTGGCGTGCAACATGCAATTATAAAACATGTTGGTAGGCAGCCATTTGATCTGGAAATAGAAATAAATTGCAGTAAACTCTAATGCAATAACATGAGCAGGGTTGTCGTTTGTAGGAGATTTACTGGCATCATATTTTATGAATGAATACAACGCCATTGTAATTGTGAATTACAATTTTAGTTATTAAAATTTTCAAATTTTGGCTCAAAATTGGGGCAAAAAAATTCAATATATCCCTACTTAAATCAATCCCAAGCGGTGTCAGAAGTACGGAAGGTACCGATTTCCCTAAACTGAGTACGGGTGGGGTGGGCTTGTTTCAAGTACGAATCGTATCGATTTGTTTCACAAATTACACATCTTATTAAAAGCCATTACACAATTTACTGACCTTATTTTCAAATTATGCGGTTTTTAAGTGTCTCCTCTTGCACGGTATTGAAAATGGGTAAAATCGAATTTAAAATTACCGAGATATGGAAAAAAGAAATTACTTCTAACTGCCTGTTCCTCAATGTCTCAAGTGAATAATGTAAGCGACCGAAATGTAGTCGCTCGATTTCGGATCAATTTGGATTCCTCTATGTCGCCAGCTTGCGTTCGCATAGTCTTACGTCATGAAATTTTTGGCATTTACTTTACAGAGTATTGACATGAACTACTAAATTGCTCTTGTGTAAATACATACAACCCTTCTTAAAACTGATCAGCTGTATCTAACAAGCCAAAGCAAATACATACATAAATTGGTACAAAATAAAAAAGCAAATATTTTGAAATTGTGGAAATAGTTTTTGTGGGATTTTAAAATTTTAATTGTGTACATTTTCTTACATCTAGCGAACAAGTGAACTGTTTAGGAAAACTACATGTGTTGTAACATACACATGATAATTGTTTAATAGATTTACTAAATAAAAATGAGAAATGTGTAAATTTTCTAGTTTTATTTTGCAGTTTTTTAACAAATAAATATAAAATTTTTTCTACAGGGTGGCCCAAAAAAGACTGAAGGATTAAAAATAACTGTATTTTTTTGTTTTTATTTTTTATTAATTTTTTTTTATGTTTTTAAATATTTAATTCATGGAAATTTTTTACATCTAAGTGTGAAATATAACATCTCTCAAATAGTGTCCATTTTCTTGCAAACAAAAATTGGCTCTTAACCATATTTTTTCGAAGATGTGGATGGTCAACCAGAAACGGTTAACGGGGCTCTGTATAGGACTATGATAGAAAATTTTTTGCGTCCACATGTCGAGAATAATCAAAACATATGGTTCCAGCAAGATGGAGCAACTGCGCATACAGCAAGAGCGACAATAGAACTTCTTCATAACATTTTTGGTGAACGAATAATTTCCAGAAATTGTGATTTTGCTTGGCCTCCACGTTCACCAGATTTGACTGATCCAGATTTTTTTTTGTGGGGCTATTTGAAAGGAGTTGTGTATATCAATAAACCCTAAACAATTCAAGAGCTTAAGCAGAACATTCAAGCAGAAATAAGGAACTTGGAACCAGAAACTCTACGGGCAGTAATGGAAAATGCGGTTAAAAGAGCCAATTTTTGTTTGCAAGAAAATGGACACCATTTGAGAGATGTTATATTTCACACTTAGATGTAAAAAATGTCCATGAATTAAATATTTAAAAACATAAAAAAAAAAAAATAATAAAAAATAAAAACAAAAAAATACAGTTATATTTAATCCTTCAGTCTTTTTTGGGCCACCCTGTATAAAAACTGCCACTCGATAGCAAAACAGCAAATGATTGATTTTGACGTTTGTGTTCGCAATGATCGATATAGAGAAACCGAATTTTGTATGAAAACACTTGTCGTCTTTTCGAGTTATCGTTCGAATAATAAAAGAACATCATAGAGAAACCCAAAACAATTTTCTTTCGCTTAGAAAGCGAATAATCGCACGACTTCGTCATTGAGGAACAGGCAGTAATTGTTTTCCTTGTTCTAAGAATTTACCCTTTTTTATTATAGTTTTTTTATGCGTGTTCAGGTGTGTAAAAGTTGGTACAATTGAGCTTAACACAATTTGGAGGAAAAAAAATTCTGTTAGCAAACACAAATTTTAAACTCTGTTTGTCTTGGATTTTTCTTTTATCTGGGAATGAAAAAAAAAAAATGTTTAGACCTTTAGCGACCGAGTAAAGACGAAATTTTTTTTGTAACATTCAGCATGCATTCAAGTACAATACAAGTCTACGAAATGTTGTCGTTGGTGGATGCGTGTATGTGTTAATGGATATGTAAAATTTACTTTGGTGAGTATTGTTGTTATGGCAATAGTTTTGTTGCAGGTGTGCAAAAGTTGGTACAATTTTACTTAACACAGTCTAGAAGTGAAAAATACGAAGTCTGATCAAAGAATAACCGTTATTTTCAAATTTCGTGAGTTACTTATGTGCGATTTTCGCATTTTTTTCTCTGTTATGTTGGTACACATGTCTGTTATGTATGTTGGCAATATCAGATGGATTGCCAGCTTGTTTTTTGACAGATAAAAAGGTTAGTCCTGTTTATGCGTGCTCTTCGAATTTCTACTATTGAAAAAAAAAATAAAATGGATCAAAGAAACTGTATTAAGTTTTGTGTAAAACATGAAATTAAATGCGAAAGAAGATTTGAACTGTTGACTGTGGCGTTTGGCGAGTCTACTATGAGCAGAACACAAGTTCAATTGTGGTCTAACCGGTTTAAGGAAGGCCGAGAAGATGTCGAATGACGATGGTCGCCCGAGCAAGTTGACAACCAATGAAAACATTGAAGCAGTGCAGAAAATGATTTTGGATAATCGTCGAATCACTGTCAGAGGGGTTGCTGATGATGTTGACATATCGTTCGGCTCATGCCAAGCAACTTTTACAGATGTTTTAGGCATGAAACGGGCGGCAGCGAAAATTTTTTCAAAATCGCTAAACTTTGAGCAAAACCAACGTCGCGTGGACATCGTTCATCCTAGAAAAGGTCATAACTGACGACGAGTCATGGGTGTATGGCTATGACATTGAAACCAAAGTCCAATCATTCCAATGGAAGCATCCAGAAGAGACAGGACCGAAAATGGCGCGACAAGTTCGGTCCAATGTGAAGGTTTTGCTCACTGTTTTCTTCAACTGCCAATGGCATGGTGCATCATGAATTCTTTCCACAAGGTCGTTCGGTCAATAAGGAATACTACCTTGAAGCTATGCCCCATTTGCGCGAAGCAATTCGTCAGAAACGCAATCATGTGGAAAAAACAATCATGGATTTTGCGCATCCATGATGACGCATCTGCTCACACATCGATGCTTGTGCGTGAGTGTGAGCACCGCTATCATACCTTGTGCTTTTATTTTAAGTACAAATTTCAGTTATATTCAATCCGAAATCGATATTGACTATGGCTATTTAGCGCTTGAAAAAATCCGCACTTAAACAAGCACAATGTACTTGATTTAAGGAAATCCGTGCTTGCCGAACTCGTGACACCGCTTGGGATTGATTGTTTTTTCCAGCGTACGGGCTTTTAAATTACATTTAATTACTGATGGCATACATTTCAATTTCAAACAAATGTTTTGTTTCTCCTTCTCTCCATGTAATAAATACGTAACGTGGCTTCACCCTTGTGAGGAGATTTGCCTTAATAAATGACACAGGCTCCGCGCTTTAACCATCCTTTCTCCCACGTAGAGAGCATTCAATTTAACAGCATGTCTTATCGTGACAGTAACTTGTTTCGCTCAGTTAATCGATGAACTGAGCGTGTGTGCGTTGCCTAACCCCAAATTATCATCTGGCAGCACTGATTTAGCTAAATCTCTTCTCTCGCTAATACCAGTTTTACTTACATCTGTACATACATACATACATACATACATACATACACATGTATGTAGATATTTGGATGTTCGTATACGTCTTGCCTCAAACCTACACGTAAATGTCGGCCATGTTTATCAGCACAAACACATTGTAATCGCAACGTTTGTTGTTAACATTGATGGGGACATTTTGCACTTTTGTTTTGCATTTTTTTTTTTTGCAATTTTATAAATACCATCACAACATGCGTGCTGTGAGATTGTGAAAGGGCACAAAGAAACTAAAAAATGATAATAACAAAAACATTTTTGTTTGTCGGTGTTTCCCAGGTTGGCTTAATACACATCCATACATGCATATCTATGTATGTATGCATGCATGCATGTGTATTGTAGGAGTGTTTGTTTTTGCATTGACGTATATAGCTGCTGCTGCTGCTGCTGCTGTTTCGTTTTTTTCGCATTTTTATTATTGTTGTGTTCTCATTGTGTTTCTTGACAACTAAACTGCTTTATTTTTGTTATTGTTGCTGCTGCTGTCGGTTTAAGTGATGGCGATGATGATGACGATGATGAGAATGTTGCCGATGATTATGGGGATTAAAAGTGTTTGTGTTATTTTGTTGTTGTTGTTGTTGTTGTTGTTGTTGTTGTTGTTGTTGTTGTCGTGGTTAGAATAACAACACAACTCTTTTTGTTTTGTTTTGTTTTTTTTTTATTTAATATAAAAGCAGAATTAAAAATGCATTTTTATTTGTTGCGTTCTGTTGAGTGTTTTATTATGTTGTTGCTGTTTTATTTTAGACCCGTGATTGTGAGTAGTGGTGGCTGAGAATTTTTAACGACTCAACAAAGTAAAAAATAAAAAAAAAAACATACACACACACATATACATACATACGTATATCCTATATACATATAATAAAAAAGCATTGTTAAAGTTTTAAAGCAAAAATAGCAATCATTCGTACCAAAGTCGTTCGCGTGTGTAGTTGCCAAGAATAAAAAACAAGTTAAAAAAGATTATAGAAATAAAAATAAACAACACAAGCAACCAACCAACCGACCAACCAACCACCTGAGCAGAAAACTTAAAACGACTCAAACGGGTTGACAAAAATATAAATTAAAAAAAAAAAAAAAAGAAATATACATTTTCAAGTGATTATTAAATACCTGCAATAAAATGTGCTGATTTGTTTAACAAAACCAAGCAATTTGTAATAAAAAAGTTTTTTTTAAAAGCATTAAAACCTTTGCGAAATGTGGCAACCAGCCTTAAATAAACATTTTTATGAAAATGCAACTGCTTACATTAATGCCACACAACAAAACGAATATGCGGCAAACCTGTTGCAAATGCAAAAATTACACTTAACAGACTTATTACCACCCTTCACATCGGCGCCAGTTCCACACTCTTTGTATTCCAATGATGCAGCAAATTCTTTGATGCAAAGCATTCCAGCCATCACTCTGGGCTCATCTTCGCCCAGCTTAATAAATAATTTGCAGCAATATTTAAGACATCGTGGCGGGAAGTCGGCAATAATTTCAACCTCTGAACAGTGGTCTCCAGCGATGGATAGCAGCAACGACAACAGAAACCTGTTGCTCTCCAACTCTTCCTTACTAACAACTGATGATGTTGCTTCACCTTCCCTTCCCAATTCTGCTTTGCCAACAACATTTCTTAGTCCCCCACCCGTTGCAGCACAAATATCTTCTGCAGCTACAGTTTTGAATATACTTCCTTTGGATATTCTGACAGAAACGTTTTCAAGATTAAATGCGTTACATTTAACAAATCCAAGTCTGGGCCAAACTATCGGCCAATTGGTGGCTAATACAAGGTCAACATTGCCATCAAATCCCTATTATGCGGCAAAAGGCCCACCCACCTTATCAGACACAACTACGTTGCCGTTAACAGCGCCACTACCCGCCAATAAAAGTTTACATACTCCGCAGCATTTAAATTTATTCAAACAATACTTGTCAATGGAGCAACAACAACTGCAACAACATTTAATGGCTTTAAAAAATATGAATGTGGTAGGCGCTAACGCTTCTTCCTCCACCTCCTCCACCTCCTCCTCATCATCATCATCAGCAAATTGCCACTATAATGTTTCCATGAATTTAAATCAGCTGTCGGCATCTCCTTCAAGCGCTTCAAAATCGTGCTGTTTCCCTAATTCGTTCGACTGTGATCAACAACGAAAGCAGCGCTCATTGCGGAAGCGCAGGGAAGATCTTAAGGATTTTTTTGGAAAAAAATCGAATAGCTCCCACACACTGGACTTAACAGACTCCGGAACAGATGACTTGTTGCCACCGCCAAAAAAGAAATGGATACGACACTATCTTAAGGGTATAAACTATTTATTTAAATTGATATTAATTTTATTAAAATAAGTAGAAAGTGTCGTCGCTCTCTAAAACGTTCGCTGCAAGCACATTTTTTGGTCATATTAAACAACGACGTTTGACATTAAGAATAAGCAATAAGAAAACCTCACGTCCTACAAAGCTGCTTCACTAAATCACATCCCTGGAAGATAATCACATCATCAATCAATTTGTATTATCAAGCTACACAGTGCATTCTCTCTCTCTCTCTCTTTTCAACGAGTGAGTTTTTTCTTGCAAGAACGAATTTTGTACGTATTCTCGCGAAAAAAAAGAAAAAATTCTCACTGACACAACTGTGGGAAATGATTTACGAATACATAATTCCTGAACATGTCCATATTACTGGAGTGTACGAATTCCAGATGATGTTTATTTTTGCTTTATTATTATTTTTTTCATCTTATATACATATGTGTACTTCTATACCTGCATACATTATGCAAAGAAGCTGAAAATAAATTAAGTCAAGTACGAGGCTGGCTCGCACTCTTAGGGTTCCGTACGTATGTATGTGTAATGTATGTATGGAATGGCGTATGTGAATACATATGTATGTATATTTTATAAATTTCATCTGTCTGTTTTTACAGCTACTTTATGTTGTATGGGGACACCTAGTAATTTTCCACTTGTTGTTGTTGTTGTTGTAATTTGCTGTTGTAAGGCATCTGGGAATACATACAGTGTGCGAATTTCGACTCTATCTCTTACGGTTCGAGAGTTATAGCTATTACTCTACGTTGTAAAGGGACACCTGGTAGTTTTATAGTTGTTGTTGTTTTTAGCAAGTGTTGTTGTGGAGCATATGTAAATACACTAATTGTGCAAATTTCATCCCTCTGTCTCTCACGGTTCGAAAGTAACGTCTAGTTGTTACTTTACGTTGTATAGGGGCACCTGGTAATTTTCGACTTGTTGTTGTTTTTAGCATTTGCGAGTAAATATATTGTTCACATTTCATCTCTTTATCTCTTACAGTTTGAAAGTTACGGCTAATGTTTTTTACGTTGCATAGGGACACCTGGTAGTTTTCGACATGTTGTTTTTAGCATTTGTTGTTGATAAGCATCTATAAATACATACACTATGCAAATTTCAGCTTTCTATCTTTTACGGTTCGAGAGTTATAGCTAATTGTAACTTTTGGTTGTATGGGGACACCTGGTAGTTTTCGGATTGTTGTTGCTTTTAGTATATGTTGTTGTAGAACATCTATAAATACATACACTATGCAAATTTCAGCTCTCTATCTTTTACAGTTCGAGAGTTATACCTAAATGTAACTTTTCGTTGTATGGGGACACCTGGTAGTTTTCGACTTGTTGTTGGTTTTAGTATTTGTTGTTGTAGCGGCAAGGTACAACAACATTCTGTGAAAATTTCAGCTCTCTAGCTCTTACCGTTTCGGAGAATGGACGCTGTGACGGACGGACGGACGGACGTACTTGTCTCCGTAATAGGGTTCCGTTTCACTCTGATGAGTACGGAACCCTAAAAACATTAATGCCCAAACGTAGTTCCAAACTAATATAGGAAAATCAAAATTTAAAAGAAATCATTGTAATAACAACGCTGAATGCTTTAAAATTGCTTTGCATGTGTTAGTTTCCATCAGTTATTTCTTGCAGGGATGTGTTTTGTTTCAGAAAAATTTCCAAACAAAAAAAAAAACACCACTGCTACAAACTTTAGAGTATTTACAGAAGTGAGATGAACAGAATGTACATTGATTTGCGCTCTCGTTTTGGCCGCCTTTCTGTGTACTTTGAAATCAACTTCACGAAATCAGCTGATTAACAGTTCCTACTAATTGTATCTTTTATTTTTATGTTTAATGTAATTCCAACTGCAATACGATCGTTTTCCGATCGTATTACCTTTTCCACAAGTTTAATGATCTCTACAAATCATTAAGCTTTTGATCATGTCAAACTGGCGAGTGATTTTTCTAGCATTCCCTCACGTCGGAAGCACATCTCTAATGCATACACATACCCATACAATTTGTTTGACTGTGCCCTCAAAAGTTGATGTCATTTTTCGAATGATTGTAAATGCTGATAAATATGCAAATGCCTGTAATATTTTAACAAATGCCTGCATGTCTGTTTGTCTTCGTTTGTATGTGTGTGCGGCGCTATTTTGCCTCTTTTTTGCAAATTAAAAATATGCACTGACAAGCACTTGCTGCACATTGTTGTTGATAATTTGTAGCGTTCTTAGAAGAGCATGGAATCAGAAATTAACATGTAATCCTCTTCTCTTGCGGCTAAAATTAAGTCTACACCTACACTCACAAGAGTAGAAAGGTATGGACTGAAGTCTAAAACAATTGCCAAGATGGTTTTACTTTTCATTTAACATATACGGAATATAAAATTAAAATCTAGTCGGATTATTTTTCTGTGTGTACATGGAAACTAATAGAACGTGTTGAACTTTGCAATGACAATCTGTAGTTTTCTTTTCATCTTTTGAAATTTAAATGTCTACAAACATCAATGGAAAATTTATTTCGCTTCGTTCGACATCATTCCGTAAAGTTTCCCTGACCTGACTCTTAGGTGATGTTTAAAAGTGTAATAACTTTTTAATTATATTGAATAAAACTTTAATTATATAAAATACAAGTGATTAGGATCAATTTTTTTTTGTATTAGAAAATGTTGTTTCAAATATATCGATTTGTTAACTGCTTAAATTGGGGTCTTATCGCCAATACGTGTGTGAAAAAATCCACTTTAATTGACGTTCACGAATAAAACTCCCACAAAAGTACACATGTAGATATGTATTTAAATAGCATTAATATGACTGACAAGGGCATGAGAAAAATGATGTGAAGCATCAACATGAACATGGCAATAGCAAACAGCAAACACCAAACAATTGTGTACTACACACTCTACCGCATCGTTTCGGCGTAAACAAACTTCGTCTGTCTGTCTTTCAAGTCCTCAAGTGTGAAACATCACTTATATACATATAGCCAACTATCACGGGCATGTATGTATGTATATGTATCTGCTTAGTATGGCAATATCTTTTTTTAAGTTGTTTACTTTTAAAATTTTCATCCCAAGTTGTGTAGCAGAGTATATAAAGGGTGTTTCTTTCGATGTATAGAACTTTAAGTTGCAATAAAACAAGGATGGATTGATTATTCGATTGACATGAATTTTATTTATCCGAAAGATAATTTTGTGGCATTACATTTTAAATATGATTTCTGGCATCCAATCTGGACGTCCAATTTTCGATGACTTTTTCCAACATTTGTGGCCGTGTATATCGGCAATAACACGGCGAATGTTGTCTTCCTAATGGAAGACAACATAGACCAATGACTTTACATAGCCCCACAGAAAGTAGTCCAGTGGTGTTAAATCACAAGATCTTGGAGGCCAATTTACAGGTCCAAAACGTGTCTATCAATAAATCGATTGTGGCACGAGCTGTGTGACATGTTGCGCCGTCTTGTTGAAACCACTTCTCCTGGACATCATGGTTATTCCATTCAGGAATGAAAAAGTTGGTAATCATGGCTCTATACCGATCACCATTGACTGTAACGTTCGGGCATGATGGTTTTTGAAGAAGTACGGACCAATGATTCCACCAACCCACAAAAAGCGCATCAAACAGTCAGTTTTTCTGGATGTAACGGTGTTTCGACATACACACTTGAGGATTAGCTTCACTCCAAATGCGGCTGTTTTGTTTGTTGACGCAGCCATTCAACCAGAAGTGCGCTTCATCGCTAAACACGATTAAATGGATGTAGTGCGCGATACCTATTCCGCACAGAACCATTATTTTCGAAATAAAATTGCACTATTTGCAAGCATTGCTCAGGCGTGAGTCTATTCATGATGAATTGCCAAACCAAACTGAGAATAAATCACTTGACAGCTGTTAAATCGGTTGCCGTCTTGAACAGTAATGCCAACTTAAATTTCTGTACATCGAAAAAAAAAACACCCTTTACATACATATTTTTGAGATATATTGGAAAGTTGATACAAAATGATTCTGGATACTGAATTTAAAGACCCCGAAATCGATGAGACTGACGAAACATTTTCAAAAAATGGTGGAGCTATTGATTAAGGTAAAGAGATGGTAGAAAAGGTTTTTAATAATGATGAAAATGCCCAAAGAATTCATCATTTCTCAGGGCGGCCGACCACAACTACTTCGCCTACTAAAAACCCAAATCCAAAAGTTGACAAGTTTCATGCGCACATATAAAGTGACCATCTGTGCCGATATCTAAGTCTTCTTCGCGTACGCAAGCTGTATACCTAATGCGAATTTCTCCCGATATCTTGTAGTAATGGGTTATCCATTTTGTGGTTTCAAAACTAAACACAAATAAAACACATATGAAATACATATTTTTTCATGATATTTCTTTTTATTGTAAATGACCACCACGCGAAGTGTTGCCAACATTGATTCTTTTTTGAGGTAATTTTCGACCACTTTCTAACACATATTGGGCGCTATCTCAGCCATAACTTGACGAATGTTGGTTTGTAAGTGCTCAAGAGTTAAAGGTTTATCTGCATAAACACGGTCTCGGGCGTAGCCCCACCAAAAAACCTCTAATGGTGTCAAATCGTATGATCTTGGTGGCCAGCTGATATCGTCACGACGAGAAATTACGCGGCCAGGAAATGTGTCTTGCAATAAAACCATATTCTCTCGAGTTGTGTGGCATGTGGCACCGATTTTTAAATAATTTAGTAATGCTATCATTTTTTCATTACGTCTTTGGTCATCTTTATCATCGAATTGACTCAGATATGTTTTGAGAAAATTGTGTTTTTATTAACATAAGCTGTGCAGAAAGAGTATTGATTATAGCATCAGCTACTAAGAGCTTAGAGTCTCGGCGACTAAGCGCTTCATCAGCGTCTTTTACGGGAGTTAGAACGTCAAGTAACATCTCCAGGACGAGTGTAGATTGGTCATTCCACAAATTTACTAAATCGAAGTCAATGAGTGTTTTCTTTATAGCACTTTTAGCTTTTAGAAATGAATAAATCATAGACACCATGCTATAAAATCCAATTTAAACATTTCCTGTTTTCCCGAACCCCAACACCTAATATCAATGCATACTATTGAAAAAACAAGTAATGGTGTTGTTGACATCTCGACGTTTTGGGAAAAGGGTTTCTTTTCGACCTTCTATTGCGAATATAGGTTAGGGTTAGGTTAGGTTGATTGGAGGGGTTTGCTTGCCCATATCTTGCGACATACACCTAAGCCGGTATAGGCTTGTTGTGCTCTCCGTGGATTTAACCGTGATACACTTTGACCCATAGGTCTATAGGAACTCCGTGTCATTCACAAAGTTCCTTAATTTCCTCCAGCATATGCCCCGTAATTGGTTTATGTCTGGTAAGGTGTCTCTCCCAAGATGTCGGGATCGTATTTGTGAGAAGGCGGGGCACTGGCATAAATAGTGCTCTAGAGTCTCGCTCTCCTCCCCACATGCTCTACATTCATCTCCTCCCACTATTCCCATGCGGTTAAGATGTGCCAGTAGTTGAGAGTGGCCTCTAATGACTCCCATTAGTCTACTTAATTCGGGCTTGCTAAGTCTTAGCAGTCCCCCTGTCTTTTCCTCATCTGGATCCCCCCATAGAAACCTTGTATTGATTTCCACGGCTTCGTTATTCCAGAGAGTTAAATGGGCCCCATGTGCCCAGTTCTTTAGCTAAGATTTAACTGCATCGAAAGGTTTCGCGCATACCAAGCTTATGTTACTTAACTCTCTTGCTCATGCAGCAAGTGAGTTTGCTCTTTCAATTCCAGCTATTGCCGCATGCCCTGGCACCCATATGATGCGCAGTTCACCACGAGACGAGTAACTGTTAATAGCATTTTTGCAATCTCAAACTGTTCGTGATTTAATCCGCTCAGCTGAGATCGCCCTGATGGTCATTTGGCTATCCGTGAATATATTCACAGATTCTGGCCTTCCCATTTCATTGAGCACCCTAATACACTCCGTAATTGCCCGAATTTCCGCCTGAAAGACTGTGCAAAAGTTCGGCAGACGAAATAACAGTTCCGTGGTATTCTCTATATAAATACCAAGCCCTGTTTTTCCCCTCGCCCTTGATCCATCCGTGTAACAATGAAGCCCCATGGGGATCTGGTTCAAAGGGCCGGTCAACCAGGAATGTAAGTCAGGAATCAATGTTTCGCAATTGGCCTCTAGTCTGGTCTCCGGTATGCGATCTGACGTCACATTTTCCGGTATAGACTCGCCTATGGCCATAAAGATTTGTTGATGATTGCTGATTGCGAATATAACAAACAGGCAACATGTTTCATTTGAGTGAATCGTTCGTTCTCTTTCAGAGAGTTGATGTGAATTAATTCTTTCTTTTAATTCATTCATTCAGGACGAATGTTACACATAATTAAGAATGCAGGAAAGTGAAGAAGCTGTCTCATTCATACCAGGGCTTTGCTTCTTAGAACCAGCCACAGACATAACCAGATATCCAAATAAAGTGACTTTTGTAAAGTGGCCATATCATTTGTTTGGGGGCCAGCCAGAAGTGAGCAGTACCGGAAATCATGGCAACATGAGTGAGTGTATGAGACCAACTCCAAAAAAAGTGTACACAAAAACAAACATAAACCATGAACAAATGTTGTTGTAAAGTGTTTGGAAAAATATTGGCTTTGTTCTAATTTTTACGAAAAAAGTAGAAAACATGAATGAAAAGCTTTGAAAACAAAGTATAATATAAGACTTTAAATACAAATAATGATTATCTGTTTGGTTGCAAAGCTGTTTTGTTTGCATCAGATTTGCACTGAATTTTCCTAATCAAAAATCAAATGTAAACAAATGCGGAGTCTACCAACAGATATAGCTATATAATTATTTTCTTGTTTGCTGGATGCTCGAGCACCGCAAGGCTGCCACTTTCATGAAATTTGACAGAAAATTGTTAATTTTTGTAGTCCGGCAGAGCTGGTGACCCTTCTGGTAGTATTCTGTGGAACCAACCAACAGTTGCATTATAAGCAAAATACGGATTTATAAAATCTAATTTTTTTTTTTTTTTTGTTTAAGAAGTTATTAATAACAAAGCAATATTTATGAGAAACATCCCTGTCGGACATTGAGTAGTCGACTACTAAAATAATTAACTTTACGTTAACTTTTATGGACTAGCTTCAAATTAGCTACAATACATCGATTTTTAATTCACTTTTTGTGTACTGGTTATAAGCTAGCTGAAACGTAGTGTAGAGCTCACATAAAATTTAAATAATAAAATACACACATACACGGTAAATAACTCTTTAATTAAATTGCCTATTGTCGTATTCGTTTTAAATGTTGCGATGGCTGAGTGGGTTAAGTTGGCTGCTCACCAGTCTTGAGGCTTAGTGGTTCGATTCCCACGAGAGGCTGACAAAAAAAAAGTAAGATGACATTTAATTTAATAAAATAAAATATTACCACCGAAAAATGTAAAATCAGCCTTGATTTGTACATTTTTTTTCTGTATGTACTGACTTTTAACTAGCTAACTTTAAGTTAGTTGAAAAGTAATACACAGTCGGACAATTGACTACTTCCTAGGACATCACCATGTTAAAATAGTCAGTTGTTTGCATTGAGAAGTAATCCAGGCCTCAACCAGTAACTGTTGTGAAATAGTTAGCTGTAAGTTAGCTTAAAGTTAGCTTAAAGTTAGCTTGGTTTCCGACGGGGATGCTCTAGGTGGACAGACTCACGCAACCACAGATATTAATTATTTGCATAAATGCGCTAAAAACATTAAAAATGGTATGAATATTTTTAAAAGTGAAAAATTGTTGTATGATGGATGAAAGGAAGAAGAAATTAAACAGACAGGTGAAAGGCATAGAAAACAAGTACAAAAGTAATTCACTCATTCAGTTGAAGGAATCAATCATTCTCGATTGAATTAATTCATTTGTGAATGACACAAGCCTGAAGAAAAGTAAAGTTGAAGACTTACTAGCAGCTGGGGAACAATTTAATCAAAATTAAGAAAGTTTTGTTATTAAATTTTCGCTTGGACTGCAAGAGAACAAGCCGTAGACAAGTAATGCGAGTCAAGTGCAAGGTAATTCCATGTGTAGTGAGTGAGTGGTACAGCAGGGAATTAATATTGAAAATAAATTTGTAGAATATCATAAAACAGGTTGCAAGATAAGCTTGCACTTGCTGAGTATATACATACATATGTATATATGTATATAAATACATACATACATACATCCACACGTGTGTGCATATCAGCTTATTGGCACAATTTGTCGTCGTTGCTGGTTTTCACATCGAACTGTGGCAATTTGTTTAATCTATCGCTGTCTCATTTGCTATTCAATATTGTTTGTTTTTTTGTTTTTCTCAATGTTGTAATGAAGAAAAAACAACTTAATAATTGAGTGTTTAGTTATTCGAGAGTGAATTTCCATTTGGTCAGATTTTTTTTCACGTGTTTTGCATTCAAATGGATTTTAGTTGTGGCTGTCGCCGCATTTGTGGTCATAAACTTAATGACAAATTTCTTTTAAGTTTATTTTCCTTAAACTAATTCACTTCTAATGCAGTTCAAGTGAGTGCTGGGTAAAACACGTTCTTGATTATTTCTCGCATTGAGTTGCTTTTCCGTTAACTGCTGCTACAGCGGCGCCGTTAATGCAGTGGGAGGAAATTTGTATGTATGTACATGTTTGCAGATACATATAAAGGGTGTTTTTTTTTTCTTCGATGTATAGAACTTTAAGTTGCAATAAAACAACGTTGGATTATTCGATTGACATGAATTTTATTTATCCGAAAGATAATCTTGTGGCATTACATTTTAAATATGATTTCTGGCATCCAATTTGGACGTCCAATTTTCGATGACTTTTTCCAACATTTGTGGCCGTGTATATCGGCAATAACACGGCGAATGTTGTCTTCCTAATGGAAGACAACATAGACCAATGACTTTACATAGCCCCACAAAAAGTAGTCCAGTGGTGTTAAATCACAAGATCTTGGAGGCCAATTTACAGGTCCAAAACGTGTCTATCAATAAATCGATTGTGGCACGAGCTGTGTGACATGTTGCGCCGTCTTGTTGAAACCACTTCTCCTGGACATCATGGTTATTCCATTCAGGAATGAAAAAGTTGGTAATCATGGCTCTATACCGATCACCATTGACTGTAACGTTCGGGCCATCATCGTTTTTGAAGAAGTACGGACCAATGATTCCACCAGCCCACAAAAAGCGCACCAAACAGTCAGTTTTTCTGGATGTAACGGTGTTTCGACATGCACTTGAGGATTCGCTTCACTTCAAATGCGGCAGTTTTGTTTGTTGACGCAGCCATTCAACCAGAAGTGCGCTTCATCGCTAAACACGATAAAATGGATGTAGTGCGCGATACGTATTCCGCACAGAACCATTATTTTCGAAATAAAATTGCACTATTTGCAAGCGTTACTCAGGCGTGAGTCTATTCATGATGAATTGCCAAACCAAACTTAGAATAAATCACTTGACAGCTGTTAAATCGGTTGCCATCTTGAACAGTAATGCCAACTTAACACTTTTTTCATTGTGTTATTTTGCAATGCCATTTACTTTAGCTCGATGTCTACTACACATGTGATGTACATGTAGCTGGGTAAATTTAAGTGGAAGGAAACACATTTTTTTTACCCCAATAAGCTGTATGTAGTGCAAAACTTAACCTCAAATCGTTAGGTATACCTGTGAACATTGTGTTTTCAAAACCTATGAAACTTATTTTTGTTTAGGAATAAAAATGAATACCCTGAAAGCATAAGTTGATTGATTGATTGATCGTGAGCATTTTGCTCGTGAGCGTGCGTGATTGGAAAAATTGAGGCGCGAACATTTTCGTGCATGAGGAAAATTATTCTGATCGTGAGCGTGAGTGAAGTGAGCCAAAAAACACTCACGCGCACAACTCTAGTTAGAATAAAAAGCATAATATTAAATCGCATACGAAGGAAAAACGAAATCTACCGGAAATGCAACAAATTTTTTCATCTTGACCAGTACTCAGGGGACGACCATCATTCCATGTGCATTGTAGCGGAACTAAGAAAATCGTTTATGTGAAGGCAAAAGCCGGGAGTAGTGTCTGGTTGAATTGAAAGAGTTACATATATCTTCGTTGTTTCCCAACGGATTTCTACCAAATTTTTTCTGTTTCAAGAACTTAAAACTACACCTTCTAAACAAGCTGTTGTAAATCGCATAATAAATAGCCAAGTTAGCGTGGTATATGTATAGTGGCCGAACCAGCCAGTGTGAAAATGCTATAATTATTGTAAAAAGTGGGTTTTGGTGGGTAAAACAAATGTTTAACGGATTTAATTATAGTTACCCATTTTGGAAAGTTTACATAATTCTTCATTTTCACAATAATGTGTTTGGTGTCACATAAGCAGCAACTTAGAGCCCGAGGAAGAACATTTTTTTTTTTTTCGAAAAATGTGCATCTTTTTTTATGTTTCAAACCCTATAACTTAGCTATTTACCATGCGACTTACAAAAGCTATATCTTAGGAGTTTAAATTTAAGAGTATCTTGAAACAGAAAAAATTTGATAGAGATCCGTTGTGAAACAACGAAGATATGACTCGTTAAATTCAAAAATTAAACAAATCCCGTTATTTACTATAAAAATCCCTTTTCGAGGTGACCTAAAACAACGAACGGTATTTTTGTTCTCTATGGACTCCAACAAAACAGAATTGGTGCATGAGAACAGAACCCCTGAATAATTTTGGTGCATTACAGTGTTATTAACAGCGCTCTGTCAACTGCAAAATTCATCTTAAACAAGGATCAGCTGTTGACCTAGTAAATCGTCCTCGGAAAGTTGCCCCTAGATCACAGATGCCCAGTAGTGGCTGATATCAGCAAATTAAACTCACACGTATAGTTACGCTCTTTTGTTTGATCGTCAATCAACCAATAGGAAATCACCATGTTGAGTGGGAGAGACAAACTACACTTGAAGAACTTCTGTGTGTTATTTTACATTTTAATCGTCATCGAGACTGCTGTGTTCACTGACAGCTGTTTATGATTCATGAATGTGTATATGATTATGTTTAAAATTCTTTCGTATTTTAAAACTCAGCTATTTTTACTTGCAGCTCAAATTGATTCTGCAGACTTTTCGGACTTCTGTTAAATACGACAAGCAGAAAAACTTGAAAAAGTTTGAACTTTTAGAAATATGTATTAGAAATAACTTTAATGACAGGTTTAAGGATTTTGAAAATATTAAGCATTTACTGGATATTTTTCAAAACCCTTTTAAATGCGATACCTATATTAAAGTATGAATTTCCAATCCAAACAGAACTTATTATGCTTCGAAGTGAATTAGATTTTCCTGATAACTTTATCAATATAGAACTCTGGAAAAATCTGGATGGTATATCGCGAAATAAAGAATATTTCATTGAAATGTTTATCCTTATTTCCCTCAACGTATCTTTGCGAACAAATATTTTCAGATATGAATTATATTTGCTAAAAAAAACGCAATAAGCTGAATTCTTCTAGTTTGAGAAATATACTTTTATTGCGTAACTGCAATGAGAGTATCAACATAGAAGATTTAATTACTTTTTAATTGCAAGATCAACAATGATTAATTGAGGGAAAATTTATAAACACTTCGAAGAATCTTTTTATTTCAAAATAGTTCAGACTACCACATATGTGTCACAATCTCGTTGACGACTAAATAAAATGAATAGCAAATTGTTTTCTTCCAGTGTTATTTTGTCACTCTCACCAATACTACTACATTGGGCATCTATGCCCTAGATGTTTTTATGGACTCCTCTAGAAATTGAGAGGAAATTGTAGAAGGCATTGGCGCCAGCAAACGCTGTGATTGGTGTATTGTCATTCCCTCAGTTTTTGTACCGCTGTCATTTTATTTCTGGAGAAATCGGGGGAGAAAAAAATAAATTTCCCAGAACTATAAGAATGTGCAGCACATTCTTACTCCCGATTTTTGACTTGGGATTTAAATACAAAATTAGTAAATTTTCCTTAAAATTTAAGTTGGATTTAAAATAGCTTTCTGTTTTACAGTCTAAAATTATTTTTGGTAATTAATTGTAATAAAAGTACGGCAGCACAATGTAAGTGTCAAATAATTATCGATAACTCAATAAAAAACAGCTGTTTAAACAAATTTGGAAGCAAGTGAAATTGTGAAAAGTTTAGAAAATAATAAATTGTTTTGTAAGAATTATTAAAATAAGTAGCAAAAGTGATAAAAGGACTCCCAATTTCACTGCCACAGAAGTTGATTACCTACTGGAAATAATAAAAAATCAAATTATGAAACAAACAAAAAAATGTGCAATTTTCTTCATTTGCAGAACAAAACCAAACTGTCAAAATCATATGGCAGTACGAAAAACTTAAATCGATTTTAAATGGGCACGGCAGGCCGTTTAAGTTTGATTTAAATAGCAACTGCTTGACTCAATTTTGTATTTAAATCAAATTTAAATTGAAATGGCATTTAAAATCCAAGTCAAAAATTGGAGGTTAATTTGTTGTTGAAGGGGAAGTCCTTAATTAACATTTTTCTCATACCTGCATATGGAACGAACATAAATTAAGATCTTGTTGAAGGTGGAAACATTTTAAATTCTATTCTGCATAATTGTTTAAAAAAGGCACCACAACAATCATGATAATTTGTTTTTAAAAATACATATGTACATACATGCAAAGAAAGAAACGTGCGCTCTTATGAAGGCGAAATAAAGAAAAACAACTTCTGAGAGACGGTCACGTGTTTTCTCAATGATAAATGAATAAAATACAGATCAGCTAAATGTTATCATTTTGGAAATGACGACCAGCTTTGTCAGCATAGAACAAAAAAAAAAAAAAAAAAACGGATACAAGGAGTATATAAATTACAACAAAATGAAGGTTAAAAGTCGCCAAGCGAAGAAATTAAACATTAAATTAAATTTTTTTTTTTTTTTTTGAAAATAACGGACTTTTTTCAAATGACAGTGAAGAAGGCTAAAATGTGTAAAACCGCCTCCCACAAAATTGCAAAAATCTTGTTATTTTTAGTAAAAAACAAATTTGAATAAAATAGTTTATTAAATAACAAAATATACATATGTACATATGTACATATGTATGTATGTATGTATGTATGTATGTATGTTGATTTGTAATTATTCGATGTGATTTGTATTGATTCAATTGTAATTTTATAAATTTCAAATCATGAAATTCAATGCTTTGTTTATGTGTTTGTGGACTGTTCTTGTTGAAAATTTTATTGAAATTGAATAAAAAATTGTTGCTCGCTTTGACAAGAAAATTGAAGAAACAAAAAATATTATACCCAAGTACAAAAGTATACAAATACAGCAAGTACATATGTATGTATATTAAAACAACAGCAGTAGGAAATATTCTTCAACATATGTATATGTACATACATATGTATTAGAGAAGTGCGCGTGAGTGTTTTTTGGCTCATGTCAGGCACGCTTACGATCGACATAATTTTCCTCATGCACTTTCAGGCGCGAAAATTTTTCTGGGCCTCACGTCACGCACGCTCACGAGAAACATTTTTGCAATCATTCAATTTTGACGCACGAAAAACGAAGAAATCGTTCTCACGAACAATCACGCTTGCAGTGAAATCAAATAGAAGTCTTATAGAAAAGGAAAATTTCATTGAAAAAAATGAAAATCGATAATTTAGGACAGTTTTTTTTTTTTTTTTTTTTTTGATAAATTAAAAGTTTTAATATTACAGAATTCATACAAGATTTGATATGAACATGTCCTCTAGGACGTGGCGCTTTTTATGAGTTTTATAGCACTTTTATTAAGGATTACTTCCATTCTGTTTTGTTTGTATAATTTTAAAAAGTTTTGGTAGTGGAATTAATTTGAAATTCATATGAATATGAAAGGTCATATAAATTGAGCTAAAATAATCTGCATTGGGAAATTATTTATGAAAACATGTGTGATAGTTTTTAGGGTTCCGTACTCATCAGAGTGAAACGGAACCCTATTACGGAAGACAAGTACGTCCGTCCGTCCGTCCGTCACAGCGTCCATTCTCCGAAACGGTAAGAGCTAGAGAGCTGAAATTTTCACAGGATGTTGTTGTACCTTGCCGCTACAACAAGAAGGTGTCCCCATACAACGAAATGTTGCAATTAGCTATAACTCTCGAACCGTAAAAGATAGAAAGCTGAAATTTGCATAGTGTATGTATTTATAGATGCTTTACAACAACAAATGCTACAGACAACAACAAGTTGAAAAATACCAGGTGTCCCCATTATTATTATTATTATTTATGCTAGGTTGGTCCAGGATGGCCCTTTGCACTGCGACCAATAATGATCTATTGTGCATCCCCTTTCCCTCACGAGTTTAATACATCAAGAAACAGTACTAGCTCCTTCAGTGGAAGCCCTTGCAAGTCCTGTGAACCCAATGTATAGGCCTGCAACAGCCTGTATCTTCTGTGGCCAAGTGCCACACATTCAGTAATCAAGTGTTCCATTGACTCCTCTTCTTCTCCGCAAAATCTGCAGGTTGCCGTGCTGGATAGTCCCATTCTGTGTAGATGTTTCCTGCAGGTATAGTGTCCTGTTAGCGCCCCACACAGTGTCCTTAGGTTCTTCCTATTTAATTTTAAAGCGAGATCCGCTCTCTTGGCATTAAAGCTAAGAAATTTCTTTGAGTGTTCTAGACCCCTAGTGTCATTCCACAGTTTCTCTGTGATGGATGTTGTCCATTTTCTGATCTCCCCCCTGAGGAGTAGCTTATTAAAGCCAAAAGATGGAGTGGGTCCAATAAAAGCCCCATTGGCTCCCCTTTTTGCGTAGGTATCAGCCAACTCGTTACCCTTGTGCCCCTCATGACCTGGCACCCATACAACCTAAAGTATTAATTAGCCGTAGCTGCTAAACTGTAATATACAGCACATATGTATTTACATATGCGCTACAACAACAAATGCTAAAAACAACAACAAGTCGAAAACTACCAGGTGTCCCTATAGAACGTAAAGGTAAAAATTAGGCATAACTCTCAAACTGTAAGAGACAGAGAGATGAAATGTGAACAATATATGTACTCACATGTGGCCTACAATAACAAATGGTAAAAACAAAAAACAAGTCGAAAATTACCAGGTGTCCCTATACAACGTAAAGTAACTACTGGTAGTTGTGTGTGTGCTTGTATAAACATGGGATTTTGTTTCATTTTTAGGGTTCCGTAGTCATCAGAGTGAAACGGAACCCTCTTACCGAGACAACTACGTCCGTCCGTCACTGCGTCCATTCTCCGAAACACTAAGAGCTAGAAAGCTGAATTTTTTACTGGATGTTGTTGTACCTTGCCGCTACAACAACAAATACTAAAAACAACAACAAGTCGAAAACTACCAGGTGTTCCCATACAACGAAAAGTAAGAATTAGCTATAATTCTCGATGCTCTACAACAACAAATTATATAAAGACAACAACAAGCTGAAAACTACCAGGTGTCCCTATACAACGTAAAGTAACAATTAACCGTTACTCTCGAACCGTGAGAGACAGAGGGATGAAATTTGCATAATATATGTTCTCACATATGCTCCACAACAACAAGTGCTAAAAACAACAACAACTGTAAAACTACCAGGTGTCCCTTTACAACGTAGAGTAACAGCTATAACTCTCGAACTGTGAGAGATAGAGCCAAAATTCGCACAGTGTATGTGCGAATTCCCAGATGCCTTACAACGGCAAATGACAACAACAACAAGTCCAAAACTACTATGTGTCCCCATACAACATAAAGTAGCAATTAAATGTAACTCTCAAGCTGTAAGAGACAGAGAGATGAAATTTATACAATATATGTATTCACATATGCCATTCCATATGTACGTACGGAACCCTAAGTGTGCGAGCCAGCCTCGTATTTGACTGCATTTATTTTTTAATTGCTGCGAAAGCTGAATTGGCAGAGTGGCCGGGCTGGCAGTAGTTGGATTCCAGGCTCAACGCAGCAAAGAGACAAAATAATTTATAAATTGTCATTGAATGAAGAAATTATAGGAATTTGGGATTAAATAGACTTCAGAAACATCGAATCATTCACACTCAAGGCAAATTCAATCCTTCCGTACCTAAATGAATCTCAATCCGAGTAGAGGGTATGATAGGTGCGAATGCTCGTAAATCAAGTACCGCGTGCTTGTTTTTAAGTGCAGATTTTAGCAGTAGTTAGTCGAAAAATCAGGATTGGATATGGCTGAAATCAAACCGAAACTGGTACTGAATGTGGCTGAAATGATGAAGTATTTGGTGATTGATTTAAGAAAATCCCTACTTGTACCGGAGTTCTGGTATTCATTTAAGCACAAATCGATTGAATTGCATTTTCACTGTATAAATCAAATGAGTTTCTACACTCGAATAGGGTCGATATAATATACAATATCAAACAAATAACAAGAACAACGTTATGCTAGGAACACAACTGGGACGAACGATGAGTTTTTCGCCGCGAATATTCGCCGTCAAAAATAAAACACATTTGTGTATATGAAAATGCACACAGTCACAGCGTCGGTCGAAATTCGTTGTACGCGGCGAATTTGAAATAGATTTATTTCGATTTCTTACGCCGGCGAACGACGAACAAATCAATACCATGTGGCCATTTTGGTTTTAGTTTTCAAGTGTTTTAGTAAAAATAGTTTTTATTTTAAGTGCTAAACTTTGACTTTTTGCATTTAAAATAAAAAGCCAACATATTGGATTATAAAACATTGTAGTGTTTAATTTTTTGTTGTTGGTAATGCAAAATTTTTTTAATATGGTCACCCCATCAGCTGTTCAACTATAATAAGATAAAATGAAAAAACTGAGAAAATGGATACAAGGGAAATTATAATTGAAAATGTTAAACTTCATGAAAGTTTGTACATATAATCTGGGATCACGTTCATTACTTTAATTATTTTTACAAAATTTGAAATTCTTTGATTGATTCATTTTTTTATCTTTGAAGAAACAATAAACAACTTTATCAATTATAACAGATGTTTTTGTTTTTTGTCGTTATTGTGCTTCATACGACGAATTTACACAGCGAATTTTAACGCTGTGTATTCGTCGTGTTGGGCGAAATTCGTCGTTCGTCTCAGTTGTGTTCCTAGCATTATGTTAATGTCTAAAGCACAGATGCCCAGTAGTGGCTGATATCAGCAAATTAAACTCACACGTATTATTAAGCTCTTTTGTTTGATCGTCAATCAACCAATAGGAAATCACCATGTTGAGTGGGAGAGACAAACTACACTTGCAGAAATTCTGTGTCTTATTATTGCGATACATTAATGATGTCAGCCGAAAAGTATTTTATGTTACAAAATGCATAAGACATTTAAAAAAACTAAGAAATATAATTAAAAAAAAAAAAATTTTTTTTGAAGATGTTCACAAAGCCATGAATAAAATGAATAGCAAATGGTTTTCTTCCAGTGTTATTTCGTCACTCTCACCAATACTACTACCATGGGCATCTATGGTCTAAAGCAGGGGTGCCCACGGCCTATATGCTTGGTACGCTTTTGTTTTTGTAAAAGCGCGAAGCATTGGCTGAGCATTCTAATATGTATACACAACTCTTTGTATAAAATACACACATACCCCAAGTTCAAAGCAACAACACTTTCATATGCACAGCAATGCGAACGCAAGCTTTGTTGGTACACATTGGTGCCAAGCGTAAATTTTGTTGTTTTTTGTTTTCATGATTTTGTTTTTTTTTATGATTTCGTAAGTATGAAACACTTGAAGAAATAATTTTGTGTTATTAGTTTCAACTGTACAGTTTATTTTGTAGAATGAAGGACACGTGGGAAACCGACTTTTTTTCGCTAAAAATTTTGAAAATCGAGCACAATGTATGATTTGCTTTCAAATAATCAAGACGATTAGTAAATATGATTTGGAAAGGCATTTTAATACAGTACATACATTTTGTGAAAATGAAATTTAATTTTTTTCCCAGTGTACCTAATGAAATATTTCTGTTTTTCCTTGTGTGCGTCAATATAGTGTATACGTATTGGTGTTTGCGCTTCCATAAGAAGGTTTTGGGCACCCCTGGTCTAAAGGCTGTAACCGTGCAAGAAATCATATTTCACATACAGATATACATATGTACATATGTACATATATTTAAAAACGTTTTCAGCTGATTTTTTTTGAAATTGCAAAACTGAATAGGAAGAATCCTTAACGATATTATGGGGGCATCAGTCTCACATTCCATACCATAGAGCCGACCACACAGCATTTCGGAGGTATCTGGTAACATTTTCCTCGTTCTAATGCAACCTGTGTGTGTGTGTGTGCGAATGAGTCACGCCAAATGATTTGTCAGCCAAATACGAGTCAGTCTCGAACTTGGCTGCGTGTTTTTTTTTTTGTATTTCGTCTACCACGATAATTTGCAAATTAAACGAAACAAGTTAGAACATTTTATATTAAGTTGAATAGCGATCAAAATTTATTCTTACACCCTTAAGTTTAATTCAAAATTAATTATCATGTTCAATTTATAAAGCTACAACGTGTTGGCAGGGAATTGTTTTGTAATTTATAATTTATTTCACTCAATATCGCTTAGAAATGTTATGCAACGCCCCGACTGAAATTTTCCGTCAAGTTACGCGAATATAATAAATTCAATGAAACGTAATGAAGGAAAGTAATTTGATTAAAGCATGTTAAAACTGTTACTCGGCATATTTTCCGTTCATTAAAAACTACGTCGCGCTACTTTTCTGTTACGTCGTTAAACGGGTGTATGGCTATAGCTATGAGATTGAAACCAAAGCCGAATCATAACAGTGGAAGCGTCCAGAAGAGCCAAGACCGAAAAAAGCACGTCAAGTTCGGTCAAAGGTGAAGGTTTTGCTCACTGTTTTCCACGACTGCACAGACGTGGAGCATCATGAATTCTTGCCACATGGTCGTTCGGACAATAAGGAATACTACCTTGAAGTTATGCGCCGTTTGCGCAAAGCAATTCGTCAGAAACGCACAGAATTGTGGAAAAAGCAATCATGGATTTCGTTGCAGCTCACACATCGATGCTTGGGCGTGAGTTTTTGGCCAAAAACAAAACCGTTATCATGCCTCAACCACCGCATGCACCGGACTTGACCCCCGCTGACTTTTTCCTCTTCCCAAAACTGAAGACACCGATGACACGAAAGCAGTTTGCTACGAAAATCGTAACAGGAGCTGTTGGCGATACCAAAAAGCGTGTTTCATAAGTGTTTGGAGGATTTGAAAAAAAAAAGAAAACGCTGGCAGAAGTGTATTATATCTGAGGGGGATTACTTTGAAGGGGACCAGATAGTTATTGATGAATAAATAAATACTTTTTGAAAAATCAAATATTTTAAATAATGATTATTTTTTGATCAGACCTCGTATTCTTGTTTGAAGACATTTTTGCACATTCCAAATAAAAAAAATAATTACAGTAGACTCACGAAAATGTGAACTCATTTTTACCGCGGGTGTTCATGTTTTGGATTTTGTTCACGTTTTAGATTGGATTTTCTTTTACATGAAAATACGTTGAAAGTCAGTATGCAGAACCGTGTAATCATATAGTATAACAAATTTTATTTAATAAATTTACTGCAATAGATACTTCATTTCAGTTGATGTTAAACTATGAAAAAGTGAAACATTTTTTTCCGACTGACTTAGCAATCAATTAAATCTATACTGTACTATATCTATATTGTACTTTTTTGACAACCCCGCTACTGACGCACCTTTCCTTAAATGTTCAATAGTATCACACTTTTCTTGAAGCGTTAAAACTTTTGGTTTTTTGGCAGACATGAAACTGTGTTTAAATTCACTTGTTTCTGTGTACACTTTATTTATACTCAGACGCATAGAGATGTTTCCACCACAATCACCACATAAAAACTAAAATTAATTATGTAAGTAGGTGTGTATGCATTTCTAAAAGATGTTTTTGTCACTAAGCTGTAAAGAAATTAAAATACCGCTATTCCCAAAATGTATAAAAACTACAGAACTGACTTAAGAAAATAAAAAAATCATTAGAAATAAAGTTCACGTGAAATAGAGCCATCATCACTTGTTCACATTTTAGAGTAGTCAATGTTAAAATAAAAATGTTCACATTTTCGCGAGTCTACTGTATGCATAATTTTGTAAACTATACCAAGGCGAATCAAGTATAGGTGGTCGCAATTCAATTCGCTTCAAATTTTCTCTCGAGACGTCACAAGTTTTGTTGTCGTTTTGACAACTCAGAAGATAAAATCGTGGAAAAATGTTGAAGCGAATTGGTATGCGGGCACCTGTAATGGATTCGCCTTGAACTATACCTTGTAAACTTTAGCAAATATTGATTGCTGTAAAAAGAATAGTTATGAAGAGCTGACTCGGCGTTTCTTCTAAAAAGTTGATTGATTCGGAATAAGCGTTTCTTGTTCCATCAGAAGACGCCAAGTTGGCTTCGTTTCTATCACAAACATGTTCCATACTACTCGTAAATTATGTGTTTCATGTCGTTACTCATAAGTGAACAGCTACACGGCTGTGAATTTTGTGCATTCACTTACCATTTAAGCATTAATTAACTGAAAACTGAAAACAAGTTCACAGTTTACCTGTGACCGCTTTGAATGCTCATAAACATGTACCCAATAGGTTGAATTCTAAAACATCAAAACACATTGTCGTCTCGTGCAAAATCTACCTGCGTTGTGTTTCTGCGCAAAAAGTGTATTTTGATGCTTCGGAACTCAATCAGACTCAGCATCTTGCTCTACTCAACTTTTGCTCATCTGTAACTGCTTGTCTCGCTTTGCAATCATTCCGCTTGTCATATCCTCCCTCCTCTCATCATTGGCATCTATTTGTTTTATTTTTCTACAAAGATTCCTTGAAATTTCCCTTTTATTTAAAATTTCCTTTTTTTTTGTTTCAATTTTTATTTTATTAATTCCCTGCTCGAACTCTGAACCATTTACACAAAACATAAATTGGTTTCAATCGAATATTAAAAATGCAAAAAAAAAAAAACAAAAACACACATCTGAATACAACAAACCGACCGACCACCGCCTTTTCACAAAAAGAAGATGCAAACAGTAACAATAAAAATAACGACACAAGCGACAACAATACCTCATTCATGTTACTGACCAATGCGACAACAGCTAAACTGTTGAAAACGTCTTCTGTCTGCTCACCCATCCCCATGGTCACTGACGATGAACCAGAACCAGATGATGATGATGTTGATGTTGAAAAAACGACAGCTGGTGGTGCTGCGACAACATTTACTTTAATCGGTAGAAATGGTGAAATTGTAGGAAATGCTAATGCCAGAAAACAAATGTTGCTGGCTAATGGTATACGAATTGCAGCACCCACCGTCTCCATGGGCCAAGTGCAACAACAGTCGCCAGCACAACAAACGGCCTTGTCGAAGGCTATTAATATACCATTTAATAATAAAAATATACCACCCATTATCACTGGGTGTTCGTATCATCAATCAATAATGTCAACAGCAACAGCAACAACAATGCCAACTTCAACGTCAACGCCAACGTTGTCGCCCTCTACTAGCGGCAGTGCTGGTCGCTGTAGTAATAGTGTAATCTTGACTAATCGACACAAAACTTTTGTGCCTCTAACACCGCCACCAATGTCTAGTAGAAAATTTGTTGAACCCACACAATCACGTATACGTAGTTTCTCATTATCCTCCCATAAATTTTCAGCCAACAATCATCAGCTGCAAGTACAAAATGGTAATAATGGCAACAACAGCAACAGTATGATGGTCGATGAAGTACCACCAACGCAGCAGCAGCAGCAGCATTACTCCACGTCTAGCCAACATTCGCCGCCCCGTCATGTATCATCGTCATCATTGGGAACAACGGCCGGCAGCCATTATATGCATATGATAAACTCTCTCGGTTCACCACAGTCCGGTTTATCTGGCTCAGGATCAAACCTTGCAACACACAACGCTCCCAGAAGACGGACCATTAGTTCTACCAGCAATGGGTAAGTGAGATATTTTGTGTCACATAAAATCGTTGACTAAAAACTTGTTTCTTTATCTTTGTAGGGCCGGTACACGTGAAGTTCATAATAAATTAGAGAAGAACCGTCGAGCGCATTTGAAGGAATGCTATGAAGCATTAAAAAATCAATTGTCCTTGAAAGATGAGGATCGTCGAAAAACATCTAATTTAGCTATTCTGGGAGAAGCTTTCAAATGTGTACAAGTAAGTTGAAAATTATGTCTTAAAAATCAAACTCATTGATCTTAAACCACCACCTCAACTACCACTCATATTCCACCTCCTGGATCCATCTGCGCAAGCGCATACTCTAGCTCACACATGTACATACATACCTATTGTAGTCAGCCTTACAGCAATCTTCGACGCTAGCTGCATTGCTGCGAGGTCAACTGTACCCTCGTGGTCTCCCACGGAGCAATGCTTGCATCTTGTTGTTCCAATCCAGCTTGGTGCTGTGTTATCTTGGCGGCCAAAATCTTAAGCAGGTCCTAAGGGGTTGCGACGTGTCCTAAGGGACACCCAAGGGCAGGTTGACTTACACTCAAAAAATGTGCCCCTATATGCCTAAATTCTTTGCAAGATGATTTTTTACTTAGTGAAAATTTCGAAAAAAAATTTTTTTTTTAAATTCTCAAATACAATTGAGAAATTACACTTATACCACTAAATAGACCACATTCTTGGCTTCCTTTTCCATGTGGTCCAGTTGAGTTACACTCAGAAAATGTGCGCATATACATATATCCAAATTCTTTCCAAGATCATTTTTCACTTAGTCAAAATTTCAAAATTTTTTTTAAAAAAATTCCCAAACACAATTGAGAAACGGCACTTCTACCACTAAATAGACCACATTCTTGGCTTCCTTTTCCACGTGGTCCGGTGGAGTTACGCTCCCAAAAAGTGCCCATATATATCCAAATTCTTTCAGAGATTTTTGACGGTGTCGTTGTTTAACAGTTTTTTTTTTTTTTGATAATTTTAACACAACGGGACCTTTTCTAGGACCCAAGTGAGTCGGTCTCAGGACCTGCGGCCTTCGTAACATTGATAGTATTAATTAATTAATTTTCATTATTCGAACTTTGTCTTTTATAATTATTATTGTATTAAGTTTCGCAGGCTCAAGTTTTTTCTACATTATTTTTGTGATTGATATTAATGAAATAAGACACAGAAGACATCTAATACATTTAGCAGGGTGGACAACTATTTAGTATGTATTCTAGGCTTAAGGCAAAAAAAAATACGAATGTTTGTTTTCAAAAATTTCATACAAAAATGCAAATGTTTTTTTTTCTTGCTTTCGGCGGTTTCCTCGCTACATCTCGGTTATTCATAAATTTATTTGGCTCAATTTCAATAGCAAATACATGAAACTTAATTTCAACAGCCGACAAATGGACTTCGCTTAATCGACTTTTCTCTATCGATACAGGGGGCAAATTACCGCATTCGAAATCGAGTGCTTTGTCATCGAAATGCTGTTAACACGGATCACAGGACTCGTTATCGAAACGCATCTAATCGATGTTGTACTCGATTGTTACTACACTATCGAAAACAAATATACTTTAGCTTTTAGCAGCAAAACAAATAAAATAGCAAAGAAGCGACAAAAAATTAAAGAAATAACTTAACAAATATAAATTTTATTGTTTTTAGGGAAAGTAGTGTATTTCATTTGTTACATTTTTCACCGCTTTGCACATAGTGCTTTGTGCCAACCCCACTAAAAAATAATTCCCAGCCGTGTGCTGAATGCTGCCACTGGCCAAAAGGGACAATGTAGCGACAAGCTGCAATACGGATCGACCTGTGACCAGAGATATTTATTTCCGATAGAACGTATTCAAAAGCTTCCTTAGAGAGCCGAAAACGTCTTTTGAATCTACATACATATGTATGTACAAACGATGAAACATTTAGTTCTAATCTTTTGCTTTAAACTCACAACTTACACTCAATGTATTTCGCCGTTAAAAAAAAGTTATTTGGCGGACCCTTTACATATTTTTCCTAGTTTTGCTGCCGCTCAAATTCTATAACGAAAAGCTGACAAAACGATCAAAACGTAGAGTTTTTGTATAAAAGTTGTTTTAGTTTATTTTTGTTTTCTTTTTGACAACTGGTTTTTATAAAAATGAAAGTCAAAAATACACAAACAAAGTGAAAATCGGTGCAATGTGGATTTAAAAGGAAATCCTTACCCGGCGCCATCCAGCAGACATAAACAAATGTTTGGGAAGACTTGGTGCTGACGAATAAAAAATGCCGGTGGTTGGAGAAAGGTATCACAACACTGTTTCTTTCGGGGCTTAACCTGCAGTTTCGTTGTAGTAAGTAGGGGCCGATTGTAAGAGGGCCTTAAAAAAGATGTTTCAAATGAAAATTTATTCAGAAGCTGCCAGAATATGCATACACTTCTATTTGCCAGAAGACGTACAGTTCTTTATTTCCACTTGCTCTCTAACGTTCATTTGTATGTAACAAGTCTTCAGATTTGCATATAGCGCAAAACTCTTTTCTACCGGGTGTCCAAGGAATCACTTTCACTACTATCCTCAGAAAAAGCAATATTATCCATATTTATTAAACTATACATATGTTTCACTGATATGAATTAAAATCACACACACAATTCGTTTTTGAAATTTATTTTTCCACCAACAGCTTTTGCGAAAGTTATCTTGAATTTATTAAAACAGAGACGTTAAATTTGCTTCGCGGAAAGCGTATACCGCAGGAATGAATAATTGCAATTTTCATTTCGATCGATATTTCTTTCCGAACATTCGAATCGATTTTTCAAACCTTCAATCAAGAATATCGCAGAGTTGCACAAGAAAGCGGTGCGCTCACGATCAACCATAAAATGCACTGCGAATTTGCACAACTACCCTTCCCTTAAGGGCAATTCAGACTATTATACTGTGTATTAATACCTGCCAAAAATTCAAATAATACCTGCAAGTGTGATGGTGTGAATGCAAGGTGTTATGAAAACGAGAAATAATATGATAAAAAATTTGACATCCCATAAGACTTTACCGTTTTTTGAAAATTTTCTAAACGATAATACATTTTATTCGATCAGGGTTGTTTTTTTAACACAAGCAGCTGTTGAAAAATTTACTAGCCAGTTGTTTCACAGCCGATGGCGTGCCGTCACTGATGGTGGTATTTGATTTCGTTATACAAGGGTTCGAAATTTGGAATTTGGTTACCCTATACAAATGTATTTTGCTCTAGCTGTATTTAGAAGTTAAAATATTTTTGTGTTATTCAATTTGGTTCTGTTTTACATAACTATTATTTTAGCTGCTGAATATTTTTTAGCGCCGGCACGTCCACCGTCAACATGAAATTGCTCTTCTGCCGCCGTGTAAAGTTTTATGTTGGCACGTTTAGTCTGTGATTAAACGTATGTATGATTAATGTATGTACATACATACATATGCAACAGCTGTTTTCTTTTCCACTCAAATTTTTTATTTTATTTGATGTGATGGTGTGAATGTAAAATGTAATTTACGTTAGACTTTTTGACAGTCGCAAAAAATCAAATTATACTTTCATCTCACAAAACTCGATAAAAGTATTTATACTTGTATAATAGTCTGAAGTGGCCTTTATTAGTTGGGTAGAGGCCACAATAAAAATATTCAATTTATGAGATGGTTATAAGCAGCATAATAAGCTGTAAGTCGTTTATGAATACGCTTTTCTGGATTTTGGCCTTTAAGTTGGTTATAACCCTCTCATAATAATGTGTTTATGAATTAGGCCGTTAATCGTTTTACAGGTGTTTGCAAAGTGTGCTCCACCTCTTGCTGAAATTGTTGAATTGTTATTGTTAAATGCATGGTTTCTGCTTTTCTGCATTTTCACATGAACATTTTCAAGTGATAATTAACAACAAGAAATATTTTCTTTTATTTTCAGTCTTACCAAAAGCATAATCACGAACTAGAAGCTGAATGGGAACATTTGGCAAATGAAAAAATCAATTTACAAAAGCGTATTGTTAGCTTGAAGCGTGAGCTGGGTCCAAAGTATGAGCAAATATTTTCTGGGATTTTTCCTGATATCGAAGTTGGTAGCATTTCCAGTGAGAGGGGTAAGTTAAATCAAAACTATTCAAGTTGAAGAGTTATTGCACATAGGCAGGTATGTGTGCACCAGTGAACTGCAACAAGTATAATCGAGCAGTCTTATTCGCATTTGGTACAACTTCGATAAGATCAAATTGTCCACGTTCGAGTTGTGTACAAGAAGAAAAAAATTCTGCTACATGCAAAGATCGCCAAAAACAGTTACGGTATTCAAAGGGTCGTCCTAAAGTCAGAAGTCTTAAAATAATAGCATGAAAATATATGACTGCTGTGAGCAACCTGTCATAAAGTTGTGTGCTATATCAAATATGAATCAGCTGTTAAAGAAAAGGAAAGCGTTATACGCATATAAGGGGTTTTTTATGTATGTATATATAAAATATTTCTTTAGAATATAATTTGCGGCAAGTAAAGAATAAAGAATGCGTTTTAGCCGTTCGCCCCCAGATGTATGCTGATAACTTATGACGAATCACTAAACACAGTCCATGAAGTTCTATTAATTTATGACTATTTTTGTTTGCACCACAACAACAATTTTTTTAAACTATCATAAAATGTTAGTACTTTCTGACATTATGACAGAATATGAGATCGTTTGAATACCGTAAGTATGTATGCTTGATTTGATTTGTTCACAAGCTAAGCGTCTTGTTTATGAATAATATTTATGTATGTGTACGTTGAGTGACTTTTGAATGGATTGTTTGTGATCGGAAAAAAATGTGCGCATACTAGATCGATCATGTTGGTGTTTTCTCCAGGTACGGGTTCGCTTATGTCCTTTATTTTTCAACCCCTAATACACAAATGTACACATAGATATGTATTGATATAATCATATATTTAGTTTGATATTATTTAGTAAATTTTGTAGTAAATTTAGATTTTTTGATGAAGTTTTTCTAAAGTTGTCAACTATTCAACACTTCCCATAAACTGGTTTTCCAATAGTTTAAAACCCCGGAACCGGTTTTTTTATTTTTTTACTCAAAATTTGCTTTTATTATTTTTATTTTTTCCAACTTTTTGTAAAATATTTATATGTATTTCTAAATTTTAACAGGCTTTTAAATTCGTTTTTAAAAAATGCTGCTATTTTGGTTAACATTGAACTAAAATTTAGCACGGTGGACATCCAGATGTTTTTGTGCTGCCACGCTCTTCGTCATCACCCTTATTTTGTCTTTAGTTCAATATTAACCAAAACAGCAGCATTTTATAAAAACAAAATGTTAAAAATTTTGAAATATAAATATGTTTATTTTTTTTTATTAAAATTCTGTAATGAAAAAGCCTTCCTATGTATAATGTATGTATATTTAATCAATAAAATCATAAAAGCTTAAGGGCCTTATTCATAATAAATATTTTAGGTTTACTAAACAATCTGTCATTTAACAGATTTTCCATACAAATATGTCAAATAAGAGTTTTAAGCCTGAAATAATTTTTATGAATTAAAGGGGTAAGTCATTAAAATCAAAAATTGGTATACTAAAACTTAAAATTTCTCAATTTAGGATTATTTGCTAAGTACCCATATATGTACTATATACATATGTATGTATGCATGTATATAATGTGCATGCATATTACCACACTCCTCTTTTGCTTGCCTCTTTTGCTGAAATAAAACTGTCTTGTTTTCGAACTAAAAGTTTTAATCCTAAAAAAAACAGTAAATGCTTAAAAGTTTGATATCTTTAGCCAGTCAATGAGCATGAGCATTGTTTTTGGTTCGATCAGTTTTGGTACAATCATACCAAAAAAAAAAAAACGATCTCGAGCATTCAACTCCACTGTGACAATTTGTGAATAAAACTGATCGTTCGATATGAAAACTTATGACTTAAAAATTTTAATCACAAAAAATCTGTGTAAAAGATTGTGTATGCTCGAAAATTTGATATCCGTAGCCAGTCTCTGGTGTGCACCAACCAACCAACCAGTTGCAAAATAGTTTTATATTTTTTGTTTATTAATTCAAAATTTGTATTATAATATATATAACTATAATAAACGATAGTTGACAATATACATATATCTTATAAATACAATTTGGCCCCGGTACGAGCACTCTAGTATAATTGGTATAGTATGGCTAAGACTTGTTTTTAACAAATACGTTAGGATACATATGTATATAGTATATTCTTCACAAATGAACAGATATATTTCCGAATGCAATGAAAACTAGTTGGAAAAAACATTGCTTAACTATTGTGAGGTAAAGGGATGGGTCAAGAGGTAAAAAAAAAGAAAAAATAACTGATGTACTCATATTAGATATTCGTACGCCACCAACACTTACAGTTTTGATTTGTTTTTTTGTACAACCGTAAATCTTTTTGTGATATGTGTGTATCGTATTTAATATTTAGATTGTCTAAATTGCAATCCAATAGCTTTTGTAGAAGCTCTTCTGTGGTTATGGTAAAAAATGGGTACGCTGTATTCATTCTGGATGACCCCATTTCGATCTAGGAACAAAAACGCTTCAGGTGGTACTAAACCTTTTGCTAACCCTTCGACTATGTATGATTCATTTGTATAATAAGGAGCCATTATGAGGTTGTTTTCTTTGCATTGTGTGCATCTTAGGATATTGTTTCTTATTAGACTTATTATAAAATTATCAATTCTTATTATATTAGCCTTGTTATACAATACTTTGTTAGATACATATTTTTTAAAATTGCTTTCTGGTGATCTGTATAACGATGTACAAGCTCTTATACATTTTCTTTCAAAGATTCTTATCTTTTCCATGTAAGAAGGCGATATGTTGAACCATATTGGACAACCATAGTTTTATTAAATCGGAAAATGTGGTCTTCATTCTCAAAATTAATTTCTTGTACCAGCTGATACATTGTATTGTATTGTATTATTACTAGGCTGGTCCAGGATGGCCCTTTGCACTGCGACCATAGATGATCTATTGTGCAACCCTTTGTCCCTCACGACTTTTAATACGTCAAGAAACAGTATTAGCTCCTTCTGTGGAAGCCCTTGCAAGTCCTGTGAACCCAATGTATAGGCCTGGAACAGCCTGTGTCTTCTGAGGCCTAGTGTCGATAATCAAGTGTTCCATTGACTCCTCTTCTCCGCAAAATCTGCAGATTGCCGTACTGGTTGCTCCCATTCTGTATAGATGCTTCTTGCAGGTATAGTGGCCTGTTAGCGCCCCACACAGTGTCCTTAGATTCTTTCTATTTAGTTTTAGAGCGAGGTCCGCCCTCTTAGCATCGAAGCTAAGAAATTTCTTGTAAGTGTTCCAGACCCCTAGCTGATACATACGATAGAATGTATGTGCGGCCTTCCACGATATTCTTCATTTATGGTGCTGATTTTCGAGACCATAGCTGCTGGGTCCACAACCTGATGTGTTGCCGTAGCCATGTCCTTAGACTTTTATATTGAAATGTATTTAGTGCTTAAATTATCAGTTCTTTCGTTCCATTTTCCTTCCTTTGTTTTCATCGATTTGGGTCAAGATTATTTTAACAATCGCTTAGAGTTTTTATTTCCTTGCACATTGTATAAATTTTTCAAAACAAAACACATAACAATTTTTTATTTTGAATGACTACTGACCCACATAAGCGAATAAATTATTAAAAATCAACTGTGTGGAGTGTTGGCAAATATGCTTCAGCCAAGCAACTCTATACAAAACGTAGACATAACGGAATTTGTTTCCTTTCCTTTACAACAACAAACAAACAAACAAACAATTTCTTTGCAGATTTACATCGATATTATTTTTGTACCCCTCTTTTAGTGGCGCGATGATTTCGCTTTTCTCTCAGCTTCAAAAACTAAAATTAAAAATTAAAATTTCTCTTTTATGCGAACTATTTTGCAAAAATGTAGAAAATGCTACAAAAAAAAAACAACAACAACAACCTTATACGAAATTAAAACATTTTTGAAATGTGCTGTATCTCTTTTCATTTCTTATTTTTTAACACAAACAATTAAATTTCTTATTGAACATGAAACACACACACACACACACACTTAGAACTTGGAGAGAATAAATTTTAGAATTTTATTCAAATTTTGTACGATTTATTTTTAAAAAGTAGACCAAGTATTGAATATTATTTTGCGCCATATTTTAGCATAATATTTTCTAATAGCTGCATTTTATTGTGCGGAAAGTCAATCAGTCATTGGTGTTGTTTTTAGTTTTGCATTTTGAAACAAGATCTGTGTTTTTGTTGCTTTTGTGTATGCAATTAAATAAAGTTTTGAAACACGGATGAAAAAGTATGTTGACTGGCATTTCAAATAAGATGCATCAAAATAAAAACTATTACAAATATAGAATGCTAAATATTAAACGGCAAAATTTAAGCGATATATAAAACTTTCAAATCAGCTACATTTAAAATTCAACATCAAATCAGCTCCGTCTGAGCCATCGAGTGACCGCTTTGTCATGACAGTGTTGTAACACTGTCATAAAGGCAACGACTGCTCCAAATCTTGGAATGTATTAATCCATCTGAGCCTCTACTCGTATGTAGTTCAATTCTCACAATTGGCAAGAGAAGTTTACGCCATATCACGACAGAATCAAAATTTAAAGAAGCTGTAGCTGGACCTGCAGTGAAATTCTTGAACTAATACAAGCTGTAGAGATGCACCCATGTGTTTGGGAATATTCTACCCCGCACTACAATGACCGGTATAAACGGAAAAGCACATGGCGAGGAATCCAAAAAATGTGTCCGGGGCTTACGGTGCAAGACCGTAATTGGCCAAATGGGCCAATGCTAATACTGCATTTCAAAATGAAAAAATAAAAACAAAGTCTGGTCAGGGTTCAGAAAACGGCCAGACCGCACAACATTATAATAATAGCCGAAGCAATTTTCTTTCTTTGTAAGGAACAATCCATCTTTTGAACTTTTAACTCCTTTTTTAGGGTTCCGTACTCATCAGAGTGAAACGGAACCCTATTGAACCCATTCTCCGAAACGGTAGCTGAAATTTTCACAGGATGTTGTTGTACCTTGCAGCTACAACAACAAATACTAAAAACAACAACAAAGCGAAAACTACCAGGTGTCCCCATACAACGAAAAGTTGCAATTAGCTATAACTCTCGAACCGTAGAAGATAGAAAGCTGAAATTTGCACAGTGTATGTATTTATAGATGCTTAACAACAACAAATGCTAAAGACAACAAAAAGTTGAAAACTACCAGGTGTCCCCATACAACCTAAAGTACTAATTAGCCGTAGCTGCTAAACTGTAACATACAGAGAGCTGAAATTCGCACAATATATGTATTTACATAAGCGCTACAACAACAAATGCTAAAAACAACAACATGTCGAAAACTACCAGGTGTCCCTATACAACGTGAAAAAACATTAGCCGGAACTTTCAAACTGTAAGAGACAGAGAGATGAAAAGTGCACAATATATTTACTCGCATATGGCCTACAATAACAAATGCTAAAAACAACAATAAGTCGAAAACTACCAGGTGTCCCTATACAACGTAAAGTAACTACTAGCAGTTACTCTCGAACCGTGAGAGACAGAGGGATGAAATTTGTTGTGTATGTGTATTCACATATGCTCCACAAGAACGCTTGCTAAAAACAACAACAATTGCAAAACTACCAGGTGTCCCTTTACAACGTAGATTAACAGCTATAACTCTCGAACCATAAGAGATAGAGAGCCGAAAATCGCACAGTGTATGTATTCCCAGATGCGTTACAACAGCAAATTACAACAACAACAACAACAAATGGAAAATTACAACCTAAAGTAGCTGTAAAAACAGAGAGATGAAATTTATAAAATATACATATGTATTCACATACGCGATTCCATACATACATTACACATAAATACGTACGGAACCCTGAGTGTGCGAGCCAGCCTCGTACTTGACTTAATTTATTTATTTTTGCAAAACAAGGCTACAACAGCTGTTTCCCAGAGTTGTCGTATAATGTAGCAATCGTGTGACTATAATGCGGCAATTATTGGTACTGAATTGTTTTGCGACAATAACATTTCTGTAAAATGTGACAATCATGTGATTGCAGAGAATTTGATTGGCACACATTTTTTGTTGTGCTCCAATTCAGCCCAAAAAAATTGTGTAAAATTGGTGCAATGGAATCGTCCAAAACAATGCACTCTTCGAAATCCATGTTGAAACGGAAAGAATTTTACAATTGTTGTAATAGTGTCAAAGGATGGGCGAGTGGAACACAGCTTACCAAAACATTTCTATTCAAATTCCTAATTAAAACACAAACTCAAATATACATTACAAGTGAAAAGTTTATTTGTAATGAACTCAAAGCATTTATCTGCGTTGCGTGTGTTGTCTCTGTAAAGCTTTGTCAGACGGTTGTCAGATCTTACAATATTGTAAGACTTAACAACGTGCTGGCAATATACTAGAAATACAAAATTGTCAGCATTAAGAAAATTGTCAGCTCAGACAATTGGAAGAAAATCTTACAATTTCATTGCCAGACAATTGCCTGACAATAAATTTAGCTACCAACGAAAATTGTCAGCTTACACGGATGTAAGATTATATTATATAAAGATATTGCCTCATAATACATAAATGTGAAAATCTACTGCAAAATGTAAACAACAGCACAAGCAAAACAAAACAGCTGATTCGAATATGTGTTCGAATCAGCGCAAAACCAAGACGATTTCATGACACCAATTCAAATCAGAATTGATTTTCAATTCTGATAATTCACAATTCTGACTTGGATTCGGCAACAACCCTGAGTGTACTGCTTTTCAAAGTGGTGGCAATTTTGAAACGTCTTCTTTTATAGCAGGCAATAGACAAGAAGTGTAAAATGGGTCAACTGCGAAATTGCAAACAGGCAAACTTTTTCGGTTTTTCGGTTTTGGATGCTTTTAGTATTTGTTATTCTGGCGGTTTGGGACGGGCTTGAGCGCAGCCCGTTTCACTCTATGAGTACGGACGGTCAATTGTCACACTGAGTGTTGGTGCTTAGCCGTAATCAAATGTTCCAACCTGCATCTTTAAATATCTGAATGTAGGGTACACTGTGAAAAAGGACAGATGAACGTGAATAATCATCAATTTATTTATTAATGCAAAAATTAAACATACATAAGATGGAAAATCAAATGCCTGCCATCTATAAAATGCCTTGTGTTTATGATAATTTCTTTGAGACTTTTTAATATTGCTGGTTGCTGTTTTTTTATTTTTTTTCATTTTTATTATCAAAATGTGCATGGATTTTATGCAAAAAAAAAAAAAAAAAAACCAACAAAACAAAACAATTGAGCAATACAAAGCATACGTTCGTTCTGAGGTGTTCGAAAAGAAAGTCTTTCTGTTTCAAGTTGTTTAAAAACAAGATACAGAAGATGAAAAAAAAAAAAAAATACGAAATCGAATATTTATGTATTTATAAAATATATGAATATATTTTCTTGTCCCCTCTTTTTATTCAAACGTCGACGATTCTTATGGAATTGAGATTTTTATGTGAGCCGCCCCTAGAAGCTGATATTATTAAAGCTGTGTTTGTCATCCATATTGGCAATGTTGTCCAGAGGAGTCATCCTTTGGCGTTTTTTTTTTTTTAGTAAAAAGCTGGAACATATTTGGTGTCGAAATGCGAACGGAATCCTGAAAATGGATCTGAGAAGATTGTCTGATTTTGAGTGCAAATTCGTATTGATTTTCAATTGTGGTTGTATGTGAAAGCGTTTCTTTTCAGAACGGTAATGCTGCTTTTGGGGTATATGACATATTTTGCCGCTCACCAGCACCCTAAAATGGTGGTACACTTTTAATAAACACAAAATAGAGCAACACATTTGTTACGTTCTTATCTTTAGTTGTTAATTTAGTCTTGTATATCTCCCAATGCGATTATGGAGGTATTGTACAAAACTTATAGCATCTAATTGCGTGTTGTCTTGTAACATACAAGTTAAAAAACGAAAAAGTGGAAAAATGTTAGGTTATGTTGGATTGCTTGGAGGGGTCGAATGGTCCATGTCGTGCGACATTTACGTGGAATGCACCATAAACAGTTATAGGTCTAGAGGAATTTCGTGCCATTCGCAAAGTTCTTTAATTTCCTTCAGCATATGAGCCGAAATCGGGTTATGTCTGCTAAGGTGTTTCTCCCAACGCATCGGTACCATATTTTCCACATGCTCTACATTCTTCTCCTGACGATATTCCTACATATGTATGTGGTTAAGATGTGCCAGTAGTTGAAGGTGAGCTGTCATAGCTCCCATTATTCTAATTAATTCGAGCTTGGTAAGTTTTAGCAGTCCCCCTGTTTTTTCCTCGTCTGGACCACCTCACAGAATTCTTGCATTGATTCCCACAGTTTCATTATACCAGAGAGTTAAATGGGCTCTATGTGCCCAGTTCTTTAGCTCAGATTTAAATGCATCGCAAGGTTTCGCGCATGGTAAGCTTATATTGCTCAACTCTCTTGCTCTTGAAGCAAGTGAGTTTGTTCTTTCATTTCCATTTATGCCCGCATTTTCCTGGCACCCATATGATGGGCAGTTCATCATGAGTCGAGCGAGGCAGTTCATCATAGCGGTTTTGCAATTCCAAACTGTTTATGATCATTTATTGCGAGTTATTTTTAATTAAGATTTATCGGGGTACGAATTTGACTGTAGTTAAATAAAATATGTTGCACATCAGAGACTGGCTACGGATATCAAATTTTCGAGCATACACAATCTTTTACACAGATTTTTTGTGATTAAAATTTTTAAGTCATAAGTTTTCATATCGAACGATCAGTTTTATTCACAAATTGTCGCAGTGGAGTTGAATGTTCGAGATCGTTTTTTTTTTGGTATGATTGTACCAAAACTGATCGAACCAAAAACAATGCTCATGCTCATTGACTGGCTAAAGATATCAAACTTTTAAGCATTTACTGTTTTTTTTAGGATTAAAACTTTTAGTTCGAAAACAAGACAGTTTTATTTCAGCAAAAGAGGCAAGCAAAAGAGGAGTGTGGTAATATGCATGCACATTATATACATGCATACATACATATGTATATAGTACATATATGGGTACTTAGCAAATAATCCTAAATTGAGAAATTTTAAGTTTTAGTATACCAATTTTTGATTTTAATGACTTACCCCTTTAATTCATAAAAATTATTTCAGGCTTAAAACTCTTATTTGACATATTTGTATGGAAAATCTGTTAAATGACAGATTGTTTAGTAAACCTAAAATATTTATTATGAATAAGGCCCTTAAGCTTTTATGATTTTATTGATTAAATATACATACATTATACATAGGAAGGCTTTTTCATTACAGAATTTTAATAAAAAAAAATAAACATATTTATATTTCAAAATTTTTAACATTTTGTTTTTATAAAATGCTGCTGTTTTGGTTAATATTGAACTAAAGACAAAATAAGGGTGATGACGAAGAGCGTGGCAGCACAAAAACATCTGGATGTCCACCGTGCTAAATTTTAGTTCAATGTTAACCAAAATAGCAGCATTTTTTAAAAACGAATTTAAAAGCCTGTTAAAATTTAGAAATACATATAAATATTTTACAAAAAGTTGGAAAAAATAAAAATAATAAAAGCAAATTTTGAGTAAAAAAATAAAAAAACCGGTTCCGGGGTTTTAAACTATTGGAAAACCAGTTTATGGGAAGTGTTGAATAGTTGACAACTTTAGAAAAACTTCATCAAAAAATCTAAATTTACTACAAAATTTACTAAATAATATCAAACTAAATATATGATTATATCAATACATATCTATGTGTACATTTGTGTATTAGGGGTTGAAAAATAAAGGACATAAGCGAACCCGTACCTGGAGAAAACACCAACATGATCGATCTAGTATGCGCACATTTTTTCCGATCACAAACAATCCATTCAAAAGTCACTCAACGTGCACATACATAAATATTATTCATAAACAAGACGCTTAGCTTGTGAACAAATCAAATCAAGCATACATACTTACGGTATTCAAACGGTCTCATATTCTGTCATAATGTCAGAAAGTACTAACATTTTATGATAGTTTAAAAAAATTGTTGTTGTGGTGCAAACAAAAATAGTCATAAATTAATAGAACTTCATGGACTGTGTTTAGTGATTCGTCATAAGTTATCAGCATACATTTGGGGGCGAACGGCTAAAACGCATTCTTTATTCTTTACTTGCCGCAAATTATATTCTAAAGAAATATTTTATATATACATACATAAAAAACCCCTTATATGCGTATAACGCTTTCCTTTTCTTTAACAGCTGATTCATATTTGATATAGCACACAACTTTATGACAGGTTGCTCACAGCAGTCATATATTTTCATGCTATTATTTTAAGACTTCTGACTTTAGGACGACCCTTTGAATACCGTAACTGTTTTTGGCAATCTTTGCGTGTAGCAGAATTTTTTTCTTCTTGTACACAACTCGAACGTGCACAATTTGATCTTATCGAAGTTGTACCAAATGCAAATAAGACTGCACGATCATACTTGTTGCAGCTCACTGCTGCACATACACATAATTCTGAATGGACGTAGCGTGGAACAGGCAGTTTCACCAACGCTTAGTATACAAGCTTTCTTCAGGGTCACTCAAGTAGAAAAGAGTATTGAATATGAATGGGCGTGGCAGCAACACAATATTGTAGTATTAAATAAGACATTAATTTTAACTTTATAGTCGAACTAGTATATGATTGTTACAATTGTTAATAACTTTATCAGGCTTGAAATACGAAATTGTATTTCCCCAAAATTGAGAAATAAGTAAATTAGTGTCGTCTGTTATGCAGTGCAAATATTTAATTATGTACGCCTCAAATAAAAGATAATTTTAATATGCATACATACATATATTTAATATGTTAATACCTTTCTTTTCCCATCTTTCAGAAACCATAAATGATGCACACTCCCTCTCGTCTGGGCGCGGCAGTACATTGTACAGTTCATCTAGTTCGCTATCAAGTGGCGGCAGTAATGGCAGCAGCAGTGGCAGCAATACGATGTCATCACCCCTTGGGGCTGGTGTAAGTAGCAAAAATCATATGTAAAATACAGCGATGATGAGAGAAATTGAGTGTTTGACTTAAAACTCATGAAATCGTACAAAAGCTGACCCGGTCACGCATTGCTGTGTGGCTCTCGTAATAACTGTAAATAATATTAAGTTCGTAAAGCTGAAATAATTCGGAAAATCGGCTTATAAATGGCCGACACTGTTCGATTATATCAATTCGAAGTTAGGACAAATTCCTTCAAGAAACAATAATAATCTTAAAAGTCGGTTGGTAAATGAAAATTAATTTTTTCGAACACCATTTCGATATCGTTGGTTTTAAGGCAGGGCTACCAAGTAAAACCACTAAAACAGCTGTTCGTTGTTTATTAGCAGGCTATAGTGTCAAATGTTTGTTTACATGCCGCCTAACGATTCATTCACTGAAAATTGCCAGCTAAATCTGATAGAATTCTGTTCTACTTTAAAAGATCGCATCGAAACGTCCACACTATTTTATATATTTGCAAACAACTTTGCAGAGAAAAAGAAAAATTGAAAAATTTCAAAAGACTTGTCAAAAAGTCTTTCACACAACACATACATTTTTAGTCCAGACCAAGGCGCCCGCATCCATTACAGGTGCCCGCATCCCAATTCGCTTTAACATTTTTCCAAGATTTTATCTTCTGAGTTGTCAAAGCTGCTGGCAAACGACAACAAAACGTATGACAACTCGAGAGAAAATGTTGAAGCGAATTGAATAGCGACCACCTGTTGTTGATTCGCCTTGGTTGCTGCCAACGAAATTTCGGCGGCATCACAGGGTATACAGAGGTGAAAAAAGTGACTTGAAAATCGCCCAAGGCAGCTGATAGTCGGATAGCAATAGTATGCGCTTTATACGGTAAACAAAACAGCAAATAGCACGTTTTTATAAACCATCACCACAGAAACAGCCAACAGTCACAGACAATTTTCGGCATAATTGTAATTATATTTTTTAATTCATCAAAAAAATTGTTCTTAATTTTTTCTAAGAAATCGTTCTACATTGAGAACACGGCATTCTCGAAACTAAGTTTTAAGACTTAGGCTGTTATCGTTTCCGATCACAGATGTATGTATGCATGTACATATGTATGTAGGTATATATGTAAATAAAATTTGTTTACGTTTATATTTTACTTCAATACAAGTGTGGCTCATCGTCAGAATTTTTTTCGTTTTTCGTGCGTGAAATTGCGTGATTAAAAATGGTTCGTGCGTGAAAATGCGTGATGAAAAAAATTTTGCTCGTGAGAGAAATAATTTTGATCGTGAGCCAAAAAACCCACTCGCACATCTCTTTTATTAAAATCGATCTGGTCGTTTCGGAGATTAGCGAGAACAAGCATCGTGACACGAGCATTTTATATCTGTAGATATTTTATATATTTTTTTGATTTTGAACTTCCTTTTTCCGTATTCAGTTTCTGATACCAATTTGAAAATGAAGTTTTACGTATTCACTAAAGATTAAATTAAAAAAAAAAAAAAAAAAAAAAAAATTATAAGTTGTGCTTGTTGCATATTTTTTGTAATGTATAATTTTCAAACTGTTACAAATAGTTGCAAACTGCTTTGCCAACAACAATAACGCCTGTGATAAACAAAATGGACAACAACAGCAACATAAATTCAACATCACCTATTTCAATTAACAGCAACAATAATGTTGTCATACAACAGCATCAGCGTAAAAATCCCTCAACCACCTCAACCACAACCACCATACAAACTGTGGCAATTCCCACTCAGGGTGGTGGTGGCGGAGGAGGTGGTGTTAGCAGTCCACCAGTTAGTAGTCCAACAGCTATTGTGACATTTGGCAGTAGTCTGCCATTATCACTTACGGCCAAAAATATATCAGCTACTGCTGTAACTCGTGGATCGCCCACACCATCAACACCTTCACCATCGCCGTCCTCATCGAGTGGTGTATCCTCATCATCGTCTCTGATCTCGTCATCGCCTCCTATTAATGGAGTGATTAATAATGGCCGCAATGGAGTCGTTAACATTCCTAATGGTTTGAAATTGCAAGCAGCTGCTGCACCCGGGGCAGCTGGATTGAATGGCAGCGGCTGCATTCTTGGTGTCAATGGAGCAACTGCATCAACTATATTAGCTGCTTCGGCAGCCACACAAGGCGTTAATAATACAAATAATGGTAAGTTAAAATTGCAAAGAATCAATAAGTATCAGAAAACAAAAAAAAAAACAAAAACGAATACCATATGTGTTAACTTTTTGCAAGTTAAATTTTCATCTAATATCAGTCGCTGTTCCACACAATAAAAAATATGTAGCGTAATGCCAAAAAAAGGTACTTGCCATTGAGCCAAGGTGAATCCATTACAGGTACCCGCATCCCAATTCGCTTTAACATTTTTCCAAGATTTTATCTACTGAGTTGTCAAAGCCGATAGAAAATGACAACAAAACTTGTGACGTCTCGAGAGAAAATGTTGAAGCGAATTGAATTGCGACCACCTGTACTTGATTCGCCTTGCATTGAGCCTTGCGATAACGCTACATTAGAGAAAACTCAAACTCGTTTCTGCATATCGTAAAGAAATATTTTAAAATTAAGCGAAGGGGGGCAAATCATGTTTCGAAAAAGCTAAAATTGTAGGTAAGGGCCGCTCTTCAGACATCCAATCAATTAATTGATTTTATGAAGAGTGCGTTCATCACGACCCTGTAAACTGTCCAGTCTAGGAAAAAGCATACATTATAGGCGTCAATAAAGCAAAGTCCTAGAATAACTTCATCTCGCACAAAAAGAAAAAAATTTATGCACATGGGACTAGCTATGCTCGAAGTTTTGCTGTTACATACATACATAGATAACTTCATTTTTATTTAAGGTGTGCATTTTGCATAAATGACAAAAACGGCATTTTGACACTTTTTAAAACTATTCACTTATTGGTATATTTCACCAACATTCCATCATTGATTTTTCTTCATATGTAGATACATACATATGTATATTCTTGTCAACAAGGACAGGAAATATTGTTAGATTGATTTAAGTTTTGTAATTAAATATATGTATGTGCCTAATTGTTAATTGGCAACAAAATTGTTTTATTGCTTTGGAGTATTGACTTACGGCCTAATTCATAAACACATTATAAGAGTATTATAACCAACTTATAAGCAAAAATTCCGAAAAGTGTATTCATAATCGACTTATAGCTTATTATGCTGTTTATAACCATCTCATAAATTGGATATTTTTATTGTGGCCTCTACCCAACTATAAGCGTTTAATAGTGAAAATTGTTGAATTGATGATTTTTTTATTTTAACACTATTTATCAATTTTTGCTTCTTGAATGTGTCTATATGATTGCATTTCATTGTTTCTTACACCAAATCATCATTACGCATTAAACTATAAAATTCGAATATATGTATGTATGTAAGTCGGTTAAATTCTGGTGATAATATGGTGTAAAAATCAGTAATATACACTCATAAAGACACATTAACCCTGCAAAAAGCTTCTCATATTTTTATCAAACAAATTTTTCTTTAGTTTTCACATAAATTACAACAAGTATTTTGACTACTTGTATCGATACAATACACAAAGAAATATATATGTACATATGTATGTATGTATGCATGCCTGCATACACATACATATCTACGCACAAACAACAGTAGCGATCCTGTCTGTATTTACAATGTATACACACGCATTGGCCTCTACTTAACTATAAGCGTTTGATAAAGAGACATTCGTTGAGTTGATGAAGAGTTACGAAGAAAGAATTCATCAATAAAATAATTTTTAATAAAAGATATTTGCGAATTAAATAATATTTACCACTTTTCATTATGTTTTCATGAAAAATATTTGCAAATAATTATAGTGCTACACAAACAAATGCTAGAGAGTAAGTAGCCGACTACTTTTGGTACCAGTCGTTAAACAAATGTGTTTAGAAATAATTTTTTTTACAATTCAAAGCCTTGTATACATATTTTTCGCAATAAAAATAGGTAAACCAATAAATTATTTCATATTCGAACAAAATTATGTTATATAAGTAAATAATATTTTGCATTTTTCGCAGCTACCCAAATAATCAGTTTCTTACATACATCTCATATATGCAGCACTAGGCACAAAATGAGAGTGAGCATTGCATGGTATTGCCAACAATAAAGTACAAAATTAATAAAACAGTTTAATAGTTATTTCACCCATATAATGTGTTTATGAATTGAATTTCTTATGAGTTGCTTATAACACTGTTAGTGTATGATAACTATTACCAGCTTATAAGCTGAAATAAGAAATTTTTATGAATTAGGGGGTTAGACCATAACAGGCATAACAGTGGCCGTGGTCCATTTTTGTATTCCTATGACGGACAGTTAAAAGAAAAATTATAGAGATCAATCCAGCCGTTCTCCATCTAAAATGAATTGAAGAAGTGCGCGCGAAACTAAAAGTAGTTTTTACATTCGTAAATATTCTCCGCTTGAGATAGACTAAAAAGTAGACGTAAAAGTAGGCGTGGTAAATTTGGGTTTTGTATGTTTAAACTTAAGTTGGACTATGACGAGCTTAGCCGTGCTTCGTTTTAGGTCATTTCAAAGAAAAGGGCGGAAACGGGGGTGTGGTTAAACAAAATATGGCCGCCATCACCAGGGTGTAGCTTACCTTTCCATGGACGAAAGACGGCTTCGTAGTGTTATGAGTAATTTTCCCCCAACCCAATATTATATTGGCTGCCGGCAACAACTACAATTGAAGCAAACTCACGCTACATACATACGTTATGAGTAATAAAAAAAAACCCCATATAAACTCGTCGACAGGCAACAGTCGGGGTGAGTGAGCTGAAGTGGGCCTTCCAGCAAGTCAAATTAACAATACTACTAATCAATTTCAAGTTAAATAATATAAAATAAGTAAACTACGGTTCTCTCCAGGTGAATAATAAAAACACAAACCTACTTCACTCTCCTTTATCTCTGAATCGTGCATTGCTACGGGACCCTGCACAGATTACTAATTAAAAAATTTGAAAGAACCTTGGGTATATCCAAAAGGATATACCCAAGGTGTGCAAAATTAAGGAAAGAATCAAAACTGCAATTTTTCAATAAAACTGAAACCAAAAAAAAAAAAAACTTTAAAATGTCATCTATCTATTAAAAAATAATTGCAAAAAAATCGGGTATGCCTAGTGTGCTGGCGACAATTGCTGTAAAATGAAAAATTATGCTGCCAGATGTTTACAGATTTTGTACACGAATCCGGTGTTGCCTATACCATAAGAAGTGAAAAACTCCCAACCCGGCCGAAGGACTGCTATCGAGAACATGTTTTCTATGCCCTCGAAAGATCATTCATAAGAGCTTCGAAACCACAGGTCAAATTCTGGTATTCGTGATCGAATGCTGTGTGTCTGTCTGTTGCTTATTTTGTTTTTGCTTTACGTTACGGTTTTACTATCCAATATACATATGTATGTATGTATTCGATCACGAGTGCCGGAATTCGGTGCCAGGTCACAACTGATTGCATGCTGTTTTTAAGCATGATTGGAATATACATACATACATACATAATTTACCAGCCTACAATTGATTTCCAACTGATTTTTGGAAAAGTTTCAGTTTTGTATGTTTAAGCCCGTTTTTGAATTTGCAGTGCGCAATACTCTGCGCCATGCTCTCTAATACATATGTTCATACATTTCTTATGCCCGTATGACACTATATTTTTCTTGCATTGCTTAAGTTTTGGTGAACAGTGCAAATATAATGTAATAGTAGAATTTTATATGTGCAAAGAGTTCAACTATATTAAGATAAATGCAAAACTGTCAACATTTTCGTTGAAGTTATCGATAAATCGATATCAGCTAATTTATATTATTCGAACTTTTTCTTATATACATAACTAGCGGACCCGGCGAACTTCGTCTCGCCCCAATTTTAAGCCGTCAGACAAACTTTAGAGTGATAATACGACACAAATGTTTAAATTTTCAATATGATTTATTTGATGTAATCAATAGAGAGCGATTTGATGAACAATGTTTTTCGTTTTTTTTCCGGCGCAAAAACAAATAACGAAGACGGTTTCCCAACACGCGAACATGCAACGTATAGCTGACCGTGCGAAAAACAGGGAAGTTCAAGATTAATCCCACAGCCTTCGAGTGATTGGCCTTGCGATTTATTGATTGTCATCGCAAAATTGGAAATGAAGGTCAGTTGGAATAATGGGAATTCGTGGGGTAAGGACTTCCTCTCCTTTGAATTTGCCCTTGATGATTGTCGCCTGAATCACATTGTTCATTAGGTTTTTGACGGACAGACGCGCACCGTTGCACAATTTTGGAGGATTGAGATTCCGCAACATAATTATGATCGATCCCACCTTCAGCTGTAAATTATGCAGGGGAGTTCCTGGTATATCAAGCGAGTTCAAGAATTCCGTCGGGTAGTTAGTCGCTTCATTTTGATCGGTTGACTCCGTAACAGATTTGTAGTCTAAGCTATCCACGTCCTTATTCTTCGCTGCTAGCATCGCCCGTTCAGCAATCCAATCGAGATTTTTGTAATTTTGTGGAATGCCGGGGAACACTTTGCTGATGAGTTCCTCCTTGGACGATGTGAATTCACAAAAATTTTCAGGGAACGATATCAATCCAGTCGAAACATCAATAGGAATTTGGCCGTTGCCAAGCTCCAGCAGTTGTCTCAAGAATTCAGCAGCCGATGGGTCATACTGCAATGCGACTCTCATGTTTGTGGTCAATTGCAACTTCTGGACATGCCGCCACAAAGACGAAGATTTTAGGCATGCGTTAAGTTCATCCGCAGCAGAAGATTTCGGGATGACGGGAAGTGTTTAACGGAAATCTCCGGAGAGCAATATCAAAGCCCCACCAAATCGTCTTAAATCACCTCGTAGATCCTTCATTGTTCGGTCAACTGCCTCCAAAGCTCGTTTATGCGCCATCGTGCATTCATCCCAAATGATGACTTTGCAATCTCGCATCAATTTGCCTGTCGCCGAATTCTTCGTTGGCTCGTCAATGTGTGGTGATTCATCGGCAGCTTCAAAGCGGAATGTGCAGTTCGACCGCCTTCCAACAATGTGGCAGCAATTCCAGAAGATGCAACAGCTAACGCAATTTGTGATCTTGACCGAATTGTTGCCAGAATCAACGAAATGACGAATGTCTTGCCTGTCCCACCTGGAGCATCGAGAAAGTAAATGCCTCCTGTTCCATCGTCAACAACCTTCATTAGCGAATCGTACACGTTCTTCTGTTCGGGATTCAATAATGGCACATTTGATCGGACTCTTTCGGCAAGCTCATCTCGATTGTAGGCTTTCTCTCGTTGCAATTCGGAATTGAATGCATCGTGGATCGAACGATTGGGCGCTGGCAATCCTAATGTAGACAGGAGACTGCCGCACATGAGCAAGCACATGTCTTCGACCAGAACTAAAACTTCGTTACGTATCTCTTCGTTAATTTCAAGATCGAAATTCAAAGTTGCCGTGCGAACTCTGTGCAAAATGTCGTCAACCATATCGTCCTTGTATTTGTCAAACAATGCGGTTGGATTCGATGGATTACATGTGGCTATGATGATCGCAAACAATGTACGAATTTGATTCGCTGGCCCAGAAACAATTGCATCGGCGACCGTTAAGTCCCAATGTGAATCGTTTTCGAGCAAATTCAATATTGGCAAGCCTCCCGAAAAGTGGCGCACAGCACACCATCCACAGTACGAAGGGAATCGAAAGATGTGGGGCCTCTAATGTTCAGCAAAAGCAAGCGAAGATAGAAGCATTCGACTTGGCGTGCATGAACTGTGTGTATTCGTCCGAGGGCATCAGTCGAATAAACATCAGCGAAGCCAGCAACAGTATCACCTTTTTTCCGGCATTGGAAATTCTTCGATGCAGCGTTCCATGTGTAATAGCGTGGCATTTCAGAATAGAGTAAAGTCCTTGCGAATGGATCGCTTTGGCATGTCGAAAAGAAATTTGTCAATGTTGTCGCTGGTGGTCGTTCTGCTCTTAGCACTGCATTTGCTTCTGTAAAGTAGACACGCTGACCGTTCTCCAAGTGAACTGCCAAATGTACGACAGTCGGGTGACGTTCGTCTATCGGACCCATTGAAAATTTAAACATTTGTGTCATATTATTACTCTAAAGTTTGTCTGAAGGCTTAAAATTGGGGCGAGGCGAAATTCGCCGGGTCCGTGGTCAAATAAGACCGCTATCCAACTAAATTTGAGTAATCCAATAAGAAAATGTCTTCATTTCGATCTATTCATTATCTTTCGGATAATTGCGCTTTGCTTTAACACACACATGCATAATTCCCATAGCACTCTAATAAGAATGTGAGTGATTTCTTACTCACTCTCTTGGTTTGGTTTTTTCTTACAAAACAAATGTAAGTCAATGTACAACGCCATCTATCGGATTTTGGCATTGACGCCAATGAAGTGTATTACACCGGTTAATTTGTAAGACGTCTCGTTACACTAAGAACTTTAATTTTTTTTTCATTTGGGACGGCATTAAGGCATTTTGCACACAAAATTTCATTAAAAAAAATCAATTTGCGATTTTTCCAATTTTCCGCATTTTCCGCAATTTTCCATAATTTTCCATGATTTACACTAAGAACTTTCTATTTTCTGATTTGGAAAGCCATTAAGGAATAAAATTTCATACAAAAACTCAATTTTCGATTTTTCCAATTTTCCGACTTTTCCAGAGGGATTTTCCAAAATTTTCTTCCGTAAAGACCTTCTCCTCGAAAATACGAATAACTGACAAAAAATTTTACAGAAATCGGCCTAGCCGTTCTCATTTTATGAATTACTATACATTTTTTACACCATTTTTATATACATACATATATACATAGATTATTTCTGTATTAAGTTTATCAGGCTCAAGTTCTTTCTATATTATCTTTGTGATTGATATTAATTAAATTAGACAAAGAAGACATCAAAGACATTTAGCAGGGTGGCCAACTAGTTGTTTCGAAGCCGCCACACTTTCTCGTCAGCACCCGTCTTTGAACTCAGGGGCTCATGTTGTCGCTTTAGTGCTGACGGGAAAGTGTGGCGGCTTCGAAACAAATAGTTGTCCACCCTACACATGTTTATATGGGAATAATTATTTTGAGGACAGCAGGCAACGTGGCTGTAGGTTGTTGTCTATCTCTTCTACGTTTTGTCGTTGTAGTCGAATTAAACTAATTTCTATATTTGTTGGCTACAAAAGCAAGAGTAATTCAATAAATACAACAGGGAATGTTAAATACATGAGTGCTCGAAAAAATGTGATAACTGGAAAAGAAATAATTACAATTGCACAAGCCTGGTGCCAGCGTGCAGAAAATCTCAAGAATTTGTAAAGTGCAACAAGCATTGACTTAGTGCAGGTCTTTAAAAACATAAAGCACTTGCGAATAGTACGACGGGGTACAAATACGCAATAATAATTTGTGAAAATTTTGAATGTTGCAAAAATTAGCTTAAAATATATGCGGAAAACGTTAAATTGCTCCTAGAGCGTAGACATGTCCAAGAAATGTGCATATTGGAAAAATTAAAATGAAAAGGAGCACAAGAGTTAAGCCCTGCAAAAAAAAAGTGGGTTCAAGGACTGATGCTCTTCGGGACTTCGGACTACCACGGTAGTCTTATATCCTATTGCCGTCTAGGGAATTGCACTGCAGCAGAGGTTAGCTAAGGAGTTTTGTTATGGCCAAGAAACGTAGCAAATAAATTGCCACCCGAGCAGTTGTTCCGGCAGCTCGGGGGCGGGGGTGTAACGTCCTGATTGCACCACATCTGTAACTACGGAGCTAAGTCAAGCCCGGCCCGACTGGCAACCCTGAGTATGCGCTCGCTCGCTCGTACATCGCTTTTAATATCATTCATTACTCATCTTTGTGGAAATACATACATATTTAGATAAAAAGAAAACACACACACACACACTATCATTTCATCTCCAAGTATTGCTTATTTAAGTTTTATTATGTCTCATTCAACTTATTTACTTACTGTCGCTTTTCTTTAATATACAATCTTTCTTTTTTTCTTTCATTTTAATTTCCTACAAAAAAATAATAGCAAAAATGTTGCAAGCGTTACGTGGTTGTCATTTGGTATAAAAACAATACAATACAATTATTGGCCAATTACAAAAATTAAAAACAAAAAAAAAAAAACAAAAATTAAAAAAAAAGATGACACAAAAAACGAAGAGGATTCAACAACAAATTTGCTATGACAAATAATATTCCCATTTTAAACAAAATTATGCATTGGTAAATGAAGTAGCAACTTCTAGAAGAAAATAAAACAAATGTCGAAAAACACAAATCATCCCACCACCAATAAAAGTGCAACAGCCAATGATTTGAAACAAAATCCCCTAAATTCCTGAAACTATTTCAAAGACAATCACTAATTTCGAAAAAAAAAACAAAAAAAATTTGTAATTTTCCTTCTCTCAAGAGAAATCTAAGCACCAACCATTGCAGCCTATTTGAAAAGCCATAAACCATAAACCACCTCCACCATTACTTATTATTTGAAATAAAAAAAATTATCACCACAAAACCACCACAAAATCTAAATTTTTTTCCTCCCACAAATCTTATAAGACGAGTAAAATGTTCTTTTGCCAAAAGAGAATTTAAGAATTAGTGGCTTATAAAAAAAAAAAAAAAAAAAATAATAAACAAATCTTTTGTAAATTTCATAAATTTCTATTAACACCTTAAAATAGAAATGAACCACAACTTTCTTGTATATTTTTTGGCACAGTTTTGGGAAATCAACAACAACAGCAACAACAACAACAACAACAACACAATGGCCGCAAAAAAAGCTTAACATCTTCCAATAATAACACTTATATTAATAACAACACAACAAGCATTGTGATCGATGCAAAAAATAATCATCAACACCAGCAGTTAAAACAGCAGCAACACATCATTACTGAAGATGGTGAACAGCCGGCCAAATTTTTAAAAGTGTTTAACTCAGCATTAACTGCGGCCTCAAACGGCCACCAGCATCTGCATCAGCAGTCGCAGCAACGCAATCAACATGACAACGTTCCCACTCATGGACAAAAATTGTTGTTGGCCAACAATGGTGGAATTTTACAAGGAGGTGGTTGTGGTGGTGGTAGTGGTGGTGGTGGTGGTGGTGGTACTACTGGTAGTGGTGGTGGTAGTGGTAGTGGTAATGTCAATAACAATGCTGTAAATAAATCTGTGACAAACGGCTCGTCTTCGTATGCGGCAACAACACCTGCAACACTTCAATCAACAAATGAATTGTGTCGTTTGCCGGGTGGTGCTGAACTAAATATTTTACCCTCAAATGGCTTAAAGATTTCCTCAAGCAATGCTGCCTCCGTTGCAACAGCGTTTTATCACGCCAATGGCAAAATCACTTTTATTAATGGGCCTCCAGCTCATCACCATTCGCATCAGTATCAATACCAACAACAACAACAACACCCACCGTCGTCGTCGTCGTCGTCTTTGCCAAATTCTTCGACCACTATCACTAGTAATGGAACGACAACGCTAACAAATGGTATTTTGCTAAAAGGTATGCATATTAAATTATTATTGCTTCGAATTGTGAGTGTGGGTATACATATTTTTATAAATTTATATTGCTTTCCAGATGCCACCAGCGTAGCACCGCTGTTAGTATCGGCTGCATCACCACCCACAACCACAAGTCTTAATGGTTTGCATTTTGCTGGAAATTTCGCCCAGTTATTAGCGGCTGCCAACACAACGACGGCGACAAGCAATAACACTATTCACAATGGCAATGGCTGTGGAACTACAAATGCTGCTGCCTCGATTGTGCCAATGGCAACAACTTTCCAAAATGCTGTGGAATCAAAAACGAAAAATAATAAGGTAGGAAGGAAAACGTGTTGTTCTGTTCAATGAAATAAACGCATCGTCTGTATGCACATAAAAATGATAGAAGTTTGACGAGAGAAGGTTAAAGCTTCGTATAGACGGTTGTTAGATCTTTCAATCAGGGTTGTTGTAGAATCTGAATTGAAATCAGAATTGAAATCGACACAGAATTAACAGATATTTCTCAGTTTTGTGTTCGAATCAGAATTGTGTCAGAACTAGATGTCACAGAATCTGTTTTTATTGTTTTTGTTTTATCAGAAATAATCTGATCAGCTGACAGGTGGCAGATTTCTATGTTTGTTTTAGGCTGGTAAATACAATTTGGCTCACAATGAAAGTAAAACTTATTTATTTATTTTTTTTATTAAACTAAATAAGCAAAAATTTTCATTATTATTTTATCACGAATAGGGGAAAACATAGGAATCAAACACAAAATGCGATAGATACAACCAACTATAGAACGAATTCTGTATTTGGTGAAGAAATGGTTCCCACGTCTTCCTTTTTCATTATCATCCATTGTTAGCTTCACCCACTGAGGGCACACATGCCTTTGCAAAACTTTTAGTACGTTGCTTAAGACAATTGACACCGTACTTCTGGCGAGACAAACGGAACCATCATTTTCTATTGATTTTTTATATGATCCTTCTCCAAAAAGAGAAACGCAATGTCGCAGCTGGCTGAACAATACTGAAAATGTTTGAAGGAGGCAAATGAACTTTGACAATGTTCAACAGCATTTGAAAAGCCTCTTTGTTTAAACGGAATTGGCTAATAAATCTGTATATTTATTATAGCTAAAACATCTTTGGCATTCTTGTACATACTATACGCATGTATGTATATTTACGCTGTTTCCGCAGCTCCAATGGGTTGGTGTAGTCCCTTAAAATCTACCTTTTCACTTTTTCATTGTTGTTTTCCTCAATCAATATACATATATAAAGCTATTTATTGCCTCTACCATTTTATTTAAGATTTTTTAATATATAAAAAAATATTTATCAAAATATATGTGAAAATCTACTGCAAAATGTAAACAACAGCACAACCAAAACAAAACAGCTGATTCGAATATGGGTTTTACTTTTACCAAGACGATTTCATGACACCAATTCAAATCAGAATTGATTTTCAATTCTGATAATTCACAATTCTGACTTGGATTCTGCAGCAACCCTGAATATTGTAAGACCTAACAACGTGCTGGCAATCTACTGAAAGTACAAAATTGACTGCAAAAAATCTTACAATCTTATTGCCAGACAATTGGCTGACAATAAATTTAGCTTCCAACGAAAGTTGTCAGCTCACGTAGCGAAAATTGTCAGGCAATTGTCATTACACACACGCACACATGCCTTAATTTTTCATTCTTTATTGTCGTGGCTCAAAACCACGTTTTCAATTTTTTTTAATTCTCTTTTCTGCTACTTTTTGTCTCTCGTACTCACTATTCTCTTGTTTTTTTCCCCCTCTCGTAAGTAGACAGTTTTCTTTAGTATTCCTTGTTATTACTCTGACAATGAAGCCATTGTAAGATGTTGAGAATTTATGCATCTTACAATATGCCTGCCAATGATAACGCCAAAGTGTTCAGACGATTGCCAGATAGCTGACAATTAATTGTTAGGATGGTGGTCTGTCAATGTTTTTGCTTTCAATATTGTCAGGAAGAAATTGTAAGTTCTCACGAATGGTTAAAAAATATTCTATACATTTTCTGACAATATTGTAAGATCTTACAATCTTCTATATATAGTTTAAGAATTGGCGGCGAGGCGTATGTTAGTAAAAGCGACAACTAAAAGTACAAGGAATGGAGCGACGAACCGGCCTGTAAATTTTTTCATACCGACTGCTTATGGAATTCCCTGCCATGGGGACCATACAGGCAATACGTTTGGCAGTTACTGCCTTAGCAACTGTCAAATTTGATTGCTAAAGCAAGACATTACGTGTGTGTCCTGCATTAAGATCGTTCCAGCAATTCGTTTACCAAATTCAATGCAATAATTACTCTTATTTTCAAACATAAAACGCTTGAGGAGATATTTTTCTAACTCTCTGGTACGAACTTTGAGTGCGGGAACAGTTTTCGTGCAAGTTGGAATGTCGTTGGCTCCCAATGCTTGTATCAATACAATTTTTACCCTTTACAAGGGAAGGCAACGCATCCACATTTATCTTTACCAAATGTGGCCCATGCAAAAATCTGACACGAAGGCTGTCCAGTGGGAAACAGGTCCCAAGTCAGTTTCTTCCTGTCCTAATCTTGTCGAAATATAGAAGTCATTGATGGTTAAACCTAGTCGTCCAGCAGGGTGCCACAACTGTGATAAGTAATGACTGATGCAGCGATTCTCATATAACGTCTAAAAAGGACCAAGAGCTGCGCTCTTCTGCTTGGGTCTTCCTGAACCCCCTCCCGCCTTGGTACGCCTTGGAAGAGTCTAGCTAGACTCCAATGGCTGCTACCGTATTGATATTTTGTAGAAAATACCCCCCGATTATGGTGCACAACATCTAAATGTTGTGTTGTAAGATTTACAACACAACTAACAACTCTTTTTTGTGATTATGGTTCACAACACACAACATAGGTGTTGTGTGTGTGTCACAGAGCTGCTTTTCATTTGTAGAGCATCGCATACAAAAAACTACCAAGTAAAGCCCCACTTCCAGAAAGATGCACGCGTATGTTGCTTTCATTACACAAACACAAGCGAAAAACAATAAATTTTGACATTTCATTGTCAAGTTTTACAACCAAAAGACATGGAGATTTTTTTCTTTTTGGTGTTGTATTTCATATAACACCGCAACTACCGCGCAGAAATGCATTGGTAAAAATTAGAAAAATACAAACAAAGCCATAAAAATGTATGTTAATGTTGATGTTTAATTTGGTTATAACAATGAAAGGACCAAAAAATTGTCCATTGCAACTACAAAATACAAAATAAAACTCTTTTGTTATCAAAAAATGGGTAATAATTATGTGTACGGATGCATTTTTATTTATATTTTGTTAATAAATTTTAATAATTAATTGTTTTTTTATATTTTTGCAAAACATATTTCATGTGCACACTTACAAATTTTATCATTTTTTTCGCAATTTAACTTGTAACATCAACAAAATCTTACAACAGGTGTTGTAAGACTTTGACAACATCATCTTATTATGTGTTGTAAGTTTTTGACAACACTTGATACAATAGTTGTAAACCATAATCACTTTTCAAAAAATACAACATTAAATGAACAAATGTTGTGAACCATAATCGTGGCCATAATATGCCTTATTACCGTTTCGTATTTCACATACGAGTATTTGTAGTTAAAAGCCGAAGAGAAGTAAAAATCTGAAAGAATGTCATTTAACCCAAATTGAGCCATTGTTAACCTGTTTTAAACAGTTTATTAAATACACCTTTATATCCTTAATTAGTCAATTCTCTGCCCAAATTCATCCGTCGAAATCCACTCATTACGTTAACTACGCGTATTTCGTATGTTCGTGGGACCTCTTCTGTATTAACAGAGTTTATGTGCTAAAATGTCTTCATCTGTCAAATAACAGAATTGTATCGAAGTGGATAAAGAATACGGTTGCTGCTATCTAATAGAGTTTATCTTATTTAGTTTATTCTTTACTTCCAACTTCTGCGATCACTAATAGAAGACGCAAGACCCTATTTTAAATATTTTTTCACTGACATGTCAGATATATTAGCGTTTTTGTTTATGTCTCGCTATCTGTCACCTTTGAGTTTCCACGCCAACATAAAATTGAAAGTCTTAGTTGGTACAAACAAAAGGAAAAAATTTTGTTAACTTAATTATTCAAGCTCTTGATCTTTGGGTTCTTATAAAAAATAATTTTAAACAATTTATTTATTTATTTATATATTTTCTTCAGGAAAATAATTATAAAATTCAAAAAACAAAAACAAATTATTGAAAAAAAATTTGTTTAACAAACGTTATAAATTTAAAGTAGATACTGACAATTTAGCTCTGAGTTATAGATTTTTTTTTATTTATTTGATTTCAATACAAAGATTTTTAGATATTTAGTTAGGAAAATATTAGAGGTTTTATTCATAATAATTATTTCAGGTTTAATTAAATTCTTATTTGACAATTTTTCCATACAAATTTGTCAGATAAGAGCTTTATAAACCTGAAATATTTTTATGAATAAGGGTATAGGAACTTAATATTGTTTAAATTTTAGATATCTTAAAGAAAACATTTATAAACATTCTGTTAGTCTATGAGCAACATTTGAAATGTTAACTTAATTTTTTTAGTATTATGTATTTAGGGTTGCAAACGTTAACATAGAAAATGTTGGTCGTAGAACTTGTATGTTAATCTGTGTTTTTGTTTATTATATTTATGTTGTTAATACATTTTAGGGCGGGAAAAATATTTTTTGAATATTTTTGAATGTTTTTTAATCAAAAATTTTTTCAATAATTTGTTTTTGTTTTTTGAATTTTATAATTATTTTCCTGAAGATGCCAACAAATTGTTGGCGAAATATTGAAAATAAATAAATAATTGTTTGAAATTATTTTTTTTTATAAAAAACCAAAGATCAAGAGCTTGAATAATTAATTTAACAATATAAATATCAAATGAAATAAAGATAACCAAAAAAAAAAAAAAAAGAAAAATATTTTATTGTACTTGAAAATAATCGTGTAATGCTGCAAACCCTTTAGCTTGTAGAAAGACGTTGAACTCGAAAAAAAATCACTGGCCTCAAAACCGTCAACGTTCACTGTACTGCAAGTGTACTGGCAACATATTCATTAATTGTGTGCGGGTACACCATGTCTGATAATTCTCATTCAGTTCATATTATTTTTCATATAATTAATCAATTTGTATTGAGAGGCAGTAAAGTGGTTTGTTTGATGCAAAAATAAATTGAAAAATCTTTATTGTAGTGTAGTCTAGTGTATACTAGACAAAAAAGAGTGTACAGAAAAGAAAAACAGAAGAAAAGTTTGGATTTTTGGAATAAGCACTTGTACGTTAGACTTCCTGTCCACTTGAAGAAATTCAGGCTCTGACTCATTCCTTAAAGTATTTCAAGACTACATGAACGCAACAGGGATGAATGATTTATATAAAAGCCCAAAGAATGGTTAAAGTACCACTGGAACTGCCATCATGGAAGTATAAAATAGGGCGCACAATAAAATTTAAAGAATTGTACAATTGAAATAGGCGGCACAAGGTAAACGACTTGTGTTCCCAACTACCTTTTAGAGAATTAACCTGCTACTGTCGTAAGATAAGAAGATACTTCTGGAAATACTGACGACACACAGTGGGGCGAAACGAGAAAAAATGATAATAAATCTGTATCTTTGAAACGTGTGAGCTGATCATAAAACAATGTATGAAGGAATCATAGAGGAGGACCCAGTCTTTAAGAGCAATGAAATTTGAACCACCCTGTTGACTACCTCGGATATGAACAACGCGAATCCATTAGATACAGGTGCCCGCATCCCAATTCGCTTCAAAATTTTTCCACGATTTTATCTTCGGAGTTGTCAAAGCTGATGACAACTCGAGAGAAAATGTTGAAACGAATTGAATTGCGACCACCTATACTTGATTCGCCTTGGGTATGAAGAAGTCTGTTCGATTCATAAATTTTCTAAATATAATTTAATTTTTAAAGATTTACATTCTTTGAAAAGTGAATAAGTAGATAAACAAAATGCATTTTGAATGTGTTTTGTTTCATTTCTGGTCTAATATATATTCTAATTAAAACAAAGTTTTAATTATTGTTGCACCCAACGTTTCGTCGATTTATTTATTTATTTGATTTCAATACAAAGAAAGCCTCATGGCCAATAATACATGTATTGTTAGTGAAATGTCTATATAAATTAATTTGACAAATTCTAAAATTAAAAACGAATTGTTGGTTAGAAGGCTCCCTTCACCAACCATCTAAATACCGCCAAAAATATAAAACTAGTTTCGATATTGAGAATTACAATCGCATTTCCCAAAACCAAGGATACTTCGAAAGATTTAAACATTTAATAATGAATGTTGTTAAAATACTCGAAGAGCATTTTACTATTTTATTTTCTATTGCTATTGACGGTTACGCTGTCAATCCTGAGAGTTGATGTAATATTTTACTTAAATCTTCGTTCACAAAATACGCCAAATTATTCATGTACGACATGAAGTGTATGTACACTTAAGGCATCAATTTGTGATCGAATAGGTGCAGTGCAGAACTGAACCTTCGTTCAGAAGATTTTTTCAGAAATCATCTGATTCAAGTAGATCTCTGTCCAAAAACTGCTTGATATGTTTCTTTTATGACTCTATTTACGAATTTTAGAACCAGAAAGGAGGCGAGGCCCGGTATGTTACACAACAACATTCTTAATATGTTCTGCTTCTAGCTTCTCTCGACGCTATCCTAAACTCCTTCGTGGAACCTTACATTCTGTATTTTGTAATGTCAATGACACCGAGTATATAAATTCAGTTCATCAATTCATTTATTATACCCTTCACAAAAATGTGTAAGGGTATATATAAGTTTGTGATTCCGTGTGTAACGCATTGAAATAACTATCTAAGACCCCATAAAGTATATATACATATATATTCTGGATCGGAATCAATAGAGATTACGATTAAGCGATGTCCGTCTGTAGTCGTTGAAATACCGTTTGAGATGAAACCTCATTCTTTCGCTAAAATGTGTTAAATCCCGGTAGTGGGTCTGCTATTGAAATTCAGTAAGATCGCTCCGCTGATAGCCGAGATACATATATCAAAAAAACCGGGTTTTGAGGGGTATTTTTGGCAATTTTTTTGGTGAGATTTTTGAAAAAAAAAAAAAAAAAAAAAAATGTTTTCCTAAAAATTTAGCCATATCATTTTTAATGCCCATATTACATCCCATAAATCGAAGAATTTTTGAAATCGGCCTATATATGTATATACATATATCCGAGATATAGCATCTCCCGATTTCTCAAGAAATCGTCTTTATAAGCCAAATAAAACAACTTTTGGCACCAAAAATCAATCAGAATGGTACATCTATCATTAAGAAGGGTATTTAAGATTCGGCCCAGCCGAATATAGCACTCTTACTTCTTTAAGTTTATCGTTACAGATGACAGAGATTCAATGAAAGACATAAAAGCTTAAAGATTTTATTTAATTCTTAAGTGCACAGCTCGCAAACCACACGTCTATTCACCACAAAATACACCAATTTTTCTGTCAAGTTTCATGAAAGTGGCAGCCTGCCACTTTTGTTGGTAGACTCCGCATTTGTTTACATTTAATTTTCGGTAAAAAAAAAAAATCAGTGAAGAAGACAAGAAAAGTAAAGTTGAAGACTTACTGGCTGGAGTACATACCATGGCTGTTTCACGACCACCACGTCGCTCATCAGCAACCAAATTTGTTTCGAACCCAAGCTATAACTAATTGTATACTGTACTTCCCCTCGGGGGCACAAAATGCATCTTGCTGATCGTAACCAGCTTGGTGTCGTGTCAACGGGGTAGAAGGGGTGCAGGATACCTCGGCTGGCTTGGTGGCTAAAAATCTTAGGCATTTCCCGAGGGAGAGCGGCGTCTCCTGAGGGACTGAAACCCCTCACCGAGGGGCAATTCGGCAGTACGGGGACCGGAGCCCCGAGATGACTCTTCGGAGTAATCTCGCCGGTCATAGGTTGAGGAGCCTTCCTTGGCTGAAACGTACTGGCTGTGGTTGCTACCATAAGTTCGCATGGAAGGGAACGTTGGTAGCTATACTGATCATAGACCCTCGGGTCTATGTTCGGTCGCCCAAATGGGCCCGTAGTGCTGTTGCTAGGCAACAGACGCTGCTTTGTAAGGAACCAGATTGGCGGGAGCATTAGCGTTGGTTCAAGGACTGATGATCTTAGGAACTTCGGGCTACCACGGTAGTCGTGTATCCTTAGCCGTCTGGGGAATTGCAATGCAGCAGAGGTTAGATAGCTCAACTCCTGAGCAAGGGGTTTTGTTATGGCCAAGTAACGTAGCAAATAAATTGCCACCCGAGCAGTTGTTCCGGCTGCTCGGGGGCGGTGGTGTAACGTCTTGATTGCACCACGTGGTTTGACCACCGTGAGGTTGGGCCCTAGTGGCAGGTACTCACGTAAATCATTCCACATCTGTATACTGTACTATAATAATAATTGGATTAATAATTTTGCCCATAATTATGAAAGTGGTCTAAGTCAAAATTTCAAAAAAAAATTAGTTTATCAGTTATTTCATACCACATTAGTTTAAACTAAATGTATTCAATGTAATTTTTACGAAATTGTCAAAAATGAACCATTAGATAGTGGTTGTAATTTCAACATTATATGGAATTCATTTAGTGTTAATTATGAAAGTGGTCTAAGTCAAAAATTTAAAGAAATTATAATATAATTTCTTTAAATTTTTTCTGAACTACATAATAAAATAAATGACAATAAAATTTTAATAATAACGACAATTTCATTCCGGTTTATCTAACCATATAATTCAGTTTGGCGCATTGACATGCATGAAAATTGCTCAGTCATCAAATAATAATATTGAAACGGTAGACCACAAATTTTTGGTATCAGGTCATTCCTTTCTACCGAATGATCGTGATTTTGGGTTGATAGAAATGAAAATAAAAAAACAACCCTGAGCATTATTATGAATTGATAGAAAAGTGCAGAAGAAGCAATACATTTTCGATAAAGCGAACGTCGCAGCCGGATTTTATTTCAACGAAATCATTAGAAGATACAATAACAAGAAGAGTAAAAAATACCATCAATGGATGAGATTCTTGAAAAATGAACCTTATAAAATGTTTTATAAAACTTCTTTAGATGATTCTACATTTCACGTTTTGGATCTTTCACCTAAAAGAGGAAGACCAAAAATATACGGAAATATTAAATTACTTCCATTATACACCAGCATTAGACCAGTATCGGAAGAAAAACATAAAGATATTATGAGTTTACTACCGTACATCCCTCCAGTTTTGCAGGAACATTTTAAGAATCTTAAATACTCGAAATAATGATAAAAATGGATTACTGTTTAAAAATAATTAATAAATGTTCACGAATTATTTCAATAAAATTATTGTTTCAAATAAAACTCAAAGTTCTTTATTGCTTTAAGTCATTTATAGGACATTCAGTTAATTTTGAAAATGGTCTAAGTCAATTCAAACTTTAAAAACAATATTATCGTATGAAATTCACACAAAATTTCATATTCATAATAAATTTCCATTAATTAATGGACTAATAAAATTCAAAATTAAAATATCGCATAATGTAAAAATATTTTTTAATTTATTCAAATGCAATTCATTAAATATCTCGAAACAAGAAATATATGACTTAGACCACTTTCATAATTATGGGCACAATTATTTGTATTTAGGCCCCAATTATGGTTTTCAAATGTTGTATTTTCTCAAAAGCGAATATGGTTCTAGCAAGGGTTGTCAAAAATTTACAACACATAATAAGATGTTGCCGAAAATTTACGACAACTAATTTAGTGTTGTCTTGCTCGTGTTACAAGTTAAATTACGAAAAAATACAAATAAAAGTGCAACTGTTGTAACCTTGTAATCCTGTTCAACAGGCAGGCGTATGGTCTTTAAGTTATAAAACAAAATTACTAAATCAATTTGTAATATATTCTTCTCATTTCAGGCTCCTATTGCTTCGTGGCGTTCTGGATCTGCTACGAGTAATTAATTTCAAAACACCACAACGCAATGAAGAAAATGGTTGTAACAAAAGAAACTAAAGGCTTTTAATATAATAGCAACAAAAGCCTTAACGCAAACTACACTCACTCGTTTGTGTGCAAGAAACTGAAACAAAAAAAAAAAAAAAAAAAAAAAAACAAAAACAAAAAAGACAATTGGAGTCATAGTGGAAAACAAGCAAAGAGTTCAGACTGAAAGTCCAACACACCACAACACTATTTTAAATAAACAACAACTAAGAAATTGGAAGAAAAAAAAAACGAAATGAAACAAAAATGAAAATGCTCCCACCTTTGTCAAATGAATATGACACTAATCACACAAATTAATTAACAAACCAACAAACAAACAAACAAATATTAAAAAGAGAACAAACTGCAACGATTTAGCTCTTTATACATATGTATATAATTTTTTAAGATTAAATTTTAAAATCAAACATCATCATTTTACAACACAGGCAGGCAGGCAGGCAGGCAGTCAATCAATCAGTCAGTCAATCAATCAATCAGTCAGTCAGTCAGTCTGTCTGTCCCCGTTTCAATCAGGTTAACAGCATCTCAACACAATTTATTCTTGAAAACAATAAGTTTCGCCAAGAAACGCCACAATTGTTTAACAGGAAAAGACAATTAATGGAAAAGAAAAAACAGATCCGCCCATCATTTGCATCAACGATTTTGCAACAACATACAAAAACAAAAAAAAAAAACAAAAAATTAAAAATATTTTAAAGAGCTGAAGAAAAAACAAAAAATCAAAACTGTAAAATTCTTTTAATCATATAGACACATACATACTTATTTTGTCGCAGATTTAAACATATTCTTACATACACACACACACACACACACGCACACACATACATAAATATTCAATCACAAAAAGATAATCATCCCAACCACCAAAACAGTATATTAAAACTTACATATGTACATACAAAATACATACCTATATGTATGTATATGTATGTACTTATCCGTATATTTTATGTGTTTTTCACTATCAATTAAATAAATCTGATCAGCGATCAGTAATGAGTTGTGTTTTCGGAATTAACTCATAACATTTTATTGAATTGAATTGAACGAGTTTATCTCAGCATTGTTTTTTTTTTTTTTTTTTTTGTGGCAAGAATGTGTGAAATTTTAGGCCCCGATTATGGTTTACAACTGTTGTAGCAACTGTTGTCTTGTTAATGCTACTGCTAATGTTAAATTGAAAAATTTGTAAGTGTGCAATATGTTTTGCAAAAATGTAAAAAAAAAATAATTATTAAAATTTATTAACAAAAGTATAATTAATACCCATTTCTTTTGGAACGAAGTTCCATAACGCGGCTTGCTGGTAGTGTAAATTAGAAGAAATCGTCACGAAAGCGTGTGAGCTGTTTATACATATGTATTGGTGTATCTGTCGACAAATAATTGTGTATGAGACTCCTACCAATAAATATTAATTAGTTGTGAAAACGGCCACTATCAGTTGCTAGATGTCGCTAAAGTAAAGTATGTCACAACCAAAAACAGCAATATTGAAAAATTTTCTTCGTTTTGTGGCAGATTGACAAAAAAAAAATACTGCATGTGTCAAAAGTAAAAAAAATAAAACGTTCCAAAAATTTTAAGAAGCATATAAAATTTAAAAATTTCAAAAATAAAACATACATTATATTACATTCGAAGATGAAGAAAAGACGTAAGGAACTTCGTTCCTAACGGGGGTCCCCCGACCACATTTTTTTTTTTTTTTTTTTATTTCAAAACAGTTTTTTGTTTTGTATTCGGTAGTCGCAATGTACAATAAACATTTCATTATCACAACCAAATGAAACATCGACGTTAAAATTCATTTGTATGGTTTTTTTTTTGTTTTTTTCCAATTAACAACAGCCTTTTGCATTCTTTTTATTTTTACCAATGCAATTCTAGGCAATAGCTGCGCTTTTACAGAAAGGGAACATCAGAAAAAAAAAATCTCCATATCTTTTGATTTCAGAACTTGACAAAGAAATTTCGAAATTTGTTATCTGTCGCTTGTGTAAAGCAACATACGCGTACGTTTCTTTATTTATGCGTGGTGCATAAATCATTGTGAGACTGTCAGAAGCTGTACAAACGTATGTGGTTGTTGTAGGTTTGACAGTCTCACCACTATTATTACACAAACAAAATACATGCACGTGTTGTTTTGTTGTTGTAGAGTTGCACTGACCTGATAAATAAATGAAGAACAACTCTGTGGCACACACAACACCTGGATGGTGTAAACCAAGCCGAATCCATTACAGGTGCTCGCATACCAATTCGCTTTAACATTTTTCCACGATTTTATCTTCTGAGTTGCCAAAGCCGATAGAAAATGACAACAAAACTTGTGACGTCTCGAGAGAAAATGTTGAAGCGAATTGAATTGCGACCACCTGTACTTGATTCGCCTTGATATTAATTAAACAAGACAAAGAAAACCTCGTTTCTGCAGCGATAGCCCAAGTTGTTGTTTATCTGCTGTCAAATTTGAATTTTTAATTCAATGAAAAATTATAAAAAAAAAAATAATTTAATGCTTTTTAATAAAATTAAGAGTTAAACAAAAAATATGTTGAACAACTTGGGTGGCTGAGTGGCTTTAGTGTCACTTCAGAAACATGAGTATTTTTAGTTGAAAGATGGGTGCTGACGAGAAACGTGGCGGCTTCGAAACAATTAGTTATCTGATAGCTAAAGGTTTTGATGTACAAATTAAGACTGTTGTGCCTGCAACTGTAGACCTATATGATAGGAAATTAACCCCCCGATTATGGTTCACAACATCTGTGTTGTAAGATTTACAACACAACTAACAACTCTTTTTTGTGATTATGGTTCACAACACACAACATAGGTGTTGTGTGTGTGTCACAGAGCTGTTTTTCATTTGTAGAGCATCGCATACAAAAAACTACCAAGTAAAGCCCCACTTCCAGAAAGATGCACGCGTATGTTGCTTTCATTACACAAACACAAGCGAAAAACAATAAATTTTGACATTTCATTGTCAAGTTTTACAACTAAAAGACATGGAGATTTTTTTCTTTTTGGTGTTGTATTTCATATAACACCGCAACTACCGCGCAGAAATGCATTGGTAATAATGAAAAGAATGAAAAACGTTTTTCTTAGAAAAATACAAACAAAGCCATAAAAATGTATGTTAATGTTGATGTTTAATTTGGTTATAACAATGAAAGGACCAAAAAATTGTCCATTGCAACTACAAAATACAAAATAAAACTCTTTTGTTATCAAAAAATGGGTAATAATTATGTGTACGGATGCATTTTTATTTATATTTTGTTAATAAATTTTAATAATTAATTGTTTTTTTATATTTTTGCAAAACATATTTCATGTGCACACTTACAAATTTTATCATTTTTTTTCGCAATTTAACTTGTAACATCAACAAAATCTTACAACAGGTGTTGTAAGACTTTGACAACATCATCTTATTATGTGTTGTAAGTTTTTGACAACACTTGATACAATAGTTGTAAACCATAATCACTTTTCAAAAAATACAACATTAAATGAACAAATGTTGTGAACCATTATCGGGGCGTAAAACTTATTTTATAGATTTATACATATGTATATCGTTAGAGACAAACCGTCTAATTCATAAAAATTATAACAGGTTATAAAGCTCTTATTTGACATATTTTCCATACAAATATGTCAAATAGCAGTCTTATAAGCCTGTTGATAGTTCTTATGAAGGGGGGAAATAATTTATTTCATTTGGAGAGTGTATTTCTGAATGAACTGCAATGTCTTCTATTCTCAATATGTACATACATCTACTTCTTCTGGCCAGCAGGTCATTTATTGCTTAATGCAACTGCATTATGCGTCTTATTTGAATGTCATCATTACGATTCGCACAACAAATGTGATTTCTTATCGTATTAATACAATTTAACGTTTCTCAAATTATGCAGAGTTTTACATTTTTGAAAAATTATTTCGTATTATTTCTTGTTGATGGAAAAATTCTTGTAAGTAAAAATTTGTTTGTGTCTCAATTTGTTACTTTCTTTTTGCTGCTCTCTCGTTGCAAATTCCTTACGATTTTTAGTTCTTGCAAACAAATCGAAATAAAAGACTTTTGTTTTGACATCTTTAGCAGCAAACGATGCTGCAATTTTTTTTTTTTTTGCTTTTCATTTTAATTTAAGAGTGATCCACTTAAATAAACATCAAGGTGGAATGTGATTCGAATGTTGCCATTGTTTCACACACGTGCAAATATAATCGAGTTCTTACTACAGTTTTTTTTTTCTTCTTCTATTTGTATACATTTGTACTAAAAAGAAAATCTATAGCGCAGTTCATTATTTGGTGCAAATGTCTTGCGTAAGTGCGAATGCAAGAAATCGTTGCTTTTTCTTTGCAACCCAACAACAAAATATACAAGGTTGCACTCGCAATATTTTTGCATTTACGCACCGCTAATTACGTGTTGCTTTTTTCGCATGACTATTGCGACACTCGAACAGCTGACATTTTAAAACAAAGCAAACAAAAAATAGTAGAGATGAAGCCAGCAGCAATTACCAAAAAAATAAAACGTGAAAAATTAAAAATTGTGTATTAATTTATCAGCTGTTATTTGGAGTGCAATAAAATTTGCAAAGTTGTTAAAAAGGGTGCTCAATATCAGTTGCAATATAATCGCAAATGCAAATAGTCGCAACCAAAAACGCACCAAACGCTGAGTACCGCTTATGTAAAAGTTTACACAATAGCACGAACCGTGGAATCCACTGTATTTCGAAACACCTGCCCTTCGGCGATCAAACCGAAGCAAGGATTTGTTTCTTTTTTCCGACTAGTGTTGAGACTCGAACTCAATTTATGTGGAAAAACGAACAAAAATCTGTCTGCAAATGGAAAGAAAGCATTCGTTTTTGAATTTTTCCTGTATGTCTTAAATTCATGCTTCTGAAATAAATATTAATGCTGAAAATTACTCTAAAAACGTTTTACTTTTTATGTTGAAAGTGCTACAAAAGTTGTGCTCGTTCATGGGCGATCGATCCTTCTTTCACCAATTACATTATTAGCAGAGTTAACAAGAAATGCACACAGTTTTGTTTTTTAATAAAAAATAAAAAAAAATAAAAAAACTAGTTTATTCCTGAAACCATTTCTTTAACATTTATTTAATTTAAAATTTTTCCAAGTAAAAATCAGTTTTTTTTTATTTTTTTTTTTTTTAATAAGCCCAAATACAAATTGTTGTTTTGTCGCTGTTGTGTAATAGAAACCACCAAAAAAAAAAAACAGAAAACAAAACTAAGCAAACAATAATAGTAAAGAAATAATCTAAATACATATGTATGTATTTTCCTGAAAGGACATCAAAATAGAGAGAAACTCAATTTCCTCTCCCTTTCAAAATTATAGAAGGTTCATATAAAAGTAATGAACTTAACGTAACGTAACGCCTATTCAGCCGAAAACAATAAAATATTAATTCTTATGTTATGGTAGATAACAAAAAAAAAAAAAAAAAAACGAAAATCATTCAAATAATCAAAAGCAAACTATTTAAAGTATATTATATTTATTTAAAAGAAAAAGAAAGAAAGAAGAAAAAAATCACAATAAGAAAACAAAATACTATATATACCTAAAAACGAAAATGTTATTCTAACTTGGTCCTCTCAGCAACAACAGTCTCCACCTTCCCGGCCTTCTCTCTCCCTCACCGCCCCGCCCCGCCCCACCACCACCAACAAACATTACTTTTATGGTTTCCCCTCCAATTTCGAAATTATAATGATCTTTTTCTCTGTGTAATATTTTAAGCAAAATTAAGGTTAAAGAAGTTTTAAAATCAAAAAAAAAAAAAAAAAAAAAAACAACAACAACAACAAAAAACATCATTCTAAAAACATTACAAACAAGTGGAAATATAGTCAAGTTACATACATACATATATAAAGTGTGTAGTACACATACATATAAATTTATCTCTAAATATACATACATACATAAATACAACTTGTAAAATATTAACATATATACACATGTAAATGTAAATGTAACACTACAGATAAAAGTTAGTTTATATGTAATTATAATAAAAGTAACAGCAAGTAATTAATAAATAACGAGGAGAAATTAATTTAATGTGTTTTTTACACAGAAAGAAATAAAACAAAATGTATTTAATAAATTACATTCAATGTAATTGGATAAACGTAAATTATAAAATAATTATTAAAAATAATAATAATGTATTAATGTATGTTTTAAATGTGTATAGTAATTAAATATAAATAATGAAAGAAAACAAAAAATTTAAAATAAATATTTGTAAAAAAAAAAGAAAAAATTTTCTCTTTTTTTTCTATTCAAACCGAATGAAATACTAAAGTGAAAATGGAAAATGCGTTTTGTATTTCAACGAAGATGTGCCTTACCCTCCCCCCCCCCCCCCCCCCATTTACACATGCAAGTAACTTGTGGCAAGTTGTGTGTACATATTAAAAGTCTGCGCACAACCACTTGGTTGTTTGTCAACACTGAAGACAATGCTGCAGTGTACATGACAATGCTGTATAAAATCTGATTATTGCAGACTACACCATATCAAATAACACGAACTGCCATTGATTCGTGTATTTGTTTATTCGTCAAGCAATGATGTCTTGCAAAAATGTTATGTGTGACAGTAGCTTGTTCAGCTTGTTACTTATCAGCTATGTTCTCTCATTGTTTATTATTGCTGTTGGCACACATTGTGTGTGTCATGCAAAACAAGAAGTCAGTGCACTGAAGTATTTGCTCAAAAATAGAATGTCTAAAATAGCATTCAAGACAACATTTGCATCTGTTTAGCACATATTAACAACCAATACACTGACAGAGACAATAAAAGCTGTTGCTACTTGCTTGTTTGTTTACACAGGCAATTGCAAGCTCATTTTTAAAATCTCGTCTCAAGAAAATTTCTTTACTTTACAAAATAAAAGAATTAACTGAAAGCAATAATAATCACCCCTATTTCCTGCGTTTCGATTAAGTCTCCGCATTCAGTTCTGTTGCGATCGAAAATCGATATTCTGAAGAAAAACGGAATCGATCGAAAGAAAAAGAAGAAGCCAACAATGTTTACAAAATGTATGGCATTACTGTGGAATGTGGAAATGAGAAAGCAAAATATGCGAGTTTGTTAGAATTTTCATAAACCAATGTCAAATTTCCTTGGGGTTACACGATCCAGTTTTGCCTTTCAAGTTTTAATACATTCACACCTTTTTTTACTAATACACTCACAATTTTGAAAATTGATGCAAACTTGATGACAATTTTTGCTTTCCATAGAGAGCATCAAGTCACAATCAACAACCGCACGGTTCGTCTGTGGAACAAATTGCCTACAGACATATTCCCCGCCAGCTACAATGTAAAGAAGTTCAAATCAAATGTGCACCAACACTACTCCCTCTTTCCTCCTCCCCAAAACCTATTTTCCTAGTTCCGGTACGATGCGCATGCATGAATAGGGGTCGTCCCCTGAGTGCTAGTCAAAGCTAAAAAAAAAACAGCTGACAATAATTTTTTTTCGTTCTGTCTGCAAATATTTTTTTTTGTTTGAAAGTTGCAATTGTGGTAAAAATATTAAACAGATTCAAGCTTAAAAATAGAAATAAAAATGTTTACGTGTGCAAAACCAACAAATACAATGATATGCTGCGATTTATAGAGCATATCCACATTCATTATAATTTTTAAATATCTACCAACCTTCTTACTGATAAGGGCTTCACCGAGTATGTATTTCCTTTCTGCCCTCTGGTTTTTTTCTTCGTCTTTTATTTTCTTCATTTCTGATGGTACTTTTAATGAAGCAGCTGTTTTTAATTTTCTTCTTGACGGCATCTTGAAAACGAATTGTTATGAAATTGCGTGCAGCCTACGTCACAGCTATCAATTTTATTGAATTTTGACAAGCAGTATGTGAAAAAAACTTGATAGCAAAACTTGGTCGTGTAACTGCAGTGTTAATACAAAAGTTGTTTGTATACATACATATAATTAAAAATAAATTCTTGATAAAGTTTAATAAAAGAATTGTTGTTAAATAAAATATAAAAACAAACTAAAATTAGTTGTTTATAAATATACCTACATACATATTACAGTGCAAAGAATCTTGTGAAGATTCTTGAACAGCCCAATCATGAATATTCTCAAGGAATTTTATTCCTAAGGAAAATACGTTTCTCAAGAAAAAATTCCTCCAATTATAAATTATCTGAGAAACAAGAACATAATAAGAGGAATGGGAAAAGAGAAAAAAACTCTCACGGAATTATCATTCATGATTGGGCTGAAAGGTACATAATTAAAACAAAGTAATAGTGTTGTGCGTAAATATGGAAAGACCAAAAAAATTGTAGAGTTTGCAATGAATTTTTTTTTTAATTTCAAAGAGGAATGGAGTCTATAACAGCTGCATTATTGTGCAGCCAATTTTTCATCTGCTCTGGGGTTGTTGTTTTTGACCTGCATATAATACATAAAAAGCACATCAGATTCTTGTACGAAAATTTAGAATCTAAAACAAACAAAAAATTAATTTAATTAAATAAATTAATTAAAAATAATTTTAAGTATTTTTTTATTAATCGTTTCTGGACATTTTATTTTTTTTAACTTAAAAACACAAACAAAGAAACCCTTTACATTAACAAAAAACCAACTGAAAAAACAATGCAACAATCGAAAGAAACAGCGGAATCGAAACGCAGAATACCAAAGTTGCCAGACGGAGAAAATTTCGATTCCGATCGAAACGCAGAATAGCTCCCAATAATAAAACTACAAAATCACCATTTTTTTATATTAAAAAAAATCACTATGTTTTGCCTCTTGTTTTTGTTTTTGTCCCTCTCTACATGACTTTTTAATGGCTGGGTTGCCAAAGTATTGTCATACGAACTGTTATGGGGAAGCAAATTATACGAATAACTTTTTTTTGTTTTTTTTATCAAATGAATATAAAATTTATATTACAAATCGATAAGTCATATTTACTTCAACTCTTTTATATTTTGTCTTATTTTTATACCCTTTGCCAAAAGGGTATACATACATAGATTTGCCATAAAATACTTATTTTCGGGCACCGATTGTGAAGCCAGCAGACAACTTATTGACCTAAATCTTACTTTAATCGTTTTATAAATGTCCCCTCTGCTTGGGCATTGAAAGTAAGCAAAATTTGGTGTATAACTACCGAGATATAGCAAAAAAAACATTTTCACTTTTTAACCACATTTATTGTTTTATAATAAAAAAAAAAAAGAAATGCGGTCGGGGGATCCCCGACGAAGGAACGAAGTTCCTTACGTTTTTTCTTCATCTTCGAATGTAATACAAGGTGAAATCTGTATGTTTTATTTTGTGTTGTTTTCGCAATTTTATATGCTTCTTTAAATTTTTGGAACGTTTGTGAAAAAGTGACTTTTGAAAATCGCCCAAAGCAGCTGATAGACAGTTTGTTTAAAGAGATAGCAATAGTATGCTCTTTATACGGTAAACAAATGTAAACAGAACAAAAAATAGCACGTTTTTATAAACAAGCTCCACAGAAACAGACAAAATTCGGCACTATTGCACAATCGAAATACTATTTGTTACTACACGTTTTATATTAAATATTATCAAGGAAAAACACTGTTTAAATAATTTTAACAAAAACCACCACTTTTTTTACAGCATAAAATCACAAAGTAGAATAAAGAGGAACTGCAAAAAAACTCTTTTCTTTTGGTTACTAATTCTAGAACGTTTCCAAAAACGAGACGAACATAGTTTGTTTGGTTTGCTATCTCGTTTTGGCCGTTTTTCACGTCTGTGCACTTTGTGCGCTCGTTTCTACTTTTTTCTCAAAACAAGAATCAAAACTACTATTAAAATATGAAACAACTTTTCATGTCATCGTTTCAGAGAACGAGAATTGACCCCTATATGATATATTAAGTGCCCAGATATGTGAAAAAAGTCGTTTGATTGTGTGCGGTGTCTTTCAGTTTAATAGTTTGCTGCAGACGTTCAATAAAAGACGCCGTCGGGTGGTGAGCAGAGCTCTGCGCCGAGCATTTTTATCGGCGGCGGCGGCTAATCGGCTGTAGCCGACAGTTCAGCAGCTAGCTGTTTTCTTTTCGGCTCTAATAAAAAATCGGCTTGAACAAATAAAAAAGTTCAAAAACGATGTGCATCTACTAAATAAATATTAGTTGATAAGCACATTGAATATTATCACTGATCATAACACAACAATTATCGCACATCTGTATAATGTTAGTACATTTTTTTATTTACTATTTTATAGAGACATACGATATTGACTTTATTGACAGAAAAATAACGGCTGAGACAAAAACCAGTCTAAGCTAAATTAACAAGTCAAGCGTATTTTGTTTTCTTTATTTACTGCAATTGACTTTTTCGAATTTGTAGGTTAGTTAATAGTTGTAGCTCTGCTGGTGGCAAATGAATAATATGAAAAGCATTTTTTCGTATGTATTAATAATTTGAGCCAAATACCCTCTCACCTTAAGCCTTTCGTACTACCAAAGGCTACCTTCAGCTTTTAACTTTTTATTGCTTTTAGTATTTTAGTTGTAAAGGTCTTCCAACTACAGTTGGTTCCTAACTTTTTATCGTTTGTTTTGTAGTTGGTGTTGAAGAGCCTATGTACTAACGAGAAGTGTGACGGCTTGTAAACAGCTAGTTGTCTACCCTGCTAATTCGTTGTCTTTATTGTTTTCTTAGTGTTATTTAATAAATATTAACCACATAAATTATATAGAAAGGACTGATAAACTTAACAGAAAATAATTATGAAAGTAATTAGCATATATCAGTATACAAAATATTGAAAACCCCCAACAGATAGGTATTTCCCCTTCGTGCGTGTACCTACGTAATTTACTGTTCAAATTTATTGAGCTGGACCCTGTTTTTCAAAACTTACAAGTGTTGCACAATAAAAATTCCCATAAGAAATAAATAAAATTTAGTAAATGTCCAAATGACATTGGCGGCTAATTTTTAGCCGAATTCAACCGTGAAATTGTCAGTGGCGGCGGCTACCGAAAATCGTCGGCGGCGCGGCCACAGAGTATGAACAGAGATGAAACGGGACCAGAACGAGATAGCAAGTCAGAGCGAAGCTCTGTATGTCTCGTTTACACAATCGTTCGAGAACTTGTAGTCAAAACAAAACAAAAAGCATTTTTTACAGAAAAAGTGGTGGTTTTTTTTATTATAAACTTATGAATACTTAAAAAGTATGTTAAATGGTTTTTTATAATATAAAACTTTATAGAATTCACTGTTTATAAGGTGCTAAACAATATTTAATTATGTTTTATTTTGTAACTTTAAGGACAGTGTTTGAATTTTACTTTGTAGTGGCGGTTTTGTGAGGCAAAAATACATGCTCTTTGTAATCAATTTCCAAACACTTAACTACACATGTATTATCAAATCCTAAGCCAAAGAGGATTTTTAGTTGACTACTTTTTACCAATTTTTCACTTTTAATATACTTTAAATTATTAAATTTTTGCTGTTTCGGTGGTTGTTGTTCATAAAAACGTGTTATTTTTTGTTTTGTTTACATTTGTTTTTCGTAAAAAATGCATGCTATAGCCTAGCTCTCTACACAATCTGTCTAGAAGTTGATTTGAGCCATTTTCAAATGTCAGTTTTAACATCTCTGTGTACTCTGTGGCGCGGCTTAGCCGGCTGTAGCCGCTTCGGCGCAGGGCTCTGGTGGTGAGTTATTTTTTGCTTGTACAGTATTTTTCGGTTAATTGACCCTACGGTTAATTGGTTTCCACGCTTAATTGAACCACATGATCGGGCAAAAAAAAAAATATTGCATACGAACACCATGTGAATTTCCTCGGATAATTGAACCCGGTTAATTGATTTTCCCGCTTAATTCGTTCAAAATTCATGTCATCAAAAATAAATTACCCGGTTAATTGCATTGAAAAATAATCTGGCATTTTTGCACATACATATTTGACATCATTTGTGAAAAACACTGGGTGGCATCTCTACTATACACATATACATTTTTTGCTGTTACTTGCATTTTTTTTCGTTTATGGTAAAAAAAAATTATTTTGAAAAACTTATAGTGCACATATGCGATTTCATTTAATTCATTAGTACATAGTTCCAATTATGCGTGATTTCTGTAATTGATCAAACTGTTCAATTAAATAGGGTTCTTGTAATTGAAAGAATTGTTCAATTAAACGGGTATCGGCTAATTGGTTCCCCGGTTAATTGAACAAAAAATTGTGCAAATTTTGATGTGCAATTAACCGAAAATACTGTACTGTTTTGTCTCGCACAAGGATAGTTTTCAATAAACCATAAAATTATATTTTTTTTTTCATCCGCTCACTTTTCCATCACTTCAACAATTGCGTACCAAATGACCTCCTCTTTTCATCGAGTACACATACATACTTACGTATAAACTTACAAATTTTTGATTTTACTTCAATCAAAACCAGAGAAAAGAGAGATGTCGATTGATTTCGCATCCTGGAATGCATTTTTTCATGTTTATGTATACTTTTACACCGGTATTCATAAAAAATAAAACATTGTTGAAACACATTTTACAAAAAAATTTTCATATAAAATTTGTTCTAAAATTTATTTGAGCAACGTTTTATTTTTTATGAATACCGACCGGTGTTAAAAATTAAGTTACTCTGTAGTAAACTGAAGAAAGTCATCTACAATGCAGTAGGAAGTGACTGACTTCTTTTGTCTAATAGTGTAATTGGAATTGTCCATGAAACAAGGAATCTACATTTTTGTTATTACAACGCCAATAGTCAATAACACCCACTTTTACAATAGCGGTTTTCACTCTTGATACTAATTTTACCACTCTGCTATATTCACTACGATTTTTACCACAAAGCTCGAGTGACTTTCTTACCTCAAAGTCTGCATGTTCTTGCAAATATTCTAAAACTTGCTGAATTTCTTTATCTGTCCACCTTTTGTTGTGAATTTTGTCACGTTTTCTCTTCACCAGTATATTTTTATTTGTTTTTTCCATATTTTTTATTTTCTCAACACAAAATTAAGTTTTGCCGGCAAAACGATTCACAGCACAGAATATCTGTGATTCCCAGTAATTTTTTTACAATGTTTACTAAAGCTTTTTGTTTGATTTTTTAATCACAGCGTAGTAAATAAAAGTTCAGTACATTTTGTTGCTGCAGTGATGTAAACACTAGTACTTTAATCAAATCTGCAACCGAGTTTACTATCAAGAGTGAGAACCGCTAATTTTTATAGTAAATAGTATTTTTCTCCAGCGTACAAACAAACTTCATATGTATGCACATATGTATGTATATCTATCGGGTGTGTTCTAGAATCCGCATTCACTCTAAAGTAGATTACTTTAGCATTTTTCGTGTTTCGCAATCCGCATCCCCTGTTTTTATTCGTTTTCAATTAGAGTAGCTTCAGGCATTTTTAAAAAAAACTTTATTTAATCTTTTCTAATTAAAATAATTTAAAATTTTTTCAACAGCTGATAAAAAGCTGTTGTTTATTGGGGCCTAAAATTTATTAATTCAGGTCCAAAATAAACCCTTTTTACAAAATGTTTTCTCTCTTTTTCAGCAGTCTATAGGCCGCCGATATTTCGCTGATGCCAATCAACTCATCAGTAGACTTGAAAAATTCTTAAAAGTTTGTTTGAAACTTAATTACTTATTCCATAATTCCCATGAACAAAATTATAATCAGAAATATTCAAACAAACCTTTAACAGAGCAAACATTTCTTTTTGTTTTGCAACTCTTTTGCTTTTCGTTGCAATTTAAAATTTTTTCAACAGCTGATAAAAAGCTGTTGTTTATTTATTTGACATTTAGATTTTCTTTTCGAACAGAAATTTCGATTATGCTGAATGTTATGAATTATGGGGACTCAAAACATTTTGCTAAATCAATCCGAGTCGAAACCTACAACACACCCGTAGATATGCATAAGAAACACAAAGAAGCAAAAATTACGCATTTTAATTCCGTTTTTTCATGTATCTATCCACTATGAGATTTCAAAGCAAATGATGTTTTTTTTGTCGCGCAATAGTGCACACGAGAGGGAAAATTACTCCAATAAAAATATTAACAACTTTTGATTTTTGCTCGTACATACGTGTAGCCGAACAAGCACGACCACACGTACAAAATCAAGCGAGCGACGAGTGTATTGCATGTGTCCTGGGCACTTTAAACTCAAAAAAAAAAAAAAAAATGTAAATAATCGGATAAACTTTTTATTCAAGTAATATTGTGTTATATTCTTCTATTACAAATTGGTGTATTTTTAAAACTTGAACTCTAGAGATGTGATTGCGCTTCATTTAAGACAACGAATATGTGGAGAAATAGTTTTGTAAATTATGTATATAACAATCAACAAATATCGAATAAACATAAATAAGAACAAACAACGATGCCAGTTATACTCGTACAAGTTGTTATTCATAAAGTTCACATCAAATATTATTAAAAGATAATAAAGACAAATTGTTGTCTAAATAATACATTAAAAGTGAAAACTTCAAGATGTTGTAGTTGTCTTCAAGAATTAAATACTTTCCTTTAACTGCAGCACGATGCGGGAGTGGGATCCAAGCCAGAACGTTTTGTGATATTAAGTCGAGTAAACTCTTCGGCAGTGGTGGGATGAATGCCAACAGTGTTCAATAGAATTTTCATGGTTAGACCAGATCTGATAATAAATGAATGAGTTAGTTTTCGTTTGTTTATCGTTCTATTAAAGATGACTTACTTTACAGCGGCAGCGAATCCTTGCATAACTTCGCCAGCCACGGGACCAACATAATGAAGACCCAATACTTTTTGATCACCACTGCGTTCAGCTACTGCTTTAACGTAACAGTAACGAACACTTTTTTGAGGTATAAAGAATTCTGTGGGCTTGTAGAAGCCATGAAATACTTCAATATTATCTTCACCATATTTTTTTACGGCATCCTCTTCTGCCATACCAACGCAAGCATATTCGAGAGGGGAAAATACCGTAGTAGCCACATCTGTGTAGTCCATAATTTGGTTAGAGTTTGCAAATAAACGACGAGCCAAGAGACGACCTGCATGTATGGCTACAGGAGTCAATTCGGGTCGATTAATAATATCACCAATTGCATAAATATTGTGAACGTTCGTTTGTTCAGCTTCATTGACGAGAATTTTGTCACTTTTAACCTGAACCCCAGCAGCGGGCAAATTAAGATCATCAACTAAACCTCTACGACCTATGGCCCACAAAACGGTATCATAAACATCGCTACCTTCCTCCTGGGTCTCACTGTTCACATATTTTACCAGCAAACGACCCTCAGGTGTTTTTTCTACCGATTTAGGTATGGTTTTGTGCAAGAAGTTGATGCCACGTTCGACCATGGAATCGGCAACAATATTCGCCATTTGTTGATCAAAACCACGCAGCACAATAGAGCGTACCATGACAGTGGCTTCGTAGCCTAATCCTTTAAGAAAGCCGGCACATTCTAAGCCGATGTCTTGAAAAATAAAAAATAAAAATATATCTCTAAGTTGACACTTTAACAAACATACATACATACATATGTATGTACATATGTATAATTTCAATAACTTACATCCGGCACCAACAACCAATGTTTTGCCAGGAGCTCTGTCTAAACTGAAAATATCGTCACTGGTAATTCCATACTCCACAGCACCGGGAATATCCGGATAACGAGGACGTCCACCAACAGCAACTACAATGTTTCGGGCGGTAAGTGAACGTTCTGTATTATTTTTCATTTTCGCCACAATGGTATGAGCATCCTTGAAGGAACCCAAGCCGTTAATATACTCCACTTTTCTGTAAAATATTTTTTTTTTTTTAATAATGAGTTTCCTTAAAAATAAAAAGCAGTTGCAATAATAACACTGTGCTTGAATTTAAAACATTTTTTTCCGACAGACGGGGCACCCAGTGATCAAATCTAATTCGGGTGCGCTAAATTCAGTGATGCTTAACCGTTTTTTCTAGGTTAGCTCTTGTTTTTGAGATACATACATATACCGTTATTATAAAAATGGAGGAGGTAGGACAACATACATACATGTATTCCCTTAACTCAAAAACGATTTAAAATCTTGAAAAGAATACAAAAACCGAAATTCGGCAATAAAATTACCTTTCAATAACTGTGAGATTGAGATTGAGATAATCAGCTCAGTAGTTTATTTTATTAATTTTTTGCAAAAGTTCGAAATTTTTTGTTCTTTAAAACAGCATACAAAATCTAAAAATAAAGTTATACTGATGAATTTTCACTTATTCATAACAAATAAGGTTTCCAATAAAAGAAGCCTTAAATGACTCTAAAATCGGTGCACAACTTTGGAAGTATTCACAAAAAAAAAAAAAAAAAAAAAAAAAATTGCATTTTCAAACGGTCACCAGACGAAGCCTCAAACATTAAAAGATTTTAAATCGTTTTTGTATGTATGTTGTCCTACCTCCTCCATTTTTAAAACAACGGTATATGTATCTTAAAAACAAGAGCTAACCTTAAAAAACGGTTAAGCAGCACTGAATTAGGTTTGGTCACTGGGTGCCCCCCGTCTGTTGGTTTTTTCAACTAGCACAGTGTAACTAAAAACATATGTAGCAGTGGGGTAATCTAACGCCGTTTTATATTTTCTACAAAAGTGTTGCACATTTTAATTGAAAGTTTTTTACTTAAATTGCCATTGAAGAAAGGCATATACCATGTTCATACATGCGCCTTTATTGAGATAATCGCAATAAAGTCCATTATTGAGCTCGATATTCCATACAAAAAGTCAATAAAGTTATTGCTTAATAAACTCAAAATTGCTTTGAATATTGAGAAAAAGATGAAACACAACACTGTAAAAGATGTGTTTAATTAGCAAAAGTATACAATGCGAGATGAATGACGAGATAAATGTCAACAAAAGCAAACAAAACAAAATAATAAAAAATAAAAATAAATACAATAAAAATTTTTAAGCATTGCAGCATTTCCAAATTTTTATTTCTCTTTCTTTTTTATTATTGCCGCATTGGAGTCATAACATGAACGCGCTACTTGTACAAGTTCCATATTTTTATTGTACAACACTAAAATCTTTTTAATAAAAGGCAGTTTTTCTTCCATTTTTCTTATTTGAAAATATTTTTCACTTTTTCTTTCTCACTACCAAAACAAAAACAACAACTTTTTTCCAGCTGTCAAATACTGATTGAGTTAGCGCAATATTTGTATGTATGAACGCAAAAAATATTATGTCAATAAACTGAATATTATCTCAATTAGAAATGCATGTATGAACAAGGTAATAAGCTGAACACAAACAGAGAGCAATATTAATGGATTCTATGTAGTGTTCATATTTAGAGCACTACACCATTTTTAATTGAATTGAGAAAATTCCAAATGAAATTGAGAATTTAAATTTGAATTTGAGAAAATTTAAAATGATATTAAGAAATTTAAAATTCAAATTGAGAAAATTCAAAATGAAATTGAGAATTTTCAAATTCAAATTGAGAAAATTCTAAATGAAATTGAGAAATTTTAATTTTAAACTGAGAAAATTCTAAATCAAATTAAGAAAATTCAAACAAAACATTAAGAAAAATTTATTGAAAGGAACACACATATATTTTTTTTGATATTTAAATAAAAAGATATGTATATCAGGAAAAAAAAACATATCATATGGATGTCCCGTATTGTTGGCTATGTACATACATAATTTCATATATAATAAACTGAAGATATTAAAAAAAAAAAACTGCGACAAGTAGGCTTTTGAAATTACGTACTTATGTCACAGAAAACCAGCCTGTGCGGAATTTAAAATAAATTTTTCCTTTCAACGGACATGGAGCTTAAGGACAATTGTGCTATCTACATATATGTTTAATAAGAATGACGCGTGGTGGAATAAAACGACTTATACCGTGTCGCCATTTGTTTCATGAAAATTGTATAACTCGGGATATACGAAATTGTCCTATATGCAGAAGTGAAATAGAAGGTATGTGTGATGCAATATTTGACAATAAACATGAATATCTGTGTACTACATAATTTTCGTAGAGCCAGAACTCATTGTACGAAAAAAAATACAAAAGCTATTCCAATACCGATCGTCATCGTATTATCGATGCATCTAACAAGGGAATAGACTGGATAGAATTGGCATTATCTGTGAATATTTCGTACAATACAGCCCACCGATGGGTTACTCAATCAAATGTAATACCGATGCAAAGAGGTGGGAAAAAACGTCGAGCTTTAGGCGAAGAAGAAGTCAACAATATTCTATCTTGGGTAGAAGAAAGGCCAGAACTAACACTTCGCGAAATCGCCGAAAAAATAAATTTACAGTTCAACAAACAAGTTTCAATACCTACTGTGGGGAATACTCTCCACGGAAAAATGTACTCCATTAAAGCTGCACACATGCAACCAATATCAATGAACACACAACATAATAAAGAAAAACGTGCAGAAAATGTACGCAAAATCAACGACTTTGTGAGAGCTGGGAAGCAAGTATTATGGATAGATGAGACCAACTTTAATTTATTTTGCCGTAGGAAACATGGTTGGTCTCGTGTTGGACTCCGCACAGTGCAGTCAATGCCTACATCCTGTGGCCCAAACATACACTTGATTGGTGCAATTGGCACAGCAGGTGTTATTAAAATGGACAGCCGTAGGGGTTCATTTAAAGCCGATAGCGCAAATGAATGGGTACAAACGGTTCTTGATAGATGGCAAGAGTTGGGGAATGAGTTATCAGAACTCGTTTTGGTGTGTGACAATGCTCCCTCGCACAGTCCTCTACAAAGCATTTTTGACAACTCTCCAGCAACACTGCTACGGTTGAGCCCCTATTCACCGGTGCTTAACCCCATTGAAATTATTTGGTCAAAAATAAAAAGTTCGGTAAAAACAAAGGTAAATGTGCCAAACGTAAGTCCCCCTAATGTAGGAGAGCAGAGGCTTGCGTTTTTAGAACAGGTTATTAATGTTTCAAAGACATGTATAACTACTGGGGATTGCAGTAGAGCTATACAACATACAACAGAGTTTTACCAATCTGCTCTGAATCTGGAAGATATGCCCGTAGGTCAATGATATTATGAATTGTATATATTTTCACATTTTGTTTCATTTCATCCTTATGTTGTGTTATGAATATTTGTAGTAGATGGTATATTTATGTACTGTGTATCTAAATAAAAATATTTTCTCAATTTAAAATTAAAATTTCTCAATTTCATTTTGAATTTTCTCAATTTGAATTTGAAATTTCTCAATTTCATTTTGAATTTTCTCATTTTCAAATTTAAATTCTCAATTTCATTTTGAATTTTCTCAATTTCAAATTTAAATTTTCAATTTCATTTGAAATTTTCTCAATTTCAAATTAAATTTCTCAATTTCATTTTAAATTTTCTCAATATCAAATTAAATTTCTCAATTTCATTTTTAGTTTTCTCAATTTCAACTAAAAATGGTGTAGAATAATTATTTACTTTAAGTCTCAGAAAAAAATGGACTTCTTCCCTCATTTGGTCATACTTCCTCCAATAGGAGAAATTTTGACAGAGTCAATAGTTTGAAATGTTATTTAGAAATCAAGATTTCGAACGGACGATTCTGGCCTTTTTATTCTTCTAAATCAGTGTATAGTTGGAAAAGTGATTCAAAAATTCAATCGACTCCATTCTACTGACAAACTCTTCCAAAACGAAGCACGAATTTTGAGAATCTACCAACAAAAAATAGAACTAATGGCGATGCGATTGTAGGGCAGACATGAAAAAACACATACACACAAATCGATAAACTGTCCCTTTTTCTGAACCCCATAGAAAGACAATCAGGGTTGTTGTAGAATCTGATTGCTATCAAAATCAGAATTGAAATAGACACAGAAACATATATTTTTCATTTTTGTGTTCGAATCAGAATTGTGTCAGAACTAGATGTCACAGAATCTGTTTTTATCGTTTTTGTTTTATCAGAAATAATCTGATCAGCTGACAGGTGGCATATTTTTATGTTTGGTTTAGGCTGGTAAATACAATTTGGCTCACAATGAAAGTAAACTTATTTATTTATTTTTTTTATTAAACTAAATAAGCAAAAATTTTCATTATTATTTTATCACGAATAGGGGAAAACATAGGAATCAAACACAAAATGAGATAGATACAACCAACTATAGAACGAATTCTGTATTTGGTGAAGAAATGGTTCCCACGTCTTCCTTTTTCATTATCATCCATTGTTAGCTTCACCCACTGAGGGCACACATGCCTTTGCAAAACTTTTAGTACGTTGCTTAAGACAATTGACACCGTACTTCTGGCGAGATCCTTTTATATGATCCTTCTCCAAAAAAAGAAACGCAATGTCGCAGCTGAAAGGCTTTTGAACGCATTTGAAAAGCCTCTTTGTTTAAACGGAATTGGCTAATAAATCTGTATATTTATTATAGCTAAAACATCTTTGGCATTCTTGCACATACTATACGCATGTATGTATATTTACGCTGTTTCCGGCAGCTCCAATGGGTTGGTGTAGTCCCTTTCACTTTTTCAGTGTTGTTTTCCTCAATCAATATACATATGTATGTATATAAAGCTATTGCCCCATAATACATAAATGTGAAAATCGACTGCAAAATGTAAACAACAGCACAAGCAAAACAAAACAGCTGATTCGAATATGGGTTTTACTTATGTTCGAATCAGCGCAAAACCAAGACGATTCCATGACACCAATTCAAATCAGAATTGATTTTCAATTCTGATAATTCACAATTCTGACTTGAATTCTGCAACAACCCTGAATAAATGCACTCGCAGAAACAAAACGACTATAAATAAGATATAAATAAATTAAGTCAAGTACGAGTCTGGCTCGCACTCTTATGGTTCCGTACGTATGTATGTATGTGTAATGTATGTATAGAATGGCGTATGTGAATACATACATATGTATATTTTATAAATTTCACCTCTCTGTTTTTACAGAGTAATTTTCCACTTGTTGTTGTAAGGCATCTGGGAATACATACACTGTGCGAATTTCGGCTCTCTATCTCTTACGGTTCGAGAGTTATAGCTATTACTCTACGTTGTAAAGGGACACCTGGTAGTTTTACAGTTGTTGTTATTTTTGGCAATTGTTGTTGTGGAGCATATGTGAATATATACATATGTATATATTGCGCAAATTTCATCCCTCTATCTCTCACGGTTCGAGAGTAACGGCTAATTGTTACTTTACGTTGTATAGGGACACCTGGTAGTTTTCGACTTGTTGTTGTTTTTAGCATTTGTTGTTGTAGCGCATATGTATATACATATATTGTGCGAATTTCAGCTCTCTGTATTTTACAGTTTAGCAGATACGATTAATTGTTACTTTAGGTTGTATGGGGACACCTGGTAGTTTTCAACTTGTTGTCTTTAGCATTTGTTGTTGTAGCGGTAAGGTACAACAACATCCTGTGAAAATTTCAGCTCTCTAGCTCTTACCGTTTCGGAGAATGGACGCTGTGACTGACGGACGGACGGACGTACTTGTCTCGGTAATAGGATTCCGTTTCACTCTGATGAGTACGGAACCCTAAAAAGAATTTTTTTATGTCAACAACGTGTATGTATGATTGTACACTAGTTCTAATTTTACCGTTTTCTGATTCTCTTTATCTCAGCAAACCTTGAAAATTAGTGCAGAAATACGAAACAAGTAAAAATGATACGAAACAAGAAAGAGTGCTGTATTCGGCCAGGCCGAATACAATACACATATTGTTAAAAATATTCTTGATGCTAACTTTTTCCACTTGCTCATTTTATAAAACTACATATGTATGTGTTTGAAATATATTTTTGTTAGTATGTTTTGCATTATACTTTTGCTTCAACTGAAAATTTTTCTACATACTTACATATACATACATATAAAAATTGTTATTACTTTTCAAAACTTCAATAAGCAAAGACGATTAATAAAAGCAAAATTGTTACATATCGAATTACGATCTTTAATAGGTTATGGGCCTTTAGATTTTAAATAAGATTGTAGAAGATTCGTGTGTGATTAACAACAGATTATTTGCCTGAGTTCCCACTGTGTAACAAATACTGGTTACTGATATTTTTTGTTGGAGTATTGAATAAATATGTACATATGTATATTCTTTTGTGCGGAATGGCTGAACCGAAATTTTTAATTGCAAAGCTTAATCGTGAGAATTACGAAATATGGACTTCCATATTGCTGAAGAAAGAAAAGGTGTGGGATGTTATTGATAAAGAAATCCCTGAAAATCCCACTGAAGCTTGGACAACACAAGACAATAAAGCAACTATTTTAATTGGATTGGCTGTAGATGAGTCTGAGGTACATATTTCGCATTGCAAAGTGTAAATATGCTAAAGATGCTTGGGATATTTTAAAAGCATATCATGAAAAGTCAACCCTTAGCAACAAAGTTAAGTTAATGATGAGGACGATTTGTGAACTTAAGCTAAAACCAGCAGAAGACATGGATAAGCATGTTACCAATATGGAGTTACTTTTCTGTAAATTGCAATCGCTTGGTGAAGATATTGCTGAATCTTGGCAAATTTCAATGTTACTTAGCAGTTTGCCTTCTACCGATGATACTCTAATAGCAGCACTTGAAATTAGAGATGATGGTGAAGATGATGGTGTTGTTGGTCCTTTATTTTTATCATCTTCATCATCATCATTGTTCTGGAGCGCTGCAAATTTGTTGCTAGTCGATGGAACGTCATCAGTTAACATTGTTTTGCGTTTGTTCTTGTAAAGTTTTGGCGATTCAGAAAGGTTTCGTTTACGTTGCTTTTTAGGGTTCTGTACTCATCAGAATGAAACGGAACCCTATTACGGAGACAAGTACGTCCGTCCGTCCGTCACAGCGTCCATTCTCCGAAACGGTAAGAGCTAGAGAGCTGAAATTTTCACAGAATGTTGTTGTACCTTGCCGCTACAACAACAAATACTAAAACCAACAACAAGTCGAAAACTACCAGGTGTCCCCATACAACGAAAAGTTACAATTAGCCATAACTCTCGAACCGTAAAAGATAGAGAGCTGAAATTTGCATAGTGTATATATTTATAGATGTTCTACAACAACAAACACTACAACCAACAACAAGTCGAAAACTATCAGGTGTCCCCATACAACGAAAAGTTACAATTAGGTATAACTCTCGAACTATAAAAGATAGAGAGTTATTTATAGATGTTCCACAACAAAATATACTAAAAGCAACAACAATCCGAAAACTACCAGGTGTCCCCATACAACCAAAAGTTACAATTAGCTATAACTCTTGAACCGTAAAAGATAGAAAGCTGAAATTTGCATAGTGTATGTATTTATAGATGCTTGTCAACAACAAATGCTAAGAACAACAACATGTCGAAAACTACCAGGTGTCCCTATGCAACGTAAAAAACATTAGCCGTAACTTTCAAACTGTAAGAGATAAAGAGATGAAATGTGCACAATATATTTACTCGCATGTGGCTTACAATAACAAATGCTAAAAACAACAACAAGTCGAAAACTACCAGGTGTCCCTATACAACGTAAAGTAACAATTAGCCGTTACTCTCGAACTGTGAGCGACAGAGGGATGAAATTTGCACAATATCTGTATTCACATATGCTCCACAATAACAGTTGCTAAAAACAACAACAACTATAAAACTACCAGGTGTCCCTTTACAACGTAGAGTAATAGCTATAACTCTCGAACCGTAAGAGATAGAGAGTCGAAATTCGCACAGTGTATGTATTCCCAGATGCCTTACAACAATAAATTACAAAAACCTCAAGTGGAAAATTACTAGGTGTCCCCATACAACATAAAGTAGCTTTAAAAACAGAAAGATGAAATTTATAAAATATACATATGTATTCACATACGCCATTCCATACATACATTACACATACATACGTACGGAACCATAAGAGTGCGAGCCAGACTCGTACTTGACTTAATTTATTTTGTTTTGGTTTGCTGCCAGTTCAAATAATCATTTCTTGCATTTAACTCAAAACCTGTTTCAGCATCATCAGCCTCATCGTCCATGTTGTTGTTGTTGTTATTTACGGCACGACTTAATTGTTTTTTTTTTGTGCAATGCACTTTTTCAGTCTTGAATATTGTATTTTTTTTTTTCTTTTTTATATCCTGTTCATACATGCAGCAATATTCAAATTATAACAATTAAAGCCATTATTGAGACAAAATTTTCATATAAAATTACAATTAGCTTATTGGCAATTAAGAGATAATTGTTTCAATAATGAGTAAAATTTATAATGCAACACTGTTAGATTTGTATTAACAGTACCAAATGAACAAGCTTTTACAATAACAGTACATATTGAAAACTCCTTGTGAAAATTTTACTAATCAAACGTCAACAAAATAAATAAACAAAAAACAATTTTTTTTTTAATTTTTTATGATAAAGGGTGTTTTTTTTCGATGTATACAACTTTAAGTTGCAATAAAACAACGATGGATTATTTGATTGGCATGAATTTTACTTATCCGAAAGATAATCTTGTGGCATTACATTTTAAATATGTATGACTTCTGGCATATGACCGCCACGGCTGGCGCGGATGTAGTCCAATCTGGACTTCCAATTTTCGATGACTTTTTTCCAACATTTCTGGCCGTATATCGGCAATAACACAGCGAATGTTGTCTTCCAAATGGTCAAGCGTTTGTGGCACAAGCATGTTGCGCAGTCTTGTTGAAATCACATCTCCTGGACATCATGGTTATTCAATTCAGGAATGAAAAAGTAAGTAATCATGGCTCTATATCGATCACCATTGACTGTAACTTACTGGCCATCATCGTTTTTGAAGAAGTACGGACCAATGATTCCACCAGCCCATAAAGCTCACCAAACAGTCAGTTTTTGTGGATGTAGCGGTGTTTCGACATGCACTTGAGGATTAGCTTCACTCCAAATGCGGCAGTTTTGTTTGTTGACGTTGCCATTCAACCAGAAGTATGCTTCATCGCTAAACAAAATTGTGCGCGATACGTATTCCGCACAGAACCATTATTTTCGAAATAAAATTGCACTATTTGCAAGCCTTGTTCACGCGTGAGTTTATTCATGATGTACACATTGCCAAACCAAACTGAGAATAAATCACTTGACACCTGTTAAATCGGTAGCCATCTTGAACAGTAATGCCAACTTAGAGTTCTATACATCGAAAAAACACCCTTTACATAATAACCAAATGTAAGCAATAACTTTTTCACCTGCCAAATGCTAATTGTCGTAGCAATATTAAGTATGTATGAACACCAAAACGATATTGCCAATTAACTTAATATTGTTTCAATTAAAAAGGCATATGTGAACAGCATATTAAGAGAAAAAAACAATTAAATGCTTTAATTAGCAAATTAGCTTATAACACGCCTTGTATTGCCACACTCAAATAAAGAGTGAAGAATATTAAATTGATATTTTTTTTTTTAATTTCAAGAAAAATTTGAAAACACTTCTATCATGCTTCGCAGTTGACAGAAAAAGTCCGGAAGCAGTTAGATGACATTATTTCGGCAGTCTGCTACATTTTTCTTACGATGGAGAAATGTTTTGAGAAAATTTAAAGCTTACTTGTCGCGCAAATCCACTCGTGTCACCCAATTTACAGATTTAACGTGATTTTGAACAGCTTGAACTAATTTATCCCAATTTGGTTTGATCGTTTCTACGTTTGGAATTTCCCAACCATAAGACGCAGCTTCCTAAATATTAAACGATAAATTCAAATATTTGTTTCCAGTGATGGAAATGTTCAATTAACTTACGTGCACAGATTCACCCAATATAGAGGCCTGATGCATTAATTTTTTAGGAATACAGCCCACATTCACACACGTGCCACCAATACCCCATTTTGTACCCAAGGGAGTGGGTGTAACGTAATCGAGACAGGCCACCTTGGCGCCATTCGCAACAGCTTCTTTGGCACAGGCCAAGCCACCGGATCCACCTCCGATCACAATCAAGTCATAATCGTATTCATCTGCAATTTTAATAGTAGGAATTAGTTGACAATGTGTTAAAGCACCAGAATCAATCCAGCAGGCCCGCTCGCTTCATTTGTTTTTGAACAAGAAAACGATGTCGAGTGACATCCTGGGCCTGGTACTACATTATGTATTGTATATTTTATGTACAAAATGTCTCTCGACGGTCACTAATACAAAAACTGTAGCAAATATTTTAAAATTATATAAATATAGGATATGTTTTGTGTATTTTTTTTTTTGTAGAGGTTTAATTGAAAGCACTCATGGGCGAGTCACATACGGTGGCACAAGAACTCAATTCACAACCAAGCACCAAATATGCCAAAGTACTCAGTATACGCCAAAAACTAAACGGTTTTCAACTTTCGCTCTTTACGTTGGACAAAGACGCACTGATTGAGACAAGGATTTCCTTTATGGCAAACAATTCATGTCATGTGTTTGATATTAGAATTCAGTAAAATCGGCTCAAGAACATATAAGACATTTTTTGGGAAATTTAAAATACATAAATTTTTTGCGCCAACATTTTTTATGTTTGGGTTACGACTAATATTACTCAAACATCCTATTTACCCATCAATTGAAACCCATTAACAACATGACAACGCCAAGTATTGGTAGTATTTAGCCAATACTGAATATTTTCTCAAATTTCTTTATGCAAAATTTGTCTCAATGATGTCTCCGAAATGTTCAATTGTTGAGAGCGACGCACAGTGGTCGAAATCATTGATCTGACGGCATTTAAGTCAAATTTTAAAACTTTAGAATCGATAAATGTTTTACATTGTATCGATAACCGATACTCCACTGAGATAATTTACGTTTTTACATACTATATTTTGCTTTCAATATTGGCAGCACAGCTGTTAGCTGCCAAATATAACATAAGTTGCAGCAAATGCATTGAAAGAATTTGGCGCCAAATTACTCAGTGCGTGGTTTTTGGCAATATTAAATCATTTGATTAATAATTTTGTAAACTAAGGTTTTTATTTAAAGCAGAAGGTGTGTATTAACTAAAAAAACTTATGTTTGTGATCTGTGATTATCTAGTTTAATAGAAATACGTTGTAGAAGTTAACATTGGTGATAGCAGATTTGAAGTGTTATATACTATAGTTTGGTGGAGTGCATCTTTTGGGATTCGATCGGATTCGGTCCAAATATGGTTTTGTTTATTAATTTGGTTATTTATTTGTTGTTGTGAAACGTCCAAAATGATCTGCCCGTTCTTGCCCGTTTATTGGTTAATTATTTTTTTTAGGCATAGTGAATGTTTCCAAACGCACACTTTTCATGATTTGGCACAATGAAAACGTCCTTACTAAAAATTTTTCAGCTGTGGAGGCCCACGTATTTAATAATATACATAGTAGACCAATCGCACAATAATGAGGAGCAGTGCCGAGAAATAAAAAAAAAATTTGAGGAGCTTCATAAGCAAAGTAGTGGAAAAGTGGAAGATTGGTTGGACAGTGGAATTTTATTAGTTGGGCCGACAACTAGTAACAATTTTAGAAGGCCTGTAAAAAAAAATTCACTGCTTGTTCATCTAAAAGACAAGTCAACAAAGTTTCACAGCTTGTAGAAAAAACTACATGCGATGAACTTGTTGTAGCGACGCGTGTAATTTTACACAAAGCAGGAAAATTAATTCTCGTTATTTATTTATAAATAATAGAATATAGAGTTGAATGTTGGAACAAATCATCAAAAGTTTTCATGTCTACTGATGATTAGGGTAGCTCCTATGAAATGTCGACATATACATATACATATGTATATATAGCTGGAAAGCAATCACAAAGAAACAGTTTTTTGATTTTTGAATTAATAAATTGGCTGTAAAGCAAACAAATAAACTTTTTTTTTTTCAAATATATGTATATGTGCTTATTCAAAAAAATTAAAGTGTGTTTGATATCCATATTAAAAAGGCCATATTCATAATAATTATTGTAAGTTTATTAAGCTGCCTTATTTGACGTATTTTAACGGAATATTTGTCAAACAAACTTGTAATAAGCCTTCATTAGTTTTTATGAATATGGGTGAAAATATTTTGTATGAAAAATTTGAATTAATAAAGGTTTAAAGTACACAAACATTTTTTTGTATAAGCCCCATTATCTTTAAGAAATTTGTATTAATTACATATGTATATTAACTACACTCAAAATAATATGTCTGTACTTTAACAGAAATATTTCTAATGTTTTGGCCAGGTATCAGCAACTTTGACAAAAAAGTGGTGGTAAATTCCACAAATTTTGTTATAGGCTGCAAATTATAAATATTTGTGTTAAATTATAGACATACTATTTCCAGTGTATTTGTATTTAAAGCTCTGAAATAAATGAAAATTGTTTAGAGTTTAATTTATTACGCATTTCATAGTGGAAATTAAGCATCAGGCTTTGTTTTTATTAATTTGCGAATTAAATGCCGCCAGATTCGGTATATCGACCACTGTGCGACGGTGAATTGATGTTGATGGCGGTTCACGCACACTTTCTGCCACAGCAGCAATATTCTCGCGTGTACGCACTGTTTTTGGCTTTTCACACTTTGATTTATCGATGAGGATGGCAGTTTCTTTCACTTTTTTCACAAGATAACGAACATACGGAGCTGACGGTGCTTTTCTTCTTCCAAAATCCGTATGCAATTTTCGCACACATTCTGAAACATTATCATGATTTTCAAAGTAATGTCGCAATATTTCCCAGCATTGTTCAATCGTATACAGAACCATATTCGTTCAGCGGAAGGATAAAACTAATTATCTGTCAATTCAGACATGAGCTACATAAGTGTTACCATTCACGAAATGAGCACTAGTTGAAAAAAAAATCGTTAGATTGCAGACCCTATATTTTTCGGCTTCTTACACCTAATAGATTGAATTAATGTCAATAAATTTGAGTACATACACAGAAAAGAAAAAATCGCGATCTAAATTTAAGTTTTTCCTACTTGATTTTAGTACGAAGTAGACTTGAAAATTTAAGTACGCATAACACAAAAGTGTTCTTAAAACAAGATCATTCGGGATTATTAAAAGGAATCAATCCCGGTAAGGTTTAAAATGAGTACGAAATTCTTGAGAGCATTTGAACCCAGCACTTGTGTGTGTTGTTTGCATACATAAGTACTGAATTTTGTTTAAATTTTTTAATTGCTACGACGGCTGAATTGGCTGAATTGGTAGTGTGGCTGAACTGGCAGTAGTTAGGTTAGGTTCCGGGTTCAAATCGGCAAAGAGACAAAATAATTTATAAATTATTATTAAATTAAGGAAGTGGAGCGGAATATTTCAGGTACGAATTTGGGATTAAATAGACTTCAGAAACATCGCACCAACAATCCCAATCCTCACACCCTCTCACACTCAAAATAAATACAATCCTTCCGTACTTAAATCAATACCAAACGGTGTCAGAAGTACGGTAAGTACCAACGTTCTTAAATCATGAACAGCGTTCATCTTTTTAATCATGGAGCTACATATGTATATTCAATCCGAAACTGGGATTGAATATGTCTAAAATGAAGTCTTTAGCGCTTGAAAAATCCATACTTAAAACAAGCTCAACGTACTTGATTTAAAGAAATCCGTACTTACCGAACTTCTGACACCGCTTGGGTTTGATTGAAGTACAAATGGATTGAATTGTTTTTTCAGTGTAGCGCAAATGAGCGTAAAGTTGCTGATGCAATAGCAACAAATACAAAAATCAACTGGAAAGCAATTGGATGTTGCTCGGAGAATATAAAATATATTCCAATTAACAGAAAAACAAACGTGATGAAATTGAAAGTTGATCATTAAGATTAAATCTAGACAATCACTATTGATGAGCACAGGCTAAGCGCTGCTTGTTTAAAATCAGTATGCAATTAGCTATGACGTTTTGGGCGTGAAACAGCCATGGTATGCCCCCCGCCAATAAGTCTTCAGTTTTACTTTTCTTGTGTTCTTGAAAAATATTGATCACTAAGAAAAGCCCAATAAAGTAACAAACAAAACATTCAATAACATAGCCGAGATGTAGCTCGAACTGATTTTTAAAGAAGTTTGCCTTGTAAGCGAAGTGACTTGCCGTTACCAAAAGGTAAAATCAACTGTTGTGAAGGGTGTTTATTTTCCAGATACGGGAAAATAAATCATAATCGTAGTTTCTTTCATTAATTTTATTTTACGAATAAAATTTTATCGGGTCTGTTCTAGAATCCGAATTCACTCTAAAGTGGATTACTTTAAAATTTTTGGTGTGGTGTTCTGCAATCCGAATCCCCATGTTTTTATTCGTTTTCAATTAGAGTATTATAGGGTGAGTGAAAGTAAATAGAATCGGCTTTTATTCATGCAAGTGATAACTTTTTTAATAAAAACTAAACTTTATCTTTTGATTTGAAGTGTTTTTTTTTTATTAAATATAATAAAGAAAATTTTAATTTGCACACAATTATTGGAAAAAAAACCGTTTCTTTAATTTCTTCCAAAAATTTTGTATGTTTTGTCAAATGGCAATTGCGCAAATCCAAAATATGTACAAAAATTTTGCTTATGTTCGAAAACACGAAATTGCCCCACATATTACAGTGTGATATGTCAATGTTTTTTTTTGGGATAGTGCTTAATGCAATCAGAATTTATTGAAAAAGAAAAATTTACATTTTAAAGGAAATTATAATAAATTTCCTATATTTAGTGTAATTTAAGCAATATTTATATTAATATGATTCGATTTGGTGGTCAAATTCGATTGTAATAGTCCGGCAATACGTTCTTTTTACAACATATGGTTGTCATAGATCGTAGTTCATGTGCTCATAGCCGGTAAACTGCCGCGCCGGTAATTTCACAACCTTACTTACACCCGTCGCGGTCAAGAGCGAATGATTGCTGCTTGCGGTAGAGCTGCTTTCTCACAATAATCTATTAATGTTTTAGTTTTTGTCATATTTTAACTTAATTTTTAAATTTTTCTGCGTGATTGTAAAAACATTGTTTAGACGGTCGTCAACCGTCGGTTTTTGGTTTGCCACCGGCGACTATTTGTATGTTAAGCTATCTTTTATCATCGGCTTCGTCCTCTGATAGTTCTTTTCAAAACATAAAAACCTGTTTTTTATGTATTTGACATTCTTCGAATATCTAAAAACATTCTGAATTGAGAACACCAATTTATGAATTATTCGGATTAAAAAATTTTTTCTAAATCAATCCGAATCGGATTCTAGAACAGACCCGTATATGGTGAAATATATGCAAAATTTGCTAAAATGAAGAAAATACATTAAAGTTTTTAAGTTGCTTCCACTTTTATTAACGTGCAATCGCTTTGCAATTAATTTAGTTGTGTGGCACTTGGAATTACATAATTTTTTTTTTGAAAAGATTGATAAATTGTCACGCTTAGCATATTAGATATAACAGCATAATATGTAAAATATTTCTGGTCAAGTTTATCATTAAGAATATATGTATGTAGTCAGTTTCATATCTTGAGCCTGTCTTAAATTTGTTGCTATATGGGGTAGAGTTGGAGATAAATTTATTTTCGCAAATGGCATAAATATGATGTTTTATCAATGTTTTTAATAAGACGCAAATAATTATTTTAATTCTCAATAATTATTTTTTGTATTTTCGTTACACACACGGATAATGTTAACACATACATACATATGTAGATACATAAGTATGTATGTATGTAGTAGTTATAAAGTACCCAACACTTTTGGCCGACGATAATAAAGTCGTGAAATTATGGCTCCCATTTTTACACTTTACTTAAGAAATCACGCCAATTATCTTGCAATGACAAAGCCGCTATTCACTCTTTGGCCACTTGTAAATGAACACTAATTATACATACATATGTACATAAGTATGTATACAATATTTTTGTTTTGTTATAAAAAAAAAAAAATTTTTTTTTATAACAAATTCTGATGATTTCATCTTTAAAAAGTTTTGTTTTTTATTTTACAATATTATAAAACAAGTTGTGCAATAGAAGAGAATTTTATTTATGCTCTTTAAATTTCGATGTCAAGATGTCTCAGATAAAGATAATTATTTTCAATATACATACTAAGTTTAACAATATGTACATATGTATGTACTTCGAAAGAAGAAAACGAGCTTTCTCTCTTTCGCCTTAAGATAAATATTAAAACAGGGTATTTAATAGATCTAAAGAGATAAGAACACTTGCTGTTAGTGCACAATTTTACTCACATATTTGCTATAACAATGTGTTAGTATGGTTTCTGGCCAGTAGTTAAAGATGTAGGTATGTATGTATTGTTTATAAACACAAGTTTGTATTTTATTTGGATAATCTTGCTTATAAACATTAGATTTAGCTCAAAAGATGAATCATGAATACCAAGTAGACCTTAATATTTGCTAACAAAACTATTATAAAAGACTGTCGTAAAGGGAAGGGAAGTAAAGCGAGGTAACAGAGCTAACCCGTCGCTCATTTTGTGGCAGCAAACGGAACTTTGCCAGTCACGAGTTCGCCGGTGTGTTGCAGCAGACAAGCTGGGGGTTTATTTGGGGGTTACACGATCAACTTTTGCCTTTCAAGTTTTAATACATTCACACTTTTTTTTACTAATACACTCACAATTTTGAAAATTGATGCAAACTTGATGACAATTTTAGCTTTCCATAGAGAGCATCAAGTCACAATCAACAAAACAGCTGACAATAATTTTTTTTCGTTCAAACCAATGTTTGGCGTGGACTGTATTGAAAATATGTATGTGGATAGATGCTGGCAGATCTGGAAACTCCTCAAATTCTCAGTGACAGAAAAAAGTAGTATTTATCAATTAGAAAATGATGTAAAGAAAAGAAACCAATTGATTTTTTAGATAAAGTATGATTTATTATTCAGATGATAGTAAATTCATTACCAGTTGGTTTGAAGGTAGGAAAAAGAAGCATAATTCTCTACTACATAGAGATACAACTCCTAATACTCCAATGCAAACCCATCCGAGTACGGTATCTAACTCAAACACAAATCAAGTTTTTCAGCCAAGTAATTCTTGCAGTCCATCTTCGTCTTCAAATAATGCCTTGCTACAAAATTGCTTTGCGACACATTCAAAAGGTGTACTTTTGGGCACAGCCATCGAGAATATTGTCCACTCAGGTATGGAATATAGGGCTCGTGCACTTATTGACTCTGGATCTGAAGGAAACTTTATTTCAGAACGTATGTTTAACCGTTTAAAACTGCCATTTGAAAGGACAAATGCAACGATTTCTGGGCTTAATAAACCCCTTTCGGCTACTGTACAAAAAAGGTGCTCATTGATTTTAAATTCTTGTCAAGATTCTCGAAACATTGTAGTAAATGCCTTAGTGGTTCCACATCTAGCTGAGCATATTCCATCGCACAATTTCCGCCTATCATCTTTTTCAGATTTACCGGAAATTCCACTTGCCGACCCTTACTTCCACACCAGTGCGGTTATTGATATCTTAATCGGCGGTGATGTGATTCCCTCTATTATGTGCTCCGGTATAAAACAAGCTGTATGCGGCTCCTTACTAGCTCAAGAAACTATTTTCGGCTGGGTTTTGACTGGCCCAGTTACAACCAATTTTACAGAGCAGAGCTCTAATATCGTTTCATATTTCAATGAGATTTCTCTGGATAAAGAAATTTCACGTTTTAGGGAGGTGGAAGACCTCCCAAAAGACAGAATATTGTCTCATTCCGAAAAATTGTGTGAAGAGTTGTATAAAAATACAACTAGAAGGAGTTTGGATTTATTTCGATTTCTTACGCCGACGAACGACGAACAAATCAGTACCATGTGGCCATTTTGGTTTTAGTTTTCAAGTGTTTTAGTAAAAACAGTTAATTTTTACTTTAATAGTTTTTATTTTAAGTGCTAAGCTTTGACTTTTGGAATTAAAATAAAAAACCAACATGTTAGATTATAAAACATGTTTGTAGTGTTTAATTTTTTGTTGTTGGTAATGCAAAATTTTTTTTAATATGGTCACCCCATCAGCTGTTCAACTATAATAAGATAAAATTAAAAAAACTGAGAAAATGGATACAAGTGAAATTATAATTGAAAATGTTAAACTTCATGAATGTTTATATAATCTGGGATCATGTTCATTATTTTAATTGTTTTTACAAAATTTGAAATTCTTTGATTCATTTACTGTTTTTTATCTTTGAACAAACCAAGGCGAATCCATTACAGGTGACCGCATACCAATTCGCTTCAGCATTTTTCCACGATTTTATCTTCTGAGTTGTCAAAGCCGATAGAAAACCACAACAAAATCCGTGACGTCTCGAGAGAAAATGTTGAAGCGAATTGAATTGCGACAACCTATACTTGATTCGCCTTGGAACAAACAATAAACAACTTCTGTAGGAGATGTGAAAACACCAGTTCGTGCTCGTACTGCAGAAAATACTGGCGCTGTTTGCGATAGTGTGACTGAGGTGCCGTCTACCTCAACTCGCCGTCGTGCCCATCAATTGCACCTATCACGCTCGTCGTTTATGAGCATTATGCATAAATACTTGCATTTACACGTTCACAATGGTCAGAATAATGACAAGAAATGGCAACAATGGATGATTAATTTTAGAAGAAAATAATCTTCAGTGATGAATCACATTTTCAACTCAGTGAATTTGTCAATAAGCAGAATTGGCACAGTTGGGCGAATGATAATCGAAGAGAGATTGTCGAAAAACCAATGTACCCACAAAGAGTGACTGTTTGGTGCGGTTTATGGGCTGGCAGCATCATCGGTCCCATATTAATGCATCATATGTTATTTATATACATATGTTATATCACAAATAAAAATGGCTAATTGATTGAAACAGAAATCATAAATAGTAATTAGAATCTTCAACTTCAAAGAGACAAAATATTAGGGTCATACTAAAAAATATATGTAGTATATAACAAAAAAGAACTTCAGCTCAAGAAAATAATAATAATATTAAATATAGTAAAGGGGTCGCAGAAAACGAAATATTAAAAGTAATATTTATTTATTATTCAATCAATAGTTTATTTACTAGTAAAGCCTGGCTGTAATAGCAAATAATATACTATTATTTAAATTTTATTATGCAACGAAACAGAAATTGCTTTTAGATCTACAGCAATTATTTTTTTATTAATACAAAATTTGCAAGATATTGTTTACAGACGTACCATCATCCTGTTCCTCCACTTCGTTTAGTACAACATCTGACTCATCGATGCTCATTGTACTTTTTAAACGTATATCAAGATAATTTGATTTATAAACGGAACGGTGTTTATCTTTTAACGATTTCGCTTCAGATGCAGGCAAAAATATAAAACAGTTCATATGAACTTAACTTAAGCATAAAATTCAGTTCTTACTTCGTGCAAAGTCAAATGATAACTACATACTAAGAAAATATACTCGGTTCTTCAACGTAACTTGCAAACTTCCTACATCCTGGATAAATAATAAAGAAATTAAGTGAAAAATTACTTGTGTTAGAAGCAAATTATGTCAAACAATATTTGTGTTTAATGTATTTACACCTCACTACAGGCTTTGAATGAAAAAAATCGATGCATTATTTCTTTGAAATCCTTCTTTTTTAACAAGAGACATTAATAATAAACAGTTATTAATGATAACAATTCATGTATTTTACTTTTTTTTCACATTTTCTTTTGAAGTTTTGTTGTGCTAACAATCAAATTATGAACAAATTAGTATGTGCTTGCAAGTTTTGACATTTTCACAAATGTCATAGCAACGTGATTTATTTGTCCTTAATTATTTTAACTTGTGGAATACCAGCTTACTCTTTTTTAGTATCAGACAAATCATTGGGACCGATTACTGATTCGGTCTCGTGACTGCTGAAAGCATTTTTTTATGCGGACACAAAATTTACAATTATTCATTTCGTTGCTGCGGTATCATCTCTACAGCTGTGGTATTGCCGTATTATTGATTCCGCAATGTACATATATTATTATTATTATTGCTAGGTCGGTCCAGAATGGCCCTTCGCACTGCGACCATGAATGATCTATTGTGCAACCCTTTTCTCTCACGAGTTTAATACATCAAGAAACAGTACTAGCTCCTTCTGTGGAAGCCCTTGCAAGTCCTGTGAACCCAATGTATAGGCCTGGAACAGCCTGTGTCTTCTGAGGCCTAGTGTCGATAATCAAGTGTTCCATTGACTCCTCTTCTTCTCCGCAAAATGTACATACATATATAATTTTGTTAGTTTTGCTTACGCTCCAATTTTATAACGGAAAGCTAACCGAATGACCAAAATGAAAAGTATGTATGTTTGCAGATGATGCTCTTATTTACATAAGCAGGAAAAATGCAGATGAATGTGTTCGTATACTTAATAAGGAATTGGACGTAGTGGATATACATATATCTCAAAAAGAACAAATTAAAACTCAATACAACTAAAACGAAAGCAATGGTTATAAATGCAAGCACAGTTGAAAGTATAATTATTGAAAATGCAGCAATAGAAGTAGTGTCAGATATGAAATACCTTGGCGTGGTTCTTGATAAAAACTTAAAGTTTGATTTACATTTCGACTACGTATGTAAAAAAATTTCAACAAAAAAAGATAGCTTTTCTTAGAAGAATCCGCTATCAACTGTCAACATCATCTACCTCCATAAAAATATATAATACAACAATAAAACCTCATTTTGAATATTGCTCATCTTTGCTATTTCTGGGTACGCAGCAAATGAAAAATCGCCTTCAAAAACTACAAAACAAGGGTATGAGATGTATTCTACGATGTCATAGATTAACGCACATTAGTGATATGGTAAACAAGTTGCAGTGGATGACGGTCAACCAGAGACTCATAATGAATGTTTTATTATTTGTTTATAAAATAAAAACTGGAAAGATGCCGAAATATATGCAAACACAGCTAGTTTACGTTGCAGATGTTCAACCCTACAATTTGCGAAATGCTAGAGACTTCAGATTAAATTTTAGAAGAACAAATTTCAGCCAAAATTCATTATTATACAAGGGTCTTAAGTTTTTCAATGAAATTCCTTTAGACTTAAAAAATGAAACCAATTTTTATATTTTCAAAAGAAATGTATTAATTTAGGTCCAAAAATGAACCTTTTCAAAAAATATTTGTTGTATTTTTCAGCTGTCTAGATGTCGACATTTCGTTGGTGCTAATCAACTCATCAGTAGACATCTAGACAGCTGAAAAATACAACAAATATTTTTTGAAAAGGTTCATTTTTGGACCTAAATTAATACATTTCAATTGGCTCTTAAAGCAAATAAACAATTTAGTTCATTTTCAAAAGAAAGTTAATACAGTATATAAAATGTGAATTTTAATGTAGAAAATCCTTTTAGCCAAATATAATAATTAATGTATTATTTTAATAGCCTTCCTGCTAAATATACAGAATAAAAAAAAAAAAAAAATTTGTTTCTTTTTGACAATTATAAGAATAAAATACCAAAATACACAACCAAAGTACAAATCAAAGCAATGGTACATTAAATGAAAAAATAAATAAATAAATAAATAAAAAATGCGGCCATTGCTTGTGGTTTTACCCAACACCATTAAATTTTAGAAAAAAAATGTTGTAAGAACTTAAAATAACAATTAATGAACATAGTTACATGTAGAATAAGGTATAATAAATACATGTCAAATTTGACACGTCCAAAGTTCATAGGGTGCTGATGAAGGGTGTTTGCTACCCAGAAACAGCCGGTTGTCAACCTATTAGCTATTAAATTTTACTTTTCTTTACTTAATTGATATTAATTAAAAATAGTGACAAACCAAGGGTTGAACTTAAGTCTGAAAAAGTAATTTAATACATATGTATGTGTTTATTTGAATAAAAATGTATCTATTGTTACACTATTTTTGCCCTTTTAGACGTTTTATATTACCCTTTGATTTGCTGGAAAATGTCAAACTAGCTTCTTTTGTATTAATTGCGAAGTGTTTTCACTGCCTCTCGAAAGGACAAATACTTGAAAAAGGTAGACATATTATATACTGTTGGAAAGGAAAATTTGTCGTCTTTTTAAATTTAGGCATATATTTAGATTGTATGAAAATTTTTCAATGACTTACTGCAATTTGTTGAGTACCTCAAAGACGATTAGAGCTATGCCTAAAATATTTCAACTGGTAAAGGTATAGTACAATTTTAATTGAAATTAATAATTGCAGGAAAGATACATTATTTGGTGATAAAAATTTTGTTTGGTGATAAAAAATTGTTCCTTAAAAAAAATGTTTTTTAGTAATATTACTTTGGCAACACTGTTTTTCCGTAGGATGTCTAGCTTTTTCGGAGAAGTAAATTCCACTAGTTTGCTAACAAAATCAAGTTCATAGATTTTTATTTCACTTCAAGGAAAAATTTTCACACCTTTATATCCAAAAATAATATTAAAAATTGTCGAATTTCGACTGCAGCGTACTTGCTGCGAATTCAAAAAGCTTACTTTTTTACATATTGCTAAGGAGTCGTTTTTTGAAATTAGTAAGAATAAGGATATAAGTTGGAGCAAAGTTTTTGCAAGCTTAAAAACAATGCGAACACCTTTTCCTTGAAACATTAACAATTTGTAGTAAAACTTCAAATTTTTGAATTACGACTTATCGGATCAAGGTATTTCAACATATATAACTTAGTGTATAGGCTTTACATCAAAATAGGTTGTTTAACAACAAAAGTTATAGGCATAAAACCAAAAATATGAAAAAAATATTGTAAGGAAAATATGTATGTATATCTAATCATTTTTACACATTTTTGTTTTGTTCTGATAAGTGAAATCTCAAAAGGTAAAAATCTCAAATCAAATCATTTTTACACATTTTTGTTTTGTTCTGATATGTGAAATCTCAAAAGGTAAAAATCTTTAAAGCATAATGTTTTGCATACTTGAGGTGGGTAACTTGCAGCCTCCACAGCCCCTATAGTTAAAAATTAAGCCGAAACTAAAAATAAAGCTTCTTATCTAAGAACGTTCTAAATTTCACAAAAATCCATTTATTAGTTTGGAAGTTCCAGACTTTTGTACTTGAAGTGTGCGATTGTCGTGAAAACGTCATGTCACGCGTGATCGTGATCAAATTTTAGAAATATTACGCGCGAATGCGTGATTATTATTTTATGGCAGTTCACGAAGTTTCACGAAAAGGTTGAACATTAATGTCACTGATTTGTTAAAATTATACAAACAAAACGGAATTGAAGTAGTCCTTAATAAAAGTCCTACAAAACTCGCAACAAGCGCCACAATGTACTGGAAGACATGTTTTTATCAAATCTTATATCAGTTCTTTAATATTATAGCTGTAAGAGATTTTTGCTTATACCAAAAACTTAAAGGTGATTTTTCTTATATGAAAAGTTCCAACAACCAGTCACACTTAGTTTCAATTCTCTACTGATCAATTATGCCGGTTTGGAAAAAATCTCAAACAATAACCTTTAAATTATTTTTAAAGTGCGTGACGTGAGCCAAAAACACTCACGCGAGTTACATATGTAAAACCTACCAAGTTAACATATATTAAGAATGAACCTATTGATGATTTCATTAACAACATATTTAGCACCTAATTAAAATAAATGTAAAATTAAACCATTTCCCGTTTTGTCATAAACAAACTCTATTTTTCGGTCGCAATTCTAAGAATTGCAACTGGCCTAAATTAACAAATGCAAATAATAAATTAATAAAATAATTTTGCCAAACTTTGTAAAATTTCCATTTATGCATTTCCGTTCCTATAACGAAAATACAATATTCCATAGAATTATTAAAACATATTTTAATTACTAAGCATTTTATATTATTGAAGTTTAGCTAACAAGAAAAGAAATTGGTGAGAGAAGAGTCAGTCTTGTTACATCCAGTCGAAACCAATAAAGTGCCTTTTGAATAAAATAAACTTCAGTATTTTTTAAAAACTAAAATAAGAAAAGTAAAAATAAAAGTCGCGCACATCTCTACTTTACCACTTTTTTAGGATTGATACCACTGTGCCATGGTAGCGGTGCAAATATGCAATTTACAAATTTGCAGTATATTTCACAGCTAATTGTGAGCACCGTTATTTTTTGTTTTGAAAATCTACTATCTTTGCGAAACTTAATCTGGCAACATTGCACTGTGTTGCAAAACGAGGAAAAATTAAGCAAATTGGAAATACATATGTAAGTACTCGCAAGGTGAAACAACTACAGGTGGTCGCAATTCCATTCGCTTCAACATATTCTCTCGAGTTGTCATACGTTTTGTTGTCGTTCGCTATCAGCTTTGACGACTCTGAAGATAAATTCATGATACAACTAATTGGGGGCCTCATCAGGTAAACCGTTAATCATTTGACTACTTTAAGTTGTCAAGAGAAAGCAGAGATGAAAGGCAGCCAAAACGAAACACCAAATCAATGTAAGCTCCGTTATCTCTCTTCTATAAATGTAGAAGCGGCGGCTTTTTGACAGTTTACAGAAGTTGTACAAAAACAAAAAGCATGTTATTTTTATTGGCACCTCGATACCAGGTAGCCTTACAAGCCCAGCTGACTACTTCTTTTAGCCTAAAGAACTGTCAAAATGCACAACACTTGGTAAAATGGATTTTTATATGTTATTGCTGTACATACATACATTGTCAACTTTTGTGAAACTGTACGGAAAATTTACCAATTTTATCTAATTTTCCCACAAACAACAAATTAATAGAGAATTGTACGAAATGTGAATTGTTTTTGTTATTATTTTAATACTGAAATATGTTTTTTATACCTTTCGACGAGTTGTACAAAAATTTTAAATAAAAAGGAAAATCTTAGTGCTTTTTTCATTTTCGAGCTTTTTGAAATTTCAAAGTTGGCAACACTGCTTGCATCCAAAAATTGACAAACAAATATCAACTTAATTTCCTTGGATAACTTGAACTTAGTGTTATTAATCGAACAGAGTGAAATGCAATAAGTAAATTAAGGTAAATTTGTAAAATGTTAAAACAAACCATAATACAACCATGTTCTATCATGAGTTAGGCAAACAAAAAGAGAAAATGTAGAGTGAGAATGAAAATTCAAAATGAAATGGCATACAACAACAACAGAAATATTTTATAGCATTGTAATATTGTGAAATCAAATTTATTATATAATTTCGAAAGATTAGACAAAACACTCACTATTTTGTGTTGAAGCGCCTCTTTGTTTACTAGAAATGAACCTCTGGTGAGTAAATTTTGTTAAGGGGTTTTTTCTGACAGAGCTAGAGGCAGTGGAGGAACGTAGAAATGAAATTGACACACGTGAATTCCATATTGTAAACATTATTTTGTATTCAAATGTATTTTTATCCGTTTCCTGCACCACTAAAAAATATTCCACTAAACTCCTTTTTGTTATACTTAAAACCACTCTGTGTTAAGATCTGAATGCTTTGACATTTATAACCAACAATGGAAGTCGGCTTCTAATATAAAGATTGAGAGAGTAAAAATATGGAAAACAAAATGAAACAAAAGAGCCAAATTAATGTATAAATGTGTATGTTTGTGAGCAAAACAGCAACTGGTACCCGTGTGCCCATCTTAGCATTTTTTGAAGCACATTTTATCATTCTATTTAGTATTAGCGAAATAGCGTTCAATTGATTCAGTCCTATTAAAAAATATCTTATTAACACCATATTAATATTGATCAACTCTTATGGCCAATTTTTGATTTGATATCAAACACGAACTAGTTTTTAGTTTGAGACTAAAACCAATTCCTAGCGTAAATTTTTGTAGTTTTTACTCGCTCTGTTATCTAAGTTATTGAATGTAGTGAATTGACTTTTTTGCTGACCATATGAAGCCCGCTAGGTCTAGGAAACGAAATCAAAATTAAGTTATTTTGTCTGATGGTAAGAATATTTGCCTTCTTCATTTTTAAAAAGTTCAAGTTATTCCAAGTAACTAAAGTCCGGTAAAATGAGGGTGAGCGAAAAATACTCTCAAAAAACTTGCCCATTTTACCTGCAACACACATTTCAAGATCGAAAAATATTGAAGTAGCTGTTTTCCCGTGAAAACGTTAAGGTACAGACAAATAATCAAACATACAGATGTATGTATGGACCTTACGAATGTTCTAACGTAACAAAGATTGATGGTAAATTATATGCATGTATGCTGATTTTTTATAACTAATACACTAAAGAAAGTTACTTTGTAGTAAATAATTATATACCTATAACATAATTTCTATTTTCCAATACAACTGAACATTTTTCTGAATAGTATTCTGGACTTCTCTAAATTTATAAATATTAAACAGCTGATAAAGTCGGTGACAGTTTTACCATTTGTTAGGATAAAAAGTACGGGTAAAATTCAGTTAAAAGAGAAACACATTTTAGTCCTTCGTTCACCTAATTGTCAGCACAAGAAACACTATTGGGGTAAAATTGTGAACCCGTGGGATCCCGCGGTAACATACGTCGATCAAACTTAAAATTTGTCAAAAACCTAATAGTGTTGGGGGTAATTTTCAACACGTTTGAATTCCAATCAAAGTTTAAAAATAATGCAGAACATATCTTCCTCAAATGTTTTTTATGTCCGACTATTCTTAACCAAAACAATTTATTGAAGTTTCGAGGTTTCAAAGAAACCTCCTTCAGCAACCCATCCGAACACTATATTTCACAATTTTAGAGCCGAAGTAGTTTTATTTAAGAGTGGTGCGGAATCCAAAAAATAACTAACATCAGATCTAAACTCGAGATTTTCTTTTAAATATCAAAAACTAACTTTCGGTCATAAAAAGAAATATTTCGGTTGAATTTCGAAATCAAATTTTCTAATACCGATCAAACAAACAATAAACTATCTCTTTTAAATATACTTGTTACTAGGAGTAGCCACCAAAAGCCAAATTTCTCCCAACACAATTTTAGTATCTGGTCACACTGACTTCTAGGTCTATACCTTAAAGAAATTTTAATAATTTTTTGCATTTTGCTAAATTAAGTACCTATTAACAGACTATAGCACAAGTAAACTTATCTTGGTTCTAATCTTTATTTTCAACTTTTTATTACAGACGTACACATATGCATAAGTATAAAGTTCTCGTATCGTCTCGTTACCTAAAAGAATAAAAATAGCCAAGTCATCGTTATCATACACCTTACATGTTCAACGCGTTTTTACAACTTCTTCTGCAATAAGTTTTAAACGAAATTGGGAATTTATAACGCAAAAACAATGAATTCTATTCTAATAACTGGCTGCAATAGGGGCCTTGGTTTAGGTTTAATCAAGGCGTTCATTAAGCTACCCAAACCGCCACGACATTTATTTGCCACTTGCCGTAACAAGGACCAAGCCAAGGTAGGTTATTCTCTTAATATATTTTTTAACTAATTTCCAATAAAAATCATCGAGTACTTACTAAGGGGTGGCATTTTTAATCGTTGTTCTTTATATATTTTTATGTGCAACTGGTTATCCAAAACTTGTCCAAGATTTGTAAGAAAAATTAAAACAATTAAATGCAACACAACTATTTTCACAAAATTTTATTGTATATAAAAATTTCTGTATTTAATTACTGGCAATTATATTTTTTGTTTAAAACGCTAACACCAGCTGACTTTCCTAATGAAAAATCAAAAACCAAATAATGCCGTCTAAATTTTTTGCTTTTACTTTTTAACTTTGATTTTTAAATTCCCTTTTAAGTTGCTTTACTTTGGAATTATAAAAGAATTGCTGCTCTCTTAAGAGATTCTACAAATAACACGAAAATGTCAATACCGGTTCTATTGAACAGGGTTGCTACGGATGAGACGAAAACAAACTCGGAAGTTATTCTTCTCGTGAATAAAAAATACAGTGCTACCAAGGTACCTTGAGTGCTACCAAATTTGTTCTAACATACATACATGTTTATACACCAAAATATTTTACATGTAAAATACTTTCATTTATATCTCAAAAACACTATCTGGTTTCCTGTGGCATATTAAGCACAAATGTAGGCTTCTTTAAAGGTATTATGTGTTCGTGGAAAGACTAAAGAAGGAGCCATTGCGGAACAAAATGGTGCATTTTTGCGGAATAACATTTTTTCACCGCGTGTTTTACACTGCAGTTACACGATCAAGTTTTGCTATCAAGTTTTTTTCACATACTGCTTGTCAAAATTCAATAAAATTGATAGCTGTGACGTAGGCTGCACGCAATTTCAAAGCAATTCGTTTTCAAGATGCCGTCAAGAAGAAAATTAAAATTAGCTGCTTCATTAAAAGTACTATCAGAAATAAAGAAAATAAAAGAAGAAGAAAAAACCAGAGGGCAGAAAGGAAATACTGGGTGAAACCCTCATTAGTAAGAAGGGTGGTAAATATTTAAAAATTATAATGAATGCAGATATGCTCTATAAATCGCAGCACATCATTATATTTGTTGCTTTTGCACGTAAACATTTTTATTTCTATTTTTAAGCTTGAATTTGTTTAATTTTTATCACTTTTAATTGCAACTTTCAAACAAAACAAAAAAATATTTGCAGACAGAACGAAAAAAAAATGTTGTCAGCTGTTTTCTTGATTGTAAATTGATGCTCTCTATGGAAAGCAAGAATTGCCATCAAGTTTGCATCAATTTTCAAAATTGTGAGTGTATTAGTAAAAAAGTGTGAATGTATTAAAACTTGAAAGGCAAAACTTGATCGTGTAACCCCCAAGTAACACAGAAGTTACATATACGACCAAGTTTTGCTATCAAGTTTTTTTCACATACTGCTTGTCAAAATTCAATAAAATTGATAGCTGCGACGTAGGCTGCACGCAATTTCATAACAATTCGTTTTCAAGATGCTGTCAAGAAGAACATTGAAAATAGCTTCTTGCATATTCTGTTAAAAAAATTAAAGCAAAACCTCCTCTTCTATATTCTACATTAAACCCAGAAACTAATTTAGATTCTAAATCAATATTTTTGTAAACTATTTGAATATAATCATAATATACAAATATCTCTTTTTAAAATTAATAAATTTAATGGAAATCAATGTAAAAATAAAGCTAAAAAATGTGTTGGTTTTGCACGTAAACATATTTATTTCTATTTTTAAGCTTGAATCTGTTTAATTTTTATCACTTTCAATTGCAACTTTCAAACAAAACAAAAAAGTATTTGCAGACAGAACGAAAAAAATTTATGTCAGCTGTTTTGTTAATTGTGACTTGATGCTCTCTATGAAAAGCAAAAATTGTCATCAAGTTTGCATCAGTTTTCAAAATTGTGAGTGTTTAGTAAAAAAGTGTGTGAATGTATTAAAACTTGAAAGGCAAAACTTGATCGTGTAACCCCAAGTTAGATATTTTTAAATTTTTGCATACTTGGGGGTTACACGATCAAGTTTTGCCTTTCAAGTTTTAATACATTCACACTTTTTTACTAATACACTCACAATTTTCAAAATTGATGCAAACTTGATGACAATTTTTGCTTTCCATAGAGAGCATCAAGTTACAATCAAGAAAACAGCTGACAGCAATTTTTTTTCGTTCTGTCTGCAAATATTTTTTTGTTTTGTTTGAAAGTTGCAACTAAAAGTGATAAAAATTAAACAGATTCAAGCTTAAAAATAGAAATAAAAATGTGGACGTGCAAAACCAACATATATAATGATGTGCAGCGATTTCTAGAGCATTCCTTATAATTTTTAAATATTTACCAATCTACTTACTAATAAGGGCTTCACCCAGTATTTCCTTTCTGCCCTCTAGTTTTTTTCTTCTTCTTTTATTTTCTTTATTTCTGATAGTACTTTTAATGAAGCAGCTATTTTTAATTTTCTTCTTGACGGCATCTTGAAAACGAATTGTAATGAAATTGCGTGCAGCCTACGTCACAGCTATCAATTTTATTGAATTTTGACAAGCAGTATGTGAAAAAAACTTGATAGCAAAACTTGGTCGTGTAACTGCAGTGATAGGAAAATATTTTGGCTGTGGAAATGCTGAAAGCGGTTAATATACATTAGCTTGCATTTTTTGCCGCACATAGCGCTAGCATGAACATCTGCTCACTTTCTGTCCCATAAAGCCAAACTTTGTTGGGCAATAGCTCACTTGTAGAGCCTTTCCAGAAACACATTATACCTTAAAAGAAGCGTATTTTCGTGCTTAATATGGTATAAGATAGCGCTATGCCGTTTCGTTTCTCAGATATGAACGAAATCATTTTGCGTAAATCACTTTGTATCACGTAAATCCTCCAATGAAGCGTCATTTGGTACTTAATATGGCAAAAGAAACCAGAAAGCGTTGTGCCTTTTTGTTTCTGAGACATAAATAAAAGTATTTTTCATAGGTATTTTTCGAGATATAATTGAAATAAAACGCGTGTATAAAAAATGTAAACAAAACTAGCAACATTTTTCTGCTTACATTTTTCCACCCATATTTACACAGGTGAACTTGGTGACACAGGTGATTATGTTTTGCTTCTTGCAGCAAATAGCTATTACATGTCAACATTTTTTTTATATACTTTTGACGTAAATATAATTTATTATATGTATTTTGTGTATGAATTCTGAAATCAAATAAATAATCTTTGTAAATAAATAGTTTAAATTTGGTATTGATAAAATTTTTTATACCATTCACCCGGTATTGGTTCATATGTAGATATATATTGTGATATAGCACAAACAGATTTTGAAGGATCACGCCCTTTAAGCGAACTACAGCAATATTGTCAGCAAACAATTTAGATTTACAACAAATTAAATTAAAATAGCTTCAATGATGTGGCCTAAATATGTATGTACATAATAGCAAATACATATTGACTTGTCCTTTCTGAACGTTACTTAATAGCACTCTTAGTGTCAGTTTTGGGGAAGAAGATGAACTTCATGTTTTACTAAACGCTTGCTGGGAAATGTGCCATCAGTGCACAGTGCTGGGCAAAATACATACTTTGATGTATGTAAAATACAAAATACATGAAAGTTGTTTATTTAAAATACAAATACTTTTTCTCCACGTATTTAAAATAAAAAATGCTGCATTCTAAAAGCAAGTATTTAAAATACAAAATACAGTGTAACAAAAATATGTCTTTAAAATACAAAATACTTTTAATCAAAAAAGTTTTTATTTCCTTTCATAAGCACCAGCTTTTCAAATGTGGTTTCAGACCAGTGTTGCCAGCTTGGGGGGTTTCCCCCTAGATTTAGGTTTTTTTATTCTTTTAGGGGTGAATTTGGGGTGTTAAATTCATTCGGGGGAAACAATTTATTATTGTGTCATTTTTAGGGGATTTCTGTGTTTGGTTGAACGGTAAAATGGCAGGAGTTAGAAGATTTTTCAATTGATAAATTTGAAGACTAACGATTTTTAAAGTAAAATTAAATGAAATATTTTATGTTCATCTGGTAGCTTCAAGTACAGAATTTTGCAACTAGTAATTTTAAGTAGTTTTTTTGTTGTTGAGTTGAATGCATTTTTTCCTTATGGGTAATTTCTTTGAATTTTTTCCGTTTCTTAAGAATTGGTAAAATTGAAATATCTAATAACCTTTGATAAAATTTAAACTCTTTTTATGAAAATGTCGAAAGTTGACCTTCTTTATGTATTATACATTTCAATTGGCTCTTAAAGCAAATAAATAATTAAGTTCAAATTTGAATATTCAAAAACTTTTACTTTTTGATACTTTCAAAAATACAATTATACCATGATTTACTCAAGTATTATTAATAATCTATGTAATATAAATTTATTTGGCCTAGACGGCTTGTTGTATTACAAATGAAATGAAATAAATAAATAAATAAATAAATCGTAGTAACCAATGGTGACTAGTTTGTATAGAAGGTTGCAAAGAAAAGTAGAAGTGTTGGAAAACGAAAAAAGAAATGTTTGCCGTGTTAAAGATTTGTTTGAACATTTCTGATTCTCATTCTGTTCATGGGAATTATTGAATAAGTTGTTAAGTTTCAAACAAACTTTTACGAATTTTTCAAGTCTACTGATGAGTTGATTAGCACCAACGAAATGTCGTCGGCATATAGACAGCTGAAAAATACAACAAACATTTTTTGAAAAGGTTCATCTTAATACATTTCAATTGGCTCTTAAAGCAAATAAATAATTAAGTTCACATTTGTATAATAAATATATGTATATGCATATATTTATTATCCTGTAATCCTAACATATACATACATTGAAAAATACATATAATCAGTTAATTTTTACTTCTTTTTAATTTGGGAAAGTTTAACAATTTTATGCATTTTCCGCATTGTCAATGCATTAATATTGGGATTCGAAAACTAAAACAGAATGTTCACCAAAATTTTTTAGGGGGATTTTGCAGAAAAACATTGAATTTTAGGGGGTTTTAAAATTTTTCTGGGGGGAAGAAATACATTGACCTGGGAACACTGTATCAGACAAACAACCTCTTGATGGCGAATGAATAAAATCAGCTAACGACAAAATCTCAATGATTTCTTGTTATTGAAAGACAACGGAATTAAAAATAAGTGACAATTAAAAACTGTTAAGTTCGTATCTTTTAATACAATTTATTTTATTCAAAAAAAAAAAAAGAATTAAAATTATTAATTACAATTTCAAAGCGTGCTCTATTTTAAAATAGTAAAAGTAGAATCAATCCAAGTTATTTGTAAAAATGTATTTAGTACCCAGTCGGTATATTTAGTAACAATGTCGTCATTTATTCTTGGTACTGCCAACAAAAACCGTTTGACCAAAGACTATATACAGTGAACTCGCGGTAATGTGAACTTATAAAAACCAAGGTTGTTCACATTATTGATTTTGTTCACATTTTCGATTGCAACATTTTTTACCTTTTTACTGTCTTATTTGTTTATTAGAACAACCCACAAAGAAAGAAAGACCAGGCCTTGGTAAAATAACACATCTTTATATCAAAACACGTTCAAACAATAAAATTGAAGTGCAATTTTTGGACGAATCTTGAAATGGATTCCCACTTCTGAAAAGTTAGCAAAGAAATACTAAGGCGCCTCCCTTGTGCGCCAAAGTATACTATTCTTGCGTTTGTTCTTAATTTGAAACTTTTAACATAAAATGGAATAACATTTAAATACATATGTATGTTTGCTCTACTCTCAAAAAAGCAATTATGCACACATATGTGACGACACGTTTCCGCTCAACGCCGGGTTAGTGCTCAGCGGTTTCCAGGTTCACGTTCGTACACAGAAAAATAGTAAAACAACCTTCGTTTTCGGACAACGTTATAAAATTATAGACGTCTTCTTCTACTGCGGATGTTGCTGGAGATGGTAAGCGTCACGGGAACATCAATAGGAATGTTCAGAGAGAGAGAGAGAGAGAGAGAGAGAGAGAGAGAGAGAGAGAGAGAGCTGATAGAGTCCTATTATGTTGGCCGGTTCGAGCTTATTCCAGGAGGGGACTCAAAGCTTGAAGCTTAGTAGCCTACACCCTTAGCAATGTGCTTCCTTACTCCAAGTTTAAGCGCTCTTCCCTCAGGAAGAGCGAGTGGAAAGCCTGCAGCGCAGTGGCCAACACCGCAGACAATAAATTCCCGTGCTCCCTCAGCAACAAATGTATTAAGACAGTGGATCGGAAAGCCTGTACCGCAGTAGCTAACAGTACAGTCAATACACTCCACAAATCCCTTATGAGCGTACATTATCGCCTAATATTCACTGAAGCGTAGAAGCCAACACTCCAACGATTATTATTACCACGTTCTATGTTCGGCACTATTATTTGAGAGCAGCAGCCAACACCAAAATAATAGTTCTTCACACTAAGCGTGCCGATAACAGACTGCCTCTTGTTTGCATGTGCTTCGCCTTTTATACACAAACATTTGTAGTGCAAGTAAAAAAACAAACACGCAAAGACAGAGTTCCGCAATGAAAAATGAACGACTTGTATTTTTATAAAAATTATATTTTCTAACAACGCTACAAATTGAAAACATAAAAAATAAGTATAATTTGAAGGCGAGTAGTATCGACAATGGAACATTAGTGTACATACATATGTATATAGTGTTGACGGTGTGAAATATAACAATTCTTTCTCAATAAAACAGAACATGTATACGAATCAATCGGTATGATGTCTGGGTGGTCTCCGCTGTCGATTCGATGTACGTTGACTAGGTATTGCTTCATTTCCCATTTCTGCACTTTGACAATTTAGCGTACATATGTATGTTGTTGCTGCGTTCGGTTATACTGGCTAGCTATTGGTTCAGCTTCCATTTTCGTACTTTCACAATTCGACCTCTGTTGTACTTACATATGTTGCAGTATTTTGTTCAGGATTTAGTTGAGTTGCGAATTGATACAAAAAAGCTGAAGGTTGAATGATTTGCTGATCTTTCATAAAGTTTTCTGCATCAGAATCGAACTGCGACACTGGTGTGGAATCAAGGAGCTGTATTTATTAAGACGTAACTGGTCTATATGGCGTTTACAAACGAATGCGTAACCGACCAACTTTTTTAGTTATTGTGCCAAATTTCCAAGATGGTTTGTTGCAGTTGTAATCTCTGGCTTGAACACGATCTCCTTCACATAGTTGTCTAACCGCAATATCTGAATCAGGAGCTTTGCTTAATTTCGTAAGCTTTAGTGCATCTAACCGAATCCTCAATTGTCGGCCCAAATATTGTTCAGATGGTGACTTCCCATTCTGTAAAGGTGTTGCTCCCTACCGAAATAGTATGTCCCGAACTTTCTTTGAAATATGTCTTGGATCGTCTCTCATGGCCGTCAGGCGTTTTCTTTAAGGTCTGGGCATTTCTTTCCGCCAACACATTTGTAGCTGGATGCCCAAAAGCAATAAATTTTTGAAGAATGCCAGAGTCCTGAAAAAATCTTTGAAATTCTTCACTTTTAAAAATAGTTGCGTTGTCGAATACCATAATATTTGGAAACCCGTTTCTTGAAAATATGTTTAACAGCAAACAGCATCTTCGGCCCATTTAGACTTGGAATCGACGACAACTAGAAATTGATGTCCTTGATATCGCCCGGCGTAGTCGATATGAACGCGCTGTCGGTTCGCTAAGGCTCCTCCCACGGGTGTAATGATGCTTTCGCTGGATTATTATGAACAGAGGAGCAGGCAGCACAAGAACGCACATACCTTTCAATATCTCTGTCTAATGAAGACCAAAATACATATTACCTTGCCAACTGCTTCATTTTGGTTATACCCATATGAGTAAAATGAAGCTCACTTAGCACAGCTTGTTCCAGCGAACTTGGAACTATAAGATTGTACTGTATCGATTGTAAATTCCGTATCAGGGACATTTCAATTGCGCAGCTTCTTAATGATTTTTGATAATTTTCCATCTCTTTTAGTTGCATACCGGATCGATTCGAAATTTAACTGCGTTGAGTTTATTTGATTTACGATTGATTGACAAATTGAGTGAACTTCAATATGTACGAAATTGAACAAAGACTTCCCGGATGGTAACGGTGCTCGAGATAAGCAATCAACATTAATATTTTCCTCACTTCTTTTTGTGATTACTTCGTAATTATAATTAGAAAGATGGACTGCGTACCTTTGAAGCCTCGAAGATGTCATTTGTGGTAACTTTGAATTTTGGTGAAAAATTCGTGATAATGGTTACAAGTTTGAATAACGTACCATAACGCTTCTCGATCCAGCTGTGAGTAGTTTTGATCGGCCGGCGTCAATGATCTGGATGCAAATGCGATAGGCCTTTCCACACCATCAATTAAGTGAGATAAAACTCCTGCTATCCCTGTAGGGCTAGCATCACACGCAAGCTGAACTTTCAATCTAGGATTAAATGGCGTCAGAACGCGATTACTGGAAACTCCCCTCTTTTGTACCTCAAAAGCTCTTTGGCAGCTTTTACTCCACTTAAATTTGGATTTTTTGCATAATAATTTACGTAAAGGCGTAGTCAACGTAGAAGCATTAGGTATGAAACTGGCATAATATGTAACCATACCTAAATAAAAAATACAGTCAAGTACGAGGCTAGCTCGCGCACTTAGGGTCCCGTACGTATGTACATATGTGTAATGTACGTATCGAATGGCATATGTGAATACATATGTATGTATATTGTATAAATTTCATCTCTCTATCTCTTACGGTTCGAGAGTTATAGCTAACTGTTGCTTTAAGTTGTAAAGAGACACCTGGTAGTTTTAGATTTATTATTGTAGGGCATATGTGAGTACATATATTGTGCACATTTCATCTCTCTGTCTTTTACAGTTTGGTAGCTACGGATAATTGTTACTTTCGTTGTATGGAGACACCTGGTCGTTTCCGACTTGTTGTTCTTTTTAGCATTTGTTGTAGAGTATCTGTAGATATATACACTGTACGAATTTCAACTCTATATCTTTTACGGTTCGAGAGTTATAGCTAATTGTTACTTTTCGTTGTATGGGGACACCTGGTAGTTTTCGAGTTGTTGTTGTTTTTAGTATTTGTTGTTGTGGCGGCAAGACAACAACATCCTGTGAAAATTTTAACTCTCTAGCTCTTACCGTTTCGGAGAATGGACGCTGTGACGGACGGACGGACAGAAGGATGTACGTAGAAGTCTCGGTAATAGGGTTCCGTTTCACTCTGATGAGTACGGAACCCTAAAAACGACTCAACTATAGCTTTTATTTTAGAAAAATATTTTTGAATCTTATTGTATTCAATAGTATAACCCAAAAACTCTATTTGCTTTTGGAAAAAAGTAAATTTTTAAAGTTATTTCTGCATTCAGTTAATGACTCAACAAAAAGTTTAAAACAAAAGGTGCTCCCACACCAGAAACTGAAATTAACTGTATTTTTAGAACCATAAGAGATGGACCTCTCCGATTAGGACAGGGGACTTAAGGAATCGTTGGGTGTTAGTTGTACATTTGGATCCCCTATGGTCAACCTAGAGCTGGTTAGGAGAAGAAATTAAAAATTTACTAGCAACAATTTCGTATGTCAGCCCCGTAAGCTGCGAAGCAGGGGTACGGGTTGGGTATGTTCGAAAAAATATCAGAAAGAAAGAAACTTAAAGGGGTCCGTTCGTACATTTACTCCTCCAAATGCATCCTCGTGCTGGTTAGGACCATGACGAAAAAATAAAAAAAACTATTTTTGTAGGAGAGAAAGAAAAGTATTAAGGGATGGGGTTTTCGCAAAAAATGCTGAGGAAAAACAAATGGAGATCGGTCATACATTTGACTTCTCTAGCGGCACCGTTAAACTATTATATTTATACTCCCCTAAGGAGATGAACATGGTTCGGTCTTACATTTCCTCCTCTAAGAGTGGCCCAAGGAAACTTTTCGTGGATTTTGCGCGGTTTAGCCAAATCTTTGGCCACATTCCATCATCCTAATTTCTTGACTCATCCATTCTTCTGCCCATTTGCACAAAGTAAGAGATTCCAGCGTTTCTAAATCTTGTTGCCAAGAATCTCCATGCATTTATCTTTATTTACGCTTCAAGTAAATTAATTTTTTTAAGATTTGATTTGTGCCGTTTTCTAAAGGGTGTTTTGTTTTCGATGTATAGAACTTTAAGTTGCAATAGAACAACGATGGATTAATCGATTGACATGTATTTTATTTATCCAAAAGATAATCTTGTGGCATTACATTTTAAATACGATTTCTAGCATATGACCGTCACGGCTGGCGCGGATGTAGTCCAATCTGGACGTCCAGTTTTCGATGACTTTTTCCAACATTTGTGGCCGTATATCGGCAATAACACGGCGAATGTGGTCTTCCAAATGGTCAAGCGTTTGTGGCTTATCCGCATAGACCAATGACTTTACATAGTCCCACAGAAAGTGGTCTAGCGGTGTTAAATCACAAGATCTTGGTGGCCAATTCACAGGTCCAAAACGTGAAATTAGGCGGTCACCAAACGTGTCTTTCAATAAATCGATTGTGGCACGAGCTGTGTGACATGTTGCGCCGTCTTGTTGAAACCACATCTCCTGGACGTCATGGTTATTCAATTCAGGAATGAAAATCATGGCTCTATACCGATCACCATTGACTGTAACGTTCTGGCCATCATCGTTTTTGAAGAAGTACGGACCAATGATTCCACCAGCCCATAAAGCGCACCAAATAGTCAGTTTTTCTGGATGTAACGGTGTTTCGACACACACACACTTGAGGATTAGCTTCACTCCAAATGCGGCAGTTTTGTTTGTTGGCGTAGCCATTCAACCAGAAGTGCGCTTCATCGCTAAACAAAATTCGCTTATGAAAATCGGGAACAACGGCAATCTCGTTTTGGGCCCATTCGACAAATCTACGCCTTACTTGATGATAGTTTGCCTTCAATTCTTGTACGAGTTAGATTTTGCCAAACCAAATTGAGAATAAATCACTTGACAGCTGTTAAATCGGTGGCCATCTTGAACAGTAATGCCAACTTAAAGTTCCATACATCAAAAAACACCCTTTATTTAGTATGCAAGATGTATTTCAAATTGGTTTTATACTTTTTTGCAGGAGCTACAAGGATTAGCCGCTCAAAATTCTAATCTTCACATTTTGGAAATAGGTAAGAACAAATCGTGATGTTATTTATATCTGTACATACTTATCGAATACAAAATAAAATAACTTTAGCTTTCATATGTTTACAATAGAAGCGAACAACCGTGAAACTTTGTGTTTTTAACAATGTATTTGTTATGTTTTCACCACAGAATGCCTACCTGTATATAGTATAGTCTCAAAAACATAGCCTCTGTAAATAACATGACAACGAGTCGCCTGACAAATTTTCAAATACAGTATGTTCCGTGTGTGTGCGATAAAACCAACGCACATTGGGGCCAAACGAAAACAAAGGGTAATTAATCTGTATGTTTGAAAAGTGCGCGCTGATCATAAAACAATATGTATAGGACCCAGTCTTTTAGCCTTAAATTATATTTAAACACAAAATTTAATTCTCCAGCATTTGTTTGATTGCAACTTAAATGAACAATTTAAAACGCATTTATGTTCTTAAAAAGTATATAAAGCACGCATACAGACGCATGTATGCGATTTTGTCTTTATCAGTGTCTCTCAAATGTGCAGTTAATATTGTGCCAAACAATCGTATGACAAGAAATACTAATAATATACTCACCAAGCGGCTTTATTTAAATAAGTTTTTCATTTTCATCAAAAATTATGTTGCTCTTCCAATAAGAAAACATCTGTTGTATGGAAAGCTTTCCATAAAATTTGGAAATGAAAAGACACTACCATACTTTTGATGTGTTTAAATACGATGATTTATTTACGACTTTTTTGATTTACGAAGAGCTTACGTTGGACTTAAATACAACTTAAATTTATATTGCGTGTAGATTTCAATCAGTGTGGAGCTGCATGTGTTCTTGTTCCATAAAAAAGTGGAAAAACTATTTTTTAAACAAAATCTGTTTTAAAAAAGTGAAAAGATGTTTACAAAAATCATATCAACTTAATGTAATTTTCTTAAAAAAAAAAAAAAATCTTAATTAGTGTATTAAGCAAAGTAAAATTCAGCCAAGTACGAGACTAACTCTTACAGCAAGGGTTCCGTACTACTGTGCAAGCTCTAGACAAAGAGTAACCCTGGTGTACCCTTTGGTATTAAACTTTTTATTGTTTTTAAGAGGTTAATTAATTTTTAGGGTTCCGTATTCATAAGAGTGAAACGGAACCCTATTACCGAGACAAGTACGTCCGTCCGTCCGTCCGTCCGTCACAGCGTCCATTCTCCGAAACGGTAAAGGCTAGAGAGCTGAAATTTTCACAGGATGTTGTTGTACCTTGCCGCTACAACAACAAATACTAAAAACAACAACAAGTCGAAAACTACCAGGTGTCCCCATACAACGAAATGTTGCAATTAGCTATAACTCTCGAACCGTAAAAGATAGAAAGCTGAAATTTGCACAGTGTTTGTATTTATAGATGCTTTACAACAACAAATGCTAAAGACAACAAGTTGAAAACTACCAGGTGTCCCCATACTACCTAAAGTAACAATTAGCCGTAGCTGCTAAACTGTAAAATACAGAGAGCTGAAATTCGCACAATATATGTATTTACATATGCGCTACAACAACAAATGCTAAAATCAACAACATGTCGAAAACTACCAGGTGTCCCTATACAACGTAAAAAAACATTAGCCGTAACTTTCAAACTGTAAGAGACAAAGAGATGAAATGTGCACAGTATATTTACCCGCATATGGCCTACAACAACAAATGCTGAAAACAACAACATGTCGAAAACTACCAGGTGTCCCTATACAACGTAAAGTAACAATTAGCCGTTACTCTCGAACTGTGAGCGACAGAGGGATGAAATTTGCACAATATGTGTATTCACATATGCTCCACAACAACACTTGCTAAAAACAACAACAACTGTAAAACTACCAGATGTCCCTTTGCAACGTAGAGTGATAGTTAGCTATAACTCTCGAACCGTAAGAGATAGAGAGCCGAAATTCGCACAGTGTATGTATTCCCAGATGCCTTACAACAGCAAATTGCAACAACAACAACAACAACAACGACAAGTGGAAAATTACTAGGTGTCCACATACAACATAAAGTAGCTGTAAAAACAGAGAGATGAAATTTATAAAATATACATATGTATTCACATACGCCATTCCATACATACATTACACATACATACGTACGGAACCCTAAGTGTGCGAGCCAGCCTCGTACTTGACTTAATTTATTATTATTCGAACTATTTCTCATATAATTATTTTTTATTAAGTTTATCAGGCTCAAGTCCTTTCTATATTATTTTTTGAGATTGATATTAATTAAATAAGACATAGAAGAATTCAAAGACATTTAGTAGGGCGGACAACTAATTGTTTCGAAGCCGCCACACTTTCTCGTCAGCACCCGTCTTTGAACTCAGGGCTCATGCTACAACCATGCCGCTCAGCCACCCAAGTTGTTGTATGTATGTATGTATATGCTTCTCGTTGATGAAGCCCAGACCACGTTGAATATAAAATACATTCAAAGACAACAGTTTAGCGTCTGGTTTAGCTATAAAATAAAGTGGTGGGTTTTGTTCATTTGCAAATAGTTCCGGTGAAGGAATGAAATCATTGTTCCTGGGTTCAACGGTGACATAATCGAATTCCCTAAACCTGCTGGGATTCGGAGAGTAAACCCCGTTCATAATTGTGTGTGGTAGACTCAGCTTATACTGAAGCAAAAAATAGAATTACATATTAGCAAGTCTTCTTTCCTCTTCTTCCTACAAAAGTAAGAATACAAAATGGTCTCTTCACTCTCCGCTCTTCAAAGTCCAATTTGCCTCAAACAACGATAAATTCAGACAAGTACGAGGCTGGCTCGCACATTTAGGTTTCCGTACGTACATAAGTGTAATGCACGTGTGTAAATTGTATAAATTTCATCACTCTGTCTCTTACAGCTTGAGAGTTACGTTTAACTGTTACTTTACGTTGTATGGGGACACCTAGTAGCTTTCGACTCGTTGTTGTTGTCATTTGCTGTTGTAAGGCATCTGGGAATACGTACACTGTGCGAATTACGGCTCTCTCTCTCTCTTACGGTTCGAGAGTTATAGCCAACTGCTACTTTACGTTCTCTAAGGACACCTGGTAGTTGAGTTGTTGTTGTTTTTAGCATTTGTTGTTGTGGAGCATATGTGAATACATAAGTATATTATGCAAATTTCATCCCTCTATCTCTCACGGTTCGAGAGTAACGACCAAGGTGAATTCATTACAATTATATAATAAAAATATTAATATAATTATGTGTGTATGTGTAGTTATAATGTTGATTGATTAGCGTTGCTTCGTTTTGAAAACTTACCTAGAAGGTATTTCCTGAGTATAAATTTAAAGTCTTGTGGGGATGGATGATCATTCCAGCCACCTTTGCTTCTAATTGCACCGGAAAAATGTTCTAAAACGTCTTGATTCAGGCTAACGGTGAAATTTGGCTTCTAAATTTATAACGGTTTTTGCTTTCCCTGTAAGAAAGTAAAATGTGCACTTACGACGTTTTCGATTTTAGATAACGATGTATAAAACGAATTGGAGACTATCTTCAAAAATGGAAAGCTCGATTTTGATGTTGCCTTGGCAAATCTTTATAGAATTAGTCGTAGATAACGATTTTGACAACCGCTTTGGTTACTTTTTTCCTCCATACAAATTGATACATTCTAATGTATACATACATATGTATGTATGTATGTATATTTTACAAATTAAATAGAATGTGAACATTTTTTATCATTAACTTGAATATACATACATACATACATATATTTATAGATCTACGTAACTACAATTCCTACGATTGGTTGGTGAAACAAATTGATGATATCACCCAGGACGAAGGCCTCAATCTTTTATTTAATAATGCCGGGATTTCACCGAAATCAACCAGAATCAATGTCGCCAAAGTTGAAGATTTAATGAACACCTTCGAAACAAATACGGTTGTTCCCATTATGCTGACTAGAGCATGTTTGCCCTTATTGAAAAAAGCGTCGAAGGCTAATGAGCATCTGGATTTTGGTGTTAGTCGCGCCGCCATTATAAATATGAGCTCTATATTGGGTTCTATAGAGTCTAACACTGAAGGTGGTCTTTATGCTTATCGCACTTCCAAGACAGCTCTTAATGCTGCCACGAAATCTTTAAGTATTGATTTGTATCCGAATAAAATATTGTGCGTGGCATTGCATCCCGGTTGGGTGCGCACCGATATGGGTGGATCACGAGCACCGCTTGACGTGGAACCAACTACAGAAGAACTTGTTCAGACAATAATGAAATTCAATGCTAAACATAATGGTAGCTTTTATCAATATGATGGCGAGCAATTGCATTGGTAGTGGAGTACAGTGTTAACGTTGCTGTAAGATTTATATATATATATATATATATATATATATATATATATATATATATATATATATATATATATATATATATATATATATATATATATATATGTATATATATGTATATATATGTATATATATGTATATATATATATATATATATATATATATATATATATATATATATATATATATATATATATATATATATATATATATATATATATATATATATATATATATATATATATATATATATATATATATATATATATATATATATATATATATATATATATATATATACATATATATACATATATATACATATATATATATATGTATATATATATATATATATATATATATATATATATATATATATATATATATATATATATATATATATACATATATATACATATATATACATATATATATATATATATATATATATATATATATATATATATATATATATATATATATATATATATATATATATATATATAAGAAATGTATGTGTGTACATTATCTACAATGCATGAGTATTTGTTTTAATGTATAATTTTTGCCAATGGTTGTATATTTTTCTTTTTTTTTTTCTTGCAAATAAAAACCTTTATTACAATTTTTGCATTTTGTTTATTTTCTTTCAGTGTTTGTAGCTTTTTCATAAAAAGTATTTTCCATTTGAAAGTAAAGTCATTACGCAGTAAGGTTTTTTTTCATAATTGGAATTCAAGCTTAACTAAGATTACTTATTTTCGATCGTTTTTGTTTTCCTTTTGTTTTGTAATTACTTAAGAAACACAGTTTAATGAGTTTGAAATTGGAAATTAAAATAAAAACCAGAATATATATTGCAAAATTATTAAAATATGAATTAAAGAAACTATGATACATAAAGAAAAGCTTAAAGGGGTCTAATGAGCAGGTAAAGGTTTATAAATAAAGCATTTGTTAAGTATTATAGCTTTTTGAAAAAGCAGTGTATGCAAAAAATTGTTGATAATTGAATGTTAACTTGGCTGCTTGCATACGGCGAAGTGCTTTAATTTAGTTTTGAATTTTAATTAACATTTTGTAATTATTTTTGTACCAAGGAAATCGCATGAAATTACTACAAATGAAGCAAAGTTCATCTGTATTCCAATTGTCTAAATGGGGGTACAATTGTAAAGTTTAAAGAATTTAAAAAAAAAATTGATTTATTATTGTGTGCTTGCTGATTGCTTTCTTCACTTGACTAAATAAAGATTCTCAAATGTTTATCATATATGTTGAACTCTGGAGGCGATGGAGGAAGTAGTGGTGTTGGATGAGGCCATAGCAATATCGTCCGTTGACGAACGCGGCATTGCGGTAACAGTCATTGTGGGTACTGAGTTAACTAAATTTGAGTTTCCTATAGCATTATTTGATCCATGAATACTAGTCAGATGGGCATTGAAAATTGTGTTAGTAGCGGCTGAGTTATTTACTAGCTCTGTTCCACTTGTCGTTGTTGCATTTGTTGGAATTGTCAATACGATGTGTCTTAATGTAACAGCCCATGATGTACATTCGTTAGCATGATTTGCCACTAGAGATGTGTAGATTTCCATAGCTTCATTATATGAGCGCCTTGCTACAGCCTCGCTTAAGCGATATATTTTTTGTTGTACTGCCGGACTAATGTTTCCCGTTTGCCACAGCTGTTCTATGATACCCAAGCGTCGTTCAATCTCTTCCCGTCGTACGTTTACCGATTCTTGCACAAGAGGAACTTGTTCTCTTAAACAACGAAAACTAATGTTCACAGCATCCGTAGGCAAAGTAATATTTTCCTGTTCACTGCTCGTGTGAGGCATGGGATGGACCACAGCCACTGGCTGCAAAATAGTTGTCGAGCCCGATGGTGGAGGCGGTAAACAAGCACTCGACTGATTTGGTAACACTACCGCTGTGGGCTTTGAAGAAGTGGCCGTAACAGTTCCCTGCAAAGGGTAAGCCACTCTTTTGTTGAGGTTAATGCGTGGTCGGCCAGGACCTCCACCTCCACTACATGATGCCGTCAAGGGATTATAGGTTAATGTTGGGGGATCATTCCAGCCGGGTGTGCGAGAACCTTGAAATGAACACATATACATTAATATCTCTAGTTTCACAATTTTCTTCTTTTATTTCCCTCAATTGTATGTATTTATTATTCCTAACTGTATTCAGAATAGGTACTAAAAAAAATTGAAGATGTTTCATTTACCTGGAAATGGTTCACTGGCTGGTGGCATTGCTGTTGGTAGTTTATCGGCCATATTTACTTATATTACTTAATAGTAATAGTTTGATTTTAAAGTTAAATTATTATACTTTCACAACTCTTGTCGATACTTTTATTTATTTCAACATAAAAAGTAAAATCAATTGCTTCTGCACTGACGTCTATTTTTCTCTTAATTTCTTTTTTTCCGTGTTTTACATTTCCCTCACTGACGTTTACAAAACTTTTGACTTTTCGACAGTGCTGATATTTTGTCCAACTGGTAATCAATGTGAATTAATAACAGAGTTCATATTCACAATAGAAAAGCGTTGTAACGGCAGAGTAATTTTAAATAACTATAATTTGCAAAGCAAAATACTTTCATGAAATTTTTGTATACATATTGAGTGAATAAAAATGTTAACATATTATTTTAGGTCTAGAAATAGACCTTATCAAAGTTTTCTGCCTTTTTCTACTTATTCCATAATTCCCATAAGCAATTATAGAATACGTAGTTGTTTTAAACATCCTTATGTTTGCGCCCTACTAAGATTCATTGACACTATTTTGGAACTTGAAAGTGATTACTTTAGATTTTAGTGGGTTAAAGTCAGTTTATATTCCCAAGCCCATATGAACTTGTTACGCGATGCCTTCTCACGAGCAATATCTCAGCTTTCGCGTGTGTGAATTTAACAGAAATCCGATAAAAGGCATGTTTGATGATTATTAACGGCTTAGTGAATGTGACTCTTCACCCGAATTCTACGTGCGTAATCATATAAATTTACACACATGCCACATCTCAAGTACAATAAATGTCCCTTGATCTGATCGTCTTCTGCATGTCTATATCAATGGAGGCCAAGAATATTATCATTCAAAAAAAAAAAAAAAAAAAAAATTAGAATCAGCTTATTGGTTCCTTCTTAAAAGAAAATTTTAATTCTCATATTTGTAAATTTATTCAGAAGATGCGTTTTTTCTTAAGCCCAATTAGTTATGCATACTTTGTATAATTTATTGTTTCTATTGTTTTACTTTTCACTTTGAATCTATGTTACTGTGTTATTTTTAATATTTTAATTTCCAATCAAGTTAACTTAGTTATTAATATCTTCATTCTGGATAAAGTCAGTGAAAGAAAAATGTTTGAATAAACTAAATCTCAAATAAAAAATATAAATTGTTTCAATATTTCAATATACAAAATAAAAGTGTGTTACGTCCGGGTATATTTAGCAGTGCCGAGGAATTCCGGCATAACTTTGGTGTCCGGCTAACTCGAGCTAAAGTTGGCGTGTTTCATGACCCCTGCTGTCATCGGACGTATCACAGCTACACTTAGCCGACAAGTGTATTTATTATACTAGAGAAAATCAAATAAAATTTTATAGGTGTGTACGGGTATGGCCATTTTGCCGCGAGCTATACGAAAAGGGGGAATCTGGTGGAATGGTCCCCTGTTGGTGCATTTTCACCTCCCACCCGTGGTAGCGGGCGCACCTGATAATTTTACGCTACCCCTTAATATATACCTCTGCTACTTACCCCGCCTCACAGCGACCATCCTTTCTCTCTATGTTATTAGATTAATTACTGGAATTCATTTTATAAACAAAAATTTATTTCAAGTTTTTTAATACAATTCCATTTCTGTTACTTAAGGTTAAAAAAAATATAATAATTATGCTAACGTATGAAAAATAATATACATATCTACCTTACATTAAAACAAGTTCTTTATTGTCCCTCTTGAGTTGGCGGTTTGCCTACCCTGGATTGCCTCTCCTCTCTCTGGCGTATGTGTGGTGAATTCCTTCTTCTGTCGCTTTTTTTTTTTCTATTGCCTTTGTTAGATGCTCAGATTAACTTTTGTTGTTGTTTGTTAAAATTGCTTGTTAAATGTTGTAATTTTTGGTAGTTAGGAAAAATGTATCTGTTATTGTTGTTATATTTCTAGTTTGGTAAAATGTATCTTGTTGTTGTTGTTATCTTTTTAGTTTCAGATAGAAAACAATTTGATTTTAATAAGTCAATATCACTTGATTCATTTATTTCAAGTGCTTTTATTATTTTCAAAAACAATTAAAAATTCAATTCTGTTCGTGGTTTATAAAATTCAAAAAAATAGTACTGTTTTGCACTTTGATTTATAAAATAATAAATCCTTCTTTTTTTGTGTTTTTATTGGCAGATCATTATACATATGTCGTTTGCAGATTAATATTTTCTTGTTTGCAGATATTGTTTTTTGTTTAATGCAAGTCGTTTTTTATATGTAATGAACGTCTGTCTGGCAGATTGACTTGTAAAAATGCACTTTGGTTAAAGCCTCCCTTTTAGTTATTAGTGAAACAATATAAAATACACGTTTCTTCCTAAATGAAATTGTTGTATTAAATCTTTTGTTTGTTGGAAAGAAAACACTTTTCTGATGAAATATGATTTGGCGAATATACAGCACTCTACTTTTTGTATAACAATTTTATGTAAACCGTCATTAATATACAATTTACTTTGTATTCGTTTTAAATATTTTTGTATTTGTTCTTACTGTCCTTTTTTTTAAATAATTAAGTAAAATTATTTGTTAACTTGCGCCACAGATTTCCAAATGAAACGCACACCACCATTAACAATATCACACTCCTTTGTTCTGCCTGCATTTTTTTTTCCTGTTTAGTGCCCTGTACCGTTTTGGCTTTTTTTTTTGTTTGTTTTGTAATTTTCGTTAAGCAAGCGGCAGAATTAATAAAAATTCATTCCGTCGAAGGAATTTATGACCCTGTTAAAGCACTTGTCTTTAGCGCCAAAAGTTGGCACAGTGGAGCAGACTGATAAAAAAAAGGAAAAAAATTATGTATTCTAAATCACTAACAAGTGTCTGATGCTTTTATATAGCGACGAGGATGGGATATGTTATGCTTACATATCCAGTGATAATCAGTACAGAAAATTTAAATAAAATTTTCAGTTGAACTGATTTGAACCCAAATTTATAGATGTACTAATGGTTTTTAACAAGAATTTCCTAAACTATATGATGAATAAATAAAAATAAAGACAAATTTGTGGATTAAAGCGATAAAATCAAAAGGCTACAATATATCAGTGCAAATGGCCAAGTGAATAGTTCCACTTAAAGAGGATAACAATACCGTCAAGGCAGAAATAAAGAAAATGGTTTTGACACTTAAAGCTTAAGGTTTACGTGAAGCTAGAAGTTTACCAGCTTTCAATGGGAGTAGTGAGTATACGCTTAGCAATTGCCTGAGAGATGTATCAACTGTATTGCAGTTGATGCCAACAGCTCATCAATATACTGTAAAGGCTATTTTAAGTAGTAGACTGCAAGGTAAGCCGTTAAAAGCAGCGGAAACTTCAGTGAATCCTACTTGGGACTGTATAATTGCTCAACTTAAAGAGAAATTTGGAATTAAGCGAAAGTTTTTTTTTAATTTAAATGTAGAAGCTAAAAATATTGATTAATTGCACTATAAACTTGGAAAAATTTTAAGTTTAATGAATACAAAATATAGCTCAGAGCCTGACATTTCATATACACCTGAAAATAATAAAAAAAAAATAATTTTTAATCTACATATGTATAAGTTAACATACTTGTTACTTGTTTGAATAATTCATTGCTTTACTGTAATAATTGTATTTTTTGCTATCACATTTTGATTTAAATGTTATGGTTAATAACAGTTGCATAAAACAAGAAACAATTGCATAAAAACAAGAGGAGCACATTTCATGCTCTCGCTGTCGTTTCTTCCTTTTTTTAGTTTTTTTGTTATTTTGTTGTCAAGCGAATTATATTTTAAGTAAAGCTTATAAAATAATAATTGCATTCTACCTGCTTTTAACTTCTCACTCTCTTGTCAATTGAACTAACAGTTAGGTAAAATATTAAGATGTTTATTAATTTACTCGCTTCTTAAACTTTTTAATTCTGATGCTTCATTGTTGAATTTGATGTTAATGAAACGCAACATTACAAGATTTATTGCGCACGAAGCCTTTTGAAAAAATTAAAAAAAGTCAAAAGCTAAACTTAAGAAATTAAAAAGTTTTCTACATAAACCATTATTAAAAAATTGAAAGTGAAAACTGAAAGTTAAAGGTTAAAAGAAATTAAAAAACACTATTAAAAACTATAGACAAATTTGAAACAAAAGTTTTTATTTTATATAAAAAATTTTTATGTAAAAAAATTGAATATTGAAAATATGATTTAAATGGATTTTCTCAGAGCAAACTGATTGCTAAAATTTCTACATATTAGAAAGTTAAAAGATTTTAATAAGTTATCGTGCTTCGTATTACAAAAAATTTAAAAATAACTTGGATTTTGAAGATAAAGCTCTTGCTGAAAATTCTACATAGTAGAAAAGTAAAAATAAAAATTTATGTAAAAAGTAAAAGGGAATAAGAAACTACAACACTTTAAATTGAGAAATTATATAAAAAAAATAAATAACAAATAATTTTTGCCATAAACTGGAAGTTCTACATACGTAGTAGAAATTAAATGGAAACACTAAAATAAAAAGCACGAATATTATTTAATGAACTTTACTAATCGAACCACAATAAAAATATAAAAACATATGTAGAAGGTGTTTAATTCATACTGGATTAGAACTAAAAAAATAATTTATATATTAATTACTTACCTATTAGTATAAAAACACTCTTAATTTAGAATTATATTAAATCTATAGATACCTCTTATACATTTTTTTTTCGAACATAATTTATTAAAAGATATTAGATTAATAAAACACGGAAATGCAAATAATTTCCCTAGTAATGGCTTCCGGAGTAGATATACAAATTCCCGCCAGCCTCAGCAATTTTCTAATCCTAATGTTAACAGAAATTTTCAAAACAGCAATTTTCATAATCAAAACAAATTAAACTATAATGGTCATAATAACGGTAATTATGGAAGTATTAATAATCAATTTTTGGCCAACAACAATAGACAACAACAACATTTTAGTTATAATTCTGGAAAGTTTGGACAACATCAACGTCATTCGAACAGAAATTTCAATAGCAGTCAAGAACCGATGGAAATTGACACTGTTAATACTACTGAAAATTTTCATTTACCGCCTCAGGGCGGTACCCATTATTAGTATTACCCATAGTAATGTTGGCTATAAATAATATATAGAAACTAGTTGTTTAATTGATAGTGGTGCTGCTGCCACCCTTGGTAATTATAACTTCTTTTCTCAAATAGGAACAAGGAAAAGATGTGTAGTAAGACCACTACTGTTAAATACCTTAGTGGGTGATGATGTTCTAACAGAGGAAATAATAGTTAACGTACCGAATGCATTTAAGGAAAATAATAGCACTATATCTATTAAACTAACCAATTTTGTTAATAAAAAATTCGATTGGATATTAGTAATGAATATTTGGCGACCTATTGGAGCCAGAATAGATTTTGGAGATAATGCGCTTATTGTAAATAACAACAAAATTAGTAGCGGTTTTCACTCTTTTGGTATTAATTTTACCACTCTGCTATATTCACTACGATTTTTACCACAAAGCTCGAGTGACTTTCTTACCTCAAAGTCTGCATGTTCTTGCATATATTCTAAAACTTGCTGAATTTCTTTATCTGTCCACCTTTTGATGTGAATTTTGTCACGTTTTCTCTTCACCAGTATATTTTTATTTGTTTTTTCCATATTTTTTATTTTCTCAACACAAAATTAAGTTTTGCCGGCAAAACGATTCACAGCACAGAATATCTGTGATTCCCAATAATTTTTTTACAATGTTTACTAAAGCTTTTTGTTTGATTTTTTAATCACAGCGTAGTAAATAAAAGTTCAGTACATTTTGTTGCTGCAGTGATGTAAACACTAGTGCTTGTATGTTAAAAAATTTAACAACAGCATATTAAAAATTTTGTATGGAAATTTCCATACAAAATTTTTAATATGCTGTTGTTAAATTTTTTAACATACAAGCATATTACTTTAATCAAATCTGCTACTTTAACCAAATGTGCAACCGAGTTTACTATCAAGAGTGAGAACCGCTAATATTATTAAGAATGGTTGTGATATGTCTTATGAAGATGTAAATTATTTAGAGAAGTTTGATTTAGAAAGGTTCAGAGATCTACGACCAGCCGGCTTAAATGCCGAGGAAAAGGAATTATTAAAAACTTGTTTATATAAAAATAAAAAAATGTTTTTCGATTGAAGGTCAGAATTTAACTACTACTACTACTTGCGTAAAACATCAAATAATAACAAATTCTGATAGACGAATACATATATTGTAAAAATTATAGACATCCGCAGATATTAGAAAATGAAATAGAAAAACAAATAAGTGATAGCTTAAACTAATTATTAAGAGAGACTAAATGAACTGGCCACTCACAATCAGTTTACTCTGATATGGGAGCCAGGTCATGAAGGGCACAAGGGTAACGAGTTGGCTGATACCTACGCAAAAAGGGGAGCCAATGGGGCTTTTATTGGACCCACTCCATCCTTTGGCTTTAATAAGCTACTCCTTAGGGGGGAGATCAGAAAATGGACAACATCCATCACAGAGAAACTGTGGAATGACACTAGGGGTCTGGAACACTCGAAGAAATTTCTTAGCTTTGATGGCAAGAGAGCGGATCTCGCTCTAAAATTAAATAGGAAGAATCTAAGGACACTGTGTGGGGCGCTAACAGGACACTATACCTGCAGGAAACATCTACACAGAATGGGACTATCCAGCACGGCAACCTGCAGATTTTGCGGAGAAGAAGAGGAGTCAATGGAACACTTGATTACTGAATGTGTGGCACTTGGCCACAGAAGATACAGGCTGTTGCAGGCCTATACATTGGGTTCACAGGACTTGTAAGGGGTTCCACAGATGGAGCTAGTACTGTTTCTTGATGTATTAAACTCGTGAGGAAAAAGGGTTGCACATTAGATCATTATTGGTCGCAGTGCAAAGGGCCATCCTGGACCAACCTAGCATTAATAATAATAATAATAATTATTAAGAGCGTATTATTTATGTACGTACATATATTTGTAAAAATTTAGATTTCCAAATGAAACAGGTGGAATCAAGACAATTGAATTATTTGCTAATCAACTCATCAGTAGACTTGAAAAATTCTTAAAAGTTTGTTTGAAACTTAACTACTTATTCCACAATTCTGTGTGGAATAATTTTTCAAGTCTACTGATGAGTTGATTAGCACCAACGAAATGTCGTCGGCATATAGACAGCTGAAAAATACAGCAAATATTTTGAAAAGGTTCATTTTTGGACCTGAATTAAGTTATGTATGTGTAAGGTATTAAATGTAATTGTAGAGATTTGACATTTTCAAGAAATTTATAATTAGTGTTATGCATGTTGTTGTTATATTGGATTTCGGTTTTGAAAAATTGTTCTGCGCGCTATGAGGGTAGTTGGACATTCGCTAAGGATATGAAATGATATTACAACTGCAAGGAAGTAGGCTATTGTTGTCAAAGAGTATGCCATGTGTATGTCCTAGTCTCAATCGCTCAAGCGTAATGTGGTATTTTGTCTGCTTGCTGCTGCATTTCTAATAAAATTATGAATAGTGTTCGTGTTATAATTAATTCGTTTGTATCAGTCAGATGTTTGATCGCAAAATTTAACTATGTAGTGTCAAAGGAGTCCGAGGATATAAAATATATTCAATTCATTTATTTTACTTTAACGTTACAAATGAAAAAGGTTTAATAAAATATATAAAAGTTTTAAGATTTGATGTCTTTCTTAAGTTCAAGCAAAGTGCTCGCAAACACACACGTCTATTCACTTTGACCGATCAACACAGACTGACTTGACAGTAGGTATTTAGCCTGGAGGTCTCTTTCAATAGTTCTAATAAATTCTTTGCGATTTAAATTTTCTGTCATGTGGTTGATTGTGGTTGATTTAAAGCATTCCTTGCGGCAAGATCTGCAAATTCCGTTTCTCTAATTCCGCATTGCATATTAGCAAATTTCTTCATTATTTGTCATGTTGTGTGAGGCTTCAATGGATGAGAGGGATTCAATGGATTCCGGGTTTTGAATTGCCATTAAGAAAAGCCTGATAGATTGCTATCATTTTAGCGGGGAGTACACAGCTATTTGGGGGGGGGTAAGTTCGAGACTAGAATGGCTTGGTTTCCTGTAGTAATGCTATAGGTTACTGCATTACTATTTTTTGAGCCATCAGTATACATACATATGTATATGTATGAAATTCGTACCCCTGTGTTTATTCTTTATTAAGGCAAACAACTGTGTTTTCTTTTAGCTGGTCGTGTAATGAAGTATTCAGTGTTTAAGGGTTTTAATTAAACAAGTTCTCTACTTGGCGATCACGAATCAACTGACTCGTTCATGAATTTTTATTTATTTCAAACCTTATACTAGCTTAAATATAATACACATACATACATAAATGAGAGTGACTGAGCGTAGAAACAAATAAATACATGCTCATGCACCATATTAATGTTCTTCCATGTGTGTGTACAATAGAAGAACACAATGCGGTGGTTTGTTTTACATGAGAGATAAATTGGTGGTGGGTTTTACGTTTTATATGAGAGTATAACAAAAGCCTTTCATAAGTATATGCCCGAGTGGCTTAACACCAAAAAGAATAAATACATACATATATATTTGAAAAGAGTATGTGTGTATATACATTAGTCATTTCCGAAGAAATATGACAACTGTTACTATGAACGTTTCTTAAATGTATATACACACATATATGACAACAGTGAGTGATTAAATATTAAAATAAAGTAAACGTACAAACAATATATTTGGAAAGAGCATGTGTGTATGTACATAAGTAATGTCTGGAAGAATATGACAACCGTTACTATGAACGTTTCTTAAATGTATATACACACATATATGACAACAGTGAGTGATTAAATATTAAAATAAAGTAAACGTACAAACAATATATTTGTAAAGAGCATGTGTGTATGTACATAAGTAGTTTCTGGACGAATATGACCACCGTTACTATGGATGTTTCTTAAATGTACATACACACATACGTATATAAAAACAGTCTGAGTGGTTCAACATTAAAATAAAATAAACGTATATATACATGTTCACAAACAGCGACTACATAAATAATAGATAACGGAATGCAAAAACTGTTGTCGCCCGCTAAGGAAACAGGGTCATTATGGTAAAGCTGGGAATAGGTACACTCTAATGTATGAATACTACTACAATTCGTCCATCCTGACAATAGGATCCCCTGATCCCTAACCGTACAAACCTAAGGCGACCTTAACAACCTGTTCTACCCCCGAACCATGGTCTAAGATTACTTACCGCCCAAACGCCGCTATAGGGAATGCGCGACTGCTGAAACCCTTCAACATCCTCCAACACATATCTATCGTTTCGTAATACTTTTGAGACCCTATAAGGGCCTTTAAATTTCGGCAAGAGTTTTCTCGATGGCCCCGGCTGCGAGTCGAAATTCTTCACCATGACGTAGTCATCCTTTGCGTATTTATTTGGCGGCTTTCTTCTCTGGTCAACATAATTCTTATTGTATGCCTGTAACCGTTCCTGGGCCCTGGCAGCATCACTCCTAATTTTGTCAAAATCTTCCCTATTTCCGCACCCTTGTTCAACATCAACCAAATTCTCCTTTAAAGTATCCACGATTCTCCCTTTCTGGACCACCCCAAATAACATTCTACTCGGGTGCTCATTAATTGCCCTATGTATCGTATTATTAATGCAGAACTCGACAGTTTCTATGACGTTATCCCAATGAAGACCCTTCTCTGAATCCGATAATTTCGCAATCATTGGTCCTAAACTCCTATTCACCCTTTCGACCTGTCCGTTGGCTTGCGGAGAAGCCGTCGCAACTTTAATATGCTGAATATTGTTATCGTCTAAGAAAACCTTAAAGTCACCCGATGTGAACGAGCTTCCCCTATCCGATACGATGCATCTTGGACGACTATATGATCTGAAGTAGTCCTTAAGTGAAAATATAACCTCCCTTGTTTTCGTGGTCCTTGTTGGGTACAACCTAACATACTTCGTGAATGCATCTATTACAACCAACAAATATTTCTTTGATCTACTATTATCTATCGGTCCAAAATGGTCGATGTGCACAACATCAAACGGGATGTTTCCCTTGGGGATATTGTGAAGAAACCCCTCCTCACGACCAACATTCGCCGAAAACGCAATGCACCTCAAACAGTTTCTAACATGTTTTCGGGCCTTTTCCCGCATTCCAGGAAACCAGTACGTTCTTCCCATTAGATCAGTCATCTTGTCCACTCCTACGTGACCCATTTCGTCATGATACTTGAACATAACGTGATCCTCCATATCACTGGGGACACAAAATAGCACAGTGTCGTCCTTTTTCCTATATATAACCCCGTTCCTCATTTCATAAAACTTGTCCTCTGACCTCTGCAACGACTCCTTCAGCCCAGCCAACTTTTTATCTTTTCCCTGGCATATTATCAAGTTCTCTTCAAACGTGTTCGTTTCCAAAACCAAAACATTACTACGACTTAATGCGTCAACATGCTGCATTCTTGTACCCTGTCGATGCTCTAGTGTATAGTCGTAATTCTGTAGCTCCAAAGCCCATCTAGCGATCCTAGGGTTCAGTTCCTTCTTGTTCAAGGTCAAGGTCAGAGAATTACAGTCTGTCAATATTTTAAATCGTATACCCTGTAGGTAGACCCTAAAGCGTTTCAGTGCCGTCACGATTGCCAACGTTTCCAGCTCGAAACTATGATATCTAGACTCAGTCTCTGTCGTCCTTTTAGAAAAATAGAATACGGGATGCATTTTCCCATCCCCCTTCTTCTGCATAAGGATAGCTCCCAATCCTATAGAGCTAGCATCACAGTGGAGTTCAGTCACGTCTCTGGGGTCATATAAAGCCAATATCGGTGCCTCTAACAATTTCTGCTTGAGTAATTCGAAACATTCAAAGTGCACAGCCCCAAATTCAAACTTTTTAGTCTTCCGGGTTAAGTCATACAAAGGCTTTGCCAAAATAGAAAAATCCCTGATGAACCTACGAAAGTAAGAGCATAGACCCAAAAAGCTCTGAACCGCCCTTGGCCTGTCCGGAATCGGAAAATTCTCGATCGCCTTCAAACCCCTGTCGTCTGCTCTTAAGCCCTGACCATTAATCGTATATCCCAGGTATTTAACCTCTGACTGCAAAAATACGCATTTATCTAGCCTAAGCTCGAGCCTATTTTCCACAAGACGTCTAAAGACTTCCTCCAATATTTCAAAATGTTCGACCAAGTTATCAGTTGCTACCATTATGTCGTCAAGGTATATAATAACCTGATCGTTCCGTACCATATCTGCGAAAACTTTGTTTACAAAACGCTGAAATACTGAGGGGGCATTTCTCAGCCCGAAAGGCATTCTGAGAAATTCATACTGGCCCAAGGGGGTTATAAACGAAGTATATTTCACGGAGTCCGCACTCATGTAAACGTGAAAAAACCCATCCTTTAAGTCAAGTTTTGTGAAGATTGTCTTCCCCGCCAACCTATCGAGTAAATCGTCGATCAAGGGAATCGGGTAGTTGTCCCTTGCCGTAACCTTATTTAATCTGCGGTAGTCAACGCACATTCTTAGTTCTCCTGTTTTTTTTCTAACCAAAACTATTGGTGAAGCAAATTCCGACTCGCTAGCCTGTATATACCCTTTGGACAAATATTCGTCCAACAGCTTCTGCAACTCGTTTTTTTCTGAGTACGATAGCCTTCTTGGAGGACAATTGAAGGGCTTCGGATCTTCCAACACCAGCCGCATTTCACTCTTAGTAAATGGTTCGAACGGTCGCTCCGGTTTCAAATAACAACTATCAAAAATCCTATCGAATGTTTTCCTATCTGCCCAAGACACACTATCACCTATTTCAAACTCCATTTCCTTATCCAACCACTCAATTGCCATAATAGAGCTGACGAATTCTACTTCCTTCTCCGATTCCTCACCTGCAGCACTCCCATTAGCTACATTTTCCATATCACTCACCATTCTATATCCAAAGGCCCTCAGGAAATCCCTACCCATAACCGCCTGAACACCCATTGACCCATCCGGTACTACACATAACTCAAAACAAATCTTCTTTTTATTTAATATTATGAAACATAAAATAGTCCCAAGGACCTTCAATTCACTTTTATTAATTCCGTAAAAACAATATAAAAAATTTTGATTATATTTTAACCCCTTCGGTAAAAGAGACTCCCTCACAAAACTGATAGGACTTCCAGAATCTAACAGGCATTCTAAGGACAAAAATAAAGTCGTTTTATGACCATCTATAAATAACTTAAAGTACCTTACATAATTCTCACGATCATCACCATCAAGCAAATGTATGTTCACATCCTTTCTGTTCGGGCATCTAGCAACATGGTGTTGAGCGCTGCCACAACTATAGCAACTGCCTGGCTCACGTCTGGTTTTCTTACAATCGGCAGCATAGTGTCCCATCGAATTACAATTGTAGCATCTCACCTCTTGTTTACTAACTGGCTTTACCTGCTGGCTGCTGCGGCGAATCAGTATTATTTTAGCGAAAGCCTGTTGGAGTTGCGATTTGTCTGCAAAGTTCTGCATAAGAGCTTGTGTACGTAACTGTGGGTCTGGAATTCCCTCAATTAAACAGTCCACCAATTCATCTTCATCCACTCTTATTTGGTTAGCCAAAATTATTTTTTCGTTAAAGTATTCGGTGAAGCTCTCACCATAACTCCATTTGCGGTTTTCGAATTTCCGGCGTAGTGTCATTTTGCACTCTTTGGCCCCAAAAAGCTCCTTCATTTCTACCAACATGCTATTGGCGGTTTCTGATGCAAAGGCAGACTTTGACTGCAACCATAAAAGCGCCTTTCCCTTCAACTTGCTAATCAGTAGCGCGCGCTTCATGTTGTCGTTAATGCAATATGCTTCAGCTACACTTTTTAGTTGCTCCGCCCACAAATCAAAATTGCTACTTCCATCGTATTCAGGCAAACACTCACGAAGAACGCTGAATGGTATGTTGTCGTTACGTTGTGCAGTTTGGTCTACATTTAATTCAACATCTATCGGTTCTTGCACCTGTAATTCTGCAGTCTTCTTGAGCAAATCGTTTTCTCTTCTAAGCATATAAAGTTCCTTTTTAATAACATCTAGCTCCTTTTGCATTAACAGCATCACGTTTGTTTCCACCGGCCGCTGCTCCACCTCTTCCTCTTCGCCGCCTACAGCCCGGTCATACAAAGGGCACTGACCACGTTCTTTTATTGGGATTTCATTTATTCTGGCTGCAAGAGCACTTTTGGTGCCACTAGATGATAGTCCAAGCTCATGCAGCCACTCTTTTAGCTGCACGAGTGTATAATCAGCTGGATCAATCGCCTCCATAGTTTTTCTTTTAAAATTAGTTTTAATGTTCGGCAATTAAATTTTGTTCAAATCTTTTTTTTTCTATTTTCTTGATTTTCAAAATAACCTTTCTTTCTGTCTTTCTTTTATTCTCCAAAATTTTGTTCTCTTCCTTTTCTTACAAATTCGTTCTTTCTTTTTTTCTTTATTTAATCAATTCTTTCACTCTGTTAATTTTTTCAATCCGTAATTTATTTTCTGTATATTTCCTTTCTTTTTCCTTAAACACTCGTTTTTCTTTATTGTTCTTCTTTTGTTTATATAAAAAAATAATTTCCCAACAGATTGGGTCTTTCCTTTTATTTATTCAGTTTATAAAAACAGCTCTGTTTATAAAAATACCACTCTTTCTTTCTGTATTTTCGTCCTTCTTCTAAGGCACAAGTAACAACGAAACAATCTGTTCTTTATAAAAAATTTACTTTAAAAAAAAATCTCGTTTTAGTTTTTTTTTTTTTCAATATATTATTTAATTTTTCTTTTAGATTCTGCTTCGAATCCCACTTCTGATATTTTAAGGGTTTTAATTAAACAAGTTCTCTACTTGGCGATCACGAATCAACTGACTCGTTCATGAATTTTTATTTATTTCAAACCTTATACTAGCTTAAATATAATACACATACATACATAAATGAGAGTGACTGAGCGTAGAAACAAATAAATACATGCTCATGCACCATATTAATGTTCTTCCATGTGTGTGTACAATAGAAGAACACAATGCGGTGGTTTGTTTTACATGAGAGATAAATTGGTGGTGGGTTTTACGTTTTATATGAGAGTATAACAAAAGCCTTTCATAAGTATATGCCCGAGTGGCTTAACACCAAAAAGAATAAATACATACATATATATTTGAAAAGAGTATGTGTGTATATACATTAGTCATTTCCGAAGAAATATGACAACTAGTTGTATGAAGAATACAATGAGTTTTATGAGCGTCAAGTTAAGATTATTTCACAATTCGCTAACTTATACTTGTGTAAATCATTGAGAGATTCATAAAAAGCTCGTTAAAGGAAGATTGGATGAGTCTTTCAATACTTACTTACGAGTTTAATATAAGAAATAATAAAATTTTTGTAATACATATGTATATATTTTTATTGATTATATTTTCATATAATAAAAAAAAGCTTGGAATTCACAAAAAGTTTTAAGTTAAGTTTTGAAAAGAACTATGTATGTATATTAAAAATGCAGAGATTGTTGTTTCAATAATAATAAAAATAAAGGCTTAGAATTCACAAAAAAGTTTAAGTAATAATAAAATTATTATGAGTATAAATAAAATCTTTCTTTAAACTCCCCGGAAGAGTTTACAACTTCTTCTTTGTCAAATTTTGCTTTTTTAGACGGCTTTCAATTCGATCTTTTGCATGGACAAAGTGTTGCTGCATCGTTCTATTAATAATTGAATCATCACACTGCGGAAATTTTGAGTGACAAAGATCTATAAATGTATAAATATATAAAAATTTCGATAAATAAAAAGAATGTTATTATTTTTAAAAATTCATGTACATACTTCTAATAATAGTAACAATAGTGTATTTTTGAACACTTTCTTTTTCAGTCGTTCCTCTCCAAGTAAACTCAGTTGCTACGTCATCTGTCATAAGTTTTTTCACTGCGGCTCTAATAAAAGATGGCGGATCGACAGCCGCAACTTTTCCCAATACATATTTCTAAATATGATAAAGCATTACGTTTATTAACATACACACATAAATAGCTACGTAAATAACTTACCAATTGCTTGCATACTTCATCGTTTTCCAAATTTGCGTCAAAAGTTTTGAAACTTTCAATGTCTTTAAGTGGGAGTGATGGCAATAAATCGACAGGCATTTCCTCAGGGAATTTTTTTAATTGACGTACCTCATTCCTTAAAGTTATAACTTCCTTTGTTAAATTTTCCAGTAGTGTTTTTTGATTTTCTTCTATTAATAATACACGGTTATTCAATTTGCGCAACTCAGACAGAAGTTCGTTGTTTTGTGATGGAAATGCTTTTTTTTGGGGTAGATTTTGGACTAAATGTACAAAATTGAATAAAAAATTGCAAAAAAGACATGATTATATAAGCCTTATACAAACCTGATAGAGGACTGGACAGTTCAATGTATTCACAAGTTGCCAGAATTGGGTTTGGTACTGATGGAAAATAAAGAAAATTAGTAAATAATAACCAAGGTTTTGATAGGATTTAGTGAAAAAGAAAATATTTCTTAAATCTTACCAGATCCAGAGGAGCATAATTCAACGTATTCTGCAGTTTGTTGGGAGTTTGCAACAACTTCTTGTGACATTTTAAATGAGGATTATGAAAACAAACAGTTGATCTATCTTATTTTGAATAAAAGCAACTTTCTGTATAGTTTTTTCGTCAAATTTAGCAAGTTGTCCTTCCTCGACGTAATGCTTGGTTTTGTATATACCAATTTTTCGAGAATCTAAAGGTTTTTCAAAAAGAGCCTCCAAGTTTTTTATTATTTTTCCCTCAAAATAAGTTTTATTCGTTTTTACACATACTCGTATGTTCGTTATTCTTATAATGTTATCATATGCGAAGCAATAATTATTGGGTTCGGATGTCGAAAAAATTAATCCATTTATTGTAATTTGCGAATGATATCCGCTTTTGAACACAAAATTGGAAGACTTTTTAGTTGAAAGTATGTTTTCACTAAAGCTAAGTTCAACTTGACGATTGTATAATTGCGCAGCTACATTGTTATATTTTGTGATTTGTTTCTTAATTTTTTGAAGATGATTTTCAAATTTGAAAGCACTTGTGGCTTGAAGCGAGCCCAATTTTGTAACATCTTCATGCAAATGCAATAAATAATGAAAATTGCACGTCATAAATTTTATACTGTATAATGTTTGCACATCTTTTACAAAACTAATAAGTAGATTTTGAGCATAAACGTTGTTCACTTTACAATTGTCTTTATTACACAAAATCCTCATGGCAATAGATAATTTTAAAAAGTGATAATATCTCTCTTCGGATAAAATGTTGTTAAGAACAATTGGTCCAGTGTATAAGAGGAGTTGCCTGAATTCTGTGGCCTTCCATCTATCTAGTTCTCTTACACATCGGGGTTTTCTGGCGAAGTCATCGGGTACGTAGTGCTTGAGATCAGTTAATTTTTGCGAAAATAAATTAATTTTTTCCGAAGACAATGAATATAGCTCTCCTTTTTGCTTGGTCCACGCATTTAGCAAAGTCTTTACAACTCCAAGGCAAACAATGTGCATAAAGTCTAAAGAAATTTGCCGGATCATATCTATTGGCAGTCTTTCAATTGTTGTAGATGTTTGAAAGTTATGATGATTACATTGAGAACGACTACGAAATGATTCATCCGTTCGTAAAATAAGGGGCAGTGTTGGAGGGAAAACTATGCGATTTTCACACATATTTCCTTTTTGTGTACATCTCGTGCATGAGAAATAGCCTGTATGTCCTTTTGTTCCCAGAACAAAAGACCGTGCTGGTGCATCCATTATAAAACATCCGATTTCGACAGGGTAGTTCTTATTGTGGTAATCCAAACCGTTTTCAACTAAATCGACTAATTCCTCTACAATTTCTTCCAAGAATTCGTCTGCACTTCTTGGCTTAGAAAACCCTTCATAGGCACCAACTAAAAGCACTTCTGATGAATCTCTAACAGAACATAATATTGGCCACACTTGCTTTTTGGAACTTTTACATAAGGGTAGACCATCTATACTAAAATCCAGTACAATGACTTCTGAATCACAGTTATTCGACTGAAGATAATCTGTTAAAGCATCTTTAACACCATAATTAACATACCAACCTTCCCCCATTCGTTTGGTCACTACATCCCTCGGAGTTTTCTTTAAAGTTCGCACATCTTTTGGGAGATCAATGTTGTGATCTCTTAAAATTTGCAACAATTCATTTACTGCCGTTGTGCTCAGTGAATGTTTAATTGCCCACTGCGATAAACGCTTTCGCAAAATATTACTTCGGTTTATAGTGTCTATAGCAGATAGTTCCCTAGTTTCATCTAAAAAGTCTTCAACAAAAATTTCATTATATTTTTCTTCTACGTCTTCTTCAAGAATGCACTGGTTATTGCCCACATTTTCGTCACATTTTTGCTCTATTTTAACTTCTTTACTAATTTTTTTATGTTTTTTGTTGCTGCTGCCACAATCATTTTCACTTGTTTTATACAATCTTTTTATTATAATCGAAGCTTCACGTTTGCTCTTTATGTTTATTGCATTCGATGATAACATTATAATTAACAAACAATAAATTTAACAAAATTTCACCTTTTTTTAATTAAATTTACAAAAAACGTACCGCACGCGTCTTATTCAAAACTTAAATAAGAAAATAAGAAACAACATTTAGATAAACAAAAATATAACGGTTAATTACATGAAAAAAAATGAACAAAAACAAAAAGATCATCGAAAGAATCTTTCGAGATTAAAAGACGATTGTTAAAAAGATGTAAAGAAAGATAAACAGCAGACGTTTTTTTGAAAAGTCGTATATGAAACATTGCAAGTTTAAAAGACGAATGTGAAAGAGAGAATTAAAAAACAGTAATAATGCGCAAAAATAATTTGCATTGTTTTGTTTTTGTTACTCGTCAAACAATCAGGATTAAAGATTCGTCTTTTAATCGTGATCGTGTGTTAAACGTCTAATGGCTAGCTGGGCTGTTACTATGAACGTTTCTTAAATGTATATACACACATATATGACAACAGTGAGTGATTAAATATTAAAATAAAGTAAACGTACAAACAATATATTTGGAAAGAGCATGTGTGTATGTACATAAGTAATGTCTGGAAGAATATGACAACCGTTACTATGAACGTTTCTTAAATGTATATACACACATATATGACAACAGTGAGTGATTAAATATTAAAATAAAGTAAACGTACAAACAATATATTTGTAAAGAGCATGTGTGTATGTACATAAGTAGTTTCTGGACGAATATGACCACCGTTACTATGGATGTTTCTTAAATGTACATACACACATACGTATATAAAAACAGTCTGAGTGGTTCAACATTAAAATAAAATAAACGTATATATACATGTTCACAAACAGCGACTACATAAATAATAGATAACGGAATGCAAAAACTGTTGTCGCCCGCTAAGGAAACAGGGTCATTATGGTAAAGCTGAGAATAGGTACACTCTAATGTATGAATACTACTACAAGTGAAAGAGGATTTAGTCTCCAAGGGGGAGCAACATCTTTGATTTTGGATGTTTTTAAGGGAATATCATGATGCCTGTATTTTTGTATTATTTTTTATATATCGTAGATGGTACTTTAGGTGTTTTTCTGGATAGCGCTAGTGAGTCGGTATTATATAACAAAAGTCGAAACAATTTCGTGGTAGAAATATCGAATTCCTTGTTAAGTGGAGTTATTTTAGCTACAAAGAGCACATTATTGATTGGTGTAGAGCGAATCGCCCCAAAGGCAGTTCTAACTTCTGAGTTTATAATTGACGAAAGTTTTCTTAAGTTTGACCTTGAAGCTGAACTATAAATAGGTAAGCCATAATTAATTTTGGAGAGTACTAGAGACCTGACAATCCATAGAAGGCAAACGGTATTGCAGTTGCAGCGGAGGTTGGCAAGACATTTATTTAATGACGTTGAGTCGTTTTGAAAGTGAAGAGATAAATTGGTCGATGTGATCTGACCATTTATGTATATCGTTTGTGAAATAGCAAACCAAGAATTTTGAGCGAATCTGTTCTAGTAGTGTTAGATGTTTGAATTGAAAAGTGACAACTTATTATATGCGAATGTATTTGCATTTTGGACAGTGGACAGTTTCGCTCCTGTATCGTCTTCCCAGTTGGCGATTTGTGCAAAAAAGTTATCTAAATTCAAAAATATATCCTTTCCTCTCTCGTGGCGGATAATAATATTAAAATCATCTGCATAAGCACAAAAATCTATTCCTTTATATAAAGCTAGCATTGCAGCGAGCTTATTATAAGCTATGATGAAAACTGTAACCGACAGTTTGGAACCCTGGGGGATTCCGTTGTGAAGGGGAAATAGGTCGGAGCGTGTTTTACCTATTCGGATAGTGGTTTTCCTTTGGGGCACAAAATTGTAAACGTATTTAAAGATCTTTGGACCAACTTTCACGCAAGTAATTGGTCTATTATTGCATGGATACCGATTCTATCAAAAGCTCGTTCAAAGTCCAGTGACAGAATGGCCATATGTTTACGTAAGGAGATACTGTTTGATACTCTTCGTATGTATAATAGACTATCTATTGTCGAGCAACCCTTTTATTGATTAGTTTCTTAGACGAAACAAACCACCATAACCTTTTTGGAACGAAGTTCCTTAACGCGGCTTGCTGGTAGGGCAAATTAGTAGAAATCGTCACGAAAGCGTGTGAGCTGTTTATAGTATGACGGGCGGCAAGTAGCGAAACTATTTGACGTCAGCGGAGACACAAACCAATACATATTAATTAGTTGTGAAAACTGCCACTACCAGTTGCTAGATGTCGCTAAAGTAAAGTATGTCAACACGAAAAACAGCAATATTGAAAAATTTACCAACAGTTGCTTTTCTTCGGTTTGTAGCAGATTGACAAAAAATACTGCATGTGTCAAAAGTAAAAAAATAAAACAAAAATTTAAAGAAGTTGTATATAAAATTTCAAAAACAACACAAAATAAAATATACAGATTTCACCTTGTATTACATTCGAAGATGAATAAAAACGTAAGGAACTTCGTTCCTGACGGGGATCCCCCGACCGCATTTCTTTTTTTCCACTGTTTTGTCAAATGTTTTTGAGAGGCAGGAGTTAAGTGAGATAGGACGATAAGACAGAAGACGTGTTTTGTCGGTGCCAGGCATGTGTATAGGTATGATCATACTATTTTTGAACTGTTGAGAAATATATGTAGTTTGAGAAAATTTTATTAAAGATACTTAAAATTGTCAACTTCAGCTCAATTGGGGAATTTTTTATCATTGGGTATGATATCCTGTCGGTTCCCGGTGTTTTCCCCTTAAGTGTTGTTAGTGTAGAAAACAGTTCGGCGAGGTTGATGTTTTGCTCTATAACTGATGAGTTCACACTGGGGCTTATAGAGGTAAAATTTAGTTGCATTAAATTATTTGAAAAGTGTTGGAATCTAGAGACAAGTTGGACCAAAATTTACCGAATTCTCTGCTACATTGGTTATATTAATATCATTTGTATTAATCGGAGAAATACAGTGGATATTCTGAGGTGTAAGCCGGTGAAGTTTCTAATGTACGAGGCTCATTAAGTTAATGACTCTAGTTCTTTTAAAAATTTTTTATTTATTATTATTTATTTATTTATTTAATAGATTTATATGAATTACACAGTTCTGTTTAAATATAAATTAATTATCTATAACTGGCGTAATATTAAGTTGTAAGTCAGATGGTCAAAATGAGTGCTGTACAAAAAAAAGAAAAAATTTTAAATATATGTACATTGTATATAAAGGGTGTTTTTTTTCGATGTATAGAACTTTAAGTTGGCATTACTGTTCAAGATGGCGACCGATTTAACAGCTGTCAAGTGATTTATTTTCAGTTTGGTTTGGCAGTTCATCATGAATAGACTCACGCCCACAGAATACTACCAGAAGGGTCACCAGCTCTACCAGACTACAAAAATGACAAATTTGCGGTACGGGCGAGTCTAGTGAAGGACAGAAAACATGAAAATCGTTATATAGCTATCTCTGATTGTGGACTCCTCATTTGTTTACATTTAATTTTTGGTTAGGAAAATTCAACGCAAATCGAATGCAAACAGAACAGCTTTACAAGCACACAAGTAATAATTATTTGTATTTAATATTTTATTTCCATTGAGTACATCACTAGCTGTGCATGCAATATGTTTAAAACCTAATTTTCAAAGCTTTTCATTTATGTTTTCTACTTTTTTCGTAAAAATTACAACAAAACCAATATTTTTCCAAACTCTTTACATCAACATTTTTTCATTGTTTACACTAGTTGTTCTCACACACTCATGTTGCCACGATTTTCTGCACTGCTCACCGCTGCACAGTGGTGTAAATAAAAGAAAAAGTGGTAAAAAGTCCGGAACTTTTGAACCACACAACGGATCTCGCTGAAAATTGAAGTAGTCATAGACAAGGAGTTATATTTTTTGCCTCAAGTCTTTTTAGGCCTATAGTTAAAACAGGGGCGGGGCTATGGGGGCTGAAAGTTACCCACCTCGGGTATACAAAATTTTATGCAGCTTATAACTTTCTCATATCTTGGCCGATTTTAAAGATTTTTACCTTTTTGTATTTTGCTTAGCAAGGCAAAGAAAAAATGTTATGAAACATGTTTTCATATCTCTTACAGTTTAAGAGATATTCGCCTTAGAATATTATTTTTTATTATTTTCGCCGCAACTTCTTTTGGTTTTTTGCTTATATCTTTTTTGTTAAAATCTTGATTTTAATTTGTGGCCCACCGTTATATTCCTTATAAAATTCTAAGTGAGATAAGGTACCGTTTTATTAAAATATCTTGGTCCAATAAGTCATAAAATAGGTCTTAATTCAAAACTTTGAAATTTCACCGAAAAATTTTAATTTTTCACAAAAAAGGTGGCTTCATTATTTTTGAATTCGTAAAAAATTTTGTTCCAGCTTTTATACTTGTTTTTACACGTAGCGAAAGATAATCTCTTAAGAGTGTGTAAAAATTTTATTTTGTTTAATTTAAACTAAGTACCCTACAGTAGGCAGTGGTCGAAAATCATCAATTTTTAAAACAATTTTCGGATATGTGGGCGTCTGAAAAGTTTTGCCAAAAGTGAAATGAAATTCCGTGAACGACGTTTTATTACAAAATCAGTTGGTATTATTGCTGCAGAAGCTCGAGACATCCTAGATATAATTAGCGTTGCCAGACTGAGATTATTAAAAAAAGTCAATTTTTGGAAGGGACAATTTTGAATTGCTAAAAAAATGGATTTATGATTTATATTTCTTTCTGAAATTTATGATTTTATTTGAAAATTTTGTATTTTAATACGTTTTGAAAAATTATGCATGTATCTTTCATCGTCTTGCAGATATTCAAGTTTCACTTTGATTTTTATGTGCGAAAAACTATCCTTTTATTATTTTTTTCATTGTTTTCACGAATGTGACTTAAAAACATAAATAAAGTATAAATTTTTGCATATATTTGAAAAGAAGACACAAATTCCTTTCCAACGATATATAACATGTATACCTTTTTTAAATATTTGCACATTCGGGAACCACTAGAATACTGCGCAACCAATACAAAGTAAACAAGTTTGGCGTTTTGAGAGACAGCCAGACATACGAATTAAATGCACTTAGTTCGGTTATAATCAAAAGGCCAAAAAATTCTTGATAATGCATTTAAATACCTGAAATTCTACTTTCAAAAAGAAAACGATGACATAATAAAAGGTTCCAAAATCGAAAGGAAAAGTGATCATAAAAATAACAGATTTCTTTGAAATCTACACAAATAACGCGTATAATAAATGGAAGCATACCTTCTATTGAAACAATTCGGCAAGACGGTGATAAGCGAAGCATTAAAAGCAAAAGCAGGTACATAAATCGGGCCAAAGCAGTGACAAAACAAGCAGAGGGTTCACCCCTCACAAAGGAAAATTTTGGCGGTACGTATAAAATGTCTATCCCAGAAGACAAATGCAGTAGTAATATTAAAAACGCTGAGCACTTCATATCGAAAAAGAAGAAAAAAGAATAGATGGTTACTTTGGAGATCAAATAAAAGATTCCTTTAAACGGACTTTGATGAAATCGCAGCAAAAAGAAGCGCTAAAAGTTGTGGACGTACTACCAACTGCATCTCCAAAGAGATTAAGATATATAAATGGGGATGTGATGGATCATCTAGATTTTCTGAGTATAAGCAAATAAGCGATTCCAATGCAGACTTTTCCACGGTTCTAATGGCATCGTTAGTGCCATTACGGCTGCGGCTCTATAACCAAATGCCCACATCGAGTAAAAATTCATATCGTGATCTGTGGAAAAATAACACGCCAGGGTCTAAGTTTCTATGCCGGCCAATACGTTTTGAGTATATCAAAGAAAACAAACAAACAACTCAAATGCTTGTTAATGATATCAACCGCGAAATTTCCAACATGGCTTCCATTGATGTTTGCATATCTGGAAGAACGATTACTGTTTCTATTAAACCTTATCTAACCATGATATATGGAAAAGTCGCAAAGGCAATTACCGATACGAAATCAAACATGAATTGTAACGTATGTGGAAAGAAGAGTATTGATTTAAATGATATTGATAGAAAAGTCCCATACAATGAAGATTCTCTTCAGCTTGGAATATCGCCTCTTCATGCCCGTAAAGTAATACTAGCTGTCATAAATAGTAAAAAAAGTAATAAACACCGAAAAATTCGAAAAATATGCAAAAGAAATACTGACCTTAATTAATAATCTGTATTCGTGGAGACCATTAACACCAACCGTACACAAAGCTCTAACACATACAACAGAAATAATGGTGAATAATATTCTTCCCTTAGGGGAATTAACAGAGGAAGCTCAGGAAGCTAGAAACAGAGATATTAAGCAGTATAGAATTTTTAAAACACGAAAGTGTTCAAAAACTGCTCAAAATAATGACCATAAAATGGTTACCAAAAATAACAATGGAAATAGAAAAGGATGATCCCGAAGGAATTGAAATTAAAACTCTTTTAAGTTATGACGCTTCCGATTATTTTAAAGAAAATTTGTATATTAAGTAGACAACACTGTTAGTATATTTTATGCTTTAATCAATAAATGAGAAATAATTTGTAAGATTTAAATAAAGCTCAAACATTACTTAATTAAAATAAAGTCGGTAAATCCTTTTAGTTTGCATTTTATATTTCTCCTATATTTATAAATTTTTTTTTTTTTGATGTGTTCGCTGGTTTAATTGAGATCCTTTTGAATCCATATGCTTTACGCCGTCCTGCATTCGGGCAACCCGCTTCTGCAAGTGATCCATTATTTGCTTGTTTTCTCTCTGCTTTGCCCCGCTGTATGCAGATTAAAAGCTTTTGCGCCCAATCAACTGCTTTTCATTGTCTTATCGAACAGTTAAATAAGCAGGTATGCATATGGTTATATTGTTGTGGACAAAGAAATCTGTTATTTTTATGATCACTTTTCCTTTCGATTTTGTTTTCTTTTTGAAAGTAGAATTTCAGGTATTTAAATGCATTATCAAGAATTTTTTGGCCTTTTGATTATAACCGAACTGAGTGCATTTAATTCGTATGTCTGGCTGTCTCTCAAAACGCCAAACTTGTTTACTTTGTATTGGTTGCGCAGTATTCTAGTGGTTCCCGAATGTGCAAATATTTAAAAAAGGTATACATGTTATATATCGTTGGAAAGGAATTTGTGTCTTCTTTTCAAATATATGCAAAAATTTATACTTTATTTATGTTTTTAAGTCACATTCGTGAAAACAATGAAAAAAATAATAAAAGGATAGTTTTTCGCACATAAAAATCAAAGTGAAACTTGAATATCTGCAAGACGATGAAAGATACATGCATAATTTTTCAAAACGTATTAAAATACAAAATTTTCAAATAAAAGCATAAATTTCAGAAAGAAATATAAATCATAAATCCATTTTTTTAGCAATTCAAAATTGTCCCTTCCAAAAATTGACTTTTTTTAATAATCTCAGTCTGGCAACGCTAATTATATCTAGGATGTCTCGAGCTTCTGCAGCAATAATACCAACTGATTTTGTAATAAAACGTCGTTCACGGAATTTCATTTCACTTTTGGCAAAACTTTTCAGACGCCCACATATCCGAAAATTGTTTTAAAAATTGATGATTTTCGACCACTGCCTACTGTAGGGTACTTAGTTTAAATTAAACAAAATAAAATTTTTACACACTCTTAAGAGATTATCTTTCGCTACGTGTAAAAACAAGTATAAAAGCTGGAACAAAATTTTTTACGAATTCAAAAATAATGAAGCCACCTTTTTTGTGAAAAATTAAAATTTTTCGGTGAAATTTCAAAGTTTTGAATTAAGACCTATTTTATGACTTATCGGACCAAGATATTTTAATAAAACGGTACCTTATCTCACTTAGAATTTTATAAGGAATATAACGGTGGGCCACAAATTAAAATCAAGATTTTAACAAAAAAGATATAAGCAAAAAACCAAAAGAAGTTGCGGCGAAAATAATAAAAAATAATATTCTAAGGCGAATATCTCTTAAACTGTAAGAGATATGAAAACATGTTTCATAACATTTTTTCTTTGCCTTGCTAAGCAAAATACAAAAAGGTAAAAATCTTTAAAATCGGCCAAGATATGAGAAAGTTATAAGCTGCATAAAATTTTGTATACCCGAGGTGGGTAACTTTCAGCCCCCATAGCCCCGCCCCTGTTTTAACTATAGGCCTAAAAAGACTTGAGGCAAAAAATATAACTCCTTGTCTATGACTACTTCAATTTTCAGCGAGATCCGTTGTGTGGTTCAAAAGTTCCGGACTTTTTACCACTTTTTCTTTTATTTACACCACTGTGCGCTGGCCCGTCCCCAAACAAATGATATGGCCATTTTACAAAAGTCATTTTTGGGATATCTGGTTATGTCTGTGCTCACGCCTGAACAACGCTTGTAAATAGTGCTATTTTAGTGCAAAACGAGATTGCCGTTGTTCCCGATTTTCATAAGCGAATTTTGTTTAGCGATGAAGCGCACTTCTGGTTGAATGCCTACGACAACAAACAAAACTGCCGCATTTGGAGTGAAGCTAATCCTCAAGTGTGTGTGTCGAAACACCGTTACATCCAGAAAAACTGACTGTTTGGTGCGCTTTATGGGCAGGTGGAATCATTGGTCCGTACTTCTTCAAAAACGATGATGGCCAGAACGCTACAGTCAATGGTGATCGGTATAGAGCCATGATTACTAACTTTTTCATTCCTGAGTTGAATAACCATTATGTCCAGGAGATGTGCTTTCAACAAGACGGCGCAACATGTCACACAGCTCGTGCCACAATCGATTTATTGAAAGACACGTTTGGTGACCGCCTAATTTCACGTTTTGGACCTGTGAATTGGCCTCCAAGATCTTGTGATTTAACACCGCTAGACTATTTTCTGTGGGGCTATTGTTGTGAGTTGTTTACAACAACATCAACATGGAACAACAACATCTGAAAAATTCGATCGGCGAACGAGCTGATATTGGCACAACAAATTCATAATTGCTTAACACTGCAAATGAAAATAATGGTCAATATTCCAAAACTAAAATAAACGATTAATTGGGCCACCTGCACAATTGCTTAACGCTGCAAAATAGGCAATTGTGCAAAACCCAGAAGTAAAATAAGAATTGGGTCACAAGTGCTTCAAAATAACAGTGACAACAAAAGCTGACGGTGCGGAAGTTAAAAGAAACAGGTGACAAGAAATTAATTAGTGGTCCTAATATTAGGTTAATGTTATTGTAATTTAGACTTAATGTTATTGTAATTTAATTTTAGTATATAAGCAAATGAAAATAAAAGCTAGAATGAGCTTAGAAATAAAACTACGAGGTAGTCTTTTATTTCCTACAATTCTCCCCTAGGAAAGCGATCTCCACGGAGCTCTCCAGGATATTAGATAAATCTTATATAGGGTTATATTCCAGGAATATAACCCATAACAATTGGCGCAGCCGGTAGGATAAAGTCATTGGTCTATGCGGATAAGCCACAAACGCTTGACCATCTGCAAGAAAACATTCGCCGTTATACGGTTATTATATGTACGTGTTATTGCCGATATACACGGCCACAAATGTTGGAAAGTCATCGAAAATTGGACGCCTAGATAGGACTACATCCGCGCCAGCCGTGGCGGTCGTTCATATGCCAGAAATCATATTTCAAATGTAATGCCACAAGATTATCTTTAGGATAAATAAAATTCATGTCAATCGAATAATCCATCGTTGTTATATTGCAACTTAAAGTTCTATACATCGAAAACAAACACCCATTTAATATTAGTTTTCTATATTTTAGGGATGATTCCAAATAGTCCACAAGGACACGAAAATTACAGGTCTCGCCGTTGAGAATTTGTATAATTGATTTTTGTTGAAAAATTTAAGTCTAAATCCGTTGAAAATAGCACAAATACCAATCAAGTATAGAGTATTCTCCGGTTCATCCAGGTTACAGAGGGTTCTGGCGTTCTGGCGCTCATATCCAAAAGGCCTCCTCTTGCTCTGATGATTAAACTTATAGCGCGGGATGAAGATGGGGAAGTTTTGATTTGCACCAAACAATAACTTAATTTTGAATATAAATCATTAAATTGAGAGCTTCTTGCGTCAGAGACAAATTTATTATGTATGTATATTCTTGTGTTTTAAGGAGCTGCAAAATTGCCTTACAGTGTCTGCTAAGCGGTACTGAGTGAGCTATTATCTGGAGCAAACTCGATTTTAGTGCAAAGTTTTAAAAAGTCTTCAGCCCATAAAGTTGTTTTTCAATTATCATTTTGTTGTGTCCTTTGGAATGAAACACGCGTTTTGTATAGGTAAAAGGGCTACTAAATTATATTCATTAATTTCAACATTATAATACAGACTGGAGGTTTTCAAATCTGTTTCAGAATTCCAATTATTTCATATTTTGACAACTCGAACAGACATACAAACCATGTCTACTTCTCGAGCACAGTTAATATTCAAAGCTAGCAAGTTGCAATAGGTTACGGTAGCAATCATGAAAACGTATTGCATACCCAACACATTTCGGAAAGTATGTGAGGTAATCTGTTGTGAGGATACATATAGTGAATTTAACTCCGTTTCTAAATACAACATATAGTTGGAGCATTGTTTGGCAGCAGGAGCATTTTTTTTTTTTAATGAAAAATCGGAGTAGATTTTCAACTATATCATATGTATGTATATCATTTGTAACCCCATATTTGCGCGCCATAAAACATGATAGAACGAGATGCAGCATTGAACATTTTCAGTTTAATACATTTATGTATATTAAATTACTTTTTCAGGCTCGAGTTCAAACCTTTGTTTGTCCCATTTTTTTAATTAATATCAATTAAGTAAAAAAATTAATATCAATTAAGTTAAAAAAGTGACAAACCAATGGTTGAACTTGAGCCTGAAAAAGTAATTTAATATATGTATGTATGTAAATGTATTACAATATAATAGTTCAATGAAAGGTCAGTCAATTGTCAGTAAAAATGTTAATAAATAACGCAGGGCAGGCACAGTGGGAAAAATGACCAATCTAGCGGAGATTTATGAAAAACTTCTGGACTAATGCTTATATTTTGTTTCGAAAGAAAACTTTAGGTGGATATAAATGAATTTAATAAAAATTAATACAAAAATAATTTTTAGTCTTACTTTTTTTAATTTTTATTTATTTTTCTATAAAAGTCCTCTACTCAGTGTCTGATGAGCTATCACATCCATAATAGATAGAGGACTTAAAACATCGTTATCTAATAGCTCATCCTTTTTAGAAGATGGTACTGAAGTTTTCGACAACATGGTAATGAAAGGATCTGAAGAAATAAAAAGACTATGTGCCAAGTCTTCCATTGTATTTTTCCTCGAACTCTTTCGAGTGTGATGAAGCCGAAATTTTCTTAGGTCTTTATTTTTTGCCTCCAGAGTTTCTTCAGGCATTATGCCAATTGAAAGTGGAACATATTTGATGATATTTGCACCATGTATTAAAATTTTATGAACAGAAGAGGGCATGTAAAACCATGGATATAAGTCGACAATAGTTGCTGTTTGGAATATATACAGTTGAAAAGCATCCGTATTAATTTCATATCCCAAAGCCATTGTACGTGGTATAAGGCTGAATTTATAAATAAGTGAATAGTTAACACCAGTTATTTGAAAAGCCAATTTTGGCTATTGAAAAAATTTTCGGCCTGTGTTGCCGTTATTAGTTGTGCCTGATCCAGTCATTGCGATATCAACCGGTATAGCCATTTCCTTTCGTAGTTTGGTTTGTATCTCATTTCTTATATATCGCCTTATCACAACTACGACCTGCCATTTTTGAATTGGAATTCTGTAGGCGATATGCAGAATACATTCGAAGAAGCGAATCCACGCATGTAAAGTTGACAACCCACATTCATATAAACTTTCCTTGCACGTCAAATTTTTCAATATTTTCAGGTCGTTCGTATATTTTGGGGGTCGCCCAGAGCTTGCAGTTGCGTCTACTAATAAAATTTCACCATCTAACCACATCTTATTATTTTTCTCAAAATTCATCCGAGATCGGATCTCCACTTCTCATGCCTATTTTTGAGATGAAATTTTTAACCCTTTTAAAAATTCCAGCGCGTTGATCATCATTATATTTATTTATATCTATGATGTTGTTATAAACATAGGTTTCCACAGCAGAAAATTTTTTTGAAGCTTGATCTTCCTTCATCCAAACCAAAAATAGTGTTCGCTTTGACACTGACATTGTACCTAAAAAACATTATTTTTGATAAAGTTGCGAAAAGTTGCAGCTAATATTGAATGAACACTTAACATAACAAGACACCATATTAAATGTAAAAACAATAATTAGACCGAATCCGGTCGAATCACAGAATTTTTACTCTTCAATAGGGGAATTTAATAGTGAACAATATATATGTATGTATCTACTAGCACTATAAAGCTCACCGAATTTAAAAGACCGAACACAATCACAGACCACAAATATATTTTTTTAGCTAATACATACATACCTTTTATTTCAACTACAAAAACTAAATTGAAATTTATTTAAACTTGAACAAATTTTATTATTGATTGCAGCTGGTGCTTTAAAATGACGGGAAATTTTTTTACTGCAGCTGGTGCAACATGTTGTGTTCAAAACTTAATATACTACATGCGAATATTGTGAGCAAAACAAAATGAAAAATGTCAATAATCTTTTTGATGTATCAGCTATATATATATATATATATATATATATATATATATATATATACATATATATATATATATATATATATATGTATATATATATATGTATATATATATATATATATATATATATATATATATATATATATATATATATATATATATATATATATATATATATATATATATATATATATATATATATATATATATATATATATATATATATATACATATATATATATATATATGTATATATATATATATATATATATATATATATATATATATATATATATATATATATATATATATATACATATATATATATACATATGTACATATAAATAGAAAGTAAAATCGCGTGAGCTTTGGTTGCCGAGTGGTTAAAGCGGCTGTGCCAAAATTGTGAAATTTGACACGTCCAAAGTTCATTATTAAAATTTTACTTTTCTTTACTTCATTGACATTAATTTAAAAAAAGTGACAAGCCAAGGGTTGAACTTGAGCCTGAAAAAGTTATTTAATATAAATATATACGATAATATAAATATATACGTTACTACGATTTGTATTTTTGAAAGTATCAAAAAGTAAAAGTTTTTGAATATTCAAATATGAACTGAATTATTTATTTGCTTTAAGAGCCAATTGAAATGTATTAATTCAGGTCCAAAAATTAACCTCTTCAAAAAATATTTGCTGTATTTTTCAGCTGTCTATGTGCCGACGACACTTCGTTGGTGCTAATCAACTCATCAGTAGACTTGAAAAATTCTTAAAATTGGCTCTTAAAGCAAATAAATAATTAAGTTCATATTTGAATATTCAAAAACTTTTACTTTTTGATACTTTCAAAGAAAAGTAGAAGTGTTGCAAAACAAAAAAAGAAATGTTTGCTGTGTTAAAGGTTTGTTTGAACATTTCTGATTCTCATTCTGTTCATGGGAATTATGGAATAAGTAGTTAAGTTTCAAACAAACTTTTAAGAATTTTTCAAGTCTACTGATGAGTTGATTAGCACCAACGAAATGTCGTCGGCATATAGACTGCTGAAAAATACAGCAAATATTTTTTGAAAAGGTTCATTTTTGGACCTGAATTAATACATTTCGACTGGCTCTTAAAGCAAATAAATAATTAAGTTTATATAACAATATAATAGTTCAATGAAATTAAAATTTTCAATACAAATTTTAATAATGATTTTCAGTTTATTTTTGTTAGATATTTTAGGGCGGTTTATATATTTTGGCCAAACAGAAGATGTTGCAATTGTTGACATAGTTAGCTTTTTTTTATTTTCATAACATATGTATGTACATATATATGTATTTATAACAATAAAATGGCACTTTAGAAGTTGGTAAAATTAATATCATTAGAAATGTTAATTCTAAATAATCTTCAGTATTTTTTTAATAAGTTCATTTTGTAATCATTATGTACATTATAACCGAAGCTCATCAACGGTTTGAAATAAAAAAGCTTTTAAAGAAGATTTGAACTGTGATAGCCTTGTTGCAAGTTTAATATTAGGGGGTAAATTGTTATATTCCCTACATCCAGAGTAATCCACTCGTTGCTTAGTAGTTTCTGACCGACAGAAAGCTATTCTCAAATTTTCTCTATTCCGTGTATTGAAAGTGCCTTGATTCCTAGAAAATGTTATGGTGTGATGACCTATACTATTGAGACATTTAAATACGTAAAATAACAATTGAAACTTATACGAGTCCGTAGATTGGCAAAACGTGAGGAAAATCATGTCTGTACAAAACAACCGTTGGAAATCTATTTGGCAAATTTGCTACAGTTTTCAAGGCTTTATTTTGTAGTCTCTGAAGCGATCTAAGCTCAACTGATTTTTTAAATCCATATATTAATGCCATGTAGTTAATATGACTTTGAACTATTGCTTGGTAAATCAAAAATTTTGTTTTCTGATCATCAAATTTATTTTTAAACTTGCATAATAAACCCACGGCAGAAGAGATTTTCAACTTAAGATCTTTAATATGTTGATCCCACATCAGATTTCCCTGAAAATAAATACCAAGATATTTTACTATACTAAATTCGCTGTTGAAACCGCAAAGTGCGGTTTGAATCTTATTAATTTTATTTTCTCTGGACTTAAGAAAAGCCTATTTATTCGAATGTATTCTGAAACTAATGAAACATGTTTCATGTTTATAGTGATCAAGTATAGTAATATCATACGCGTATAGAAACATTTTACCTGTCAGATTGAGATTTTGTAAATCGTTGATATAAATAGTTTGTTTTTTAAATGTTTATTAAATGATATATTGTAACATAGATCTATTCCAAGGTACTTACTTGTAGGTGTTAACAATTTCAATTACATTTTCTCCATAAGTCCACTTTAAGTTTTTAGATATTCTAGCACTATACGGAACACTAAAACTTTAAATTTTACAAGGTTGACTCTTAATAATTTCATAAGTTACAATATACATACATACATATATAAAGAGAGTCAATTAAGCCCACTTGGCGAATTAGATACCACAACAATATCGTCAGCATAAGGAAGAACTTTTACAGAAATGTTACCAAATATTATTCCACCAGTGAGAGCATCAGCAAGATCATGCAGGAACAAAAACAAAAAGCAGCATAGGACTTAATATACAACAAGACTTAACAGCGAAAGATGTTTCAAAATCTTTGTTGGCAAATAATATTTCACCAAAATCTTTTCATTACATATAAACAATAAATACATGAAGCAATAGCAGTTTATTCTTTTGTCTGTAACACAGTATGTAGTTCTAAGCTCGATTTAACCTATTTTCAATAAGGTGCAAGAAAAAAATTTTTTTTTTTTTTTTTTTTAGTATACAATTTTTATTTACAGTCTATCCATTTAAGGATAATAAGCAAATTTGATATAATAACAACAGTAACATTTTTGGTGTTCTCCATTGAGAACAACAACCAACTTAATAAACATTATGGATAATATCAGTATTAAAAGTTTATCTATGTAACATAAACATTAATACTAACTAGTAGATTCGTATGTATAAGAAAAAATAACTAAAACGATTTTAATGCAAAATTACGGTCAATAAAATGTCTAGTGACGCTAAGAACGGCATTTAAAAACTATTGTTCACAACACAAATCTATATATGGGTATTTCCATGAAATGGTCCACCGTTAGTTAAAAAATCAAAACGCTCGCACAATTTTTTTAAGCACAGAAAATTGAAAAAAAAAAAACTATTGACATATTATTATTTAAAAATAAAAAAAGTTTTAACTTATAATAATTTTAAATTATGGTCAAAACTTCTGAAAATATTTGTTAAATTACAAAAATATGTATGAAGGTAAAAAGTGTCACGTGCGTAATGTAACGTGCGTAATCAAAAAAAATTTTTTTTTCTTAGCCAACTTAGCACACTTGGTTTTGAACAAAACATGCGTATAAAGGTCCATTAATAACCTTCATAAAAACAATTTTTCCGAAATAAAAATCTTCTACAATTCGCCTACTTTTGCAATATTTCATGCTGCTTTAAAAGGCACTTACGTTTTTTTGTCACGTGCGTAAGTCAACTTTGATCGCATGGAACTTGGGTACCCAGTGCTCAATTTTCCAATATATATACTTTTTGGAAGGAACTCATCACATTAAATGTAACAATGGCAAAATTCCATTCAAATATTCCAACCCATTTATATTTTTATAATATTCAAAACAATTAAACGTGTACAAATGTCACGTGCGTAACCATGGAAACACCCATATACGCTTTCGTTAAAGGATATAAAAAGGTTTTTTTTTTTACCTCTCGCGGTTTTCTGGATGTATCTCAGTTATTCAGAAACCGAAAAAATTTTCTGAGCCGAGTAGTTTTCTCAGAAACTGTATTTCAACGGCCTACAAACGGACGGACGGACATCTCTATATCGAATTTTTTATAAATATTGATCCAATTTTGTGAAAATTACAAACGGAGTTACAAACTTATAAATATGTATGTATGTACATACCTGCAACACTTGCTGTGAAGGATACAAAATTAGGCTGTGAGTAGTTGTACGAAGGTCTGTAATCCTGTTGGTTGTTATTTTCTTATTTTCACCAATTTCTACTTTCTTTAAGGAATTTATTTGACCTTAACACTTAATTGATTTAATTACAATAGTTACTTAACTTTTCCTGGCGCAAACCAGTTTTAATTTCTAAAAAAAAAAAAAACTAAGCATCAGAGGTACACGTTATTACCAATAAATTGGTCAGTTTGTGTTCAACATAATTTCCTGCAAACAAGCTTGAACAATTATTTCGCCATGTATTTGAAAATAAATATTTTTGCTGTCCACACCAGACATCTGCAACAAGTACAACATTTTCGGGTATGCATAAACACGCACTCTGATTTTTGTGGTTTAATTGTTTTTATACAAATGCAAATGCACATCGGCTCGTTTCAAACAATCAGTTCTATGCACTTAATTAATGTTTTATGCCAACATGAATGTTACAACTGTGTCTTATTTTGTATCAATGCTAACATGTTGTTAGTGAAATAAGTTGCTTATTCATTCACACATCTATATATTATTTAACTGCGAACTTCTTCAAAACAATCGAAAACTGTGTACAAAAAAGACATTTTGGTTCTATACAAATCAGTTGGAGTAAAATATTGCAAGAGAACTTACACTTGTTGCGGCATTTCTTTTTGAGCACAAAAAGCAAACAAGCATACATTTCATATACAATGTTTGTTTGAGTTGTGCCTTAAATTCAACTTTAGTAAATATGTTGGCTCGATCATACTTGTTGCAGTTGTCCGGTCCACACGTGGCAGCACCTTATGGTTGCCTATAGAATTTGAAGTTGCGAACATGATTATTTTCAAGTTTTTTTTTTTTTTTTTTGGCCAAGTTAATATGACTAAAATTTTAAAAAGTGCACTGCATAGAAAAAGTGCAGAATAAATGCATCACTTTGTTTAGAAAAGAAAACGGCTTTTTATTGGTCTGAAAAGTTTGCAAGACAATTTGCTTATGAATATACATACATGTGTATGTATGTACATATGTATATCAACCTGGTGGTGAGGCAAAAAACAATATTGGCTTTAAATTTTAAGGACTACCCTAATGCACGTACATACATTCGTATACATTATCATAAATACTTATGTACATATGTATCAAATACAACAATGATCATTTCAGTATTTCAGTAACTTTCCAAACGCATGCAGTGCGTATAGTTGTTATGCGCGATATTGTTTATATGTACATATGTATTTCAAATATTGAGAGATTTGGAAAGATTTGGAATAATGAATGTCTTTGCGTTGATTGCATTTGCCTTATGGGTCGTGTTTATGCGTTGTGTGCCAAAAATTATAGAACTTGTTAAGTTAAAACAATGGGCAGCAAACATACCGGGGCCAACAGTTGGTGAATTTATTGAAAATGCTAAGAAAGGAGGTGAGCGCTTTAAAATTGACACGAAAAAATTGGACTTTGGATCCACAATTTATTCAGCTGCAAAATTGTTTTAAGAAAAAATTATACATACATATGTGCAGTAATTACATATATACATATGTATGTGTGTATGTGTAGATAAAATAAAACTAAATACGAATAAAACAAAGGCAATATTGATCAACGGAAATTCAAATTGTAACATGTGTATTGAAAATGAAATTATTGAAAAAGTAAAAGAAATAAAATAAATAAAAAAAAGTTTCATACCGCATTTCAAATATGTTTGCAAAAAAATATCGAAAAAATTGCAATTTTGAAAAGAATCCGCTATATAATTTCAACTATCACTGCAACGAATGTCTATAACACAATCATAAAACTGCATTTTTAGTACTGTTGCACGATATTATTCTTAGATAATCAACAAATGAAAGAAAGACTCCAGAAACTACTAATTAAAGGCATGCACTGTATTCTGAAATGCAACAGAATGACACATATAAGTGATATGTTAAATAAGCTACAGTGGCTCTCCTTCAATCAGCGACTCGTTATGAACACCCTTTTATTTTTTTTATTTTTATTTATTTAAAATTAAGACAGGAAATATGCCAAACTATATGCAGCAATATCTAGTCAATGTAAAAGAAGTCCAACCATACAGCCAACGACTATAGATTATCTTTTGCAGCAACAAGTTTTTGTCAAAATGTTATATTTTATAAAGGTCTAAAAGTTTTCAATGAAATGCCTCCAGAAATAAAAAAATGAAATAAACTTATGTATGTACATATATGTACATATGTATTCAAACGTAAAATTATTGATTACATCAAGAGAAAATTTTCAAAAATATATAACAATAATTTTTGAATTTAAAATGTACATACATACATATATTTTTTGTGGAAAATTTTAATATTTGATCTGAAATTGTGAACATATGTATTATACTAAATAGCAACAAGAAATGCTAAATCAATCAATCAATCAATCAAATACATACATACATATGTATGTATGTACATATGTATGTATATGTTAGAAGTGTTTATTAAAAACTTTTTGTTGGAAAATTTAAATTAAAATACGGTTGAAGTTTATGTTTTTGAATACGTCACATAGTGATTTTGATATTAAAATTTTCTACAAACCTTTTTCAATTTATGAAAATTTTGGGAAATCCTTTTTTACGATTGCCCTGTATGCTGTGATTTAGTTGAAATAGTGTTTTAATTTCTGGGCTCCTCAGGTTCGCTGGTGTTTAATGATTAAGTCTTTACACTTTGGCAATTGAAAGACAGATAGAAGCTATCTTTTGGAATTCTCTTTTGGTCTGCCCAAAACCGATGATGACATGAGAAAAATGATATGAATCAACCACATGAAAATTACAACAAACAATAGATAGACGTTTACTACACACTCTACCGCATCGATTCGATGCCACCAAAGTTCGTCTGTCTGTCTGTCTGTCTGTCTGTCTTTCAATTGCCAATATGTGAAACTCCTCAGACTTCAGTTCAACTCATGATACAACTAATAAGGTAGCATTTCCCCTGCAATAAGAACAACAACTTCAATAAAAATAATATGCATTTTTTTTGTGCAATTTCTGTAAACTGCCAAAATGACGCCGCTTCTACATTTATAGAAGAGAGATGAACAGAGCTTACATTGATTTGGTGTTTCGTTTTGGCTGCTGCCTTTCTCTTGACAACCTAAATTAGTCAGATGATTAACGGTTTAGCTGATGAGGCTACCTTATTAGCTGTATCATGGTTCAACTCACGATACGTGACAGAACTTAAAGATTTCTACCAACAAAATAGATGATGTGTTTGTTGTAGCTATGCGAGTACCTGGCATCGAGGTACCTTGGTTCAACTCGTAGGAATTTAACACAAACTTTGGCCAACAGTAAAACAAAAGGCACATTTGAAAACAAGTAGCGCATGTGGTGTGTTTAAATAAATCAAAATAATATAATCGTATTCTTTATTTCTTATCATAATATTCCATTAATTTAATCTTCCAAAGGCACGGGTGACTTCCTTATAATTATATAAATTCAATTATAAATTTTTTGTTGTTACTTCTTACCCAGTGTCTACATTACGCTGCGTCTACATTAGACAATGCTGCCAAGACAGCAAATAATATGTATTAGTTGTGAAAAATTTTAAAGAATTATCTGCTACACATCGAGCGTCCAGACCGTAATTAAAACAATTCATTTTTAACAAAATGCCGAATATGAACATTGAATTAAAAGTTGCCGTAGTAATGGGTTTTACGCGAGCTACATATATGAGCTAAAAATAAAAGAAATAAAGAAAAGACAGTTTTTCCTTTTGGGATTTTGCTATTTCAAACTTTTTTCTCTTAACTTCGTCTTCTTCGTACCATCTTTATACATAAAACTTATAATTGTTGTCATGACAGTGATTCAGACTATTGAAATACAAACATACATAAGTGCGTACATATGTGAATGTTTGCGTGGATTAAGTGCCCAGTAAACGCTCAGCAAACTTGTAACGCACGTTCGATTGTGTGCGTGTCGCTTGTTTTAATAATTTGCTGCAGACATTGAATAAAAGGCGCAAACATCATAATTTTTGTGACTTTGTAGCATTCGTTTTTATTATGCCGTTGGGCGGTGAGTTATAAGAAAGTTAGTTTTCAATAAACCCTAAAATGATTTTTTTTTCATCCGAGCACTTTTCCATTGCTTCGGCAATTGCATGCCTACCAAATTACTTTTTTCGTCATGAAGGCTTCAAATAAAAAAAAATAAGAATTTATTTCCCCCTCTCGATTGATTTTGCATCCTAGAATGCATTTTTTCATGTTTATGTACACTTTTTCCCCTGTAGTAAATTGAAGAAAGGCATCTACAATGCAACAGGAAGTCTCTTTTGTCTAATATTGGAATCTACATTTTTGTTATAGTAGTAAATAGTATTTTCAGGAATCGTCAATAGTAGAGCTGACTCAGTCATAAATCACTGCAGTCACATTTCTTGTAGAGCATAAACAAAATTCATATGTATGTAACCATAAGTGTGCATAAAGAAACAAAAATTATGCATTTTGCTTCTGTTTTTTCATCCGCACATTTATGGATCCATCCATCTACCACGAAATTTCAAACCAAATGAGGTTTTTTCTCTCGCGCAATAGTAGACACACAGGTGAGGAAAAAATTTGGTTCAATAAAAACGTCAAACACTTTTAATTTTTGCTTCAAACAGAGCCGATCGCATGTACTTACATATGTACGTGTAGCCGAACAAAATCAAACGACGAGTTTATTGCGCATGTTCTGGACACTTTAAGTATTGTATTAACAGCACTGTCAAATGTAGACGTTGGGCCAACATATTTATATACATATATATTAATACAAGAACACTGAATAATTCAAAAAGAACTCATAATTATTTTTATGTTTTTATATTTTATAAAAGATATTCTTTAGAAATTTGCGATGTTTTTATTACACCAAAAATCCCATTATTACACGGAAAGAAAAACCTAGTTCTAAGTTTCACTATTTTCTACTTGATTTCAGTACGAAGCGTACTTGAAAATTTAAGTACGATTAGCACACAAGTGCACTTAAAAAAAACCGAATATGAATTATTAAATAGAATAGAATAAATAGAATAGAACTCCTGCGAAGGCTTAAAATGAGTACGAAATTCATGGGTGCATTTATAACCAGCATTTGTGTTTGCTTCCATAAGCATTGGATTTTGTTTCATTTTTAGTGTTCCGTACTCATTTTAGTGTTCTGTCCGTCCGTCACAGCGTCCATTCTCCGAAACGGTAAGAGCTAGAGAGCTGAATTTTTTACAGGATGTTGTTGTACCTTGCCGATACAACAACAAATACTAAAAACAACAACAAGTCGAAAACTACCAGGTGTAACCATACAACGAAATATTACAATTAGCTATAACTCTCCAATCGTAAAAGATAGAAAGCTGAAATTCGCACAGTGTATGTATTTATAGATGCTCTACAACAACAAATGCTAAAGTCGTAAACTACCAGGTATCTCTATACAACCTAAAGCATAGATGCCCCTGGTAGTAGTATTGGTGAGAGTGACGAAATAACACTGGAAAAAAACAATTTGCTATTCATTTTATTCATGTCTTTGTGAACAGCTTCAAAATGGTTTTTTATATTATATTTCTTAGTTTTTTTAAATGTCTTATGACAAATAAGACATTGCATGTCATCAAAAGCATTTTGTAACATAAAATACTTTTCGGCTGACATCATTAATAAATCGCAATAAGAAGACACAGAATTTCTGCAAGTGTAGTTTATCTCTCCTACTCAACATGGTGATTTCCTATTGGTTGATTGACGATCAAACAAAAGAGCGTAATAATACGTGTGAGTTTAATTTGCTGATATCAGCCACTACTGGGCATCTATGATTTATACTGAAAACAACAATAAAATGAGAAATTTTGTTTTTGCTTCAAATGTAAATAGACGAATGAAAATTTATTAAATTTTACAAAAGAAAAAAATCAAATGCCTTTTAAGCACACCCGTGCAGATGTCTAGATACTTGTTACATATTCAATTTTTTTTTTGAAGAAGTAAGAAGTTGTTTTATCTTGTACTATCCCATTGAAATCTTAAATTAGAAAAATTAACATATATGTACATAGATATGTATGTATGTATGTATGTACATGTCCAAAAACTATATTCAAAAGTTGTTTTTGAATTAATACTTTTAGAAGTCCTTATCTGGTTCAAAGAATTACGCAGGAAGCATGGTCCAGTTTTCCGCATTTGGATGGGTAAAGATTTGATGGTTTTCTTTTCGGATCCCGAAGATGTCAAACAGTTGTTGAGCAACAACACACTTTTGTATAAATCGAAAAATTATGATATTGTCAGGCCTTGGTTGGGAAAGGGCCTGCTGACAAATGGTGGAGAGTCATGGCATACTCGTAGAAAATTTTTGACTCGAGCGTTTCATTTTCGCATCTTAAGCGAATTTAAGGAGGCCATGGAAGAGAATTCTAAAATATTGGTGGAAAAATTGCAAGATAAATCTGATGGAGAGCAGTTTGACATTTATCCCTACATAACATTGTTCGCATTGGATGCAATTTGCGAAACCGCTATGGGCGTAAGGAAGAATGCACAAATGCAAAGTGAATCGGAGTATGTGAAAGCCGTACAGAAGTGAGTGAAGTACTACTACATAGTATATGTGTCTAAAACCATAACATAATAAATATGATATTTTTTACTCAGAATTTGTCGCATACTGCATAAAAAATCATTTTCTTTCTGGCAGCGCATGAACATTTTTTTTCAATATTCCCAATCGGGACGAGAAAGAGATGAGGCCTTGAAAGTGTTGCACTGTGAAACGGACCGCGTCATAAAATTACGACGCAAGCATCTCCAAAATGCAGGGATGAGCAACATGAATAACATTCAGCAAGCAGACAAAATAGAGGGCAGAAAAACTCGTTTAGCCTTTCTTGATATGCTGTTGATCTCCCAAATGGAGGGTGTTCCGCTCAGTGATCGTGAAATACGTGAAGAAGTTGATACCTTTATGTTCGAGGGTCATGATACCACTAGCTCCGCCATAGGGTTTTGCATTTACTTACTTTCACAGAACGCCGAAGAGCAACAGTTGGCATATGAGGAAGTTTTAGCTATGGAGGGTAAAGAAAAGGAAACTATGCCTTATTTGGAGGCTGTAATCAAAGAAACTTTACGTATTTATCCATCAGTTCCCTTCTACTCCAGATGTGTTACCGAAAATCTTAATGTGGGTTCTCTGTGTGTACCAAAAGGAGCCAGTGTTAGCATCTTAACATACATGGTACATCGTGATGAAAGCAACTTTCCCGACCCCGAGAAATTTGATGTTTCAAGATTTTTGTCTAAGGAAAGCAATTTACATCCGTTTAGTTTTGTAGCCTTTAGTGCTGGCCCACGCAATTGTATTGGACAAAAATTTGCAATGCTGGAATTGAAATGTGCTCTTTCACAGCTTTTGCGAAATTTCAAATTTTTACCAGTTGAAGACTTCAAGCCACATCCATTGACGGAGTTGGTAATGAAAAGTGGTAATGGCATACAGATTCGGTTGAAAAGGCGTCAATGAATCCAAGTGATTTGCTGCGTGTACTTCGGATTACAACAAAAATGCCAAAATGTCGAGTTTATATCATTATTTCAAAGTAGCCTGTTAATAGAACAGCGATTATTTTAAATACATATGTATACACTTACACATATAATTACTACATTACTTTGAATAAACTCAGAAATACATACATATATTGTATATGTATGTATATATATGTCCAATATATTTTGCATGTCGTAGATTTTGAATTTAAAACGCCCCACGAGGGACGTCACTTCAAATCTAAAGTATGTATGTATGTATGTATATAAAAAGGCCTGTTTCATCATGCTCGTAATTCAAAAAGAAATCTTTCAATGTTGACTCTTAATAAACCAACTATAATTGCTCGTAAGCCCATTCCCAGTTTTCGTTATTGTTCAATGTTTACAGCTTCGCAAAATTTAGCACGTACGGGAGGGACTTCAAGTCAAATCTGGCAGTGGTGACGAAATTTTATATACCAAATGAAATCCGCTTTGATTCAGTCAGTATGTACCTAGCTAGCAATGGAACTGTGATTTTGTTCATGAATTACTTGGTAGAACTATGCTCAACAGAAAAATGCATTTGAACATGGTGTGATCACTGTGTCAGCCAATTTACTATGCCAAACACCTTGCATAAGCAAACGATGGCCATGCAATTCTGCATGTTATTAAAAGCAAAACATCTACAGTATTTATCGGATATAAGAAACTTGAAAAATCCACGAAAAAAGTTTCTTATAAGCGTTTCTTCCTTATATACAATTATTTTATATAAGAAACTTATTTCTTATATAAGTAGCTATGGCCATAAGGCATTTATTTCTTATATGAATATACGAGCTTTTTTACCTTTTTATGTATATATATATATATATATATATATATATATATATATATATATATATATATATATATATATATATATATATATATATATATATATATATATATATATATATATATATATATATATATATATATATATATATATATATATATATATATATATATATATATATATATATACGTAGATGTATGTATGTAAATAGAAAAATAAAACAAATCAAATTTTATTTTATTAACCCCTTTAGTAAATGGATATAAAAAAAACTAGACATCTTCAATTTGAAAAAAAAAAATTATTTGTAGTAAATACATGTACATATGTACATAATTCATTTTGTACTATTTATTTATTTATTTACGAGGCAAGAAACAAAAACTTCTCATGAGTACCAAAAGTAAAAAAAAAAAAGTTGTTGTTGTTGTAAAACTGTTAGAAAACAGAGTTGTCCATGCACACTACATAAATTCAGTGTTGCCCTTGAAAGTTTCTTATATAAATTCTTTTTCTATACATTTTGTGGTTTTGGTGTTCAAGAAAAATGTTCTTTTATCAGTTTTTTTCTTATAAGCGTTTTTCTTATATGAAACTTTTTTTTGTTAGAAAAAACACTAAAAAAATTGTGTTTTTGAAAATGTTTCTTATAAGCGTTTTGTTCTTATATGAGATGTTCTTATATCCGATAAATACTGTAGTAGTTTGTTTGAGTTTGAGTGTTGATGTCGTAGTAGTAGATACAAATGTAAATGTAGTTATAGATTGTGCAAAACTTATTTTTGCTTTGGAGTTCTTCAGAAAAATATTTGTAAACTTTCGACCGGGCTAATTGCTATTTGTTTACTGACTGATTGTCTAATTAGCTACAGTCACAATCACATAATGATGCAACTAATAAAGCAGCCTCATTAACGTTGTAAAACTGTCATGAGAATTCAGATATGAAAGGCAGTCAAAATCATGATACAACCAATAAGGTAACAACTTCACTACAATAAGAACAACTTCAATAAAAATAACATGCCTTTTGTTTTTGTACAACTTCTGTAGACCGTCAAAAAGACGCCGCTTCTACACTTATAGAAAGAAAAGAGATGAACAGAGCTTACATTGAGTTGCTGCCTCGTTTTGGCTGCCTTTCATCTCTGCATTCTCTTGACAACCTAAAGTAGTCAGATGATTAACTGATGAGTTTAGCTGATGAGGCCACCTTATTAGTTGTATCATGGTAGCAGTGAAGAACAAAACTCATACATATGTATTTATTATTTTTCTGGAAGTTGTTCTTATTAGTTGTGGCATGGTAAACATGAGTGTGAAAAATATTTATTTTTTAAGACGTGTTTATTTGTCCATGACGCTACTAATATACTGTTCATACATGCAGCAATATTGAAATTATAACAATTAAAGCCATTATTGAGAAAAAATTTTCATATAAAAATTACAATTAGCTTATTGGCAATTAAGAGATAATTGTTTCAATAATGAGTAAAATTTATAATGCAACACTGTTAGATTTGTATTAACAGTACCAAATGAACAAGCTTTTACAATAACAGTACATATTGAACACTCCTTGTGAAAATTTGACTAATCAAACATCAACAAAATAAATAAACAAAAAACTAAATTTTTTTTTTAATTTTTTATGATAAAGGGTGTTTTTTTTCGATGTATAGAACTTTAAGTTGCAATAAAACAACGATGGATTATTCGATTGACATAAGTTTTATTTATCCGAAAGATAATCTTGTGGCATTACACTTGAAATATGACTTCTGGCATATGACCGCCACGGCTGGCGCGGATGTAGTCCAATCTGGACGTCAAATTTTCGATGACTTTTTCCAACATTTCTGGCCGTATATCGGCAATAACACGGCGAATGTTGTCTTCCAAATGGTCATGCGTTTGTGGCACAAGCATGTTGCGCAATCTTGTTGAAATCACATCTCCTGGACATCATGGTTATTCAATTCAGGAATGAAAAAGTTAGTAATCATGGCTCTATATCGATTACCATTGACTGTAACGTTCTGGCCAACATCGTTTTTGAAGAAGTCCGGACCAATGATTCCACCAGCCCATAAAGCGCACCAAACAGTCAGTTTTTCTGGATGTAACGGTGTTTCGAAATGCACTTGAGGATTAGCTTCACTCCAAATGCGGCAGCTTTGTTTGTTGACGTTGCCATTCAACCAGAAGTACGCTTCATCGCTAAGAAAAATTGTGCGCGATACGTATTCCGCACAGAACCATTATTTTCGAAATAAAATTGCACTATTTGCAAGCCTTGTTCACGCGTGAGTTTATTCATGATGTAAATATTGCCAACCAAACTGAGCATAAATCGCTTGACACCTGTTAAATCGGTCGCCATCTTGAACAGTAATGCCAAATTAAAGTTCTATACAGCGAAAAAAATACCCTTTACAAAATAACCAGATATAAACAATAACTTTTTCACCTGTCAAATGCTAATTGTCGTAGCAATATTAAGTATGTATGAACACCAAAAATATATTGTCAATTAACTGAATATTGTTTTTTCTCGCTCAATAACCATGTTTTTAATTTTTTTTATTTTCTTTTCTGCAACTTTTTACCTCTCGTACTCACATTTATACTATTCTCTTGTTTTTTCTCTCCCTTTCGTACACACACATTTTTCTTTAATATTCTTTGTCATTACTCCGACAATGACGCCATTGTAAGGTGTTGAGAATTTATGCATCTTACAATATGCCAATGCCTGACAATGTACTAGCAATCATGATGTCAAAGTGTTCAGACGATTGACAGTTAACGGACAATTAATTGTTAGACAGATGGCCTGCCAATGCTTTTGCTTACAATATTGTCAGGAAGAAATTGTAAGTTCTCACGATTGGTTAAAATATTCTATAAATTTTCTGACAATATTGACAATAAGATCTTACAACCGTCTAGACAAAGCTTAATGAATTATAAGCTCACTTTTTTACAACTGGTGGTGGTTGACACTTAGATTATTTTCAATGGAGATGACTGACTATTTTAACATTACGATGTCTTAGGAGGTAGTCAATTGTCCGACGCTGCATTACTTTTCAACTAACTTAAAGTTAGCTACTTAAAAGTCAGTACATACAGAAAAAAATGTACAAATCAAGGCTGATTTTACATTTCTCGGTGGTAATATTATATTTTATTAAATTAAATTTCATCCTATTTTTTTTTGTCAGCCTCTCGTGGGAATCGAACCACTAAGCCCCAAGACTGGTGAGCAGCCAACTTAACCCACTCAGCCATCGCAACATTTAAAACGAATACGACAATAGGCAATTTAATTCAAGAGTTATTTACCGTGTATGTGTGTATATTAGAATTTGAATTTTGGGTGAACTCTGCACTACGTTTCAGCTAGGTTATAGCCAGTACACAAAAAGTGAATTACAAATCGATTGTATTGTAGCTAATTTGAAGCTAGTCCATAAAAGTTAACGTAAAGTTAATTTTATTTTAGTAGTCGACTACCAATTTGCTGGCAGGGGATAAATATTGCATTAGTTCTTTTACTCTCACGTATATACAAAAAATCCTTGGGATTATTTTTCAAAATAGCGCGGCTTTCATCAGAAGTGGACGTTTTGTGTGCAAAATGTTTAACGAAAAATATACATATGTAAGTGAAAAGTAAAAAAGATAAGTTTTTAAAAATAACAATAAAATTTTTTACAAAATCTGCTTATAAAATTTATTTGTTTTAATATAATTACATGGGTTTGGTATAATTACACGAGCAAGGTGTCCACCAATTGGGTTGAGAGGCCAGTATATTCTGCGGAGGAGATAGAGAAAACCTGAAGACCGAAAATTTTGCCCAAGCAACGGAAATGAAATCATATTCAACAAGCAATAGCCAGTAAGAACAGTACCGGTCAAATAACGCGTTAAATAACAAGTACTCATAACCAAAGTATAGGTTAGAAATTCTAAAACTTTCAATTATTTTGTACAGGGCTTTGGGAAAAAACTAACCTATTCTTTTCTGTACGTGTGAACTGATATCTCTTTCTTTTACATTATTGCTGAGAAAAGTTAATTTTACAACAAAATAAGCTTACATGGCGCATAATTGCGAACCACCACCCCCCCCCCCCCCCCCCCATGTTTCGAGCGATACTGGACATGGCTAGTCGTGACAATCTACCAGTAGCCATTGGAGCAGGCGTCAATACCCATCATGAAGTATGGGGCAGCTTCGACATAAACACTAGGAGTGAGTTAATTTTTGATTTTAATCTTTGTAGAGATTTAGACGTTGTGAACGTTGGTTCAGAACCCACTTTTGTTGGGGAAAATATCAGAGATAACGAAACTATTTGACGTCAGCGGAGACACAAACCAATAAATAATAATTAGTTGTGAAAACAGACACTACCAGTTACTAGGTGTCGCTAAAGTAAAGTATGTCACAACAAAAAACAGCAATATTAGCGGGACTCAGCGTTTGGTGCGTTTTTGGTTGCGACTATTTGCGTTTGTGATTACATTGCAACTTATATTGAGCACCCTTTTTAACAACTTTGCAAATTTTATCGCACTCCAAATAACATCTGATAAATTAATACACAATTTTTAATTTTTCACGTTGTATTTTTTTGGTAATTACTGCTGGCTCCTTCTCTACTATTTTTTGTTTGCTTTGTTTAAAAATGTCAGCTGTTCGAGTGTCAGTGTTGCAAACGCAATAGTCATGCGAAAAAAGCAACACGTAATTAGCGGTGCGTAAATGCAAAAATATTGCGAGTGCAACCTTGTATATTTTGTTGTTGGGTTGCAAAGATTACAACGATTTCTTGCATTCGCACTTACGCAAGATATTTGCACCAAATAATGAACTGCGCTATTGAAAAATTTACCAACAGTTGCTTTTCTTCGCTTTGTAGCAGATTGGAAAAAAAATACTTCATGTGTCAAAAGTAAAAAAATAAAACAAAAATTTAAAGAAGTATATAAAATTTCCAACACAACACAAAATAAAACATACATATTTCACCTTGTATTACATTCGAAGATGAAGAAAAAACGTAAGGAACTTCGTTCCTAACGGGGGTCCCCGACCGCATTTCTTTCCACCGATTAAAATCAGAATATTGCTGGAAAATTAACCATATTAGCCCTTGAATGTATGTTGTTGTTATTCTGCAACATACCATTAAACTCACCTGAAAATGATATTAATTCGCTAACTGCATATCGTTGTGTATTAAAAGAGTTGTACTTGGTGTAGTTTATGGCTTGGCAGCACTTTTATATGTTTTTAAAACTTTTTGATTGTGAAATTCACGTGAACAAAGTAACGGTATTAAAATTCTTCTAGCAGGTGCAACTTGTGTTTTAGTGAGAAGTATAATTTTGTGATTTTCAAACGTAAGTGCTAACAAAAATTGATTTTATATAGAATAACATATACATACATATTTTCAAAGAAACTTCTTGGTCGCAAGCGAAAATATTGTTTTTTTCATTTAATTTGACCTATTTTAGAATGTTGTAAAACTGCAACACTATGCATTATAATATTGGTCACTGGCCTGATAATTGTGTGTGAAGTCGCTGTAAAATGGCAGGCTGTAAGGGATACACACAAACAAAATGTGAAAAGTGTGAAGTAGCTCTTTCCTTTTCTAAAGATTGTTTCAAAAACTTTCATTTTTAAACCATATTTTTGTTTTTATGTAAATGCATAGTCTTAAAGATTTGCAACATAGCGTTTTTTAATAAATTTTACTATAAAAATTAAAAAAAAAAATGTTTAATTTTTTTATGCACTAGGAAGTAAAATTCTATACTATATATGTTTTTCAGTGTATTTGGAAAATTCATGCATTTAAGGGTTAATGCAACGCTGGATGTAGCGTGCACGTTAAACTTAAGCTCTAAACACATAGACGACAGCAGACTGCAAATGCTGCCAACTTCAAGTGCAGCCAACTTCAAATGCTGCTCTGAAGTCGGCTTCATAATTATTTTGAAGACAGCAACAACATAATAATCAGCTGGTGTGTAAATCAATTTTGCATTTTTATAAATATTACAAATTCAAAGTTTAAACATATAAAAAATGAGCGAAGAAAATTTAGCGAATTTTACAATTGTTAAAATAGCTCAGACTACAGCTGAAGTGTATAAAGCCCATAAGACGAATAGTACAAAAAACCGAAGATGGTGGGTTTGCCCAGTAAATATAACCCATGATGAGGAGGGCATTTACAAAACATGTGTACAACAGCTCAAGGAAAAAGATGAAGAACACTTTTTCAAAGCAACCAGGATGAAAATTAAATAAAATATCATAAAAAATTAGCTCAAACGAAAAAAATTGTTTTGCTATTGAAAATGAACAGTTGTGTATTTTAGCAATGCTAATTTCAGGGATGCCGTATTTCTTATTTCATAATGAATAAAATTGAAAATATTGATGAAAAATGTAATAATATCACGAAAAAAAACTATAAAAACACATACATTTATTTATTTATTGTATTTTTGCAATGTTCTTTTGTGTTTAATATTAAAAAATAAATGCGGTCGGGGGACCCCCGTTAGGAACGAAGTTCCTTACGTTATTTTTCATCTTTGAATGTAATACAAGGTGAAATCTGTATGTTTTATTTTGTGTTGTTTTTGAAATTTTATGACTCTTTAAATTTTTGGAACGTTTTCCAACAAATTAATATTTATTTGTATGTGTCTCCGCTGCTGTCAGTGGAGACACTTCCAATCATACACAATTGCTTGTCGACAGTACACCAATACATACGTATAAACAACTCACACGCTTTCGTGACGATTTCTACTAATTTCCACTACCAGCAAGCCGCGTTAAGGAACTTCGTTCCAAAAAAAATTTTTGTTCTAATTTGTCCAATTTATATATATAATGGCAACACTATATTTGCTTATTTGCTGCCCGTCAAAACAGAAAATGGCCTAAGTTGGCAGCAGCAGCAAATGCTGTTGTGCAGTCGTGCTGCCCTGCTGCCGTCAAAATAATCGCTTTCATTTAAACACATGCATTTTATTTTTGACATATTGCTGCTTGCTGTCGTCTATGTGTTTAGAGCTTTAGAATTTAAAACAGCAAATTTTAAAGTATATTTTTTGACAGTATTAGTATTAGTATTTTTTTTTTTTTTTTTTTTTTTTGAAAAACGTCAAACAGTTAATCTTAATTTTTGTCAAATTTTTTCACAATTTTTTTAAAGACTTGACTGCGATCTTTTTCACGAGCACATGCCTTGAGATAATTAAAAATTTTCTTTTTGTGTATTATTAAGACATATCTTGGATATCATATAAGAACCTATTTAAGATTTTGACTCTGCAATTACCATAGATATTTGCGAAATAAGAAACGAAGTCAAGGACCAAAACAAAAATTTCAAAATTCAAAGCCATATCTCTTTTAAGCTACTAGCGATACCTAAATAAAGTAAAATTCGTTTTCTTTATCTGCTTATTAGCTTTTCGAAAAATGTACAAATATTATAATGAAATAATCATCCTGATCGTGAGTAAAATGTGAAGGTTTTATTCCCATAAAATTTTCATTTACCAAGAAGGGAAATTTGCTATCATAAATATTATGGGAACACTCACTACATATTGATAGCAAAACATCAATATGTAATGAGAGTACAATAGGGGAGAAGAAAATATATGTATATACAAAGGAAGTAAAAAAGTAACTAAATTTATGTTTTATTACTAATAAACAGAAATTTGTAGCTTAAAAGATAAAAAGGGTGAATAAATCGGAGTTTTCATGCCTGTTGAATATTTTGACAGATTCTCTGCCGGCAAAAAAAAAAAAAATCTGTTCGTATTCCCCCCATCGTAAAACTAAGCGCATGCTTACGTTTTTGTGCAGAGGGTGTAATACCGGAAAAGTGTTGGAAGAGATTACGAACTAGGAATGGGGCAATCCACTTCTTGCGAAGTGCTCTCTAAAGTGTTGGATGCTTTAGAAAAGTCTGGGCGCTGAATGGATAAAATATCCATGGATAAAGTTCCATTCATGAACTTTTTTAATAGGAGGGCCAGCACTTTTTAGTTCTTCTGTAAGCGAATACCAAAATTTGGCCATCACATCTTTAGAACCTTCACAAAACCACAAGCAATGGGTCGGTTATTTTGCACCCTATTGAGAAGCATGTCATGTTACACATTATTTATTGATTTAGACCTAAAAATAGTTTTCAGCTAATTTATATATCCATTAAAATGTAGCAACTACTTGCATTTTTTTTTCTCGTGTTCCCCAAAGAAAAGAAAATGAATAAATTGATACAAAAAATGTCTTTGAAAAAGCCATTCACGATAATGGGAAATTTCGAATGGGAACACATTTGGGAAATGGGAAACAATTTTAGGGGACATTTGTTCCTCCCTTCATGATAGGGGTGAATATTTACAAAAGTAAGGAGACGATCAACTTTTTCATATCCGAGGTAGCCAACCCTCGACAGGGTGGTTCAAATTTCATTAGTCTTATTGCCAGGGTCCTCCACTATGATTTCTTTTTATAATGCTTTGTGATCAAATCAATTTTATGACTTTTTTCGTTTGGCCACTCTGTGCAGTGGTCCCTGTATTGCGACATTTGCATTTCGAAAACGATCGGGAGTATTGGATACGACCAGTATTGTAGAATCTGCATAATGTGAATGGAAAACAAACGTAAAAGCTAAATTGTCAGAATCTAAACAGTAACAGTGTTTGGCGGCAGCGATGGCGAGAAGAAATTCAGGCCATTCGTAGAATTGTTGTGAATTGTGCTACCTACAAATGGTTAGTGAATGGTTCAAGAACATGATCGCAGGTGGTCATTGCAACTGCAAGCATTTGATTTTAAGATAGAGCCAGTGTTGGGCAAAATACATGCTCTGATGTATTTAAAATACAAAATACAAATACTTTTTTTTCCACGTATTTAAAATACAAAATACTGCATTCCAGAATCAAGTATTTGAAATAAAAAATACAATGTAACAAAAATATGCATTTAAAATACAAAATACATTTATCAAAAAAGTTTTTGTTTTCCTTAATAAACACCTCATTGATTTGGGAAACGATATTTTATTGAAAGACCTATAACGGAATTAATAAATAAGTGACCATTAAAAAAGTTTCACCAACTGCTATATAACTAACTATATATAGTCTATCCAGGTCAACATTTGATTGATATTTTCTTCCCTTGTTTTAGATTAAAATGTCGAACGCTGTTTTTCCTTGTATTTTAGTTTTTCATGATTTCTGGCAGCTTGGCGACTTTCTCAATGTATGTGCATTCAGTTTCGTCTACTTCACACAGGCACTTTGGTAATTAAATTGTGGTATGGCAATTTTTTGAAAATAAAACAGGAGCAAAATTTTCGGATTTCGGTTGATCTATGAATGGAATAATTTTTAGTGCATATCTTTTTCAATATAAATTTAAAATGTATTTTGAAAAATGTATCTTGAGAGCACGAGTATTTAAAATACAAATTACTCAAGCGTTTAGTATTTAAAATACAAAATACAAATACATTCATGAGACGTATTTAAAATACAAATACAAAATACGTATTTGTATTTTAAATACGTATTTCAAATACATGTATTTCAAATACTGCCCAGCCCTGGATAGAGCACCGCAAAGGTTCAGAGAATAATAGCTGGCATGCCCTCACTAATGCCACCGAATCAAGATTAAAGGAAAATACGAGTTACGGCTTTTAATACTAATCACTCCCACAGTGCCCGTAGAATCAAATGTATGCCTAGTCCCCAAAAATGTTCCCCAATATTTTTTCTAAACACACTGACTCCGTACCACGCCTTCTTTTGTATGCGACTCACGCACAAAAGCAAAAAGAAATTGAAATTCGAACGAATTGAAAATGATTTTCTTGATGTGTCGTAGTGTAAATTTTTTCCTCATGACAAAATCTTTCGAAAAATCTATGGCACAATATCGAAAATTATTTGAACTTACAAATCGAACGACCCTAATGTACATATGTATGTAGGTAAGTACAACCTACGTGAGGACGCAAACAAGCTGGGTAGCTTGTTTGCAGAGCTGTTTCGGTAACCATATGAAGTTACGACGCACAGTGGCTGAAAATCGTTTTTCGGTGGCCAAAATTCTGTAACTTTTGAACCGATCAAAATATTTAAGTAATTTTTTTTTTTTAATGGACAGATATTTAGTTCGGCTTGACTGAGTTTTAATTACATTAAAATTGATCAAGGACTTTTTATGGATTTCTAGGTCAAAGTTGAACGTTTGATTATTTTTTTTAAACTTTTATAGTGAAATATGGGTTTTATTTTTTTATTTGCACATTACAAAATTTAATACTTGGAAATTAACAATAATTATCACCATTTTTTGTGATAATGGAATTTTTTTAATCCTACACTCAAAAACATTATTACACTCAAAAAATTTTTACACTAAAGAAAAAAATAAACTTAATTAGAGATTTTGCCGATATTACAAAAAAAAAATTATTATTTTTTGCTGTCAAATTTGATAATTTTAATAAACATTTTAAAAATAAGAACTGCAATACATTTTAATAGCATTTGTAAGAATGGTAGGTTATATTTATTATTATTTTTTACTAATACTATGTTTCTCGTACTTAAACACCTATTAAATGCAATTATAATTATTATTCATTTGACACAAATATTGATTGCAAATATTCTATATTTTGTTCTGTGCTATTTCCGTTCTTTAGTAGTTTTTTGGCTTCTTCATCTAAATCCACTTTCCATTGATTTCGAATATTGGAGATGAACGGATCTGACGTTGCCAATAATAATATTAAATAGATCTTCATTTGTGGAATTTCGTGACATTTTTCCAGTATTGTGCTCTCTATAAAATCTGTAATCCTTGTTCCTTTTTTGCTGGGCCTCCTCTGAAAGATCTCCAAGTGCCACCAAATGATATTTATTGATATCTTCTCCATGATAAAGGATTTTGTGAACTGTTGCAGACATATTCCTCCATGTGTAGTTGGCTATACATATATATTTTTGCAGTTTCCTTAGTATAATCACCAAATTTTTTAGAGTCAATTTCTTCATTGCACGCAAGTACTTCTAGGATTATTTTAAATCTGAAAATTAGGTTTAAGTCCACTCCTGTTATTTTAGATGCTGTTTCTGGATCTGAAAATAATCTTCTTGCGGTATTGCCTGACCCTTGTTTTGGCTGATCTATAATCAATCCAAATTTGCGATATTCATTTACTTTAGCCAATTTCTTGGTAGCGTTTTTTTTTAGTGCTTTTACGAAATTAGATAATTGCTCTTGTATTTCAGTGCTACACGAATTTAAGTTTAATTTTATATTAACGTAACTAAGAACATCTTCCTGGTTCTTATTTCTAAAATACTCTTCTGCCAGTTCTTTATAACTTAAGCTCTCCATATTTTTCTGAATATTTTTATTTGTGTATGTTATGTTTTATCACTTGTACATGTGTGCACTTAAAGCATTAACTTATTATTGAGCAATCCATTATCGAATCCGTAGTTTTATATATTTTTAGGTAAATATTATTCAAACATTGATCTTCAATTTCATAGCAGGTAGTACATAAACTGAACAAAACTGCACTTGTTATTCAGACCTTAATATCAGAAAAAACTAATAGGTATCTCGCCAATATGGGGTTTTTTATCTTTAGTGGTTTAATGTCGCCATTATTGCTATAAAATTGTTTATGACATTGGTTGACCCTAACAGTTGATAACAGGTAAATTAGAAAGAGATCGTATGTTTAGTGTAGAACGTATTGTGATATTTTTAGCACCTTTTTTTTTTGCTGATCAAAACAAAGCCATAAAGCCCTTTTGTAGGTATTACAGTTATGTGAAAAATAAGAAGCCATAAAGCCATTTTGCAGGATTTACAGTTATGTGCATGCAGTTGTTTGCACTTTGTTGTTTACGTATTTATGTAAAATGAAAGAATTTGAGATTAAGGAGAATTGTTTTGTAATGGTTGTAAGTAGCATTAAGAAATCCCGTTACAATTTGTGTTTCTTTTTGTTTCGTTTTTATAAAAAAATTTTCTCGTTTTGGAAAAAATGTTCCAATTTTTTTGGAGTAATTTCATTGAAATGAAAAAAGTGTTCTACTGGCGGATCGTGGCGGGTGCAAAAGTATATATAGGGTTAAAGAGGACAATTTCAGCTTTCTTTGAGAAACATACGTTTCTTGTTCCCTTTTGTTCCCTAGAAGTTCTACTCCACTAAATATTAAATTTCAGTGAAATATATTAGTTTCATAAATATTTCATAATGCCCGTAATATTAAACGCTAGAGCAGTAGCCACTTACAATAAGTACAGACTATAATCCTACCAACATTAGAAAAAAAAAACCGCAGGCCATTATTGACGATAGTTTGCGAGTAGTAACCATTTATTTTTGACAAAAAACAAGTAAAAAACACCTTTTTCTGAAATTAAAAAAAAAAAAGAAGAGTTTGACAGCATGCCACGCCCACAATTATCGATAGATAAACCTAATTTTTTGGCCACCTTAATATGGATATATTATCTCTAAAATGGCGTAAAAATTTTAAAAATCGGTGACAAAAAAAATTCGACTTTTGGCCACCGAAAAGTGATTTTCAGCCACTGTGCGACGCGCTAAATTTCACAATTGTAGCACTGCGGCCTGAACCACTCGGCAACCAAAACTCACACAATTTGACCCTCCTTTTATATACTTAATTCCAATCAGTTTTGTTGTTGTTTTTTTATTGAATCTTTAATTTTTATTTATTCTTTAATTGTTTACACTGTTTATATTACATTTAATAGTGTAACTTTTCTTACTACTTTTTATTGTGAAACAGTTTTCATTTTATAGAACATAATTTTACTAAGCAATTAAAACATACATAAATAAATTTTAACTGAAGAAAAATTATTGCATGTGACGCGATGTTGCGACAAGCTGTCTGGTTTTAATTAACAGAAGGTGGAAATTAACATTTTCAGGATCCAGTTGTCCACGTAAGAAATCTGACATTCTACTTGACAATAACCAAAGATTCGTTAGGTGATCTATCTTCATATCGCTGACATATAATATTTCTGAATTTGAGTCGATGAGTCTTAGATTGCTTGAATCAAGTGAAGTACGAGCACCCCAACAGGAGAGCCTATTCTTATTGAATTCACTGTAGAAAATAAAGTCAGTTGTCCCATCATATATTTCGCATGAAGACTCACCCTCCTCGCCTCGAGAGCCTACGTAGCTAAAATGTAAATAATTACTTGAATCCGTAGCCAGGGTTTTGTTCTGTAAAACACGATTGGACACCTTAAATTCGTGGATGCTGCCGAAGGAATTGAAATAAACATCTTTGCAGCCATCCGACTTAGTGCTTCCAATAGTCATTGCAAAAACACCGCTATCCCATTTTATGTTGCTAACACTGAAAGCGCCTTTTGTGGAGTGAAAATAAAAGAAAGTGTGACTGAAACGATGCGAATCATTATCCTTGAATGAGTAGACAATGAAACTATTTCCACCCAAATCGGGAATGTAAGCATAAGCATTTGTGCAATCTGGCGCATCAACATCGACAAGCTATTTATGTATGATAAGAAAAGAAAAAAGAAAAGTAACAAAATAAAAATAAATTTATATATGTACATGATATAAATAAAATAACTGATAAAAAAAATAACCCTTATTATCAATCATTTCAAAAAATATTTATTTATTTATTTATTTATTCATTGAACAAATCAGTTGCTATCGGTTGGCAAAGTTTGTGCTAAACGATTTGATTTAGTTGTTCTAAATCAGAATCGTAAATGCAATTGTTCAAATTTGAACAATTATATGTATTTGGGTTGGGAAATTTAAAAGAATTAAATTAAAGGTGGCTGTCAAAAGAACTATTATTGGGAAGCAAATTATTCGAATAGCTTTTAAAAAAAATAAATAGTAAATTTATGTATGTATATTACAAATCGATAACGGCCATGCCTTAATAAAAGTTTTTTTATATGTATTTTATCTTATTTTTCGGTATGTAAGATCAAAACATAATGTATTAAAAATCATTTCCTTGTAAGTTATCTATTAAACTTAAAGTATAATCTTTGTACGGTAACACTGTTTTGCTTTTTGTCATTTTACTGACATGCAAGTAAAAAAATTACTGGCAATCAAAATCTCTTGCAAGTGAGCTCACAACTTGCAGAAGTATGATTGTATTAGTAAAAAAAAAAATGTCAATGCAGTGAGCTACTTACACTTGCACTTGAGTGTGTAAAAGCATGTTTCCACGACATATGCTTCGCTCTCTATTTGTGCTTAAAGCTGAAGTTACACAGTACGCTTTCTACGCGTCGACGCTTTTCACGTGGCTGTCAAAAAAGTAGGATAAGTGCATTTGTATGTGACAAGTTACAGAGCACAAAGCATAGAACGCGAAGACGCGTAGAACGCATAAAGTAGATCTACTTTCTACTTTTATGTGCGTCACAAGCGTCATGAGAAAATGTCAGCTGTTTTTAACCAATGATGTGCCTACTCTCAACGTTATCGATAAATACCTTTTATATCGTAAAATAATTTATAAAATCTTTTGCAAAAAAACATTTTTAATAAAAAAGAAAAGTTTTGTTACAAATTTTGTAAACATTTTCACTAATAAAACAAATTGTAATTGTTTTTTACAACACTTTTTTCATTAACGAAATTTGGATTCGATTTATCGATTGCGTTTGCGTACTGAGTATCATCACTGTTATGTTTACAAATATTTTCAATTTATTAAAATAAGCGATATGGAAGAGAAGCTAATAAATGTAGTTAAAAACCACTAGCTTTTATATAATAAAACCTTGCTGCTCAATCGGAACAAAAGTAAAAGAGCAGCTGCATGGAGTGCAATAAATAAGGAGCTTAATTTACCAGGTATGTATATACATACATATGTACAATTTTGGAGCCTTTCGTAAGCTCTTATCGCACAAATAACAATGTTTATGAACTCTATAAAGTCCATTAATTCTTTTAAAATTTCAATTTCACTTTCCATTTTGTTAATATTTGTTTTGTATGCTAAAAATATTTGCACAACAGCTGATCAAAACAACAAAATATGGCGCGTATGAGGCGTTGTATGTAACTTGTAGTATGAAACGCATAGAACGCGTAAAACGTATAAAAAGCATGAAAAGCGTGGACGCGTCTAAAGCGGGCCATGTAACTTCACCTTAACACCCCAATCAGTAGCGAAGCAACGTGCTTCGCCATACAAAATTTTGAGAGCGAATGAAGTTGCTTCATGTTGAAGCTACTTGCGAAGCATGCAAAATGTCTGTCTTCTCTAATTTTAATCGCAAATTTATCTGTACTAATTGTCAAAATCATCTATTGTAAACAAAAGAAAGAAAAACAAAAAAAAAAAACTATCCCGCGAAATGTGAAAGTTAGTTTTTCAATAGCAATAAAATAAGAAAAAAGTGAAAATAACAATGAACAATAAGCAAAATTTTGTGAAAAATGCCATTATGGCCCGAAGAATTTCTTCCAGTCTACATTTTATGGAGTATTCAAGAGCATGCTCCAACCTACATATGGAGCTGAACAAGAAACGTTCCCAGCTTTTAGAGCAGCTGCAAATGCTTAACGTTCTTAAATTATCAATAACTTCGGAACGATTAGCTTGGAAAATAGTAAGTTGTGTTATCTATAGGTACATATGTATGTACATTAAAAGGTACATATGTATGTTGTTGTGAACAATTTATGAGACATAAATATTTTTGGAAATAATGAAAATATTTTGTTTCTTTATTAAAAACAACTGTCAAATCGAAGCACATAGGTAAGTCATGTAAACAGCATGCTTCGTAAATCGTATAAAGAGAGCGAAGCGGGTGATTCAACTCGTAATGGAAACAAGCTTTAAATGCCCTGCCAACAAATTGGTAGTCGACTACAAATAAAATCGACTTATAGTTCATCCCTGTCGGACATTGAGTAGTCGACTACTAAAATAATTAACTTTACGTTAACTTTTATGGACTAGCTTCAAATTAGCTGCAATACAATCGATTTGTAATTCACTTTTTGTGCACCGGCTATAACCTAGCTGAAACGTAGTGCAGATTTCACCCAGAATTCAAATAATAATATACACACATACACGGTAAATAACTCTTGAATTAAATTGCCTATTGTCGCATTCGTTTTAAATGTTGCGATGGCTGAATGGGTTAAGTTGGCTGCTCACCAGTCTTGAGGCTTAGTGGTTCGATTCCCACCAGAGGCTAACAAAAAAAAAGTAGAATGAAATTTAATTTAATAAAATAAAATATTACCACCGAAAAAATGTAAAATCAGCCTTGATTTGTACATTTTTTTCTGTGGGTACTGACTTTTAAGTAGCTAACTTTAAGTTAGTTGAAAAGTAATGCACAGTGGGACAATTGACTACCTCCTAGGACATCGTAATGTTAAAATAGTCAGTCATCTCCATTAAAAATAATCTAAGTGTCAACCACCACCAGCTGTAAAAAAAGTTAGCTTATAATTCATTACTAGTTAACTGAGTTGCCGGCAGGGTGGGGGTTAACCATTTTGATTGTGTTTGTGTGTGTATGTGTGTGAGTGTGTTCCTGTATATGAATACGCACTTATGCCTGCACATAATTATTTTGTCTATAATCGATATAATATATATGTAATCGATAGCTTTGGCTATCAGAAAAAAAGTTTCAGCACTACATGCCAAAAACAGCGTTTTCGATGCGCCAAAATTTCAATTTTCTAGGGGGAAACGTCAGTCCCAGGGTATCTTCTTCAATATTTTTTGAATGCAACGACAAGTGCCACGCCACCTTAGGGGGCCGGCCTTCCATGTAAAAATACAAAAAATGTATATTCAGATGACTGGAAAATTGTTTTTTTTTTTTGATATGCCGTTGAGGAACTTATGCCAAAAACTATCGAAAAATGTTTGTCCTCCCAAATGCCCCCCCCCCCCCCCTAATGTATATACACACATACTCACATACATATGTACGTTTTATTTACATATTTATTTTTCAACGGAGTACTTACTATATTGGGCAAAAACGAGTTAGATTCCAGCTGATTGGTTGGAATGTTAAAACGACGTATTAATTTATCAGTTTTCAAGTCAAAAATCAAAATAGCGTTTTCGGACACTTGCTGAGCCGTTCCAGTTATATCTACCAGGCCGGTATCCAAAACCCATAAGCGATCACATTTGTCTACTTGCAAGCCGAACGCAGAAACTATGCTTGAATTCTGTTCGCATACGTTGTTTTTGCAAGTATTAGCTGTTGGTGCATAGTTTGCATCCCAGCTCGGGTACGGTATAAGCATGGGAGATCTTTCTCCCTTATAAAGACTTTTGAGATCAAAATAATTCAAAGTAGATGCTACGCCATTTTTCAATCTAGAAGATATAAATACATACATATACATTATTTTTCAAAGGTTTCCACATGTATTTCAGAATACGAGTACATACAATGAGCATGTGTAGTAAATTAAAAAAATAAATTTTTTATGTGTGAGTGTGAGTATGGATGTGTTCGCTCTGCCCATAGCGCCGGCAGAATAACTCGAAAAAAAATTGTTTGTGTACATAATAAATAAATGGCGGAGGTAATAAAAGATGCTTGAGTGTGACTTCAGGAAAGTAATTTTAAACTAAGTCACTCAAAATATGATTTTTTTTTTTTACCGTGTAGCCACTGGCTTTTTTTTTACTTATGTATGTATTTTATTTCAGATAAATCAAAAATACTGGCATGTAAAAAAGGAAATGGAATGGGTCAGTTGTTTTAGAAACAACTTGAGTTTTAATAACCCTGCAGAAACTTGATCTACACGATCAAGTTTTGCTATCAAGTTTTTTTCACATACTGCTTGTCAAAATTCAATAAAATTGATAGCTGTGACGTAGGCTGCACGCAATTTCATAACAATTCGTTTTCAAGATGCCGTCAAGAAGAAAATTAAAAATGACGAAGCGCACTTCTGGTTGAATGGCTGCGTCAACAAACAAAACTGCCGCATTTGGAGAGAAGCTAATCCTCAAGTGTGTGTGTCGAAACACCGTTACATCCGAAAAACTGACTGCGCTGTATGGGCTGGTGCAAGCATTGGTCCGTACTTCTTCAAAAACGATGATGGCCAGAACGTTACAGTCAATGGTGATCGATATAGAGTCATGGTTACTAACTTTTTCATTCCTGAATTGAATAACCATGATATTCAGGGGATGTGGTTTCAACAAGACTGCGCAACATGTCACACAGCTCGTGCCACAATCGATTTATTGAAAGACACGTTTTAGACCTGTGAATTGGCCTCCAAGATCTTGATCTAGACTACTTTCTGTGGGGCTATGTAAAGTCATTGGTCTATGCGGATAAGCCACAAACGCTTGACCATTTGGAAAACAACATTCGCCATGTTATTGCCGTGTAAATTGGACGTCCAGATTGGACTACATCCGCGCCAGCCGTGGCGGTCGGTCATATGCCAGAAATCATATTTAAAATGTAATGCCACAAGATTATCTTTCGGATAAATAAAATTCATGTCAATCGAATAATCCATCGTTGTTTTATTGCAACTTAAAATTCTATACATCGAAAAAAACACCCTTTATTTACGAATTCATTTATGTCCATATGTATATGAATTTATGAGTTCTGCTGTGTTCGAAAAAAGTTTTATGCATACATATGTACATAGTTGTTTTTTTTTAACGCAAATTAAATAAGCTACATAAATATTTTTTTTTTTATAAATTGAGCTGTCAGAACCCTGACGTGTTCTTTTGCGGTAAAATATTTGCTTTTATTCGTTCCCGTAGTCACAATTTTGTCTCTTATGAGGAGAAATTATAGTTTACTCTCATTTTACCGAACTTTGCCCAAAAAGTAAAGAAACAGAGCTATAGTATCGAAAGTAAGGTTTTTAGTTTTTGAAAAGCCAAATTACAATTCAGATGTGGCCTCTTTAAAAAAAATAATAATAAAATTTGCTAACTAAAATGGATCTCCGTTTCAATAACAATATCAAGAGTAATTTTCTCCGTAATCTGCAACTATGAAATTGACTTCTACGCCCAAGCTCTTTAGTTCTTCAAAACAGGATCGCTGCTGAACTGATTTAGTCCCCCTTAGGTTTTTACAAAGAGAAAAATTTACAGCGCTTATTTCTTATAAATAGTGCTCCAATGTTTCGCTTTACTCCCCACAAGCTCTACATTCATCTCCTCCCACTATTCCTATGTAGCTAAGATGTGAAAGTAGTTGAGAGTGGCCTGTCAGAACTCCCATTAATCTCCCCATAGGATTTTTGTATTGCTTCCCACAGTTTCATTATTCCAGAGAGTTAAATGAGCTCTATGAGCCCAGTTCTTTAGCTCAGATTTAACTGCATCGAAAGGTTTCGCGCATACCAAGCTTATGTTACTTAACTCTCTTGCTCTTGCAGCAAGTGAGTTTGCTCTTTCATTTCCAGCTATTGCCGCATGCCCTGGCACCCATATGATGCGCAGTTCACCATGAGACGAGTAACTGTTAATAGCATTTTTGCAATCCCAAACTGTTCGTGATTTAATCCGCTCAGCTGAGATCGCCCTGATGGCCATTTGGCTATCCGTGAATATATTCACAGATGCTGGCCTTCCCATTTCATTGAGCACCCTAATACACTCCGTAATTGCCCGAATTTCCGCCTGAAAGACTGTACAAAAGTTCGGCAGACGAAATAACAGTTCCGTGGTATTCTCTATATAAATACCAAGCCCTGTTTTTCCCCTCGCCCTTGATCCATCCGTGTAACAATGAAGCCCCATGGGGATCTGGTTCAAAGGGTCGGTCAACCAGGAATGTAAGTCAGGAATCAATGTTTCGCAATTTCACTAAATTTTCATTTAAATTTTCTTTATGTCCCATCTTGGGTTTTTATAAATATTAAAATTTCCCACACGTTCTGTTACGCCCACTTTTTGATTTTATCTAAAATCTAAATTTGTCCAATTCTTCGTATCCAAATTAGATTTTTACAAATAATAAAAATTTACCAGTTTTACTCCCCAATTTTAACACTCCTGCAGTGGTAAACAGCTTCAACTCTAACATTCGGATATTCCATCTTATGAGTCCTCATTGCTTATATGGAATGAATGCACCATGACCCATACATCACATACAGAGGCCGTTGACAGAACCTTAAAAGATCTTAAAAACTCCTCTGATGTCACTTTTATACATATTTGCTGATAATTTGTGTGACAGACTCTTTCCATCGCAACAGACGTACACGAGTAGATATTATCAATGCATGCTTGAAATCGACTCCCCCCCCATTCATTGTGATTCAAAATTGCAAATTACGGACGAGTATGCGAGCTCATCTTCATGCAATTGCAGATAGTGTTTTCCCAGAACAGCTTTTAAAACTTCGGCAAGGAGTTTTTGTCACACGAAATTTAAATAGAAATTATGAAATCCTTCTAGATGAGTCCCTAGACTAAATAGCCAATAGTTTGCGCATTTTTATACTTGCATTGTAGCCTGACAGGAGTAAGTTTAAGTGCATTTGACTGTCCAGAAGGATGGACAGTCTTTACAGGAATCGGCTTTGAAAATCGTAATTAAAATCTTGCGCTCCTAGCGTGTGCAAAGGGACAAGACTACCTATTAATGAGGTGAAGGACAATTTAATTGTGGTGACCATTATAGCCGGGTCTAGCAGATAGACAACTATGTAACTCATAAAACGCCTTCAATTTCTAGTAAATATATCCTTCGTGTTAACCACTCATTAGTCCCAAACGTAAATCTTCCAAATGGTAGGGATTGAACTACGAAAACAATGTTGTACTCATGCCCAACTTTATGTTACCATTTCGCTCATTGCAGCTCCACAAAATCAATTAAATTTTCTGCCGCAAAGTAAAATAACATTAATTATCTTAAACATATTGTTACGTTTTTACCTTTTAAAAATGTTTCCCGTAGATTCTTTAATTGTAATGAAGTTAAAACACTCACGTCTTCAGTTTACAGTAATCAACAGTTCAACACTTTATTTACTTTAACACACTGTACTTGTAGACACTTTAATAAGAACACTTTACTAAAAGAACAACACTTTCACTTAATCACTTTTTATTACTTAAGACACTTTACACGTTAGCGCGTGTAAAGCTCAGCATTAAGCTCAGCTGCTTTTATACCTCTCAATGATCATTACTCGAACATTCTAGAAGTTTACAGAAGCTGATCACGCCACCTCGCAAAAGATATATACACACACCGACATACATACACGCGGCAGTGAAACTTAAGCTTTGTCTAGACGGTTGTCAGATCTTACAATATTGTAAGACTTAACAACGTGCTGACAATCTACTAGAAATCAAAGTTGTCAGCATTAAGAAAATTGTCAGTTCAGACAATTGGAAGAAAATCTTACAATTTCATTGCCAGACAATTGCCTGACAATAAATTTAGCTACCAACAAAAATTGTCAGCTTACACGGATGTAAGATTTTCTACGTATCAAAAATCACACACATGCCATTATTCATTCTTTATTTTTCTCGTTCAATAACCACGTTTTTAATTTGTTTATTCTCTTTTCTGCAACTTTTTACCTCTCGTACTCACATTTATACTATTCTCTTGTTTTTTCTCTCCCTTTCGTACACACACATTTTTCTTTAATATTCTTTGTCATTAATCTGACAATGACGCCATTGTAAGGTGTTGAGAATTTATGCATCTTACAATATGCCAATGTCTGACAATGTACTAGCAATCATGATGTCAAAGTGTTCAGACGATTGACAGGTAACTGACAATTAATCGTTAGGTAGATGGCCTGCCAATGCTTTAGCTTACAATACTGTCAGGAAGAAATTGTAAGTTCTCATGATTGGTTAAAAATTTTCTATACATTTTCTGACAATATTGTAAGATCTTACAACCGTCTAGACAAAGCTTTAAGCATATGAGCCGCGCACATACATGCACACACGAATATTGTAGCGTGCGGTGGTGGTTTCTTTTCCCTGCCAGCAAATTGGTAGTCGACTACAAATAAAATCGACTTTCATCCCTGTCGGACATTGAGTAGTCGACTACTAAAATAATTAACTTTACGTTAACTTTTATGGACTAGCTTCAAATTAGCTACAATACAATCGATTTGTAATTCACTCGCAAAGAAGGATGAAATTTAATTTAATAAAATAAAATAAAATATTACCACCGAAAAATGTAAAATCGGCCTTGACTTTTAAGTAGCTAACTTTAAGTTAGTTGAAAAGTAATGCACAGTGGGACAATTGACTACCTCCTAGGACATCGTAATGTTAAAATAGTCAGGCATCTCCATTAAAAATAATCTAAGTGTCAACCACCACCAGCTGTAAAAAAGTTAGTTTATAATTCATTACTAGTTAACTGAGTTGCCGGCAAGGTTATTTCCCTGTTGTGCCTATTTATCTACACATGTGTGTCAGTATGTGCACACTCGCTGTGCTGCCGCTTTGTTTGTCAACAAGATTCTATGTGTGCATGTGTGTATATACCTCCTGTGTTCATTTACAAATAATAACAAGATAATATAAGCACATATGTATAAAATAACGACGATTCAGTACGTTCTAGAACAATCACAATCGGTCCGTTCACGACCAAATTTGTAACAATATCAAAGCTCTAATTCAACAAATTTAATGTCTTTTTTTATTGTAAATAAGGTTTTTTAGGAACATTTGAAAAAAATAATATTTCAAATGACTGATGTCCTCTGGGCCAGTTTGAAAAATTCTTTCATTGTTGTCAAGCTACACTAGTAAAAATAATGGAAAATATACATACATACATACATATGTAAATCAAAAGTCCATTGATTCATTAAACGAATAATCACTCATTTTGAGTGGGTGGGCTTAAACTTCGAATTTTGTTTTTTAATTTTTCGCAAGCACACGTGGGGCGGACTACTAGTGAAAACATAAAAACAAAATTTTTAAAACATTGAATCCATTTGTTTTAGAAATGTGAAAATTTAAAACTTATATAATGGCCGTCCATGACTGTTTATACATACTACCAAAACCAACAACATACATTTGACGTGGTGAATGGAATGGGCTCATTTGATACATCTCACTTACCGTGGTACTGCTATGAACATTTTATCTTCCCATCGTGCCATGCTCAAGGGTAAATTATTTTCCGGCACATATTCTCCAGATGCAATGGCATTTTGCTTCATTGTTTCAGACGGCCATTGGAACTCAAGTTGATTCCATAGGAATATTTCTGTTAGATTGGCATTAGCTACAATTGTCAACGTCATCAGATGAAATATGGAAAAAAGCTTCATTATTTCGCACTTATTTTCTTAACTATTATTTGCCTCAAACACAAGCACCTTTACACAGTTTTAGTTAGACTAATGATATCGCTACATCTCGTATTGGATATTTATAGCAGCGGCACTATGTAAAATTTATCTCGTAAGTAATAACCAGTGTGACCAAATTTTAAAATGTGATGGTGCCAAATCACATTCGAAAATGAACTGAAAAGAGCTAAACATGTGGATCTGGAGTAAAAAATAGGAGCCAAGTTTTTGACTCCTTTTTGTCTTTACAGGATATACATACTCCATATTAAGTATATATGTACATATTTCTGTTATTTGAAGTAAAAACAGGTACGATTGAATCCTAAATACACCACATCTTTTCACATATTTGCTGTCCTTGCGACCTTGAAATTGTTTTAAATAGATTATCGGAAAAAGAAATTGTTGTAGTTCGCTTAATGGGCATAACCCTTTAAAATCGCTTTAAGCTATATTACGATATATACATATATATACACACACACACATCAACCGATATCAAAAGAATGGTACAAAAATATTACATCAGTAGTAAACTAAATTAGAAAACAATTATTTACTTCGCTATCATAATTCATAACTTATGTAATAAATTACATGTACATCAAAACTATTGAAATAAAATGAAATAAACCATAAAAATCTTAAGAACTACCCTGGCACTTAGACGGAAAAGTACTTTCATTAAATTTTTGTATACGTATCATGATACAATTAACAAGGTAGCCTCGTCAGCTAAACCGTTAATCAACTGACTACTTTAGGTTGTCAAGAGATTGCAGAGATGAATGGCAGCCAGAACGAGATAGCTAATCCGCTAAGCTCAGTGCATCTCTCTTCTGTAAATGTAGAAGTGGCGTCTTTTTGACAGTTTACGGAAGTTGTACAAAAACAAAATGCATGTTATTTTTATTGAAGTTGTTCCTATTGTAGCGAAAAGGCTACCTTGTTAGTTGTATCATGATACGTATTATGAATAAAAATTTCACTGAAATCTGTGACTTTCATGAAAATTTCTTGTCCAATTTCAAAGGAACGTGAAAGTTCATTTTAAAAATGTCGTCAACTCAGCGAAGAGTTGCAAGTATTATTCTTTTAAAATAGAATTGCCAAGACAAACATAAATTTATAGGGCAACATTCGAAAATAATTTTTATTGCTAAACTTTTATTAACTAATTTAATAATTCATTTGTGTTCTTTATTCATATTTGCTGTAAAAATGTTTTCTAATGTACAAAGTAATTTAAAATTCACAATTATTATTCTACTGCAATCCTGAAAATTTGTATGTGCCGTAGAGTAGGCAACCGTGCATACTACCTTGTCACTTTACTTTCAGTAAATGTCAAAAAATTACTTTCAGGAAAATTTTGCTGAAAGCTGAGTTGAAAGTTAGAAAATTGCGAGTATGTTAGTAAGAAAAAGTGTGAGTGTATTGCAACTTTCAGGCATTTACTTTCCCGTCTAAATGACGGGTAAAAGAGCTTTTCACAAAAGCTGAATAACTACTAACATTCGTATGTAGCAAAAACAGTCAATTCACAAATTATCGCATGGAGTCTTCGATTCGAAAATATCCCAACACTATGATACAAGAAATTTAAGCTTTTTATTATAATTTACATATCAAATATTTCATCATCCACCTCTGACAAAAAATCGCCACCACAAGTGGAAATATCCTTATCAATATTTTTAATGATATCTTTTATTATTTCGGAGCTTTCGCAACACCTATTTAATATTTTCAAACCGATTTTAAGGGACGAGTTTGAAAGTCAACCACACCTACACGTCAAGTTCTTTTCTGCGATTCATTTGACGTTTCTCAATTTCAGACAAATTTAATTTGAGCAATAGAAAGATTCACAATTGAGCAAAGCGTTAAAGTTATACAGGCTCAAATCAAACTGCATATCGTGCACTCATCATCTTCAATGATGAGCCACATTTTCACCTCAATGAATTCGCCAATAAGCAGAGTTGCCAGATTTGGGCGAATGATAGTCTTCGAGTGATTGTCGAAAAACTAATGCACCCACAAAGGGCGACTGTTTGGTTTGGTTTATGGGCTGGCGGCATCATCGGGCTGTTAGTTTTTTTTTTTTCAAAATGAGGCCGGTCAGACAGTAACTGTGAATGGTGTTCGCTATCGTGGGATGTTAAGGAACTTTTTGTGGCCTGAATGGGAAGATACGAATGTGGACGATATGTAGTTTCAACAGGACGATGCCAATTGCAACACAGCTAACGAAACAATAGCTCCTTTGCGCGACAATTTCAAAGGACGTGTTATCTCATGTGGTGGCGATGTCGATTGGTCGCCAAGATCGTGTGATCTTCTTTCTTTGGGGTTATTTAAAAGAACAGGTGTACGTCGATAAGTCGGTTTCAATTCAAGAGCCAAAGGATGAAATAATTCGGCAATTTAAAGGCATAGAACCTCAATTATGCCTCAGCGTCATCGAAAATTTGGACCATCGGATGGATGTGTGCAGCTGGGTTCACGGCGGCTAGTTACCCGATATTTTATTCCGTACATAATTGAACCATACCAATATTATTATAATGAAAAGAAAGGATAAAAATTCTTAAATAATTTGCAGTTTATTCGAAATGAACATCGGCTCTTAAAATTTAGCCACCCTTTACATATACTCAAGGTAAACCTGTTTCTTATTTTCGTTTTGAGTGCATTCTTTTGGATTAATATGCGTTCAACTTCGGCATCACTAAAGGTGGGATCATACGATTGCCGCAATGCACCAATTTTTGTTACATTTTGTGTGCCAATCGTGTGATAGCACAATTTATTGGCTCATGTGGCAACCAAAACGAATGTTGTTCCTATTTGTCCCAATCAAATACAACCCTGATGCGACAACCATGTGAACACTTGACATACAACTAATCACCAATAAAAATTCTAAAAATGCACCAATATTTATTGTGTTCTCATGCGGCAACCAAAGAAGACAATACGCGCCAATAATATGCATATGTATACATGTATTTAGTTTCAAAATTGTTTAAAAGCGTCTTCCAAACATGATTTCTGCTTTTCAATTAGTAAAATTCAATTGCTGTTACTATTCATTTTTTGCTTTTTCAGCCCGCACAACATTTTAATAATAGCCGAAGCAATTTTCTCTCTTTTTAATGAACAAACCATATTTTTAACGTTTAATTAATTTTTTTTTTTTTTTTTTTTTTTTTAAACAAAGTTTGTCATCAGCTACAACAGCTGTTTCTCAGAGTTGCCGCATAATATAACAATCGTGTGACTATAATGCGGCAATTATTGGTACTAAATTGTTTTGCGACAATTTGCGACAATAAAATTTCAGTAAAATGTGACAATCATGTGATTGCAGAGAATTTGATTGGGACAAATTTTTTATTATGCTCCAATTCAGCCCAATAAAAATTGTGTAAAATTGGTGCATTGCGGCAATCGTGTGATCCCACCTTAAGATGTAAAACTAGAAATTTTAATAGAAAAGGCGATAACTCATCGAAAAGTGTTTCATTTACAGAAACACATCTGTTTTTTTTTAGGTTAAGATTTTAATACTTGTTGTGAATGTCGAACTGACAGATTCAATAATGAAAAAAAAATTACAGAAAAACACTAATCGAAAATGTCACGGTTGATTCTTGATAATTAAATTCTTGCCACTGTGACTGTAAGGGATTAATGTGATCTTTCGCATTTTGAAAATTTCATTTCTTTTTCAAAATGCTTGAACAATTTACATTTTTTATTTCTTATGCTATTTTAATTAATTATTTAATAATATTTAATTAATTAATAATATTTCACATTTTAGACGTAAAATGTTGCACAAAACTATAATAGAAATAAAGTATTGGAACTATTGAATTATCTAAGCCTGATTTAAAAAGATCGAGGTCTGCGGTCCTCAAAATAATTTGATTACAAAGATTGTTTCACAAAAATAAGGTTCAGAAAACAATAGCGTGGGCTGTATCATTACTTTCCCACATTTTGTAGATTTGTTATATACATACTTACATATGTATGTATATAGCAAATTTTTTTCATTATACAATTTTTTTTTTTAATTCTAGCTTGATGATACGAATCAGAAACGGCCGCAATGATAAAATCGTGTAGCCACTGGTGCTCATTTCGATTTACTGTATATATGTATATCTGTATACTCGTATATACATATCGATATTTTGTTTACCTTGAACTTGATTTGAAAATATTATTATATATGTAAATATTTCTGTCACCAAATATTCAGATTCCTAAGGTAGACTATTGGATGCATAATAAACACATAGCTGTATCGAATGACAACAAATGTACCGAACAAATATAGGTTTATCGTTTTTTATTTCGAATTTGAGAAAAAACACGATTAATTCCTATCATAACCTCTGCGCTTTTTTTTGTGTGTGAAGTTTTGAGTTTGAAGAAAGGAGCTAAATGTGATTTTGGGAGTTAACAACCAAAAAATAGCAGGCAAATCTACATCCAAAAGAGCTAAATTGGTCACGCTGCTCAGAAATGAGAAAGAAGATAAAAAGAGATAGGGCCGCAGTGATCAGCATTATCAAAGAAGGCAAGAAAAGTAAAATTGAGTACTTTTTCGTTGGGCAATATACGAGAGATTTCCACATCCACAACGACGCTCATCAGCACCAAAATTGCTTCGAACTCAGGTCATAAGCAATTTCATACTATTTTTAAGCTCATTTTTTCACACCATTTTAAGCGCTTAGTAATTGTACAGTACTGACTACCAAAATGTAAACCCTTTTCTGAATTTGATTAATTTAACTACATATAAGCCCAGTATAATACCGATATAGTTACTGAATCCGATTCAGTATAACGCGATATAACGGACATCGGTACCCAAATAAGAAATATTTTAATACCGAAATCGTAATTCGTTTTGGTTTTTGCACGATTCGCTTTGACTCGATCATTTTCCGAATGTCTCCCAGTTATGTAATTTTCTATATGTTTAGGGTAGTGTTTGTAATAAATATTTAAGGTTTATTAATCTTTTATTTGAGATATTTTCCAACTAGGAGCTTTACAAGCTTGAAATAATTTGTTAAAAGGAAAACGTGCTACCAAGTCTTGTTCCAGTTATAAAGGGTGTTTTTTTTTTCGATGTATAGAACTTTAAGTTGCAATAAAACAACGATGAATTATTCGATTGACATGAATTTTATTTATCCGAAAGATAATCTTGTGGCATTACATTTTATATACATATGATTTCTGGCATATGACCGACCGCCACGATTGGCGCGGATGTAGTCCAATTTTCGATGACTCTTTCCAACATTTGTGGCCGTATATCGGCAATAACACGGCGAATGTTGTCTTCCAAATGGACAAGCGTTTGTGGCTTATCCGCATAGACCAATGACTTTACATAGCCCCACAGAAAGTAGTCTAGCGGTGTTAAATCACAAGATCTTGGAGGCCAATTCAGAGGTCCAATACGTGTCTTTCAATAAATCGATTGTGGCACGAGCTGTGTGACATGTTGCGCCGTCTTGTTGAAACCACATCTCCTGGACATCATGGTTATTCAATTCAGGAATGAAAAAGTTAGTAATCATGGCTCTATACCGATCACCATTGACTGTAACTTACTGGCCATCATCGTTTTTGAAGAAGTACGGACCAATGATTCCACCAGCCCATAAAGCTCACCAAACAGTCAGTTTTTGTGGATGTAACGGTGTTTCGACACACAAACACACTTGAGGATTAGCTTCACTCCAAATGCGGCAGTTTTGTTTGTTGACGCAGCCATTCAACCAGAAGTGCGCTTCATCGCTAAACAAAATTCGCTTATGTAAATCGGGAACAACGGCAATCTCGTTTTGGGCCCATTCGACGAATCTACCTACGCCTTACTTGTTCAATCGTGAGTCTATTCATGATGAAATACCAAACCAAACTGAGAATAAATCACTTGACAGCTGCTAAGTCGGTCGCCATCTTGAACAGTAATGCCAACTTAAAGTTCTGTACATAGAAAAAAGCACCCTTTGATAAGGTATTAATTTCTACGAAAATATAAAATTTTTACTTATCTAAAATACAATTCGTATGTAAATATTGTTCAATACATACACACTTTATCAATTTCTGCTAAAACACAAATATTTACTCAGATGAAAAAACAGCCATACTGAAATTTTGGAATTTTACAAGGCTAATGTATGTAATACATACATACATACATACATATTCCACATCACAAAAAAGCGACTTGTCAAGAAACTTTGTATGAAAAGCTTTTTCTGAGTGATTTCGATAGTTAGTTTTTTGAGTGATTTCAATACACATTTTTTTTTTTGACGAGTCGCTCCCCTGCAAGAAATGAATAACCGAAACTAACACAAACAAATGTTTTTTACTAACACACATGCAAGAATTTTATATTGAATTTTTGCTACCGGTAATTATTTTATTTTTTTAAAATAAAATTTTAATTTTTTCTTTTTTTTTTTTTGTCATATTTGAATGATTGTCTTACAATGCATATTTCACATTTTTATACAGTAATTTTCGTTCATATTCATTTAAGTTTTCTTTATATTGAAGTTTTATTAAAAAATATTGATTATATTTTCATGAATAATAATTATTTGATTATTTATTTAGGAGAGATAACAGACACATACATATTTATTTTGAAAGCAGATGTATGTCTGTACAGGGTGGCGCAAAAATAACCTTCCGATGTTTTTTGGCTGTAATAAAAAAAAAATGAAAAACTTTGATTCATCTTGGGGATTATTTTTATTTGGTCTTTTAATTTTTTTGTATCAAGTCGAGAATATGATGTCATATAAATGGTGGCCGCCACAGTTGATTGTCATTTGAGCCCTTTTTATAACATTTTCCATCACATTGGCCAAAACTTCCGGCGATAGGTCCTCACATTCTTGACGGATATTGTCTTTAAGAGCTGCGAGAGTCTGAGGCTTGTTGACATAAGCCCGCGACTTCAAAAAGCTCCACAAAAAGAAGTCTGCAGCGGTCAAATTAAGCGATCTTGCTGGCCAGTGCAAATCGCCAAAACGGGAGATTAGGTGCCCGGGAAATGCATCCTTCAGCATATCGGTTGTGACACGTGCAGTGTGTGCCGTAGGACCGTCCTGTTGGAACCACATGTTTTCCAATCCCAATTCATCAAGTTGCGGCAAAAAGAACGCGTTGATCATTGCTCTGTAGCGCTCACTATTCACAGTAACCGTTTGGCCCGCGACGTCTTCGAAGAAAAAAGGTCCGATGGCTCCTCCAACGAAAACAGCACACCATACACTGACTTTGAGCGGGTGTAATGGCTCTTCGTGGGTTACACGCGGATTTTCAGTGCCCCAGAAGCATAAATTTTGCTTATTTACGTACCCGCTAAGATGAAAATGGGCCTCATCCCTCAGCCAAAGTCACCGACCGATTATTGGTCAAATAAATAGTCACCAATATTCCGCGCTCTGGAGCAGTGTAGCGTAACATTGTTTATTAACGTGTATTTCGCATGTGTTTACTACACAAATGTCAAAACAGAACTGACATTAGGGGCCAATCGCAAAATTTATAACATTTTCTGATAGGAAGATTACTTTTGCGCTACCTTGTATAAGGAGGATTAAAAAGTAGGAGATACTTCTCCTACTCAATTGATTAATAAGGATCCTACAGACAGATTACAGAATATAAATAATAATTTGGTAGAGAAAAGACATTTTAACTAATAATGAAAGGAATAGAATAAAGACTAACATAGCTAATGCGCCTCGATTATATGGTTTGCCAAAGATTCACAAGCCAGATTTTCCTATGAGGCCTATTTGCTCTTTTATTAATTCACCTTCATATGAACTTTGTAAATATATTGTTAATATTTTAAGACAAATTACTGAGAATTCCAGATATAGTGTTAAGAATTCTTTACAATTTACTGACCGAATTAACGGCCGGGCTATAGGGAATAATGAGAGATTGATTTCTTTTGATGTAGTCTCGTTATTTCCTAGTACATATACCAGTCAATTTAGCAATAAATACGATAGAAGAAAAATGGGATAGCACAGCATACAACAATTGACAAGGGCTTATTTTTTACGTATTTTGAAATTTTGTATAGAATACAACAGGTGTTTTAAATATACTTGTTGCCGCAAAATCAAAAACTTAATTATTTTACAGTCTGTATTCATTTTATTAATTCCACTTGCACTACTTAAATATATATGTACATACATATATATATTTTTTTTCTTTAACGTATGTATACATATATTTTATTAAACTTAAGTAATTGTACAAAATTGTAATGAACATAAAAAATTGGCAACGGTACAAGCAGGTAGAATTCCTTTTTCATAATTTGCTTAAAATTGTTAAATTAAAAGACATTGAAGTTTCAAAAGTGTACGATAACACACAAAATATTTTAAAGCGCTCTTTCATTCTAAAGTAAATTAATGAAATAAATCACATATGTATGTACATGAATTAAATAACTACAAGTGTTTCATTATAAAGCAAAGAAGTTAGGCGCTCTTAAAAGTTGTGTATTACAAGTAACATTTCTTTAAAATATTTTTTTTTATTTGAAACTTCGCGAACAAAAGAAGAATGGTTGGGCCACATGGTAAAAACGATAATAACTGCAAAGTGTTCCAGAAAGGATACAGATGAAATGGTACAATGCGATCTCTGTGATCAATGGTATCATTACGGATGTGCTGAAGTTGACCATAATGTAGCTAATATAAGCTGGAGTTGTGAGCATTGCAGAGGCGCAGCATCTACAGTGACTACGAGTCTTGGCACAAACGCTTCCACGCCGACTAGCGGTAGTGCTCAAGACATAATCAATCAACAATCAGCACTACATGCTCAGGAAATAAATCGACAAGTTAATTTAGCTTTGTCACCGTCTACAGGACTGGGTGAGCCAGCAAACAAACACATTTGCAAATATTGGTAATAATACAAACCAGGTTAAAACAACTTCGCTTTCCTCGGCGTACACAGCACCTACTATGTCGTATCAACCACTTGTATCTTGGCCAAAAAGCCACTACCAAATGAAACCTACATTTTCAGAATCAAATTTTTCAGCGAACTATTCGCATTCATCAACTTTTTGTCCTCAAGTACAAAGTCAAGCAACGTGTTCAACAATAAATAGCAATCTTGATGTTATAGCAAGGCAGCGAAATTTAGAGCTAAAAAAGCTTGAAGAGGAAATGCAGTTTAGACAACAGTACTTGGAGGCGAAATATAAGATTCTATCTGACACGAGCGGGCCCATGATGCCAGGCATTCAGAATTTTACTTCCAATGCGGGACAACCCTTACCGACAATGGCAAGTATAGGACCAACGCCAGAGCAATTAGCAGCACGACAATCTTTTCCGAAACAACTTCCAAATTTCAACGGCGACCCAGATGAATGGCCGCTTTTTATCAGCAGCTTCGAAAACAGCACACAGTTGGCAGGTTATACAGACGCCGAAAATTTAATTAGACTGCAATCAGCACTGAAAGGCAAAGCACGAGAAATGGTAAAAAATAAATTACTTCTGCCTCAAATGGTACCCGAAATTTTGCGTACACTACGTATGTGCTTCGGCAAACCTGAACATATACTAGAGCGAGCTATTAGTAGAGCTAAAGCCTTTCCACCAATTAAAGATAAATTAGAATTGTTAATTGAGTTTGCAGTTTGCGTGCAAAACATTTGCTCCACAATGGAAGGGTGTCAAACGCATTCACATTTAAACAACCCCTTGCTGGTCAAAGAACTAGTAGACAAGCTTCCAAATAATCATAAATTAAACTGGGCAATGTGCATGAAAGATAACCACGTTCCAGTTGTTAAGTCGTTTAGCGATTGGTTGTACAGCTTAGCTGAAGGAAGCAGCTAGCAGCGTAACACCATTATATGGTAAGTCCACTGTCTCAATAAACACACACACACACGTGAAGAAGATAAAAGTGAGTCGAATGTTAATAAACACGCAGTGAGTACTAATTGTATTACATATATGCAACAATGGTAGTCACAAAGTAGCTCAATGCAACATTTTTAAAAATATGACTCTCAATAACAAATGGGAATGCGTAAAAGCAAATCATTTGTGTAGACAGTGTTTGGGCAGGCATAGGCGCAAGTGCAGTTTTAATCGAGAATGTGGTATAGACAGCTGCAAGTTTAAGCACCATCCCTTACTGCATAAATCTGCAAGTAGTGCGCCAAGCATCGCGGCAGGATCTGTTGAGATAAATCAACAAAATTCAATTGTAAACGCGCACAGCAACTATTTTGATGACACGCAACCATTATTTAGAATAATACCTGTTCACTTACACGCACCAAACAATATAAAAAAAGGTTTTCGCATTCCTAGATGAAGGGTCTGCTGTCACTCTAATCGAAAAAAGTATTTTTGATGAGATGGGCTTTACAGGCGAAAGTGACCCCCTGTGCCTAAGGTGGACAGGCGAAACAACGCGAATGGAAAGTGATTCTAAAAAAGGCGATATTTTCATATCAAACGTAACCAACAACAAAAAATTCAAACTGAGCGCCGTACATACAGTTAGCAACTTGGGACTTGCTGCTCAGACAATTGATGCAGGCGAAATGTCGAAAAAATACCCGCATTTGACAAAATTACCAATAGAGTCTTACCGTGACGCAAAACTAGTAATACTAATCGGATCAGATAACTGGAACTTGGCAGTTCCGCTAAAAATACGTGAAGGCTTGTGGCACGAGCCTATTGCATCAAAAACACGGCTAGGTTGGACAGTACAGGGGTCCAAAAATAGCGCTAAAGAATGCAGAATAAACGTCCACGCGTGTGACTGTCAACAAAAATATAACGAGCTCCACGATATGGTCAAAGACTATCTAAACGTGGAAACCAATAAGCCAAAGCAACTATTTTCTCCTGCAGACAATGAAGCACTAGCAATTTTAAAAAACTCTTGCAAACGGGCCAACGGGCGCTACGAAGTCGGTTTGCTGTGGCGCAACCAAAATGTATGTTTGCCAGATAGTTACAGCCTTGCACTAAATCGTCTGAGCTGCTTAGAAAACAAATTAAAAAAAAAACACATCTCTAAGAGCAGTTGTACAGTCACAAATTGATAACCTTTTATCCAAAGGGTATGCTGTTAAGCTTAACTCAGAAGATTTAAAAACACATAATGACAAAACTTGGTATTTACCAATATTCACCGTTACGAACCCAAATAAGCCAGAAAAAATCCGTCTAGTTTGGGACGCAGCGGCCAAATCTAACGGAATGTCATTAAACGATTTTCTGTTTGTCGGTCCTGACTTATTAAAGCCGCTTGTTGAAATTTTATTAAAATTCCGAATAGGAAAAATCGCCATATGTGCCGACACATCAGAAATGTTTCACAGAATAAATGTCAGGAAAGAAGACATGCACGCACAACGTTTTTTATGGTACGACACTGGCGATAAGCCATTAGAACCCAGCGTTTTTGTAATGCGCGCGTTAACTTTTGGTATAAGCTGCGCGCCTTGTATAGCCCACTACGTACGCGATGAAAATGCAGAACTTTTTAAAAATAAGTACCCAAGAGCAGTACAAGCTATACAACAAAACCATTATGTTGACGACTTCATTGACAGTGTAGCCAATGAGCAACAGGCGATACAATTGGCACAAAATGTGAAAGAAATCCATGAAGCTGGTGGATTTACAATGCACAACTGGACGTCCAATTCAAAAGATGTTCTTGAACAACTTCACGCCAACATTTCATCAGAGCAAACAATGAAGGACTGGGGCTCAACTACAAAAATATTAGGTTTGTATTGGGACCCTAATAATGATGAATTTAGGTACATTTGCAGATTTTCGAGATTACGCCGTAACGTAATGGATGATTCGCTAACGCCAACCAAGCGAGAAATGTTGCAAATACTGAGGTCCATTTACGACCCCCTGGGTTTTGCATCTTGCTATACCATAGGCTTGAAAATACTTCTCCAGGAAATATGGCGCTCTGGAATAGCATGGGATGAGAAAATTACAAGAGCATTGGTTTCTCATTGGTTTGGGTGGTATAAATGGAAATCCACCATTGAAAACTTAACCTCTATAAGAATTCCACGATGCTACTCTCCTTTGATGCCAACTGCTGACGAAATCCAGTTACATACCTTTGTCGATGCCAGCGAGAGTGCTTATGCTGCCGTGTGCTACCTGCGGATCAAGAAAGACAGCACCGTTAATGTGTCTCTGGTTGCCGCAAAAAATAAAGTCTCGCCACTCAAACCGCTTTCAATTCCTAGACTCGAGTTACAGGCTGCTGTACTTGGAACAAGGCTGGCGAAAAGTATAGTACAAGTTCGTGGCATAAAGACCGACCGCCAATTTTGGTGGAGTGATTCAAAAACAGTCCTGAGATGGTTGACAATTGACCCAAAAAGATTCCACCAATTCGTCATGCATCGAGTTGGCGAAATTCAAGAAATGATAATGAATGGCCAAGCTGCAGTGATCCTGGACCACAAGACAATACAGAAATTAAACACTGCGCTTTGGTGATTAAGAACGAATTTCGCTTACGGCTGAATGTCGAATATTTCTCTGACTTGAGACGCTTATGCCGTGCTGTGGCCACTATGTTGTTGTATTGTTTTCGTCTTATGGAATTGGTGAGACATAAAATTATTAAAAATTACTTTGAAATAGACTGCCGAATGATGAAAAAAGCTGAAACATTCTTAATAAAATACGCGCAGTATTCAGAATATAGTATCGAAATAAATCAATTGACTGATAACAAATCTATTCAAAAAACCAGCAAATTAATTTCATTAAACGTTTATTTAGACCAACATGGTATCATAAGAGCTCGCGGAAGAGCCGAATATTTAAATAATCACGAGGATGTTATAATTATGCCAAGTAACCACTATATATCATTTTTATTAGTGAAACGATTTCATGAAAAATTTCGTCACCAGAATCACGAAACAGCACTTAATGAAATTAAAGGTCAATACCATATCCCGAAGCTACGAGTCCTATACCGTAAAATACGCCGAATGTGTCAATGGTGCAAAATTAATTTCGCTATGCCACAAACCCCACAAATGGCTGCGCTTCCATTAGCAAGACTAGCTGCGTTTCAGCGCCCATTCACTTACGTTGGTTTGGACTATTTTGGCCCAGTAAATGTAACCGTCGGTAGGAGGCGCGAAAAAAGATGGGGCGTTATTTTTACATGTCTGTCTGTTCGAGCGATCCACATAGAAGTCGCGCATAGCCTTGACACGAGCTCATGTATCATGTCAATAAGAAACTTTATTTCAAGACGCGGAACTCCTAGGGAAATTTATTCTGATAATGGAAGCAATTTCAAGGCTGCCGAAAAAATCCTCGTCACTCAGCTTAAAAGTGTCAATGCATTCGAAATCAAAACAACCTTTGATCAAATCAAATGGAAGTTCAACCCACCAAGTTCGCCCCACATGGGCGGTGCGTGGGAAAGGCTAATAAAATCGGTCAAATCGGTTTTGTACAACATATGCCCTTCCATGAAGTTTACCGACGAGAGTTTAAAAAACGCATTATGCGAGGCTGAATTCACGATCAATAGTCGCCCATTAACTTTTGTTTCCATCGAGTGCGACGACGACCAAGCTATCACACCCAATCACTTACTTATAGGCTCCTCTGATGGCTATAAGCCAGTTGCTAACAATGATTTCGATCTTCGACAAAGGTGGTACAAAACGCAAGAGTTTGCCGATCAATTTTGGCGTAGGTGGCTTAAAGATTACATACCAGTCATCTCAAGACGAAGTAAGTGGTTCACCAGGCAACCACCCATTAAGGTTGGTGACGTAGTTGTTATCGTAGACCCGGACCTACCAAGAAACTGTTGGCCCAAGGGCAAAATAACTGATGTTGTGCTTGCAAGAGACGGTCAAGTTAGACGAGCTACTGTTAAAACCATACATGGTACTTATCAACGACCTGCAGCAAAGTTAGCCGTATTGGATGTAAGTGGTGCTCTTGAAAGTAAACTCGATCCATCGACCTCGTTTACGGAGGAGGGAATTGTTGCCCCAAAATCAAAAACTTAATTATTTTACAGTCTGTATTCATTTTATTAATTCCACTCATTCGTACCTTTGAATTTGCACTACTTAAATATATATATATGTATATTGTTACAAATTTGGTCGTGAACGGACCGATTGTGATTGTTCTAGAACGTACTGAATCATCGTTATTTTATATGTGCGTATGTAGTCTTGTTATTATTTGTAAATGAACACAGGAGGTATATACACACATGCTTACATAGAAACTTGTTGATAAACAAAACGGCAGCACAGCGAGTGTGCACATACTGACACACATGTGTAGATAAATAGGCACAACAGCCAAATAAAAGAAACCACCACCGCACGATATAATATTCGTGTGTGTGTGTATGTATGTGCGCGGCTCAGATGTTTAAGTTTTACTGCCGCGTGTATGTATGTCGGTGTGTGTATATCTTTTGTTCATGATGAGTCATCGCACATCGCATGTATGTCGGTGCGTGTGTATATCTTTTGTTCATGATGAGTCATCGCACATCGCATGTATGTCGGTGTGTGTGTATATCTTTTGTTCATGATGAGTCATCGCACATCACACTATAGATGTGGCGTGATTAGCTTCTGTAAACGTCTAGAATGTTCGAGTAATGATCATTAGAGGTATAAAAGCAGCGAAGCTTAACGCTGAAAAGTCAGTCGATTTTTAGCTGCGCTAACGTGTAAAGTGTCTTAAGTAATAAAAAGTGATTAAGTGAAAGTGTTGTTCTTTTAGTAAAGTGTTTACAAGTACAGTGTGTTAAAATAAATAAAGTGTTGAACTGTTGGTTATTGTAAACTGAAGACGTGCGTGTTTTAACCTCATTACAATTAAAGAATCTACGACAAACGTTTTGAAAAGGTTAAAACGTAACAATATTTTTTTTCTTTAACAAACACATGTATGTACATAATACATGCATATGTATGTATATATTTTATTAAACTTAAGTAATTGTACAAAATTGTAATGAACATAAAAAATTGGCAACGGTACAAGCAGGTAGAATTCCTTTTTCATAATTTGCTTAAAATTGTTAAATTAAAAGACATTGAAGTTTCAAAAGTGTACGATAACACACAAAATATTTTAAAGCGCTCTTTCATTCTAAAGTAAATTAATGAAATAAATCACATATGTATGTACATGAATTAAATAACTACAAGTGTTTCATTACAAAGCAAAGAAGTTAGGCGCTCTTAAAAGTTGTGTATTACAAGTAACAATACTGTGCTGTCATAGAAACCAATATTGGTTTTGCGTATTGTCGGTTTTGAAAACCAATATTGGTTTCATTTGGTGTCACGAAACCAGGTTGGTTTTGTTAATTTCGAATGTAAATAAAACGAATATCGAAACAGTTGTTGTTTACATTTCTATTAGTTTTTATTAAACTTTTTTACTGAAAATTTACAAAATATTATAATTTTTTCCTGAAAATATCATTAAAAGTGTTTTTTGTGAAAATAATTGAAATCAAATAATAAAAAGGGGATAAGTGCTTATAAATAAAATGACATTAGCAGTTGTAGCATTTTTGTTATTGGGAGATGAACGCTCAGAAAAGGTGACGTCATCCATGCACGTCAAATTGTAGTGGCCCAGCACTATTCAGTGAATCAGCCAGTTCTTCCCACAGGGCATTCACTGTTGGTTTGTCGCGCTTCGTGAAGCCTTTAGCTAGATCCGGATATTTTTCCATGAATTTAATGACTATGGTATTTTGTATACTGTTTTTATGTTTTCCCCTAGAAAATAAAAAGGTCAATGCAAACATTTTTCTTTTCATAAAGCAAATATTTCGTATTTAATTAATTTACTTACATTTCTACTTTCTAAGTATGCCGCTGCAAAAAAAAAACTAAAGCGCTCAAAAATGAAAACTGACAGCTGTTATAGCGGATTTACATTTACTCACATCTTTGAGATGTGTGTTGAAGATGTTGAAAATTGAAAAAAGCTGTTTACATTACATTTTCAACATCTGTTGCGGAATAAAAAAATAAGCTTCAACAAACTTCTGAATTTTTTTATTTTTATTAAATTCGACGGTGGAATTTTGGGGTTGCAAAAAAAAAAAAAATCAAAGTGGACCAAGTTTTGCAACACGGTCGGGAGGGCAAAATGAGGAACCCAACATCAGTTCCTCCACGTTAAGGAAACGAGCGGTCATCGCTGGTGTGGCACACAAAACCCTTTGTAGTAGTTTGTTTTTGTTTTGTTGTCTGTTTCTTTGTAGTTTCAATTTTATGCCGGCGCACCCAGAGGGAAGGGTTGGAACCTCCCCGCAAAAAAATAAATAAATAGAGTCTCATGCGTTCCACACTAACAACACACAATAAATAGCCGGCTCCCTCTGGTCACTGCGGCCGTAACACATCTTTCATCTGTCAAATATTATTTCACGTGTTTGAGCAAACTAAAAAACATTACACAACACGAAGTATTTTATTCTTTTTTACTATAAATAAAAGTATTGTATTACTAATTTTATATTATGTTTAATTTAATTAAAACTTACTTACATTGTTCGTTCACGCTCATTGTAAAAATGTATCACACTTGTATATTTTCTAGTGATGGTATGAATTTTTAGCATTTTTTTTAACTTCTTTTTAGTGATGACATTAAAATAATCGAAAGATGTTGAATACAGCAATATGAGATGTAAAGATGTTGAGAGATGTTGCGTTTTTTTCATATAGAATTTGTATAGGAAGATGTTAACATCTTGCCAAAAGGATGAAAGATGTGAGTAAGTGAAGAAAAGCCTATTAGCTGCTTGGTTTATTTCCAATAAAAAACCTACAAACCGACACTAATTCTCTAGTTCGAACATAAAACCAATAACATTGGTTTCGATGACACCAAAGCATTTTGTCTTGTCGGTTTTAAAACCAATTCTGACAATATTATTTTCTGACACCCCTGATAGTGATAGAATATATATATACACACAGATTGAAGGACTCCCAATCGGATCTCCAGCTTCTTCAATTGTTGCGTACATTGTGATGGAGAAGTTATTAGAAAAATTAAATGTGAAGCCAAGAATAATGACAGAATATGTGGATGATCTATTTTGTATTATTCCAGAAATAGCAGTTGATGATGTGTTTACAACGTTGAATAGTTTCAAATCAAATATTAAGTTTATAATGGAGAAGGAATGTAATTCAAGACTGCCGTATTTGGATACAGTGATAATTAAGAGAAAGAATAGATTAATTTTAGATTGGTATCAAAAATCAACAGCGTCAGGGAGAATAATTAACTATTTTTCAAAACCTAGTAGAAATATAATAGTTAACACAGCTAAAACTTTCGTGGAAAGGGTTCTTACAATTAGCGATGAAGAATTTCATGATGAAAACATTATTAAAATTAGAAATTTTGCTGGAAGATAATAATTTTCCAAGTTATTTGACTAGTAAGCTTGTGAATCAATTTAGAAAAAGGAGAACTCAAAATATGATTAGTGCAAGAGACCCAAAGATTTTCAAGACTTTCACGTACATACCAGGATTATCAGAATTATATTTACAAGGCTGGATCGCACACTTACGGTTCCGTACGTATGTGTAATGTACGTATGGAATGGTATATGTATGTGAATACATACATATGTACATATATTGTATAAATTTCATCTCTCTGTCTCTTACAGCTTGAGAGTTACTTTTAATTGTTACTTTACGTTCTATGGGGACACCTAGTAGTTTTTAACTTGTTGTTGTGATTTGTTGTGGGAATACATACACTGAGCGAATTTCAGCCTCTATCTCTTACGGTTCGAGAGTTATAGCTAATTGTTACTTTACGTTGTAAAGGGACACCTGGTAGTTTTAGGGTTGTTGTTATTTTTAGCGTTTGTTGTTGTGGAGCATATGTGAATACATATATTATGCAAATTTCATCCCTCAGTCTCTCACGGTTCGAGAGTAACGGGCAATTGCTACTTTACGTTGTATAGGGGCACCTGGTAGTTTTCGACTTGTTGTTGTTTTTAGCATTTGTCACTGTAAGGCATATGTGAGTACATATATTGTGCACATTTCATCTCTCTGTATCTTACAGTTTGGGAGTTACAGCTAATTTTTACTTTACGTTGCATAGGGACACCTGGTAGTTTTCGACTTGTTGTTGTTTTTAGCATTTGTTATTGTAGGCCATATGTGAGTACATATATTGTGCGAATTTCAGCTCTCTGTCTTTTACAGTTTGGGAGCTATGGATAACTGTTACTTTACGTTTTATGGGGACACCTGGTAGTTTGCGTTTTGTTGTTGTTTTTAGCATTTGTTGTTGTTGAACATCTGCAAATACATACACTGTGCGGATTTCAGCTCTCTATCTTTTACGGATCGAGAGTTATATCTAATTGTTACTTTTCGTTGTAAGGGGGCACCTGGTAGTTTTTGACTTGTTGTTGTTTTTAGTATTTTCTGTTGTAGCGGCAAGGTACCACAACATCCTTCTTCTGGTATTTCACCGGATACAGGGTATGTATACTATAACGAACCTCAAAACAATAACCTAACTTTTCCAGAGGTGAATGTTATGATGGGAGCCTTCCTTCCAGCGTTCCATACCTAGAAATTATAAAGAAATGTGGTTCCACTAAAGTTTATCGTTGACACTAGAGCGAACAAAAATTTTGTTCGCTCGCAATTACGGGAAACAGGCATCCAACTTAATGAGCCCTTCCCTGTAAGAACAGCAGGTGGAGCGATAAATATAACACAAAAAATACAGGGACGATCTTTCGAATCAGTAGGAATTAAGAATTACGTAATCTGTTACATACTTCCAGGACTAAGATCGTTTGATGGTATCATCGGTGATGATGCTCTGAAAGCACTCGGTACTATTGTTATTATTTCTCAAGAGGTTAATGTTGCGACTCAAGACTTACCCGCGGAAGTCACTCATAAACTTAAAAGCTTAATTAATAAATATAAACCCATGTTTGGTCCTTTCGAAGCAGGAGAAATGGTGACAATGGATTCCATCCGAGATGAAATTAGGACTAGCACTGATGAACCCTGCGAATATACCCCTCACTGTTAAAGAACAAATTTCGGAAATATTGAATACAGGATGGTTGTCGATTTTAAAAGGCTACACTGAGACCATTTCTGACACCTATCCAATACCCGATATCAATTCCACCTTATCCAGCCTTGGCAGGGCTAAATATTTTACAACATTAGATTTAACATCAGGATTCCACCAGATTCTGATGAAGGAGTCTGATACATATTCATAAAACTGCGTTTTCTACCTTAAATGGCAAATGTGAATTTTTGCATCTTCTCTTTGGGCTAAAAAACGCTCCATCAATTTTCCAAAGGATGATTGACAACGTTTAAAAGGAGCACATCGGCAAAATATGATATTTCTATATTGACGATATTATTGTGGAAATTGTATTCAAAAAGCTTTTGGAATCTCGACTTAAAATAAATCTTGAGAAAACTCAGTTCCTTCAAATAAAGGTATCGTTCCTGGGGTATGTTGTCTCTGAGGATGGAATACGAGCAGATCCAGATAAAATTGAGGTTATACAGAATTTAACTGCTCCCCGCTTACTGAAGAATTTAAAATATTTTCTCGGTATGACTTGCTACTATAGATTACGCGAAGGTTGCGGAACCCTTAACTAATCTAACCAGAGGAGAAAACTCTCAAGTTAAAGCAACTGCATCTAAGAAAGTAGCGGTTACACTAAACGAAGAGGCATTAAAGGCTTTCAACGAATTGAACATCTTGTTAATGTCATCTGAAGTGTTGACATATCCGGATTTTGATCAACCCTTCAATTTAAACACAGATGCGTCCAACTATGCCCTTGGAGTAGTATTATCTCAGAAGTTTACAGAAGCCTGTAGCATTTATTTCGCGCTCACTTATCAAATCTGAAGAAAACTATGCAACGAACGAGAAAGCGTGCTGGTCATCGTTTGGGCATTAGATAATTTACATTCATACCTCTATGGTGCCAAAAAAAAATTTTACAGACCACCAACCATTAACTTATGCTTTAGGAAACCAAAATCACAACAACTTGAACCAAATTTACATGCCCAGTGATGAAGAAACTACTACAGCTGATGAAATGCAGGAAAACAACTGATGGGACGCTTCAAAGTGCACAAGATTTTAGCGATTTAATTTTTCATGTTGAAGATTTCCTAAATGTTTTTAAAAATCAATTCCTAATGCACCAGGTTGAAGCAATACATAGTAGTGTACTACCACATTCGGGTTACACTAAACATCATGGCCTGTGACGACACGTTTCCGCTCAATGCCGGGGTAGTGCTCAGTGGTCTCCAGGTTCGTGTTCGTACACAGAAATAGTAGTAAAACAACTATCGTTTTTGGACAACGTTATAAAATTTATTTCCAGACGTCTTCTTCTACTTCGGATGTTGCTGGAGATGGCAAGCGTCACGGGAACATCAGTAAGAATGCCCAGAGAAAGAGACAGAGAGAGCGCTGATAGTGGCCTGTTGTGTTGGCCGGTTTAAGCTTACTCCAGGAGGGGAGCCCCAGCAATGTGATTCCTTACTCCAAGTTTAAGCGTATACCGTCAGGAAGAGCGAGTGGAAAGCCTGCAGCGCAATATCCAACACAACAGACAATACACCCCCGTATTCCCTCTGCAACAAATATTTTTATAAAGACAATGGATTGGAAAGCTTGTACCGCAGTAGCCAACAGTACAGTCAATATATTCCACGAGTCTCCTTTAAGAGAATATTATTGCCTGAAATATTCACTGAAGCGCAGTAGCCAACCCCAATGTTTACTATTATCACGTTCAATGTTCAGCACTATTATTCGAGTGCAGTAGCCAACACCAAAATAATAGTTCTTCCTCTTGATCAAATTACTTCTCAAACTTTAACAGAAACCTTAAAAAGATGCTTGAACCCAAATTGTGTTATTGGTAACTATAAAGGTTCCTGAATGTTTCATTGCATTAAATTAATGACGTGTGCTCGGCTTATGTTGTAGCATATAAAATAAGAATAATTCAGGGATTAGTGGATGATATCACTAAACCGGAGAGAATGTGCGAAATATAAATTATAGACCGCAGACTAGCTCATCGCAATGACAAGGAAAACGGCATACAAATGCTAGAAAAATACTACTTCCCTCATATGGGAAGACTCATACGCCATTATACTAAGAATTGTGAAGTATGCAAGTTAAATAAGTACGAAAGACATCCCATCAAACCGTAGCATTTTAAATAGAATCGGTGGTAATTGAAAAATATACAAATTGATCGATAGTATTACAAATAATGTGGACAATATCCTCTTGAGTTTTTGGACTCGCTAGATTTGCCGGGTTTTCCTTTACACGAATTGCAGCTAAAAACTGGTGCACCTTTTATTTGACTGCGAAATATAGAAAAATTGATGCATAACTTAATTGAAGCAACAATAATAACGGGAAATATAAGGAAAATATAAAGGGACGGACGTCTTGATAACACGTATTCCCCTTATAACGTCAGAAATGCCATTCGAGTTTTAGCGTTTGCAGTTTCCTACTCGATTGGCCTTTGCGATGACTATAAATAAATCGCAAGGTGTTATGGTCTAAGCCAATCCTACAGAACAATAAAACAGTTTTGTTACCAATTAACAAATATGTAGGCATATTTATGTAATTACAAAACTGAAATCAATCTAACAATATTTCCTATCCTTATTGATAAGATAATATAAAATAATAAATTAAGTCAAGTACGAGGCTGGCTCGCACTCTTAGGGTTCCGTACGTATGTATGTGTAATGTATGTATGGAATGGCGTATGTGAATACATATGTATATTTTATAAATTTCATCTGTCTGTTTTTACAGCTACTTTATGTTGTATGGGGACACCTAGTAATTTTCCACTTGTTGTTGCTGTTGTAATTTGTTGTTGTAAGGCATCTGGGAATACATACACTGTGCGAATTTCGACTCTCTATCTCTTACGGTTCGAGAGTTATAGCTAACTATCACTCTACGTTGTAAAGGGACACCTGGTAGTTTTACAGTTGTTGTTGTTTTTAGCAATTGTTGTTGCGGAGCATATGTGAATACACATATTGTACAAATTTGATCCCTATGTCTCTCGCGGTTCGAGAGTTATAGCTAATTGCAACTTTTCGTTGTATGGGGACACCTGGTAGTTTTAGACTTGTTGTTGTTTTTAGTATTTTCACATCCTGTGAAAATTTCAGCTCTTAGTGTGTCGGAGAATGGACGCTGCGACGGACGGACGGACGGACGTACTTGTCTCCGTAATAGGGTTCTGTTTCACTCTGATGAGTACGGAACCCTAAAAATGGAAGAACGGTATTTCTGTATCTCCGAACCAAATGCAAGCAGTGTCTGAAAACCTATTCAAAATAATTCCATAGATCGGTATGATACCTCCCACATATGTATATAAAATATCGATTTTTGTTTCGTTTGATAATGGCTAAAGGCTGAGCGGCTGCATCGCTGACATAAATATGTATGTATATCATTACTTGAAAGATTTGCGAAAATGAATAAGAAGTGGGTGTGACATAATCAAAGTGCTGGGGTAGCGAAGCACACCGGGTTTACGCTAGTCATTAATGAAGGTTGGAAGCGCTTTTCAGATCGGTGTTACAGCACATTTTATTTCCGGTTGCAATTAAAGAAGCTGCAAAAATCGTTTTTATTATAGGATATAAACGTAACAATAGCGGTTTTCACACTTCGTATTATATTTAAAATACTTTTAAATATAACACTATTTTAAACTTCTGAGCGACTTTTTGATTTGTAAAAAAGTTGAAACAGCTGACTTTTGTTTAGATATTTTACCGCCAAAAGTACAAAAAATAATTTTTCAATTGGGGTTTCGTAAAATATTATTTATTTATGTATTTATATCAAGAACACTTAAGAATAGAATTCTTTTATGGTTCATTAAAATGTTACATTGACATACATATGTATATGGTAAAACTGAAAAAATATACATGTACTTATAATATAAATCTTATACTAATTAGTTTCCAGTATTATGTAAACTTTATCACATTATTATAATGTTTAAAAGCGAAAAAAGGAAGATATACAAAGATAAAAAAGTAAAAGTAAATTGATAAATATGCAGAAAAAAAGATTTGAAATATGCAGAAAAAAAGATTTGAATTTATTTATTTGAGAAGAAATCCAAAAGTGCTTTAGTAAAACTGTCTTTTTCCCTGAATGAGTTTAATATATATTGGTAGACCATTCCATAGCTTAATAGCGTTAATGAAAAAGAATCTGGATGTATTGAGGTGCATGTGGCTTGGTGTTATAAGTGTTATAATTAAAAGAAATAAAATCTAAAAAAATGTCTAAGGAAACAGTGAAAGAAAAAATTATTAACTATTTGCTTCAAAATAACATTGATCAAATCGAAGTTAATGAAATGATGAAGTGCAAAGGTACATATGTATATTCATTTATTAACAAAAAGTAAATGTATGCCACTACCAATCTCTCAGTAGACAGTTACAGGAACGATATTGTTGAGCATATCTTGGACGAGGTTATCGATGACGTTATTTCAGTCGCATCGTATAGTCGCGGAATGTTTAGTTCAGTTCCGAAGACAATGAAGTGGTCCTTAGATATTTTAACTGGACAGATTTTTACAAATACTACGAGTGAGGAGAATTCAATTCCATTCTGTTGTTGTTATAATTTCGGATTATTTTGAATTTAACCAACCTCATTCATGCGAACAATTCCCAGTTGAGTACCAATTGGCAATTGTTCTGCACAGACTTGGGTCATCTGGAGAGGGCGCAAGTTTTAGAAAAATTGCCGCTTTTTCGGAGTTGGTGATGGAAGTACAATAGCCAAAATAACCAAACGTCCCTGCAAGAACAGCGTCGGTCATATGATCCATCATATGACCGACACTGCTGATGGATTCATACATCAGGGTTTCTATCATTTTCTTAAGGGCAAAATGAAAAAAACTGATGTAAACATTCGTGTACAAGTGATTTATTTTTTTAACCAGCCTTACCACCTCAGCAAAGCTCAGCAAATGCCCACAAAATCACATGCAATGCTATTTATTTCTTTATTGCTAATTAAAAAAAAAAGTTTTTTCGAAAAATTAAAAAAAAAACTATACAAGGAGAACAAAATAAATTATTTTAGACATATTTAGATAAAATTAAGAGAAAAACAGTAGTCAGTAGCAGTTTTAACAATAGAAAACTGAATCATATGGAAAAAACATCCACAGCACTAAGTTTTTTCAAAGAAAAAAAAAAAAAAAAGCCAAATGAACCTATAAAAACATTCATGCATAAACGTAGTTCCAAATGAAATCACCAAACTAATACGGGAAAATCAAAATATTAAAAAAATCATTGTAATGGCAGCGCTGAAAGCTATAAAATTGTTTTGCATGTGTTAGTAAATAAGCTGTTACTGTGTTAGTTTCCATCAGCCATTTCTTGCAGGGCGTATTTTCAGAGCATTCCCTGCCAGCAAATTGGTAGTCGACTACTAAAATAATTAACTTTACGTTAACTTTTATGGACTAGCTTCAAATTAGCTACAATACAATCGAAACGTAGTGCAGAGTTCACCCAAAATTCAAATACTAACATACACACATACACGGTAAATAACTCTTGAACTAAATTGCCTATTGTCGCATTCGTTTTAAATGTTGCGATGGCTGAATGGGTTAAGTTGGCTGCTCACCAGTGGTTCAAATCCCACCAGAGGCTAACAACAAAATAAAAAAAATTGGATGAAATTTAATTTAATAATATTACCACCGAGAAATGTAAGATCAGCCTTGATTTGTACATTTTTTTCTGTGGCTACTGACTTTGAAGTAGCTAACTTGAAATTAGTTGAAAAGTAATGCAGCGTCGGACAATTGACTACCTCCTAAGACATCGTAATGTTAAAATAGTCAGTCATCTCCATTGAAAATAATCTAAGTGTCAACCACCACCAGTTGTAAAAAAGTTAGCTTATAATTCACTACTAGTTAACTGAGTTGCCGGCAGGGTTTTTACGTTTGCAATCAAAGTTTATATCGTGGTGAAAGAGCAGCAATTGTCGCTCAGACATACCATGAATTTCCATTTTGCATTGAATACGTTGATGTTCCAGCTTTTTTCGCGATTTCTTTCTTTTTTTTTAATATTTTCTACTTTTTTGTCTTTTCCACTACAAATTTAAGAAATGTGTACAATTAACTTTATTATATGTAGGCAAAAAACAATGTGGCGCCGTATCTGTCAGCTGTTTCATACTTGTATATAAATCCACTTACTACATTTAGTACATCTACAACTGTTTTTGGCATTGCAGAGGTTTTAATTTAGTAAATTAAAAATTTATGAGATTTGTTGTTGCCGAGTTTTAAATTCATCAAGATTTATTAAATTTAAAATATCTCCAAGATCTACAATAGTACTTTAATACGAAGCGTGAAAACCGTAAGTATTTTGTATTTTTCTCGGTGGTAAATATAATTGTTTGTAAAAATAAAATTGCTCAAACTACAATTTTTCTGCTAACCCGTCATTTAGACGGGAAAGTAAATGCCTGAAAGTTGCAATACACTCACACTTTTTTACTAACACACCCACAGTATTTTAACTTTCAACTCAGCTTTCAGCAAAATTTTCCTGAAAGTAATTTTGACATTTACTGAAAGTAAAGTGACAAGGTAGTAAACACGGTTGCCTACTCCACGGCACATACAAATTTTCAGGATTGCGGTAGAATAATAATTGTGAATTTTAAGTTATTTTGTATATTAGAAAATATTTAAAACATTTTTACAGCACATATGAATGAAGAACACAAATTAAGTATGTATATTTATAGTGATAATTATTAAATTAATTAATAACAAGTAAGAGTGCTATATTCGGCTGGGCCGAATCTTAAATACCCTTCACAATGGTACATACATTCTGATTGATTTTTTGTGCGAAAAGTTGTTTTATTTGGCTTTTAAATGGGCCGATTTTTTCTGAATTTCAATATCAGATCCACTACCGGGATTTAACACAGGCTGCAAAACTTTTATTTAAATAATTCTTAATATGCTCAAGTTCAACCACTGGGTGACACCAATTCTTTTTAATGTCAATGAAATAAAGAAAAGCAAAATGTATTTCTTAATTATTTATCAGTTAACTTTATAGTAAAATTTATTTAACAAAAAATTGCATATAATTGCATTATTTTTGAATTATAATGCTAAACATTGCCATTAAGTGTGATTTTCTTTTCAATTTACTTACGTATGTATGTGGGTACATGCATACGTATGTATGTATGTATGTACCTATAATAGAAAACTCTAAAATAAATTCTTTGTTATTGAATATTTTCAATGTGTTCCATAAAACAATGATTATATACATACATATATATATACATACATACATATTTACATTGCTTGCTTTTAAAAAATGATATTTTTCTTGTGCACGTTGTTGATGATCTCCCAGTTGGCACCGTCTTCAAGACATCATTGATGATGGGTGCACGACAAAGTTAAGTCCTCGAAGACAAATGAGGGACATCCGGTGCAAGTCTTTGACGACATTTCCATACAAGTGTCGCGAAAATCGTGCAAGACAACAAGACGGACAATGTCGCTCATGGTGTCATGCACAAAACATAAATAATTTTCGGTGATTACATAAAAGAACAGTCTTCTAACATTTCAGTGATGAGTATATAAAAGATGTTACCCCCACGAAATCGTATACGACTGCCACTACGATAGGTCGTTGACGATTGTATTGACGATTTGTCTATCAGCTTATCTTCAAAGATAATTTCAGATTTTTTTATAAACAAACTATTTCTCAACTAAAATTAAGAACGCCAAATTCGATATTTTAATATTTTATTAAAAACAAAAACAAAAACAATTTAATTCAAAATTATATAAAATAATACAAAAAATTAACTTCAGTTCATACTATGAAGTTCATAGGTATAGGTATAGAATTATTTAATTCAGCTTATTTTCGTTGCATTTCCGTGAATTTTCTTTGTTGTACGTATTTTTAATTCGTCGTATTACGTTCCGAAATTCTTTTTTAAAGTCCTCGTAGGAAAAGCCATCCGTCTTTGTTGATTCTGTTAATATAAAGAAAATACATACATATATGCACATACATACATATGTATGCATATAAAAATTAATAATATGAAGAAACCTAAATAATAAATGTAGTACATTCCGGTATTTTTAATTCGATGATGTCTACATAAAAAATTTTATTGCGTAACCTTACGTTTACTTACCATATAACCCATTAATCATATTTGGATATTGCTTCAAAGATTTTTTTTCCTTTGTCCCATCGAAGTTATATTTGATAAGAAAGTGTTTTTGGAATATTCTACCCAAATTTTTTAAATTTCCATTCATTATCCGCTTCATTGCTCCTATCTAGAATTAAATGAGAAAATATACATACATATACATAATTAGTTTAAAAAATAAAATACTAAATATACACTCACCAACTCAACCTGTTTTTCAGTTGCTAAATCTGCAAACATCTGCTACACCCATGGAATGCGGTATGCCCAACAGACCCAGTAACGAACGATCTAGCCGGTGCATCACAAATAAACGCTCTAATTGAAATAGATACTATTTTTCCATTGTATAAAATTCCATTAGAATATAAATCTTTTAATTCCACTATAAAATCATGTAAAAAACAATTAATAGATACAGGCTTATTGGGTCCGCAGTATATTCCTATTGGAAATAAACAGTCTATATCTAAATTAATTGTTTTACCCAAAATTGGCCATAATCCAACAGAACTACTTTTAAAAAGTGGTAGCCCGTCAATACCAATATCAAGTTTTATCTCATTGATACTATCCAGAAGGTTATTTAATTTGAGAAGCTGAAATTTTAGTCCGAAATGAAAATAAGTTCCTGGGTTAACAGTTCTAGAAAAAAATTCTTTTTTCTTTCTTTTAGACAATAAAGAATTTATGCTTTGTGGGACACTCAGGCCTTCATCATGGAGAATCTGCAGTAAATCATTACCTAATCTTCTTCCCACATTGTGTTTTAGGAATACATTTTTTAGCTTTTCAGTTAATTCAATTTTATATCTTGTTGTTGGAATATTTTCTTCAACAATTTCGCTTTCACAAATTCTGCCTAAATTTTGGTTTATTCCACTATTTTTCACTCTTTGTAAAAATATCTTTTTTTTCGAGATATTTCTCGTTGTAAAGATCGTCTTACATTCATTAGTACGTACATATATGTATGTATTACTTGTTTTTTAAATTTATATGAATTTATGTACTTACCGAAATGTTTATTTTAAAAACCACTGACTCTTTCAACGTTTCGTCACTGAATGAAACATTTTTCTTTATTATACCCTTCACATAAATGTGTAAGGGTATATATAAGTTTGTGATTCCGTTTGTAACGCATTGAAATATCCATCTAAGACCCCATAAAGTATATATATTCTGGATCAGCATCAATAGCGATTACGATTGGGCGATGTCCGTCTGTCCGTCTGTCCGTCTGTCCGTCGGTCCGTCTGTCCGTCTGTCCGTCTGTCCGTCTGTCCGTCTGTAGTCGTTGAAATACCGTTTCTGAGAAAACGGTTTGAGATAGAAACCTCATTCTTTCGCTAAAACGTGTGAAACCCCGGTAGTGGGTCTGCTATTGAAATTCAGTAAGATAGGTCCGCGGATAGCCGAGATATATTCAAAAAACCGGGTTTTGAGGGATATTTTGTGTAATTTTTGTATTCAGATTTTTGAAACAAATTTTTTTCTTAAAAACTAAACCATATCATTTTTAGTGCTCATTAAATCCTAAAAATGAAGGAATTTTTGAAATCGGCCCATATATATCCGAGATATAGCGTCTCCCGATTTTTAAAGAAATCGGCTTTATAAGCCAAATAAGACAACTTTTGGCACCGAAGATCAATCAAAATGGTATATATAGGCTATTTAGAGGCAAAAGTGGAAAATTTTTCCACATCGGCCCATATACACTCGAGATATAGCGCCTCCCGTTTTCTCAAGAAGTCGGCTCTAAAAGCCAAATAAAACAACTTTTGGTATCAAAAATCGATTAGAATGGAGCATATAAGGTGTTTAAAAGCAAAATTGGAAAATTTTTGAAATCGGTCCATATATATCTGAGATATAGCGACTCCTGATTTTTCAAGAAATCCGCTCTTTAAGCCAAACAAAGCAATTTTTGGCACTAAAAATCAATCAGAATGGTACATATAGACTATTTAGAGGCAAACGTGGAAAATTTTGGACATCGGCCCATATACACTCGAGATATAGCGCCTCAAGTTTTCTCAAGAAGTCGGCTCTAAAAGCCAAATAAAACAACTTTTGGTACCAAAAATCGATCAGAATGGTACATATAAGGTATTTAAAAGCAAAATTTGAAAATGTCTGCAATCGGTCTATATATACCTGAGATATAGCGTCTCCCGATTTTTCAAGAAATCGGCTCTATAAGCTAAATAAAACAACTTTTGGCACCAAAAATCAATCAGAATGATACATATAGGTTAGTCAGAAGCAAAACTGGAAATCTTTTTGTCATCGGCCCATATATGTTCGAGATATAGCGCCTCCCGATATCTCAAGAAGTCGGGCCTGGAAGCTAACCGAAACAGTTTTTTGCACTAAAAATTTGTCGGAATGGTACATACAGGCTGTTTAGGGGCAAAATTAGAAAATTTTTGGACATCGGCCCATATGCACCCAACTTTTGGTACCAAAAATCGATCATAATGGTACATACATACATATGTATATAATATTATATACATATGTATATAATATTTGCGATCATGTATGAATGTATGTATGTATGTATGTATGTATGTATGTATGTATGTATGTATGTATGTATGTATGTATGTATGTATGTATGTATGTATGTATGTATGTATGTATGTATGTATGTATGTATGTATGTATGCATGTATGCATGTATGTATGTATGTATGTATGTATGTATGTAGATACGTTTGTATGTATGTAGGTATGTATGTATCTACATATGTATGTATGCATGCAAGTATGTTAGCATAAACAATTTTTTTGCTTTGGTGTAAAAATGTGTATGTATGTACATACATATGTATACACGAGCTTGAAAATGAAAGTGATATAAAGAATTGTTGAAAAAAGGGTACGCAATGAAATTCTTTTAAACAATTGCGTCTTCAAATTCATTCACACAAAAAATCATTTTGGGTTTCCCTACGTACTGTCATATGTACATACACACATACATGTGTATGATGATACGAAACAGATCATCAACAACGTGCACAAGAAAAAAATAATTTTGTAAAAGCAAGCAATGTAAATATGTATGTATGTATATATATATGTATGTATATAATCATTGTTTTATGGAACACACTGAAAATATTCAATAATAAAGAATTTATTTTAGAGTTTTCTATTATAGATACATACATACATACATACGTATGCATGTACCCACATACGTAAGTAAATTGAAAAGAAAATCACACTTAATGGCAATGTTTAACATTATAATTCAAAAATAATGCAATTAAATGCAATTTTTTGTGAAATAAATTTTACTATAACGTTAACTGATAAATAATTAAGAAATACATTTTGCTTTTCTTTATTTCATTGATATTAAAAAGAATTGGTGTCACCCAGTGGTTGAACTTGAGCATATTAGGAATTATTTAAATAAAAGTTTTGCAGCCTGTGTTAAATCCCGGTAGTGGATCTGATATTGAAATTCAGAAAAAATCGGCGCATATATACCCCAGATATAGCGTCTCCCGATATTTCAAGAAATCGGCTTTAAAAGCCAAATAAAACAACTTTTCGCACCAAAAATCAATCAGAATGTATGTATGTACCATTGTGAAGGGTATTTAAGATTCGGCCCAGCCGAATATAGCACTCTTACTTGTTTATTTTTCAATTGATTTTTTTTACCGTTATTTTAATTCTCTTGCAAAACAAGCAGAAATTGCGTCTTTTGAGAAAAAACAACAAGAAATTGTTTCATTTTTGTTTTTTCATACAAGACGATATCTAAGAACATGTCTCTCTTGTTGTCTTCAATAAAAATGTTCTGTCATTTATTGTTTTGTAGAAGACAACATAAAAGAACATATCTCTCTTATTGTCTTCAATAATTATTTATCCCAGATGTTTTCTACTCTTTGTCGCTCATCTTGTCATCAGAGAAATTGTCTTATAAATTGCCATTGAAGAAAACTACTTGATAGATGACAAATTTTAAAATTACTTGCAGAAATCTTCGACGACAATGTCGTGTTAGACAATCGGGCCAACTGGGCTGTTGCGTATCATCATACACATGTATGTGTGTATGTACATACATATGTAAGTACGTAGGGATAAACAAAATGATTTTTTGTGTGAATGAATTTGAAGACGCAACTGTTTAAAACAATTTTTTTCAACAATTCTTTATATCACTTTCATTTTCAAGCTCTTGTATACATACATACACATTTTTACACCAAAGCAAAAAAATTGTTTATGCTAACCTACTTGCATGCATACATACACATGTAGATACATACATACCTACACACATACAAACGTATATACATATACATACATTCATACATGATCGCAAATATTTTCGAATTTTGCTTTTAAACATTATATACATATGTATGTACCATTATGATCGATTTTTGGTACCAAAAGTTGGGTGCATATGGGCCGATGTCCACAAATGTTCTAATTTTGCCTCTGAACAGCCTGTATGTACCATTCCGACAAATTTTTAGTGCAAAAAATAGTTTCGTTTGGCTTCCAGGGCCGACTTCTTGAGATATCGGGAGGCGCTACATCTCGAACATATATGGGCCGATGACAAAAAGATTTCCAGTTTTGCTTCTGACTAACCTATATGTATCATTCTGATTGATTTTTGGTGCCAAAAGTTGTTTTATTTAGCTTATAGAGCCGATTTCTTGAAAAATCGGGAGACGCTATATCTCAGGTATATATAGACCGATTGCAGACATTTTCAAATTTTGCTTTTAAACACCTTATATGTACCATTCTGATCGATTTTTGGTACCAAAAGTTGTTTTATTTGGCTTTTAGAGCCGACTTCTTGAGAAAACTTGAGGCGCTATATCTCGAGTGTATATGGGCCGATGTCCAGACTTTTCCACGTTTGCCTCTAAATGGTCTATATGTACCATTCTGATTGATTTTTAGTGCCAAAAATTGCTTTATTTGGCTTAAAGAGCGGATTTCTTGAAAAATCAGGAGTCGCTATATATCAGATATATATGGACCGATTTCAAAAATTTTCCAATTTTGCTTTTAAACACCTTATATGTTCCATTCTAATCGATTTTTGATACCAAAAGTTGTTTTATTTGGCTTTTAGAGCCGACTTCTTGAGAAAACGGGAGGCGCTATATCTCGAGTGTATATGGGCCGATGTAGAAAAATTTTCCACTTTTGCCTCTAAATAGCCTATATATACCATTTTGATTGATCTTCGGTGCCAAAAGTTGTCTTATTTGGCTTATAAAGCCGATTTCTTTAAAAATCGGGAGACGCTATATCTCGGATATATATGGGCCGATTTCAAAAATTCCTTCATTTCTAGGATTTAATGGGCACTAAAAATGATATGGTTTAGTTTTTAAGAAAAAATTTTTTTTCAAAAATCTGAATACAAAAATTGCACAAAATACCCCTCAAAACCCGGTTTTTTGAATATATCTCGGCTATCCGTGGACCTATCTTACTGAATTTCAATAGCAGACCCACTACCGAGGTTTAACACGTTTTAGCGAAAGAATGAGGTTTCTATCTCAAACCGTTTTCTCAGAAACGGTATTTCAACGACTACAGACGGACAGACGGACATCGCTCAATCGTAATCGCTATTGATGCTGATCCAGAATATATATATACTTTATGGGGTCTTAGATGGATATTTCAATGCGTTACAAACGGAATCACAAACTTATATATACCCTTACACATTTATGTGAAGGGTATAAAAATTTAGCAATAAAAAAATTATTTTCGAAGGTTGCCCCATAAATTTATGTTTGGAGTAGTCGGCAATTCTATTTCAGTAGTAAACAAAACTGTAATACTTGCAACTCTCCGCTTTGACGACATTTTTAAAATGAACTTTCACGTTCCTTTGAAAGTGAGCAAGAAATTTTCATGAAAGTCACAGATTTCATTGAAATTTTTATTCATAATACGTATACAAAAATTTAATGAAAGCACTTTCCCGTCTAAATGCCGGGTAAGTGAAATGATAACTTTTTATTGTTACAATAATGAAAAACAATTATAAAAGATAAAAACTATAATATTGCTACATTATTTTGTTTTTTTTTTTTGTACTGGCATTTTCTTTGCTTATGAATACTTTACAAGTGAGATTATTTTAATTATTCTTTGTTCTCTTGGTTTAAATGTTTAAATGAGTTAAAGATATTTGGTAAAAATTAAAATTATTGATTGTCTATCCTACTGAAATGTGATCAGGTAATTAATTCAACACTGCATAAACAAATGTTTTATTTCCGTTGCTATTTTTTGGTTTAATCAAACGTCCGCGAACATTCCCTATTTTCATCTTTCCTCCCTATTTCTCCCAATTTTCCTAGTTCCGGTGCATTTAATGCATACATGGGGGTCAACCCTCGAGTGCTGGTCCAGCTTGAAAAAAAAAACTGTAGAGATCGCTATTCTACAAGGGCCTATTAGTATTCAATGCAGTACCAAATAATATGAAAATTGCAATAGAAATTTTTTGGAAAATATATACATATGTGTAATAATTTTGTAATATTTAATGTTAACATGAATAATAATAATAATAAATGAAAATTAGATTATGACACAATATTTTTACTGAAAATTTTAATTTCATTAAACTACTTTTTTATATAATTTAATATAAATGTATTATTACACAATGATTGTAAACGTATTTTAAAACTGATAATAATGAACAGCAAAAAAAAAATCAGTTCCAAAATTGAATGCTGTGCCGCCTGCAAAATACTCATTAACATTATCTACTAGTGAATGGTGGTAAGTCGATTTCGACTGTAGTCGATGATGTTTAGTCCATAAAAAATCGATTATTTTTCGATCGATTGTTCATTACCGTTTTTATTATGTTGAAATCGAATTTTGGCGTCGATTAATCGAAACGAATGGGGCAACATGCTTTTTAATTTTTTTTTTTTTATAAAAAAAGGCGATTGTTTGCTGCAAGTTATTTAACTGTGAAAATTTGATGAAATCAGAACAATGTGAAATTGGTAAATTAAAAATGAAAAACGCAACTGAGCCATGCTGAAAAATATTGCTGTTTTATTCGCAAGAATTGGCGTTTTATGGAAGCGCAACAGCTTTGGCAATACACTACTACAAGTGTGTACACAAATTTGTGCTCGTCTGCCATCGAGCAGAAATTATCTTCCACAAGTAAAGACTCAGTTTGCCGCCCGTAGTAAAATTATTTCAAAATGCATCTTCATATAAATTAACATTTGTTGGAAAATAGAATATAGAATAGAAATAGAATAGAAATAAAACTTATTGTATTGTAATACATTTTGACTTATGTAGGTGTCTTGTTTTTTCCCTTCACTTCTATTGAAAAACTTTATCATTAACATTGAATAAACTGAATGTCATACTATCGAAAACCTTTTAATTCCACGATCACGATTAAAACCTGCATATAGAAGTCTTTATAGTAATTGCTCAAAACTAATGTGCCAAAGAATTTGTATTCCCCCATATTCCAATTGTCGTTATCGTCGTCACATCAAGTCTACATCGAAAAACTAGCACTGGTACACTCATCTTCGATAACAATTTTCTGCTTCTTTCTAGATATTTGACGTATTGTAGACTTAAGGACTAGATAAAGTCTATTAATCACCTTCAATTGTTGTTGGTAGCGAGAAAAGAAGTGCCAGGTTTTTTGCGTAGACTTAATGTGTCAATTGGAATATGGGAGATTAGTTTCATTAAATTTATATTCAATTTATTGAACTGAGTATTTAATAATAAAATAATTCTAAATACAGTTATATTTAAATCATTTTGCATTTACAGTCAAAGCCCGGTTTAACGAATGATATAATGTTCAGACCTTTCGTTATATCGAACAGTAATTTTTTATCTTAAAATTGTATAAAAGACGGTGGTCCGCAGTTTTAAAAAAATCAAAAATTAATTGTATTGATAACTTAGTGTAGAAATAAAACTTTGATTGATATTTTAACGTTTATTTAAGAATTGTTTTTATTTCTAATATGGAAATTTATTAAAAATCATAAATGTACATAGGTGCATATACATATTTACTCATATTGGGATGCTATTAACATGTGTATGTTTATTATTACATTTCATACATATTATTAATTTCATATAATTAATTCGACATCTCGTTTTCACAATGAACCAAACAAAACTACTGAAATTTTAAGGAAAAAAGCAACGGATCACACGCGTTCTTGCAATACAAAGCAAAGAAGCCAAAAACACCCACAATCTTACGATTATGTAACGATTTTTTAATGTATTTTGCTTTTTTATTCGTTAAATCGAGATTCTTTTTTTTTTTTTGACATTCGCTATGTAAGGCAGTTAATGCAAAAATTTCGCCATTCGTTATATCGGATTTTCGTTAAACTGAGTATTCGCTATACCGGGCTTTGACTGTATTTTGTTTAAGCTAAAAACTACTAATCGCCTTCAAAATAGTTCACTTTGAGCTGTGATTATTCGATTAATTAATCGGAATGAAAAATCGAAAGTCGACTTTTGCTTTCTGATGCCATTCACTACTATTTACACCCCCGTCAAAAGTTATTTCGTCACAAGCTGCCCTATTCAAAACTCTCCACATACAGGGTTAGCAAAACTGCTGTAATTTGGGAGCTGATGACCGTCGTGGTGGATCTGAAACAGCCCTGGTATGTTCCCCAGCCACTAACTCTTCGACTTTACTTTTCTTGAATCCTTTAAAAATGTTGATAACTACAATTTCACCGCAAGACCAACTTTCTCAAATCTGAGATATTTTATTTGTCATATCAAGTGTTCTATAATAAAATAAATTACCTGAAATCTCGCTTAAGTACATATATTTAAATTAGGCTTGATTTCTAAGAGCTTTTCTCTCATAATATCTTCGTAGACATGATGTGTATACATCTCCCACAGTTCTTTTACGCCACACTTCAGATTTATCAATTTTTTGTTTTGGAATCGATAATTCTTCGATTATCTTTGGCACTGCCAATTTTTCACCAGTAATGGAATTACCTATTTGGCAGCCATTTTGTTGTTGCGGATTTAGAATTTCCAAATTTAGAGCAATCGTATTAGAAGTAGTTCCCATTAATTTGGAGTCCATTTCTTTGATTGCAATACATTGCGTCGAGTCTTCATTTTTAACTTTTTTCTGACATGCTTTTTTAACTGCTTCACTTTCAGATTCCGAGGAAGAGTCGTCTATGCTGAAATCTGAGTCAGCGTCAATGTTATTAGTCAAGTGTATCTTTTTGTCTTGTTCCTCTTTCAATGTGTCTTCGTTTTCTTCCTCTGACGATTTTCTTGTACGGTACGTCCTTGGTTTCTGAATTTGCCCAGATTTTATTGGTTTATAGGCGGCATTTTCATTACTATCCGAAGCATTTGATACATCCACTTCAGGTTTCTGAATAGTTCTCGAAGAGCCTATTTTTTGCTCATAGATGTGACGATAAAAGCCATCCAAATCCTTTTGTTTTGTAACATCGCCTATAGCCTCTAGATAATCATCCCTTTTGCTTTTTTCCTCTAGTTTTCGCATTTCTTCCAGCTTTCTGCGATAAGCTGAGGTCACAAAAGCTTCCTTCTCTTTAAATTCATCTCCTTCAGCTTCCCGCTCTTTTTGAACTTGTCTTTCCACTCTTAGTTCGTTTTCAAGTTTACGTCGTTCGGCTGCTTCCATTAGTTTTGATATATAACGCGGTTTCTTAGGCTCTTTAGCTTTGACTTGTTTTTCTTCTTCCCGTTTACTTTCCATTTCATCAAATAACTCATCGTACTGAAAAACTGTGGGGTCTTCAGCTAGGGCTTTTTCTTGTAAGGTCTTTGCCTTTCGTCTCTCCATTAGACTGGGACCAATGGGTGCATTTTTCAATAACATATGTGGCGGACCCTGACTGTCAGACTCTGAACTGCTCTCATCGAATATGGAAGGTTTAGTGAATTCACGTAGCACTTCCCTTGAAGGTGGTTTCTTCTGTTGTCCCGGCAGAATGAGACCATATCTGAAAAGAACAACGACACATAAAATAAATAAATAAAAATTAAACTTCAAAATTTCTTACTGTTTATCCATTTTTTGTACAATTCAACTGATAAATCAACTGAGAGAAAAAATCTAACTTTGATGAATAACACCTGAGCAAGGCAGTTTGATACCAGGTAATCGCATAACTACAGCAAATACAACAACAAACACTTCATGTATTTTGTTGGTAGAAAATCGGTATTACTGTCATCAATTTGTTCGCGTATGTATGTTTATGTTGTAGATTTTGACAGTTATACAAGATGAAAAAAGTCGTATTTACTGTTTACATTCACAATGGAGTATCAGTGTTGCCATATACATTCTCTGATAAAAAGCGCTTATATGAACTAACTTTAAAGTAAAAAAATCGCCACCTAAGAAAAAATCGTTGAAAAATTTTTTTCTTATAAAATCGAAAACAGATATGTATAGAGTTTGAATCTATTTTGCATTTAATAGAAGACCAATAGACTAACACATCCCACTAGTTGCCACTTTCGAGAACATTTTAGTATAGACGCGATATACCCAGCAAACTGTTTTCATACAAAAAGAAGTCGTCAAAAAAGCTTTTATTTTAAGAGCAATAAATGCAATGTTGGAGTTCAGGACTATTATAAATCGATTAATCGTCATTTTCGAGTTATTTCTAGTATGGAAGGTATATGCCCAGCAAAATTTAAAAACAAATTGCAACAGTAAATCTAAATTACGTACTGCCACTTGGTACATTTTTAAAAAGGATATAGAAAAATTGAATTACATTAGGTTTTGCTTTATAGAGCGTTTGATTTTCAAAATATTCGTCCTGTAATTTTTTTCGTGCCAAACAACATTTTCGATTTCTAATCAAAATGGTACGTTGGTAGTTTAACTTTTTATATTTTGCACAAAGTAGTACAACATACAAACGTACTCGTTGTCATATTGTAAAGTGCTCGATTTTAGCAAATATTAGCCTGCAAATTTTTTCATATATATGTATTATCTTTGTATGAAAAAGGTTGTTAAATGAATATTTTCTACAAACGAACTGTCTATAATATGATAATAAGTGCATTTAAGCGTGGTATACTTTTTCTACAAAATAAATTCAAAAAAAGTACAAAATGGTAGACCATTTTGATTTAAAATAATAAAAAATTTTTTGGCACGCATAAGTTTATTGGGTGAATATTTTCTGTAATCGAACACTCTATAAACTGACAAATAGTGCACTTCAACGCTGGTGTGTCCTTCTACAAAACATAATAGTCTTAGCATGCACGGATGACCTTTTTGATTTAAAATCGAAGCCAAGGCGAATTAATTATTAATTAAATTAATTCGCCTTGATCGAAGCTATGTTTTTTGATAATTTTTTATGGAAACAGATTTTTTATGCCTTCTTTTACTCCTTTTGCAAAATTTCACACTTTAAATAATACGGCAAAGAGATTAACTTATTTTCCTACAAAGTTGCAACTCAATCGCTTAGTTAGATAGAAAGATATTTGTAAGGGGAACTTTTGGCCATTTTGCGCCATCCAGAAATATGATTGACCTCTACTCTCATGTCTAAGAAATCGTCATGCGAAATCGTAGAAAACCCGATTAATTAGCCAAGAAGGTATAAGGATGAAAAGTTTTTGCCCCTCTTGCCCTATTTCCCGACCTTAACAATAAAATAAGAATATTACCTTATGTGCGTGCCAAATTTGAAGCAAATTGATTGACTAGCAATGAAGATATATGTAGGAGGAAGGAGCTTTTACGCCATTTGCACGAGGCTACCTTGTTAGTTGTATCATGGTTTAAGCTTTTATCAGATCAAAAGAGATTTACCACCTAATTCATAAAAATTATTACAGGCTTATAAGACCGTTATTTGACATATTTGTATTTAAAATCTGTCAAACAAGAGCTGTATAAACCTGTTATAATTTTTATGAATTAGACGGTTAATATACATACATATTTCTCCAATTGCTAAAGTGTAAACCGTCTCTATGGTAAAGTTGCTAACGCCGACCAGCACTGGTTTCAGCTGTTTTCAATGTTCCCCAAATTTAATACGATGTAGTGCAACTATACAAAATAAAAATGGCGCTGGACATCAAACGTGAGAAAAAATTGTCATTTTTTGCCAAAGCGCAGTATTCTGTATTTTGTGGGCCATAGCCTGCTGCGAACATTCAACTTGAATAGGATTTTGATAAAAATATCGTAGAAAAATCACGAAATACATCAAAAAAGTGTTTACAGAGTAAAGCAAAATGTTTCGCTAATAAAATAGTGACGAAAAATTTGTGTTTTCCATGAAAAAAAAGATAGTGGAAAATATCTTTCTTGAATTGATGAAATTCACTGAATAGCGAAGCAACGCTAAAAAACGATAGAAAACGAACTTGAAAAAAGTGGTAGATTTGCTGGTGGAGTCGCAGCACGGAGATAGCAGAGAGCTAGTGATAGTGTTTTTTAAACAGAATTAATTATATTTTATATATAAAATACTAAAAATAAGGGATTTGTAAAAATGGCTACGAACGACTCCAAAGCACCATTGAGGCAGGTTAAACGCGTGCAATTCGGTATATTGTCGCCAGATGAAATTGTGAGTGTGTACAAAAAAAAAGATTTAATGTTAAAACCTAAAATATTTGATTTAATTTAGCGTCGCATGTCTGTCACAGAAGGCGGAGTGCAGTTTGCAGAAACCATGGAAGGTGGCCGACCAAAATTGGGTGGTCTTATGGATCCGCGCCAAGGTGTTATTGATCGTACATCGCGTTGCCAAACCTGTGCAGGCAATATGACTGAATGTCCCGGCCACTTTGGTCACATCGATTTGGCTAAGCCTGTTTTCCACATTGGCTTCATAACAAAAACTATAAAAATTTTAAGATGCGTTTGTTTCTATTGTTCCAAAATGTTGGTATCACCACATAATCCCAAAATAAAAGAGATCGTTATGAAAACCAAAGGCCAGCCCAGAAAACGCCTTGCTTATGTTTATGATTTGTGCAAGGGTAAAAAGATTTGTGAAGGTGGTGAAGATATGGATATGACTAAAGATGGACAGCCAGCTGATCCCAATAAGAAGCCCGGACATGGTGGTTGCGGACATTATCAACCATCGATCAGAAGAACAGGCTTGGACTTGACAGCTGAATGGAAACATGTTAATGAAGACTCTCAGGTAAAGACCGTCCGTAGTATAATGATAATAACTGACGAAAAGAAATATCTGGTCCTTTTTAACAAATAATTTTACACCAAAAAATATTTTATCTTCAGGGAGCTATTTTATTAGTAGTGTCGTCACTTGTTTATGTACGTAAACTATTTCGCCTACTCTTACGTACATAACAACTGACGCCACTACTAATAAATATAAATAAACCCCTGAAGATGACCAATAAAGTTGGCTAAAATATCAGAGAAAAATAAAATAATATTTACCTACATCAATCAAATTCAGTCAAGTTTATTTGAGACTTTGAAACAAACATACATAGATATATAAAGGAAATCAATTTTAAATAACAATTACATAAAAAAACTTAAAACTATAAAGTTTTGTTTTGACACCGCTCTCCCTGCATAAGATCGTATATGTTCATCCCCTATGGGACCTTTGAATGTTAAAAACATACAATTTCGGCAATAAGCTAATAACACAATAACTCGTGTTTAACCAACTCAAGCCAGCCTGATCACCCAAAATTTTTTGAATCAAATTATCTATATACATATATAAAATTAAGTGGCAAAACTTCCTGTTCGCATACTCCTAGACGGCTTGCCCGATTTCAATGAAATTTTCAGGGGTGATTGGGGTCTGTATGGAGGGTGCACATAAGAAATTTAATGTGTGTATCTTTGCGCGTTTGCAAAAACAAAAAAAATAAATACATTAATTCTGTTTGGCTTTACGTGTTTTTTCGGATTTTTATCGTTCCTAAACGGCTAAACAAAAAAAAAAAAAAAAAAAATACATTAATTCTGTTTGGCTTTACGTGTTTTTTCGGATTTTTATCGTTCCTAAACGGCTTGCCCGATTTAAATGAAATTTTCACAAGTGATTGGGGTCTGTGTGGAGGGTACACGTAAGAAATTTAATGTGTGTATCATTGCACGTTTTGCAAAAACAAAAAATTAAATTTGAATGCAGAACAACGTTTGCCGGGTCAGCTAGTTGTCTATAAAATTCACTGAATTCAGAAATTTTGTCATCAAGTCAAAAGCGTAAGAAGCTAATGGCCTAATTTTTGTAAACTCATAAATGAATTCATTAGCAAATTAGGTACCAATATTTAATAATTTCTACAAACTAAAATGCTTGTTTCACAAACTATTCCATTTATTAATAAAATATTGTTAAACTACATATCTATTTCTTTTTTTCTGAAACTATTTTGTGCCACTCAATTCTCCAGCGTTATCAACTTTGAAATTTTAAAACGCGCCAAAGTGAGAAAAGTTTAGACAATTTTGGAAAAAAGCCCTAAATTTAAAATACCCTCCTGAAATCGAGACTATCTACACGCGTGTAAAAATTACTCCACAAGGGACCAGAACTAGTCCAAAAGTATCCACCATGAGAAAACCATGCTCCATTTTACATTACAATGTAAAGAGGATCATTTACTCCAAAAAAGCATTAAATCAGACTAACTCCATAAACTAGTCCAAGTAACTACTCCGCACATTATTAACACATGGTTAGTATTGAAATTACTTCATGTCACTACTCCATGGATTTACTGCACATGGTAATCATGTGTTGCGACTATCGCCAAATAATTTTTTGTTTATTCATCATGGTCCTTTTTTGCATTACATCGGACCTTTTTACTTAAAACGGATCATGTACTCCAATAATTTCTGAAGGGTTTTTTATTTGCAATTTATTTGAGCTCGTGACCTCAAACGGAGAGCAGCCATGAAAATGGAGTTGGATGAAGATTTCAAGAAATCAGAATGAAAAAAGTCTAAGGAAAGAATGCAGGCACCCAGAAATCGGCGAAAAGAAAAAGAGATTGAATGCGCGAGCACTGGTTACAAGAGTTGCCGCACATTGGGCAAGGCAGTGGCAAAAGTGAAACGTAACCTGCCTTGTAGCCCTACTAAAGCTAAAGCCGTTGTGAAAAAAATAGCAGCTGAGTTCCAAATTGCTGTACCTTCTGAAATTGTTTCGGTTAACGTGAAGCCTTGGAAACTCACGACAGAGTTAAAACAACGGATTTCTGCTTTCTATAACCGGGATGATATTAGTAGACAAATGCCTGGAATGAAGGATGTAAAATCCTTTAAGTCAAATGTGGGAACAAAGGAAAAATACAGAAGAGAACGATGATTATGAGCATCAGTGAAGCCTATGAAATTTTTAAAATGTTATACGCCGAAACATCTATGAATATGTATGAGTCTTTTTTATAAAGAGAGGCCTGCGTATATTTTGCCTGTAAGCCATACTCCTCATAATGTTGGTGTATGTATAACACACTCAAACTTTATTGCGCTTCTTGATGTTATTTCAAAGAATTCTGATTTTCCACAATCGCATAGAGTTTCTTAAAAAAATATCGTGCAACACTAATAACGAAGATTGCATGTCAAACAATTTTGAAGAGTGCAAAGAATCGAATATTTGGGATATTGTCCTAGACTCAAATCCCATTGTCCGTTGGATAATAAATAACAATATTTTGAATAATTATCTCAAAATGAAGAAAAAAAATCGTTATTTTCATAACCTATTTTAGACGCGTTGCACCCGTCATTATTGCATGTTGCACCCGTCATGGCTTAATGAGCAAATTTCTTATTAGTGGATCACATTTCTCTACGATGTCTGATTCGATAATCATCGTCTGATATCTCATCTTTCACAATAAAAAACAATAATACAACAAAAGTTTAAAAATTAACAGAGTTTTGTGTTTTTGTAGTATGATCTTATGAAAGTTGGCCAATTTGGTTGCACCCGTCATGTACTTTGAGGCTCTCTTGTGGCTATTTGATCGTTTTATATAAATTCTGGTAAATAGATAACAAAAGTATATGAAAAAATGTTACCTAGTCTAGAAGTAAGTCAATTAAAAATGTGTTTCTTTCTACTAGTAAAAGACGTTTAAAGCGTCTAAATGTTGCACCCGTCAGAATAGAATCACCCAAATGTGTTTTAAAAATGTTTTATTTTTTATGAATACCGGCGTATATGTTCAGAAATTAAACAAGTACAAGGTATTAAATATTTTTGAATCAAACATTAACTTCAATAAATATGGGATAAATTTAATTTCTCTGACTGTCGACCAGTTGCTACACCAATGGAGAATAAGGTATATTTTTAGACCTAAAATAATACATTTCAATTGGCTCTTATAGCAAATAAATGAGTTAATTTTTGAACATTCAAAAACCTACTTTTTAATAGTTTCAAGAATACAAATCGTAGTAACCAATGGCAACTCGTTGTATAGGAGTTGTGAAGAAAAGTCAAAGAGTTGCAAGACAAAAATATTTCTGTATTAAAGGTTTGTTTGAACATTTCTTATTCTCATTTTGTTCATGGGAATTATGTAATAAGTAGTTACATTTCAAACATCATTTTAATATAGACGGCTGAAAAGGACAGAAAACATCAATAAGGTATATTTTTATAATCGAAATTTTATTTTTGTGTATTTTGCTACTTTTAGATTTAAATCTGTATACAAATGATTTTAGTTTTAAGTGTTTTCATTATCTTGCTCTGTGAGGAATTTGTCCATAGACTGAACAAAAATAATAAATAAATGTGCACACTTTTTTATCTACCTGTCTACATACTTCCTCTGATACGTTATTATCTCGAATGTATACATTCCGTCTAATTCATAAAAATTATAACAGGTTTATAAAGCTCTTATTTGACAGATTTTACATACAAATATGTCAAATAACAGTCTTATAAGCCTGTAATAATTTTTATGAATTAGGGGGATTGTATTTTATTGTAAGAGTATCTGCTTTTCCGTACTCAGAGTGAAACGGAACCCTAAAGCATCTATAAATACCTACACTATGCAAATTTCAGCTTTCTATCTTTTACGGTTCGAGAGTTATAGCTAATTGCAATTTTTCGTTGTATGGGGTCACCTGGTAGTTTTCGACTTGTTGTTGTTTTTAGTATTTGTTGTTGTAGCGGCAAGGTACAACAACATCCTGTGAAAATTTCAGCTCTCTAGCTCTTACCGTTTCGGTGAATGGACGCTGTGACGGACGGACGTACTTGTCTCGGTAATAGGGTTCCGTTTCACTCTGATGAGTACGGAACCCTAAAAAACAACAAAATCATGAAAACAAAAAAACAAACAACAACAAAATTTACGCTTGGCACCAATGTGTACCAACAAAGCCTGCGTTCGTATTGCTGTGCGTATAAAAGTGTTGTTGCTTTGAACTTGGGGTATGTGTGTATGTGTGTTTTTCATACAACGAGTTGTGTATACATATTAGAATGCTCAGCCAATGCTTCGCGCTTTTACAAAAACAAAAGCGTACCAAGCGTATAGGCCGTGGGCACCCCTACTCTACAACAACAACAAGTCGAAAACTACTAGATGTCCCCATACAACGTAAAGTAACAATTAAACATAACTCTCAAGCTGTAAGACACAGAGAGATGAAATTTATATAATATACATACATATGTATTCACATATGCCATTCCATACGTACATACACATACATACATATGTATGTACGTACGGAACCCTAAGTGTGCGGGCCAGCCTCGTATTTGACTGAATTTATTTTTATAATTATCCCAACGCATCTGAAATATGCATTGAAATTTAATTTAGCGAGAAGATACATATAAGGTAGATGTTGAAAAAAACTTAATTGAAATAATGTATTAAAAAGTTTTTATTGTTATTGTACCAACGACTACAAAACGTCAGTCTTGCTTCCTTATTTGTTATAATATACATACATACATACATACATACATACATACATACATACATACATATTTGTAAGCTGATTTCTTAACTATGTGAACAAATTAGCACGAAGAAAAATTACGGGCTGTTTCGTGGAATTTTATTCTATCAAAACCTCTCATCCGCACAAATTTAAAGCACGGGAACGCTTTTCGTGCATATTCATGACATCTGCATTTACTTGTACATATTTTGGTTTTTCGAGCTATGTAGTACAAATAATGAACAAGAGCACTTTAATATTAATATGTTTACCATCTTTATATCAAATTTCTCTGCTATATAAAAACCCATACATTCTGAGCAAAACATTCATATACACCCCCCCACACACACACACACACATATATATTTTCATACTGGCGTATGTGTGCGGCCGTTTCACGCGTTTTCTTGAAATTATTTGCACTGGTGCAATTATTTTGCCAAAGCTAACGACACCACAATTTCTTAGCGTAAAGAAACAGATACATTTCTTACATAGCCAAAAAAAAATAAATAAATTTCATCTCTTATTGTTTTTAAGAGTTAAGTGTGTATTTATACAAAAGTAAACACATACATGATAAGTTGTAGTCTTTCGCTCTTGTTATTTTGCGTACACGTTCAGACATATGCTTGCACGTTTTTAGTCGAATTGCGTGAGTTGTGGTAGCCAAATGTTTAAAGCGGCGGTGCTAAAATTATGATCTTTAGCATGGTCATGGAAGTTTTTAAGCGATAATTTCTTTTGGGGCGGCTTTAGTATAACGGTACCAATTGCCGTAAAATGAAAAAGTGTGCTGCCAGAAGCTCACAGATTTTGTACGCGAAGCCGGTGTTGGTGATACCATGGAGGAGAAAATTACTTAGCCCATCAAGATCAAATTTTGCATACTTATGAAAAAATGTATTTAATTAAACCCGTTTATGAATTCGCGATTTTACGTTCCTCTGGCAGAACTGTTTTACCACCACTTTCATATTTTCCTTAGTAAATTCAGCAACTTCAACATCGAATTATAAATAAACTAAAAGCCTCCGGCAAACTTCGAATTCAGTTTTGGGAGGTCTAGGACCCCCTCTACAAACCTATAAATTTAATTTCTTTCAAAGCCTGGCTCTTTATTCCATACCTTTCTTTTGCATAACGATTTATATATGTACATACATATGTATATTGAAGAGTTTTTAATCTCTTGCAGGAAAAAAAAATTGCCATTACAGCAGAACGGGTTTGGGAAATTCTAAAACACATCACTGATGAAGAGTGCTTCATTTTGGGCATGGATCCTAAGTATGCACGCCCCGATTGGATGATTGTAACAGTTTTGCCAGTACCACCTCTGGCCGTGCGCCCAGCGGTCGTTATGTTTGGTGCTGCCAAGAATCAAGATGATTTAACTCACAAACTTTCGGACATTATAAAGGCCAACAATGAATTACGTAAAAACGAAGGTACCGGTGCGGCAGCTCATGTTATAATGGAAAACATAAAAATGTTACAATTCCATGTTGCCACACTTGTCGACAACGATATGCCTGGTATGCCGAGAGCCATGCAGAAGTCGGGAAAACCTCTGAAGGCTCTTAAGTCACGTCTAAAGGGTAAGGAAGGTCGTATTCGTGGTAATTTGATGGGGAAACGTGTGGACTTCTCGGCCCGTACTGTCATTACACCTGATCCCAATTTGCGTATTGATCAGGTTGGTGTACCACGTTCCATTGCACAGAATTTAACATTTCCTGAATTGGTTACGCCGTTTAACATTGATCGCATGCAAGAGTTGGTAAGACGTGGTAATTCTCAGTATCCTGGTGCCAAATACATTGTACGAGACAATGGTGAGCGTATTGATTTACGTTTTCATCCCAAGCCTTCGGACTTGCATTTACAATGTGGCTATAAAGTTGAAAGACATTTGCGTGATGATGACTTGGTTATTTTCAATCGTCAGCCCACATTGCACAAAATGAGTATGATGGGTCACCGTGTGAAAGTTTTGCCCTGGTCGACATTCCGTATGAACTTGTCGTGTACTTCTCCCTATAACGCTGATTTTGATGGAGATGAAATGAACTTGCATGTGCCACAATCTATGGAAACAAGAGCTGAAGTGGAAAATATTCACATCACACCACGTCAAATAATTACGCCTCAGGTAAGAAATTGCAAGAAAATAATCTTTATATGCATAGAAATTTTAATTTTAAATTTTAACTGCTTTGTTAGGCCAACAAACCCGTCATGGGTATTGTACAGGATACTTTGACGGCTGTTCGAAAAATGACAAAACGCGATGTGTTCATTACGCGTGAACAAATGATGAACCTGCTCATGTTCTTGCCCACTTGGGATGGCAAAATGCCCCAACCTTGTATTTTGAAACCCAAACCATTGTGGACAGGCAAACAAATTTTCTCACTGATTATTCCCGGTAATGTAAACATGATACGTACACATTCCACTCATCCAGACGATGAAGATGATGGTCCCTACAAATGGATATCACCAGGTGACACCAAGGTAATGGTAGAGCATGGTGAACTAATAATGGGCATTCTGTGCAAAAAAACCTTGGGTACTTCAGCCGGTTCCTTGCTGCACATTGTTTTCTTGGAGTTGGGTCATGAAATAGCCGGCCGTTTCTATGGCAACATTCAGACTGTAATTAACAACTGGTTGCTGTTGGAAGGTCACAGTATTGGTATTGGTGACACAATTGCTGATCCTCAGACTTATAGTGAAATTCAGATGGCTATTAGGAAGGCGAAAGACGATGTCATTAACGTCATTCAAAAGGCTCACAATATGGAACTGGAACCTACACCTGGCAATACTTTGCGTCAGACTTTCGAAAATCAAGTAAATCGTATATTGAACGATGCTCGTGACAAAACTGGTGGTTCTGCAAAAAAATCGCTCACTGAGTACAACAATCTAAAAGCTATGGTGGTGTCTGGCTCGAAGGGTTCCAATATTAATATTTCCCAGGTTATTGCCTGTGTGGGCCAGCAGAATGTTGAAGGTAAACGTATTCCTTACGGTTTTCGCAAGCGTACTTTGCCACATTTCATCAAAGACGATTACGGTCCTGAATCCCGAGGTTTCGTAGAAAATTCGTATTTAGCCGGACTGACCCCTTCCGAATTTTATTTTCATGCTATGGGTGGTCGTGAAGGTCTTATCGATACTGCTGTAAAAACTGCCGAAACCGGTTACATCCAACGTCGTCTTATAAAGGCTATGGAATCTGTAATGGTAAACTATGATGGCACAGTGCGTAACTCTGTAGGCCAACTCATTCAGTTGCGTTACGGTGAGGACGGACTGGCCGGTGAAACGGTAGAGTTTCAAAATCTGCCCACGGTCAAGTTGTCTAACAAGTCTTTTGAAAAAAGATTCAAATTCGATTGGTCCAATGAACGCTACATGCGCAAAGTCTTTACGGATGAAGTTATCAAAGAGCTAAGTGAAAGTGGCAATGCTCTGCCACAACTGGAGGTGGAATGGGAGCAATTGTGCCGTGATCGTGAAGCTTTAAGAGAAATTTTCCCTAACGGTGACTCAAAAGTGGTATTGCCCTGTAATTTACAAAGAATGATATGGAATGTGCAAAAGATTTTCCACATAAACAAGAGAATGCCAACCGATCTTTCCCCACTAAGGGTTATAAATGGTGTGAGGGATCTGTTACAACGTTGTGTTATTGTGGTGGGCAATGATCATCTTTCCAAGCAGGCGAACGAAAATGCCACCCTGCTTTTCCAGTGTTTGGTGCGTTCTACCTTGTGCACAAAATATGTGGCTGAAGAATTCCGTTTATCCACTGAGGCTTTTGAATGGTTGATAGGAGAAATCGAAACTAGATTTCAGCAAGCTCAAGCCAATCCAGGCGAAATGGTGGGAGCCTTAGCGGCCCAGAGTTTGGGTGAGCCTGCCACCCAAATGACTCTGAACACTTTTCATTTTGCTGGTGTATCTTCGAAAAACGTAACTCTGGGTGTACCCAGACTCAAGGAAATTATCAACATATCCAAAAAACCAAAAGCTCCCTCTCTAACAGTGTTCTTAACTGGTGGAGCTGCTCGTGATGCTGAAAAAGCTAAAAATGTACTGTGCCGTTTGGAGCACACTACACTGCGTAAAGTCACAGCCAACACGGCCATTTACTATGATCCAGATCCCCAACGTACTGTCATTGCCGAGGATCAAGAATTCGTTAATGTGTATTACGAAATGCCTGATTTCGATCCAACTCGGATTTCACCTTGGCTGCTGCGTATCGAACTCGATCGCAAGAGAATGACTGATAAAAAATTAACCATGGAACAAATTGCCGAAAAAATAAATGCTGGTTTTGGAGACGATCTTAATTGTATATTTAACGACGATAATGCCGATAAGCTTGTACTACGTATACGTATTATGAACAACGAGGAAAACAAATTTCAAGATGAAGAAGAAGCTGTTGATAAAATGGAAGATGATATGTTTTTGAGATGTATTGAGGCCAATATGTTGTCAGACATGACATTGCAGGGCATTGAAGCAATTGGTAAGGTATACATGCATTTACCACAAACGGACAGCAAGAAACGTATAGTCATCACGGAAACTGGTGAATTTAAGGCAATTGGCGAATGGCTGTTGGAAACTGATGGTACTTCCATGATGAAAGTGCTCTCGGAGCGCGATGTTGATCCAGTTCGTACCTCATCGAACGACATTTGCGAAATCTTCCAAGTATTGGGCATAGAGGCAGTGCGTAAATCTGTGGAAAAGGAAATGAATGCAGTATTGCAATTTTACGGCTTGTATGTAAACTATCGGCACTTGGCCTTGTTATGCGACGTAATGACAGCTAAGGGTCATTTGATGGCCATTACACGTCATGGCATCAACAGACAGGATACTGGTGCTCTTATGAGATGTTCATTTGAAGAAACAGTTGATGTGTTGATGGACGCCTCGGCGCATGCGGAAACTGATCCCATGAGAGGTGTATCGGAAAATATTATAATGGGTCAATTACCAAAAATGGGAACAGGTAAGTGTATATGTAAATATCAAGACCTCTGTTGGAATTTATGCAAAACTCTTTAATTTAAAGGATGTTTTGATCTTTTGTTGGATGCTGAAAAATGCCGTTATGGTATTGAAATTGCAAATACTTTGGGGTCCAGCATGCTGGGCGGATCAGCTATGTTCTTTGGAGCTGTTGCCACTCCCAGCAACTCGCCACCAGGCACACCATGGATTCATGGTGTCCCCGGCAACACACCAAATTATTTATCACCTTCTGGCCAAAGTAAGTACATTCATATTTCTAAATATTTTATTTTGCTTAGAATTTGAGCTAGAAAACATGTAATATACCCCAGGCCGAGAAGATGCCTATTTTCCCCTTTCCACCCTGCTACCTTGAATAAGTATAGCCCATTTCTCAAAACTGAGTTGAAAAGTATGTGAGTAGCATAGATTGTTCAACTGAACATTTTATGAAATTTGGACGAAATTTCTTAGTACGATTTAAAATGTTTTTAAATATGTATGTATATGTGAAATACGGTTTATTGTATGATGACGCCTTTCAATTTTTAAATTTATATTCTTTTAATTGACTTGTGCATATTCTTTAAACATTTCAAACTTCTCTCACGGATTGAAGTTACAGGTTCCCAGGTAGATTGTGATTTCTATAACATTGATTTGACGAAATTGTGGCTTCTTAAAAATGGTGGGTCACAGCAGTACATGACTTCAGTTTCCAATAATATTTCTATAGTAATTGTGTGCAAGCCACAACTCTACAATTATGTGTGAGAATTTATAGAAATTATATACACCATTAGAGCAGTTTATAAATGGCACATTGACAGTATAGTATATTACAATACATTTGTCTAATTTTTAAACTGTCTTTTATACCATGTTCATACATGCGCCTTTATTGAGATAATCGGAATAAAGTCCATTATTGAGCTCGATATTCCATACAAAAAGTCAATAAAGTTATTGCTTAATAAACTCAAAATTGCTTTGAATATTGAGAAGAAGATGAAACACAACACTGTAAAAGATGTGTTTATTAAGCAAAAGTATACAATGCGAGAAAATATTTTTCACTTTTTCTATCTCACTATCAAAACAAAAACAACAACTTTTTTCCAACTGTCAAATACTAATTGAGTTAGCGCAATATTTATATGTATGAACGCAAAAAATATTATGTCAATAAACTGAATATTATCTCAATTAGAAATGCATGTATGAACAAGGCATGTATGAAATCAATGCCAATATTACTATCTGCAAGGGGACTAGAAGTAGCGATATGAAAGGCGGGCTTAACAAATGTGCTTTAAAAGTATGTTGAAATAAGATCGCATGTATTTGAAATATCCGATTCCATGTTATTATAATGTATTCGCTTCGAAATACCGCAATTTTCTTTTTTGCTGTTTATAAAACTTCCATGATTTTGACTTGGATGTTATTTTCAATTGAAAATATATAATGCTTACAAAGAAAATTTCTTAAGAAATTATTTTGACCTTAGTGTCATGAAATTTGTGCTTTCATATTGTATTTGTGAGAAGGCGGGGCTCACTGGCATAAATAGTGTACAACTGACTAGCTCTTCTCGCCACATGCTCTACATTCACCTCCTCCCGCTATTCCTGCGCGTATGAGATGTGCCAGTAGTTGAGCAGTCATAGCAGTCCCCCCATATATTCCTCGTCTAGATCCCCCCATAGAATTCTCTATTGGCTCCCATGGTTTCGTTATTCCAAAGAGTTAAATTGCCTAATTCTTTAACTCCTCGATATAACTGTAGAAAATTGTAAAATAGGAAGAGAATGATAAATGGAAAATTTGCCGACGAGCTGGGATTCCGAAGCTTTTGTATTTGTATGCATACGATTTTCACTATTTCTTATATGCTATCTGCTGTGGTAGAGACCATGTGAAATTTGAACATATTCTGTGCAAATTTCATGTTTATTATCTCTCAATTTGAAAGATATATGTATGTAGCTGTTTCAAAGACACATTTTATAGATAACTAATTCTGCAATGAAATAATTCTCACAGGAATGAATGAGGACTTGGGATTTGTGCCGCATGAATGCTTTAGTGAATTCAAATTGATACAGTTTATAAATATTTTGATTTAACAACATAATGTTTTTATTTTATTTTTTCTTTCAGTGCCTTGTATGACTCCGGGTGGTCCAAGCTTTTCGCCCTCCGCAACTTCCGAAGCTTCTGGGATGTCACCAGTTTGGCAATCACCTTCGTCACCCGGAGCGGCTATGTCACCCTATATAACATCTTCACCCACTGTGTCACCACTATCGTATTCGCCTACAAGTCCCCTATATGCGGGTCCATCACAATGTGTTTCACCTAGTTATTCACCGCTGAGTCCGAACTATTCACCAACCAGTCCAGCATATGCAAGCTCTCCTCGATATAATTCTGTATCACCCGTATACAATTCACAACAGACAGGTTATCAACGATCCACAAGTGTTTATTCACCATCTTCTCCAGCTCCATCGAATTACCAAGCATCCAGTCCCTCATCGGGCAGTGGCTCTAATATTTATTCACCAGGAAGTGCATACTCGCCAACTTCTTCGAATTACTCTCCAAATTCTCCATCATATTCACCAAGTTCCCCTTCCTATTCACCTTCAAGCCCTTCTTATTCACCATCTTCTCCTTGTTATTCGCCAGCATCTCCTTCTTATTCACCATCATCACCCGCTTATACCCCAGTAGCACCAACCTATTCACCCTCATCTAATCCTTCGGCTTCGCCTAAATATTCTCCAGCATCACCGGCGTACTCAAATACAGATGTGAAATACTCCCCAACATCATCCAAATATTCACCACCTGTTCCATATAATAGCTCACCAGGTTCGCCCCAATATACCCCAGGATCACCGCAATACTCTCCAACTTCGCCCAATTATTCTCCAGCTTCACCACAACACTCGTCAACAAATCAATACAGTCCTACGGGTTCCAGTTACTCGTCCTCGTCGCCACGTTATTCACCCAACATGCCAGTTTATTCTCCCCTTAGCACGAAATATTCGCCTTCGTCACCTGGAACTTATACAAGAAATTATTCACCAACTTCCCCCTTATATTCGCCTACAGCTCCTTCGCAGCATTATTCCCCCAGTAGCCCGAGCTATTCACCCAGTAGTCCCACCTTTGAAGAAAGTGATGATTAAAGCTGTACTGTAATGGTGAAAGGAATGATGCATTTCCGTTTTATTTTAAGATGCATCTTACACACCTATGCATCTTACATACATCATACATACATATGTATATTTTAAGAAATAAACCTAGATTTAATTTTATTATCAAACAAAAAATAATACACACTTTAAAAGACTTTTTTGAAATGTAATTTTCTTATGTGGATTATGGTAAGCAGCTTGGTTTTTATACACTTCACAACAAGCGTTTAAGATTTCTTTTGCGATTTCAACAATTTTCATTTCCGATCACATAGAGTGCATATATCCCGGATCTGAATTGAAAGTGATACGACCAAGCGATGTCGGTCTGTAGACTTTGGAAGTGCCGATTCTACTTGAAACATATTTTCTTGCGCCAATATTGTATAACGCGTAAAGTTGGTCCATGAATAGCCAAGATATACATATACATACATACATATGTATATTAAAAACTGTGTTCTGGGAGTAAGAAAAATTGCAGCTATTTTTTTGGCCCTGATTCCGCTTTACAACAGTTGTTAATTAACTGCCTGTTCGTCAATGTCGAAGTCGTGTGATTGTTCGCTTTCTAAGCGAAAGAAAATTATTTTAGGTTCCTCTATGCCGTTCTTTTATTCGAACGGTGACTCGATCGACAAGTCGAAAAGACGTAAGTGTTTTCACACAAAATGTGCGATTCCTCTATTTTGATCATGTCGTCAGCACTGCAAACACAAATGTCAAAATCAAGCACTTTTTGTTTTGCTAGCGAGTTGGAGTTTGTATAGAAACAATTTTATATTTATTTGTTAAAAAAAAGTTGGAAAATAAAGACCATATTCATAATAATTATTGTAAGTTTATTAAGCTCTTATTTGACGTATTTCTACGGAATATTTGTCAAATGAACGTGTAAAAAACCTTCAATAATTTTTATGAATATGGGTATAAAACTATAAACCCTACATATCTTTCATTTTTATTTTATTTAGTAAATATATTAAACAATTATCATCTGTAGGTATGTAGTTTTCCTAAACAGTTCACTTGTTCGCTGGTTGGAAGAAAATCCTGAGTTTGACAGAGGAATACCAGTGTTCAGTCCGTCAAAGCACTTATTAAATATCTATGCACCAAATAGTTCTAAATTTTAAAATAACACAAAAACTTAATTATTTATTTGCTTTAAGAGCCAAGTGATATGTATTCACCCCTATTCTGCGTTTCGATTAAATCTCTGCATTCAGTTCCGTTGCGATCGAAAATCGGTATTCTGAAAAAAAAAAAACGGAATCGAAAGAAAAAGAAGAAGGCAACAATGTTTACAAAATTAATAGCATCACTGTGGAATGTGGAAATGAAACAGCAAAAAGAGCAAGTTTGTTATAATTTTCATAAGCAAATGTCAAATTTAATACAAAAAGTTGGTTGTATACACAATTAAAAACAAATTCTTGATAAAGTTTAATAGAAAAATTGTTAAATAAAATAAAAAATATAAAAACAAACTAAAATTAGTTGTTTATAAATATATTACAGTGCAAAGAATCTTGTGAAGATAAAGATACATAATTAAAATGTTGTGAGTAAATATGGAAAGACAAAAAAAAAAAAAAAAAGAAATTGTACAGTTTGCAATTAAGTTTTTTTAAATTTCAAGGAGGAATGGAGTCTATAACAGCTGTATTATTGTTGGTCAGAGAGGAGAACAACATGAGAAATAAAGAGGCAAGGGTTGAAAAGTTCAGAATCGGAGACAGGTGCAATCCATTTGAAAAACATCAGATTCTTGTACACAAATTTAATATCTAAAACAAAAAAAAATTAATTTAATTAAGTAAATTAATTAAAAATAATTTTAAGTGGTTTTTTAATCGTTTCTGAACATTTTATATCATTTTCTGCTTACATTTTTTTAAATTTTAAATTTTTTAACTTAAAAACACAAATAAAGAAAACCTTTACGTCAACAAAAAACCAACTGAAAAAAAAACGTTCGTAATACAGAATACATACAATCGAAAGAAACAGTGCAATCGAAACGCAGAATACCAAAGTTGCAAGACGGAGAAAATTTCGATTCCGATCGAAACGCAGAATAGCCCCCATTAATTTTTGAATGTTCAAAAAAGTTTTACTTTTTGATATTTTCAAAAATACAAATCGTAGTAACCGATGGTAACTCGTTGTATAGAAGTTTGCAAAGAAAAGTAAAGGAGTTGCAAAACGAAAAGAAATGTTTGCTGTGTTAAAGGTTTGTTTGAACATTTCTGATTCTCATTTTGTTCATGGGAATTATGGAATAATTAGTTAAGTTTCAAACAAACTTTTAAGAATTTTTCAAGTCTACTGATGAGTTGATTAGCACCAACGAAATGTCGGCGGCATATAGACAGCTGAAAAAGACAGAAAACATTTTGAATTAATACATATTAATATTTTCTTGAGCTAAAGGTCTTTTCATTTTATATATATTCTTTATATTTCCTCCTATATCTTTGTCGACATTTCGCTTTACTTCAGATAGGTTCTGCAGTACAATAATATTGACATTTCTCCCCAATATTATATATCTCTGGCAATATGGAAGAGTACGTTAAGTCGAAAATTGAAGTATTGAGATGTAATCAATTTTGTGTAGTTTTTATTCCGCTTGATTTTTGCGAATAACTAATGAATTAATATATTTGGTAACATGTTTATTGGAGAAGAAGGATGAATATTTAAAAAAATATTTTTCAGTTCAGAAGATGTTACGCATTTTCTACTTAAGCGCTTTTTCGAAATACCAAACTGAAATATATATATATATATATATATATATATATATATATATATATATATATATATATATATATATATATATATATATATATATATATATATATATATATATATATATATATATATATATATATATATATATATATATATATATATATATATATATATATATATATATATATATATATATATATATATATATATATATATATATATATATATATATATATAATCGTTAAACTAAACATCCGCATTTGGCGTTTGCACTAACGATTCAATGATTCATAAACTATCATATTCAACATAATGTTAAATTGAGAATCAAGTGGCATCCTTGCTTAAAAGAATGACAAACGAAACTCACCACTAATAATTTTGAATTAAGTAGTCGACCCATAGTCAAGTCATATTAATTGGCATATGCCTAGACTAATCTATAGAACATTGGCTTGTAACTATACCAGAATATTTTAACATTTAGTAGTTAAAATAAACCTCAATAAATTCCTAGCTGTTAAGTTAGCACCAGCAACTGTGGTGATATATTATTAAGGAATCAGAAAGCCAAACATTTTGCAGTTAATTATTTTTAACGCTGGATTGTGAATTAGTGAATTGCGCTACTGGTATATTTTGATGCTGTAACGAAAATTGAAACATACATTTTGGGAAAATGAAATATTTTTCTGCACTTCCATATGAAATACCAATTGAAAAACATCTAAATTGTTGTTATGTTGGTTGATTCAGTTGAAATATTTTGTTTTTTATTGCTTACTATTTGCAGCAGTTGACTGCTTAATTACTTGCTCAAACTAACTCGAAGAAAAAGTGCGGGCTGTTTCGTGCGAGAAGAACAAAAATATTTCTCTCTGAAAAGCTCTCTCAATTGCCCGAACTTTAAGTATCACCCCGTCTAGACCTGCAATAAATATCTGTGGCACCCTTTTCGCATTCTTCCTTTTCTCAATATTTAACAACCTTTTTTATATTTTGTTAAAGCAAGAAGTTAGAATTACTTCCATTTTTTATTCATTCCTCTTTACGCTCTTAAATCGTGCACACGACCGAAACACGCGTTCCCAAATATTATTATTATGTGTCAATTAGTTAAGTTGCAAAAATAAAACATTTTGAATTGAATTATAAACTTATACTCGTTTAATTATAAACAACTTAAGCTAAATTGGTGACCCCGCTCAAAAATTTTTAAAAAAAAATTTTCCTTGCATCGTCGTGCATAAGAGCTTACCGTTCATTTAATAACGGACGTAACGGTACTCATTGGAAGCCTTACAGCATTTTTTCCAGAAGATGGTTGAGTCACACGAGAATGAAAAAACCGCATTTTCTCAACTGCAAGTCACCGAAAATACGCCACAAGTTCGATCGCAGTCACCAGCCACCGCCAACGTTGCAACAGTATACACGCGGCTACCATTGCCCCAGCTGGCCAGTTCGAATATTGAGTCATGGTTCACAACGATGGATTTTTGGTTCTTGGCGTCAGGAATCTCAAGCGATAAGCAAAAGGCAGCAACGGTTTTGGCCGCTTTAGACCCAAGCGTAATTTCGTAATTATCAGAGGTCATTGCAGAAATGCCCCAAAACGACAGATTCAACTATATTCGAGAAATAATAATTTACCATTTTGCAGACAGCGAGCAACGCAGACTTAATCGCCTTCTCTCAGAGTTGCCTCTAGGTGACAAGAAACCCTCTGAGCTTTTTTATGAAATGCGACGAGTAGCTGGGAAGACGTTAGGCGAAACTGCCCTAAAAGGTTTATTGATCAAGCCGCTTCCAGAAATTGTGCAACCCGTTATTGCAGCATCTAGCGGTACAGCAGCGGAGGTTACGAGAGCTGCAGACTCTATCGTAGATGCGATGTCTGCTAGTCAAATTAACACAATCACTAAAAAAGTGCCTAGCGAAATTGATGAATTGCGCGCTGCTCTTGAGTACCTTACGAAGTAGTTTGAAAAGCTTACCGCCCGATCCCGTTCACGCAGTCGATCTCAGTCACGCGTACGTGACCGCCCACATAATTTTTCGCATAATCCGACACAAAATGCCAGCACTACCACAGCAATTGATGAGTGCTGGTATCATAAAAAATTTGGCCGAAATGCACAGAAATGTAGAAGCCCGTGTCATCACAAACGCAATTCGATCGGCACCGTTAAAGCCAGTGCCCCTCAAGTATCTGATTGAAGCCAGAAGCTCGTGGTAGAGGACAGCGGGAGCCTTGCCATGAAAAGCTCAATTTTCCGCCTACCGGTAAAGGACCCTATTTCTAACCAAACTTTTCTCATCGACACTGCTAATGGTTTGCCAATAAAAGTTTTAGGCCAAAAACGAATTTGTTTAAATCTTGGTCTGAAACGTAAATTCGAGTGGTGTTTTCTTGTAGCGGACGTTACAAGCCCGATAATTGGTGCAGATTTTTTGAGATTTTACGACCTGTTGATCGACTTACGCCGAAATCGACTCATCGATACTAGTAGCGACAATTATTCGTCTTCAATAACTTTTTTTCAGCTGAAGACCGCTGAAATAAACATAGCTAACCCATTTTATGATATTTTGCGAGATTTTTCTGATGTTTTAAAAATTAAACCGTATGGAACTAGTACGCAGTCAACGATTTTTCACCGAATTATTACGACCGGCCAGCCAGTGCATTCCCGACCACGACGCTTATCTCCCGAAAAACTAGCGGCAGCAAAAGATGAGTTTAATGCTTTAATTAAAGCCGGCATTTGCAAACCTTCCAGCAGCAACTGGTCCAGCCCACTTCACATGGTGCGAAAATCAGACGGATCTTGGAGACCATGTGGAAACTATCGCTCGTTAAACGCACAGACTGTCCGCGACCGGTACCCGCTCCGTACCTATCTGATTTTACTAACAGCCTCCACGGTAAAATTTTTTTTTCAAAAATCGACTTACAAAAGGCCTTTCATCAGGTGCCTGTTCATCCCGATGACATTGCGAAAACGGCCATCATAACACCATTTGGCCTCTATGAGTTCAGATTTATGACCTTTGGACTTTGCAACGCGGTGCAAAGTTTTTAACAGGATGCGTAGCAATAACTTGGCTATCAACTTAGAGAAATGCGAGTTTGGTAAAAAGGAGTTAACCTATCTAGGCCACCACGTAACAGGTGAGGGCATACGTCCACTTCCTGGGCGTGTTGCAGCGATCAACGATTTTCCTAAGCCTACGCTTGCTAAGGAATGAAAAAGATTCATTGCAACTTTAAACTTTTATAAACGTTTTTTGCCCAACTCTTCAAAAAACCAACTAAAATTGCAAGAATTAATAGAAAGTAACATAAAAAAATTATTGCACCAAATTAATCTGGACCGACGAAGCCGAGGCAGCCTTCATTAAATGCAAAGACGAATTAAGTAATGCTGCACTGTTGGCGCATCCAGTTAAAAATGCCCAATTAGCACTGTATGTCGATGCTTCTGATTTCGCAGTCGGTGCCGCTCTCCATCAGTGCGTAAACGGCGCTCTTCAACCGCTAGGATTTTATTCTAAAAAACTTTCAGGTGCACAAAGAAAGTATAGCACATACGACCGTAAGCTGACAGCGATATACCAAGGTATTTGCCATTTTCGTTACATGTTGGAAGGCACCAGCTGCTACATTGTTACGGATCATCGCCCCTTAATCTACGCTTTTTCTCAAAAACCCGAAAAAGCATTGCCCCGGCGCGCTCGCTACCTGGATTATATTGGGCAATTCACAACCGACATCCGACATGTTGCAGGTGAATAAAATTCAACAGCGGATCTACTTTCTCGCATTCAGTCCCTGAGTCAAATTGTTGATTACAAAAAAATCGCAGAGGCGCAAAAGAAAGACATTGAGCTTACAGAATTGCAGTCAGGTATAAAGTCTAATTCACTTACACTTACGCATATTGCCTTTCCAGACTCTGAAATCGAGTTAGTTTATGACATCTCTACAAAAAACATCCGCCCCTATGTACCAAAACAGTTTCGTAGACAAATATTGTCCGTTATTCACGGACTAGCCCACCCTGGTGTCCGAGCTACAACAAAATTAGTAACTTCCCGTTTTATTTGGCCAGCTATAAAGAGAGATACTACAAAATTTGTTCGAACTTGCATCGCATGTCAACGCTCAAAAATTCACCGTCACACGAAAACTCAAAGCTCGAAATATTAACCGCCCAACGAACGTTTCACGCATATCAATATTGACATCGTGGGTCCGTTCCCATTATGTGGTGGTTATCGTTATTGCTTAACGGTTATCGATCGATTCACCAGATGGCCCGAAGCTATACCAATGCAAGACATGACCGCTGAAACTGTTGCAAAAGCAACACTACATGGCTGGATTGCAAGATTTGGTGTGCCCGCAAAAATCACATCCGACCGTGGCAGACAATTTGAATCATCAATATTTGCCGAACTGACGTCATTGATTGGTACCACGCACCTGCGCACGACGCCTTATCACCTTGAATGCAACGGTATAATAAAGAGGTGGCACCGTGTTTTCAAAGCCGCTATTCTGTGCAACGATCCAAATAAATGGGTTCATAGCCTATTTTGCTTGGGCTACGCGTCGTTTTCAAACCAGACATTAATGCCTCCCCTGCAGAGCTCGTTTATGGGACAAATTTACGAATACCAGTAGAATTTTTCACCAATACCAAAACAACAGTACCAACCAGCGACATTGTTTCACAATTCCGCATTTCGATGCAAAAACTCCGTCCAACGGACACTTCGCATCATACAACAACAAAAACATTTGTGAGCCCGTCCTTAGATTCAGCGTCTCATGTTTTTGTACGTAACGATTCGATTCGCCCTTCCCTGACACATCCATATGATGGACCATTTCGTATAGTTCGGAGAACTGAGAAATATTTTGCGATACACATCGGAAGCCGAAATGCCAACATTAATATCGACAGGCTCAAGCCAGCTTTCATCGAGTGCTCAGACGTAACAAATATTTTGCAACAAAAAAATCTTCCCAAAGAAACTTCACAAGAATTTTCGCAAGCGGATTTCGACATCATTGGTAGCGAAGAACAAGTGCCACATCCTGTTCATCAACCATCACCGAACGTAGTGACTCCCTTGGAAACGAGCGACCGCTCTCCAGTACAACCAACACCTTCAATTATATCGACGAAAACCACCCGCCTTGGGAGACGTATTAATCTTCCAGTAAGATTCCGGTAGCTTTCATCTAGTCGGGGAGTAATGTGGCACCCTGTCATATTCCGCATTCTTCCTTTTCTCAATATTTAACTACCTTTTTTATATTTTGTTAAAGCAAGAAGTTAGAATTACTTCCATTTTTTATTCATTCCTCTTTACGCTCTTAAATCGTGCACACGACCAGAAACACGCGTTCCCAAAAATTATTATATTGTGTCAATTAGTTACATATGTAAGTTGTAAAAATAAAACATTTTGAATTGAATTATGTATAAACTTATACTCGTTTAATTATAAACAACTTAAGCTAAATATCTTAGCAATACGGCAATAACGCCGGCAGAACAACGGTAAAATATTTATGTTATGTAAAATGTTTATGTCAAGGGGTTGTGTAATCGTATTTATGTTAACTCACAATTGAAAAGAAGCCAAAGAGTACGGTCGAAGTTTTTGCGCAAGATTTATTGATTTAAATATGTCTTCAGTGTTCCAATCCATCCATAATAAATACACAGTATTATTAATAACTTTCATTTATAAAACTATTATAAAACTAAAACACAAACTTTTTTTTTATCAGATACGCTTGAAAAATGGTGGCCCTCTTGTGTTTTTATATGTCAATCTCAAATGACAACCAAATTTGACGTTTTATGTCTGCAATAATCGTTAACGAGAATTCGTTGACAATTATTGCAGCAATTATTGCAACCTCTTGCAATAAGCAGTCTACATTAGACAGAGGTCTACATTAGACATGACATCATTTTGACGTTTGCTGCAATAAATGTTAACATTTTTATTGCAGGTCTAGACGGGCAGTACAGGAACAGTATTCGTGCAAATTGGGATCGCGCGAGGATCAATCCCAATCATAATCTTGAGGGAATAATGAGAAAATATCTAGTAAAAGTAAAGGCCGTGTCAGATAAAACTTTGTTGCTTTGCGTGACGTTTATAACTTTGAAAGAAAAGCGTAACACAAAAAGTGTATGTCACAATAAAAACTTTGACAAGACCCGCGCATTGTTTGTTTATCAATAAAATATTGAATATATAAAATATTTTATGTACATACATATGTACTTATTTGTAGTTTTGTTTATTATATATGTATTTCAAATGAATTTATTCATTAAATTTATAAAATTTATTTGGAATTTTTTTTTTGATTTCTGTTGACGCCAAGAGAAAATAAAAGAAAATGAAAGCAGCTAATTGTCAAAGCGTGCAAAAAGATGAAAGATGCCCAACTTTTTGCTTTGCTTTGCGTCAAATAAAATTTATGTGACAAGTGCCATAAACATGTACATTTATCTTAAATGTCAAAGCGTGTATGTAACGCAACGCGATGCAAAAGTTTTATCTGACACGGCCTTAACCGACACTTATGTATGTATAATAATATTAGTAAATGTCGTTGCCCGTTTGAATAAAAAGCAAACAAAGTAATTACTAAAAATAATAAAAGAAACTCTAAACCAAGCCAACAACAAGCGTGGCTTTGGCACGAGTTAAAACTGCTTAATTTTAAATTCCTCAATTATTTCTGAAATCTGATTCCCCTTTTCCGTTAGTCAACTACAAAGAAAAAATCCCAAATAATAATAATCTACTTAATAATTTTTTATTACCTTTTAAGTTTTTCAGAAAGGGCAATGACAATTGATTTAAAAAACATGTTTACTCAATAAAAATCAGATTTTTTTATACAATTGTCAATGAACCCAATAATCAAACGACTAAGCAGAATTGACAGAAAGAAAATTCCGATCAATTTTGCTTGATTAGCTCTAGCCCGTATTATACTTCATTTTTCTTTCATCAATTGCTATAGGATTGATAGAAAGAAACAGCAATTGCTAGAAAGAACCAAATATACGTTTCACACTTTTTGTTTATGTTTTTTTAAGTGTTGTATTATTTTCATTTTCAAAGCTCCAGGAAATAAAAATGTTCAGAAAAACAAGCGTTAAGTCGCAAAAATTATTCATAAGCCGCTGACACTTTCATAAACCGCTGACAATTTTTTTTTGACATAACCTGATTTTTTATCGATAACTTCAACAAAAATGTTAACAGTCTTGCATTTATGTATCTTAATATATGTAGCTGAACTCTTTGCACATACTAAATTCTACTATTACATTATATGTATTTGCACTGTTCTCCAAAACTTATCATACGGGCTTCTTTAGGCTTAGAATGTAAGAAAATAAAATTGTATGTGAAAATAGATGTTTGGAAAAAGAACAACACAGTTGAATTTCAAAGCTCTTAAGATAAGTTTGTCTTATTTAAGTCATAATTTACGGGCTTCCAATGTTGTGTACGGGAACAAACTTATTTTAATTTTTTGCTTGGCAGCACTTTATAGACTACAACTTAACCCTTGAATGCACGTTGTTGTAATTCTGCAACATACCATTTAACTCACCTCAAAATGATATTAGCGCAGTTCATTATTTAGTGCAAGTGTCTTGCGTAAGTGCGAATGCAAGAAATCGTTGCTTGTTCTTTACAACCCAACAACAAAATATACAAGGTTGCACTCGCAATATTTTTGCATTTACGCACCGCTAATTACGTGTTGCTTTTTTCGCATGAGTATTGCGTTTGCAACACTGACACTCGAACAGCTGACATTTTAAAACAAAGCAAACAAAAAATTGTAGAGATGGAGCCAACAGCAATTACCAAAAAACTAAAACGTGAAAAATTGTGTATTAATTTATCAGCTGTTATTTGAAGTGCAATAAAATTTGCAAAGTTGTTAAAAAGGGTGCTCAATATCAGTTGCAATATAACCGCAAATGCAAATAGTCGCAACCAAAAACGCACCAAACGCTGAGTACCGCTATTAATTCGCTCACTACACATCGTTGTGTATTAAAAGAGTTGTACTTGGTGTAGTTTATGGCTTGGCAGCACTTTTATATGTTTTTAAAACATTTTGATTGTGAAATTAACGTGGACAAAGTAACGGTATTAAAATTCTTCTAGCAGGTGCACCTTGCGTCTTAGTGAGAAGTATAATTTTGTGATTTTCAAACGTAAGTGCTAACAAAAATTGATTTTATATAGAATAACATATATGTATGTATGTATTTTCAAAGAAACTTCTTGGTCGCAAGCGAAAATATTGTTTTTTCTTTCATTTCATTTGACCTCTTTTAGAATGTTGTAAAACTGTAACACTATGACGTATGTATGTATGTATGACGAAATCTCATCACATGGTATTACATTTTTCAGATGCGGTTTTTAAATTCAGAAGAAATTTAAATTATGTAAATGCATAGTGTTGCAGATTTGCAACAAAGAGTTTTTTTTAATAAATTTTACTATAAAAATTAAAAAAAAATTTTACATTTTTTTTATGCATTAGGAAGTAAAATTCTATACTATAGCGGTACTCAGCGTTTGGTGCGTTTTCGGTTGCGACTATTTGCATTTGCGATTATATTGCAACTGATATTGAGCACCCTTTTTAACAACTTTGCAAATTTTATTGCACTCGAAATAACAGCTGATAAATTAATACACAAATTTGAATTTTTCACGTTTTAATTTTTTTTTTTGGTAATTGCTGTTGGCTCCATCTCTACAATTTTTTGTTTGCTTTGTTTTAAAATCAGTCAGCTGTTCGAGTGTCAGTGTAGCAAACGCAATACTCATGCGAAAAAAGCAACACGTAATTAGCGGTGCTTAAATGCAAAAATATTGCGAGTGCAACCTTGTATATTTTGTTGTTGGGTTGCAAAGAAAAAGCAACGATTTCTTGCATTCGCACTTACGCAAGACATTTGCACCAAATAATGAACTGCGCTTATATATTTTTTTCAGTGTATTTGGAAAATTCATACATTTAAGGGTTAAAACCAATTCAAAAACGGTTTTAAGATAGCTTCAACAAAGTAATATTGTATGATAAAACCAGGTTTTATGGATTGATTTTAATGTTAAAACCAAATGTATAATTTTTATGTGATCTTCTCAATTTTTGAAAAACCTAATTTCTGCAGCTTCAGATCGTATTTTTAAATAAAATTTATTAACAATATTATTCAATATTTCGCTAGCAGTTTGTTAGCATCTTCGGGATATTATCCTGATATAACAAACGACCTGAAGCTGCAGAAATTAGTTAAAACAAAATTTTACTTAAAACCAGCCAGTGTGAAATTACTATAAATCGAACAAAATCCAATTATTTTCAAATACATTTTTTTTTAAGTTTAATTTGTTCGGAAAAAGTCGTAAATTTGAGAGCAAAAATCTATATTTAACGATACTGCTAATAAGCACTCCCAATGGCCAGTAAAAAAATTAATGATTGGAAGCTTTTTTCAATTAAAAGATGTTTATTTCGCAAAGGTGTTTAAAATTGTATTTTTAATTTGACTTACACACACTTAAACAGTTTAAATAATTGTTTATCCTTTTTATACCCTTCACATAAATGTGTAAGGGTATATATAAGTTTGTGATTCCGTTTGTAACGCATTGAAATATCCATCTAAGACCCCATAAAGTATATATATTCTGGATCAGCATCAATAGCGATTACGATTGAGCGATGTCCGTCTGTCCGTCTGTCCGTCTGTAGTCGTTGAAATACCGTTTCTGAGAAAACGGTTTGAGATAGAAACCTCATTCTTTCGCTAAAACGTGTGAAACCCCGGTAGTGGGTCTGCTATTGAAATTCAGTAAGATAGGTCCACGGATAGCCGAGATATATTCAAAAAACCGGGTTTTGAGGGGTATTTTGTGCAATTTTTGTATTCAGATTTTTGAAAAAAAATTTTGTCTTAAAAACTAAACCATATCATTTTTAGTGCCCATTAAATCCTAGAAAAAAAGGAATTTTTGAAATCGGCCCATATATATCCGAGATATAGCGTCTCCCGATTTTTCAAGAAATCGGCTCTATAAGCTAAATAAAACAACTTTTGGCACCAAAAATCAATCAGAATGATACATATAGGTTAGTCAGAAGCAAAACTGGAAATCGTTTTGTCATCGGCCCATATATGTTCGAGATATAGCGCCTCCCGATATCTCAAGAAGTCGGGCCTGGAAGCTAAACGAAACAGTTTTTTGCACTAAAAATTTGTCAGAATGGTACATACAGGCTGTTTAGGGGCAAAATTAGAAAATTTTTGGACATCGGCCCATATGCACCCAACTTTTGGTACCAAAAATCGATCATAATGGTACATACATACATATGTATATAATGTTTAAAAGCAAAATTCGAAAATATTTGCGATCATGTATGAATGTATGTATGTATGTATGTAGATACGTTTGTATGTATGTAGGTATGTATGTATCTACATATGTATGTATGTATGCGTGCAAGTATGTTAGCATAAACAATTTTTTTGCTTTGGTGTAAAAATGTGTATGTATGTACATATGTATACACGAGCTTGAAAATGAAAGTGATATAAAGAATTGTTGAAAAAAGGGTACGCAATGAAATTCTTTTAAACAATTGCGTCTTCAAATTCATTCACACAAAAAATCATTTTGGGTTTCCCTACGTACTTACATATGTACATACACACACACATGTGTATGATGATACGCAATAGATCATCAACAACGTGCACAAGAAAAAAATAATTTTGTAAAAGCAAGCAATGTAAATATGTATGTATGTATATATGTATGTATATAATCATTGTTTTATGGAACACACTGAAAATATTCAATAATAAAGAATTTATTTTAGCGTTTTCTATTATAGATACATACATACATACATACGTATGCATGTACCCACATACGTAAGTAAATTGAAAAGAAAATCACACTTAATGGCAATGTTTAACATTATAATTCAAAAATAATGCAATTATATGCAATTTTTTGTTAAATAAATTTTACTATAAAGTTAACTGATAAATAATTAAGAAATACATTTTGCTTTTCTTTATTTCATTGATATTAAAAAGAATTGGTGTATTAGGAATTATTTAAATAAAAGTTTTGCAGCCTGTGTTAAATCCCGGTAGTGGATCTGATATTGAAATTCAGAAAAAATCGGTCCATATATACCCCAGATATAGCGTCTCCCGATATTTCAAGAAATCGGCTTTAAAATCCAAATAAAACAACTTTTCGCACCAAAAATCAATCAGAATGTATGTACCATTGTGAAGGGTATTTAAGATTCGGCCCAGCCGAATATAGCACTCTTACTTGTTATGTTTATGTTTACGTTTAGTTTTTTTCTTTTGTTTGTTCCAATTGTGCTTGTATGTATGTATGTATAATAAATGGGTGTTGAAAAATTTATCAATTATTAAAATCTTAATAAAATTTACAAGGCAAGATAATACAACAAATTGCTGAAGTATTACTTAACTACGTATTTCTACAAATTATGTACATAAAAAAGTTCGATTTGTAAGGACAAAAATTTACCGATATTATGCCATATTTTTCGATAGCTTTTGGCATGCGAAAAAAAAAGTTGCACTACGAATCCGATTATTGATTTCGTTCCACAACTGCGTGGAATACATTTTCCATACGGAAATAAGTTTCACAATTATTCATTTTGCTGTTGCAGTATTTTTCCGCAGTTGTGGTATCTATCGTCTCTACATTCGCGATATTATTCGATTCCTTAATTTAGAAATTTTTCTTAGTTTTGCATACGCTCAAAATTTATAAAGAAAAGCTAACTAAAATTTGTTTACAAATATTGTTTGAGTTTATGTTCTTTTCTTTCACAACTATTTTTATAGAAGTAAAAGAGAAAAATGCACAACGAAAATGCAAGCAAAGCAAACCGAGAACTTGCTATAAAAATTCCTCTATTTGGCAACACTCTGCTTTCTTAAAAAAGAAAAATTTTTAATTTTCGTTTCTGTCGTAATATACAACATAGCATATACTTTGAAAGAAATATAAATATAGCGTAGATGTTCCCGCAACGTTTTTTTTTATAAGTACGAAATAATAAACGTACTTTTTTCCACAAAAAACGGGGAAAAATCGAGTTTTTTAGGAATTTGAACTTAAGCTGCGTATAACTTTTGACCAAACAAGTTTTTCAAACTAATTCTGTTTTTGCAAGATTGAAAATTTTGTTTTAAATCCAGAAAAGAAAAGAGTTTGTACATCTGACTAGTTTTGTCTTTGCCATTAGCGAAACAGTGGGCCAGAACAGGGAAAAAATTAAAAATTTCAATAGTATTCGTCGTATATCTCGTAGCCTGCATATGAAAATCCATCAATGTTGCACATTTTTTTAAAGCTCTTTAACTAGTAGGAAAATCTACCTACAAAATTTCGTCTTATTTGGATCAAAACCATAAGTTTGACATGCTTTCGAATTTTTCACATACCCGTGGAGGCCCACTTTCGGGGCGTTGAGCTCCGCCCCCTTTGGGTGCATAACGTTTAAACTCCAAACTTAAGCTCGGCAATACTTCCTTACGATGTGTGTGCATTTTTATTAGAATCGGTTTACCCGTTTAGAAATTGCAGAATTATTTCCACTTTTTTTCTCAAAATCCCCCACTGTGCAATGGTGAATTTGGGCCCCGATTATGGTTTACAGCATTTGTTCATTTAATGTTGTATTTTTTGAAAAGTGATTGTGGTTTACAACTATTGTAGCAAGTGTTTTCAAAAACTTACGACACCTAATTAAGTCTTGTCTTGCTGATGTTACACGTTAAATTACGAAAAAATTATAAAATTGGTAAGTGTGCATATGCAATGCGTTTTGCAAATATATAAAAAAAAAATTATTAAAATTCATTAACAGAATACAAATAAAATGCATATAATAATTACCCATTTTTCAAAACAGTTTTATTTTGTATTTAGTAGTTGCAATGGATATAAACTGCGATGTACAATTTTTCTATCAAAACGTTTTTCATTCTTTTCACTTTTACGAATGAATTTCTACGCGGTAGCCTCGCTATTACAAGAAATACAATACTAAAAAAATCTCCATGTCTTTTGATGGTAGAACTTGACAAACAAATTTCAGAATTTGTTGTTTTTCGCTTGTGTTTGTGTAATGAAAGCAACATATGCGTGCATCTTTCTTAAAGAGTTGCTTTACTTGACAGTTTTTGTGCATGCAGGCATGTATTTTTGCGGAAATATGCTCTACAAATAAAAAACAACTCTGTAACATACACAACATATATGTAGATGTTGTAGACCATAATCGCAATAAGAGCTGTATGTTGTGTTGTAAATGTAACAACACCATAATCGGGGGGTTAATTAGAAAAAATCCAGATAATGCCTTCGGTTTTACTCAACGCGCTCTAGCAGCCATAAACAATTTTTGGGAAGACTTGGCGATAACATTAAATAATTCCGCACCTCTAATTAAAGATGACGGTGGCTGTTGCAAGATATCGTAATATCGCAAAACCTAAAACATGCAGAAATTTTATCTTTTGCAGAAAGTGCTCTTTATCGAACCTTTCCTGAAGGTCTGTAACTTCTAGCTCAGCCACAATCTACTTAAACGCTACCTTATTTAAACGAATATTTTTCTGGAAGCTACAAAAACATGCCCGAATGTTCACTCGTAGCACGTCTTCAGAGCTACACATAGCGCAAAACTCTTCTTCCGAACCGTATATAAAAGGAATCACCTTCACTATTATCCTAAAAAAAATAATCAGCCCAATCATGAATGATAATTCCGTGAGAGTTTTTTCTCTTTTCCCATTCCTCTTATTTTATTGACAAATTCCTTAGGAAATTTTTTTTAACCTTCCCTGTTTTAGCCACATCGAAGAGGAAAAAATAGATATTTTAAAAGCATATACATATATTTTGTTTTTTCCTATAAAAAATTTCGATATTACCAACTTTTATTTTGTTGTTTCTCAGGTAATTTGTGATTGGAGGAATTTTTTTCTCGAGAAACGTATTTTCCTTAGGAATAAAATTCCTTGAGAATATTCATGATTGGGCTGAATATTATTCAAATTACATATGTATTTCACTGATAATAAATGAATTGAATTAACATCCACGACTAAAATTACACCCACAATGTTTTTCTTCTTTTTTATGTAGTTTTCTACCAACAGCTTCTGCGAAACTAACCTTGCAATTATTAAAACAGAGACGTTAAATTTGATTCGCGGAAAGCGTATACCGCAGGAATTACACATCCTGCAATTCTAATATCGATCGATCGGAAAGATATGTTCCGTGCGGAATCAATCAGCCCAATCATGAATATTCTCAAGGAATTTTATTCCTAAGGAAAATGCGTTTCTCGAGAAAAAAATTCCTCTAATCACAAATTACCTGAGAAACAACAAAATAAAAGTTGGTAATATCGAAATTTTTTATATAAAAAAAAACAAAAAACATATGTTTTTAAAATACCTATTTTTTCCTCCGCCGACTATTTTTCCCCTTCGATGTGGGTAAAACAGGGAAGGTTAAAAAAAAATTTCCTAAGGAATTTATCAGCATAATAAGAGGAATGGGAAAAGAGAAAAAACTCTCACGGAATTATCATTCATGATTGGGCTGAATAATACTACCCTACGACATGTCAAAAAATTCTTTTTTGAGGCGCCCAAAACCTGTTTGTTGTGCTGTTGTTCAAACAATGCAACATACAGACTTTTTTCAACTATTATTAGGCTTTTTACACCGAAACGCATGGAAGATGTTGAAAATGTGAAACAGTCGTTTACATTGACAACATCTTTCATTTATTTAGATGTCAAAAAAAGGAGACGCAAAATTTTTGTGAAAAATAAAAAAGGAAGACTTTGGACTTTTTTCTTTCAATAGGTAAAGCAACATGGGCTTTCTATTAGTGCAGTTAAAATGAATTTATTTATAATTAATTAAAAATTATAACAACATATGTACATATTCCGCTAATTTTTTATGCTAAATTTGTTTTCTGAAATGTCATTTTGTTAGTGATGGTACAAAATCAATCGATTTTCTGCAATTTTTTTAGTGATGGCACTAAAAAGATCGAAAGATGTAAGATGGAACAAAATGAGAAAGAATCATATTCTGCTGATGTAGAAAGATGTATAATTCTTATGGGAAGATGTAAACATCTTTGCAAATTGATGAAAGTTGTGCATCAGTGCAAAAAATACTATATGGTACAATTAATAAGGTATCCTCGTCAGCTAAACCGTTAATCATCTGGCTACTTCAAACTGTCAAGAGAATACAGAGAAGAAAGGCAGCCAAAACGAGAGAGCTAATCAGCGTAAGCTCTGTTCATCTATCTTCTGTAAATGCAGAAGCTGCGTCTTTTTGACGGTCTACAGAAGTTGTACAAAAATAAAAGGCATTCTTTTTTTATTGAAGTTGTTCTTATTGTAGTGAAAAGGTTACCTTATTAGTGGTATCATGGTTTACAGCAGAGGTGCACAAAATCTTCTTATGGAGGCGTAAACACCAATACGTATACACTTTATTGACGCACACAAAGAAAAACAGAAATAAACTCATAACAAACAATGATTTCTTCAAGTGTTTCATACTCACGAAATCATTAAAAACAAGTAAGAGTGCTATATTCGGCTGGGCCGAATCTTAAATACCCTTCACAATGGTACATACATTCTGATTGATTTTTGGTGCGAAAAGTTGTTTTATTTGGATTTTAAATGGGCCGATTTTTTCTGAATTTCAATATCAGATCCACTACCGGGATTTAACACAGGCTGCAAAACTTTTATTTAAATAATTCTTAATATGCTCAAGTTCAACCACTGGGTGACACCAATTCTTTTTAATATCAATGAAATAAAGAAAAGCAAAATGTATTTCTTAATTATTTATCAGTTAACTTTATAGTAAAATTTATTTAACAAAAAATTGCATATAATTGCATTATTTTTGAATTATAATGCTAAACATTGCCATTAAGTGTGATTTTCTTTTCAATTTACTTACGTATGTGGGTACATGCATACGTATGTATGTATGTATGTATCTATAATAGAAAACTCTAAAATAAATTCTTTATTATTGAATATTTTCAGTGTGTTCCATAAAACAATGATTATATACATACATATATACATACATACATATTTACATTGCTTGCTTTTACAAAATTATTTTTTTCTTGTGCACGTTGTTGATGATCTATTGCGTATCATCATACACATGTGTGTGTATGTACATATGTAAGTACGTAGGGAAACCCAAAATGATTTTTTGTGTGAATGAATTTGAAGACGCAATTGTTTAAAAGAATTTCATTGCGTACCCTTTTTTCAACAATTCTTTATATCACTTTCATTTTCAAGCTCGTGTATACATATGTATGTACATACATACACATTTTTACACCAAAGCAAAAAAATTGTTTATGCTAACATACTTGCATGCATACATACATATGTATGTAGATACATACATACCTACATGCATACAAACGTATCTACATACATACATACATACATACATACATACATACATACATACATACATACATACATACATACATACATACATACATACATTCATACATACATACATGATCGCAAATATTATATACATATGTATATAATATTATATACATATGTATGTACCATTATGATTGATTTTTGGTACCAAAAGTTGGGTGCATATGGGCCGATGTCCAAAAATTTTCTAATTTTGCCCCTAAACAGCCTGTATGTACCATTCCGACAAATATTTAGTGCAAAAAACTGTTTCGTTTAGCTTCCAGGCCCGACTTCTTGAGATATCGGGAGGCGCTATATCTCGAACATATATGGGCCGATGACAAAAAGATTTCCAGTTTTGCTTCTGACTAACCTATATGTATCATTCTGATTGATTTTTGGTGCCAAAAGTTGTTTTATTTAGCTTATAGAGCCGATTTCTTGAAAAATCGGGAGACGCTATATCTCAGGTATATATAGACCGATTGCAGACATTTTCAAATTTTGCTTTTAAACACCTTATATGTACCATTCTGATCGATTTTTGGTACCAAAAGTTGTTTTATTTGGCTTTTAGAGCCGACTTCTTGAGAAAACTTGAGGCGCTATATCTCGAGTGTATATGGGCCGATGTCCAAAATTTTACACGTTTGCCTCTAAATAGTCTATATGTACCATTCTGATTGATTTTTAGTGCCAAAAATTGCTTTATTTGGCTTAAAGAGCGGATTTCTTGAAAAATCAGGAGTCGCTATATCTCAGATATATATGGACCGATTTCAAAAATTTTCCAATTTTGCTTTTAAACACCTTATATGTTCCATTCTAATCGATTTTTGATACCAAAAGTTGTTTTATTTGGCTTTTAGAGCCGACTTCTTGAGAAAACGGGAAGCGCTATATCTCGAGTGTATATGGGCCGATGTGGAAAAATTTTCCATTTTTGCCTCTAAATAGCCTATATATACCATCTTGATTGATCTCCGGTGCCAAAAGTTGTCTTATTTGGCTAATAAAGCCGATTTCTTTAAAAATCGGGAGACGCTATATCTCGGATATATATGGGCCGATTTCAAAAATTCCTTCATTTCTAGGATTTAATGAGCACTAAAAATGATATGGTTTAGTTTTTAAGAAAAAATTTTTTTCAAAAATCTGAATACAAAAATTACACAAAATATCCCTCAAAACCCGGTTTTTTGAATATATCTCGGCTATCCGCGGACCTATCTTACTGAATTTCAATAGCAGACCCACTACCGGGGTTTCACACGTTTTAGCGAAAGAATGAGGTTTCTATCTCAAACCGTTTTCTCAGAAACGGTATTTCAACGACTACAGACGGACAGACGGACAGACGGACAGACGGACAGACGGACCGACGGACAGACGGACAGACGGACAGACGGACATCGCTCAATCGTAATCGCTATTGATGCTGATCCAGAATATATATACTTTATGGGGTCTTAGATGGATATTTCAATGCGTTACAAACGGAATCACAAACTTATATATACCCTTACACATTTATGTGAAGGGTATAAAAACAACAAAATCATGAAAACAAAAAAACAAAAAATAAAATTTATGCTTGGCACCAATGTGTACCAACAAAGCCTGCGTTCTTATTGCTGTGCATATGAAAGTGTTGTTGCTTCGAACTTGGGGTATGTGTGTATGTGTGTATTTCATACAAAGAGTTGTGTATACATATTAGAATGCTCAGCCAATGCTTCGCGCTTTTACAAAAACAAAAGCGTACCAAGCGTATAGGCCGTGGGCATCCCTGGTTTACAGCATCTTCTAAACGTTACAGAGTTGTTTTTTTATTATTATTTATATTTCAACGAAAATACACGCCGCCTGCAAAAAACAGCCAAGTAAAGCAACTCCGCCAGAAAGATGCGCGCGTATATTGCTTTCATTACCACAACTGGTATTTTTTGTTTGTTTTTAACATTTCTGCAAAACAAATTTCATACGCATACTTGCAAAATTTTCCACTTTTACGTTTTTCAGCTTGTAACATCAACGTTGTAGAAAGTTTTGTAATCACATTTTAGAAATACAACATTAAATTAGCAACTGGTGTAAACCATGATCGGGGCCTTATATTTTTTGTATTTTTGTTTCAGAGTCCCTCTGAGGAGGCGTAGACGAGGTCAGTGTGTTCGAAAAAAATATTGGAAAGAAATAATTTTTGAATGTTGGTCATACATTTGAATTTTTTTTTTAAGTCTTGGTGGTACTTTTTTCTTCTAATGCATAAAACTATTGAAATCTCGGTGGTACAATATCGATGGCTAAATCGACCTGCTCCAATGTAAAAGGTGCTTAAATTTTAAGGGCCGATGTTGATTTTGAATGAGACATATGTACATAAATTATTAATTTAGGTCCTTTCCAATGTTTTCTGTCTTTTTCGACTGTCTATATGCCGCCAACATTTCGTTGGTGCTAACCAATTCATCAGTAGACTCGAAAAATTCTTATCATCCTTTTTGAAACTTAACTACTTATTCCATAATTCCCATGGTAATGAGAATCATGGGAATTATGGAATAAATAGCAAAGTTTCAAATATTCCTTTAAGAATTTTTCGAGTCTACTGAAGAGTTGATTAGCAGCAACGAAATGTTGGCAGCATATAGACAGCTGAAAAAGACAGAAAACATTTGAAAGTTCTATTTTTGGACCTGAATTAATAATTAAGTTCATATTTGAGGCACAAACTATTTAGGAAATTTTGTCATTTCTTTTTATTACGATAATATTGGTTTGGCTCAAACAGTTATGTATGTAATAAAATATAGCGGCGACCTTGGCGGCACACCTCCGTCCGTCCGATGGTCCAAATTTTCGATGACGCTGAAGCATATTTGTTTCGTAAGTGGCACCGTCCTGTTGAAACCACATATTGGATGATAATCCACATCCATATCTTCCAATTTGGGCCATAAAAACTTCGTTATCATCTCGATAGCGAGCACCATGCTCAGTAACTGCCTGACCGGCATCATTTTGGAAGAAAATACGCCCCGCTGATGCTGCCAGCCCATAAACCGCGCCAAACAGTCACTCTTTTGTGGGAGCAGTGGTTTTTTTTTGACAATCGCTCATGGATTATCATTCGACCAAATGCGGCAATTCTGTTTGTTGAAGAATCCATTTCATGATTCCAAGCCATGAGGTGAAAATGTGACTCATCATTGAAGATGATTTTCTTCAAAAATTTATCGTGCACTGTTGGCGTTTCTTGCCACCATTCTAACTATTGACCACGTTTGGAATGGTCAAGAGGTTTTAGTTGTTAAACCAATTGCACCTTGTAAGCGTGTAACTGCAAATTGGACACGACGACGAGTTGAGATGGACGGCTCTTCAGCCAAGCTCTTACGAACAGCAGCAATCTTTTCTGCAGTACGAGTTGTACGAGCATGAAGTGGCATTTTCACATTTCAAATCTTTGCACGATTTTTTCCGATTGTACGCACATTTGGACGATCAAATTGACCAATAAAAATCACTAGGTGCACGATATGCATTTTGATTTGAACCCCCATTTTCCTAATAACGCGTTGCGCTCGATTGTATGTGTGTGTGTGTGTGTGTGTGTTTCCACGGTCTAAATTGAGAAATGTCAAATGAAATGCCAAAAATAAAACTTGACATTTAGGTGTGGTTTACATTCAAAATCGGCCCTTAAATTTTCACCACCCGTCACATACAAACAAATTTGTAATTTTTTGCACATTCACAGTATTCGATGATAATAGATGATGTTACAATCTGTTGTTCTGTTCTGTTTTTTTTTTGTTTTCTTTAATTTATATGTGAATAGCAAACGAAGTGTTTCAACATCAAAATAAGGAAAACAAAAATATTTCTGTGTATAAGAAAGTTTAAGGCTAAACAATTTGAAGTATTTTAAACACTGTATAAGAACACATACATGTGTACATATACATATGTATATTATTAAGATTTCTTTTCTTTTCAAAAAGGCACTTAAAAAGTAACTAAATTAAAAAAATATATGCAGTTTTTATCTAATGTAAAAAAATTGGCTTAAATTATATAAAAAAATAATATATGTATATATATAACAAAATATGCATAAAAACTAACAAAATTTATTTTTTTTAACTAAAGGTCGGTACGCAGGTCTTAAGGAAATTTACGTTTGGGAAATCACAATTATCTCTGCACGATAAAGTCATAGTGTAGATTTATGTACATATATCGAGAAGTCTGTTACAAATGAATCTCTTCATCTTGTGAATATTCTTTAGAAACGAATGCATCCATTTTAGTAATTTTGTTTAGTATCGAAAATTCCGCAGCCAAATAAATGTCGTTTGAGTTGACGGAAAAATCTCGACTAATAGTTACATATAACATACCTGTAATAGTGAAAATCCCCGAGGTTCTTATGGGACCGTAAATTTCCGTAAGACCTCCGCACCGGCCATAACAAAACAATTTCTTTAATTTACTTTGTAGATAAAAGCTAAATTTTAAAAATTTAAACTGAGAGAACAGGAGAGCATTTTTATTTTAATCTTAGCATTAAATTTTGAAAATAATTTTCACTTGCACTTGAATTACTTCTTTCTTTAGTTTGCTTTCATTCTTCAATTCATCGGAGCAGATGATAAGGGTGGGGAGATATTATTTAAATCTGACTTTGGTATGTTACAAATAGTTTCATTCCTAATTGACTGTATAACACCAACGATTTCGCGAAAAGTTGGGCGTAACTTCGGATTAGCATGCCAACAGGGCTTCATCAGGCGCTCGTAGACATTGTCAGGGCAGAGAGGCGGCTTCCGCAAACTGAAAAGGAAAGTTAAACAATGAATTTACATAGTAAGTTATTAATTATTTAATTTAATTTAATATAACTTCTGGGCCCAGTTTTCGAAAACCTAAAAAGTAAATATGCGAACCTATAAATATTTATCATATTGGCTTTTGTCTTTTCATTACAAAGAAAACCGAATAAATAATTTTTCACTTGTAACACACACAAGGCGGCACAACAAAATAAGGCTTAAAAAAATGTTCAAAATTTCATTTAATTTTGAAATTAAGTCGAAAGAAAAAACATATTTGTCGCATTCCCAAGCTTCAGTCGTATTCGTTGTAGGCAGTGCAGTGCTGGGCAAAATTCATTACCTGATGTATTTAAAATACAAAATACATGAAAGTTGTGTATTTGAAATACAAAATACAAGTACATAATTTATGTTACATGTATTTCAAATGCAAAATACTTTTAATCAAAAAAAGTTTTTGTTTTCTTTCATAAGCACCAGCTTTTCAAATGTGGTATCAGACAAGCACCTCTTGATGGCGAATGAATAAAACCAGCCAACGAACAAACCTAATGATTTCTTATTAGCAAACGGTATTTTATCGAAAGAGAAATATCGGAATTAAGAAATAAGCTCTAAACACATAGGCGACAGCAATATGTCAAAAATAGAATGCATGTGTTTAAATGAAAACGATTATTTTGACGGCAGCAGGGCAGCACGACTGCACAACAGCATTTGCTGCTGCTGCCAACTTAGGCTATTTTCTATTTTGACGGGCAGCAAATAAGCAAATATAGTGTTGCCATTATATATACTATAAATTGGACAAATTAGAACAAAGACTTTTTTCTTTTAATATTAAACACAAAAGAACATTGCAAAAATACAATAAATAAATAAATGTATGTGTTTTTATAGCTTTTTCGTGATATTATTACATTTTTTATCAATATTTTCAGTTTTATTCATTATGAAATAAGAAATACGGCATCCCTGAAATTAGCATTGCTAAAATACACAACTGTTCATTTTCAATAGCAAAACAATTTTTTTCGTTTGAGCTAATTTTTTGTGATATTTAATTTAATTTTCATTCTGGTTGCTTTGAAAAAGTGTTCTTCATCTTTTTCCTTGAGCTGTTGTACACATGTTTTGTAAATGACCTCATCCTCATCACGGGTTATATTTACTGGGCGAACCCATCATCTTCGGTTTCTTGTACTATTCGTCTTATGGGCTTAATACACTTCAGCTGTAGTCTGAGCTATTTTAACAATTGTTGTGATAAAATTCGCTAAATTTTCTTCGCTCATTTTTTATATTTTTATACTTTGAATTTGTAATATTTATAAAAATTCGAAATTGATTTACACACCAGCTGATTATTATGTTGTTGCTGTCTTCAAAATAATTATGAAGCCGACTTCAGAGCAGCACTTGAAGTTAGCAGCATTTGCAGTCTGCTGTCGTCTATGTGTTTAGAGCTATAAGCGACAGTACAAAGCGTTTGACCGAATAGACTATATAGTCTATCCACGTAAACATTGAATTGATATTTTTTTCTCTTCTTGTTTTAGATTAAAATTACAAACATTGTTTTTTCCTTGTATTTTATTTTTTTATTATTTAATCTTCCAACAGCTTGGCGCATTTTTCAATGTGTATGCATTCAGCTGATTTTACTTTACACAGGTACTTTGCGTTTGGTAATTGAATTGTAGTATTTTTCTGTTTTTTTTTGTGAAATAAAACAGTAGCGAAATTTTCCGTTTTTAATTGATATGAATTTAATAATTTTTAGCGCATATTTTTTAGCATAATGTATTGTTACGTTTTAACCTTTTCAAAACGTTATCCGTAGATTCTTTAATTGTAATGAAGTTAAAACACGCACGTCTTCAGTTTACAATAACCAACAGTTCAACACTTTATTTATTTGAACACACTATACTTGTAAACACTTTACTAGGAACACTTTACTAAAAGAACAACACTTTCACTTAATCACTTTTTATTACTTAAGACACTTTACACGTTAGCGCAGCTAAAAATCGACTGACTTTTCAGCGTTGAGCTTCGCTGCTTTTATACCTCCAATGATCATTACTAGAACATTCTAGACGTTTACAGAAGCTAATCACGCCACATCTATAGTGCGATGTGCGATGACTCATCATGAACAAAAGATATACACACACACCGACATACATGCGATGTGTGATGACTCATCATGAACAAAAGATATACACACACACCGACATACATGCGATGTGCGATGACTCATCATGAACAAAAGATATACACACACACCGACATACATACACGCGGCAGTAAAACTCAAGCATCTGAGTCGCGCACATACACGCACACACGAATATTGTATCGTGCGGTGGTGGTTTCTTTTATTTCGCTGTTGTGCTTATTTATCCACACATGTGTGTCAGTATGTGCACACTCGCTGTGCTGCCGTTTTGTTTATCAACAAGCTTCCATGTATGCATGTGTGTATATACCTCCTGTGTTCATTTACAAATAATAACAAGACAATATACGCACATATAAAATAACGATGATTTAGTACGTTCTAGAACAATCACAATCGGTCCGTTCACGACCAAATTTGTAACACTGCCGCCCGCTCAAGCCTGTTCGTCCCGAACAGGCCCAGAACCACTACTTCCGTACCTTGCGAGTCGTTCTAAGTGTACAACCTTCATTTTGGATCGATGGCTGTTATGCTTCTGTATCCTGTACACAACGTCGTTCAACCTCTTAATCACCTTATACGGTCCATCCCAATGCGTTTGTAATTTGGGAGACAGTCCTTTCTTCCTTTGTGGGTTATATAGTAGAACCAGTTGTCCCTCGTGGAATCCGTCGGAATTTGCAGCTCGATCGTATCTGGCTTTCATTTTATCGCTGACTACTCGAATTCTGTTGCGTACAAATTCGTGCAGCTCGTGCAAGTCACTTTTCTCCTGCGAAGAATTCTCCGTATCCTCATTCTTCGGTACAGGTTTTGTGCCAAATTCCAAATCGCCAGGCAATCTGAGTTCTGTTCCAAAAACAATTTTTGCTGGTGTTCTAGACGTTGAGTCATGCACAGCGGACCTGTATGCCAACAAAAATTTTTGAATGTGCTCATCCCAGTCTCTCTGATGGTCGCTCACTACTTTCCTCAGGTATTCCTCCAGTGTGCGGTTAAATCTTTCAACCATACCGTCAGATTGCGGGTGAAGCGGTGTTGTCCTGGTTTTTCTTATTCCATAGAGCTCGCACATTTCCTTAAAAATTGCAGACTCAAAGTTTCTGCCTTGATCGGAATGCAACTCCATCGGAACACCATATCTGCACACCCAGTTATTGATAAAAACATTTACCACAGTTTGAGCCTCCTGGTTTGGTATGGGGTATACTTCCGGCCATTTGCTGAAATAGTCCATTACCACAAGGACATAGCGATTACCGGCAGTACTGACTGGAAAAGGACCTGCTACATCCATAGCTATTCGCTCAAAGGGCGCACCCGAATTGTACTGCTGCAGGTGTGCTCGAGTTCTCCGTGCTGGACCCTTCGCCGCTATACATTCCTTGCAGTTCGCTATCCAGTCGGCTACTGATTGTTGCGCTCCAACCCAGTAAAAACGCTGCTTTGCCTTTTCCAGTGTTTTATTAACTCCAAGGTGACCTCCACTGGGACCATTGTGGAACTCTTGCAGAACTTCCGGTATCTTAGATGATGGTACAACTATTAAGTTAGAAGTTGTTTTGCCATCCGCACTTTCCCATATACGGTATAAGCATCCGTATACCAGCTTCAAGCTGCTCCATTGCGCCCAATACGCTTTAGCGAGGGGACTCTCAGCCGCAATTTCATTGCGTGCAGGCCTGCTATCACTCTTTTTAGCAGTTATTATTTTGCTGAGCACCGGGTCATTTTCCTGCGCCGTTGGCCAGTCTTCGTGGGAATCTATCTGCGTTAGCCGAACATCAATGACGCACTCTTTCTGCTCGGCCTTGATACAATGTCTGCATTCTAGGCTGCATGGTCGTCTCGAGAGGGCATCCGCATTATTGTGTTTTGTCCCTCTTCTATGCTCGATGCTAAAGTCATAGCTCTGCAGCCGTTCAATCCAGCGCGCCAACTGCCCTTCGGGGTTTTTGAACTGCAAGAGCCATCTAAGCGCAGAGTGATCAGTCCGCAACGTGAAATTCTGGCCATACAAGTATTTATGGTAATGCTTAATGCATTCCAATACTGCCAGAAGCTCACGCCGTGTCACGCAATAATTTCTCTCTGGCTTTGAAAGTATTCGACTATAATAGCCTACTACTTTCTCGACTCCATCTACCACCTGAGAGAGTACACCTCCTATACCGAAGCCACTTGCATCGGTATCTAGCACAAACCTTCCTCCAGCAACCGGGTATGCCAGAACTGGTGCTGTGCACAATAACTCCTTCAGCCTCTGGAATGCTCGTTCCTGTTCGTTTCCCCACTGGTATGATCGTGACTTCTTGGTCAGCTCGTGCAGACTGGCGGCTACGCTGGCAAAATTTGGCACAAATCGTCTATAATATGTGCAAAGTCCCAGAAAACTGCGCAATTCGTGAAGATTACGTGGCTGTGGCCAGTCCCTTACGGCTTTTATTTTATCTTCGTCCGTCGAAATGCCATCTGCAGTTACACGATGTCCCAAATATTTCACCTCTTTCTGGAACAATGCACACTTCTTCGCGCTAAGAGTGAGTCCCGCCGACGATATTCGTTTAAAAACTTCCGCTAAATTTTTCAGGTGCTCGTCAAAAGTTTTTCCCATTACGATTATATCGTCGAGGTAGACCAAACACGTCCTCCAGTGAAGCCCCTTTAATACCTGTTCCATCAGTCGCTCAAATGTGGCTGGAGCATTACAGAGTCCGAATGGCATTACTCTAAACTGCCATAAACCATCTCCAGCACTAAACGCAGTCTTCTCCTTGTCCTTGTGAGCAATTTCTACATGCCAATAACCACTTTGCAAGTCCAATGTTGAGAACCATTTTGTTCCGGACAGCGTATCTAGGGTATCGTCAATCCTGGGTAGTGGATAGCTGTCCTTTTTCGTGACGTCGTTTAGCTTCCGGTAGTCCACACAAAACCTCGTGCTACCATCCTTTTTCTTCACCAAAACTACCGGTGAGCTCCACGGGCTAGTAGATGGTTCAATTACCCCACTCTTCTCCATTTCACTGACTAACTCTTTAACCTCGTTACGCTTGGCCAGGGGTACACTTCTGGGCGCCTGCTTTATGGGCCTCGCTTCGCCAGTATCGATTTCATGCCTCACAATAGCCGTTCTCCCTTGGCTCTTACTGTTCATGGCGAAAGCGGAGGCGTATTTCCTGAGCAGCTGTTTGGCTTTATTTTTATCAGATGCTGGCAGCCCTGTGACCCATTTCTCGACATGCTCTTCAAATGTTTCTCGTTCTTTAGGTGACAAGCTAGTAGATTTTGGTTTGGCCTCACAATTTACAATTGCCTCTGCTGGAGTACAGCTTCCTATATGCGATTTTGGACTTACGAACTTCTCACTGGTTGACAAATTGAGCACTCTAACTGGGGAAAGTCGGCACGCATTTCCACGAGAGCTTTCGCTGTTAATAAATCGCCCGTTATATTTTCTGATTCTACTACCCACAATCGACTGTCCGCACAATCTCCATCCATTCGAGCCCATATCAGTGCCTCAGATCGTGGTGGAATCCGTTGAGTATCTTCAGCAACCAGTTTCAGCACATGGGGCTTATTCTCGTAGCCAACATCTAACTGTACTTCCACATCACACCACGTCATAATTTGTTGACCCATGTGCAGATTTATGCCATGTGCTATCATAAAATCTGCACCAATAATCACCTCGTCAACAATATCGGCGACAATAAACATGTGGCTGACGGTGATGTTAGCTATACGCACTTTTGCCTCAGACTTACCATAGACGCTAGCGGCCTCCCCAGTAGCTGTACGCAGCCTCACGTTACGTAGCGGTTCAACCCTTCCTGATACCAAATCAGGCCTTATTATGGATTGCGACGCTCCTGTATCTATGGTTAAAGTTTGCTTCTTCCCATTGATGTATCCACTAACAGTTAAGTTGCTGTTTTTCTGCTGCATCACTGATATGGAGATTGTGGGGCCCTCGCCTGTGGGAGTCAGCTTTTGCCCCTTAAAGCTGACTCGTTTTAGTTTAACGGTGACTCCTGGGGCTGTTGATGGCTAGCCCTTTTGCTCGGCCTCTGTGGAGATACGGATCTTGTACGCTTCCTGGGAGCCTTACAGTTGCGCTGAAAGTGGCCTACCTTCCCGCAGTTAAAACACTTAGCTCGGCCTTTGTTCGAGCTTTCGGCTAATGCTTGCAACAGTGCCTCTTTAATCGTACTGGCCAAGCCATCTCCTGGCTCATGAACTACCTCTAGCTCTCGTATTTTGTGGACCTGTGGCCTTGAAATTAGTCTGGCTGTCTCCTGGGCCAACGCAAATGAGACGGTTTCGGCGAATGAAGGCTTTTGTGTTGCACATACAGCAAGTTTAATGTCGGGATCTCGAATACCGTTCACAAATGCCTCCGTCTTAAAATGGTCCAAAAACGAGTAGCTCTCTCCAGGATAGCTAAGCTGCACCAGACGCTCAATCTCCATTGCGTAATCCTGAAGAGTCTCATTGCCTCTCTGCACTCTGCCTCTTAGCTCCACTCTGTGGATTTCCTTCTTGTGCTCTCCACCATACTTGCGTTGCAGAGCTGCCATGATGACTTCATAATTGTCTCTAGATGAAGCGGGCACAGTTTCCAGGACATGTGCAGCGACACCCTTCAATGCCAAAATTAACTCAATGCATTTCTCATCTTCGCTCCATGCATTTTTATTGGCCACAGTTTCAAACTGAAGCTGGAAAATGTTAAAAGGTGTGCTGCCATCAAAGGTGGGCGCTTTCACTCTGCTCACAGATTCAGGAATAGCTCGGACTGGCACTTCCTGCAGTTGAAGGCCATTCATTCTAGCTTCCAGGCTATGAAGCTTTTGATCGACTTCATTTTCTAGGGCAACAAACTTTTCACTGACATCCCTCTCTAGGCCGGTTAGTTTTTCTTCAATAGAATTTACTCTCAGATTCATGGCCTCCGAAATTTCCATTAACTTCTCGTTGTTAGCTTTCAGCATTTGATTTGTTGCACTTGACGCCTCTTTGATAGACTGCATCATAGTTTCATTTGTTGACCTGGACGCCTCTTTGATAGACTGCATCATGGCAGCAAACATCGAGTTTAAGTCCATGCCACTCGTACCTGCTCGTGTACTCATCTCCAGTTCTTCTTTTTCTTCGAAGTCATGAGTATTGATGTCCAGGCCTAGCCGATGAAACTCCTCCATTAGCCTCTTCTGCAGCTCCACTTTGTTACCAGTTGTGGGCAGATCCAATTTGCACAACTCCTTTTTCAGTTGTTCCACTTTAAGCTCGTCGAACTTCATTTTACAATTTCACTTCTGACACCAATTGTTACGTTTTAACCTTTTCAAAACGTTTTCCGTAGATTCTTTAATTGTAATGAAGTTAAAACACGCACGTCTTCAGTTTACAATAACCAACAGTTCAACACTTTATTTATTTGAACACACTATACTTGTAAACACTTTACTAGGAACACTTTACTAAAAGAACAACACTTTCACTTAATCACTTTTTATTACTTAAGACACTTTACACGTTAGCGCAGCTAAAAATCGACTGACTTTTCAGCGTTGAGCTTCGCTGCTTTTATACCTCCAATGATCATTACTAGAACATTCTAGACGTTTACAGAAGCTAATCACGCCACATCTATAGTGCGATGTGCGATGACTCATCATGAACAAAAGATATACACACACACCGACATACATGCGATGTGTGATGACTCATCATGAACAAAAGATATACACACACACCGACATACATGCGATGTGCGATGACTCATCATGAACAAAAGATATACACACACACCGACATACATACACGCGGCAGTAAAACTCAAGCATCTGAGTCGCGCACATACACGCACACACGAATATTGTATCGTGCGGTGGTGGTTTCTTTTATTTCGCTGTTGTGCTTATTTATCCACACATGTGTGTCAGTATGTGCACACTCGCTGTGCTGCCGTTTTGTTTATCAACAAGCTTCCATGTATGCATGTGTGTATATACCTCCTGTGTTCATTTACAAATAATAACAAGACAATATACGCACATATAAAATAACGATGATTTAGTACGTTCTAGAACAATCACAATCGGTCCGTTCACGACCAAATTTCTAACAGTATTTTGAGAGCACTAGTATTTGAAATACAAAATACTCAAGCTCTTAGGGTCTTATTCATAATAAATATTTTAGGTTTATTAAACTTTTGTTTGACAAATTTTCCATGCAAATATGTCAAATAAGAGCCTTATAAACCTGAAATATTTTTTTATGAATAAGGGTGTTAGTATTTAAAATACAAATACTAAATACACTCATGAGACGTATTTGTATTTTAGGCCCCGATTATGGTTCACAACATTTGTTCTTTTATGTATGTATTTTTTGAAAAGTGATTATGGTTTACAACTATTGTGGCAAGTGTTGTCAAAATCTTACAACACATAATCAGATGTTGTCAAAAACTTACAACACCTACTGAAGTGTTGTCTTGTTGATGTTACCAGTTAAATTAATTAATAAAATATAAAAAAACAAGTAAGAGTGCTATATTCGGCTGGGCCGAATCTTAAATACCCTTCACAATGGTACATACATTCTGATTGATTTTTGGTGCGAAAAGTTGTTTTATTTGGCTTTTAAAGCCGATTTCTTGAAATATCGGGAGACGCTATATCTGGGGTATATATGGGCCGATTTTTTCTGAATTTCAATATCAGATCCACTACCGGGATTTAACACAGTCTGCAAAACTTTTATTTAAATAATTCCTAATATGCTCAAGTTCAACCACTGGGTGACACCAATTCTTTTTAATATCAATGAAATAAAGAAAAGCAAAATGTATTTCTTAATTATTTATCAGTTAACTTTATAGTAAAATTTATTTAACAAAAAATTGCATATAATTGCATTATTTTTGAATTATAATGCTAAACATTGCCATTAAGTGTGATTTTCTTTTCAATTTACTTACGTATGTGGGTACATGCATACGTATGTATGTATGTATGTATCTATAATAGAAAACTCTAAAATAAATTCTTTATTATTGAATATTTTCAGTGTGTTCCATAAAACAATGATTATATACATACATATATACATACATACATATTTACATTGCTTGCTTTTACAAAATTATTTTTTTCTTGTGCACGTTGTTGATGATCTATTGCGTATCATCATACACATGTGTGTGTATGTACATATGTAAGTACGTAGGGAAACCCAAAATGATTTTTTGTGTGAATGAATTTGAAGACGCAATTGTTTAAAAGAATTTCATTGCGTACCCTTTTTTCAACAATTCTTTATATCACTTTCATTTTCAAGCTCGTGTATACATATGTATGTACATACATACACATTTTTACACCAAAGCAAAAAAATTGTTTATGCTAACATACTTGCATGCATACATACATATGTATGTAGATACATACATACCTACATGCATACAAACGTATCTACATACATACATACATACATACATACATACATACATACATACATACATACATACATACATACATACATACATTCATACATACATACATACATACATACATACATACATACATACATACATACATACATACATACGTACATACGTACATACATACATACATACATACATACATACATACATACATACATACATACATACATACATACATACATACATACATACATACATATGTACATACATTCATACATGATCGCAAATATTATATACATATGTATATAATATTATATACATATGTATGTACCATTATGATTGATTTTTGGTACCAAAAGTTGGGTGCATATGGGCCGATGTCCAAAAATTTTCTAATTTTGCCCCTAAACAGCCTGTATGTACCATTCCGACAAATATTTAGTGCAAAAAACTGTTTCGTTTAGCTTCCAGGCCCGACTTCTTGAGATATCGGGAGGCGCTATATCTCGAACATATATGGGCCGATGACAAAAAGATTTCCAGTTTTGCTTCTGACTAACCTATATGTATCATTCTGATTGATTTTTGGTGCCAAAAGTTGTTTTATTTAGCTTATAGAGCCGATTTCTTGAAAAATCGGGAGACGCTATATCTCAGGTATATATAGACCGATTGCAGACATTTTCAAATTTTGCTTTTAAACACCTTATATGTACCATTCTGATCGATTTTTGGTACCAAAAGTTGTTTTATTTGGCTTTTAGAGCCGACTTCTTGAGAAAACTTGAGGCGCTATATCTCGAGTGTATATGGGCCGATGTCCAAAATTTTACACGTTTGCCTCTAAATAGTCTATATGTACCATTCTGATTGATTTTTAGTGCCAAAAATTGCTTTATTTGGCTTAAAGAGCGGATTTCTTGAAAAATCAGGAGTCGCTATATCTCAGATATATATGGACCGATTTCAAAAATTTTCCAATTTTGCTTTTAAACACCTTATATGTTCCATTCTAATCGATTTTTGATACCAAAAGTTGTTTTATTTGGCTTTTAGAGCCGACTTCTTGAGAAAACGGGAAGCGCTATATCTCGAGTGTATATGGGCCGATGTGGAAAAATTTTCCATTTTTGCCTCTAAATAGCCTATATATACCATCTTGATTGATCTCCGGTGCCAAAAGTTGTCTTATTTGGCTAATAAAGCCGATTTCTTTAAAAATCGGGAGACGCTATATCTCGGATATATATGGGCCGATTTCAAAAATTCCTTCATTTCTAGGATTTAATGAGCACTAAAAATGATATGGTTTAGTTTTTAAGAAAAAATTTTTTTCAAAAATCTGAATACAAAAATTACACAAAATATCCCTCAAAACCCGGTTTTTTGAATATATCTCGGCTATCCGCGGACCTATCTTACTGAATTTCAATAGCAGACCCACTACCGGGGTTTCACACGTTTTAGCGAAAGAATGAGGTTTCTATCTCAAACCGTTTTCTCAGAAACGGTATTTCAACGACTACAGACGGACAGACGGACAGACGGACCGACGGACAGACGGACAGACGGACAGACGGACAGACGGACATCGCTCAATCGTAATCGCTATTGATGCTGATCCAGAATATATATACTTTATGGGGTCTTAGATGGATATTTCAATGCGTTACAAACGGAATCACAAACTTATATATACCCTTACACATTTATGTGAAGGGTATAAAAACAATTAATTGTTAAAATTTATTAACAAAATATAAATAAAAATACATCTATACACATAATTATTACCCATTTTTCGATTACAAAACAGTTTTATTTTGTATTTTGTAGTTGCAATGGATTTAGACTGCAATCTATAATTTTTTGGTCCTTTCATTATCATAACCGAATTAAACATCAACATTAACATACATTTTTATGGCTTTGTTTGTACTTTTCTAACAAAAACGTTTTTCATTCTTTTCATTTTTACCAATGCATTTCTACGCGGTAGTTGCGGTGTTACATGAAATCCAACACTCCATGTCTTTTTGTTGCAAAACTTGACAATGAAACGTCAAAATTTATTGTTTTTCGCTTGTGTTTGTGTAATGAAAGCAACATACGCGTGCATCTTTCTGGAAGTGTGGCTTTACTTGGTAGTTTTTTGTGCATGCAGGCATGTATTTTTGCAGAAAGATGCTCTACAAATGAAAAACAACTCTGTGACATACACAACACCTAGATGTTGGGAACCATAATCACAAAAAGAGTTGTAAGTTGTATTGTGTTGTAAATCTTACAACGCAACATTTAGATGTTGTGAACCATAATCGGGGGGTTAAATACGTATTTCAAATACTACTCAGCCCTGATAGTAGGTCGTATTGAAATACAGCTTGTGAACAGAGAATTGAATTTCATCGATCGTATATTTAGTATTCATTATTAGATGTTTTAAACCTGATAACACTTGAATGTGTAAATAAATTCAAAGGCGAAAAATGTGCAAATATGTAGTTTATAAAAGGAAAAACAGTTGGAAAAGTAAAACAGGTTGCAAAATCTCTAAAATCCGCGAAAATTTTCTGAAATTAAAAACGAAACTAAAAGTTTGTTAATAAAAACATAATTGCAAAAAAAAAAACTCAACAGCGATAAAGCCGCTAAAATCTGTAAAGAAAAGGTGCAAATGGCTTTTGAAAAAGTTAAATGCGTTCAAAAAGCGAAATCAGCCGCAAAATCGCTAAGAACCGCAGGAAATCGGCAAAATATTGTTTTTAAAACGGTTGAAACATTTTGAATCTATTTTAGTCCTTTTCGAGCTTTGCATATTTTGCGCGGTCTTTCGCTTTTTCCCATATTGCTGTACTTTTTACAAGTGTTTAACATCACGTTTTGTAAATTTGGTTTTGTTTTTGGTCCGACTATCAAATATTAGCCGTCAAATAAATTTTGCGCGGATTTTAGCTGTTTTGCGCCCTGTCCGAGTTTTTACAAGTGAATCACTTTTTTTTTTTTAACAACCATTTGAAGCGTATTCTTGTATTTTGCAAAACTTTTATGGCTTTTAGCACTTCTATGTCAGTTTTGTTCTTAGGCATTTAAAAATCCCCACATTAAATTTTTTCAATTATCAATTATTATCAGATGTGGATTTGGAAAACTTTTTGAAAACATTGGAACTCGATCTGTATATTTTAACAAAGTTTTCAATACGAATTGCTAACATTTGTGTGAAATTTGACAACATTAGACTAGCTAAAACGATACGACGGGCTTGTGAATTGGGCAATGGTTTATTTGGGTTTTCTCTCAAAATATTTTTGGGCCTTATTTAAGTTGAAGAAATAAATAAATTCCTACACAGTTTTCAGTAGGAACCGTATCAAATTTACGTTGTGTAATTTTCAATTGGCGCATCCAGATTCAATATGTCGTGGAGTAAAAACTCCTTCCACCTGGCCAAAAGTCGGCTAATCGAAAACGGCAGGCAAAAAAATGTTGTTAAGATAAGAAATCGCACAATTGTTTTTGCAAAAATTTATTGCCTTCGGCGCTTAATTTTCTAATTTAACATTAATTAGAAATATGTATGTATGTATATCGAAAACTGAATATTTCAATAAAACTTATATTTCTTAAAGTAAGAATTATTGTTCGTATTCAAAAATATTAATATGTGCTTGAAAAGTTTATGAATAAACTTTTGTATGGAAAATTTTAATTAAAATGCACTTGGTGCTGGTATTATTGTTTTTTTTTTTTAAATGCAACTATGGCTGACTGTCAATACACAACATTTTAAACAGATTGAATACACAGATTTTCTATAACTCATTCATTTCAATGCTGCACTTACCGGTCGCCTGTATCCAGTCTTTGTAGGAATTCATCTTGAGTGAGCTCAGTATTTGGATCTAAATTAGGAGTTTCGCCACGCGAAAACATCTCGAATAATGTTACACCGTATGACCAGACATCTGATTGTGATGAAAATTTTGCATCCTTTTTAATGGCTTCGGGAGAATACCTGAAAAAATTAATATGATTTTTATAAAAGCAATTTTTCACCTTAGCTGCTTTTCATTTACAAGAATTACATTAAGTGTTTGTAATTCTGTTACTGTTTTCAGTACAAATTTCCGAACGAAAATTATTTTCAAAAGCCTAAACAGGGTATGCCAGGAAGTGTTCAACTTTGCTTTTCTTGTGAAATAGTTGCTATTAAAAATTTTTAAAATATTTAATGGCATCTACATATGTACATACATACATATATACATATGTATGTAAGTGTTTATTAAAGAATTTGTTGTAATTATTGCTGTTCATATTAATTATTAATTCAGAGATTTACATATGTATGTTTGTCGATATAATTTTGTAATGTTCCGGGCATGTATTTATAAAAAACGGGAGTGTTAAAGTATTAAAAAGAAAAAAAAAAAAACAAAATTATTGTAAAAGGAAACGGATTTTTCTCTTATGTATGTATGTATGTGTTTGTGAGTAGTTTAGACACATTTATTCGAATATTTTCTAAAACTAAAGGGTGTTTTTTTTAAGCTAGATAGAACTTTAAATTGTAAAAAGTAACACAAAAAATTAAATTTTGATGAAACTTTTTTTTTTATTTGTTTCAGTATACTCTGACAAATCATCATGAATAGACTCACGCTTGAACAACGCTACGAAATTATCCAAATTTACTTTGAAAATCAGTCGTCGATTCGCGCAACTTATAGACGACTTCGTCATTTGTATGGCGTACATAATCGTCCATCTGAACAAGCCATTCGTCGAACTGTGGATAGATTTCGTACCACATACTCTCTAGAGGATGCAATAACACCAGCACGTCGAAGGAATGTGCGTCATGAAGACAATATCGCCGCTGTAAACGAAAGTGTGGAAGAAGATCCAAATTTATCGATTCGTCGTCGGTCGCAGGAATTGGGGCTCTGTCCGTCCACTACGTGGAAAATTTTGCGCAAAGATCTCGGCCTACACCCGTATAAGATCCAGCTGGTGCAGGAATTGATGCCACGAGACCATTATATGCGTCGTTCTTTCGCCGATTGGGCTCTAGAGCAGTTGGCAACTGACCCGTTGTTTTATCGCAAAATTGTGTTCAGCGATCAGGCGCATTTTTGGCTTAACGGGTTTGTTAATAAGCAAAATTGCCGCATATGGAGTGAGACCAATCCACAACAGACCCTACAGACTCCATTACATCCAGAAAAATGCACCGTATGGTGCGGTTTTCACGCTGGTGGCATCATCGGACCTTATTTCTTCAAAAATGAGGCCGGAGCTCGCGTTACGGTCAATGGAGATCGTTACCGCACCATGATCAATGATTTTTTGTTTGAAAATATGGATGACATTGATCCGGAGGAGATGTGGTTTCAACAGGATGGCGCTACGTGCCATACGGCGAACGCAACCATCGACTTATTGAAATCAAAATTTGGCGATAAGTTGATTTCGAGAAATCGACATGTCAATTGGCCTCCAAGGTCGTGCGATTTGACACCTCTCGATTATTTCCTGTGGGGCTACGTGAAGTCACTGGTTTATGCTGATAAACCAGCAACAATTGACGCCTTGGAGGCCAGCATTGTTCGTGTTATTCGTGACATTCGGCCAGCAGTGCTCGAAAGAGTGGCCAGAATGCACTTCGTCAAGAACAGCCGCGGTGCCCATATGCCCGAAATCATGTTCAAATGTTAATGTCACGTATTGATCTTTCGAATAAAAAAAAATTTTGATTACAATTTAATTTTTTGTGTTATTTTTTACAATTTCAAGTTCTATCGGGCTTAAAAAAACACCCTTTATTTGTAAATTATACATATGTACATACATATGTATGTAAGAAAGAAAAAAATACTTTATTTTTCCAACTTTGAAATGTGAAAGACTGGAAAGGAAAATATTTTTCTTTCAAAGAATCCCATCAAAACATTTCTTAATATTATTGATCCAATATACATATGTACATGAGACTATTTTTTAGCCGGCATAACTTTTGTTCTTTACAAAATACACGGGATTAATTCGTCTGACTGTTTCAGTTTGCGTACAATCCCAACTTCATAAGAAAACGGTTTTTGCTATATATGATATTGTAGAAACTAACTTTGTATTTAGCAAATAAAACGCGTGTTGCTTCTATCAAGTTACACAAAAGGAATGAACAGTTTTATTTATTTCATATTACATATGTATCAGTTTTAGCCCGTTATTTATTTGTATGTATGTATGTATGTATATGTAATAAGGAGATATTTCTATGTACCAATAATACATCTGTATTAATGCATCGCACGTACACATACGTACGTATTTGTACACTACAACACCCCTTCTCGATGAATTAATGACAGCCTTCCAATAAATTTAAGCAATTTCTGCTTTGGTAGCGGCTTCGTTAAGACATCAGCTTCTTGATCATCAGTGTTTACATGTTCAATCTTTACTATACCATCCTCCACCTTTTGTCTTATAAAATGGTGTTTCACATCTATGTATGTACATATATGTTTGACCCTCTTGTTTTCCATATTGTACGCTAATTTGATTGCACTTTGATTGTCTTCAAAAATCGTTATATATGGAACAGTAATAAAGAGGTCAATCAGCAGGCCTCGCAACCAGATTCCTTCTTGAACTGCTAAATACAGCGCGACGTACTCGGCCTCAGTTGTTGAACATGCTACTACTTGTTGCTTCTTAGATGTCCAAGTAACAGTGTTACCAAAGACTTTATACAAATACCCACTCGTTGACTTTCTAGTTATTTTATCAGCAGCATAATCAGCATCAACAAAACCAACAAGTGAATCTTCAACATCGTTTTTCTTGTAGATTAATTCCGTATCTACAGTTGCCTTTAGATACCTCGCAAGTCTTTTAACGCTTTGCCAATGAACAATGGTTGGAGATTCTTGATATCGACTCAATTCGGATATTGCATAACATATGCATGTCGGGTCTACTACACAACATAATATACATAATTTTACCAATCACTTCTCGGTAAGGTACGTTTACCTTTTTTTCAGTTTTGGTTTCCTCGTTCTGACTCGGCTTAACGATTGGAGTTTCAACGCCGTTACAATTCTCCATATTCATAAAACTTAGTACATCTTTTATGGCAATTTTTTGAGACATTGCAAGAACATTTGACTTTACATCATAACTCATTTCTATTCCAAGAAACTGTTCCAAGCGATCAGAAACTATCATTTCAAACATTTTCGAAAGATTAGTTTTTACATCATTAACTTGCATTTGACTACTACCCACAAGTAGCAAATCGTCCACGTAAAGAACTAAGTACATTACGCACTCATGGTGCATTCTAGTGTAAACACAATAGTCTTGTTCAGATCTTTTGAAAGCCATTTTTACCATAGCATCATGAAATTTTTTGTACCAACACAAGGGAGATTGTTTGAGGCCATACAGTTGTTTTATTTGGCTTTTAGAGCCGACTTCTTGAAAATCGGGAGGAGCGTTATCTGGGGTGCATATGGGCCGTTCTAATTTTGCCTCTGAACAGCCTATATGTACCATTCTGACAAATTTTTAGTGCAGAAAATTGTTTCGTTTGGCTTCCAGGACCGACTTCTTGAGATATCGGGAGGCGCTATATCTCGAGTGTATATGGGCCGTGTCATTTCCAGTTTTGCCTCTAAATATGTACCATTCTGATTGATTGATTGATTGATTGATATGTACCATTCTGATTGATTTTTGGTGCCAAAAGTTGTTTTATTTGGCTTATAGAGCCGATTTCTCGAAAAATTGGGAGCTGCTACATATCGGGTATATATGGGCCGATTTCAAAAATTCTTCAATTTTGGTGATCTAATGGGCATTAAAAATGATATGGATAACTTTTGAGGAAAAATTTTTTCTTTCAAAATCTGATCAAAAAAATGGTAAAAAAAACCCCTCAAAACCCGGTTTTTCAGATTTATCTCCACAATCCGTGGACCGATCTTACTGAATTTGAGTAGTACCGGGATTTAACACATTTTAGCGAAAGAATGAGGTTTCTATCTCAAACCGTTTCCTCAGAAACGGTATTTCAACGACTACAGACGGACGTCGTTCAATCGTAATCTCTATTGATTCTGATCCAGAATATACATATATATGTACTTTATTGGATCTTAGATGGTTATTTCAATGCGTTACACACGGAACCACAAACTTTTTGTGGAGGGTATAATAATAGGTGAAATACTAAAACATAAAAAATGGAAGAACTGTAAACAAATGCATAAAGAAATACGAGGAAAGTGAATAAAAATTTGTGTAAGCGGATTGAGTAAAACAGTTTATAACGCATGTTGTGTAACTTGAAGCGATCGAAGTGTTTGAAGGGTATAAAGCGAGAACACATTCACGAGTGTCCACCTTAAGTAATAGACCCATTAAAAATCACAAAATATGGTCTTTTAGGCGTAAAGCTTCTTATAGACGGTTGTCAGATCTTACAATATTGTAAGACCTAACAACGTGCTGGCAAATCTACTGGAAATACAAAATTGTCAGCATTAAGAAAATTATCAGTTCAGACAATTGCAAGAAAATCTTACAATCTCATTGCCTGACAATAAATTTAGCTACCAACAAAAATTGTCAGCTTACACGGATGTAAGATTTTCTACGTATCAAAAATTGTCAGCCAATTCTCATTATCAAAATACACACACACACACACACACACACATGCCATTCTTCATTCTTTATTTCCTCGCTCAATAACCATGTTTTAATTTTTTTATTCTCTTTTCTGCAACTTTTTACCTCTCGTACTCACATTTTTACTATTCTCCTGTTTTTTTCTCTCCCCCTTTCGTACACACACATTTTTCTTTAATATTCTTTGTCATTACTCTGACAACGACATTGTGAGGTGTTGAGAAGTTAAGCAATTTATGCATATGCCAATGCCTGACAATGTACTAGCAATGATAACGCCAAAGTGTTCAGACGATTGACAGTTAACTGACAATTAATTGTTAGGTAGATGGCCTGCCAATGCTTTAGCTTACAATATTGTCAGGAAGAAATTGTAAGTTCTCATGATTGGTTAAAAATATTCTATACATATGATCATATGATCTTACAATCGTCTATACCTAGCTTAAGACTTCTCTGTCTAACGTCAAAGTAACAGTCTTATAATCTCTTGCAGTCGGCAGTTGATATCTATATTCTTATACCATGCTAAAAAGCATTTGCGGTTTTCACGGTTCGTATTAAAGTACTATTGTAGAACTTGGAGATATTGTAAATTTAATAAATCTTGATAAATTTAAAACTCGGCAACAAAAAATCTCATACATTTTTAATTTACTAAACTAAAATCTCTACAATGCCAAAAACAGTAGTATATTTACTAAATGTAGTAAGTGGATTTCTTTACAAGTATGAAACAGCTGACAGATACGGCGCCACATTGTTTCTTGCCTACATATAATAAAGTGAATTGTAAACATTTCTTAAATTTGTAATGGAAAATACCAAAAAAAGTAGAAAATATTAAAAAGGTTATAAAAAGAAATCACGAAAATAGCTGGAACAAAAGATATGCTGACGCAGAAGTAAAAACACTGCTAGAATACTTGCGCCCTCTCCAGATGACCCAAGTCTGTACAGAACAATTGCCAATTGGTACTCAACTGGGAATTGTTCGCATGAATGAGGTTGGTTAAATTCAAAATAATCCGAAATTAAAACAACAACAGAATGGAATTGAATTCTCCTCACTCGTAGTATTTGTAAAAATCTGTTGTCATCTAGTCCAGTTAAAATACCTAAGGACCACTTCATTGTCTTCGGAACTGAACTAAACATTATGCGACGATACGATGCGACTAAAATAACGTCATCGATAACCTCGTCCAAGATATGCTCAACAATATCGTTCCTGTAACTGTCTACTGAGAGATTGGTAGTGGCATACATTTACTTTTTGTTAATAAATGAATATGTATACATACATATGTACCTTTGCACTTCATCATTTCATTAACTTCGATTTGATCAATGTTATTTTGAAGCAAATAGCTAATAATTTTTTCTTTCACGATTTCCTAGAAGTTTAAAATAGTGTTATATTTAAAAGTATTCTTTACTTAATTGATATTAATTAAAATAGTGACAAACCAAGGGTTGAACTTAAGCCTGAAAAAGTAATTTAATATAAATGTATTACAATACAGAGGTTCAATGAAATTAAAATTTTCAGTAAAAATGTTAATAACCCAGGGCACGGCGTAAATATTCAAATTGTATCAATAAAAGAGCATCTAGATCTCAATGATGCAAAAACAGAACATGTAGAAAAACACTTTCATATAAACAGAGAGCAAAAAATAACAGTCTTCTGAGATGATAAAATATCGTCCAAGACTGAAAAAATATCATTGCTTTGGTTAATGTTAGTTAAGTATATAAACAGAAAGTAAAATTGCGTGAGCTTTGGTTGCCGAGTGGTTAAAGCGGCTGTGCCAAAATTGTGAAATTTGACACGTCCAAAGTTCAAAGGGTGAAAGTGCTACCCAGAAACAGCCGGTTGTCCACTTAGCAATTAAATTTTACTTTTATTAATTAAAATAGTGACAAACCAAGGGTTGAACTTAAGCCTGAAAAAGTAATTTAATATAAATGTATTAAAAGTATTTTAAATATAATACGAAGTTTGTGTTATGCTTATTAATTGTATGTCTATATATCTGTGCGCAGTTCTCAACTGCAATATCGCCACGAATTTATGGGTTACCGAAAGTACATAAAAGTGACACCCCTCTGAGACCAGTCTGTTCTTGTATAAACTCACCAGCATATATTTTAAGCAAATATATGGTCGGAATCGTTAAAAACTTAACAAAAGATTCAATCTACAATGTAAAAGACTGCATTCAATTTAAGGAAAGGGTAAATAATATGTTGATTCATGAAAATGAGGCTTTGGTATCCTTTGATGTTATCTCACTGTTCCCTAGCATACCCGTTAATCTTGCATTGAAAACTATTGAAAACAAATGGAGTGAGTATATTGGAACATCACACTGACATACCGAAGAATAAATTTATGAAATTATTGGAGTTTTGTATAAAAGATAATCGCTATTTCAAATATAGAGGTCAATTCTATGAACAGAACAAAGGTTTACCAATGGGATCTCCAGCTTCACCAATAATAACAGACATAGTTATGGAAGAATTACTGGACGTATCCTTAAGAAAATTAGAACACAAACCAAGAGTTTTAACAAAATATGTTGGAGCAACGAAGCAGATAAACAACTCTGTGCTGTTGATACTATTTTGAACAACGATGAATTATATTTTTGCTTTTAATCTTTTTCTCACTTTTTTATACTTACTTCAATAAAAGTTACATTGAATTTCAACACGTGTGTACGATTTAATAAAATATGTTGACGATTTATATTCCATTGTAAGACTTGACAAAATTGATGAAACTCTTCGAACATTTAACGCATTTAATAAAAGAATCCAATTTACTATGGAAAAAGAAACCAATAATAAATTGCCATACCTAGATTCAATTATTATTCGGCAAGGTAAAAAACTAAAATTAAATTGGTATCAAAAACCAATGTTCTCGGGGAGGCTCATTAATTTTTATTCAAAACATCCTAAGAGAATAATAATAAACACGGCCAAAAACTTTATTAGGTGAGTTCTAAAGATCAGTGATGAAAATTTTCACACACAGAATGTACATATAATTATGAATATATTGAAGAAAAATGATTTTCCAGGCAAAACAGTAAAGGATTTATTGAGACAATCAACTCTCTCAAACCAAAACGTTGACAATAAGTTGAAAAGTACGAAAATTTACAAATCAACAATATATGTATGTCCCTGGCTTCTCTGAACGGTTAAAACAGTCAGATGTTTATAACAAAGCTGACAATATGTTAACATTTAAAACTGTCAACACTAACAGAAGATTATTCACAAATGTTAAGGCGAAATTGGACAATGAAGAAAAATCTAATGTAATTTATGAGATTCAATGTAATGGGGACGATGCTGACGTATGCCAAAAAGTATATGTTGGGACAACAAAGACGAAGTTAAAAACCAGATTGGCTGTGTGCCGCCATCGGACTTAAAATTAACTAATATAGCTTCACAACAGAAAACAGCACTTGCGGCACATTGCGTGGAAACAGGGCATAAACCGAACTTTGATAATGTTAAAATATTAGGAAGTGAGAGTAATTATAAAAAGAGATTTACTCTTGAAATGCTACATATAATAGACGTACCTACTGATAAGAGATTAAATTACAAAAAATATGTTGAGAACTGCGCACAAATATATAGACATACAATTAATAAGCATAACACAAACAAAAGAAGTTAGTCTTTGAGTGATCAATTACAGTTCTGGTGTAAAGAATGATTAAAGAAAATATATTGACCTCAAGCCGAACGAAAAATTTCTTTTAAATTTAAATTTACGAAAGTTCAACTAAAACACAATAATTTGTTATAATACGAAGTGTGAAAACCGCTATTGTAAAAAATTTGGTTAAGTGGAATTTATAAAAACAAAATGAGTTGGAAAATTATTTACCATTTAATGGGTATTTCCCGATTACTATGGGCTATATAATAACCATCGGAATCAGCGCGCTGGGCAAGACCAAAATCTGATATTTTTACACTATCCCTGTCCACCAAGATATTACGAGCAGCCAAATCGCGGTGTATAATATTTTTACTAGCCAGATAATCCATACCCTAAGCCGATAAAAAGGTGGGAAATAAAAATGAGTTTTGTAACTACATATGGACATACATATAAAAATAACTTACCCGCGCTATGTCCAAAGCAAAACTCAATAAAATGGGATTAGTCAAGTTTGGTTTCTTCGAAGTGAGATAAACTAAAAATGAGCCGCTTTCTAGGTACTCCATTATTATGCAAAATGGTCGTTGTATCCAGTGTTTGATTTTGACAATATTTGGATGGTTCAGAGACTTTTAAAACATCAAATTAGTTAAAATTCACTTATACAATCGTATTAAGGCTCACCTCCATTATTTCTATTTCACGCATAAAATCATCATTAAGTTGCGGCGCCCGCAGGGATTTTAGAGTTTTTATGGCCACAAATTCACGAGCATTATCAGGACTTTTATACCGTACTTCCCCCAGATGTACTGTGCCATAGTGTCCTTCGCCGATTTTCTTTTGAAATATGACCTTGCCATTCGGTATTTCCAAAACCGAGGATGTTGTGGTAAAGTAATTTCGAAAATTGGATTTTTTCAATTCATCCGAAAACCCATTGTGACGTACAAGTTGATCATCTGTGCTGTTGATTGAATTGTTAGCTGAAAATGTTTGATTTTAGATAATGTTTTCTGAATTTGAAAATAGCTTTACTTGGTTCCAAATCTAAGGTATCAGCTGCATCTTCTATTGTGCTGTAATCATCATTAAGGGTTTCTTTGATCGAGATTAATCGTTGGAATATTTGCAAATGATTGAATGGTTTGTCAGGATCCATACTCCACCCATCCATCATGACTTCAAACATAATCGGTGGGCAGTCATCTGGTGGCCTTAAAATACCACCAAATCGATTGTAATTTTGCCGCAACATTTCGCTAGTTATATTTTCAATGGATTTACCACGGGAAAATATTTCCCAAACTGTTGTAGAGAACGCCCATAGATCAACATCTAAATGTTTCTTGGCAGCATTTAAGTTATGATGATATTCAAATGGTATCCAAGGAAGTCTTAACAGTTTAAAGTAAATAACATATAACAAGAAAAGAGATAAGATATACATAAACAGAAAGTTTTACTCACTCATCCCGTCGATAGGATCTGGGAAAACCAGGATCTGAGATTTTAGCTTCTAATAATTGTGTCTTGGGATCAAATTTGGTGACAAGTAAATTCGAACAGCGTATGTAGCCATGAATTATGCCATTTTCTTGCTGCAATATTAAAATTAAATTATGAAATCGATAAAATAGTTTAGAAATACTTGCCAAATAATAAATCCCCCTGACTAAACCGTGCACAACGTCTAACAATTGCCGTAGTGATATTTTACTTTTGTTATGCATTAGAAATTCATTTAATGGTCCAAATTTTGAATATTCCATAACCATCGTATAGGGAATATTTAAAGTCAAACCATACAATTTCATGATATGAGGTGAATATATACGACTCCATTTATTGGCTAAATCCTTGAAGTCCTAATAGAAATAAAATGAAATATAATTAAAAAAAAAAAAAAAACAGTCTAAACTAAGACACAAACAATTGAAGTAAGACAAACCTCGTAATCTTTTTCAAACTTCAGTACTTTTAAGGTAACAGTAACATCCTTAAAACCACCACCTTGTATCCAGTCTGCTTTTAGTTTTGTCATTTTACCATTATCACAATCGAGTGAAGAGTCTTTTTAGAAATAAGAAAAACCAAAAGAAATCATTTGTAAATGTACCATTCATTCATTAGTGATTGTGGTGGGACACTGTTATAATAAAATTTTGTAATTTGAAAGGTATACCATTTCACTGATACATATAAAAAGTACTGCCTTTTCACAGAAATTTATACAGACTACCAGCTCACTTGGGTCCTAATTAGCTCAGTCGCAACCTACATGCACCCACACCTGTTCAGATTCGAATTAACTTAGATTCGTATGTTCAGATGAAAGAATTCATTCTACTAATACCGCATTTCGATAGGCCTGCCTAGATGTCTCATCCCAGCAGTTCCACGATGTCACTGGACATCGCTCGCTAAACGCTGAAGACAACAACAAGTGACATGACATGAAACTGGTGGTTCATCTTTATCAAGTCAAAATGTTCAATATGGGCATATCCGAAAAAATGTCAACCAACAAAAAATTTTTAAGGTTGATCAAAAATTATTCTTGATTATTTAGGGTAATAGACTATATTTGTACTCTTACAAATATCATCATAAAATATTTTTCTGGCTGTTGAAAATCGCTATAGTTCATTGTACCATCATATGAATCGACAACACTGAACTATTTATAATTCAAAACCTCAGTATACATATGTATACTTTAATATTTTGTCTGAGCACGTCAATTTATTTTTTCAATATTCCTGATAATTTTATTCAGTCGAGAATATTCAAAGCGTCAAGTCGTATTAAGAAAATATAATAAAATATTTAAACGTTATTGCTGTTTGATATTATTCAAGAGCTTAGAGCTGTAGCATAGACGGTGGAGGGTGAAGGAAGGTCTGTTCCACATACGGATTGATACAATTTTCTATACTGGCAGTCCATATCACGAAAATCAGGACGTAAGGTTCAGCAACCTTACATCTTTAATAATTGGCCAAAATATGCATGTTTTTTGGCTGCTGTTTTGTTAATTTTCTGCAACCTTATGAAAGAAGCGCTTTAAATGCTCATTGAAACATACTACAGTATTTATCGGATATAAGAAACTTGAAAAATCCACGAAAAAAGTTTCTTATAAGCGTTTTTTTCTTATATACAATTATTTTATATAAGACACTTATTTCTTATATAAGTAGCTATGGCCATAAGGCATTTGTTTCTTATATGAATATACGAGCTTTTTTACCTTTTTATGTATATCCGTAGATGTACATATGCATGTAAATAGAAAAATAAAACAAATCAAATTTTATTTTATTAACCCCTTTAATAAATAGATATAAAAAACTAGACAACTTCAATTTGAAAAAAAAATTATATGTAGTAAATACATGTACATACATAATTCATTTTGTACTATTTATTTATTTATTTACGAGGCAAGAAACAAAAGCTTCTCATGAGCACTAAAAGTAAAAAAAACGTTGTTGTTGTTGTAAAACTGTCAGAAAACAGAGTTGTCCATGCAAACTACACAAATTCAGTGTTGCCCTTGAAAGTTTCTTGTATAAATTCTTTTTCTATAGATTTTGTGGTTTTGGTGTTCAAGAAAAATGTTCTTTTATCAGTTTTTTTCTTATAAGCGTTTTTCTTATATGAAACTTTTTTTGTTAGAAAAAACACTAGAAAGATATGGTGTTTTTGCAAATGTTTCTTATAAGCGTTTTGTTCTTATATGAGATGTTCTTATATCCGATAAATACTGTAAATAGAATTGAGTAAAGTTAGGTCCACGCTTTGTAACGGAAAATAAGGGAAAATAAAGGGTTTAACGAAGAAACTAAAATTTCTTTTGACACCACATTAACATTCCAAACAAAACTAAAACTGTTCTTTAAAGTAAGAAAAAAAAATTCTAAAATATACAAAAGTATGTTTCATTTTTTAATATCAGATTTTGTAACGTCCGCAACGGTATCGATCTGTCCTAAAATTAAGTTCTGCTAAAAGTTGTTTTGTTTTCACAAATCTATAATTGAAACCACATACATCAATAATTATAAACGCATAAGAATTGAAGGGTTAAAGAAAATGAAAAAAAAAAATAATAATTTGAGAACACAGTTACAAAATTGTAGTCTTTTCTATTTCTCTTATCATTATTTCAATGAAATTTGTTACATCTTTCTTTAACATCTGCTGGTACTAATGTTGACCGTCAAACGGTGCATTTTTCTCTTCGGACCTTCAAAAGAGTTATTGCTAACCTACGTGGGAGCAGACGTACACGTTTCGATTTCAGTTTCTGATCATTTGAACTGCGTGAAAGATTAAAACTGCGATTAGTAAGTCGGGTAAAAATGAGTACAAGTACAGAAAGATCAAAAAAATTTCGAATCAATTTAAGAAAGAATATAAATAGCTTGCTGAAGCAAAGATTAAAGGATGCTGAAATAAAGCGAGCTTATCGGCAAAAAATTAAAGATATCATGAAAGGCAATGCATCGCAACGATATAAAAACCACAACTCAATATCTATGTGAGAAATGGCTAAATATAAAAAATATTACAGGCGTAAAATCTCATCATCACTTTTCTTCACTTAATGAAAATTTTATCGAACTGGCACGCACTGCAATATCTCCTAAACATAAACTACAAGTTTAAAAAGAAAAAGAAAATTTATATTTTTTTGAAAATAAACACAAAACTATTTTTTTATTTACATATATATATGTGTAGGACAGTGGTCAAAACTGTAACGTCCGCAACAAATGTAAGACAAAATTGTGAATAAACTAACAATTATTTATTTTTTTGCCTCGAAAGTGCGTTTGATATGCTTAAACATTCCTCTTTCTTTAATGTATTTGGAGTTTTTTTTTTGTTGTTTATACTGTAAAATTCGTTAAAATTTATGAAAATTTGCGTTGATCTCCACAACGACTTCTGTATTGTGCAACGTCCGCAACGGCAATTTAAGTACAATTATATAGTAACTGATAAAATTCAGAAAATATTTGTAACTGCCATTTGAAAGTACTCTCAAAGGCCAAGAATATAACGCTCAGAGCGCCAACAGTATTCAAAAATATGCGTACAAACGTAACGTCCGCAACGCAGGATTAGCCCATATGCACTTTTCCGGAGTGCGAATATACATGTCTACTCCATCTAAATTGAGTAGATGTATTCAAACAAATACATAAAACAAAAGTGCATATACATACATACATTCATACATATGTATGGATACATATGTATGAAAACGCAAACGAAATGAAATAAATTAAGTCAAGTACGAGGCTGGCTCGCACACTTAGGGTTCCGTACGTATGTATCTATGTGTAATGTATGCATGGAATGGCGTATGTGAATACATATGTATATTTTATAAATTTCATCTCTCTGTTATTACAGCTACTTTATGTTGTATGTGGACACCTAGTCATTTTCCACTTGTTGTTGTTGTAATTTGCTGTTGTAAGGCATCTGGGAATACATACACTGTGCGAATTTCGGCTCTCTATCTCTTCTGGTTCGAGAGTTATAGCTATTACTCTACGTTGTAAAGGGACACCTGGTAGTTTTACAGTTGTTGTTGTTTTTAGCATTTGTTGTTGTGGAGCATATGTGAATACATATATTATGCAAATTTCATCCCTCTGTCTCTCACGGTTCGAGAGTAACGGCTAATTGTTACTTTACATTCTATAGGGACACCTGGTAGTTTTCGACATATTGTTGCTTTTAGCATTTGTTGTTGTGCGAATTTCAGCTCTCTGTAATTTATAGCTTAGCAGCTACGGCTAATTGTTACTTTACGTTGTATTGGGACACCTGGTAGTTTTCAACTTGTTGTTGTCTTTAGCATTTGTTGGTGTAAATCATCTATAAATACCTACACTATGCAAATTTTAGCTTTCTATCTTTTACGGTTCGAGAGTTATAGCTAATTGCAACTTTTCGTTGTATGGGGACACCTGGTAGTTTTCGAATTGTTGTTGTAGCGGCAAGGTACAACAACATCCTGTGAAAATTTCAGCTCTCTAGCTCTTACCGTTTCGGAGAATGGACGCTGTGACGGACGGACGGACGTACTTGTCTCGGTAATAGGGTTCCGTTTCACTCTGATGAATATGGAACCCTAAAAAGAAGAAAAATGTAAATGTTTAATAGCATGATTGTTGTGATTGTTTTGTTTTTGTTTGCTTAACGAGTACAAATAAAATTTAGAGCAAATTTGTGTTTGTTCGCTGTAAATTTTGTTCTTGTTAATTGATCAAACAAAACCGCAAATTTCTAAGCCGAGAACCATCTACAACACGAAATGCAAACTTTTTTGGGTTCTTATCGTCTACATAACCACCGATTAATAGCTATTTTTATACACAAGTATATTCTTATAGGCAGCAAGGAATTCGAAATTTTTGATTTCAACAAAAACTTCCATAACTCGAATCACCATTATCCCAAAAAAAAACTTCGAGTTACAGAATTTTTCGTCAAAATAGAATAAAAGGTTTTTGTATCATGTATTTTTATTTAAAATAGCCTCTAGTGGAAAACTACATACTTAAGAATATAAACGAACAAGCATAGATATGTACTCACATACATATGTATTTAAAAATTTACAGTTAAGTAAAATATTTTGAAATAAGTGACTGAGCAAAAATAACATGTAAAGTATACAAACCAGTTCAAGCAACCAAAGAGAGTAAAACAAACAAACCAAAACTAAAACAAAAAACCAATTTAACAAGCGAAATTTTTCGAGTTATAGAGTTCATGTGTATGTTTTTTGTTCGAGTTTTGGAGAACTTCGACTTATGGCAGTTCGAGTTACGGAAGGAAAATTGTATGTGATTTGTTCTTTTAACGCTATTGCCAACAAAATTAGTTCGAGTTATGGAAGTTCGACTGTATATTCGAAACTATCTGTATTTTCAATGGGAATTGCTAATTTAAATAGATCAAATTTATGTCACAAAAAAATTTACTACCCAAGTATCAGTGAAAGATAGTGTTACGAATTTAGTTGTGAACAGTCCAATTGTAATTGTTCTAGAACGTACTGATTTGTGTTATTTTATATTTTGATCGCCTAAAGATTAAAATATGTTAATTTGGCATTTTTATTACAAACAGTCCCGAACAAAAAAATTCAAAAACCGTTTTTTTACAGAATATCCTTAAAAAAAGTACATGGATGATCGTCCTTGGACACATTGTATATACAGTTGGACGCGTCTTAAAAAATCCTTTCCTATGATGCCCATATTGTATATGTTGGTAAGGAAACAGATTCTTAAATTAACAAAACATGCAAAAGTATACTCTTTTTCAAAATGGTCCAGCTCACGATTTTAAATGTTATCTTAAAAGAGTCCAAGGTTCATTCATCAGGAGGGTACACCTTGCACGAATTTTGCTCCCATACAACTTGAGTCGCTCTAGTGTGGATCAATAGGAACGACGGCGAAAGAAAAGAAACCACCACTGCACCAAGGCGAATCCATTACAGGTGCCCGCATACCAATTCGCTTCAGCATTTTTCCACGATTTTATCTTCTGAGTTGTCAAAGCCGATAGAAAACGACAACAAAACTTGTGACGTCTCGAGAGAAAATGTTGAAGCGAATTGAATTGCGACCACTTATACTTGATTTGCCTTGCCACCGCACGATACAATATTCGTGTGTGCATGCAAGGCGAATCAAGTACAGGTGGTCGCAATTCAATTCGCTTCAACATTTTCTCTCGAGACGTCACAAGTTTTGTTGTCATTTTCTATCGGCTTTGACAACTCAGAAGATAAAATCTTGGAAAAATGTTAAAGCGAATTGGTATGCGGGCACCTGTAATGGATTCGCCTTGTGTGCATGTATGTGCGCGGCTCATATGTTTAAGTTTCATTGCCGCGTGTATGTCTTTTGTTCATTATTAGTTTTATTGCGCGATGGTGTGATCAGCTGCTGTAAACTTCTTGACTGTTCGAGCAACGATCATTGAGAGGTATAAAAGCAGCTCAGCTTAACGCTGAGGCAGTTCTCTCGATTTTTAACTGCGATAACGTGTAAAGTGTCTTAAGTAATAAAAAGTGAATAAGTAAAAGTGTTCTTCTTATAGTAAAGTGTTTGTGAGTACAGTGTGTTATGTAAATAAAGTACTGGACTGTTGAGTATTGTCAACTGAAGAATTGAGTGTTTTAACTTCATTACAATCAAAGAATCTACGGAAAACGTTTTTAAAAGGTAAGAACGTAACAATAGCTTTATAAAAACTTATTATTTTTTAAAATTTTCGTATTTTAAAATATTTTACTTACTATGATACCAACGTAAATCTTTGGGGGGATCAAATATTTGTGGGCGCTTTCGTAAGAGCTCGGATTCACTCAATTCCATTTCAGTCTTTTTTGATTGCACATGTTTTGGCAAACATATTAATAAAAGGGGAGGTTTGTCATATTCTGTGGGCGGTATACGTGATCTGTGTTCAGTTTCAGCTGGTATAAATTGTGCTAAATCTGTTAGTTTTTCATATATTTCTTCAGTTCCATTATAATGTAATTTCCATTTAGTAGAAGGTATTGAATTTTCCAGTTGGCAGACCACTTTCGTTATTTTAAACGTTTCAGTTTTAAATTTGTCGGGCTGCAAACCTTCACTTATACTAAAATAAAGAAAAATTCAAATTAAGTTTTCCATACTGCAATTAAGCAATACAATCAAGAAAACGCTTCAACTAAAATAAAAAACAAACGTTTTGATTTAGAAAACAAATTACAAATAGAAAATATTATAGATAGATACAAAGAGAGAGAGAGAGAGAGGAAAGTGTTAAAAAGAAGTTCCGATAGTCAAAATTGTAGAAGAAATGGAGACGATGGATCCAGCCATCCGCTGATTCTAACAAAGAACGGTAAGGAACCCAAACGTTTCGTTGTAGTTTCTGAAAAGTTACTGAATCTTCTTCTATAGCAAAATCTCTAACGAAGGTTCTAAGAAAATGAAACACAGTCTCCTCCTCGTCTTTATTTTGACATTTTCTACAGAAGCAATTGAACGGTAAACCCAGTCACCTAACGCGGTCCCAAAGACACAATTTTAAGTGCTGATTGATGCAATAATCCTAATGTTAGACCTGAGAAGTTTTAAGAGTTCTGTTATTCTTTGTGGGTGCATAGACGGGCATACGCTGCTAGCATGTTAACAGCCGACAGACAGATTAATACCTCATTTTACAGAGCCGATGGGTGATGTGTTTGTCGACAAATTTAAAGTTCAAGTTTGAATGTCTCGCCATCTCATTCAAAGGTTTTCGGCATTTCTGGACAAGACTGGACGTGGTGTAAGATCCAGTTAAATAGGGCATCTCCACTTACAAAAAGATACAGCGATCTGGTAGCCTGTACATGCCCTCTGCAACCTTTTCTCACTCTTGCCTCCAACTATGTATTCACGGATACATCCAAAATTTGAGGCGATTCATTCTCGATCTGAACATTTCCGGCATAGCGTCCAAAGCATTCAATGAGCTCTCATAGTTACATAGTCCTAAAGTATACGGTTCTGGTGCGTTTAGCCTCACTGCAAATTCTCCTGGCATAAAATAAACTGACAATGAGTAAAAAAAGGCAAATAATGCTTTAATTGGCGTTGTTCTCATATACGCTACATTTAACCACGCTATAGTCCGAGCGGCCTTCTCTAGGTACTGAGCCCAAAGATTGCCACCATACTGCTGCTTCGCAAAGTACAATAGGTTTGATAACCATTTCAGTCGTATTACTCCCCGAGGTTTGATACCCCGTGTCCAGCCTAGGGCTTCTTGCACATGTATGTGGGCGATATGGTTTTTATAACGCTAGCCTGCACATTCTTCTGCCATGTAAGCTTTCCTAGATAATGCCGAGAGAATAAGTGTAGCGCCTTCCAGTCTTAGAGGTACGAAAAGGGGATCTTGTATTTCTTGCCAAAGGGTACCAATACCAACTGTTGAGTTATCGTCCCCAACCAGAAACTGTAGTAACTTTTATTACGATAATTGTACACCCAAAAGAATAGCGTAGCAATTTCGATGATAGCAACGTTTTCGTTGGTTAAACTAATCAGATCGAAGGCGTTACTTAACTACTAGTCTCAATGATTTTTGGAATTTAGAATGTTAAGCAGCATTTTCTAATTGCATGTTAGTCTTTTTCTTTTAAATTGATGCATTCAAGAGGTTCAATGTTCGAGTCCAGGTTCCTGCGGCAAGCTAAAATAGTTTTTTTGTAGCATAACAATCAAATTGGGCAATAACAAATTTTCTTTTTACACATTTTTGTTGGTTAAATTTTTTTTTTCTTTGGTTGGTGCAATTCCCAACAAAATTGGGTTTACGGTCGAACTTTTTATTATTATTGTTAATCACTTATTATCGGGCTTTAGTGCGATTTCACTTTCTCAGAGTTGAGATCGGTGTAATCATGTTAAAATTGTAGTAATCAACTTTTTCAAAGAACACAAGAAAAGTGAAGACAATAACACTTACAGTGTTATTGAGAAAAAATATTTAATATTGGTATCATCCAAGAATGATAAAATACAAGATTACGACAATCCGCGCACAAAATTGAAATCTTCTACGCATATTCATCAATGACGTCACCCAAAATGAATTTCTATTGGCTGGTTATTTTCAGCTCAAATTGAAAGAAAAAAAAAACATGACAGTGGGACAATATATTATATTTTTCCTGTAATTTTTGCTACGAAAAATTAAACAATTTTTATGTTACGTTATTATTATTTTATTGAATTTCCTTTTTCGTTTTTTTTAAACTTTCATAAATTTCTGCATTAAGCAACCTCATTCTAAAGTACATTCTGCATCTGAAAAACATTTTTTTTTACTTCTTCATCTGCTTCAATGTCCTTGGCTTCCGACAAATGCTGCTGTAAATATTTTTTCTGTTACTTTGCATACATTTGCCCACTGCACATTTCATGTTTATGTTGTTTTTTTTTTAAGCTTTTATATGGTTGCCAACTTTCGTACAATGTAGATTAAGTACACAAAAATTATATATGGAAATTTCCGCAATTTTTTGATTTTGCTTGTTAACTGTTTGTTCGCTACTAATGTCTTTGATTATTTGTTAAACTTTTAAATAATAAAAGACATATCTACCCGTGGCTGTACAATAACACTAAAGAAAAAACGCAGGCATTTTGTTGATAGATAAAAACCTGTGTCTTCACACACGTGAACACGTGCGAAAAGGAATGCAAACACTTGTATGAAATGAGATTCTGTGCATAAATCTACACCAACATATTTACTACACATTTTCAGATGTATATATTTTTATAACCTTTTTCAATTTGTAGAAAAATTTCCGCTAAATATAAGCACATGCATATGTATGTATGTATGTGTATGCCGCTGCTAAAAGCGGAAGGGATCGTAAAAATAATTATAAAACTATTTACCTGCGATTCAGTATGGTATCTTTAGTATAGGTATGTACAAATATAAGATTTGCATGATGATCATAAAATAATAAAAGGGCAACTGACACTCGAAAGTAAATTTGCAGATATTCGCACATGTGCTGAGATATGCAAAATTTGTAAATCACTTTTTCCTTCGGTGCACAGTTTGTAAATATGAACTTGTTTTTTTATATGCGCATAAAACGTCTGTGCCCTCTAAAATCACCATATCTATAGTACACAAATTTAATACAGCCGCCATATAAAAACAGTGTAGTTTTCAGTTCGAAATTTTTTATTGAAATTTCTAAATTAATTAAACAGGCTATTTGTTTACTAAATACCTATCTTTGCTTCTTAAATAATAATAAATCAAAATTGTATGCAAAATCCACATAATTTTTTAATCGCTAAAAATGAAATTGGGTGACCCTATGGTTGTACCAACTACGTCATCTAACGGGAAAACATGCGCATGTCGCAATCTTGTATTTTATTATTCTTGGTATCATCTGCATATTAGTAAATTTGAGATTTGCCCTTAATAAATGGTTATTAAAAATTCTTATTCAAAAACCCTTTAGTAATTTAAGAACCTTTTTCATTCGAGCTATGCGCGGTCGTTCGTTTTAATGAGCGCTCTTTTCCGGTTAATTAGCACAGACTGATCCGTTCGTTCAATTCGTTCAACCGCTCACTTTGAACGAACAGTACGGCAACAATTTTTTTGTTTGTGTATCTCCGGTCTTGTGTCAAAACAGATGTTAAGATAAAGTAAAAACAACAAGAACACAAAAACAAAAGCCAAAATGGGTGAAAAAGAAATTTACATACGTATTTATACTAATGACTAGAATAATATAGTATTTTATACATATGTTTCACAAAAACCTATACTGCTTCTGGTAAGGAGTTGGATATTAAAAAAGATGCAAAATGCAACCAAGTTTCACTGCTTTTTCTTTATGAGTTTTTCTTTAAAGCCGACACTCTTTTACTAAACCATTTTTATCAACAACGATATCAGTATTTTAGCGAAAATTTATATTTGATATAAAAAACGAATGATAACAATGCCATCCAAATGGAGTTTCTACTTACGTACACTTAAATCAACCCTTAAAAACGCAACTAATCAACTAAAACAGATGAGCATAAAAATCAACACAGTACCGTACACTATTGAACGAAATCCGCTCACTTAAAAGACCGGATCACTACGTACATTTATGTGATCCGTTCAATTTAACCCATTCGTTTACGAACGACACAGCTCTATTTTTCATGTTAGACTGGTAACAATATTTTATTTATTTGTCAAATGACATCTAATGTTGAAACGTGAGCGAATACTATTTATCATTAACCACAACTCGTCAATTGCATTATTTAAAAATAATATCGGTTTTCACTCTTGATATTAATTTTACAACTCTGCTATATTCACTACGATTTTTGCCACAAAGCTCGAGTGACTTTCTTACCTCAAAGTCTGCATGTTCTTGCAAATATTCTAAAACTTGCTGAATTTCTTTATCTGTCCACCTTTTGTTGTATATTTTGTCACGTTTTGTCTTCACCAGTATATTTTTATTTGTTTTTTCCATATTTTTTTATTTTATCAACACAAAATTAAGTTTTGCCGGCAAAACGATTCACAGCACAGAATATCTGTGATTCCCAGTAATTTTTTTACAATGTTTACTAAAGCTTTTTGTTTGATTTTTTAATCACAGCATAGAAAATAAAAGTTCAGTACATTTTGTTGCTGCAGTGATGTAAACACTAGTACTTTAATCAAATCTGCTACTTTAATCAAATGTGCAACCGAGTTTACTATCAAGAGTGAGAACCGCTAATATAAAATGCTTGAAATATTTCGCATACGTCTTTCAATAAAAGAAAATACTTTTTTTATTCAAGATAAGCATCATACATATGAACATATGTATATGTACCTGTACTTGCAAACAGAAGAAAAGAACTCGGTTGCCTTCTTTTTATTTGTTTAAGATTTTGTACACATCACTAATATTTTTATTTCAATATATACAAATGTATCGTTGCCTGAAATTCAAAAGAGCGTAATGACAAATTTTAAAATTTTACAGGAGACAAAAAATTTCATAAAATCGAAACTATAGAAGTTAGCTAATATGATTTTTTCAGTATATCATTAAATTGCGATGATATATTTATTTCTTAAAGGCGTAACATCAGAAATTTTATTAAAGTGGAAATATATGATTATGATATGAAGTATTTAACTTTTTCATAAACTAATTTTTTGTTTATTTTTGAGTTTAGCAAATTCTTCTTTAAAGATTTCAACGGTTTTGCACCCTGTAATTGTTTTTTTTTTTTGCAACTGTTTGATTTTCTTAAAAACAATTTTATTATTAAAATTTTTTTTTTTAACATTTTACTGAAATTTTAATTGCATTGAACTATGATATTGTAATACATTTATATTAAATTACTTTTTCAGGCTAAAGTTCAACCATCAGTTTGCCGCTCTTTAATCAATATCAATTAAGTAAAGAAAAGTAACATTTTTATAGCTAGGTGGACAACCGGCTGTTTCTGGGTAGCAAACACCCTTTATCAGCACCCTATGAACTTTGGACGTGTCAAATTTTACAATTTTGGCACAGCCGCTTTAACAACTCGGCAACCAAAGCTCACGCAATTTTACTTTCTATTTATATACTTAATTAACATTAATTAAAGCAATGATCTTTTTGTAGTCTTTTTTCTGGATGATATTCTATCATCTCAGGAGACTGTTATTTTTTGCTCTCTGTTTATATGAGAGCTTTTTTTTATTTCTACATTTGCTGGTTTTGCATCATTGAGATCTAGATGCGAATGAAGCGTGTTTGCTACCCAGAAACAGACGGTTGTCCACCTAGCTATAAAAATGTTACTTTTCTTTACTTAATTAATATTGATTAAAAAGTGACAAACCAAGGGTTGAACTTGAGCCTGAAAAAGTAATTTAATGTAAATGTATTTTAATTTTTTTTTTTTTTTGCAACTGTTCACTTTTTAATGTCAATTTAAATCATTTTTTGTATTTGGTAAAATGTTTGCCCTCTCGAATCCTGTTGTGGTTTTTGCAATTGTTTAACCATTTTTGATCCATTTTTTAACCTTATATATTTTTCATTGATTTTAGCGGTTTTGCAACTGACTTTTTTAAAAACTATTTGCAGTATATTTTTGTGTTTTGCAAAACCTTCGCGGATTTTCGATCTGCTATAATATCGGCTCGTTAAAAGCTACAGAATCGCTCTACAGGTATGCAAACAGGGTTTTTTTTTGTTGCTACTATTGAATTATAGCAACATTTTCTCAAATAAGGGAGAACAATTAATTATCATTGTATATGTATGTACTTACGATTTTGTGTTTATATCAATATAATATGTATCATATTCTTTTTCACACTGGCGTATGATGTAACTGCCACATTTATCACGCTGTTCACGTATTTTAGCAAATGAGAAAGCTCCGCTTTAATTAAAAGAGAAAATCATTAATAAAATCACAAGATTGTGGTAGTTATAAAAACAAGTTCTTTACCCCACGGGTCCATGACAGCGCAACGTTCTTAATTCAGCCAATGATGGTGTTACATATTGCACACAAAGATCCACCATCCATTTTGTGGTTAGTCTTTTATAAATTAAAACAATTATTAGTTTAAATTATCTGTCCTTATGTATTACTTATATACGGTATTCAAAGGCTCGTCCTAAAGTCAGAAGTCTTAAAATAATAGCACGAAAATATATGACTGCTGTGAGCAACCTGTCATAAAGTAGTGTGCTATATCAAATATGAATCAGCTGTTAAAGAAAAGGAAAGCAATTTAAATATTTTTGTCAAAATGCCGAAAATAAGAGAAAAAACTAAAATAATAGCCAGTTTGTGCGAAAATTATCTATTAGATGTTTTGATAGCTGATTCAAGTAAACTTCAAATCAAATATATTCATATTTACGAACATATACATGTGTATATATATTTTAATGCGTTTATTTCTTAAATGATATTAAATTGAATTTATTAATTCAGGTCCAAAAATGAACCTTTTCAAAAATATTTGTTGTATTTTTCAGCTGTCTATATGCCGACGACATTTCGTTGGTGCTAATCAACTCATCAGTAGACTTGAAAAATTCTTAAAAGTTTGTTTGAAACTTTACTACTTATTCCACAATTCTCATGAACAAAATGAGAATCAGAAATATTCAAACAAACCTTTAATACAACAAACATTTCTATTTTCGTCTTGCAACTCTTTTTGAATATTTCTGATTCTCATTTTGTTCATGAGAATTGTGGAATAAGTAGTAAAGTTTCAAACAAACTTTTAAGAATTTTTCAAGTCTACTGATGAGTTGATTAGCACCAACGAAATGTCGGCATCTAGACAGCTGAAGAATACAACAAATATTTTTGAAAAGGTTCATTTTTGGACCTGAATTAATACATTTCAATTGGCTCTTAAAGCAAATAAACAATTTAGTTCATATTTAAATTGAATTTATTTCAACAAAAACAGCTGGCGCCGGTTGAACGGAGTCGATTCATTTTTTGGACGGCGGCCAGTACACAAGCGTTTGTGGGCTGCCAGTCTTCTAAGATTAGTATCTCATTTTTAGGTGATATGCATGGTTATGGATGTTGATATATATATCTGCGAAACACATACATGCGTACATTCGTATCGCAGACAAACATGTTTAGTCCACACTATCACCCTTTTTGAGAACACATTTAATTTTTACCATCTCGTACGACTGAGTAGGATAGTAAAACAAGGCCTTCATCTATTAAACAAATGTTTGGGTACATACATATAAGCGTTATACATATCTATATAAAGGGGTTTTTTATAGATATATAAAATACTTTTTTAGAATATAATTTGCGGCAGGTAAAGAATATCACCGGCTCGACGAATGCGTTTTAGCCGTTCGCCTCAGATGTATGCTGTTAACTTATGACGAATCACTAAACACAGTCGATGAAGTCTTATTAATTTATGACTATTTTTGTTTGCAGCACAACAACAATTTTTTTAAACTATCATAAAATGTTAGTACTTTCTGACATTATGACACAATATGAGACCGTTTGAATACCGTAATAGAAAATTTCCTCTGTTCTCTTAGCCAAATCGTCATATATGAAAAAGAGAAAAGATGAATGTGTAAGCGATTCACTTTTTGGTATGAAAATTGATTTAGCTTGCTTATACATACATATGAAATTTGCTAAAAAAAAAACAGTTTTCGCTATATATCGAGTATGTATGGACTAGGGAATGGTAAGTCGATTTCGATTGTATTCGATAATCGATTTTCAGTCCTAAAAATCGATTATGCATTGCCAACTTTATGCTGAAATCGATTTTTGAAACGGTAAGTCACAAAGCATAACAAAATTACTTGCTGCAGAAGTTCAACAACCAAAAACATTATATACTGCAAGCAAAAGCAAAATTACATACTGCAAGCAAAAGAAGTTTTTGTTATTGCTATAGAAAGCTACCACCACTAAATTTATTAAAGAGAACACAAAGCAAGTGCTTGGTTGTGAAAATTTGATAAAATAAAACGTGCAGTTTATAATACAAAATAAGTGAATATTAAAAAAATGACACCCAGCCACGTTTGGCACTATGTAAAAATTCAAGACGTAATGCGTTTATTTTATACAAATTATATTAATCGACATAAAAAAACGGATTTTGAGCTACGATTAATCGATTTAATAATCGGAATGAAAAATGGTTGGTCGAAATTGAAGTTGATGCCAAAAAAAAAATTGTCACCCAAAGTAAGTTTTCTTATCAGTAAATTTACTTTTTGATATCAAAAATCAAGATAGATTCTTAAGAAAAACACGGCTTTCGCTTTATTATATCGGGTCTATACGGACAAATATTTTTTACTCTAAATAGGCTTTCTATAAGGAACAATGTCGGAAAAAATATTTTCACTCCAAATAGGCTTTTTTACCATCAGATTCACTATCTGAAGTCAAAAATTAATTTAGTTTGCTTTTAAGTGAACAATCCCGAGTTGGGCTCTGGATCTGCAGAGCTTTGATTGCGAACTAGAACAAAGGTTGGGTAACAAAATACAATACGTAGATGCGTTGAGTAGAATTACTAACACAATGGTGATCGCATATAATACATTTGTAGATAATTTGCCAGAACAGGGATCAGACTGAGCAAATTTTGTACGAGATGAGAAATGGTCTGGTGTATAGGAAAACTAAAGATGGTAATCTGTTGTTTTACGTTCATGAGGATATGGAGGCAAGTGTACTGTACAAATACCACAATCACGTTCGTGCCGATACGATCTTTGAAATAATTCAGAAAACTTATTGGTTTCTGAAAATTAGGACGATGTCAATGGGTCATATACAAAATTGCTTAAGTTGTATCATATATTCTACTAAAAGTGGCAAAGAGGAGGGTTTTTCGGGTTCCGTACTCATCAGAGTGAAACGGAACCCTATTACCGAGACAACTACGTCCGTCACAGCATCCATTCTCCGAAACGGTAAGAGCTAAAGAGCTTAAATTTTCACAGGATGTTGTTGTACCTTGCCGCTACAACAACAAATACTAAAAACAACAAGAAATGAAAAACTACCAGGTGTCCCCATACAACGAAAAGTTACAATTAGCTATAACTCTCGAACCGTAAAAGATAGAAAGCTGAAATTCGCACAGTGTATGTATTTATAGATGCTCTACAACAACAAATGCTAAAGACAACAACAACTGTTAAACTACCAGGTGTACCTATACAACCTAAAGTAACAATTAGCCGTAGCTGCTAAACTGTAAAAGACAGGGAGCTGAAATTCGCACAATATATGTATTTTCAAATGCCCTACAACAACAAATACTAAAAACAACAACATGTCGAAAACTACCAGGTGTCCCTATACAAGGTAAAGTAAAAATTAGCCGTAATTCCCAAACTGTAAGAGACAGAGAGATGAAATATGCACAATATATGTATTCACATATGGCCTACAATAACAAATGCTAAAAACAACAATTCGAAAACTACTGGGTGTCCCTATAGAATGTAAAGTAACAATTAGCCGTTACTCTCGAACCGTGAGAGACAGAAGGATGAAATTTGCATAATATATGTATTCACATATGCTACACAACAACAAATGCTAAAAACAACAACAACTGTAAAACTACCAGGTGTCCCTTTACAACGTAAGGTAACAGCTATAACTCTCGAACCGTAAGAGATAGAGAACCGAAATTCGCACAGTGCATGTATTCCCAGATGCCTTACAACAGCAAATGACAACAACAACAACAAGTGGAAAATGACTAGGTGTCCACATACAACATAAAGTAGCAATTAAACGTAACTCTCAAGCTGTAAGAGACAGAGAGATGAAATTTATACAATATATGTATTCACATATGCCATTCCATACGTACATTACACATATGTACGGAACCCTAAGTGTGCGAGCCAGCCTCGTACTTGACTGAATTTATTTACATAGTATCCCAAAATCGAACAAGCCCTTTGATGTTTTGCGCATAGACCATTACGAACCAGTTGAGAACTGTAGATCGCTGAAACACATACTTGTAGTAATAGATGATTGTACGAAATTTGTAAGACTATATCCTACGAAGACTAGAAACGCAAAGGAAGCTGTTTTGGCATTAAGAGTATTAAGTATATTAGATCGTTTAGTAGAGCAAAATGCATAGCGAGTGGTCGCGGGCCATGTTTTACGCCAAAGGACTTTGCAGATTTCTTATTAGACTACAAAGTCACCCATATTCTGATATATATACGGCCTCTCCACATGCAAATGGGCAGGTAGAAAGGGAAAACAGGTCGATTGGGACGATGTGGGCAGAATTAGTTAACCCTGGTATTGGTGTGTTTTGGGATAGCATACTGGAACAGGTAGTGTCGCCGCCACTGTATTGTATAGTCAAATTATCGCTCATTCCACTCAAATTTAAGATGCATTACACATACAAACATCTGTATAAAAACTCATTACCAATACATGCATTCTATTGTTGCATTGTAAAACTTGATTGTATATAAGAAAACAAAAGAATAGCGGTTTACAAAAAAAATGTAAAATTCTTGTAAGTGAAGTTACGGTCAAAAAATATCAATCTGAAATCAATCGAGCACAAGCTCATACAAGATTTTTTAAAGCTGACCGATTGTTTTAATAAAAATAAATTAAAGTTTAGGTTTGCTAAAGAAAGCTTGTTTTATTTAAAGAAAAATTCAGGTTCATCCTAACGCTGGTAAGCGCAACAGGTAGAATACATTATATATAATACAGTACATAGATCAGTGGGTGTGTATTCCAGTGTACTGATTTTCGGCACAAACCATGCTCCTCGTTTATGCGCTCCCTTCATAAGGAGTGCACCGCGGAAAGTTTGCGTACATAAGTAACTCAAGGATCTCTTATTCACTGGCCGTCCAGCTACCATGCTGTTCCTTAACAAAAACTGGAATGTTTTGCGCAGTAGGCAAAAAAAAATTAACAAAATATATTGGGTTCTCCTGTCTCGTTGCCTCCTCGTTGACTTCATCAGATGCATCCAATATAATAATATCATCATCATAATAATATCATCATAATAATATCAAACACAAACTGTCTTGCTGAAAGGCACGCCCAAGCGCTGAACCTTCAGCTTCCATTCAATGGAAAATGCAAATATGCCAATGCACGAAAAGTACAAGAAGTTGCTTCGAGGTATAGAGCTATACCAATGGGGAATGGAAAAAGCTCATCCCAACTTTATCTAGGTCGAGAAATTCGTATTAAACTGGACGATATTCGCCCAGTGCAACTCGTTAGTAACAATGCAAATAATTTTGAAGTCCGCCATATTATTGTGGGAAAGCGGGTTCCCATTTTGAAATTTGGTTCAGCTCAGCTAGATAACGATTAGATTTTGAAACGACTTACGAATCAATTATAAAAATAAACAATACAAAATCAACCAGCTTTAATTCAAGACTGATCGGAGAAAAAGAAATCCCAAATGGAAGAAGTCATTATCCATCGAAGCCACTCACAGCACATGACACAGGTCGTGCCACAGGTCGATTCAGAACCATAACAGCCACAGACGCCAGGAAGTGCCAGGCGAATTAATAGGCCTCGACCATTACTAGCTCGTTTTGAAGACCGTATCATCTATTAGCGTGGGAGAGTGTGATGTCACCAATTAATGTTATTAGTAACAGTAACACATCACAAATCATTCGCATCAGTTTTCTACTTTTATTCTTTATTCTAGTAGAATATTTAAATGTTGACATTTCTGCATATGTATGTATATAGATACAAGTTTACATATATTCCCCTATATTACATTAATAAATAAATTTTTAGCTTCTGTTGATGTAACATGTGTCATACCTTTTGTCCTAATGTTTTAGTACTTATTATAACCTTTTAAAAATAATGAAAATTGTCGGGAACTTTAAAGCTAATATGTACAACGCGTTTATCAATTATTATGAACTTAATTTTGATTTTTCTATGCACTGCAAATCCAAAAGTTTTGAGTAATAATCAGTTTTGTATAACAATACATAGACTTACCATGTATTGACAGTAAGTATCGGTAACAATTTGAAAACATTTTTTTAGTACAATACATTCATAAGGTTGAGTGGATTTAGCAATCGATATTGTGCCATAGATTTTTCGGTGTTTGAGAGAAACCACTATTGAGGTTGGTCATGCATTTGACTCTTCTACGGGCACCCTGGGACTGATTAGTATTATAGGATTTTGGCCCAACTCGAGGTACTCGTCGTACACTCAAAAAAAGTTTTACATTTACTGACTGTAGTTCGTTTAAAAATGTTCCCTTAAGTTAAAATCAAACGGAGTTTTGGCTGTTTTAGTAAGAAAACCATATTTGGTGATTCTGCCACAGCCACATATCGTGCTTTACGAGGAGATTATGGTTTACATAATCGCAAGCAATTGGCAAAATTGTGAAGAGATTTGACAACACTGGAGCGGTTACTGTAAAGCCTGTGCATCATCGTTTCGCGCGTTTCGCTGAAAATATCGCTGCTGTAAGTGACAGTGTTGCCGAAGATCCTAATGTGTCGATCCCTCGCCGTTCTCAGGAATTAGGACTGTCTTACGGCGCATTATGGCGTATTTTGCATTTAGATCTACTCCTACAGCCATATAAAGTCCGGCTCACACAACAACTGAAGCCAGCTGACCATTCACAACGTCGTAGATACGTGGAATGGGTGTTTGAACAACAGGCGGTGGACGGCGATTTTTCGAACAAAATTTTCTGCAGCGATGAAGCACATTTCTCACTCGGTGGGTATGTTAACAAACAAAATTGTCGTATTTGGGGTTCTGAGAATCCTCAAGTAATTGTAGAGAGGCCATTGGACCTTACTTCTTCGAAAACGACGATGGAACGACTGCCACCGTCAATTCGGAGCGTTATGGTAATATAATAACCGACTTTTTTTTGCCTGCTATTGTAGAATACGACTTGGAGAATATGTGGGTGGTTTCAACAAGACCATAAGCCATATGCCACACAACTCGAGCGACTATGGCTTTATTGCAAGAGACATTTCCTGGCCTCGTAATTTCTCACCGTGGCGATATTAACTGGCCGCCAAGGTCATGGGATTTGACGCTATTAGACTTTGTTTTGTGGGGCTACGCGAAAGACCGTGTTTATGCAGATACACCTTTAACTCTTGAGCACTTAAAAAGCAATATTCGTCAAGTTATGGCTGAGATACCGCCCAATATGTGTTAAAAGTGGTCGAAGAAAAGAATCAATGCGTGCAACACTTCGCGTTCACACTTTATAATAAAAAAGAAATATCATGAAAAAGAAGACATTTTATATGTGTTTTATTTACGTTTACTTTTGAAACTGCAAAATGGATAACCCGTTATTATCGAAAAATCTATGGCACAACACCGATAAATGTGTGCCCTTACAAAGCGACCAGACGCAATATTCATACATACATACATAAACGTTATTGTGATGCAACAAACTAGATAAACTTACCCAAAAAGCAGCACTCATTTTGTAAAATGGCTCGTTTTCCAAATGGTTCAGTTTTGTTCGAGAACAGAGAAAATTTAGACAGTATTGTGACTTACCTCATGTACCCTGCTAAGTATGAAATAAACGAGTCCAATTGTGTTTTATTTTCAAACTCTATTCGATAACCATTGGGCATGCCTGTTATTTCTAAACGACATCTGAGAGAATTTGAGCCACCGCCACGCGTATAAAGAGCATAAATGTTTTCCAGGGTACTAATTAACACCCACTGTAAGAAAGTGTAGAAAAATTAGATTTTCAAATGCAAAGATAAAGATAAATATATTTTGTTATTTTATAAAAATAAAGTTGCGTTTACATTGGTGTAAAATTCGAATAAAATATTTGTTCTGATATTTGCTTTAAACACTGTGAAACAGAAGTACATTTTTTTCATGTTCAGACTCGAATACTTGATACATATGTTTTTCTTAAAACACTAGCCTCCTAATTCATAAAAATTCTTACAGGCTTACAAGACTGTTATTTGACATATTTGTATGGAAAATCTGTCAAATAAGAGCTTTGTAAACCTGTTATAATTTTTATGAATTAGACGGTAGGAAAATAGTGTAAAAATATAAACACCGGTATTCATAAAAAATAAAACATTGTTAAAATACATTTTAGAACAAATTTTTCATATAAAATTTACTTTATAAATTCTTTGAAAAGATTTTTTTTTATTTGCAAATACATACATAATTGACTGTTCTTTGTGTATCCTCCAGCAAACTAAAGAGTTAATCAACTCTTTAGTTAATGCGTGTGAACATGGTATAACTAAAGAGAGCTTACACAAACGCAAAGCAATTTTTGATGTTGATATTTTAAAGTAGATAATATTTCATAGGTTTAAAACTCACCTCCAATTTATCTTTATTCGTTGTTATTCGTGCAACTTTCAGACCCGGTTCTGGTGCATCAAAAAAATCCAATTTAATGTAAACTTTTGCCGTTGCAGGTGTATTTGTGGTGCTAAGTATATCGCCAGGTATAAAGTCCACAATGCCAACAAAGGTCTCCAATAAATAATCGGTGGCCAAAGTATGCAACTCGTGCACATAATGCCACTTGACCTGTTTCAAATCTATCTGACGTTCTCTAAGCATACGAAAAGATTTACATATTTTTCCTTTAATAAATATTTTATGGGCCCTTACTAACGGCCGTGGCAAATAACGTTTGTAGTTTGATTCAATACGATCGATTGACTCTCGTTGTTCTAAGAGATCTATATACATATTAACAGCACCGAAGCCCATTACATTGTCTTTTTTTAAAGGATATTTTATAGCCGGAATGCATTCATGAACCATGTCGTATCGCATCTGGTTGTAAAGATACTCATACGAATTAGGATCCATAGATTGCAGTTGAACATCTAGAGAGGGTACTTTAAAACGCATGCGAAAGCAATAGGTGACATTAGGCTCAAGCTGTTGGCATGGTAAGCACCATTCATTATTCTTAGCCTCATCAAAAACGCGCAAACCAAATAAATATCTGGTGTTTGGCAAAATTTCCATTTCACGACTAAAATCAATGCAGATATCTTCACAAGTGGCACTACGGAGATGTTCATACTCTATGTATCTACGTTTTCGATAATTGTAAATGCGGTGTGTGACGGTATCGGAACCCGGCGCTACATTTTGACGCATTCTTTCCATACTATCGCTATAACATTGCGAATTTTGTGATATGGTTGTATTACTAGAAGTATCATGTTCATGCTCCAAGTCAAAGTCATAAATGCTATTTCGACCATCCAGTAGTGATATGCTACCAATTGAACTGTTGATATCATCCAGCAATGTCGTGGTTGTATGTGTCGTACCCGATGCATTTGAAGCTTGATTCATTTTTGGTCGTTTTATGGTTGCTAGCTAAGAAAATTCTTTTTGGATATTTCCTTTGTGTTTGTAACTTCTCATATATCCTAAAATGTATATTTTATTTTTCCAAAAACTCGTTTAAGATATTTTCCTTTTATGCAATACAGGCTTTTGTAAACGTCTACCAAGCCAAACATGATTCCGACAGTAATTCACTGCGGTATTAAACTTTGCAAATGGAATGAATGTGTAAATTTCTTTTTATTTCATTGATATTCCAAGATTCAGAAAATAAATTTCAAATAATTACTTTTCTTTATAGTTTAATTTAACAAAACTGATACTAGAAAATTTTTTGCACAATTTGTTTTTTATTATTTTCTTAAAGGCATTAAATTAGTTGCATAAAAAGGTACTGAATATTTATTTGTACACTGAGCGAAAAGCCATGATACAACTAATTGTATCATGCGAAAAGCAATATTGTATTATTATTACACGTAACTACAACCAGGGCTGGGCAGTATTTGGAATACATGTATTTGAGATACGTATTTAATATAAAAATACCCACGTATTTTGTATTTTAAATAAGCCCCATGAATGTGTTCAGTATTTTGTATTTTAAGTAGTAAAAGTATTTTGTATATCAAATACTTGTGCTCTCAAAATACATTTTTAATTTATGTTAGAAAAAATGTGCTGAAAAGTATTTTATTCATACTTCAGCTAGCAACCAAATTTTACTATTGTTTTATTTCAAAAAATGGCAATACTACAATTTAATTACCAAACGCAAAGTACCTGTGAAACCCGTGATTTAGATGGGAAAGTAAATGCCTGAAAGTTGCAATACACTCCTACTTTTTTACCAACCCACTCTCAACTTTCTAACTTTCAACTCAGCTTTCAGCAAAACTTTTCTGAAAGTAATTTTTTGCCATTTACCCGTCATTTAGACGGGGCATTTCATTTTTACTCCAAACATAAATTTATAGGGTAGCATTCGAAAATAATTTTTATGGCTAAACTTTTATTAGTTAATTTAATAATTATCACTATATTTATATATTCTTCATTTGTGTTCTTTATTTATATTTACTGTAAAAATGTTTTCTAATGTATAAAATAATTTAAAATTCACAATTATTATTTCACTGCAATCTTGAAAATTTGAATGTGCCGTGCAGCAGAGGAAAAAGTCGCCAAGCTGTCAGAAACTTAAAATTAACTTTTTGTAAAATACAAGAAAAAAAAGCGTTTGAAATTTTAATCTAAAACAAGAAAGAAAAACATATCAATCACATGTTGAATTGGATAGACTTCATATACATATGTATATAGTCTTTGATCAAACTTGTTTTAATTGTCACTTATTTTTTAGTTCCGTTATTTCTCTTTCAATAAAATATCGTTTTTTAATAAGTAATCATTGAGATTTTGTAGTTAGCTGATTTTATTCATTCGCCATTAAGAGGTTGTTTATCAGATACCACATTTGAAAAGCTGGTGTTTGTGTAAGGAAATAAAAACTTTTTTGATGAAAAGTATTTGCGCCTCGATGAATGAATTGGTAGAGTGTCCTACTAAGAGTCTCCGAGGTCGCAGGTTCGATTCCTGCTGAAGGCTTTGGGTGTTTCTGCAGACAAGCCAAAAGCTTCGCAGTTTTGTGTTTGTTAAATAAAAAAATATTTTTGTTACAATGTATTTTGTATTTCAAATGCTTGCTTTTAGAATGCAGTGTTTTGTATTTAAAATACATAACTTTAATGTATTTTGTATTTTAAATATGTACATCAAAGCATGTATTTTGCCCAGCACTGACTACGACAATCACAACATCAATAAACCGTCCATGTATTTTGTTGGTAGAAATACTTTAAATTCTCTCACACATTTGTTTTTCGAGTCTACTGTTGAGTTGATTAGCATCACGATACCACTAATAAGGGAGTCTCATCAGTTGAGATGAAAGGCAGGCAAAACGAAACAGCGAATCTGCGTAAACTCTGTTCACTTTTCTTCTGTAAATGAAGAAGTGGCATCTTTGCTGCAGTTTTCAAAAGTTGACGAAAACAAAATGCATGTTATTTTATTGAAGTTGTTCTTGTTGTAAGATAAAGGTCACCTTATTAGTTATAGCATGATAAGCATCAACGAAATGTCGGCTGCATCATGTTACAACTAATAAGATAGGCTAAACCATGATACAACTAACAAGGTAGCCTTTTCGCTACAATAAGAACAACTTGAATAAAAATAACATGCATTTTGTTTTTGTACAACTTATGCAAACTGTCAAAAAGACTCCACTTCTACATTTATAGAAGAGAGATGCACTGAGCTTACGCGGATTAGCTATCTCGTTTTGGCTGCCTTTCATCTCTGTAGTCTTTTGACAACCTAAAGTAGTCAGATGATTAACGGTTTAGCTGACGAGGCTACCTTGTTAATTGTATCATGGGCTAAACTGTTAATTATCTACTACTTTACTACTTTCATGATACAACTAACAAGGTAACCTTTTCACTACAATAAGAACAACTTCAATAAAAAAAGAATGCATTTTGTTTTTGTACAACTTCTGTTGACCGTCAAAAAGACGCCACTTCTACATTTACAGAAGAGAGATGCACTGAGCTTACGCGGATTAGCTATCTCGTTTTGGCTGCCTTTCATCTCTTGACAACCTAAAGTAGTCAGAAGATTAACGGTTTAGGTGAAGAAGCTAGCTTGTTAATTGTATCATGACTACTTTAGGTTGTCAAGAAAATGCTGAGATTAAAGGCAGCCAAAACGAGACAGCACATCAATATAATCTCTGTTCATCTCCCTTCTATAAATGTAGAAGCGGCGTCCTTTTGACAATTTACAGAAGTTGTACGAAAACAAAATGCATGCTTTTTGTTTTATTGAAGTTGTTCTTATTGTAGGGAAAAGGTTACCTAATTATTTGTATCATGGGCTGCATATAGATGGCAGCGCTGAAAAATTGGTCTGCAAAGAGAAAATACTCATTTCACATCTGCAAAGTGAGAGAGCTGCATGAAATTTGAGTAGTTGTTATCTTTCGTTGTAAACTTCACGGCAATAAATATGCCATAATTTTTAAGCAACTACTTTTTTCGATATTAAATTAGTGATGCCAGATTAAAAGGCAATCATGAGGATTTTGGGAGTCGCGTTAACAAATACTCTATAACATGAAAAACCGAGAATAAAAAGGGTGACCCCATTCAAAAAACGAAAATTAGTTGTAACTTTTGAATCGTACGAAGTTTGCACAGAATAGCTAGTCTGCCTGGCCTCTACAACAACAAGTACCAAAACAAACAAAAAACAAAAATTTTAAAATTTAATTGCTGACAAATTTGAATTTGAAATTTTTTTGCCCGACAGACGGGGCACCCAGTGACCAAACCTAATTCGGGTGCGCTGAATTCAGTGGTGCTAACCGTTTTTTAGGTTAGCTCTTGTTTTGAGATATATCGCTATTTTAAAAATGAAGGAGGTTGGACAAGATACATATATTCCTTTAACTCAAAAACGATTTAAAATCTTGGAAATATTACAAAAACTAACTACTACGACTACCGTAACTAACAAATTATTCAACATTGACTTTTATATAGTTTCTATATGAAACACGCAGAGTTAGTAAAAAAAATATACACGTACAATTTTATATTTTGTTAATACATATGTATGTATGTATGTATGTAATTGCGTTTTGCAATATATTTTGATTTATTATCCGGTAAACAGGGAATTTGAAGTGTAAATGTTTGTTTAGAACGTCATTCCTCTTCCTCCTGCAGATTCCAACATACATACATACATATATCCTCTAAAAGCGAATCAAGTTTCTTACCATATGCACGTACGTACTGCATATGTATGTATGTATGTATGTGTGTGTGTATAATTTGTTAGTTACGGAATTTTGCCTTTTGGGTATCGATAGGTAAAATGGTTTTTGCTTTCGTCAGTTGAAATTACTTTATTTCGATAAGCAAACAAAATGTTTCTTCCATACTTCTTTCATTTCTCAATTTTTCATTATTTGAAGCTTCGTCTGGTGACCAGTAGAAACTGCAATTTTTGACTTTTTGTGAATAAATTCCAATGTTGTGCACCGTATTTAGTCATTTATGGCTTTTTTTACTTGAAACTTTATTTGTTATGAATGTATGAAAATTCATCAGCATAACTTTGTTTTTAGATTTTTTATGCTGTTTTAAAAAACAAAAAATTTCGAACTTTTGCAAAAAATGTATTTGTATTTTCTTAACTACTTAACCGATTAAAAATGCTCTTACAGTTACTGAAAGGTAGTTTTATTGCCGAATTTCGGTTTTTGTATTCTTTCCCAGATTTTAAATCGTTTTTGAGTTAAGGGAATATATGTTGTCCTACCTCCTCCATTTTAAAAATAACGGTATATCTCTAAAACAAGAGATAACCTAAAAAAAAAAACGGCTAGCACCACTGAATTCAGCGCACCCGAATTAGGTTTAGTCACTGGGTGCCCCTAGTGTCGGTTTTTTCAACTAGCACAGTGTAATTAGTTGCAACTTCTGAACAGTAAGAGATATACACCTAAATTTTTCGCTGGATATGTACAGTTGTATCGTCAGCAAAAATGTAAAAACTAAAGAGCATCACACGGTAGTACGGACCCTTGCTGTAAGAGTAAGTGTTGTACCTGACTGAATTTATTTACTCTCCTTTGACGCTCTCTGCTTCGAAATTTTTTCACATTAATCAAAACTTTCTCAATACAATTAGTCCTAATGTGTAACAAGTTTTAGCAAACGAACTATGAGCTATTATATACATTTATACATTTTTTTTTCCAAAATTTAACAGAATAACTGACGAAAAGTCTTGGATTGAGTTTTTATCTTTGATTGGTAATATATCGTACTTATGAAGTTATTGCAAAAACAAGTTTTCAGTTTGTAAAAATTTGGATATGCGAGCATACAAATGCAACCATCCGCTCATTGATTTCATGACGAAGTTGTATTCAACAAAAAAGCCGACTCAGTCATGCCTGCCCGTGGTTGGGCCCGGTAGTTTTATCTTTTTTTTTTGTAATTACAAAGTAAAAATAAATTGATTATGAGATAAATAAATGTGCTTATTTTTAGTAATTAATGAGCCTTCGCTTTGTATGTAATTTTCCATACTTCAAACAGGCATATTGTCGAATGGAATCTATAAAATATTGATAGCGGCATAGAGACGTGTGTGATGATAGTCCATGCCCATACGCCGAAAAACTCCATATGAGATTGACGGAACACTGCACGGCCCTTGATTAAAGTGTTGACAAACCATATGGCAATATTGGCAATCAACAAAAATGTTATAATTTCTCGGCCCGGCTTGCGGCGAACTTGTTTAGCTCCCTTGCATCTGCGATGACTGGAATGTAATATGAACATTGTCTGTAGAGAAGTTTGTACTAGGGCGAAAACTTCAGCAATTATGCCCTCAACACGGTCCGGCATAGCGTCCCATTTTTCAAAATAGCTGCCCAAAATGCTGAACATGCCATAAAGGTAGACTCCTAGAAATAAAGGCCAAAAAAGTTTTGTATACATTCTCAGTTAATTGATTGAAGTTTAACCTGTTTGAGCCACTATAAGAAGCAGATTGTCCAAAGCCATGGAATGGTGATCATCGCTGGTATCTTTTAAGTATTTGAGGTCACGCATTAGAATCATGCCTGAAAGGAAGTGTGCGTTACTTGTTTAAATACTCGTGCTAAACTACACTGTGATATACCAACATTATTCAGAGGTTCTCATGCACGAACTCTGTTTTGTTGGAGTCCGTAGAGAACAAAATTACCGTTAGTGTTTTAGGTCACTTCGAAAAGTTATTTTATAACGGTAAATGCAGTGAATAATGAAATTTGTAGCATTTTTGAATTGAAAGAATCATATACTCATGGTTGCCCAACGGATTTCTACAAATTTTCTATAAAATGTCTGTGTTATGAAATTAATATTACCTTTCAAACAATGTATACATGTTGTAAATCGCGTAATAAATACAGTATTTTTCGGTTAATTGCACATCAAAATTTGCACAATTTTTTTTTCAATTAACCGGGGAACCAATTAGCCGATACCCGTTTAATTGAACAATTCGTTCAATTACAAGAACCCTATTTAATTGAACAGTTTGTTCCATTACAGAAATCACGCATAATTGAAACTATGTACTAATGAATTAAAAGAAATCGCATATGTGCACTTTAAGTTTATCAAAATAATTTTTTTTTTTTACCTTAAACGAAAAAAAAAAATGTACATATATGTGTATAGTAGAGATGCCACCCAGTGTTTTTCGCAAATGATGTCAAATATGTACATATGTGCAAAAATGCCAGATTATTTTTCAATGCAATTAACCGGGTAAAAGTAAGAGGAAATTTATTTTGGATGACATGAATATTGAACGAATTAAGCGGGAAAATCAATTAACCGGGTTCAATTATCCGAGGAAATTCACATGGTGTTCGTATGCAATATTTTTTTTTGGCCGATCATGTGGTTCCATTAAGCGTGGAAACCAAGGCGAATCCATTACAGGTGCCCGTATACCAATTCGCTTCAGCATTTTTCCACGATTTTATCTTCTGAGTTGTCAAAGCCGATAGAAAACGACAACAAAACTTGTGACGTCTCGAGAGAAAATGTTGAAGCGAATTGAATTGCGACCACCTATACTTGATTCGCCTTGGTGGAAACCAATTAACCGAAAAATACTGTAGCTGATTTTACACAAACAAATTTTTTCCTCCGGCTATAACTTGCTTGTGTGATACCAAACAATGTACATATACTATTTTTATTATTTAAAAAAAAAAAAGAAATGAGGTCGGGGGACCCCCGTTAGGAACGAAGTTCCTTACGTTTTCTTTTCATCTTTGAATGTAATACAAGTTGAAATCTGTATGTCTTATTTTGTGTTGTTTTTGAAATTTTGAAATTTTATGATTCTTTAAATTTTTGGAACGTTTTCCAACTAATTAATATTTATTGGTAGGTGTCTCCGCTGCTGTCAGTGGAGACACCGCCCATCATATACAATTGCTTGTCGACAGTACACCAATACATATAAACAGCTCACACGCTTTCGTGACGATTTCTACTAATTTCCACTACCAGCAAGCCGCGTTAAGGAACTTCGTTCCAAGAAGTATTATGTAAGCTTTCAAAAATGGGTAATTGTAATTAAATCCATTAAAAAATAAATTACTCGTGATGATAATGATGAATTTTTTAAAGAAAACTTTCGAGTCAAACGACAACATTTTTCATTATTGGTGGAGAAGTTTGAAATTTTGAGAAAAAACGACACAAATTTCAAGCAACACGTTCTCCATATCGATTGACCACACGATGCGAACACCAGCTTTCTTTTGCACTGCAATTAAAATTAATTTATTTAGAATTAATTAAAAATTATAACAAACTACATGTTCCGCTCATTTTATACCCTTTGCCAAGAGGGTACACATAGATTTGTGTTTCGGGCACCGATTGTGACACCAGACAACTTATTGATCTAAATCTCACTTTAATTGTTTTATAAATGTCCCCTCTGCTTTGGGATTGAAAATTAGCAAAATCGGATTTGTAATTACTGAGATATAGCACAACATTTAAAATTTTTAACAACATTTATTGTTTTATATTATAATAAAGAAAAAAAAAAAAAAAAAGAAGCAAAAGGAGCAACAAGGGCTCGAACCAGCAGCATGCAGGTTGATAAACAGCCTACACTACCACTGACCCGGTTGTTGATGAGGTTGGCATTTTAGATGTACATATGTACATATATCACAGACGCCCAGTAGTGGCTGATATCAGAAAATTAAACTCACACGTATTATTACGCTCTTTTGTTTGATCGCCAATCAACCAATAGGAAATCACCATGTTGAGTGGGAGAGATAAACTACATTTGCAGAAATTCTGTGTCTTATTATTGCGATATATTAATGATGTCAGCCGAAAAGTATTTTATGTTACAAAATGCTTTTGTGATATGCAATGTCTTATTTGTCATAAGACATTTAAAAAAAACTAAGAAATATAATTTAAAAAAAAACATTTTGAAGGTGTTCACAAAGCCATGAATAAAATGAATAGCAAATTGTTTTCTTCCAGTGTTATTTCGTCACTCTCACCAATACTACTACCATGGGCATCTATGACATATATGTACCCTGTCAGCAAATTGGTAGTCGACTACTAAAATAATTAACTTTACGTTAACTTTTATGGACTACCTTCAAATTAGCTACAATACAATCGATTTGTAATTCACTTTTTGTGTACTGGCTATAAGCTAGCTGAAACGTAGTGCAGAGTTAACCCAGAATTCAAATAATAACATACACACATACACATAAGCTTAAACGTAGTGCAGAGTTCACCCAAAATTCAAATAACAACATACACACATACACGGTAAATAACTCTTTAATTAAACTGCCTATTGTCGCATTCGTTTTAAATGTTGCGATGGCTGAGTGGGTATGTTGGCTGCTCACCAGTGTGGAGGCTTAGTGGTTCGATTCCCACCAGAGACTAACAAACAAAAAAAAAGTAGGATGAAATTTAATTTAATAAAATATATTATTACCACCGAAAAATGTAAAATCAGCCTTGATTTGTACATTTTTTTCTGTGGGTACTGATCTTGAAGTAGCTAACTTTAAGTTAGTTGAAAAGTAATGCACAGTGGGACAATTGACTACCTCCTAGGACATCGTAATGTTAAAATAGTCAGTCATCTCCATTAAAAATAATCTAAGTGTCAACCACTACCAGTTGTAAAAAAGTTATGTAGCTTATAATCCATTACAAGTTAACTGAGTTGCCGGCAGGGTAATCATCGTCTCATGTGTGTATGTGTTGTAAACAGTGATGCCAGTGAACTTTGCTCAAAAACATCATTTCTGGGGAATAAAATCGGCAAATTAAAAAGTGCTAGAATAAAAATAAACTTTTTGTTCCTGAAAGCCTGTGTATTAATTTGAAAAAAAAAAAAAATACTTAAAAACAATTTATTATTAGTAACTAGTGTTTATAATATACGTATAAAATAGTAAACATTTTATATAAAAGATTGTAGTTTGTACTTTGGGGTAATTTCTTTTAATAACATTTAGTGGCTCATGTTAACTGCTTTCAAAACTGAAAAAAGACGTTTTTTCTAATTTTCTTGTGCATATGAACATATAAGTACATGTACTTCACATCTGTGTTTAACCTCTTCATCAGAAAATATTTAAAATTGAGCAGCGTTGTATAGGAAAAAGTAAAATCAGTATGTTTTCTAACTATTGCTGGTCTTTAAAATGCGATACCTGCGACGAAGTTTATAAAAAAAGAGAAAATCATATAATTTTTAATTAAGAAACCAAAAAGTATAAACACTAACCGAAACATAAGTCATTTATTTTCGAACGGAATGCTTACATAATGCTTATTTTTTGCAGTAATAAAATTAGTATATGTATATTGTTTGGCATCACATAACCGAATTAGAGCTCGAGAAAAGAAATTTGTTTTGTGAAAAATTTTCTTCCAATCATTTTTATAACAAAAAAAAAAAAAAAAAAAACAAAATAAGTTCTTAAGCTTGAATAATTTATTTAATAATTAGTTTTTTATTTTAATTGTTCGAGAGTTAGGTCCCTTTTTTTTAAAAAAAATATTTATTAAATTCAATATTTCGATATCACAAAAAGCTCGAACAATTAAAATACTAAACAACAAAGGTCGAAAAATTAGCATCAAAAACATAATTAGTTTTTCTTACAACATTTATGCCTGGCTTGAAAATATTTAGTATTACTTTCTTAACAAAAAAATAATAGAAATCCGTTGGGAAACAATGAAGATATGACTCTTTCAATTCAAAAATGCAACAAATCTCGTTATTCACTACATTTAACGTTACAAAATCCCCTTTCGAAGTGACCTAAGACAACTAACGGTATTTTTGATCTGTGTGCACTGCAACAAAACAGAATTGGTACAAGAGAACCCCTGAATAATTTTATTCTCAACCGTTGTATCACCGTGTTATTAGTAGGGATCCAAATATGAAAACTATTTGGTTGATATTGATATTGAAAACGACAACTATGTATCTACTTTGCTTTTTATATAAATTTCAGAACGAAAACAATTTAAGCATTAATTTAATTATATTATCATATACTTTAATTTTCTTGTCTTCTTCAAAACTGTTGATTACTCCAATTTTATAACAAAAAAAAAATTCTTAATTCTGAGGAAGTGAACATCGAACTCAAGCCCGATAAAATTATTAACAATTGTAAATCATATATGTATGTATATAAAAGGTGCTTTTTTCGATGTGTAGAACTTTAAGTTGCAATAAAACAACGATGGATTATTCGATTGACATGCATTTTATTTATCCGAAAGATAATCGTGTGGCATTACATTTAAATATGATTCCTGGCATATGACCGCCACGGCTGTCGCGGTTGTAGTCCAATCTGGACGTTCGATGACTTTTTCCAACATTTGTGGCCGTATATCGGCAATAACACGACGAATGTTGTCTTCCAAATGGTCAAGCGTTTGTGGCTTATCCGCATAGACCAATGACTTTACATAGCTCCACAGAAAGTAGTCTAGCGGTGTAAAATCACAAGATCTTGAAGGCCAATTCACAGGTCCAAAACGTGAAATTAGGCGGTCACAAAACGTGTCTTATCTCCTGGACATCATGGTTATTCAATTCAGGAATGAAAAAGTTAGTAATCATGGCTCTATACCGATCACCATTGACTGTAACGTTCTGTCCATCATCGTTTTTCTAAGAAGTACGGACCAATGATTTCACCAAATGTTTACAAGCCAGAATTACTAGCAACGTGCTACCAACTGCAACAACTGAGGAGTTGGACTACTCAGCTGAAAAACTTACTGACTTGATCATATCCTCATTTCAAGACAGCTGTCCACCCAAGACTAAATTTTCCACGAAGAGAGTACCTTGGTGGAACAGGAACCTCGAAAGGCTACGAGGTATAGCAAGAGGAGAGCTCAATAGAGCCAAAAAATCAAGAATTTGGGACAGCCCTGACCACATATAAAGCCCACGAGAAGCCCTGACCACATATAACAAGGAGCTGAGGAAATCTAAGAGGAAGTCATGGATACTCCTCTGTGAGGAACTAAACGACGCTCCAGCTACAGCCAGGTTGCAAAAGGCCCTTTCCAAAGGGATCATTAACTCAAGGGTCCTGATGGCACCTTCACCGACACTTTCAATGGGACATTAGAGCTTCTCCTTAAGACTCATTTTCCTGACTGCAAACTTCAAACACCCGGGACTGACACACAGGTAGAACCACTATCTGGTCATCGCGGAGCCATGAACCATGCTATCAGGAAAATAATAACATTTAGAAAGGTAGAATGGGCTGTCAGCTCATTTGGACCGTACAAATCCCCAGGACCGGATGGCATATTCCCAAATTTGCTGTCAAAGGGGAAATCTATCCTCACTCGTATCATGGTCGGTATCTTCAGATCGAGTTTAACACTGGGATATGTTCCAAGGATTTGGCGGCAGGTACGGGTTATGTTTATACCCAAGAGTGGGAACAAACCCCCTGAATACGCCAAATCCTACAGACCAATCAGTCTATCTTCCTTCATGCTTAAGACAATGGAGAAGATATTGGATCAGTACCTCAGGGAGGAAGTACTCTCCCTGAATCCACTTCATGGATTACAATTTGCCTATCAAAAGGGCAAATCGACTACCACAGCATTACACAAACTGGTTCTTGACATCGAAAAGGCCTTGAACTCTAAGAAGATCGCCCTATGTACATTTATGGACATTGAGGGCGCCTTCGATAACGCGAACTTCCATGGAAGCAGCACTCTCAAATAGAGGAGCTGATCCGGCAGTGGTAAAATGGATCAACTGTATGCTGAATAAGAGGTCTATTAGCGCCTCAATAGGCTCGGTGAACCTAAGTGTCACAACGGTTAAGGGATGCCCCCAGGGTGGGGTACTGTCCCCCCTTCTATGGTCTGTCCTAGTAGACGACCTAATTAGGATTCTAAACCGGAAATGATACAAAACCATTGGCTACGTGGACGACATTTCCGTAATAATTAAGGGCAGTCATCCTGGATTGGTTGGCGAACTGATGCAGGATGCACTATGCACTACGGGGGAATGGTGCAATAGGGAGGGGCTGTCGATTAACTCCGCAAAAACAACTATTGTACCGTTTACCAAAAAAAGGGTGATAGAAATCCCCATTTTAAAGATTGACGGAATAGAGGTTAATCTCAAGGAAGAGGTAAAATTCCTGGGTATTACTCTGGATAAGAAACTCACCTGGGAGCCACACCTCGAGTCAGTACTGGGAAAGGCAACAAGACATCTTTGGACAGCAAAACAGCTATTCGGTAGATCCTGGGGCCTGAGCCCCAAGATGACGCACTGGATATAGACGCAGATGGTCAGACCCATAATACTATATGGGGTACTAGTCTGGTGGGGCAAGACCAAACAAAGAACAGCCATATCAAGGCTGTGCAGACTACAAAGACTTGCATGTATGTGCATCACAGGGGCCATGAAATCCACCCCGACAGCAGGCATGGAGGCACTTCTTAACCTGACACCACTTCATGTATGTGTACAGGAAGAAGCAGCCATTCGGGCTATCAACATCTATGGAAGAGCGGAACTGAAGGAAGGTAACCTTATTGGTCATCTAACGATCCTGAGGGGATTCGGAGACGTTTTGCATATGTCTCGGTCGAGTGATCACATGGATCCCATACTCTGCTTCGGTAGAAAGTATGGGGTCTTATTTCCTACGAGGGAGGAGTGGTGCTCAAACCCAATATGGCTACGAGATGACTCACAAAAATGGTACACTGATGGATCCAAGTCGATCCATGGAGTGGGAGCGGAAATAGTGGGGCCTAGGGCACGCAGGGCAGTAACCCTTAGCAGGGACACCACAATTTTCCAGGCGGAATTATATGCTATACTGGGAGCTGTAGAGATACTATCCGAAAGGAGATACACAGGAATCAAAATCAAGATACTCTCCGACAGCCAGTCGGTACTCAAGGCACTGAGTGGCTATTCGTTCACATCCAGGACAATACTGGAATGTCACGACAGGCCACTCACAATCAGATTACTCTGATATGGGTGCCAGGTCATGAGGGGCACAAGGGTAACGAGTTGGCTGACACCTATGCGAAAAGGGGAGCAAATGGGGCTTTTATTGGACCCACTCCATCCTTTGGCTTTAATAAGATACTCCTCAGGGGGGAGATCAGAAAATGGACAACATCCATCACAGAGAAACTGTGGAATGACACTAGGGGTCTGGAACACTCGAAGAAATTTCTTAGCTTTGATGCCAAGAGAGCGGATCTCGCTCTAAAATTAAATAGGAAGAATCTAAGGACACTGTGTGGGGCGCTAACAGGACACTATACCTGCAGGAAACATCTACACAGAATGGGACTATCCAGCACGGCAACCTGCAGATTTTGCGGAGAAGAAGAGGAGTCAATGGAACACTTGATTACTGAATGTGTGGCACTTGGCCACAGAAGATACAGGCTGTTGCAGGCCTATACATTGGGTTCACAGGACTTGTAAGGGCTTCCACAGATGGAGCTAGTACTGTTTCTTGATGTATTAAACTCGTGAGGGAAAAGGGTTGCACAATAGATCATTATTGGTCGCAGTGCAAAGGGCCATCCTGGACCAACCTAGCATTAATAATAATAATAATAATAATGATTTCACCAGCCCATAAAGTGCGCCAAACAGTCAGTTTTTCTGGATGTAACGTTGTTTCGACATACACTTGAGGATTAGCTTCACTCCAAATGCGGTAGTTTTGTTTGTTGACGTAGCCATTCAACCAGAAGTGCGCTTCATTGCTAAACAAAATTCGCTTATGAAAATCGGAAACAACGGCAACCTCGTTTTGCACTAAAATTGCACTATTTGCAAGCGTTGTTCAGGTGTGAGTCTATTCATGATGAATTGCCAAACCAAACTGAGAATAAATCACTTGACAGCTGTAAAATCGGTAGCCATCTTGAACAGCAATGCCAACTTAAAGTTCTATACATCGAAAAAAAACACCCTATAGTTTGACTATAAAGATAAAATTAATGTGAAAAAATCGTTGGGCCCGGCGAAAAATTTGAAACCGTTGTTATCACTGATGCAATAGCAACAAACACAAAAAATGAATTGGACATTGGTGAGAGAATACAAATTATATTCCAACCAAGGTGAATCCATTACAAGTGACGGCATCACGATTCGCTTCAACATTTTTCCACGATTTTTATCTTCTCTTCTGAGTTGTCAAAGCCAAGGCGAATCCATTACAGGTGCCCGCATCCCAATTTGCTTCAACATTTTTCCACGATTTTATCTTCTGAGTTGTCAAAGCTGATAGAAAACGACAACAAAACTTATGACATCTCGAAGCGAATTAAATTGCGACCACCTGTAGTTGAGCCGCCTTGATTCCAATCAATAGAAAAACACAGTCAAGGCAGCTTGATACCAGGCAGTCGCATAACTACAACAAACACAACACCAACAAACACTTTATGTATTTTGTTGGTTGAAATCTTGAACAACTGTCACCTATTTGTTCGCGTGTGTGTGTTTGTGTTGTATATTTTGACAGTCCTACAAGCTAAAAACAGTAGTCAGCTGAGCTTGTAAGGCTGCCTGGTATCGAGCTGCCTTCAACACAGTGATAAAGTGGAAAGTTGTTCAGTGAGATTAAATATAGACAGTCTGTAATGAAGAGCTAATTTAGTAGGATGGCTATGCGCTGCTGCTTAAGAAAGCTGTCTACAATTAGTCATGGCCTGGTTTCGAAGCAAATTTGGGTGCTGCTGAGCGACGTGGTGGCCGCGAAACAGCCGTGGTATGTACCCTAGCCAGTAAGGCTTCAACTTTACTTTTATCATGGCTGTTTCACGGCCACCAGCACCCAAATTTGCTTCGATCCCAGGCCATGACTGGGATACTCTTTTTAAGTAGCAGCGCATAGCCCTCCTACCACTTGAGCTCTTCATTTCCCACTGTCAATATTTAATCTTATTGATTGACTTTCAATTTAATCACTGTGTTTTTCTATTGATTGGAATATACAATTTTATATTCTCTCACCAACATCCAATTGATTTCCGAATTGTTTTTGTGTTTGATGCTATTGTATCAGCGGTGATAACGTTTTCAAACTTAATAATTAACAATTAACTGTTTCGTATGCGTCACGACACTCATCATGCTCTCTTAGATGCCAAGACCACTCAAAGAATTGAGTGGGCTTTCAGTGTATATGTATGTAACTTATCAATTAATCGCCTCCGATTGTTGTTACTGCTTCTTCTTTCAACGTTTTTTTTTTGTCTGGATGGAATTTTACCATCTCCCAGTGTCTGTGTCAATTTGAACTTAAGTCCATTTATGACAATAATTGATCATTGTTGCAGAGTTACATACATATGTATATGTATTCATACCAGATACATATATGTACATTATGTATGCATAGATATGTACATATATCAGATGACATTGCGGGTTTCAACTATTTTTTATTGAAAGAGTTTTCTTACCTGTTACTATCGCAGCTGCACAACCAAGATACATGACAGTCTCCCAAATTGTTATTTCCTGTGTGGCAACAAGTTCGTAGCCGGGTTGTGTGTACAAAACAAAGTACATAATCATGGCTATAATGGTCATAACAATGACCAAAATGCCAAAAAATAAGCCCTTGTGAGATTGAGAGCAATCCACTGAAAACTGATGAGCAGGTTTTTGATGTATTGGCTTGATGGAGTTTTTGCGAGACTTGTCAATGTCTGGTATGGATTTGACAGTTTTCCACATTTCGTATAAAATAACTGCACAAATAAGGGAATACTCAATAGTGCAGGGGAAGAGAAAAGGAGAAAGTTGCTAAAGGAAAAAAGGAATACGATCAGTGAAGTACAAGTAAGGTACATATACATATGTGAGTGTATCGATATCTGGAAAGCCCATATGACTGAATTCCATTTGCTGCATTATTTTCAAAAACGAATGATTTTGTCCGTACTATGAAATATTTGCTGCAAAAGTATCACTGCTCTCACTGCAGGATGGTGAGAGCAGTGAAAAGGTGTACCGTGTTTCATGTTCATTCAGTTTTCGTTGAGCATCTCATTCTCATGCCAAGACTGTGAAGAAATAAGAAAATAAGAACGAAATGTTGAAACTAAAATTTCACTGTATGGACATGAATACAGTTCCACAAGAGAATTTGAAAAGCTTTTGCAGCAAATGTCTAGTAGTACGGAGGAGCACTTAGCAAATAAAAGCTTAGAACGCATAAAGTAGATCTTCTTTCTACTTTCTAAGCATCATGAAAGAAAACCGACTGTTCTTATATATTAATATTAATATATTAATCTAATAGCCTTTTCACACCTGTCAACATTTTCGTGGAACGAGTTGAAATTGTAAAACATGCGTTCACATACAACATCTAACATCACATATTGCTGTCAAAATAAATAAATCCACGTTTTGTGTTAAAAGCATTAATAAAAATATAAAATAAACGGACTTTGAAGACAAATTAGTAATAGCGTTAGTAGTTAAATTGCAAGAGCAACAATCTCTATCAGTAATGCAGAATATATATGTAAAAAGCTTGCTGGAGGAAGAAAATCATGAAGACATCTTTTTGGACAATAGCATACCAATCATTAGAAGAGTTCGGGCATTTACAAGTAAATATGTAAATGCTTAAAAATTATTTAAAAATTAATAAAACATCTCTTTTAAGAATCGATACGGGATATTTTGGGAGAAAGATGTAAATACATAATAACAATGACAAAATATTTTTTTCATAAAAACAGAAAACCAATTTGTTTAACATAAAACCAGTATGAAATTTATAATGACGATTTTTTTTTAATGATTTTCAATGCCATTAAATGTCAAAAGTTACGGTGATGCCACTACATTTTTTTTTGTCATTATTCAGTGATGGCACTAAAATAATCGAAAGATGTTGAGTGGAACAAAATGAGTTAGGAACATTTTATAAAGATGTACATAGATGCTTAGCCCTGTATATTTCTTGTAACCTTTTTACACCGACTGACATCCACGTGAAACGCATGTAAAATGTTGAAAATGTGAAACAGTCGTTTACATTGACAACATCTTTCATCTTTCATTTATTTAGATGTCAAAAAAGAAGACGCAAAATTTTTGTGAAAAATAAATAAATTAAGTCAAGTACGAAGCTGGCTCGCACTCTTAGGGTTCCGTACGTATGTATGTGTAATGTATGTATGGAATGGCGTATGTGAATAAATATGTATATTTTATAAATTTCATCTCTTTGTTTTTAAAGCTACTTTAAGTTGTACGGGGACACCTAGTAATTTTCCACTTGTTGTTGTTGTTGTTGTAATTTGTTGTTATAAGGCATCTGGGAACACGTACACTGTGGGAATTTCGACTCTCTATCTCTTACGGTTCGAGAGTTATAGCTATTACTCTACGTTGTAAAGGGACACCTGGTAGTTTTACAGTTGTTGTTTTTAGCAAGTGTTGTTGTGGAGCATATGTGAATACACATATCGTGCAAATTTCATCCCTCTGTCTCTCACGGATCGAGAGTAACGGCTAGTTGTTACTTTACGTTGTATAGGGACACCTGGTAATTTTCGACTTGTTGTTGTTTTTAGCATTTGTTCTTGTAGGCCACATGCGAGTACATATATTGTTCACATTTCATCTTTCTGTCTCTTATAGTTTGGGAGTTACGGCTAATTTTTACTCTACGTTATATAGGGACACCTGGTAGTTTTTGACATGTTATTGTTTTTAGCATTTGTTGTTGTAGGGCATATGTAAACACATATATTCTGCGAATTTCAGCTCTCTGTAATTTATAGTTTAGCAGCTACGGCTAATTGTTACTTTACGTTGTATTGGGACACCTGGTAGTTTTCAACTTGTTGTTGTCTTTAGCATTTGTTGTTGTAAAGCATCGATACACTATATGCAAATTTTAGCTTTCTATCTTTTACGGTTCGAGAGTTATAGCTAATTGCAACTTTTCGTTGTATGGGGACACCTAGTAGTTTTTGACTTGTTGTTGTTTTTAGTATTTGTTGTTGTAGCGGCAAGGTACAACAACATCCTGTGAAAATTTAAGCTCTCTAGCTCTTACCGTTTCGGAGAATGGACGCTGTGACGGACGGACGGACGGACGGACAGACGGACGGACGTACTTGTCTCCGTAATAGGGTTCCGTTTCACTCTGATGAGTACGGAACCCTAAAAAGGAGGATTTTGGACTTTTTTCTTTCCATAGGTCAAGCAACATGTTCTATGTTCTCCATATTGATTGACCATACGATGGGCTTTCTTTTGCAGTGCAGTTAAAATGAATTTATGTATTTATAATTAATTAAAACTTATAACAAAATACATGTTCCGCTAATTTTCTTATGTTAATTTTGTTTTCTGAAATGTCATTTTGCTAGTGATTGTACAAAAGCAACTATTTTAGTGATGGCACTAAAAAAATCGAAAGATGTAAGATGGAACAAAATGAGAAAGAATCATCTTCTGCTGATGTATAATTTTCGCTCTGTATAATTCTATGGGAAGATGTAAACAAATTGATTGCAAATTGATGAAAGATGTAAGTCAGTGTAAAAAGGCTATTATGGGGAAATTTCAACATCATCGCAAATCGATGTTAGATGTTGATAGATGTGAAGAGGCTATAAGTGGATTGTACTAGCCAAAAAAAACCTACAAGTGGGGCACCTAGTGGGTAGACCTTATTGAGGTACGGTAAATTGCACTGGTGCTAACTGTGCTCTATGTTACCCCGTCTTTTCGAAACTTACCGGTATTTTGAAAGTAGGAGGGTTAGTTCGCTGAGTTTTAATGTGTGTCTATTTCTTTATTTCTGAAATTTTTTCCTAGCATTCCCACCTCATATCTCCTTTCACTAGGGTGGCTTCAATATAAAATTTTTATTGACAAACTTTTAATTAAGTTCGGAACTTCAAGGATCCAAATGAATGGCCAATCTCGGTTACTTTTTTCTTTTTACAATTTCAGCTCTTCTCATTAAGGGGCTCCTGTGAGAAGCGTTTTTCAGATTTACAATTGTGCCATTTTGGCCAAGTTTTGACCCGAATGCGAAAGTATTTACTGCAATCTCATCGTGAAATATCCTGCTCATCTGGTAATCGATGAAACCGACAGTTTTCATCCTAAGTTACAAACTGATCTCAATTATTTTGGACATCCATTGTTTAAGACTTTGCATTTTTCCTGTGTAGATTTCGAAAACAAAAAATTTTTAAGTTTTGCAAGAATTGCTGCGGGTCTTATTACTTATTTAGTTTTTGCTTTACATTGGTTTTATTATCGAGTACATTCGATCACGAATGCCGGAGTTGGGCTCCAGTTTTGTGGGGGAAATCGAAAACTAAGCAGTTATTGTAGCCGTTTCTTGATTAATGTTAATTTACTAAAAGAGTTTTACCACAAGCAATATCCCCCAAACTCCCCCAAAAATTCAATCCAGGCATTAACTTTCAAAATAGATTCGATATAAACTTACACGTTTGTAGCTCTACCTTTCAAAGTTTTAATTCATCTTATTTTGCAGTATAACAATACGTACCTGCACCAAAGCTCCCATGATTGTTGTACGTGAACAACCATGCCCATCTTTTGCAGACCCACTGCTTTCTGTAACATTTTTCAAAACTTGTGTAACCACTGCTGCCACTGTACCGTTTGAGGCCTGATCTCCTATATGATGGTTTACATGCAGGGAAGCATTAACAGCTGCCCAGTCTACTTCACCATGAGCACCGGTGGCTAAGCCTGCATCAGAGTCTCCCATGGCTTCATGATGGGCTATATGAAAAATTTCATGTTTCGTCTCCTCCACCAACACATACAACCATTCGCACAAGTTCGTTCCAACCATATGCATCAGACCAAAACGTGAGAAGACCTTGTGGCGTGCCATATCCAGATATGTGGTATTAAGGAATATAAACTGAACCTGAGCTATACATAAAACCATTCGGCAAATTGGCGTGATAGCTACAAAAATATCGCGGCAACCAGCTTGGCCACTCAGCTCAAAGAACTGTCCGAATTCTAAGCCTGAGTAGACCATAGTACCAATAGCAAATGCTATAGCTCCGACTCGCAAATAGAAACTGCCAAAGTGTGTCACCTTGTGTTTGAGGTGGACATTATTCCTCTCGTCTGGAACAAATAAGACAATCCGTCAGTCAAGTGGCGATCTTTGCATTAGATTTAAGTTAGCCATACATTTTGTCTATCTGGGGCTCTAACATATTTCTTAGGAAACTTTTTCACACACACACACACACACACACACACACAAATCGGGTATTCTGAAAAGCTTATATTTAACTTTGTCTGCTATCGATCAATAACTTCTATTGCAATTAGCTGGTGTTCATCTAAATTGGCAAACGACTTTTAATACAATTTCTTTAATAAATTAGAGCCTTTACACAAAGTATTTTGTTTAATACAGTAAATCAGTCAGTCGCTTAAAATTTACTTTTTATACCCTTCACAAAAATGTGTAAGGGTATACACATATAAGTTTGTGATTCCGTGTGTAACGCATTGAAATAACCATCTAATACCCCATAAAGTATATATGTATATTCTGTTAATGTGTTAAATCTCGGTAGTGGGTCTGCTATTGAAATTCAGTAAGATCGGTCCACGGATAGCGGAGATATATCCAAGAAACCGGGTTTTGAGGGGTATTTTGACCATTTTTTGGTCAGATTTTTGAAAAAATTTTAACCCTAAAAAATTAGCCATATAGTTTTTAATGCCCATTTAATCTCAAAAATCGAAGAATTTTTGAAATCGGTCCATATATACCCGAGATATAGCGTCTCCCGAGTTTTCAAGAAATCGGCTTTATAAGCCAAATAAAACAACTTTTAGCACCAAAAATCGATCAGAATGGTACATATGTATATCATTGTGAAGGCTCTTTATTGTTTTTTTTTTTTGAGATGAAGACAAAGAAATTCATATGGCACGTAACTCCTCTGGCAAGCGGTTAAGGCTTGTTGGTTCTTCGGGTGAAGATCATCTTAGTATCTAAGACCGGAAGAAGTCAGTCAGGATTTGAACCTGAAATATATCTCCGAACTCACTATATAAGGCACTACGATCAGTGGCCGCAAAAGGGACTTTACTCTGACTGATGATGGTTGACGTGCATATCCCGACTTAAACATACTGAATATTGATGGGTACCGAAATCGCACGGTAGAGGGATCCATATTTTTCCAGGTGCTGTAGCCAGAACAGGACTTGCTTTGTAAATAACTATTTTTGCGAGAGTCATTTCAGCTGGTTAAAAAGTTGATGTGTCTCAAGTGACCCAGGTAACGTAGCAAATAAATTATGTCGTGTGCCCCCTGTTGGCAATAAAGAAAAATAACATGCAGAACGATAGCCCAGCTGATCATAGGTTAACCATGAGAAATGAGTGAAAGAGGACGGAAGAGAAGGATAGACGTCAAAATGTAGAACATTCGAGAAGCAATCTGCTAGAATTCTAGCAGTAGCAGAAAATATGGCTGAAATAGGTAGGTAATGTGTCAGAATCCAGCCAACGCCCTTTTTTCTTTTTTGGTGGTGACCGTGACTAGGCTAGTCGTGCGGATGTTAGCTTCGGAAAATTTCTTTTAAGGTGATTAGAGTGTTTAATACATAATATAAAAAGTAGTGAGTGCGTGAAATAATTACCATCCGAGCTGTTGCAATCAGGGGCCAAATTCTGGCACTCGTGATTGAACGATTTCGTTATAGAATGCTGTGTGTTAGTTGCTCATTTTGTGTTTGCTCTACATTGTTTTTATTATCGAGTATATTCGATCACGAATGCCAGAATCCGGCCCCAGATCTTCGAATACGGTAGTGTGACTTCTGCTTTGAACTACGTAGATTTGATCCAGCTTCGATATAAGTACATAGGTCACATCCCTGGTAAATCAAGCCACATAGAGTCTAAAACTCGACAAATAATAAAAATGTCATGGACGATCAATATATGTACATTTTCAGCTTTAGCTGAATTTTTTTTAAAAAGTGAAGTGTTTTTAACATGTTTCTCAGTCGATTGTGCTTAACTCTGATTGTCAGCAAGTGGTATTTCGACTTTAAACTTGACAGGAAACGACAAAATTTGGTACCACTAAATTTTTTTGGGCCAGAAAACTAAAGTTTGGTTATTATCTAAGTTCTGGTCGAAAAATAATAAAAAAAATAGAACCGGCATCTATTACTTTTTTTTATTGGTATTTTTAAATTTTGCTCGAAATATCTTACTCGTGTATGCAGTAACTCAGTGGTGTCCTTTCCTCCTGATAGATAAAATAATGACACACGAAATTGACGCGCTTCCTTCAATATTACTTTCTTCACATAAAAGCAGTACTTCTCGTCATATCCAGTAAAAGCTAAACGAAAACTAATAACTGAGAAAATGATGGCAAGTTACGAGATCGCCCCAGGATAAAACTCTTTTAAATAAACTAACAAAATACCTAAAAAATTTGCTAAAAAAGGACAAAGAAGAAGAACTCCAAAGGTACTTGACCAACCTTGGCTCAACATATACAACAAATTACTCACTCTGGATAGCAACCAAATAAATAAATAGTGGAATGTTGCACCATCCACCGACTCAAAAACCCGATCTCACATGGGCCCGTACTAACGAAGAAAAAACGAGAATGTTCTCGCAAATCATTTCTCTAAAACCTTTACAAGCCCTGTGGACGAAGGAGAGCGACATTTTCAAAGTACATCGCATAGCAATTATAACACTCAAATCAAACGAATTTCAGTTCATGATATTAAAAAAACCATTAAAATAAACATAAAAGATAATTAATCTGCCAAATTCTTAAAAGAACTGCCAACTAATGCTCTTGTATACTTAAGAAATATATTAAATCTTGTTATTTGCATTAAGTGTTTTCCCAGAGTCTAGAAAGTTGTTGGAATAATAGCTATCCCTAAGCCAAACAAAGGCTCATCGACGTCCCACAGGCCAATTAGGCAACTTCCACTGCTTTCTAACTTTTCTTTGACCGTATTGAACATATCCTTTTAGGGAGCCAGCTTATTCCTGACCACCAGTTTGGATTTGGACGAAAGCACTCTACTATCCAGCAAATACATAGAGTGACAAACAAAATAGCCACTGATATTGACAATAAAAAGTTCTGTGTTGCAACATACTTCGATGTTGCAAAGGCATTTCATAGTGTGTGGCTCAAAGGTCTTCTCCACAAATTAAATTCCCAACTTTCAAAACAGATTTCTATCTAATTCTGCAAGGCTTTTACAAAATCTATGAGAGAAGGGGTACCTGAAGGCAGACGCTTCAACTCCAGCATCAAATAATAATATGATAGCTACATTTGCTGATGACACTCTTTTAATGTCATCCCACGAATACGTCACATGGGCTGTGAAAAGCCTACCACAACTGCTCAATAGCACGTTGAACTGGTTTCGTAGTTGGGGAATACAACAAGTAAACAGTGACAAAACAGTTCAAGTAGTCTACACAAACAGGAAGATACCCAATATTCTGCCTATTCAAATAAATGATAATTGACATATCGAACATATCGACATCATATGGAAAGACCATATAAGGCTGAAAAAAAACGAATTAAACAACAGGTTCAAACAACTGTTTCGCTGCTATGAAGAGAATCGAAGCTATCAACCCAAAATAAACTTCTCATAACATAAGCTTTAAGATAAACATATTTTTACTGGGAGTCTCCACTAGACATGGATTTGGTATGAACACGATGGCGAACATCGCTTATGGCCGATGAAGACGCTCATGTTCATGGCTCATGCCATGCTCGCGGGCAGCGATGCTCGATGTTCGCCATGAAGCGTCATTTTCTGTTTGACAGTTTTCCTCTCATGAAAAATACCACAAAAAAGAAATAAAAAATGATTGAAAAGTAAAAAAATAATTTTACAGATTTAAAAACACAAAAATTGAGTGGCTAAATACATAAAGTACTGCAAAAAACCAAAAAACTGAACGAAGTAAACACTTCGACAAATCAAAAATTATAAATAATTTGGAAACACGTGTTCTCGATGTACAAAAACATGAGAGAATTAATACCGTTTCTCTGCCGACGTCACGTTCAAGTTGATAGCTGGTAAAGACGCCGATTTATTGTTGTTCTGGCGATGTTGTTGCTTTTGTCCGGCAATAATTATTGCACGTGGAGCCGTGCAGTAGCAGATTGGTTTCTTTTCCATAACTATCATACAATCATCCATTTGAAACATAAGTTCAGGGACTCTAATGCTTTGTCTAGACGGTTGTCAGATCTTACAATATTGTAAGACCTAACAACGTGCTGGCAATATACTAGAAATACAAAATTGTCAGCATTAAGAAAATTATCAGTTCAGACAATTGGAAGAAAATCTTACAATTTCATTGCCAGGCAATTGTCTGACAATAAATTTAGCTACCAACGAAAATTGTCAGCTTACACGTATGTAAGATTTTCTACGTATCAAAAACCGCCAGCCGATTGTCATTATCAAAATACACACACACAGACATGCCATTATTCATTCTTTATTTTTCTCGTTCAATAAACATGTTTTTAATTTTTTATTCTCTTTTCTGCAACTTTTTACCTCTCGTACTCACATTTTTACTATTCTCTTGTTTTTTCTCTCCCTTTTGTACACACACATTTTTTTTTTATATTCTTTGTCATTACTCTGACAACGACGCCATTGTAAGGTGTTGAGAATTTATGCATCTTACAATATGCCAATGCCTGACAATGTACTAGCAATCATGGTGCCAAAGTGCTCAGACGATTGACAGTTAACTGACAATTAATCGTTAGGTAGATGGCCTGCCAATGGTTTTGCTTACAATATTGTCAGGAAGAAATTGTAAGTTCTCACGACTGGTTAAAAATATTCTATACATTTTCTGACAATATTGTAAGATCTTACAACCGTCTAGACAAAGCTTTAGAGATTTCTTTAGGATTGCAAAGTTATATCTGGTAAATATATTAGAGAGATTTGTGGTGTAAATTATTGAATCTTATCAATAAGTCTATATCAGGTGAATTAAACTAGATACAGTATTTATCAGATATAAGAACATCTCATATAAGAACAAAACGCTTATAAGAAACATTTGCAAAAACACCATATCTTTTTAGTGATTTTTCTAACAAAAAAAGTTTCATATAAGAAAAACGCTTATAAGAAAAAAACTGATAAAAGAATATTTTTCTTGAACACCAAAACCACAAAATGTATAGAAAAAGAATTTATATAAGAAACTTTCAAGGGCAACACTGAATTTATGTAGTTTGCATGGACAACTCTGTTTTCTGACAGTTTTACAACAACAACAACAACAACAACGTTTTTTTTTACTTTTAGTGCTCATGAGAAGTTTTTGTTTCTTGCCTCGTAAATAAATAGTACAAAATGAATTATGTATGTACATGTATTTACTACATATAATTTTTTTTTCAAATTGAAGTTGTATAGTTTTTTATATCTACTATTTACTAAAGGGGTTAATAAAATAAAATTTGATTTGTTTTACTTTTCTATTTACATACATACATACATCTACGCATATACATAAAAAGGTAAAAAAGCTCGTATATTCATATAAGAAACAAATGCCTTATGGCCATAGCTACTTATATAAGAAATAAGTTTCTTATATAAAATAATTGTATATAAGAAATAAACGCTTATAAGAAATTTTTTTCGTGGATTTTTCAAGTTTCTTATATCCGATAAATACTGTAATTGCAAGCGAAAAAGCCATACATTTTGTTATTGTAAACTCTTCTTACTATGTCAAATTCTGAATTTGCCTTGAAAGCTCTGCTCACTCACTCTCACAGCAGGGTGGATGGCTTGTAAATGGTTGGATGGCTTTTGACGTATTAAGATGAAAAAAGCGGTGAGCAAAAAATTATCACCTGAGCTGTCAAGTTCACCTCGTTTATTCCGCCTTGGTCTATATATATAGTATTGTATGTATGTATGTACATATATAATTGTAAATACTTACGATAACTTTTGAGAGCACTTATAATAGTTCTGTTGCGGAATGCTGTAATGTATAAAAATACCACGAACGTTATACTTAGAGAGTATAAATAAACATAAAATCCTTGGTAAACGTAAGTGGGAATTTGTTGCGAAATGACTTCTGTGATGGGCAAACAGACGCCCAATAATACTAAGAGTTTACAGTAAGTGGCAGAAAGAGCCGAACTTATGGCATCGCTGGAAACGTTTAAGGAAGAGAAAAAAAAATATTTATTGATAAGTATCATTTAAATTTTCGATTATTCGAGTTCTATATATCAATGAAAGGTTGCTTACATTGGACGATTTTGGTAGCCAATATTTTTGGAAATTATCTTCTGATTGGAGCCATTCTCATATTATAAAATTTTTGGAAAAAGCACAAGTTAAAATACAAACAAATTGCTGTACCAGCTAATCTTATCGTCCAATGTGACACAACAGTGAGCCAAGCAGAATTGATGTATTCTAAAGTGAGACGTTTTATAAAATGAATTCTGTGGTCACAGCGCAAAACCATTTGAAAAATGAATTATCATACATTTATGAATGAAAAATTTATTAAAAATATTATCATAGCTCCACTTAAGCTGGTATAACTTGTGTTCATAGAATTGTGTAGGTACATGTACTTACTTTCCTTGTCGTCTATTTTTCTCTTTCTGTTGTTTGGCATGGAAACTTTTTGGTCCATTCTCACTCCCTCCGCCGGGAGCATTAATAGTCAAAGTGCTTGCAGTAGCCGTTCCATTAGCAAAACTGAAATAAAAACGTTTATTTATCATACAATTTATTAAATACCATCCCATCCAATTAATGCAACCACTCACTTTTGCTGTCGCGCATTTTTTAGCACTCCGTGCTCTTTCTTTCCACCCAAAATTTCCTGCAATAATACTGATGGTCGTCGCGATATTTGTATTGTTTGTGGTACTAAAAGCGATACTGTAGATTCGTCGCGATGCATGTTATTGTTATTGGAGGGTAGAAGAGCTTGTTTGACGTTTCCAGTTTCAACCAGTTCTAGGTTTGTTTGTGATCTAGCTAATGGAGAAATTGGATGCGACATTATTGGTATATTATGATGGCCACATGAATCACATGGACTTCGCACGTAGCGTGCTACTGGTAGTGGCGTGACAGGTGTTGCAGGCGCTGAGAGAGAAGGATTTGCAGAGCTTTGAAGTTTCGAAAATGATGCTGATTTTTTTGGAGCTTTGATTGTTATGTATTCACCGCTATCGCTGGAGATTTGACTACTGTGGAGCAATCGAAGAAGAGGGTTTGTAATAAAATAATGTGAAAAAAGAAAGCTAAATCATTTTACAACAAGTTTATAATCTTTTTAGGCTAATCCGTTTCATTTAAAGATAACTCAAAAACTATTTGGCTTGTCTAATCTCTAATTTGCAACTGAAGAGCATGCATTATATCTATAGCGGAAATCCCAATTTTAGCACATTTAGCAAAGCGTGAGTGTCTTTTTCAAGTGTTTAGCAAAATATTTATAACAGCTGATTTTAGAGTAACGATAAATATACATAAATATTTTTGTTTTGTAAATTGAGAAGGAAGCTTAGAAAACAAATTGCAAAAATTTCGTTTTTCAATATTTTTTTTTATTTCTGCATCTGTTCATCTTTTATTGTTGACATTTTGTTTAATTACCATAATTTTATTTTTAATTTCTTCCGTGTTTATTTTCTGGCCTGTTTAGTATTTATTTGTTTACAAAATTTAATAAAGTGAGTTTGCCGCATGGAATAAGCTGAGCCGCAGCCAATATTTGAAAAGCAACGACGTCGATAAAATTTGCACCCGATTTTTTGTTTATTTTATAAAATTTAATAAAAATGATGCATAATAGTAGGTATAATATATACTTTTCGCTATTTTGTAAATACTTCTTTGAGCAACGTTAGCATTAATTTAATTCCAGCACAGGTATGTTTTGTGGCGGCCTTGCCGTCGTATGGTTTTTTGAGCGTAGGAGTTTACATGTCGGATTGTAAAAAACAAACAGGTGTTTTAGCATTTAGCAACATTTGCAAATACGGATCTGCAATGGTTTTTGGTTATGCATATTTGCTTAAGTGATGCAAATCTCGGTTTCATACATTTTGTTCTTGTAGTCTTGCAGACTATGGCACATATACTACGGTTGCAATATCTGCAAGGGTGAGTTCCGCTTATATCAATTTAGTTTGACTTGCACAATGCATATCCGTAAGAAATTATAAGCGGTACTCAGCGTTTGGTGCGTTTTTGGTTGCGACTATTTGCGTTTGCGATTATATCGCCACTGATATTGAGCACCCTTTTTAACAACTTTGCAAATTTTATTGCACTCCAAATAACAGCTGACAAATTAATACACAATTTTTAATTTTTCACGTTTTATTTTTTTTTGGTAATTGCTGCCGGCTGCATCTCTACTACATATTTTTTGTTTGCTTTGTTCTAAAATGTCAGCTGTTCGAGTGTCAATGTTGCAAACGCAATAATCATGCGAAAAAAGCAACACGTAATTAGCGGTGCGTAAATGCAAAAATATTGCGAGTGCAACCTTGTATATTTTGTTGTTGGGTTGCAAGGAAAAAGCAACGATTTGTTGCATTCGCACTTACGCAAGACATTTGCACCAAATAATGAACTGCGCTATAGTACACATCCAGAGTACTTACACGACGGCTACAAAAACAAATAGTAAAAGCAACAAAAAGTTTAAAACTAACCCGGCATTTAGACGAATAAAATAAATGCCTGAAAGTTGCAATACACTCACAATTTTCTAACTTTCAACTCAGCTTTCAGCAAAATTTCTCTGAAAGTAATTTTTTGACATTTACTCAAAGTAAAGTGACAAGGTAGTAAATACGGTTGTCTACTCCATGGCACATACACATTTTCAGAATTGCAGTACAATAATAATTGTGAATTTTAAATTATTTTGTACATTAGAAAATATTTAAAACATTTTTACAGCAAATATGAACAAAGAACACAAATGAAGTACATTTATAGTGATGATTATTAAATTAATTAATAAAAGTTTAGCAATAAAAATGATTTTCGAATGTTGCCCTATAAATTTATGTTTGTAGTAGTTTTGGCAACTCTATTTTAAATGAACAATACTTATAACTCTTCGGTTTGACGACATTTTAAAAATGAACTTTCACTTTCCTTTCAAGTTGGACAAGAAATTTTCATGGAGGTCACTGATTTCATTGAAATTTAATGAAAGTACTTTCCCGTCTAAATGCCGGGTAAACCATAAAAGAAACTGGGAAAATCAGCTGGAACTTATGAACCAGAAGCAGATAGAGATAGTATATGTTGAAAAACTTTTACTTTTTGATACTTTCAAAAATACAAATCGTAGTAACCAATGGTGGGTGACTCGTTGTATAGAAGGTTGCAAAGAAAAATAGAAGTGTTGCAAAACGAAAAAAGAAATGTTTGCTGTGTTAAAGGTTTGTTTGAACATTTCCGATTCTCATTCTGTTTATGGGAATTATGGAATAAGTAGTTAAGTTTCAAACAAACTTTTAAGAATTTTTCAAGTCTACTGATTAGATGATTAGCACCAACGAAATGTCGTCGGCATATAGACAGCTGAAAAATACAACAAACATTTTTTGAAAAGGTTCATTTTTGGATCTGAATTGATAATATATGTCGTTATATGGGGGTTACAATAACAAATGCCAAACATAACAAACATTTTTAAACCAAAAAAAGAAACTGGGAATTAGCTGCATGATACAACTAATAAGGTAAGCTTTTCACTACAATAAGAACAACTTCAATAAAAAAAGCATGCATTTTGTTTTTATACATGTTCTGTAAACAGTCAAAAAGACGCCACTTCTGCATTTACAGGAGATAGATGAACAGAGCTTACGCTGATTAGCTCTCTCGTTTTGGCTGTGTCTTTCTTCTCTGTATTCTGTATTGGCAGTTTCAAGTAGCCAGAAGATTAACGGTTCAGCTGACCTTATTAATTGTATCATGATTAGCTGTAACTTTGGAAGAGATGGAGAGTTGAAAATACAACAACAAATATCAAAAACATCAAAATTTTAAAATTTAAATGGTACAGGGCGCCCTTTAGTTCGAAAATCAGCTGTATCTTCTGAAACGTAAGTTATACATGTATGTATACTTGTAATTTTTACTGGATATGTATTTGCCTAGATGACCACAACAACTAAAAACAACAAAAACGCTAAAGCTAAATATTGGCTTTGTATGCAAGAGGCACTCTTTGTCTGCAAAGTGAAATGGGTTGGTTAAGCCACTAGAACCGTAGTACGGAGCCCTTGCTGTGCTGCGAGCTAGTGTTATTCCTTTTTGAGCATATACATACATACATATTTACAAATAAATTGTTATATGACTTTCTGTAATTTCTGCATACTCATGATAAAATAATTCAAAGTAGCAACCGTAACTTTCGGGCACGAAGCTGAACTGGAAATTCTTATGTAATCACGAAATTTCACTGATTGATATTGCACAGATTAAAGATAAAATTCTAGATATTTAAAATGAAAGTCTGAATTTGAAAATGAAAAAAATTCAATCTCATTTTTGGGTTTGGGAAATATTTAAAATACAACTTCGAAATAAAAACAAATTTAAGAAACATTTTTTTTAAAACTGACAACTGTTCGCAGTCTTGGTTGACAAGTTACTCAAGTGACCTACATACATACATAAATATAAACCAATTCAGTATGGAGCTGTGCAAAACGTTTTTGGCAGCAAATATTCCGCTACATAAAATTAATAATCCACATGTAAAAGTCTTTTTGGAAAATTACACAAAACACTATGCACATGCCATCTGAGACAGTTCTACGAACTAAATAGGTACCTACTCTGTACGAGAAATATATGTATAAAGAAACTGTAAATGAAAGCATTAAATAAAAAAATCTGGGTTTCATTCGATGAAACAGCGGTTGGTTGCAAACTTTGTGTTTGGAATATTGGCGGGGACAGAAAAGGAAAAATCATATCTTCTTAATTTAGCACATGTTGAAAGAGCAAACAGTAGCTCAATGGCAGCCTTTTTTGCAGACAGTTTGCATTTGTTGTGGCCTAAAGAAATTCGTTATCAAATTCTCGTCCTAAATTTTTTCTATCTAAAGCCCGTATGACACTACATTTTTCTTGCATTGCTCAAATTTTGGAGAACAGTGCAAATATGATGTAATAGTAGAATTTAGTATGTGCAACGCGTTCAGCTATATTAAGATAAATGCTATATTAAGATAAAAAATGAGATTATGTCAAAAAAAATTTAAAATTTTTCAACTTAATATTGACATTTCAAACTTGAATGTTGCTGTGTCAGCGGTTTATGGACAATTTTTGCGATTTAACGCTTCTTTTTTGGAAAATTTTTATTTCCTAGCGCTTTCTTGAAATAAAAACAATACAACACTTACAAAAAAGATGCCAGTTTTGTTTACGTTTTGTATATTTGGTTCTTTCTAGCAATTGCTGTTTCTTTCTATCAATTCTATACCAATTAATGAAAGAAAAATGAAGTATTATACGGGCTTAAGCAGGTATGGAATATAAAAACGTTATGTTGGTTGTTACTGATGCAGCACCGTATATGGTTTCTGCAATGCGATCATTAAAAATTTTATATCCGCAAATGCTTCATATTACATGTCTTGCTCACGCGCTACATATGTAGATTGTTGCAGATTTTATATGTACGTCTGTATGTACTTGGTAAATGTTAACTCACTAATTGCAAACTGCAAAGCTGTTTTCCTAAAGGTATGTTCGTATGTTTTTAATAGTTTTAAAATAAATTTATTTAATTTAAAGTCTTTAGGCACCATCTCGCATTGGTTTATTGCACACTATATATCCAAATTTAAACAATCCTCCAACTCCTTGCATAACAAGATGGGGTTCCTGGCTTAAGGCTACTATTTACTATTGTGACAACTTTACAGAAATCAGCAATGTTGTAAATGCACTTTCCGAAGATGATGCAGAATCGATATGAAAGGCAAAGGCTCTTTTTCAAAACTCATCTTTAAAATCAGAGCTTGCATACATAAAAAATAATTTTGAGTGCATTTGTTACGTATAGAACTTTAAGCTGCAATAAAACAATGGTGGATTATTCGATTGACATGCATTTTATTTATCCGCAAGATAATCTTGTGGCATTACATTTTAAATATGATTTCTGGCATATGACCGATCGCCACGGCTGGCGCGGATGTAGTCCAATCAGAACGACCAATTTTCAATGTCTTTTTCCAACATTTGTGGCCGCATATATCGGCAATAACACGGCGAATGTCGTCTTCCTAATGATCAAGCGTTTGTGGCTTATCCGCATAGACAAATAACTTTACATAGCCCCACAGAAAGTGGTCTAGCGGTGTTAAATCACAAGATCTTGGAGGCTAATTCACAGGTCCAAAACGTGAAATTAGGCGGTCACCAAACGTGTCTTTCAATAAATCGATTGTGGCACGAGCTGTGTGACATGTTGCGCCGTCTTGTTGAAACCACATCTCCTGGACATCACGGTTATTCAATTCAGTAATGAAAAAGTTAGTAATCATGGCTCTATACCGATCACCATTGACTGTAACCTTCTGGCCATCATCGTTTTTGAAGAAGTACGGACCAATGATTCCACCAGCCCATAAAGTGCACCATACAGTCAGTTTTTCTAGATGTAATGGTGTTTCGTCATACACTTGAGGATTAGCTTCACTCCAAATGTGGCAGTTTTGTAGCCATTCAACCAGAAATGCGCTTCATCGCTAAACAAAATTCGGTTATGAAAATCGGGAACAACGGTAATCTCGTTTTGCACTATTTGCAAGCGTTGTTCAGGCCTGAGTCTATTCATGATGAATTGCCAAACCAAACTGAGAATAAATCACTTGACAGCTGTGAAATCGGTAGCCATCTTGAACAGCAATGCCAACTTAAAGTTCTATACATCGAGAAAAAACACCCTTTATAACCAAGTTGGAAGAAAGAGGATTGCCTTTAAAAGAAAGTTCATCTATTATAGAAAATGTACAAGAAAAGACTCAAATTCCGCACAACAGAGTTTCTTTTGAGAAGTTAAACAAGGTTTTGAATCGAAATATTGAATTTCAAACGTTAAATAAAATTAAAAATAAAATTTTTTTTCAACAAAAGTGAATCCAATGAATACATTGACTCACTATCTCCAAATGAATTATTATTGCTTAAGTTCGCTCCAGTTACATCCACTGATGTTGAGCGCATATTCTCAATATATTCCATAGTTTTGAGCATATTTAAAATTGCCCTAGTTATAGCTAATGATTTAATTTTTGGCTTTGCACCACATATGTATGTATAACTTATTGGGTGAAAACTACTCATCGAACTATTTCCTACAACGATTTTGTAGATTTTTTTCCTTCCATACAAATAGAGCCAGGCTAAAGTACTTTACATGTACAGTAGAAATCGAGCTAAAATAATCTACCTTGAAAAATAATTCAATTCAAATTCAAAATGTTGATTCACGCGTGACACGACATTTTCTCGGCAACCGCATATCTCTAACCCAGCGATTTTCTCACACAAATTGAACCAGGCAAATGTACGTTACATGTGTAGTAGAAATTGAGCTAGGATAAACTGCATTGAAAAATAGTTCAAGGAAAATGTATGAGATAAGTTAGTGTGATAACTTTTACACGAAATTTCGTGAAACCTCGAGAACTGCCTTAAGACGGCAATCACGTGCTATCACGAAATTTTACTTTTACATCACACTCACACGCTCACACGTGATTTTTCTAAAATTTCGTTACTATATCTAGTAGATACATTCTCACCTAAAACTGTTTCGTCTAAAGCAGTGAAGGGCAGAGTGAGAGAGAGAGAGAGAGAGAGCCTTGAATTAGAGAGAATATATAAGTACAACATCAAAAACATAATATGTAATGGTGAAAACCAAGGATGCTTTTCTCAAAAAAATTCTGTGGATATGCTGATAAACTTGGCCGCAGCAGGCTACTCTGGTAGCGAACTGCAATTTTTGAGTCCACATACGAGTAACAGAGCCGTTGCCGTAAACTTCAAGTAAACTGTATATTGCTCTCTGTTACAAACACTAGCAGCATTATTAATAATAAATAAATTGTTTAAAAATGGATGGGTGAGACAAACTCTTGCTAAAACGTATTTTTTAAAAAAGGATTGCTTGTCTACACGTTTTTGTTATCTTTCGTATTTCATTTACTGCTTCAGAGCCGCAGTTTTGCTAATTGTAAAGCTAATTGCTTTTCCTTTTAGGGAGTAGTACAAGCTCCTTCAATGGGAGCGTAAGAAGGTTCTGTGCAGTTACAGCATTTTTCGGTTAATTGCACATCAAAATTTGCACAATTTTTTGTTCAATTAACCGGGGAACCAATTAGCCGATACCCGTTTAATTGAACAATTTGTTCAATTACAGAAATCACGCATAATTGGAACTATGTACTAATGAATTAAAAGAAATCGCATATGTGCACTTTAAGTTTTTCAAAATAATTTTTTTTTTACCTTAAACGAAAAAAAATGCAAGTAGCAGCAAAAAATGTACATATTCATATGTGTATAGTAGAGATGCCACCCAGTGTTTTTCACAAATGATGTCAAATATGTATGTGCAAAAATGCCAGATTATTTTTCAATGCAATTAACCGAGTAAAAGTAAGAGGAAATTTATTTTTGATGACATGAATTTTGAACGAATTAAGCGGGAAAATCAATTAACCGGGTTCAATTATCCGAGGAAATTCACATGGTGTTCGTATGCAATATTTTTTTTGCCCGATCATGTGGTTCAATTAAGCGTGGAAACCAATTAACCGTAGGATCAATTAACCGAAAAATATTGTATTTGTATTCAGTATTTCGCATGCAAAGTTTCTAGCAGTACAATCTATAAGTTTGAAGCTGTTAGATAGATCAAGTACGGAGTGTTGTTTTTTTTTAAGTATAGATTTTTCCTATATTCAATTCGAAACTTGGACTAAAAATGGCTAAAATCAATCTGAAACTGGGATTGAATATGGCAAAAATTAAACATTTTGTACTTGAATAATCCGTATTTAAAACAATCAGAATGTATTTGATTTAAGGAAATCGGTACTTACCGAACTTCTGACACCGCTTGGCATTGATTTCAGTGTAAATGGATGGAATTGTTTTTTCAGTGTAAAGGCTTAAAAGCTCGGTTTTCTGCTTTGTCCGCAGTACTTTTTCTTGTAGCGTGCATAAAAATATATATCCTGATAAAAGTTAACCTTTTTTTTCGAATAGACAGACAGAGCTCTAGTCCGGAAATATCAGCTGTAGATTTGAATTTTTTACACAAAGTAGAATTTTCCTGACAGAAATATTTTATTTTTCATCCTCATTTTGCTTCCTCCTTGTGTGATTTTTATTACTTTTACAAAACTATATTCTAAACTTTGGATTTAAATATGAAAAAGTCGTTTTTCCTACGGTGTGGTCAAAGTATAACTGAAAACTAATTAGACTTTGTACAAATTATTTTCGTTATTCTGAAATGATTGATTATGACGGTGTTAAATGGACAATTTTCGATGACGTTGTGATTGATTTGTTAAATGCATATGAGCATTTGTGTGGCGAAATAATCAAATTACAATACATATACTACACACGTACAGTAGTCTCCCATACACAGTATGTTGGCTCCCTGCAAATTTGAATCTTCACATAAGCACTGCTTCATTATCAAAAATACTTTTGGAAAAATTGTACAAAATCCGTAGATGCCTTCACCTAGGCTTGCTAGGCCTGAGTTCCCAAAAAGCTTAACATCCAAAAGGGAAAGCACGTTTACATATAACCAAAAATTGGCAGGACGATAATTTGAGGTTTATTTGTGTTTGAGAATTGAATTATTTTAACTTGAAATCCTATAGAAGTTTTGTCGTGTGTACATAAACTTTATGATAGCTAAAGTACTGCCAGATATTGTATTCAACAGCTCTTTGTTGGCCATTTACACAAAGTCTGATTATCGTTTAATTCATGATACAACTAACAAGGTAACCTTTTCCCTAAAATAAGAACAACTTCAATAAAAATAACATGCCTTTTGTTTTTGTACCACTTCTGTAAACTGTCAAAAAGCCGCCGACTTTACATTTATAAAAGAGAGATAACAGAGCTTGCATTGATTTGTTGTTTCATTTTGGCTGCCTTTCATCTCTGCTTTCTCTTGACAACCTAAAGTAGTCAAACGATTAACGGTTTACCTGATAAGGCTACCTTATTAGTTGTATCATCGTTTAATTGAAGCTTTAACACCAGAGTACACAGAGATGAAAAAATTGACATTTGAAAATGGCTTAAATCAGCTGCTAGACAGTTTGTTTAAAGAGATAGCTATAGTATACATTTTATACGAAAATCAAATGTAAACAAAACAAAAAATAGCACGTTTTTATGAACAACCACCACCGAAACAGCAAAAATTTAATAATTTAAATTAAATTAAAAGTAAAAAATTGGTAAAAAGTGGTCAACTAAAAATCCTGTTTGACCTAGGATTTGATAATATTTAAGTGTTTGGAAATTGATTACGAAGAGCATGTATTTTGTTTCCTCACAAAACCACCGCTACAAAGTACAAATAAAACGCTGTCCTTAAAATCATAAAATAAACCATAAATAAATAGTGCTTGGCACATTATAAACAATGAATACTATAAAATTTCATGTTATAAAAAACGATTTCCTAACTTTTTAAACATTTCATAAATTTATAATAAAAAAAAACACCACTTTTTCTCGAGCGATTGTGAAAACGAGAGGTACAGCGTCTTGCGCTGACTTGCTATCTCGTTGTGGTCGCGTTTCACCTCTGTGTACTTTCGTGTCTTTAACCGCCAGTGAGGGCAAATTGTCTTTCTTAATTAAGTCTTAACCTCCACTATTTAATAGGAAAGTGGGTGTTAAACTGAACCGATCAACATTCGTCGATTGAAATGTTAATCAGAACTTAAAATTATTTGCCTTTTAAGAAATAACAATAGATTTCAACAAACATTTCCACGTATTCCTCCATTGCACTATTTTTCGTAAACAAAAACAAATATAAAGTTGCCCTACTTTACACCATTTTTTAATTTTAGCTAAATGAAACATGATGAAATTCATAACTGTTACCGGTAGTTAAATGGTTCCTGTTAGTTAAACTGGCAGTTAAATAATAATTTTTTTACGAGAACTTAATTTCATGTATGTATTTACAGCAAGCTGATATATTTTTGTTAAGAACAGCGATTTTAAATACAAAAATATAGCCTGATTATATCAATGCATTTAAGTTGAGGCGAACTCTATAATTAGCAGCTATCTGGAAGACTACACGACGACTAACTTGATACACTTTACGAAAAATACTTTTTGAAAATTACTGCACATGAAACGGGGCCCACTTAGGTCCTAGAAAATTTCCGTTGTAATACCCGAGTAAATTGTAGGGAGATAGCCCTACATGCTTTCCGCCAGTTCCTACCTGAACCAACCCTATGAACGGATAAACGAGTCCACCCTGTCCAAACCGCATTTCGACACTTCTAGTAGCCCGTTTAGTGTCGGTCTGCCCGAATAATTTGCTCTCTTGTCAGAGAAGAGATAGCTGGGCATCGACAGAGAAAGTGTTCGACACTCTCCTCCTCTTCCTCCTCGTCTCTGCAGCCCCTGCAGAAATAATTATACGGAAGATTTAGTCTTCTCGCATATACTCCCATGTGACAATGTCCCGTTAGAACAGCCACAAGGGTGTGAAGCTTATGCCTCGGAAAGTTCAACAAGGCCACAGTCCTCCTATACTCATAGCGGGGCCATGTGAGCCCCGATATTCGACAGGTGATCTCGTTCGACCACCTTTCCTGCGCAGTTCTTAGCAGCTGTCGCTGTATCAGCTGTTTGCAACTTTTGAGGGGAACACAAACAAATTCGTCCATATCCGCCTGCTGTAGGCGGGAACCAGATCTTGCCAGTTCATCCGCCACTTCATTTCTGGACACTCCGTTGTGTCCAGGTACCCCTTGGTTGGTTCATCGAATTTAAGAGCCTATTAAATATTTAGATATATAAATATTTTACAAAAAGTTGGAAAAAATAAAAATTATAAAAGCAAATTTTAAGTAAAAAATAAAAAAATCGGTTGCTAAAAAGGTTCGGGACTTTAAATTATGTATTAAGAAAAACTGTTCATGGGAAGTGTGAAATAGTTGAAAACTCTGGAAAAACTTCATCAAAAATTTACCACAAAATTTGCTAAATAAGATCAAACTACTTAATTATACGATTGTATACATACATATGTATGCATACATGTATGTATGTGTTAAACACATTTTTTGCGATCACAAACAATCCATGCAAAAGTCACATAAATATTATTCATAAACAAGAAAGAGGCTTGGACGCCTGTAAACAAATCAAATCAATCTACTGTCTTTGTCGATCTTTGCATGTAACAGAATTGCTTTCTTCTTGTACACAACTCGAACGTGCACAAAAATGATGTAAACTTGAGTTGATCTTATCGAAGTTGTATCAAATGCGAATAAGACGGCTCGCTCATACTTGTTGCAGCTCACTGGTATACATATTTCTGTGGACAAAATAAAATCAGAAATATAAATTATTCCTCTTCACTTTTTTCGTGTGTTTTAATGCTACACAGTTCGTTTTTACAATAGATAGCATTATACAACTAATAAGGTAGCCGCCTCATTAGCTGAACCGTTAATCATCTGGCTTCGTAGGACTATCGTGAGGATAGAGAGAAGAAAGACAACTAAAACGAGATAGCAAATCAACGTAACCTATCTGCATCTCTCTTCTGTAAATGCTGTGAAGCTTATGACACCGATTTCAGTTTTCAGAAGTTGTATTAAAATAAAATGCATACATACATACATGTTGCAGGGAAAAGGTTACCTTATTATCATGTTGTATCATGGTACATAGTGTGTTTTTATAATAAATACAAGCAAATAAAAATGTCAAAAAGCCAGAATCAAAAACAACAACCACAGAGGTTTTGGTATAAACAGGTGGAATTGCGAACCTCCTTCGTGCAAACTTACCTATCACAATATTTGAAAAGGCTACATTTGCTTTGAAACTTGATATGTGCCAACATGAGAGCAAGTTCAAAAGAAAATTCTACACTCATAGAAAAATGTATTTTCATACTGATGACAGCGTATCATAAAAATTTTAACATCAATATTATGCCGAACGACATCGAAGATGTAAAACCTGATATTAACCTGATGACAAAAGTCAATAGAGAATTTCGGCATAAATTGAGTGTCATCAATGTGAAGACTGCTGTGACATCAATTCTATGGTGTAAAATGTTAATAACTTTTATAAGTTTTACCAAAAGGAAAGAAATAAAACTGTGCTAAGTTTTATTAATTATAATTATATTTAAAAAAAACTTATGGTTTAATTTATTATTTTTGTCTTTAAATGTATACCTAAACGTTTGCAATAAATGGCATCATATTGACGTATGTATATTTGCCATCACTGCAGTAATTTTTCATAAACATCATATTGATGACACTGGTAATTCTACGTAACTTTCTTTGACATCAAAGAACGGAACAAAACAAATATGCTAATCATATCTATCAGGTAACCGCGTTTATGCATGTTTGCTGTTTAGTCTACAAAGAAATCTATTTTTATTATTATTTTGTAATTTTTTTTAATTATTTTGTTTTATTAAGAAAAATTTTCTTTAAAATAATTTCAGTAGTTTTACTTTTTCAATTCGAATAAAGTTAAAGTTTCACCATATTGACTGACGTACGAATAATCATGGCTTCGGTGTCAGAATGACATGGCATTGATGTAACAGTTGTTATATTTATCGCTAATAACAATTAGAACACCTTATGTAAAATTTGACATCACCGTGATGAAAAGTGTCATGGGGTCAAAAACGATGTTTTTTGTCATCGTATTCATGTTAAAATACATCATAGCTATAATGGTTTTTCTATGAGTGTATATAAGATTTGCTGCAAGTAAATTGCAGTGGAAAAATTTAGACTTCATAATTAACAAAGATATCCCTATAATTTATGGTCAATATTAAAGTCTCAAAGGAGAACCAAAATCTCGCAAGCAGTTGCATTAAGCGACGTTACACTGTACATACAAATACATATGCAGCTGGATATCTGTATGTTTACGCAAAAACACAACTAAATTCTAATAGTTCTTTAAAGGATTAATATTATTTTGTAATTATGTAGTTTGTTTTATTTAATAAAGACCGCATGCATTGATCCCTCTTGTGTCCATGTTTACTTGTTGATTTCGTGTATCGTACTGCAGTTCAAATGAGTTTAATTATTTGCCTAATTGTTGTAAAATAATTTCCGCCTGAATTGAATATTTCTGTAGGCAGGTACGTATGTAGGTATGTTAATGAGTTCCGCGTAATCTGCCTGCCGGATTGCATTGTTTATTTATTTATCATTACGCGCTTTGCAGTAGTTTTGACTGAAATTTTTGGGAAGTGTACAAAAAATGTTTAAATGAAGTTATAAGTACATACGCCCGCCCAGTTTAAAATAAATGCACTTATAGCTACATATGTAACTAAGTATGTATGTAGGTATAACACTTGAATATTATATTTTACAGCGCAATATATTTTTGGTAATTGCCATTTAGTTTTAAGTTAAAGAAAATTCAGTATTCAGCATTTACTTCATTGCAGTATTCTTGCATAATTCGCTTAGAGGTTGGCCAATTAATCATGTGGGTTTTAGTGCTTTAGAAATCCTGATAAGATAAATATTATTGTGCATGGTAAAACAACTAAGTTTTTCTTGAAAAATACTTTTTTCTTTCAATACTTTTGACGCAATTCGGAATTTAGCGAAGGAAGGAAGCAATTGATGAAAATCGTATTTTCTATACGACAGTTAAATGTTTGACGTCAAGAATTTTTGTGTCTGCTTCTGTTGCATGGAACTTTGTCGCTAGACAAAGAAAAAAAAAAACAACCCAAAATAGTTTAAAACAGGAGGAGAGCTGTGATCGGCTGGGTCTAATCTTTGCAACCCTCAGGTCTAATGTATATAAATCGATATCAAGACTTTACGTCTACAACTTTCGAGCTGGAAAATTGTACTAAAATAATACATACCATGTCCTCTTTTTCATCGAAACTTGTGGAAGTTCGTTTATACACCCAACTTATCGAGAAATGGGTTTTCGTTATATCTATCTAGGCAATATATTTGAACATATTTTACTATAACCTCTACAAAAGTTATTTTATGTTCTTCGCATACAGTCTCAAATTCTTGAGAAATCGGTTTTCGCTATGCCTTGGCTATACATGGACCAATGTCAGAAGTTTTTAATTTTTTGCCTTTAAGTAAAAGTATGTATGTATGTTTCCATTACGAGTTGAATTACCTGCATCGCTCTCTCAATTATATTTCTGAATCACACTATTTACACGACTCGTCTATGTGCTTCGATTTGATTTTTGTTTTGTTTTCATAAGTCTACATAAATTTTCTACTAATTTCGTGAAGCAAATTTTTGTAAATCGGCAAAAGAGGTAAGTGAAATGTTGTCGCATAAAATACAACACAGAACTTTTATTTTTATGGCACAATTACGATTTCTTTGTTTATATTTTTTATTTATTTTTTTGTTTACAATATATGATTTTGATAGATAGTGCAGATAAACTTGCGATGTAAATTAGAGAAGACAGGAATTTTTCGTGCTTCGCATGTAGCTTCAATATGAAGCACGTTGCTTCGCTCCTGATTAGGGTGTTAAGCACAAATAGAGAGCGAAGCACATGTCGTGGAAACATGCTATACTGGTTACAAATATTGTAAGGCCTGTGCATTATCGTTTCGCTCGTTCCGCTGAAAATATCGCTGCTGTAAGTGAAAGTGTTGCCACCTTCAACAACAGGCGGTGGTCGGCGATTTTTCGAACAAAATTTTCTTCAGTGATGAACCACATTTCTCACTCGGTGGGGTCTGTATGTTAATAAACTAAATTGTCGTATTTGGGGTTCTGAGAATCCTCAAGTAATTGAAGAGAGGCCATTCCATCCAGAAAAAGTCACTGTTTGGTGCGCTGTTTGGTCCGAAGGTGTGATTGCACCTTACTTCTTTCAAAACGACAATTCTGAGCATTATGGTCATATGACAACCGAATTTTTTTTTGCCTGCTATTGAAGAATACGACTTGGAGAGTATGTGGTTTCAGCAAGACGGTGCCACATGCCACACAACTCGAGCGAATATGGCTTTATTGCAAAAGACATTTCCTGGCAGCGTAATTTCTCGTCGTGGCAATATTAACTGGACATTAAGATCATGCGATTTGACACCATTAGACTTTGTTTTGTGGAGCTACGCAAAAGACCGTGTTTATACAGATAAACCTGTAACTATTGAGCACTTAAAAACCAACATTCATCAAGTTATAGCTGAGATACCGCCCAATATGTGTCAGAAAGTGGTCGAAAATTACCTCAAAAGAATCAATGCTTGCAACACTTTGCGTGGTGGTCATTTAAATGATGTAGTGTTTCACACATAATGTCAACGTTCAAACTTTACAATAAAAAAGAAATATCGTGAAAAAAAATATTTTATATGTGTTTTATTTACGTTTACTTTTGAAACCACGATGTGGATAATCCGTTACTACCCAATAAAGCCAGGAAACATGCTATATTCCGCCGCACCGAATTTTATATACCCTTTACCAAGGGGGGCCACCCAGTATTAATACTATTATCTTATGACTGAGCAGTCATGTTTTCCAATGAAAATTATTATTATTATTATATTTATTTAATCTTAAGGAATACAATTCTAAGACTAAATTTTAGAGAAAGAGCACTAGCAACAGTGGCCATCAGCTCATATGCCAATGAAAATTACATCGTGATCATGTAGGCATTTCTTTATGTACACGCGCTTCAATTGAATACACATATTATCTTTGAAAAATAAGAACGTTTTCAATACACTTTATTGTCAAAATATTAAACATTTTGCCATTTTAAAATTTTACAATTTTAAAGCAACAAAATGCACTAAAAACGCTGGCAATTGATTGTGGTATAAAATTTCTCTGCATGCTGAAGTTTATTGTTAAAAATTTGGCTTTTTCATTCGTCCACAAAAGATCGAAAAATGTTTTTCATCAGATCAAAAAATTTTATTAACTAACATAATTTTTCCCTTTCTACTTCCAAGTAGAAAGTTTTACATACCTGTATCAAGTTTTACATCAAGTTTTACATACCTGAACATGCGAAGCAAAACTTAAAAAAAAACATTTAGTAGTACATAATATATTTTTTCAATGTAGCAATACAATTTTAATGGTAAGATTGCCATAAAGTTGTCTCTAAATTGCATGGTTGTTCGCTGGGTCCACATTCAAGAGGTTCTATGTTCGTAACCAGCTTGCGCCAAGCCAAAAAAGTTTTTTCTGTAGCCCGACTAACTAAAGGTAATTCACACGCCCAGTTGCAACATCGAGAGTAGTGAACTGCTTTGGATATGTGTGTGGCCGACATTTCGTTGAGGCTAATCCACTCATTGAAAAATTCTTAAAGGAATGTTTGAAACATTTCCGATTCTCATTTTGTTCATGGGAATTATGGAATAAGTAGTTAAGTTTCAAACATACTTTTAATAATTTTTCGAGTCTACTGATGAGTTGTTTAGCATCAACGAAATGTCGACGGCTGAAAAAGACAGAAAACATTTGTAAAGTCTACTTTTGGACCTGAACTAATACATTTCAATTCGCTCTTAAAGCAAATAAATAATTAAGTTCATATTCGAACATAAGCATGTACGTTAAAAATTAACAATAAGTCTTATAAAGGGTGTTTTTTTCGATGTATAGAACTTTAAGTTGCAATAAAACAACGATGCATTATTCGATTGACATAATTTTATTTATCCGAAAGATAATCTTGGGGCATTAGATTTTAAATATGATTCCTGACGTATGACCGCCATGGCTGGCGCGCATGTAGTCCAATCTGAACGTCCAATTTTCAAGCCATCGAAAAAACATTCCAGCATTTGTGGCCGTATACCGACAATAACACGGCGAATGTTGTCTTCCAAATGGCCAAGCGTTTGTGGCTTATCCGCATAGACCAATGACTTCACATAGCTCTACAGAAAGTAGTCTAGCGGTGTTAAATCACAAGATCATGGAGGCCAATTTACAGATCCAAAATGTGAAATTAGGCGGTCACCAAACGTGTCTTTCAATAAATCGATTGTGGCACGAGCTGTGTGACATGTTGCGCCGTCTTTTTGAAACCACATCTCCTCGACATCATGGTTATTCAATTCAGTAATGAAAAAGTTAGTAATCATGGCTCTATACCGATCACCATTGAGTGTAACCTTCTGGCCATCATCGTTTTTGAAGAAGTACGAACCAATGATTGCACCAGCCCATAAAGTGCGCCAAACAGTCAGTTTTTCTGGATGTAACAGTGTTTCGACATACACTTGAGGATTAGCTTCACTCCAAATGCGGCAGTTTCGTTTGTTGACGTAGCCATTCAACCAGAAGTGCGCTTCATCGCAAAACAAAATTCGCTTATGAAAATCGGGAACAACGGCAATCTCGTTTTGCACTAAAATTTCACTATTTGCAAGCGTTGTTCAGGTCTGAGTCTATTCATGATGAATTGCCAAACCAAACTGAGAATAAATCACTTGACAGCTGTTAAATCGGTCGCCATCTTGAACAGTAATGCCAACTTAAAGTTCTATAAATCGAAAAAAAACACCCTTTATTTGTAATTTTGTGATCAATCATCGATTTCAGTGATTTGCACTCAACACTTGTCGTGTTGATAAAACAAGCAAATACACGTTCAGTTCAGCGAACACAAATTCGTCGCACCTCATACTGTTCTGCATAAGATAAATAGAATAAGTTTTATTTAATTTCGAAAAAAAAAACAAAATTATTCAGTTGAATTTATTTTGCTTTTTAAACTTAAAATGCGCACATGTATGAGATAACATTTACGTACGTGAGTAGTACATAAGCACTTAAATGAAGAAGCGCATGCGAATGTGTATGGAAGGTCTTCAGAAGGCAGTGAAGTGATAAGACAAATATTTTTTTAATTGTGTTGTATATATGTATTTTGTATCCATTATATTGATTGGTGAGGGATGATCGGTTTGTTAGCTTGTTTGCATATATGTATGTATGTACCAGGAACAAATTATAATATTAATTTTACAGAATTTATTATATATTCTTAAATTTAAAAATGCATCTAATTTTCAAAATTGACATATATCATTTTTCTGTGCCAATGAAATAATTCTGTATTGTACGGAAAACCTTGTAGTAGTTTTTGTTTTTACAGAATAGAACAAAATCAAGTTTTATTGTCTTGCATGACATTTTGCGACTCATTCGAATTTGAAATCAGCGTCCTGAAATAAATCACAGTGTTCTATGCAATAGAACCAGGTCCCCAAAAACTCAAAACTTTGAACACTTTACTATTGTATGGAACATACGATTTAACTCAATTGAGTTCTTTCTCCAAAAATTTGTATTTAATAAACAGTTGTGACCCAGTTGTACCACATGATACAAGTAGAAAACAAATGGGATATTCATTGTTTTTGGCACTTTTTCTGAATTATACCGTATTCGTAAACGGGCTACTAGTTTAAATGATTACTATAATTGACATTACCAACAGCTAAAAAATAATAATAATAAATACTAAAAAATAAAATTAAGCAAATAAAAATATTTGATACAATAAAAAGAAGCGGAAAGTAATAAACATATGACCAAAATGGGTGCTCATGGGAAAGGTAGCGGTTTCGCAATAGCCAGTTATTCCCCATCAAATTGTATAATATGTTTTTTTTATATTTGCTAAAGAATTTGTGCGATATCTCCTCAACTACTAGGTTAATTTAAAAATAATTTTGGTGCCACATTTCAAGATTTTTTTTTTTTATTAGATTGCGCAAGCACTCCAAAAGTTATGCACTCAGAATATTTTTGCAGTTACTGACCGTAGTTTATTCCAGGAGTAATCAGTGCAGTTATTTTTAAATGACAAAACGTTTAGAAATGAGTGAAACTGATTTGTACAGTTGCTTAAAAAACTAACTACAACTAAATACGGATTTTCGTTCACAGTTAATAATGACAGTTGTAACTTAAGTTGCAGATATGTATGTATGTACATGAAGCAACCAAGCCGGTAATACGTACATATATATTTATAATTTGGTTTCTACATACATACATATGTATGTATGTAGCATACATATTCTTTACTTAAATTGATTGAATTGTTGAATTTGTCCTGATTGTTGCGATGGCTGAGCAGGTATGGCAGCTGTTTTCAAGCCGAGATGCTGCATGTTCGGTGTGTACAGTCGCCCCATCTTGTTGAAACCACGTGTGTAAAGAGTACGATAGATGATCTTGCAGGTTTCACAAAAGCATTCCGTAATCATGCGTCGATAAATTTCACCGTTCACATTCGTCGCCTGGCCTCAGCATTTTTGTGTGTCATATATGTATTAAATTTTGTTCAATTTTCGCTGCAATAGTTGAATTATTAGAGTGGATTGACTGACTGTGACAGGGCTACAGGTTAAAATTCAGAAAAAAACTAAATAATTTATGAATTTTTATTGATACAGATTTCAAAAATATCGAAACAGTGTATAATCAAACTGAAAATAAATTCAATCCTTCCTTCTAATCGGTGTCAAAATTACGGTAAGTACGGACGTTCTTAAATCATGCACGGCCTGCTTGTTTTAAGTACCAACATCGGATTGAGTATGCCTAAATTCAATACGAATTCGGGATTGAATATAGCTAAATTTAAGTATATAGTACAGTATTTATCGGATATAAGAAACTTGAAAAATCCACGAAAAAAGTTTCTTATAAGCGTTTCTTTCTTATATACAATTATTTTATATAAGAAACTTATTTCTCATATAAGTAGCTATGGCCATAAGGCATTTGTTTCTTATATGAATATACGACCTTTTTTATCTTTTTATATGATGTATGTATGTAAATAGAAAAATAAAACAAATCAAATTTTATTTTATTAACCCCTTTAGATAATAGATATAAAAATAATAGATATAAAAAACTAAACAACTTCAATTTGAAAAAAAAAAACAATTAAGAGTGCTATATTCGGCTGGGCCGAATCTTAAATACCCTTCATAATGGTACATACATTCTGATTGATTTTTGGTGCGAAAAGTTGTTTTATTTGGCTTTTAAAGCCGATTTCTTGAAATATCGGGAGACGCTATATCTCGGGTATATATGGGCCGATTTTTTCTGAATTTCAATATCAGATCCACTACCGGGATTTAACACAGGCTGCAAAACTTTTATTTAAATAATTCTTAATATGCTCAAGTTCAACCACTGGGTGACACCAATTCTTTTTAATATCAATGAAATAAAGAAAAGCAAAATGTATTTCTTAATTATTTATCAGTTAACTTTACAGTAAAATTTATTTAACAAAAAATTGCATATAATTGCATTATTTTTGAATTATAATGCTAAACATTGCCATTAAGTGTGATTTGCTTCTCAATTTACTTACGTATGTGGGTACATGCATACGTATGTATGTATGTATCTATAATAGAAAACGCTAAAATAAATTCTTTATTATTGAATATTTTCAGTGTGTTCCATAAAACAATGATTATATACATACATATATACATACATACATATTTACATTGCTTGCTTTTTTCACAAAATGATTTTTTTCTTGTGCACGTTTTTGATGATCTGTTGCGTATCATCATACACATGTGTGTGTGTATGTACATATGTAAGTACGTAGGGAAACACAAAATGATTTTTTGAGTGAATGAATTTGAAGACGCAATTGTTTAAAAGAATTTCATTGCGTACCCTTTTTTCAACAATTCTTTATATCACTTTCATTTTCAAGCTCGTGTATACATATGTATGTATGTACATACATACACATTTTTACACCAAAGCAAAAAAATTGTTTATGTTAACATACTTGCAAGCATACATACATACATACATACATACATACATACATACAAACGTATCTACATACATACATACATGCATACATGCATACATGCATACATACATACATACATACATACATACATACATACATACATACATACATACATACATACATACATACATACATACATACATACATACATACATACATACATACATACATACATACATACATTCATACATGATCGCAAATATTTTCGAATTTTGCTTTTAAACATTATATACATATGTATGTATGTATGTACCATTATGATTGATTTTTGGTACCAAAAGTTGGGTGCATATGGGCCGATGTCCAAAAATTTTCTAATTTTGCCCCTAAACAGCCTGTATGTACCATTCCGACAAATATTTAGTGCAAAAAACTGTTTCGTTTAGCTTCCAGGCCCGACTTCTTGAGATATCGGGAGGCGCTATATCTCGAACATATATGGATCGATGACAAAAAGATTTCCAGTTTTGCTTCTGACTAACCAATATGTATCATTGTGATTGATTTTTGGTGCCAAAAGTTGTTTTATTTAGCTTATAGAGCCGATTTCTTGAAAAATCGGGAGACGCTATATCTCAGGTATATATAGACCGATTGCAGACATTTTCAAATTTTGCTTTTAAACACCTTATATGTACCATTCTGATCGATTTTTGGTACCAAAAGTTGTTTTATTTGGCTTTTAGAGCCGACTTCTTGAGAAAACTTGAGGCGCTATATCTCGAGTGTATATGGGCCGATGTCCAAAATTTTCCACGTTTGCCTCTAAATAGTCTATATGTACCATTCTGATTGATTTTTAGTGCCAAAAATTGCTTTATTTGGCTTAAAGAGCGGATTTCTTGAAAAATCAGGAGTCGCTATATCTCAGATATATATGGACCGATTTCAAAAATTTTCCAATTTTGCTTTTAAACACCTTATATGTTCCATTCTAATCGATTTTTGATACCAAAAGTTGTTTTATTTGGCTTTTAGAGCCGACTTCTTGAGAAAACGGGAGGCGCTATATCTCGAGTGTGTATGGGCCGATGTGGAAAAATTTTCCACTTTTGCCTCTAAATAGCCTATATATACCATCTTGATTGATCTTCGGTGCCAAAAGTTGTCTTATTTGGCTAATAAAGCCGATTTCTTTAAAAATCGGGAGACGCTATATCTCGGATATATATGGGCCGATTTCAAAAATTCCTTCATTTCTAGGATTTAATGAGCACTAAAAATGATATGATTTAGTTTTTAAGAAAAATTTTATTTTCAAAAATCTGAATACAAAAATTACACAAAATATCCCTCAAAACCCGGTTTTTTGAATATATCTCGGCTATCCGCGGACCTATCTTACTGAATTTCAATAGCAGACCCACTACCGGGGTTTCACACGTTTTAGCGAAAGAATGAGGTTTCTATCTCAAACCGTTTTCTCAGAAACGGTATTTCAACGACTACAGACGGACAGACGGACATCGCTCAATCGTAATCGCTATTGATGCTGATCCAGAATATATATACTTTATGGGGTCTTAGATGGATATTTCAATGCGTTACAAACGGAATCACAAACTTATATATACCCTTACACATTTATGTGAAGGGTATAAAAATTATATGTAGTAAATACATGTACATACATAATTCATTTTGATTTATTTATTGATTTATTTACGAGGCAAGAAACAAAAACTTCTCATGAGCACTAAAAGTAAAAAAAAAAAACGTTGTTGTTGTTGTTGTAAAACTGCCAGAAAACAGAGTTGTCCATGCAAACTACATAAATTCAGTGTTGCCCTTGAAAGTTTCTTATATAAATTCCTTTTCTATACATTTTGTGGTTTTGGTGTTCAAGAAAAATGTTCTTTTATCAGTTTTTTTCTTATAAGCGTTTTTCTTATATGAAACTTTTTTTGTTAGAAAAATCACTAAAAAGATATGGTGTTTTTGCAAATGTTTCTTATAAGCGTTTTGTTCTTATATGAGATGTTCTTATATCCGATAAATACTGTATTTGAATATTCCGTACTTAAAACATGCTTGGGAATGCTTTAAGTGTGAATGGAATGAATCGTCTCTTACGAGTATGTGTTTGCTTTAATATTTCTTTATACAATATATTGCACTTTATTCATTACTTTGGTTTAGTTCCTAATTCAGAAAATATTCACAATAATTTTACTTTATTTTAGTTTAGCTGCTATTTATACAAATAATTAATGTCTGTGGTTGCTGTGAATTCCCCTCGACCATGTTTCTAAAGCCCGTATGATACTAAATTTTTCTTGCATTGCTTAAGTTTTGGAGAACAGTGCAAATATAATGTAATATGTAGTAGAATTTAGCAAAGAGTTTAGCTACACATATTAAAATAAATGCAAAACTGTCAACATTTTTGTTGAAATTATCGATAAAAAATCAGTGTTGATGATACTTGGGCCAACATAAGTTAAGCATTTTATTTTCCTTTGTTAAATTTAAGGATTATCTCTTTTACTTTATTTCTGACCTAATAGTAATACATATGTATACCAGTTCAATAACCATAGTCATTATTTTCTCCTAATATTTCTTTACTTTATTTTGACCTAATTTCTATAAACTTAAATAAATATTTTAAATTAAAATTGTAAAAAAATGAAATATTATTTTCAGCAGTTAATTAATTACATATGTACAATGTCATTTCCGTATTGGTTTAAACTACTTATTAAGCAATTTATTATTAATTATATTTGTATATAAGACAGAGTAAAATAATGAAAACCAGATTCAATATCATAAAGCATTTAAGCGTGTTTTATTTGGATCTCGACTAGTTCTTCTAGTTCAAGTGCTAGCAAGAAAGGCAAAGGCAAATAAAAATAGTGCCAATCCAGGTTCATGTACCTGGATTGGATTTCACTATAGCCACAAATCGCTACAATCAGGTTATGTCAAAATAAAATTTTAAAAATTTTCAACTTAAAATTGACATTTCAAACTTGAATGTTGTAACTGTGTGTCAGCGGTTTATGGATAATTTTTGCGATTTAACTTTTTTTGAACATTTTTCTTTCCTAGCGATTTCTTGAAAATAAAAAGAATACAACACTTTAAAAATAAACAAACAAAAAGTGAGAAAACGTATACTTGGTTCTTTTTAGCAACTGCTGTTTCTTTCTATAGGAATTAATGAAAGAAAAATGAAGTATCATACGGGCTTAATAGCCTTTTGTTTTTTAGGGAACCCTATTACGGAGACAAGTACGTCCGTCCGTCCATCACAGCGTCCATTCTCCGAAACGGTAAGAGCTAGAGAGCTAAAATTTTCACAGGATGTTGTTGTACCTTGCAGCTACAACACCAAAAACTAAAAACAACAACAAAGAGAAAACTACCAGGTGTCCCCGTACAACGAAAAGTTACAATTAGCTATAACTCTCGAACCGTAAAAGATAGAAAGCTGAAATTTGCATAGTATATGTATTTATGGATGCTTTACAACAACAATTTCTAAAGACAACAACAAGCCGAAAACTACCAGGTGTCCCTATACAACCTAAATTAACAATTAGCCGTAGCTGCTAAACCGTAAAACACAAAGAGCTTAAATTCGCACAATATATGTATTTACACATGCCCTACAACAGCAAATGCTAAAAAGAACAACATGTCGAAAACTACCAGGTGTCCCTATACAACGTAAAGTAAAAATTAGCCGTAACTCCCAAACTGTAAGAGACAGAGAAATGAAATGTGCACAATATATTAACTCGCATAAGGCCTAGAGTAACTAATTCTAAAAACAACAACAAATCGAAAACTACCAGGTGTCCCCATACAACGGAAAGGTCCAATTAGCTATAACTCTCGAACCGTAGAAGATAGAAAGCTGAAATTTGCATAGTGTATGTATTTATAGATGCTTTACAACAACATATGCTAAAGACAATAACAAGTTGAAAACTACCAGGTGTCCCAATACAACCTAAAGTAACAATTAGCCGTAGCTGCTAAGCTGTAAAAGACAAAGAGCTGAAATTCGCACAATAAATGTATTTACATATGCCCTACAACAACAAATGCTAAAAACAACAACATGTCAAAAACTACGAGGTGTCCCTATACAACGTAGAGTAAAAATTAGCCGTAACTCCCAAACTGTAAGACAGAGAGATGAAATGTGAACAATATATGTACTCGCGTGTGGCCTACAGTACCAAATGCTAAAAACAACAACTCGAAAATTACCAGGTGTCCCTATACAACGTAAAGTAACAACTAGCCGTTACTCTCGACCCGTGAGAGACAGAGGGATGAAATTTGCACAATATGTGTATTCACATATGCTCCGCAACAACAATTGCTAAAAACAACAACAACTGTAAAACTACCAGGTGTCCCTTTACAACGTAGAGTGATAGTTAACTATAACTCTCGAACCGTAAGAGATAGAGAGCCGAAATTCGCACAGTGTATGTATTCCCAGATGCCTTACAGCAGCAAATTACAACAACAAAAACAAGTGGAAAATTACTAGGTGGCCCCATACAACATAAAGTAGCTTTAAAAACAGAGAGATGAAATTTATAAAATATACATATGTATTCACATACGCCATTCCATACATACATTATACATGCATACGTTCGGAACCCTAAGATGGCGAGCCAGCCTCGTACTTGACTTAATTTATTTATTAAAAAAATAAACAGCACATCTAAGTTTGCGAAACATGTCCCTCGTATAATGGAGACATTTTTCTTCATTTTAAAATGTGTGCAGCACAACAGAAAGATAAATTAAAAGAAATACTTAATTCACATGAGCTTTCCAATAGAGAACGAACGATTCACTCGAATGAAAGATTTTGCCCAATACTAGGCTTGGTCATCTCACGTAGAGCACCGATATCACGATATGGTTTTTCTTGTAACTCTTTCTTAGGTCACAGGCCTATGGAAATATGTACATCATAAGTAACAGCGGCCCTTCCTCAAACTCAGTGTAATCCAAGCAACAGTTCAGCGTATGTTACTTTCATTTAAGATTCGCGTTGAGGAAATTTCGGTCTGGATTTCAATCTCCCAAATTGCTGGTCTAAAATTCAATTAAATTTCTGCTATAGCAGATATTTCTTTTACTGATTTGACTGTTATTGTGTTGGCACCTTTAAATTGCGCCTCTATGCAATTCTGCCGGAAAGCTTCTGCCAAATTTAGAAGTAAGGTGCCCATCTTAAAAGTGACAATTTCCAAGCTAGATCGCAAAGATTTGTAAGCACGCAGAAAGTCCGGTAACATGAGAAACACATTTTACTCTCTCACGAACGTTGAATGCACTCAGTGCATTCGATCGCCTTATTGGTGAACTCTATTGGCTCACTGGAGTGCCGTCGCAGCATCCAATGCATCACATTACTTTATATATGCTCTTGCAATGGATTTTGTTCCAGTCAGAAAAGGGGTCTTGTTTTGTACATCATCTAGGTCTCACCCGTCTGAAAAACGTATTAAAAAAGAATTCGTTCTATAGGAAATGAACTGCTTGCAGACTTATTTATCACCACTTACAGTGTAGAAGGGTTAAAATCAAGTCCAGACCAGGCACTACTATTTATTTTTTGCTCCTCAATCACCTAGCCACGATACAATGAACAGCAACAGCGATCCAATTAAAAACAAGTAAGAGTGCTATAGTCGGCTGGGTCGAATCTTAATACCCTTCACAACCAACACTTCTGACCCTTAGAGCGGATGTATGTATATATATCGCTAGCAAAAGTTTTTGTGTTTTGTACAGTTTCCTGGCATGAAAAATTATAATAATATAATACAGTATTTTTCGGTTAATTGATCCTACGGTTAATTGGTTTCCACGCTTAATTGAACCACATGATCGGGCAAAAAAAATATTGCATACGAACACCATGTGAATTTCCTCGGATAATTGAACCCGGTTAATTGATTTTCCCGCTTAATTCGTTCAAAATTCATGTCATCCAAAATAAATTTCCTCTTACTTTTACCCGGTTAATTGCATTGAAAAATAATCTGGCATTTTTGCACATACATATTTGACATCATTTGTGAAAAACACTGGGTGGCATCTCTACTATACACATATACATATGTACATTTTTTGCTGTTACTTGCATTTTTTTTCGTTTAAGGTAAAAAAAAAAATTATTTTGAAAAACTTAAAGTGCACATATGCGATTTCTTTTAATTCATTAGTAAATAGTTCATATTATGCGTGATTTCTGTAATTGAACAAACTGTGCAATTAAATAGGGTTCTTGTAATTGAACGAATTGTTCAATTAAACGGGTATCGGCTAATTGGTTCCCCGGTTAATTGAACAAAAAATTGTGCAAATTTTTATGTGCAATTAACCGAAAAATACTGTAACGTATGTTTTTTCGCACCAAGGCTTTCTTAAGTTCACGAATAGGTCCAACTTCTTGAGCAATGGGATTTCGCTATATCTCGGCTGTGTCAAAAATTTGTATCTTTTTGCCTTTGAGTAAGCTTATAATATAAGCGTCTACTTTTTGATATCAGAAATTATTTTAGCTCCCGTACAAACTCGACTTCACGAGAAATTAATTTTCGCTTAATAGCGGCTACACAGAGACCCATAATATAAATTTTTATTTTCCGCCTTTGAAAATAAAACGTTGTATTCAAATACAACGTTAACTTTTTGGTGCAAAAAATGTCTCAGGTCTCGTACAGGCCCAACTTCTTCAGCAATCGCTTTCGTATATCATATATGGATCGATATCGAATTTTTTTTTTTTTTTTTTTGCTTTTTCATGACCATGTCAAAAAATATAGATCGTATTTTAACCTTAAAGCAAAAAAATGTTTTTCGTAATTTTCATGGAAAAAAATCATATATTTTACCTCTTGCAGTTTTCTGACTATATCTCGGTTGTTCATGATCCGATCTTGTTGAATTTCGATAGCAAACACATAACACTTTTCTCCGAAACGGTATTTCAACCACCTCTGTAGTCCACAGAGACGGGCCTATACTCAAACTGAAAAAAGCTTTGTCGCTAAAAATTCAATGTTATAAGAAAACAAACTTACTTATAGCCAAAAACTTGAAAATTTTAACATCGGTTGATATATAGCCGAGAGAGAGAGAGAGACCGAATCCCGATTTCTCAAGAACTTATTCCTGTACGCGACCTTGAGCCAGTTCTGCTACCAAAAGCTACACGTCAGAATAAAGTATGAGCGATAAAGAGCAAAAAATACAAATTGTCGACATCGGTTCATACATACATATATAGCCGAGATATAGTGAACACCGATATTTCAAGAAGTTGGACGCGAACTTAAACAACTTTTGGTGCTCAAAAGCCAATACTGTAATATAATAAGCAAGTTTTAAGGCAAATCATAAAAGTGTTCGCCATCGGTTAGTGTAGAGGCGAGCTAAAGCCAAACCCAATTTCTAAAGAAGTTGGACGTGTACACTCAGAAAACTTTGTCAGTAAAATTAACTGAAAACACTCTTTAAAATAAATGAAACTTCACTTAAAAACCTACTTATTTTTCATTTAAATTTACTTATTACTTCATTTGAATTTAAATGTTAAAATAACTACGGAACCCAATCGGTAAAAATAATGATTTTTCCTTTATTCTAACTGTCAAATAATTATTGCGTAATCAACTAGTAAAAGTTTTTTTACTTTTTCTTGGGTGGCATTTTATTTAATTATAGTTTTTTTCTACCTGTATTGCCTCCATTTTCAATTCGCTAATTTAATTTTTGTACTGCAAAGCCTCTGCTGAGATTCGAACATGCACCATCTCGACTTGAAAGCAGCTGCCATAACTGCTCAGCCATCGCAACAATCGGGACAAATTCAACAACAATCAATTTAAGTAAAGAGTATGTATGCTACATATGTATATATAAACCAAATTATAAATATGTATGTATGTACATAAATATTTATAGCCTGGTTCCTTCATGTATGTGTAACGTAAGTAACTACTGTCATTATTAACTGTCAGCCTTTTTTCCGGAGCTGTTGCGAAATTTTTGATTGCTGAAAGTTCACAAAAAATTTAAACCCCTAAATACCTTCCATCGTTATTGGTTGCTCATAAAACTGGTTGCAATAGAAACAAAATGATCACTCACTGCTGAAAATTGATGGGTAAATACTCCCATAGCTGGTTCAGTTGAGAATAAGTATTCCATTTTCGATAATTAGAAATACAATCAAATAGCAGAGTTGTGAGTTTACAAGCTTAAGTGCAATAGTTTATTAATAAAGCCAATGTTTTTATATTTCTTGATCGTTATTTCACCTTGACTTTGCGTAGATCAAATAAAGTGATAAAAATTTTTTTTTTTTTATTTAAACCAGCAAACTAATCGTTCAAGTCATTCTACAATAATCACACATATGTAAGTAGAAGATAGAAGATTTAAAAACTATACACAACACTAAAAATTTACAGTTATATGTTAATTAGTTAGATATGTAAACAATTTGATTAAACTAAATTATCGTCAATGAAGAAAATTTAATTATGTACTCAAAACAGTTTTCATGCTTTGGGAGCGCAATCCGAATGCTGCTTTTAAGTATTGAGTTTTACTTTAAGGCAGATTTGTATCCAAATTCATTATGTCAACAAAGTACGGCACATGTCAGCATAAGAGAACACGTAAAAATCTCCTTTTACATGTGTACATCTAAAGGGTGTTTTTTTCGATGTATAGAACTTTAAGTTGGCATTACTGTCAAGATGGCGACCGATTTAACAGCTGTCAAGTGATTTAAGCTGAAGTTACACAGTACGCTTCAAGGCAGCTTGATATCAGGTAGCCTTACAAGCCCAGCTGACTACTGCTTTTGGTCTGTATATCTGTCAAAATACACAACACTAACACACATACGCTAACAAACGGATGACAGTTATACAGTTTTTCTACCAACAAAATACATGCAGTGTTTGTTGTTGTTGTGTTTGTTGTAGTTATGCGATTACCTGGTATCAAGCTGCCTTGGTACGCTTTCTACGCGTCGACACTTTTCGCGCGGTTGTCAAAAAAGTAGGATAAGTGCATTTGTATGTGACAAGTTACAGAGCACAAAGCATAGAACGCGAAGACGCGTAGAACGCATAAAGTAGACCTACTTTCTACTTTTATATGCGTCACAAGCGTCATGAGAAAATGTCAGCTGTTTTTAATAACCAATGATGTGCCTACTCTCAACGTTATCGATAAATACCTTTTATATCGTAAAATAATTTATAAAATCTTTTGCAAAAAAACATTTTTAATAAAAAAGAAAAGTTTTGTTACAAATTTTATAAACATTTTCACGAATAAAACAATTGTAATTGTTTTTTACAACACTTTTTTCATTAACGAAATTTGGATTCGATTTATCGATTGCGTTTGCGTACTGAGTATCATCACTGTTATGTTTACAAATATTTTCAATTTATTAAAACAAGCGATATGGAAGAGAAGCTAATAAATGGAGTTAAAAACCACTAGCTTTTATATATGTAATAAAACCTTGCTGCTCTATCGGAACAAAAATAAAAGAGCAGCTGCATGGAGTGCAATAAGTAAGGAGCTTAATTTACCAGGTATGTATATACATACATATGTACAATTCTGGAGCTTTTCGTAAGCTCTTATCGCACAAAAAACAATGTTTATGAACTCTATAAAGTCCATTAATTCTTTTAAAATTTCAATTTCACTTTCCATTTTGTTAATATTTGTTTTGTATGCTAAAAATATTTGCACAACAGCTGATCAAAACAACAAAATATGGCGCGTATGAAGCGTTGTATGTAACTTGTAGTATGAAACGCATAGAACGCGTAAAACGTATAAAAAGCATGAAAAGCGTGGACGCGTCTAAAGCGGGCCATGTAACTTCACCTTTATTCTCAGTTTGGTTTGGCAATTCATCATGAATAGACTCACGCCTGAACAACGCTTGCAAATAGTGAAATTTTAGTGCAAAACGGGATTGCCGTTGTTCCCGATTTTCATAAGCGAGTTTTGTTTTGCGATGAAGCGCACTTCTGGTTGAATGGCTACGTCAACAAACCAAACTGCCGCATTTGGAGTGAAGCTTATCCTCAAGTGTATGTCGAAACACCGAAACACATCCAGAAAAACTGACTGTTTGGTGCGCTGATGGGCTGGTGGAATCATTGGTCTGTACTTCTTCAAAAACGATAATGGCCAGAACGTTACAGTCAATGGTGATCGGTATATAGCCATGATTACTAATTATTTCATTCCTGAATTGGATAACCATGATGTCCAGGAGATGTGGTTTCAACAAGACGGCGCAACAGCTCGTCGCACAATCGATTTATTGAAAGACACGTTTGGTGACCGCCTAATTTCACGTTTTGGACCTGTGAATTGGTCTCCATGATCTTGCGATTTAACACCGCTAGACTAATTTCTGTGGAGCTATGTAAAGTCATTGGTCTATGCGAATGAGCCAAAAACTCTTGACCATTTGGAAGACAACATTCGCCGTGTTATTGCCGATATACGGCCACAAATGTTGGAAAAAGTTATCGAAAATTGGACGTCCAGATTGGACTACATCTGCGCCAGCCGTGGCGGTCATATGCCGTGCGATCATATTTAAAATGTAATGCCACAAGATCATCTTTCGGATAAATAAATTTCATGTCAATCGAATAATCCATCGTTGTTTTATTGCAACTTAAAGTTCTATACATCGAAAAAACACCCTTTATAACAAAAAATTCTAAAAACTCCAAAAAGTGAAAAGCTTAAAGATGTCACCATACAAGAAATTGTGCAAATAAGCTGTAACTTTCGAACCATAAGATATATAGAGACCTAAAATATGTACAATATATGAAGTTACGTGAGCTCCACGACAAGAAATACCAAAACCAAATAACTGCTCTGATTGTTTAGGAAGGCCCTGGCCAAATAAAAAGTTACAACTCGATTGACACAGTGACTAATATCGAAGACGTAGCTCGTTACCCACAGGAGCTTTTAAATTCATTAAATACTCCTGGACAACTTTCAAATGAAAGGGTTTTGAGAATTGGAATTCAAATATTACACAGAGAAAAAAGCACCTAATAAAGTAGAACAAAATCAATAAGATATCTCTATGGTTTTGTTTTCAAGAAGGATTCCTTATTATTTTAAATGGAAAACCTTATTGAAAAAACAACAATTAATGAAATTAAAAAGATGATTTACGTGTGTTTATATAGAAAACTAATAAAACCAATAGGGAAAAATTAATACGATAACCTTAATAAAACCAATAGGGAAAAATTAATACGATAACCTAATAAAATCAATAAGAAATCCTTATTGTATACAATTTACAAGAAAACCTAATAGAATCAATAAGTTCTTCTTTATAGAAATTTTTTTGGTACTATGCAAATCGGAAACTGACTGAAAACAAACGTGAGTAACAAGTTTTCTTCTTGGTTTTATGTGTTTTTCTTGTTGAGACAATTAATAAGATTTGCAACATGGAAATAATAAGAAATACCCATAGAAAAATATTCTTTTCTCTCTGCTGGGATACCGCTCAGCCTAAAAACGTTTCAAAGAGAAAATCTTATTGAATCTATTAGAAAGTTTTCGCTCTGTGTACTTCTGAGAAATTTGAGTCCTCCTAGCATGTGCAACGGGACAATATAATTATAGCGACCAATATCACCGATCCAGCAAATATATTTGCTATATAATATTGGAGCTCCACAAAATCAATTCATTTAGAGGCTGCAAAGTACAGCATCATCAAACATCGTTTAAATTAACGCTCTAAGTAATAAATTTAATGGCTTTTGCCGTGCAAATATGATTTTTTAGAAATATTTGAAATAAAATAATCGACATACAAAGTTTGCGTAGAATATCCTCTGGGTTTTCTGGGCCAATTTGAAAAATTCTGTCACCGTTGGGAGGCTGAACTATCAAAAGTTTTTTGATTCATTGAAGGAATAATTTTTATCATAATGTGCTTCCTTTTCGTAACCAACTGCGTGATTTTGAGTGGCTGGGCGAAAACTTATGATTTTTAAAACTTTGCGTGTGGAGCTGCGACGGACAGCTAGTAATCAATGAAAGTGCTCCCAGATAAGAATATTTTTGTGAAAGTGTACATAAAGATATGCCTATGTCATCACGATGCAATTTTCATTGGGAAACATCACTTCGCAGCCATAAGATAAGAGTAATAAGAATGGGTTTCTAAATATGAACTTAATTATTTATTTTCTTTAAGAGTCAAGTGAAATGTATTAATTCAGGTCCAAAAATAGACCTATCCGACATTTCGTTGGTGCTAGTAATAAGTAGTTAAGCTTCAAACATTCTTTTAAGAATTTTTCAAGTCTACTGGTGAGTTGATTAGCACCAATGAAATGTCGGCGGCATATAGACAGCTGAAAAAGACAGAAAACATTTGATAGGTCTATTTTTGGACCTGAATTAATAGATAATGGGTGTCCAAACAATTTCGTTTTTCTACATGCCTTGGTAAAGGGCATATAAGATACGGTACAGCATTTAGTATAACATTCTTGTTTGTTTTGTAATAACTTTGTTTCGCACGTTCAGGTGTGTAAAAGTTGGTGCAATTGAAATTAGTAGAAATATTTTTTGATCTTTTTGTGAAAAAATGAAGAAAAAACATGTTTTCAACATTAAACTTTGCAGTTTTCATTCATTAGTTTTGTTTAGGTACACACTCATATGCTTGATTATATCGATAAGTACATACAAACATAGATGCCTACAAAATGTTGGCTTTTCTTAACGGACACATAAAATTTATTTTATTCCTATAATTTACGTTGTTTAAAGATTAGGCAAGCAAAAGTTGGTACACGTCTACCTAAAACAATTTAGAAATCAAATATATAAAATTTATTTAACTCTGCTCTACGAATATACTTTCAATGAAAGTATTGAGCAAAATTGAGTTCTAGCTAAGTTTTATTAATGTCAACTGATTGGGTGAAAGGAAAATTTGACTTTTAGAGAAGTTTTATGTATTGTAGCCAGCGTTGCCAGCGTTTTTAGTGCATTATGTTGTCTTAAAATGCAAAATGTTAAATACTTTGACGACAAAGTGTATTGTTCATATTTTTGCCAGATAATATGTATATTAAATTGAAGTGCGCCCATATATTAATATTTTTGTGAAAGTTTACAAGAATATTTGCCTGTGTTATAGCGATGTAATTTTCATTGGGACGCATCGTTTCCCAGTTATAAGACACGAGTAGTAATAACGGGTATCGGAACAATTTCGTTATGCTACATACCTTGGTAAAGGGTATATAACATTGGGCACGGCCGAATATAGCATTCTTACTAGTCTTTTCATTCCATTTAAATAGGTTTTAATCATGTCACCACAACAACAACTTATAAAAAAAAAAACAACGAGAGAAAATATAAACTTAAACGAAGCACTGGTTGCAAAAAACGGAGTCGGGTTTTCAATTTTTGTTACTGGAAACTTTTGCTTGTACACTTCTCTTTTCTCCTATAGACAATAGTATATAGCGTTGAACATTTTTGCCAAAGCTTTAGTCTGCTGCCGGCTGATTGGCACTAACGAAAAAGACAACTTAAGGTGGGATCACACGATTGCCGCAATGCACCAATTTTACACAATTTTTATTGGGCTGAATTGGAGCATAATAAAAAATTTGTTCCAATCAAATTCTCTGCAATCACATGATTGTCACATTTTACTGAAATTTTATTGTCGCAAATTGCCGCAAAACAATTTAGTACCAATAATTGCCGCATTATAGTCACACGATTGTTATATTATACAGCAACTCTGAGAAACAGCTGTTGTAGCTGATGACAAGCTTTGTTTTCCCAAAAAAAAAAAAAAAAATTAATTAAATGTTAAAAATATGGTTTGTTCATTAAAAAGAAAGAAAATTGCTTCGGCTATTATTATAATGTTGTGCGGGCTGAAAAAGCAAAAAATTAATAGTAACAACAATTGAGTTTTACTGATTGAAAAGCAGAAATCATGTTTGGAAGACGCTTTTATAAATAAATGTATACATATGTATGTACATATATTATTGGCGGGCATTGTCTTCTTTGGTTGCCGCATGAGAACACAATAAATATTGGTGCATTTTTTAGAATTTTTATTGGTGATTAGTTGTATGTCAAGTGTTCACACGGTTGTCGCATCAGGGTTGTATTTGATTGAGACAAATAGGAACAACATTCGTTTTGGTTGCCGCATGAGCCAATATATTGTGCTATCACACGATTGGCACACAAAATGTAACAAAAATTGGTGCATTGCGGCAATCGTATGATCCCACCTTTAGAGAGATGTGCAAGAGACAGGACTAAGTTTTTGTAAGTATTTATTATATTTTCCGTTGGCTCTTAGAGCGAATAATCTACTTTCTATATTTTAAACTAATTTCTACATTTTAGTATTAGCTCGCCGCATTGAATCCAATAATCTATATCTAAGTCCAGTTCCGACCTTAGCCGACGAGAAGCACACGCGTCACCAGCAGGTGGACGCAATCAAGAATTGCTGCCATTGTTGTGTGTGATTCACACTGTTTGAGTGTATGCTTGCGGTCGTGTGCCTGTCGGACATTGAGCAGTCGAGTATTAATATAGTTAACTTTTATGCACTAGTATTAAGTTAGCTACAATACAATCAATTCGTAATTCACTTCTTGTGAACTCTTCACTTAAATTGCTTGTTGTAGCAAACTTTCTAACTGTCGCGATGGCTGAGTGGAGATATTGTTTTGCTCACCAGTCGTGATGTTTGGTGGTTTGATTCCAGCCAGAGGCTATCAAGAGAGATTTAATTTAATAAAATATCCCCACCGAAAAATATAAAACCTGTCTTGATTTGTACTCTTTTCTGTATGGACACAAACTTTTGAAAAGCTAGCTTTAAGTTAGTTGAAAAATAATGCAGTGTCGGACAATTGACTACGTCCTAGGACATCACCATGTTAAAAAGACAGTTGCTTCATTGAGAAGCAATCCAGCACCTGTTATGAAACAGTTAGCTTTAAGTTAATTTAACGTGAACTCCGTTTGCGACAGGGGTTTGTTCGGTTACACGTACACGTGATCGGGTCTGTTGGAATCATAATCAAAAGTTTTTGATATTTTTGTTGAAGCCATTTTACAAGCACTTATCCACTTTTGTTTGTTTCTTTACTCATATATATATAATATATGTATATAATAAATATATATTTATTTATTTATCCATCTAAGCCTATGGAGTACAATATCCTTACAGGCTAATAATAATTTAATTGCAAAATATGTTAAATAAATCCTTATATTCTAATAGCAATTTAAAATCAGTAATCGGCAACGAAAAATCAATGCTAACGATATTATTGATGCTATTTAAAGTATGCAAGGCCCGTAGCAATGGCTCACGCATTGCATAATTAGTACCATGTCTAGAAGCATAAAATAAATTACTGGATCTAAAAAACTTACATGGCACAAAAAATTTTATTAACTTTAATAAGTATTCACAACCGATATGACCGTTTATCAAGTTATAAATTACAATAGTGGATTGCATAGTGCGTCTTACAGAAAGTGGCTTCAAACCCAAAAGCAAACAACGAGCATTACATGAAATTGGCATTGACAAAGTTTGAAAATTACGAAGCGCATATTTAACAAATTTCTTTTGAACTCTTTCAATTCTATTTGTATATAATCGGCTTGAGCAGTGAATTTAAAGACATCAGCTAACTTAGTACGAATACCAGATGCATTTTGAAGGAAGATTTTTAAGTCATTGTTAAGAGGACGAGTGGACGAGGGCCACAATTCGACAATCCAGAGGCAGCAATTAGTTTTTTGAATTAGCAGATGTGGGTAGACGTACCATATTTCTTCGATTCTCATTATATGTATATTCTCGAACAAAAGTGCTTGCTGGCCAAAAATTAGGATCAAGTAAAGTGCTAAAAAACACGTCAGGTACAGTACAGGTACTCTAAATGATGTTATAGCTCTCGGCCGGGAGTACACAAATTTGAATACTGATATATCATTGGTCACATCTAGCTTAGATTTAATATTAAATTCAACATCTTCAGCTGTAGTGTCCAAATTTTGGAGCATTTTTCCATCTTATTCCAGTTATTCGTATGAACATTTGGAGGGATTTTTAAATTATGAAGTGCCACCGTTCGATGATCCACAAATTCCTTTACACATTCAAGGAACGGAAAGACATGTCCAATTGCTGGCTGCCACTGCTAAACGAGTTGCAGGAAAGAATGTAGAAGGCGCTATGGAGCCGTACGAAAACATTCAGACTTGAAAGAAAACAAGACTTTCAGAAAAAATAATGTTTTTTTTTCACATTTTGTCTTTTACTACATTTTGTCTTTTACTACACTCAAATTGATATTTTTTTTTTGATAATAGGTTGATAGATACTTTATTATCTCTTATTTTGAATTTTTGTAGAAAAAAATAAAAAGGGGAAAAAAATCAAAAAGTTGGTTTTATGTATGTGTTATTTTGTTTTAGCAATATCGCATGAATTAATCAACCGAATTCGATAAATTTGGGCTTAAACTCTTCGTTTTGAATTGTAAATTGAATTAAATAATGGATTGAGCCAACAAAATGGCCATGGACAAAATCATGAAAAAAATGGTCTAAAATTTGGACAAAACTACCCGTAACTTTTGAACTTTTTACCAACAAAAAGTAGGGGACTCGATTTTAACGATAGAGATATGGTTCCTTCGGCAAATTTTCATGGAATAAGCCATAGAATACGGAAAACCGCAAAAGATGTAACGAATTTGCATTTTGTTATGAAATATTGGAAAGTAAATTTTTACTCTATCTGTCTACACATATTATTTGGAATGGTCAGTAAAAGTGAATTTTTTTGGCAACGATCCAGATATACCGGTTCTCAAGAATTTGGGCCTGCACGCGAATTGAAACAATTCTTGACTCCAAAGTTAAGACAGTTAACGTTGTAACCACACAAGCTTTTCGAATGCAAAAAAATTTAAGTTTTCGACATTAGTCCATATATGTACACGTGAGATATACCAAAACTGAGTTGTGGAGCAATTGCGCTTACATGCGCGCTAAGATAGTTAGTGTTATAACATAAGCTTTTTTGCCCCAAGATATGCATGTAATTATAATTAAGATACATATGTATATAAACTTAAATAAGCTTTATTTTTGCTAAATAGAGCGAAAGCTGGTTTCGCAAGAAGTTGGACCTGTAGGTGAGCTCAATTAATTATAATATTCGCTACCAGGACGTTGTTACAGTAACAAAATAACTCTACTAAAGACAGCACATAAAAAGTTTTGATATGGATTCACATGAATCGGATCTGAAGTAAGATTCGGCCCAGCCGAATAAATCACTCTTACTTGTTATTGCCAATTTTATTGCTGTCTGTCAGCAAGCTGAACAATCTTTTTGACTTCCTCAATTTTGAGTGTGAGTCAGATTGGGACTCAAGATGATCGTATTTTTGAGTTGAGGGAACACAACTATTGCTGTTTACTTAAAACGCGTATTTAAACGTATGTATGTATATGCATTTGAATTAGTAAGCGCATATAGTTGATAATTTTTTTTATTTTTAGAAAATTAAGCCAGGATTTTATGATTTTTTTTTATAAATTCACAAACTCAAATGTATATATTTTTTTTAAGTATTTACACACTTTGGCACTTCAGTATCCTTTTTACTTCGCGCATCGAGACGATAGTGAACTTTTTGTTTCGCTTTCCACACCCGAAAAGGTTCGTCGCTGTTTATCGATGTGTTTATATCATTCAAAGACATCTTGCAAGGGCAAGTTTCTACTGAAAACTGAGTTCTGTCTTTTGAACGTATTGAAAAGTTTTGTTCACACTTCTGTCATCTTGTTTGAAACGGTTAGAATGAAAGTATTGGTTCACATGAACGTACATAATTAAGTTTGTTTTTTCATATTTATTAATCAATTGTGTTGAAAACAAACGTTGTATACAGTTTGTTCCCATTGTAAATAAGTCTGATTTCATTTTCTCGAATATTTGTTTTGCGTATTAAATTTATTATATTTACCTTAAGTTTTAACACCTTTTCAGCATATACATACATATGTATTTATTTAAACATTATTTACCTCTCTTGGAGAGGAGTTGAAAATTTGAATTAAATTTTTTGCTAATAATATTGCTAATTGTTTTACGAATGAAGCTGTTGCTAATGAACTAAAATATATACATACATACATACACACATACATATGTATATTAATTCAAGAAAACTGTTTTGCTCTAAAATCTTCTTTAACTTCCCTCTCATTTCGCCGGATAAACAATCGATTACAGTAAATTGTTTTGAGGAAAGAAATACAAAACTGTGCAATACATATCTGAATTTTATCGTATACAAAAAAAAAAAAACTTGGAGAATGACACAACGCACAGTGGGGCCAAACGAAAAAAAGATGTAATAAATCTGTATCTTCGAAGCATGCGAGCTGATGATAAAACAGTGTATCATAGAGGAGGACCCAGTCTTTTAGACTAATGAAATTTGAACCACCCTGTTGTAACACATGGTGATCCACAGGGTGTCAAAATTTACTACCTTGGGTATGAAGAAGTTTGTTCGATTCATAAATTTTGTAAATGTAATTTGACTTCGAGAGATGTATTTAAAATGTATTTAAGAATTAATTTTAACTTTAACTTTGTAGTCGAAGTAGATGATATAAAATTTCAAATTCAATTATCTTACCCGGCATTTAGACGGGAAAGTGCTTTCATTAAATTTTTGTATACGTATTATGAATACAAATTTCAATGAACTCTGTGACTTTCATGAAAATTTCTTGTTCAATTTCAAAGGAACGTGAAAGTTCATTTTGAAAATGTCGTCAACGCGAAGAGTTGCAAGTATTATAGATTTGTTTATTACTGAAATAGAATTGCCAAGACCACTCCAAAGATAAATTTATAGGGCAACATTCGAAAATAATTTTTATTGCTAAACTTTTATTAGTTAATTTAATAATTATCACTATAAATATACTTCATTTGTGTTCTTTATTCATATTTGCTGTAATGTAGAAAATAATTTTTCTAATGTACAAAATAATTTAAAATTCACAATTATTATTCTACTGTAATCCTGAAAATTTCTATGTGCCGTGGAGTAGGCAACCGTGTTTACTACCTTGTCACTTTACTTTCAGTAAATGTCAAAAAAATTACTTTCAGTAAAATTTTGCTGAAAGCTGAATTGAAAGTTAGAATACTGTGAGTGTGTTAGTAAAAAAGTGTGAGTGTATCGCAACTTTCAGGCGTTTACTTTCCCGTCTAAATGACGTGTTAAGGCGTGTGCTCGTGAAAAGAAATCAAAGTCAAGTGTTTGAAGAATTAGTGAAAAATGGCCACATTTTGACAAAAATGAAGCTTAATTGTTTGACGTGTTTCTAAAAAAAGATTTTATTAAAAACAAATATTTATAGGTGCTGTCAAAATATAGGCCTTAGAATTTACTATACTCTAAATTTTAAGTTTAAAAAAAGTATGAACGCTACATAAAGAATTGGACAATTTCGGTAAATTCTACAAAAAAAATCTAAATTAATTGGTCAAAAACAAAAACCGACCATCGAATTTTTTAAAAATTTTATAAATTATATTTTATCATTTAATTCGAATTTTCACTGTTGTCCGCCCGGTGAAAACTGTGGCCAGGAGAGCAGATTTATTAAAAATATTCAAACTCTTATGAGCATTTTATCTATCTGCGCAAAAACATAAAATGTTTTAAAATTCTTTCCTCAGTTTCAGAACTACAATTGCACGACTTACAAATTTAAACATTTTTCGTAATAGAAAATAATTTGTTCATTTTAATAATTTATTTTCGAGATCAATCAATCTCTTGTGGTGTGCCACAGGAAAGTCATCTAGGACCTCTTTTTTCATTATTCTTCATTGATCTATCCAACGTTATACATTTAAATGTCTTGATGTATGCAAACGGTATAAAAATTTTTCAGAGTTATAACCAAATTTGCGAGCAACAATTTTTCCAGGGGGAGTTAAATTTGTCTTAATGTGTAAAGTAAATCTTATGGATCTTAATCTAAATAAATGCATCTACATGCGTTTTGCTAGAAGTAATCTATGAATGCTCTCATAATTCTCAGTTGGAGACAATTGACAGTTTCTTGGAACTGGGAATTCAGCTATACTCAAAACTTAATTTTATCTCTCATGTCACAAAGATGGCAAATAAGAAATCGAGGATTCGTATGTCACGAAAAATCCCTATAAATTACTCGTATATGTTGGAATGCGATTCCATAATATGGTATCTCCTATATACATATATAAAGCAATGCGATGCTATTGAATCAGTGCAAAAACACTTCCTCATTTTTTGTCCTCGCTCGCTAAACTTTAATCCAACAAAACTGCCATCATACTCGGCTAGTTGTTCCTTCATCAAACTACCCTGTCGAAAATGAAGTTAACTTTAAACTAGCTTAAAGCTAACTATTTCACTACAGATACTGGTTGACGACTGGATTACTTTTCAATGCAAACAACTGACTACTTTAACCTTGCGATGTCCTACCTTGCGGTAGTAGCCAATTGTCCGACGCTGCATTATTTTTCGACTAACTTAAAGCTGGCTACTTAAAACTTAGTGCCCACAGAAAAAAATGCACAAGCCAAGGCTGGTTTTATATTTTTCGGTGGTGATATTTTATTTTATTAAATTTCATTCTACTTTATTTTCTTTTTATATGCCACTCACTTGATTTTTGTACTATCAGTTTCTTAGCCTCTGGCTGGGATCGAACCACTAAACCTCACATACATACTCAGCCACCGCAACAGTTAGAATCAATGCGTGTATGTGTGTATGTTATTATCTGAATTTTAGGTCAACTCTGCACTAGTCTTCTGTTATCTTATAGTCAGTGCACAAAAAGTGAATTACAAATCGATTGTAATGTAGCTAACTTGAAGCCAGTGTATAAAAGTTAACTGTATGTAAGTGGTCGACTACTCAATCTTCGATACGGTAGCTACATTAAAAAGCCCTAGAACTGTGTAAAACACATTGGCCCATAACTATAGACATTGAAAAAGTACGCTTTAGGCAATTTTAAGTCACTGCTAAATAAAAGTGTGCTTTTTGTCTACTATAGACGAGAAAAAGCCGACTTTACGCGCAAAAGTTTGCTCTAAACTTAAAACCAGCAGCAATTGTCTTTAACTTATTTAGCAACAGCTTTGCGCAAGGAAATGCCACTTTTATATGCTTTTTAATGTAAATTTTTTTAAATTAAATTATAGATTTTTTAATAACTATTATTAATTAGAATTTTCGTTAAAATTTGACTTTTATTCAATTCGATCCCTGTCGGACATTGAGTAGTCGACTACTAAAATAATTAACTTTACGTTAACTTTTATGGACTAGCTTCAAATTAGCTACAATACTGTTACGTTTTAACCTTTTCAAAACGTTTTCCGTAGATTCATTAATTGTAATGAAGTTAAAAACGCTTAATTCTTTAGTTTACAATAACCAACAGTTCAACACTTTATTTATTTGAACACACTATACTTGTAAACACTTTACTAAGAACACTTTACTAAAGGAACAACACTTTCACTTAATCACTTTTTATTACTTAAGACACTTTACACGTTAGCGCAGCTAAAAATCGACTGACTGTTCAGCGTTGAGCTTCGCTGCTTTTATACCTCCAATGATCATTACTAGAACATTCTAGACGTTTACAGAAGCTAATCACGCCACATCTATAGTGCGATGTGTGATGACTCATCATGAACAAAAGATATACACACACACCGACATACATGCGATGTGCGATGACTCATCATGAACAAGAGATATACACACACACCGACATACTTACACGCGGCAGCAAAACTCAAGCATCTGAGTCGCGCACATACATACACACACGAATATTGTATCGTGCGGTGGTGGTTTCTTTTATTTCGCTGTTGTGCTTATTTATCCACACATGTGTGTCAGTATGTGCACACTCGCTGTGCTGCCGTTTTGTTTATCAACAAGCTTCTATGTATGCATGTGTGTATATACCTCCTGTGTTCATTTACAAATAATAACAAGACTACATACGCACATATAAAATAACGATGATTCAGTACGTTCTAGAACAATCACAATCGGTCCGTTCACGACCAAATTTGTAACAATACAATCGATTTGTAATTCACTTTTTGTGTACTGGCTATAAGCTAGCTGAAACGTAGTGCAGAGTTAAACCAAAATTCAAATACTAACATACACACATACACGGTAAATAACTCTTGAATTAAATTGCCTATTGTCGCATTCGTTTTAAATGTTGCGATGGCTGAGTGAGTATGTTGGCTGCTCACCAGTCTTGAGGCTTAGTGGTTCGAATCCCACCAGAGGCTAACAAAAAAAAAAGTAAGATGACATTTAATTTAATAAAATATAACCACCGAAAAATGTAAAATCAGCCTTGTTTGTACATTTTTTTCTGTGGGAACTGACTTTTAAGTAGCTAACTTTAAGTTAGTTGAAAAGTAATGCGGCGTCGGACAATTGACTACTTCCTAGGGCATCACTATTTTAAAATAGTCAGTTGTTTGCATTGAGAAGTAATCCAGATCTTAACCAGTACCTGTTGTGAAATAGTTAGCTTGGTTTTTTGTTTACATACTAATACAATCTTACATTTATGTAGGTGTGTGTTTACATGTATACAAAATTTTTGAGAGTCATCTCATTACGGATGGGACTTTATTTAAATTTGTAAGAGCTTGTATGATAAATAACTTGGCATTTTCGATACATAATGTGGCACCCATTTAAGCTGATTCAGCTTAAAGTCAACTTCAATTTTGACTATAGTTAGAAAAAAGTTAGCAACACTTTTTATTAAAATTTAAGTTGTTTCTAAAAAGAACCGACTTTAGTGTATTACTATAGAGAAGGCCCATTATGTGTTTGCAACATTATCAAAGGCGATGTATGCTCTGGTTTTTTAATCAACGATATAACTTTCAGTCTTCCACCACGTTATTTAGTTCTGTTATCTGTTCAATTTCGTAGATCTAATTATGCTAAGGCTGAGCTGTTGTAGCGAGTTCAACAAATTTTTTAAGTTTATTTTTCTAACACAACCTTCATTAAGAAGAATTTACTGGTCTATTTAAATTCGTAATTATAATTGTTTGTTTATTTATATATCAATTTTGTTCTAAACATATTTATCTTTAAAAAATTTGTGAGGATTATTATTCCATAGACATATAACCAGGGCTGGGCAGTATTTGAAATACATGTATTTGAAATAAGTATTTAAAATACAAATACCTATTTTGTATTTGTATTCTAAATACGTCTCATGAATATATTTGTATTTTAAATACTAACCGTCTAATTCATAAAAATTATAACAGGTTTATAAAGCTCTTATTTGACAGATTTTCCATACAAATATGTCAAATAACAGTCTTATAAGCCTGTAATAGTTTTTATGAATTAGGGGGTAAATATCTATATATATGTATATATATATATATATATATATATATATATATATATATATATATATGTATATATATATATATATATATATATATATATATATATATATATATATATATATATATATATATATATATATATATATATACATATATATATATATATATATATATATATATATATATATATATATATATATATAGATATTTACCCCCTAATTCATAAAAACTATTACAGGCTTATAAGACTGTTATTTGACATATTTGTATGGAGTCACACACATGTGTGTGAGTATGTGCACACTCGCTGTGCTGCCGCTTTGTTTGTCAACAAGTTTCTAGGTATGCATGTGTGTATATACCTCCTGTGTTCATTTATAAATAATAAGACAATATAAGCACATATAAAATAACGATGATTCATTACGTTCTAGAACAATCACAATCGGCCCGTTCACGACCAATTTTGTAACAATATATAGCATTTTAATTGCCACTTACAATATCTCCGTTATTTGTCTTTCAATAAAATATCGTTTTCTAACAAGAAATCATTGAGGTTTAGCCGTTTTATTCATTCTCTATTAAGAGCTTGTTTGTCTCACATTTCACAATTGAAAAGCTGGTGTTTATGAAAGAAAATAAATACTTATTTGATTAAAAGTATTTTGTATACATGGGATAAAAAGTATTTGTATTTTGTATTTCAGATACACAACTTTCATGTATTTTGTATTTTAAATACATCAGGTAATGAATTTTGCCCAGCACTGCATATAATAAATAAATAAACAATTAATAATAGAGGCTGCAATAGCACCCGTGCCCTTTGAGTCCAAATTTTTATTACATACTAGTCTACGTACATATGTTTCGGCAAAAGCAAAGGTGAATTTAAAAAAGTCAAAATTAGAAGTTTTTGTTTCTTTTTCATTTTATTAAAAAAGGACACTTGCACATATCCTACTTTACCTCAATAAATATTTGCGGAGAACAACATTTCGAAAAAGATTTTCATTCACTCGACTAAATCCACTTTCACTCATTACAAATAGTTTGCGCTTGTCAGATATTAACTTTTGAAACTCTTAGAAGACGGTGTTATTGTGTCAGTTTTTCACTTCAAATTAAAGTAGAAGTTTTTACGATGCATTTTTTTACGGTTCTGTTAAAAATAAATTTTTGAGAAAATATCTATTTACGCGACAAAAATATCAAAGAAATAGCCGACAACTTAAATAACTGAAATGACTGGTAATACTCGTAGTTCATCAGTAGATTGTGTTTTAAAATACTAATTACATGCATGTTTTGAAATATTTTAAAAACGTTTTCTGAGGGAATTGTCACACTTGGTGGTGGAGGGAAGCTTAAATAAAATAATAGAGAACCCGTTAAGAGGAGGAGGTTTTTTGAAGTTTTTTCAACAAATTTATCAACACCTATTTCTATGAAACTTGTCTTCATCACATCTGGAAATTAATATTAGCAACAGTAACAAGTTTGGGACGTGTGTTGATTTGTAGCTTTTTAGCAAAAAAAAAAAGAAAAAAAAAATGGTTCTGTATTATTAAGGGATAAGAAAGTGGAATGATACAGAAAATCAAAGTGAAATCATTTTGATTATAGTATATACGGTGAAGGTTAAGTAACTTTCATCCACCTTAAAACGTCGTCAAGCGCTTCTTAACTTTTTTGAGACATTAATTTTTATTTTGTTTTTCTACTTGTAACATCATTTTAACTACTTATACGGGTAGCCTCTCATCGACTAAAATCGCAGTTTGACCCATTTTTGGTGGTCTGCAACTATTTGTGAGACTTTTTCAAAACTAATCAAATTTGTTTTCAACGCATTAAAAATTTCTGTCATATATTTTTTTTTAGCCAAAAACCATTAAAATGAATTCCTTCCAGAATGGTCTTATAATATGAAATTTTAGGAGCATTTTCTATAAGCGTTTTTGCAACATTCACAAGAAAAACTGAACACACGTCATTTAAAAACAAACGGTCTAATTCATAAACACAAAATAGTGCAGACATTGACAAGAAAAATTGAGCAGACGTTGTTTAAAGTCTAATGTATAGTCAACGTTTTGCAATATTGAAGACTTTTCGTTAAAAGTTGTTCACTGGATAGTGTCGAAGGTACATATGTATGTATAGTTGTACACTGGGCGCTGAAGGCCCACAAATTAATGATATTATAATCTTTCTTTTCTTTATCAAAGCCTTCCGTGTTTTCTATTTTTTACCCACCAATCCCTCTTTCCCATATTTCTAGTGCCAGTAAAATGCAACGCATTCATAAGGGTTATCCCCTGAGCGCTGATCTCAGTCTACAAAAAAAAAAATCAACCTGTGATAATATTTTCATTCCTGCGATCACAAATGTTGAATTTGAAAACTTGGTTTTCTCTAGTAATATCCTTCAGTTATACTTCTTTTATCTACAGTTAAGAATTCGGACTGTAATGGCCGAATTTCCACATTTTGCGACTTTTTGTACTCAAAATTAAAACAACACCCAACTTTAGCTGGCCGTATTGAAAATAAAAAATTTCACCAGTCACCTTCGGCAAGTTCCGCTAAAAGTTGGCGTAATTTGTACCAAATTCAACCAAAATAGTAGTTGTGAAGAAAAGTGAGAGTTGCATGACGAAAACATGTTTTCTGCATTAAAGATTTGTTTACAAATTTGTGATTCTCATTTTATTCATGGGAATTATGGAGAAAGTATTTAGATTTAGATTTATATACACATATATATATATATATATATATATATATATATATATATATATATATATATATATATATATATATATATATATATATATACATATATATATATATATATATATATATATATATATATATATATATATATATATATATATATATATATATATATATATATATATATATATATATATACATATATATATATATATACATATGTATATATATATACATATGTATATAATAAATGTACAAGCTTATCAATTTATTTATGTAGGTATTTAAAAAAAAACAAGTAAGAGTGCTATATTCGGCTGGACCGAATCTTAAATACCCTTCACAATGGTACATACATTCCGATTGATTTTTGGTGCGAAAAGTTGTTTTATTTGGCTTTTAAATGGGCCGATTTTTTCTGAATTTCAATATCAGATCCACTACCGGGATTTAACACAGGCTGCAAAACTTTTATTTAAATAATTCTTAATATGCTCAAGTTCAACCACTGGGTGACACCAATTCTTTTTAATATCAATGAAATAAAGAAAAGCAAAATGTATTTCTTAATTATTTATCAGTTAACTTTATAGTAAAATTTATTTAACAAAAAATTGCATATAATTGCATTATTTTTGAATTATAATGCTAAACATTGCCATTAAGTGTGATTTGCTTCTCAATTTACTTACGTATGTGGGTACATGCATACGTATGTATGTATGTATCTATAATAGAAAACGCTAAAATAAATTCTTTATTATTGAATATTTTCAGTGTGTTCCATAAAACAATGATTATATACATACATATATACATACATACATATTTACATTGCTTGCTTTTACAAAATTATTTTTTTCTTGTGCACGTTGTTGATGATCTATTGCGTATCATCATACACATGTGTGTGTGTGTATGTACATATGTAAGTACGTAGGGAAACCCAAAATGATTTTTTGTGTGAATGAATTTGAAGACGCAATTGTTTAAAAGAATTTCATTGCGTACCCTTTTTTCAACAATTCTTTATATCACTTTCATTTTCAAGCTCGTGTATACATACATATGTATGTACATACATACACATTTTTACACCAAAGCAAAAAAATTGTTTATGTTAACATACTTGCAAGCATACATACATACATACATACAAACGTATCTACATACATACATACATGCATACATGCATACATGCATACATACATACATACATACATACATACATACATACATACATACATACATACATACATACATACATACATACATACATTCATACATGATCGCAAATATTTTCGAATTTTGCTTTTAAACATTATATACATATGTATGTATGTATGTACCATTATGATTGATTTTTGGTACCAAAAGTTGGGTGCATATGGGCCGATGTCCAAAAATTTTCTAATTTTGCCCCTAAACAGCCTGTATGTACCATTCCGACAAATATTTAGTGCAAAAAACTGTTTCGTTTAGCTTCCAGGCCCGACTTCTTGAGATATCGGGAGGCGCTATATCTCGAACATATATGGATCGATGACAAAAATATTTCCAGTTTTGCTTCTGACTAACCAATATGTATCATTGTGATTGATTTTTGGTGCCAAAAGTTGTTTTATTTAGCTTATAGAGCCGATTTCTTGAAAAATCGGGAGACGCTATATCTCACGTATATATAGACCGATTGCAGACATTTTCAAATTTTGCTTTTAAACACCTTATATGTACCATTCTGATCGATAGTTTTCGATTTCCCCCACAAAACTGGAGCCCAACTCTGGCATTCGTGATCGAATGTACTCGATAATAAAACCAATGTAAAGAAAAAACTAAATAAGTAATAAGACCCGCAGCAATTCTTGCAAAACTTAAAAATTTTTGTTTTCAAAATCTACACAGGAAATTTGTGATTCCGTTTGTAACGCATTGAAATATCCATCTAAGACCCCATAAAGTATATATATTCTGGATCAGCATCAATAGCGATTACGATTGAGCGATGTCCGTCTGTCCGTCTGTAGTCGTTGAAATACCGTTTCTGAGAAAACGGTTTGAGATAGAAACCTCATTCTTTCGCTAAAACGTGTGAAACCTCGGTAGTGGGTCTGCTATTGAAATTCAGTAAGATAGGTCCACGGATAGCCGAGATATATTCAAAAAACCGGGTTTTGAGGGGTATTTTGTGCAATTTTTGTATTCAGGTTTTTGAAAAAAAATTTTTTCTCAAAAACTAAACCATATCATTTTTAGTGCCCATTAAATCCTAGAAATGAAGGAATTTTTGAAATCGGCCCATATATATCCGAGATATAGCGTCTCCCGATTTTTAAAGAAATCGGCTTTATAAGCCAAATAAGACAACTTTTGGCACCGAAGATCAATCAGAATGGTATATATAGGCTAATTAGAGGCAAAAGTGGAAAATTTTTCTACATCGGCCCATATACACTCGAGATATAGCGCCTCCCGTTTTCTCAAGAAGTCGGCTCTAAAAGCCAAATAAAACAACTTTTGGTATCAAAAATCGATTAGAATGGAACATATAAGGTGTTTAAAAGCAAAATTGGAAAATGTTTGAAATCGGTCCATATATATCTGAGATATAGCGACTCCTGATTTTTCAAGAAATCCGCTCTTTAAGCCAAATAAAGCAATTTTTGGCACTAAAAATCAATCAGAATGGTACATATAGACTATTTAGAGGCAAACGTGGAAAATTTTGGACATTGGCCCATATACACTCGAGATATAGCGCCTCAAGTTTTCTCAAGAAGTCGGCTCTAAAAGCCAAATAAAACAACTTTTGGTACCAAAAATCGATCAGAATGGTACATATAAGGTGTTTAAAAGCAAAATTTAAAAATGTATGCAATCGGTCTATATATACCTGAGATATAGCGTCTCCCGATTTTTCAAGAAATCGGCTCTATAAGCTAAATAAAACAACTTTTGGCACCAAAAATCAATCAGAATGATACATATAGGTTAGTCAGAAGCAAAACTGGAAATCTTTTTGTCATCGGCCCATATATGTTCGAGATATAGCGCCTCCCGATATCTCAAGAAGTCGGGCCTGGAAGCTAAACGAAACAGTTTTTTGCACTAAAAATTTGTCGGAATGGTACATACAGGCTGTTTAGGGGCAAAATTAGAAAATTTTTGGACATCGGCCCATATGCACCCAACTTTTGGTACCAAAAATCAATCATAATGGTACATACATATGTAGATAATATTGTATACATATGTATATAATATTTGCGATCATGTATGAATGTATGTATGTATGTATGTATTATGTATGTATGTACATATGTATGTATGTAGGTATGTATGTATCTACATACATATGTATGTATGCATGCAAGTATGTTAACATAAACAATTTTTTTGCTTTGGTGTAAAAATGTGTATGTATGTATACACGAGCTTGAAAATGAAAGTGATATAAAGAATTGTTGAAAAAAGGGTACGCAATGAAATTCTTTTAAACAATTGCGTCTTCAAATTCATTCACACAAAAAATCATTTTGGGTTTCCCTACGTACTTACATATGTACATACACACACACACATGTGTATGATGATACGCAATAGATCATCAACAACGTGCACAAGAAAAAAATAATTTTGTAAAAGCAAGCAATGTAAATATGTATGTATGTATATATGTATGTATGTATATAATCATTGTTTTATGGAACACACTGAAAATATTCAATAATAAAGAATTTATTTTAGAGTTTTCTATTATAGATACATACATACATACGTATGCATGTACCCACATACATACGTAAGTAAATTGAAAAGAAAATCACACTTAATGGAAATGTTTAGCATTATAATTCAAAAATAATGCAATTATATGCAATTTTTTGTTAAATAAATTTTACTATAAAGTTAACTGATAAATAATTAAGAAATACATTTTGCTTTTCTTTATTTCATTGATATTAAAAAGAATTGGTGTCACCCAGTGGTTGAACTTGAGCATATTAAGAATTATTTAAATAAAAGTTTTGCAGCCTGTGTTAAATCCCGGTAGTGGATCTGATATTGAAATTCCAAAAAAATCGGCCCATATATACCCCAGATATAGCGTCTCCCGATATTTCAAGAAATCGGCTTTAAAAGCCAAATAAAACAACTTTTCTCACCAAAAATCAATCAGAATGTATGTACCATTGTGAAGGGTATTTAAGATTCGGCCCAGCCGAATATAGCACTCTTACTTGTTTTTTTTGTCTTATGGTGACTAATGTCGACAAGTTCATGCCTAAAATGTTTATCACAGAGTGCTCAATACCATAATTGTCGCACCTTTTATTGCAATGTAGTCATATTTTCCTTTATATTTCATTTTGTTCGTTAAAAATTTTTAGTTTTTATCTCAAGTTGAACCGAAATTATAGCACCAATCTCCCTTTTCTTAAAACTTTTAGTTTTATAAGAAAAGAAAAATTTTGCTGCATTTAAAAATGTTTTTTTTTTTTAGAAAAACTGTTATCTAATACTTTTTTATCTTTACGAAAATTGTCCAAGTTAAATAAACTGGATTTTTTTTAATAAAAAAGAGATTTTTTTAAGTTTTCAGCTACATAAACATCCATATGAATGTAGCTGCGTACTTTATTTGAACAAAATTCGTTTTTACATATTTAAATTTGGCCTCAGCGCCAGAAAGACATTATTGAGGCAAGTTGGTAAAACAATCAAAAAAAAAAATGTACAAATAAAATATTTGCTACTTAAAAAGATTATAATGGGTATTACAAACTAGACTTGACTTGTGTCGAACCCTTACTATTTAAATCGGCTCGTGGCAAAAATTAATAAAACAAAAAACTATTTCGATACAAGTTTATTAGAAATTTTATATCAAAATCATTTCAATTATATTTAATAACTATTCCTTGCAAGAAGACTTGAAAATTGATATTCGATCAATTTTATTTCAATGGTGTAGGCAATTTATTGAATCCAATTCCACCAATATAGTCAATTCTTTGCTTCGTTATTTCTAGTCTACATCTAGGAATTCTGAAATCTGATCTATTTCTAGTATTAAAATTCGTTAGATTTTGCGTGAACGATATAGAATGGTAACCAATATTATTAATACATTTAAAAACAAACATTTTACATACTTCTTTATACAATAATAGAGTTGAAAACTGTAGTGGTAAATTATAAATGGTTTGTAGTGCTTTATTTTGCATGCGTTGCAGAGATCTGAGCCCACTACTATTTTTATTGTAAGCATAAATAATAGCCAAGTGATTTAGATGTGATTGAATCAAGGATTGAGATATATCATTAATTTATTCCTTAGTTTATATAATATTCCGATTGCTGGGTCAATTTTTCTTTTTACATAAGCGATATGCTTGCTGGTTCCATGTTAAATTGTTTTGGAGAATTATTCCCAATTATTTTACTGCATGAGTTTCATACACAATGTTTCCATCTATATACACATTAAAGTTGTTGTTGTTGTTGATACTCAAGGAATGTGGCCTAAATCGAATTAGATTCGTTTTACTAGGATTGAGTAGTAATCGATTTAATCTGGCGAATTCAAAAATTAGTGACGCATCTCTTTCAATTTTAGTTTTAAGTACCAAATCATTCTTATATGGATACATTCTTATATACACACACATCATCTGCAAACATGCACAGTTGACCGCTTAGGCCAAGGTGTTTTATATCATTTATACAAATTGAGAATAATAATCGTCCTAGTCCACTTCCTTGAGGTACACCAAATGCGCCAGAACCAATAAAACTTTCTGCATCTGTTATTTTAACATTCTGTTTCCGATTTTTAAAATAACTTTCAAACAACAGAAGCTCACGACCTGTGACACCATAGTATTTAATTAAGCTTCTGTATCATTGTCTGCTAATCTACAAGTTTAAAAGCCAAAAGCCTTAGAAAAATCAAAAAACACTACAGCAACTCCAGAAAACCCATCGTCAAGACCATTACAAATAGCTTTTACAACAGCATCATAAGGACAGCATCTTCTGTGCCACATCCTCGTCTAAGCCCGCATTGAAGATCATACAAAAAATGATTTTCCTCCATATAAGCTATAAGTTTATCATATAATATTTTTTCAAAAACTTTGTCAATTGACTAGAGAACAGCAATTGACCTATACTTGTCTACAGCAGAAACATTTATTCCCTTAGGTATTGGTACTATTAGCTTATGAACTTTCAATACATCAGGATAAACTGAACTATTTATCATTTTATTGAAAATATCGCATACAATTGGTACAATTTCTTCTCGACATATTTTGGTGAGATATTATCATAACCTGGGCTTTTATTAACATCCATGCCTAATATAACCCGAGTTACAACATCACTCTTTTTTTTTAATCCTCACATGTTGTTTGGAAATCTTGAACTCATTTTATCAGGCTTGATTTCGGGAATAAAGAATCAGGACCTCCTTTCACAAACAAAAGCCAATTAAAGTACCGACAAAACGGTACTAACGGTACCCCACACTACGACAATTCTTCAGCGATTCAATAGAGTAGGATACATTACTGTTACCGATGAGCTTCTTCGCTCTCTCCAGCACATGGTCGAGTAACCGCAAAGCAGACATTCATGTACTGACCCAAACATGAGAGTTGTGATCCATTTTCTGTCAGATATATATATATATATATATATATATATATATATATATATATATATATATATAGGTGGTATAGATAGTAAGAAGATTGGATGGAGTGAATTATGTTTTACATTCTTTCAAAAAACCAGGGCACTCAAATGCTTCTTTTATGACATTAATAGTGTGTTTAGTAAAGCCAGCATCACATACAGAACCAATGGACGCGAAAGCGTCAAAGAGTACGGATTCGAAACCGAAGATGGGGGTCAATTCTGGTTCTGTGAAATGGTGAAATGAAAAGTTTTGTTCAATATTTCATAGCATTTGCATTCTTTGAAAAAATTAAAAAGTACGTCATAGCGTTTATATAGCGGTTATATCGGTGGCATATAGACGGCTGAAAAAAGACAGAAATCATTAAGGTCTATTTTTTTAGACCTAAAGTAATAGAAACCATAACATTTAAGATATCTTCAAGAGTATATCCGGCTTATTTAAATAAAACTATTTTGTTAAATCACACTACAGTTATTTCCGCTCAATGGAGTTGCTAAAAACGCACGAATTTTGACGCAATTAAAGGGGAACTCAATTAAGCAATACTCGATTAATTGAATCGCTAACACAATTAAATGAAAATCGTTTAACTGGGCACTATGTGCAATAAAGTGAAATACCCATGCGTAAATGGAAAATAAAACTCATTTATTTATCTTTTGTTTTTGTATTGCCTCTTTTTGATGTACATATGTATGTATATTGTAATAAAAATTCGTCTTCTTTTTTTTTTTTTTTGATCTATATTATTCAGCTCATCCAAATCATATGAAAATTAATACGGTTAAAAATTTTATTAAGAAAGTTTTTATGTTATCACATAAAGAATTTTGGGCAATTAACCTGAAAAGAATAAGAACAATTCTTATTAAAAATAACTATCCGAATAAAGATATACATAAATAAACTTATTTGCGAAGTTCAACAAAAAAACAGGAATTATAATAAAAATTTAAACAGAATAGGCGCAAGTTATGAATACTATTCAAACGAGGAAGAGAATATAACACAAAACAATGAAATACCATCATCATCAACAACTAATTATGAATCAATGTCCTATGTTCCATTATTATCAGAAAAATTATCAAAAATATGTAAATATTTTACTCCAAATGTTCAACTTGCAATGAAACCATCTCTAAAAGCTAATAATAAAAATTTTTTTAAAAATCTAAAATCACCAATTGCAGTTGGACAAAAATCAAACATTGTATATAAAATCAATTGTAAAAACTGCGATTTAATTTACATATATTGGAGAAACTACGCAGAAATTAATTAAAAGATTGAAACAACATGAATATGATTGCAGAACTTTAAAACAACAAACAACAGCTTTAGCCAAACATGCTATATCAAAGAAGCATGTGTTTGATTTTCAAGGTGCAACAATACTAAAAACAGAACAAAACAAAACAAAGTTGCAGATACATGAAGTAAATCAAATAGCTAAGTATGAACAAGTGGCTTGCAACTATAAAAGTGATAAAAAAGAATATATTGGTTCATATGGTAATTTACTTAAACCAATAAACTACCGAAGATAGGTTATTTTTTCAAAATAAAAGTAAGCTTGTAATTTTTAATTTCAATATATTTAAAAAAAAAATTAAAATTTTTATTAATCAAAATATTTTTATATAGCATAAACAAAAATAACGAGGTAACATTTATAATAATTTAAATATTGTAATATTTCTAATAAAACAATTGTATTTAGATCCTGAAGATGAACCGAGAGGTTCGAAATATATAGATCAAAAAAAGAAGACGAATTTTTATTACAATATACCTACATCAAAAAGAGGCAATACAAAAACAAAAGATAATAAACTAAAATTGATGGCAATACAAAAGAAGAATTATTACTCATTTATTTAGTTACATATTAAGTTGAAAAATTGTTTAGGTGTATTAAAATAAAATAAAAATCAGGTACGCTCATCGTTCAATGCTTATAAAGGAACAGAACCATGACCTTTTGCCGCAAAATAATTTTGTTTTACGTTTGTGAACCAAAAAAAAGTTAAGTAGACGAAATCAATTAAGCGAAACATTTGCTCTTGTTTTTCGCAATGCGGTCTTAATTTGCAAACCAATTAAGCGGGTGACACAATTAAACGGGTATCTTAACATATACAGTAGGGTGACAATGGTTTGTATGTAAAAAAATTTTTGTTCGAATTTTAAAGTTTTTTCAACGGAATATTGTGCTAATAGATCCAAGAGTTTTGTGCCGTAAATTGGAGCCAAATCGGACAACGTTTTCTGGACGCGCATCCAGGTCAAAGGTCAGGTATTTGCATATTTCACAGCTAGTATGAAATAAAGTTGAGAAACTCATATATTTTCTACTTTATTTTACAAAAACATCTGGATTCTGTAGACTTTTAATAAAGAGGACACTCAAATAGTTTTTTTGGGAACTAACTCTCAAATTTCCCTTGCGTCAAAGTGATCCACAAACTATTTTATTTCAAAAATGTTTAATATATGTATGTATGCCATTATTGGCAATGTATATAAATTCTGTGTACTTTTGATAAAATAACTTAAAAATATTGCAGGAAAAATTTTCAATTAACATAAAGTTTTTACATTTCAGGATGGAATATGCATATATTTTCTGCTGCGCTACCAGCGTCGACCGCATTCAATGGTCAATCTACTACTTTTTCTAATTTTAATAACAAAAATTATGATCGGTGATTTGGTAGGTTTTTTTTTCTTTTAAAATCTACAGAGCAAAATCTTTTTGCAGAGAATATAGATTAGCATTTTTTGAATACAGCTGCCTATATTTTTGTACCACCTGTAAAATATTAAACCATGTCAAGAGAAAAAAAAATTAAAAAAGTTATAATATATGATAGTTACTTTCATTAAATGTTGTTTCTGTCCCTCATCTTTTGTTATTTTGTCATGGTATTCTTGAATTAACTGAATGCCTCTTTCAGCACAGCACAATCATTAACAACAGCCAAGTTTTGAATAATTTGTTTCGCTCTTAGGTACTCTCCTGTAACACTCCAAGAACGTGGATCGTTGCTGAAAAACTCTATTGAAATTCCAAATCTCTTGAAAACTTTTTGGTATTTTTTGAAAACAAATCTTGTAAAATATCAGAGTTGTCTGTGAAAATAAAACTTTTTAAGTTTTCCTTCTTTATTATTAGCTTCTTTGCTATCTCTTCATCCTCATTTCCAGATATATCTACAGACATCTTCGCTACTAGCTTGCTTTTTGTTATGTTGTCTATCCTTTCGTCAAACAAAGAAAAGCCCACACATTCTTCGCTCAAGTAATACAGATGATTTAATACCTTTGAAATGGCTTTGTCCGCAATATTTTGATTGACTCTTTTGTAGTTTTACAATTTTCTCAAAAACATAATATCATTTAAAGCAGCTTTATCCGCTTTATTTGAATCAAACCAAAAATTTGAATAACAACATACAACGAAACCTGTTACTTCTATCAAAGCACTGATTTCAAAATCTGTCACTTCAGGAAATTGATTGCGAAAAATCACTATCTTTAAAGAGTATATAGCCTTGGCCATCCATCTTGCGTAGTGCAGTGCACCGGGTTTTCTGAATTTTATTCCTGAAGGAGGATTGCCACCAAGGAATATAATTACTAACTCCAAAAATTCTTTATAATCATTTCTCGGGAATGAATCGTTAATTTTTCCTAAAGCAAAATCTAAAAGTTCACCAACATTATCGCCTATAATTTCCATAATTCGTGGATGAGCTATTCCTGGCACAAAACTATCTGTATTTATTTCTGGCCAATGTTTTTTGAATTTTTTAAAAATCGTTATGTCCGGTCCAGACGACACTCCAACATTGGCCTCCGTAAAAACTGCTGCCAAAACAATTTCGAAAATATGGTGTCTGCAGCCTAGAAATAGAATTTCTCTTCCAATTGATCTCTCCAAAAGCACACATGCACCTTTCAATCTACCAGTGTTGGATGATGTTGTATCAAAAACAAACGCTTCCGTTCGTTCCAAAATATGAATAAAAGCATCTATTAATTTCCTGACATAAAGGAAAGGTTAATTACCAAAAAAGTTCTTTTTACTATTTTTTTCACGAAAATATATAAATCCACATTTTTTCATTAAATATTGAAAAAAAAAAATAAACGAGTTCAAAAAATTTATTTCGTATATATTGTAAAATATGAAAATACCTGACCTTTGACCTGGATGCGCGTCCAGAAAACGTTGTCCGATTTGGCTCAAATTTTCGTCACAAAACTTTTGGACCTATTGGCACAATATTCCGTTGAAAAAGCTTTAAAATTCGCGGAAAAAATTTTGGCTGTCACCCTAATATACAGGTATACTGAATGATTTCGTTCCATGGTTTTTAGTGCAATAAAGCGGGAAGCTCACTTAAGCGGAAATAACTGTAGTAATGTGAAAATAGCATGCAAACTTTTTTCTGTATTCTATTGCACGGTCCCCACACCCAAGGTGACACCTGACGTTTAGCCTAGTCTTTACACAATCTCTATCTATATTTTAGATTTAATGGATCGGTTGATGCAACAATTCATAATCAAAATTGTCATTGTGGGATGTGATTTCTTGCTACAAAACATACAAAAAGTGAAGTTTTTCAAGAAATTTTTTGCAACGCAATTTCAAGCTAAAAATCTATATTTATATATTAAAAAAAAGTAAATAAATAAGCAATAACAAAGTAATTTTTCATGAAATCTGCAGTAAGTCGTAAGTGGTCATAAACCGTTAACATCTAAGTTGGCTGATCAAAACCTCACACGGCTTCAGAAAGTCATGCGTTGCACACACTGTATACATATGTATCAATTTGAGGACGAACTCTCACTAAAATAACTGTAGCTAAATAAGTTTTGAATAACACACTTTTGGTATTTATTTAACGTGTCGCTTTTAAAACTTCACAATGGAATTTAAGATATTTTCCAATGCTTTTCATTATAAATAACACTTTCGGGATTTTCTTTTTTTTAATAATTTAATTTTGAAGACGGCTACGTATGTATGTATATGTAATTTTATTAGTAATCAAGTTGAATTTAACCGTTTCACTTAGATATTCATTTACCTGAAGGTAACGCTTGGCATTTTTTTTTTCTATTTAATTTTGTGATTATTAAACAATTGTGAATCAATAATAGAGTAAAAAAAAATATAATAAATTTGTGTCAAAACGCTCTTACGCTGTGTAACAATTTGCCATGTTCACATTGTTTTGAATTGTTTTTATTAAACAATAACTCTTAGTTAATTAAACATACATATGTATGTAGTATGTACTACCATTAACAAACGAATATTTAACAAATTGTTGAAACAATTGCTCAGCTGTGTGTTTACTTAACGCGTGGTGAATGTTCGCATTCAACTCCATTAAAATGTATTTAACAAATTGTCGGCATTTTTAAACTGAGTCAATATTTTAAATGCAGATGTCGATTTTGAGCTCTTAAACTCGCATTTTTATTTTAGTACTGGTTTGTTATTGTTGGTCTCCATTTCAGTTGTGTGGCATTATCGGCAGCGATCTTATCTGAGTTGTTTTAAAATGTTTAAATAAGTAGAAATTGTAAAAAACATGTTAACTTTTTGAATAAATTTTTGGCATACATATTTAGTTAATTCATAGCAGGCCAGAAAGAGAGCTAAATTGGAGCGATAACATGGTTATGTTAAAGCGTTCCGCTCACGTATCCCAGTTGACTATGTCTGTACGAGACGCCAGTCTTGTATGACACAATATTCTGCCACTGAAAGCACAATAATTTGCGGCAAAGCTTCAATTACTACTTGTACGACTTGTGCTTAGTTTAGTTTGGCGTTGGCGACTATTTCATTTTCTTGAAAAACTTCTACATAATAGATATATAACACGTTAGCGATTGTTAACTGCTGAATGACAATTTGTAACCAAAAATCGCTCAGCGTTTTCATAAGCCCTAATTAGCCAACATTTTAATAAACGCTTATTTACGGCAAACGCAAACGCTTGTTTAAGCGCATAATATATTGATGTGTGTGAAGATAAATAGGTACGTATTTAAGTACCGGGACTCAAACCATAATCTTTAGCAAAGCCACATTTTCAAGTTAGCAGAGCACTGTTAACAAGTTAACAGCGCTATGTTTATAACAGATGACAATTGTGGTGGAAATGAGTACTTCTGCGAAGTAGTGACCATATGGAAATGGTGGTCTGGAGGGTTAGCTATGACCTCTTGTAACTGGGATGTCTGAAATAATCGTTGGAGTCCCATAAAATGGCTTTTAAAAACACTACATTTAACAAATTTCTGGAGAAGATGAGTGGGCTCATGGAAAAATGAGGACTTCTGCAAAATGCTGACCATATGGAAATGGTGACCATTCTCAATTAAACGGGTATCTTAACATAGACAGGTGTACTGAATGATTTCGTTCCATGATTTATAGTGCAATAAAGTGGGAAACTCAATAAGCGGAAATAACTGTATTTTCAAACAATATCAATATGCCTCAAAAGCAATGTATCAAAAATCAAATGATGCTGCTTAAAAACATCACATACATACATATGTATGTATGTATATAATTAGTCATAGCCTGGATTCGAAGCAATTTGGGTGCTGATGAGCAACGTGGCGGCCGTGAAACAGCCATGGTATGTACCCGAGCCAGTTAGTCTTCAACTTGATTTTTCTTGTCTTCTTATGGTTTTTGCTTTCTTATAGTTTTTGCCTGGTTGACATCTTATACAATACTTTCACACATTTAATATACTACCATAGTTTTAATTGATAGCAACAATGTATGTACATAGCTGACATTAATGTTGTCAGTATCTTCCATTAGGTTCATATCACTTTGTGTAGACTTTCCTTTGTCTGCCTTTTTTTCTATTTTTTTTTTGCCTAAAATTCTGAGTACCTTTATTAAAATCAACTATGTGGCCTGTTTTTAACATACATATGTTGAGTTAATACAGTCTACTCTTTCTTTTTGCTTATATCCATCATGTGTTCGTTTATTCTTGTAGATAATAGCGGTACTCAGCGTTTGGTGCGTTTTTGGTTGCGACTATTTGCATTTGCGATTATATTGCAACTGATATTGAGCACCCTTTTTAACAACTTTGCAAATTTTATTGCACTCCAAATAACAGCTGTTAAATTAATACACAATTTTTAATTTTTCACGTTTTATTTTTTTTTGGTAATTTCTGCTGGCTCCATCTCTACAATTTTTTGTTTGCTTTGTTTTAAAATGTCAGCTGTTCGGGTGTCAGTGTTGCAAACGCAATACTCATGCGAAAAAAGCAACACGTAATTAGCGGTGCGTAAAAGCAAAAATATTGCGAGTGCAACCTTGTATATTTTGTTGTTGGGTTGCAAAAAAAAGCAACGATTTCTTGCATTCGCACTTACGCAAGACATTTGAACCAAATAATGAACTGCGCTAATGTTCTTTTTGTTGTTCCTATATATACAAGATTGCAACTTTGTTCTTCATTTTCCTTTCATTTTATTCCGTACACAACATTCTTATATTTATTGATGAACACAATGTGGTTAAGAATTATATTTGTGGCTCAAGCATAACGTTACTTTTATTTAGAGATGTGCGCGTGAGTACCTTTTGGCTCACGTCACGCACGCTCACGATCAAAATAATGCTCCTCACGTACGAAACATTTTTTGGGGCCTCACATCACGCACGCTCACTGGCAAATTTTTTTCAATCACGCATTTTCACGCACGAAAAACGAAAAAAGTTCTCACGAATAATCACGTTTGTATTGAGACCAAGTAAGGATCTAAGTCATAAAATATAGTTTGGGGAAAGCTGTGTTTTCAATGTAGATAAGCTGTGAATAAAGATGAAATTTGAAATTGAGAATTGAAATTCAATGTAGAACAATTTATTTGAAAAAAAAAAAAATAAATAAAATTGGCAATTTAGAACAGTTTTTTGATAAATGTAAAGTTATAACAATAAAGAATTCATATAAGATTTGACAAAAATAAGCCTTCTAGGTCATTTTGGAGGTTATTGCGACTTTTAGCGGACTTTTATTAAGGATTACTTCAATGCTCTTGTGTTTGTATCTTTTTAGCAAACTTCGCCAGAGACATCTATTTGAAATTGATTGATATCAATATGAAATTCTGTTAAGTCGACATACATATGATGTTATCGACATCCGTCAGTTGCGAAAAACATAGAAAATTATGGCTTTGCTTCCCTTTTAACACCTGCTCATTGATTCAAAAGTGACAGCATTTCAAAATATTATAGCTGGTACTAAGTTCTACTTTTATCTGTAATGCAATTTAATTTTCAATTCGGCTGTTTTCTGAATTATTTTCTTTTGCAATGTTAAACTTTTCCAAAAAATTTCTCAACGTTTGATCATGCAGAAGTGGAGAGTTACAGCAAGAAATCTCCTGATATGCATCACGTATGCGTATCACAGTTTGCTGTAATATGTATACGATCATGTAGTATTATGTTTGAATTTTACCCTTTTTCTTATATGTAGGTTCGATTTTTGTTAAACAAAGGCAAGTTCAATGTTCTAAAACAGACACTCGAGTCTCGACCCTGCCGGCAACTCAGTTAACTAGTAATGAATTATAAGCTAACTTTTTTACAACTGGTGGTGGTTGACACTTGGATTATTTTTAATGGAGATGACTGACTATTTTAACATTACGATGTCCTAGGAGGTAGTCAATTGTCCGACGCTGCATTACTTTTCAACTAATTTCAAGTTAACTACTTCAAAGTCAGTAGCCACAGAAAAAAATGTACAAATCAAGGCTGATTTTACATTTTTCGGTGGTAATAATATATTTCATTAAATTAAATTTCATCCTACTTTTTTTTGTTTGTTAGTCTCTGGTGGGAATCGAACCACTAAGCCTCAAGACTGGTGAGCAGCCAACATACTCACTCAGCCATCGCAACATTTAAAACGAATGCGACAATAGGCAATTTAATTAAAGAGTTATTTACCGTGTATGTGTGTATGTTGTTATTTGAATTTTGGGTGAACTCTGCACTACGTTTCAGCTAGCTTATTGCCAGTACACAAAAAGTGAATTACAAATCGATTGTATTGTAGCTAATTTGAAGCTAGTCCATAAAAGTTAACGTAAAGTGAATTATTTTAGTAGTCGACTACTCAATGTCCGACAGGGATGAACTATAAGTTGATTTTATTTGTAGTCGATAATTAGCCGTTACTCTCGAACCGTGAGAGACAGAGTGATGAAATTTGCATAATATATGTATGTATTCATATATGCTCCACATCAACAAATGCTAAAAACAACAACTGCAATACTACCAGGTGTCCCTTTACAACGTAGAGTAACAGCTATAATTCTCGAACAGTAACAGATAGAGAGCCGAAATTCGCACAGTGTATGTATTCCCAGATGCCTTACAACAGCAAATGACAACAACAAGTCGAAAACTACTAGGTATCCCCATACAAAATAAAGTAGCAATTAAACGTAACTCTCAAGCTGTAAGAGACAGAGAGATGAAATTTATACAATATATGTATTCACATATGCCATTCCATACGTACGGAACCCTAAGTATGCGAACCAGCCTCGTACTTGACTGAATTTATTTTAGGTTAGCTCTTGTTTTTGAGATATACCGAGTTAGGACAACATATATTCTCTTACCTCAAAAACGATTTCAAATCTGAGAAAGAACATAAAAACCGAAATTTGGCAATAAAATTATCTTTCAAAAACTGTAAAAACGGCCTTAATGAACTTAGTAGTTTAGCAAATACAGACGAAACCTCAAAACTTAAAAAAAAAAAAATTTATTACATGATAAAAATGACATGATAAACATGAAATAAAGCAATTTCAACTGATGGAAGTAAAAAACAACTTACATATCGATACCCAAAAGGGAAAGTTCCATAACTGGCTTTATTTTGATAAGCAAACATACATACATTAGCCTGTCGGAAAGTCCATATGATGGGTCCAAACAAGTCTTTAAATTTTGGAAATGTTGTTTGCAGAATATATTTTAATAGTTGTTAAAGCCGTCAGGTCCATAAAAAGTTCATCCAAGTCAACTACTTTTTTCTTCCACTCACTCTTTGAAATCATGTGTTCTTGGCATGGCTGGTGTAATGGTGGTTTTTTCTGCAACTTAGTTAAACTTAAAAATGTTTTGCTGCATTTATTATCCTTTGAATGGTAGAACCACTAGCACCAGATCCACTTTTTATTTGATTTTTGTGGCAGAGTCACTGGGATCGCAAGCCACTCTTAATATATTTTGCTTTTCTGTGGCTCTTCTGGCGATTGTCTGCTTTCTTTCATATATTAGAATTTTTGTGGGCATTTCTCGAAGAGACAGATGTTGATCACCATAAGCATCAATACTTTCTTTATCTGCCACCACCCGCAGATCTAACGAACTTTTTTTGATTGCTGGAGCACTCCACCTATTCATGTGAAGTGTCCACATATGTATGTATGTATATGCTTTTAAAATCTGAGCATGTTTGAACATGAGTAAACATGTTGATATGTTTGGTATAAACACGACTAAGGAAAAAAAAAACATGTAGCAAGATCATTGGTTCGTTGCATCCTTTAATAACAACTAACTCATTTACATATTAAACATATTATGAGCAACAACGAAAACAATGGAAATCGTACATATGTAATATAAAACATTCGTGAATGGTACAGTGGGTTCTTGTGGCTTGTATTTTGAATTCACATCTGAATTCCATTTGAGCACATATTTTTTAAGTTATCTATTACAAAATAGGTATGTATATGAACTTGAATTTTTCAAAACATGTTTTATTGAAATCTAAATGGTGAGTATTGAGCCTATGCGGACCTCGTAACATACTACCTTGCGGCTTTGTTGTTTTAATTTTAATTATGAAATGAACTATGAAATGACTACATAATGACTAAAAACTTCAGCAATCGAAAAGCTCGTGTAATAGTTATCATCTGAAGCAGGTGTAATTATCCGCCGAATTTTAATGAAAAAACGTCACCCTACGACGCACAGTGGGGCCAAACGCAAAGAAAATGGTAATAAATCTGTATCTTTGGAACAAGCGAGCTGATTATATAACAATATATGAAGGAATCATAGAAGGGGATCTAGTCTTTAAGAGTAATAAAATTTGAGCCACCCTGTTGTATCACACGTTGACCTACAGGGTGTCAAAGTTGACTACTTCGGCTATGGAAAATATTGTTCGATTCATAACTTTTGTAAATATAGTCCGATTTTTAAAAGTTCACATTTTTCGAAAAGAAAATAAATAGATTAACACAACGCATTTTAGTCTTGGTTGATATCGTAAATAATATTTTATATATTTATTTGAGCTTAAGGTCTTTTTGGAATTTGAGTATTTATTTTTGTCAATATTTCGCTCTCCTTCGGATAACTTCTTCAGGACAATAATAATGAAAAATGTTTTGATTGGTTTTTTTCAAAAACCAAATAAATAAATAAAATAAATATATAAAGTATAAGAAAAAAAGGGGTCAAATAACTAAATATTAAATATCGTGAATAATTTAAAAGATATTTGATTTTGAATTTTGAAATTTTTGTTTTTGACCTTAACTTTGCTTCGTATTTTGTAAATATCTCCGGTAATAGCATAGCCAAAGGCCTAAAGACAGTTTTAAACTATTTCTTAGAAATAATTTAATCCTACAAAAAAGAAAATTTTTAATTATCGTGAAACGTGTGCTCGTGATAAGAGATCAAAGTCAAGTCTTTGAAAAATTTGTGAAAAATGGCAAAATTTTGACAAAAATGGAGCTTATTTGTTTGAGGCTTGTTTTTGAAAAAATGTTTAATCAACACAAAAATTTTTAAAAATTTTCATAGTATAGGCCTTGAAATTTACTGTATTCTTAATTTTAAACTCAAAAAAAAAAAAAGGCACGGTACATCCAGCACTGAACAAATTTGGACAAATTTTCAAAAAAATTCTGAATTGATTGGTCAAAAAAAAAATCGCCCATCGAATATTTTAAAAACTTTTATAAATTATATTATATATATATATATATATATATATATATATATATATATATATATATATATATATATATATATATATATATATATATATATATATATATATATATATATATATATATATATATATATATATATATATATATATATATATATATATATATATATATATTAAGTATGTTAAGAAAATAGTATGCTGGGGCTAGGTGATTTAACAGAAGAAGCCCAAGATGTTAAAAAATAGACTCTTCAACACACGTAAAAGATTAAAAATTGTTCGAAATGTGGACCTGCTGGAATATTTGCTAATATCAACGGATCCAGTAATATGCTCCATAAGAACAAAATGGTTACCTAGTATTAGCTATGAAATAGAAAAAGAAGATTCTGAGTCAACCGAAATTAAGGACCTATTGACTTTTGATATTTCAGATTATTTTGTAGAGAATTGTTAGCTTAAACTTTTATATAACTCTTGTACAATATATTATAACAAATAAGAAAGAATTTCTGCATATTATAGCCCTTGGTACAATAACAATAAAACTTTTTGAATAAATTATTCCAATGCGGTTTTTTCAACATTTACTGCGTATGTTCTCGATAAATTGATTTGAAAAACATAACATCGATATGATTTGCAATGGAATAATTACAGAAACAAACTAAAAAGACACAGATTTTCTAACAATAACAAGGATGCATGCAGGGTAATATCGGACCACAGAAAACATATGGACAGGTAGATAAAAAAAGAAAGTGAGCACATTGTATATGTTCTAACACAGATTCATTTCTTAAAACGAATAAGCACTATAGTTCATAAAATTGCAGATACAGTATGTATTGAGTGTGTTATGGGGGTAGCAAATAATGTGAAAAATAATGCATCTTTGCTATATGTCATCCGAGATGTGCGCTCTGTGGTCGTTTTGCTCAGAATGTTAAGTTAAAAATATAAATGTATTATATACTGTTGGACAGGTAAATACGTGTATTTTTATGAATTTTGATAATTTTGCCAAAGAAATATGGGATTCCAATGAAAAAAACTTAAAAGATTCTCTTTTTGTACTCCTTTCACATATTTTTTTTTTTTTTTTTGGATTCGGAAATTCATAAAAAAAATTTTACCTAATTAATCTTCCTACCCTTTTTAACAATAAAAGATGACAGTGTTTTCTAATAAACAACAGAAATATTAATAGATAAAAATTAAATTGAGTATAATTTTCAAGCAGGTAGATAAAATGCTCCCAAGAATTCGACTATTTTTAATAAATCTGCTCTCCTGAACACAGTTTTCACCGGGCGGGTAACAATAAAAAGCCAGATTAAATCTTTTAAATATATATAATATAATTTATAAAAGTTTTTAAAATATATATATATATATATATATATATATATATATATATATATATATATATATATATATATATATATATATATATATATATATATATATATATATATGTTCAGTTAAGTATGTTAATATATATATATATACAACATATACATATATATATATATACAACGATTCGTTTAATTGTAGAAGCCCTTTTCATTGTTATTATTATGCCTCATATGTCTTTGCTTTGCGATAGGTTGTTGCCAGAATTTTTGTTAACAGTTCCACTGTACCATTACACATATGCGTAGCTAGACTGTTATTCTGTGGTGGGAAAGTGCATGTTAAGATAATATTTTAAGACATGATTGTTTACAGTTCCTTACTCATACAGTGGAAACTTAGACTTACTGGTCGTTCGCCTGTCATATGCCCCATTCTCCCAAACAATAAGAGCTAAAGAGTTGAAATATTCACAGCATATGTGGTTACCCAGCTGTTACAACAACAACTTCTACAAAAAACATTTTTTTTAACTAGAGGGGGTCCCCATGTAAGGAACTCTGAGAATCGGCTGTAAATGTTTAATCATAAGAAATAAAGACTTGAAATTCTTACAGGGTAAGCGGTGATATAGGTTATACCATGATACAATTAACAAGGTAGCCTCGTCAGCTAAACCGTTAATCATCTGACTACTTTAGGTTGTCAAGAGAATGCGGAGATGAAAGGCAGCCAAAACGAGATAGCTAATCCGCGTAAGCTCAGTGCATCTCTCTTCTGTAAATGTAGAAGTGGAGTCTTTTTGACAGTTTGCACAAGTTGTACAAAAACAAAATGCATGTTATTTTTATTGAAGTTGTTCTTATTGTAGCGAAAAGGCTACCTTGTTAATTGTATCATGGGTTATACAATAACAAATACCAAAAAAAAAGTTGAAAACTGAAGGGAGCTCCCATACAAGAAACTTAAATTAGCTGTAACTTTTGAACTGTAAGGGATAGAGACTTGAAATTTGCGCCGGATATGCAGTTGTCAGGCCTGTTTAACAGCATATACAAAAAATAGCAAAAAGTAGATATTTAATTTAAATTTCAAGGCCCCCAAAACGGGCTCCTGGGACTAATCGTTGCCCATAAAAAGGTAAAATATGTATAGCACCAATATCTTTAAGCCCATCAACACCGTAGCCCACATCTTTAGGGGGAACCCATACAAAAATACAAAAAAAGTTGAAATTCTGACGCTAGTAAATTATTATTTTTTTTATGTTGCTGGGGAACTTCGCTTTCCTTATTCCAAAAGCTATCGAAAAATCGATGTGAAAATACCGATTTCTAAATCGACCCGCCCTTATATATATATGTATATATATATATATATATATATATATATATATATATATATATATATATATATATATATATATATATATATATATATATATATATATATATAGCCGGAATATAGCAGTATCTGATTTCTCAACAAATTTGTTAGCCCTCTAAAATAGTTTTGGTTAGCAAAATGTATTTCTGGTACTGAAAGAAGGTCATTAAACAAACAAAAAACCATCGTGTTAGACACTATTGCAATGTACCAGGGATATAGTCCACGCTGATGTATAATAAAATTTACCCTGTGGTGTAAAAAAGTCGTTTTGGTAATAAAAAAGATTGTTTGTAGGCTAAAAGTGAAAAACTCTGTATTGTCTATTAGAAACTAATTTTTGAAAGAATATGTGCGACAAGCGAAGTTAAACAATTTTAGTGGCGTTAGAAAGGGAAAGTAGCATGTAAATATACTCTAATGTAGTTAACGATTATAGAGGGCACTTAAGATACGCTCCATTCCATTAATATGACCCATGGCAGGCTACATTTACCAGATATCGTTCACATATGAACTTTTCGATATGTGCCCCATAGTGCCATCCAGAGTGTAGGAATAGTTCTGTTAAAATAAATCACATTGTTCAAAGCCTCAAAATTTAACTACTTGGTCTTGCATAAAGTAAAAAATGTCAGGATCCAATATAGGATGTCATGTGTTATGCAAATTCATCTTCGTTGTCACGAGATTGTGATCGACGTGCGTTTGATGATTGAGCTGAATATCTTTGCGAAGATATTTCGTTCGATATTAAAAGATAAAGGTAAGAGGTTTGAAGTAAAGGCTGTTTGTTTCGATGTATAGAACTTTAAGTTGCAATAAAACAACGACGGAGTATTCGATTGACATGAATTTTATTTATCCGAAAGATAATCTTGTGGCATTACATTTTAAATAAGATTTCTGGCATATGACCGCCACGGCTGGCGCGGATGTAGTCCAATTTTCGATGACTTTTTCCAACTTTTTTTTGGCCGAAACCACATCTCCTGAACATCATGGTTATTCAGCACAGGAATGAAAAAGTTAGTAATCATGGCTCTATACCGATCACCATTGACTGTAACGTTCTGGCCATCATCGGTTTTGAAGAAGTACGGACCAATGATTCCATTCGACTATTTTGCAAGCGTTGTTCAGGCGTGAGTCTATTCATGATGAATTGCCAAACCAAACTGAGAATAAATTACTTGACAGCTGTTAAATCGGTCGCCATCTTGAACAGTAATGCCAACTTAAAGTTCTATACATTGAAAAAAAAAACACCCTTTAGAAAGGCATCAGGTTGTTGCTGCATATTTTGCCTTTAATGAAAATGTTTATGTATATTAACGATATTTCACAGCTTTAAAGCCAAATAGGCTTAGTTGCACTTCTAAGTTGTTTATATTATATACATGTATGTATATAATATAAACAAAAATGTTTCTCATGGTTCTAAATTTGTCTAACAATTTACATGCATACAGATCGTCAGATAGAAAACAAAACAAAATATTCTTTATACAAATATACCCATAAAGAAAATATACTTCTACGACAGCCGTTATGGTTTGATGATTTTTCATACGAAATCAATTATAGTTTTTGCAATAAAATCTTGTATTTCGTTTAAAGGTTTTTAAAACTTTGCAGGGATATAAGATTTATTCAGTGTACCGCAATCAGCAACTAATTTGGTTGTTTCGTTATGTTGAATTCATGCTGTCGGCTCAATTACATACATACATATGTATGTATCAAGCGAGTGACTGAACTTACGCACATATTTGTTTTGCTTCTCTCAAACTATAGTTTTGTGTTTTTCTATAAACTATAGTTTTGTATTTCAGCTGGCATTTTGATGCTAATTGTGCGTTGCTAGTTTTGACGTTATTTTTGTGTGTGTTTCTTATTATTCTTACATTTTTTGTCATAAATCAATCTCAAGGAACATTTAAGTGAATTTTTTTTTGGTTTTCATCAAATAAAATGATTTTTATGAGCATAAAAGTCGGGTCCTTACCCATTATTGGCATTTTGAAATCTATTTTGTAGCTTTAGTATTAGAATTTAACGCAGCATTCTATCTGATTGTGAAAATGTCCAGCTATAAAGATTTCATCCACCCCAGTTCCCCTTCCACCTACGCCAATGTCTTAAGCGCAGCCTAGTGAATAATTAATTAAAAACTTACATACATATGTACGAGTATTATGCTTTACATGAGTGAAGTCCTTTGCAGATATTTTAGCCATCGACCAGTTAGTTGATGTTAAATGCAGCTGAGAGAAAGAGAGAGAGAGAGAGAGAGAGAGAGAAACAAAGTAAAGGTAGAATTGACTGGAGTTCAAAGTATTTTATGGCCGTTTACCCATACGCGTTTGGCGATTGTGTGTTCGTGTGCAGCAAAAGCATATAAAGCGCAAAATTGGTTTGTTGAGTTCAACCTTTTTCGCGTTCGAACAATTTGAGCGTCAAATATTTGCTTGACAATCACATTAGTGTCCAGTTGAATAGATGCAATATTAATATTGGTGTAATTTACATACATCCATATGTACATGGCACGTTTCATAATGCGGGTATGTGTCCGGGGTGCATGAAAACTTTGCAAGTCTTTGAATGGTTGTGTTTATTTATTGTATAACGGTTAAATTTAACTGGTCAATCAATTTCTTCTGCTTAAATGATTTTGTTGGTGAGTATTCAGGTAAAAATTGTTTTTTTTTTCCTATAAAATTCTTTTATACATATACATACATATTTAAGGGGAATGTTTTTATCGAGCTGTAATAAGAAAACTGTTAGGTTATTCTTAAGAAATTACCAAACGAAGAAATCCAGCGCTCAAAAAAGATCTGTTTGACTGCAGTCAAGCCTGTGACAAAATAAAAACCGCATGTTTGGTTTGGTATATATTTTTGCGAATTGAATAAAAATGTTTTGTAGTATTTTTCCCCTCAGAATGGTTGATAACTGAGTCAGAAGCCCACGAAATGGTAATTATTTCACACTCGGGATGAATCAACTGTGTTTACGTATCGGGGTTGGGGAATATAAAACATGATTTAATAGTTTCTTTTAAAATATAGACATTTGTTTTTACCTCTTGTAGGAAATAGTATTTGGGTCAGCTGCTCGACTTATATTAGTTAAAAAGTGTAACCTAAACCAGTTGCACGCAGATCAACAACTACCTAATACAATCTAAAAGATGTTCTCTGTGAAATTTTTTTTTTAGGCTGACAGGTTTTCCAGCAGAAAGAAACGAATATTTTTCTCTAGGAATTCCTTGTTATTTGCAGGTGGTTAAAATCCTATTAATTTCATATAAAAGGAAAAACAAATAAAACCAAGGAAAAAATTTCTTATACACTTGTGTTTTATTCACATTCCGTTATTTTTGTTACAAAAGAAAAGGCCATTGCGTACGTAAGGCTTTCTTGTGAACTGTATACAAAACGAATTTCTTTCAACAATCATTGGATACTGCTTTTATTAGGTTTCTAATGATCATGCGCAAATCATGTGTTGCATTCGCTTAAGTTTCTTTGAATGTCTGGATGGTTGAGTGACCTGACAATCACCGAATCCATCGATTGGAACTATTTTTAAAAATTAATGAGAACAAGCGTGAAATTTTGTTTTGCTTCACGGTTAAAACATTACCCATATTATTTTGCATATCCATTTAAACTACGAAAATAAAAATGTTTACTTCGTATTCTTGATGCTAATTTTTCGACCATTGTTGTTTAATATTTTAATGGTTCGATCTTTAAGGTCACTTGCTGTTTTAGGGTACCGTACTCATCAGAGTGATACGGAACCCTATTACCGAGACAACTACATCCGTCCGTCACAGCGTCCATTCTCCGAAACGGTAAGAGCTAAAGAGCTGAAATTTTCACAGCATGTTGTTGTACCATGCCGCTACAACAAGAAATATTAAAAACAACAACAAAGCCAAAACTACCAGGTGTCCCCATACAAGGAAAAGTTACAATTAGTTATAACTCTCGAACCGTAAAATATAGAAAGCTGAAATTCGCACAGTGTATGTATTTATAGATGCTCTACAACAACAAATGCTAAAGATAACAACAACTGTAAAACTACCAGGTGTCCCTATACAACCTAAAGTAACAATTAGCCGTTACTCTCGAACCGTGAGAGACAGAGGGATGAAATTTGCATAATATATGTATTCACATATGCTCCACAGCAACAAATGCTAAAACAACAACAACTGTAATACTACCAGGTGTCCTATACTGTATCGAACTGAAACAAACTTGGGCGCCAACAAGTTGATGTTAAAACAAAATAAACTTCTATAATGTAAAAAAAACTAAACATTTTCGACATCAGTCGAAATGTAGCGTAGCCGAGGGAACTTCTTGAGAAGTTGGGCCTTCATACGGGCTGAAACACTTCTTGACGCAAGCAAAGCTGAGACTATAATTACATAAGCTTACTCAAGGGCAAGAAATAAAAAGTTTCGACATTGATCCGTACAGAGCAGAGATATAGAGGAAACCGTTTTCGCACGAAATACGCGAAGAAAGGCCTCACCGCTAGCTGAAACACTTCCTGGCGCCAAAGTGTTGACATTATAATACAATAGTTCTTGACACCAACAAGAAGACGTATAAATAAAATGCATAAATTAAAGTTTTCGACTTCGGACCATATATAGCCGACATATAGGGAAAACCAATTCTTCAGAGGCCTGTATGCAAGCTTGAACCAGTTTCGGTACCAAGAAGTGCATATGGTTATAATATATGAATATTCAAAAGCCAAAAATAAAAACTTTGGACATCGATCCATATCCATAGCGGAGATGTAAAAAGAACAGTTTTCTCAGGAGTTTGGGCAAGTTAGTGAACAGCTTTGATGACAAAAGTAGATGTTACACTAAGATATATTGATTCAAAGCCAAAAAATTAGAGCTTTCAATATTGCTTAATATATGGCAGAGATAATGCAGAAACCGATTTCTCAAGAAGTTGAGCCTGTTCGCAAGTTTTGGTGCCCCCAAATTGTTGCAATAATAAAATGCTGAGCTACAGATAAAACAAAAACAAAGCTTTTTTTTATGATATCGATTTGTACTTGTCGGATCTGAGGATCAGAGGTGTTGATTGTAAAGCGTATTCTTGATTCGGCCCAGCCGAATACAGCACTTTTGCTTGGTTTCTTTTATATAAATAAATTATTCTTAGCTATTTTTGGCTTTTAAAAATCATGTTATAAATATTATGTTAGTCCATGAGCAACATTTGAAATGTTAACTTATTATTTTTTAGTATCAAATATGTTGTAAACGTTAACATAAAAGATGTCGGTCGTAGAACTTGTATGTTAATTTGTATTTTTCTGTTTTTTTGGGTTCCGTACTCATCAGAGTGAAACGGAACCCTATTACCGAGACAAGTACGTCCGTCCGTCCGTCACAGCGTCCATTCTCCGAAACGGTAAGAGCTAGAAAGCTGAAATTTTCACAGGATGTTGATGTCAAAAACTACCAGGTGTCCCCATACAACGAAAAATTAAAATTAGCTATAACTCTTGAACCGTAAAAGATAGAAAGCTGAAATTTGCATGGTGTATGTATTTATAGATGCTTTACAACAACAAATGCTAAAGACAACAACAAGTTGAAAACTACCAGGTGTCCCCATACAACCTAAAGTAACAGTTAGCTGTAGCTGCTAAACTGTAAAATACAGAGAGCTGAAATTCGCACAATATATGTATTTACATATGCGCTACAACAACAAATGCTAAAAACAACATATTGAAAACTACCAGGTGTCCCTATACGACGTAAAAAAACATTAGCCGTAACTTTCAAACTGTAAGAGACAGAGAGATGAAATGTGTACAATATATGTATTTACTCGCATATGGCCCACAATAACAAATGCTAAAAACAACAAGTCAAAAACTACCAGGTGTCCCTATACAACGTAAAGTAACAACTAGCCGTTACTCTCGAACCGTGAGAGACAGAGGGATGAAATTTCCACAATATGTGTATTCGCATATGCTCCACAACAACACTTGGTAAAAACAACAACAACTGTAAAACTACCAGGTGTCCCTTTACAACGTAGACTAATAGCTATAACTCTCGAACCGTAAGAGATAAAGAGCCGAAATTCGCACAGTGTATGTATTCCCAGATGCCTTACAACAGCAAATTACAACAACAACAACAAGTGGAAAATTACTAGGTGTCGACATACAACATAAAGTAACTGTAAAAACAGAGAGATGAAATTTATAAAATATACATATGTATTCATATACGCCATTCCATACATACATTACACATACATACGTACGGAACCCTAAGTGTGCGAGTCAGCCTCGTACTTGACGTCACTTATTTATTTATGTTGTTAATACAAACCCCTCCATTCAACCTATGTTATGTTATGTTATGTTTTCGGGCCGCCAGTACAACAGACCAGCTCACTTGGGTCCTAACAGGTCCCGTTGTGATACCCTGAGGGCAGCAGGTAACTCCTACTCCCCCTCCCTTGGTTCAACTTTGAACCATCCAGATAACCGGATGAAAGATTCCACCCTAAACAAGTCACATTCCGATATGTCCGCCAAACTGTCCAGTATCGGTCTGCCTATATATATCGCTCTGAGATTGGATAGAGCAGAACAATTACAGAGGAAGTGCTCAACACTCTCCTCCTCTTCTTCGTCTTTGCAGCTTCTACAAAAATCATTATACGGAAGATTTAGTCTTCTCGCATGTGCGCCTATATGACAATGTCCGGTTAGAACTGCCACTAAGGCGCTTAACCTTTGTCGGGGAAAATCCCACAGAGCTAAGGTTTTGTTGTGATCGTAAACGGGCCATGTGAGCCCCGATATTCGACAGCCGGTCACATTTGACCATCTGTCTTGAGCGATTCCTAGCAGCTGTTGTTTTATCAACTTTTTGCAGCTACTAAGTGGAACACCGACAGACTCGTCAGTGTCCTCCTGTGGTAGTCGGGTCCCAGATCTAGCCAGTTCATCCGCGACTACATTTCCAGACACTCCACTGTGTCCTGGTACCCAGAGAAGCTCTAGGCTTGAATGTCTCGCTATCTCATTTAGAGATATCCGGCATTCATGAACCAACTTTGATGTCGTGTAAACACCAGCCAGTGCATTTATTGCTGCCTTACTGTCAGTACAGATCTGAATATGCAAACCGTATATCCTGTAGTACCTCATCCAGTTGGCTGCTCTCTTTATCGCCGCGATTTCGGCCTGAACAACGCTGCATTTGTTATGCAGTCTAAAACTGATTCTCCGTTGAAAACGGGGAATATAGATACCCCCCCCCAACACCTACATCCGACTTGGAGCCGTCCGTAAAGATAGCGATCATGTCCTCTGGTTGGTCTATCTCGACGCTTTCAGAGTTCATGTTCGATAAATCCACGCTGAAGCTTCTATCAGTCATGGGAGTCGGGGAGCAGTAATCAATGGTATTCGGAAGGCTAATTATGCTTCCAATTATCGACGCATGTCCTGTGTTTGCATCTTTCCACATTCCTCCTGCTTGCAGGCGTACCCCTGAATTCATGGCAGTTTCCTTAACCATGAGATCCACTGGCAGCCAATGCAGCATTGTGAATAGCGCCTTGGATGGTGCCGAGTGTGGAGCGCCGGTAACCATTAAGGCAGATGTACGTAGTATTCTTTCCAGAATCTTACTGTATGTGGATTTTTCTAACGACTTCCACCATACAAGCGCCCCATACGTAAGTATGGGCTTTACGACTGCGCCGAAAAGCCAAGCAAAGTTTCTGGGATTTATTCCCCAGTTCTTGCCAATGGCCCTTCGGGACAAGTATAAGGCAACAGCTGCCTTGCTGGCCCTTGCCTGAACGTTCCGCTGCCATGTCAACTTGGAGTCCAGGTAGGTGCCAAGGTACTTCGCATTATCCGATAGTTTAAGTTCAGTCCCCTTAATGGTTGGAAGTCTGAACACCGGAGGCTTGTATCTTCGAGTAAATAGAACTAGTTCTGTTTTCTCAGGGTTAACGTCCAGACCACTGTTTGTGCTCCACCTACTTATGGTCGTCAGTGCTAGTTGCATACGCTGTGAAAGAATTGCAGGGTGTTTACCTGCAACTGCCACAGCAATATCATCGGCATATGCCACTACTTTAAACATCATGGAGTCCAACTCCACTAATAGTGAATTCAAGGCAATGTTCCACAGGAGTGGGGATAGAACCCCTCCCTGTGGAGTGCCTCTGTTTGCCACTTTACAGATGGTGGCACGGCCCATACTAGAAGTTATGACTCTATTAGTCAGTAAGTTCTGTACAAAGCCTAGTACAGACTGATCAATGTCTAGTCTGTTCAAAGCCGTTATTACGACTCCTGGTTCTACATTGTTAAAGGCTCCTTCTATATCAAGAAAAGCCACAAGTGTGTACTCACCTTGTTCTAGATTTTTCTCAATAAATCCAACAAGTGAGTGCAATGCCGTCTCAACAGACTTACCTTTTGTATAAGCATGTTGAGAGGCTGACAATCGGAGCGGATCGATGAACGTTCTGAGTCGTAAGTCAATGATTCGCTCCAAAGTTTTCAAAAGAAAGGACGATAGACATATGGGTCTGAAGTCTTTCGGGTTGGTGTGCGAGGTCTTTCCCCCTTTCGGTATGAAGACCATCAAACACCTTCGCCATGGAGCTGGTATATAGGACCATCTGATACATGCCCTAAATATCCCAATCAGCCACGGCATTATGAGTACTACATTCCTCTGTAAGTCAGCAGGAATGATGCCATCTGGACCCGGTGTCTTGTATGGGTCGAAACTGTTCACTGCCCAGAGGATGTTGTCCCTATTAATAGGTAACCAATTGTCCTCTTGGCTGGTCTGTCCTTGGTTTGTACTTTCTCCTTCTTCGAAAGTGCATCCCGGGAAATGCGCATCCATGAGCACCTCTAGGGTCTCTTGGGCGCTGGTCGTCCAACTACCATCTTGTTTCTTTACGAAACCCGGAATATTCGGTGTAGTCGATAGAATTTTGCGGAGTCTACTCGTCTCAGAGACCCCCTCTAATCTACTGCAAAAGGATCTCCAAGACTTCCTCTTCGCGTTCCTGATCAGGTTTTTGAACTTGTTAACTGAGGCTTTATACTGTGACCAATTTCCCAGTATTCTTGCCTCGTTAAAGAGACTACGCGATTCCTTACGAGTTCTCGCTATTTCAGCGTTCCACCATGGTGGCTTACTCCTACCACGGCAGATACTTGGTCTGCATGATTCTGACGTTGCTGTTTCGAAGCAGCTAGTCAAAAGATCAGCCGCAGCTTCTATACTTGCGCAATTACTTATTGTCGGAGGTTCTGGAAGAATATCTGATAGAACCCTGCTCTGTAACTCCCAGTCTGTTCTCCTCCTATTTCTCTTGGGTACTGACCCTGTCGCCTGAATTCCTATCTCGAACTCAATATACCTATGATCAGAGAAGGAACAGTCACTAGAGACTCTCCATCTACTGAGCAAACCTGAGTGCCTAGCGCTAGCTAGCGTAATGTCAAGAACTTCACTTCTGTTTGAAACAACAAAAGTGGGTTCTGACCCGACGTTTATTACGTCCATGTCATTACAAAGGATAAAATCATAGATTGACTCACCCCTTGCATTTGTATCGGAGCTGCCCCATATGCCATGATGAGCATTAGCGTCCGCTCCAATGATCACTGGCAGATTTCTTCGCTTGGCCATGCTTGTTATTTCGCGAACCATAGGTGGTGGTGGTTCGCATTCATGCGCCATGTAGCTGGAGACTACAACCAAGGTGTTGTCGCCTGTCTCCCATGCTACAGCTACTGTGTCTTCATCACTGTAATCAGATAGGATGAAGATATTTATGTCGCTTTTAGCTAGTATACATGACCTGATCTTACCATGACCATTTTTGTATAACAGCTTATAGCCCTTCGCCCCTAGTCCACAAATTTTGCCCTTACACAACCAGGGCTCCTGGACTAGTATCAGCTCCTCTTTCCTTTCAGCCATTCGGAGGAGCAGCGCAGCCGAGGCTGCTTTCGAATGGTGAAGGTTAACCTGAGTTACCTTCACCATTATCGCCAATGTTTTCGACGATTGTGACGTCAACGTCCTCTTGATCATCCTGATCGGATTCCAAGAGGGCCTCTTCGTCAACTGCTTCGAAGACATGCTCAAAGAACTCGCCTGCCAATTCAGAATTGGAGACGGTTTCCTCTTGCGATGTCAGACTGGCAGTCTCCTCGTCTACCGACATAGCTTCTTCCACTGCTGCTTCATTCAGCTTGTCTACTACGGGTGGTTTCTCCATCACCGTCCTCAATGGTAGTGGGTCACATACCTCCTGAACCAGGCGGCCCTTGTCGTCGCCCCGATACACCCGGAGAAAGATGGTATCAAAACAGAAGTACATCTTCCCCCGTCTGGCTCGGAGCGGCTCCAAAGACTCCTGGTTCAGCAGAATGGTAACCAATCTGTGGCTTCCCTTAGGGTCAGAGACGCTGATAACCTTCCAATCGTGGGTAGGTATATCAGGGTTTCCGCCCCTAAGGAAATCCAAGATCTCCTCCCCATCCGTGAAACTGTCCGGGACCTTCGCCAGGGCTCTAGGTCGACGTGGTATCTCCAAACGGGGTATCACATCGAGCCTAGCACCCTCCCATAGCCCGTCCATAAGAGAGATGCCCCGTTTTAAAAACAGAGCTGATCTCTCATCTGCACAGGCCATGAGTTTGATCCTCCTCCTGTGCCAACCGGCTTCTTCTATCTTGGGGTAGGGACCAGGAAAGTCCTTCATGACTTTCCGAAATACCTCTGCCGCCAATTTACGCTTCACCATAACCCAATTCGAAGGGGTTATGGCGAGATCAGCGTTGCCCCTGTCGATGACGGCCATAACTAGTGTGTCTTTAGCGACTTCACTGTATGACCGATCAGTCGACTTCTGAGGTCTTAAACGCTTCTGTACGGGCTGGCTTTGCAGTGCTGTCTCCTCCTCTGAACGTTGCCGTTTAGGCGCAGGTGGAGACGGACCTTTCGGTTCAGCCATCACAGAGTCAGCCCATTCTTTGCGGGATTTCTCCTGAGCCGTTAAGGCAGCGGCTGGCTTTGCAGCCAACCTTTTTAAAATACGCTCGGCAGATCGCCGCTTTAAGAAGGCTCGTCTCGCTGGTGTTAGATGCCTTTGAGACGTGGATGCAGGTGCAGATTGGGAACTAGACGTAGACGTCAATGAATCCCTACTACTTCCTGCATTCACCGCGGCAGCTTGAGAACCTGAAGCTTGCCTCACAGTTCCCCTGCTACCGGTTTTGTCGCCAGCTTGGTGGCGTGAGACTTGTCTCACAGCTACCTTGCTGGGGGTGGGTGGTGGAGCTCGTTGACCTAAACTTTTGCTTACGGCCAATTTATCCACAATGGGCACCAGATTCTCCACTGCGCTGCGTTCAGCACCTGTGGAGACCAAAAAAGGTGTCTTTGCCGTAGAGGCACGAGCCTTAGCAGCATTTGAAGAGCTTGGTATGAAGCTCAGAGGCCCTTCGCTGCTTAAAACGCCATCCCCGTTAGGAGAGGCCGTCACGCGAGTAGGTTGGTTGGGTTTCCCCAACGCCCCTACTGCCGGTTTCGTCTGTCCATTGTCACCCCCCGTTTTGTTTCCTTTGTCCTTGTCCAAGTCCGTGTCCGTCATCTTTTTGTTGTCGTTTTTATTTTTGTTTGTTTTTTTGTCCATTTTTGTTCCCACGAGTATGGGGGTCAGTAGTACCTCCACGTCATAGCCCCCGGTAACGTGGAGGGGGCATTTGTCTACTTGCTGAGGTGCCCAGGTATCAGCAAGGCTCCGTTCTAATACAGTCTCATGACCCCCGACTGCAAAGAGAACAGATAGGCACGGGTCGCGTAACACCTCTGTTTGGGGGTGAATAACCCTTAGTATACAGGCTTTAACAACACCAGCCTTCTTCTCAGGAATCAAAGCATGAGGAGCAGGAGAGCACCTCTGGTTTGATCCCTCAGTAGTAGGTAGGTATCTCAGCTTGCACTTAAGCCCGTACACCACGACAAGGTAGTTATCCACGGTACGGGTGGATAACTACCACCTAACCTAATACATTTTAAGGCGGGAAAAATGTTTTGAATGTTTGTTGATCAAATTTTTTCAATAATTTGTTTTTTTTTGTGTGTTATTTTCCTGAAGATGCTAACAAATTCTTGGCGAAATATTAAAAATAAGTATATACATATAATCGTTTCAAATAATTTTTTTTATAAAAAACGAAGATCTAAAGCTTGAATAGTTTATTTAGGGGGCAGTGTGGGTATGAGTTCCCATATGCAGATGTTATGAGTTAGATGGTCGTTGAACTTAATTTCTATATGATTCCCGAAGTGAAATTTTTATTCTGAAGATTTTATGCAAGACAGAACTTGAAGGGAGTTAATATTAGGATTCAAAAATGGCTAAAAGCAAAGGTTGTCTTAGAATTTGGCCTAGTTATTGATGGAAGAGTACTGCGTTGGGTTAACTTGGCTAATAAGAAAACATTAATTTCAGAGCAGCATGCATTCTATTTTGTAACTATCTGCAAAATTTACGATCTTTCAATTTTTGTGGGGTCAATGCACTTCATCTGAACCACCTGCCTTGAGGTGGTCCACGGCCAGTTTTTTAAAATAACATCTACCTTCAGGAACGCAGTAAATATCTAAATATCAAGGCGAATCTATACAAAATGAACTTGGCAGCACATGTGATTATTCTTGGCTTCTTGCGTCAAAAGATCTTACACGTAAAATTTTGTTCTCTTTGCTTACAAAAAAGTTGGTACCATTTTATTCTAAAGGTTTTTGATGGTAGAAAATTTTGTGACAATAATTTTTTATTTTCATAGTGCTTAAAGCAAAGATAAAGTAAGTTTTAAAATTCTTAGTAAATATTCAGACCTTGACAAAAAAAAATCACTTTACACTAAAGCTAGTTATAGACGATTGTAAGATCTTGCAATATTGTAAATTTACCTTTTGGAACAAATTTGTGTTTGGTCTTGCAAAGTGTTTGTCGGGCCAAATGTATGTGTGCGCTGCAATTTGTTCCTTCCTTCACCAAACAAAACCCTAAAATATGCTTTTGTGTAATCTAATGTTGTTACTCTATTTTGGTTTCGTCCTTGTTTGTTGATATATCCGTAAGTATTTTTATGCATTTTAAGTTTTTTGCATACATATGCTTGGCGAAAAACAAGAGATCATCGGTCCCGTTATTTGACGGCTAATATTTGATAGTATGACCGTACCTTTAGAAATATGCCATGGCTTTTAACTCCAACTTTTTATTTTCCTTCCAAAAACTTATTTAATATTTTCATATACATACATATACATATATTAAAAAAACGATATCATTAGTGTTTTTTCCATCACGCCATAATATATTTTCATCAGCCTACCTAATATTTTGCATAGGCATACATACCAGTATAATTCAGCGTAAGTCGAAAGCAGTATGTCCAACGTCAACACCTATACGATAGGATAATAAAAGTTGCTTAATGTCATCTGCAGTTGGTAAGGTAAAGTAAAAATTACGCTTTCTTAGTAACTTGTAAAATTAATATTGAGCAGCTACATACATTGTTTTCTTAATATTCAATATTTGTTAGTGCAGTTCTAAGAGTTCATACAAATTCAAAGCTGCAAAACACTCAATTTTTGAATATTACCATTAAGAAGAAATGTGTCACCAATGAAATAAACTAAATATTATGAAAATCGAATACAATTTTTTTTTATTAGCAGCAGAAATGTCAAATAACCACCGTTTGAAAACAGACAACAAGATGCAAATAGTATATATAGAACAAGTAAAATTTATTCTCATTAAAAATATGAGCAAACGACTTTTCTAAAAGTTCATTATTAAACTTATATATAAGTTAGAAATAACGGTGGAATGAAACGGCACGAGTAAATACAAGGACATACTCGATATTTTTCCCTCCAGACTAAGTACTTTTGACCCCGATACTGTTCATCAAATAGCAAATATGTATAGTTCTATTTATAAGTAGTTTCACAGTTAAGCTAGGTATAGACGATTGTAAGATCTTACAATATTGTCAGAAAATGTATAGAATATTTTTAACCAATCGTGAGAAGTTATAATTTCTTCCTGTAAATATTGAAAGCAAAAGCATTAGCAGACCACCTACCTAACAATTAAATGTCAGTTAACTGTCAATCGTCTGAACACTTTGGCTTCATCATTGCTAGTACATTGTCAGGCATTGGCATATTGCAAGATGCATAAATTCTCAACACCTTACAATGGCGTCATTGTCAGAGTAATGACAATGAATATTAAAGAAAAATGTGTGTGTACGAAAGGGAGAGAAAAAACAGTTGCAAGAGAAAAAACAGTTATTGACAAGGCAGCTTGATACCAGGTAATCGCATAACTACACAACAACACAACACAACAACACAACACAACAACAACAAACACTGCATGTATTTTCTTGGTAGAAAAACTGTATTACTGTCATCCGTTTGTTCGCGTATGTGTGTTTGTGTTGTGTATTTTGACAGTTATACAAGCTAAAACCAGTATTCAGATGGGCTTGTAAAGCTACCTGGCATCGAGCTGCCTTGGTTATTGAGCGAGAAAAATAAAGAATGAATAATGGCATGTGTGTGTGTGTGTGTATTTTGATAATGACAATTGGCTGACAATTTTTGATACGTTGAAAATTTTACATCCGTGTAATGCTAGTAACACAACTGGGACGTACGACGAATTTCGCCCAACACGACGAATACGCCGGTTAAAATTCGTTGTGTAAATGCGTCTTATGAAGCACAATAGCGACGAAAAACAAAAACATCTGTTATAATGGATAAAGTTGTTTATTGTTTGTTCAAAGATAAAAAAATTAAATGAATCAAAGAATTTAAAATTTTGTAAAAATAATTAAAATAATGAACATCATGTTCATTATGGCAAAAGCTTTGAAGTTTAACATTTTCAATTATAGTTTCACTTCCATCCATTTTTGCAGTTTTCTAATTTTATCTTATTATAGTTGAACAGCTGATGGGGTGACCATTTTAAAAAATTGATTGCTAAAAAATTTTGCATTACCAAAAACAAAAAATTAAACACTACAAATCTAATATGTTGGCTTTTTATTTTATATGCACAAGAAGTCAAAGCTTAGCACTTAAAATAAAAACTATTAAAGTAAAAATTAACTGTTTTTAATAATATACTGGAAAACTAAAACCAAAATGGCCACATGTTACTGATTTGTTCGTCGTTCGCCAGCGTAAGAAGTAGAAATAAATCTATTTCAAGTTCGCCGCGTACAACGAATTTCGATCGACGCACAGTGGCTCGTTTTGATTTTTTCCGTTGTAAAAATCATAACTTTTGAAGTAATGGAGATATTTTAAAAATTCAAAAAACCAATAAAAGAAAACATCTCCTGCTTTTAAACTGTATACCACATGTGATTCAATAAATACAGGGTGTTGCAATGTAATTTTTGCAAATTACAAATATAAAAAAATCATTTTGGTGCAAATTTTTAATTTTTATTAAAATTATTATTGGCGTTAAAGATTTTAATTATTGAACTATTTTTAATGTTAATGGCTTAGCTATAAATATTTTTTGTATTATTTTATATAATACTGGCATTTTGAACTTTTAATAATGGTAAAATATTTTCGTTATATGAACTTTTTACTGGTTAGTTCTTTACAAAGTACTCATCTACATTGGGAGCGATAACTATAATAAATTTATCATTTCAGTACTAAAGTTATTTTTTACCAAATCCTTTTGTGATCTAACATATCTTTGTGAGGAAATGAGCGGATCTGATGATGAAAGCAATATATTTCTCTAATGCGTGAAATCTTGCAAATGTTCGTGTATCTAAATTTTTTATAGTCTTTATTTCTGTTCTCCGGGCTTCTTCTGAAAGTTCTCCAATTGGTAAGCACTGATGATATTCAATCAAATTTTTCCCATGTGCCAAAATTTTGTGTACTGTGGGTGGTGGTAAGTTCTTTTCCGGATACATTTGGGTTAAAAGTTCGGAAGTTTTTGAGGCATATTCTTCAAATTTTGATCCATTGATCTTTTCTTTACAGTTTAGTACATTAAGAATAACGGCAAACCTTTTAATAATATTCATATCCACACAAGTAATTTGAGCAGTAATTTCATCATTATTAAAAAATGATCTCGCCGTATTGCCATCATTTGTATTTCCATATCCATATTTTGGATAGTCTACTTTTAGTCCAAGTTTTTTAAAAACTTCTTCTTGTATGACTTTTTTTCTTCTCATCTGTGTTTCTTTTGGTGGTGCATTCTCTTTAAAAGTTTCTCTCACCCGTGGAATTATATATGTCAGCTTCAAAATGAACTCAATACACCTAATTCTAGCATGCAATGGCGAAATCCCATGTTCGCAGTTGTTCTCATCACTGATTGAATCGTTTAAATTTTGAAAGTATTTCTGCGCTGTTTTGTAAATAGAACATTTTAAAGTTGACGAGGTATTTATAATTTCATTCAAGACTTTACCATCAATCATTGTAAGAAAAAATGTATGATTGACAGTAACAATTTTCCCGTTCCTTATTTCAAAAACAGAAGGGTTAAGTTTATTAATTTGATCTTTGATATTGCTCAGTGTAGACTTGATAACTTCTCAAGACTCCTTTGAATATTGGAATCGTATTGGACGGCAAAAATGAACTGATGATGGACTAGGATTTTTCCAGTACTCTGAGGTTTCACTTCTAAGTCTTAAAGGAACTACAGAAGCCATAAACATACTTCCATCTGTAGTTGTCATGTCATTTATATTTATTGATTGCTTGCAGGCGCTTTGACCGGATGATCCATCACAACCCCATTTATTGAGTAATGTGAGTTTATCCGGAAGTAGTTCTGCTTGTCCTTCAGGTAAACTTTGAATTAGACGTCTTGTCCAAGAATAATGCTAAAGCTTCTTCTAAATTATATTTTGAAGGAGAAGTATTTGGTGGAGTAGATATGCTCCCTCTTTTATCCTGTTTAGACGTTGTGGACTTGCTATCGAGACCGCCTTTGTGATGTCTGATTTTGCCTTTTCCTGGTCTTTTACGTATTTTATAGATAACGCTTCTGATAAATTATGCGTAGGTATTTAGGCGGTAGCATCTTGAATATTCCGTTCTCTTGTATATGGTGCACAGTCTTTAAGATATTTTCTTGGTCTACCTCTTGTTTGGCCAGTAGAAGTATGAGGATATTCAACTTCTAAAATAGTTGTGAATTCATCTAACCAATTTTTTTTCATAAAGTTTTCTTTTGTGCGACTGAATGCCTGCAATTTTTGCTTCAAGCAATTATATAATGAATGAAGTGTAGCTTTCAGATCCTCGTTTTGTTCCGCCTCTGTGAAAAGGTTCAACCTTTGTTTAACAGGTAGCTTAAAGGTACCTTCAGCATCGGAGTTTCCAAATAACTCAAACAACTCGGAATTTTTCAGCGACATCTCTATTCTTTTAATTTCTGTCTAACACAATTTAAATAATTTATTTTCTATCGTATGTATTTGTTACGTATTTTACGCGTGCGCATTTGTGTCTTTAATTTGACTTAACGGATTAAAGTGCGAGTGCCTGATGCTAATTTTGCAACCTCTGCATACATATATTCATACGTAAGTGTTGTCAAAAACACAACTTTTTCATATATTGATATCTTAAGAAATTAGTGATATCTAATATTGTAAAAAATTGTGTGTAGTATTGATACTTGATAGAAAGTCTTTACACCCTTTTACGGGCGTGGCAATCTTTGCAAGCATTTGTTTTATAGTGTTGGAAGTTCTTTATTAAATGATTTTTGAATCTTTGCGAAATCTTTATTTGGATAAAAGTTATATAACTTTTAATGAAAAAGGTCATATATATCCATTACACTACGTATTTTCGCCTTAATAACGAGGTTGTAATAGTTTTTTTCTTTCTTGCAAGTGAACGGGCAGGATCGGGCAGCCAATTTTTTTTATTTAGTTAATGTACAAGAAAGACAAAGTCCTAATACCGATACTACCTGAAACTTCGTGTGACTTTATTAGTTCTACTCTATTTAATTCCCAAAAACTACCCAAATATAGAGCTTTTGAAGAACTCCGTCTAGTAATGAAGAAAACTCAACAAAATTTTTTTTCTCGAATTTAAATAACAAACAAACAACATTTTTTAACAAAATCAAAAAAGGTTACAAGCTTTGTGTAAAAAATAAATCTGAATCCTAAAGTTTTTGTTCCACATTTACTTTTTTTCATAGTCAAAAAAAAATTACGAACTTTGAGCGGCCACAACAACCACAATTTTCATTCTTTTTAAGAACGGCTTCTTGCTCTTTGATCACTGAAATGTAGCTTACAACATGGTTTAGCTTATTTCTCCAAATTTTATAGTCAAAATTTTTATTTTTGCCACGGTTTTCAGAAAAATGAGCCACTGTGCGACGCTGCACAGTGGTGTAAATAAAAAAAAAATGGTAAAAAGTCCGGTACTTCTAAGCCACAGAACGGATCTCGCTGAAAATTGCAGTACTCACAGTCAAGCAGTTATATTTTTTGTCTCAGGTCTTTTTACGCCTTTAGTTAAAACAGAGACGGGACTATGGGGGCTGAAAGTTTCCTACCTCGAGTATAAAAAATTTTGTGCAGCGTATAACTTTCTTATATCTTGGCCGATTTTAAAGATTTTTACCTTTTTGTATTAAACCTAGCAAGGCAAAGAAAAAATGTTGTGCAACATGTTTTCATATCTCTCATAGTTTAAGAGATATTCGCCTTAGAATACTATTTTTTAATTTTTTCGCCGGAACTTCTTTTGGTTTTTTGCTTATAACATTTTTTGTTCAAATCTTAATTTTAATTTGTAGCCCACCGTTGTATTTCTTATAAAATTCTAAGTGAGATAAGGTACCATTTTATTGAAATATCTGGATCTGGTAAGTCACAAAATAGGTCTTAATTCAAAAATTTGAAATTTCACCGAAAAATTTTAGTTTTTCACGAAAAGGGTGGGTTCATTATTTTTGAAATCGTAAACAATTTTGTTGCAGTCTTTATACTTATTTTTACACGTAGCGAAAGACAATCTCCTAAGAGTGTATAAAAATTTTATTTTGTTTAATTTAGACTAAGTACCCTACAGTAGCCAGTGGTCGAAAATCATTAATTTTTAAAACAATTTTCGGATATGTGGTCGTGTGAAAAGTTTTGCCAAAAGTGAAATGAAATTCCGTGAACTTCGTTTTATTACAAAATTAGTTGGTATTATTGCTTAAGAAGCGCTAGACATCCTAGATATAATTAGCGTTGCCAGACTGAGATTATTAAAAAAAAGACTATAATTGACGTAATTTTCAACAAAAGTGTTTTAGAGTGTATATATATATATATATATATATATATATATATATATATATATATGTATATATATATATATATATATATATATATATATATATATATATATATATATATATATATATATATATATATATATATATATATATATATATATATATATATATATATATATATATATATATATATATATATATATATATATATATATATACATATATATATATATATATATATATATATATATATATATATATATATATATATATATATATATTATATATATATATATATATATATATATATATATATATATATATATACATATATATATATATATATATATAATATATATATATATATATATCACTGATGCCTGCCACTTTATCACTTTATTACTTTTCGTGGTCACTTTACACAAAAAAATTGTTCGGTGTTCACTTAAAAACAGCTATTGATGCGTATAGAAAACAACCATACCAACAATGGCAACAGCAACATCAGCAAGTAAAAATGTTATCACAACTGACCATGTGACATTTTTCAGCTGAAAAACGGTTGCACTCCTGTACGATGGCTTTGCCCTGTTGCTGGCCATGCTTGCCTGTTGCTGTCGGGGCATCGATAATTGCATTGTTAATTGTTGCACATGCAAAAATCTACTCTTTTGTTTAAAACAATGAAACGAAGTACTCAGTAAGATTATTGAATGTTATTGTTTAATTTGAAAATTGAATTTTAAGGTGAGTTTTTCAATTTACATACATATGTACGCGACATATTTGGGGATTCTTCTTCTAATATTGGTTATTAGGGCTGAAATTTCTAGTTTTCTTTTGCTTACATACAGAAGAAGAATCTTAATATTTGACTGTAAATAAAAACAAAACAATTTTGCAATACGTATGCTTATTAGAGTGAACCTTTTTGGCAGATTTTGGTGTGGAAAGTATCTTGAAAACAGTTTAATTAAATTGATTACGAAAGCCCACTTAAATTTGGGAAAAAGTAAAAAATTTAATTGCTTTGCCTCATAACTCACTTCAAAATCATTAATTTAACAAACAATTTTGGGGGGGGGGGGGGGGGTAATGATTGATTATGGAGTTGCAACTGGAGATGTCTGCGTGAGTGTTTTTTGGCTCACGTTATGCACGCTCACGACCAAAATAAATTTCCTTACACACTTTCACGCACGAAAATTGTTTTTGGGCCTCACGTCTTTCATGCTCACGAACAAAATTATTTCAATCACGCACGAACCTTTTTTAATCACGCAATTTCACGCACGAAAAACGAAAAAAGTTCTTACGAACAATCACGTTTGTACCAAATATAAACTGTGGTCTAAAGCGACAACAGTCTAAGTCTTAAAACATAGTTTTGAGACAGCACAGTTTTCAATGTAGAACAATTTCTTTGAAAATATGAAAATGTGCAATTTATTTTTTTGATAAATCCAGGGCTGGGCAGTTACGTATTTTGTATTTGTATTTTAAATACGTCTCATGCATGTATTTGTATTTTAAATACTAAGCACTTGAGTATTTTGTATTTCAAATACTCTTGCTCTCAAAATACATTTATCCAAATACACTTTAAATTTATGTTAAAAAATATGCTCTAAAAATTATTCCAGTCATACATCAACTAAAATCCGAAAATTTTGCTACTGTTTTATTACCAAAAAATAGCAATACCACAATTTAATTACCAAAGTACTTGTGCAAAGTAAACGCAACTGAATGCACATACATTGAGAAAGGCGCCAAGCTGTCAGAAAGTTAAATAATGAAAAAATAAAATACAAAGAAAAACAGCGTTCGACATTTTAATGTAGAACAAGAGAAAAAATATCAATCAAATGTTGACTTGGATAGACTATATGGGTGTTTCCATGGTTACGCACGTGACATTTGTACACGTTTAATTATTTTGAATATTATAAAAATATAAATGGGTTGGAATTGTTGAATGGAGTTTTGCCATTGTTACATTTAATGTGATGAGTTCCTTCCAAAAAGTATATATATTGGAAAATTGAGCACTGGGTACCCAAGTTTCATGCGATCAAAGTTGACTTACGCACGTGACAAAAAACGTAAGTGCCTTTTAAAGGAGCATGAAATATTGCAAAAGTAGGAGAATTGTAGAAGATTTTTATTTCGGAAAAAATGTTTTTATAAAGGTTATTAATGGACCTTTATAATCATGGTTTGTTCAAAAACAAGTGTGCATGGGTTGGCTAAGAAAACTAAATTTTTTTGATTACGCACGTTATATTACGAACGTGACACTTTTTACCTTCATACATATTTTTGTAATTTAACATATATTTTCAGAAGTTTTTACCATCATTTAAAATTATTATCAGTTAAAATGTCAATAGTTTTTTATTTCAATTTTCTGTGCTTAAAAAAATTGTGCGAGCGTTTTGATTTTTTAACTAACGGTGGACCATTTCATGGAAATACGTGGTGAAACGTTTTTTAATTGTCACTTTTTTGCAGTATTTTGTATTTTAAATACATGGAAGAAAAGTATTTGTATTTTGTATTTTAAATACACAACTTTCATGTATTTTGTATTTTAAATACATTAGAGCATGTATTTTGTCCAACACTGGATAAATCAAAGATTATAATATGAAAGAATTCATAAATAATTTCATAAAAACATGCCCTCTAGGACATTTTGGCGCTTATTGCGAGTTTCATAGGACTTTTATTAAGAACTACTTCAATTCTGTTTTGTTTGTATAATTTCAAAAAATTTCGTCACAGACATCAACTTGAAATTCACATCAATATGGAATTCTGTTTGTAAAATATTGTAGCGCATATACATAACTCCCCTTAAGTCGACATATGTTGTTAACGACATACATATGTATGTATGTGTTGGAAATCAATTATATTACAAATTTGTATAAAACGTTTAACTAACTGTGTTTTGATTTAACTGGTTTTTGATTTACCTGTCTTTATAATTTCGTAAAAGAAAAAAATTAGAAAATATGTATGTATGTATATCATTATAATTTTAATAATCAGTTGAAGAAGACGAATATTATTGTTCAATAGGTTATGGACCTCCATGTACATACGTTTACTTTACCAAGGGAGGGAAGTAATAAAAATTACCGAGTGCTGAACTGTTTCTTTTTTCCATTAACATAAATACATAGTTTCATACCAATTTGCCGTTGAAAATGGCTGATGCATGACTTTTGGTCACAAAGTTGAACCGTGACAACTACGAGCTGTGGAAATACAAGATGCAGTTGCTGCTGAAGAAGGAAAATGTTTGGGATATAATTGAAGGTGAAGTACCTGTGAACCCTGATGCAAAGTGGAAAGAACGGGACACAGAAGCGTCCATTTTGATTGGTTTAGCTGTAGAGGAGTCAGCTGCGTATTGCAGAGAGCAAAAATGGTAAGGAAGCTTAGAATATCCTGAAAGCATACCATCAAAAGTCAACATTAAGCAACAAGCCAAAGTTGATGAGAACAATTTGTGAATTAAAATTACACACTGGTGGTGACATGGATAAACACATACATAAATACAATTATTATTTTCGAAACTGCAATCTCTGCGAGAGGGAATGTCCGATTCGTGGATGGTTTCAATGTTATTGAATAGTCTGACAAAAACACATATGACACTTTAATTACGGCTCTTGAGGTAAGAGATAAAAAGGATCTTACTATGACTTTGGTCGAGAACAAATTATTGGAGAAGGACGAAAAACATAAAAGACGACAATCTTGTGAAGATAGAGTTTTGCAAACTACTAACAAATTTAAACCAAATGTTAATAATCCTAAAACGATAGTTTGTCATTATTGCCGTGGTGTTGGTCATATTAGAAAGGACTGTTGGAAGCAAAAAAATTTTAAATTTAAAAACGAGCAAATTGCACAGATAGCTGAAAGTGACGGAGCCTGTGATAATTCTTGTTTCGTTGTTAACGTCAGAGCTGGTATGTGGGTAATTGACTCTGGGGCTAATTGTCACATTTCTAGCGTTAGAGAAGAGTTCATAAATCTAGACGCGAATTAGTCTGTAAAATACAGTTGGTGAATGGTAAAGGCGATCAAACATTTGTTGCCCTCAATGATGTTTTGTACATTCCGTCCGTTGTTTAGAGGAAATCTGCTCTCTGTCAAGAAGATATCTGCTATTGGTCTTAAAGTACTATTTCACGGTTCAAACTGTAAAATTCTCTACACAAATAATATGGAAATTGGTGTTGCAAAATACGTTGACAATGTGTATCAACTTGAAAGAAGAGAAACTGAAAAAGCAATGGTTGCTGTTTGCAATCTCAATAGATATCAACATTTTTACCACAAAATTTTTGGTCACAGAGACATAAATGCAGTTAAGGCTATGCAATATGATAAGCTTTGAAAAGATTTTAAAATCCTTGACTGTAAAACTCGTGAAATATGCGATGTAAAGGGTGTTTTTTTTTTCGATGTATAGAACTTTAAGTTGCAATAAAACAACGATGGATTATTCGATTGACATGAATTTTATTTATCCGAAAGGTAATCTTGTAGCATTACATTTTAAATATGATTTCTGGCATATCACTGTCCAATTTTCGATGACTTCTTCCAACATTTGTGGCCGTATATCAGCAATAACACGGCCAATGTTGTCTTCCAAATGGTCAAGAGTTTTTGGCTCATTCGCATAGACCAATGAGTTTACATAGCCCCACAGAAAGTAGTCTAGCGGTGTTAAGTCGCAAGATCTTGGAGGCCAATTCGCAGGTCCAAAACGTGAAATTAGGCGGTCACCAAACGTGTCTTTCAATAAATCGATTGTGCGACGAGCTGTTGCGCCGTCTTGTTGAAACCACATCTCCTGGAGATCATGGTTATTCAATTCAGAAATGAAACAATTAGTAATCATGGCTCTATACCGATCACCATTGACTGTAACGTTCTGGCCATCATCGTTTTTGAAGAAGTACAGACCAATGATTCCACCAGCCCATCAGCGCACCAAACAGTCAGTTTTTCTGGATGTAACGGTGTTTCGACATACACTTGTGGATTAGCTTCACTCCAAATGCGGCAGTTTTGTTTGTTGACGTAGCCATTCAACCGGAAGTGCGCTTCATCGCTAAACAAAATTCGCCTATGAAAATCGGGAACAACGGCAATCTCGTTTTGCACTAAAACTGCACTATTTGCAAGCGTTGTTCAGGCGTGAGTCTATTCATGATGAATTGCCAAACCAAACTGAGAATAAATCAGCTGGGAATTGACAGCTGTTAAATCGGTCGCCATCTTCCATGTATAGATTAAAAAAAAAGACAAACTGAAAATGGAAAAAAAACATGGAAAAAATTTTATTTTAGTATGTATTGATAAAATTATCGAAGAAAACAAACGTACTTAAGCAAAACAAATTATTTGTACTTCAACAGAAGCTTGGAGGAATGAACATGAGCATACGCATGCATATACAAACATACCTACAAAATACAACATTTGTATTGGGATATACACTGCTGATATTTTTGCTACTTTTCAATATTAACTTCTCACAAAAAATACAAGCACTACTAAAATGTGCAACAATGTCTTTAGGATCATAGATAGGATTAAGAATTTGACAAGCCTTTCGTTCAATTCGGTCAGAGGATTGCCCATATTATAGCCACACCTGAAAGTTATGCTTAACCAAAGATATCTAGAGAAATTTGAGATAACTAGATGTGCTGCCAGCTGGCAGCATCTATAACGCTGCCTAAAATATAAGATTTAACGGTCATCAAAAGCTCTCGATCAAATAGCGTAAAAAGTAGCCAAATCTGTTGCATTGCCGACAATGAACATTGAAGGTTCCTCTTTTGTGTACTAGAAATTTCTCGAATCTATTGATTTGAGTCTGAGATTAGTATTTGTTTGACCTGTGATATCGTAAATAACGATCTTTTCGAACAAACGTGTTCAAGATAAGTATTATATTTAACAGGGCTGGAGATGAACTAATAACAAGCGAAGCAAAGTGCTACTTGGGGAATGGAAACCATGTGATCACGAATCTGCTTGGTAAGCGGTATTGCGTCATCTTTCGCATATGAGACTGATATTTTTGGCGGAAAAGCGCGTTTATAAGCGTAATTTGGCTCAGTAGTCGAAACTCTACGCAGCAACACCATGATAACGATTTCATAATATTGCTTATTATAGAATGATGATGTTTTCCTAATGTATTTAAGTAAATTCTTCTCACTCTTATCTGTTAAGAGTAAAAAAAAGTCGATTTTAAGAATACCCTATTTTTTGTAAATTCTTTGTTTCTGCAAATTTGTTCACTTTGAATTATCTGTTGTGCAAACTTCGTTCATGATGCAATTTATTTAATGCATAGCACCATCTTCTCGAGTAAAATGCAAATAAATATTCCAACAGTTGTGTTTCTTTTATCACCTGATGTCTTATAACTGCATATAAAAAATGTTTGACAACATCAGTTTTTTTTTTCCAACAACACAAAGCAACAGCGAAGAGCCCTCACCGACAAATGTACGAAATAATAAAGATTTTACATAGCAGTAACACAACATTCATATGAGCATCCATACGTGCATCCTTATAAAAACTACCCAGTGGCTTAGATGGTAGCCATCGCCAACAGTGTCTGGTGAAAGAACTGGCGCTTTTACTCAATACCTACTAGAGGCTACCGATGTGGCATTCTAATCATACCTACATAATTCAAACGGGTGACAGCAATACAGTTTTTCTACCAACAAAATACATGAAGTGTTTGTTGTTGTTGTGGTTGTTGTAGTTATGCGATTACCTGGTATCAAGCTGCCTTGTAATTCTCTAGAAACCGTTGTCCAGTGTTGGTATACGAAGAAAAAAACCCAATTTTTCGTTACCTATTTCTATATCTCTAGATAATGCAAAAACGACTTTTTTCGACGAAAGAGTGCTCTGCATTCATTATTATTGTAGATGTGTTATCCAGATAGAAATAAGTAACACAAATTAAAACATTCCCTTTGACGTTTGGCTCAGCTGGAATTCTAATCAGAACCTCTTGGCTTAATAGTTTGCACGCTAACTATTTAAGCCTCGTCTTAAATAGTTAGCGTGCAAACCATTGAATACTAGCGATTACGCTGCCGATGTCGGAGTGAAATATTTCTTGTGCTTTGATAGGTTAGATAGATTAGCCCTCACTCCGGTCTATGCACAGAAAGGAAACGTAATGTCAAATTAACATGAAAATAACTTGACTAAAGGTGCGTTTAGACTATGCTAATATTTGTCCAAACACAACAAATAATTATTTGGGCTAATAGTATGGTTTGTGACAAATGTTTGGGCATGGGCTTAGCTTGCACTAATATTTGTTTGAATTTTATTTGCGCAAATAACGGAAAATTTTGTGTCAGCCATGTTTGGTACAAATATTTGTGTACTCCTTTACACTATACTAATAATTTTATTTGTCCGGTATGTATGACAAACATCTGTCAAACAATATCAAATTGTGTTTGTGAAGCAATGTGAAAAATTAAAATGTTTAGTGACAGTGATATTGGAGATTTATTATCAATAACTGCTGGAGCTATAGCAGTTTTAGAAACCCAGCAAAAAGAAAAAAAAAGATCCAGGGTTCGAGCTTGGGTGCAGCGCCGTAAAATGGAAGGATGTTGCTAAAAACTTCTGAAGAGCCTTCGCTGCATAAAAACTTCGTGCGCATGGGTTCAAATGACTTCGATTACTTGGTAATTTGATTACAATATTCATCTTATTAACATTAAATATATGTTCATGTTTTTCACATAAAGCTGAATCTAGCGGCTGATGGGGGCGGTTCAATAACTGCTGCATCGTTGTCGTCCATTTTCTTTCAGAAAAATATGCCTTATAATTAAGAATTACGGAAACGCAGTTTTTACTTACCAATCTGTCAAACGAATTGACCAGTATTGCCATTTCAATTTATTTCATATTTTATATGTTAAGCACTGTAAAAAAAAACTGTTGGCAACCCACGTTTCTACAATTATTTGTCGCTGTTTGTTCCGTCAAAAATATTGCGAGAACAAACAAAATTTCGAGCCAAATATTTGTTGCCACGTGCTGACAAAGTGTTTACACTATCCAAAGCTTTCCTGACAAACAAACATTTTTGTTAGCCAACAAACAGTCGAAAATATGTGGAGGCTAACAAATGCGAGTGTTTACACTAGGACAAACAAAATTTTTATGATTTTGCACAAATATTAGCATAGTCTAAAGGCACCTTAAGAAATATGCTATTCATTACGCATGAGTTTGGTTGTTGGTTACTCAATAGCCAAGAGGTTTGGGGTTCGAGTTCAGTCGTAACGAAATACTTTGCAGTACAAAAATAAAATAAATAAATTATTCTTATTTATAAGAATACAAATATATAAAAAAATAGAAACAAAATATAATATTGTTTTCTAGCTTTCACTAGTTTTTTTTTATAGTTGAGAGCCAAGAATAGAGGGACCAGTTGCGATTCCTAACTTAAACACATCTGAGTAGGACGTGGGTGCAGCAGTGGTAGTTGCATGGAATTAGCCTCACAAACCACTGGGTATATGTATATGTACATATCTAATACTTCACGCATACGTGAATAGAGAAGACAGACCTCTATGTCTAAAAAGCATTTATGGCAAACACGAAACATTCCATACAAAAGTTCAAATTCTTTCTCCGGTTTTTAATCGCAATCATACTTCCGTGGCACAACGATTTGCTTGTCGTCAAAAAGCAAATTGAATCTTTTATTTTCATTTTACTACTGCCTCTATAGCATATTTTAAGATTTTCTGCTTTAGCTGTACTAAACAAAAAAATTGAACTGAAAACGCAATGATAACTCTCTAAATTAATGCAAAAGTAAACAATAACGTCATGAGTTACAGGAAAAACCTGTCTCATTGTGAATTCCATATAAAACTCCATACGACAACGCACTTAACATCTTTGCAAAGAACTGTATCAATTGCCATTGTTTCCAGCTTCACGCTCCTCATTTTAAGAGTCTCAAGGGTTTTGTGCATCTTTTAGATAAATATTATTGTTGCATATTTTAGGGCACTAAGATGGTAGATGGAATAGTTGGGTTTCTTTTGAACACGTAAAAGCGATTTATTTGTTTAATATTGAATAAGAATATAGCACAATAAAGCATATATGTATCTCAGAATTGGTATATGTATATGTAGTTTCACATATTTCGTATAAAAAGTGTAAGCTAATGTTTACAGCTTAGGCCGGTTGGATTTATATAAATAAGTGTAAAAATAAACAAGAGCAACAATATATATGTATGTACATAAAGCTCTGAGAAGCGCAAATGAAAAATGGTGTGGCTCTATAATTATAAATAACACTATGCAACAAGCATAAAAACTTTAGATTACCACCATCTTTTTTTAAGTTTTATACTTATCTAAGAACAAAAATCTTTAAAATTTCATACTCTATGGATAAGTTTTTTGTAGAATTTTTTTTTTCCAACATATGCGATTTTTGGGAAAGTTGATCCAAACGTCTGGTCATAACTTAAATACGGTGTGTCCGATTTTATTATGTAATATGCCAGAAACTTTTAAATTATTATAGCTTTAAGTTCTGTCAGCATAAGTTTTTGGTAAAATTTTCTTTTCGAGTTGTGAAAAAAAGTTCAAGAAAAGTTTTTATTTTTCTTTCTTAAAAATTTGTAAACTTTTTGATTTTGGAAAATTTATAAAACATAGGAGTTTGCAAATATTTTCCAGTTTTCTTACTTCTTCGCAAAGTTTCAAATAATAGATATAAAATCAATCCTCATTTATTAAAATCTGTAAGTAAATCTCCCGAAAACATATCCACCGTTTTAAGAATTGCAACTTGCTTTCTGTTACAAAGAGGAAATCAAGAAATTTTGTTGCTTATATATTAATTTTATTAAAAATGATTTAAGTACTTAAGCAACGAAATATGTATGTATATATATATATATATATATATATATATATATATATATATATATATATATATATATATATATATATATATATATATATATATATATATATATATATATATACATACATATGATGCCATGACCAATGGAAATAGAAACTTATTTATTTATATCTATATATATATATATATATATATATATATATATATATATATATATATATATATATATATAGATATAAATAAATAAGTTTCTATTTCCATTGGTCATGGCATCACGCATGAATGGCTGGAGCGATTTCGTTTGTTAGTGCATGTAGAAGAATGAAAGAAAGAGTTGAGAAAAATGTGCGAAATATAAATTTAAGAAAATTATTGTGCAGCAACGCGTGCATCGTTACTCTAGTTTACAGTAAATAAACGTTCAACTAAATTACAGTGAAAATAAGTTTTACCTTTTTCGCTTTCAGAGTGTTTACTTTTATTCATATACAAAAACTCTACATCAATTTGAAAAAACTCAATATTCATATGCCTCTAATCATTTCCGTTCTGCACTACTGCTAGCCAATTGTATTGCCATTCCCCATAAATTTCCCACACTTGTATTGCCTTCCATTAAAATCGATCTAGACTGACATTGAAAAGGAATTCAAGGTACGTAGTATATAAGTCTACGATTGTATTTCTCACACCTAAAAACAAGTCTTTGTTTTATAATTCTATCGTAGAACTATAGAAAGGTAATTACGCACGAAATTTCAGCTTTAAACTACGCTCACAAATTCACACACCTAATCACCATTTTTCTAAAAAATTTGCAAACCCCTGATTGCAAACAAATCTGCCCGTTGCTGTTGTGAAATAATACTTGTTGTGACAAGACTACCAGCACAAAGTTTTATTTATATAAGAGATTTGATCAGCTTGTATCATCACCTCTGCGATACGATTGTACTAATTCTACTATAAGTTATTTTCAAAATTCGTTTGTATTTATTTGCTGTAACATTTCAAAGATGAATACAGATTACAAATAGAAAACAAACTTTTGATGAATTGAAATTTTAAATGTTTCAATTTAACACTCGTTGTAGCAGACAAGTATTTTGAAGTTTTCTGTCTGCAAGTCAGTCTTAATATTTGTCTGTTTATTTATAAGAGAATGATAGTAATTACACAAGTGCAAGAAAGGCTGTATGTATGTGGCAGCAAATGCTAATAACTCAAGTACCGAATGATTTTAAGAGCCAATTTTCTATCAGAAAACATTTGCACAGAGCCAAAAAGAAACAAGTAAGAGTGCTGTATTCTGCTAGGCCGAATCTTAAATTCCCTTTACAATCAACATTTCTGTTCTTCAGATCTAATGCATACCCACAGATCCAAAACTATCTAATAGGATCGATAAGATTATGAATTTGAAACGTTTTTAGGCTGAATGGTATCCCAACAGAAAATAACGAAAATTTTTGTATAATAGTTTCTTATAATTTTAATATGCTAAGACTTATTGATTTGATCAAAAAGGAAAACACATCAAATCAAAGAATGCACTTGTTATTTAGCTTTTTTACTCACTTTCCTTTATTTTTCGTGATAAAAAAATGCGTAAAGGAAAACTTTTTGATTGTATTAGGTTCTCTTGAAAATTGTATTTAATAAAGATTACTTATTGATTTCATTATTATTATTCTCACTTGGTGCCAGTTATGCACCTCAACTGAAAATATTTTTGTGCAACTGTTGCCAAATCTCGCTTCGGTCATATATAGGTTTGATTTTACTAAGGTCTCAACAATCCTGTGCCTAGGTATGTGTTTCTCTCTCTCTCTCTCTCTCTCTCTCTCTCTTCTCTCTCTCTCTAATAATACTGAGCGAGTGGAGTTGGCCCTTTTGTCGAAATAACAGCAAACATGGACCGTTTTGTTTATAGGGATACTTTATCCAACCACATGCTGAGCCACACCGCGTCGCAGATTCCACATCAGCTTGTCTTTCAACATAATAATGACCCTAAACACTCATCGAAGTTGGTAAAAGAATGATTTTCCAATAATATAAACCAAGTCATGGAATGACCATCACAATCTCTATATTTGAATCTGATTGAGAATATTTCGCCATTTTGAGACTCAGGGTTGGGAGTCGCCGATTTAGTTCCAAGCAGGAGCTAATGGACTCCTTAAAACTGGAAGGGGAATCAATACAAATATCAGTTTTAACTAATCTCGTTGAGCCAGTGCCGAAACGATGTCCGGACGTCATCACAAATCAAGGATACCACATAAAATATTGAAAGCTGCTTAACTTTCGAACAGCAAAATAAGTAATTAGTTTTCTTTTTGTTCTATTGTTAATTGTAAAGAAATGCAATAACATTTTTGTTGGTATAATTGAAATGAGAGCACTTAATACCAATAATATTTAGTGATTTATTTTAAATAAATGAAATTTTTTAAAAAATATAAAACTTATTTTTATCGTAGGTTTCGAATAGAACTATATCCAATATATATATATATATATATATATATATATATATATATATATATATATATATATATATATACATATATACATAGAGTCTGCAGGAATCACTGCTTACAAATTAAATTTTTTTGAGATGGCAATTTAGCTTACAGTGACCCTGCAATGAACTATAATATAATATCTTTTCTGCTGAGGTTTATAATACGTTCGAACTTTGCTCTGCCCAAATCCAGCAGATTTTTCGCCTACTGTATGCCCTCCAGTAGCCAGCATGAAGAACATTGTCCTTAAAAATGTTTTTAGTCCTGCAGAATAGCTCAGGACCTATTTGCGCTTCTTTTGGCTAACCAGTCCTTCGTGTGCCGGTATACTAAATTGTTCTTCAAGAATGCGGTCCGAGGGATTTCATTAATTATTTCAAAAAAGGTATTACTTATTGATTTCATTGGGTTCCTAATGTACAAGTGCGCTGCATGTTTTGTACTTGCTTAAGTATTTTTGAGTGCCATGAGTCGATTGGGTGGTTGACTGACAATCGCAAGGTTGGAGTTCGAATCCATCAAGATGAAGCTTTTTTAAAAAAATCAATAATAATACTTAAAAACAGTTATGTGTTTCCTTCTTAATCACTGAGGTTTAAAATAAAAAAAACAAATCTTATCACTGTGTTCTAATTCATTAGTTGTTTTGTAGGTACAGTTAGTTCTCTTTTTCTATATATTGGTTTCGGAAATTTTTCTATTTTGTTTTTGAGTGCCCTTATTTTATTATAACATTTGGCATCAAAACTGGCTTCGTTCGTATGCAGGCTCAACTTTTTTTTCGCTAAAACTCACACAGAGCGAAAACTTCCTAATAGATTCAATAAGATTTTCTCTTTGAAACGTTTTTAGGCTGAGGGTTATCCCAGCAGAGAGAAAAGAAGATTTTTCTATGGGTATTTCTTATTATTTCCATGTTGCAAATCTTATTAATTGTCTCAACAAGAAAAACACATAAAACCAAGAAGAAAACTTGTTACTCACGTTTGTTTTTACTCAGTTTCCGATTTGCATGGTACCAAAAAAAAAAAAAAATTCTATAGAGAAGAACTTATTGATTCTATTAGGTTTTCTTGTAAATTGTATACAATAAGGATTTCTTATTGATTTATTAGGTAATCCTATTAATTTTTCCCTATTGGTTTTATTAGTTTTCTATATAAACACACGTAAATCATCTTTTTAGTTTCATTAATTGTTGTTTTTTCAATAAGGTTTTCCCATTTAAAATAATAAGGAGTCCTTCTTGAAAAAAAACCATAGAGATATCTTATTGATTTTGTTCTACTTTATTAGGTGCTTTTTTCTCTGTGCAGATATATAGGAGCCGATTTCAGATATTTTTAATTTTATGCCTTTCTTCAAAAATTTTATACAAAAATGCAAATTTGATCTTTCCATGATATTATGTATGAACAGTACGGCATGAAAAATTTTTTTGCAAGTCAAGTTGTTTTTTCAAAAACGTAATTTCAACAATCTATTTTTCTATCGATGCTGGTCTAAAACATACATATATACTCTCTGGGATCGGATATTGTTGTTATGTTTGTTTTTGAAAAAAACCAATCAAAACATTTTTCATTATTATTGTCCTGAAGAAGCTATCCGAAGGAGAGCGAAATTTTGACAAAAATAAATACTCAAATTCCAAAAGACCTTAAGCTCAAATAAATATATAAAATAAAATTGAGAATATTACAAACGAAATGACGAACTTAAATATTTCCCTAGCACTGTTGTGAAGGACATAAAAACTGAAAGCCAGTGACAGACGGAAATGCCAGTAATTGTACTGCTACAGCACAGTTCTGACAAATAACTTCTATTACATCTTGTTCCTATTGCTGCAGCAAAAACAAAAACCAAAAACTAAAATAAATTTTTTCCTCTTTGGAGAGAAAAAGAAACGAAAAATGTTAGAGACTACGTTGTAAAAGATTTAAAACAATGGTTTGGAAATTTATGTATGTGCTGAAGCACACACACATACATACATACATACATGAGGCAGAGCAGGATTGAAAGAAAATTGATAAAAATTAAACCTAAACAGAACAACTTGAAAAACAGAATTCGTAATCGTTCTGGGAACTTAAAGAGCGGTACTACTTTTAAAAATGACCAACCAATATGAGTCTATTTTGGCAGTATGTAGATGAATGCAGCGTTGCAGAGAACAGGAAAAGAAATACATTTTGAAATCAATAAACATTGCCAGTAAGTAAGTTATGATAATATTAAAAATATTTATTTGAATTTGAACAATACTGAGCTACTGCATTTCAAACATTTTATTTTATTTTTTTTTTTTTGTGGAAATACAGTGGAAGAAGGAAACAAGTCCGCTAATGTGGTTGCTATATTTACTTGTGGCTATATACGAGGTCTGTTCAACAAATAACCGTTATTTTGAAATTTCATGAGCTAGGCATGCTTTTTTTTCTGTTATGTAAAGATAATATGTTGCACGATTTAGAAAGAGTAAATGGATGGCTAAAAATGAAGAAACTAAAATTAAATGAAAGTAAAACAAAGTTTATGGGAATAAATATCAATAGAGACATTATAATAAAAATTAATAATAAAATAATTGAAAAAGTTAACAATATAAAATATTTGGGATTCGTGATGGACAAAGAACTAAAATTTAAGGATCACATTGATTATATATGCAAAAAGATCGGTAAAAAAATTGGATATTTTAAAAGACTTCGAAATAAAATTTCTGTAATTACTTCAATTAATATTTATAATGCAATTATTAAACCTCATTTTGAGTTCGGGTCAACAATATTATACACGTGCTGTACAAAAACTCAGATAGAAAGACTTAAAAAGTTACAAAATGCGCACAATTTTAAAATGCAATCGATACACCTCAATTCAGTTCATGCTTAACTCATTAAAATGGCTGAACATTTAACAGAGAATAGAAATTAACACTCTAAAGTTTATAAGAAAAATGAAAACGGGAAATGCACCTCAATACCAATGTGAACAGCTTACGTTGGTGGGGCAAATACAACACTACCAGCTAAGAAACGCACAAGATTTTAGAGTAGACAGAGCGTCAACAAGTGCTATGCAGAGATCACTTTTTTACAAAGGTCTAAATCTTTATAATAATCTTCCCTTGGAAATAAAAAGCGAACCAAATGAGAATAGTTTTAAAAGAAAGATTGTTCAATTTGTAAATTAATTAATTTTCATAGAGTCTGTATTTTTTTTACTTCTTAAGTTGTAATTGAAACCAAAAAGTATAATAAATACTAATTATATATATATATATATATATATATATATATATATATATATATATATATATATATATATATATATATATATATATATATATATATATATATATATAACATCAGCCATTTTGGACTTTAAGTTTGTTTTTGACAGATAAAAGGCTAAGTCGTGTTTTCGTGTACTCTTGAAGTTTTTCTTATTCAACAACAAAAAAAAAAAAGGATCAAAGAAGCTGTGTTAAGTTTGATGTAAAAAATGAAATTAAATGCGCAAGGACATTTAAAATGTTGACTGTGGCATTTAGCGAGTCTACTATGAGCAGAACTCAAGTTCAATTATGGTCTAACCGGTTTAAGGAAGGCCGAGAAGGTGTTGGTCGCCCGAGCACGTCAACAACCGATTAAAACATTGAAACAGTGAAGGAAATGATCTCGGATAATAGTCGAATCACTATCAGAGATTTTGCTTATGATGTTAGCATATCGTTCGGCAAATTTTACGAATGTTTTAGACATGAAACGTGAGGCAGCGAAGATTGTTCCAAAATTGCTCAATTTTGAGTAAAAACAACGTCGCATCGATATCGCTCAGGAGGTGTTAAACATCGACAACGACAATCCAGATTTCCTCAAAAAGATCATAACTGGTGACGAATCATGGGTGTATGGCTATGACGTTGAAACCAAAGCCCAATCATCCCAATGGAAGCGTCTAGAAGAGCCAAGACCGAAAAAAGCACATCCAGTTCTCTCAAATGTTTTGCTCACTACTTTCTTCGACTGCAATGGCGTGGTGCATCATGAATCCTTGCCACAAGGTCGTACGGTCAGTATGATATACTACCTTGAAGTTATGCGCCGCTTGCGCTAGGTGATTCGTCCGAAACGCACAGAATTGTTTAATAAAAAATTATAGACTATGCACAGTGATAATGCACCAGGCTCACACATCGATGTTTGTGCGTGAGTTTTTGGCAAAAAACAAAAGCACTATCATGCCTCCACCATCGTATTCACCGGACTTGGTCCCCGCTGACTTTTTACTCTTCCCAAAACTGAAGACACCGGTGAAAGAAAAGCGTTTGGCTATGATTGAGGAGATAAAAGAAAAAACGAAACAGGGGCTATTGGCGATACCAAAAAGCGCTTTTCAGAAGCGTTTCGAGGATTGAAGAAAATGCTGGCATAAGTGTATTATATCTGAAGGGGATAACTTTGAAGGTGACGAGATAGCTATTGATGAATAAATAAATACTTCTTGAAAAAATTTAAAATAACAGTTATTTTTTTTTATCAGACCTCGTATATTTTTGAATCGGAGCTGTTAAATTTTGATGTGTGTGAAGATAAATACGTATTTAAGTTCCGGGACTCAAACCACAATTTTTAGCAAAGCCACATTTTTAAGTTAGCAGAGCACTGTTAACGAGCTAACAGCGCTATTTTTATAACAGATGACAATTGTGGAGAAGATGAGTGGGTTTTATGGAAAAATTAGGACTTCTGCGAAGTACTGACCATATGGAAATGGTGGTCTGGAGGGTTAGCTATGACCTCTGGCAACTGGGATGTCTGAAATAACTTTTGGAGTCCCAAAACACTCCATTTAAGAAATTTCGGGAGAAGATGAGCGGGCTCAATTAAAAATGAGGACTTCTGCGAGGTACTGACCATATGAAAATAGTGGCCTAGAGGGTGAGCCCACAAAATGGCTTTTAAAAACACTCCATTTAAGAAATTTCTGGAGAAGATGAGTGGGCTCAAGGAAAAATGAGGACTTCTGCGAGGTACTGACCATATGAAAATAGTGGCCTAGAGGGTAAGCTATTCCTTCTGGTACCTGGGATGTCTGAAATTATCTTTGGAGTCCCACAAAATGACTTTTAAAACACTCCATTTATGAAATTTCGGGAGAAGATGAGTGGGTTTTATGGCAAAATGAGGACTTCTGCGAAGTAGTGACCACATGGAAATGGTGGTCTGGAGGGTTAGCTATGATTTGTGGCCCTACAGAGCTCGAAATTGGAAAAAGTTACGCATAAACTTAAATTGTATCGAACAAATTTTTTATTCGAATGCTTAATTAAAACTGATTTAAAATCAATTTTTGAAATTTGTAATTTTTTTTTGCAACTGTTTAAATCTTTTTTTTTAGCCCATTTGAATCAAATGTTTATAGAACACTGTGATAGGTTTTGAAAAGGGAGTTACGATATTAACAAGTAAGAGTGCTATATTCGGCTGGGCCGAATCTTAAATACCCTTCACAATGGTACATACATTCCTATTGATTTTTGGTGCGAAAAGTTGTTTTATTTGGCTTTTAAAGCCGATTTCTTGAAATATCGGGAGACGCTATATCTGGGGTATACATATATGGGCCGATTTTTTCTGAATTTCAATATGAGATCCACTACCGGGATTTAACACAGGCTGCAAAACTTTTATTTAAATAATTCTTAATATGCTCAAGTTCAACCACTGGGTGACACCAATTCTTTTTAATATCAATGAAATAAAGAAAAGCAAAATGTATTTCTTAATTATTTATCAGTTAACTTTATAGTAAAATTTATTTAACAAAAAATTGCATATAATTGCATTATTTTTGAATTATAATGTTAAACATTGCCATTAAGTGTGATTTTCTTTTCAATTTACTTACGTATGTGGGTACATGCATACGTATGTATGTATCTATAATAGAAAACTCTAAAATAAATTCTTTATTATTGAATATTTTCAGTGTGTTCCATAAAACAATGATTATATACATACATATATATGTACATACATACATATTTACATTGCTTGCTTTTACAAAATTATTTTTTTCTTGTGCACGTTGTTGATGATCTATTGCGTATCATCATACACATGTGTGTGTGTATGTACATATGTAAGTACGTAGGGAAACCCAAAATGATTTTTTGTGTGAATGAATTTGAAGACGCAATTGTTTAAAAGAATTTCATTGCGTACCCTTTTTTCAACAATTCTTTATATCACTTTCATTTTCAAGCTCGTGTATACATATGTACATACATACACATTTTTACACCAAAGCAAAAAAATTGTTTATGCTAACATACTTGCACGCATACATACATACATATGTAGATACATACATACCTACATACATACAAACGTATCTACATACATACATACATACATACATATACATTCATACATGATCGCAAATATTATATACATATGTATATAATATTATATACATATGTATCTACCATTATGATTGATTTTTGGTACCAAAAGTTGGGTGCATATGGGCCGATGTCCAAAAATTTTCTAATTTTGCCCCTAAACAGCCTGTATGTACCATTCCGACAAATATTTAGTGCAAAAAAACTGTTTCGTTTAGCTTCCAGGCCCGACTTCTTGAGATATCGGGAGGCGCTATATCTCGAACATATATGGGCCGATGACAAAAAGATTTCCAGTTTTGCTTCTGACTAACCTATATGTATCATTCTGATTGATTTTTGGTGCCAAAAGTTGTTTTATTTAGCTTATAGAGCCGATTTCTTGAAAAATCGGGAGACGCTATATCTCACGTATATATAGACCGATTGCAGACATTTTCAAATTTTGCTTTTAAACACCTTATATGCACCATTCTGATCGATTTTTGGTACCAAAAGTTGTTTTATTTGGCTTTTAGAGCCGACTTCTTGAGAAAACTTGAGGCGCTATATCTCGAGTGTATATGGGCCGATGTCCAAAATTTTCCACCTTTGCCTCTAAATAGTCTATATGTACCATTCTGATTGATTTTTAGTGACAAAAATTGCTTTATTTGGCTTAAAGAGCGGATTTCTTGAAAAATCAGGAGTCGCTATATCTCAGATATATATGGACCGATTTCAAAAATTTTCCAACTTTGCTTTTAAACACCTTATATGTTCCATTCTAATCGATTTTTGATACCAAAAGTTGTTTTATTTGGCTTTTAGAGCCGACTTCTTGAGAAAACGGGAGGCGCTATATCTCGAGTGTATATGGGCCGATGTAGAAAAATTTTCCACTTTTGCCTCTAAATAGCCTATATATACCATTTTGATTGATCTTCGGTGCCAAAAGTTGTCTTATTTGGCTTATAAAGCCGATTTCCTTAAAAATCGGGAGACGCTATATCTCGGATATATATAGGCCGATTTCAAAAATTCCTTCATTTTTAGGATTTAATGGGCACTAAAAATGATATGGTTTAGTTTTTAAGAAAAATTTTATTTTCAAAAATCTGAATACAAAAATTACACAAAATATCCCTCAAAACCCGGTTTTTTGAATATATCTCGGCTATCCGCGGACCTATCTTACTGAATTTCAATAGCAGACCCACTACCGGGGTTTCACACGTTTTAGCGAAAGAATGAGGTTTCTATCTCAAACCGTTTTCTCAGAAACGGTATTTCAACGACTACAGACGGACAGACGGACAGACGGACCGACGGACAGACGGACAGACGGACAGACGGACATCGCTCAATCGTAATCGCTATTGATGCTGATCCAGAATATATATACTTTATGGGGTCTTAGATGGATATTTCAATGCGTTACAAACGGAATCACAAACTTATATATACCCTTACACATTTATGTGAAGGGTATAAAAAGAAATGGCAATCGACAGGAATACATAGCTTGCATAAAATTTAATTCTATAATTGATTACTCTTAACACTGTGGTAGTGACAAAAGCGTGAAATTTAGCAAGTCCTAAGTTCAAAGGAGGGCTGGTGAAGGTTATTTAATTTGCAAAGTAAAACATTATTTTTTACAACAAGTAGGTTTCCCACAGATTGCTGCTATCCAGAGACAGACTGTTGTCCACCAAGCCTTAGAGCTTTACTATTCTTTCCGTAATTAATGTTACAAAAAATTCAGCTCACCAAAGAGTTGAACTTAAGCCAAGTAACAATTATAACTACAAAGCAACACGTTGTGAAAAAAGTTTGATTAATTTTTAATTTCCATCGATACCAGTGGTTAGCTAGACTTTTGTTTCATAATATATGATTATCCCTTAATGAACACTATTTTATCGGTAAAATTGTTCTGTTTAAGGTATTAATCGGCAATTCAATGAGAAAACAAGACACACTTACAAATGAATGTATGTTCATATGAACAAACAAAACATCACAAACATATGTATGTATGTATATTTGTATCTAGATACAACAATGCATATAAATTATTAAAATACTGATGTGGTAAAAATTATTTATATTTTAATGAAATTTTAAATTGGCAAATATGTTTTAGAAATTATGTATTTGTTGCCCAAATACTAAACGTTGTCACATGAAATTCCTAATAACTAAATGATGGTGAAATGCAAACCAGCAGCCATTAAGTTTATTTGAGGTAATCTCGGCTAAAGTCCGAAACTTGTCTAAAAAACTTGTCTAATTTTCCTTGAGGGCGCAAAACCACATTTCAAGCCTGAAAAATGTTGAAACAGCTGTTTTCTCATGTCAATATTAGTCTCTAAGTCAATATTAGTTTGCAAAGTCGACGTATGACATATGACAGCTCCCATGTAATGGTGCCTTAAACGTCGCGAAAACAGTAGTGCAATTTTATCATGAGGTGAAAATAATAAAGTACTGATGAGTATCGGGATGGACAGAACGACAGAACTAACAGTCTTCCAGTTACATATCTATTTTTCTTGTATTCTCTAAATATTAACTGTAATCGTTAATTAAAAAGTCTCTGTTGCAATAAAAGTCAGGGCTGAAGTTCGTTTAATTCACTTTATTTGTAAAGAAGTAAATTTTATAAATCCTAACAAGGGGTACACAGAGCAAAAACTTCCTAATAGATTCAATAAGATTTTCTCTTTGAAACGTTTTTAGGCTGAGGGGTATCCCAGCAGAGAGAAAAGAAGATTTTTCTATGGGTATTTCTTATTATTTCCATGTTGCAAATCTTATTAATTGTCCCAACGAGAAAAATACATAAAACCAAGAAGAAAACTTCTTACTCACGTTTGTTTTTACTCAGTTTCCGATTTGCATGGTACCAAAAAAAAAAAAAAAATCTATAGAGAAGAACTTATTGAATCTATTAGGTTTTCTTGTAAATTGTATACAATAAGGATTTCTTATTGATTTTATTAGGTTATCGTATTAATTTTTCCCTATTGGTTTTATTAATTTCCTATATAAACACACGTAAATCATCTTTTTAATTTCATTAATTGTTGTTTTTTCAATAAGGTTTTCCCATTTAAAATAATAAGGAATCCTTCTTGAAAAAAAACCATAGAGATATCTGATTGATTTTGTTCTACTTTATTAGGTGGTTTTTTCTCTGTGTACAATTTAATTGTTATAATTATGCATTAATACAGTTTTGCTTCGGAATAGCTGCAAATAGTTTTATTTTATTTTATTTGCATAAAATCTTCAGAAGAAAATCTCACCGCCTTTTTATTTATAATGATATAGGTTGTCTTTTTTTTAATACTGATTATTCTGGTTACTGATTATCCGATAACCAGTTGAGGTTGCCGAGTTTTTCTTTTCAACAGTCTCCAGTAAGTTGAACTTGAAAGACGGATTATGCCAAATAATAAATAAATCAAATCAAAATGCTTTATTATATTCCTAAGGTTTAGTATTCATTTCATTTATTTTCGGTCACTTGCAAAAATGAAATGAAATACAACTTTTCTGTAAACAGCTAAAAGGATAACTGATTATTAGGTTTTTGAAATTTAAATACATTCATACGGTCAAAATATCTATCAGACCAAGTATGTAACAGGCAGATAAAATAGTAAATGGCAATACACTACCTCAAACTCTTTCATACTCATACTAACACTGGCACTTGCATCATCCCTTCCTTCATTGACATGCAACCAACCAACCAACCAACCAACCAACCAACACAGAATGAAGTCATTCAACTGAACACACAGTCCCTTTTAGTTTCGGGTATTTAGAGAGTTGGGTTATTAAGAATCTGGTTTCCTGTTAGTTTATTGGCATTAAATGAGCTTTTGGCAATTTACACCTCTCTTGTCTTAATTCAAAACGTGTTGAAATTGCAATAGTTAGAATTTCATTTGATGCTGCCTGCTGTTGTTGCTTTTCCTGTTGACTACGGCGTTTACGAAGTTGTTTGAAATGGTGTTAGGAGAAGTGTTCTGTTGCTGTTTACTCTTTTATAATTTGGTAAGACACTTACGGTATTAAGATTTCAAACATACATACATACATACACACAGACAGACAGACAGACAGACAGACAGACAGACAGACGATTGTACGGACATGGAAATGACAACATGTCATGCACAGAACTAAAGCATTTTATATGTACATACAAGCGTACGTAATTGTACAAACTTCTGTACTTGTTAGATTTTCAGAGAGCATGCGAGAGTAATGTGAATACTTTAATTTAGAAAATGATACTGTAAAAGTCAAAATATGAACAAAATTGATTTTCTAGTACAAACGCCAGGCTATTTGCATAAAATTATAATGAACAACAAAATCAATGTCTTTAAATAATTCTTGCCATGCAAATGCTGAAAACCAAACAAACAGATGGACAATTTTAATGATTGATGATGCATTCATTCAATTGGATTTACAAAATAGCAGAGAACCTTTATGTTTAAAAAATTTGTTGATACAGCGTATGAAATTTGTATGTCTAGTGGTTTATTTTTGCAAATTAACATGTGTAGTTTTTCACACTTGGAGGATTAAAATAAAAAAGTTTTAATATGATTAAAATATTACACAAAATGTAATAAAATATTTTACGCCAGTATATTTATCGTTTGATAACACGATGCTGTAGTGTACGTAGTTCTAGTTGAATACATAACAAATTGTGTAAAAAAATATAAGAAACATGCTCACAAAAAAACTTTTCATTGATTTTCGTCGACTTATCGAGCTGTACTTCAATCACTTTTCCTCCGGGGACAACTTTTCAATGGGATTGGAAAGAAAACCAATTGTGCCATAAAATATGTGAAAATATATCAACTCACATTCTAAAGTGGTGGTGGTTAAATTGTAAGGGCCGATGTTGAATGTGAACCACACCTAAACGCCAAGTTTTTTTCCGAATTTTATTTGTCATTTCTCTATTTCAGACTTTTACTCAATTTGAACCATGGAGAGATACACAATCCAACAACGTGTTAAAGTTATCCAGACTTATTATGAAAATGGGCGTTCAAATCAAAATGCATATCGTGCACTTCGTGATTGTTTTGGTCAATTTGATGAGGCACATTTTCACCTCAGTGGATTCGTCAATAAACAGAAGTGCCGCAGTTGGGCGAATGAGAATCCAAGAGTGATTGTCGAAAAACCAATGCACCCACAAAGAGTGACTGTTTGGTGCAGTTTATGGGCTGGCGGCATCATCGGGCCGTATTTTTTCCAAAATGAGGCCGGTCAGGCAGTTACTGTGAATGGTGTTCGCTATCGTGAGATGATAACGAACTTTTTATGGCCCGAATTGGAAGATATGGATGTGGACGATATGTGGTTTCAGCAGGACGGTGCCACTTGCCACACAGCTAACGAAACAATGGCTCTTTTGCGTAACGAATTCAATGGCCGTGTTATCTCACGTAATGGCGATGTCAATTGGCCGCCAAGATCATGTGATTTGATACCGTTGGACTTTTTTCTTTGGGGTTATTTGAAAGAAAAGGTGTACGTCGATAAGCCAGCAACAATTCAAGAGCTAAATGATGAGATAATTCGGCACATTAACGGCATAGAACCTCCATTATGCCTCAGGGTCATCGATAATTTGGACCATCAGATGGAGGTGTGCCGCCGTGGTCGCGGCGCCCATTTGGCCGATATTTTATTCCATACATAATTGAGTAATACCAATATATCATAATAAAATAAAATTACAATAATTTCCTAAATAGCTAAATAGCAACATCGGCCCTTGAAATTTAACCACCCGTTACCTTAAAGTCTGCCTGCATTGAGTCAAAATTTCAAACACTGATATGATATAATGATATAAAGTTGTAATTTCCTATAACAACCAAAATTCTCAAGGGCATTGTTTTATTAATTTTTTAAAATTATTTATCCCTACGGTGGCATTATCTTTGGATCTTAGTTTCACGTAACTCTTCAAAAAATTATTTTTTTTTCAATGCAGATTATTTTAGCTGAATTTCCACCACACACGTGAAGTACACTAGCGCGGGTCGAATTGTAGGGAAGGAATAATTCCATGATTAATTTTAACCCATAAGCTATACGCAATGAAAAAATTAAATCATTGCTTGTGTTGAAAATAACGTTTTCTATATCATATATATATTATTAATATGGTAACATTAATTTATAGATTTTGACATTATCTGAAGTTTATTAACGTCATTTTTTATTGTTTTGAATTGACTTTTGCATTTCCGGTTTTTTGACTTCTCTCTCTTTCGTATTTTGGTCGTCTTAAAAGAAGCACACGCTTTCATATCACAGCGTATCTTAAATAAATATTTTCTAGATTTAATTATTAAAATCTTGAGTTTTTTCTTTTGGGCATCTGGAAAAATTACAACAACAGCTTGAACCTACGATTATTGTTTTTTCAAAACCTATGTAACTTTCATGTTTCATGAGATTCCAGTTCGGCATGATCAAACGTTGAGAATCTTTTTGGAAACGTATTACTTTGCCAAGAAAATAGTTCGGAAATTTCATTCCAATACGACTGTATGGAAAATTAAATATAAATTAAAATTAGTGCCAGCAATAACATTTTGAAATTCTGGTAATCTGTGAGTAAGAATCCACTTTTGAAGCAATGAGTAGTTATTCAAATGGAAGCAAAGCTGCGTAATTGCCTGTGGTTTGCGTAACTGACATACATACATATGTATGTCGTTAACAACATACATATGTATGTCGATTTAAGGGGAGTTATATGAGCTACAATATTCTACAATCGGAATTCCATATTGATGTCTGTGACGAAATTTTTTGAAATTATACAAACAAAACAGAATTGACGTAATTCTTAATAAAAATCCTATGAAACTCGCAATAAGCTCCACAATGACCTCGAAGGCTTGTTTTTGTCAAATTCTATATGAATTCTTTGATATCATAATCTTTGATTTATCAAAAAACTAAATTGTCAATTTTTATACTTTCAAAGAATTTGTTCTACACTGAAATTCTATGTATGTATGTATATAAATAAAATTATTAACTTTTATATTTTGTTTCAATACAAACGTGATTGATTGTGAGATTTTTTGTTTATTTTTCGACCATGAAAATGCGTGATTGAAAAAATTTTCTCGTGAGCGTGCGTGACATGAGCCAAAAACACTCATGCGGGCATCTCTACATCAGCATATACCCTTTATGTGGACTATATCCAGTAAAGTGTCGCCCCCTAGATGGCGACATGGTCATATTTGTGAGAAAGCGCGCCATTGCCATAATTTTTTTTTTAGTATCCCATATTTATTACACCTGTCATAACGTGACAACAAATAACTGAATTTGCATAATATGATGCTAACTATCATAGTTCAATAAAAAAGATAACTTATGTCGAATGAAAACTAACCCATATACAAACATAAATAGAACTTAGTTGCAAGCATCATCAAGACCCTCTTAGAAGCGATAAACTAGCTCTGAAAATGCAGATCGTTTGAGTCTTCTGGGTGGTAGGGTTTCTTTTGCCGGCAACTATCTGAGCTCCGCGTTAGAATGTTGTGTTAAGCGAGTTGTACGTTTGAGGCTGCTATCACGGAAGACTTCTTTTACTGTTTTGATATTTAGATCCCAATGTATGTCTTCCACCGGTATTCATAAAAAATAAAGTGTTGCTCAAATACATTTTAGAACAAATTTGATATGAAAAATTTGTTCTAAAATGTATTTTAACAATGTTTTATTTTTTATGAATACCGGTGTTCATCTCTAATATACCATTCACAAATGTCTGCTTTGTAATATTAGATAGAAAACTTTTAGTAGTTGAGATTTTAATTTGTGGAGAAAACCATACACTATCAAACGCCTTTGCAACATAGAGTTATGTTGTTAGGTTAGGTTGAATGTCTTACGACATACACCTAAGCCAATATAGGCTTGTTGTGCGCTTCGTGGGTTTAATCGTGAACCAGTTTGACTCATAGGTCTATAGGAACTCCGTGTCATTCACAAAGTTCCTTAGTTTCCTCCAGCATACGCCCCGTAATTGGGTTATGTCTGGTAAGGTGTCTCTCCCAAAATTTTCTTGATCGTATTTGTGAGAAAGCGGGGCACTGACATAAATAGTGCTCCAATGTTTCGCTTTCCTCCCCACAAGCTGTACACTCATCTCCTCACGCTATTCCTATGCGGCTAAGATGTGCCAGTAGTTGAGAGTGGCCTGTCAGAACTGCCATTAATCTACTTAATTCGGGCTTGCTAAGTCTTAGCAATACCCCCGTTTTTTCCTCATCTGGATCCCCCCATAGGATTCTTGTATTGCCGCCCACAGTTTCGTTATTCCAGAGAGTTAAATGAGCTCTATGAGCCCAGTTTTTTAGCTCAGATTTAACTACATCGAAAGGTTTCGCGCATACCAAGTTTATGTTACTTAACTCTCTTGCTCTTCAAGCAAGTGAGTTTGCTCTTTCATTTCCAGTTATTCCCGCATGCCCTGGCACCCATATGATGCGCAGTTCAGCATGAGACGCTTTTGCAGTCCAAAACTGTCCGTGATTTAATCCACTCAGCTGCGATCGCTCTAATGGCCATTTGACTATCCCTGAATATATTCACAGATTCTGGCCTTCCCATTTCAATTGAGCTCCCTAATACACTCCGTAATTGCCCGAATTTCCGCCTGAAAAACCGTGCAAAAGTCCGGCAGACGAAATAACAGTTCCGTGGTATTCCGAGTTATGTTGTAGTACAGAATTTTTTTTGTCAATATCAATGGCTATTTTGTTTGTTACTCTATGTATTTGCTGGATAGTAGAGAACTTTCGTCTAAATCAAAACTGGTGGTCAAAGATGAACTACCTTCCTAACAGAATAGGCTCAATCCGGCCAAACAGAAGTTTTTCAAAGAGCTTAGAAAGCAGCCTAAGTAGACTATTTGACCTGTAAGCCTTAAAGGTACCTTTAATTGAAGTGAGCGATAAACTGACCGGTAAGCAATTTCCATTCTTATTACTTACTGGTAAGACTTATTTGTCTTTTGTTAAATTGTGGCAGTACTTTTGAAAGGTTCAAGTCTGGAGTAAGACTAAGTGCATGAAAAATTCATTTTTCCAGGGAAAATTTTCCAATTAATTATCGATTTCAGTTTGATATAGCAAAGACATAAACAAATAATGATAAATGCTAAAGCTAAGCATTCCGTTAATTTAGCACTTGGATTATTGTTCTGATAAATTTAATATTCGTTTTTTTTTAAAGCGAAGTTGAAATAATAAAAATTGGTTTATCTGCTTTTAACTAACGGCAAGTTGTAATAATGGCCCTAAGAAATTAAAGAAATAGAAAAAATCACACTTAAGATTTTTCGGTTTGTTAGTAATTCAGCGCAAAATATGTATCTTCACACGAAATAAAAAAGACTTACAACAGACTTTTGCTCTCTTTTTCTTAATTACGGATAGAATTTCATGTTTACTGAACATTTTAATTTCATCGAACTTCTGTATTGCAGTACATTTATATTAAATTACTTTTTCAGGCTTAAGTTCAACCCTTGGTTTGTCACTACTTTTTAATTAATATCAATTAAGTAAAGAAAAGTAAAATTTAATTGCTAAGTGGACAACCGGCTGTTTCTGGGTAGCAAACACCCTTCATCAGCAACTTTGGATGTTTCAAATTTCACAGTTTTGGCACAGCCGCTTTAACCACTCGGCAACCAAAGCTCACGCAATTTTACTTCCTATTTATGTACTTAACTAACCAAAGCAATGATATTTTTTGCAGTCATGGACGATATTTCATCATCTCAGAAGACTGTTATTTTTTGCTCTTTGTTTATATGAAAGCTTTTTTCTACATGTTCTGTTTTTGCATCATTGAGATCTAGATGCTCTTTTATTGATACAATTTGAACTTTTACGCCGTGCCCTGCGTTATTAACACTTTTACTGAACATTTTAATATTTCATAATATTTTCATCCCACAAATCCGTTCTACTTTGTATTATCGTGTAAACTAACCTTCAGCAGTAATATTATCACAGAGGACTAGTTTTCTTAAATGAATAATTATTAACTAGCCCTTTACAACAAACTTGTGAGCTTCAAATGTAATTATAAGCTATTTCTATACACATATACGGTATTCAAAGGGTCGTCCTAAAGTCAGAAGTCTTAAAATAATAGCACCAAAATATATGACTGCTGTGAGCAACCTGTCATAAAGTAGTGCGCTATTTAAAATATGAGTCAGCTGTTAAAAAAAAAAGAAAGCCATTTTTTTTTGTTCATAATGCCAAAATAAGTGAAAAAAGTAGATATTAGATGTTTTGATAGCTGATTCAAGTAAATTTGAAATCAAATATGTCCATATTTACGAACATATACATACATATGTATATATTTTAATGCATTTATTTCTTAAATGATATTAAAGTGAATAGATAAATTTATTCAAACAAAAACAGCTGGCGCCGGTTGAACGGAGGCGATTCATGTTTTGGACGGCGGCCAGTATACAAGCGTTTGTGGGCTGCCAGTCTTCTAAGATTAGTATCTCATTTTTAGGTGAAATGCATGGACAGGAATGTTGATATAAATATCTGCGAAACACACACATGTGTATATTCGTATCGCATACAAACATATTTAGTCCACACCATCACACTTTGTGAGCACACATTTCATTTTTACCATATCGTACGACTGAGTAGGATAGTAAAACAAGGCCTTCAGCTATTAAACAAATGCATTATTGTTTGGGTACATACATACATATAAGCGCTATGCGCATATAAGGGCTTTTTTATGTATATATAAAATATTTTCTTGGAATATAATTTGCGACAGGTAAATAATATCACCGGCTCGACGAATACGTTTTAGCCGTTCGCCTCAGATGTTTGCTATTAACGAATGACGAATCACTAAACGCAGTCGATGAAGTCCTATTAATTTATGACTATTTTTGTTTGCAGCACAACAACAATTTTTTTAAACTATCATAAAATGTTAGTACTTTCTGACATTATGACACAATATGAGACCGTTTGAATACCGCAATAGTTTTGGTGTTTTGGGTTGCTTGATTTTTCAACATCAGCTGATTAGGGACTCCTCTTTACTTAAATTTTTAACACCCTTTCTTAAATTTTTTAACAAAAACATTTTCTAAATTTAATGACACCCATTTAAAGCTGATTCAACTTAAAACCTGCTTTAATTTTGAGTACAATTAAAAAAAGAAGTGGCTGCAGTTATTAAAATTAAAGTTGTTTCCAAAAAGAATGATTAAGGCCCAATGTATTCACCTTCAAGAGGAAATATTTCTCCTTCATACACTTACTAAATATTTAAGCTGATTATACCAACAAACAAATATACCAGGTATGAACAAGGCAGCTCGATACCAGGTAGCCTTACAAGCCCACCTGAATACTACTTTTAGCTTGTAGAACTGTCAAAATACACAACACAAACACACATACGCAACAAATGGGTGGCAGTAGTTCAAGTTTTCTACCAAAATACCTTTGTTTGTTGGTATTGTGTTTGTTGTAGTTATGCGACTACCTGGTAACGAGCTGCCTTGGGTATGAATATACATAAATAAAAGAAAATGTAATACAATCACCAATACATACATTCTTAAACAAACAACTTACTAGAAAGAAAAATATTTCTTGTGCTACCATTCATTTTCCAATATTTGAAAAGAAATATTTTTCGTTCTCACAAATACATGCAATTTTCTAAAAGAGGCACCAACAAACAGCAGATATTAATTTATACTTCTTAATATCTGTTTTAATATTAGCTCTCCTATCCAATCTAATGTTAATAGTTTACAAGTCTACGGCTATTCCTATCCAATATTCATGTATCCTTATAATTTGGTGTATGATTTAGTGGTGAACAATGTGTTCTGTGTTGTATTTGTGTCTCTGATCTGACTAAAGTCCCGCCAGCCATGTTCTACGTTTGCTTTTAGTCGTTCCCATATGCTCCATACTACAATTTTCTATATCATTCCCACTACATGATCCTTTATAAACTACATTTGACATATAAAATTTATGAATAATATCTTTCATTTCACTAAACGATGGACTTAAATTGCTATGCGTCTTTTCTTTATCAAATATCTCAGATTTTTGTCATTTGTCCGATATTTGTAAATGCTTTATAAATTCTTGGTGGCATTTAACAAAATTTGTTAAATGCCACCACTTTTTTGTTAAAATTGCTGATACCTGGCCAAAAAATTAGAAATATTTCTCTTAAATTACAGACATATTATTTTGAGTGTAGTTAATATAATTAATACAAATACAAATATATTTGAAAAAAACTTTATTTGCTTTACAGCCAATTTATTAATTCAAAAATCAAAAAACTGTTTCTTTGTGATTGCTTTCCAGCTATCTATATGTCGACATTTCATAGGAGCTCCCTAATCATCAGTAGAAATGAAACTTTTGATGATTTGTTCCAACATTCAACTCTATATTCTATTATTTATAAATAAATAACGAGAATTAAATAAGTCAAATATTTAAACAAACCCTCACACACAAAGAAACTTTTACTGTCGATATACGACAATATGCTGGATATATGTTTGCATTTCTTACTTTTGTACCAGCTTAGATCAATTTGTAGGAGAGCCAAAGCTTCATCAGGAATATATGCAATAGCATTTTTGGCTTCTGAAGCAATAGTTTTTTTTTAATATTTGCTGCAACCTTGGAATAAGAATGTAGCATCGTTTCTTTTTCCTGCTTTGTGTAAATTTACACGCGTCGCTACAACAAGTTCATCGCATGTAGTTTTTTCTAGAAGTTGTGAAACTTTGTTGACTTGTGTTTTAGATGAACAAGCAGTGAACTCTTTTACAGGCCTTCCAAAATTGTTACTAGTTGTCGGCCTAACTAATAAAATTCCACTGTCCAACCAATCTTTATTACGTTTTTCAAAATTCGATAACGTTCTGTTGCAGTTCTTCCACTTTTCCACTACTTTGCTTATGAAGCTCCTCAATTTTTTTTTTATTTCTCTATTATGTATATTATTAAATACGTGGGCCTCCACAGCTGAAAATTTTTTAGTAGGGACGTTTTCATTGTGCCAAATCATAAAAAGTGTGCCTTTGGAAACATTAATTATGCCTAAGAAAATAATTAACCAATAAACGGGCAAGAACGGGCAGATCATTTTGGACGTTTCACAACAACAAATAACCAAATTAATAAACAAAACCATATGTGGACCGAATCCGATCGAATCCCAAAAGATGCACTCCGCCAAACTATAGTATATAACACTTCAAATCTGCTATCACCAATGTTAAATTCTACAACGTATTTCTATTAAACTAGATAATCACAGATCACAAACATTTTTTTTTGGTTAATACATACCTTCTACTTTAAATAAAAACCTTAGTTTATAAAACAATTAATCAAATGATTTATTATTGCCAAAAACCACGCACTGAGTAATTTGGCGCCAAATTCTTTCAATGCACTTGCTGCAACTTATGTTATACATATTTGACAGCTCACAGCTGTGCGAATGTTAAAAGCAAAACAAATGTAAAAACGTAAATTTGCTCAGTGGAGTATCGGTTATCGATACAATGTAAAACATTTATCGATTTTAAAGTTTTTAAAATTTGACTTAAATGCCGTCAGATCAATGATTTCGACCACTGTGGGTCGTGACTAATTACGCAATGTTTTTTAAACGGTAGCGCTTAACCATCGTACTACCTAAACTCTCCATTACTGTCTGTCTATATTTAATCCCATTGATGAACTTTCAGTTTTATCGCTGTGTTTTTCTATAGATTGGGATATATTTTTTTTTGTTCTCTCAACAACATTCAATAGATTTTAGTGTTCGAACATAAAATGTCTCGACACGGTAATTTTTTGTGTTAGCAACAATTGCGAACATAACAAATTCCAAACTTGTGTCCCCTGAAGACACGGCGTTATAAAGGGTATTTTTTTCGATGTATAGAACTTTAAGTTGCAATAAAACCATTATGGAATGAATTTTATTTATCCGGAAGATAATCTTGTGGCATTACATTTTATATATGATTTCTGGCATATGACCGCCACGGCTGGCGCGGATGTAGTCCAATTTGGACTCTCAATTCTCGATGACTTTTTCCAACATTTGTGGCTGTATATCGGCAATAACACGGCGAATGTTGTCCTCGAAATGGTCAAGCGTTTGTGTCTTATCCGCATAGACCAATGACTTCACATAGCTCTACAGAAAGTAGTCTAGCGGTGTTAAATCGCAAGATCTTGGAGGCCAATTCACAGGTCCAAAACGTGATATTAGGCGGTCACCAAAGGTGTTTTTCAATAAATCGATTGTAGCACGAGCCGTGTGACATGTTGCGCCGTCTTGTTAAAACCACATCTACTGGAAATCATGGTTAAATCATTGACTGTAACGTTCTGGCCATCATCGTTTTTGAAGAAGTACAGATCAATGACTCCACCAGCCCATAAAGCGCACCAAACAGTCAGTTTAAGTCTCTTAAAATCATATTATATTTACAAAAGTTATGTTTTGTCTCTGCGAGTTAGTACTGAATTCAATGTTAATGAGTCTGACTCCAACGTTAATAATTTCAGTGGAATTATAAGCTGTAAGAATTATCGCATTTGCAACATAATATTATTAAATAATTAACATAAATATTATTAAATTTCTATCACTAATTGATTTTCATTGTAACGCTGAGCTTTACTGTCAATAGAAAATTTCGCAAAAATACTGACTAATTCATTTAACCATAAAACATCGCTAGAAGCAGTCGCAGTTGTACCCAAACTTATTCCAATAGATATTTGGAATAAAACATTGAAAACATTTCGCTTTTATCAGCAAATCATCCACAATTGTATTACACTAATGCGAAATTTCGAGCTCGCTATACACAGCTGAGTCATTTTCAAATCCTGATTTGTTCAAAATTTATTATGCCATCAGAACATCTAGAGCAGAAGACATTTTGTGTACATTTTTCTTCAGAATTATTTGCATTTTTTCCTTTTTCTTAAATAATGTACTTAGCAGGTAGTTTTAAACTTCTTCTATGGACGAAGAGTGTACAAAATTATGTGAATAAATTAATCCAGAGAATATGTTGCTAATTTTCCTCTGCACCATTTTCATCCTGCTGTTTTTCCTTATCATAATTATTTAACTGCTGCTTTAACACAATCAGCGAAGTTGCGTTGAAATTTTGCATTCATATAAATAATTTTGAAATGAACAAATTTGGCATGTGATGTTTTAAAACGCAAGAAACTATAGACGTGAAGTATTAATAAAAACAGATATAAATATTTTAGTTGCTGAAAATTAAATGTATATCTATGTGGGTTTGTATTCAGTAAAATATAATGGTATAGAATAATTTTATATGTCAGCAGCATATTATTTTGTGTATTTGCATAAATCTCATACATCATGACTTTAATTTGGCTGGTCAAATATTTGGTTTGAATAATTTGCTTTATAAAATTCAAATGTGAATATGAAGCAAAGTTTTCGTTTTTTTTTTTTTTTTTTAATATTTATGCACATTTTCATTTTGATTGATGATCATTGAATGAAATGTGGTAATGAATGAAATTGAGCTGAAAATTTGAACACAGATATGCGGAAAATATTGAGTTTTGATGTATGTGTGTTAGTAGCTGACAAGGACACTTTGTGAGTAAAAAAGGAAAATGCTTTAAGGGCACAGAGTCTGACTCTTGCTGTCGACTAATGCTAGCTGGTATTTTATTGTATTCATTAACCAAATAAAAACAACCTGCTTACCAAAGGCCGCTAATTATCCAATCCGATACACGCAATACCAGTGCTTCGCGCTTTATTCATACACAGCGACCTCAACTATTTTGTTACGTTACGTTATAATGTGTTCACTTTTAATCTAGGAAACAACCTCTTCATTGATTCGAGGTAATAATCAGCAACGGTGCACAGTATCAGCTTTTAAAAGATAACTTCTTCTGCTGAAAAATAACTAACCTGATGACCATAGGCCCACGGGGAAACTATGGACAGTGTTTTTTTTTTCTTGGATAAGTCATAATGTTTGAAGCTATCAAAATATTTGTAATCACTTGAATTTTAAATCTTTTCACATCAAAATAAGTGCACCCACATTGCGATCGCAGTGGTACCGTATCTATTGCTGTAATCTCATTTTTATTATTTATCTTAAGGAAAACTTATTGTGCTTTAAATCAAATTTTCATAAGGAAGTCTAGAAACAAAAAATCAAACTCTAATATAACATCTTAGACTCATAGTATGTATATTTTCTATATATGCTAGTGACACATTTTTTTTTAAATATAGTTAATATTAAATTGAGAATATATAGGATCCGCCATGTAACGTTTTTTTTTTCAACTAGAGCTTATTTCGTTAATGGTGGCCCATGACTGATTTGACAGAAAATTAGTTTTGTCCTTCCGCTGAACGAATATGGTTGTGCATACGCTTCGCTAAGTGGGCCTGCGATCAACTTACAGAAGTTGCCGATTTCGCAAAAAAAAAAAAAAAAAAATCATCTCGATGTTTTGCGCCGTTTTAAAAAAAAAAGTTATTTGTCGGACCGTTTAATATAAGATAATAACTAAATTAGCATATTATATTTTATACTCAGTATAATTTTTTTTTTTTTTGTTAACTGTCCTTAAAAGTTATTAACTTTGGGAGAGATATTTAATAGCATTAACATGTCGGAACATAATTGTTCAGGATCAACCTATTATTTAATTTATTCTTATGTTTGTCACAACGTCTATTTTCACAGCGAAAAATTTGAATTATATATTATGAATTATTTGAAATTATACTCCCACTGAATTTTAGCAATTTATGCCGACGCCTTTGTTCTCATTAAAATATGTCATTTAATTTTTTATTTTCTTCATATCTTGCGTATACATTCCAATTTATTGTTACATACATACCGTTTTTTGACACATACTTTGTATAAAACGCACTTGTAAAAATAAATTCTGGCTTCAGTATGAATTGTAACGTCGATCGAAAAATTTATCCACATCACTGGTTCAGCTGGCGCATGGCCGAGATATTCTACTAACTTCCTAAGCTTAAGTGCGCAGGTCTGCGATACTTAAGTTAACATCAGCACATGCTTTTGGAACTAGCAGCTATTGTTTTCTATTGGAGATCCGTTATTGGGTACCATAATGTACTCCAATATAGCGTTGCTTACCAGGTCTCCCTTGCTGTTGATTTTCTGGTACTTCGCCAGTTGGACGTGAGGTTTCAATGATTGCATAGCAGAGATTGTCCCTGTTTTGCTTGCTGGCTACTTAAGCATAAGATGATAGTTCTTTTATCTTAGTTATGTCTAGCTTCCTCTTACACGTGAAGAGATTTCATTTTTTACGATCTCTGCTTCTGTGGAAGATTTCATGAACATACCCACCATCTCAGTAAGTGCTGCAGCTCTGACCCAATTAATAGAAGTATTCTTTATAAAAGCTCTTTTAAGAAGAGAGACACCTGGCTTTGAGGACTTACTGGTCAACTAGGTGCACTTTTTCCTATACTTCGGTTCTGCAATCTACTGATCTTTTGAAGATCGAATGCTGAGATAGAGGGAGTCTCCGAGAAAGTTCTTCATGAAAAGTTTTCATCGCTGAGCACCATAGAGCCACTTTTATTGGTATGTAAGTTCTTGATTTTGTTGCAAACCTCATCCACCAACCTGTCTAGATCTTTCGAGGGATTACCAAACAGCTGTCGTGGATTCAGAGTGTAAGAGCTGGTATTTAAACCTGTCTCTAAGGGCTGGGTTGAATTCAAGTTCATGTGGGATACGTACATCCCTGTCGCTATATATGTACCGTTATTTCCTCCGTCGTTCGTTTGCATGTCCATTATCATCGTCGTTAATGTTTCCTTTTTGTTGGTGTTGAAATTGGAAATCCATTTGGTCCGACGAATGCAGAATAAAAGGATCTCTTCCACGCCATAGCCACCGATAACGTTATTGGGAGTAGTTTATTTGCTGCTCAAGTATCAGCAAAGCTTCGTTCGAGTACAGTCTCGCAACTCCCATTAGTAAAGAAAACAGATAGGCACGGGTCGCATAACACCTCTTTTTTGCGGTGGATAGCTTTTATTCTGCACTGTACTCACCTCATTCTTCAGTTGAACTATGGTTACCACAAGGACTCCTGCTTACTTTCAGAAAAGAAAAGGTTAAGTTATCTTGGTAAGGTCAGAAAAAAGTACATATATCTCTTGTACCACCCAATAAGTGCTAATTAAGCACATACAACAAAATATCACTCATGAGCCAGAATTGTACCGTCTTAAATATATCAAGCAGTGGAAGTACTTTAGCAATAGTTATCCTAGAATTCATTGTCCCTTACGTAACAACACCCGAAAATTTAATATACAAAAAAAAATTAAAAACTACGTCTCTTACAAGGTACATATATTATATTTGCATTAATTTTTATCATTTCAGTAAATTCAGTAATGCTGTAGTATTATCATATCAAGAGTTAAGTTCTTAGATATTATGCATTAATTCAAATCAAATCAAACTTTACCGTCGAACTATATGATTTACAATTGCTAATAATTTTATCGGGCTCTCTAGTTCGATTTTTACTTCCTCAAAATGGAGAAAGATTTTTTGTGATAATATTGAAGTGATCGACATTTTTAAAGAAGACAAGAAAAGTAAAGTTGAAGACTTACTGGCTGGAGTACATACCATGGCTGTTTCAGGATCACCACGTCGCTCATCAGCGACGATCAACTTTCCATTTGATCACTGTGTTTATCTGTTGATTGGAATATGTTTTACATACTCTCACCAACATTCAATTGATCTCCAACTGATTTTTGTGTTTGTTGCTATTGTATCAGTGATAACAACGGTTGAAAACTTTTCACCGGGCCCTGTTTGACGTGCTTTGAAAAGATCGCTGCTTTTCGTCTATTGAAATTAACTACATTATAACGGGTTATTCATTTCGTGGTTTCAAAAGCATAGGACTGGAATCCAACATCTGTCAAACTAAGTTGTTAAACCAAATTTTTTCTTCTCGGTTGAAAGTCTGACATTGATGAAAATTGATCGCTTAACTATCTTACAACGCATAAGAATTATCAAAACTATACTACAAAAATTACGATTCTGCCACAGCCACATATCGTGCTTTAAGATTAGACTATGGCTTACATAATCGTCCCACTACGCACGTAATTCACAAAATTGCGAAGAAATTTGAAAACACTGGAGCGGTTACAAATATTGTAAGGACTATGCATTATCGTTTGGCTCGTTCTGCTGAAAATATCGCTGCTCTAAGTGAAAGTGTTGCCGAAGACCCGAATGTGTCGATTGCATATCGTTCTCAGGAATTAGGATTGTCTTACGGCACATAATGGCGTAAATTGCATTTAGATCTACATCTACAGCCATATAAAGTCCAGCTCACACAACAACTGAAGCCAGCTGACCATTCACTAGGTCGCAGATTCGTGGAATGGGTGCTTGAATAACAGTCGGTTGACGGAGATTTTTCAAACAAAATTTTCTTCAGCAATGAAGCACATTTCTCACTCGGTGGGTATGTTAATAACCAAAATTGTTGTATTTGGGGTTCTGAGAATCCTCAAATAATTAAAGCGAGGCCATTACATCCAGAAAAGTCACTGTTTGGTGCGCTTCTTGGTCCGAAGGTGTGATTGGACCTTACTTCTTCGAAACCAACGATGGATTTACTGTCACCGTCAATTCGGAGCTATGAAAGAAGATCAGATCTGTGGGTCAAAAGTGTAGATTGTGAAGGGTATGTAAGAAGTGGCCCAAACGAATATAGAGCGCTTTTTTGTTATTCCATAACATAATTTAAAAAGTTGTGAGTCCTACAAATTTTCCTTGGGTGAAATCTTGAATACTATTGATGAACGTAGCCATACTTCTGAAATCCCCTTCAAAAATATGATCAATTAGTTGGATAAACCGAATCGATACATGGTTCTCCAGTAGCAATGCCCTTCAACTAACTGAAATTGAAAGCCATTAACGCTAGAACTATTTACATACAATCATATACAAACTCTGCGTAAGAGCCGGTGGCAGTGAACACTTACTGGATGTAACTGGTGCCTGAGTTCAACTTAGGCCACATAGTATACAGAGGTGAAAAAGTGACAGTTCTAAATAGCCTAAATCAGCTGCTAGACAGTTTGTTTAAAGAGATAGCTATAGAATTATTATTATTATTATTTATGCTAGGTTGGTCCAGGATGGCCCTTTGCACTGCGACCAATAATGATCTATTGTGCATCCCCTTTCCCTCACGAGTTTAATACATCAAGAAACAGTACTAGCTCCTTCAGTGGAAGCCCTTGCAAGTCCTGTGAACCCAATGTATAGGCCTGCAACAGCCTGTATCTTCTGTGGCCAAGTGCCACACATTCAGTAATCAAGTGTTCCATTGACTCCTCTTCTTCTCCGCAAAATCTGCAGGTTGCCGTGCTGGATAGTCCCATTCTGTGTAGATGTTTCCTGCAGGTATAGTGTCCTGTTAGCGCCCCACACAGTGTCCTTAGATTCTTCCTATTTAATTTTAAAGCGAGATCCGCTCTCTTGGCATTAAAGCTAAGAATTTTCTTTGAGTGTTCTAGACCCCTAGTGTCATTCCACAGTTTCTCTGTGATGGATGTTGTCCATTTTCTGATCTCCCCCCTGAGGAGTAGCTTATTAAAGCCAAAAGATGGAGTGGGTCCAATAAAAGCCCCATTGGCTCCCCTTTTTGCGTAGGTATCAGCCAACTCGTTACCCTTGTGCCCCTCATGACCTGGCACCCATATCAGAGTAATCTGATTGTGAGTGGCCAGTTCATTTAGCCTGTCGTGACATTCCAGTATTGTCCTGGATGTGAACGAACAGCCACTCAGGGCCTTGAGTACCGACTGGCTGTCGGAGAGTATCTTGATTTTGACTCCTGTGTATCTCCTTTCGGATAGTATCTCTACAGCTCCCAGTATAGCATATAATTCCGCCTGGAAAATTGTGGTGTCCCTGCTAAGGGTTACTGCCCTGCGTGCCCTAGGCCCCACTATTCCCGCTCCCACTCCATGGATCGACTTGGATCCATCTGTGTACCATTTTTGTGAGTCATCTCGTAGCCATATTGGGTTTGAGCACCACTCCTCCCTCGTAGGGAAGAAGACCCCATACTTTCTACCGAAGCAGAGTGTGGGATCTATGTGATCACTATATCACTATCAGCTATAGAATACTATCACTATCAGCTATAGAATACATTTTATACGAAAACCAAATGTAAACAAAACAAGAAATAAAACGTTTTTATGAACAACCACCACCGAAACAGCAAAAATTTAATAATTAAAATTAAATTAAAAGTGAAAGTAAAAGATTTGTAAAAAGTGGTCAACTAAAAATATTCTCTGTCTTAAGATATGATTTAATATTTGAGTGTTTGGAAATTGATTACGAAGAGCACTGTCCTTTAAGTCACAACATAAACCATAAATAAATATTGCTTAGCACATTATGAACAATGAATATAAGGTTTTATGATAAAAAAAAACCTACAATTTTGTTTACCGCAAACACAAAGCACAACAAAAAGGAACTATAATGTTTTTTGTTTTCTTTTGGCTCTCGGGCGATTGTGAAAACGAGAGGTACAGAGCTTTGGGCTGCCTTGCTATCTCGTTCTGGCCGCGTTTCAGCTCTGTGTACTTTGTGACTTAGGCATCTATTCTAGTAGCCACCATATTCACTTCTAAGTAGCCCACTGATATAAATGATTTTATAATTTTTGTTTATCTGGGATTTTAAATATTTAAAAGCATTCTCAATAAGCTCTTGCAAAGAGTTATACACCTGTTTAATTTCCATATCTAATTGTTTTAAATATAGTAATACCTTTAGAAAATTTCACAGATATTGTTTACTTAACTTTTGCTTTCGTGTAGACTAAAACTTGTATAAAGTGTGGAAAATTACATACCATATGAAATCAGAATATACTCGTAGAGCTGCATCTGCTCAAAGTTGTGACTTTTTGTTTGCTGGGAAGACGCACTTCTTGTTACTGATGATTCTGATGTTTGTAAAAGTTTCTAATTTTGTGCAACCGGATATGAAGTACTGTAATGAACAATTTTCTCTACCGGAAAATGCTTGTGACTCTTCATTTTCGTAATTTGCTGTACATTTGAGTGTTTGTTGCATGGTTTTAGAGTACCAGTACAAACTGTTAGCATGACTTTTACTTGCATTCACTTTTAGTCAACCATTGAATAGCAGTTAGTTTGTTTGTTTGTATGGGCCGGCAATAGACATTGTGTTTAACAGCAAACATTACTTGGTGATCAAAGAAAAAGAAAAAATATATTTCCAAATTGTTGCTTCAAATTTTATGGCACTTTGTAAGCATTGTATTCGTATGTGGAGAGAGTTGCGTGATTGTGTGCGTGTGGATTTGTTAGGCATCGTTTTAAAAGTGGCATTTCAAAACCGAAACCTTTCTGCAAAATCACATTTTCATTAAAGATGTGTTTTTAGACGTTATTTCATGTACTGATGGGGAAAGCAGTAGTGTTCCAAAGTTTTTTCGTTTTCTCTGGCAACAAACTACTTTTACTTCTTTCGTAAGTTGTGCGGTACATACTAGTGTTGTCAAATATCCGCAGTAAAATTTCATAATCTCTCATATATTCGAATGACGCTAAGCTTTAGTTATAATATTCGAAATAACTTGTTGAAAACATGGCGAAAATTTGATGGAAAAGAAGAATTACTTTGAAGGGAGACAATCCGTTACATAAAAATATTTTTATTTCAAACACAACCCACGATATCGCACACCCATTTCAAAAGTGACTCAATTCCAAATTTTCCTTTTTTTTAATTTTATATACGTAAACTAGCCACAATTCACTTTTCCAATTTCACAAATTTCAAACAATATAACATTTTTTAGATGACAATATTTATAGAATGATCTGCTTTCTTTTCTTTCTATTTTTTCTTTACTACTTCTGTTTAGATCAAAAAAGATTTCTGAAAAACCAAAACTTTGAAATGCGTTCTTTTGGAACATGGTGTGCGATATCATATTTTTATGCCTGGCAACATCTAGTTCTAATACAATATTCTACTAATAAAACTTCATATACATATATCTGAAATTTGCTAAAAAATATATATAGAAGAACACATACATTTTTATAATTGTTTTTTCTTTGCACATCGACCAATAGATCTTTTGTGCAGATACATATCCTTAAAATACATACAGATACATATCCTTTACGATTTGCAATAATCGTCAAAATGTCTTATAAGGCACACTATTTTTAAATCTTATGTGAATTATACAGTCAGGCGAATAAAACGGCTTGTTCGATATTTGCAATTAGACTGAACTATCATTTTATTCTTTTGTCAAATCAAAATAATAATATCGAATAACAATCACAAAGCTTACCAGTGCCATTGCACAGAAGTTACTCGAGTGAAGAAGATTATGTACCAGTTTGTTTTTTTTATAGACTAAAAATGCGGCAGATCTTTATTTTATTTATTTATTTTATTATTTATTCGATACAATAAAGTTTCGATAGCCAGTTAAACATTCTTATGTATGTATGTGTTTTAAATTAAACCAAATAAATGCATTCTTACTAGGGTGCGATATTGCGCCTCCGATGGCTTTTGGAGAATGTATGAAAAACAACCAATAATTTTTCCTCAACACACTGATTGCGAACAACGCCACCTTGGGGGCGCTCCCATTCAAAAACTAAATTCGGACGTCTCGAAAATAATTTGTGAAATATGTCGTAGTAGAAATTTTTCTTCTCAAAAGCTTTCGAAAAATTGATGGCATAATATTGAAAAATTTTTCTACATAAAAATCGACCCGACGTAATACATATGTAAAGGGTGTTTTTTCGATGTATAGAACTTTAAGTTGCAATAAAACAACAATGGATTATTCGATTGACATGCCTTTTATTTATCCGAAAAATAATCTTGTGGCATTACATTTTTAATATGATTTCTGGCATACCACCGCCATGGCTGGCGCGGATGTAGTTCACTCTGGACGTCCAATTTTCGATGACTTTTTCCAACATTTGTGGCCGTATATCGGCAACAACATGGCGAATATTGTTTTCCACATGACTTTACATAGCCCCACAGAAAGTAGTCTAGCGGTGTTAAATCGCAAGATCTTGGAGGCCAATTTGCAAGTCCAAAACGTGTAATTAGGCGGTCGCCAAACGTGTCTTTCAATAAATCGATTATGGCACGAGCTGTGTGACATGTTGCGCCGTCTTGTTGAAACCACATCTCCTGGACATCACGGTTATTCAATTCAGTAATGAAAAAGTTATTAATCATGGCTCTATACCGATCACCATTGACTGTATCGTTTTTGAAGAAGTACGGACCAATGATTCCACCAGCCCATAAAGCGCACCAAACAGTCAGTTTTTCTGGATGTAACGGTGTTTCAACATACACTTTTGGATTAGCTTCACTTCAAATGCGGCAGTTTTGTTTGTTGACGTAGCCATTCAACCAGAAGTGCGCTTCATCGCTAAACAAAATTCGCTTATGAAAATCGGGAACAACGGCAATCTCGTTTTGCACTAAAATTGCACTATTTGCAAGCGTTGTTCAGGCGTGAGTCTATTCATGATGAATTGCCAAAGCAAACTGAGAATAAATCACTTGACTGCTGTTAAATTGGTCGCCATCTTCTATATATATCGAAAAAAAAAATACGCTTTATGTTTACAAGTGTACATGTATATCAACATTATTTGTAAGAATAACTGAAATTTATTAACGGCTCTTCAGGCCTACTAAATGATTATAGTTGTAAGAATGAAAAACTGTTGCAAGACGTTAAATCTTTTCTGTATAAAAAGTTTCTTTTAACATTTCTGATTCCCAAATTTGAATCATATAACTATAAATCAGAGAGCAAATTCACTTTCTTCAAGAGAAGAGCGTTAAGTAAGATAAGGTTGATACATATGCGTGACTCCTTTTGATGCAGTTAAATCTGTGCTGAAATATTGGCCCCATTCAACTCTGTGGAATAACGAAACCGTGGAAATCAAAGCAAGAATTCTATGGCGGATCCAGATACGGAAAAAACAGGGGGTCTGCTAAGAATCAACAAGCCCGAATGATATAGAATAGTCGGAGTTATGACAGACCACTCTCAACTTCTGGCATATCTTAGCCGCATAGGAATAGCGGGAGAAGATGAATGTAGAGCATGTGTTGAGGAGAGCGAGACATTAGAGCACCATTTATGCCAGTGCCCCGCTCTATCACAAATAAGGTCTTGATATATTTAGATAGAAACTTTATCCGACACATCCCAATTACGGGGCGTATGCTGGAGAAAATTAATGAACTTTGTGAATGACACGGAGTTTCTCTATACATACATACATACATATGAGTAAAACTGTTCTTGGTTAAGTCCACAACAAGCCTATGCCGGCTTAAGTTTATGTCACGTATATACCCCTTCAATCAACTTAAGCAAACTAAAAACTATAAAAAAAGAGAAAATTAATTAAAAAATTATATTTTCAAGGAATGTTATCCAATCATTCAACAACTTCGATTTGGTAGAACAAAGGCATACGAAAATATGGTAAATGCAAAAGTCTTCGCTTAAGTTATAGGTTGGGAAGATCTCCCTGACTAATCATTCATATTTATGTTAAGGGAATGTTTTTAAAATTGAATACTGGTTTTATGATTGATACAATCCTACCTTTATCTATCGGTAGGTTGCGAAAATGGGTCTACGAATTCAATAACTGTGTAAACAAATTTTATCAAAAAGATTAATTTAAATATATTGATAATTATTTCTGTATTAAGTTTATTAGGCTCAAGTTCTTTCTATATTATCTTTGTGATTGATATTAATTAAATTATACAAAGAAAACATCAAAGACATTTAGACAAATAAAATTGAATGGTGTGTTTGATACAATTAAAAATTTAGAGAGAAAATATACAACAACTTGGGTGGCTGAGTGGCATGGTTGTCGCTTTAGAAACATGAGCCCCTGAGTTCAAAGACGGGTGCTGACGAGAAAGTGTGGCGGCTTCGAAACAACTAGTTGTCCACGCTGCTAAATGTCTTTGATGTTTTCTTTGTCTAATTTAATTAATATCAATCACAAAGATAACATAGAAAGAACTTGAGCCTAATAAACTTAATACAGAAATAATTATATAAGAAAAAGTTCGAATAATAGAAATTAAATACTATATTAATAATATTATAATAGTTATTCGACAAACTATGTTGAAATGTTTTTTCGCTTTAAAGGAAAAATAATAGCAGTACAAATATTCGATTATTTTTATTCGAATGACATTACACACTAGAATCGGTGAACGAGTGTGTTTTCTCTATAGAAAACGATGTTTACGATGTCGAGTTTTGTGGTGTTTGCATTTTGGTTAACAACATGTAACTCATTTATTGAGTTATTTGGTTTCATCTTGCATTTAAGTTACAACAACAGACAGCTTTTTTCATTTTTTGTTATTGCTGCTTTTTAGCATGTCAAACGCTTGTGTATTCGTTACATTCGTTTATCCTTTTGGATATTTTGTTACTTCTTGGTGTGTTTATTTATGCTGGTTAAAAGTGGTTTTGCATTAAATTTTAATTATAACTGAAATCGAAAAGAAAAGTATTATATGCTAAATTGAAAGCACTATAGTGTCTAACACCGCATCTTATTTATATACGCAAGGGAAAATTTGGAGGAAATATTGTTGCATTTCATCTGTTATTTTTTCGACAACATCGTTTATAACGAGTAAACTCGTTCGAAATTTCGACTAACAAAACGAAGCGGGAAATGTATAATGGGTACGTAAAATACAGTAGTTTTCCCAGAAATACTATTTAAACTACCCTCAGACGGGCTCACGGACCAATGGTTTTTTTTCCAGTACTTTCGACTTTTTCATCAATTCTGTTTCAGATTATAGTTAAATTCGTTTAAAAGAAAATCGAAAGTTCTAAGAAAACTGTTTCGCTTACAGTGTTTGAAAACAAACGGTACCATTCGAAACTGTTTCTAGCAACAGCAATTATTTTAAAAAATTTTTTGTTTTGTTTCAAAAGCTACCAAAGCAAAAGCATAAAATAATTACATTAAATTGGTCTGTAAGTTTTAAGACCAAAGTTATTAATTTCCAAAAATAAATTAACCCAAGCTCCTTAGAATTTATTTCTTTACTTTAAAGTTTGCACAGTATTTCTAGGTGCTTGGCGTCTACAACAACAAGTACCGAAAACAACAAAAGGTTAAAATTTTAAAAGTGCCAAATGAATGGCACTACTAGCCTGTAAGTTTTGAATCTTTGGATGTAGAAATTTGCACAGTATATCCAGGCGTTTGGTCTCTACAACAACTGAAAAATAAATTCAATTAATTTGCACTTCTATCAATTCCAATTAGAAGTAAGGCAAGTATGCATTCCCTTACGAAGTACGAAGTTTTTAAGCACTAAATACTTAATTTTAGCCATATCCAATCCCAGTTTTGGACTGAATATAGATCCAATCCATGCTTAAAAATAAGAACGCCGTTCTTGATTTAAGATCATTGGCACTTACCATACTTTTGACACGTTTGGGATTGATGTAAGTACGAAAGGATTGAACTTGTTTTGAGTGATTGACTATAATCCTGATTCGATGTTTCCTTAATTTAATAATAATTTATAAATTATTTTGTCTCTTTGCCGATTTAAACATGGAACCTAACTATCGCCAGTCCAGGCATTCTACCCATGCAGTCATCGTAGCAATTAAAAAATTGAAACAAAATTCCTTACAAGCACACACAAGTGCTGGTTACAAATACACCCAAGAATTTCGTACTCATTTTAAGCCTTAACAGGATTGTTTCTCTTTAGTAATCCCTATTCGGCTTGTTTTAAGTAAACTTTTGTGTTAAGCGCGCTTAAATTTTCAAGTATACTTCGTACGAAAATCAAGTAGAGACAACTTAAATTTACGATCTTATTCTTTCTGTGTAAAAAGTTATCAATAGAAGGGCGCACTCCGTATTTTAAATATTAGCTTAACTTTGGGAAATGTTTAGATTGGTCAGGAATTGGTGTTCTTAAAAATATATTAGAGGAGTTATGTGAGAACAATGCTATTAAAAATATTACGTATAAATATCGGATATCTAACCCTCGAGACTCTTGTGAAAAACTGTTCGGAATTTGTTGATATATTCTGCAATCATCTTGTCAGTCTGTTAGCACATGATTTTATAGCAACAAAAAAAAAATTATAACAATAATCAGCTCTTTGAAATAAACCAAAGAATCTTTAAAAGCAGATGAAGTTGTGGTGATATGTGATTTTGCTGAAAATTACGCATTTACTATACAGAATACAGCACCCAAATTTCATTGCAACAATAATCAGGCAACCATATTCCCGATAGTTATTTCTTACAAACATAAAGAAGAGCTGACTCATCGTAGACTGGTCAAAATTTCTGATTGCAATAATCTTGACTCAACTGCTGTATACGTATATCTAAGGATTATTATTGATTTTTGTGAAAATATTGTTGCAAATGCGTCTAAGATAGTTTTTTGCTTTTCAGATGCTTTACTCCGTAGCAGTTCTGATATCAAAATTTTTTTTCAAAAATTAAAAAAAAAAATTTAATTCTTTGATTTCATGACCAACGTGATCTAAAAACACAAACAGTGAAAAAAATTTATTTTAAATTCTGAAAATCTCATCCAAGCCCACTGTGCAAAAAAATTTTTTTTTTAATTTTTGTATAGCAGACAAAAAATAAATAAATAAAAACAACAAAATTATTGCATTTGGACTAAAATTTAATAAGCTATAAGTACTTAATTGAACATAGTTTTCTAATAGAGCAATCAATGTTCTTTAATATTCCTTTATTCTGTAAGCATGAGTCAAAAAATCTCAAAATTTGCTGAGATGTAGTGTTGTTAAGGAATAATAATATAATAAGCGTATGTATCTGTATGTTTTCTTTACATCTGTATGTATTTTTAACAAAATCACTCTGTGATGATCTTTTCATTCCTGTGATCAATGCTGAATTTAAAACATGTTTATTACCTTTTTTGGGCTTTCAAGGTCATTTGTTAATTAAAAGGTAAAACTAAATTTTTTACTTTTAAAATTATTACCTGGTATTTGCGACTTCTTCAGGGGTATATTTTTAGTGATGCATTTTTTTATGTAAATTAATGAGTTTACATTATTTAACAGAAGTATTTAGATATATCACAGTTTTGTGAAGCAAACGGGACAATTACGAAAATAAATAATATATAAAATAACTAATATACTAGTATTAAATAAAAATATTCACCTGAAGAAGTTGGAAATATCCCAACGAAACGTCGGGAATAATTTTAAAATTAAAAAATGTGCTTTTGTCTTTTAATTAATGAAGATACTTTGACCCCAAAAGAGATAATATGAATATAATTGGTTATAAAAAGGTCGGAGGTAGGAACAAATTTAATATGGATGCAAGTGTAACCGATTTGTTGTCCTTCCACTTTACAACAACAATTTTTTCGTCTGATCTAATAATCTGGTCAGATTCTCCTCTTTTTAAGAGCTTGTCATCCTTCAGATTTATTTTGCGCAGCCGATTGGTTTGAATTGTACCAGTCCCATGCACATTTATTTCAGCCATTTTTTCCAAAAGCGGTAACGATGTCAAATATCTGTCAAAGAACACAGAGCACTTTCTTGGTAAAGTCCTTACCAAGCGCAGAATAACGCTTGCGCCTAGTCCCAGCGTTCTATCGCCTAATGGTGTTTTGGAGCCTTGGTAAACTTCAAAATCTAAAACAGTACCACATGATGAAGTCAATTCAAAATTTTTAAGACCAACTGGTCGTGGCTTATTGCGGACATAGTGACGAAGTCCACCTGGCAATCGTCCAAGGAATGGTATCATCTGCTCGTCTATGGAATAATTATCGAAATTGCAAGACATCGGGATCAATGATCGGTTGAATCTTCCATATGTAATTTGATCGCGATTCTTCCGGAACATCAGCAGTATCAACAAAATGAAGACATTTTCGTAGAAGAAACAAGCGATTTCGTGATATTTTTGCAGGCACCATATTTTTGCCACCGAACTTCTGCTCCCAGTACATACTCAAACGAGGGAGCTTGATGCAACCAAAATACATGTGAGCGCCATACATTTGCTTAATTTCGGATGCATCTGTCTTCATCTCAGTGCCAAATGTTTTCAGATGGTACATATTCGTGTAGTGTGCGGCTTGCTGAAAATGCTCCTCAGTAAAATATCTCTCAAAATACTTGATTGGCAGAATAGGGTCCATTGGCTGATGAACATTGTGAGACAGTGGACTTGTAAAGGAATTAAACGTGCCCCTTTTCCATAATACTCGTCTATTAAGGGGTTCAGCGGCAGTAGTAGTCTCAACAACATTGGTTGGTGTATCGACTAATTCTGTATCTGTAATACCTTCATCATCGGAGTCAGAGAGCGGCGGCTGAACGCGGAATTCATCCTCAATTTCATCTTCATCATCTTCACCACCTTCTAAATCAGATAAGTCACAAAGTAATTTGAGGACTTCTTCCACATCTGATTCCTTTTCTAAATTGTATTTTTTTGCTGTAACGACGATATATTGAGGTAGTAGAAACCCATGCTACACATACTTATGTGTAGGCACATATTGTGCTTACCAAATAACGCAAAAACTCTTTGTGTATTTTAAAATACTCTACATAATTTAAATCTTAAATGCTTTTACTACAGAATCATAATAAAACCTGTACATATTTAGCTTAACTTAATTAAAATAATGTTACTTACATTTGCCGCCTCCCGCACTTTGAAACATTTGACTACCTCTCTTGATCGCCTACACACATCTACTAAAATAAAGAGCGCACAAGCTTACGGCAAAACAAAAGAGAGATGACTTGCGAAATCGAGAGACTTAAAGAAGCAGCGAAAACAAAATGGAAATAAATAAACTTCTCTACTCAAAATAGCTCAAATCCACCTACACGTTTGTGTAGGCAGGGACTGAAAGGGTTAAAAAATTTTTTTTATCTTATAATATCCTCTTTTATTTATATATAAAAACTCGGATTCTAATTGCCGGATTCGCAAAAGTGTATAACACATGGCATATTCAAATTCGTATAACATTTGATCCATTTTGTTCTTCAAACTGCGAGAAAAAAATTTTGGCAAAGAAACATAAAATTTTGTTTTTATCCATTTTTTGTTTCAAATTTTACGTCTCTGAATTTTACGGCAAAATGATGAGAGAGATGGATAGTGGACGTGTTTGCCATGAGCGAATGCGGCAGATAGTGACGGCACGCAATGAGACGGATATGCGTCGCTTAAGCACGTGCGAATGAAACCAATACAGTCGCCATACCAAGCAAATGACAATGCTACCAGCCTGAAACAGACGTTTTGTTCATTAGTCATATCATATAGCCAAATCCGGTATGTGAGAAATGTTCCATATAAGAAAAATTAAGCAATTTTGGATTCGAAAAAGCAAATTCGGCTAATATGTGAGATAAGACGATATCTGACTTTTGTCTCATATGTCACCGAAGTTTTGAATTGCACCTCTTCTATGAAAGATCATCGTAATCGATCGTCGCAGAAGTTCGACACACAAAACATCTGGAATTTTTTGGACTTTTTTTTTGGAAGAAAAGCTATTATCCAAATGTTGTCCAGATTGAGGACTTGGTCCTTCCAATATTTGTTGTGATTGCAGATCATAGAAAAAGCATAAATATCGAAAAGCTTGTTCTGTCCATTTGTGCTAATTTAGCTCTGGTCACACTCATTGCTTACAATATGGATGCGACAACAATATTATATTGCCTGTAAGGTTGTGGCACAGAAGATGATTTTCAAATCAATTTGTATTTAATATGTAATATGGATACCTCTTCCATATTTTTTCACATGAAGGCAAAGAAACATTCAAATTTTCTTAGCAATAGCATAAGCTTTTACACCTGCATTAATACATGCATGAATATGCACACAAATTACAAATAAATTAAATTAAAATCTGAAAAACCAGAAATATTTTGAAGATTAAACAAAAAATGAAACGAAAAAAATATGTCGTAAGACTTTGATGCAAAAAACTACTCTAATCTAATATTAAAAATTAATTAAATTTACGATGTGGGATGGAAAAATTTCAAAAGAAATATAATAAAAACTATTTAAAGTTCCCTTTAGGCGAAACACAATATTAAACAAGTACAAACTTTTACAGAACTTTAATTCTATTATGTCCATAAAAAACTAAAATTAAATAAAAAATAAAAGCAAAGAATCATTGATACAAGCAAAAGAGTGAATGAATTCTTAACTTTGAACTTAGTAAAGGCCAGAAGATGCATTTTGAACTGGTCAACCAAATACTATCTTTACACCAACTTTCACGACAATTCAGCTATCGAGTTATTCGCTAAATAAATTATATATAAAATCCACAAAATAATTTTTATACAATTAAAAAAATAGTTCTTTTCCAAACATATATATAGTTTAATAATACGACCATCACAGGACCCATTCTCCCAAACGGTAAGAGCTGGAGAGTGTGTGTGTGTGGCTACCAAGCCGCTGCAACAAAAAATACCAACAACAACAAAAAGTGAAAATCTAAAGGGGATCCACATACAAGAAACTATGAAAATTAGAAAATCTGGCTATAACTTTAGAATCATATATAGAGATTGGAAATTTGCATTTTATGTGTAGTTACGTACGTTCTACAACATCATATACCAGAAACAAAAAGTTAAACTTAAAGGGTGCCTCCAAACAAGAAATTGAAATTAGCTATAACTTTTAAACCCTAATAGATAGAGACTTGAAATTTGCACAGTATATACAGTTACCAGCCCTGCACAACAATAAATACCAAATATAGCAAAAAAAATGTAAATGTTGATTTTACATGCGACACTCTTTAATATAAAAACAAATTAAGTCAAGTACGAGGCTGGCTCGCACTCTTAGGGTTCCGTACGTATGTATGTGTAATGTAATGGCGTATGTGAATACATATGTATATTTTAAAAATTTCATCTCTCTGTTTTTAAAGCTACTTTATGTTGTATGGGGACACCTAGTAATTTTCCACTTGTTGTTGTTGTAATTTGTTGTTATAAGGCATCTGGGAATACATACACTGTGCGAATTTCGACTCTCTTTCTCTTACGGTTCGAGAGTTATAGCTATTACTCTACGTTGTATAGGGACACCTGGTAGTTTTACAGTTGTTGTTGGTTTTAGCAAGTGTTGTTGTGGAGCATATGTGAATACACATATTGTGCAAATTTCATCAATCTGTCTCTCACGGGTCGAAAGTAACGGCTAGTTGTTACTTTACGTTGTATAGGGACACCTGGTAATTTTCGACTTGTTGTTGCTTTTAGCATTTGTTATTGTAGGCCACATGCGAGTACATATATTGTTTACATTTCATCTCTCTGTCTCTTACAGTTTGGGAATTATGGCTAATTTTTACTCTACGTTGTATAGGGAAACCTGGTAGTTTTTGACATGTTGTTGTTTTTAGCATTTGTTGTTGTAGGGCATATGTAAACACATATATTCTGCGAATTTCAGCTCTTTGTCTTTTACAGTTTAGCAGCTACGGCTAATTATTACTTTAGGTTGTATTGGGACACCTGGTAGTTTTCAATTTGTTGTTGTCTTTAGCATTTGTTGTTGTAAAGCATCTATAAATACATACACTATGCAAATTTCAGCTTTCTATCTTTTACGGTTCGAGAGTTATAGCTAATTGCAACATTTCGTTGTATGGGGACACCTGGTAGTTTTCGACTTGTTGTTGTTTTTAGTATTTGCTGTTGTAGCGGCAAGGTACAACAACATCCTGTGAAAATTTCAGCTCTCTAGCTCTTACCGTTTCGGAGAATGGACGCTGTGACGGACGGACGGACGGACGGACGTACTTGTCTCCGTAATAGCGTTCCGTTTCACTCTGATGAGTACGGAACCCTAATTAGGTATAATTTTTGATAAGTAAGAGATAGAGGCTTAAAATTTCCACAGTCATCAAACGTAATTGGCAAGCCTCTCCAACAACAAATACTAAAAGCAACGAGAAGTCCAAAACGCAAGCAGGACCCCATACAAGAAAATGCGACCCTGGTACACTCAGAAAACTTTGTCAGTAATTTTAACTGAAAACACTCTTTAAAATAAATGAAAGAAACTTCATTTAAAAACCGTCCTACTTATTTTTTTTAAATGTTAAAAAATGTTAAAAAATTTTAAAAGTTAAAAAATCTACGGAACCCAATTGGTAAAAATAATGTTTTTACTTTTATTCTAACTGTCAAATAATTCATGCGTAATCAACTTGTAAACATTTTTTTTATTTCCTTAAGTGGTCATTTTATTTAATTATAGTCATCTGTATTATCTCCTTTTTCAATTCGCTAATTTAATTTTTATGCTGCAAAGCTTGATTCCTTTATTTATGTATGTGTAACATAAGCTACTACTGTCATTATTAACTGTCAGCGAAAATCCATATTTATTTGTAGCTAGTTTTTTAAGTAACTGTACAAATCAGTTAAAATTAAAATTTCATTTCGTTTTAAATGTTTTATCATTTGAAAATAACTGCACTGATTACTTCTTGAATAAACTACGGTCAGCTACTGCAAAAATATTCTGAGTGTAGCGTTCCGCACTCATATAGTGAGTGCGGAATTTAATCGAATTTCACTCTTAACAGAGACCGCAATTTGCAAGGCTGACCTTTTGGCAAAGGCTTCGTCCTGATATCAGGTAGCATTTCATTTGATTGGAAGTAAGCACACGTTACATATCTCTTGTCAATATAGTATTTTACAAAATTAATTTTTGTATCAATGTGTTTGTTCTAGTACTGAGTTTCTGTTCTCTATTCATAGCTTGCTTACATATGATATAGCAAAGTAGCATTTTGCTGTACAAGATACATATCTCATAAAATATGCCGAATCCAAATAGTTTACTTGCACGTATCCGAAAGCGCAATAATTTCGCCCTCCATAGATGATAATGCTACAAGTGCTTGCTGCTTATTGCTGCGCCATTTATCTGAAAAAATATAGCCAAAATTAGATTTTTGTTTTCGGCCCAATTTGCATCTGCGTATTTTAGAGAATTTTATAGTTTAACTGCCACTGGACCTGCTACGCTGCAGCCATATCTGGCCTTGAGCAAACACTCATATACAACAGAAATCCCACTAACTTTCAGTTTTCTTCGCTACACAGTAAGTTTTCTGATTTAGTTTCACCATATCCTGCATCAAGTGGGTATTGAGATATATTTTTGAATTCTCCAACCCGAGTTCCTTAACGCGATTTCTAGTGTATGAAGAGTAGCGAATACAATAATTTGATATTTATCTTGAAATATTTTAATTAATAGAAAATTGTTAAGTTTTCCGAAAAGGGTTAATTTAAATTTCGATGATAATATATTTTCTACCACTTTAAAAGTTGTCTCTTTCTATGCAGTAACCATAGATGTTGCTGTATTTTTTATATAGACATGAATCCGGGGCATATTTCTCACATCCCGAAGAGCATAACAGTTCGTATTTGGATTGATTCGTCACGTAAGCAGATTGCTCAACGCCATAAATAATATACTTAAGCTTGCATACCCCTTTACTCAGTTCCCCAAACCCAGGTGGGTGTTTCATGACGTGGCGTTCCTTGAGAACTCTACTTAGGAAGGCCGTCTTGACATCATAGTAATAAGCAGATATTCTCTTGACACCAGCAATCGACAAGATAATTCTGAATGCAGTCTGCGTTACAACTGGTGCATATACTTCATCATAATCTTCACCAAACTTTTGCTTAAGCCCACGAGCCACATGTCGCGCTCCAAATTTATGTGGTTCTCCGTTTTACTTTAAATCTCCATTTTCAAGTGATAATTTTTCACTTGGAAGGCGCAGTAACCAATTTTCATGTATCAGAACTGTATAAACTGTAGCTTCCTCATGAATTTTTGGCTCCATTACATCCTTTAAACCTGAGACAATATTATAATCAAACTGGTCTAGTGGCTTACCCTTATTAGTTCGTGATGATTTCTGATTCACTTGCCAGTTTTCAGTTACTAAACTATCGCTTGCGACCTCTTCAAAAGTGACTTCTTCCAGGTTTTCAATCGATGTGTTATTATAAGATAATGGGTCTTCTTGGCAAACTCTTTCAGGTACTTGTACCTGTTCTTTTTCATATTCTAACCTTTTTGTTGTCATATGATTTCTATATAAATTTTTAACTGAGATTTAAGAATTTTCACAGCCATGTTCTATCTTATTATTACTTAAGGACTATTTGCCTATAAATTGTACTTCCCTACTTATTGTGACAGACCAATACCAGTTGAATATTCATCGTAACCCATTAGAACTAAACCATTTGTCTTTTTATCTGACTTTTCCTGTTTGCCTTCAGGACTTAGAACACATCTCTTTGTTCCAAACATTAGAAGATGCTAAACATCTGGAATCTTTCCTTCCCATAATTGATACGGTGTACAATTTATGACCTGGGGTAACATCTATTTTGAATAAAATAAGGAGAATTCATGTCTTCTACCCGAAATATTTCAGGTAGTTTAGCTTCTGCTGGCTAGCACCTAGTCATTTCAGATAAACTCCGGTTCTTTCTTTCAGCAACGACATTTTGCCGTGGGCAATAGTGAACAGTGATTGAAATATTATACCTTTTGATTCAAAGCATTTTCTCAAATGTTGGACATTATCTGATCTGATAACTTCTGGATGAGAGTCAAATCATGTTTTTAACATTTTTACATAGCATTTAAGCTTATCAAGGAAAAATATAAGAAATTAGCAATATGTGTTATTAGTCGATGAATCTAACAAAATAATATGTAAAGGAAACCATTAAACTAAGTCAAAGTCAACGGCCATGCTAGACGACGGGAGAAGTGACGAACATGAAGTGCCTTTTATAAGCAATAGGATGGTTTCGGAAGCGATAAAAGCTTTTCTTCACTTAAGGCTGCTTGCTGCTCCGAGTGGTATCTTTCCGCCACTCCTATAGAAGAAGGAGACGAATTCAGCAGGAATGTCTAACTTGCTCATATACTCCGACAGGCTAGCAGGAAGCGAAGGTAGTGTTTAACCGCAATCTTGGCAACAAAAATAAGTTTTCACCAAAGGCTTATAGACCAACAAATCTAACTTTCTTCTTTCTGAAAACTATGAAGTGGATAATTGAAGACATGTTTAATGGCAGAATCGTAGGCTGAAATTCAGGCAACGCGCATGCGTCAAAGGTAAATCTGTAGACGCTGCATTACATAATGTGGTGCACTTTATGGAAAGATTTATACGCTTGCAATTTGCATTGGCATTGAGAGTACTTTCAAAAAAGAGATGGATAAATGGTGAAGCGCACACATAAGAAAAGCGGTACACCGTGGAACTCCGCAAGGGGAGATTTTGTTACCCCTTCCATAGAACACAACCATATACATATATTCGTATTAAGACTCTGAACGATGAAAGATTCGAGACTGTCTGCTATACAGATGATGTCATGATACTTTGGAATGGAACGGAACGGTACTTCCGACGGAATTCATAATAAGCATGTTAATTCACGCATTAAGCGAATAATCACACTTTTCTCATAATGTAATTTTTTAGTAACCACCTGCATGTTTATGGGTGTGTAAGCTAAAGTTTATAGTTCTTAAAATTTTTTATAAACACCCGTGCGAAGCTGGGGTGGACCTCTATTATATTACACCTATTGTCTCAGTCCATGGACAAAATAAAAAGAAAAAATCCATGCATACAATGCTAACAGAAATCTGTTATATGTATATTGAACTGCAGATAAAGGTAACGCAAACAAAATACGTAACATAAATAAAATACTTTATTGAGAATAAAAGAATTAAAGCCGTTCTGCAGTTCAAAATTAATTTCATTGAGATGATGAACAAAAGCACGTACTAACCTTAGTACGTTACGTTTTAGTTTCATTAATCGCTGCTTATTTGAAGTTTTATTCCATGATTTTTTAAAAATCTTTATTTGCAATTGCTTCTAATCAATAAAAGATGTCAATGACATTTAAAGCAATACTATGTTTTTATTTTAATGGTGTCTTAAATATGTATGTATATCTTAAGTCTATGTACACATTGCATATGTGAATGAAAATTAATTATATTGTTTCTGTTAGTTGTGAATCGGTAATATAACAAATTTATATATGTACATGTTTGTGAATGCTTAAACTATCACTTTTATTAAATGAATTCCTTATCACTTGTTACAGCTGGTAAAACCACGTTACATGCAGGTTTCGTCGACAACGAACTTTTTCTTCAAATAATTACAGACCGCTGCTGTCGAAACCCGATTTCAACGTGATTCTGCTATACCTGCAAATATAACAGACACTTCAAAGAGATGAAAAAAAAAAAAAAAAAAATAATAATAAAACTTAATAAAAATTCGTATTTTTCACTTAAATAACACTAGACGTCATCATGATGATATTATATTAGTTTGTTTGCAGTTTCTTCCAGTTGTTTTTACACTTTTGTTTATTTGCGCACATTATTTTCGCCACATAAAAACACCGCAAAAGAAAGAAAAAAAAAAACAACTCAAAATTCAAATAAATAGCAACAGAACAAAGAAAATATAAATTTCAACAGTAAATAAATTTTATTTGCAAATATTTTTTATCATAATTTTTCTTACCCGTTGGTGTGCAGCAGCAACTAAATGATGCAGGAAGCCATTTCAGTTTAACTTCAACCAGGTGCATAAAACTGTTGGTTAAAAATTATCTACGTTGGCTTAAGGATAATTTAAGTACACAATCGCGATTTGCTCTGCACTTTCTAAAGTAATGGAAAGTATGGTTAATTACCATCTTGTGAGGTATCTGGAGTCAAATAGTTTACTTTCTGACCGCCAATACGGATTCCGTAGGGGTCGCTCCACTGGTGATCTTTTGGCATACCTCTCTGAAAAATGGTGCCAATCGATCCACCATTTTGGAGAGAGTAAGGTGGTGGCTCTGGATATCTCCAAGGCGTTTGACAGAGTGTGGCATGGTGCACTACTGTCAAAACTTAGCGCTTTTGGTGTCGGTGAAAACTTCTCTCGATTTATATCGAGTTTCCTCAGAGACCGCACTATAAGAGTTGTGGTAGATGGGGTCTCATCAAACGAGTTCAAGATTAATTCAGGGGTACCGCAAGGTTCCGTTCTTTCTCCTACCCTATTTCTTATTTTTCTAAACGATCTTCTCTGTAAAACTTCCAACCCTATCCACTCTTTTGCAGATGACAGCAGCATTTGCCATTCATATTCATTCAGCCATAGGCCTGGCCCAGCAGAGATTGATGCCAAAAGGCAGAATATGGACATTACACTCGGTGACGATCTACGTATAATCTCTGAATGGGGGCGTGAAAACAGGGTCGATTTTAACGCCCGTAAGACCCAATGTTGTTTTCTTACGCATAGGCGCATGGCCGGCAGTGCTGCTCCATCTGTACTAATGGATGGTGTAGGTATTAAGGAATCGGAAGCTCTTAATGTTCTTGGCATGCAAATTCAGTGTGATGTTCGCTGGACTGAACACATCTTTCATGTTGCAAAAGAAGCATTTAAGTGCCTAGGTTTTTTAAAACGGTGTAAGACATACTTCACCCCTTCCGATATCCTTACTATTTATACCACCTATATTCGACCAAAAATGGAATACAACTCTCATGTTTGGGCCGGTGCTCCAAAGTCTACTTTGGGGTTACTCGACCGTGTACAGGAGAGGGCGAAGAAGCTTATCGGTGACAGTAGGGTATCCAACTCTATTGACTCACTGGAGCATCGTCGCAGTGTGGGGTGCGTTACACTGTTCTATCGCTATTTTAATGGATTCTGCTCTGACGAAATTAGGGATCTCGTTCCCGAAACCCGCACGTTTTCACGCAATACCCGCGCAGCGTCCAGGGCACATCCATTTGTAGTCGGTTGGCCAGTGAATCGCACAACGCATTGTAGAGAGAATTCGTTCTTTAGCCGTACGGTCCGTCTGTGGAATAAACTGCCTGCAGACGCATTCCCTGCCACTTACAGTGTGGGGGGGTTCAAGACAAATGTTCACAAGCACTACTCCCTCTTTCCTCCTCCTCATAACCTATTTTCCTAGTTCCGGTACAATGCACTGCATATGTAGGGGTCGTCCCCTGAGTACTGGTCCAAAAAAAAAAAAAAAAAAAAAAAAAAAAAACAAACACATGCCACGAAGAATAAAGGTAATTGTCATCTGAGGACTTTAGTGGTTGTGGTAGAAAAATAATAAAAGATGTTCTTTCAAATGTTTATGTGTAAAAATATGAGTTTAATTCAAATTAACTTTGGCGGTACTAGAGACTTGTAAAAAATAAAGTTCAGCAACAAAAAATCGTTTCTATACAAAACTTATCGCGATAATAAAGGTATGTGATGAGTTTTCCAACGTAAAAAATAATCTCAAATGACTTTCATGTTGCTATGATATTTTCGGGTGCCACATACATATGTGTGGTATATACATACATATATTCGGAGAAATCGGAGGGTTTCAATGTTCCTGTAGCCCTATTCACTATTTTTTAACGATTTTAAAAGTGTTTAACTTGTCTCCAAACATTGTGGTTTGCACTAACGTTTGTTTATATGATTCATTAACTACCTTTTAACACCTATGAGTGAGTGCATGTCAAAATAATTTGAAAATACGTGGCAACTTCATCAAAAATAAGAATGCAAAAAATTGTCTAATCATTCTATAATGCGCCAAGTAAGTAAACTGAAGTAATATTTATTAATTATAGTACATGCATATTTAATAAAGAGTGCAGATATTCTGATTTTCGGATAAATCGTAAGCCAAATACCCTAAAGTCATTTCAATAAAAATTTCAAAGTTAAAATAAACACCATAAATGAAATTGGCTCTAAGCTAACACCAATCAGCCGGCCTTTAAAAACAGCTGTTTTTAAACTCCTGCGAATGTCTTCATAAATTCTTACTGACTACCGAACGCGCTAATTTATATTTTAAATTATTTAAACGATTTTATTAGTGTTAAAATTGATTACTGAAATAAATGCACTACTGGTGTGAATATTTAGTGCGATGATCTCTGGACTGACCACATTTTTCATGTCACTAAAGAGGCAAGTGTATCGGATTTCGAAAACGAAATAAGCGTTGTTTGTGAACGTCTAATGTGAGAGCATTTATTTATCGCGATCCTTCTTATAAGATGTGACACCGTAGTAGGTGAACGCGTATTTGTTTTCTGGCTTATTTATAAAAAATATTTCAAATTTTTTGAACTCTGATTTGTCAACTATTGTAAGATATTTATTAAATAAGAAGTAAAGAATTTTTTTATAAATAAGATCGATAAAGTATTTAGACGAAAGAGTAAATTCGTATTAGGTATTGTCTAGTATTTGTGTCGAGGACTTGAAATAATGCAGAAGTTGCGTTAACTCTTTTTACCAAGATAAAAAAAATTAAACTCTATGCTTCACTCCATCCGATCTTTTTACTATTGTATACAGTGCTGGGCAAAATACATGCTCTGTAGTGCTATTCAGTAACTTTATCGATCCGACAATCGTTGTTCTCGTCGATACATTTTGTCGCTTGCAGTAACGATAGTTTCATTCTGTAGCTTATTTTTAACGATAGTATATATCGATAGTTTTCTATTCTCCCAAATTCATTTCATATTGCAACTCTGCCCACAAAATGTCAAAATAAGCAAAAACCATGAAGAGGAATAGAAAAAAAAAACAATTTGTTTCGCGCCCTGCAATATATTTTAAATGCAACGGCTTATGGATGATTGGATGGAACTCAGCGATTGTCAACTCAAAAGGATTGTTCAAGTCCCGAAGAGTACGCCCATCAACTGTTGGAGGGTCAAAACCATGTTCATCTCTTGCAAAATCATACGGCAAATATTCAAAACCCATTTCCAACACAAAACAGCACAAAGTACAGATGTGGAATGATTTACGTGAGTACCTGCCACTAGGGCCCAACCTCACGGTGGTCAAACCACGTGGTGTAATCAAGACGTTACACCACCGCCCCCGAGCAGCCGGAACAACTGCTCGGGTGGCAATTTATTTGCTACGTTACTTGGCCATAACAAAACCCCTTGCTCGGGAGTTGAGCTATCTAACCTCTGCTGCATTGCAATTCCCCAGACGGCTAAGGATACACGACTACCGTGGTAGCCCGAAGTTCCTAAGATCATCAGTCCTTGAACCAACGCTAATGCTCCCGCCAATCTGGTTCCTTATAAAGCAGCGTCTGTTGCTTAGCAACAGCACTACGGGCCCATTTGGGCGACCGAACATAGACCCGAGGGTCTATGATCAGTATGGCTACCAACGTTCCCTCCCATGCGAACTTATGGTAGCAACCACAGCCAGTACGTTTCAGCCAAGGAAGGCTCCTCAACCTATGACCGGCGAGATGACTCCGAAGAGTCATCTCGGGGCTCCGGTCCCCGTACTGCCGAATTACCCCTCGGTGAGGGGTTTCAGCAAGTCCCTCAGGAGACGCCGCCCTCCTTCAGGAAATGCCTAAGATTTTTAGCCACCAAGCCAGCCGAGGTATCCTGCACCCCTTCTTCCCCGTTGACACGAAACCAAGCTGGTTACAACCAGCAAGATGCATGTTGTGCCCCCGGGGGGAACCACAAAGTACAACAAAACACAATAATGTGTCGTTAAAATAAACAACAAGAAAATGTTTGTCGGTTAAATATCGAAGATATTTTACAAAATGCAACAGCTGATTGTAGTCCTCAGCGAATATCGTTAAAAAGTGCCACTGAATAGCAAATTCGATAAAATATCGCTATAATTATTTTAACGATACGATTATCGTAATAAAAGTTACTGAATATCACTGCTGTTGTGTTTAAAATATAAAATACATGAAATTTGTGTATTTAATATACAAAATACTGCATTGTAAAAGCAAGTATTTGAAATACAAAATACAGTGTACCAAAAATATGTGTTTAAGAGACAAAATACTTTTAATCAGAGAAGTTTTTATTTCATTTTATAAACACCAGCCCTTCAAATGTGGTATCAGACAAACAATGGCGAATGAATAAAACCGACTAAACTCAATGAAAAAACAACATTCTATTGAAGAGAAATAACGGAATTAAGAAATAAGTGACAAAAAACACATTTGGCCAAAGGCAATATATAAAGTCTAACCAAGTCAATATCTGATTTGTATTTTTTTTAGATCAAAATGTCAAACGCTGTTTATTCCTTGTAATTAGTTTTCCCATTGTTGAACTATCTGAAAGCTTGGCGACTTTCTCAATGTGTACTTTGCGTTTGGTAATTAAATTGTAGTGTTGGCATTTTTTTTTTTTGGAAGTAAACCATTAGCAAAATTTTGCGTTTTCTGTTGGTGTATGAATTAAACAATATTCTAGCATAAATTAAAAATGTATTTGGAAAAATGTATTTTGAGAGCACAAGTATTTGAAATACAAATAATCAAGGGCAAACAATAAAAGCTTAAGCAAGTTTTGGTATCAAAAAGTGGATAATTTTATTTTATTATAATCTTTGTTGCTAGAAAGTCGTTGCAATAAGAAAATAACTCTGGTAAAGGTAGAGCTAACCTTTTTTTTTAGCACATTGTGCCTGGCTGGTGAGTTTCCAGTATGTTGGAATCCGATCCCCAAAAAGGGCAACTAACCCCGAAAATTACCGCTCAATCGCAATATGCTCTACGCTCTCCAATATAATGGAAAGTATGCTTAACTACCACCTTATGCGGTATCTAGAGTCGCATAATTTACTTTGCGACCGACAATATGGCTTCCCCAGGAGTCATTCAACTGGTGTCAGAAAAAATATGTTACTCTATCCACGATTTTAGTGAGTGGTGGCTCTAGATACTTCCAAGGCATTTGACACAGTGTGGCATGGTGCAATACTGTCGAAAGTTATTGCTTTTGGTATCGGTAGCGACTTCTCTCGATTCATATTGAGATTCCTCGGAAACCGCACTATACCTGTTGTGATAGATGGGTCTCTTTAAATGAGTTCAAGTTAAACTTGGGGGGTTCTGCAAGGTTTCGTTCTTTCTCCTACGCTATTTGTTATACATATTTCTCAACGAGCTTCTGAGCATATTTTTCATGTCGCAAAAGAAGAATTTAAGTGCCTTGGTTTTTTAAAATGGTGCAAGATTTACTTTACTATATCCGATATGCTCACCATTCATACCACCTATATCTGTCCGAAAATGGAATACAACTCTCGTGTTTGGGCCGATGCCTCAAAGTCTGTTTTGGGTCTACTCGACCGTGTACAGGAGAGGACGAAGCAGCTTATCAGTGGCAGTAGGGTGAATACCCTACTCTATTGATTCACTGGATCATCGTCACAGTGTGGGATGTGTTACACTGTTCTATCGCTATTATAATGGATTTTGCTCATACGAGATCAGGGATCTTGTTCCCGAAATCTGCATATTTTTACGCATCGTCAAAAACACCTCTGTTTGTATTCGATTGGCCAGTGAATCCCTCAACAAATTACAGAAAGAATACGGTTTTCAGCGGTACGGTTCGTCTGTGGAACAAATTGCCCCCTTAGGGTGTTCAAATCGAAACCCTACTCCTTCTTCCCTCCTCCCCAAACCATTTTTCCTAGTTCTGGTACGATGCGTATGCATAAATGAGGGTCGTCCCATGAATACAGGTCCAAGTAAAAAAATGAAAAACTCTAAACAAGTTTTAATATCGATTTATGTAGATATCGGATTCGAGGGTCAGTAGTAGTATTTATGAGGGGTACTTAAGATTTAGATCAGCCGAATATATTTCGCTTTCTTGTTTGCTTGTAAGATTCTTTTTTTCGTAAGTCCCATATATGTGTGTACGGAGCACCTCTTAAATATATTATGCGCTAAATGAAATTTTCAGAGTATATTTTTGTAAACTGAAATATCAAATCCTTAGCACTATTATTCCGAATACTATGAACCGATTAAGACAACAACAAAAAAAAAATTGGTTGGATTCTTTGTGTTTAACCATGAAGTTTGGCGTCATACATATGTAAGTTAAATATCATCTTACTTACATATAATAAATATGTTACACAGTCATTTGACATTTTTATATGTGTATTTGCTTAACAGAAAATTGTTTTCTTTTTATGATTGTGGCTTTTTCAGGGGGGTAAAAGAGCTGAGACACAAATGTTTTATAGACTCCAGCGGTTTCGCGTTTTATGAGCTTTTGTTTTCCCTTCCATTATGCGTAGCTATAAAAAATTTGTAGGTTTGCTTAAGACAATGAATGCACTATACAAACACACATATCATACATACATACATACATATTTACCTTGAAAATTAAGTTTATGACGAATAACATAACCACAATACTTTTGTAAGAAGAGTATTTCAAGAGTCTAGTTAATTCAATGATGACAAAAAAAAAGTTTTTAAGACGCTAATGCAACACTGGTGTTTGAATAGAGAAAATTATACACTTATTTTAAATTAAATATGGCCCTTAAAGATACCTCTTTTTAAAATACTGTAAGTGCTTCTACATTTTGTAAACAACTTGTGTAGCTTTATATTTTAAACATTTATCATGCAAAACAATTCAACAAAAGTGCAACAACACAATTGAAAATAACACCGAAAAAAATGCATACCCACGAGACTGTTTGTTTGCCACAAAAAATCTGCCACTATTTTTTTTAACTTCACAAATAAAGAACGAAAAAATCGCAGAGTACTCATGTTTGCGATTTCAATTTGTTTATGCACAATCACAATTTTTTATATTTACTTTTTTTTGCAGCACCAGACAGAAAACTTTTGAGCATTAAAAAAATTTCACTTTTCACGAGATTTTCCACTCTTTTCCTCGCAACAAATAAAAAGGTGTTACTTGCTGTTTTTATTTGCCAGAAATAGTTTTTATGACTATTTTCTATTTGCTTTAATATTTTCAGAATTTTTTTGTGGCTTGAGTTTCTATGAAGTGGCAAAAATGTCAAAAGTTTTGCACTTGCAGTGATTTACTTTATGCACGAGCAGCGGTAGCAGCAGCAGTAATGGATCCGGGGAATGAATATAAACATCAACAATGATATTTCACAACAAATGTTTTGTGCAAATAAAGCAAATTTATTTGTTAAAGTTAAGTTCCGTTTTTTCCTTTCACTGAGAGAAACAAACGACAAAGGACAAAACTTTCTATTAAAAATTTTGGTGTTTGTTAATAAAACAAAAAGGAATTTTGAAGTATTTATTTGTTGCGGTACGACTTTGCTGAATTTAATTTAGTGGTTAGTCCGAATGCTCAGGAATGTTATTTATTTGTTGCTATTTGTTAAGATTTCATAGATAATTTCTTGCAAATTAATTTTAAAGAAGCTAAATGACGCTGAGAGAAAATGCGCACAAGTGCAAAAGAGAGGTACGTACATACACATCGAAAGGATGTGCTATAAATAAAGCAGTCATGTAAAAAAGGTCATTAGTATATTATTATGTGCCCCAGCCAGTAAGTCTTTGACTTTACTTTTCATGCCTTGTTGATTACTCCAATATTATCGCAAAAATCTTGCTCAATTTTGAGGAAGTAAAAATCGAACTAGAATTAGAAAAGCCTCTAAAATTAAAACATGTATCGGATTACTATAAGTCCCTAAAATAGAGCTGACTTCAGCTTGTGCAATAATTAACAAAAAATTAAGATCTCACCACTTTCGAAGTGGCATATTACACATATTTTCCTTCATGTGGTAGAAAATACCAATCAATGATTAGAAAATAATTTATTTAAAATGGAAACTTGAAAGTACGTTGCCAGTACGTTGTTCCTGGCAGAGATTTTTTCTTGAGCAATTTTATGAGATATCAAAAAAATCTAGATTGCTGAAATTGGATTCCATTGAAATTTTTTGTTTTGTGTCTGTCACTTTAAAAAATGTGTTATATGCAACTTATGCCCTTTTCGTTTCAACAACTACTAGTTGCAACATCTTCAGTGAAAATTCGCGAGAGTATTCTTCAAATTTATTTGAAGAATGTCAGTGCCCCGCTTTCTCACAAATACGATCCCGACATTTTGGGAGAGACACCTTACCAGACATAACCCAATTACGGGGCGTATGCTGGAGGAAACTAAGGAACTTTGTGAATGACACGGAGTTCCTATAGACCTATTAATCAAACTGGTTCACGGTTAAACCCACGGAGCGCACAACAAGCCTATATTGGCTTAGGTGTATGTCGTAGGACATGGGCAGAAGAACCCCTCCATTCAACTTAACCCATTCTTCAAAATATACCACGACGGCCCTGCAGTGACTCCTTGTGGGATAAAATATGAGGCCCACCCCCATTTACTTTTTGTTTTCTACATATTTTTACATATACTCATCTCTCGTCTTCATTCATTAGGAAGCTCCTATACGAAAATTATATTTTTATAAATTTTCCCTTATTGTCTTAACTAGCCCCATTGTACATCTGAAGAAGTAGAATGTATACTCAACTCCCGTTAATTTTTTCTCAATGTTTTCTCGAAGCAAACCAATCCTCTGTCTCCGTTCCTTACGGATGCTCCCATACAAAAATAATTTTAAACATTGTTGTAATTAGTTCCACTGTGGCTCTGCCGGAGTAAAATGTATTACCAACCCCTTAATTTTTTTCATATCCGCGACACAAACGTAACCCCTTTCTATCCTCATTAGGATCATATATACAAAAGTAATTTTAAGAATGTTGCCTGATTGCCTTAACTAGTTCCACTGTGCCCCTGGAGAAGTAGGACCTCCATAAGTTCTTTTTTCTCGAAGCAATATTATATTTAAAATATTTTAAGAAATAAAAGATTAAAGTAATTTTTTTAATAAATAATGAGGAAATTTTAACTTGAGATTAGAAAATCTTCTGAAAGTTTGGCTATTGTTAGTAAATCTACTCGCCTGGCCACAGTTTTGACCAGACTGGTAACATTGGAAGATCAAATGAGACCTTCTAAATATTTCTGATAAAGTTTCTAAAGAATTTGAATAAATTCAATGGACGATTCTTTCTTCACCGATTAGCTCAGAGTACAAAAATTCACCACATTCTTCCAATACTACGTGTACCGTGTGCAGAGAAGTGTAAATAGTTTCAGATGTAATTACAACATACATACATACGTATATGCTCAACGTTACTTATTACAGAACTCTCTTATATGCTCTCGTAATTTAAGACTAAGTTAACAGTAGTTGTAACACCGTTATATATTACATTTCGATCTCATATACTTTTTATAGTTGGTGCTAACATTATTGATAAGCACTCATTGGATTAAACTGTAACTAAAAAACACATGAATTCACTAAATAAAAGACCACTCGATTTAATGCATTTAACTTTTTACAAGTATGGAATAATACACCGTGCATGCTTTAATCAACATACAATTACAAATATAGTCATGTTTAAACACTATGCTTTTTAAAAATTAAAAAGCCAGTTCTTGTCTTTTTTTTTATAAAAACGTCATATAAATAAGCCAAACTTTTGCAACAACTTTGCCATTGTCACTCTTTCAATGGCGACATCCATTTCACGAGTACACGTGTTAAATTCTCTTAACACGGAAGTTTGCTTTGATTATTTATAAGAAATATATATTGCAAATGCATTATGCCTTTTGAGATGACTGCTATTCTCTTACCGCAGACATTTACGAAATCAAGAACAAAGTCAATTCGAAAAACCAAAAACTCAAACCCAAATGTTTTTCAAAATATTAAACGAAGTAAAATCAAACAGCCTATACAATTTTTCATACCCGCGGTAACCAACTTTGACATCCTGTAAGTCACCGCGTGTTGCAACGGGATTGTTAAATTTTTACTATTCTTAAACACTCCCAACTTGTCAGCGATTCTTTATAAGTTGCATTATAATCAAATCGAACGTTTCAAAGATAAGATTACCCATTTTTGTTCGGCCCTAATGTGCGGTGGTAGTCCTACCTCAACAAACATTTATTCTATAAGCTTGTTCTCTTAGCAGTGACGTTTACTTTTATACGACTACTATATAAGCAATAAAAGAAGTTTTGTCAAACAAAATTGGTTTTTTGTGAGAAAGGGCCTCTGTAGTGCAAAATAACACTTATTGCAGTTAATAACACTGTTTGTCATAGCCATTGCAAAGAAAATATAATTTCTGCATTCGATTTATGTACAACAGAGCAAGCTGCATATTTGAGAAATATGTACATACATATGTCCTTTAAACAAATTAAAAAAATTGTTCGCGCCAAAAAGTAAATCTGGGGTTAAAAAAGTTAAACTAAATATTTTAATAGTTTTCAATATTCGGTATAAAACCTAATATCCTGTTCATACATGCAGCAATATTCAAATTATAACAATTAAAGCCATTATTGAGACAAAATTTTCATATAAAAATTACAATTAGCTTATTGGCAATTAAGAGATAATTGTTTCAATAATGAGTAAAATTTATAATGCAACACTGTTAGATTTGTATTAACAGTACCAAATGAACAAGCTTTTACAATAACAGTACATATTGAACACTCCTTGTGAAAATTTTACTAATCAAATGTCAACAAAATAAATAAACAAAAAACAATTTTTTTTTAAATTTTTTTACTTTAAGTTGCAATAAAACAACGATGGATTATTTGATTGACATGAATTTTATTTATCCGAAAGATAATCTTGTGGCATTACATTTTAAATATGACTTCTAGCATATAACCGCCACGGCTGGCGCGGATGTAGTCCAATCTGGACTTCCAATTTTCGATGATTTTTTCCAACATTTCTGGCCGTATATCGGCAATAACACGGCGAATGTTGTCTTCAAAATGGTCAAGCGTTTGTGGCACAAGCATGTTGCGCAGTGTTGTTGAAACCACATCTCCTGGACGTCATGGTTATTCAATTCAGGAATGAAAAAGTTAGTAATCATGGCTCTATATCGATCACCATTGACTGTAACTTACTGGCCATCATCGTTTTTGAAGAAGTACGGACCAATGATTCCACCAGCCCATAAACCTCACCAAACGATCAGTTTTTGTGGATGTAACGGTGTTTCGACATGTACTTGAGGATTAGCTTCACTACAAATGCGCCAGTTTTGTTTGTTGACGTTGCCATTCAACCAGAAGTATGCTTCATCGCTAAACAAAATTGTGCGCGATATGTATTCCGCACAGAACCATTATTTTCGAAATAAAATTGCACTATTTGCAAGCCTTGTTCACGCGTGAGTTTATTTATGATGTACATATTGACAAACCAAACTGAGAATAGATCACTTGACACCTGTTAAATCGGTCGCCATCTTGAACAGTAATGCCAACTTAAAGTTCTATACATCGAAAAAACACCCTTTACAAAATAACCGAATGTAAACAATAACTTTTTCACCTGCCAAATGCTAATTGTCGTAGCAATATTAAGTATGTATGAACACCAAAACGATATTGCCAATTAACTGAATATTGTTTCAATTAAAAAGGCATATGTGAACAGCATATAAGTTTTATATGACAAAATATTTTTTCATTTTGTAAAATTTATGAATGAATGTTTGAATGTGTATCTAGAAATTATTTTTGAATTTTGTATATTTGTTTGTGTTTGTTAAAATTTTTTTTTCAAAACATGGAATGTATGTACATATGTAGGTATGTTTGTATGTATTTGTAGAATTTTGTAGTTTAAAAAATTTTTTTTACAAAATAATAGAAAATAAAAACAATTAAAGATTCCTGACGATGCTAACAAATTGTTAGCGAAATATCGAAAAATTAATAAAGAAAAATAAAAGACCTTAAGCTTTAAAAAATAGTTTTATTAATTATTTAATTTTAAAAAATTTACATTAAAAAGCTTCTACATATAAAAGTGACATTTCTTTGCGCAAAGCTGTTGCTAAATGAGTTAAGGACAACTTCTGCTGGTTTTAAGTTTAGAGCAAACTTTTGTGCGTAAAGTCGGCTTTTTCTCGTCTATAGTAGACAAAAAAAAGAAATGTGGTCGGGGGATCCCCGTTAGGAACGAAGTTCCTTACGTATTTTTTTTCATCTTTGAATGGAACACAAGGTGAAATCTGTATGTTTTATTTTGTGTTGTTTTTGAAATTTTGAAATTTTATGATTCTTTAAATTTTTGGAACGTTTTATTTTTTACTTTAGACACAGCCAGTATTTTTTTGTCAATCTGCTACAAAACGGTGTCTCCGCTGCTGTCAGCGGAGACACCGACCATCATACACAATTGCTAGTCGACAGTACACCAATACATATAAACAGCTCACACGCTTTCGTGACGATTTCTACTAATTTCCACTACCAGCAAGCCGCGTTAAGGAACTTCGTTCCAAAAAGCATACTTTTATTTAGCAGTGACTTAAAATTGCTTAAAGCATACTTTTTCGACGTCTATAGTTAAGGGCTCATATAATAATGAGTTTGGAATGTTTTTTTTTTACCGAGAAAAGCAAAAACTTTTATTTGCGAAACGGACTAAACATGCCACAGGACATGTGTAAATTATTAAATTATACGTTTTTTATTTGCATTTGAAATCATTAATTGTTTATAAAAAGTTAACAACGATGTTCAATGATAATTTTCTTTGAAACATCAGCAAAAAATGCAAGCTCCGCTCTTATGTGTACATATCGAGGTCCAGTGGATGTCTAAATTAAATTGGTAAGCATTTGTTGGGTTGTGTTTCACATCGTTACAAGAAAAAAACAAAGAAAAATGATACAGTATTAGTTTGAGGACACTGGTTTATTTATTGGTATCAAACCAGACTTAAGAATTTAGATCAGCAAGGCTTTCTTATCTATTTTTTTATACCAGCATGTATGTGTATAAGTTAAGGTACATTCTGTAGCGTATCACCTTTGTTGTTATTGCCTATGCTTTTGCATTATTTTTCAATTTCGAATTCTACCTTTCGAACATTTTGGAGAGCAGCGAACCATCATTATTGAAGTTTTTAATTTCTTTGATTTGCTTAATAAGTTCAATCTTTGGACAGTATTCAAGGAACAAACACGCAGCCTACATAGTGGGATATTTAACTATCGTGGAGCAAAAACGCAGCCTACATAGTAGGAGATTTAAGTAATAAACTTGTAGAGTTAACTAAATAATTCGAAACCTAATTTGTGAAATTTATAATTTACCCAAAAATAATTATAGTTTACCCAAAAATAATAAACCTGAATAAATTGAAAATTTCGTACTGTAATCCAGCCAGTTATGATTAATATTGAATTTAATTATTTATTAAAATAAGTGAAATATTTTATAATTTGCTTAATAAAATAAAATATTAAATAATTTTGACGTCGTTTTGTCACTGCGACAAGCAAACTAATTTATATGCATATATATGCATGTATTTACGCAACAAATACCGAAATGAAGCACGTCGACGGCTTGTTTCACAAACAGGTTTTAAACAACTGCAGAGAGTGAAACAACTGTCGTATATGTTATTGTTTAAGACCTATTCACCAGGTCAGTGCAACTAACTCTACAACATCAAAGAAACTTGCTTGATTTTGTTTATGTAATAATAATCGTGAGACAATAAAACGCACAATAATCAAATTCATCTGTACCATATAAGTTTTGACAGGTTCATCATAAAAACACACAAAATCATATGGACAGATGCCAAGAGCTACTGAATGGGCCTTGTTCTTATATATATATATATATATATATGTATATATATATATATATATATATATATATATATATATATATATATATATATATATATATATATATATATATATATATATATATATATATATATATATATATATATATATATATATATATATATATATATATATATATACGACATTTTAAATAGAAATATCTTGTTTGCCACAACCTTACAAATCATTATACAGACCATAATATTGTTGTTGCAACCATATTCTAAAATATATGTATTAACCGGCAGATATTATTTTCATGGTTTTTGCATAAGAGCGAGGTATTTTAAATTATGGCAGAGTATTTATAAAATCCTATTTAATTATTGAAACCAATTAATAAGCATTTGTTACAAACCGGAATTTGATTTGAATCTCTTTTTCGAAAAACTATATTCTAATTTCAAAACACGTTTTCAAATGTATTATTTAACATTTAAGTGTTTTCATTTGAAGAAAACTTTAAATTTACAAATTTCATAACATTTTAAACACTTGAATGGACAAATGGACAAATTCCAAATATAACACATATATATATATATATATATATATATATATATATATATATATATATATATATATATATATATATATATATATATATATATATATATATATATATATATATATATATATATATATATATATATATATATATATATATATATATACACATATATATATATTCGAATTTATATACATATGTATACCTATCAGTTGTGGTTACAGTTTTCAATAATTAATATAAGAAAACTCCTTTTACCATTGGTCACTTAATAATTGGTTATGTGTGTGCTTCACTGTACAATTATGTTTCAAATTAAGCTATTATTTATCAGTTGGATAGATGAGATCACGTTTTCATTGCCAATATTCATATTTCACCAATCATCTTAAACGTAAATCTGATGACATTTTTAAAAATTGTTTACCATCATTAAAGCGTAAAATTGACAACAAACAAATTCATCTTGATTATTGTTAAACGCCAATAATGCCAATGAAGAAGATGGGAAAAATTTATACATAATCACACGACAAATTTTAATTCCCCAGCAAGCAGCTGCTTAAGAAAAGTAACAAAGACAATATTTGCAAAAAGGAAAGAAAAAAACATAAGGAAGAAAAAGAAAAAAGAAACTTAAACGTGCTCACCAATTTGTTGAAAGTTTGCCCGTTTTTTACACGTTAAACATATGACAGCAGGTGCCACACAGTGGTACAAATTGCACATACAGCTAGATACACACGTGCATACACATTTTAATCTTCAACACAGACTAACATTTGCACAATAGAGCATGATGGCATAGAAAAAAAGGTATCATCGCAAGGAAATAGCAACCGTTGTCATGATAAACGATTATTGAGATTTATATCTATAAGCGTCTTAAAGATGTGGCATTGTTTTCTTCGCAACAACAAGGACTCACAGTGAAAGCAACAGGAACAGTAATAAAAACAACCATCACGAACAGGCAACGACATTTAAAGAGAAGCAGTAGTAGGTGATTTTTGCCAAAAACAAAATATGTACATATATATTGTAGAACACTATTTTCGTTTATTTTAACATTGAATAAAGTTTATTTGTTGTTCCTTTTTTTTACTTTTTTACTTAAATTTAAAAGTCTGGCGTGACAGTCTGTGTTTGCTTAAAAATATGTATATTCTTATAAAGCATATTCCAAATATAACACATAGTACATCCATATAAGCATGACTTCAACTTGGTTTTTTTTTGCACTCACCATTCAACAAAATTCACGTGACTGTGACGGCAGCGCAACAGCAGAAAAGGAAGTTTAGCAAATTTTCCTCTTGAAGGAGTTTTCACGCTTGTAGCGTCCAAAATACCAACCAAGATTACTTTTAAGAAGACTAAAATCTCAGACAAACACGAACACAAAATTGCATATCTCTGCCAGAATAAGAAAAAAAAAATTAAAATAAATCCGTACGTTTTTTATGCAACACAGCAGCCAACAAGCCAAAACAACAGCAAAAAAGGTCGTCTCCTTGTCAGCAGAGTCATCATTAAGACAACGGCAACCAACAGTTTGCGCCACCAGACGGCGTAATATTTCATATATGTACATCAGTGTTGTTCCGAATATTCGAACTTGTGTTCCAGTTGTCGAATATTCGTAGTTTCATGAGAATTGTATTTGCCAAACTAAACTAAAGCGATTACTTCAGGACCAACCAACGAACAATTATGTAAATATTATAAAAATTTAATTTAAAATAAAATATTAGTGAGTACATAGAAGGAAATAAGAAATACAGTATTTTTCGGTTAATTGACCCTACGGTTAATTGGTTTCCACGCTTAATTGAACCACATGATCGGGCAAAAAAAATATTGCATACGAACACCATGTGAATTTCCTCGGATAATTGATTTTCCCGCTTAATTCGTTCAAAATTCATGTCATCAAAAATAAATTTCCTGTTACTTTTACCCGGTTAATTGCATTGAAAATTAATCTGGCATTTTTGCACATGCATATTTGACATCATTTGTGAAAAACACTGGGTGGCATCTCTACTATACACATATGTATATGTACATTTTTTGCTGTTACTTGCATTTTTTTTTTTCGTTTAAGGTAAAAAAAAATTATTTTGAAAAACTTAAAGTGCACATATGCGATTTCTTTTAATTCATTAGTACATAGTTTCAATTATGCGTGATTTCTGTAATTGAACAAAGTGTTCAATTAAATAGGGTTCTTGTAATTGAACGATTTGTTCAATTAAACGGGTATCGGCTAATTGGTTCCCCGGTTAATTGAACAAAAAATTGTGCAAATTTTGAGGTGCAATTAACCGAGAAATACTGTATTGATTTGACACAAATGTAATTAGAACAAATATTTTTATATCATGTGTCAAATGTTTGTACCTTGAAAGATATAGACAGAAAGAACAAGACAGCGCTGGTTCACTACGGACTGGCTGACCAGTGTAGGTATAAAACTACACTAGAGAATACAATATTGTATCGATGTTTGACATGTGTCATATAAAATCTCTTAATTAGATAAATACTTTTATCTGGGTAATATTTTGAAACCACTGAGATATAAAAACTAGCGACTCACTAGTATACTAAGAGGCTTGTATAACGTTTGTGTTATACAAATTAGACTTCACACTTTTGGACCTCCTGCAGACAGGCATTTAGGTGTAAAGGTGGGATCACACGATTCCTGCAATGCAACAATTTTTATTGGGCTGATCTTAAGCACAATAAAAAATTTTTCCCAATCAAATTGTCTGCAATCACATTGTCATATTGTCACATTTTACTGAAATTCTATTGTCGCAAATTGGTGCAAAACAATTTAATACCAATAATTGCTGCATTATAGTCACACGATTGTTATAACTTTGTTTTGCAAAAATAAAATAAATTCAGTCAAGTACGATGTTGGCTCGCACACATATGGTTCCGTACGTATGTATGTGTAATGTACGTATAGAATGGCATATGTGAATACATATATTGTATAAATTTCATCTCTCTGCCTCTTACAGCTTGAGCGTTACGTTTAATTGTTACTTTATGTTGTATGGGGACACCTAGTAGTTTTCGACTTGTTGTTGTCATTTGCTGTTGTAAGGCATCTGTGCGAATTTGGGCTCTATTTTTCTTACGGTTCGAGAGTTATAGCTGTTACTCTACATTGTAAGGGGACACCTGGTCGTATTACAGTTGTTGTTGTTTTTATAATTTGTTGTTGTGAAGCATATGTGAATACGTATATAATGCAAAATTTCATCCCTCTGTCTCTAACGGTTCGAGAGAAACGGGCAATTGTTAGTTTATCTGGTAGTTTTCGACTTGTTGTTGTTTTTAGCATTTATTATTGTAGGCCATATGTGAGTACATGTAGTGTGCACATTTTATCTCTCTGTCTCTTACAGTCTGGGAGTTGCGGCTTATTTTTACTTTACGTTGTATAGGGACACCTGGTAGTTTTCGACATGTTGTTGTTTTTAGGATTTTTTGTTGTAGGGCATATAAAAATACATATATTGTGTGAATTTCAACTCTCTGTTTTTTACATTTTAGCAGCTACGGCTAATTGATATTTTAGGTTTTATAGGGACACCTGGTAGTTTTACAGTTGTTGTTGTCTTTAGCGTTTGTTGTTGTCAAGCATTTATAAACACATACACTGTGCGAATTTCAGCTTTCTATCTTTTACGGTTCGAGAGTTATAGCTAATTGTAACTTTTCGTTGTATGGGGACAGCTGGTAGTTTTCGCTTTGTTGTTGTTTTTGGTATTTGTTGTTGTAGCGGCAAGGTACAACAACATTCTGTGAAAATTTCAGCTGCTTAGCTCTTACCGTTTCGGAGAATGGACGCTGTGACGGACGGACGGACGTAGTTGTCTCGGTAATAAGGTTCCGTTTCACTCTGATGAGTGCGGAACCCTAAAAAGGAGTTAAAAGCTAAAAACCTGGTTTGTTCCTTAAAAACAAAGAAAATTGATTCGGCTATTATTATAATGTTGTGCGGATTGGCCGTTTTCGGTCCCCTGACGAGACTTTGCTTTTATTTTCTTTTTTACATTTTGAAATGCAGTTTTAACATTGGCCCATTTGACTTTACAGTCTGCCACCATATGCCGTTTATACCGGTCCTTGTAGTCCGGGGAAGAGCATTCCCAAACTCATGGGTCCAGGATGAAGTTACACGTAGCTTCTTTCTTTTTTTATTCAAAGGTGTCTGTTGTGGCTGAGCCAGGAGGCAGTATTCAACTTCAATAGTAACAACAATTGAATTCTACTTACTGAAAAACAAAAATTATGTTTGGAAGTTTTGAAACTAAATAAATTTATATATTATTGGCGCGTATTGTCTTTTTTGGTTGCCGCATGAGAACACAATATAGAGGGTGTTTCTTTTCAACTTTAAATTGCAATAAAACAACGATGACATGAATTTTATTTATCCGAAAGATAATCTTGTGGCATTACATTTTAAATATGATTTCTTGCATATGACCGCCACGGCTGGGGCGGATGTAGTCCAATCTGGACGTTCAATTTTCGATGACTTTTTCCAACATTTGTGGCCGTATATCGGCAATAACACGGCGAATGTTGTCTTCCCAATGGTCAAGCGTTTGTGGCTTATCCGCATAGACCAATGTCTGTACATAGCCCCACAGAAATTAGTCTAGCGGTGTTAAATCACAAGATCATGCGCCGTCTTGTTGAAACCACATCTCTTGGACATCATGGTTATTCAATTCAGGAATGAAAAAGTTAGTAATCATGGCTCTATACCGACCACCATTTACTGTATTAGCTTCACTCCAAATGCGGCAGTTTTGTTTGTTGACGTAGCCATTCAACCAGAAGTGCGCTTCATCGCTAAACAAAATTCGCTTATGAAAATCGAGAACAACGGCAATCTCGTTTTGCACTAAAATTGCACTATTTGCAAGCGTTGTTCAGACGTGAGTCTATTCGTGATGAATTGCCAAACCAAACTGAGAATAAATCACTTGACAGCTGTTAAATCGGTCGCCACCAACTTAAGGTTCTATACATGGAAAAAGACACCCTTTATATTGGTGCATTTTGAGAATTTTTGTTGGTGAATAGTTGTACATAAAGTGTTCACAAGGTTGTCGCATCAGATTGAGACAAATAGGAACAACATTCGTTTTGGTTGCCGCATGAGTCAATAAATTGTGCTGACACCGCCAATATAGTAAATATTGGTGCATTGCATTGGGCGACAGCTTGATATTCTCGGTAGAACGGGTGCTTGTATTCTACAGCTGTCTAGTTCACAAATGTAAAAATAGATTTGACGTTAGCAGCCTGTTGCAAAAATAATAGGGTGATTTCTCTTGGTTCACCTTGTGATTGTATGTAAATTTTCCGAAACTTTTGTATAAATTCAAGAGGTTGTAGCAATTTCTTTAGAACACGATTATTCAGATCTGCCGGCCGAACTGACATCTGCAATAAAAAAATGAGTCAACACTTTCGCTCTGCATTTATAAACACTTTTCTCGACCACTGTCAAAGGATTTAAGATTTACTTATGCAAATATCTTTCATTATTGCAATCGAAATCACATAGTGTAGTGTGTAAGGTTATGTTTGACTTTCTCATAATTTTATTTCAGTATTTTTTGCTGCAACAGTCAGCCAGTCTTCCAACCTGAACCTACAAATAACTAAAACTTTATCATGATTATGTTTCTTGCTGAACAGTTTTTTTCTCTTTCATCTATTATTTTATAGCACTCAGATTTCCATGTAGAGAAGAAAATTGAAAAATACACCGCAGGCGGAATATTTACAATCTCTAGACAGACATGTCAAACCGAAAGCAGAAGTCAACTGTTTATTTCTGCAAACATTTCTTTTTACATTTAAGGAGGAGGCAACACGTTTGAAGGAAAGAAAAATGAGACCGGAAATCCAGAGCAGCAAGGAAACTAAATAAAACAAAAGATGTTGCGAGATACTGGGTGTTGTAACCACAAATCCACTTGAAGCTCACGGAAGCCTGATAGCATAGAGGCTGTGCTTACGAACGCATGTAGATGATGTGTGTTGAACTTGTAGGTGCTCCTTAATATGTGTGCGCATAATTTAAAATAAGCTGCTGCATTATACCAAAGCACAAACGGAGCTTAAATCCTTTAACTTCGTTCCATACATTTTTTTAAAATGCAAAATTTAAAGTAATTGTTTAGTTTTAAATACATTTACATGCAACGAAGTACAAAAACAGTTTAACGAAATTTAATGGCCATAAATAGTTTCTCTGAGAGAATAGTATCGCAGATCGTAAATTTGTTATGGGATTTCAAAAAATTCACCCATCTTAAAATGTTTTATGTGAATGTCGGTAACCCAGCAAAATCTACCAAACTGATACACCAATACATTGAAAGATTTTAAAATTTCAACATATAGTTAGAGTTAGAAAGAAACAGCTTTTTTTTTACTGAAGAATTGTGCTATACCTTACTCTTTTCATCATTTTAAATGGCAGCACTAATCAAAGTACTGAACTGCAAAGAACTGTCATAAAAAAAAATAAATTGAAGACGCTGGTGAAAACAAAGAAAAAGTTTTAAAAAAAATGTGCATAAATTTATAAATAAAAGTAAAAAATTTAAACAAAATGTTTTAAGCATTGAAGAAAATTAAAAAAATTAAAATAAAAATGGATATATACAAAAATATAAATAAATTTGCAATTATTGATAGATCGGAAAGTGTAGGGAGTTGTCCGTCCGCTTTTTTTATATTTATGACATTTTTAAATAGTTTGAATTAATTGCTTTTATTATATTTAATATAAATAAGTATGTATTTTTTTAAGAATTGTTTTTTTCTTAAAATAAAATGAATTAAAAACATTAAACGAGCTTTTCTTAATACAGTAGCAATAACCAATTTTTAGGAATACAATAACTGGTAGTATTCAGTAGCACTAACCAATATTAATAAAGTTTAACTAAGAAGTTATTTATAATATAATACTACCAGTTATCGCTACCGTTAACAAACCGGTTATGTACACGTTAGCACTGATGTGTGCGAGCGAGAGCACTATAGTGTTCTCTGTTCTAAACAGTAATGTAAAAGAAAGAGATATAAGTTCACACGTACAGAAGAGAATAGGTTAGTTTTTTCCCAAAGACCTGTACAAAATAATCGAAAGTTTCAGAATTTGTAACCTATACTTTGGTTATGAGTACTTGTTATTTAACGCGTTATTTGACCCGTACTGTTCTTACTGGGTAAGTTATTATTTAAAAAAATTCTTGGTTACTTGATTAACAAAAATCGAAAACAAAATTTACCAATACTCATGGAATCTACATGTCAATAGAAAAAATTTTTACACAAAACTCATCGACAAGAATTGTCTGTGCAAAATTCATTAATAGTAAAATATTGTATTAAAAGTTTATCAAAAAAAAAAATTTTTTTTTTTGAAGTGATTTATCATTTAAGTATAATAACAAATATTTTAAAAGAAGAAATGGAAACTAAAACCCTCTAAAAGCATTTTCTTATAAGTTTATTACAGTTTTCGAACTTGAAAAGGAAATTCAATTGTTTTCCTCATTGCCATTTCAATCTCTCGAAGATAAGCTGAACGATACTTAAAGTTTTTCAAAAGTTTCCATGTGTATCACATGGTGTTGAAAATTTATTGGTAAAAAATTTGTCAGCCTTATAGCAAGAAATTCGGTAAAAAATATACTGAAACAATATGTTTCTCTCAAAATTTATTAGGAAAAAATCATTGAATGAAGATACTATGTACATTTGTATTTAAAAAATTGCAATCAGGGTCGTCTTTCAAAGTGATTTGTCAGTGAAAAAAGAATTTGAATTACGAAAGTATTTATTTTATATGTACATATAACTATTTTTTGAACACCTTATAGCCTTTCCACAGCTATCAACATTTTCGTTGAACGAGTTGGAGATGTTGAAAATGTGAGACATGCGTTCACATACAACATCTAACATCACATATAGCCACTGTCAAAATAAATAAAGCCACGTTTTGTATTAAAAACATTAATAAAAATATAAAATAATTGGATTTTGAAGACAAATTAGTAACAGGCTTAGTAATCAACTTGCAGCAGCAATCTCTACTAAATACTAATCCATAAAAAGAAAATATTTTTTTAATAAAAACAAAAAGTAATTCTTTTAATTATTTAATTAGAAAAACGGACCTTGGAAGCCTGAACAGACATAATTGCTATTAAAAACAAAAAACACATTTACTTATTTAACATAAAACCAATATACAATTTGTAATAATCATTAGCGCAGTTCATTATTTGGTGCAAATGTCTTGCGTAAGTGCGAATGCAAGAAATCGTTGCTTTTTCTTTGCAACCCAGCAACAAAATATACAAGGTTGCACTCGCAATATTTTGGCATTTACGCAATATTTTTGCATTTTTCGCATGAGTATTGCGTTTGCAACACTGACACTCGAACAGCTGACATTTTAAAACAAAGCAAACAACAAATTGTAGAGATGGAGTCAACAGCAATTACCAAAAAAATAAAAAGTGAAAAATTAAAAATTGTATATTAATTTATCAGCTGTTATTTGGAGTGCAATAAAATTTGCAAAGTTGTTCAAAAGGGTGCTCAATATTAGTTGCAATATAATCGCAAATGCAAATAGTCGCAACCATAAACGCACCAAACGCTGAGTACCGCTATTGTTTTTATGATTTTGAATGTCATTAAATGTCAAAAATTACAGTGATGCCACTACAATTTTTCGTCATTTTTCATTGATGGAACTGATGGTTGGTTTTTAGCACTGTATATTTCTTATGGGAAAATTTCAACACCATCGCAAATTGATGTTTAACATACCAACACCTTAATGAAAGACGGATTGTTAATTAAATAAATATGTAGTTACTTATAAAGTGTATGCATTTAATCTACATTTAAACTGCATTGCTTTAAAAACCAGCAATGAAAACTTTGCAAATAAAGGTTATGACTATGTGCATGCACAGACATGCTGACATATGTTCAATGAGCTTAAACAACACTGTGTTGCCTTGTTTGCGAAATACAGTTCTTTCCCAACTCAATCGTTCGCTATTAAGACTTTCAATGCAAGCAACAGGCTAAGAGAAAAACTGCACGTACGTCAATAAAATACTTAACAAAATTGTTGCAATTTTTTGTACTTGAAACTTATTCTTTTCTTATTTTTCCTTAAGCATGTGTGTAAGGGGCTTTTCTTGATTTCTCTTTTTTTTTTGATTTTATAAATTTTGGAGATGAAATTGTGCGGAAGCATAAGTTGACAGACAACTTGAATACTTTTTTGTAGCTTTTTCAAATCACTTTGAAGTGTTTTTACAAGCAAAAAGAAAGGAAAAGTTTTTTTGTGTTAAATCCTGCAATGAAATGACACATGGACAGACGTAAAGTTTCACTTGTGTACACGTATCAAATGGATGAGCTTTAAATTGATACTTGATGAAATGTGGTTAGTTGCCAATTTTGGCATTAAATTTCAATTTGAAGTTGAATTTGTAAAAAAAAACACGTTGTTGTTGTAAGATGTGCAGCAGGAGTCGATTCATTTTTTCCAGAGCAGAAACTTTTATTACCTGTATGAATTATTGTAGATATAAGAGGAGATTTTTTAAGTTTTTACTAAAAATACCTTAAGGTCACATGGACTGGACTATAAAATATCCTTTTGATCATTGTCTTAATAAAAATAAACATTTTCTGCTGAAAATTTAGCGCTGAAACGAATACACTGTTGCATATTTTGATAGTAAACCATTTCTGTAGCACCCTTACCGATAGTAGGAATAATAGTATGTAGAATATTTACCGAATCAAAAAAGTTTTCTATACAAAATGCATTGGAAGTAAATATTTCCTACAGCATATGTAGCGATAACGATAGGAAGTTAATTGTTGCCAAAACTAAAATTTGTCTATGGAAATTTCATAGAATTTGTCTATGCACAAAAACAATCATTGCTGACAAAATTGATCATAGATCATTCAAAAATTAGTCTAACAATTTTTTTTTTGTTATTAGAGCCAACCGAAATGTATTATTTTTGGTCTAAAAATAGACCTTAAAAATTCTCTTCTGTCTTTTTCAGCCGTCTATATGCACTTGACATTTCGTTGATGCTACTCAACCCGTAAGTAGACTCGAAATACCTAAAAAGAATGTTTGGAACTTGACTACATATTATACTATTCCCATGAAAGGGCAGAAAACAATTAATAAAGTCTATTCTTAGTAATTATTATAATTTTGCATAATTATAATTTAGCATAGAACATTTTTCAACGCAATATTATGTACAGAAAATGTATCGATAACAAACATTTGCACTGCTCAATTTATCAGTGGAGAAATTTTGGTTTTGGAAATCGATTTTCCCCAGAACGCTTTGTTGGCACTAAAAATTCTCTGCTGAATATTTTACATCTCAACAGATCTAGTCACAGCATGCCAAAACGATGATATATGATACCTATTTCGATCTGTGAATGAAATTATCGGATTTATACGAGACTTAAATAATCTTAAATTGTTCTCTATGATTAAATTAAGTAGATCCAAAATTGTGTTCAATTAAACTCAAGTGCAGCCAGACTAAACTAAGTACGTAACTCAATTTCCGTCCAGGTAAAACCACGTCTTCTTATTTAAAGATTACACATTTTTTTGTTTACTTTTTCCAAGCCACATCTTGTTTTTCTTAAATCCACCCAGACAACCAGCGTAAGAGAAACTACAACTGCAGGTAGATAAGCATAAGAAAATACCAAGTAAAGGAAAAAACTGAAAGCGACACTTTTTGTATTGTTAAATAAAATGGAAAAATCTCTCTGAAAAAAAAAAAATATATGTATATATCAGTATTAAAAAACTCTATAATATTAAGACAACAAAAGCTAACAAGGTAGTTTGGCAAATTGAGATTAAATTGCTCAGGTTTGACTTTTGTATTAAAAAATTAAGTGGAGGTGTGTAAGAGAATACACAGCTGATTGTATGTAGCTTATAATTTGTAACAATTTTTTAACAGATTGAATTTTTTTTTCACCTAACAAATTTTTTTGTGAATGTTTTGGGATAAAAAGGAAAAATGGAAAGTTTTGGATTAATAAGATAAACTGTAAAAAGATAAAAATAGAAAAATCTAGTAATGAAAAGAAGTTTTGTAATTAAGAAGATGTTTATTTGAAATTTAAAACTGAATAAAATATTAAAGTTACAATAAGAAATAAAATAAAAGAAACACAATTCATTTAACGGAAATTGTGAAAGCTAATAGCCTAGACAGACGGCAGAGTTAATTTGCATTAAGAGCTCACTAATTTGAATTAAAAATTTACGGTGACAGACGACGGTTTCTGCATTTAGTAAACAGCTGCATTTAAAAAAACAGCTGTTGTTTGCTATTGATTTTTTGTTTTGGCATTTAAGATATTTACTTAGAGTTTACTTTTACACACAAAATGGATAAAAAACAGAGTGTAAAAATTGCAGATATGCTGTTGAAAGAAAAGGAACATTTATTTTCAAGAAAGTTAAAATTTCTTTTCATGCAACTGCTCCATAATAGAAAAATTGTGCGTGCACTATCAATCTCAAATTTAAATTTGTTGTGGTAGTTAAAACAGCTTGCCTTTTTATCTGTGATTCCATTTTATCTATTGACAATAGTAAACAAAATATCAACTGCTGACGGATTTCGACGGTATTTAAATAATAGTCCATTATTTAAATAAATATACGGTGATTTTTCATATATATTAAAATACAGTATTTTTCGGTTAATTGACCCTACGGTTAATTGGTTTCCACGCTTAATTGAACCATATGATCGGGCAAAAAAAATATTGCATACGAACACCATGTGAATTTCCTCGGATAATTGAACCCGGTTAATAGATTTTCCCGCTTAATTCGTTCAAAATTCATGTCATCAAAAATAAATTTCCTCTTACTTTTACCCGGTTAATTGCATTGAAAAATTAACTGGCATTTTTGCACATACATATTTGACATCATTTGTGAAAAACACTGGGTGGCATCTCTACTACACACATATGTATATGTATGTACATTTTTTGCTGTTACTTGCATTTTTTTTTTTTTTCGTTTAAGGTAAAAAAAAATTATTTTGAAAAACTTAAAGTGCACATATGCGATTTCTTTTAATTCATTAGTACATAGTTTCAATTATGCGTCATTTCTGTAATTGAACAAACTGTTCAATTAAATAGGGTTCTTGTAATTGAACGAATTGTTCAATTAAACGGGTATCGGCTAATTGGTTCCCCGGTCAGTTGAACAAAAAATTGTGCAAATTTTGATGTGCAATTAACCGAAAAATACTGTAATCCTAAATGGATTTTATGTTGTAATGATTGTATTCGGCTTAGCAGTTTCGGAGATATAAATAAAATAATAAATTGAAGTTCTGGGATGGAAACTGTAAGTAGTGTATGATGACTCGGTGTAATAATTGAGGATAGATTGTGATTTGAGCCTCAAATAAGTAGCATATGCTCTAGTGCTGCGCAAATTCGAGCTTCGTACCAAATATACATATGCCTCTGCAAGATAGAAAAACTAGCGCACATGCTCTGCGGATGTCACAAACAAATTACTGTTTTCCAGTTTTATCTAGCTGCACACTCTTAAATAGAAATAAAATCAAATCTTGATTATATTTTCTGCACTTCTACATACTAGTTACGATTTTGCTTTCTTCATTTTGAACTAGTAATTAGGGGAAACCCCTACATAAGCATTTCATAATACAGGAAAGTAGCAGAAAGGAAAATTGGTGTGTGTTTGGGAAGATTTGATAAAACAAAAAATATATAATAGAAGAGCAGAACTTTTATTTTTGCAAAGTTGAGTCAGAATTGACTGCTGTTAGTTTGGCTGTTTAGTGTTCAGCGTGTAAATTTTGAAGCTATTCAGTTAACAACAGTTAATTCAAAGCATTCAACATTTACATCGACTATACAATGGCAAAGACAGAGATGACACGTTAAGTTTACTAAGGAAGACAGAAAAAACACGTCTGCTCTCATCGCTCGTTCACAAACAATGACGTGTCCCGTTGCTCACTAGACGGGCTTCAGTTCAAATTATTGCTTTGACTGATATCAATTATTAAATAGGATGAACAAACAAACAGAAGTTTGTAATCAAACGGCTGCTGATCCCTAATTTTACGCCAGCTGAAATCATAATTCTGCCTTATTTATGTCCTTTAATTAATACCAGTTAGAGCAAGCTGTGAAACCTAAGCCTGTATTGTTTAAGGTGAACTATAATATCAACTCAATTGAGAATTAAATTGCAAGATTCGCTTATGGTCTGAAATGACAGATCTACGAATAATTCTAAGAAAGTTTGCCCCAGAAATCATGTGTGTAAGATCAAAATCGAGCTTCCGATTTTTAACGAGAAAATTTTAATTTCTTTGAATATCTTTTCATTTCCAAAACTTCTTACTAAAAAGGACAAGCTAGATTGAAATACTACAACCATACTTTAGTATGCAAAGAAGTTTCATTGTAAGTTCAGTTAAAGCAAGTCTGTGTTTTTTTCTTCCCTAAGTTTTGGAAGGTTTATTCCCAAAAGCCTTAAATTATGAAAAGTTCCCGTAAATACTGCGATAGCACAAAAAAAATGTTTCTGTAATTTTTTGCCGCCAACTCTTAAGTTCGGCGTAATTGAAACTCTGAGAATTTAGGACAATACCCTCAAGTGGTCAAGTGAGATATGTATGTTATTTGTACCTGATCTCAATTACCAATTGTGAATTAATTTTCATCTGAATTTCACTAATGTTGGTGAAATTGTAAATTCTCACCACAGATAAAAGTGCGTTTAGTATTAAAAAGCTAATAAAGAGCAAAGACGTTTTTTTTTCTGATTACATCATTTACTCATGTCAGGCTTAAAAATATGTTTTCAATCCGTCATTTCGTTAATGCAACTCGTCACTAGAGTTGATAACCTTTGAAAGACAGTTTTAAACTTTATTGCTTTCTTATTTCGAGAATCCCGGCAAGTTAGACAGAAAACAATTTTTAAAAATTACGATACTGGCTTATTTGATGCAACTCACCCTCTCAGCAAATGAAAACAATAAAAATGTTAACAAGCAACGCATGTCCTGGCGCCTCGATGGATGTATTGGTAGAGTGTCCTACTAAGAGTCTCCGAGGTCGCAGGTTCGATTCCTGCCGAAGGCTTTGGGTGTTTCTGCAGACAAGCCAAAAGCTTCGCAGTTTTGTGTTTGTTTCAAAAAAAAAAAAAAAAATGTTCAAGTTGTATCAATAAATGAGCATCTAGATCTCAATGATGAAAACCCGAACATGGATGAAAAAGCTCTCATACAAAGAGCAAATAACATTCTTCTGAGATGACAAAAAATCATCCATAACAGACTGCAAACATGTCATTTCTTTGCTTAATGTTAGTTAAGTATATAAATAGAAAGTAAAAATTGCGTGAGCTTTGATTGCCGAGTAGTTAAAGCGGCTATGCCAAAATTGTGAAATTTGACGCGTCCAAAGTTCATAGGGTGCTGATGAAGGGTGTTTGCTACCCAGAAACAGCCGGTTGTAAGCCTACACAGAGCGAAAACTTCCTAATAGATTCAATAAGATTTTCTGTTTGAAATGTTTTTAGGCTAAGGGGTATCCCAGCAGAGAGAAAAGAAGATTTTTCTATGGGTATTTCTTATTATTTCCATGTTGCAAATCTTATTAATTGTCTCAACAAGAAAAACACATAAAACCAAGAAGAAAACTTGTTACTCACGTTTGTGTTTACTCAGTTTCCGATTTGCATGGTACCAAAAAAAAATTCTATAGAGAAGAACTTATTGATTCTATTAGGTTTTCTTTCAAATTGCATACAATAAGGCTTTCTTATTGATTTTATTAGGTTATCCTATTAATTTTTTCCTATTGGTTTTATTGGTTTCCTATATAAACACACGTAAATCATCTTTTTAGTTTCATTAATTGTTGTTTTTTCAATAAGGTTTTCCCATTTAAAATAATAAGAAATCCTTCTTGAAAAAAAACCATAGAGATATCTTATTGATTTTATTCTACTTTATTAGGTGCTTTTTTCTCTGTGTAGCTATAAAAAGTTTACTTTGCTTTGTTTAATTAATCTTGATTCAAAAGTGACAAACCAAGAGTTAAACTTGAGCCTGAAACAGCAATTTAACATAAATGTATGTAAGTAGTTCAAAAATTTCAATAAAAATGTTAGAAAATAGCTTTCGATGCGAAAAGGTTGTTCTGCTAATGCAAAGAATTATTAAAACGTCAAAAGTGAAAGCCTTCGAGACGGATCCGTATAGCCGGTACTTAATTTGTTGAATTATGACTTTTAAAGACTAATAAAAACGAATTTAAGTGTGAAGTTTGGCTAATGATTCATTTTCAGTATATTATTCAAATATTTGTTTACGCTGCTCCACCGTCAGTGTCTAAACGAAAATAAATTCTTTTGATTTCAATTTCAAAAGACTCAAAACCATTTCGATCGGAGTCGGTGATATGGGTGTATACATAAAAATTGCTGAGTATTTATTTACGACAGTTTTGCGCTGCAGTTACATTGCTGAGGGTATCAAAGTTGGAAGCCTACGCTTTGTACGCTGTTCTATTGACTGGTTGGTATTTTTCCCCAGATAAGAAGCAACTCATATCTAATCATCTCAGGTTGCATTCACTAGTAACTGCACTATTTCCATAATTTTGAATTATTTCAATCATATATTGCACTAATTTTAGTGTTAATTTAGTTGTATCCACGAAGAACTATTAAGCAAAAGAAAAAATGAATTGCTAATACACGAATTTGTTTAATACTTCTTATTAATTTTTTTTTTTGCATTAGTCGTGAATCCGTGGAAAAGCATAGATAAAATGTAAGGGGGAGAGCAATAGGCAGACAAGGAGAAATTTAAAAAGTGATGCTTTATGTTTTATTGTTGTTTAAATACCATATACACAATTGAGAAACGGCAGTTATGTTGAAATCAGACAGACAGACACTTCAATTTTATTTATTTATTAGATTGTTAGCTGTTAAAAAAATCAACTAAATTATCCTGATTTTTTAATCCTATTTGTTTACAAAATTTATTACCTTTAATTTGCTTGCCTAATGGCTCACAGAATAATTGTTATTGTTGAAATATTTTATTTGAAAACATTAATAAATTCTTTTAAACTCTTAACTGTTATTTTGGTAATTTTTTTTATAACGTCATTGAAAAGGAATTAAAATAAAAAAAATAAAAATAAAGCTCTTGTTTGTATTCTGAATTCCCATTAAAAGTCATTGCAATTCATTAATTTGCAATCGGTTGATTTTTACACACATGCATTTATAAATTTTCACGAGGGTGAGAGAAAAAGTAAATTCCACCTCGAAAATACAAACCAGTCAAAGCATGCAGTCAAACAATAAGCTACATTAAATTTGGTAGAGCTCCATTCATAAACAATTATTGCAAAATGTTTAGTAAATTTCTATGAAATGGCTAAATGCGACCTTCTGTTAAGTCGGCTGACAGATCGGTTTTATAATTGTTTCTTACGTTATGTTATAAACGCCGTGAGACAGCAATTTTTCACGTGCCGCCTGCCTTCAACCATATTTCCGAATTCCTAGCAATTGCCTTAACCATGAGATCGGCTGGTCGCCAGTGCAGCAGCGCAAAGAGTGCTTTAGATGGTGTAGAGCTGGATGCGCCAGTTACCATCAAGGTCGATATACACAAAAGCCTTACAAGAATCTTGCAGTAGATGGTCTTTTCTATTGCCTTCCGCCACACAAGCGACCCATATACAAGTATGGGCTTTACAACCGTACCGAGGAGCCCATAGTAGTTTCTGGGGTCTATTCCCCAGTTAACAATGACCGTTTGGTACAAGTATAAGGTAACAACTGCCTTAGCGTCTCTTACATGAGCATTCCGTTGCCATATCATCAGCATATGCCACAGTGTTAAACATTTTGGAATGGCGAGCTCAGGGGAATGTTCCGCAGCAATGGGGAGAGAACTATCCCTGTGCAGTGCCTCTTCTTGCCACTCTACAGATGATGGCCTGCCCATACTGGAAGTTATGACCCTGATAGTCAGCGAATTCCGAATGAAGCATGCTAACCACTGATCAATATTCAGTCTATTCAGAGTCATAATTATGACGCCTGATTCCACATTATGTATTTGCAAAACGGATGAAAGTCAAAGATATGCTACAACGCACAGTGGTGAAAATAATGTTAAGCAAAATTGCTTAAAAATCGATTTTACTGAATTAGACAAATTTACAATATTGTAGAATCTTATAGTGTCTACAAAATCTCACATTAGTATTATCTAAAAATTGTTATATCGTCCTTTAGATTTCAGGAAAGTAATATTTTGATTTGGCGGGTATTGTAAGTCTATGCTTTATTTGCAGATGCCTGTAATCGATGCACCTGACAACACCATTATCGCACGTTGATCAATTCCGGAAACTTTGCTTAATTAACACTGAAATAACTAAGAAAACAGGCAACAATATATACATATGTATGTAAATAATTGTTTTATTTATTTAATTTGATTTTTGCTAGAATTTCATCAACTGTAATGAACTCTTTTGCAAATGTACGCTCTTGCCCATCCATCTTACTTTTTGCTAATAGAAATCTAGATTGGGACCCGGCACAGTTGGAACTGGCACAAGTTTTTATTTAACTTGGTATCGATATCAATGGCAGTATTTTTATCATCTCGGTAGCGATATTACCGGTACCTCTCGCTATGGACTATCGATATACCGCTAGTATCATGAAGCTGTTAATTTAAAGTATGCAATTTACAAGAACTTTCATAAGTTGTTACTTGACAAATTTGAAAACGATATTTTTTAAATGAGCATTAAACAAAAATAATATACTTCTTTCTGTAAATAGGCCAGTTTATTTTGAGTACAAAGATTAATTATGTGTAGATTTTTAGGCGATACGAATTATGTAAGTGTCCGAAGAATTATGTCCTCGTACATGAAATGAGTTAAGCCCTCCAAAATAGAGGGCCTTGCCTTAGAAATGAAACCCAAAATAATAAAGCCTGGGAAGTCCAAAAAATGGAGCTCTGAACTTAAAAGATCTTAAAACAAGTTTTCAAACGGAGAGAACTGAAATAGTATTGGGGCCCTGTGGCATTTTTTAGTATTCATGACATCACGTCCAATGAAATCCACTCAGGCACATAATCGTCTAATGTTCATGCGTACTGAGTCTTTTTAGTCACTTATGAAAATGAAAAACTATAATAGAGAAGAAAACGTCTCGGCACAACCGAAAGTGGGAAAGCCGGAATGTGTATGACCATTATGCCCGAGGACTATTATTGTTAATTATTTTATGGGAATTGCGCTCGATTCTTACTTTCAGATTCTTAATTGAGAGAGACCTTTATTGTGATAAAATTGATTAAAATACAAATTTGTCGTAATTGGGTATAAACATTTTATACACCCGCCAGTTTGAAAGGTACATATATTTTGCTAAGTTTTTAGCTCATTTCCATACTCTATTAAAATTAAGCAATGAGTAAGTTCCACCTAACTAATTTTGGAGAACTCATTGATCCTTGATATACATATGTACTATATCAGCAAAAGACATGAACTTGTTTCCTATATTTTTTGTTCTTGTTTGTTGCTTAACAATGGATTGATGACTGGGTTCTGAAATTTTGAAATCAAAAGCAACTATAATTTTTCCCATCGCATATTACTCATTTAATCTGCAATTCGTTGTACATAAAAATAGAAAAAATAGATATGAATACGATTGTCGTAATGGGGACAAAACCGAAACTTTATTTTATTTTGCGTTTATTTTTGTCATGAATCGATATACAGGTAGCGATATATATTATGGTACCAATAGAAAACCGGTTTCCAATTTTTACAATATCGTTTGACAACCCTGTTTTGCCTGATGGATTGGTGGCAAATGCAAAGTGCAAAAAATGTGTAAAACCTATCCAATCGTGTTTAAAAAAAAACTACAAATATGATCGTTTTGGTTGGTATATGGATAATTTTGTCGCTGGCAATGAATTTGTAAGATTGTTTTGCAGTTGTCTGATTTAATAAATTTTTTAGTGCCGGCAACACATTCTTAGCTCTTGCAGAATTTTTGAGAACTGACAACCCTCTGCTCGTGTGTTCAGATCCGATCTTTGTCTATCTGGTACTCTGTTTGGTTTCCAGTTTGTACAAATGTTTGGTAGTGGTATTTTTTGTGGATGCTACTTTCTTACTCTGCCTAAAACTTGAATCATCCAATCACACGAAATGATTATTTCCCTTTGCTTTAAAAGTCACGCGTGCATGAACAGTATTGTTCTTACTTCATTGGGCTTTGATTACCAACCTGCAACATATTGTTGCAGAGAAAACATACATATACATTTATATTTCCAAAAAATTTTTGTTATTCTCATAGCCGCAACATTTGTGGCGAATTTCCGTTTGCACTGTTTTTATTTCGTTTCAATGCAGACATTCTCCAATTTAATTGTGTTTTAAGGTGTTTATTTTTCCAGCCCATGGGGTATTGTAACGCTAGTCCATCCAATCGTATTCACGTTGGCAACAGTTGTAGCGAAAATTTCTATTTGTGTTGTTCATGAAAATTATTGACTGACATTTTTTTTTTTTTTTGTTTTCGTTTAGCTAATTGGTGATATTTAGCAAATGCTTAAACCACAAAATCTTGTTTGGTGTAAAACAGCAAATGTGGATGCATGTTGGCCTTATAGCTTTTGTTGTGCAATGTTTATGATGTCGTTGCTGCTGTTTTTGTGCATTTATAATTAATGAATCGCATGTTTAACTTTTGTTGCAATTTTGTTTTTCAATATGTTATTTTTATTTTTCTGCTGAAAGAATTTTTCAGGGAAGTGTAAAGCTCGGAATTTGTTGTGACCTGCAATCTTTCTAAAATATATTCTGGAAATGCAAAAAAAAATTTTTTGAGGACAAATATACTTTATTCTTAGAAATTGTCGTTTTATTATAGTACTCAATGTTAAATTTTTCAATAATTCTAAAACTATCAACATGCTAACATATGTCAATTTTGTATTAACATCTGTTTACGTATAAGCGAAACTATATTTTTTATCATCTCTGTATAATGGAATTTTATCTGCTCTGTGGTATATTGTACCTTTGTAGTTTTACACCACTTACAATCCAGAATAAAAAGAAATAAGCAAATCAGAACAAAAAGAAGCTATAGTGAAAGGTAATTATTGTGTATCAACCCTCGAAAGCTTAAGGTGATAAAATCAAAAGGGCTTAGTCCCCAAAATTTAACTCCGCAATTTTTGGCATGTGTAAGATATGCAAAAAATTTATTTTCATGTGATTGCAGTAGCAACCATTGTGTTGCATCAAGAATTAAATAAGAAATTCAGTAAGTACGAGACTGACTCGCACACTTAGGGTTCCGCACATATGTATAATTTACGTATAGAATGACATAAGTGAATACATATATTGTATAAATTTCATCTCTCTGTCTCTTACAGCTTACTTTACGTTGTAGGGGGACACCTAGTAGTTTTCGACTTATTGTTGTTATTGTTGTCATTTGTTGTTGTAAGGCATCTAGGAATACAGACACTGTGCAAATTTTGGCGCTCTATCTCTTACGGTTCGAGAGTTATAGCTCTTACTTTACGTTGTAAAGGGACACCTGGTAGTTTTACCGCTGTTGTTGTTTTAAGCATATATTGTGGTGGAGCATATATGAATACATACATGTATTATGCAAATTTCATCCATCTGTCTCTTACGGTTCGAGAGTAACGGCTAATTGTTAATTTACGTTGTATAGGGACACCTGGTAGACTACGACTTGTTGCTGTTTTTAGAATTTGATATTGTAGGCTATATGTGGGTTTCTTATATTGTGCACATTTCATCTCTCTGTCTGTTACAGTTTGGGAGTTACGGCTAATTTTTATTTTACGTTGTATGGGGACACCTGGTAGTTTTGACTTGTTGTAGAACATCTTTAAATGCATATACTGTGCTAATTTCAGCTTTCTATCTTTTACGGTTCGAGAGTTATATTTTGCCCGGTACTGAACTAAAAGTCGTTTGATGCAAAAAATGTGGAATAGTGGTAGAACAAGAATTTATTTACAAGAAAAAAATTAGTTTCTCAAAACTGAAAAATCATATATTTATAATCCATATATTTATAATCAATATATGCATGTCCTTTACAAGTGTACACCTTCACTGATTGCAGTGCTGTAGAACCTGCTGCAATGCTCATAATTTCTTCTGCTAATTGCTCCAAAAGTCGATTATCAGCAGCAGGCTTTCAATGTTTTACAGCTGGCATTAATCTTTACTTTTATGAACAATACAATTTAATTTTCAATTGTTTTCGAACTAGTACTCGTTATTTTTTATGATCGGACAAAGGACCTGTTGGACGTCGTTCGGCAGTGGACGAATCCAAAATGTGTATTGCAAAATCTGGCAACTTCCGTGGATTGCCGGTGGTTGATTTTTCACCACAAATCAGAATGGAGCATAAACTTTCACAATGAACTAAGTCAGTCTCGAGGGCTGTGTACACTTTGCATAAAAGTGCAGGATTCGCTATGATCTTGTTATCCAAGGCGCTGTGTTAATCGCGCCGGGCTTTTCGTTGGTTAATCTCCCATCGAATTCTTCGGTATTTGAATAACTTTTACTTCCTCAATTTTGAGGAAGTAAGACTTGAACTTGAAGAAAACCCAACAACATTATTAACAATTGTAAATCATAGAGTTCACTATAAAAATTAAAATAATGCTTAAAAAATCGCTGGGCCTGGCGAATGCTTTGAAGCCGTTGGTATCACTGATACAATAACAGCAAACAGGAAAGTCAATTTGGAAATCAATTGAATGTTTGTGAGGGAATATAAAATGTATTCCAATCAACAGAAAAACACAGTGATAAAGTGTAAAGTTGATCAATAAGATTATATATACACAATCAGTAATAAAGACCTCAGGTGCTACTGCTACTTAAAAACAGTGTACAATTCGTAATGGCCTCGGTTTGAAGAAAATTTGGATGCTGATGAGCGACTTGGTGGTATGTACTCCAGCTAGTAAGTCTTCAACTTTACTTTTCTTGTATTTGTTTTTTAAGAAGTGTTGATCACTAAAATTAACTTAATTATTTATTTACTTTAAGAGCCAATTGAAATGTATTAATTCAATAATAATAATAATCAACTCATCAGTAGACTTGAGTTGATTAGCACCATCGAAATGTCGTCGGCATATAGACAGCTGAAAAATACAGTAAATATTTTGAAAAGGTTAATTTTTGGACCTGAATTAATATAGATCACTAAAATTTGTTTTTAAAAAATCTTTCGCTATAGGAAGTAAAAATTAAACTAGAAAGCCGAACAAAATTATTAAAATTTTTTAATAGTTCTGCTGGAATTATCGAAATATTTCGTTAGCAAAATGTTAATGATTTTTTGCGAGCTTTAATTTTCTGCTATGAGGCCAATTACTGTTGAAGCAAAACATTGGTCTTCTCGAAGCAAAAACATGGATACATCACACATTAAGATTCGACTGCAAATGCCGAAGATATACCGAAAATGTATTTTGGCGACCCCTACGTTCATCATAAAAATATATAAAAAATTTATTTCGTAACTCTCTTGCACTTATGCTTTATATTCAGTGGTGTATGGAGAACTTTGTTTCTTTATTGTAAAACGATACGGTCTAGTGTATTATGTATGTCAAATTGAAAGCTGATTCCTTCTCTACTTTTGAATATTAAATCTTATTTCACATAGTTAAAAAAAAGTTATTAAACTTTGCAACGGAATCTAAAATAAAGGTGAAATGATAAGTCAGAGTGATACAGCACAGTGGTCGATAAAAAAATAGAAAAAGGTTTGAAATATTTAAACTATTGATCTCTGTAAAATTTAGCGTTAAACAAGGTGTTAGCTTCTTACCCCCGATTTTTGACTTGGGATTTAAATACAAAATTAGTAAATTTTCCTTAAAATTTAAGTTGGATTTAAAATAGCTTTCTGTTTTACAGTCTAAAATTATTTTTTGTAATTAATTGCAATAAAAGTACAGCAACACAATGTAAGTGTCAAAAAATTATCGATAACTCAATAAAAAACAGCTGTTTAAGCAAATTTGGAAGCAAGTGAAATTGTGAAAAGTTTAGAAAATAATAAATTGTTTTGTAAAAATTATTAAAATGAGTAGCAAAAGTGATAAAAGGACTCCCAATTTCACTGCCACAGAAGTTAATTACCTTCTGGAAATAATAAAAAATCAAATTATGAAACAAAAAAAATATGTGCAATTTTCTTAATTTGCAGAACAAAACCAAACTGTCAAAATCATATGGCAGTACGAAAAACTTAAATCGATTTTAAATGGGCATGGGAGGCCGTTTAAGTTTGATTTAAATAGCAACTGTTTGTCTCCATTTTGTATTTAAATCAAATTTAAATTGAAATGGCATTTAAAATCCAAGTAAAAAATTGGGGGTTAGCGTCATGCATTTGAAGTTTATAGTTCAAACAGAGGCAGGTCTGTGGAGCCTGAATGTGGGTCCACCTTGAGTATGTAGAAGATTATACAGCCTATAACTATAGATCTTGTATTTATTGACAGATTTTAACGATTTCTAGCTTTATTTTGACAACCTGCGCAAAAATTAATCTGTTGTGTGAGAATAGTTCACCTGGCACTGAACTCGTATTGGTATTGATTGCACTTGAACTTTATTTCATATTTGAAAGTATTTTGTATATTGAGACTTTTCGTATGTAATATTACAACAAAACTGCATTATTTAAGTACAAGTTGAGGAATACATTCTTTCTGAGTTTTATTCACGTTCAATACCTGGCTAATTTTTACTAAAATTTAAAGTTTATTTATTTCTATTTTTGTTTGTTTTAGTTACTTTAATTCTTAGTTTTAACTATTAGTGTAAGATTTAAGCCTGGCACATTAAGGCCCTTGTAAACTTTTATTACATACTTATATGTTGAGTTATTAGATAATCTTAAGGTTTTCTTAGGATTTGATAACATCTGTTCAAGAGATAACATTTTTTATGAATGGAAATAATTTGGGCTCAAAACTAAACATTAATCCATTTGTTTTTTCATTAATTAAATTTTGTTTCACTTTGAATATTGAATATTGAAGAATATTGGAAAGACTGTGCACAACCTAATAAATTTCATATACATACAATATATTATCATATATCCTCCAATATGATAATCGAATGGAAAAATAACAACAGCAGTAAGTAGGTATGTACTTCAGTAATCTTACGAAAATGAAACTTCGTATTAATTTAATCGACACTCAATTAAATCTCCCTACACAAAAATTATTTATTTTATAATAAATTTAATTATTTTTTAACTACTGTACGTACAATGTATGTGAATGAGTTTGAGGACAATTGAATTTAATTTCTTTACCAAGAAGCTTGAAATATTTGAATTGATTTATGCAAGTTTTTATTAAGGACTTAAATTTCATATTAAATGCCATTGCCAAGGCTTATGAATGTATTTGCATGTGTATATTCGTATGAGTGTGTGCGTATTTCAAATTGCGTAATTGTATGTTTATGCTTACAAAATAGCATTGACAGGCATACGAATGTTTAAGTGTAAAATTAATAATACATACCACGTGCTTTCCTACACTTGAAACCATACATGTACACGTAGACTAGAGATGCGCAGTTGTCGTGAATATCTATTGCCACTAGTGCTCATAATAATATTTTAGAAAAATCTCGAGTAATGCAGATGATAAGAGAAAGTCATTAAATTTCATCATAAATAACGCAAATGGTTTTGTACTATGATAGAAGCATCTATAAAAATTATATGCGGAAAAAATTATTTTTCCATGCAAACATAATATTAGCGGTATCAAATAAATTTTTGTTCAATTTATGTAAGTCCTACACCGAAATTCGTAAATTCAGTTGCAATTTTTGTAACATATTTATTGAAAAATAAAATCCAATGTTAAAATAATTATTATTTTAGGTCTAAAAATAGACCATATTAAATGTTTCTGTCTTTTTCAGCCGTCTATGTGCCGCCAACATTTCGTTGATACTAGTCAACTCATCAGCAGACTCGAAAAAACTTAAAAGAATGTTTCAAACCAAAAAAATTGTTCCAAAATGAGAATCAAAAATGTTCCAACAAACCTTAAATAGAGAAAACAGTTTAGGTTGCTGAAAAAGACAGAAAATATTAATAATCAATTGGCAAATAAATAATTAAGTTAATTTTTGTTGGCAAGATTTTTCTCATTTTAGCCTATTCTAGTTACTATGTGCATTAACTGCGCTGAGAGATATGCGGTTACAATTTTAGGTATAAGACTGTACCTTATTAATGGCTGCTGTCTTTCTCAGTCGTCTATAAGCCGCCGACATTTTGTGGATGCTAATCAAATTGTCAGTAGATTAGAAAAAACTTAAAGGAATATTTGAAGCCTAATTACATATTCCATAATTCCCATGAACACAATGAGAAAGTCAGAAGCATTAATAAGGTCTATTTTTACTCCTAAGTAAAATAAAACGTTTCAATTGGCTCGAATGACAAATAAAAAATTAAGTACATTATTGAGTTTTCGGTTGCGAATCTCATATTCAAGTAAATTTATCTACCTAAGAATGCTCTCCATAGTGACCATATTCACATGTGGTTTGTTGATTAATATTGAACAATTTATATTATATATTAATTGGTGGCACCGAAAATTTTCAAAAACCAATAAAACTATAAGCCAAACTAACATCGCTGGCCTGCGGCGAACAAAATAATGCACCTGTATGGTATATTACAACTTGGTGTATAATAAATGGTTAAGTGATTTACTAATAAATAATAAAAAATTTTGCTAAGCCAGAGTTTTAGGCCCCGATTATGGTTCACAACATTTGTTCATTTATGTATGTATTTTTTGAAAAGTGATTATGGTTTACAACTATTGTGTTAAGTGTTGTCAAAATCTTACAACACATAATCAGATGTTGTCAAAAACTTACGACACCTACTGAAGTGTTGTTTGTTGATGTTACCAGTTAAATTACGAAAAAATTATAAAATTTGTAAGTGTGCATACAAAATGTTTTGCAAAAATATAAAAAAACAATTTTTAAAATTTATTAACAAAATATAACTAAAAATACATCTATACACATAATTATTACCCATTTTTCGATTACAAAACAGTTTTATTTTGTAGTTGCAATGGATTTAAACTGCAATCTATAATTGTTTGGTCCTTTCATTATCATAACCAAATTAAACATCAACATTAACATGAATTTTTATGGCTTTGTTTGTACTTTTCTAGCAAAAACGTTTTTCATTTTTACTAATGCATTTCTACGCGGTAGTTGCGGTGTTACATGAAATCCAACACTCCATGTCTTTTTGTTGTAAAACTTGACAATGAAACGTCAAAATTTATTGTTTTTCGCTTGTGTATGTGTAATGAAAGCAACGTACGCGTGCATCTTTCTGGAAGTCTGCCTTTACTTGGTAGTTTTTTGTGTGCAGGCATGTATTTTTGCGGAAAGATGCTCTACAAATGAAAAACAACTCTGTGACATACACAACACCTAGATGTTGTGAACCATAATCACAAAAAGAGTTGTAAGTTGTGTTGTAAATCTTACAACACAACATTTAGATGTTGTGAACCATAATCGGGGGGTTAAATACTAGTGATTTTTTTTTTCTTTTTTTGTTAATTGTTGTTCTGCCAGCGCAAGTATATATTCATATCCGGTTAAGTAAGTGTTGTAGATCAACCATGATCGGTTACCATTTTATATTTTCGAATGTTTCGGTTAACCGCCTTTTTGTGTCAGTTAACCGGCAGCTTTTGAATATTAATTTTTAGAATTTGTTGGCAAAATAATTTAATTTTTTACGCATGGATTACGCATCTTGAAATCTTTATTTGCTGAAACTTTCATCTTATTCACATATTTGCAGCAAGGCGAATTAAGTTTCGCCTTGAAGACGAAATGTCATAACGTATACAAATTTAGGATGCGGCAAGAAAATTTCACAGTTCTTTTAAGACGATTTACTGTCGAATTAATACAAATTTTACATTCCAGTTTATAAGTTGGTAATAGGTGTCACACACTTACTGTGTTATAAGAAACTGATACGAAATTCTATTCATAAACAAATAATATCAGTGAAATAACAATTCAACACTTTTATTACTTGCGTACTTTAACGTTGGCAGTCTGATGCTATTGTTATACACTTCACAAAAATGTGTACGGGTATGTATAAGTTTGTGATTCCGTATGTAATGCATTCAAATAACCATCTAAGACCCCATAAAGTATATATATATATATATATATATATATATATATATATATATATATATATATATATATATATATATATTCTGGATCAGAATCAATAGAGATTACGATTAAGCGATGTCCGTCTGTAGTCGTTGAAATACCGTTTCTGAGAAAACGGTTTGAGATAGAAACCTCATTCTTTCGTTAAAATGTGTTAAATGGTAGTGGGTGTGCTATTGAAATTCAGTAAAATCGGTCAACGAATAGCCGAGATATATAAAAAAAACCGGGTTTTGAGGGGTATTTTTGGCCATGTTTTTGGTGAGATTTTTGAAATTTGTTTTTTCCTAAAAGGTTAGCCATAGCGTTTTTAATATCCATTAGATCGCAAAAACCGACGAATTTTTGAAATCAGTCTATATATACCTGAGATATAGCATTTCCCAATTTTGCAAGAAATCGGCTCTATAAGCCAAATAAAACAACTTTTGGCACCAAAAATCAATCAGAATGGTACATATATCATTGTGAAGGGAATTTAAGATTCGGCCCAGCCGAATATACCACTCTTACTTGTTCGATAGTAATTTTGTGCTTCGTGATGAATTTAACAAAAACTTATTATTTAGGTTGTTTCGAAAAATGCCAGATAATATTTACTTATGTAACACAATTATGTTTGATTATAAAGTAAGTTGTGTTGTAAATACTTTTATTAAAAACTCCGATTTTAAAGAGTTGTTTGGCGGCGGGCACAAAAAGTACTCGACTACTTACTTTGCAGCGTTTGTTTGTGCGACACTATTATTACTTGTACATACATAAATATTTCATATTCAAACAATTCAAAGTGCCCGAAATTGATGTGGTTAATAGTTTTAGGACGCTGATTTTTTTAGGAAATGATTATTGTTATATAAATTATATTCTAAATACACAATTTAGAAATTAAAGTTATCAGTATTTGCCAATTTTATACCACTTACAACCCCTCAGTTAATAAATACATATAACATACATATGCACACATAATTATTAAAAATTCTTCGAAACAAATCTTACTCAATTCAACAAGTATCACTTACAGTTGGGTAGAGGCCACAATAAAAATATCGAAAGTAAAAGAAGCAGTAAAATAAGCTATTAGTCATTTAGGAATACACTTTTTTCAATTTTTGCTTATAAGTTGGTTATTACCCTGTTATAATGCGTTTATGAACTAGACCGTTAATTGCTAGTGAAACTTCTTGATTTTAACGGTACAATCAATTGCATACAGACTGTAAAACACCTAATATTATATGACGATTTTATGTATTTTATGTATTTTGCAAATGCAATAAAAGAGTGGAAAACCCAAAAAAAGTATGTTCCTGCCTCTTAATTATTTGTCCAACAACTAAGTTCAGAGAACGTGTATTTTTTTTAAAATCTGACTAAAAACGAGCAGAAATATGTTTTAAAACGTTTTGTACTAAATATAAGTTTTTTAAGGAAGTGACCAGCTACTCTAGCAAATATATTTTTATAAATAAAATTTCAGAACTTCAGTAAAACCTTGTGATAAGCATTAAGCGACTTTATTTCAGCAAGTTTTTCATTGATGACAAAAAATTGGAATATTGTTTTAAAAAACGTTTTTCTCCCATTGGAAACAGATACCTTATGAAAAACTTTCCCTAAAATTTTGAAACGAAAAAAATGCTACCATACTATTGATGTATTTAATTGGAAAAACTTATTTACAACAGAAAAACTGACACTGCATTTAAAGACCACCTATTTCACACCTAAATATCCAGCCAAAAATTGGCCATTATTGTTGAAGTCCCGATTTTATCATCTACCTATTATATTGTCATAAATTTTTGGAACGAAGTTCCTTAACGCGGCTTGCTGGTAGTGGAAATTAGTAGAAATCGTCACGAAAGCGTGTGAGCTGTTTATATGTATTAGTGTGCTGTCAACAAGCAATTGTGTATGATGGGCCAATAAATAATAATTAGTTGGAAAACGTTCCAAAAATTTAAAGAATCATAAAATTTAAAAATTTCAAAAACAACACAAAATAAAACATACAGATTTTACCTTGTATTACATTCAAAAATGAAAAACAAAAACGTAAGGAACTTCGTTCCTAACGGGGGTCCCCCGACCGCATTTCTTTTTTTTAATTTTCAAATCTAAAGCGTCGCATAGACGGTTGTCAGATCTTACAACGTGCTGGCAATCTACTGAAAATACAAAATTGTCAGCATTAGGAAAATTATCAGTTCAGACAATTGCAAGAAAATGTTACAATCTCACTGCCAGACAATTGCCTGACAATAAATTTAGCTATCAACGAAAATTGTCAGCTTACACGGATGTAAGATTTTGTACGTATCAAAATTTGTCAGCCAATTGTCAATATTAAAATACACACACATGCCATTCTTCATTCTTTATCTTCTCGCTCAATAACCATGTTTTAATTTTTTTTATACTCTTTTCTGCAACTTTTTACATCTCGTGCTCACATTTTTACTACTCTCTTGTTTTTTCTCTCCCTTTCTTATACACACATTTATCTTTAATATTCTTTGTCATTACTCTGACAATGACGCCATTGTAGGGTGTTGAGAAGTTATGCATCTTACAAAATGCCAATGTCTGACAATTTACTAGCAATGATGATGCTAAAGTGTTCAGACGATTGACATTTAACTGACGATTAATTGTTAGGTAGGTGGCCTGCCAATGCTTTTGCTTACAATATTGTCAGGAAGAAATTGTAAGTTCTCACGATTGATTAAAAATATTCTATACATTTGCTGACAATATTGTAAGATCTTACAATCTTCTATACCTAGCTTAACTGTGAAACAACTTATAAATAGAACTATACATATTTGCTATTTGATGAACAGTATCGGGGTCAAAAGTACTTAGTCTGGAGGGAAAAATATCGAGTATGTCTTTGTATTTACTCGTGCCGTTTAATTCCACCGTTATTTCTAACTTAAATATAAGTTTAATAATGCATTTTTAGAAAACTCTGTTAACACATATTTTTAATGTGAATAAATTTTACTTGTTCTATGTACAATAATTTCTTTAATTACCATTAGTTGAAAAAGTGGCAAACAACGTTCGAAATATAGTAGAACGAAACGTGAAAAAATCTTGTCCCAGAAAGACAAAATGGCATTTTTACGTATCGAGGAATTGATCAAGGAATAGTTGTAAAGTGACCGAACCATCTCATAATTTATACTTAAGGAGGAACCCAGTGGAATCCTGTAAGAACTTACTTGTGTATGTAACATTTAATTAATTGAAAGAAAGTTAAGTGCGAAAATACATTATTCCATATGTGTATTAAGTTCTTGAGTACATACATACATACGTAGGTACATATGTGAATACGAAGACGTATACATACATTTGATCATACAAAAAAAGTGAACAAATTATTAACATAAGTAAGTAACTATGTATTTGACATACATACATATGAAGGAAGAAAAAAATGCAGTGCACACATATTTGGCTTGACAAATACTTTGCAAGACCAAACACAAATTTGTTCCAAAAGGTAAATTTACACGGTAATATAAAGTACAGGGTCCGCCATCTAACATTTTTTTTTCAACTAGTGATTATTTCGTGAATGGTAACACTTAGCTCATGTCTGATTTAACAGATAATTAGTTTTATCATTCCGCTAAACAAATATGATTGTGTGTACGCTGGAACAACGGTGGGAAATGTTGCGACATTACTTTTAAAATCATGAGAATGTTACAGAATATGTGCGAAAATCACGTACGGACCTTGGAAGAAGAGAAGCACCGTCAGCTCCGTATGTTCGTTATCTTGTGAAAAAAGTGAAAGAAACTGGCATCCTCATCGATAAACCAAAACGTGAAAAGCCACAAACAGTGCGTACACGCGAGAATATTGCTGCTGTGGCAGAAAGTGTGCGTGAAGCGCCGTCGTTCACAATAGTTGAACATTTCGGAGACGTCATTGAGACAAATTTTGCACAAATAAAATAAAAAAAGAAATTTGAGCAAATCTTCAGTAGTTTTTTTGTAGGCATTTTCAAAACAAAAAAAAACGTTAATTTAGATGGAATTTGTGGGATGAAAATATTATTATAAAGTTCTCTCCATATTTAAACAAGTATGAAAACTTCATTTGGCTACGCCGAATCTTATATACTCTTAACCAAAGTGCAGCTGAAAGCTTTTCTATATAAATGTATAATATCAGGTTATATATAGACTTCGATATATGCTAGTTTATTTGAGAAACAAGCACTTATGAATGTTAAATGGCATGATAAAGAATTTTTACCAAGCATTAGCAAAAATCGGAAACTACAAATGCTGTTTTAGATAAAATAACTTTTTATAAATTACTGAAATGAACAATATAGTGATTTTTGGTAACTAATGTTTGTAGCATACCACCGAAAACATCACTTACAACATACATAGCAAGTATTATTTTTTTTTGGCATTTTTTATGTACTTTATAACGGATTTTTTTATATAACTCATTATTACACTGCACCAACTATTAAGCCAATGAGTCCGAGTTCGAAACCCAGATGGGCCGAACGTGAAAAATTGTTTTTATCTTTTATTTTTGAACTTAACTTAAATTGGTAAGAGCAAAATTTGATTAAACATCATGCTAAGTTCGTGCAAAAATAATAACCTGATTCAATAACATAGTGCAATATAACATCCATTTAAAATGCTTGTTGTACCTTTTATTCTAATTATTACGATGGCGATATAAATTCTACCAGAGGCAAACGTAATACAAACTTAAAGAAAGCAAATATACAAAATATGTATTTCCAAATATTTTTTTTTTTTTATGTATTCTTTATTTGCAATCTATCTTAAGATATTAAACAAATGTGCTCAAAAATTAAATAGTGACATACATATTGATTTTCAGTAAAATCAATATTATTATCTACAAATTATTATGTTTCTAAAATTACAATATATTCATAATTAATTAGTAATTACACTTAATGTTAACTTTGCTTATAAAATAAAAAATTAGCTCGAGATATAACAATTTATGATCTAAACGGTAGATCTAAAACATGAACTCTTTTTAATCTTCTGGTTTCATCACTATCATCTAATAATGAGATGGCCAAAGGATTAATGTGATCACTTAACTTTTGAAGGTATCGACTGCTATATTTATTTATTTCGGTTTTAACATAGGGAATATCTAGGTCTAGGTGTAGTGCTTTATTTGTTATGTACCACGGTGCGCTAACGATATTTCGTAAAATTTTTGACTGAAATCTTTGTAGGATTTCAATATTTGAATTGCTTGCTGTACCCCAAAGTTCAATGCCGTAAGTCCATATGGGTTTTATAATGCTCTTATATAGACGTAGCTTATTTTCTAAACTTAGTTCAGATTTTGCGCCAACTAACCAATACATTTTCTTAAATTTATAATCTAATTGTGCTCTTTTTGCTTTTATGTGGGCTTTCCAAGTTAAACGCCGATCTAAATACATGCCTAGATATTTAACAGTATCACGATCAGGGATTTGCGAGCCGTACATGTAAATTGATGGACAATCACCTCGTCTTAGACCAAAAGTTACATGTGAGGATTTCTTTTCATTTACTTTAATATTCCAATAGTTTAGCCAAGTCTGAAGTTTATTAATCTGCTCTTGAATTAAACTGGATGCTTCCGATGGCGACGTGCTCGTCACTAAAAATGCAGTGTCATCGGCATATGTGGCTGCTGTTACTTCTTCCAAATGAGGCATATCTGAAGTATATATGGTGTATAATAGTGGCCCTAAAACACTACCTTGCGGTACTCCGGCTTCCATTTTGCAAAAATTCGACATTTTATCGTTAACTCTTACATAGAAGTAACGTTCACTTAAAAAAGATTTTAATACCATATAATAGGGGGCTGGTAGCAGCATTTTAATTTTGTATAGTAGCCCACAGTGCCAGACTCTATCGAATGCCTGCTCAACATCTAGAAATACAGCCGAACAGTATTTTTTTGATTCGAGTGCATTCATAATTTCTTTTACTATGCGGTGGCACTGTTCTGGCGTGCCGTGTCGGTGACGAAATCCAAACTGGTGGTCAGGTAGTATAGAACAATTCTCTAAAATAGGTAATACTCTCTTAAGAAATAATCTTTCAAATATTTTAGAGAATGTTGATAGCAAACTTATAGGTCTGTATGATGTGATACTATTTTCAGGTTTATTAGGTTTGTGGATCATAATTATTTCAGCACATTTCCACTGGATAGGAAAATGTTGAAGCCTCAAAATGGAATTGAACAACAATGTGATAAAAATAATTCCTTTTTTCGGTAGGTTTTTAAGTACGGCAGAATCAATCTTATCATATCCTGGTGACTTTTTTATATTTAATATCTCAATTTCTTGACGTACTTCCGAAGGCGTGAAATGTTTAATTGGTAAATCCATTTGACAGGCTACATCTAAGAAAGAGTTTATTTCGACATCATTTTGATTGAACGAAAAAGGTTTAAATATTTCTTTTAAATGTATTGAAAAAGCTGTTGCCTTTTCTTGGTCAGACTTACACCACTGGCTACTAGAGTCTCTAACCGGGATGTTCCTTTTGACCGGGCGTTTCAGATACTTCGTTGCTTTCCATAGATTATGTTCATTTTTCGATGCATTAGCATCTAAATTACGAAGATAATTACCAATGTTAAGATTTTTATGTTGCGTAAGCTTTTCCGTTAAAAGTTTGGTTGCCAAATTGAGAATGGTTTTATCTCTAGGATTTCTAGACTGATGCCAGATACGACGGAGTCTTCTCTTGTTTCTAATGAGATCTCGTATTTCTTGGGAAACAAATACATTTGAATTATTGGTTGAGGATGGTGAGTGACATGGTGTTGAAAAGAGGGCAGCTTCGTGGATTAAATTGGTAAAATTTTCGACAGAATTCTCTAGTTCTTCAGAAGTTTTTATTGAAATTTTTAAATCTAAGTTCTTATCGATCCAATAACCAAAGGATTGTAGGTCCGTTTTATGTGATATTAATTTTTGTTTGTTGTTAACAAGTTTTATTGCTGAGTTAAGATTGATTATTAAGGGTGTATGATCGGAGTCAAGATTATCATCATTCATTATATCTAATGATGTTCTTGAAATACCACTAAAAACAGCAAAATCTAAGAGGTCAGGGATTTTGTTAGGGTCCGTTGGCCAGTATGTAGGGGTACCTCCAGATAAAACAGAAAAGTTGTTTTTTGAAATACATTTGTACAGTTCTCTACCTTTTGGGTTAATTAATCTAGACCCCCACCAAGGGTGCTTTGAATTGAAGTCTCCCGCGACTATAAAACGTCGACCAATTTTATTAAAAAAGTTTTCAAAATCACTGCAATGAACACTGTATCTAGGTGGTAGGTAAATTGAAAAAATGGATAGAGTATCATTGTTACATTTTATGTTGACACCAGCAGCTTGTATGTAAGGTTTTCTTATCTCTTCAGCTATTTCATAACTAATTGATCTTTTGATAAGTACAGCAGCTCCAGCATGGCATCTGTCATCTGGATGATTTGCTGTAATTAAGTCATAGCCGTTTATTTTAAAATGTGATTTTGTGTTTAAATGGGTTTCAGAAATGAGCAATATATCGATATACTTAGTTTTTAAAAAAATTTCAATTTCATTAAATTTTCGCGAAATACCGTTTGCATTCCATACTGCTATTCTTAAGTTTATTTGCATAGTTTGCTTATTAAAAGAGTTAACATATTCATTAGTTGACCAAACATATTTTCAATGTTTTTTAATGTGGCAGTTTCACTTTCTTTGTTTTGTTTTAAGGTGTCTGAATACGATGTTCCCGTATTAAAATTGTTATGATTTATGTTTCGTGGATTTCTGTTATAATGAGATTCATTAGAGTTTAAGACAAATGGCTGACGATTAACACCGTAATTTGAATTTAGTTTCTGCCTTAAAGCTTTATAAACTTGACATCCTTTATAATTTGCCGTGTGATTTTGAAGGCAGTGAACACATTTAGGTGGGACATCCTTAGATTTTGTACATTCAGAGGTTGGATGATTCATTCCACATTTAACGCAGACAAATGGTTTTTTGCAATAACCTTTTGTATGGCCAAATTGTTGGCAACGGTGGCATTGTAAAATATCGTTAGATTTGCGTTGTGGCTCAATGCTAACTACGGCGTTGTTGATGAATTTTACATCATATACTTTGTTGTTATTTGGGGACGGATCGAGGTCGATAAAGAACATCGGCAGTGGTTGTTTAGTTATTTGGCTTCTAACATTAGTTACGCTTCTTACCTTATGGCCCATCGATAACAATTCAGCTTTGATGTCAGTGATCGAAGTGGTATGGTGTAATCCTTTGAGAACTACCCTATAAGACCGTTCATTTTTAAGTTGATAAGTATGAAAATATTTGTTTTTGCTTTCTAAATACTTTACAATTTTTCTATAAGATTCTATTGTTTTAACTAATAATTTTATTTGACCATCTCGTAAAGATTTATAGCTAAAATCTGATTGAGGGATGATAGTTACAAAACATTGAATCATTTTACTTATATCATCTACATAAGGTATAAATATAGGAGGGGGCTTAAGGGTATTTTCCTTTGGTGGTTCACTGTCGCCTTCAACATCCAGTTCAGAAAATCTGTTAACGTTAGAAGTTGTTGGTACTTCATGTCTATACTTTTTTTGAGTGCTTACGGGTGTTGTTACTTTTTTTTTACGTTTGCTATTCATCACTTGCCAGTTCATAACACTGTCTTCACTGCTATCATCATTATCAGAAGTCATTGTACGTTCGTTTTTTTTTTTAAGTTTTTTTTTTTATTTTTATTGATTTTAAATTCGCGCACAATTGTTTTTGTTAGCAAGAATTTATAGCTGATTTTGCTTTCAATGCGCAGTCGCAATGCACTTATAATTGTTGTTGTTAAAAAGAATTTACGATTTGTGTGTTTTGAATGCGTGAACGCAATGCAATTATAATTATTGGAGCACTTGTGTACTAGTTGTTGCTGTTTTTAATAAATGCGAGGAAAAGAAGTGCACAGAGTACGTCTGATCGCTATCACTGATAAACTGCGACTATTTCCAAATATGAACTTAATTATTTATTTGCTTTAAGAGCCAAATATTATTAATTCAGGTCCAAAAATGAACCTTTTCAAAAAATATTTGCTGTATTTTTCAGCTGTCTATATGCCGACGACATTTCGTTGGTGTTAATCAACTCATCAGTAGACTTGAAAAAATGTTGCAAAGAAAAGTAGAAGTGTTTGCTGTGTTAAAGGTTTGTTTGAACATTTCTGATTCTCATTCTGTTCATGGGAATTATGGAATAAGTAGTTGAGTTTCAAACAAACTTTTAAGAATTTTTCAAGTCTACTGATGAGTTGATTAGCACCAACCAAATGTCGTCGGCATATAGACGGCTGAAAAATACAGCAAATATTTTTTGAAAACGTTCATTTTTGGACCTGAATTAATAAAATATGTATTTTGTACCAAAGAGTAACCTATTTTAATTATATTTTGTACTTTTACTAACTGATTTTAAAGTTGACTAAATGCTTTTTTTTCATACATAGATGACTGACATATATATATTTTTCTTTTTGTATTTATGTAAATATTTTTGAGAGCGAAATACCGACAAAAATGTTCGATTTAACACACAAAATAAATACAATAAAAAAACCTGCAGCTCAAGAAAATAATAATATTAAATCATCTTAAGTAGCAACTTAGGGGCTTCTTTATAAATGAATGTATTAAAACGAACATTTAAAATTGAATTGCTGAAGTTGTTGAAGGGATATTAAAACAGATTTATTTAATAAAAACGTTCAACACAAATGCGATATACCATTGTTCATATGCATAAAAAATTTAAAACAAATGTATTTTCTCAGTTTTAAAAGCAGTTACCATAAACTACTTAATGTTATTAAGAGAAATTATCCTTAAGTACAAACTACAATATATTGTATAACATTTTTACTATTTTATACGTATATTATAAAGATTAGTTGCTAATATTCTAATATGAACTTAGTTATTTATTTGCTTTAAGATGCAATTGAAATGTATTACTTCAGGTCTAAAATTAGTCCTTACAATTCTTACCTTTGAAGAATTTTTCGAGTCTACTGATGAGTTGTTAGCATCAACGAAATATCGGCGGCATATAGCAAGACAGATGGCTGAAAAGGACAGAAAAACATTTGTTAAGTCTATTTTTGGACCTGATTTAATATAGCTTAATTTGTTTCTAATAATAAATTGTTATTTCAAGTAATTTTTTTTTTCATATAAATACACAGGTATTTCATCAACAGAGAAATTTATTTTTAATCTTCCAATTTTTAATTTGCCCCTTTTTTCCCAAAGTTTATGTTTGTGTTAACAGGCATCACTGTCTGCAACACATACACACATGAGACTTACCGCTCGTATCTTGCCTTCGTGAATTTAATGTATAATGAAAAATCAAACCTATCAGAAAATGGGTAAATTTCTAATATGAAACTACATATATACACCTAAAACGTAACTTTCATCAACAAACAGCGATGGCCGAATGGTAGTGGAAGCTGCTATCAAGTTGCCGTTGCTGATTCGATCCCTTTTGGTTCCTTTTATTTTTTTAACAATAAATGTGGCAAAAAATTATGTTACGGTTTTTTTCTTCTATATCTCAGTAATTCTGAACCCGATTTTGATTACTTTCAGTCCCCAAGCAGTAGTGACATTTATGAAACGATTAAAGTAAGATTAAGTCAATAAAGTTTCTGGTGGCTTCACAATCGGTGCCCGAAAACAGGTGTTTTATGAAACAAGTCTGTACATACGCTTTTGGTAAAGGGAATAAAAAGATAGCAAAAGCCTTTTCCTTGTTTACATGGTATTATTTTGAGTGATTTTGTTTTAGCGGTAAAAAAAAGCTGAATTAATCACAAGCACACAAAGTTTAAGTTTGAGTTTTCCATTCCTTTGATAATTTTCTTATTAGTTATATTTTTCTAATTTAAGTTTAGCATAAGCTATAATTTTATTGCTGTTTTGTTTACTGCTTATTTCTTTTGCCGGTGAGAATTAAGTTAATGTTCTCAGTTCTGCAACGCTTACAAAAACAATATTAACACAGCCTTGATGAAGGTTGTTTTTGTATTTATTGTATAAAAATATTAACACCTTCAATTCATGACGTGGGCGTTGCCAACCTTTGCTTTAATATGCACCACTGATGTGATGAGAGTACAGAGTTTCTAAATTGGTTTAGAAAATGAAGATTTACCGATCGCTTGTTAGATTTTGTATCCGCATTCTCTTTTATTCAATAAATTTTGCTTTTACATAATAAGATTTTGTCCCATACTAATTTTAGGGTTCCGTACTCATCAGAGTATGAATATAATAGTACATAAATATAAATTAATCTTTTGATATTTAACCAGTTGTGGACGGCGGCAACAGTTCTCACATATAGCTTACAATAACAAATGCAAAAAACAACAACAAGTCGAAAACTACCAGGTGTCCCTATACAACGTAAAGTAACAATTAGCTGTTACTCTCGAACCGTGAGAGACAGATGGATGAAATTTGCATAATATACGTATACATATATGGTCCACAACAACAAATGCTAAAGACAACAACAATTGTAAAACTACCAGGTGTCTCTTTACAACGTAAAGTAAGAGCTAGAACTCTCGAACCGTAAGAGATAGAGAGCCGAAGTTCGCACAGTGTATCTATTCCCAGTTGCCTTACAACAGCAACTGACAACAATAAGTCGAAAACTACCAGGTGTCCCCATACAACATAAAGTAGCAATTAAACGTAACTCGCAAGCTGTAAGAGACAGAGAAATTAAATTTATGTATTCACATATGCCATTCCATACGTACATTACGCATACGTACGGAACCCTAAGTGTGCGAGCCAGCCTCGTACTTGACTGAATTTATTTAACATGTCGTAATACAAAATATTACCATGTAAACTAGTCTTAAGCAAATAAAACCATAAAATATGCTGTTGTGAAATTTAGTGTTTTTAAGTTTTTTTCTTTCGTTGTTGATTGCTGATGCATTTGTATATATGTATGTGTTTGCATTTTTAGTTATTGGTATGTACGTTTTTGCCCAAAATAACTGTAAAGAAAAAAATTGTGGTCCCCTTTTGCTGTAAATTTTAATTTTGTTATTGAACTTCTGTGTTGTAATACATTTATATTAAATTACTTTTTAGGCTCAAGTTCAACCCTTGGGTTTTCACTACTTTTTAATCAATATCAATTAAGTAAAGATAAGTAAAAATTTATTTGCTAGGTGGACAACCGGCTGTTTCTGGGTAGCAAACACCCTTCATCAGCACCCTATGAACTTTGGACGTGTCAAATTTCACAATTTTGGCACAGCCGCTTTAACCACTCGGCAACCAAAGCTCACGCAATTCTACTTTCTGTTTGTATACTTAATTAACATTAACCAAAGCAATGATATTTTTGCAGTCTTGGACGATATTTGTCGTCTCAGAAGACTGTTGCTCTCTGTTTATATGAAAGCTTTTTAATACATGTTCTGTTATGCATCATTGAGATCTAGATGCTCTTTTATTGATACAATTTGAACATGTTCGCCATGCCCTGCGTTATTAACATTTTGCTGTAAATTTTAATTTTGTTATTGAACTTCTGTGTTGTAATACATTTATATTAAATTACTTTTTAGGCTCAAGTTCAACCCTTGGGTTTTCACTACTTTTTAATCAATATCAATTAAGTAAAGATAAGTAAAAAAAAAGATAAAAAAAAAAAAAAAAATATCATTGCTTTGGTTAATGTTAATTAAGTATACAAACAGAAAGTAGAATTGCGTGAGCTTTGGTTGCCGAGTGGTTAAAGCGGCTGTGCCAAAATTGTGAAATTTGACACGTCCAAAGTTCATAGGGTGCTGATGAAGGGTGTTTGCTACCCAGAAACAGCCGGTTGTCCACCTAGCAAATAAATTTTTACTTATCTTTACTTAATTGATATTGATTAAAAAGTAGTGAAAACCCAAGGGTTGAACTTGAGCCTAAAAAGTAATTTAATATAAATGTATTACAACACAGAAGTTCAATAACAAAATTAAAATTTACAGCAAAATGTTAATAACGCAGGGCATGGCGAACATGTTCAAATTGTATCAATAAAAGAGCATCTAGATCTCAATGATGCATAACAGAACATGTATTAAAAAGCTTTCATATAAACAGAGAGCAACAGTCTTCTGAGACGACAAATATCGTCCAAGACTGCAAAAATATCATTGCTTTGGTTAATGTTAATTAAGTATACAAACAGAAAGTAGAATTGCGTGAGCTTTGGTTGCCGAGTGGTTAAAGCGGCTGTGCCAAAATTGTGAAATTTGACACGTCCAAAGTTCATAGGGTGCTGATGAAGGGTGTTTGCTACCCAGAAACAGCCGGTTGTCCACCTAGCAAATAAATTTTTACTTATCTTTACTTAATTGATATTGATTAAAAAGTAGTGAAAACCCAAGGGTTGAACTTGAGCCTAAAAAGTAATTTAATATAAATGTGGTCCCCTTTTTTTTAAGGCTAAAATGGACAAACAAAAACTTAAGTGTGACCGTACCTTAATAGGGGAATAGCTATACTGCAGAGCTTGCTGGGTGACACCAAATTATTGAGCACTGAACTTAGGCAAATGGATACGTTTGTTAAAGTGAACTATTTCAGATTAAGAAAAAAATAAATAAAGACTCTTTGTTGCATAACTGAGATTGCTATAGCTTAAGCAAATTGTTATAGATTACTTTTTATATCCATTTTCATGCACTTTTTAGGAGTACTTGAGATATTTTTGCCCCTGGCTTCTAAAGAGAACTTTTAATTGGTTTAGTTGCCTTTGAAATCTTTTGACTTGTAGGTTTATTTCCATATATTTTTATTACCGATTTCTTGAACTAACTCAGTTTTGGGTGTGATAGAAAATCTCTTTGAAAAGTTTCCTTTTGCTTGTAATTACTTTTCAACATTTTCTTCACTCTGTGCTTAATAAGCCAAATCAGTATAAATACTTGTACATACATAAATTCAAATTATGCAAATATGTGTTCCATTAATCAGATTAAAATGGCACCAAATTAAATTGTTATTTATTTCATGTACAACAATTTACAGCCAGTAGCTGGTTCGTTCTACTGCATCTTCATCTAATATTAATGTTTTTGTGGTGCTTTAATTTCTCTGCCATTATTTTGTTTCATTACAGAGTTATAATTATATTAAAATAGTCATTGTCAGTTGTTTAGTGTAAAATTAACAAAGCAAAGCAACATAACGGCATTACAATTTTGTTCGTTTTACTCTCCCATAGTAAAATCAAACTAACACAAACATACATACATATGTAGATACTTACATATTGGTACGTGCAACGATTTACGGAGAAACAATCGTTCGTCGCTAATGGTAAATCCCTTGATAGTTTTAAATTTTGTTCAAAAATTATGTTTGACTTTATTTCAAATTAATTTGGTGTTCAATTTTGCTCTGAAATAGACAACTTAACGAAGGTTATTGAGTTTGAAATTGAGTACATGGCATAGAATAATTTGTATGTAATTACATTATTTGTATAAAGACTCGAATTAATTTAATTTATTAAGCAGATATTATGATACTGCAAACTGGAAAAATTTTATTTTCATAGTAACTTTCGTATAAATGCATTTTGTTGTAAAAAGGTGCACACAGATAAAAGTTTTTTGTTTTGACTTGCTAAAATTTTGTCAATATTCCCAAACTGGATTTACTTTATTATAAAATTTATTAGTCAGAATACATTACAACAAATTTACTACTAACCGAAAAGTTGTTTTTATGTGTTTTTGCCAGCTCTCTATATATGTATATCGATATTTCGTATGTGTTAGCCTACTCATCAGTAGACTTGGAAACTTGTGAAAAATTGCGTGTTCAATAGGTTCGATTGTTCGTTCGAGGCAAAAACTAATAAAAAAACGATCTTAGCACAAGTCTATTAATATTCATCCCTCAGCTTTATGCTAAAAAAAAAACACAACTGCAATTAACGACTAGCTTCGCACAACATTTCTAAGTTCCTCGTATGAATCAGAATACTAACGAGAATTCTTGTTTACCTTCAGTGCAAGCTGACTGAAAAAATTTTTTTATTAAATTTTATTTCATATTTGAACATTCCAAAAATTTTACTTTTTGATACTTTCAAAAATACAAATCGTAGTAACCGATGGTAACTCGTTGTATAGAAGGTTGCAAAGACAAATAAAATAGTTGCAAAAGGAATAGAAAATGTTTGCTGTGTTAAAGGTATGGGAATTATGGAGTAACCCCCTAATTCATAAAAATTATAACAGGCTTATAAGACTGTTATTTGACATATTTGTATGGAAAATCTGTCAAATAAGAGCTCTATAAACCTGTTATAATTTTTATGAATTAGACGGTAAGTAGTTAAGTTTCTTTCAGGACTTTTTCGAGTCTACTGATGATTTGATTATCACCAACGAAATGTCCGCGGCATATGCAGCTGAAAAGACAGAAAACATTTGAAAAGATCCATTTTTGGACCGGCATTAGTGTACATAAATACAGTCGAAATTATTCTATATATTCTCCTTATTATGAACTAAAATCAAGTACACAGCTTTTTCGTTCCACTTTCAATGTATTTTGATCTCCGTGTAATGAATTTCCATACAATGAATTTTTCCTTACAACGAACAAAATTTTGGAAAAAAAAATACATTTTAAGTGTGTTTTTGTCTCCATATAGTGAACTATTTTTATTATTAGCTGTATTTTACACTTGTTAGCAAATATGTTATATTTTTGGGATTCCCAATGAAATGAAAATGAGACCAAAAAAGTTTATCGTTTGACTTTTATCATCAGTTGATCGAGTTCAGTGAACGAAAATGATACACCGGAGTAGTATATCTCCTGAAAAAAGTTATTAGTAATTAATAGAGTTGAAGAAAAAAGATATAGCTAAAGAGTTTGGAATTCTTCCCAGTACTTTTCAAACATTTTAAAAAACAAATCAGTTATTCAAAAGAATGTAGAAGACTTGCATTTAAACATTAAGCGTAAGAGACTTCGAACTTGTCTTTACGAAGACATTGACGAAGCAATGCTCTTCACTTGATGTACGACGAACTTTCTTGGAGATGGAGAGCAACATTCCAACAAATGTATTTATGTAAATGTCTTAATGTAATTGAAGCCTTTATTGATAAAGAAAAAGGGAAAAATGCAGCTCAAACAAAAATACCTGATTATTTTAAATAAATAAAAACTGAATATTTCTGTATATTGAAGTTTATATATAGTGAAATAATTTTCTGTTCTCCGTTGAGATTCACTATGGGGAAGTTCGACTGTATTTGGTAATATAAACACAGTCAGAGCTTTTCGTAACGTTGGAAAACTCGTGCCATTGGACCAAAGTTTTTTTTTTTTCGTACTTTTGTATCCATCCACCACAAATTTGCAAACCAAATGAGGTTTTTTCTGTCGCGCAATAATTGACACGTGGGAAAGAAATCCCTTTAATAAAAATATCAAAAACTTTTGATTTGTTTCAAACAGAGCTGATCGCATGTACTCCTCCTCGTACTATACTTGTATTTATGAGTAACATGCCACACTTCTCTTTACTCTGGATGAGAACAGGTCCAACAGTCCAGCAAGTATTTGTCGTTCTTGTTATCTGCCAGTGTTCTTATGTTGCGGCCGTTTATTTTTCTAAATATTTATTCCCATTTGGCTTTTTATGCCTAAAGGTTTGTTTTCAATTACAATTGTTGGTTTTCCTAAATTGTTTTTCATATTTGTTTAACTTTACACTTGACACCAAAGTTTGCACGAGCGTAAATGCGACACCAAATACATGAAAAGACATTCCGAGTCTACACAATGAGAAGCTATTAAATGCTATTGAAGTGTATGGACAGTGGGTTGCATATTTAAGCAGCTAAGCGGTGCTGCTTAATTATTATTATTATTATTTTTTTTTTTTTGCAATAGAAGAACATTTTTGGCAATACAAAACACTAAAGAAATAATTAAATTAAAATAAAATAATAATCAAAATACCGTTCAGAAATACTTCCTAGCAACAAGCCACTTTCCGTAGTGTATAGTAAACGAGTTTTTTTTTTTGTGGAAGAAATGTAATTACATACATATGTATGTATATATACAATAAAATCTGCAATATACATACATATATAGCATGAATAAACTTCTTTATGCATTGGGGCCCATTTCAAAAAGAAAAATATTACAAATTTCATGTGTTAAACTTGTTTGTTATGTGTCAATTTTAATGGCTCAAATAGAAGGGAGCTCTTCAAGTTTTATTTCTATGTATTTCTTACTCATTTGAATTGTACTTTTCCTGTGTAATACTTTGCTGCTGTAGCTTTGCTGTATTCAAAAAGAGTCCTTAGGCATTTTTAGATTGTGCCGCTTTTGATGTCTATAACATGGCATGAAAAAGGATGCAAATGTTCGTTATTAAACACTCGTCTGCTAATAAATTTTACCAGTGGAATCAGTGCTAGTGGCAGCGAGAGTGTGTATCAATTATTTATTATACCCTTCACATAAATGTGTAAGGGTATATATAAGTTTGTGATTCCGTTTGTAACGCATTGAAATATCCATCTAAGACCCCATAAAGTATATATATTCTGGATCAGCATCAATAGCGATTACAATTGAGCGATGTCCGTCTGTCCGTCTGTCCGTCTGTCCGTCTGTCCGTCTGTCCGTCGGTCCGTCTGTCCGTCTGTCCGTCTGTCCGTCTGTCCGTCTGTCCGTCTGTAGTCGTTGAAATACCGTTTCTGAGAAAACGGTTTGAGATAGAAACCTCATTCTTTCGCTAAAACGTGTGAAACCCCGGTAGTGGGTCTGCTATTGAAATTCAGTAAGATAGGTCCGCGGATAGCCGAGATATATTCAAAAAACCGGGTTTTGAGGGATATTTTGTGTAATTTTTGTATTCAGATTTTTGAAACAAATTTTTTTCTTAAAAACTAAACCATATCATTTTTAGTGCTCATTAAATCCTAAAAATGAAGGAATTTTTGAAATCGGCCCATATATATCCGAGATATAGCGTCTCCCGATTTTTAAAGAAATCGGCTTTATAAGCCAAATAAGACAACTTTTGGCACCGAAGATCAATCAAAATGGTATATATAGGCTATTTAGAGGCAAAAGTGGAAAATTTTTCCACATCGGCCCATATACACTCGAGATATAGCGCCTCCCGTTTTCTCAAGAAGTCGGCTCTAAAAGCCAAATAAAACAACTTTTGGTATCAAAAATCGATTAGAATGGAGCATATAAGGTGTTTAAAAGCAAAATTGGAAAATTTTTGAAATCGGTCCATATATATCTGAGATATAGCGACTCCTGATTTTTCAAGAAATCCGCTCTTTAAGCCAAACAAAGCAATTTTTGGCACTAAAAATCAATCAGAATGGTACATATAGACTATTTAGAGGCAAACGTGGAAAATTTTGGACATCGGCCCATATACACTCGAGATATAGCGCCTCAAGTTTTCTCAAGAAGTCGGCTCTAAAAGCCAAATAAAACAACTTTTGGTACCAAAAATCGATCAGAATGGTACATATAAGGTATTTAAAAGCAAAATTTGAAAATGTCTGCAATCGGTCTATATATACCTGAGATATAGCGTCTCCCGATTTTTCAAGAAATCGGCTCTATAAGCTAAATAAAACAACTTTTGGCACCAAAAATCAATCAGAATGATACATATAGGTTAGTCAGAAGCAAAACTGGAAATCTTTTTGTCATCGGCCCATATATGTTCGAGATATAGCGCCTCCCGATATCTCAAGAAGTCGGGCCTGGAAGCTAACCGAAACAGTTTTTTGCACTAAAAATTTGTCGGAATGGTACATACAGGCTGTTTAGGGGCAAAATTAGAAAATTTTTGGACATCGGCCCATATGCACCCAACTTTTGGTACCAAAAATCGATCATAATGGTACATACATACATATGTATATAATATTATATACATATGTATATAATATTTGCGATCATGTATGAATGTATGTATGTATGTATGTATGTATGTATGTATGTATGTATGTATGTATGTATGTATGTATGTATGTATGTATGTATGTATGTATGTATGTATGTATGTATGTATGTATGTATGTATGTATGTATGTATGTATGTATGTATGTATGTATGTATGTATGTATGTATGCATGTATGTATGTATGTATGTAGATACGTTTGTATGTATGTAGGTATGTATGTATCTACATATGTATGTATGCATGCAAGTATGTTAGCATAAACAATTTTTTTGCTTTGGTGTAAAAATGTGTATGTATGTACATACATATGTATGTATACACGAGCTTGAAAATGAAAGTGATATAAAGAATTGTTGAAAAAAGGGTACGCAATGAAATTCTTTTAAACAATTGCGTCTTCAAATTCATTCACACAAAAAATCATTTTGGGTTTCCCTACGTACTTACATATGTACATACACACACACATGTGTATGATGATACGCAATAGATCATCAACAACGTGCACAAGAAAAAAATAATTTTGTAAAAGCAAGCAATGTAAATATGTATGTATGTGTATATGTATGTACATATATAATCATTGTTTTATGGAACACACTGAAAATATTCAATAATAAAGAATTTATTTTAGCGTTTTCTATTATAGATACATACATACGTATGCATGTACCCACATACGTATGTATGTAAGTAAATTGAAAAGAAAATCACACTTAATGTCAATGTTTAGCATTATAATTCAAAAATAATGCAATTATATGCAATTTTTTGTTAAATAAATTTTACTATAAAGTTAACTGATAAATAATTAAGAAATACATTTTGCTTTTCTTTATTTCATTGATATTAAAAAGAATTGGTGTCACCCAGTGGTTGAACTTGAGCATATTAGGAATTATTTAAATAAAAGTTTTGCAGCCTGTGTTAAATCCCGGTAGTGGATCTGATATTGAAATTCAGAAAAAATCGGCGCATATATACCCCAGATATAGCGTCTCCCGATATTTCAAGAAATCGGCTTTAAAAGCCAAATAAAACAACTTTTCGCACCAAAAATCAATCAGAATGTATGTACCATTGTGAAGGGTATTTAAGATTCGGCCCAGCCGAATATAGCACTCTTACTTGTTTTTTTCTTTTCTTGCAACGTCCAAAGTCTGTTTGTGGACCAGTGTGGAAAATTTAAATTTTGAAAAGCTATTGAAACTTAGCCGAAATAGTATTTTAAACAACTAAATTATACTTTTTGCTAGTGCAGAGAAATTAATTGAAATAAATGGAATAATAATATAACGTATTGTTGCGAATCTTAGCAATCATGTTTTTGTAGCTAATAAGTTTCCTTCTGTCTAAAGTCATACTTAGATGAAGGTGCATAGTTCAAATAAAACGATAAAGTTAATTCAAAATAACTATTACGAACTGTTAATACTGCATTAACAATAGGAAAAGATTTTAGTATTAATTAATCATTTGAAATAAAAAAAAGATTTTTTTATCTGTAAGATTATTAGTTGTAATATTGGTTCGTTGAAAAAATTATAACCGTGAAAATATTAAGTAACTACCTTGGAATATCAAGTACCTCTAAATGTACCTGGCATAGAGTAATCGATACCGAAATGCTCAATACATTAGAAGCAGCCGATGCAGCTAAGTTTGAGATAACTGCATTAAATTGAGTCTGAAATCAGTCTGGTTTAACTGTGCGCACATTTTGTTTTACGCTGTTCAAGTGAAGTCTTTTATTTAAAACAGCTAAATTGTAAATAAAACATGGATCTGTTAAGTGTTATAACTAGCAGAGCTGTGTGCTTTACTATTTAATATAAATCTGCTAATCGTTCTGATTTGATGGCATTAAATAGGCTTCTGAAATATGGACTTAAAATAAGTTCAATTCATCCGTATTTAAATCAAGCCCAAACCAACCAAACATACAGTAAGTGTGGAAGATTTTAAATCATGTAAGCGTGATTGTGTTGGGTACGGAAAATCCATTCCGATTTCGCATCCTAAATGGCTAAGCTCAATCCGAAATATGGATTGTATATGACTCAAATTAAGTATTTGGCTGTCGTTTAATCCGTTCCTAAAACAAGCGCAACGTACATACTTGACTTAAGAAAATTCGTGCCTACTGTATTTTTGACACTGCTTGGGTTCTCATTCAAATTTGTTTGCATTTTGGTACAATTTGACTCTGCTCCTTTGCCCTGGGGCAAATATAGGCCCCTGGAAATAAGCAGTCCCAGGACTGCTTATTTCTAGAACAATAATTTGTTCTCTTTTAAGCACACCGACCCTGTGCCATGCACTCTTAGGGTGGGGCTTCCATACAAAAATACAAAAACAAAACAAACGAAAAACAGGAAATGAACTTACTTATATATTCGGCCAATTGAAATTTATTACTTTAGGTCTAAAAAGTAGTCCTGTTCTTTCTGCTTTCTGTCTTTTACCAGCCGTCTATATGCCGCCGACATTTCGTTGCTGCTAAACAACTCATAAGTAGACTTGAAAAATCTAAAAAGAATGTTTGAAGCCCAACTACTTATTCCAAAATGCTCATGTACAAAATGGAAATCAGAAATGCTGAAACAAACTTTTTATACAGAAAGCATTTTACGTCTTGCAGCACCTTTACTTCTTATAGCACTTCCTTACAACGTGTGACCCTTGGCTACCAACAACTTGTATTCTTGAATGTATCAAAAAGTAAAAGTTTTTGAATATTCAAAAATTAACTTAATTATTTATTCGCTATAAGAGCCAATTGAAATTTATTACTTTAGGTCTAAAAAGTAGACCTAAGACAACATGAAATGCAAGGTACACATAACACTAGCATTACAACTGAGCTAAAGATTTACAAAACACTTACATATATCTCGGAAATATCAGAAAAGTTGGAAAAATCGAATATATTTAATAAAGAAAAGTATATGATGGCCCATTAGGCAAATAAGACATTAGATTCATTATTTAGTAAAACGAAGGATAGAGTGGAAAAAATTGAGATGTAAAATGTAGTTTATAGTATACGATGTGATGGAAATGACTTAGAAATCTGTAAGGAGGTGTACATAGGTACAACTAAAAATAAACTTAAGACTAGATTAGCTGGACATTATTATTATTATTATTTATGCTAGGTTGGTCCAGGATGGCCCTTTGCACTGCGACCAATAATGATCTATTGTGCATCCCCTTTCCCTCACGAGTTTAATACATCAAGAAACAGTACTAGCTCCTTCAGTGGAAGCCCTTGCAAGTCCTGTGAACCCAATGTATAGGCCTGTAACAGCCTGTATCTTCTGTGGCCAAGTGCCACACATTCAGTAATCAAGTGTTCCATTGACTCCTCTTCTTCTCCGCAAAATCTGCAGGTTGCCGTGCTGGATAGTCCCATTCTGTGTAGATGTTTCCTGCAGGTATAGTGTCCTGTTAGCGCCCCACACAGTGTCCTTAGATTCTTCCTATTTAATTTTAAAGCGAGATCCGCTCTCTTGGCATTAAAGCTAAGAAATTTCTTTGAGTGTTCTAGACCCCTAGTGTCATTCCACAGTTTCTCTGTGATGGATGTTGTCCATTTTCTGATCTCCCCCCTGAGGAGTAGCTTATTAAAGCCAAAAGATGGAGTGGGTCCAATAAAAGCCCCATTGGCTCCCCTTTTTGCGTAGGTATCAGCCAACTCGTTACCCTTGTGCCCCTCATGACCTGGCACCCATATCAGAGTAATCTGATTGTGAGTGGCCAGTTCATTTAGCCTGTCGTGACATTCCAGTATTGTCCTGGATGTGAACGAACAGCCACTCAGGGCCTTGAGTACCGACTGGCTGTCGGAGAGTATCTTGATTTTGACTCCTGTGTATCTCCTTTCGGATAGTATCTCTACAGCTCCCAGTATAGCATATAATCGGACATAGATCGGATCAAAAATATTGGACGATAAATTTAACGCACAAGTGCGTTGAGTGCACATTATGCAAGATTAGATCATATTCCGAAATTTGAGGACACATCAATATTAAGTGGGGAAAGTAATTATAAACGCAGACTTACATTAAAAATGTTACACATTCTTAACACACCAGTAGATAGGAGAATGAACTTTAAGACAGATACTGATAATATAGCACAAATATATGTACATATAAGTATTTAGCTAAAAATTAGAGAGGTTTTGTTTTTATTATTATTGTTCTTTGTTTGCTGTTATTTATATACATATAAATATATATATATATATTTTATTATTTAATATGATGTAAGAATGTTAAATATTTTCTATTAAGATAATTTTTGGAAACTGAATGTCAACAAAAGAAAATATTTTTCATTCATATAAGTGTTTATTTAATAAACAATTTGTTATTTGTTTTAATTATTGTTGTTCATGTTAATTTTTACTTCATGTATGTATGTATGTGTGTTGATATAATTTTGTAAAGAGGATGTTCTGAAACTACCCTGTCGGAAACGAAGTTAACTTTAAATTAACTTAAAGCTAACTATTTTACAGAGGGAACTGGTTGAGGCCTGGATTACTCCTCAATGCAAACAACTGACTATTTTAACATGGTGATGTCCTAGGAGGTAGTCAATTGTCCGACGCTGCATTACTTTTCAACTAACTTAAAGTTAGCTACTTAAAAGTCAGTACGCACAGAAAAAAAATGTACAAATCAAACCTTATATTGCATTTTTCGGTGGTAATATTTTATTTTGTTAAATTAAATTTCATCCTACTTTTTTTTTTTTTTTGTTAGCCTCTGGTGGGAATTGAACCACTAAGCCTCAAGACTGGTGAGCAGCCAACATACTCACTCAGCCATCGCAACATTCAAGAAGAATGCGACAATAGGCAATTTAATTAAAGAATTATTTACCGTGTATGTGTGTATGTTATTATTTGAATTTTGGATTAACTCTGCACTACGTTTCAGCTAGCTTATAGCCAGTACACAAAAAGTGAATTACAAATCGATTGTGTTGTAGCTAATTTAAAGCTAGTCCATAAAAATTAACTTAAAGTTAATTATTTTAGTAGTCGACTACTCAATAACCGACAGGGTATTCGGATAATTTTATGTATGTGTGTAAAGGTGGGATCACACGATTGCCGCAATGTACCAACTTTACACAATTTTTATTGAGCTGAATTGGAGCACAATATAAAATTTTGTCCCTAACAAATTCTCTGCAATCACATGATTGTTACATTTTACTGAAATTTTATTGTCACAAATTGGCGCAGAACTATTTATTAGCAATAATTGCCGCATTATAGTTACACGATTATTATAAACGGCAACTCTGAGAAACAGCTGTTGTAGCTGATGACAAACTTTGTTTTGCAAAAATGAAATAAAGGAGTGAAAAATATGGTTTGTTCCTTAAAAAAGAAAGAAAATTGTTTCGACTGTTATTATAATGTTGTGCTGGCTAAACAAGGAAAAAGTGAAAAGCAAAAAAAATAAAATCTAAAAGAAGTACATGGGTGAGAGAATGGCTCACAAAAAGAAACATTGATGGTGCATACCAAAAAATATGAATGTAGTTTCATGAAATAGAAAACCAAAACTTATTGTTAAAAAATTTTATTCGAAAGTAAATAAGTGTATACACATACATATATATTATTTCGTGTATTGCCTTCTTTGGTTGCAGCATGAGAACACAATAAATATTGGCTAATATTTAGAATTTTTATTGGTGAATAGTTGTATATAAAGTGTTCACACGGTTGTCGCATCAGGGTTGCATTTGATCGGAACAAATAGCTACAACATTCGTTTTGATTGCCGCATGGGCCAATAAATCGTGTGTTCCCACCTTAAGAAAGAAAAATAATTTATTTTTTTAAATTTTGTGAAATACAAAAGAGGAAAATGTTTTTCTTTCAAATATGTATGTTTGTTGTTATGATATTATGATTTAAAAAAAAAAACCGAATCAAAACTTTTTTCATTATTATTGGCCTGAAGAAGCTATCCAAAGGAGAACAAAATATCGACAAAAATAATTAAATATTTTTAAGAAAAGACCTTTAGCTCAAGAAAATAAATACATAAAATAGTAATAATATATACCAAGATTGATTTCTTCATTTATCCATTGAATGTGAAATGAATCGCTTGCAAAACCTTATTAAACTTTGCCTAAATTTGCCTACTGGAGGCAATAGAGATTCTTGGCGTCGACTCTAGAGACTAATATGCTGTCTAAGTATTACATCCACGTTTATGTACACTTGCGCAAATAAAAAATCATAAAACATGTAGTACAATAATATTTACTATCAACAGAGTTACTAAAAAAAGTAGCAAAACCTAAAAAAAAAATAGTACAGAGTTGAAAAAGTTCCAACAGATGAAAAAGCACTAAAACTATACTACAACACTGAATTTTCCCACATTGGCTTAAACAAATATTTATGAGCTGGCACAAAATTGAATATCAATGATTAATCGAGTGCGTGAATTGATTTCCATTTGTGGTTTACATCTGATTTTTAACAGCCTGAAGCAGTTGCTGTGTTTACATTTTATTTCCAACAAAATTGTACAGACATTTTCGTCTATATTCCATGTAGAAAATTAATTTGCTAGTCTTCAAAACTGTATAATGGAAACTTCAAATAGGTTTTTTCTGTTTCTCACTTTTATATAAAATAAACTAAATTCCATAGTACACAAGCTTACAATGTGTGAATAATAATTCATTCAAATAAGTTCAGCAATTGTTATAATATTCTCAACATTAAATTAAAACAAATAAAAATATTTAAAATTGTTATCATCCACAAGTGTATTGTTCAATATCAACACTTTTTGGCCAATGACTTTTAGAACAAAATAAAACACCATAAAATAAGCAAAACATTGCGACTTACTTTCCTGTTAAACATTTATTTGCTTCTGTTGTGTTTAAGTATTTCTACAAATGTAAGGACTTGTTCATATAAAATAAATAAATTTTAATGCTCACAGTTGTCTGCAACATATAGTAGTAATAATGTTGACATTTTATGCAAAATTTCCAAAATATTAGAGAAAATTACTTTATAGATAAAAGGAAGATACATTTTCATCTCACACACATACATGAACTTACGCATATACACGCGTAGCAGAATACAGTTTATTAAACAAATAAAGTTTTGAAAGTTTGAAAGTACAAGTCTAAAGTAATATTATAAATATTTATTGCATTGTATTTGCACATTGGTTTAATAAAACTTTTATTTGGGAAAGTATTAAAATTCTTTTTTTTTTTGTTGACAAAATTGTTATATCGATCGTATTGTTGCTCCATGACCGAAACTCCAACATTTACGGCAAAAAGAAAATTTTTCAAATTTATATTTTAAACATGTAAGAGTGCTATATTCTGCTGAGCCGTATCTTCTATATATTTATATAAATATATATATATATATATATATATATATATATATATATATATATATATATATATATATATATATATATATATATATGTATATATATATATATATATATATATATATATATATATATATATATATATATATATATATATATATATATATACATATATATATATATATATATATATATATATATATATATATATATATATATATATATATATATATATATATATATATATATATATATGTATGTATGTATATATTTACACAAACAGTATATATATTTATTTCGAAGTGACCTAAAAAAATTAAGGTATTTTCGTTTTGTATGGATTATAGCAAAACAAAATTGGTACATGATAACCCCTGAATAATTTTGGTATATTACATTTGGGTAGCAAGGAAACACAGGCAGGTAAATTTTTATCTAACATAGCTGTGAAAGTATCACAGTGGCTTCAAAAGTTTCTTCTTGAAATGCTGAGTATCTAAAATGTGTAAATATGACCGAAACCAATGAGCATATTTTATTTCCCCCAATACGAGAACTAAAGGTGCTCCCTAAAAATAGGCAGAAAAAATCGCAGATTATTCCAGACAATATAGTTGGTCTAATGCTAACATCAAGCGAAATGTGTAACTTTATGTGCACTCTTGCAAAGGAGTAAAACAAAGAATAGCTGAGAGCAAAATCTACAGAAAATGAAAGCACCTCTTGCTGCATCCCCGCTCCGCTGAAAAAATACTTAGCAGTGTTTCCGGGGGAAAAGATGGTGAAGCCATGATACAATTAACAAGGTAGCCTCCTCAGCTAAACCGTTAATCAACTGACATATTGGTTAGCTCGTGCAGTCAATACCTTTTAGAGACTCTCGCTCCTTAACTCGTACAGCTAAAAAAAAACGTGCAAATACACACATGTATGTATGTATACATGTAATCAAATATGAACTTAATTATTAATTTGTTTTAAGAGCCAATTGAAATGTATTAATTCACGTCCAAAAATGAAACTTTTCAAAATGTTTTCTGTCATCGACAGTTGGTGCTAATCAAGTCTACTGATGAGTTGATTGGCACCAACGAAATGTCATCGGCATATAGACAGCTGAAAAAGACAGATAACATTTTGAAAAGGTTAATTTTTGGACCTGAATTAATACATGTGTATATAATTTTATTTCTATAATTAAGCCTCACTCTGACAAATTATTTTCTTTCCAAAATTTACTTTTGCACCAAACATATTCTTATTTTGTCTGAAACTAAATTTTCTACTTGTTTTTGAGTGAAGGTGATCACAAACACAGCTAATAGATGTATCCAACTCAAGAGTACCAATACACTCATAATATGGGCCCCACATTCAAGGATGTAAGTGCGTGTAAACCAGTCAGTATAGTTGTTTTAATTATCATATAAACCGATATAAATTATGTTGTGTGTTTGTTTATACGAACATATTTCTCTTTTTCTCTGTCCATTTATTCATACTACCTTTGTGGGTAGACAGAGCTTTTGAGGCATGTCTATACAGGAGTGACAAACACATACGGCAAACTAACAATATTTCGTGTAGTTGTTAGTTTTGAAAATTTTATACATACATATGTATGTATATTTGGCTTGAGTTTGCTTGCACCTGCATGATAGAGTTGGATTTTGTGTGAAATTGCTATAAATTATGTATGAGTTTTGTTGCTGCCGTTTTATAGCACAAATTAAAACCACACTTAAACCAAAAGTTAATATTTGTCTTTAGCAGCGTAAGCCACAATTAATTTGATATTTGTGTTTTTTTGTTGTTGTTATTATTGTGTTTGTTCCTGTCACATTTTATTTGTAACAAATTGTCGTTGAATTTTTGTATTTTTTTTTACTACGAAGTCAATTTGGATTGTCTTGTAATAAGTTTTTGTTATAAGTATGCATTTCATGATGTCGCAGAGGTTGTGTTATTTTATTGGCATTTAATTCAGAATTAATTTGTGTTATACTAAGTACACATAATCAAATTTTAAATGCTTTATTTGTTCAAATGTTCAAAACTCAAAAAGATGGAGTATATTTAAATATTATATGGAGCTGTATTTGTAACGCAGAAAAAAAAAAATATATATATATATGCAGTCGAACTTCCTTATAGTGAACTTCTATACAATGAAGTTCTTCTTATTATGAACTAAAATCAAGTACAGATCATTTCGTTCCACTTTCAATGTATTTTGATCTCCGTATACTAAAACTCCATACGGTGAATTTTTCTTTACAATGAACAAAATTTTGAAAACAAAAATATGTACATATTAAGTGTGTTTTTGTCTCCATATAATGAACTATTTTTAGCAGCTGTATTTTACACTTGTTAGTAACACTATTTATAAAGAAAATAAGTATTGTTTTTGGGATTCCTAAAGTAATGAAAATGAAGACAAAAAAAAGTTTACGATTTGACTTTGAACATCAGTTGACGACCGAGTTCAGTGAACGAAAATGATGCACCGAGGTACTATTTATCTTGAAAAAATATTATTAGCAATTAATAGGGTTGAAGAAGGGACATCAAAGAAAAACGATATAGCTAAAGAGTTTGGAATTCTTCCCAGTACTTTATCAAACATTTTAAAAAACAAGTCAGTTATTCAGTTAAGCATTAAACGTAAGATACTTCGAACTTGTTTTTTCGAAGACATTGACGAAGCTTGTTCTAAGAATCTTCCCATATCTAGAGTTTTATTGATAAAGAAAAATGGAAAATGTAGTTTAAACAAAAACACCTGATTATTTTAAATAAATAAAAAAGTGAAAATAAATATTTTTGTATAATGAATTTTCTACACAGGAAAATAATTTTCTGTCCCCGCTATTAATTTTATCAAAATTGAGTTCGATTTTACTTCTTCAAAATTGAGAAAGATTTTTTTATTAATCACATTGGAATGATCAAAATTTTGTGAAGGAGGACAAGTACAGTCAAGTTGAAGGCTTACTGGCTGCTTTACATACGATGGGTGTTTGAGGACCACCACGAGTTTTATCAGCACCCAAATTCCTTTGAACCCTGTACCGTTTTATATTATTTAAATCCTGTCTTATATTTTAAAGATCATAATATTTGATTACATGGGTAAAAATAGAAAGAATTTCAGTGCTCTTTACTTTTGTTATTCTTTTTTATAGCTTCTGCTCTTTCTAGAGATGCCAACCGCTTCTTGTGTTAAGTTTTATTTCACCCATTACAAAAATAGTTAAACAAAAGATATTCTTCAAAGAAAATAGAAAAGTAAATAATTCACTTAAAATCAAATAAAATTTAATTTAGTTGTGAACGGAAATGCAACACAACAGCACTTTTGTGTTGGTAATAAAACCAACTTCCTGTTGACTACAAACAAACTCTATAGAAAAAATAAATTGCAACAAAGCACAAAGAACAGTTTTTTAAAAAAAGGTTAGTAAAAAAATAAAAGCAATGGTAGTGTCTAGCACACCTGATAAGTATACCTTAGTTTTAGTGTTGGTCTGTTGTAAGGCAAACAGCAAACCTGAAAAAAGAAACATGCATGTGTGTGTATTAATAAAAATATTAGTCAAATGTTCCCTAAAGCTTAATTCTATTCGTTCTTTTGTAATATTTTTAGCAGAAAATTAACAAAAGTATTAATTTTGTTTGAAAAAACTACCAGCAAATTGAAAAATATGCAATGTTTTAAAACTAATATACACATATTCTTAATAACTATCTTGAACTTTTAAAAATAAATATCTATATCTAAAATCACTAATTAGAGTTCACAGTCGAATTTTATGATTTACAATTGTTTACTGTTTTATCGGGGTGTAGTTGGGGTTTACATTCTCAGAATTGAGAAAGATTTATTTACTTACATATTAAGATCACTCATTATATGCTTTTGAAGCAGCGTTTGTGTATGTATGCATGTACACTTGCATGAGCATTATTTTATCAGGCTTTAGTTCGATTTTATTTCTTCAGATTTGAGAAAGATTTTTTTGTGGTAAACCTGTAGTGATCAACGTTTTTGAAGAAGACAAGAAAATTGACAGCACAACAGTGCCCAAGAAAAGGGGAAATTTGCTCATTGCAAAAATTAACTTACCATTGTTTTTGAAAATAAATAATTTCAAAAATGCAGCAGCTACAGACAACGATTTCATTATGCCTTTTAAAATGTTGGAGTTAAAAAAAACATACCAGCGTACAAAAAGCTCAGAAATTTTCGAGGATTGCTCGCATTGCAAAAATAAACTTAAAATACTGTCTTAATTACGTCAAATTGTTGTAAGGAATGCAACAACTGCACTGGCGCCAAACTGTCAATGTATGTTAATAATTTTATCGGGCTTTTTAGTTCGATTTTTACTTCCACAAAATTGAGAAATATTTTTTGTGATAACAAGAAAAGAAAATTGAAGACTTACTGGCTGGAGTACGTAGCCATCCTACCACCTGAGCTCTTCATTACAGACTGTCTATATTTAATCTTACTGCTTAACTTTCAACTTTATCAGCGATATGTACCGTCGCGACGGTGCTTTTTTGAATTTTTAAAATATCTCTATTACTTCAAAAGTTATGATTTTTGCAACGGAAAAAATCAAAACGAGCCAATGTGCGTCGTTGAGTTACCACAAAATTGCATTTATATACATATGTATGTTCCACAGCACTTTGTAAAATGTATCTAATTTGCAAAAATGTAAATTATTTACATACAAGGATGATATACTTGGCAAAAGAAAAAATTTGCTATCAATATTGCCCTATTTAAAACGAAGGCTTACGACCCCATTGCATTTTTGTGAAAACGCGAACTAGCACCAATTTCAAAAAGATCTGATACCTGTGTTTAATTAAATCGCTTAAGGATTAAAATATGTTAATTGAAAAACCATTTTATTCACAGAATATCCTTAAAAAAAGTACATGGATGATCGTGCTTGGACACATTGTAAAACAGTTGGACGCGTTTTAAGAAATCCTTTCCTATGATGCTGATATGTTGGTAAGGAAACAGATTCTCAAATTAACAAAACATGCAAACATAGACCTTTTTTCAAAATGGTCCAGCTCACGAGAGGTCAAAGCTAGAGGCGAAATATTTTAAATGATATTTTAAAAGAGTCCAAGGTTCATTTTTAGAAGGGTACACCTTGCACGAATTTTGCTCCCATACAACTTCAGTCGCTCTAATGTAAATAATTAACGATACAATTAAGCACACGAGCATGTAACTAAACAGAAATAGTAAATAAACGCTGAGCCCTTGTTGCGCCTTTTTGTTTTTTTTGTTTTTTTCTTTATTATAAAATAATAAATGTTGTTAAAAATTTTAAATGTTTTTTGCTATATCTCAGTAATTATAAATCCGATTTTGCTTATTTTCAATCCCCAAGCAGAGGGTACATATATAAAATGGCTAAAGTAAGATTTAGATCAATAAAGTGTCTGATGGCTTCAAAATCGGTGCCCGAAAACAGGTGTTTTATGACAAATCTATATATACCCTTAGGCCAAAGGGTATACAAATTATAAATTCTTACACCAAAACACAAAATTTAGCAGTGATTTAATTTTTTCTCTATCTCTATTATTTTATTCCCGAATTCGTTTTCAAAATTTTTTTGATCAAAATTTATTTTCAATACCTTGCAAGAAGAGATGGTTGTAAACCGAGTAATTCAATAAATTATCTAATGGCTTCAAAACCGGTGTTTAAAGAAAATAATTTTTGCGAAACAAATCTATGTATATATACTTTTTGTAAGGCGCTTAAAAACTAGCGATTCCGTTTTTTTTTTTTTTCAGCTTGGACCAGTACTCAGGGGACGACCCCTATTTATGCATGCGCATCGTACCGGAACTAGGAAAATAGGTTTTGGGGAGGAGGAAAGAGGGAGTAGTGTTTGTGCACATTTGATTTGAACTTCTTTACATTGTAGCTGGCGGGGAATATGTCTGCAGGCAATTTGTTCCACAGACGAACCGTGCGGCTGAAAAACGAATTCTCCCTGTAATGCGTTGTGCGGCCAATCGACTACAAACGGATGTGCTCTTAACGATGCACGTGTGCTGCGTAAAAATATGCGGGTTTGGGGAACAAGATCCCTGATCTCGTCTGAGCAAAATCCGTTATAATAGCGATAGAACAGTGTAACACACCCTACGCTGCCACGATGCTCCAGTGAGTTAATAGAGCTGGATACCCTACTGTCACTGATAAGCTTCGTCGCCCTCTCCTGTACACGGTCGAGTAGCCCCAAAACAGACTTTGAGGCACCGGCCCAAACATGAGAGTTGTATTCCATTTTCGGTCGGATATAGGTGGTATAAATAGTGAGAAGATCGGATGGAGTGAAGTATGTCTTGCACCAAGGCACTTAAATGCTTCTTTTGCGACATTAAAAATATGCTCAGTCCAGCGGACATGGCATTGAATATTCATACCAAGAACATTAAGAGCTTCCGATTCCTCAATGTTTATACCATCCATAAGTACAGATTCCGTTAGACATAAGTGATGGTATAAATGGACTTAAGACTTTTCGTTCTTCCACTTTTTTTTAACGGAAAATTCCAAATAACAGTTTACTATTTGCTTCAAAGCCTGAGCAGATTTTCCAAAAAGCAAAAACCTCTCTGTCTTTACATTTTCAGCATGGCTAGATGTCGCCGATTTTTCGTTGGTGCCGACCAACTCGCCAGTAGACTTGAAAAAAACTTGAAATTGTGTTCAAGCATTCTACTTGATACTCTAGACATGCTGAAAACTAAAGAACAAAAGACAGCTGTAAGCTTTTTGGTTTTTTCAACCTCATACACAAAAATTTTTAAGAATTTTTAAATTTCTGCTTAAATTAGTTACCTACTGCACGTGAAATTCTTTGTTTGTTTTACATATGTATTAAAAAAAAAAATTAAAGCAAATTATTTTAATAAATTTTTGGGTACCACTTTAATATTGAGAATGAAGAAAAATAACCAAAAGGGTGCAAATGAAATAAAATACTTTGGCAAATATTTGTCTTAACCCTCGGCACTGACATGGGGATGATGAAAATACTGTCCCCAATGATTTCCCATCAAAAGTACAAAAAAAAAAAAACATTCTTCTGCTAAAAGGTATTGTTTTTGCATGTTTATTTATTTTTGTTCTTTTTTCGTGTGACGTGGAAATGTTTTTATTTGCTTTTTACTTTTTCTTTCTGTTTTTTTATACAAAAAAATAATAAGAGTAATGTCCGTTTCAGCATTTATTTTTTTTTTTCAACTTTCACAAATATTTTTGTTTTATTCATGTTAAGCTTAAGCCATCATTAATTCCACTGACCATCTAAAACCATTTCGAATTCAGTTTTTCTATTAACCCCCAGCAAAGAGGAGTTTTGTTGTATGAAAAAAATTTGTTAACTTGAAATAAACAAAACAGTAAAAAGAACTGAAATCAGTGAAAAAGATGCAATAAAACCTTAACATAATGTTAATATTGTGTCAAAGGCTCTTCGAAGGCAGTAGGTGGTCAAATGGGGTATAGATAGTAAGTAGTAGCTGGCAGCTGCACAAATGGAAATGAAAATAAACGACAGGTCACCACATAATCCTCCAGCAAGACAATTTAATTCAATTGATATCAAAATGATTTAAATTGTTAAAGGTGTGCGGTATTATTTCAGCAAGAAGTAAAACAATTTAAACGTTTTTTTGTGTTCTTGGAAAAAAAGACAATAAATGATTTTGGTCAATGATGTGTTAATGGCGGTTTTTATGGTGATTTGTATTGAAGAGGATATAGAGAACGAAATAGAATTTTAATGATTAAAAAGAATGAACGTGATTGAAGTTTTTTTTTGGACTTAACAATGTCTGAAGGGTAAATTTATATGCAAAAAAGAAAGAAAAACAATTTATTAAAGTCCTTTATTTATGGAGATTACGGAACAAGTTATATTAAAGACAGTTTTAAAGCGATTTTAACCAAAATTTTTGCTTTAATATTCAAAAATTAACTTAATTATATATTTGCTATAAGAGCCAATTCTAGTGTATTGTTCTATTAACTTATTAATGTTTTCTGTCCTTTTTCAGCCCTCTATATGTCTCCAGCATTTCGTTGAATGTTTGAAAGACAACTACTTATTCCATAATTCCCATGAAAAATTTGAGAATCGAAAATGTTCAAACAAACTTTTAATACAGAAGACATTTTTTCGTCTTGCAACACTTTTACCTTATTCATTTCTTAATTTGCTTAGACGGCTGAAAAAGACAGAAATCATTATTAAGGTCTATTTTTTGCCTATGAAAATTTAATTAAAGACAAACTGTGCCATAAACAATAATGAATATACCTCTTATTATGCAACAAATTTCTACTTAGTTGTGACTAACTAAGATGCAAACAGTTCAATTAAATACATTTCTGGCAAAACCCGTTTCCTATAGTTGTTCTCAATACTTAATACAGAACTTTTTTTTAAAAACTGGATTATGATTCTTATCTCGACAATGAATTGCTAAAGCTGTCTTCTGAGAGGAATTTCTGTTCCTATATTTCTGGTCAGTTGTTATTCTAGCCTTCAACTTATTCTTCGTTGTTCCCACATATCACAATTTTCACTATCATTACAGTTACAAGGAATGCTATAAACTAAATTCGACTTATCTAGCGTGTTAACCTTAGTCTGCCTACTGTTAATGGCTTAATATTTACAGACTGCTGTATTCAAATTTTTCACCAATATTACTTCACTGTCCAGTTGAATGAAATAGTGTTCAAACAGATGTGTTTTATTGCCCCAAAAAAATTTGTAGTAAATATGATTTTGTGCCCATGAAAATAAATTTAAAAAATTATTTAAAACAGTGCTATAAAATTTTTCCTTTAAAAAAAATTAGTTTTTTAGTATTACCATTCTGGCAACATTGTTTTGTTGTAGAATACCCAGATTTTTCGCAGAAATATGGTGTACTAGTTTACCAATAAAATCTACTCCCTATATTTTCATTTCACTTCCACGCCTACCCTGCAAGAAATAGCTGATTGAAACTAACACATTAACAACTTAATTACTAACACATGCAAAGCAATTTTATAGGTTTCAGCGTTGCCATTACAATGACTGTTTTAGTATTTTGATTTTCCCGTATTAATTTGGCAATTTCATTTGGAGCTACGTTTATGCATTAGTGTCCATTTTTTCTCTAAATATAGTTTATTATATTCTCTTTGAATTGTTCTTTTTTTAAATTTTCGAGAAATTCTTTTTTTATTTAATAATGAAGAAATTAATAGCATTATATGTAATTTTGTGGGCATTCTGCAAAAAAAAAGATTTTGAATGGTCACTTTGCTGGGGTGGTAACGCTGGTACAAAAAAGAAATCACACGTACACGAATGTTTACATCATTTTTTTTCATTTTGCCCCTAAGAAAATGATAGAAACCCTGATGTATAAACCCATCAGCAGTGTCGGTCATATGATGCATCAAATGACCGACACTGTTCTTGTTGGGTATATGTATATCCGAAAATTATTTTAAAATTGTCGAACTTCGACCCCTGTCAACTGTAGCGTAATTGCTCCAAATTCAAAAACCTTAACTTTTTACATATTATTCAAGAGTCGTCTTTTGATATTAGTAACAATCAAAATATAAGCTGTGGCAACGTTTTTTGCAAGCTTAGAAACAACACAAAAACCTTAATCTTGAAATACTACTGAGTAAAAATTCAATGTTTTGAATTATCGGACCAATTTGTTTCAACATATTATAACTTATCGACATTTAAAATTTCATAAAAACTTATTGGTGGGCTTTACATTTAAAATAAGTTGCTTAGCAAAAAAATTATAAGCCAAAACCTAAAAAAATAATCGTAGCAAATATATGGAAAATATTATTGTGAGGAAAATATCTCTTAAGCTGTGGAAGATATCAAACTTTTTTTTACACATTTTTGTTTTGTCTTGATAAGTGAAAGGTCAAAATCTTCAAAATCCGTCACTAAATACAAAAGTTATTGGCTGCAAAATGTTTTGCATACTCGAGGTGGACAACTTTCAGTCCCCACAGGCCGAACTCTATTTTAAATAGAAAGTTTATGCAATAAAAAATATCTTCTTAGCTACGAATGTTTCATATTTCACAAACATCCATTCATTAGTTTAGAAGTTCCAGACATTTTACCACATTTCGATCAGGCTTATATAAAATGAAAAGAATTAATTAATTATTCTAGGTCTAAATAAACCTTATACATATTTTTCTGTCAACGTATTGATGACTGAAAAGTATGGAAAACAATTAATAAGGTCTACTTGTAATTTCGGTCAAGTTCTATCCAGAGAAAGTATAACTTATATTGCAAGCACACAAACGCATTTTATAGAATTCATATACGCACACAAATTGTTTTTAATTTGAGAAGCAGTTAATTAAGGAAACGCCTGTTACTTTCACTGGTTCATTATTATTGGCAACATCATTTAGATTCAAAAAATAATTTACCCATCGTTATGTTTCACCTTCCGTAAACAAATTTTGGTAAAACTTTTATGATTTTAATAACAATTTACTGAAGTTGTTAAAACCTCCTGCGGAAATAACACACATAATGAAATTATGTTAAATGGAATTTAACAAACCAAGTTTTAAAGCGAAAATCGAAATTGCTACATAGAAAAGTAAATTTATGAAAGGAAAACAAAGTCACAATAACATCATTAAAATGTAATAATACCTCCTAATATGCCGCAAAGGAGGCATAAGATGTGAGTGGTGGTATACGGGAAATAAAAAACTAAATCAAATTGCCTTCCTTAAAACGTGGATTAGAATATTTGTTTGAACTTCTTTTTAGGTCGTCCTCTTGTTAAACGAAATATTTGCAAAGAAAAAATATTGTTTAGGTAACAGCCTTAGTTTTCTCTCCGCACTTCAGTAAGAAAATTGCTGCATTATTTCAAACGAGATTTAATAAAACGTAAAAAAATCCACTTTGCAACTACAAAATATTTTAACACGAATTTTAAGAAAATATTTACTCAAGGTATGTTTATTTCAGCTACCAGGACTTAATGCTCATCCGCCTCCAGTAACAGGATAATATAAGCAAACAAATTATTTGCTAAATGAAAACTCAAAATGGAAACAGGGGTGAGTAAATAAGATTTACCTTTTCCTTGTGAGGATCTAGAAGGGCCGGATGAAAAAGTGTAAATAAGACGTCTGATTGTTTAGTTAACGAAACCCGAATGATGGTGAGTGGTCGTACAAACATCAATTAAGATATTTAAAAATATACATACATACATACATATATGTACATGTTTATTTTTTTGTAACTCTTAATTTTTAATTTCTTAATTTAAATTTAATTTTTTCAGCCTTTCCCTAGTTTTGTGAACAATAAAGGCTTAAAATTAAACCAATGAAAGAGAAAAAAAATTAAGACTATAATGTAATATCTTAATGGACATTTGAAAATCCAATACAACACCAGTAGTGCGATTCTCTAACTTTTAATGATCCGATAATCGCAACTTTCGCCTACAAATTTCATTGCTTGCACTAACGATTGAGTGATTCTTACTACGTTTATACGTAGTCTATTCACAAATAAAAACTATTCGCAAATAAATAACTCACCGCTTAGATGGTAAGAATGTAAATAATTGGTGGAAAATCCGGAACTAGCGTCAGGCAAATTCCAAAAGCTGCGTGGAAAGGAGGAAAACGGTAAGATATGGTCCCAGTTGATGGAAATTCTAAAGAGCCTCGGGGGCACATTAAGCACAGTGGAGCAATGACAGACGGTATGTAATTAATTTTTTTGTGGTTGTGTGTATATGTATACGTTTGAAAAAAAATTTGGAGAGACTTAAAAAGCCGCACAAGCCTGAAATTTCGGTAGCGAAGGAAATAACAGGCTCATAATTTAATCACAAAATACACTTTAACAAAAAACACTTTAACGTTTGAATAAACAACAAGAACATTTTTGTCGTTAATATATCGACAATCGGCAGTAAAATTAACAGCTGATTTTGATCGACAGCGAATATCGTTAAAAACATGTTACATAAAATTTCGTTACAATTATTTTAACGATTATCGTTATAAAGGTTGCAGAATCGCACTACAGGTTTAACATAAAACATTAAATGTGTTTTGAAAACGTCTCAAAGAGTAGTTGAGTTTCAAACATTCTTTTAAGCATTTTCGGAGCCTACTGATGAATTGACTAGCACAATCACAATCAATCTAATAATTTATCGAACTCTGACAACAAAGGCAGAATTGATTTGTCATTGATGGATTGGATGATTTGATGGATGAAAGCTGATTAGCGTGAAAAAAAAAATTAAAACTGAAATTGAAAAAAATCTACCACATTCACGACATAACCTACCAACCTAAAAACTCATTTTAAAACTACCAAATTTGGTAGGAAACTACCAAAAACGGCAACTCTGGTATGTGTTGTAAATAGTGATGCCAGTGAACTTTGCTCAAAAACATAATTTTTTTGAAAAAGTCGGTAGAATTAAAAAGTGGTAGAATAATAAACTTTTTATTGCTGAAAGTCTGTGTATTAATTTGAAAACAAAAATTATTTAAAAGAACAATTTATTAGTAGTAACTAATGTTTATAATACACGTATAAAATAGTAGAAATTTTCCATAAAAGATTGTAGTTTGTACTCGGAGTAATTTCTTTTAATAACATTTAGTAGCTTATGTTAACTGATTTTAAAACTGAAAAAATACGTTTTTTTTTCTAAATTTTTTATGCATATAAACACATGTACTTCACATCTGTGTTTAACGTTTGTATTAAATCAGTTTTAATATCCACACCAACACAACTTCAGCTATGAAATTTTAAATATTCTTTAATTTTTAAGAGAAAAAGTTCTTTTTAATATATTCATTTTGGAAGGATCCGCTAAGTTTCGTGTTGCTTAAGTTGATTTTATATTATTATTTTCTTGGGCTGAGGGTCCTTTTATTCTATGTATTTATTCTACTATTTTTGTCGATATTTCGCTTTCATGCGGATAGCTTCTTCAGGACAATGGAGCGAAACCCCGATAAAATTATTTAGATAAACACGATATATCCCAAAATTAAAGCACTACTCATTTAAATGTGTAATTGAAATAAAAACCCATAGTTCTATGCTTACAAAAGTAGTTGAAATCAATACTCTTGAGTAATATAAATATATAAAATTAAATTATATATATAAATTAAATTAATATATATGTACATATAAATTACCAAACATGAGTTAAACGGAAAAAAATTAAAATAATAAAAATAATTTTTCATGTTCGGCCCATCTAGCACTCGAACTCGGACCTCTTGGCTTAATAGCTGGCGCTGTATAATAATGAATTGTATAACACACAATAAAAAAGAATGCGTTATAATGTAATGCAAAAAGTGGCAGATATATAAATATAGTTACAATGTAGTGAAGGCAATAAGCACTTGCTATGCAAATTGTAAGTGAAGTTTTCGGTGCTATGCTACAAACATTAGTTAGTAAAAATATATTGTTCTTTGAAGTAATTTATAAACATAGTCTCCGATTTTTGCTAGTGCTTGGTAAAAATTCATTATTTTAATATGCGTAAGTGCTTATTTTTCAAGTAAACTTAGGGATATTATAGTTCATGTACGACCTGACATTAGATATTTATATGGAAAGGCTTCTAAATACATTTTGGTAAAGTATATATAAGATTCGGCACAGTCGAATATAACACTCTTACTTATTCTTAAATACATTTCTCTTATCAATCAGCATTTACAAACACATAACGAGTCGTAATGCGTTTAGATGGCAAAATATCATTTTATTCAACGCCTATTCCAAACTGCACCAAATGTTTGTTTCTAATATGCGTGTGCAAGTTATGAAACACGTTATCACTTCAGAAAATTGCTCATTAGCACGTGCTTATACAAGTGGAATCGCTAAGCATTATAATTTTTTTTTTATCAACTCCAACCTTACTTGCCTTAAGAAACTCCACTCCTTTCGAAGACATTTTACACATACATGCATATTTGCACAGACAGATGATAACTGTAATAAGCAGTTCTTTAGTTTATTAACATAAATTGACAAAAAAAAATTTCAAAGCTAAAACCGTTAACTGATGACAAGCAGACATACAGTTGGGGATGGTGGTTGGTAGTTGGGTTACGTTGAAAATATCTTGAAACAATTTGTAAAATTAGAAGAAATTCTAGACAATTTGCCAGGTTACAAATGGGAACAGCTACAGTGAACAAGAACACCCCAATAAATACATCGCAGTCTTAGAAGGAAAAACATCGCTAAATAATGAGAAAATAATGCAAAAAAAATATTTTGTTATATTTTTTTTTTTTTTGGCATATTTTACTACCATTTCCTGTGTAGTCATGTGAAGCTGTTGTTTTTAGCCAAAGGGCATCAGATGTTAATAGAATGAGATGCAGTTTCGTGTATGGATATGTATGCGTTGGTGCTTTTTAAGCAACAATTCTAAAATGGAAAGGAAATTTTGCGAAGCAAATACCGGAGTAAAGATGCCAAGTATTTTATAATATACATATATGTATGTTATTATCTCGCTATAAATTTGTTTGTTCCTGTGTTAACAAGGAACGTCTCTTTGGAAAACCTACGTTCCTGCGACACATAAAAAAATGCTTTTTAACTTCAATACATAAAATCTGCTTTATAATTATATTCCGTCTTCTTAAACGGTTAATTTCTGTAACTTAATCGCAGCAATGCAATAATGCTGCTAGAGTGGGGTTTGGTGTCCGGGGATTCCCGTAAAAACTTCCCATAAAAATTTCGAATCTGAGAAAAAGTATCGGAAATTCCCGGGGAAACGGAAATTTTTAAACACTTTAAAGAATGATAGTAATTTTTTTTATATATTTTTTTTTATATTCTTAAATGCTGTTAAAATAAAGCTTTGCACTTTTATTTTAGATCCTTTTAGCTTTACTATTTAGCTTATTAACGCCTCTTTTTCCGACGTCTTCACACCTAAAATAAAACATTTCAATTGACTCTTATAGCAAATATTAATTAAGTAAATTTTTACTTGACGCGGGCATAACCGAAAATGAGAAAACAAATTCACTTGCTTCACGAGTTTGCTATGCGCGAGACCTTTCGATGCAGTTAAATCTGAGCTAAAGAGCTGGGCACATAGAGCCCTTTTGGCTCTATGGAATAACGAAACCATGGGAACTAATGTAAGAATTCTATGGGGGCATCCAGAGGAACAAGAGGAAAAAACGGGGGGACCGCTAAAACTTACCAAGCCTGAATTAAGAAGAATGATGGAAGTTATGAGAGGTCACTCTCGATAAATGTCACATCTCTACCGTACAGGAATAGCGGGAGAAGATGAATATAGAACATGTGGCGAGAAGAGCGTGACTTTAAAGCATTATATATGCCAGTACCCCGCCTTCTAACAAATACGATCTCGTCATCTTGAGAGAGACGCCTTAGCAGACGTAACCCAATTACGGGGCTTATGCTGGAGGAAATTAAGCAAGTTTCTACTGACCTATAGACCAAACTGTTCATGGTTAAATCCACGGAGCGCACAACAAGTATATACTGGCTTAAGTGTATGTCGCAAGACATGAACAAACAAACTCCTCCAATCATTCAATTATTTCTGTATTCACCGATTTGGTGACTTTATTAAATATAATTTATACCACAGGTGGTATAAATTATATCTTATCTATTTGTTATCGTTTCTATTTTCGGTTATTTTGCTTCTAGTTTTTTGGATACATATATATATACATTTATGTGCTGTATGTAAAAGTCAAAACACTGAAAACTGTTTTTCTGTTGTTTTCTGCGATGCAAGAAAACAACTAAGCGAAAAAGGACACAACACAACATAACAAAATAAGAAATAGATCAACAAATGCTTAAAAATATATATAGAATATTTCCGCCTCGTCTTTGAAGCAACTTTAACCCTAGAGTACGACTGATCGACGATTCAGCGATCACCGCTCTCATTTATCTCATTAACTCTTAAATTAGTTTGCCTAAAGCTCTCAAATTTTGTATGTCGTATATTTTAATCCAAGTTGCTGAATCACTGCTTTTCTTTCTTTTGTACTCGTCGAATCGTCGATGATGGTTAGTACTAACGTGACTTTAGTTTATTTTTATTTCCATTACTTTTTTGTGTTTTTCTTTTCTAAACCACAAAAAATTAATTGTATTTTTCCTTTAGTCGATAAACAAAATGGCCTATAGCAAAGAGGAAAAACATAAAGAGCTGCTAAATACAAAAAGGACATAAATAACGAAATTCGATTTTTTGTTATGATCAGGAATTAACTTTCATACAAACCCAAACCAAATAAAATTGTGTGTTTACTATCATCATGCAATGAGGAAGGTACAGTTAATATGTATTGAAAATAATAAGCGGCATATGATTGAGTTTTATAATTCAACAAAAGGCGGCGTTGATACGTTTGACCAAATGTGTACCGTCATGTCATGCTCACGCAAAACAAACAGGTGGCCAATGTGTATATTTTATGGAATGCTTAATATATCATATATCAATAGCTACATAATTTACACACCCAATGCGTTTAATAATAATATGAAACCAATGAATCGAAGACAATTTATGAAAGAGATTCACAAAAATCTTGTTGAACCATGGCTGAAAGAGAGATTGAAAGTGCCTACATTGATGAGTAAAACTAGAGCAAATGTGGCAAGTGTTGTTTCTCCAAATAATAGTGGCAACAATGATCAAGTTACGAAAAAAGATACGAAAGACAATAAACGAAGCATGTCCAGTGTATGCCCTGGACGAAATCAAGATGTTATAAAAGGGAAAAACCAGTATGCGGAGAGCATAAAGTTGAACATTGTGACAGTGTTGCCAGCTCAGGGGGTTTTAGGGATGAGGTTTTTTTCTTTTAGGGGTGAATTTGGGGTGCTAAATTCTTTTGGGGAAAATTTAGGGGGAAGCAATTTATTTTTGGGGTATTTTTAGGGGATTTCTGTGTTTGGTTGAACGGTAAAATGGCAGGAGATAGAAGATTTTTCAACTGATAAATTTGAAGACTTTAACGATTTTTAAAGTAAAATTAAATGAGATATTTTATGTTCATCGGGTAGCTTCAAGTACATCATTTTACAACTGGTATTTTTGGGCACTTTTTTGTTGAGTTGAATGAATTTTTTTCCTTATGGGTCATTTTTACTTTTTTTTTAATGATACAGTATTTATCGGATATAAGAACATCTCATATAAGAACAAAACGCTTATAAGAAACATTTGCAAAAACACCATATCTTTTTAGTGATTTTTCTAACAAAAAAAAGTTTCATATAAGAAAAACGCTTATAAGAAAAAAAGTGATAAAAGAACATTTTTCTTGAACACCAAAACCACAAAATGTATAGAAAAAGAATTTATATAAGAAACTTTCAAGGGCAACACTGAATTTATGTAGTTTGCATGGACAACTCTGTTTTCTGACAGTTTTACAACAACAACAACGTTTTTTTTTTACTTTTAGTGCTCATGAGAATTTTTTGTTTCTTGCCTCGTATAAATAAATAAATAGTACAAAATGAATTATGTATGTACATGTATTTACTACACATAATTTTTTTTTTCAAATTGAAGTTGTCTAGTTTTTTATATCTATTTACTAAAGGGGTTAATAAAATAAAATTTGATTTGTTTTATTTTTCTATTTACATACATACATCTACGTACATATACATATACATAAAAAGGTAAAAAAGCTCGTATATTCATATAAGAAACAAATGCCTTATGGCCATAGCTACTTATATAAGAAATAAGTTTCGTATATAAAATAATTGTATATAAGAAAGAAACGCTTATAAGAAACTTTTTTCGTGGATTTTTCAAGTTTCTTATATCCGATATATACTGTAATATGTAAGAACCCTTGATAAAATTGAAACTCTTTTTACGAAAATGTCAAAAGAACATGAAGATCGAAGAAGACTTAAAAACTCTTAATATTTTTAGAGAAACTTAAATTTTTCTAGATACGCAGATAACAATTTCTAGCTGCCCATTAATATATATGTACTTAAATCTCAAAATATGTGAATACAAATAAATCGAAAATTTATAATAAATATATAGCGATTTTATTGAAACTTTAATAAAGTTAATTAATATTTTAAAAATACAAAAGAAAGGGAAACTGTGCTTTATTAGACGAGTCTGGTTTTACTCTCGGCTTCGGCTCAACTGACTTCTTTTTGTTGGGAGAGAAAACAGTGTTACCAGCTATGGCAAAATCAGTCCTACAAATATACATACGCCTGTAATCATAACATATGCACTGAAAAATACATATAATCAGTTAATTTTTACTTCTTTTTAATTGGGGAACGTTTATCAATTTTTTGCATTTTCCGCATTGTCAATGCATTAACATTGGTGATTTGCAAACTAAAGCAGAATGATCAGCAGAATTTTTTAGGAGGTTTTGTAGAAAAACATTGAATTTTAGGGGGTTTTAAAATTTTTCTGGGGGGAAGAAATACATTGACCTGGGAACACTGCTTTGTGACTCTTGTTCGAAGTGATATTTTGTATAAATATTTTGTTGGATTTTTTAAAGCTTGGAATGATTTTTTTTTGGTTTATATCCTTTTTTGTTATTTTTAGAGTCATTAACTTTATGCTTTAGTTCCTTTGGTTATGATCTCAAAAATATGTACAAAATACAACGATATAGAAAAAATTTGATATATCATAAAAACTAAAACTATAATCGTGTTTTTTTGTAGACATAATAGGTTGCAGGATGATTAATACATGTTATTGAAAAAGCATATTTTGTTTTGAGTCACAATTATAAACAGTTACAAAGTACATCGACAAATTGTTACATTGTACGTAAAATATGCTTCGTACTCTTGGTGTAGAAGGAGGTATTTTTTTTTAAATGTTAAAATTCGTTCGTTATGTTCGAGTGGAATAATCCCGGTTAAAGGGCATGTATAGCTAAGATTTCAAAAGCATACATATGTATTTGTATTTTTGGTACCGTTGAGAAGAGTTATATTTTGGTGATAAGATCGAACACGTATGTGTGTATATCTTTGAAATGTTCTTTTCTTATCACTCACTTCTTTAACCCCAAGAACGTTTTTTGCTGTACTACATTTCCTTCTGCCTCAAATTCACCTCGAAGTTATTCGTACATACATACTCGTACGTACATGTGTAACGTTCACTTGTCCCCTTAAGCTATGGAACATTTTCCATAATTTTATGAATTTTAAATTGTTGCTGAAGACCTTCGTGCACACACTGAAAACACACGGCACTTTGCTGATAAAAACGCGCAAAAATTTCTATATTTTCAGCTTGGGTGGTAGTAATTTTCCTTAAAACCAAAACGGAAAAAATACTTTATTGCATTAAGTTTATAGCAGCGTTTAGTTAGATAAGTATTCCACTATACAATCCGGGATAATCAGACAAATGAGCATATACATATGTATGTACGACGGTGGGGAGGTGGAAGAAGTGTGTGGGTGTATGTACGCTTGGCTTTTAGACTTTAGATTTTGGTTGTTAAGTAACGGTATTAGCTTTTGCCGTTGTCGTTCTATTTTTTCTCTGTTTTTGTATGTGGTAAAGTGTTTTAGCGACTCCGAGGCACTCATATGTGTGATTTTGTGGCTAGAAACAACAAAAAGAAATAACACACAAGTTTTCGTTAAAAATATAAAGAAATAAAATCAGGAAAATACTTATACATACGTTTTTTTTTTGTCGAACAACATGTGAAGTTTTGTGGAAAAATTAAATCTTTGTTTGTTGACATTATGCTGAGATAATTATATTGTTTTATGTTAACAAATACCATAAAAAGCTGCAATAACAGTAGAATGGAGAAGGAGGTTTGTTCGTTTCTACAAAACTAAATAGGATTTAGTCTGTTGACGCGCTTCCTTTAGTCTGATTCGAATTGCTGAGTTGAAGGAAGCGGGTAGATAAATGTGGCGGGCGTAAATGTTGTTAGCACGTTGTTAAAGATAATGAAAGCATTAATTTCATATCCTTTTTAATTATGTTTATGTAATAATATTTTTAGAGAGAAAATATGTTAAAATGGCTGTATAAAATGTAACCCAAAGCAAATGAGTATCCAAATTGGTGTATGAGGCAGAGAGTTAAAAATTGTAATTATTATATTAAAACCAAATGGAAGCAAACTTTCAAGTGAGAAGGAAATACATAAGACATCTGTAGAATGGGATGTCCAGTTGTAGACAAGTGTGAATACACAAAATTTAGTAATTATATCGGCTTCCGTGGTAGAAACCACGCAGTCCCAATAGGAACAAATAAATCATCAAAAAAAAAAAAAAAAAAAACAAATAAATCTTCATAAAATTGTAACAAGACGATTTTGCAATACATGAATAAAGCTGAAGAATATTTGCGCTACTAGAGACTAATACACATATTAAAATGAATACGTGTTCAATGAATTTTAAAATTTCATTATATTTATATAATAATAATAACTTTGGTCAGAGACAGAATTTTAAAATTCTGTAGTTTGAAAAATATATGCGGCTTAGTTGTTGTCCAATACATATGCGTCAAATGTCCGTATAGTATGTATGTATGTATGTGAGTACCTTGAAATGTGAGAGCCATATAATTACATATAACAGTTTAACAATTTAGCAAAAGCTGTTGCAGCTACTTTAGTACCCATATCGTCAATCAATAAAAAGGATGTAAATTTAATCCCATTTGAGTTTCACATTATCTGTATTATCTATATAATAAGTTGGTCTTTTGTTCTGCGGCTGCTGTTGTTGCATTTAGGGTAGCCATTCATACAATCAAAAAAATTTCCCGATACTTAGGATCATATTTGATCAAAATTTGTTTATATAAATTTTAGTGCTAAAAAATGTAGACTCGTAAAAAAGTACAATTTGAAATGATTTGACTGTTTCTAAGCATTGATAAATATTATTTTTTACTGTTTAGTCGAACTTTTTTATGACTTACAATTTTTAGTTAACTAAGCCTGGTAATAGTGCGATTATAAATCCTTAGAATTGAGAAGTTTTTTTTCAGGTGAAATTGCAGTGATTAACACTTTTAAGGAAGGCAAAAATGATAAAGTTGAAGACTTATTCGCTAGAAGTTATCGCAGGTAGTTTTCATTGTGAAAATTAAAACTTTAGCATTCTTTGTTATTTCTTTATCATAGACTTCCTTGCAAGGTGTTTATAGTTCATGCACCATACAAAATGACAAGTTGCAATGCCAGAGTGTTCAGGCAATTACCAGTCATCTGACTAGCTAATAGTCGTCTGCCAATGCTTTTAGTTTCGATAACGTCAGGAAGCAATTGCAATTTGACACGGCTGGGTTAAAATATTTTATAATTATCCTGACAATATCGTAAGATATTACAACCACAGCTAAGCAGCTATCATACCCGCTCAGCCATGGCAAGAATTAGGATGAATGGAACAACAATATTATCAAGTAGAATCAATCTGAAATTAGGGCATGATTAAAATAAGAGACCTTTTTTATTTGACTTGTATTAATTGGTAATGTGAACCGAATAATTGATTTAGGGTATCTATAAAACTTTGCCCAAATATGAACGTTTTATTATTTTAATATGGAAAACCTTATTAATAAATCAACAAGAAACTTACAGTTTTACTGATTAATCTTGTTGATTTTAAAAAGAAAAACCTTCTTCTTGATGGATTCGAACCCACAACCTTGCAATTATCAGTCGGCTATTACTCAATCATGTCACTCATCCAGACACTCAACGAGATTTAAGTAAATATAATACATGATTTACACATGATCATTAGGAACGTAATGAGACCAACAAGGTTCGAAAGGTAAATTAAGAACATCAGTCAGAACCAGAACTAAAAAACCAAATATAATCAATAGGTTTTACTAAATGAAATTTTGTTTTGTGCCAAAAATGTTTTCCTTGTTGATAAAATTAATAAAATATACCACAGAAATACTTATAGTATTATATTCGCTTCTACTCGAATACTTCGCAGCTTAAAATCGTTCCATAACGAAAATCTTAGTTATATCATTAGGTAGTTTTGGCTCTATGTGCCATAAGAAAAAATTCAACAACTTGTTGATTCCAATAGCATTGCTACAAAATCTTACTTTTCATTAACGAATTAATAAAAAAGAAGGTTTTCTATAATAATGTAATATCAAGTCATAGATGGACTTTGATATCCCCAAGATTATTTGAACAACAGGCACTTATGTATATTAAAATAATGAATTTTGACCAAACATTAGCATAAATCGGAAACTACAAACTCATTCGCTCGATAATATACATAAATAATATGTTTATAAATTACTTACAACAACAATCTATTTTTAGAAACTAATGTTTGTAGCAACTTCACTTACAACTTATATTGCCTGCATTACATTGCACGCATATATCTGCCACTTTTTGCATTACATTGTGTGTGTTTTATAACGCATTGGTTTTTTATCTAACCCATTATTATATAGCACCAACTATTAAGCCAAGAGGTCCAGGTTCGAATCTCAGGTGGGCCGAAAATTAAAAATTATTTTTATATCTTTTTTTGCATTTAAATTTTAAAATTGGTATTAGCAAAACTTGATTAAAAATCATGATAAGTTCGTACAAAAATAATAACCTGCTTTTAAATTCATAGTACAATCCAACATCTATATAAATTCCTTGTTGTACATTCTTATTTTGATGACGATTTAAATCTAACCAGAAGTAAACGGAAAACGTTGCATTAGAAAAGAAAATAATGTAATGTGTGGTTTCAACAGGATGGCGCTACGTGCCATACGGCGAACACAACCATCGACTTATTGAAATCAAAATTTGGCGCAAAGTTGATTTCGAGAAATGGACCTGTCAATTGGCCTCCAAGGTCGTGCGATTTGACACCTCTCGATTATTTCCTGTGGGGCTACGTGAAGTCACTGGTTTATGCTGATAAACCAGCAACAATTGACGCCTTGGAGGCCAGCATTGTTCGTGTTATTCGTGACATGCGGCCAGCAGTGCTAGAAAAAGTGGCCCAAAATTGGACGTCCAGAATGCACTTCGTCAAGAACAGCCGCGGTGCCCATATGCCCGAAATCATTTTCAAATGTTAATGTCACGTATTGATCTTTCGAATAAAAAACAAATTTTGATTACAATTTAATTTTTTGTGTTATTTTTTACAATTTCAAGTTCTATCGGGCTTAAAAAAACATCCTTTAGAAGATAATAAGATAAAAACGATTCAACAAATAAATTAAAAAAAACAACTACTTAAAAAAAGTTTTTATGTATTTTTGTATGGTTTTTATTTTAATTACAAATTTAAAAAGTACAATGCATTACTTTTGGAACATCGTGAACAAAAAATATAAACTTCTGTAATCAGAAATGCAAGCATTTGCTATTGATTCTTCCGATCATTACGTACCTCACATCGTAGGCGAAGTTTTTGTGGAATACGTATCACATAGCAAATATTGCGTAAAAAGACATATATTGTACTTTGTGGTAACCTATTTGAATTACATTTTGTACATTATGCTAACTGTTTTTAAAGTTGACCCAATGTTTTTATTTTCATATGTACATACATACATATATAGATGGTTTACAAATGTATATATTTTCCCGTATTTATCTTTAAATTTTTTCGATGTTTCGCTTCATTGTAATGAAGAAGCTATCCGAAGGAGAGCGAGATATCGACAAAAATATTCGAATAAATACACAAAATATATACACTGAAAAGACCTTCAGCTCAAGAAAATAACAATATTAAATCAGCTTAAGCAACACGAAATTTGGAAGTTCCTTTCACAATGAACGTATTAAAAAGAATCATTTCTTTTAAAGAATATTTAAAATTTAGCAGATGAAGTTGTGTTGGTGAGAGTAATTAAACTGATTAAATAAAAACGTTAAACACAAATAAGAAACACATACACAGCCCTGCCGGCAACTCAGTTAACTAGTAATGAATTATAAGCTAACTTTTTTGCAATTGGTGGTGGTTGACACTTAGATTATTTTTTAATGGAGATGACTAACTATTTTAACATTACGATGTCCTAGGCTAGGAGGAGTCAATTGTCCGACGCTGCATTACTTTTCAACTAACTTAAAGTGAGCTACTTCAAAGTCAGTACCCACAGAAAAAAATGTACAAATCAAGGCTGATTTTACATTTTTCGGTGGTAATATTTTATTTTATTAAATTAAATTTCATTCTACTTTTTTTTTTCTTTATTAGCCTCTGCTGGGTATCGAACCACTAGCCTCAAGACTGGAGAGCAGCAAACATACCCACTCAGCCATCGCAACATTTAGAACGAATGCGACAATAGGCAATTTAATTCAAGAGTTACTTACCGTGTATGTGTGTATGTTAGTATTTGAATTTTGGGTGAACTCTGCACTACGTTTCAGCTAGCTTATAGCCAGTACACAAAAAGTGAATTACAAATCGATTGTATTGTAGCTAATTTGAAGCTAGTCCATAAAAGTTAACGTAAAGTTAATTATTTTAGTAGTCGACTACTCAATGTCCGACTGGGATGAACTATAAATCGATTTTATTTGTAGTCGACTACCAATTTGCTGGCAGGGAGTGAACTCGCGGTAATGTGAACTTCCACAATAGTGAACTTCCACAATAGTGAACTATCCACTAATGTGAACATTCATTTTCTTATATGAACTCTCTAAATTTTGAACAAAAATAGTGAACAACGGTGTTTTGCAGAAAAACAACTCCCAACAATAAAATAAGCTCGTGATATATATGACGTTCATTTAAAACCGAACATTTGTGTTGCTATGTGTTACTCTCAAATGTTTTATAAAGTCTTCACGTTATTTTCTCATAGTTCTTTTTTTGATCTCTCGTTGTTATTTCATATTTTAACACTTGCAAAGGCATTCATGCGTACTTATGTACATATATGTTTGCAGAATTGCTTTTTTGAGAGTAGAGCCAACATACATACATATGTATTTAAATGTGATTCCATTTTATGTAATGAGTTTCAAATTAAGAACAAACGCAAAAGGGTGGTGGCGTCTTACTATTTCTTTGCTAACTTTTCAGTAGTGGGAATTCATATCAAGATGGGGCTAAAAATTTCACTCAAATTTTTTTGTTTTTTGATACAAAGATGCCCAAAGAAACGCGAAAATTTTTAACCTTTAAGGAATATTTAGTATTAAACTAAAGGTGCTAATATTTGTGCAAAATCATAAAAATTTTGTTTGTCCTAGTGTAAACACTCGAATTTGTTAGCCTCCAAATATTTTTCGACTGTTTGTTGGCTAACAAAAATGTTTGTTTGTGAAGAAAGCTTTGGATAGTGTAAACACTTTGTCAGCACGTCGCAACAAATATTTGGCTCGATATTTTGTTTGTTCTCGCAATATTTTTGGCGAAACAAACAGCGACAAATAATTGTAGAAACGTGGGTTGCCAACAGTTATTTTTGACAGTGCTTAACAAATAAAAAATTAAATAAATTGAAATGGCAATACTGGTCAATTCGTTTGACAGATTGGTAAGTAAAAAACACGTTTCCATAATTTTTAATTATAACGCATATTTTTCTGAAAAAAATGGACGACAAAGATGCAGCAGTTTTCGAACCGCCCCCATCAGCCGCTAGATTCAGCTTTATGTGAAAAACATGAACATATATTTAATGTTAATAAGATGAACATTGTAATCAAATTACCAAGTAATCGAAGTCCTTTGAACCCATGCGCACGAAGTTTTTATGCGGCGAAGGTTCTTCAGAACGCAATTCCATCAAAAGTTTTTGGCAATATCCTTCCATTTTATGGCACTGCACCCAAGCTCGAACCCACATTCTTCTGGATCTTTCTTTTTTTCTTTTTGCTGGGTTTCTGAAACTGCTATAGCTCCAGCATTTATTAATGTCCAATATCACTGTCACTAAACATTTTAACTTTTCACATTGCTTCACAAACACAATGTTTGACAGATGTTTGTCATACACATCGGAAAAATAAAATTATTAGTATAGTGTAAAGGGATACAGAAATATTTGTACCGAACATGGCTGACACAAATTTTTCTGTTATTTGCGCATATAATATTCAAACAAATTTTAGTGCAATCTAAATCCATGCCCAAACATATGTCACAAACCATACTATTAGCCCAAACAATTATTTGTTGTGTTTGGACAAATGTTAGCATAGTCTAAACGCACCTTAAAAGTGAATATATGAAAATAAATAAATTTGAAATAAATGTTGTGTTATTTTACCAACGCCTGGTCTTTCTTTCTTTGTGGGTTGTTCTAATAAACAAATAAGGTAGTAAGGAAATAAAAAATATTGCAATCGAAATTCAATAATGTGAACAACCTTGGTTTTTATAAGTTCACATTACCGCGAGTTCACTGTACGTTCATATGCATAAAATATTTAGCAAAAACTTTTTTTTAAAGTTTTGAAAGCAGTTAGCATGAGCTACTAGATGTTTTTATAACAACTAATTCAGGTCCAAAAATATACTTTTTAAATCTTTTCTGTCTTCTTCAGCTGTATATATGTCCATTTTTGGACCTGAATTCAATTGGCTCTTAAAGTAAATAAATAATTAAATTCATATTTGTTATTGAAAGGAATTACCCCAAAGTACAAACTACAATCTTTTGTATAAAATTTTTATTATATTATAAACATTATTATATTATAAACGTATATTATAAACATTATTTACCAATAATAAATTGTTCTTTTCAATTGTTCAACAGAAAAGTTTATTTTTAATATTCCAATTTTTAATATGCTGATTTTTTTCCAAAAAATTATGTTTTTGAGTAAAATTAACACATACCCACATGAGACTCATTGTTTGTATATTGCCAAAGGCAAGTTCTATATTTTATGGAAAATCTAGGGTAAAAAAGGGCAAAATTCTGGCATGAAACTACACCTAGACTTCTAAAATGCCACTGTCACAAACAAGCGGCGATGGCACAATGGTAGTGTTAGCTGCTTATCAATCTAGATATTGCTGGTTCGATCTCGTCTTGCTCTACCGTTGGCACAATCCCAAAAATGTCTACTAACATCATAAAAATATTTAACTGTTGTCTTTAACGCAGAGGAGCTAAATCTTAATAAAAAACTAGTGGTATTTTCTCAAATCACTTAGATTAGGTGTTTATGGTTGTGACTTGACTGCGAACATGGAGGTCGTTTATATGAAGGTTAGTTTCGGTCTATTTTATTATCTATATCTACACTGTGTATTCATAACACTTGATATTTACTAATTATAGCTTACCGATTTATTTTCCAATTTCATAGATTATACCTCTTCTTTGCATCTGAAATGAAAATGATAAAAAAATATGAGAAACAGGGCCAGCAAATAATAAGCCTAACGGCCAAATTTTTTCTTAGTATTTAAATGTGAAATTGGTTAATTATTATTTAAATTTAAGTCGTATTTAAGTACAGCGTCGGTTTTCCTATCGCAAACAAGTATTAGCATTGCATCATTTTTTTCCAAATTTTATTGGAGGCTTTCGACACATCAGCTGTTTTGTACTGAAAGAAAAAACTTTATGAAAATAATTAGTTACTATTGCCGGCTCTGAAAAATTTACTTTAGAAAAGCCGTTAATTGAAGCAAAAAACAGTTTTATTAAAAAATTGCTATATACATATATACTATGTATACTATACATGTAGTTTTATGTTAGAATTTTACCCTTTTTCTTATAGGTTTGATTTTTGTCGAACAAAGGCAAGTTCTATGTTGTCACACATACACACAGAGCCTCGAGTCTCGAGATGATCATGGTCTCATGTGTGTATGTGTTGTAAACAGTGATGCCAGTGAACTTTGCTCAAAAACATAATTTTTGGGAAAAAGTCGGCTAATTAAAAAGTGCTAGAATAAAAATAAACTTTTTGTTGCAGAAAATTTGTGTATTAATTTGAAGAAAAAAATTACTTAAAAGAACAATTTATTAGTAGTAACTAATGTTTATAATGCACGTGTAAAATAGTAAACATTTTATATAAAAGGTTGTAGTTTGTACTTGGGGTAATATCTTTTAATAACATTTAGTAGCTCATGTTAACTGTTTTTAAAACTGATTAAAAATACATGTACTTCACATCTGTGTTTAACGTTTTTATTAAATCAGTTTTAATAACCCCACCAACACAACTTCAGCTATTAAATTTTAAATATTCTTTAAGAGAAATAGTTCTTTTTAATATATTAATTTTGTTAGGAGCCTCTAAGTCTCGTGTTACTTAAGTTGATTTTATATAATTATTTTTTTGAGCTGAAGGTCTTTTTATTGTGTGTATCATTCTTCTAGCTTCTTCAGGAGGATGGAGCGAAACCTCGATAAAATTATTTAGATAAATACGATATATCCCAAAATTAAAGCCTTACATATTTAAATGTGTTAAAATAAGAACCTATAGTCTTATGCTTACAAAAGTATTTGAAATCATTACTCTTGAGTAATATAAATTTTATAAATAAATTAAATTAATAAATATGTATAAATTACCAAGCATCAGTTAAACGCAAAAAAAAATAAAAATAATTTTTCGGCCCATCTGGGATTCGAAGTCGGACCTCTCGGCTTAATAGCTGGCGCTGTATAATAATGAGTTATATAACACACAAAAAAATAATGCGTTATAATGTAATGCAAAAAGTGGCAGATATATAAATATAGTTACAATGTAATGCAGGCAATAAGCACTTGCTATGTAAATTGTGAGTGATGTTTTCGGTGGTATTCTACAAACATTAGTCACTAAAAATATATTGTTCTTTTAAGGAATTTATAAACATATTATTATTTATCTTGTCTAAAAAATGTATTTATAAACATATAATAATAACTAAAGAACGCTTCACTGTTCAAAAACGATAAGTGAACGAGGGATGACGAATTATCATTCCGAAGTTTTATGTACATATATATGTAGTTATATATTTCTTGGTTATGGAATTTTGCCTTTTGGGTATCGATACATAAGTTGTTTGTTTCTTCCGCCAGTTGAAATTGCTTTATTTTGATAAGCAAACAAAATATTTCTTCCATACTACTTTCATTTAATACATTTTTTTCTTTAATTTTTGAGGCTTCGTCTGGTGACCGTTTGAAACTGCAATTTTTAATTTTTTGTGAATAACTTCCAAAGTTGTGCACCGATTTTAGTCGTTTAATTCTTTTTTTGTTTAAAACTTTATTTATTATGAATAAATAAAAATTCATCAGCACAACTTTCTTTTTAGGTTTTTATGCTGTTTTAAAAAACAAAGAATTTCGAACTTTTGCAAAAAATTTTATTTTTTTCATTGAAAAATTTTTTTATTTGCTAAACTACAAAGCCGATTAGAAAGATTTTAACATTCGTTGAAAAATAATTTTGTTGTCAAATTTCGGTTTTTTTGGCTTTTTATACCGGTATTCATAAAAAATAAAACGTTGCTCAAATACATTTTAGAAAAAATGTTATAGGGAAAATTTGTCGTAAAATGTGTTTGAACAATGTTTTATTTTTTATGAATACCGGTGTTAATATTTAAACCGGTTTTGGGTTAAGGGATAATATGTTGTCCTACCTCCTCCATTTTTAAAATAATGGTATATCTGAAAAACAAGAGCTAACCGGTAAGACGGTTAGCAAAACTGACTTCAGCGCACCCGAATTAGGTTTACCCGCAGGGTACCCCGTCTGTCGGTTTATTCAACTAGCACAGTGTAATTAGCGAAGCAAGGATCCCTACCAAAATTGCAAATAAAAATCAGGTTGGGCGATGAAGCAGTTCGGAAAATGGTGCGCTTAAAGCAAATAAATATTTAAGTTTATTTTTGAATACCAGAGATTTTAAAAAAGTTTTAAGCAGTTTGGCTGAACCCGTGCGGAAGTCAAAAAATAATTGAAGAGTGCTTCTCTTTTGCTCTAAAACCAGCTATTATAATTAATTTTGTAAACACTTTATAAAGACCCTTTGCAGCACTGGAGCATGCTATATATGCTAAAAGTGAAGATGTGCAACGAATCTTTTATGTATAGTAGCAGTTCAGACTCAAAAATAATCCAGCCGAAAAAGTAAGTACATAACTGTGTAAAAATTTAGCTTTTGTGTGGAAAAATATTTTATCATCATGGGTTTTCGTGAAATTTCGTGAATCCTTGTAATTTTTACATGTACATAGTTAGTCACGCATTATCACATGAGACTTAAACTTTAAATCACGTTCACGCACTCAATTGTGAAATTCTTAACATTTAATCACACCTGACACGCCGTTGTTTTTCTCTTCTGGCATTGGAATAATTGACCCGATTGAAACTGTGGGGATGGTTCTATTTTGTTGGAGTTATTTTTTGCTTGATTATTCTATTTATTTACTTGTATTTGTTTCTACGAAACAAAAAAAATTATTTAATAATGTATAAATAAAGTAAAACAAAAAGAAAAATATTTAGAACCCAATTCTCATATGCTCCGCTACCCCGGTGGTACTTAATGGTAATTCATATTTTTTCCAACCCGTACTTGAAATTCAATTACCCAACAGTTTCAGAATGGCCGTCAAATAGTTCAGGTCACAAATTCAATTTAGCTCTCCTTCTAATATCAATATGCTTGAACTTACCTTTTATTAATCAATTTCTTGTAATTAAATTCTCCCACACAAGAGAATTAAATACAGAAAATTAAATACCAGTAAATTTGTAAAAGTAAAAATCTACTAGCTACTCAAATTGTCAGCTTCGGTGAAGCCTTGCAGGAACTGACCAAAAAGTAAAATAACTAATAAGTAAAGCAAGATAAAAATTTCCAAGTCAATAGAGAATCTTAAACTAAATCAACTTACAAATTTGTATGTATGTATGTATGTATGTGTATTGTTTGTAAGAAAATCGACAGGATGAAATGTTCAAATAGACAATTCTATCGAAATCCTTGCATAAATCTTCCCACACTCAATCGTACGTATTAAAAGTATTATGGCTGTATTATATTAAGGCAAATATGAGAATGTTTGTGAAGTGTTAAATGAGTGTGGAAGTGATTTCAAGTGTGTCTTTGCGTGTGTGCACATCAATGTTTGGTAATAGGCAATATGCTTAAGTAAACTTATAGGTGTTTTGTAAATAAAATCAAATCAATTTCACACACATTTCTATACGGATACATGTGAGTGTAGCAGCATTCACATATACATACATATTGGGCTAAACAGAGAGCCTTCCAGTAGGCCTTTTTTTTGCTGATATAGGGTTTTATAAATTGACTAGGTTGCCAAACCTTTTATTCATTCCAAATACCAAATATCTTTCGATGTAATTTCGTAAGGACACTGCAACGTCCAAGTCAAAAATAATATAAGCTAAGAATGCGCCATGTAAATTGTTTGCGGTTTGCGGACGAAGTTCCTCCATTGCAGCATTTAACAAATATATTTTTCTTATCTAGTATTTATAATTTCTTCACTAAAAAATGTTACATGCAACACCTAGCAGGTATAAAAAATCAACATTTTGAAATATATTTAAACAAACTGAGCTAAGTACAAGACTGACTCGCACGGCAAGAGTTCCACACAACCCTGCAAATGGTAGACAAAGGCTACCCCTAGTATGGGGTACCCTTTAGTTTATAACTTTTTTATTATTTTAAATACTTTATTTTAGAGGCCAGTTAACTACATGCACCGAGTAAGTTTCAAGCCCTGTAGCTAGTTTTCAGACTAACCGGTGTCCCCGGGAATCAACAACAATTAAATTGTGACCTGGTATTTGCTGTGGTAGACGCCTGGCAGCTACATACATAAATTGTAAGCATTTCAAGTTTTTATCTCTAAAGGGAGTAGACTTATACTAGAATTTCTCATTTTTCCTTCTTTTTGGTATTTGTTGTTGTATCGGCCTGGCAACTGCAAATTTCTCTTACGGTCCTCGTAAGGAAGCACAATTTCATTTTTAACTTTTTATTGTTGTTGGATTTTTCGCCTCACCAGATTTTTAGGGTTCCGTTCAGGTGTCCCTATACAACGAAAAGTTACAAAGATAGAGAGCTGAAATTTGCATAGTGTATGTATTTATAGATGTTCCACAACAACATATACTAAGAGCAACAACAATCCGAAAACTACCAGGTGTCCCCATGCAACCAAAAGTTACAATTAGCTATAACTCTTGAACCGTAAAAGATAGAAAGCTGAAATTTGCACAGTGTATGTATTTATAGATGCTTGTCAACAACAAGTGCTAAAAATAACAACATGTCGAAAACTACCAGGTGTCCCTATGCAATGTAAAAAACATTAGCCGTAACTTTCAAACTGTGCACAATATATTTACTCGCATATGGCTTACAATAACAAATGCTAAAAACAACAACAAGTCGAAAACTACCAGGTGTCCCTATACAACGTAAAGTAACAATTAGCCGTTACTCTCGAACTGTGAGCGACAGAGGGATGAAATTTCCACAATATGTGTATTCACATATGCTCCATAACAACACTTGCTAAAAACAACAACAACTGTAAAACTACAAGATGTCCCTTTACAACGTATAGCAATAGCTATAACTCTCTAACCGTAAGAAATAGAGAGTCGAAATTCGCACAGTGTATGTATTCCCAGATGCCTTACAACAATAAATTACAAAAACAACAACAAATGAAAAATTACTAGGTGTCCCCATACAACATAAAGTAGCTTTAAAAACAGAGAGATGAAATTTATAAAATATACATACCTACGGAACCCTAAGAGTGCGAGCCAGCCTCGTACTTGACTCAATTTATTTTAAATAAAAGCTCAGTACCCCAATAACAGCTAGCAAGAAAGTTAAAAGTTCAACCCTCATACATTATTTCTTAATTACGTTTAATTGAAAAATCTACTCAATTATATCTTCTTTAATTTCAAATAAGAATTAACATTAAAAAGAGAATTACTCGACGCTTGAAATATGTATTTAGTTATGAAGCCCAAGGAAAAGGTGACATTTTGTGACACTATCCAAATACAGACGTTTATATTCAGAATGACACTATTGACGAATTCATAACAAACTTAGCTATCAATAAGTAAAGAAATATAGCACGATATTCGTTTGCTTTTTGTTTAGGAAAATTAAATTTATAAAACATAACTATTTTTTTTTATCTCAATTCAAAGAATCGAAACTCTCCCAATTTTACTTAAAAGGCGTTAACTTCCGACATATGTATGTAGTTTTTCCGTTTTCATAACAAAAATGCAATATTAAAGAAATATCCATCCATTTCATAGACTTAACAAGAAATAATTGTAACACACATTTAAGTATTGAGCAAAGAAATCTCAATTCTAGTTAAGAAGTAAAAATTTAGTGAAGTGAAAAATTATTCATCAGAAAGTGCAGTGGCAAATTATTCATTAATAAGAAAATTGAACACTACATAAGGAAAATTATTAGTTTCGTGAACATAGAAGAAAAATTAGAGTACTGTTATACAAAGTGTTATAAAAGTGTATTCATAAAGGCAAAAATTTATTGTTTTACGAAAAAGAATGGAAAAAAGAAATTTACATTGTAATGCAAATATTGTCGAAGTGCTGGCCAGGAGTGATCAACCATTGGATCGGTTAAAACAAGCATATTTGGATCTGCAAAAGCCAATGCAACAAGTATAACAGCACATCCGAGTGCTAGACGATGTACTGTTAAATGTTACAGGGGACCACATTTAAAAAAAAAATCACTTATCCACCTTCACTGGCACTGAGGAAGTAACAGTGAACATCTTCTTCAGTTGCACCGCTTTTTTCCTATCAACTATACCAGATTTAAAAATTGAGCCAAGTACGAGACTGACTGGCACTTAAAGGGCTACGTACTACTGTGCAAGTGGTAAACAAAGGCTACTCCTGGCATAAGATACCCTTTTGTTATTAACTTTTTGTTCCTTCTAGTATTTGCTGCTGTATAGGCCAGGCAATATTTTTTTTATATTTGTTTTTTAGCGGCCGGGTAGCCACATGTACTATGAACATTTGAGCTCCCTGGTTCTTTCCGTTTGGGAGAAGGAACCTGTGACAGACGGACGAACGTAGAAGTCTCGGTAATAAGGTTTCGTTTGTACTCTATGAGTACGGAACCCTAAAAATGAGGCCATATTTTACAAGGTGGTTCAATGTCATGCCAAAGATGTTATAATAAATTTACCCAGACAATTGATAATTAACCAAGGAGACGCTAAAGCATACATACAGACCGAATGTGCAACCCTAGCAATTATACAGAACGAAATACATCTTTAAAGTACATTCGGTGAGTTAATAATAGAAATACTATATATTAAGTTAACAGTACATCATAAAAATGGACAAAACATTGATTTATTAAATAAAGATAGCTTACTTATAAATACAGAAATGACACAAGGGACTTCATTGCACAAAATGTACAGAAATTCGTACAGAAATAATAACTTGATTCAATGTCATAGTGTAACTCAACATCTATTTAAATACTTGCTTGTTATACCTTTGCTTGTTGTACCTTTTTATTACGATAGCGGCTTAAATGCTACCAGAGGTAAACGGAAGACAAAGAAAATAGGGTAGAAAATAAAAAAAAAATTAATAAAAAATAATTACTTAAAAATATTTTCTTGGAAGTATTTTTATATTCCTCTAGAGTAATGATTTCGACTACTTTTGTAAGCGTAAAACTATGGGTTTTTATTTTAAATGCAAATTTAATGCATTACTATTGGGAAGTATCGTATTTATCTAAATAATTTTGTCGATGTTTCGCTCCACTGTCCTGAAGAAGCTAGCCGAATGAGAGCGAAACATCGACAAATATATTGGAATAAATATATAAAATATATACATATAATAAAAAGACCTTCAGCTCAAGAAAATAATTATATTAAGTCAACTTCAGCAGCACGAAACTTAGAGGCTCCTTACAAAATGAATATATTAAAAAGAACTATTTCTCTTAAAGAATATTTAAAATTTAATAGCTGAAGTTATGCTGGTGGAGATATTAACACCGATTTAATAAAAACGTTAAACACAGATGTAAAACACACGTGTTCATATGCATAAAATATTTAGAAAAAACGAATTTATTCAGTTTTGAGAGCAGTTAGCATAAACTACTAAATTACCCTAAAGTACAAATTACAATCCTCTGTATATAATTTTTATTATTTTATACGTATATTATAAACATTAGTTACTAATAATAAATAGTATTTTTTTTTCAAATTAATACACAGTCTTACATTAACAAAGAATTTTATTTTTAATCTTCCAATTATATATTATTGTGCCGATTTTTGCCCAAAAATGATGTGTTTGAGCAAAGTTTACTACTGGCATCACTGTTTACAACATACACACATGAGACGACGAGTCTCATGTGTGTATGTGTTATGAAAAATCAAACCTATAAGAAAAATGGTAAAATTTTAGCATGGAACTACATCTATACATCTAAGATTCCAGTGTCATTAACAACCGGCGATGGATCGGGTAGTGTTTGTTGCTTATCAATCCGCATGTTGCTGGTTCGAGCCCCTCTTGTTCCTTTTGCTCTTTGGGTTTTTTTTATTCCAAAACAATAAATGTGGTAAAACTTTAAAATGGTTTTTTGCTATATCTCAGTAATTATAAGTCCGATTTCGTTTATTTTCAAGCCTTTAGCAGAGGAAATTTATAAAACGATTAAAATAAGATCTAGATGAATAAATTGCCTAGTGTCTTCAAAATAGGTATTTTATGACATATCCACATATACATATGTATGTAGATTTGTCAAAGGATATAAAAACTATATCAAAAATGTTTTAGGCCTTTTAAATTAAGTGGTTTTTGTAATTATTTGCTTCAAAAACTGATATGTACTTTCATAATTTAATTGATACTAATGTGGGGCCTCATGTCTGGCTAAAGGGTGAAAGGAAATAAAAGCTGTGTATAACGGAGATATAATAATTAAAACAAATTGTATACAATTAGTTCGTCATCCACGGTTATTGTTTGTAAAAATGTGTATTTATTTTAGGATTCATTGAAATGTTGGTCACGTTTTTTGTGGCCAAATGTCTCAGCCAAAATAAAAATAATTTGACATAATAAAAACTTTTACTTTCACTTTTATCAACGTAGACACTGAGCTCGTTGTTAACAAAATTGAAGTCTGTGTGTTTCAAAAGCAAAAGGCACTCAAAAGTAAATTAAAGTTAATTAAATTTTATTATAAATTAGTCTCTAATTAAATTGTTTGTAAAAGCGACATTTAATTTATGTACATATGTATGTGTGCTCCGCTAGCAAAGTAAGTTTTTGTCAAACAAAAACTTCATATATTATAAGCATATTTTTAGATGCCTGGTAAACACATAGGGGTGTTTCCATGGTTACGAACGTGACATTTGTACACGTTTAATTGTTTTGAATATTATAAAAATATAAATGGGTTGGAATTTTTGAATGGAGTTTTGCCATTGTTACATTTAATGTGATGAGTTCCTTCCAAAAAGTATATATATTGCAAAATTGAGCACTGGGTACCCAAGTTCCATGCGATCAAAGTTGACTTACGCAAGTGACAAAAAACGTAAGTGCCTTTTAAAGCAGCATGGAATATTGCAAAAGTAGGCGAATTGTAGAAGATTTTTATTTCCTAAAAAAATGTTTTTATAAAGGTTATTAATGGACCTTTATAATCATGGTTTGTTCAAAAACAAGTGTGCATGGGTTGGCTAAGAAAAAAAAATTTTTTTGATTACGCACGTTACATTACGCACGTGACATTTTTTCCTTCATACATATTTTTGTAATTTAACATATATTTTCAGAAGTTTTTACCATCATTTAAAATTATTATAAGTTAAATTTTTTTTTACATAATAAAATGTCAATAGTTTTTTTTTCAATTTTCTGTGCTTAAAAAAATTGTGCGAGCGTTTTGATTTTTTAACTAACGGTGGACCATTTCATGGAAATACCCATATACTCTCGAAAATCATGCAACACATCATTTGCATGAGGTCTATTAGAAACATTTCCAGTTTATTATCCCTTTGAAAAAAGAATAATAATTTTTCGAACATAAAAATAATAAATTAAAGTACCAAAAAGTTTTTTGCAAAATGATTCAATTTAAAAGGCTTCCATTTCAATAAATTTTTTTGTACAAACATAAAGTTGGAGTGTGGGTATTAAAATGTGTTTATGTTTTACTCTGCAGTATCATGTGTTGTCACACACTTGAGTGTTTTTTTTTTAGTTTTTAGGCATCCATCACTACTGTGCAAACATTTTGGAAGCACATAGAAAACATTTTTTAAAATTTTGCCACAAAATTGTGCTTCAGAATGAACACAATATTGACATATGTATGTACTTATATAACTAATTTATATGAATTCATCAACAAACATATTTACGTACATGAATATGTTTCATAGAAGTTTGATGTTAGCAGTGTTTGCGCTGTGTGTCTGTGTTTGTGAGCGTAGGTCGGCAGATTTGTACGCTACAGTCACTGTTGCCAAAAAATTTTACTAAGAAATCTTTAAAACTTGGTTTGAATATATATATATATATATATATATATATATATATATATATATATATATATATATATATATATATATATATATATATATATGTAATTTTTTTTTGAAGTTATTCTTATTGTAGGGAAAAGGTTACCGATTAGTTGTATCTTGCTTACAACAGACTTTTGCTCTCTTTTCCTTGAATACGTAGAGAATTTCATAATATTTTCCTCCCACAAAGTCGTTCTACTTTCTATTGCCGTGTAAACTAAGCTTAACGTGTACTTATAAACGATGTGACTGTGGAAAACCTTTAAAGTAGAGGTGTGCGCGTTAGTGTTGTTTTGGCTCACGTCACGCACGCTCGCGAGCAAAATTTCATTTTCGATCACGCAGTTTCACGCAAGAAAAGCGAAAACAATGTTAACGATCAATCATGTTTGTACTGAAACAAAGTATAAACGTAATAAACTTGTTTTTATATATAATACATCTTTCTCTGTTCGTAAGCGACAGCAGTCTTAAAAGTCACCAAAATGTGAAGTTTCGAGAAAGCCCTGTTTTCAATGTTGAGCAATTCCTTTGGCAAAATAAAAATGGGTAATTTAGAAGAATGTTTCGACAAATCAAAGATTTTAGTATTGAAAAATTCACACAAAATTTAATAAAAACATGCCTTCTAAGATATTTTGGCACTGTTGCAAATTGTATACGACTTTTATTAAGCATTATTTTAATCTTGTTTGGTTTTTTGTAAAAAGCTACAAAAGCAAGCTTCGTTGGACACATATATATTTCACATAACTATGAATTTCGATTACTAGATTATTATTGCATAAATAACTTGATTTTGCTTAAATCGACTTAGATGGTTATCGCTTGTGAGCACAAACGAAGTCAAAAAACACCTTAACTTGTTCCAGTGCTACAGATTCTGCTGTCTACAATTTTTCCTGCTAATTGCTGCAAAAGTGTATTATCAACTACAATGGAATTATTTCCCATAACGATTTTTAAAATTTTTTTCCATCCATAAAAGCTGACTCAGGTAAATGTACATTACATGTATAGTAGATATTGTATTGAAAAAAATTTCGAGAAAAAATGTGTCAAAGTTTTTCCGCAACCCATAAAAATAGTTAGTGTCTCAACTTTTTCGTGATATGCCTTAAAATGCTAATCGCACACGAAATTTAAAAATTGTTAAAAGTTAATTTGGTGAATTGACACAAAACGAAGCCTGATTCAGGCTCAAGTTTTTAATTCATCGGCCTTTTCATGTCGTGAATCACGTGTGATCGTAATTAAGTGATAGGAAGCAGACGCGTGAGCGAAGAATGTGATGTAGATCACAAACATTTTTTGGTCTATAAAAAAGTTTTCACACTTTGCCTTGAATTATTTTACAATGGAGTGTAGCTTAGCTCAAGTTCTACTTCACATGTAATTACGGTATTCAAAGGGTCGTCCTAAAGTCAGAAGTCTTAAAATAATAGAACGAAAATATATGACTGCTGTGAGCAACCTCACAGCATAACGTCATAAAGAAGTGTGCTATATCAAATATACATCAGCTGTTAAAGAAAAGGAAAGCAATTTAAATATTATTGTCAAAATGCCAAAAATAAGTGAAAAAACTAAAATAATAGTCAGTTTGTGCGATAATTATCTATTAGATGTTTTGATAGCTGATTCAAGTAAATTTTAAATGAAATATACTCAGACTTACGAACAAATATATATTTTAATGCATTTATTTCTCAGGTGACGCTGTGATACTGTTAACTTATGACGAATCACTAAACACAGTCGATGAAGTCCTATTAATTTATGACTATTTTTGTTTGCAGCACAACAACAATTTTTTTAAACTATCATAAAATGTTAGTACTTTCTGACATTATGACACAATATGAGACCATTTGAATACCGTAAATAAGTATTAGCACGGGCCGATTTCTGTAGAAGAAAACAACTTTAAAAAAGTGTTGGGCAAAATAATTCCATAAGTAATTTCCAATGGGCTATATGTATTGCAAAACCAAAATTTCAGTCATAAGTTATAAAGGGTGTTTTTTTCGATGTATATAACTTGAAGTTGGCATTACTGTTCAAGATTGCGACCGATTTAACAGCTGTGAAGTGATTTATTCTCAACTTGATTTTATAATTCATCATAAATAGACTCACGCCTGAACAACGCTGGCAAATAGCGCAATTTTAGTGCAAAGCGAGATTGCCGTTGTTCCCGATTTTTATAAGCGAATTTTGTTTAGCGATGAAACGAACTTTTGGTTGAATGGCTACGTCAACAAACAAAACTGCAGCATTTGGAGTGAAGCTAATTCTCAAGTGTATCTCGAAACACCGTTACATACACAAAAACTGACTGTTTGGTGTGCTTTATGGTTCTTCAAAAACGATGATGGCCAGAACGTTACATGATTTCCAGGATATGTGGTTTCAACAAGATGGCGCAACATGTCACACAGCTCGTGACACAATCGATTTATTGAAAGGCACGTTTAGTGACCGCCTAATTTCACGTCTTGAACCTGTGAATTGGCCCCCAAGATCTTCTGATTGAACACTGCTAGACTACTTTATGTGGGGCTATATGAAGTCATTGGTCTATGCGGATAAGCCACAAAGCTTTACCATTTGGAAGACAACATTCGCCGTGTTATTGCCGATATACGGCCACAAATGTTAGAAAAAGTTATCGAAAATTCGACGTCCAGATTGGACTACATCCGCGACAGCCGTGGCGGTCATATGACAGAAATCATATTTCAAATGTAATGCCACAAGATTATCTTTCGGATAAATAAAATTCATATCAATCGAATAACCCGTCGTTGTTTTATTGCATCTTAAATTCTATACATCGAAAAAAACACCCTTTAGATATTAGCAGAACTCACCCTTCATTGCAAATTACCCTTGCAGACCTTGCAGATATTGCAACCGTAGCATATGTGCCATAGTCTGCAACACTACAAAAACAAAATGTATGAAACCGAGATTTGCATCACTTAAGCAAATATGCATAACTAAAAACCATTGCAGATCCGTATTTGCAAATGTTGCTAAATGCTAAAACAGCTGCTTGTTTTTCTACATTTCAACACGTAAACTCCTGCGCTCAAAAAACTGTATGACGGCCAGGCCGCCACAAAACATACCTGTGCTGGAATTAAATTAATGCTAACGTTGCTCAAAGAAGCATTTACAAAAATAGTCAAAAGTGAATATTATACCTATTATTATGCATCATTTTTATTAAATTTTATAAAATAAGCAAAAAATCGGGCGGTTGCTTCACATGCAAATTTTATCGACGGCGTTGCTTTTCAAATATTGGCTGCGGCTTAGCTTATCTCATGCGGTAAACTCGCTTTATTAAATTTTGTAAACAAATAAATAAAACAGGGGAGAAAATGAAAACGGAAGAAAGTAAAAATAAAATTAAGGCAATTAAAGAAAAAGTCAACAATAAAAGACGGCCAACGAAAAGATGAATAATGAAATTTTTGCAATTTGTTTTCTAAACTTCCTTCTCAATTTGCAAAACAAATATATTTATATTTTCCGTTACTCTAAAATCAGCTGATATAATTATTTTGCTAAACACTTGAAAAAGACACTCACGCTTTGTAGCAAAAAATCATGCTATATCTGCTAAAATTGCAGATGTGCAACCAAGGGTGATTTCCGCTATTGTTTTCAAAACCTGTGTCACCTTGCTTGTTTATGAATAAAAATAAACGCCCTAAAGGCATAAGTTTGATGAGATTAAGGCCAAAACGCTTGAATTGCAAAGAATAAATGAAATGTTAGAAGAGCAAAATATTACATTTATATATGATGTAACTATAAGAGGGGATTTCTTGCCGTAGCTCTCCAGCTCTGCATGATCAAATGTGCAATGATGATTTTTTGGATAAGTATTACAATGCTTAATAAACTAGTTCGGAACATGGTATTTTTCAAAATTATGTTGCATCATACATAAAAGCCAAAATAAGTGCCATTAATGTCGACAGTCTCCTGGGCATAGTTCAGTTTTGAAGAAATTTGCAGGACTACACATATGTTTCAGAGTGAAAATCGCTTGGGACGGATCATTTTGATTAGCCTAAATAAACACATTTTTTTTTTTGTTTAATACAAGTTCCGCTAAAGGTCTCGAAAGTTTTTTGTTTCGCAAAATGTTTTTGTCCGCAAACTGTTTTTGTGTTAATTTTACTGCCCTTTCCAATGGCTGTTCTTTTCTGCTCAACCAGTAATTAAACAAAGTAATTACCTTAAATTTACCACTATGTAGTTGTTGTTGCTAAACACAGTTGGCACTTTTTTGTTTGTTTGTTTGTTTGTTTGTAAATGTCGGAGCTCTGTTGTGTATTTGTGGTGGTATGTAGTTGGCTGCTGACATTGTGTGACATCCGCATGTTAAATTTGGTTTGTGTTTTTTGTGCATTTGTCAGACAAGATATTCTGGTCAATACTGGTGTTTGCAGGTTTAACATTGTGTTTGCTAAAATGTTGCAACAAAACACAATTAAATTAACTAAAACTCTAAACAAAAAGTGTTTAACATTGTAAAAAATAAAAGCTTTGTTGTTTGGTAATCGGTGAAGGCTTTTGGAATTTATTGACTCCAAATGGCATTTAGATTATGGGCGAAGATAATTTCTATACTATAATAAAGAAATAAAACACTTTCCAGTTAATATTACAAGCTTTTATTTCCAATAATTGAACATGTATGTATATGTATGTATATAGGAGGCAGATATCATCATTTACTACAAAGGTTACCCCAAAATTTACAATTTTCGGTTTGAGCGTTAATACGGTCTGTAATGCACATCTCTATCAATATGTGATGGATTGCTGATATTCTGTTAGCCATTTAAGCTGTTCATCACGTTTTGATTTTTTCGAGAATTTTAAAGCCTTGTTTCGTTACTGGTAGGACTTAATGACTCTTCTGTAGAGTTAAAAAACTCGGGTTATATGTATGTGTGATGGACAACCTTCGCAGAAAAAATAGTGCCTAAACACCTTATAAATTAGAACAAAATTAACAAGATATCTTCTATTTTCTTTTAGGCTGAAAGTCTTTTAATTTTTTTGATAATGGAAATCTTATTAAAAACAAATAATAATGCTATATTCCGCTGGGCCGAACCATAAATACCCTTCACAATCAACGTTTCTTAGAAATGGTGTATCGAAATCGTGGTTAAAAGTCTTTGTGTTTTCTAGACTTATTTTATTATTGCAACAACTTCCTGTCACCAAAAACAAGTTTTGGTGCCAAAAAGCACCAGAACTTGTTTTTGGTGCTTGTCTAACTTCACGTAAAGATCCAATTTCTAGAAAAATCGGTGTTCGCTATATCTTAGCTATATGTTAGCCGATATTGTAAGTTTTTATTAATCGTCTGTGAATAAATATATGTGGCACAACACTTTCTCAGGTTCGCGTATAAGCCCAACTTCGTAGGAAATCGGGTACTGCCATATCTTGGCTATACAAGGACTCGAAAATATTATATTTTACCTCTGAATAACTATGTATATGTTATGTCAATTTTTTCTCTCTCAAATTTTGGTGAAGTTCGAGAAATCGGGTTCCGCTATGTCTCAGCTATTAAGGGACCGATGTCAAGAGTTTTTACTTGTTTTCCTTATTTTATTCATATATTATCATGACATCTACCTTTTAGTACTACAACGGGTTTGAGTTTGCGTACATTGCCAACTTCTTAATTTACGTTTATGGCTTTAAGTAACCATATTTTATTTTTGTATCTACTCTTTTTGGAGCCAAAATATATTTCAGTTCTCGTGAAGACCCAAATTTTTGGTGAATCAGTTTTCGCTAAAATCTTGGCTATATATTAACCGATATCATAAATTTTATGTTTCTAGCTTTGATCATAGCTATTTAATTATATTGTAACTGTTTGAGCTGGCGTAGAGGCCCAACTTTTTGACAAAACTCTTTTCGCTATATCATGGATATATGTATGTATATAAATCGATAGGAAAAAATGTAAGTGCCTTGCATTAAGTAAGCTTATTTTGATATAACATTAACTTTGTTTTAGCTCGTGTACTGGCCCAACTTCTTGAGAAACCGATTTTTGCTATATCTCGGCTTATTCGAGGTCTGATAAAAAAAAATAACCGTTGTTTTAAAATTTTGTGAGTTACGTATGTTAGATTTTCGCATTTCTTTCTATTATGTTGGTGCACATGGCTGTTATATACATATGTGGGCAATATCAGCCATTTTGGATTGTCAGTTTACTTTTACACATAAAAAAGTTAGTCGTGATTTGGTGTGCTCTTCGATTTTTTACTATTCGAAAAAATGAATCAAAGAAACTGTATTAAGTTTATTGTAAAAAATTAAATTAAATTCGCAAGGACATTTGAAATGCTGACTGTGGCGTTGGGCGAGTCTGCCATGAGAAGAAAACAGGTTCAATTGTGATATAACCGCTTTAAGGACGGCCGAGAAGATGTCAATGGTCGCCCGAGCATGTCAACAACCGATGAAAACATTGAAGCAGTGAAGAAAATAATTTTTGGTAATTGTCGAATCACTATCGGAGAGGTTGCTGATGATGTTGGCATATCGTGCGGTTCATGCCAAGCAATTTTTACGGATGTTTTAAGAATGAAACGTGCGACAGAGGAGGTTGCTTAATTTTGAGCAAAAAGAACGTCGCATGGACATCGCACAGAGATTTTGCACAATGATAACGCACCAGCTCACACATCGATGTTTGTACGTGAGTTTTTGGCAAAAAACCAAACCACTATCATGCCTCAACTATTGTATTCACCAGACTTGGTCCCCGCTGACTTTTTCCTCTTCCCAAAACTGAAGACACCGGTGAAAGGAAAACGTTTAGCCATGATTGAGGAGATAAAATAAAAAAAAACGAAACATGGGCTGTTGGCGATACACAAAAAGCGCTTTTCAGAAGTGTTTCGAAGATTGAAAAAAATGCTGGCATAAGTGTAGTATATCTGAGGCGTATTACTCTGAAGGGGACAAGCTAGTAATTGATGAATAAATAAATACTTTTTGAAAAACTTTAAAATAACGGTTAGTTTTTTATCAGACCTCGTATGTATAGTCGACGTAGGAATTTTTTTTTTTTTTTTGCTTTGCCTTTAATGACCATATCAAATAACATACATATGTAGATGGTATTTTGTCCATAAAACAGAAAATTTGTTAAAAATTTCAATGGAAAAAATTCAACTTTTTCCCCTCTCGTGGTTTTTTGACTATATTGCGGTTATTCATGAAAGGATTTTGTTGCATTTTAATAGCAAATACATCACACGATGTATGAATAGTTTGGCATCAAAATATTTCTTCTGAGTTTTCCCAGAATGACATACATAAATCGACTTTTCTATCAATACTAATCCAGAATATATATTTTGTTTGGGGTCAGAAACTAGAATGTAAGGACGTTACGAATAATCCATCGTCGTTTTATTACAACTTAAAGTTCTATACATCAAAAAAACACCCTTTACAAAAAATTGTTGCAGAAGTGTTTATACCATTTCTTAAGTCGAAGGTTGGCAGAAGGAAATTAAAATAAAACACACAACCAGGTTAATATTTGATAGTCTGACCATACCTTAACGCGGTGAAAATAACTTGCTATTGTAAATGCAGAGTTAACTAATAATAACCTGCACTACGATTGTTTTCTTTTGGATAAAATGTCTTCACCACAGAACACTGCAGTTTCATTGAGTGAAAACGGAACCCTCTCACAGAAATGTAGCGGTTTTAGTAGTAAAAACATTAGTAACCCGTTTACTTCCCATAAGAAATAGGCACGGCTAAAATGCTACGTCTTTACAAGATGATCCTTTTTCATTTTGTGCCATCTTTCGATTATGTTGGTAACTCAATCACTAGAATATTGACAACAAGTTGGCAACTACACCCTAAATACTTGTGTGATCGTAAATATGTGTGAGTTAGAGTTACTTATTTGTTAATGTGCACAATTTTATAATAATAAAATGGGCTGAAATATTGCAATTAAGAAACTATTTGTTATATATTGAATATATAGAAAAATTTTTTGCTTTAGTTTTTTAAGTTTAAACATTATTTTGTTGCATCTTGCTGTTAAGATATCTTGTTCATAATGAAGGACAAAAGATGAAAATTTGGGATTGTAAAGAGGTTTCTTAATTTTCCACATACGCATATACAAATGATATGGTCACCCATAGTATGGCTGCAACTGGCCACACTATTATTGTAACCAACCACTTGCAGTTTGTTAGGGACAATCATACTTTGCTTGCACCTAATCATAATATATACTCATTTTTGTGGGTATCCCAATTAATGAGTTAGTAGAATTGAAATATTATTGGACATTTATATTTCTAGCTCTATTTTTTATAAAACCTATGATATGATAAAGTCTTATGAAATGATAAACTCAAGGTTGTAATATCGTTGTTATCAATAATCAAATAATGCAAAAATAGTAATTTACGATATCGTCAGGTTATTTTCACTTTTTCTACGAAATTGTCGATTTTGAAATTGTCGAAGAAATTGTCATCAATAAAATGGCAGTGATAGATTTTCTTGCGATAAGTTGTTTTCTGTTTAGATGACGATATACTGAAAACTAAGGTTTCTTTATCAGAAGAAATGCGTCTATCGATTAGTTGATGCTTCTCTACATTTATAGACAACTTTTCTCAGCATTAGTTTTTGAGGTTTCCACTCTATTTGTTCATAACTTAAGTTTCTTATATCTCATTTATGATTGTATTGAAGTACTTTTCTTAATTTTTTTATTTAAATTTATTGTAAAACTTTTTAAAAATAATTAAAACTTTTTTTATTTTCAGTTTTATATATTCCTTTCAATTTAAACTCTGTGAAAATTTCAAGGCTAAAATAATGAGAAAAACTTGTCTGCGGCGTATCTGAAAATAAAACTGACTGTGACATTTAAATATCAAAATGCACACATATCCAGAAAAGTTTCATAACAACTCAAGATACAATATGCATCATAACTCGGTCCTTATTATGTAATCTCAAAAATAATTTCTAAAGCATATATACATACATATGTATATACTTAGGTATGTGTGTACACACAAATTTTGCTAGACATTCGTATTGAATGGCTATGAATAGGAGTATTATCATACGGATGTATCAATCGCATTTCGACATTAAAAAACAATAAGACAACGCCTGAAGTGTGGAGTAGTAATACCTGGAATAAACCGCCACATGAACACGCATACCGAATCGGCAAACGCGCAAACAAGCATTCATATACCTCCATTCGAACATGTATATAAACATTTGTATATTTAAAACAAACAATTGTTGCTGCAAACGTATACAGTAACAACAAGAAAAAAAGTAATAAAACTGTTATGCATTGTTTAAGCAGTCTATCATATACAGTAAATTGTTAACCAAAAAGAGAGATGGAGGAAACCGAAATTCGTGTGTGTGTGTGTGTAAACTCCCAAAGGTATGCTTTAAAAATAGGAAGGAAATTTCAATGACAAGAACACACATTCACATATCTGAACTCACACAAAGCATCAAACTTGTTTATAAATATTGCAACTGTACCCTGTAGATAAAAGCAGAAGGATGTGCAGTTCAATTCGGTTAAATGCTCATCTCTCGAAGAAAAATTCGTTTAAAGGAAACTAGAAGTTGCTTTGTCAAGTTCTCAAACATTTTCTTAGTTCTTTCGTTCGCTTAAAAGAATATACCTTTTTATTTTATTTCAAATTTGTTATTGCTAAGTTCTAGCGCTGAGTTGCATATTAGAAAAAACATTTTTTTTTTATTATCATTTGAAGCTAATTGTGCACTTCGACCAATACAAAAAAATCTTTCGTGCAGCCCTTGTTCCGAGACCTAGATTATTACCAAATCTCGTTACGGCCGCCAGTTTGATGTTACCGGATTCGTTGTGACTCAACAATCCAGGGCCTAGATATGTGGTTTTGCGCTTAAACGCAGCGGTACATTCGCTAAGGATGTAATCCATTTCCTTCTCCCCCCTACAGAGTCAGCAGGAATCACTGCTCTCCCACTTCAGTTTTTTGGGATGGTATTTTACCTTACAGTGCCCCGTCATTAGCCCTGTATGTAGTCTAATATCTTCTCTGCCGAGGTTCACAATACTCCCACTGTCCGCTCTGTCGGGATCTATTAGCCTTTTTGCCTGCTACATGTAACTTACACATATTGTTGTAGGTTACTTTTTATTTCTTTATTTTGTTCATTAAGACCGAAATAAAAATCAAATGTGTGGTTCTTTATTTCAAGTTTCACTTCATATTGAAATTCAATGAGTTCATTTAACTGTAACAGCTTTCGCTTATTGAAATAATTTGCTTTTAACTGAATTTGAATTCAGACTTTTTGCGCATCTATTTTTTCAAATATCGAACTATTAATTTTTACATTGCAGGAATCAACTATTATTTTTTTTTTTTTTTTTTTGTATAGAGTTGCATACCAATTGTTGGTTGTAGCCATCGCGACACTTAAAAAGAATATAACTAGTCGAAAATTAAGAAAACACCTTTCAAAACCAAGTAAAATTTTGTTTAAAACTGACTTTACCAGAAACATTTTTTTCAAGATAATTTTTAATGTTCAGATCCACACACTTGATCAAAATTCCTACAAATTGTATGACGTAATTCCCTTGCCGATTAACAAAATTAATATTATGTATACATATAGTAGAGAAATAGACAGGTGCTCAAACTTAAAAATTTTATGTTGCTGTTTTTGACAATAACTTTTGGTAACGTAAATGGTAGTTTGCAGTTTTACGTCGAATGTATCCTGGTGATAATTCTATAATTTGATGATGCATCACTGATTGTTATTACAGAAATTAAAAAAATTTATATAATTATCAAGACTGAAATCAATTCAAAATAAAAGCTAGTATCGTTTCTCTCTCTCTCTCTCTTTGCCTTCATACAACTAGTTTGTTATACCACTATCTCAAAACGTAACTAGTTATATACCACTTCAACAGCAGGGTATATCCAATACGGTGTGTTTGTGTATGTGTGCGGTGTTGGATGTGATGAATGTTGTTGAGGTTTTAATTTTTTATTGTACGTGTTACGTTTCCACAACAAAGTTGCTCAATTGTATAAATTTTGAGAAATGTGTGCTCGGCTGTAAAGGAAAGCTTTCAACATAAATTGAGCTGTTTGTGTTACATGTACAATGTTTTATGTTTTGGTAAAGAAACATGTGACTTTGCAAATGTGAAGTGCTTTCGCCTTTTTTATTTATTTATACATTTTTTTTGTGCCTTAAAAACTTTATGACATTTTTAGTCAAAACAATCAGACAGGTAGATCTTTTTGCAGACGATTACGTATAGGTGTGATGAAATAATCTAAAGAAGCCAAATAAAATGAACAGCTACAACAAGAAGTCTTCGGTTTGTTTTTTATATAAAACTTTGTCTTTCCATTCACATCGTATAAAAATAAATAAAAAAAAAGGGAAAGACTGCTTTAAACAGTAGTACATTCAAACATTTTCAGGCTCAGGTTTCCTTGAATTAATTAAGAAAAAGTGAAATTAATTGCAGCTATTAGTTACTTAATAAGACGAGAAAAACCTTGAAATGTTCGTCATTCTAGATGTTCATGATAGGAACACAACTGGAATGAACGACGAATTTCGCCCAACACGACGCATACGCCGGTTAAAATTCGCTGTGTAAATTCGTCGTATGAAGCACAATAACGACGAAAAACAAAAACATCTGTTTTAATTGAAAAAGTTGTTTATTGTTTGTTCAAAGATAAAAAAAATTAACAGCTGATGAGGTGACCATATTAAAAAAATTGGTTGCTAAAAAATTTTGCATTACGCAAAGCAAACAATTAAGCACTACAAACATGTCTTATAATCTAATATGTTGGCCTTTTATTTTAAATGCAAAAAGTCAAAGCTTAGCACTTAAAATAAAAACTATTAAAGTAAAAATTAACTGTTTTTACTAAAACACTTGAAAACTTGTTCGTCGTTCGCCGGCGTAAGAAATAGAAATAAATCTGTTTCAAGTTCGCCGCGCACAACGAATTTCGACCGACGCTGTGATTGTGTGCATTTTCATATACACCAATGGGTTTTATTTTTGACGGCGAATATTCGCTGCGAAAAATTCGTCGTTCGTTCCAGTTCAGCATCAGTCGCACCCACTATTCAAACAGTTTTTCTCGCTTAACTATTGAATAAAGCTCCAAATTGCGTCTGCTTTTATAATTATGCACATACAATTTTTTAACGTAAATTTGCTGTTTATTGGCTGTTTTACGTCCTCTGCTACTATCATCGGTAGCCAAATTGATTCGAATCCAGGTTATGACTAATTGCAAACTGTTTTAAAGCAGCCATGCTTCTGCCTGAGCATTGATCAACTTTCAATTTTACCTCTGTGTTTTTCTGTTGATTGTATATTTTATATTCTGTCACCAACATTCAATTGATTTTTGTGTTTGTTGCTATTGCGTCAAGTAATGTCAACGAACGCTTTCGAATTTTGCACCGTGGCCAGCGTATTTATTCAGAAATCAATTACTTCATCTCAAATTATTATGTTGCAGTTTAAGCATAAATGGACCATGGGTTTTTGCATAATTTATTCTATAATTTAGAGAAAGTACGCTGATCACTTTTTTTTTTAATTTATTTAAATAATAAATAATGGGGAAATTATCGCCCGTCACAATTTTATGCTCGCTTCTAAATGCAATAGAAAATAGAATCAACTGCGTAAGCCCTTGTAAGGCATTAAGAATTGTGCAAATATTAAGTGATGGATTTCTATTGAGTCGCCTTTTATGTCTTGAAGGTTCATTCGATTGTTGTAATAAAATGCATATTATGCCAGGGATGATGATTCGATTTCGGTCTCGGCGACTTATAATTACGTATAGGAGAGATAAGAATCAGTGTTTCTGCTAATACAAGGGCATCGTTACTATGTGTTATGCTTTATTTTGCTCCTAATTTCCCGTCATTACAGCTAATAAAAACAGGAATGTTACTCGCAAGACCCGATCCTCCTTACAATCTTCACGCTTTTGTTTGGATGTCATCCCAATAAAGTTGAGTTGTCAGCGAACCACTGCAATGATTAGTAGAATATTTATTTTAATACGAAGATCGCGTATATGGAATAAAATCTCTCTAGACATGTATCTTGCACACTCTCGTTTTAAGTTCTTCAAGATTTCTTAATCAAGAATGAACTTACATATTTATTTGAACTTATTATTGACAGAAAACATTAAGATTTCGTAATCTTTAACGACACCTCTGTCGTTTAACCTCTGTTTAAGACGGAATTCCGTCGTAAAAATGCTATTATAAATTCCGACGTAGCTACGAAATTCTCCCGAAATTTTCGAAATTCGGGAGATTGGTATTATGAATTCCGAAGGAAACGTACTTTTAGCGTTTTTTTATCAAAAATGTGTACGAACTTTTTTTTACTGTCGGGAGAATACAAAAAGTAGTTAAAAATAAGAACAAACTAAAAATAAGTTTTTAAATTGAATAAAAACAATTTTTGAGCAGTTATAAAATAACATTTCTTTAATAATTAATTGGTATATTTTACAATACTTATTGGTTTTGTCACAATTTGAAACAAAAAAAGTAACACAAACTAAGTGCTGATTTTACGTGTTGAAAAAATCGCTTCATAAACATTGCAACATCTGATAGATTGCTTGGAAAATAATTAACCATATAAACAAATAAAAAAGAAAAAACCGTCTTTTAGGTATAGAAAAAGCCAATGCAGCAGCCACATCTTTTCCACCATGCTGATAGCAAAATTTGTTCAACCGGATATGTACATATTTTAATAATTGTTGATATGTTTTAACAACTTACGCCTTGTAATCCAAATCAAGGGACTTCTAACCATTCCTCAAGACTTTGCGCTCTATTCGCTAACAGCTTTTGTTTTAAGATTCCTCTTCCGTCACTGAAACGGCTGCAGCAATCCAATTCATTATAATTCGTTTTTATTTTTTGAAAAATATTTTTAGCAATCCTTAGAATGTAAACAAAACACATCTGTTTTTCACTTAAAAAGTTGGTTGTACTAATTCGAACTTGGGTCAAGAGGATGGCAACACTAACTTCGAATCCGTCGGAATTCATAATACCTTTTTGTACGAATTCGTGACGGAGATTTTCCATTACTAGTGATGTTCACTCCGAATTTTTAAGTAGGCTGTTCAAATTTTTGCTTAAAATTTTTCATATCGGTTATGAACTCTCAGACATTGTTGCTCCTTTTCTTACTAATTTTTTCTTTTAGTCGACTGGTGCACGAGTATTTGTTTGACAATTCTTTTTTCCACTTCATTGCCTTCTGTTGGCATTTCATTTATGCGAGACACTTTTGTTTTATGTAATTTAATCATAAAAATACTTTGTATGTGTTGATCTTATACATAAAATGAATTTTTTGTCGTTTCTTTTGCCATTGTTATGGATGACACCTTCAAACCAAACTTACTTCATTAGGGGGTGTCGACTCAGCAATGAATATTGCGCCACCGATTATTCCATAGTTTTTGGCACGAAAAAACGTTTTACCATGAGGCTTCCGACTGAAATGTTTTTCTTTTAATAGTTTTGTATGAAGCCCTCTAAAGGCGTGGTGCTGGGTCGTTGTATTCGAAAAAATACTGTCGATAAAAATTTATTGTGAACTTGGTCAGGCGATTGGCTCCCCCGTATTTTTAGGCTTCGAAAACTAAATTTTCCTCCCATCACACTAACTTGCTCCAGCGTACCCGCAGAGACGTCAAATGCCCTACGCCCAATATTTTTTTCAAACACCCAGACCCCATACAAACAAAAAATATGTATCGACGAGTCGAAAATTACTTTTTTTTTTAATATCATAGTGACGTTTTTCTTCTTCATGCCGAAATCTATCGAAAAATGTGCGGCACAATGTCTTACTTTATGCTAATTGTACGTGAATGTTAAAGCGAAAATTCTAGCTATCAAATAAGTGATTCTATAAAAAGTTAACATTGTGGAAAGTATTTCAAATCCGACATTAACTACAAAATGGTAGACATCTGCCCGTTATTATCTTTTATTTATAACCAAACTTAATGCACGCTTAGATTATCAAATATTAGCCGTCAAGTAACTCACTCTACTCTACTCTCTTGTCGACCTTTGTTTTGGCCAATCACTTGGATACAAACAGCTAAAAACGCCTATAAATCCTCGATACATCCACGAACAGCAATGAAAAGAAGAGACGTAAAGAAAGTCGTAAAAACATTAAATTTCATTGGATCATATTTTAAAGGTTTGTTGGACCAAGTAATAGAAACAAAAGTTACAGGGAACAATTATTTGATCACACAATATGTAACTGCAAACACAAATGTGCTGTTGTTAAATTCAATAATTTTACGCTTTTTTCTGTTTTCTTTTCGTTGTTTGTTTCTTTATGTATCCATATACATATGTATACAGTTTTAGTTGTTTGTATAAGTTAAAACATATTTAAAGGTTTGATTCTTTGAATCAAACTTAAATAAAGTGTTATTAGTAATAAATAACTAAAAACTGGCATCAAAAATACAGTAAAAAATAACTCTAACAATTATAGAAATGTATTACAACATAAGTTACATCATTACATATTGCATGTTCGATCTTTTTTCATTCTTTAAATTACTCTTTTTCAACTTCATGATGATCATTACTTAATAAATAACTGTAACATTTACAATATCAGTTACATCATTTCATATTCAACTTTTTTCATGATTATTTAAACAACTCTCTTAATGTCATGATGACAATTATTTAATAAGTAACTGCAACATTTATAATAATGTATTACAATATATTTTATTATCAATTACTTGCTCTTTTTGAAAGTAAATTCTTGAGAGATCGATACTAAACTCTGTCATTAGCTCATTACTAATTATCTAAGTTATTAGGTTTTTGGTTTTCGACTCACTTGATTGACAGCTATATTTATATGTAGTTAGGAGCTCTTAAACAAATTTGAATTTAAATTAATATAAAATAAATAAACTATATTATAACCCAAAATTACAATTAATATCGTATGTAGACTGTTTAAATGTACAACTTGTAAAGTTGAACAAGAAAATACAAAAAATAAATTAATTTATACACACATTTGTATAACAGTAAACAGGAAAATTGTGATTCCGGTTTTTGCAAAATTCGACAACTAAAACTTTTAGTGTGAACGTACGTACCATTACTCTTTCAAATACAGAAATAGTATCAATGTTTTTTATAAACCTTTTCCTAACACTGGTATATCGAAAATCTGATGCATGAGATTAGGACAAACTGCTTCTCGCGTTGTAATATTTATCTAAAATGTAACTAAATTGAAAAAAAAAAAAACACCTATCTGCCTATTAATTTTATGACAATTTCTTTAATATATATAATATATAAAACTATCTCTTTTGCATACAACTGGCACTAACTAACGTCCTTTTTATTATGATGCTACGTTTGACATCTTATAAAAGTTGCTGATTGTAGTAAAATCACACTGCTAGCTTGTTTGATTGCAAATGAAATTAACAGCAAACATCTTTTCACAGCGCTTTACAACATTGAAAAATTAAATATCACTTTAATTACAATCACATTGACTTTACTTGATTGTATTCAAAATGAAGCTAAAACAGCAATAGCGTGACTGTCAAGGCCACTAAAGTATCACCTTTGTACCTTTTTTTTTTTTTTTTTTTTGAAATATTAGCATTTGTTTACGTTTTCATTTTTTTGTTTTCATATTTAGGCGTAATTACAAGAAAAATTTGCTGCAAACTTGGAAAAATAAAATTAATTTAAGATAGTATATTTTCTTTTAAGTCTAAAAATACACCTTATTAATATTTTCTGTCTCTTTCAGCCGCCTATATGTCGCTGACATTTTGTTGATGCCAATCAACTCTACAGTAGACTACAAACAACCTTAAAAGGACGTTTAAAACCCAAATACTTATTCCAAAATTACCATGAACAAAATGAGAATCAGAAATGTTCAAATAAACGTTTAATGCGCAGATAACATTTGTTCGTCTTGCAACACTTTTACTTTCCTAAGTAACTTCTATACAACGAGTTATCATCAAAAAAACTTTTACTTCTTGATATTTTCAAAAATAAAAGTTATAGTAACTCGTTGTTCGGTTATAGAGGTAAGTAAAAGTGTTGCAAGATCAAAATATGTTTTCTGTATTAAAAGTTTGTCCTTCTACACAATTGAATTGAATGTCCTTCAAATCTTATTTAAACTTAAAATCATAAGCCCTTTATAGAAAAAAGTCTCCATATTGAGCCATTTTTATCTCTCGGATCTCCTTGTCAACATTTCTCAATGGTCACGCTGACCTAATACCACTGTGGCCTACTTGTATGCTATTATTTATTATTATTCTCTATAACAATTACGATATTAGGGAAGCTCTCTAGAGAGAATACTTAACCAGATTCAATGACCCCCCTTGTTCAGTTTACTGAAATGCACAGCCTATTGCAAAGAAACAGCAATCCGATATATTTATAACGCTTCTGATTACTAGCGCTGTGATTTGAGTGAATAATCGTGAAAAAGTATCCAGGGGCCCTCATTTCGAGATATTTTATTCAACGTAATTCTAATTTGGAACAGCAAGATGACCGAGGTATTTTTCAACTCAATATACAGTAATCATGTCACTAAATTCCCTAAAAGAAATGACTGAACGAAACTAATACATGAACAACTTACTTACTAATACATGCAAAACAAATTTTATAGTTTTCAGCTATGCCAGTTCAATGATTTTCTTAATATTATGATTTCCCCGTTTTAATTTGGTGATTTCATTTTTAATTGCGTTTATGCATTGATGTTTTTATAGGTTCATTTGTCCCTTCTCTGAAAAAAAATGGAAAGTAGAAGTTTTTTCCATGTGATTTCGTTTGTTATTGTCAAAACTGCTACTGACTACTGTTTTTCCTTAAATTAAAAAGCTGTTAGCGTCTACAAGCTCTTCAAAGTTAATACAACTTTAGCCTAAATTGTTCAAAGAATTAAATTTTTAACGTCAAATAAACGCAAATTCTTAATCATGTTTCGTTTAAAATGCAGAATTCCTTTGGGGCTAACTTGTTAAACATTTGAAGTGTCTTTGAAAAGCAAACCTCTTGAAACTCAATTTATGTTTGCATTAAAGCAAAAATACTAAAATGAACTGATTCATTTTTTTTTCTTTATGAAAATTACCGTTAAAGCACCCAATTTGTTAAAGCATCAAAGCTTAATTCCCATTATCGGAATTCCCAATAGTATTTAACACTGCAAGGATGAATAAAGTTGTGCACAGGAACGGTTAAACAATACATGAAGACACAAGCTGGGATACACGGTCACATGTACATAGATAAAACACGCACAATCTCCAACATGCAGACGGGACAAATAAATGGTTTTAGTTTTTAAACAGAATGACTTAAGACAGTGATACTATTTTTCAGGGTGTTCGACGAAAAACTACTTGGTCAAAAAAGCTTGGCAATTCAATGGGCCTCAAATAAAAAAGTAAGACTGTTATATTCGACTGTGCTGAATCTTATATACAATTTACCAAAGTGTAATTAGAAGCATTTCTATACATATATGTATATGTCTAATATCAGGTCGTATATGAACTTTAATATCCCTAAGTTTACTTGAAAAATAGGCACTTACGTATATTAAAATAATAAATTTTGACCAATCTGCCACTTTTTGCATTACATAATAACGCATTCTTTTTTTGTTTGATATATAACTCATTATTATACAGCGCTAACTACTAAGCCAAGAGGTCCGACTTCGGATCCCAGATTGGCCGCACATGAAAAATTATTTTTATTTTTTTTACGTTTAACTGATGTTTGGTAATTTACACATATTTATTAATTTAATTTACATATCTTTATATATAGTATAATTGAACATAATATATAATTTATATATATATATATATATTACTCGATAGTAATGATTTCAACCACTTTTGTAAGCATAAAACAATGAGTACTTATTTTAATTACACATTTAAAAAGTGTAACGCTTTAATTTTGGAATATATCGTAATTATCATAGTAATTTTATCGAGGTTTCGCGCCTCGATGGATGAATTGGTAGAGTGCTCTCCGAGGTCGCAGGTTCGATTCCTGCCGAAGGCTCTGGGTGTTTCTGCAGACAAGCAAAAGGCTTCGCAGTTTTGTGTTAAAAAAAAAACAAAAAAACATAGTCCTGAAGAAGCTATCCGCATGAAAGCGAAATATCGACAAAAATAGTAGAATAATTATATAAAATACATACCATACCTTCAGCTCAAGAAAATAATAATATTAAATCAACTGAAGCAACAGGAAACTTAGAGGCTCCCTACAAAATGAATCTATCTCTTAAGGATTATTAAAAATAGCTTAAGCTGTGTTGGTGCGGTGTTAAAACTGATTTAATAAAAACGTTAAGCACAGATATGAAACATATATGTTAATATGCATTAAAAAATTTAGAAAAAAGTCTTCTCTCAGTTTTGAAAGCTGTAAGAATAATCTACTAAATGTTATTAAAAATAATTACCCTCAGGTGCAAACTACAATCGTTTATATAAAATTTTTACTATTTTATACGTATGTATATTACAAACATTAGTTACTAATAATAAATTGTTTTTTTAAGTATTTTTTTTAAAACGTTTATTATTATTCTGCCAGTTTTTAATTTGCCGATTTTTTTCCCCAAAAATGATATTTTTGAGCAAAGGTAAGTGGAATCACACATGAGACGATGATTATTTTGAGACTCGAGTCTCTGTGTGTATGTGTTAGAACATAGAACTTGCCTTTGTTTAACAAAAATCAAACCTATAAGAAAACGAGTAAAATCAAACATAAATCTACATGAATACATCTAAAATGCCACTTTCATCAACAACCGGCTGAGTCTCATTGGTAGTGTTACCTGCTTGTCAACCTGTATGTTGCTGGGTCGACCCCTTGAGGTTCCTTTTGCTTTTTTTTGTGTTTTTCTTTATTATAGAACAATAAATGTGGTAAAAAAATTAAAAATTTTTTTTTGCTATATTTGAGTAATTATTAACCCGATTTGGCTTATTTTCAGTCCCCAAGAAGAGGGGACATTTATAAAACGAGACATTTATAAAGTAAGATTTAGATCAATAAGTTGTCTGGTGGCTTCACAATCGGTGCCCGAAAATAGGTAATTTATGACAAATCTATATATACCTTTTTGGCAAGGGGTATAACAAGAGTGCTACATTCGGCTGAGCCGAATTTTAAATACCCTTCACAAAACTAATGTTCATATGTGTATATTTTTTTAATATATGCCAGTTATTTGTGTGTAGATTCTGCTGACTTTCAACTTTATAGAATTGAAAATCTAAGTTAGAAACCGAATCAAAAATGTATATGTAATTTAATACATCTTGTAAAGCGTATAAAAAGGCCCCTTAGAAGTCCGCCATGATAACAATTTAAAAATATTAATTGCCTAACGCATGGAAAGGTGTGTTTCCTACACTTTGTGAAACAAAAAATAGTAAATAAATAAATGGTATGTTGTAAAAGTTTAATATAAAACTGCTCGCTTAAGCTGTGCAACAATTTTTTCATTACCGTTTCCCCAGAGACAATTGACATGTTCATGAATATTTCTAGGGGATTCAAATATCTCACATATATGCACATCAGACACATACCGTTAACAGTCACAAGTCAAATTTCTGAAAAGCGATTCGTTTACACAAATTAGTTTACACGTCGAATCTTTAATGATCACCAATATTTCACTTGAATTACTGGCCCATTTAATGCCGTTTTTGTTTCTACACAAAATTACGATTTTATTTTGCAATTTCTTCCCAAAATGTCACTTTTAAGATTTTAGTAAAACTAAAATGTGTCACCACAATACCAATAAATACATAATTTAAAAAAAAATTAATACAACATTGCCCTTCAGAACTTTAGTTGCCACGCAAAATTAAAATCGTTTCCCCTTGCTGTAGAAACGAAAACAGCATAAGTGAAAAAGCACATGTCCAAGGCGAATTGAATTTTTCATCTTGCTATGTCAAAATGTGTTTTCTTTATTTACCGGTCATTTTCTCTCCTTTGAGAGTGAGTGAGCAGACCTATCAAAACAAATTCAGATTTTAATACCTATAACAAGAAGATTTTACCCTAACAATCAGCCCGATTATGAATTTTTCCGGGGAACTATGCTCCCGGGGAGTTAATTTTTCCCGGGAATTAAATTCCCATATTCTAAACAAACGGGGAGAATAGTTTTACGGGAAAGGGAATTTAGAGCTTTCGAAGTCAGTTGTTTGCTTTTAGCTTTTATGCTTTAATGTAAAATTTTTAAATTAAAATAAAAAATTTATCAAAACAAACTTATAGAACGTGAAAAAATGAAAAAATATATTAGAACAAAGCAAAATATTTAGTACAGCATTTTGGTTGGTAGTTGAAGCAGTAGAAGAACGTTCAATAACAGAGCAAAGAATTGCAAGAAGAATGTTGCGTAATGACCTAAAACCATTCTTTTATTTGGAATTGCAGAAGGCTGTAAAAACTATTTGCTTCTTGGTAAATGTTTAAATTATAGCAAATAACAAGAAAAACAAATACCCTTCACAATGATCCATATACATATGTATGTTAAATAGTTTTCATGAAATTTTTCAACGTAGTAATTTCCAAAATAAATTTCTCACACTATATCTCGGGTGTGTATGGGCCGATTTCACAAATTTTTTGATTTTTGGGATCTAATGGGCATTAAAAATGATATGGCTAACTTTTTAGGAAAAAATTTTTTTTCAAAAATCTGACCAAAAAAATGGCCAAAAATACCCATCAAAACCCGGTTTTTTTGGATATATCTCAGTTATCCGTGGACCAATCTTATTGAGTTTCAATAGTCGACTCACTCTTGGAATACAACACATTTTAGCGAAAGAATGAGGTTTCTATGTCAAACCGTTTTCTCAGAAATGGTATCTCAACGACTACAGACGGACAGACGGACATCGCTTAATCGTAATCTCTATTGATTCTGATCCAGAATATATACACGTTATGGGGTCTTAGATGGTTATTTCAATGCGTTACACACGGAATTACAAACTTATATATACCCTTACACATTTTTGTGAAGGATATAAAAAGAATCTCTAGCTGTTTCTTATTTGCTGTTTTTGACAAAATACGATGTAAGATGTGATTAAATTAATTTTTATATTAAAAAAATTTATATATATACTTAGTTTTTTTTAAGTACAACTCACTTTCAATTTCTTGGCGGAAATATTCCCAGAAGTTGTTATTGCAATCTCCCTTAAATTGGCTTTCGTAATACCTACTTTTTCCCGGGGAAGACTTTCCCAATTTCGAACATTGTTTAGAATACGGGGAAAGGGAAAAGAGAAAAATTTCCCGGGGAGCTTTTATTTAGAAAAGGAGAATTGGGAGTAGAGAACAAATTCCCCGGGAATTGTCGTTCGTAATCGGGCCGAATATATACCGGATTTTCGTTTGCAACCATCTGGTTTAATTCGTCATACACATGTGTTTGATTTGATTCTAAAAATGCAACTTCATTTCGGAACTCACTTTTTTGATTCCCCTGAATATTATTCAACTTTGAGTTGTGACTGTTTACAATCTAGCGCACGATGTGAAAGTATGTTTTTAATTTTCCGGAGAATTTGCTGTTGTAGTTAAAGGGGGATATTTATTTGAACAAATATGTATATAGCTGCAGAGAAATTCATGACAAAATAAATGGCAAACAGTGTTGAAAAATTAAAGACAAGAAGAAGACGACATCTCTTTCGAGACGCAATTGTCAATCGAAATAGAAACAAAAAAAAAAAAAAAAACAAGAAAAAGAAACTGTTTTCGAATATACTTAATAATTGATGATGGTTTTAAACATCGATTAACTCGTACTTATTACTGCCTTTGTTGATTTTTACTTCTTTCTTTGTTCATGGACTTATAACTTTCATTAAATTTGTATTCAAAAAAGTTGTTCAGAGATGTAAAGCTAAAAAACTACACATAAACATGAAAGTTAGAGTGTGCGTTTTTTGCATAGATCAATTTTGGATTATCGCTCCCTCAGAAAAACTTTTCTTTAGCAAAAGAAAAAATGAAAAGGAAATAAATTTTAAGCATGTTGGATTTGAAAAAGGCATGCAACATCCGGTCAAAAATTGAAGGAACGGAATCACAAAATGTGGTAAGAGCCAAATAGCCAGCAGCAGTCTAATAAAATATAGAACTGATTCTCCTCAATTTTTTTTTCCAAAAATATTCATTTATGGGGCTCTTATCAAAAACGAACATTAATATTAAGACTTTCCCTTTCGGAGCTGCTGTAGAACAGATCTCGCCCCATTCCATAAAAATATTTTCCTGAATTCCTCTAGACCAATTTAAATTGATTTCCCCTATATAGTATGTTCTCGCAGAGAGGGATAATATTCAAGCAACTTCCGTCCTAATGGAAGATATAAAAGGTCCACTTGCCTTATCTGCTACTTATTGCCCTCCGAAATGTAATAACATAAAAATTGAATGTCTTGAACTCCTTAAATCACTTGGCAACAGGTTTATAGCGGGCGAGGATTTAATCTCAAAGAATATAATTTGGAGATCTCGGTTAACATCCCCAAAAGGCAAAAACTTATTAGAAGCAATTAATTACTACAAATGTAAATTTACAATCACTGGAGAGCCGACTGATTGGCCAACAAACATAAACAAAAAACCAGACCTCGTACACTTTGTTCTTACAAAAAATGTACGAAATGTTTTCCTAAGCATAAAATCGCGCTTTAAATTATCTTTTTCAGTATTCCATAAACAAGTGAAACTGACTTCAAAACAATAGTTAAGAAAACGATGGCATGCCACTGGGTGGCCACAAGATAGAACTCTCCTCAATAGTCCCATAAAAGAACTCAAAATGTAGACCTCAGTAACCTTGGTTCGTCAGCTGCAACAAATTATTGGCTCTGAAAAGGTACCAAGAAAATAAATAATGGAATATGACACCACCAACCGATTCAAAAACCAGATCTCACATGGGCCCGTACTAATGGAGAATAAGCCAATGTTCTAGCAAATCTTTTCTCAAAAAACTTCACAAACACAATTGACGAAGACAAGCAATTTTTCACAGTTAGTCAAAGAGCACTTCCAGCTGTCAAATCAAAAAAATTTCAATTAATGGAACAAAAAAAAATTAGCTATTTTTAAAATTATACCTATTTTTCAGCTCACATAAAATTTTATAGACTTTAAATGACAATATGTTTGACAAAAAACACATTATAAGGAAAAAACTAAAAAAATGACCCTTAGACGGCTGTAAGAGACATATTTTACCTTGATGAGCGAATTCTTAAATGCTCAACGTCATTAAAATCTATCAATAAGCGCAGAAACTAAAAGCTACACAATTATGGTATTCAAACGGTCTCATATTGTGTCATAATGTCAGAAAGTACTAACATTTTATGATAGTTTAAAAAAATTGTTGTTGCGCTACAAACAAAAATAGTCATAAATTAATAGGACTTCATCGACTGTGTTTAGTGATTCGTCATTCGTTAATAGCATACATCTGAGGCGAACGGCTAAAACGCATTCGTCGAGCCGGTGATATTCTTCACCTGTGGCAAATTATATTCCAAGAAAATATTTTATATATACATAAAAAACCCCTTATATGCGCATAACGCTTATGTATGTACCCAAACAAGAATGCATTTGTTCAATAGCTGAAGGCCTTGTTTTACTATCCTACTCAGTCGTACGATATGGTAAAAATGAAATGTGTGCTCACAAAGTGTGATAGTGTGGACTAAATATGTTTGTGTGCGATACGAATGTACGCATGTGTGTGTTTCGCAGATATTTATATCAACATCCATGTCCATGCATTTCACCTAAAAATGAGATACTAATCTTAGAAGACTTTCAGCCCACAAACGCTTGTGTACTGGCCGCCGTCCAAAACATGAATCGACTCCGTTCAACCCGCGCCAGCTGTTTTTGTTTGAATAAATTTATCTATTCACTTTGATATCATTTAAGAAATAAATGCATTAAAATATATACATATGTATGTATATGTTCGTAAATATGGACATATTTGATTTCAAATTTACTTGAATCAGCTATCAAAACATCTAATAGCTAGTTTTTTCACTTATTTTGGCATTATGAACAAAAATATTTAAATGGCTTTCTTTTTTTTAACAGCTGACTCATATTTTAAATAGCGCACTACTTTATGACAGGTTGCTCACAGCAGTCATATATTTTCGTGCTATTATTTTAAGACTTCTGACTTTCGGACGACGCTTTGAATACCGTAAATGTTTTCCATAAGTAAGGTGGATATGTTTTCATCTATAGGCATAAAAAATAATGAAGTTGAAAGTAAACGCTTTGGAAACGATATCAAGTTGCCAATTTCACAACATTGGATTGGCAATCTCGTTCGCATGATTCGACAGTCTTATTCTCCTTTAATTATAGGAATGCGTGATATACCCAGTTTGAGCTAAAAAGCTAGAACTCAACATTTGGCTAGCTAGTAATGAAATGAGAGTGGGTCTGCTCGAAAAAACAGACAAGATGGAATTCCGTAGGCAGAGTTGTGGACTTTATTAATTTTCAATCATTAAATATCTGAAATTTGTGAGCTGCGTAACTCACTTTTTAACATGCTGTAGAAGTTATTTTACATTAATTTGTAAAATTAACACCCCTTACTACTAGTGTACTTCTTCGACTTCGTTTTAGATTTCAGATACTTTTAATTTTGTCAGAGGTGCGGTTTTTATTTACTTGTAAAGCTGTTTTATAATTGGCTTAATATCATTTTTAAAGCTTTCTTATTTTATCTTTTACTTTCTCCGCTCTGACCAAAGTGATAAGAAATCAATTTGTACTTAAAAGTTTTTTTTTTTTTTTTGTCAAAAATTTGTGAGCAATTACCGTTACTTCCTTGTTTAGCAAAATTAAATGTGAAATTAAAAATCGACTTTTAATTGAAACACTTAAGCAGTACAATTTATGTGGGCGCATAAGCGCGAACTTATATGTAAGTATGTATGTATGTATGTACGTACTACCAATAGCAATGCTTCAAAATTGTTGAAACGGGTTTATTAACTTTCAGCTTTTAGAATTTCATTTGTTAAGTCATCGCTAAACATCATCATTACTAGCTGGTTGTAAAAAAGTTTCGTATTACTTTTAATCGAACTACTCAACCAGAACAATCTAAAAACTAAAGTGTGTGCACATTTTCACTTTGTTCTGTTTAGTTATTTTCCAACCGACGACACTTAAAATATATTTTCATATACATACAACCAGCGTGCCCATTTTAGCTTTTTTACTGCTGAATTTTGCATAGTTTTCTTGATTTAGCTGCTAAATTTTCAATTAGCAGTTAGCACTTTTAAATTACGCAGTTCAAGAGATGTTCCAATCTGGGGTGAAAGCTTTTGGCCTGTATAGTAAAACTTGCAGCAGTTTAGTGTTGGCAAGTAAAATTTTTTTTTAAATATATTTTTATATATTTTTTAAATATTTGCTGTAGAAAACTGTTGAACTTTAAGTGAAAACTGGTGAAATTAAAGGGAATATTATGCGCTATTGATCTGTGGCAATCATTAGGCTGGACAAATTTTGAGAACTAGTAGCTTGGGAAATGTTTTATTTTTCTACTTCATCAGTATTTTTTGCCAATGTTTTCAAAATTTTGGAAACTAATTACCTACAGTTTGAAAAAATCAAATAAAAATGTAAAACCATAAGATTTTGCAAAGAGTGAGAGAGGGAATAAGAAATTTGCGAAACGTCAGGTCAAGGGTTGGTAAAAGTATGCATTTTTATATTAGAAAAACATTAGGCCTTTGGCGGAACAAAAAGAAATACACCTTAACTTTCTATCTAAATTGCAGATTTAGCTTAACTTTCGCCATTGGGTATTATAAAAAGTGAAATAGTCATGGCGTCTGTAGAACGTGATTTTTTCTTATTTTCTTGAGCTCTACAATCTTTCATAAACTTTGAAACAATCAGTGGAGAAGTGAACTAATATTATGTTAGAGTAACATTACAGATGCAGAAGCAATGGAACTGCCCTCAGATCGTTAATTAGGTTTCTTCATTAGTTTTTACAAAAATTATTCTTCATTGAATTCATTACGTTCATAATAATCATGTGCACTCTATTTGTTTGTATTCTTTGAGGTTTGATGGCTGAGTTGGTTGAGTGTGTTCGAATCCATCAAAATAAAGTTTTTTTTTCAAACTATCAATAAGAATATATAATAAGTTTTCTTCCTGATTTTTCCAATAAGAGTTTGCTTATAAAAATAAATTAATTTCGGTCATGCGAAAAATAGGGATATCTTTTAACTTAGTTTATTAGAAAGCACGGAATAACTAGCAATATAGTGTGCTATTTGCGCAAGAAGAATAACGCATTCAATACAGTCGAGAAGGTAACGTTATCTGACACAATTGCGTTAGTTTTTGTAGTGATTATATCGTGCATTCTGGAGTAAAAAGAAAGAGAAAAGAACATACATTGAAATACTAAAAGCAATACGTTTAACTTGTGCAAAAACAACCTAAAGGTTCGCAGTTCGAAACTAATACAAGCCAAACTTTATAGTACGAAAATATAAATGATATAAAAAGGAAGTAAGACAGAAATGAAAAAAGTTTTGTTTTGTTTGTAGCCATATTGTTTTCGTATTATTTTGTCTATTGGCATACCGATCAAGGGAAATCAATTATTAGCGGAACTCACCCTTCATTGCAAATTACCCTTGCAGACCTTGCAGATATTGCAACCGTAGCATATGTGCCATAGTCTGCAACACTACAAAAACAAAATGTATGAAACCGAGATTTGCATCACTTAAGCAAATATGCATAACCAAAAACCATTGCAGATCTGTGCTTGCAAATGTTGCTAAATCCTAAAACAGCTGTTTGTTTCTTACAATCCGACGACGGCAAGGCCGCCACAAAACATGCCAGTGCTGGAACTAAATTAATGCTAACGTTGCTCAAAGAAGTATTTACAAAATAGTAAAAAGTGAATATTATACCTATTATTACGCATAATTTTTTTTAAATTTTATAAAATAAGCAAAAAATCGGGCGGTTGCTTCACGTGCAAATTTTATCGACGGCGTTGCTTTTCAAATATTGGCTGCGGCTTAGCTTATCTCATGCGGCAAACTCGCTTTATTAAATTTTGTAAACAAGTAAATAAAACAGGAAAGAAAATTAATACGGAAGAAAGTAAAAATAAAATTAAGGCAATTAAACAAAAAGTCAACAATAAAAGACGGCCCACGAAAAGATGAATAATGAAATTTTTGCAATTTGTTTTCTAAACTTCCTTCTCAATTTGCAAAACAAAAATATTTATATTTTTCGTTACTCTAAAATCAGCTGTTATAATTATTTTGCTAAACACTTGAAAAAGACACTCACGCTTTGTAGCAAAAAATCATGCTATATCTGCTAAAATTGCAGATGTGCAACCAAGGGTGATTTCCGCTATTGTAATTAACTTTAAAACTAATAACATGTTTCCACGATATGTGCTTCGCTCTCTATTTGTGCTTAACGCCCTAATCAGGAGCAAAGCAATGCGCTTCGCCATACAAAATTTTGAGAGTGAATGAAGTTGCTTCGTACTGAAGCTACATGCGAAGCACGTAGCTGTCTTCTCTAATTTATATCGCAAGTTTATCTACACTATCTGTTAAAATCATATATTGTAAACAAAAAATAAATAAATAAAAAACAAAAACAAACGTAATTCTCCCATAAAAATAAGAGTTAAGTTCTGGGTAATGCCGTGCAATGCCAACACCAAAGACATTTCCATATGAATGGGACGTTTTTTGCTACAACTGGAAAATTCATGTTGGCTTATTAAAAACAAAAGTCAAATCGAAACACATGGACGAGTCGTGTAAACAGTGTGATTCTTTAATGTAATTGAGAGAGCGCAGCGGGTGGTTCAACTTGTAATGGAAACATACCATAAAATATGAATGACAATTATAATAGATTAAAAATCATGTTATAGTTCGTGATAATGATGATATGTTCATTTTGTTATAAAATTTACTTATCGAGTTCTTTAAGAAGGCATACAACAGGAATTTATTACAATCGTAGAACGCAATAAGAGTGTTAATTTCTGTCATAAAATTTTATACACGATATGTATTACTCTCCCGATTCCTATTGATTAACTTTATCCGCTGGGGTTGTAGGCACTGTTTTCTCTGTGAGTTTACAAACCACTAAATAGCGGTATCGATGGACGAAACAAAATTCTTAGAAAATATTTCTTGGATCGTCAACTAATATTTAGCCTAAAGAGATGAACAAAAATTAAATAAAGCTTACAACATACACATTTTTCTTATAAGAGATGTTAGTCGATTTTTAAAATAAAAACATGCTGCTATCAAAAATTTGGTTCTCTGATTTTTATTTTTGGGGATCTTTTGGTTACGTTCTGTAAAATTCAGACAATGAGGGTGAAATGTTTAGTGTTATTACTATTGATTTGATATCACATTATATTTTTCGAATGTTTGCAGGTCTACTGACAGAAGTAGGCTTGAAGTGTAGATTATGAAGATTTGAATAAAAATTATTGTTTACTCGTAAACAATATTACCGATTCATTTCATTATTTCTACCAATTGCCACAAATGCTTGAATCTATATATCGGGTGGATGATGTAAAAGCTCATATTTGAAATTTTGACGAGTTCCTTTTTTCTTCTGAAGAATCAGTGTTCCAGGTAGAGATTGTGTCATTCATATACGCGGATGGTCTTACAGTAACTCATTCTATCGCACAGATTTTCCTTTCTAGAATGGGGTTGTATCTCAGGATCGACATTATGATTGTTGCCTTCGATTGCTTCACTTTCTCTGGCTTGTCGGCATTACACTTAATTTTTACGGCTAACCGAAGCCGCCAATTTACATCAACATTTCGGCAAATTAAACGGCCATCAAACTTTTGGCGCAATAAATTGGTTAGGGCTGGGATTGTTGCAGAAAGTTGTACCATCCTGCTGGAACGAAATGTCATTCACATCAATACCATGAAAATCGGTCATCATGATAAATATTGCCAAATTCGAAATAATCAGTGGCTGAAATCTGAATCCAAAGATGGCTTAGCGCTTGTGAATAAATGGAACTTGTGTATGGTTGTATCACAACGGGACCTTTTCTAGGACCCAAGTCACTCAGGTCTCATGACCTGGTAGCCCGCATAACATAACATAACATGGTTGTACCTAATAAGAGATTGAACTGTTAACTCGATCTGACGTTTCGGCGTCATTTGAGTAGGACTCTAGAATGCTCAATTTATGTAATTAAGCAACTTTCTTCACATAGTATTTAACAGATTATACAACATAAGCGAGTGTAGCTTTGCCCTTTGCGGATCAATTTTCATATTCCTTTTTATGTCCAAAAAAGTGCACAACAATTTTGCTCCGTGAGAAATATGGTGATATTTTCGGCCCAATAAAGTGATTCATTATTAATAATTGTCAAAAATTCAAATAATTCGATCAAGTCTGAAAGTGTGAATGCAAAGCGTCATACAAACTGAAAATAATACGATAAAAATTTGACATACGTCTTCGTCGTGTTTTGAAATTTTTCAAAACGATAATATTTTTCATTGGATCAGTGTTGTGTTTTATAATAGCAGATATAAAATAGATTCACTGGCGGTTGGTGATATTATTATTCTTCCTTATACAATAGCTCAAAATTTGAATCCTAGTAATAATATAGAATTTGTTTTTATATTATTTGATCTTTAGATTGTTAAGTTAATTATTTCGATAAATTGTTGTCGAAATATTGAAAATAAATAAATAATTGTCTAAAATAATTTTTAGTAAAAACCAAATAATTAATTTAACAATAATATAGACTTATAATTTGTTCATGCCATGTCTTACAGATAATGGGATTTCATTATAGACATTCTCGTACTCTTAAATATAACGATTACTTTAGCTGTTGAATAGTTCCAGAGGGCAGCACGACTTAGAAACTCTATAAAACTGCTCATATGCCGTTGATGAAGATCTTATCATGGCGTGCACTATTTTACATTTTACAGTCACAAGAAATCGCCTTAGACTTTTGTCTCGTAGAGTGCAATGAAAGTATTAATACTTGTAGTTATAATAGTCTGAACTGCGATTAACTAACTAACTATCAAATAACTTCATCATATGTGGAAACATTTTGAAAATGCTTTTTCCATATGGAAGGAGGGAATAAAAGCATTCTAAATGAAATCGTTCTAAAAATCGTTCATATTTTTAAATGAGCTGCAAAAATATGCCTGCGACACGACTATGAAAGCAGATTAGTGTGAAACTGATAGGAAGTGATGTTGAAATCAATGATTATGGCAACGATTGTATCATTTATAAGTATGTTATACTTGATTCAGCAGGAATTAAGTCGCACTGTTGGAAAGTGACCGAACAGCTCACGCCTTTCAAGAAATTTTGCATCGGTCAATTATTAAACGAAATAAATTTATTTATTTATTTATTTTTTTTTTGTTTACCATATATGATTTTGACAGATAGTGCAGATAAATTTGCGATATAAATTAGAGAAGACAGGAATTTTACGTGCTTCGCATGTAGCTTCAACATGAAGCAACTTCATTCGCTCTCAAAATTGTGTATGGCGAAGAACGTTTCTTCGCACCTGATTGGAATGTTAAGCACAAATAGAGAGCGAAGCACATGTCGTGGAAACATACTATAATATTAGTAAAGTAAAAAATTAACCTGAGTGAGCTTTGATGTATAGATTTCGGTGCTGATGATGATTTTGGCGACTGGATGTACTCAGTGTTAAAAGTTTGTTTCACCTTCCTTAATTAGTAGTAGCCAAAAAGCAAAATTTTTTAATCAGAATTTTAAAACTATTTGGAAATATGTATATAAATTATTTTCAATACATTGCAAAGATTTATATAAACACATGCCTGTTTAAAGACTAGATCTCGCACCATTTTCTCCTTTGTACCTACCTATTCCTTAGTTTTTAGCACCTTAATTAATCTTTGAAACCTACTTTGACGTAAATTTAGCTGAAAATGTTTCTAGAATATGGTCACTTTGTATACGATACATACACACACATATATGTACTTACATACATATATACTTTTAGTTTCCATGTTTTTATGGTTGTTGGGTTGCTGTAATGTAATTTTGTTTAGTTCAGTATTTATTTTAAGTCGAATATTATCGTTGCTGCACAATTAAACGCGTCAATTTTAATGAGTTTTAAAGACTCTGGCAGAACATCGAATCAGTGTCGGCATATTAGTGGGTTTCCCCCCAATTTGGGACTTGAGCATGCATATGTTTGGGACAGAATTTTGTGCAATGGGAAATTAAGAATTTGTTGTCTTTTTTATTATTATTTTTTAAATATTTTTTTTATTATCTTATACTTTACTTGTACACTAATTTTACAAACAATAAGAGATAAAATATTTAAAAAAAAAACATACAAAAAATTGTGATCAGAATTTGGATTTTCAGAACTTCTTTGCTAGGCATAGGGCAAAAGTTTTTGGCAACATTGCATGATTAAAAATATTTTTTTGTATTGTTTCGATGGCAGCAGGTATAAAAAATGTGTAACAATTACAGTTTGTAGTATATTAGGTTGAACTCAGGACCGATATCAGTTAGACTTAAAGTTTTTTTTTTTTTCATTCTGGGCGAATATTTTTTAGTTACTTCCAAAGAGACACTTTCATTTCGAAATTGCATGCCGAACTTGACGTGAAGGCATGACACTTGATAAAAAGCGAATTCTGTTGGCTTTAAAATATGAATATAGAAGAGAAAATTTAAAGTAAAATATGCCATTATTGCTTGTGGCCATAGATCTGGTGTATTAGTACTTCATTGCTCCAACCTTAGCATTTCCATTGCTAGACTTAGCACTTCCATGTGAATTAAAGTATTAATATTTCCAAAAATTATCCTGAATAGAAAGGAAGTAACAACCGAACTCAAGCCTGATAAAATTATTAACAATTTCAAATCATATAGTTCTTCTATAGAGTTAAAATTAATGCTTAAAAAACGCTGGGCCCGACGAAAAGTTTGAAACCGTTCTTATCACTGATACAATAGCAAGTAAAGCAAAAATCAATTGGAAATCATTGGGATTTTTTTTTAGAAAAACAAACTTGTTTGCAGAAACACAAAAAGCTTTCAGCAGGAATCGAACCTGCGATTAATCCATGGAGACGCTCAAAAATATTGATTGGAATATAAAATAACTATATTCCAATCAATACATTGAAAAATAGTAAGTTGATCAATAACCATAAATATACACAGTCAGTAATGAAGAGATTAGGTGGTAGGATGGCAGCACAGTGTGGTTTAAAAAACAGTATACCATTTGTCATGGCCCAGGTTCGAAACAATTTGAGTGCTGATGAGCTAAGTGGTGGTCGTGAAACAGCCATGGTATATACCCCAACCAGTAACTTTTCCTGTGTTTTTCAAAATTTTTTTATCATTCACAGTTTTTTATTTTATCACAAAAAAATGAAAATCAATTTTGAGGAAATAAAATTGAACTCAAGCTTAATAAACTTATTAACAATTGTAAGCGCTTTTATGTTCATTTTGTTGGCTGTAGTAGCTAATGGTGCAATATAATGATTAAATTAATCATGACAATTTATTCGGTCGCATTCTTACGGATAGATTGTAATCAAAAGAGTATAAGAAAAAGCAACATTCAGAAAATGTTTCCTCTCAATAATCAATTAAAACCTGCAACGAGTTTTTGTTATTGAATTCAGGAAAATTCTCTTCACGAATAAATGAGATATAAAAAAATCTAGAGCATAATGAATACTTCCTGATGAAATTTTTGACGAAAGTATTTCGTTCCAAAATTTGAAAGGCACCCAAAACAAAAATATAAAAATTTTCGTTATCAGCGTAAGTATGACCGAGATACTGTACCTTATACATCGACCAAGCCAAGTTCTTGCTACATCGATGAAAAAGGATATTTAAAAATCAAAAAAGGTAAGGCCATATATAGCCGAAATTTATTGTGAGCCGTCGTTTTAAAAATATTCCCGTTTCGACGAGAGATCTGAGAGCAAATGTGGTCTTCTGTTTTCAATAAAAGTTTTAAGTCGAATTTTATTTTCTCCCATAAATAAACCTGTCTTCACCAATAAATAAAGCCAGTTTTTCTAATTTATTCTCAAAATGGCCAATTATATGCAAATTAGCAGTGTTTAAGAAAGGTAATTTTCTAGTGTTTGGCAAATCCTTATATTCTGTTTCCTCCCTACTTTTATTTTTTTATTATTTACGCAAATATGGATTTAGTATATACGAATTCTGTTAACCATTTAAATGTTACTTGTATCCCAACCCTGATTTGTTGTCGGATAAGTTTGCTTGTGTTAGCGAATCAACTTTGGTTGTCATCTTGTTACGGTCTATTGCAGTTGGAATTTGATATCGCATCAGCGCACATGATTAAATGGATTCAAAGTCAACAATTGCTGGCATCATGTGGGAACGAGTAGTTATGCCTTTGTGTAGATATGTGTGTTCATTAGATTTCGTGGTTGTCAGAAATACAAAAAATGTTGTATCTAAGCAGCGATATGAACAAAGATTTTCTTAGTGTTCTATTGCTTATTAACATGATGATCATAAAGTTGGTGAAAGTCATTAATTAGATTTTCAAAAATTAAAATAAATTAGGTGTACAAATTTACACAAAACGCTAAATTGGCTCTCTTTATTTGCAGCCAAGCTTGTTCAAGACATGTTTTTCTAATGAAGTTAATTAATTTTTATTATTCCAACTTTTTCTTATATAATTATTTTTGTATAAAGCTTATCAGGCTCAAGTTCCTTCAATATTATTTTTGTGATTGATATTAATTAAATAAGACATAGAAGACATCAAAGACATTTAGCAGGGTAGACAACTGAAGTTGAAGTTGTTTCGAAGACGCCACACTTTCTTCCTCAGCACCCGTCTTTGAACTCAGGGGCTCATGTTTCTAAAGCGACAACCATGGCACTCAGTCACCCAAGTTGTTGTATATTTTCTCTCTAAATTTTTAATTATATCAAGCACACCATTTTTATTTTATTTTTATATTTTTCATGACATACATATTTACCGGGTGAGAGTTTCTAACCAGACAATGTTGTAATACAACCAAGATGTATTACTACTTACTCTATATATTTTTCTTATATTGTCAATTTGAAAAAGCTAAAAAATGAAATTTGAATTAACAATATAAGAAAAATATATAAATTAAGTTGTAATATGTATTTTTTAGATGTCTATATGCGAACATTCATTCATCCAACTGTCATTCAACTCGTTAATAGACTCAAATAAAAGCTGCTGAAAAATATTCAAGCATTACGCTTTATATTCTTTTATTTCCAAAGTATATGTATAATGAAAACTAACAGCCAAATGTTTCAACAAAATCAAAAAGAGCAACGCAGTCGTTAGATTTATCAAAAAACCATATTTCGGTATTCACAAATGATTTCGAATCATTTAAAAATGCTTGTTCCAGTATTATTTTTGTCCAACAAACTCGATTTAAAAAAAAAAATATATATATATATATGTATGCATTGCGCATAGTTACACTGCACGAAAAATATTGAATTTTTTTGGAATAATACAAATATTTGTGACCAGAGTTACGTGATTGTACCGATATTTTTCTTTTTCACCCATTGGAATCGTAGAAAATCCGTTTCCGATATTGTGCGCATAGTTTAACTGCCCATTTATACTATACGCATATTTCTGTTCTGTGCTATGATATTATCGGAATAGTAAATAAAAAATTTGTTGCCATATGATTACCATATTTCCCCGCTTTTTACTACCGCCGTCATGTTAATCATTTTTGGCTGTGAAGTTCTCTTTATTTGGATGATTAGTGATGCCAATAATGATTTTCATGAAAATCGCCACTAATTTATTCAAGCGTTTTTGACATATTATAATATAGTTTTATGTACTTACATGTACATATGTATATACTTAATATGTAATTTTGCACCGCAATCAAAGACTGATTGTATATTCTAGAAATACAGTTGTGCGTCCACAAACTACTTTTAACAATGAAATATTTTCAAATTTCACCCGCTTGCAATGTTTTTACAAAGCTAATGACGACAGGGGACGAAATCGGCTTTCCCAATATCTGGGCTATATACTGACCGATGTTAAAACTTTTGAGTTTTACGTGAAAAATATTTTTATTAGGTTATCAAATCTCTCTTTTGGCACCAAAATTTTTTCAGTTCGCGTACAGACCCAGCTTTTTGAAAAATCGGTTTTCGCTATATCTAAGCTATATATGTCAAAAATTTTTGATTTGTTAGATTAAAATATTTTCATTATATTACAATATCTACTTTTTGGCACAAAAGCCTCTTTTAGTTTCCGTACACGCCGAACTTCTTGCAAAATCGGCTTTCGCTATATCTCGGAAATATATATGCCGATGTCAGAAAAATTTTTATTTTTTAAGTTTTTATTCCATTATTATCTCTCTTTTGACACTAAAAGTGTGCCAGTTAGCGTAGAGGCCCAGCTTCTTGAGAAATCGTTTTCCGCTATATATCAGCCAGGTATACATAGACCGACACCTAAAGTGTTCCCTATATGCCTATTTCTTTCTTACGATCAAAAACAGTATTATTACAAACATTGCCAAATGAACTGTTTTCTGAATTTTATTTCTTACCGCCACTCTTGCTACATTCGAATTATATGAAAAAAATGGCAGTTGGCTGACTTTTAAAATCTTTTTTTTATATATCTATGTATATGTTTTGGCTATTCGTCAACCGATTTGAGTTTCCACCCCAGTATTTTAAAAGCTTACAGAGGAACGGGCATCGCTTAATCAAATTTTCTATCGATACTGATCCAGAATTTATATATACATATGTATATATATTTTATGGTACTTAAAATTAAAACTGAAGAAACAGAGGTGAGATATAGCAGAAAATTGAATGACAAACTTATACATATATACCCTTTACCTTGTTTTGAGGGTCATAAAAATATGTACTTACACTCCAAAAATTTATTAACGGCTCGAAAAACTTCGTAGCTTTTATTGTTCTTAGTTAGATTAAAAATTCTGATACAATTTTTGAAAAATAAAGTTTTTATTGTTCTTAGTTAGATTAAAAATTCCGATACAATTTTTGGAAAATAAAGTCAATAATTTAAAATAAAATTAGTAATACAACAAACAGTACTAAGGACTCCAGAATATGTTACACCGAACTTGTTGTTTACTTAATTAATAAAATGGGAATATGTTTTGTTATTCTAAAATCCCTAACATTCAAATTTTTAGTTTTATAACAAAATCTATTGACGGTTTTTTAATTTTGTTGAATAAGCAAATAGCAAGTTCAGCGTACAGAAATTAAAATAGTATAAAAAGTTGAAAATAAAGAATTCCTTTGTTTTATTTATAAGTTTCAATTTATATAATATATTTAAACCGGCATTAATGAAAAATAAAATGTTGCAGCACAGTTTACAAAAAAATTTAAATTAAAAATTAGTTGAAGTTAGGTTCTAGGTCGGTGCCGTTTTAATTAAAACTCGTGTGCTTTATTTTGTGTTGATTTTAATATTTTCAATATCTTGGAGTAACTTTGATGCTATATTTCAGGAATCTTAGTGAAGTTTTATTATGTTAAACGATCAACATTTAATATACATAATTATACTGACGAATTTACTAAAACTCCTGTAGAAAAGTACCTCAAGTACTCGAAATGTTGAAAGTGGTAAAATCAACACAAACTAGAACACCCAATTGTTTTATTCAAAACGACACTGACCGGGGATTAGGAAAATGCATTTTAACAAAAAAATATCGTTTATAAATACTGATGCTAATGTTTCAACGAATATTTTGTTTGGTAAAGCTCGTGTTTGAAAAATTATCCATATAGAAATTTATTCAAATAAGAACTTATTAAACCTGAAATATTCTTTATGAATGAGTTTCAATATATACATACATACATACATAGTATGTGTGCATTTTGTCATACAAAATACATAAGGGCCAGGCATCTTTGTTAAATTTATTTGGAAATCAAGAGGCTTCATACATGTTTTTGTATTGTTTTCAAGCTATTTTCAGGTAATGAAAAAGTTTGCTTTATAATAGCATAGTTTCTAATCAGTTTTTTTATCGCTTAAATTATATATAAAAATGGTATTTGACACGCATGCCCTTTATATGACGATACGTATCCATATATCAACTTATATGTATACATATGTGTGACATGAACTATTTTTCAGTTTAATAAAAACGAATAAATAATTACTTTTAAAGTAATTTAAGTACTAATATTTAAATTTAATATTTAAATTTAATATTTAAATTTAAGTATTTTCTTTAGAAACGGCTTAAAAGCGCCTTTTTTTAAGAAAACAAATTCAATGTAAATTGCAGCAATACATACGCATATGTATGTAAATGAAAAATAATGTCTGAATTCACAAACAACATAAGTTGTGTTTTATATTTTAAGTAGTTATATTAAATATTCTGATAAATTTTTGAAAAATAAAGTTATTAATTTAAAACAAAATTAATAACAACACAACACTTAAGACTTCAGAAAATATGACACGTAATCCATTATTTGCCTAAATTATAAAATAGGAACTGTGTTGTACCTATGAACGTATTGTTATTCTAAAATCTTAAGTAGCAACATTTTTCATTTTTATAACAAAATCGATCCATGGTTTTTTAATTTGGTTAATAAAACAAATAAATAGCAAGTTCAGCGTAAAGAAATAAAAAAATAGTTTAAAAAAGTGGAAAATAAACAATTCATTGTTTGCTACATATAAATTTTAATTTATAAAATATATTTACACCGGGATTCATGAAAACGTTTTAGAATAAAGTTTCTATTAAAAATTAGTTATAAGAGGCATACCTACAAAAACTTTTCGATTACAAATGCTTATGTTAATGTTTTTAAAATATTCAACATGAATATTTTATCTTTGTTAGAGCTTTTGTTTGACAAATTTCCCTTATACATTTGTCAAATAAGAGCGTAATAAATTTGAAATAATTTTTATGAATGACTGTTAATACATATGTATGTATATACATATCGTCATACAAAACACATAAGGGCCCAGGATTCATTATCAGAAATTTTTTAAGACGAAAGTGAACTTTTAAAATTTTTTTAAGAGAGCTTTCCAGCTACTTTAGTAGTAATTAAAAAATGTTTGTTTTGACAAAGCTAATTTTCTAATAAGTTTTTTGTCGCTTAAAATATATTTAAAAATGGTGTTTGGCTCACATGCATTTTATATGACGATATATATACATATGTATATGTTTAACATAACCTATGTTTCAATTTGATCACAACTCATTAAACGAAAAAAATACTTTTAACATAGAATACTCGTCCATTGCAGGGTAGATTTTGATGTTAATAACCCTGAAGTGTTAAATAAATCTGAAAAAAATAAAAGTATAATTTTTCAAATTGGTCAGATTTATACGAGTATAATTATCCTAATAACTACCTTATTCTATGTTATACCTCCGTTGGTTGTCAATCCAAGATTTAACTTGCTGTGGCGTCCTATTACATAGAGCAGGCGATTCGCTCACAGCCTTGAAACACTCTTCAAATGTCGGAAGCTTCTGTAATTTTCGAACATTCCCGAATACCGCCGAAATCGCATCTCTTTCGGCGGTGTTCCATCTTTTACGCTTGGTTTTACCAAAGGGAGATGCTAAATAGAAGTAAAATTGTTAGTTTACCGTATTAAAAAAATTGATAAGCTCTAAATTTTATGATATAAAAATCTATCCTGAAGATGAATCCACTAAAAATTAGTAAACACTTTGTAAATGTGCCTGTTATTTAAATGTAGAACAATTTATTATATTTGCTATTAAAACTTACTACTCCTTCGTTTTTTGCTTGTTGAACTGGAATTGTTTGGTTCGATGTGTTCTTCTGAGCATATAGAAGAAGCACTATCATCGGCTTTGCCGTCGTCATCCCCATCATCCTCATTACCAACTGCAGCCATTAACAATTTGGACACACAAGTAATTTCTGCAACAGGTATGGATACTCTATAGATGTTTTTGTGAATATCTTTATGGTGCCCCATAAAATTCGCTAGGGTATCAACAGAACCTTCTTCAATATTGAGAAAAAAAAATGTGAGTTAGGGCTTTTCTATTTGATACCGACGATATGTAACTACCTACTTGATAAACAAAAAAATCTATGATGTTTGCACGATGCAGCAAGTAAAAACTTTGTACCACCACCATAATTTTTAGTGTGCTATGATCGTCTTACTACAAAAATATTCATTATTGCAGATTATCTCCATAAGTTTTTTTTAAATTTTTTTCCTAAAATGTGGGATTTTACATAAAGCATAAGTAAGTTTCTGCAAGGAATTTCAGATCGAGTTATATCCTTGTCAAACTACTGTTGCATTGTTAACATATATTTTTCATTGACTTATTTCCAATGCAAATTAGATTAGATGCGTTTATCCAAAGACATGATAATTTCATCTGAGCGACAATATTTAATCAAAACAATATATTTTCCTACTTTTATTTAGTTTATTAATTTGAGCTCAAGATCACTTTTATTTATTTTAAATTTTTAAAAATCGTTCGATATTTCGATACTCCTTTGTGTATCTTTTTCAGGAAAATATTAGTTTAATTTTCAAATATTTGAAAATTTATAAAATATTAGATAACACATTTTTATGAAGAAGATATACAAAAGAATATCGAAATATCGAGCGATTTTTAAAAATTAAAAAATAATAAAAGTGACCTTATGCCTAAATTAATAAACTAAATAAAATAAAATTAAAAAGGTGAGAAAACTAGTATCCAGAACTTTTTTATGCTAAACAATAGCACTAAAAACAATAGTGAACGCCACAGTTATTGCTAAATTTTTTTATTACTAACCTTCTTGGATTTGAAGTTTGTTATGCGTCAGCCCGTCATTAGACCCGAGTAACTCAAACGAATATTTGAAACTTTACTACTTATCATATTTTCTCATGAAATTGGTGAGATTATTGGATTTACAAACAAATCTTTATTACAGAAAACAAATTTTTGCAAACAAATCATTGCACTGGAAAACCCGAGATTAATATTATAATTGTATTTACATATATAGCTATACTAGGTTTGTCAAATATTTACGCAACATGTTTTGTATCTGTTATGAAATAAATTTATATAGAAATTATATTTAGCTAAATATATGTGATTGTATTTATATAATTTCACTGAAACACAACGAACAATTGTTAAAAGTTAACTTCCATAATTTCACATTGACATGTGTCAAACTACTTATTTACTGCTGGAGAAATCTATACTTCAACCTCTACAAAGACTCTGCAGTTGATGAATTTTCATCACGATACGAATTTGGTACTCACAATGATATGAATTTATCACGTTTAGACTCTGTGTTAAAGGCAAAAATTGATGTTGACGTATAGCGAGCTGGCTCTTTAGCTGGTTTGATAGATATCATTAATCAGTGTAGTATTCTAATTTTTCGAGCCTTAGGTCACTTGTTTTTTACAAAATATTTATTAAATTCAATATTTCGATATCTCAATGGATATCTTCTTCAGGAATGTAGATTTTTTATAATAACAATTTAAAAACAAAACAAAAAATTTTTTTAAACAACAAAGGTCAAAAAATCAGCATTAAGAACATATTAATCAGTGTGTTAGAATTTTCAATGGTAGAAAATATGTACGTATGTACATACATACACGAATGATTATTACAACATATGTATGTGCATAAACTCAAGAAAAATTTTGAATTATTAACTGTACCATACACAAGTATGTACATACATATCGCTCGGCTCATGTAGAAAGGCCTTAACTCACATTTTTTTTGTGATCTCGAGCTTTCACGAATTTCAACGTAAAATCAAATGTGTATATATTTTTACTAGAGCACGACATATAATGGTGAATGCCAAAATTGATGTATATAAACGTCTTTTCTTAATTCAGAAAGCTTTCAATCAAAACAAATGCACAAAAAGAACTGTACTTACCATTTGCAGCAACTATAAATGCCTGGTATTTCCCTCCATTGCACTTCACAATGCAAGCGTCATCTTTGATTTGCTCCACATTCTTAGCCTTTACTATAGAAAATATGCCATTGTCGAATTTTACAAGATAAAACATCTGAAAATCGAATTGAGTTAGAAAAGCAAAAAGTACTTCTGCACGTGCATATCGTTGGTCTCACATATAAAAACTTTAACTAGCATTTTTTCACTCTCGAGGGCGTTGCACATGTTGAAAATACTAGATATTGAAGAAATGCGAGTAACAGACACTCTTATGTAGAAAGGCCTTAATTAGCAGTTTTCACTCTTGATTTCTTTGTAATATATTTTGATTAAGTAAAGGATATGATGTCGAAATGTGCAAAAAAACTAGATACTGCCGCTGTACATGAGACTAACGAAAAGCATATCTATCTTTTGTGACAAACTTACCTTTTCACAATATAGTTTTATTTTATTTCACAATGTTACTACATGTATAATTAATAATATAATTAAAATGTAGATATAACTTGTAATATTTTTTATAATTAATATTGCTTAAAACCTAATTTATGACCACGTACAATTTTTAAAACTTTCACACTTTGACTTCTAATCTTATAATGACGCTTAATACAAAGCGGCATGTACGACTGGGCAGAATAACGGTACACTGCTTTGCTTTAATAATGTACAGCGTTGCCACCGAAAAATTGGTTCATGACTAGTCAAGATGTATGTAAACCGGTCTTTTTTTGGGTATTTTTTATGAAATTAAAATAAAAATGTTTTGCAACAAACCTGGTTATAATAAAACCTTAAAAAGAATTTTAACAGGTTTTGGTGCCAAAAAATAAGTGTTTGCTTAAAAAATAGTTGTTTAAATGCAAATGTTAAAAGTTTTCGATACTAATATATAGGTATATAGCCGAGATACAGTGAAAACTAATTTCTCAATAAGTTGAGCCAGTAAGCGAATTTAAACAAGTTTCGGTGCAAAAAACTGTGTCAAGATATATTGAAAACGGATTTCTCAGAAAGTTGGGCCTTTATGTTTTGGTACCAAAAAGTATTTATTTAAAGCAAAAAACATGAGAATTTCAAATAAAATACAACTCTTTGATAATCAACTCTAGTCAATGTGGCAACACTCAATAAAATGTATCAGCTATCAAATTAGAAGTAATAATAAGAGAAAAGAACGTGTATTTAGGGTTTTTTTTATTAAAATAAAAATAGCTCTTGATCTTAACATGTATTTCAGATACATATTTCAAAAAGGCGGTTAAAGTATTGAATATCCACATCAAAAGTATTGGGTATCATTGAGTAATGATAAGTAGTAGAATGTCAACACGCTTTGGTGCCAAAATGTAGATTTTATAATAAAGTAGGATTATATATAATTATAAAATGGGGTAATTTAAAGGTAGAAAAAAAATTTCCTACCACTCTTCATATATAGCCGAGATGTAGCGAAACCCGATTTCTTAAGAAGTTGACTGTGAAAGCAAATTTAACCAAAATCTATCAAGATTTTGCTTTAAAAAGTCATGCTCAAATTTTAGCGTTTAATAATATTTCCCTTTTCATTACAATGCCAGAAGTTATAGTTCTGGCAACTCTCAATTCTACTTATAGTTCTGGCAACTCTCAATTCTACTTCTCTTTCGCAAACACGTTCTCAAATTTTGCAACACAGTTTAAGTGCTGCTAACTCAAACATTAAGTCGATCGCTATTTTGCAAAAAAAATTATATTTTGACAACACAGCTTAAGTGTGTGAGAGCTCTCACATGAAATACATACAAAGTGTTACATCACACAGAGCAATTTTAGGTGGATAATTTTTAATTTTTTAAGTTTACCATAAAAGAATATATGTGCGTGTAGGGGAAATTCAGAAGTGGATGTACATTAAAATTAATAGGCCTTACCACTATTTCGGTACTGGATACTGTTTTGTTATTTGTAAACTGTTTTCTTTTTTAGTTTTTCAATATTGCATCATCTGGTATATTTTTTTAATTTACATTATAAATTCAAAAATTCATTGGACCCTTTATACGTACATTTCTTAGATATTGCTTTGCTTATCAAATTTGACAGTTGCTACAACAATTACTAAACATTCAATAGGAACCCGTGTGGTTCCTATTTGAAGCAGCTAAGATGCCAAAAAGTTATTGAAAACGAAACTAATGCAAGGAAAAACGCATTTAGGTTGCGTCTTTACCTAACAATATTGGTTAGGCATGTATGTATTATATTTACGATGTAGCCGTTCAGGCAATAATTATGACCATTAAATTAAAGTTGTCCCAATACGCATTTTGCGTAAAAAAAGAAAAGAAATGAAGGCGCACTGCTGTTCTTAAGTTATTTTCTTCTTGAGTCTTTCCACTTCAAATTTTTTTTCTTAGTTGTTCTTCTTGTCAAGCGTCAAGTTATTGTCATGACCGATAAATGAAAAAGGTGATGTATCAGTGAAAAAGTTTGTATGTAGTAGCCACCGTCTTAACAACACTGTCAGGTGGACACGTCCTGCTACATTTAGATGGAAAACCAGGTGAGCAAAAAAAAAATCGGCATATCTGCGGCACATTTTTGCTAATTTTAAATAAGAAAATGTTACATGATATACTTATATGTAAATACAAAAGAAATTGCAGTTTTTTTGGTTGGAATATTTTTTTAAAATTTTATTTTTGAAAATAAAACAAATTGTAACCGAGCTTGCATTTAATATTACACCTTGTGTTAAAGCTCTTGTTCGACAATGTCTTTGGCAAAAATGGCTAAACACATATTTAAACACATCTTAATACAGAGCAAACATTGATATATTACCTTCGCAATTGAATCTTCAGTAGCTAATGGAATAAAATTTATACTTTACTGCACTCCTAGACTGACAATAAAAATCTTTAATATTTATTACGGCGTATATTCATATAAGCTGCAATAATTGTCGTAGCGTTATGCTCGTGTAGCGTCAATATTATTCCCACAATAATCGCTAAAACTGATCATGTAAGAAACAAAAAACCGCTAGCTGTGTATGCCTTCGATAATTTTGCAGCGCTAATGACAGTAACACAAAGAATGTGCACGAAGCAGCTTAATTTTATATATTAATAATAATTTTAACAATGCCCTTTTTTTGGCCACTTTAAGTGAATCTTGTCAATGGTTCTGGCTTTATGTAGATGTTGAGTAAGTGGGTGAATTTACAAATGGAGTGCACACATTGTATGTTGATAATTTGATTGATTGAGAGAATCCGGTAAGCCCAGGTAAGCTCCAACAAACTCAATAAATGCTGTATATTTAAGATAATATGTTCATTTACATATATTCTTTCTAGGTTAAATACAATGCAAATTCAACGATTTTTATTAGTATTGGGCATGAAGTGTCAAAGAGCCAATTAAAACTGGAACAAAATACTCTGGTGATATACAATCAAATGCACCATTCTGTTCGCACTTTCTAACACCACAACACAAAGAGAAATGAATAATTATACTAACATATAGTTTCAAGTGCACAACCATTATAAGTAACAAAGAGCTTTGTAATATAATGGAGGGATTTAAATCCGACAGTAAAATTACCTCGGAGCTATGAAATCTAATGGTTTTAGTTTTTTGCACGAACTGAAGTGAGTGAAAGGTCGAACAGCCCCCAATCTGTCCCCAGAAGAGCAGAAAATCCACACCCAATATAGCATAACAGACGTGACTTCAGCAAAAAAAATCAACTGCTAATGTAAAACTATTATCTAAAAAGTTTAAAGCGCCACAAATCTAGCAAAACATGTTTAGACATTTAAACGCACAAGACCGGCAAAGCCTAAATTTGCAATTCGGGAAGATAGGATTGATATTATGGACAGAGACGCTGATTTCCAGGAGGAGAACAATTTAAGCATACGAAACTTCTTCCGGAAAGTGAAAAAGTTTCTAAAACTCCTAATTTTTGTAATCAAGTATTAAAAGTGAGAATAAACACAAAGGAAATCTAATATAATAATATTTAAGATTGCTAACTAAATATACATACAAGTTTAAATAAATAAAATCACTTTTCTGAAAAATATTTTGCACACTATTTTGTTGTTTATTAAACAATATTAACTGCGGTTATTATAAAACTCACATTAATTTTGTTTCGTGTAATTTTGCTGGAAACAAAAACAAAGTTTTCAAATTTGTCTTTGAATATATATGTATGTAAACGTAATAAATAGAAAAACCGATAGTTAAACGATTGGATTTTTCGAAGTTCAGGTCAGAATGTAAAATAGGTAATTCAATATCTCCGGAATTAATAAATTTAGCCCCAAAATTCAAATAAAAATAAGAGGTACTCAAAGAGTGAAAATGGAACCTTATTGCTAAGACTTCTACGTCCGTCCGTAACAGGCTCCATTTTCCCAAACCGTAAGAGCTAGAGAGCTGAAATTATCGTAGAAAATGTAGTTAACTGGTTGCTATAACAACAATAACTTAAGACAAAAAAAGTTCAAAATTTAGGGCCGTCCCCATATAACAAGCTGAAAATTATGCTCAGAAAATTTGCTCTAACTTTTGCACTGTAAGAGATAAAACTTAAAGTTTACAAAAGTTATGTAACTATATATGTTCTGCAAAGATAAATATCAAAACCGACAAAAAAAAAGCTGAGAAATAAAGGGGTCCCCATAAAACAAACTGAAAATTGGCTGTGAAAACTAGCTGTAAACTTGAACCGTAAAAGGTAAAGACTTAAAATTTGTACAAAATATGTATGTAACTTTATAAGTTCTGCAACAGTCCCAATACATTAAACTGAAAATTGGCTGTACCTTTGGTAACGTAAGAGATAGAGACTTGAAATTTGCGCATAATATTATGTAACTGCATAGTCTTTACAACAGCAAGTACTAAAAACAACAAAAAGTCGAAAATTAAAGGGGTCCCCATTCAATAAACTGTGAAAATTAGATCTAACTATTGAACGGTTAGAGACAAGGACTTGAAATTTACCCAGGATATGTAATTTAATGTTAAAAATATCAAAAAAGAGTAAAAAGTTTAATTTTTGCCTGATACACAGGGGCACCCTTTAGTTTGAAAATTAGCTGTAACTTTTGAAGCGTACAAGATATAGACTTCAAATTGTCACTGTATGTGTAGTTGTCATGCATGGATGCCCCCTTTAGTTTGAAAATCAGCTGTAACTTTCGTAAGAGTCATAAGAGATATAGACTTGAAATTTGCATAGGATATGCAGTTGTCAGGCTTATACAACAACAAATTTTAATGTTGGCCAATATATGTTGACCCCTTAAGTTAGAAAGTTATCCGTATCTTTTGAACAGTAAGGACATCCTTCTTCTGCTAAGTAAAATCGACTAAGCTACTTGCACGGCAGTATTCAATATTGAATACTAGTGTAATAAAACGAATAAAGTCAGAATTTTTTGTACTTTTTGTTATGTATAAAACAGGTAGGAACAGGAAAAAATGAAAAACTTAATTCAACTTTTCGGAAAGTGACTTTGTCACTTTATTTAATGTGACATGAAGCAATTACCAAAATATACCTGAAAGCTTACTAAAAATGAAAGATTACATAGGTGTCTTTTTTTGAAACTCAGAATATTTTAAGGATAAAACACAGAAGTTTTGTACTTTTTAGGCTCCCCCTGCCTTCACTAAAAGTGAAGTTGCCTTGTTCTATACAGCCGCAAATAAAAAATTTAAATGAAAGCGTGCCCTTTAGTTTCAAAATTAGCTGTAACTTGTCAACCGTAACTAATAGAGACTTAAAATTTGCAAGGTATATACCTATTTGCAGTTGTTTGGCGTCCATAACAACAAGTACCTCATAACAAGAATTTTAGATGAATTGGCGCACTCATGTATTGAACCTTCAGGGAGAAATTTTCATATGACATGGAGTGGTATTAGTACTAGTTTATCAAATAACAAAGTTACGTCCACACCTAAAGGTCGTCCCTGTACAATAAGTCACATTTCTCATACATATGTGGGTACAATAGCACTGAATTCTTAGTATGCGGGTCAGTCTCGCAGTCTCCTGAATTTGTTTGAATATTTGAAACGGATAGAAGCAGAAAAGAAGTAAAACTATGGTTAGACTCCCAAGACAAAAATCTCGAATAGATTATTCACGTTTTTTAATTTTTAAACTTTCAGAGGATAGAAAAGGGCCAAAATCAGTAGTTCTGTATCCACGGTACTAGTGCAAATAGCACAAAATTCTAAAAGATGCCGAAAGGCTACTGCAAATAAAGAGACATGAATCGCGAACTTTTGTAAATTTTTTAATATTAAAAACCGAATTCTATGCACTGTGTTCTAGGGTTGGTGTAATCGTTGACGTAGCATTCAAGAGCAGGCCCATACTACATAAAATAAATATGTACATTCATATTAAACACTAATTTTATTTTATATTCGAACCTCACAATTTACAATCATTAATATGAGAAAAATGAAAGTGAAATATGGACACACAGTAATAAAAGGCTCAAGTAGTAGGATGGCAAGGTGCTTCTGCCTGAAAATCCCGTATGCAATTAGTTTGTTAATTAATTTGGATGCTGATGGTCATCGTGGTGGTCGTGAAATATCCATGGACGTGCACCCAGCCAATGAGTCTCCCACTTTACTTTTCCTTGTCTTCCTCAATAATGCTGTTCACTACAATTTAACACAACGAATCTTACGAAAGATCTTTGAGGATGTAAAATAGAATAAAAACGCGATCAATTACTGATTAACAATTGTATATACATATGTAAATGTTTTAAATTAACAAGAAATTATATGGTGCAAAATTCCACATTTTTTTATTTACTTTATTTACAATTCCGAAGTCAGTGACATTCACAGTTTTACTACGCCGTTAGGTGGAAAAAATTTAATCCCAGAATTCCCAAAAACCAATACTTTCAAAAAATATATGGCAGCGCTTCACTAAAATTTGTACAATTATTTCTTGAAATTACCAATTTTTAGTCGTAAATATAGACAAATTCGCACATGATTTACGTTCTTCAGATAACGCGGAGTTGAATAGGAAAAAAAAATCAAGCTCGAAAAAAATGCATTGGAATTCACATGCAGTCAAACTATACAAGAAACATATATAAGTTTGACAGCTGCATTTGAAGTATGCAAAAGCATTTAAATTACGGCATATGTATAAAAACTACATCCGAACTATGCTTGATGCCTACATATATATATATATATATATATATATATATATATATATATATATATATATATATATATATATATATATATATATATATATACATATATATTTTTCATAACTTTCTTCAATTAAATTATATTTGTTAGCAGTTGGATATAACATTTCCATTTGATATTGTTTGACAAGAGAAAACAAGACACAACAACATACTTACAGCATAACACACTCCTGCAATTAACCTAACCTATAACAAGTAAAAATGTTTCTCACTAAAATTTATACATATGTACCATGCAATAGATTGAGTGCTGATTGTCCAAAAGCAACTAGTACAATTTCTAGTACAGAAAGCACTAATTTGAAAGTTTGTTTGAAAAGATTGTAGACGATATAGCTGCAGGAAATAAAATGCATGTTTTATCAATGGATGAATATTTTACCTTTCCATGGACCGATAATTGAAATGTGTCAATTTTTAATCCCTAATTTTTATCAATAGAAGTTTCTTTTAAATTACACGTTAAATACATGATTTTTAAAATACATGACTATACTATGTACATACACATGGTTGTTATGTTATGTGAGAGGGGGAGGTTCGTATTTTGTTACGATCTGTTACGTAGGGGGAGGGAGGTCATTTGTGAACAGCCCCTAAGAAGATTTCTTGCTGTAACTCTCCAGTTCTACATGTAGGAGAGAGTCGACCCGTTATGTATTCTTGACACCGACTTTAAACAAAAATATCGTTTTAACGAGGAAACGGTAAAAGAAATTGCAAATCTGATAAAAGATGATATGATGATGGACAAACGAGGACGTGGTTCGCCAGTTGATTTGCAGGTATTGGCAGCTTTGCGCTGTTGGGGAAGAACAGAGGCAAGTATTTTAAGACAGCTCTTTGTGGTAGGCTTATAAGACAAAGTAAAACGTTTAGGTACAGGATGATACAGGCGATATCCACGGACTGTTTCAATCAGGCGATTAGCCGAATTTGCTCAAAAGTAGCGCGTGCACTAGCCAAACTGGCCAGAGACAAAATAAGAATGCCTGCTCCCGTTGCAGAAGAATGCCAAATTTCATCAAGTTTTAAAGAAATTCGCAATTTTCCTGGTATTATTGGGGCTATTGACGGAACTCACATAAAAATTAAAAAAACTGTTGGTGAGCTAGCCCAATATTACATTAACAGGAAGGGGTTTTGCGTGCATACATACATATGTTTGTACATACAATGTTCATACAATGTATTTAAAATCAATAATAAAACAAAAATGAATAATAAAAAAAAATAATCATAATGAAACAAAATAATTCAAAAAAGGAATAATAAAAATAAAGCAATATATGTATGTAATTCAGTCAGATTTGTCCTTATACACATAATTACATATGAAATAATAAAACAAAACAATTGTACACTTCAGATTTTTTTCTTGCAATAACACTAAACTTAAATTTTAGTCTTGATTGTTATCTGAAAAAAAAGCAAATTTGAGATATGAAACCGTGCGAATGCAATCATGTACGTACATACATATACATATGTATGTGTGTATGAATACGGTTTATGAAACAGTATTGCCAGTTTCAAGATTGAAATTTCCTTAATAAGCGTTTTTTGCATACGAAATTTTTAATGCAGGTTATTAGGCTTAATGAGCTTTATAACAAATTTTCAAACTAAACCAAAACTACGACTTTTTTTTTTTTTTTGCATATAACGTGTAAATCTTTACTTAAATCTGTGAAACTTTCCTCAATTACTTCTGAATTTTTAAATTTGTATACATTTTGATATTTGACTCAGGTCAAGTGTGTTATAATGAAGTTTTTAAAAAATATATATTTCCAGTTGCACTGAACTCATAGAAATTAAATTATTTCACAGACAAGTTTTAAAAGCTCAAAAGCCGGCCAAGCGACACAAAAAATCCCGCTGGTCGAATTATTCGAACATGAAAAATATTCGACACCAGACGGTTTTATAAATCTCAGGTAAGCGGTTTTGAATACGAGTTTTGAATACTATAGTATTGAAATACAGGTCGACGGAGTATACGGATGTCGTAATTTAGTTTTTCGGCACAGTAGAGAGTGTAGTATATGATTGTCTGAAGTTTCTTCAATTTATAGTTGAACTATATGATTTAAACTTGTTAATTACTTTATCGGGCTTGATTTTACTTCCCCAAAACTGCTGAAAAGTTTTTTGTAATAAAACTGTAGTAATCACCAATTTTAACAAACATAAGAAAACTTATTAGCTGCGGTACATATCATGTAGGCATGAGAAAAATTTATTGGAGGGTCACTCTCTTCACACTAACTTGCCCTAACCGCTCATAGTTTTTTCGCTCCAATATGTTTTCTAAAACACCGTGCCTTCCTAAAGGCTTTCCCATATTAAAATACAAAAAGAAGTATAAATCTGGATACCTCGAGAACTTTTTTTATATGTTGTAATGGAACTATTTTCCTCTTGGCAAAAACTATCGACAAATCGATGGCCCAATATTTTTTTGTCCATATATGCCCAAAAAGTTTGCATAAAATGTATAAACATAAACTCGCACTGTTATACATACATAAAGGTGTGAAAATGTGGTGCTATAGGTCTTCCGTAGAATTTGCAGAACTCTTTTAAAAAGGTAATCACGCACTCTCACGAATATTTAATTTTAAATCGCGGTCTCATCCTTACGCATGGTTTTTGCATCTAAGGTCTAACATGACGTTTTATTATCAACTGCACATCTCTAGTAGATTAACGCACTACCAGGTTAATCCACCATGGCAGGTACTGACATAAATAAATTTCTTATTTGTCTCGAAAAGTGCACTATATTTTTCGGAATATATGTAAAGTAATTTTAAGTTTTAACTAACTGAAAAATAATAATGTGATTGCACTAAACAGTAATTCTTGTAACGTCTAACGGTTTTATGGTCTTATTATAAAAAACAATTTATGTTAAATACTTGGTAAATATCTATGCAATATTTGTGAAATGTGCGTTTAATAAACTTAAATATATTTTATTATTAATCCGAATCAATCGAAAAATAAAGCAATTCTGGCCTACTACACTGGTGCACTACAACACTGAGGTGATGTACCGATGTATACATGTATCGGTTTTATTAATGAATTCAAAGCACAAACGATCATATTACAAAGTAGCCTAAGTAGATAAATTTGGTCTTGCTCCGGCATGACAAAATCATTTTTGGACTCATACATATATTACATTTTATTAAATTTCACTTGATTTTATTTTGTTGAGATAACTTTTAAAAATAGTTTTCACAATTTATCCAACAGTCGAATACAAAACACAGTTAGGTAAAAATGTTCTGATTTTGTTATCAGTTAACTAGCTAACGCAAGGCCAGAAACTATTTTGAAACATTTTTGTAGAATTTCAAGTTTTAGCAGTGACTTGTGATTTACCAAATTTAAGCTTTGATTTAATGCGACATGAGGACTCTGTTTTTGCATAGTCCATTGAATTATTACAAACAACATCTTAAATTGTGGTTACTATTTTTCAAAATCCCAAGTTTTTGAACATCTCACAGACAAGTTTTATTTTTTTAAGAATGCCAATAGCTTGTCGAATTTTAAATGTTTATGAAATTGGTATATTATTAAATATTTTTAATACCTTCTTATTCCAAACTCAAATTTAGCCAAACATATGTAGGTATATAGATACGTACATATGTACATATATATGTATCAATGGTTCCACTTTCAAATAAATATTTGTTTACCGACCAACTACATACGAATTTGCACGATTAACTAGATACTTATTTATTAAATTTTCACGTGGTAGGTATTATTTCTCAAAACATTCAATTGATAAAACACTATGTAGCGCAAACTTTTATCTCACCATATTGTTATAGGGGTATTTCAGGGGGTTTGAAAGAAAACACCGTTAGTAAAGAATAATTATTTTAAGCCCGTTCAAACACATGTAGGTACGTTTTATTTATTTAAACAATATTGTATTTTATTACTTTCGGTTTGCTTTTCAACATTTGTTTTAGATTTTTATTTATTTGACACGAACACATACTTCCGCCTTGAGAGTTCCGAAACGAATGATACAACAACTGTTTTTCATTTACAACGAAAACATGACACGATGCAAAAAAGACGATAAAGAAAATACACAAGTTTTCAATTCATGTCAACAAACATTTTTCGTTATTTCAGTTGCGTGTTGTTGCTGTTGTTTCCAGCAACCCCCCTTTTCTAACGGTTTCATTTTGTGTATTTTTATTTGTTTCCAACAACGAGAGTAAGCAAAGAAGAGAAAAACATTGGAGAGTAAAAGAAAGAGAGAAAAAAACAAAACATAAAAAGTAAAATAAAAGCTAAAGAGTAAAAGCCGAGTAAATGCTTTTTTTTAATAACGGCAAAAACGATAAGTAGAAAGTAGTCGTCGTAGTAAACGTGTTCTCCTTTACGTAACGAAGCTTGTGTGTGAGCCTGTTGCTTACATTCTCAGTTGTTGCTGTTGTTGTTGTTGTTGTTGCTTCTTAAAGCCCGTCAAAATCGGTGTCTTCCACTCGTCCCTACAACTGTACATTCATTCACCTTTTACAGTTAAATAACGTCATCATAATGATGAAGGCAGTTGTTGCACAAATAATTCTTTAACTGAGGGGAGTTTTATATTAGCTTTTGCGCAGCCCCATCTTACCACCCCATTAATAACGTCATTCTTTGCTAGTAAATTAAAAAAAAAAAAAAAAAAAAGTGTAAATTTTTATATGTAAGTATACTGAATATGTTAAACTGTTGCTGCTTTTGGGTTAACAAGAACGTTATTTAATACGAAAAATAGGTTGCTTGTATACGGTTGCTGCTGTCATTTTTGCCTGCTGGTTGTTCATTGAGCGTGACATTTTGGGTTTGATTTTGATACGTGTATTTTCTGTTTATACTGTATTTAATTATTTTCTTTATTCATCAGTTTTAATATTTATACAAAATTTTTATCATAGAAAACTGGGAGCAGCAATCACTGTCCGTATCTCCTCACAAAATTGATGAATAAAACTAAAAATCTGTTGATGAAAACAACTCAAGAATACCGTTGGACAAAGATTATAGAACTGAAAACTTTAAATGGCGGAATTCACAAATATACTCGTGTACAACACAAATAGAAAAATAAGTTTATACCTACAATATTTTCGTTGTATCTATTAAAGTTAAGTTCTTATATATGCATGTATCTACGTATGCATGCATGCATTTAGGCGTATGTATGTATGTATATATGTGTATACGTTTTAATATTGTAGAGAGAACAAGTTAATAAAAATGCTTTTTTGAAGCGATATTTTGAAAGAAGAATGTTTCTATACAAAGTCTTAAGAATACATACTTTTCTATGTACCTTTTCAGAAAATTCTTTAAGGGAGTTTAAGTAAAAAAGAAGAATATTTTAAAAAAGCAGTTATCAGTTAAAGAAAAAAGTAGGGGAAGTGTTCAGAAAAGGACTAACTGAAAGATACTGTAAAATTGACTACGCTTCTTTGATATTCACAAGCCTTACAATATTCGCTCCAGTTTCTTCAAATTTCTTTACAATTTTGCCAATTGCTTGCGTAGTTGGACGATAATCTATGGACTGTAATCTCCTCTTTACGCCCGATATGAGGCTGTGGCAGAATCACCACTTTTGTAGTATGTTTTAATCATTTCTACGCGTTGTATGATAGCTAAGCGATACATTTTCGTCTACATCAGACTTTGCAGATTTCGAATTCCAGTACTATACTTTTGAAATCACGGAATGGATAACCCGTTATTTATGGATACAACGTTAACGTGTGCTTAAGTTTAGTGTTAAAAAAAATGTTTTTGATTCCTGCAGAAGATCGAAAAAATTTTCTTCATTCATAGATAAAAAAAACAACGTAGGCTGGGCTTAATAATTGTATTCACGAGCAGAATTTTTCATCATCTACTTTCAAAATGTGTCGAGCTCAATTGAACCAAATTTTATACACCTGAAGATGCGAAAACAAACAAACAAACAACAATACCGTGCTAGAGCAAATATATAAAAACTGATTCATTTAAAACTAAGCTAAATAAAATGTATAATGGCTTCAAACACGGAGCTTAAAAAAGGTGTTTTTCGCGAAACAAATTTATGTATACCCTCTTAGTGAAGGGCATAAAACCAGAACTAGTAAGGAGAGAATACAAGAAAATGTTCGAAAAAAAATTTTAAGTAAAGGAAAGAAAATTTCAATAAATTAGAAAAGTATCACGCAATTGTAAATAATATGAAATAGGAAAAATAACTGCGTAAAATTTGAAAATTGCCATAGCTTACATAAAGGTACGCATATCAGTTAAAAAGAATACAACTGGCAAGATCACGCAAGCACTTCCGAAAGTTTTGCAAGGTACTATAAGAACAAACTGTGATAGGATCAAAAACAGTTTATAAAATCTTCAAGTATTCACCGAAACATATCTAATTACAATCAATAAGTATTTTTCAAAATGTTAATAATTCTGTTACAAAATAGTATATGTTGAGAATCAGAGAACACTTTCGAAAAATATTCAAATTTGCCATGGAGATTTTGTAACTACTGTAAAATAAGTATTTTTTTCGTGAACGTTTGTATCAGTTATTTTTTTTTTTTTTTTTTGCTATTAAACGTTTTCTAACTTTTTGAAATCTGTTATTGCACTTTACATATTACAAATAAAATATATTTTTAAAAGTACATAATTTAATTTGTTCAACTGAAAGTACAAGTTATCATACTGTCTGCTTTTTTGTGGCCAATATTATAAGTGATACCTAAAATAAAAGTAACATTATGTGTCCGCAAGGAAAACGCCATTAGCCATCTTCGTAATATGTTTGTTCTTCCGCTTGCAAATTTTTTATATTAACTGAGTCTGAAACAATATCGCTTAAGTAAGTGATGATTAAAAATATGCCAACTAGAAGCATGATATATTCAAGGCATTTAAGCTTAAATTAAATAAAAATATTATAGCAAAAATTATACTGAATATAATAGTTTTAAGTGTTCTATTTTTAAACAAATTGCCTTAAGCCGCAAATATGTTATTCATGCTGCAATCCTTTTTCTTATCAATTTTCAATCAAGTCATCCAAAGCACATTAAAATAAATACATCTTTTAATTTTGAGAAAACGCATACTCAAAATCAGCAATGAAAAGTTTAATGAAGCAAAAGTTAAGAAAATAAGGGATATATGTACATATTATATAAAGTATTAAAAAAAGAAATACAAAAAAAGTTTATATAAACCACCAGTAGTTAAATCAATCAAAGGAGTTTTCAAATCCTTCACACATGTTCCCGATTTTCGGACAGAATCAAATAGTATCCTCAACATATTGGATTCAAAAACAAAGACGTAAATTTATAATTGGACAAAGAATATGTGATTTGTAAAATCCCTTGTAATGGCGATGGAACTATCACATGTTATAAAACAAATAAAACTAAGAACCAGATTAATAGCATAGAAATCGGACTGCGAAGATATGAAAAATGTTTAGCAGGGTGGACAACTAGTTGTTTTGTAGCCGCCACACTTTCTTGTCAGCACCCGTCCTTGAAATCAGGGTCTCATGTTTCTAAAGCGACAATCATGCCACTCAGCCCTCCAAGTTGTTGTATATTTTCTTTCTAAATTTTTAATTATGTCAACTATACCAATTCTATTTTATTTTTTCTACTTATCATAGCATGTGTCTTTGATATCTTTTTTGTCTTATTTAATCATTATCAATCCCAAAAATAATATAGAAAGAACTTGAGCCGCATAAATTTAATACATAAAAAAATATATAAGAAAAAGATCGAATAATAAAAAAAGTAGCTGGGCACAGCAAAACATTTGAGAAAGCTAAAAAATTAAATTTGAATTAACAATATAAGAAAAATACATACAATCAGCCCAATCATGAATATTCTCAAGGAATTTTATTCCTAAGGAAAATACGTTTCTCGAGAAAAAAAATTCCTCCAATCATAAATTACCTGAGAAGCAAAAAAATAAAAGTTGGTAATATCGAAATTTTTTATAGAAAAAAACCAAAAACATATGTTTTTAAAATACCTATTTTTTCCTCCGCCGACTATTTTTCCCCTTCGATGTGGCTAAAACAGGAAAGGTTAAAAAAAATTTCCTAAGGAATTTATCAACATAATAAGAGGAAAGGGAAAAGAGAAAAAACTCTCACGGAATTATCATTCATGATTGGGCTGAATAAGTTGTAATACAACTTGGTTATGTAGCAGTATTTTTATGTCATGTTAGTTTATTTTTGTCCTTTACTTTAACTCATATTATATGCTTAGTTTTACTATTCACTGTAACATAACGATTTATTTTAAATACCCATAGCATGAACCATGTAAAACAAAGAATATACATATTATGTCTGTATGTATATTCTTTGTACGTATTAGACTACTTCGGTACAATTTCTGTCGCTTCACAACACATTGGTTGGTGTTTACATACATACATATGTATGTATACATACGCTATGAGCATTTTGATCAACAATAGCAATATTCGTTGCTATGTGGCGTTCAGCAGTTATGTTACTTACGAAGTTGTTGTATTTGTATACGTATGTACATTTGTTCTGCTGTGTGTTACTCACAATGTTCTCTGCTCTCGCGACGAACTTGTACTTGTGTTTACATATTTATATATTATCATATTCTCTCTCATTTAGTTGTTAAGACGTCTCTTTATTATTTAAGCTACATATGTATGTACTAATGTTCGCACTGTTCATTATTTGTATTAATATGTGTGAGTGTGTGCTCATCTATTATATATTAATTCCTTATTTTGTACAAGCATGAATGTTAATAAAGAAAAGGAGGACAGTCATTCTGTTTATAACGATTGAAGTCAGCGGTCTTTTACTCGGCGTATTAAAGTTTTCAGAAGTGGGATTAACCACAAGTAAAACAAAAACAATAAGTGTTGTGCTGAAATATTTAAAGTACAGAAGAAAATATTTAAGAGTCATTAAAATAGAAAAAGAAAATTGTAGAAAAAAAGTACAGTTACAGAAAAGAAAAGAACATTTTTTTTGGACATAAAATAATTTAAGAATTACAGCGTAAATTTTTTTTTTCTGAAACAAAGGTTTGAAAAACAGAAGTAAATTTTGTGAAACAAGTACTTCATCTTAAAAGAAATCGTGTACGTGCGAACTTTTGAACGAAAACAACCCCCAAATTTAACAAGAAAGAAAACTACCACAGTGGGTTACAAGACCGAGTGAAATTTCATGAGACATTCTAAGGAAGAGGTTATTTTAATTGAAAAAGAAAATTTAAGAATAATAAATCGTGAATTTGGAAACAAGGAACTTAAGTGCAGCTACAAATATAAAATACCTAAAAGAAGAATTTGTAAAGGTGCAAGATTTTATGAGTATAAATGAACACATTTAGAAATAACAATATTTAACGAATAACAGGTGGAAGAAAAAGTGTAACAAAATTTTAAGGAACTATTTAAAGAAAATTTTAAGGAAAAATTTAAAGAAAATTTTAAAGAAAAATTTAAAGAACAATTTAAAGAAAAATTTAAAGAACAATTTAACGAAAAATTTAAAGAACAATTCAAGAATAAATAAAAAAAAAAGAAATGAACGACACGATTGACTCAACTGAATACACCATGGTGCAACTCAAACAGTGGTTGACAAAGTTGGCACTACCAACAACTGGCAATAAAAATGCGTTGGTTGCCAGACTCAATGCAGTTCCGGCAGAAGAAAGGGGTGAGTGCCCAATCACGGAAAACGAAGATGAAGATACAGATCTGGGAGAAATGCAATGCTTGAGGAAACAGTTAGAACTGATTAAGAAACGGTGCAATTTACTGGCAAAAGAAAATGAGTCTTTGAAAAAATCTATTGATCCTGGAGAAGACTGTAGCGAAGAAGCGTCTGTTTCCGGTGGTGAACAATATCAACATCAACAAGAGGGCGCTGCTGGAATTTCTTTTGGTGTAGTACGAGAATTTCTTTCGGATTATGATGGAAACAGTAACATAAATTTATGGGCTGCCCAGTTGAAAAGTGTTGCTTCGGCTTATGGGGTAAATGACAACATGCTTCGTGCTTTATTAATAAGTAAGCTCAAAGGTAAGGCACTCGCGTGGCTGCAATCTAAGCCCAGCTATGCCACAGAAACCGCCGAAAGCTTGTTATGCCAGTTGCAGGAATTGTTCGGCTCAAAGGAAGGCAAATTTCTCCTGCGTCGAAATTTCGAGGGCCGTAAATGGAAATACGGCGAAACGTTTACCGAGTACTACAATGATAAAATTATTCTGGCAAATCAGATAAAACTTGACGACGATGAACTCATTGATTGTCTGATCGAGGGTATTCCCGACCTCCAACTGAAAACTCAGGCGCTTATGCAAAATTATACCGATAAGCGCCAGTTGCAACGGGCTTTTGCAAAAATTGAGCTGACTCGCGTTGATGCCGCAAGTTTGAAAAAACCAAACAAAGAAAGTCTGAGATGCTTCAACTGTAACTCTATGGGTCACTATGCTGCGGAATGTAAGAAGCCGAAGCGCGAACGGGGTACCTGTTTTGGCTGTGGTAGTCCTCATCATCGAATTGCTGATTGTCCTGCGAAGAAAGGCGCTGTGCATTTGGTTGATGACAACAATTATGTAAGAATATTTAAACTATTTTTAGAAAATTATGACAGGGATATTTCTTTATTTATAGAATGCCTATTAGACTCAGGGAGTCCAATTAGTTTCGTGAGGCGGTCCCTTTTGCCCGAGAATTTGTTATTAGATAAAAATATTTGTGTTTCTTACTATGGTTTAAATAAAAGTGAATTGAAAATTATTGGGAAGATTTTATGTTATATTATTATGGGTGATAGAAAGGTTTCTTTTCATTTGAACGTGGTGTCGGATGACTCTATGGGGGTTCAGGCGGTACTGGGACGCGACTTTTTGGACTCATGCGGGTTTAGATTGGTGTGTGAACCTGAAAAGATTTGTTTCGGCGACACCAGAAAAGGGGTCACAACTGAATATATGGAGGATTTTGATTTTGACAGGTATATTATGACAATGGACTGCTTAGAGGGTCAAACAGGGACTTCTTGTGTGATTGGAGATGGTTTAGCTTATTCGGACAGAAGGGAGTTTGAGGAAATTTTTAGGAACTATTACGTTGAACCCATCCGACCGCACGAGCCGGTAGTGAAAACTGAATTGAGACTTATTTTGAATGATTTGAAGCCCTTCAACTGTCCTCCAAGAAGACTATCGTATTCAGAGAAGATTGAACTACAGGAACTTTTGGACGAATATTTGGCCAAGGGTTATATTCGGGCTAGTGAGTCAGAGTTTACCTCACCGATAGTGTTAGTTAGAAAGAAAACGGGGGACTTGAGGATGTGTGTGGATTATAGGAGATTGAATAAGGTGACTGCTAAGGATAATTATCCGATTCCTTTAATCGATGACTTGTTGGACAGACTAGCTGGAAAGACAATTTTTACGAAATTGGACCTCAAGAATGGATTTTTCCACGTTTTTGTGCATGAAGAATCAGTGAAATATACTTCTTTCGTTTCCCCATTAGGCCAGTACGAATTTTTGAGAATGCCATTTGGTTTGAGAAATGCTCCATCTGTTTTCCAACGTTTCGTTAATAGAATTTTCGCAGACATGGTGCGGGAGGATAGAGTGACGATTTACTTGGATGATATAATGATAGCAACAGATAATATGAGGGAACATTTTGATATATTGACAGACGTTTTTAGACGTCTGGTGGCTAATAAACTGGAGCTGAGGTTGGATAAGTGTGTGTTTCTACAGTCGAGTGTAAAATATTTGGGTTATAATATCGATGGTGAGGGAATTAGGGCCGATGAGAAGGGTTTAAGGGCAATTAGCGATTTTCCCATCCCAGATAAACCACATTCTGTGCGGAGCTTTTTGGGCCTTTGTTCATACTTTCGAAGATTCATTAGGGATTTTTCTATCATAGCGAAGCCCTTATACGATTTGACTAAGAAATCCAGTAAATTTGAATTTGGTCCGGACCAATTGAAATCTTTTGAATTACTTAGGAGTAAACTTATGGAAGCGCCAATTCTAGCTTTATACGATCCGCATGATGTAACCGAACTACATTGTGACGCCAGCTCCATCGGTCTTGGAGCAATTCTTATGCAGAAGAAACGGGATGGACGGATGCATCCGATATTTTATTTCTCCAAAAGAACCACTGAGACAGAATCAAAGTATCACAGTTTTGAATTGGAAACTTTGGCAATAGTTAGTGCATTGAAGCGATTTCGGGTGTATTTACAGGGAAAGACATTTAAGATAGTGACAGACTGCAACTCGTTAACTTTGACCCTTAACAAGAAGGAATTAAACCCAAGAATCGCCAGGTGGGCCTTAGAGTTGCAGAATTATGACTATACTTTGGAGCATAGGTCGGGCACACGGATGCAACATGTTGACGCCCTAAGTCGCTGTAATAATGTCATGGTTCTGGAGGCAAACAGTTTTGAGGAAAATTTAATTATATGTCAAGGTAAGGATACCAAACTACTCGAGCTGAAGAGATCATTGCAGGAATCTGAGAATAAGTTGTACGAAATGAGAAATGGAATTATTTATAGGAGGAAGAATGATGGCACTATACTTTTCTGCGTTCCTAGGGATATGGAGCCCCATGTGATGTATAAATATCACGACGAAATGGGTCATGTGGGGGTAGATAAGATGACGGATTTGATAGGCAAAACGTACTGGTTTCCAAAGATTAGGGAGAAGTCGAAGAACCACATAAGGAACTGTTTAAAATGTATAGCATATTCGACAAATAGCGGGAGGGAAGAGGGCTTCCTGCACAATATCCCAAAGGGAAATCTGCCGTTCGACTTGGTGCACATAGATCATTTTGGACCAGTGGACAATAGCAGATCGAAGAGGTATTTGTTGGTGGTGGTAGATGCATCAACCAAATTCGTGAGGTTGTACCCGACGAAAACCACGGGAACGAAAGAGGTGATCAAATCCTTGGTGGATTATTTTAGGTCGTATAGCCGCCCTAGGTGTATCGTGTCAGACAGGGGAAGTTGCTTCACGTCGGGTGATTTTAGGGCTTTTATGGAGGACAATAACATACAGCACATTAAGGTCGCGACGGGCTCTCCACAAGCAAACGGCCAGGTAGAGAGAGTAAATAGAAGTATTAGGGCTATGATTGCAAAGCTTGCAGATTCTGAAAAAGGTGTTCATTGGGATTACACTGTAGGGACCGTGGAGTTTTGTTTAAATAATACCAGACACAGGTCGATAGACGAGTTTCCGAGCAGAATGCTGTTCGGAGTTGCACAGAGGGGTACCGTTCTTGATTCGCTGAGGGAGAATTTTGTAGAGGTTGAGCAGGGCGTCGGGAAAATTGATCTTGATGGGATCCGGGCTGATGCCAGTGCAGCGCAGGAGCGTTTGCAGGCGTATAATAAGCTGTATGTGGACCGCAGAAGACGGCCACCAACCAGGTATAGGGAGAATGATTACGTTATGGTGAAAAACTTCGACTCACAGACCGGAGTGTCAAAGAAGCTAATCCCGAAATTCAGAGGCCCGTATCGGGTAGCGAGGGTCTTGCGAAACGATAGATATGTCTTGGAGGACGTTGAAGGTTTTCAGCAGTCGCGCACGCCATACAGTGGTGTTTGGGCTGTAGGTAACATTAGGCCGTGGTTCGGAACTGATAGAAGACGTTAGTTATGTTATTTCTGTGACCGAGATCAGGGGATCTCGTGGTCAGGATGGCCGAATTGTAGCAGTATTTTTATGTCATGTTAGTTTATTTTTGTCCTTTACTTTAACTCATATTATATGCTTAGTTTTACTATTCACTGTAACATAACGATTTATTTTAAATACCCATAGCATGAACCATGTAAAACAAAGAATATACATATTATGTCTGTATGTATATTCTTTGTACGTATTAGACTACTTCGGTACAATTTCTGTCGCTTCACAACACATTGGTTGGTGTTTACATACATACATATGTATGTATACATACGCTATGAGCATTTTGATCAACAATAGCAATATTCGTTGCTATGTGGCGTTCAGCAGTTATGTTACTTACGAAGTTGTTGTATTTGTATACGTATGTACATTTGTTCTGCTGTGTGTTACTCACAATGTTCTCTGCTCTCGCGACGAACTTGTACTTGTGTTTACATATTTATATATTATCATATTCTCTCTCATTTAGTTGTTAAGACGTCTCTTTATTATTTAAGCTACATATGTATGTACTAATGTTCGCACTGTTCATTATTTGTATTAATATGTGTGAGTGTGTGCTCATCTATTATATATTAATTCCTTATTTTGTACAAGCATGAATGTTAATAAAGAAAAGGAGGACAGTCATTCTGTTTATAACGATTGAAGTCAGCGGTCTTTTACTCGGCGTATTAAAGTTACCTCTGTGTGATGAGAAACTCTCACCCGGTACATATGTTATGATAAATACAAAAATAAAATAGAATGGTTGTTTTTGTTATGTTACGCGGGCTGCCGATCATGAGACAGGCTTACTTGGGTCCTAGAAAAGGTCCCGTTGTGCTACCCGAATAGGCTGCAGGGAGATATCCCTACATACCCCCCGCCGGTTGCGACCTGAACCAGCCCGCTTATCGGATGAAGGACTCCACCCTATCCAATCCGCATTCCGACACTTCCGGTAATCCATTTAGTGTCGGTCTGACCAAGTAATTTGCTCTCTTGTCAGAGAGAGCCGGGCATCGACAGAGAAAGTGTTCGCAACTCTCCTCCTCTTCCTGGTTGTGTTTGATATAATTAAAAATGTATATGTGTTTTTTTACGTTTCAACCACTATTACTTTGCTACTTATAAACCGATTTACAACAGCTATGCTTTGTTCGACAGAAATCAGTTGGGAAACAACGAAGATATGACTCTTTCAATATAAAATTCAGCAAACCCCGTTATTCACTATATTTAACGTTATAAAATCCGTTTTGGAAGTGACCGAAAAAGCTAAAGGTATTTTTGTTCTCTATGGACTCCAACAAAACAGATTTGATACATGAGAATCCCTCGTTAATTTTTTTCTCAACTTTTGTATCACAGTGTAATATTAATATTCCCGCCGAAAGAAGGATGAATTACAAAGCAGGCACTGAGAATTGAGCGAACACTTACAGACACATTATGACAAAATTTAAACAAAACATTTAGCAAACAATTAATAAACAAGAGGAGCAGACGTGATTGGCTTAGAATGTATGAATCATTGTCGAATATTTTCTATTTATTATTCTTATGTACCCTTGTTTTTAAATGTTATGTTGTCTTTCTACCCGGAATTGTTTTTAATTTTATTGTTTTAAATTATAACTATGGTAAAACACTAAAGTCGGTTCATTTTAGCAACAAATTATGTAAATTTTAAAAAGTGTTGCTAACTTTTTTTAACTATAGTCAAAACTAAAGTTGGCTTTAAGTTGAACCAGTTTTAAATGGGTACCACATTATTTATCGAAAATGCCAACTTATTTATCATACAACCAACCACTTACAAAATTCAATAAAATCCCATATCTAATGAGATGACTGTCAAACATTTTGTATGCATGTAAGCACACACATATATAAATGTAAGATTGTATTAGTAAGAAAACGAAAAACATCAAAGCGAATCCAATAAAAGTAAAATTTGAAGGGAAATTCACTGATAATTATTAACAAAAATCTTTAATTCAATTACACTGTGCTTGAATTTGAAACTTTTTTTCCGACAGAAAAAAGGGCACCCAGAGACCAAACCTAATTCGGGTGCGCTAAATTCAGTGGTGTTAACCTTTTTTTTTTTAGGTAAGCTTTTGTTTTTGAGATATACCGTTATTTATCATGTTGTACCATGTATATGATTCATCAAAAAGTCTCCATACCTCTGCTGCAAATATTCAAAATTTTTTTGTTGCCAATTCCATAACCAGTGGACACTACAAGAAGCAGCACATACAACATTCAAAAACCAAGCTTAGGTTAATGAACTATTAGTTCCAATGTTTCTTTACTAAGTTTTTGAATTTTTCATAGGGTTTCAGTTGTAGCTACTTTTTATTGGTACTTTTTGCAAGAGATCTTAACAAGTCTCATCCAGCCGTGCAGAATAGAAAGGCCCAACTTTAAGTTTTCAACACAAGTATTGTTAAAACCTTTACTAGTGACACTGCATAAATAACACTTTGTGTTGACGTACCATTCCGTCAATTATTGTCGAACTTAATATATGATAAATTTAATCTTTGCTGGCAAGCTTACTTCAGCATAGTAGGTTTCGTTTATTTTTTCCACTACTTACCTATATAACATTTATTTTCTTGAGTTGCCTTTCTGAAGCAGATTGAGAAGTTAAATTGTAGTGATTTTGCGTTAATCTAGCTTCTACAAAAAATTCAAGCCTTTATGGTTCTCTGGTAATTGGTTAGTCTAAAAAACCTTTTCAGCGGTTGAAGATGGCAGTTTTACGAAGCTTTCGATTATCTACGGAACCACTAGTTTTCAATTTAATTTCTGTGGCATGTAAAAAAATTAGAACTCTGTGGTATCCCCTAGAAGTTTTGTTTTTTTTTTTAAAAAATTTACTTGAGTCACTGGAATAAGAATGCCATATAAACTTTGACGAATGAAAACAGAAATCACTTTTGGACTGGAAACTTAAAAGCATTGCATTGAAATATACATATGTACAACATATCAATAAATACCTGATTTTGGTGGTTGAATTGTAGGATTTATTATTAATATTATTTATTTTCATTTTGACTGAAAATTTTAATTTCATCGAGCTTCTGTATTGTAATACATTTATGTATATTAAACTACTTTTACTTAAAAACTTAATATTTTTCTGGCACCTTTGTTATCCTTTCCCGCACAATGTGTAATTTCAAAATTTCAGTACAATTAATTAATGTCAAATATGACACAAATAGTGTCATATTTGACATTAATTTCTGGCCTGCTGATGTCGAATTTCGTGTTCTTCGTAGAGATTTTCGTTGGTAAAATTATCGTGTTATGTTGATACTAACACTCACATAACTTCTAAGGCGCACTGATGGGTAACCTATTTTTTATAAATAACGCTAAAATATGTGGGCTTTAAAATTATAATTAATTTCTTTCCCAATGGATCCCAACTATCAACATGATGTCCACCTGAAACAAGAAAATCGATCCTTTTTTTTAACTTACAATATAGGAACTATAAACTATAGACTATTAACGCAAATAATTAAAATTTTAGCAAAACATATTGTTGTATACCTGCACTCTATGACTGGATAATAAAATTTATTACTTGTTTGAAATTATTCATTCGCCCCCATGTGCGTCAGCTTTATTGTATTAATTCTCATATACAGAAATGGGTTTTAGTTTAGACAGTAACGGCCTAATTCATAAACACATTATAAGAGTATTATAACCAACTTATAAGCAAAAATCCCGAAAAGTGTATTCATAATCGACTTATAGCTTATTATGCTGCTTATAACCATCTCATAAATTGGATATTTTTATTGTGGCCTCTACCCAACTATAAGCGTTTAATAGTGAAAATTGTTGAATTGAGGATTTTTTATTTGAACACTATTTATCAAATTTTTTGCTTCTTGAATGTGTATATGATTGCATTTCATTGTTTCTTACACCAAATTATCATTACACATTAAACTATGAAATTCGAAAATATGTACATACATACATATGTACTTTAAATTCTACGAAATTCTAAGAATCAGTAATATACAGTCATAAAGACACTTTAACCCTGCAAAAATCATCTCATTCTTTTATCAAACAAATTTTTCTTTAGTTTTCATATAAATTACAAATATTTTGACGAATTATATCGATACAATACACAAAGAAATACAGACCTACATACATACATACATACATATGTATAGTACTATCTGTTTTGCAAATTTGAATTGACATGTACGTATGTATGTATGTATGCATGCATACACATACATATCTACGCACAAACAACAGTAGCGATCCTGCCTGTATTTACAATGTATACACACGCATTGGCTTCTACTTAACTATAAGCGTTTGATAAAGAGACATTCGTTGAGTTGATGAAGAGTTGCGAAGAAAGAATTCATCAATAAATTAATTTTAATAAAAGATATTAGCGAATTAAATAATATTTGCCACTTTTCATTATGTTTTCATGAAAAATATTTGCAAATAATTATAGTGCTACACAAACAAATGCTAGAGAGTAAGTAGTCGACTACTTTTGGTACCAGTCGTTAAACAAATGTGTTTAGAAACAATTTTTTTACAATTCAAAGCCTTGTATATCTATTTTTCACAACAAAAATAGATAAACCAATAAATTATTTCATATTCGAACAAAATTATGTTATATAAGTAAATAATATTTTGCATTTTTCGCAGTTACCCAAATAATCAGTTTCTTACATACATCTCATATATGCAGCACTAGGCATAAAATGAGAGTGAACATTGCATGGTATTGCCAACAATAAAGTACAAAATTAATAAAAGAGTTTATTAGTTATTTCACGCATATAATGTGTTTATGAATTGAATTTCTTATGAGTTGCTAATAACACTGTTAGTGTATGATAACTATTACCAGCTTATAAGCTGAAATAAGAAATTTTTATGAATTAGGGGGTAAATATTCATGGATCGTTCCAGTTGCGTTCGTAGCATAGAAACTTATAAAGTAAATAGCAATTGTAAATCATTAAGTTCGACTATAACAAAAAGATTAATGTTTAAAAGTCGCTGGCCACGGAGTGAAGTTTCAAATCGTTGTTATCAGTTGTGCGGCAATAACAACAAACATAAGAATAAACTGTATTTTGGTGAGAGCATGCAAAATGTATTCCAATCACCAGAAAAGTACAGTGATAAAATTGATAGTTGATGAATACGTTGAGAACAGACAGTCAGAAATAACGAGCATCGGTAGAGGGACGACTAGCCGATGATGGTCCAAAACGGTATCCAATTGAATTGGAAGCAATTAGGGTGGTGATGACCGTTGCAGCGGACCTGGAACCGATATGGTATGATCCGGAAGTAATAAGCTTTAAACTTTACATTTTTTGCCTTGGAACATCCGGAAACATATATATATATATATATATATATATATATATATATATATATATATATATATATATATATATATATATATATATATATATATATATATATATATATATATATATATATATATATATATATATATATATATATATATATATATATATATATATATATATATATATATATATATATATATATATATATATATATATATATATGTATATATATATATATATATATATATATATATATATATATATATACACCTAAGTCTGTTTTTACACGGTCTTTTTGTACACGGTTTTGATATAACACGGTTTGAAAATTAAATATTTTTAATTTTTTTACACGATATAATTCCATTTAGCACGATTTAAAATTTTATGTACTTAAATTTTTTTTGTCAAATTTAATTTTTGCGAAGTATGTTCATATCACAAAAAAGTATTTATGAAAGAAAAAAGTCTGAAACCATCGATAGTATCGATAGTTTGCGAGCACTAGCTTAAAGATTTAAGTGAATTCCCCTTTAGCGCGTACAAACAATTTTTACTGGTCAAAGCAAATATGAATAGCACTAATTTAGGGGAATTCCCTTTATGTGCATACAATAAAATTTAATGGTCAGAGCAATTGAAACGTGTTAATATTTTGTGAACTGTCAATGCAATAAGATTACTATGCTTGTGAAAATAAGCATTATATATTTGATTTAATAAAATAAACATGAATTCTTGTTCTTAAAAATTCTTGTTTTTCACTAATTTTAATAGGTTTTAGAGATTAGGAACAAATCACCCATTTTTGTATAAGATCAATGTCTTTTTTTACACGGTTTTTTTTACACGGCTTCTTCTGGAACCAATCTACCGTGTAAAAACAGACTTAGGTGTATATATTGTTACGTTTTAACCTTTTCAAAACGTTTTCCGTAGATTCTTTAATTGTAATGAAGTTACAACACTCACGTCCTCAGTTTACAATAACCAACAGTTCAACACTTTATTTATTTGAACACACTTTACTTGTAAACACTTTACTAAGAACACTTTACTAAAAGGACAACACTTTGACTTAATCACTTTTTATTACTTAAGACACTTTACACGTTAGCGCAGCTAAATATCGACTGACTGTTCAGCGTTGAGCTTCGCTGCTTTTATACCTCCAATGATCATTACTAGAACATTCTAGACAGAAGCTAATCACGCCACATCTATAGTGCGATGTGCGATGACTCATCATGAACAAAAGATATACACACACACCGACATACATACACGCGGCAGCAAAACTCAAGCATCTGAGTCGCGCACATACATGCACACACGAATATTGTATCGTGCGGTGGTGGTTTCTTTTATTTCGCTGTTGTGCTTATTTATCCACACATGTGTGTCAGTATGTGCACACTCGCTGTGCTGCCGTTTTGTTTATCAACAAGCTTCCATGTATGAATGTGTGTATATACCTCCTGTGTTCATTTACAAATAATAACAAGACAATATACGCACATATAAAATAACGATGATTTAGTACGTTCTAGAACAATCACAATCGGTCCGTTCACGACCAAATTTGTAACAATATATATATATAAGCAACGAACTCAAAAATTATTTGCTGCTTGTGCAAATTTAGCTAAAAAAGTTTTAACAAGAAATCGAATATTCAAAATTATTTATTTGATTTAAGAGCCAAGTAAAATGTATTAATTCAGGTCCAAAAATATACCTATCAAATGTTTTCTGTCTTATTCAGCTGTCTATATGCCGATTTTTTTCGTTTTGCAAATATTTTACTTTTCTTTACAACCTGTTGTTTGCCTTTCAGAATTGTATTCGGTTGTAGCTCGCGTACTGTGTGCCGTTGCTCCGTCCTGTTGGAACAACATGTTCTCTAGACTTCATTCGTTTACTTGCGGCAGAAAAACCTCGGTTAACATGGCCCTATAACGCGTTGTTGTTTGACCAGATTCGTCGTCGCAAAAAATGGTCCGACTCCATCTGTGTGAATAGCGCACCATGCAGTCACTTTGAGTGGTTGTAATGGGTCCTACTGCATCACACGTAGATTTTCCCCAAAAGCGATAGTTTTGGTTGTCCACGTACCCACTGAAGTGAAAATGAGACTCACTGCTCATTATTATTTTGATCGAAAAATTGTCCACTTCGTCATAGACACGATTCCGTGTACATTCCGCCTTCTTGGGGCGTGTATCGCTCCAAGACTTATTCACTTGTATTCTACAGCTGTTTAGTTCTCACATGTAAAACCAGATTTAAGAGTGAAATTTTAGGTGTATACATGTAGTTTCGTTTTAGAATTTTACCCTTTTTTATAGGTTTGATTTTTGTTGTACTTTAAACCTGTTAGTAGATAGTGCTGATTGAAAAGTTCCCAACTCCCATTTGCTTAACGTACTTTCAATTAAATTGACAGGGTGCATCTTTGTAAGACCTTAAGAAATGAATAACAAGCTCACCTAAATAAATAATGTCAGTTGGGGCTTTTCTACATGGGATCAACGACACAATGATTTTGAAGTTTCGGGTTGAACCCACCACCACTCAAGTGCTTAACGACTTTTTCATAAGTGTAACATTTTGATAAAATTATCGTTGCTATTATTGTTATTTTATTCGTTATTGTTGTTTTATTAAAGTTTGTATGTTTTGTTTTTTATATCTTTTTGTTGCTTTGTCGTTCGCAATACAACTGAACGGAAGTTGTTAAGTTGACCATAAAGTTTTTAATAAATGAGAGAAGTACTATATTTATTTAAATAAAAAGTACTTTAGTAACAGTTATATCAAAAGTTTTTTTCCCTAGGAACTAAAATAATTAAATATAAATAAATATATAAAATAAATAAAAAAAAAAAAAAAAATATATATATATGTATATATATATATATATATATATATATATTGTTTTTTTTTTATTATAAAACAATAAATATGGTAATTTTAAAATGTTTTTTTTTTGCTATATCTTAGTAATTATAAACCCGATTTTGCTTATTTTCAATCACCAAGCAGAGGGGACATTTATAAAACGATTAAAGTAAGATTTAAATCAATAAGTTGTCTGGTGGCTTCACAATCGGTGACCGAAAACAGGTATTTTATGACAAATCTAGATATGTATACCCTTTTGGCAAAGGGTATAAGAAAGATATTAAATTAATGAAGAAAGCCAAACTCACTTGCTTCAAGAGCAAGAGAGTTAAGTAACATAAGCTTGGTATGCGCGAAACCTTTCGATTGTTATCTTAATATGATTTATTTATTTCACAAATAAAATACAAGAAATAATGTGGCTTCGACAACTTCTATTTTTATATTAACTGAAAAAATATAATCGTTTGACAATTTGCCCTAGGCTATCTTAATTCAAACAATAATATTTAATTATAAAACAATTAAATGTGCATGATATTACAGCTCGGCCAACCTGACCATGCAATCGCCCACGATTGCCATTTCTATAATATCGTTTCTTTCATCATTATACCTATAGTTTTAAGGGTATTGCCTGTCGCTTTTGGGAAATATCCTCGTTGAATCAATCAGTTGTGCATTCACACGTCAACCACTTCCTCATTCTAGAAGCTTCCACAATGCCATCGTATGGCAGCTGCGTAATTTGGCAATTCTCTATGTCTCTAATCACATAACGGTCATGTGGCAAAATCTTGTGAACAATGTAAGGACCACGGTATTTAGGAATAAGTTTTCCATTCGTTTTAGTAGAAGTATTCACGTTACGGATGACAACAAACTCACCCTCACAATATTCCCTAGCAGGCCTGTTGTGCTGCCGAAAATATTGTTGGGAATATCCCTGAGACTTTTCTATTGCTCTCAAAGCAAATGCTCGAATCTCTTCGAGATTGACTTTTTTATTTGTATTCAGTTTTTCATTGAGATATTCTGTAAGTTGATCGACCTCACCACCTCTCTGCTCCACACCAAACAAGAGTATACTTGGAACTTCCCTTGTAGTCGAATGAACTGTGTTATTCAAAGCGTATTCCACTTTTTCCAACATGCCCGTCCAATCAGCATGACTAATTGGTTCTGTTATTTTACTCAACATGGCTCGTATCACGCTATTGACACGTTCAACTTGGCCATTCGACTGTGGAGATGCAGTTGCAACTTTAATGTGTGAGACGTTATTCTTCAGCAGATAGTCAGAAAATTCAAGAGAAGTAAAACACGACCCCCTATCAGTTACAATTCGTCTAGGCCTGGTGTAGTAACTAAAGTATTTATTCAAACATGCAATAACTTCCTTCGTGCTCGTAGACACGACCGGATATAGGCGTACATACTTTGTAAAGGCATCAATTAATACCAGAATATGTTTTCGCTTCGAACTAATAGAAGGCAATGGTCCAAAATGGTCCATGTGAATTGTATCAAAGGAGATTGGCCTTTTAGGTATGCTATGAAGATTATGCTCATTTATGCGAGCAGGAGCTGAGCACATAATACAACGGATGCAATTCCTTATATACTTTTCCGCCTTCTGCCTTACTTTTGGGAACCAATAATTTTTCTTTATCTGGTCACAAGTTTTCTCAACCCCTAAATGGCATATTTTCTCATGCATCAATCTTATAATGTTTAGTTCCATTTCAGCGGGCACATATAACTGTCTACATCCATCTTTACCAAGCTTGAAAACCAATCCATCCTTCAATTCATAATTTTTAACCATCTCTCTCTCCAACTTTCCCCTTAGTTCGACAATGGTCTTATCACGATTTTGTGCAGCTTGTATATAAAAATCTATTTCCTCTATATCTACCACTGAAACTAGCTGACATTTTTCCCATTTGTTGAAATCTTCAATAATATCACAAAAGGCAACACTGTCATCAGACCCCGCTTTCTGGCAGCGACTAAGAGCATCAACGTGCCCCATATGAACACCAGCTCGATGATGAATCACATAATTATAGTTCTCTAGCTCAAGTGCCCAGCGTGCGATTCTAGCATTTAATTGTTTCTTGCCTAAAGTCAAAGTTAAAGAATTACAGTCAGTTACAAGTTTGAATGGAATGCCCTGCAAATAAATCCTGAAACGTCTCAAAGCATATATAATGGCTAATGTTTCCAATTCAAAGCTATGATATCGCTTTTCAGCCGCGGTCGTTGACCTAGAATAATACATGACAGGATGAAATTTGCTATCCTGCTGACGCTGCAAAAGCACAGCCCCAAATCCCATTAAACTTGCATCACAATGCAATTCGGTATCCTTTCGGGAATCATAAATAGCAAGTACAGGGGCAGAAGCCAAAATTTCTTTCAACGTGCTAAAGGCCCTATAACATTCATCCGTAGGTATATATTTTCCATCCAGTGTCAACTGTCTCAGCACTCTTGTTTTCATTGCATGGTCTGGTACAAATTTTCTAAAGTAAGAAAATAATCCCAAACACGTTCTCATCTCCGCCTGGTTCTGTGGGAAAGGATAACATCTAATTGCAGATAGATGAGCACTTCCCGGTCGTATCCCCTCAGAGCTTACACAATATCCCAAATATTCCAAACTTTCGTGACCAAATTTGCACTTCCCCATCTGCAACGCTAACCCTCTTTCCCTCATTCTGCGCAACACCTTGGAAACAAGTGACAAGTGTGTTGAAAAATCTGTAGTCGCAACAATAATATCGTCCACATAGATCATTATCAGGCCTTGATGAACTAAATCCCTAAATATATTGTAGATATAGCGCTGAAAAACAGCGGGTGCATTTTTTAGCCCAAACAGCATACGCAAATACTCAAACTGACCATAGGGCGTCACAAATGATGTGTATTTTACAGAATCGGGAGCCATTTTTACATGAAAGAACCCGTTCCGTAAGTCAAGAGTTGTGAAATATCTTTTCCCACCTAAGTACTCTATACAGTCCTCAATAAGAGGTAGTGGGAAATTATCCCTAACAGTCAATTTATTCAAGGCACGATAATCTACGCATTTACGTATATCACCATTTTTCTTCTTAACTAGCACTATAGGGGAAGCATAAGGAGAATCACTGTGCCTAATTATACCCTTTGTTAATAAATCATCGGTTATTTTCTGTAATGCATTCCTCTCATAATAGGACAAACGACGAGGCAAAGAATGAAATGGAACATTTTCTGTCAATGTTATCTTCATTTCATAATCCAATGGCCTCTCCTCTATTTCGTTTGCCTCGAGGTAATTTCTTTTTATAACCTCATGCAACTCGTTGAAAGACTCCTTACTTAGATTCGGATTAATGTTAACATCAAATGAATCCATCTGAGTACAACAAATCTCTTCCACATCACATAAGCTAATAGCATTTAAATCAAAACCGCTACTTAATAAACATTGTTTACCGTCAATTACCAATTGATCATTTTCGATTTTACCACAATTTTCTAATTTTCCACAAGTTTCGACATCATTTCCCGAATTGTATCTATCATAAATTGATAATTCTCTAATTGTGTTACTTTCAACTGATTGATCCTCCGTACTAACTTCCTTATTTGAATCAAGTGTATAGAAATATGATTGCTTTGCAGTAAGTTTATTTATTAAATTATGTCCGGCAGATCTCTGATACAAATTAATATTGAATGTTCTTAAGAAATCTCGCCCCAATATGAGTGGAAAAGACATGGTTGTGTCTGGTACAACATTCAAAACTACTTTTTCTAATTTATTACGAAATTTAATTTCCACCTCAACTGTTCCATACGTCATCAAATTAGATTTTCCAAGACCAAAATATCTCGACCTTACTGCCGTCTTACTAATCTCAATTGGAACAAACGATTTCCTTATGAAACTAGTTGGACTACCAGTATCAAAAAGAGAAGAATATTTCATGAATCTGCTACACTTGATCCTACTATCGCAAAAGGCAATACTTACATAATTAATTTCGTTTTTAATTTGTTCATAAAAATCTCCCCTTTCTTCTGGATTAATGCTGCTAACAGTTGCAACTTCTCCTTTGTAGATATTTAAAACCTTCTTCGGGTTTTTACAGTTGCGGTGATCATGACCCATTTTCCAGCATCGAAGGCAGCTTCCATTTGGCCTTTTCTCGTAGGGGCATTTGACCTGATAATGACCCAATTGAGTGCAGTTGTAGCAGCGAATTTCTGAAGCTGTGGTTGTTCCGATAGGTTTTACTGATGTCGGTCTTGGTTTTAGTGTTGAAATTTCACAACTGGTTGAAATACGATTTTCTTTGCGTTGCTCGTATAAATCCAAGGATTCTTTAAATTGACTCATCGTGCGAGCATTCATTAACAAATATGCCTCTGGAGTGTTGTCCTGCATGCCATCAAGTATGAATCCTATTAGCTCGAATTCATCAATTTCACCACATCTTGAAGCAATATTTTCCATTTCCAACACGTAACGGCGAACATTTTCCTTTTTATTCCATTTATGGCCAGCTAGTATCTTATAAATCTCACCGCGACTTACAGCACGACCAAACTCTCTGATTAGTGCTGTTTTCAATTCATCATAACTCATAAGATTTGTTCGACTAAGGAGCAATCTTGCTGTACCCGTTAATGAGTTGCACAGCGATGTGTATTTAAACAAGTCATCTGCAATTACCATATGCATCACTCTTTCGAAGTTACGCAGAAAATCGTACACACTATAAGCACGATTGTCACCATCAAACTTGATAATTGAATGCTCAATATCGCCAAATGTCAATCGGCCTGTATTGGAAAACTTTAAGGATTGCTTCCCTTCAGGATTCGGTGCTTGACCACACTCCAATGCGGAAATAGCTTGCTGTAATTTCAATACCTCATGTTTTTTCCGCAAAATTTCCAACTGTTTATCCAAATTTATTGTCTCGTTTTCTACACTTTGGCAGACTGTAACTACATTATTGTCCCGACGCTGACATCCTTCGTTGTTTAATTCATCTGCAGAATTAGCATCAATTTCAAAATTATTACACGCTTCTTTTGTAATGTCGTTAGCTTCAGCATCAATACGACAAACAGGTTCTTCCAAGACGAAGGCAGCGGACGATTCAATTACAGCGGTGGTCTAATTAGCTTCTACAATTTTGCCCAAATTAAAACTTAAGGCAGCAATGGACTCAGCATCGGCAGTGGTTTGACTTGTTGCAACTGCTTTGCCGATTTCAACATCATATATTTCTCGTAGACGAGCAATTGTAGCTGTGGTCGGAACACTAAATCCAGCGTTTCTTAATACTTCCAAAAGTTGTTGCTTTGAGAATCGAGCGGCCATTACAACGTATTTCTTTTAATGACTACCCCACACCTGAGATGTTATCTTAATATGATTTATTTATTTCACAAATAAAATACAAGAAATAATGTGGCTTCGACAACTTCTATTTTTATATTAACTGAAAAAATATAATCGTTTGACAATTTGCCCTAGGCTATCTTAATTCAAACAATAATATTTAATTATAAAACAATTAAATGTGCATGATATTACACGATGCAGTTAAATCTGAGCTAAAGAACTGGGCTAATAGAGCTCATTTAACTCTCTGGAATAATGAAACTGTGGGAAGCAATACAAAAATCCTATGGGGGGATCCAGATGAGGAAAAAACGGGGGTATTGCTAAGACTTAGCAAGCCCGAATTAAGTAGATTAATGGCAGTTCTGACAGGCCACTCTCAACTACTGGCACATCTTAGCCGCATAGGAATAGCGTGAGGAGATGAGTGTACAGCTTGTGGGGAGGAAAGCGAAACATTGGAGCACTATTTATGTCAGTGCCCCGCTTTCTCACAAATACGATCATGAAAATTTTGGGAGAGACGGGGCGTATGCTGGAGGAAACTAAGGCACTTTGTGAATGACACGGAGTTCCTATAGACCTATGAGTCAAACTGGTTCACTGTTAAACCCACGGAACGCACAACAAGCCTATATTGGCTTAGGTGTATGTCGTAAGACATGGGCAGAAGAGCCCCTCCATTCAACCTAACCTAACCTAATGAAGAAAGCTATTTAAGTGTGGATGCCAATTAATTTGGTGTTGTATTTTAAATAATCAATATGCGTGTGTACGTACGTATGTTATATTTAAATTTTTTAACGGTTTGACGTTTGCTATAAGATTTGTACATCAGAGTTGCAAAAGTTTTACAGCTTTTTTCGTCATGAAAACCAGAATCAGAAATAAGTGATCATGAAAAATGAGTATGAAAGGTACTTATGAAAACATAAATGAAAGCTTTGTTTTCATCTCACTTTATCATAGAACGAGATTTGACCGCCACATGTTTATCATTTTAAACTCTGTATATTTCTTCGTTAATATAAAATTGTTTTATCATATTTTTATTGGATATGAGTCAAACGAACAATAAATATGTGAAAAAATATCTAGCATTTAATAGAAACTCGGAATGTTTTATTGTAGACCATTACCTAGGGGATGACCACACTGAGAGAAAATTCAATCAGGCGGGTAATGAGAGGGCTTCGTTGAATGTTCTTCACTGCACAAATGAACAATTTTCTTTCTACAATAAAAAATATCATTAATGAAACAAGCTTTTCCATTTTATGAGGGCATTCAGTAAAAAATTAACATTAATATTATGAAATTTCATGTTTCGCAAAATTCAAGACATATGTATATATGAACCTTAATTATACAAGAACGAAAATAATTAATTATACAAGAACATAAAATACGTTTTAATTGAAGATATTTCTTTTATTTCTTTAATTTATAAGCAATTATATGGGGGCTGAACTTGGCCTGATTAAGAGTATTACAATAAATATATATCTCTCAACCAGCCAATGATCAAGCTCTACATGATTTCCTATGTAAATAGTCAAATTTAGAAAAGCAAAACATTGATATACATATGTATATTTATATAAAGGGTGTTTTTTTTCGATGTATAGAAATTTAAGTTGCAATAAAACAACGATGGATTATTCGAGTGCCATGGATTTTGATTATCCGAAAGATAATATATATGTATATATGTATATATTAGAGCGACTCACCAAAAAAAGTGCTCGATGTACCCTTCTAAAAATTAACCTTAAGATAACATTTAAAATATTTCGGCTCTAGTTTTGACCTCTCGTGAGCTGGACTATTTTGAAAAAGGGTATATTTTTGCATGTTTTGCTTCCTTACCAACATATACAATATGGGCATCATAAGAAAGTTTTTTTTTCAGACTTGAACGCGTCTGTATATACAGAAAAAAGTAAAAGAAATAAACCAGTCTGTTCAATAATATCGCCGACAACAGCATGATGAACATCATGCCAGGAAAGAAGATTTTTCTTTTAGTGCACTTCATAAGTAATGTATTCTATCGGAACTAGGAAAATATGGGGAGGAAGGAAGAGTAGGAAAATAAGGAGTGTTTGTGGACATTCGATTAAACAAAAAAATAATATCGGAATAATGAAACTTTTTTTGCAAAGTTGAATAAGTCAGATTTAACTGGTGTATACTTGTCTTTTTACTATCCAACAGTTAACGCAACCTCTGCAATATTTTACACTTCCACTATACAGACGAAACACAGGGACTATACAATAATCACGACAAGAACTATTATTAAATAAACGTTACAAGTAGCGTCTTGCACATTTTCGTGTACTCTAATGTTTTTGGCATTCATGAGCAGGGGGCTGGCTCAGGTCGTAGAGGTGGAGGGGAGTAATTAATTAAAACCACATCATGGGTACCGTTTTAAAAACTTTTGGGTCCTCTAATTTCAGTTCTCTCGTTCCTAGGTCATGCGCTGCAACTGGGGTTGACGTAGGGCTCATTTTTAGGGTTCCGTACTCATCAGAGTGAAACGGAACCCTATTACGGAGACAAGTACGTCCGTCCGTCCGTCACACCGTCCATTCTCCGAAACGGTAAGAGCTAGCGAGCTGAAATTTTCACAGGATGTTGTTGTACTTTGCCGCTACACAACAACAAATACTAAAAACAACAACAAGTCGAAAACTACCAGGTGTCCCCATACAACGAAAAGTTGCAATTAGCTATAACTCTCGAACCGTAAAAGATAGAAAGCTGAAATTTGCATAACGTATGTATTTATAGATGCTTTACAACAACAAATGCTAAAGACAACAACAAGTTGAAAACTACCAGGTGTCCCCATACAACGAAAAGTTGCAATTAGCTGTAGCTGCTAAACTGTAAAAGACAAAGAGCTGAAGTTCGCAGAATATATGTGTTTACATATGCCCTTTAACAACAAATGCTAAAAACAACAACTTGTCGAAAACTACCAGGTGTCCCTATACAACATAGAGTAAAAATTAGCCGTAACTCCCAAACTGTAAGAGACAGAGAGATGAAATGTGAACAATATATGTACTCGCATGTGGCCTACAATAACGAATGCTAAAAACAATAACAAGTCGAAAAATACCAGGTGTCCCTAAAGAACGTAAAGTAACAACTATCCGTTACTCTCGACCCGTGAGAGACAGAGGGATGAAATTTGCACAATATGTGCATTCACATATGCTCCACAACAACACTTGCTAAAAACAACAACAACTGTAAAACTACCAGGTGTCCCTTTACAACGTAGAGTAATAGCTATAACTCTCGAACCGTAAGAGATAGATAGTCGAAATTCGCACAGTGTATGTATTCCCAGATGCCTTAGAACAACAAATTACAACAACAACAAGTGGAAAATTACTAGGTGTCCCCATACAACATAAAGTAGCTTTAAAAACAGAGAGATGAAATTTATAAAATATACATATGTATTCACATACGCCATTCCATACATACATTACACATACATACGTACGGAACCCTAAGAGTGCGAGCCAGCCTCGCACTTAACTTAATTTATTTAATTTTATAGTCAGGTTATATGAGTTACAATTGTTATTTACTTTATCGGCCATTAGCTCGAGCTAAATGGACTGGTTATTACATATGTATCTTCGAAGCTACTTGTGTGCTGATGAACTTTGTGGTGTAAGTGGAACAGCCATGAATCCCAGTCAGTAAGTTTTCAACTTTATTTTTCTTGTCTTCCTTACAAATATTGATCACTACCATTTTATCACAATGAATTTCTTTTACTTCTATGGAAGTAAAATCAAACTAATTCCCGACAAGATAATTAACCATTGGAAAATGTAAACCTTACGGAATATTAAATGCAGAAACTACTAGTATTTGTGATATAAAACAGAAAGTCTGAAATTTAAATCCTGAGTATATATCGTTGCATTGGAAACAGTATGCCTTTACTAACGAGAAGTTCATCGATTATCTTTGTTACTTTAACTCGTTTTGAAAAGAAACCACAAAGTTATTGAAAAAAGTCGATATTTAATTTTTGCTGACAATGCGCTAATTAGTCTTGTAATATTGTTTAGTATGAAATGTGAATAGTTGTTAGACATCCGTTTTCTAGTAGAGAAATATAAGCTAACTCCAGAGTATTTGAATTCAGGCTCTCTACCGCCCTCTCTTTACTAATGTACAACATAGACTATTTTACGCAGATTGACTGCTATTGCCAATCAATGAATTACAAATGAGCCACTTATATATGTATGTATAGTCCCTGGACTAAAATAAATTAATGAAAAGTTGTGTCCGACAAAACTCTTAGCTCCCTCCGAGTTTTTTGTTGTAAGCTCTCAATTTCTTCTTTTCATAAGACTAGTGCCGCCAGGACGTTAATTAAAATGACAAAACCTCTTAATTTGGTTCTCATAAAGTTTTACTTTTACTTATGATGTTTAAATTTAACTTTAAAATAACCAAAAATCTTTTAAAAATCTAACAAAACCTTTTAGGCAGGTCCTTTCTCGCATTTACCTTACGAAAAAAAAATTTAAATTGTTTATTGTTGCTTCTTATTGATCATAATTGGGTGGCTGTCTAAAACTGTATGTGCGTGTGTTTTCATATAAGACAACAAATATTTGTATGTGTATCTATATTTTTTGGTTGAGCAAAAAGGGACCTTACGAAAACTTTTCCTTTCAAAACAAGTGTTTGCCAGTATATTTGTTTGAACTCTATTAGTTGTCTTAGAAAACTTTCTTGTTATTTTTGGGTGCAAGTGTTTCGAAATGTTTTTCAAAGCCAAAAAACATTATATGTAAGTTTCTCTTCTCAATTTATGGTTGTCTTGGATATTTGGAAGAAATTTTACTTAAAAGTTTTTAAGACTTTTACATGACTTCTGGCCTGACACTCTGGTCAGAGTGGTGTGATTTTGCTTGTAGGTAAAATTTTACATTGGATTTTGAAAAAAACTTGTCTGTTATTAATTTTGCTTTTAGCACCAGTAGCAGTTCACTGCTGAACAAAATAATAAGTTATTGTAAAAGATTTATTCTTTCGTACTGAATAGTAAGCCGAAAATATTAATGGGTATATTATTATTATATTGTGTATCATATGTAATCTAACAATATTTACAAGCACTGTTTTTATTTTAGCTTAAAAGTATTTAATCAGCCCAATCATGAATATTCTCAAGGAATTTTATTCCTAAGGAAAATACGTTTCTCGAGAAAAAATTCCTCCAATCATAAATTACCTGAGAAACAAAAAAATAAAAGTTGGTAATATCGAAATTTTTTATAGGAAAAAACAAAAAACATATGTTTTTAAAATACCTATTTCTTCCTCCGCCGACTATTTTTCCCCTTCGATGTGGCTAAAACAGGGAAGGTTAAAAAGAAATTTCCTAAGGAATTTATCAACATAATAAGAGGAATGGGAAAAGAGAAAAAACTCTCACGGAATTATCATTCATGATTGGGCTGATTATCTTGTTTTTTTTTCATAAAATTAAAAATTCAGGGAAAATTTATTTCAAAATATTGTTGCAGCAATATTGGTGTGAACTACACAAGATTGTGTCATTGTGGGGATAATAGATTATTTCTTCATAAATAAGTATGTTATTGCTTCAATGTAATAGAAGCGGTGGAGACTAGTAAATTTTGATTGTGGAAATCAAATAAAATTCAGAACCAAAAAACAAATCTTTTAAAACAACTTGTTATTACGTTCCACTGTGAACTGCTACTGGTGCTAAAAGCAAAATTATTAATAACACAGACTAGTTTTTCAAACATGCAATGTAAAATGTAAAAAATCAAAAACAAACGATATGATCCCATAATTCTATTGCAAAATAAAATAATTATATTGTTGGAGTAGATGCACTACATAAAAATGCTTTGGCTAACTATAGAATTGTTATGCGATCAATAAACTAAATTTGTTCACGAATTGACTTGGTACTGTGATGTTGAACTAAGGGAAACTGTTTATGATGGTATCGATGGGAAAAGGACTAAAATCACTGGAGCAACTACAATTTCACGCCGCGGATGTAAATGAACTCCTGACCAGTACAAAACCACATTTAGTACCAGTAAACAATCAGCCCAGTTGAGTAATAATGCAACTCATTGGAGTTCAAAATGTTCTGGAAACTCAAGACTCTCTTTGTCTCTCTCTCTCCCTCTCTCTCTCTCTCTCTCTCTCTCTCTCTTACTGACTTGTATAAACGGCAGTTATGCACTATATGTTTGTATCAAAAATGTTCTTACCATATCCATGTACATATAAGAGTTAATAAGAAAGCAGAAACCGTTCTTTCAGGTAATGAATGAAGATTGATTCGATTTGTTTTTGAAAACATATTGTGCCATCACTTTTTCAATAGCTTTTAAAATGAAGAAAAAAAGTTTCATACGACATATTAAAAAATTCATTTTCGGATCGTTCGTTTCCATTTATTATTATTTATTTATTTTTTTTTTGTGAGTGGGATTGGATGAAAAAAATTTCATTTTCGAGGCGCCATTTTTGTAGTAGATTATCGATCGCGCTGACATGCTTGGTTTTCCTCTAGCTGAAGCTCGCGATCTGACAATTATGTTACAAAAAATGTATGACAACTTTTTTATGGCTAAAATTTGATTAAAGTTGTGAGACCCGAAAGTGAATGACAAAAAGGACACAACAACTCACCACGGCTGATTGCTTTCACCGCCAAACAAGCAATGGCCGACAGCTATTTGTGTCGGTAATGACTACCCTTTCTTTCGTTACTTAATTGATATTCTATAGAAAAGAAAATAATAATTTGCACTTCCGTTCCCACTTACTAAAATGCAACTCAAACATTTTGAACACACACAAATTTATTCGGAATTGTCTTGCAACAATCCATTCAATTATTAATACGATTAACAAGCAAATTTAATAAGAAAATATTTATAACTATAAAAAAATAAATTGTAAAAATTAGTATTTAAGAAAGGTTAAGAAGAAAAATAAAGGTAGTCTTAATTTGAAAAATTGAAAAAGTGAAAGTTTCTTTTTAGATATTTGTACAATCATTAGTTTTTAAAAGCGTATATATCATGGCTGTTTAATCCAAATTGCTTCGAACCTGGTGTCACTTTTATACAATAAAAGTTTTACTTCCTTATCCCCATTTGAATGCGTACATAGTTGCATTTTTTACCTTTATGCAATTGCCTTTGACCCTAAAAATATATTATAGAAAGGCATCAAAAATTTATCTGCATACGAACTTGTGCGATTTTAAACCAGTCAGCAAAGTGGCTGGCGGTTTGAAATCACTTTGTTACATTTTCGTTGGTTTCTTTTTTCAATGTATGGTAAATTTGGGATCACAAAATATTCAGAACATGCCCTTTTTAACTTTATTTTTTACATAGTCTGACCTAATACTCGTAATACTGATTTTTGACGAATAAATATTTGAAATTAAACAATTCGTCATATCACACCAAAGTGGTACATTGGCGGCTACATTTGCTAATGACACTGTTTTACTATCATCCCATGAACACATGAAGTGGCTTCGTAGTTGGGGAATAGAAGTAACCAGTGATAAACCAGTTCAGTTTGCTAATGACACTGTTTTACTGTGGCTTCGTAGTTATGGAATACAAGTAACCAGTGATAAACCAGTTCAAGTACTTTATACTAACAGAAAAATACCAAATTTTCAGTCGATTCAAACAAAAGTTCGTGAATTCTATTGGATACAAAGGTGAAATACCTGGAAATGATAATTCATTCTAAGCTCATATGGAAAGATCACATCATGTAAAAGAAAAAGGAAATGAGCAACAGATTCAGATCATTATTCTGGCTACTCGGTAGAGATTAAAATAGGTCAACTCAAAATAAACTGCTCGTATTCAAAAGCGTCATAGCCCCTAATTGGAAATATAGTGTGGAAATTTGAGGCACTGCTAGCTAACTAACTAACTAACTAACGCGAAATCGTATATTAGACATGAGGACACACATGGAGACAGTGAAAGAAATCATCGGTATCAACAGCCTTAAATATATAACTCGATTAGTAGAACATTCTAAGGAGACTTAAGCGGTATGCACCATTGGAACTAGTTAACCTGTACTAGTAGTGGCTCCGTAAAAGAAATTATACCCTTTTTTTTGCTAATATACGATATAAATTAAGTATTGATTTAAGATAATCAGCCCTACTAAGTATGTCCAATTACGAAGTGGCGTTGTCTTAAGTATCAGTTCGTGAAAGAAAGAATAAGAGATAATATAATTAAATAAAAATTGAGCTAAGTACGAGAGTGTTCCACACAACAATGGCTTCGTACTACCGTGCAAGTGGTAGACAAAAGCAATCCGTAATATGCGGTACTCTTTAGCTCTTAACTTTTTAGTGCTTCTACTGTTGTTGAGGCTTGACAACTACATATAGCGTATAGATTTCGATTTTGATTTACGTCCTCATCTCTAATGTAATATTCTGCGTTGAAAATAGTTTGCAATACTTGGGATTGAATTCTTTGTATAATTTGTAAGTTGATTATGCTTGCAATACCTCAGATTTCTTTGCCATAATTCTAGATTGGCGATATAATATATGATCAGTGTGCTTTGAGTTGGCTGCTTGGGCTTTTTCTGCAGCAGACAAAATAGTTGTTGGAACCTGTTGTTTAATTCGTTTTTCTTCAGCGTGTTGTGATCTTTCCATATGAGTTTGGAGTCAATAATCATATCAAGTTATTTTGCTTTGTCTCTAAAATAATTAGTGAGCTATTTCTTTGAATGGGTTGCCCATATGGTGTCCTTTTTTTCGTGTAGATTAACTGAACTGTTTTATCGTTCTTTACTTATACTCCCCAACTATGGAACTACTCCAACGTAATATTGAGTAGTTTTGTAGGTTTTTATAGCACATTTGGCGTTCCTATGAGATTATAATAAAACAGTGTCATCAGCAAATGCAACTGTCATACTGTTATTGGAAATAAGACTTAAATTGGTGGTAATGCATGGCTCAGAGGACTATCTTGGGGTGCTCCAGTTCTCGTATTTTTGGGCACTTCTGATATTTGACTAGAAAAGTCGATATTGTAAGCAGATCTTTAATTTGTTAGTTGCGGAATTTTACCTCTTGGTATCGAAATGCAAGTTGGTTTTTACTTCCGTCATTTGAAATTGCTTTATTTTGATAAGCAAACAAAATATTTCTTCCATACTACTTTCATTTAATAAAAAAAAAGTCTTTTTTTTTTAATTTTCGACGCTTCGTCTGGTGACCGTTTGAAACTGCAATTTTTGAGTTTTTGTGAATAACTTCCATAGTTGGGCACCAATTTTAGTCATTTAAAGCTTCTTTTGTTTAGAACTTTACTTGTTATGAATAGGAGAAAATTCATCAGAATAACTTAATTTTTAGGTTTTTCATGATGTTTTTAAAAAACAAAAAATTTCGAACTTTTGCAAAAAGTTTAATTTTTTTCACCGAAAAAAATTTAATTTTTTAAACTACTAAGCGGATTAAAAATACTTTTCCAGTTATTAAAGATAATTTTATGGCCGAATTTTTGTATTCTCTCCAAAATTTTAAAGCGTTTTTGAGTTAGGGGAATATATGTATGTTGTACGACATTCTCAATTTTTAAAATAACGGTATGTCGCAAAAACAAGAGCTAACCTAAAAAAAAAAACGGTTAGCACCACTGAACTCAGCGCACTCGAATTAGATTTGGTCACTGGATGCCTCGTCTGTCGGAAAAAATATGAATGTATATATATAAATGTAGACTTCATTGTTAGTTCTAGAACTTCAAATCAGGTTGAGTGAAAATAAATTTTCTATGGTGCAAATCGACACCAAAATATATAAAACCAACTTTGTTTTTTTTTGCTTTTAATTTGCTTTTTTTCTTTCTGTTGTTAGCGATTTTTCGTGGGGGTTAAAAGGATCAAACTTCTTTTTATTAAGATCCAGGAATTGATTCACCGTGACTAACCCGTCATTTAGACGGGAAAGTAAATGCCTGAAAGTTGCAATACACTCACACTTTTTTACTAACACACCCACAGTATTTTAACTTTCAACTCTGCTTTCAGCAAAATTTTCCTGAAAGTAATTTTTTGACATTTACTGAAAGTAAAGTGACAAGGTAGTAAACACGGTTGCCTACTCCACGGCACATACAAATTTTCAGGATTGCAGTAGAATATTAATTGTGAATTTTGAATTATTTTGTACATTAGAAAATATTTAAATCATTTTTAGAGCAAATATGAATGAAGAACACAAATGAAGTATATTTATTGTGATAATTATTAAATTAATTAATACAAATTAATTAATACAAATTAATACAATACAAATTATTTTCGAAGGTTGCCCTATAAATTTATGTTTGTAGTAGTCTTGGCAATTCTATTTCAGTAGTAAACAAAACTATAATACTTGCAACACTCCGCTTTGACGACATTTTTAAAATGAACTTTCACGTTCCTTTGAAAGTGAGCAAGAAATTTTCATGAAAGTCACAGATTTCATTGAAATTTTTATTCATAATACGTGTACAAAAATTTAATGAAAGCACTTTCCCGTCTAAATGCCGGGTAACACAGTGACGACCTCGAAAAAGTTTTAGCAAGTTTCCTGAGGTTTGCTGCAAAATTTATAATGGAATAAAAAAAAAAATAAATACAAATGCATGGTAATTTAAACTTTATTTTTTTACAGAGGCCTTAAAAATAGTTTGTTTTTAATACGCTGAGTAAAAAAAAAATATACAAAAAAGGTTAGCAGTTAATGTTCTTAAAACTCCTTAACTAAGATTCTTCTGTGTTTATAAAATACTCTCTGTACGACAATTCAAAGTTGCAACCCTCTTATTGGTTAGTTCATAAAAATACATTTACAAACGATTTAGATACTGTCATTTAAAATTGAATTAAATTTAGCTCTCTGGGAATAAAGATTTATATACAATTTAGATAAAACTAAATACTAAAAGCAAATAGAGATCAAAAATAAATAAATGCTTTATGGCAAATTTATTAGTTAAAACAAATCCACAACCACCCGTATGAAAAAACAAAAAAGGGTCAACTTTTAAAACAATGTGTCAATAACAATTTTCATATAAAAAGAAGAGAACAGCAGCTTGGAATTACAATATTTATTTCATTGCCAAAAGCTTTTTGCTTTATTGTTTTTGTAGTAGAAAAATATAATTCTGGTATAAAAACTACAATAAATACAAATCTAACCTTGCTTACGTGCAATTGAACCAGGAATTTACAATTTTTCAACAAAGCACATACAAACGTATGTACATATGTATATAACATACCGATATACGATCATAGCCATGCACATACACACCATTTTTATATCATGTTTGCACAGACGTAACCGATATGCAAAATCCCCAATACTAGCAGCGACAGCTAAAAACCAAAAAAAAAAAAGAACAGAGGTACAATTTGAACCGAATGAAGCAAAACTGAAAAGGAAAACGAATATGAAGTACAAAATGAAAATAAATGAATAAAATCCAACGAAACAGTTAATTCAAACATATTTACACAATGCAATAAAAATTAACCCACTAAAATATGTTCCACCTTATTGGCCGCGAATTTTTAATTTAAAGCCTTATTCCGCAGCCTTCAAGCAATCAATGTGAGCAAAATAGTGGCCTATGAATGTCTTCAGTAACTTGATAGAGCAGGTTTTTCGTAGTGCAGTTATCAAAAATAGTTGACACAGCAAGAGATAATTTTTTATATCAATAGATTTATATATAGCCGAGTTATGGTACATACCGATATACAAATACATACATTATTTAAATTTGACACTTGTAAAGGGTCCGCCAAATAGTTTTTTTTTTGAAAACGGCATAAAACATCGAGTGTAGCTTCGGGTGTGTGACACGTAGCACCGTCCTTTTGAAACCAAATGTTGTCAATATCCTCCTCTTCAATCTTTGTGAACAAAAATTCGTTCAACATTGTCCGATAACGACCCCCACTGACAACGGTCACTCCCTGCTCATTTTCGAAATGAAAAATGACCTAATTATGTCTCTGGACTAAAATCCGCAGTTTTGGGTGCGTCGGCTTTTCAATGCATACGTGCTGGTTTTGTGTGCCCCAAATGCGACAATTTTGCTTGTTTACATACCCCCCAAGATCAAAATGAGCTTCATTGGAAAAGATAATTTTTTTTTTTTTTTTTTTTTTGGCAAAATCGGCATCTTCTGTAAGTCGATCGCAGACTTATGGAAGCGTCTACACAACCATATTCGTTCAGCGGAAGGATAAAACTAATTATCTGTCAATTCAGCCATGAGCTAGGTGTAACCATTCACGAAATAAACACTAGTTGAAAAAAAAACGTTAGATGGCGGACCCAGTGGAAGTTATTCAAGATAAGGAGCAACAACTTTTAAAATATTAAAATAAATATAAAATTCGAACTTCATGCATACACACATACCTGCATACACAGACCCATAACTTTTGTGGCGATGGAAATTTATATACAAAGCAACAAAAATTTATTATAAAATTTTAAATTTGTTATTGTTTTCCATATAAATTCTTGCGTTGTGAATTACAAAATGAACACCAACATTTATTATTACACTTATCGAATATTTTTGATTTTCATTCTTCCAAGTATGATTCGCATTAGAAAACAAAGCACATCAAAAATTTAATAGGTTCTTGCAATTGTAGTATATTCAACTGTTATTTTGTGTTTATAAGCAATAAGCTCATTTTGTTAAATTTTTCACTTGCTAGAGTATACACATTCATTACTGAATGCATAATGGAATAGAGGGGGTTTCTAAGACCAGCAGGCTTCGCAAGATCCTATCAACTACAAAAATCATTCCAAGTTTCGTAAAGAAACCGAATGTTAGTTGGACGACCAGCACCCAAGAAACCCCTGATTTCGCGGGATGCATTCCCTACGAGGAAGGATGCATTATGTGCATCCAGAATATGTGTACATATTCTTTACTTTTGTACAGAAAATTGGAAGTATAATTCATTTCCCATTTCCTTTTGCACTCTCATACCAAAACTTTTGCAGAACTTGCTCAATGTTTTCCATAACAACCTGAATGAATTTTGTAACACTGCGCTCTTCAGTTATTATGCGAGGGTAGCAAGACGAACGGTCATCGGTACTGTGCTGGTTGTACTAGGCAACTCGTTAGAATTTGCATACGTGTTTCTGAAGCATTGAAATGAAGGAATTTGCAAGCATAAAAACTCGAATATAGTTGAAACTGTTGCTCTGTGTGGAGGTTAAAGCAACTTTAAAAGAAAATTAACAAGAATATCTTCAAGAAAAGTTTTACAATTTAAACCCGGTTTTTGGATATATCTCGGCTATCCGTTAACCGATCTTACTGAATTTCAGTAGCAGACCCACTACCGGGATTTCACACATTCAAACGTAAGAACGAGGTTTCTATCTCAAACCGTTTTCTCAGAAACGGTATTCCAACGACTACAGACGGACATCGCTTAATCGTAATCTCTATTGATCCTGATCCAGAATATATATACTTTATGGGGTCTTAGATGGTTATTTCAATGCGTTACATACGGAATCACTAACTTATATATACCCTTTCATATTTTTTTGAAGGGTATAAAAACGCAATGAAATATATTCGGCTTAAAATTCTTAATTTTTTTTTTGTAAAGTTAAATTTTTCCGGCTCAAACTGGGGTATTATCTCATTCATATAGCTGCTGCATCGTCATACGTCACAAAACTCCATTTTATCAGAGCAATTTTCCGACACTTTTTCCAGCGTATGATATCAATAATATTGGCTTGGTTTGTCGAAAGAATGCCTGTCTAACACCCCACAGAAATAAATCCAACGGTTCACAGCCTCCTGCTGGCCCACTGATATTACCATTGCGGCTAATTAAACTGCCATCAAACATTGTACGCAATAAATTGATTGCGGTATGAGCTGTGTGGCAACTTGCATCATCTTGTTGAAACCAGACGTAGTACACATCAATGTCATAAAAAGCGATCACAAAAAAAATTGCTTATCGTTGCGCCGTATCCATTTTCAAAGAAATATGAGTCAATGATGCCGTCTCTCGTAATGAGTGTATTGGCTTCATAAGAACACGTAGGGGTTTTCTTTGTCTCAAGTATGACAGTTTTTTTCTAATTATCGTGCACAATGCGTATTATCGTACACGTCCGGAAAAATGATTACTTTAGATAAGTTACCTATTGCAAAATATATCAAACGTAAATCGATTAATTTTGTTTACTGGAGATAATTTGCTGAACTTTGTAAGACAATGACATAAATGTCACAAGATTTTGAATAACCAATGAACAGTGGATCCGAATGAAAATAATCTACTTTTTTTTTTTTTTTGATCAACCTGTCTACATATTTTCTGTAGTACGATATTGACCCGGATGCAACTATACATTTCCTGGTTATTGTAAGAAAATATGTAATTTTAAGAAAATCCGAATTTAAAATTCAAGAAAAATTCTTAGATAAGGGTTACCTTTTTTGCAGTTTTGAAAGTAAACGTAAATAAAACACATGTAAAATATTTTTTTCATGATATTTCTCTGTTATTATAAAGTTTGAACGTTGACATTATGTGTGAAATATTACATTATTTTATCAAGATTGAGTTCGATTTGGGCTTCGTTAAAAATGAGAAGAATCCTTTTTTGTGATAAATTTGTAGTGCTCAATATGTTTGAGGAGAAGAAAAGTAACGTTAAAGATTTATTGGCTGGGGTATATACCACGGCTGTTTCGCCATGGCTAATTAAATAGTGTTTTTAAGCAGCATCGTACTACCTTCTTCCTGGGCTCTTCATTAGTGACTGCCCGTAATCAAGACTGTTGATCAACTTTCAATTTTATCCCTATGTTTTTTTTGTTGATTGGAATATAGTCTTTTATAATTTTATATACTCTTTTCAACATCCAATTGATTTTTGTGTTTTTGGCTATTGTATAAGTGATGAAAACAGTTTCAAACTTTTCGGCAAGCATAGCGATTGGGATCATACGATCCCACTTTTGCTACATTTTGTGTGCCAATCGTGTGATAGCACAATTTATTGGCTTATGGGGCAACCAAAACGAATGTTGTTCCTATTTGTCCCAATCAAATACAACCCTGATGCGTCAACCGTGTAAACACTTGACGTACAACTCATATTTATTCATGCGGCAACCAAAAAAGACAATGCCCGCCAATAATATACATACATATATACATACATACACACATACATACATACATACATACATACATACATACATACATACATACATACATACATACATACATATGTATACATTTATTTAGTTACAAAATTGTTTAAACGCGTGTTCCGTGTTCTGCTTTTCAATCAGTAAAATTCAATTTTTTTTACTATTAATTTTTTGCTTTTTCAGCCCGCACAACATTATAATAATAGCCGAAGCAATTTTCTTTCTTTTTAATGAACAAACCATATTTTTAACATATAATTAATTTTTTTTTTGGGAAAACAAAGTTTGTCATCAGCTACAACAGCTGTTTCTCAGAGTTGCCGTATAATATAACAATCGTGTGACTATAATGCGGCAATTATTGGTACTAAATTGTTTTGCGACAATTTGCGACAATAAAATTTCAGTAAAATGTGACAATCATGTGATTGCAGAGAATTTGATTGTGACAAATTTTTTATTATACCCCAATTCAGCCCAATAAAAATTGTGTAAATTTGGTGTATATCGGCAATCGTGTGATCCCACCTTTAAGCATTAATTTAACTTTATGATGGAAGTATAGTATTCACAATAGTGTATTTTTAAGAAATATTTTAAAGATTATATAATAAACCTTTTTAGGATTTTGGAGATATTTACGAAATAAGAAACAAAGTCTAGACCAAAAAAAAAATGTTTTTTTTCAAAATTCAAACCAAAATTTCTTTTATTGTATGAAGGATATCTAAAATACATAAAAAGTTTCTGTTTCATTTGCTTATAAGCTTGCCATAAGCTCTGTAAACTATTAAAAAATCAAATACTATTTTCAACAGGCGAAAAACTTGTTCATACCCGATATAAGCCACTTTATCAACCTGTAGGTCACCGTGCACTATAACAGGGTGGTTAAAATGTCTTTATTTCTTAAGCATTGGTCGTGCTCTATGATTTTTTCAAACATTATTTAATAGTCAGATCCCACACTTCAAAGATATGAACTTATCGCCCTATTTTTCGTTCGGACCCACTGTGCGGTGATTCAAATTAAAGCCGAGAGATGGCACGCTCCTTGCATATGTACACTAAAGCTGCGTAGCCTTAGCCGACATATTATGATGTTTTTTAACTTGTAAATTCTACCATATATTTTTAAGTCATCTGCTCATGTTTTGGAAATTAATTTCACAGTTTTAGTCTCTATCTTACCTTTTCCATATTACCGGTTACGACTACTTTTGGACCGATACCTACTCGTTACTTCAATAAAAGTATCGATGCTAAAAGTACTTTGTATCAAGCGGAAAAATAATATTTTCTATATGGCATAACTTGATCAAAACTAGGAAGTTAGCAATTTATCCTTTAAGTCAAATACGCCTGTTTGCTTCAGCGTTGTGTGATTCAAAAATATCTCTTTTCTGTTTGTTTTTCTTTAAAAGCTGAAAATTGCTTTTAGTAGAACTTGACTTTTTGAAATTTATATAAATAGCTATTGAACATTCGGCACAAAAATATCCTTAATTTGTGCAACGAACTTAAAGTCTTCATTTAACAAAAAAAAAAAAAAAAAAAATTCTTAGAATACAAACCCCATAATTATTGTTAAGTTGCACGTCACATAAATTTTTATTTCAACTCCTCTAATGGGTTAAATGAGTCTGTATGTATGAGAATTTACTAACGTTAACTAACCAAGCATTTAAAGACATAAATGGACGAGAAGAATGAGCGAAGCACAACTACAGGTAGACATGCAGTCCCTCAAAAATACAGTAAATAAACTGGTAAGGGATGGGAGGGTGAATAAAAAACAATCCCGTAATAGTAGGCGGCTAACAACGCATTCCAAAAGGCATTAGGTACAATTCATTGATAACCGATTGTTATGGACCCAAATATTCATTGAACTGCAATGAAACGAATTAAAGGAACGACTACAACAACCGCCAGCAACAGCATACAGGATACATGTAGAAGGAATTGCTTTCATATGAAACTCGCTCACAGTTGCAGACGAGAAAAAACAAAAACATCAAAAAAACACAGGTAAGAAATATTGGCAAAAAGTCATTCCATATAAAATCAATGGCAACTGTAATAATCACACACATATGCACACACTCACACTTAGTAACTCACAGAAAACAGGGCCAAAGGCTATTGATGGCTCATATTCGTATACACATGCACAATGCATGTCAGTCGCTTTTCCATAGTTCAAATAGATATCTGTGAATACGAAAAAAAAATGGTAAGAAATGGTTACTCTATGCAAAAAAAGAAATCTAAAGATTCGTTATTTTCTTTAGCAGACAACTTTATATGGTAGATTTGTTGTGTAAATAAAGTTGCTATTTTTACATTTTTTTTTCTTCTTTTCATTTGGATGGGTGGAATATCATCAACCTATTTATTTAACTTTAAACGAATTCGAATTCAGGACCAATGCGTTTAATATACGAGTACATTAAAGAGATTTAACAATGCAAAGTAATCGTTTTTACAGTTGTGAAGAAAAAGTTGACATGAAATTACCCTGAGTGAAATTTCGAGCTAACTCTTTAAAAGTTCAATGGCCATTTATACTGATGACAAGGTCTCATCAGAATTTTGACTTCAATATAATGTAAAGCGACATCAACGACTTAAAAACTAATGTTAATCTTATGACAAAAGTCAGGCATAGATCAAGTGTCATCAATGTTTAAAACTACGGTGGCATCAATTCTATTTTTATATGTATAGGGTGTTTTTTGCGAACTTTAAGTTGGCATTACTGTTCAAGATGGCTACCGATTTTACAGCTGCCAAGTGATTTATTCTCAGTTTGGTTTGGCAATCCATCATGAATCGACTTGTTCAGACGTGAGAACAAGTAAGGCGTAGATTTGTCGAATGGGCCCAAAACGAGATTGCCGTTGTTCCCGATTTTCATAAGCGAATTTTGTTTAGCGTTGAAGCGCACTGCTGGTGGAATGGCTACGTCAACAAACAAAACTGCCGCATTTGGAGTGAAGCTAATCCTCAAGTGTATGTCGAAACACCGTTACATCCAGAAAAACTGACAGTTTGGTTCGTTTTATGGGCTGGTGGGATGATTGGTCCGCACTTCTTTAAAAACGATGATGGCCAGAACGTTACAGTCAATGGTGATCGGTAAAGAGTCATGAGCACTAACTTTTTCATTCCTGAATTGAACAATCATGATGTCCAGGAGATGTGGTTTCAACAAGACGGCGCAACATCTCACACAGCTCGTGCCACAATCGATTTATTGAAAGACACGTTTGGTGACCGCCTAATTACACGTTTTGGACCTGTGAATTGGCCTCCAAGATCTTGTGATTTAACACCGCTAGACTATTTTCTGTAGGGCTATGTAAAGTCATTGGTGTATGCGGATAAGCCACAAACGCTTGGCCATTTGGAAGACAACATTCGCCGTGTTATTGCCGATATACGGCCACAAATGTTGGAAAAAGTCATCGAAAATTGGACGTCGAGATTGGACTACATCCGCACCAGCCGCACAAGATTATCTTTCAGATAAATAAAATTCATTTCAATCGAATAATCCATCGTTGTTTTATTGCAACTTAAAGTTCTTTACATTTGTTTATTTTTGTGTTCTGCATTTTAAATTGTCTGCAATAAGGTCGGAAGTAGCAAATTATTTTGAAAAACAACTTAATGTGAGAATTATTTGACTCATATGTATCATTTTATGAAAGGGTAATTTACAATAGTTATTTTATTAATAAACCTTTTTTATAGTCATTTCAGTAGTTTTGCTTCTTCAACTCAATTCATTACAGCAACGTTAATATGTCATCGGACGGTCGAGTTTTTAACATCAAATTGAATATATTTGGTAATATATTGCGAAATAGTTTTTCAAGCTTATTTTCTGGAAATTATGTTGAGTATAAACTGTCAAAACTGTAGCTAGTCTCTGTGATGTTTATGTTTCGCAGTAACTAGAACTAATTTGTAACAGAAAAATTAAATAAACTGCAGTGTTTGGAAGAAATAAATTTATAAAGAAAACATAAATGGGTGAAAATAAAAGAAAAAATTTATACATAAAGAAATTAAATATAATTTTCACTGCCCTCCACAAGACTCTATTAAAATTATTTAAAATGCAGTAGTACGTTATAATAATGTATTTATTATAACTAGAGACCGAAGTATCGATACTACTCGTTTTAATCCTTTACTTCATGCTAATAATATATCTATTTCGTGGTTTCAAAAGTATAGGACTGGAACTCAATATCTGCGAAATCAACTGGCCATCAAGATCATGCGATTTGACACCATTAGATTTTTTTTGTGGGCTCCGCCAAAGACAGTGTTTATGCAGATAAACTTTTAACTCTTGAACACTTAAAAGCCAACATTCGTCAAGTTATGGCTGAGATACCTCCCAATATGTGTCGATAAGTGGTCGAAAATTGCCCTAAAAGTTAAATTAATGATTGCAAGATATCGCGTGGTGGTCATTTAAATGTGTAGTATCTCACACATAATGTTAACGTTCAAACTCTATAAAAAAAGAAATATGAAAAAATATTTTGTGTATTTTTTATTTACGTTTACTTTTGAGATGAACTCCCATGAATTCAAAAAATTTTTCGAGTTTCTGGGATTTTCCGAAATTTTTATGTTTTATAAAATAAATTACTATTTATTTAAATATGTTCCATATTTAATTTTTTTTTTGATCTGCGAACGATTCACACCAAACACCTTTTTCTTGTAAAGGTACAAAAATATTTCACTTAAATAGAAGAAATCGTGCTAAAATGCTCAAAAAAATATTTCAAACTTTTATGGAAGTACATCATATATTAGAAAATATTGAATATATTCTTCAAGAACTAACGGTAAATTACACAGAGAAAAAAGCACCTAATAAAGTAGAACAAAATCAATAAGATATCTCTATGGTTTTTTTTTTCAAGAAGGATTCCTTATTATTTTAAATGGGAAAAACTTATTGAAAAAACAACAATTAATGAAATCAAAAAGATGATTTACGTGTGTATATATAGGAAACTAATAAAACTAATAGGGAAAAATTAATAGGATAACCTAATAAAATCAATAAGAAATCCTTATTGTATACAATTTACAAGAAAACCTAATAGAATCAATAAGTTCTTCTCTATACAATTTTTTTTTTGGTACCATGCAAATCGGAAACTGAGTAAAAACAAACGTGAGTAACAAGTTTTCTTCTTGGTTCTATGTGTTTTTCTTGTTGAGGCAATTAGTAAGATTTGCAACATGGAAATAATAAGAAATACCCATAGAAAAATCTTCTTTTCTCTCTGCTGGGATACCCTTCAGCCTAAAAACGTTTCAAAGAGAAAATCTTATTGAATCTTTTAGGAAGTTTTCGCTCTGTGTAGGTTCCACTGTTTTTTCTCTCACGATTCTGTTTTATTTTCGCATACTAACTATGCAGGAACTCATTGTCCGATACCTATGTACTTTGTACTTGATATAAAGTACCGATGCTAAATGTACTTGGGGTCGAGAGAAAATGATTGCGTAGGTACTTGTATCGCAGCATTCCTAATTACTACTCTTATGTATACGTGGTTACATGACACGTTTACTAAAAGCCATATTATCTAGATTCTAGAATATCAATATTTAGCAATTGAAATAAAATTCAATTTGAAAGCTGAGCCATATTTGTAGGCCTATTTACTTGTTCCATTCTGTATGGAATTTGTTTGTACATAACTGGATGAGATTGTTTTTCATTTAAAATTTGTTACCTTTTATAACATTATCATTGATTCATTTGCTAACAACGAAACAAAATCCATATTTGTGTGCAACAAAATAATAGAAAAACCAAAAACTCGTAAGTAACATTTATTCAACGGGACATTTGACTAAGAAAAATGTGGAGAAGCAATATAAAATGAATATCAAGACTACGGTCTATATTTTTACTTAAGTCCATTAAAGACGTAAATAACTTCAATGTTACAGATGCCATTGAAACGATATACATATTCCCAATACAAACTCAAACGAGGATGATACAAATACATTTCTTATTACGAAAAGGATGACCAGAGCTTTATTCACTTTTTTTATTTGTGTTTTTTTTCTTCCCTTTTTTCATACTTGTTTGTATTGCATAAATATTTAGTTATTTCTTTATTATTATTGCTGTTGTTGATTATCATTTGTTGCCTGGTTATTTATTGCGTGTCCTTCTAAACGAAATCAACTTTCCATATTTATGATTACGTTACGGGTTATTGAACATCTACTCAAGGACAAGCAATATTATTTCTGCTGTTATGATGATGGGATACATTTAAATTTTTTACTTGATAAAATTTATCTATTCAGCTTTTGATAAATTTACTTAGGGGTAGGTAGATATATTTTATGTACCTAAATATTATGTTTTTTAATTTTGAGTTTTGCGGTCATTTATTCGAACAGAATTGCTATTTTATTATAGTTCACAAAACCATCTACTGCAACATACGAAAGATATTTGTAATAAAGCAGAATTAAAATGTATTGATATCGATTAAAAACATCGACAAGTCCGAAGTCCTATTACCACTCAGTTGAAATTCATCCTAAACGGCTGGCAAAAAAACGAACAGTTATACTGATCTTTTTGATCTATTGTTGAACTAGTGTTAAAAGCAGTAGCGATGCGAGTAGAAAAACTTTATTCTAACCTTCAAGATGTTTTGTTCTTAGGCTAAAACTTAAAGATATGTTCTCTGAATTATAAATTTCGAAGTTTATTACCACTTTGTTTGTAATACAAAGTCTTGGTTATTTAAATTTAGTTAATTAACTTTGAACGGAGCTTAGTGCTCGGAGTGTCCAATTAATTAAATAGAAGGAAGAGTATATATGGAAGAGCAGCTTGAGTCGACACACAGTGTTGCGAAACCGGAATTTTTTGGAAATCATATTGCCTAAACTGTAATTTTAATTGTATCGATGAGAAACTTCTACAGATTGGTCAGAATGAAATCCCAAACAGAATGAGTGAAACAAAAGTAAAAAAAAAAAAAAAATTGCTCGAAAAATTAAAAAAAAAAATTATTTTAATTCTTCTTTTATTTCTGATAAATACCCTATGATTAGTTTTTAAAATAAATTATAGGGTGGTCCGAACAAGAATTATAAACGTTAAATTTTCATGATTTTTCGATATTTGTTGAGTAACTCTGAAATTTTATATAAAACCAAAATCTATTTCATTTCTTATTTGAAAGGTGGCAATAAAAGTTTTAAATTGATACCGGTTTGAGGTCAATAGCTTCAGTTTTAAGAGAGTTATGCTCATTTTTGTGGAGTGCTAGAATAGATGTAGAATAAAAAAAAAACTTTGAAGATACTATTTTATAACACAGGCATATTCTATTTCTATGGAATAAATACTGAGAGTGATATACTAAAATCGCTACAACTCCCAGGAGGGCAGGTATGGGCTGCTGATTTTTTCACAGTTGGTTGAAAACAAATTATGTAACATTTCTGTAGTGGTTTGGAACTGGGACTCTCTGGGACTTTTTAGATATTGCTTACTTAACCCAAATTTTAAGGAAAATGGACCTTTAGTCGGGTTTTCGCTCTAAAAAAGGTGCATATGAAAATGTCTCAAACAACGTTCCTTTTTTTTTACAGAAAATACTTGTCCAAAGGCAGATTTTTTTTCCGAATCAAAATATCTGTCACCAAAATCAAATGAGATCATTTTGAATACACCCCTGAAATCAGCTCTTTTCGTAAAATTTTTGTAAATTTGACTTCTAAAATCAATTAAAAATCAACGGGCCAACATAAAAATAAGCTTTATGTGTTTTTTGTTTACTTGGAACGTCTGTGACAAAATTGCATCATTAAAAACACTGAAAAAAATAATCGGAAAAAAGTTACTTTTCCACTAGCCGTAACACAGTGCGACATGAGAGCAAGATAAATCATTGTGATTAGAGTTCTACAACTAGTACACAGAGACAAAATTACCAACCATAATCAGTATGATTTTCGCTTTGGAACTTTTTTAGATGAAGGGAAGTACCCCGACAGAATCATTTTCCTGTAGGGATTGCTTATTGTTTCATCATGGATGGATGATGGTAGAGTGTTTTACTAAGAGTCCGAGAGGTCGCAGGTTTGATTCCTGCGTGTTTCTGTGCTTTGCGTGTTTCTGCAGACAAGCCAATAGCTTCGCAGTTTTGTGGTTGTTTTCATTAAATAAAAAAATGTGGCAAGTCTTAACAATTTTATCAATAAGGAAAACACATAAAACCAAGAAGAAAATACATTACTCACACTTATTTTAATCAGTTTCCGTTATGTTTGGCATCAACATAAGTCCATAGAAAAATATAAATTGTATACTTATATCATTAGGTTACCTTATGAATTTTTTCAAAAACTACTTCTTATTGATTTTATTAGATTCCTAATGATCATTTGAACATAATGTGGTGTATTTTCTAAGCTTCCTTGAGTATCGTGATGGCTGAGATGGTTGCGTAGTTGACTGACAATGCCAGGGTTGTGGTTTCGGATTCATCAAGAAAAACTTTTTAAAAAATCAATAAGAATACCTAATAAAAAGATTCCTTCTTGATTTTTTTAATAGGACCACATGATACCTTATTAACTGTGTTCTAATTTATTAGGCACTGTTTTCTCTGCGTATTAATGTAGAAACGAATAGTTAACAGTAAACTACTTCTTGTAGATTGACATGAGATAGCGATTTAGGTGGACTTGGCCTGATAGACAAAAATATTCTGCAGAAAAGGTATTACGGCTGAATCCCCGTTTCTGTACTAATTGGTATAAAATATATTAAATACTAGTTAAAAGTTTCTGGATAAAATTGTGTGAAGGTGACTACTCGATCGACTACTAACCACAAAATACCAGCTTTTCATGTATTTTAATTTAAGTTTTTCATGCAAAATTTTCCTAATAAACACTACAACTACACAGTAATACAATTGTTTGGAATACGCAGCAAAATTTTTTCTTCTAAGCATACAGTTAATTTCCTCATTTTAGTGAAATAGTGATAACGTTTGAAGACCTCAACTATCAACATCCTTTTTATAACAAAAAAAACCCAACTTTGTTATCATATTTATTTGGCTGGCAAATGAATATGAAAACATTCTCCTTCCTTGGAATGGACCACAACGCCTTATTAGAACTCTGAACAAAAGAGAAGTATCTCGTGGTCATCCTGGATCAGAAACTAAAATGAAAACACCACACAGATGAAAGAGCCAATAAGGCTTATATGTATATGTTGGTCAACCTGTAAGCGAGCCATAAGGACAAGATGGGGACTCTGTCCAACAATAACTAACTGGCTTTATAGTATCGTTATCAGGTCGATTGCGACCTACGCTTTTATAATGTGGTGGACGTTGATAGAATAGAAATGCAACATCAAAACGATACAGAAAGTTTACAGAAGCTGCTGTCTTAGTATAAGTGAGGCTTTCAAAACGATACGATGGCGATGGAAGCAATCGAAATTCGTATAAAATATGCAGCAGCTGTCACAGCGAAACAATTAAAGATGATGGGTGAGTAGATCGATCAGGGACACGGCGCTTCATCAACAAATCTTTACAGCGAAAGGCGAGTCTATACCGGAAAATGTGACGTCAGATCGCTTACCGAAGACGTCACTAGAGGCCAATTGCGAAACATTGATTCCTGATTTACATTTCTAGTTGACCAACTCTTTGAACCAGATCCCTATGGGGCTTCATGGTTACACGGATGAATCAAAGGCGAGGCGAAAACAGGACTTGTTATTTATATAGAAAATACCACAGAACTATTATTACGTCTGACGGACTTTTGCACAGTTTTTCAGGCGGAAATTCGGGCAATTATGGAGTGTCATTGAAATGGGAAGGCCATGACCTGTGAAAATATTCACTGATAGTCAAATGACCACTAGAGCAATCTCAGCTGAACGGATTAAATTACAAACAGTTTGAGATTGCAAGAATTCTTTTTTTTTCAACCCATGCTGAACTGCTTATCATATAGAAGCCAGAACATGCGGGCATAGCTGGAAATGAGAGAACAAACTCACTTGCTTCAAGAGCAAGAGAGTTAAGCAACATAAGCTTGGAATGAGCGAGACATTTCGATGCAGCTAAATCTAAGCTAAAGACGTAGGCACATAGACCTCATTTAACTCTTTAGAAAAACGAAACCGAGGGCATCAATGCAGGAATTCTATGGCGGAATCTAGGCGAAAAGAAACATGGGGAAACATTAGGTAGAATAATGGTCGCTCTAAACTATTAGCACATCTTAGCTGCATATGAATATCGGGACTAGATTAATGTAGAACATGTGGGGCGAAGAGTGAGACAGTAGAGACCGTTTTCGCACAAAGGCGGCCCCTATATCTTGGGAGGGACAACTTACCTGACATAACCCAATTGCGAATTGCGAATGACACAAAGTTCCGATAGATCTATCGACTGTTCAAGGTTGAATTCACGGAGCGCACAATAAGCATATACTGGCTTAGGTGTATGTCACAGGACATGGGCAAACAAACCTCTCTAATCAACTTAACCTGACCTTAACTAATGTTCTCAATCTGCAGGAAGTAAAACTTAAAATCTCAGTAAATAAGTACGCAGCAGAACGAAATCCAACTTTTATTGTGTTTCATTAAATTCGGTGACTAGGTTACACTAAGAAGGGGCCGGTGACTTTAAATCTGATACTTGTATCTACTCATCAGCTCTAGTATTTAAGTTATAGCCTTATTGTAAAAATATGGTACTTGTGTGATGTACGAAAGCGTAACTATTGAATTGTTCGACCAGTCAAGTAAATAAATAAATTTAGGACTCGATATCAAAATACACTTTAAGTCATGGAAATATTATTTTTGAATTTGCCCAGTTGTATCAGAAATAACGCACAAACTGCTTAGCAAAAATAAAAAAACTAATTAAACATTAATTAACATATGACTTTTGATTTCATTAAATTTTTAGGGAAAGAACTCACAACTTCGTGCGAAAAAAATAATGTCTACTTGAAGTGTGCGTTAGAACAAAATTTGTTTCAATATTCACTTCAAGTAAACAATTTTTTCATTTTCTGCAAAAGAGCCAAATCCTAAAAAAGCCGTTTTCATAAAAAAAAACTTCTGACGTATGCTTTCGAAATTGTATCTTCTTAAAAATTAGTTGCGTAATTACATTCTAGCAGTAAGTGCAAAAACGTACATACATATATGTGATTTCAATTATGGTATTTAATATAAATTTATCTAAAATCTAAAATTTAACTCAAACAAATTTTCTTCTCTTCTCAAAAATGTTGAATTTTCCTATAATCTGCTGGACATATTGTTCAAGTATCATCTCTAAATAAGAAAAGAAAGATTCAATAACTACATGATACATACTCGGTATGAAAAAGCAGCATTTTTAAGTATAAAAAAAATACAACAAAAGCAAATAATAACTATCAGGTAAATTACCCGAAACTATAAATTTTTTCCATAAAAGTCAACCACATAAATGCCGGAAAAAACTCGATTAATTTAAAAAGCAAACAAAGAAAATAGAAAGATACACATTATAACTGAAAAAAATATATAATATAAGCAAAAGGAAAATACTTAGACAAACGTTTGCCAACAAAATGTGTTGTAATAATATTTTCTTGACCAAAGGTAACCAAAGCAACACAGACAGCGATATCTTGCTTTGCAGAGTATCCGCCCAGTCAGCATTTTATAGAACGTTTGAATAAATTCGAGATCCTGAAAATCCTTATTTAAGCTTATATTGTCGAGTTGAAAACGAATGCCTTGCCGGGAGGAAATAGATCATCAGCCGCGAATTTAGGGAATAATCCTTCACGACAAAAACTATATGTTCTTGTTAAAGAGTTGCTTGTCTGACTTTCGTCAAAAAGATCATCAAATGCTGATAGGGTTAAATCATAAACACCCACCCACACATAAATCTACTACAATTTCAAAAAAAGTAAAAATGCAGTAAATATTTAATAAAGCGAAATGAATCTCTATTGTTCGTACAAAAGTTCCTTAGATGACTATGCTACAACGAGGACTTTGTATGGTTGGTTAATGGTGCAAGTTTAAGTCAACCCACACAACGTGATCCACCGTCTTACATTTTTACTCATTTTACCACGTAAGACAACCATAATTCATATAAAATACATTTAAGGGCAGAGTTTGTTTTAAGCTGTATCTCTTGTTGATGCAATTTCTTTTTGTTTTCAACAACTGGTTTTTTTTGGAAAAACATTTTTTTTCTCTTGTATAGAGTTGCATTTCAACGGAAATTATTGCTTAAATTTTGATGAAAATTAATTCAATGGGAGTTTTGTGGCAGTCCTTTTAATTCATTTCTTTATTAACTTTTAAATGAAACTATTTGCTATTGCTTGCAAGGGGAAGTATTCACCCTGCCAGCAACTCAGTTAATTTGCATTGCAATTAACCAAAGTTTTTCGCATCGAGAGATTGTTTTTAAGACAGACGTAGAAAATAGGTGTGGTTGACATGACAATATTCGAAAAGCAACATGCTATTGTCCCTTCACATGATTATTTACCACCATAGACAATATATTTTACAAGATAGAGCACATATGTAACCGTCAAACGTAATAATATTGGTGTATTTAGTTACTTTGTATTTTACTATATCGGTTCATACATAAATAACCGATATCAGGCGTGAACAAGTTTTTTAAGAAATTTCACTTATGACAGAGCTAAAGCATTGTTCACTTCTAAAGGGTGCATTCGGTAATAAAAGAAGCTTTAAAAGTAAACAAATATGTTTTCGACTATCGGTATCCACACACACGATGACGACGATCGGTGCCAAGAAGTAGATCAGGTATATATAGAAAAACACTGAAACTTTTGATTCAGATTTCAGCTATATTAAGCGTACTTAATTTTGAGTGATCTCTTCACATGTATTGTAGCCCCCTTGGCTACTACAAAGGTCCCATTGTGCTACCCGAAGAGCCAGCAGGGAAATAGCTCTACACACTCTTCACCAGCGAGTTGAAACGAATGAAAGACTCTTCCCCGACCAAGCCACACTCCAGCACTTCCGCCAACCCATGTAGTGTCGGTCTGCCCAAGTATTATGCTCTCTTACTAAAGAGAGCTAGACAGAGGAAGGGTTCGACACTCTCCTCCTCCTCTTCATCTCTGCAGCCTCTATAGAACTGATTATAAGGAAGCTTTAGTCTTCTCGCATATACTCTCAGGTGATAGTGTCCTTTCAGAACAGCCACTAGGGTGTGTAGCTTTTGTCTCGGAAAGTCCAACATAGCAAAAGTTCCCTTATAATTATTGCCGGGCCAAGTGGGCCCCGATATTAGACAGGCGATCTCATTCGACCACCTTTTCTGTGCAGTTCTTAACAACTGTCGTTGTATTAGCTGTTTATAACCATTGAGGGGAACACCAACGAATTCGTCCATATCCTGCTGTTGTAAGCGGATAAAAAATCTTGTCAGTTCATCTGCTGTTACATTTCCGGACACACCGTTTTGTCCAGGTACCGAGAGAAGCTCCAGATCTAAATGTCTCGCTATCTCATGTAGAGATATCCGGCATTTGTAAACCAACCTAGATGTTGTATAAACACCCGCAAGCGCGTTAATGGCGACCTTGCTGTCAGTACAGATCAGGCGGCAAATAACCGCATTCGAAGTCGAGTCTTCTTTCGTGTGTACAAATCTTTCGATGGCTGCAATTTTTTGGAACACAGTATTCGATCGCAATTAATATTGTCTATTACTATTTTTTACATCGCAGCACGCATATGACAATAAAGAAACAAAACGAAAAAGGAAAACAAAATATAAATAAATTGGCGAAAAACTTCAAGATAAATGAATCCAAATGTGTTTTTATGTTTCTCATCTTCGGAATCGGAGGATGAGTCCAATATTGCCATTATAAGTAGGAACATTCGTGAGAAAAGCAATCCTTTTTCATTGCCAGTAGCTGAGTAAGTTGTGAGTTTAAAGCAAAAGATTAGAACTAAATGTTTCATCGTTTGTACATAGATTCAAAAAAGTTTTTCGGCTCTCTAAGGAAGCTTTTGAATACGTTTTATCGGAAATAAATATCTCTGGTCACCTGTCGACTAGCGTACCACCCGTATTGCAACTTGCCGCTACATTGTCCCTTTTGGCCAGTGGCACACGGTCGGGAATTATTTTTAGTGGGTTTAGCACAAAGCATTATGTGCAAAGCGTTGAAAAATGTAACAAATGAAATGTAACAAGTGAAATACACTACTTAGTGGAAAATCTTTTTCTTGGTATTCATTTTCCCTAAAAACAATAAAATTTATATTTTTAAAATTATTTCTTTAATTTTTTGTCGCTTTGCTATTTTATTTGTTTTGCTGCTAAAAGCTAGAGTTTATTTGTTTTCGATAATGTGGTAACAATCGAGTACAACATCGATTAGATTCGTTTCGCTAACGAGTCCTGTGATGCACGTTAACAGCATTTTGATGACAAAGCACTCGATTTCGAATGCGGTGATTTGCCCCCAGAATATGCTCTCTGTATATGCTATATTACCTCATCCGGCTTACCATTCTTCTTATCGTCGCTACACTCATCACGAAGCCTTAAACTGATCTTCCGTTGAAGTCGGGGGATGTAGGTGGCCCCACCAACGCCTGCGCTCGATTTGGAAATATGATTACGTCCTCTTATTGATGTATTTTAAACACTATTTCAGGACCCATTGGACATATTTAAGCTGAATCCTTTATTGATCATTGGGACCAGTGAATAGTGGTCAATGCAATCCAGAAGGCCAGGTATCCTTCCAATTATCGATACATGCCCTGAGACAGCATCACTAGACCGGCCACCTGCCTTCAACTCTATCGCCGAACTCATAGCCGTTTCCTTAACCATGAGATCGGCTGGTTCTGCATATTTAAAATATTTCAGAAAAGTCGCTTACTTGTGCTGTGGAAAATTCATTCCAAAATCAAATCTAATATAATCATATGAAATTCTAATATAATCATACTGCCTGCTTAAAAATTGCAGATTTATTTCCTCTTTGCATTGGTGTCCTTTCCCATCAATTATTTTTAGCACCTCTTCCAGTGCTTCCTATTAAGAAGAGCCATTACAAGAACATATTTGTGTGTATTTATAAAATTAAATCAATTTATTGTGTTGCCAGGGTTTGGTTAGTTTATGATTTGTCTTTCTTCGCTTTAAATATTAGAGTTTTTTTTTCTAAATCAATTATAACTAGACTTTACAAGTTTATGTTTTAATATCTTTTCCCCATAGCAATTCATTTTCTTGTCTTGTAAATAATTCGGAATTTTAATTTACTTTTTATCTTTTCACGGGATGTTCCGCTGAACTGTGTTGTTTTTTATTCTCTCTGTCATTTTGTGAATCAAATTAGGTATTTTAATCGGATCTTCTTTGTTTCGTATTTTTGTTGCACAAAAGTATTTTAATTTCAATACCAGAGAAAAGTCGTGACAAATATGTTAATTGGATTTTTTGTTGTTTTTTTTTTAAGAAATAGGATTTCAACATTCTTCAATTAATTCATTTATTGCCTAGTGGTCATATTTTTTGACTTAGCATAATAAAGGTATTCAGATGGAACATTAAAAGTGAGACCAAACGATAAAAAAAAATTTAAATAGAATATGCATTATTATAGTTGTTGAACTGATGTTCCTGTTAGTTTTATACTAAATTTGTTGCAGATTTTCATGTTGGCCAGTTTTTCGTTCTCCTTTAGATGTCTCCTTCAGGGCAATATTATTGAAAAAATTCGAATTTTTTCGAACAACATGGATGAAAAATATTTTCTTTTTAATTTTCTTTCAATATTTCAATTTTCCAATATTTGAAAAGGGAAATATTTTTTCATTACCTGTCGGAATTTGTTGACTTAACTAACTTATTGACTCACTCTTAGCTAACTCATTTTATAAAGTAACTGCAAGAACGACACAGATTTTGGAAAACAAATAGTGCATTAAATTTGTTTTTTTGTGAGGAATGCACTGAAACTTGTAAAAAACGCCACTTTCAATCCGTTTCTCTTCAAAAGAGGAAAAGGCTGCTGCATAACATACTCGATTTTCTTATTATTTCTAACATAATTACCACTGCAAAAATACTTACAAAAGTATTTAAGTTCGGTTTGCTATCAGATGTTAAGTTATCAATATTATGTGCTATTACATAGTATTATAAAGGGTGTTTTTTTTCGATGTATAGAACTTTAAGTTGTAATAAAACAACGATGGATTATTCGATTGACATGCGTTTTATTTATCCGAAAGATAATCTTGTGGCATTACATTTTAAATATGATTTCTGGCATATGACCGACCGCCACGGCTGGCGCGGATGTAGTCCAATCTGGACGTCCAATTTTCGATGACTTGTGGCCGTATATCGACAATAATACGGGGAATCTTGTCTTTCAAATGGCTAAGCGTTTGTGGCTTATCCGCATAGACCAATAACTTTATATAGCCGTACAGAAAATAGTCTAGTGGTGTTAAATCACAAGATCTTGGAGGCCAATTCACAGGTCTAAAACGTGAAATTAGGCGGTCACCAAACGGGTCTTTCAATAAATCAGTTGTGGCACCAAGCTGTGTGACATGTTGCGCCATCTTGTTGAAAACACATCTTTTGGACATCATGGTTATTGAATTCAGGAGTGAAAAAGTTAGTATTCCAGGCTCTATACCAATCATCATTGACTGTAACGTACTGGCCATCATCGTTTTTGAAGAAGTACGGGGCAGTGATTCCACCAGCATATAAAGCGCCCCAAACAGTCAGTTTTTCTGGATGTAACGGTGTTTCGACATACACTTGAGGATCAGCTTCACTCCAAATACGGCAGTTTTATTTGTTAAGATATCCATTCAACCAGAAGTGCGCTTCATCGCTAAACAAAATTCGCATATGAAAATCGGGAACAACGGCAATCTCGGTTTCGGCCCATTCGACGAATCTACGACTTACCTGATGATCGTTGGATTTTGTAAGCACGCAAACCAAGATCCAGGCCCAATTTCTGCGCTCGATGGCGGATGGATTCATTCGGGTCTTCCTCAATGCTACGCTCTACAGCAGCAATAGCTTCTTCTGTACGCAACGTAAGGCGTCTCTGGGGATGCAAGTTATGAATAAGAGTAAACGTGGTGCGAAAATGTTCCATGGTTAATCGAATTAACTTCTCTTAATGGGAGTTCTGACAGGCCACTCTCAACTACTTTCACATCTTAGCCGCATAGAAATAGCGGGAGCTTGTGGGGAGGAAAGCGAAACATTGGAGCACTATCTATGTCAGTGCCCTGCTTTCTCACAAATATGATCCCGACATTTTGGGAGAGACATCTTACCAGACATAGCCCAATTACGGGGCGTATGCTGGAGGAAACTAAGGAACTTTGTGAATGACACGGAGTTCCTATAGACCTATGAGTCAAACTGGTTCACGGTTAAACCCACGGAGCGCACAACAGGCCTATATTGGCTTAGGTGTATGTCGTAAGACATGGGCAGAAGAACCCCTCCATTCAATCTAACCTATCCTAACCTAACTTCTCTGATGGACGATTTTGTCGACGATAAAATGGACGTAGTGCGCGATACATATTCCGCACAAAACCATTATTTTCCAAATAAAACTGCACTATTTGCAAGCGGTGTTCAGGCGTGAGTCTATTCGTGATTAATTGCCAAACCAAACTGAGAATAAATCACTTGACAGCTGTTAAATCGGTCGCCATCTTGACCAGTAATGCCAACTTAAAATTCTATACATCGAAAAAAAATTACCCTTTATTTCCAACCAATTCATTTTGATGGCTTTTGTGTGTTCACTTATAATAAAAAAAAAGGAATATTTAACTATTTGTTCATTAAAGAACCATCCGGTTATAGTTAAGGCAAAATGCACTCATTTCTGATGCGCCATGAGTTAGGTTTTAAAGCCTAGCCGTAAACTAGCGATTTGCTGTTAGTAGTTTCAACAGTGGCAATGATTCAGCTTTTGAATCAGAGGTGAGTAACTTCTGACCAACCGTGAAATATGTTCGAGCTAAATCAAATTCAGAAAGAGTTCATACACACACATAGAGTTACAAATACAATACATATTTATACAAATAAATAAAATCAAAAAAAAAGCAAACAACAAAACAGTTATAAAAAATGTTTTAGCCAATATTTAAATATTCACCTTGCAGTAGATCAGGTGGTAATTATGTAAAATATAATTACCAGTATATAATGCGAATATAATTAAAAGTACACAAAGCACTAGAGATGTTAGACGTTTTACAAAAAAAAGAGTAGTAAAAAGTTAACTTAATTATTTATTTGCTGTAAAGACAAATTGAAGTGGATTACTTTAGGCCCAAAACAAGACTTTATTAATGTGTTCTGTCTTTCTCAGCCGTGTATACGCCGCCGATATTTCGTTGATGCTAATCAATGGATTTGTAGCTTCGAAAAAAACCCATGTTCCTATTCTTTCCGCCTTTCAAAAGTTTTTGCAGGCCAAATGATCTTGCTTGGCTTTTTATATAATTCTTAATTATCTAACGTTCTACCTCTAGGCGATCACTTATTTTTTTCAAATAAATCAAATTAAAAAAAGTATAATTCTATTGGCAGGTGGACAACTGGCTGTTGCGCAGTCGCTGCATTTCATTAACAACGCTATTAACTTTGAACACGTTTAATTTCACAATTTTAACAGTAACGGGTAAATTATTTCGTACAAAAGCTCAGGCAATTTGGCTTTCCATTTATGTACTTATGTTGAGTTAATTTTATTGAGAATTTTAAATTTTTTCATACAACCAGAGTTACCAACATAAAAACTATATAGTATTATTTTAATAACACAACTTTTTCTTATAGAAATTATGCTTCTTGCATTTACGTACTTAATCAGCAAAACAATAATTGTTTTTTGTCTGGTTTGGATGATATTTGTCATATCAGAGGACTTTTGTTGTTCTAATAACTATGTTATATTTACTTGTTTAATTTCGAGTTCTAATCGCTGGCCAATTTTTTGTTGGTACATTATTACCGACACATTCTTAAGAATGTGGCTGGCCAGTCAAAACTTATTTGCAGTTCAAATTTAAATTTCCCCAAAATTAAATTTTTTCGGTTTTCTGGGGAAGAGGGTATGTTAGTAATTATAAAAAAAAAAACTTGTGAACGAACCTCCGCGCTATGTCAAAGGAATGAGTCAAGATTGTGCAAGATAACACAAATTTTTTATACTTTCAAAGCGTTGAAAAAAAGGCTTATTGTTATTAAAAACGACATGTGAATTTGAGGCTTCTTTTTTAAATTCGCACAGGTGCAATTAAGAATCTTGTCATGGGAAAAAGGCAATTTAATTAATTTATGATGAGAGGCACAGTTTTAAATTTCTTGTAACTTCTCTTGAAAATATTCTAAACTTTTTGCATTTGTCATGTTGTAAAGAGAACGTATATTTAAAGGATTTCAATATACTGACAACGTTTGTGTATATATTTCAACAACTATGTTATCAAACATATCTGTGAACATAACTACATATGTATGTATTCATTCGTGTTTGCATACACAACATGTGAGTGTGCCGACATCAAAGTGATGACAGTATGAGAAGATGCCTATCAATTTATATCATTCCATTCAATACCTTAACGTGAATAACATTGTCGTCGCGCCAGAATAACACCATCAAAATCCAAGTAACATGACATTATTAAGCTTTTTGTAAAACCATTTAAATACATACAAATTACGTAAGCAACTTGAGGTGGGAAAAAGTAAAGATTCCCTGATTAAGTGAAAATTGTTACCATATGTGGGCAAATGTGATAATAATTTAAAGTTCTTAATATATTAATTTTAATATCAGTAACCATTTCAGTGAGAATTTTTAAATGAATAAAATAAATTACTTGAAATTTAATAAGCTTCTTCGACTTTCAAAATTTAAAAAGTTCAACACAACAAATTGCTTTATAGCGGATTTACATTTACTCACATCTTTGAGATGTGTGTTGAAGATGTTGAAAATTGAAAAAAGCTGTTTACATTACATTTTCAACATCTTTCATCTGTCAAATATTATTTCACGTGTCTGAGCAAACTAAAAAACATTACACACACAAACTAAAAAACATTATTTTATTATTTTTTACTAAAAATAAAAGTATTGCATGACTAATTTTATATTATGTTTAATTTAATTAAAATTTAATTACCTTGTTTGTTCACGCTCATTGTAAAAATTTTTGACACTTGTATATTTTCTAGTGATGATATGAATTTTTATAATTTTTTTTTTAACTTCTTTTTAGTGATGACATTAAAATAATCGAAAGATGTTGATTACGGCGAAATGAGAAATGAACATCTTGTAAAGATGTTGAGAGATGTTGATTTTTTTTCATATAGAATTTGTATAGGAAGATGTTAATATCTTGCCAAAATGATGAAAGATGTAAGATGTGAGTAAGTGTAAAAAGCCTATTAGCTACCCAGCTACTTAGTAGAAACCCCTACCCATGCAATCTAAATTAGCATGTCTGGGATGTACCGATGTACTTCAGTACAAAGTTCACAAAAAAAAGGAAACCCAACCCATGGAGGAGGTAGAGATATAAGCAGAAGGAACAGAAGTGTCATTTTTATTTACAAATACCACCACGCATGCGTACATATACATGTGCATGCCATCTCAACGCATTTGAATTTGATGCTTCTCATTCATTACATACTTACGGAGTACAGAGAACAATATTCAACTTCAATTTGCTTTTTACATTGGTAGAAATTAGTACTGAGCATTTAAAATACTCGTAACATGTTTTTCAAATTAATTAAAATGTATTCCTTACAACCTAGCTATATGGTAAATGTGTACATGTTATAACATCCTTGTCAGAAACCAAGCTAACTTTAAGCTAACTTACAGTTAACTATTTCACAACAGGTACTGTTTGAGGCCTTGATTACTTCTCAATGCAAGCAACTGACTATTTTAACATGGTCATGTCCTAGGAAGTAGTCAATTGTCCGACGCTGCATTACTTTTCAACTAACTTAAAGTTAGCTACTTAAAAGTCAGTACCCACAGAAAAAAATGTACAAATCAAGGCTGATTTTACATTTTTCGGTGGTAATATTTTATTTTATTAAATTAAATTTCATCCTACTTTCTTTGGTTTTTTTTTTTGTTAGTCTTTGGGAATCGAACCACTAAGCCTCAAGACGGGTGAGCAGCCAACATACTCACTCAGCCATCGCAACATTTAAAACGAATGCAACAATAGGCAATTTAATTAAAGAGTTATTTACCGTGTATGTGTGTATGTTATTATTTGAATTTTGGGTTAACTCTGCACTACGTTTCAGCTAGCTTATAGCCACTACAACAAAAAGTGAATTACAAATCGATTGTATTGTATATAATTTGAAGCTAGTTCATAAAAGTTAACGTAAAGTTAATTATTTTAGTAGTCGACTACTCAATGTCCGACAGGGATAGTTGCGAATATCGATTTCTGATATTTGCGAATACGAACATTTGTGTTAATATTCGTCAAATACGAATTCAAATACTTAATCTGAAGCGCATATCGAGAAAACCAAAAATTAGGAAAATACTAGACTTTTAAGGCGCTTTTATGTCCTGTTGAGTACAGCTGTTTAAGAATACACTTTTACTGAGTAAATTGATGACGTTTTCGAGATAAAATTTTAGAAAAATCACGAGTCGATAAGTTTTAAATTTTAATTTCCTTGCATGAAACTGTGTGATTACCATTTTAAATCTTTGGGCAGTTCACGAATATTCCCGAAGTTTCTCGAAAAAACCATAACGCAAACTTTTCATGTTTACAATTTTCATATAGATATAGAAGAGAATCACGAAAGAATTAACTTAAATGATCTAAGAGTTACATATTAACTTTTTCAAGCTTTTAACCTTTTTATGCGGCTCTTAATTTATAAAAGAAATGCAATAGTGGGAAACCTTGGAATATTTTGAAAATGCAACGCTAATGCAATTATTTGCCAGCAGTAAAAATAAACTAAGATCAAATTTCTAGTATGTAGTTTAAAGTTCAGTGTTAATTATTTTTATATGCTGAAGCTTAATGTTAATTTATATGAAGTGGTTTTTCTTTAAACTATCTAAATATAAAATGCAAAAAGTATTGCTTGATTATGAAGATTTTTGCAATAGCGAATATATGTAGGTAAATAAAGTTCGGGTAAACCATAAATCAGCAAAGTTAGATTTCAATGTTTCGACCAAGAATTTTTTAAATGTAGCCATTTTGTAAGTAAGAAAATCGTTTTGTTCAAAAATTTACACTTAAGCTCAGAAAACCTAACTTTTAGCATGCAGCGGCACGTGTATGCTGAAACACTGTTACCTTATCCGAGATTTTAACTTTTTCGCAAGTTTCATTTTTATTTTTTTTTTTTATTTTCCCTGACTTCGTTTTAAATGTAATGAGATGCTACTACAAATGTATTAGCCTAGGTCAATTTGTATGGAAAGAAAAACCAATAGAAAAAGTGGTTGGGGAAATCATTCTGGATAAAACTCTCTACCCAATAAACTGTAGGCAGCGAAAAACCTAAAACGAAATGATTAGTTACATGAATATTTTTTATCTAAAAACCTGTTTATGAATAAAAGTTAAGATTCTAAAGCAAAAGTTTCATGGAATTAAGAGGGCAAAGCGCCTACATTGCAGAGAGTGAACGAAATATTAGATTCCGTATCAAACCTTTAATGACTTTTTAGATAAGTATCACATTGAAATACAAAAACAATTCCGAATTAAAAATTCCGTATTGAAAATTAATTTACATTGCACATAAGAGTTTGAATTAATGATGGCAGCAACATTTTACAATGTCTGCACTTTGCGGAAGATAGGTCACTTTTGCAGCAATTAGCTGTAGAAGTTGTAACCCTGTAACAATTGAAGTTGTGTTTGGACGTGAGCATAGTTATTGAAAGAAAAATGAGTCCGATTTTTAGTAAAAATATTGACAAACTAGTTTATTGAACAAAAATTCATCAAGTTGCGGTTAAATAAATAATTTCTATATTCAAAAAAGAACTTATTTATTTGCTTTAAGAGCCAATTGAAATGTATTATTTTAGGTCTGAAAATATACCTTAATGCTTTCTGTCTTTTCCAGCCGTCTATATGCCGCCGACATTTCGTTGAGGCTAATCAAATATTCTTTTGGGAATTTTTTGAGTCTACTGAAGAGTTGATTGCATCAACGAAATATCGGCGGTATAGAGACGGCTGAAAAAGACAAAATAATATTAAGATCTGTTTTTAGACCTAAAATAATGACATACGTAATTGCTATTAAATTACTTTTTCAGGCTCAAGTTCAATCCTTGGTTAGTCACTTCTTAATTAATGTCAATTAAGTAAAGATAAGTAAAATTTAAATAGCTAGGTGGACAACCGGCTGTTTCTGGGTAGCAAACACCCTTCATCAGCACCCTATGAACTTTGGACGTGTCAAATTTCACTAACCAAGGATTGAACTTGAGCTTGAAAAAGTAATTTAATAGCAATTATTTATGTTATTATTTTAGGTCTTTAAGGGCTGCTTTGCATGTATGTATATTTTATTCCATTCTTTCATGTCGAAGTTACATATGATAACCAGTGTTAACAAAATGAAAAACATGAAAATTAAATGAAATCACGACAAACATACATCAATATGATGCAACGTGCTAAAAATACATTTAAATATGAAAATAATAAAATTAACAATTAAACTTTCCTTTTAATATAGTTAATATACATTGTAATACCATTTTATTTCCTTTCCCCTTCGTAATACATACAAATATGATTACCATTTTGTGCAAAAGTTCTCTTCTTATTCTTGTGACCAGATTAGTATCAGTTCCTAAATTATCAATGTCTGTTTACATTATATTGAGTTCGATATTCACAGATTTAACCATGAATAGTTTGACTCACAGTTCTATAAAGACTCCGTCTCATTCCCAAAGTTCCTTAATTTCCTCCAGCATATGCCCCGTAAGGTGTCTCTCCCAAGATGTCGGGATCGTATTTATGAGAAGTCGGGCCACTGTCAGAAATAGTGCTCTCGCTTTCTTCCCAACATGCTCTACATTCATCTCATCCCGCTATTCCTATGCGTCTAAGATGTTCCAGTAGTTGAGAGTAGCCTGTCATAGCTCCCTTCTTTATTCTTAGCAATCCCCCGTTTTTGCCTCGTTTGGATTCCCCCGTAGAATCCTTGCATTTAGAGATGCGTAACTTTTTTTTATATTGTAGAATTTCATTAATTCAGGCCAAAAAATGAAGCTTTTTTTGGTCCTGAACTAATACATTTCAATTGGCTGTTAAAGTAAATAAGTAATTAAGTTCATAATTGTAGAATTTCGGAAAATTCAGTCAATGTTGCGACTTAAAATACACTAAAGAGAAAGGGAGTCAGACGGTGGCTGCACCAATCCCTTCGTTGCTGTGGTAATTATAATTTCCAACATGCAAATAAATATGTAATTTTTTTTTTTATATCTTTTTCAAATTGCGCCTATAAAGTCTTAAATTTAGGTTGTTACAGGATTTTTTTTGCTTATTCATCTCTGTGTAATGAAAAATTATTGTAAAATTGTGTTACCGTTTCAGAGTAATCTTCTGTTTTTGCTTCTGCAATTAGCACTTTCATTAAAATGTTTCAAATCTCCTTCGTTTGGTTTGTCTGTCAACTTTGTCATCTGTTTTATCAATATTGTCAAATGAGCCATTAGTTTGTTGTGTAAGCTGTTGTAACATCGTTGCCAGGTCCACTTGGGTATTGAAACATTTCACAGTCAGTGATTTATGGAGGAGTACAATGTAACTTAAAGCTTACACTTAAAGAAAAAAAATGGTGCCTAAAAATCATAAAATAGTTTTAGTTCTAAAAAATTTTGATAGTTCAGGAATGAGTCTTGCGTTTCTATTTCCAATTACAAATAACTACAAAACGGCAATGCAAATGTGTGATTATGGAGAAGAAATAAATGCGCATGTTTATCAATTTGTTAACCACAAGCCAAATGCAACTACTTACTATTTAATGACTGACCATAAAGGTGCAAATTAAATTGGGATTTTCTACAAAACTTGCCAGATTAAGTAATTTTTCGATGAAATGGGACTGATAATCATAATAACATATTCTCGTTCATCGGAACACACGAAAATGTTTCAATTTGCAGCAAAAGACGCACATAGCATCGCAAATGTAGTGTAATAATGTTGGAGTTTAAGCGAAAAGGGCCAAATTAAGTACATATCCGTATTGTGACTTCCTGTGCATTTTCCATTGCCGCTCAAAGTTCCTACTTTTTTTTGAAAAGGCACTGGTAATCAGTTTTAGTATCGACCATGGCTGCGAGATGTACGAATTCGGGGAGGAAATCGTTGAATCACTCTACTAAAATCGTCACAAAACCATTAAAATAAAGAATCAAGATTTTTTTGAAAACAAAACATTTTGTATTGGGCGAAACACAAAATTTTTAAGTCCACATTTCTTATTACTAAAATAAAATTCTTATTACTAAGGAAATTCGTGAAATTATTAGCCTATTTGGCACCATAGTTAATGTTGTTTTGTTAAAAGTAGCTACTAATTTGTTTGTACGACCACTTTGGTCGCCAAAACATACTCCATAAAACAAGTATTTTATTTCAAGGACTCAAACCAATGTTCATGTTAAGTTGTAAAATATTATCATAGCGTAAGACACAATTAAAATACCTACACATAATTCTAACGGGTTATCCATTTCGTGGCTTCAAAAGTATAGCTCAAACTAAGTTGTTAAACCAATTTTTTTTATTTTCGGTTGAAAGTCTGACTTTGGCGAAAATGCATCGCTTAACTATCACACAACGCATAAAAACATGTGGTGATTCTACCAAGGCTACAACATATCGTGCTTTTTCGAACAAAATTTTCTTCAGCGATCAAGCACATTTCTCACTTGAAGGGTATGTTAATAAACCAAATTGTCGTATTTGGGGTTCTGAGATTCCTCAAGTAATTGAAGAAAGGCCATTACATCCAGCAAAAGTCACTGTTTGGTGCGCTCTTTAAATGAACGAATTTAAAATACATTTTATAACAAGTTTTGTATAAAGAAAATTGTTCTAAAATTAATTTTAAATAGATTTTAAGTTTTTATGACTCTTCTCAAAATTGAGAAAATTTTTCTTTAATGAAATTGGAATGACCAACATCTTTAAATACGACAAGAAAAGTTAACTTGGAGACTTGTGGTTGGCATACATACCCTGGCTGTTTCACGTCCACCACGACGCTCGTTAGCACCCGCATCGCTTCGTAACCAGGCCATGACCAATGGCATACTGGTTTAAGCAGCAGCGTAAGACCCCTCTTGTCTTCTTCTTTTTTTCGTCCAAAATTCATGTTACTAGCTATACTCTAGTCACTAACACGATCAGAAGCAATAAATAGAATTGTGTGCAACCACAAAACTTTCAATCAGAGATGCTTCAATAAAACTTGAAAAATATGAGTTTTTTATCAGCCTTGTTGGCCAAATTGTAAAATATTTATACCCAACATGTCCTCATTTCTTAAGGTTTTTGGGATAAAATGTTAAAGAAAGTATCGTGAATGCCCAAATGGTCGATCATGTCTGTTGGTCTGTAACATATAGAAGTTTAAAGAGACAACACAGCCGGTATGTACGACTGCATAAGCGACATTGCCGTGTAAGCTTCTCTGTATCATACTGTCCACGATTACATAATGGATACTATCTTCTAGGGTGTCCTTAGACTTTGCGTGTACGACGGACTGAGCGACATCGTCTTGCACGCATTCGACATGGTCCACTACATAATCGTTCTTTCTGTTCACGACATGCTACCTTGTGTTGTTTTGTGTCGCACATGACTTAGTGGACAGTGGTATGAAAATGTAGTTGATAATTTGCATTAGCTGTACCTTGCAGTATTTTTGCTTTCATAGATAAAAAGTATACAAAACATAGAAATACACGCCGAATTCGTTTATCCGAAGACAAAGAAGCCATTTCTAAATATTTTTAAGCAATTCAAAGGTTATTTCAAAGTAAGCAAAATTATCAAAAACTTAAATTTAAGAAAACGTCGAAGTCAAGGAAGACATCGCCAAATCGTCAACTGGCCGTCATTTTTAGCACCGGAAATCGTCATAATGATGATAAATCGTCAAATCTGCCAGTTATGATTGAAATTTAACGGCCTGTAAGTTCGGTGCCCAGCTCGATCAAATGAGTGCTTTTATTAAGTACTTATATTCTGTGTGGGTACACAGAGAAAATAGTGCCTAATAAACACCAAATAATGTGAAACAAAGTTAATGATTTTTTTTTTTTCAAGAAAGAAGTCTTATTATTTTAATAAGAAAACCCCTAAATGAAAAATAAAGGGAGTAATTGTAATTGTTATTAGGCTTCTGCTTCCGCTTCTCTTTCGGCCACCCAACCAACTCAGACACTCAAAAAAAGTTGAAGAAAATATAGCGCATGGGATATGCTCACTGTGAACCTGATCAAATCTCAGGAATACTTTTTGAAAAAAATAATAAGGCAAACTAAGGAAGTCAACAGAAATTTCTTATTGTATACAATTAATAGGAAAACCTTACATACTTTTTTCAACATATATTATTTTTGCTGGTAACAAAAACGAGGGAAATAGAGTAGAAGAAGTAAATAGCAAATTGTTTCTTAATCTTATGTGATTTTCTTATTGATAACACAAATACAATTTAACAAAGGAAACTAATAATAAATCCCTGTAGAATCTCTTGATACATCACTCAGCCTAAAATCGATCCATGCAGAAAATCGTATCGATTCTATTAATTAGTTCTGACTGTGTAGGGTGATTTTATCTAATTGTATAGAAAAATTCATTTCATGACGTCATTCAGTTTGATGATGTTCTTTTTTGCATATAATATCGTTCATAGCCAGTATTCTGCTCTCACATGGGTCAGCCTTTGTCAAAACAAAAAATTTAAAAACAAAAGAATCACAGTCATATAGATTTCATAGTAAAATAATTGTATAATTCCATAGTATATAGGGTATTTACAAAAAAGGAATAAAATATCATTAAACTTTTCAATAACTAACAGAAAAAGCTAAATTTTCCTAAGACCCGACATTATTCTGTCAGATAAGAGGTTTGTAGCACACGGCCTTCTTAAACATACGCTTATACCCCATTATACATTCTAAGCATAACCTTAAGTCGAAGTTTGTTTTTTTCAGATAAATTTACATAAATCAGCTCTTTTATGTAAGCAGGAAGAAATTTCTATCCGTTTGCTTAAAAAAGAATGCAAAGTATTTCATAGTTTTATTTCTAACTACTACTTTCAGAGCTCTAAGAATAATTATTTAAAAATTTTGTATGTCGACTTTGTCATAATTGAAACAAATGTATTCGTTTAATTTTTCTCCCATTTTTGTGCTGTGTAGAAAAATTATTTGTATATCAAAATCAGTAAGAGTGCTATGTTATAGTATGTTTCCATTACGAGTTGAATCAACCGCTTCGCTCTCTCAATCATATTTATGAATCACTCTGTTTACACGACTCATCTATGTTCTTCGCTTGGACTCTTGTTTTTAATAAGACAACATTATTTTCCATTAATTTCGTGAAGTAAATTTTTCTAAATGGACAAAAAAAGTGACAGTGTTGTCGCAAAAAAAAATATATACAATGTATATGTTTTTCTTTGTATATTATACATATGGAAATGTCTTTGGCATTGCAGAGCATTAAATACAATTCAGAAATTAACTTTTATTTTTATGGAGCAATGACATTTTCTTTGCTTATCTTTTTTTTACAACATATGATTTTGACAGCTAGTGCAAATAAACTTGTGATATAAATTAGAGAAGACAGGAATCTTTCGTGCTTCGCATGTAGCTTCAATATGAAGCTACTTCATTCGCTCTCAAAATTTTGTATGGCGAAGCACGTAGCTGCGCTCCTGATTATGGTGTTAAGCACAAAGCCGTGGAAACAGGCTATTAGGATTGACCGAATATTAAAAACCCTTGTGTATACTTTGATTTTATGCACTTAAATGACTTTCTTTTATCACCTGCTTTATTCTTTTGCAAGCAAACTTGTCTTTGCTCCTAAAAAAGAGTTCGGGCTCTATAACGTCTCTATATGAAACTTAGTTTTTTATAGCTAAAATTTTTTAAAAACCTTGTATATGAACTGATTTCGGGAAAATTTTATTTTACTCTTAATAGGCTTTTTTTATCTCCCAATTCAGTATAATGAAATTGTATTAGCTCGCTTATGGCTTATACCGGCATAGGAAATTATTCTTTTTCCATTCTTTCCTTTTAACCAGATTTACTATTTAGTATGAAAAGTTTTTTTAAGCCCACTTGTAGGTGAAATTTAATTTAAAAAACCGGGTTTCACTTTATACTCTTGGGGTATACCCCGATATCGAAGATTTTACTTTTATTTGCTCACTTTAAACATTATTAGCAACTTTGAAGCCAAAACAATTTTCAAATGGTTCGGCCAAAGGTGCCCAAAAGCCGCTTTGTTATTAATATATCTCGGATAATTTAAAACTAATTTGACTGAATTTCCATAAGAAACGAATTAATAGTTTCGCATCGAAAATCCTGTTCATGAAAAGTCCCATTTTTTCACCCTCAAAATCAGGTTTTTTAATATATTAAGTTATTCAAAACTGATTTTACTGATTCTCAATATTTTAGTAGAGCACTAAAAAATCACTTATGAATTATGATGAAGGGTATAAAAATAGTAAAAGTTCCATCATTAAAATTGGAATACATGTAATGAAACATATGAAGATTTGCTTTTATTGTATATAATTGTTCTGCACAATAATATTATGATAAAATTTGACTAGAACCTATTTAACCTAAATACTTTTTTTTAAATAGTAGAGTTGAATGTGACAGTGTTATGTTTGAACCTAACAATAACATGGCTACTAGCTTGAAAGTAATATGGTCGAAAAATATAAGATTATGATTAGTAGGAACAACCTGATCCCCGAAAGGGCAATTCTCAATGCTAAAATGTTTGATATTAAGTAAAGCGCTTATTAGTTTTGACATGCTTTAGTTTTCATTTAATTTCAACAACCCGTTTCATCAATAGTATGTTTTTCTTCGAATATGGCTATCTCAACCATATTATGTTTTATGCGTACCCTTGTAAAAATAAAAAATTTTTCTAGATGAATTTGTATAAAACGTGATATACAAATTAACCCCATCATATACAAGTTAACCCAGAACTCGATTGTATGTAAGAGTTATATATAAAAAATCTATGATTTTACTGCAAGTGTTGGAAAGTATCTAATGTATGAAAAAAAAACCCTGTACTTGAAATATCAACTTGAAAAATGAGCTACAAAAATAATTTGCCATGGGGTACTCTAACTTTTAATTAGAGATTTTTGCTCTGTTAAAAAGATCACCAATGTAGTAGCATTTAGAAAATTCAGGAGACTAACATTTAGAAAATTTAAATATACTTATTTTTTAGACATCTTTTAAAGGGAGAGAGCTCAAAGATCTCGTTTTAATACATTGACTGATAAAGTTACGCATAAGGCTATGCATATTTGATTCATCTTTGAAAGGAATACACACCTGGAAATACCTGTTAAGTATTTTAGAAGTACCTTAAAGTAAAACAAACCAAAGAAAACAAACCAAATATTTTGTTAGGTGTATGGTCCTTATACCTTCCACATTGTCGTCATTTATAATAATTATTTTTCAAGAGTGTATTTCCAAGTTAATGATAAATGTCCCCATGTATGCGTCACAGGATCAAATATTGAACCATCTTTACGCCATATTTCTTAGAAGTGTGAGTGTGTTCGCTTTTGCGTGTGTGTTTGTGTGAATTGTGTGTAATGGTCCAATTTGATGTATACAATTGGCTGAATGTATTAATTAAACACAAACCACATTGAGACAATCTAAAAGAGAGAGTGTTAAATTTGGTGTGAGTTATCAAGTGTATGAATACTACGCACACGTACTTTGTACCAACATACATTTAACACATTAGCAAGTAAGGATGTGGTTTGCAACCTCTTGTTGCAGGCAAGCAAACCTACTTGCATGGTTGTGTGAGAGTATGTCTGAGAAATTGTAAGATGAGAGTTTTGAAAGCTTTTGATATATTGAACTACTTAATTGGCTTTCTTTATGATTTAAGGAATTGATTTTTTAATGCCCGTTTTCATGGTTTTCTCGTTACATTCTTTTGTTTTAATTGCTAGTTTTTTTTTTTTTTTGCTTGTTTTGAAAGTAGACAAGGAACAGAGTCTTATTTAACTATGAATGGGCAACACTTTAGTGAAAAATTGATTAAGATCGATGGAACATTCACAAAGAAAATTTATGACTCAAAGAAAAGATTTAATTCGATATGAAAGCATCTAACTTGAATTTATAGTATATTAAACACAAAACTCTCCACAAAAGGTTTGATATTGGGATAATATTTTTTTATTAATGCTCATGCTTAAGTTATACTTCACAAAAATTGTGTAATCTTAATGAATCGCTCTTCATGAACAGCATTCATCTAATCTAATTTATTCTTTTCTGCTTACTGGAAATATTTTACTCATTTCTGTTGAAATTACATTTTTCTGGAAATTAATTAAGACACATATTACTAAAAACTAATAAAATCCATTTCAATTAAAAAAAATGTTTGCATTATATACGACTATAAGAGTCGAGCACAACTGTGCTAGTTTGGCATAGTCTATAACGGTAATCTTTATGAAGTTAGGTTAGGTCCAATGGATGGGTTGGTCTGCCCATCTCTTGCGACATACACTTAAGCCAGTATAGGCGTTCTGTGCGCTCTCCATGTCATTCAATCTTTATGAAGCTACAGCTTATAAATTAATTGTCAGTTACTTAGCTTTTTATGAAAATCATCGCAGTGAACGAATATAGAAATAAATAAATTTCCCATTTTGATGACGCCATAATTATCTTACCCAGAGGGCTAGTCGCAGTGTGGTGAACATATTTGCGTTCACTCGTTCAGTAAATGAGAGTGTGTAGGAAAATATGAAGCAGTCGATTTCGTATCATTCACAGGAACTCAGCCGTTTGCAAGCCACAACTTGGAATATTTGCATCACTTGGGCACCCATACAAAATTCAACTGACGTAAGCTATGTTTAGACGGTTGTAAGATCGTACAATATTATCAGAAAATGTATAGAATATTTTTAATCAATCCGTGAGAGCTTAAAATTTCTTCCTGACAATATTGAAAGCAAAAACATTGACAGACTGCTACCAAACAATTAACTGTCAGTTAACTGGCAATAGTGTGAGCATTATGGCGTTGTCATTATCACTACATTGTCAGACGTTGGCATATTGCAAGATACACGATTCTCAACACCTTAAAATCGGGTCATTGTCAGAGTTATGATAAAAAAATTCTAAGCAAAAATGTGTAGATACGAAAGGGAGAGAAAACAAGAGAAAAATATGAGTAGGAGAGACCAAAGGTTGCAGAAAAGAGAAAAATGTAAAACATTGCTTTCGAGCAGGATATAACGAATCAGGTAACCTTTTCCCTAAAATTAGAACAACTTCAATAAAAATAACATGAGTTTTGTTTTTGTACAACTTCTATAAACTGTCAAAAAAACGCCACTGCTAGAAACTTTACAGCAGCTACAGAAGAGAGATAAACAGTTTACGATGATTTGCTGTCTCGTTTTGGCTGACTTTCATATCTGCATTCTTATCACAGTTTTACGAAGTCAGACAGTTCACGGTTCAGCTAATTAACGGTTCATGGCTTTTGAGCAAAAAAAAAAAAACTAAAAATAAAGAGTGAAGAGCGGGAAAAGTTTGGCAAACAAAACATCATTAATGAATTATGTGTGTGTGTGTGTATATATTTTGATAACGACAATTGGCTGACAACTTTTACTATGTAGAAAATCTGACATCTATATAAACTGATTGTCCTAACAAGTTTGGCCAAATATTACATTAATATGTTAGAAAACTGTTTAAATTTCAATTCCTTACAATGCAGTCTTTTATTTACCTGAAGTTTATATTGTGAATTTAATTAAATAATCTTTTGTACTAAATGTTGCTGGCTTTGACAGATGGAAGCTGTCCATGGAAACTATATAAAAAGCGCGGCCTCTCCAAAGGGGCGAACTTTTTTCTTGAAATGAATTCTTATACCATTACCAAAAATCCATTAAAGCTAACTGCATCTTCAAAATCTTAAACTTTTCCCAATTTATTGTAAATCCTAAAAAGGTCTTTGGTAGACCTACCTAAAATCTAACTAATTAAAATTAGAAGTCTACATAAAAAAGGAAAACTAAACTCATTTCATTTTCCCTTTCCCACTTCAAATATAATTTACTCATTGGGAGTAAATTGTATGTAATAAATTTGTTTAAAGGAGTTACTTCAAACAAATTTATTTAGCACAGAATTCTCATCTCCCGAATGATAATTCTGTTCACTGATGATTTTCGTTGGTAGATAAATTTATTATTAGGCAACTGGCAATGAAATTGTAAGATTTTCTTACAGTTGTCTAAACTTAAAATTTTCTTAATGCTGACAATTTTGTGTTTCCAGTAGAATGCCAGGACGTTGTTTGATCTTATAATATTGTAAGATCTAGCAATCGTAATTAGCTTTAGTGGTCATTTGAACACAAATGACCATAGATAACGACTGACTGGTCTGCGGTCTGGATGAATTTACTTGTAAACAACAAAATTATTGGAACGATATCAAGTCGAATGAGATCCAATACCAGAAAATGCATACCAAAAAAATCAATTTTTGATGTGAAAACTTGGTTCCTTTCCTTCTAAAGAAGCAGCAGTGGACATCAAAAAGTTATTCAAATGAATAAAAAATGTCGGTGATGTCACAGAAACACTTTGTTCTATTTAAATTCAAGAATGGCAGGCGCTTAGGCATTCTAGGGTAAAATCGTGCAAGCTCTTAGCTTCACTAGCGTTTTAAATGACAATTATTGATTAGCAAAAGTTAATGCTAGATGCTCTCATCCTCCATGTTATGGAGCATATTGATTTCCACGAACAGTGATTTCATTACATGAGAAAGTAACTATAGTTGTCGTAAACTACCACATACTACTTGTTAATAGATAACAAGACATCCAAAAATTTTTTTTACTGATTTGATTTGACTCCGCTAGGGGTCAAACGGGGTCAAAGAAATGCAATGAATGGAATTAAATAAATACTTCTCAAAAGTAAATTCGTTAAACAAATTAGATCTTATAGCCTTTTCACACTTATCAACATTTTCGTGGAACGTGTTGAAGATGTTGAAAATGTGAAACATGCGTTCACACACAACATCTATACATACACAGCTGCCAAAATAAATAAAGCCACGTTTTGCATTAAAGACAATAAAAATATAATATAAATAGATTTTGAAGACAAAATAATAGTAGGATTAGCAGTAAGGCAGATTTACTAGGTACAAGCACTAGCAGACCAAAAAAAAAAAAAAAAAATACACGAGAGTTGTTGGTAGAAAAATAACTGCATACTGTCAAATTCTTCTCTCATTTGTTTTGTTAAACTGGTTTGTGAGTGTGTACAAAAAACGAAATTACACAAATTTCGTAAAATAAATTTATTTAAACCACTTAAAAATTATTACTTTACTTTTTTATGGAATAAAAGAAGCAAAATCACTGGCTTATTTTACTTTTTCTTCAATAGTAGCTACAAAATCACTTGCGCATTTCTTAGAAATCAGAGCACGTTAAACGGCTTGTAAACAAACTTTTGACACTAAGCAGTTAATAAACAACGAGCATCTGTTTTAGTGATTTTACCTGTTTAATCTGCCTTGATTAGCAGTTAGCTTGCAAGAACAATCTCTACTACTAATGTAGTGTATAGAATCCATAAAAAGCTTGCTGGAGGAAGAAGATCATGAAGACATCATTTTGGGCACAACTCCTTTTTTAATGATTTTGAATGTCATTAAATGTCAAAATTTACAGTGATGCCACTACAATTTTGTAATTTTTTTTAGTGATGACACTAAAATAATCGAAAGATGTTGAGTGGAACAAAATGAGTTAGGAACATTTTATAAAGATGTTGAAAGATGTTGGTTTTTAGCCCTGTATATTTCTTATGGGGAAATTTCAACATCATCGCAAATTGATGGTAGATGTTAGATGTTGATAAGTGTGAAAAGGCTATTAGGGTTGTCTTAGTATCTTACCACATACTACTTTTAATTTCCAACATACACATCACAAGTATGTCGATTTCAATAAGAGAGGATTAAAAGCGGAATTCGCGAACTCCTTCAGTAATAGAAAAAAACGTTGGCCATAACTACGTTGTCATTGAGAAAAGTGGTACTTTCTTTTGAACATTTTTAATGTTCAACGATAAGTTTTAATAAAAATTTGTATATAATTATAGGTGCACTATGAAAATTAAAACTAAATTCCTACAATCAAATAGATATATAATTAATAATTATGTATGTATCATGCATACATACATATGTTTTTATAATTAGAACGAAACTAATCAAAATATTTGCTTACCGTAGCTCTCATTGTACCGCTTAAATTGTCTCAAGCTGTAGACAATGTGACGAGATTATTTTCCTCTCTTAATATTTTTCCTTTATTGTTTTAATTACATCTTCGTGGTTAATTCTCGAGCAACCTAAAAGAATACAGAAAAGTGTCATTAACACACACATTGTTTATGAAATGGAAAAAAAGGAAGCGAATAAAGTAACAAACAAAATAGGTTTAAAGAAAATTAAAGCATCATTAAATGATGACGGTGTTAATAAGGGCACCGCCAATGCTGAATTTCTTCTCTACTATTTCTAAAATGTAGCATCTCGGGTAATTTAATAAAAATGCCAAGCAACCAGTCAGGCAACCGATGGTTTATTAGCACTAAAGGAGAAAAATTCCTTTATTTAAGTAGTTTTGTTTTCAATTTAACTATTTTTGCTAAACGAAAATTTCAGTTTCAGACAACAATTTACTTTTAAGTAAACAGAGAAAGAAACAATATCCTTTTAATATTTATCATAATGTCGACAAAAATATACAAGACGCAACACAAACAACAACAAGCACGATATTGTCTACCTTTAGGTGTAAGAAAAACCAAGTTTGTTATTTGTTTTTAGTCGCTTAATGTTCGTTCCATCCTGGCCATTTAAAAAACCATCACATCTAATTGTACAGATTCACGTGACTTTATGGATGAAAATGAAATGTGGCGGGTAATTATAGTGAACTAAAATTGCTAAATTATTATTACAGTTGTTGTTGTTGTTGTTGTTGGTGAACGTAATTGTAACGTAACGGGTTTCACTGCTGCCCAGTTGGATTTTACTACTGCTGGATATTTTTGTTGATGTTTTCAAATGGCTGAAACATGGCAGCAGCAGAATATTTCGAAACACAAATTTTAGTCAACAAGCTAGTTGTAGTTGATAGTACAGCTTTGAACGCCAGGAGCTTGCTATCTAAAGGGGAGCCAAATTTATTAGAAGCAGAAAAGAAGAACATTAATTAAAGCCTGTCAAGCGCAGGCGCACTGGCAAATATAATGTTTCTATTACGAGTTGAATCACCCTCTTCGCTCTCTCAATTGTATTTACGAATCATACCGTTTACACGACTTGTCTATGTGCTTCGATTTGACTTTTGTTTTCAATAAGCAAACATACATCTTTCAATTAATTAGATGCAGCTGCTCCAAAAACTGGGAATGCTTCTTGTTTCATTCCATCAGCAAGTTGAAGCATGCTTTTGAACATTCCATAAATTTTAATTTAGAAGATATCCTTCTTGCCACATATAAAACTTTTCACAAAATTTATTTCCATTATTTTTAACGCTTTATTATTTTATTGATTTCTAAAATTAATTTTTATTTTTATGTATTATTATGTTTTTCTTTATTTACAATATATGATTCTGACAGATAGTGCAGATAAACTTGCGATATAAATTAGAGAAGACAGGAATTTTGCGTGATTCGCATGTAGCTTCAATATGAAGCTACTTCATTCGCTCTCAAAATTTTGTATGGCGAAGAACGTTGCTTCGATTCTGATTATGGTGTTAAGCATAAATAGAGAGCGAAGTGCATATCGTAGAAAAATGCTATAAGACGGAGGTGAATAGTGGTTCCACTTGATGTCAGAACGAGAGGTATACAAATTAATAGATAACAAGACATCCAAAAAATTTTGACTCCGTTAGGGGTCGCTATTGTCCACCAAACTTTAGGAAAAGTTAATCAAAAAGAAATAAATTGAATGGAATTAAATAAAAACTTCCCAAAAGTAAATTCGTTAAACAAATTAGATCTTAGGGTTTAATTTTATTATTTTCCAATATATTCAGAATCTGGCAATAGCGAAATTTTCATTATATATTTTAACTTTAACCTTTTTTTATCATTCAGAGAAATACATTTACTGCCTGTTTTTCTAAAACGTGCATAAATTTTGTTTTGTTTTGAAAACACAAACAAATTTTCATATACTGGTATTGTTTTGTATATAAATTAAAGAATGAAAATTTGTGGGTCTGCCAAAAAACGGCAGTTATTCTAAAAAAAAAGAGAACAGAAAAAAAAATATCGATGTATGATTATAAAAACAGTTAGACTACAAACGTCAGGAACCTAAAACACAAAGGCTTCAAGTGAATACATTTGGAGAGTTGAGCTTATACATTTTATATTAAAGCAGCCATTTTAGTAGGCAGAGCTGACGGGTTATTCATTTCGTGGTTTCAAAAGTATAGGACTGGAATTCGACATCTGTCAAACTAAGTTGTTAAATCAATTTTTGTTCTTCTCAGTTAAAAGTCTGACATTGACGAAATTGGATCGCTTTACTATCACACAACGCATAAAAATTATCAAAACATCTTACAAAGATGGGGATTCTGCCACAGCCACCACATATCGTGCTTTAAGAGGAGATTATGGTTTACATAATCGTCCAACTACTCAAAATTGTGAGGAAATTTGAAGAGACTGGAGCGGTTACAAATATCGATTCGCTCGTTTCGCTGAAAATATCGCTGCTGTAAGGGAAAGTGTTGCCGAAGACCCGAATGTGTCGATTTCTCGTCGTTCTTAGGAATTAGGACTGTCTTCTTTTGTCTTATTTTGCATTTACATCTACCTACATCCATATAAAGTCCAGCTCATATAACAACCGCAGCCAGCTGACCATTCACAAGGTCGTAGATACGTGGAATCGGTGCTTGGACAACAGGCGGTAGACGGCGATTTTTCGAATAAAATTCTCTTCAGCGATGAAGCACATTTCTCACTCGGTGGGTATGTTAATAAACAGAATTGTCGTATTTGGGGTTCTGTGAATCCTGAAGTAATTGAAGAGAGACCATTATATTGAGAAAAAGTTAGTGTTTGGTGCGCTCTCTGGTCCGAAGGTGTGACAACCGACTTTTTTTTGCCTGCTATGGAAAAATATGGCTTGGAGAATATGTGGTTTCACGAAGAGGGTGCCACATACCACACAACTAGATGTGTGGCTTTATTGCACGAGATATATCCTTGCAGCGTAATTTCACGTCGTGGCGATATCAACTGGCCACCAAGATCATGCGATTTGACACCATTAGACTTTATGTGGCGCTACGCGAAAAACCGTGCTGATGCAGATAAACCTTTAACACTTGAGCACTTAAAAACTAACATTCGTCAAGTTATGGCTGAGGTACTGGCCAATATGTGTTAAAAAGTGGTCGAGAATTACCTCAAAAGAATCAATGCTTGCAACACTTCGCGTGGTGGTCATTTAAATGATGTAGTGTTTCACACATAAATGTTAACGTTCAAACTTTATAATAAAAAAAAATATCATGAAAAAAAATTTGATATACATATGTTTTATTTACATTTACTTTTGAAACAGCAAAATGGATAATCATATATTGCTCGTCATATCTCACCAGCCGATAAAAATTTCACTTCGACTTATTACACTCCCCAATACTCTGAATTTCAGCAATATATAGATTCATAACTCAGTTTGCAAAATACACACTTGATCCCTTTTTAAGCTATCTCGTCATACGGAACATATTGCTTTAAAAAACCAAATGGCGTTGAAAGTAAAAAGTAGTTATAAAAGCTTCAGCTACGCGGTTACGAGTATTTCAAATTCTTTCGAAAAGTTTTTTTTAATTATTTATATATATGTACATAATTATTTAATTTTTTAACTTAAGCGCTGACTATTTTTTACATTTTATAGAATAAACATTTCATTAATTCTCACCGATCCTTCGTATTCAAACTGTGTACGCTACTGGAGTGAGTGTAGATTAGATTGCTCATTTTTTGTAAGACATATAATTAGTTTGATTAGATTCTCATATTTTCCAAGCGATACTCTTATCCTAAGTTGTTGTACACTATTTATCTGAGTTTTAATTATGTCAAACACATTGTTTCACTTTTTTTAATTTATACTGCAGTGAAAGCCTCGTATATGCTTAACTCAAAATTTAATTTCATATCTTACAGATATTCTACTGTGATCACGACTGTTTATTTAGTCAATTCTGTTTATTGCAACTTTTTCGTCTATAGCAATTTCATATTACGATAAAGTAATTAACAACTGTAAATCATAAAGTTCGACTATAAAGTTAAGTTAATGCGCAACGTTTGAAAGCGTTGTAATCACGGATACAATAGCAACAAATAAAAAGTAAATTTATATTCCAATCAACAGAAAAGCCAGGATGAAATTGGAAGGTGCATTCAAATATAGGTAGTCAGTAATGAAGAGCTCACTCTATTGATCGATCGATTTTGTTTACGTATTCAAAAATATTTCAATTTCTCTTTATCTCTGCTTTTTTCAAGGTAAAATCACGTGCCCAAGTGCAAAATGCCACTTGCAAAAACTGCAAGTCTCGCAGAATAAGATATTGAAAATAATGTACAATTTGCCATGGTTTTTCTCTACAGAGCGCCTTCATGCACTTGCGGATATAGAATTAGTAAGAGTCAAAATAGAAAGACTAACTGAAAGTTTCAACACAAGGTCTTTGAGTTCTGAGTATGCTCATATCAATGAGCTCGTTCTATCATAGTAGTAGTTATTTAGTTAGTTTAGTTGTAGTTTAATTTGTTTTTATTAAAATTTATAAAAAAAAAAATCAAATAGGTTTTTGTAAATTTTTTGCCTCCGAAATTCCTTTAATCATTTATGTACATAGTCAAAATAATATAAGAATTTATAATTATTAAGCTGAAAAAGAAAAATCTTGAACTCTTTACTATGTAAATTATAGTTAAAACCAAATGTAAAAAGATCGTAAATAAATTGAATTGAATACAATAAAATCACGCAGAAATCCCGTCAGACGACTCACGAGGGCTGGACACTATATTTCAGAACATATTTTCCTTTAAGCTAGCAGTTACACATACAACCCTGTCGGACATTGAGTAATCGACTACAAAATTAGATAATTGTTTATGGACTGGCTATAAGCTAACTAAAAAGTAATGCAGAGTGGACCTAAAAACAGAACAATAACACACACACATACTCTCTACTTAAATTACTTCTTGTTGAATTCTGGTAGCTGGGACGTCAACCCCTGGGAGGGGTCAAAAAAATAACCCCTCAAAACCCAGTTTTTTTCATATATCTCGGCTAGCCGTGGACCGATCTTATTGAATTTCAATAGCCGACTTATAACCAGGATTTAACACATTTTAGCGAAACATACAGGTTTCTATTTCAAACCGTTTTCTCAGAAGCGGTATTTCAACGACTACAGACGGACATCGCTTAATCGTTATCTCTACTGATTCTGATTCAGAATATATATACTTTATGGGGTCTTAGATGGTTATTTCAATGCGTTACACACGGAATCACAAACTTATATATACCCTTACACTTTTTTGTGAAGGGTATAAAAAAGAAAAAATCGGTGTATGATGTGTATTGGCTATATTTTGATTTTTCACTTTTATATATAAAAAACTGCTTGAGTTCGCTCACAAGGTAAGCGTCTTAAAAAAATCGGTTTGGCTATATCTAGGTCGCTCACCAAAAGGTTTTTTTGACCTTTAAACTACCGTCTGCTATTACAAGAACTACTTTTCGGCTACATAAATTGATTTTCCTTGCAGTTAGCAATTTTTGTATATTTTCGCCTACAGGTATAATTTATTAAATAATCGATTTGCAGTATATAAAACCTATGTAGAATTTTACTCTCAGAGCCAAATAGCGGTTTAGTCTGCGTACGTAACACGCGTCTTGTACGATCAACTTATGTTATATTTGGACTCATATCCAGAATTTTTATTTTACGCTTCCAATCATCTTATATTACGAGATATTTGCACAAAAAAATAAATTTTTGCTTAGAGAGCCAATAATTCAGGTCCAAAATAGACCTCACAAAAGTTTTCTGTCTTTTTCAGCCGCCGACATTTCGTTGATGCAAATCAGCTATTTGCATCAGTAGACTCGAAAAATTCTTAAAAGAATGTTTGAAACTTAGCTACTTATAACATAATTCCCATGAACCAAATGAGAATCAGAAATGTTCAAACTAACCTTTAATACAGTAAACATTTTTGTTTTAGTTTTCTTTGCAAGCTTCTATACAACGAGTTACCATCGGCTACTATGACTTGTATTTTTGAAAGTATCAACAATTAAAAGTTCTATCGAGTCTACTGACGAGTTGATTAGATCAACGAAATGTCGGCGGCATATTGATGGCTGAAAACGACAGAAAACATTTGTAAGGTCTATTTTTGGACCTGAATTAATACATTTCAATTGGCTTTTAAAGCAAATAAGAAATTAAATTCCCTGCAAGAACAGTGTCGGTCATATGATCCATCATATGACCGACACTTCTGATGGATTCATACATCAGGGTTTCTATCATTAATTTGTTAAAGGCAAAATGAAAAAACTGATGTAAACATTCGTGTACGTGTGAGCTATTTTTTTAACCAGCGTTACCACCTCTGCAAAGCGATCATTCGAAATCTTTTTTTCAAAATGCCCACAAAATTACATGCAATGCTATTTATTTCTTTATTACTAATTAAAAAAAGAGTTTTTTCGAATAATTAAAAAAACTATACAAGGAGAACAAAATAAATTATTTTAGACATATTTAGATAAAATTAGAAGAAAAAGAGTAGTCAAAGCAGTTTTAACAATAGAAAACTGAATCATATGGAAAAAACATCCACAGGACTATGTTTTTTTCAAAGAAGAAAACCCGAATGAACCTAAAAAAACAATAATGCCTAAACGTAGTTCCAAATGAAATTACCAAACTAATACGGGAAAATCAAAATATTAAAAAAATCATTGCAATGGCAACGCTGAAAGCTATAAAATTGCTTTGCATGTGTTAGTAAATAAGCTGTTACTGTGTTAGTTTCCATCAGCCATTTCTGGCAGGGTTCTTTGAATGTTAAAAAATCAACTTAATTATTTATTTACTTTAAGAGCCAATTGAAATGTATTAATGGACCTGAATTAGTACATTTCAATTTTACAGCTGGGATTACAATTGGCTCTTAAAGCAAATAAATAATTAAGTTCATTTTTGAGCCAATTTTGTTTTTGGAAACTGGTTTATGTATAGACGGACAAGTGGACATCTCTTAATCGACTTTTATAATGAATTTTGATCCGGAATTTAATACTTTATGTGATTCGAACAGAAAATTGTGGAAAATACAAACTGAATTACAACTTATACATATGTACCTCTAACACTGGTTGTGTAGAGTGTAAAACTAACATTGAATAAAGCAATTACATCATCTTAAGGCGCTTGGCATTGGATGTTTATGCATATTTTTTTTTCAGCTGAATAGCTAGATCACTATGACTTTCAATTAATATCGTGAGTGAGCATAATATTGTTACGTTTTAACCTTTTCAAAACGTTTTCCGTAGATTCTTTAATTGTAATGAAGTTAGAACACTCAAGTCTTCAGTTTACAATAACCAACAGTTCAACACTTTATTTATTTGAACACACTATACTTGTAAACACTTTACTAGGAACACTTTACTAAAAGAACAACACTTTCACTTAATCACTTTTTATTACTTAAGACACTTTACACGTTAGCGCAGCTAAAAATCGACTGACTTTTCAGCGTTGAGCTTCGCTGCTTTTATACCTCCAATGATCATTACTAGAACATTCTAGACGTTTACAGAAGCTAATCACGCCACATCTATAGTGCGATGTGCGATGACTCATCATGAACAAAAGATATACACACACACCGACATACATGCGATGTGCGAAGACTCATCATGAACAAGAGATACACACACATACCGACATACTTACACGCGGCAGCAAAACTCAAGCATCTGAGTCGCGCACATACATGCACACACGAATATTGTATCGTGCGGTGGTGGTTTCTTTTATTTCGCTGTTGTGCTTATTTATCCACACATGTGTGTCAGTATGTGCACACTCGCTGTGCTGCCGTTTTGTTTATCAACAAGCTTCTATGTATGCATGTGTGTATATACCTCCTGTGTTCATTTACAAATAATAACAAGACAATATACGCACATATAAAATAACGATGATTTAGTACGTTCTAGAACAATCACAATCGGTCCGTTCACGACCAAATTTGTAACACTGCCGCCCGCTCAAGCCTGTTCGTCCCGAACAGGCCCAGAACCACTACTTCCGTACCTTGCGAGTCGTTCTAAGTGTACAACCTTCATTTTGGATCGATGGCTGTTATGCTTCTGTATCCTGTATACAACGTCATTCAACCTCTTAATCACCTTATACGGTCCATCCCAATGCGTTTGTAATTTGGGAGACAGTCCTTTCTTCCTTTGTGGGTTATATAGTAGAACCAGTTGTCCCTCGTGGAATCCGTCGGAATTTGCAGCTCGATCGTATCTGGCTTTCATTTTATCGCTGACTACTCGAATTCTGTTGCGTACAAATTCGTGCAGCTCGTGCAAGTCACTTTTCTCCTGCGAAGAATTCTCCGTATCCTCATTCTTCGGTACAGGTTTTGTGCCAAATTCCAAATCGCCAGGCAATCTGAGTTCTGTTCCAAAAACAATTTTTGCTGGTGTTCTAGACGTTGAGTCATGCACAGCGGACCTGTATGCCAACAAAAATTTTTGAATGTGCTCATCCCAGTCTCTCTGATGGTCGCTCACTACTTTCCTCAGGTATTCCTCCAGTGTGCGGTTAAATCTTTCAACCATACCGTCAGATTGCGGGTGAAGCGGTGTTGTCCTGGTTTTTCTTATTCCATAGAGCTCGCACATTTCCTTAAAAATTGCAGACTCAAAGTTTCTGCCTTGATCGGAATGCAACTCCATTGGAACACCATATCTGCACACCCAATTATTGATGAAAGCGTTTACCACAGTTTGAGCCTCCTGGTTTGGTATGGGGTATACTTCTGGCCATTTGCTGAAATAGTCCATCACCACAAGGACATAACGGTTACCGGCAGTACTGACTGGAAAAGGACCTGCTACATCCATAGCTATTCGCTCAAAGGGCGCACCTGAATTGTACTGCTGCAGGTGTGCTCGAGTTCTCCGTGCTGGACCCTTCGCCGCTATACATTCCTTGCAGTTCGCTATCCAGTCGGCTACTGATTGTTGCGCTCCAACCCAGTAAAAACGCTGCTTTACCTTTTCCAGTGTTTTATTAACTCCAAGGTGACCACCACTGGGACCATTGTGGAACTCTCGCAAAACTTCCGGTATCTTAGATGATGGTACAACTATTAAGTTAGAAGTTGTTTTGCCATCCGCACTTTCCCATATACGGTATAAGCATCCGTCTACCAGCTGCAAGCTGCTCCATTGTGCCCAATACGCTTTAGCGAGGGGACTCTCAGCCGCAATTTCATTGCGTGCAGGCCTGCTATCACTCTGTTTAGCAGCTATTATTTTGCTGAGCACCGGATCATTTTTCTGCGCAGTTGGCCAGTCTTCGTGGGAATCTATCTGCGTTAGCCGAACATCAATGACGCACTCTTTCTGCTCGTTTCCCCATTGGTATGATCGTGACTTCTTGGTCAGCTGTTGTTGGCCTGCCCTTTTGCTCGGCCTCTGTCGAGATACGGATCTAGTACGCCTCCTGGGAGCTTTACAGTTGCGCTGAAAGTGGCCTGTCTTTCCGCAGTTAAAACACTTAGCTCGGCCTTTGTTCGAGATTTCGGCCAACGCTTGCAACACTGCCTCTTTAATCATACCGGCCAAACCATCTCCTGGCTCATGAACTACCTCTAGCTCCCTTATTTTGTGGACCTGTGGCCTTGAAATTAGTCTGGCTGTCTCCTGGGCCAACGCAAATGAGACGGTTTCGGCGAATGACGGCTTTTGTGTTGCACATACAGCAAGCTTAATGTCGGGATCTCGAATTCCATTCACAAATGCCTCCGTCTTGAAATGGTCCAAAAACGAGTAGCTCTCTCCAGGATAGCTAAGCTGCACCAGACGCTCAATCTCCATTGCGTAATCCTGAAGAGTCTCATTGCTTCTCTGCACTCTGCCTCTTAGCTCCATTCTGTGGATTTCTTTCTTGTGTTCTCCACCATACTTACGTTGCAGAGCTGCCATGATGACTTCATAATTGTCTCTAGATGAAGCGGGCACAGTTTCCAGGACATGTGCAGCGACACCCTTCAACGCCAAAATTAACTCAATGCACTTCTCTTCCTCCGTCCATGCATTTTTATTGGCCACAGTTTCAAACTGAAACTTAAAAATGTTAAAAGGTGTGCTGCCGTCAAAGGTGGGCGCTTTTACTCTGCTCACAGATTCATGAATAGCTCGGACTGGCATTTCCTGCAGTTGAAGGCCATTCATTCTAGCTTCCAGGCTATGAAGCTTTTGATCGACATCATTTTCTAGGGCAGTAAATTTTTCACCCACTTCGTGAACATTTCGTTCTAAGCCACACAATTTTTCCTCCATGGCATTCACTCTCTGGTCTATAGCCGAAGACAGTTTCATCAAATTTTCATTCGTTGTCGTATGCTTTGCGTTTATTTCTGCTAGAAGCATTTCATTATTCGATTTCATCATTACATTTGTTGCTTTGGACGCCTCTTTGATGGACTTGGAGTTTTCCAGCATGATGGATTTGGAGTTTTCCTCCATTTTCTGCATCATCATTGCAAACATAGCGTTGAAGTCCATATTGCTTGTAGCTGATCGTGTACTCATCTCCAGTTCTTCTTTTTCTTCGAAGTCATGAGTATTGATGTCCAAACCCAACCGATCAAACTCCTCCATTAGCCTCTTCTGCAGCTCCACTTTGTTACCAGATGTGGGCAGATCCAATTTGCACAACTCCTTTTTCAGTTGTTCCACTTTAAGCTCGTCGAACTTCATTTTACAATCCCACTTCTGACACCAATTGTTACGTTTTAACCTTTTCAAAACGTTTTCCGTAGATTCTTTAATTGTAATGAAGTTAGAACACTCAAGTCTTCAGTTTACAATAACCAACAGTTCAACACTTTATTTATTTGAACACACTATACTTGTAAACACTTTACTAGGAACACTTTACTAAAAGAACAACACTTTCACTTAATCACTTTTTATTACTTAAGACACTTTACACGTTAGCGCAGCTAAAAATCGACTGACTTTTCAGCGTTGAGCTTCGCTGCTTTTATACCTCCAATGATCATTACTAGAACATTCTAGACGTTTACAGAAGCTAATCACGCCACATCTATAGTGCGATGTGCGATGACTCATCATGAACAAAAGATATACACACACACCGACATACATGCGATGTGCGAAGACTCATCATGAACAAGAGATACACACACATACCGACATACTTACACGCGGCAGCAAAACTCAAGCATCTGAGTCGCGCACATACATGCACACACGAATATTGTATCGTGCGGTGGTGGTTTCTTTTATTTCGCTGTTGTGCTTATTTATCCACACATGTGTGTCAGTATGTGCACACTCGCTGTGCTGCCGTTTTGTTTATCAACAAGCTTCTATGTATGCATGTGTGTATATACCTCCTGTGTTCATTTACAAATAATAACAAGACAATATACGCACATATAAAATAACGATGATTTAGTACGTTCTAGAACAATCACAATCGGTCCGTTCACGACCAAATTTGTAACAATATAATATGAGTTTAACTATTCTAGTCTGCAATTCATTCCTTGTATTCCTCTTAAGCAAATAGCTAAAGTTTTATCCTGTAGTTTTAAAGAATTTCCTAAAAACTTTTCGTTTTAGCCAACTGCGTATCCTCTGACTTTTCCAACGGCCGCTCCTGCTCGTCAACCACCTGACTTTATAATTGCAATGTGGCTGCGCTTAAGTCAAATTAATGAGGCGTTAAAATGGAAACTGTTGCTCATTTAAAACGAGCCACTGCTATCATTTTTAGCAGCTTGAAACACAATGCAGTTTGTAAACTTTTTGTTGTTGGCCGTTAAATATTATTGGTGGGAGTATTTTCACAATAAAAAGTAATCAACAAACAGGATGAAACTAACTTGGACAATTGTTTTGATGTTGGTGTTGGTTTTAGCAGCCAATGAACACACAACCAACCGCTTGAAAAGTGTTCAACCGTGCGGTTGTTTGCAAAGAACATTTTGTATAGAAGTTTTTCGCAGCGAAAGCAATTTACACCTGTGCCTGGTGGGAGTTGCACGCAGACGGCATATGCTGCTTCAAACTCTCAACAATTTTAATTTAACGTTTATATTTATTCAGGCCACAAAAAACTTTCGCCTGATTTAATGACAAAATCATTATTATTTATGTTTGTTTTAATATGCGTGAAAGATAATCTACTTGCTGAGGGCGTTACGACTGCTTTCGCTACACTAGAAGGCATATCAGTATTTCTATTATGCTTTTTTTCATTTTCTTGGCCTTGCAAGCACGCCAGTTTTTGCGATTTTGTATTTATTTATTTCAGTTTACGGGCTGTTGGTAATTTAGATTTTATTTATTTTTTATTTCATAATAAAATGCTGGCCATAAAATTAAATTGGTATAAAATTAATTTTTTCGTCAGTTGCATTTAACGTTTATTTGCACTTGTAGCTTCTTTTCTCTTTCCCTTTGCTTAAGAAGAAAGTCATCTAATTGTGCGGTAATTTATCAAGTTGTCTGCAGAAATGGCTAAAGGATAATTGTGCTTGGAATTGCTATTTACTTTTTAAGCTCGCGTGACGTTTTTGTTAATTTAATGGAAAATCCTTCCGGTTACAGTTATCACTTAAGTGAGAAGTAAGTCATCACAACTACTACATACATAAATATATATATATGCACGTCCACTGAGCACCAAGCAAGAGAGTTTCTTACCAGCTGCACATTTGTGTCATACGGTGATGTGAGTAATACTTTGAGTAGTCAGTGGTGATTCCTTCGCTTATATATTATATAGATTTAACAAAAACTGTTATATGCTGTTTAATTACGCCAGTAGGTTTCCTTGAGTTTACATCAAAAGTGAAGTTACAAGCTGGGTCGATGACTATATATATATATATATATATATATATATATATATATATATATACATATATATATATATATATATATATATATATATATATATATATATATATATATACATATATATATATATATATATATATATATATATATATATATATATATATATATATATATATATATACATATATATGTATATATATATAAAACTACGGAAAGTAGAGTGACAAGGTGTAAACACGGTTGCCTACTCCACGGAACGTACATATTTTCGGGATTGTAGTACAATTATTATTATTATTATTAAGTGAAAATCTAGCACAACAAGATAATAATCTTATAAATGGGAGTGCTAGTAAAAAGAACAAATTAACAATTATATTTAGATTAAGTTGTTATAAGCGTTGAAAAATATTAATAATTGTGAATTTTAAATTAATTGGTACATTAGAAAATATTTGAAACATTTTTACAGCAAATATGAATAAAGAACACAAATGAAGTATATTTATAGTGATAATTATTAAATTAATTAATAAAAGTTTAGCAATAAAAACTATTTTCGTATGTTGCCGTAGAAATTTATGTTTGTAGTAGTCTTGACAATTCTATTTCAGTAATAAACAAAACTATAATACTTGCAACTCTTCGCTTTGACGACATTTTTAAAATGAACTTTCACGTTCCTTTGAAATTGAGCAAGAAATTTTCGTGAAAGTCACAGATTTCATTGAAATTTTTATTCATAATACGTGTACAAAAATTTAATGAAAGCACTTTCCCGTCTAAATGCCGGGTTAAGTAGTCAGATGGTGAACGGTTCAGCTGATGAGGCTACCTTATTAATTGTGTTATGGGCGATACCAACGTTGATGGCTGTGTATATGTATATTTATTAATGGACATGTAAAATTTACCTTGGTGCATTGCTTAAAGGTGAGGCATACAAAAGTCAGTACAAAGTTACTCAATAAAATGTAGAAGTCAAATAATCAATACCATCCCAACAACTTAATAAGGACCATAGCTGTTCCACAAGGATACTTTTAATGAACGTATTGAACGAAATTTAGTGTTAGCTAAGCTTTATTAATTGTAAGTAACCGAAACTGATTGCGCGGAAATAAAATACAACTTTTAGTATATTGTTGTTTTGTTATGTTATTTTCATTTGGAAACATCATTTCCCAGTTACAAGGTCATCTGGTCATCTAACGATCCTAAGGGGATTCAGAGACGTTTTGCATATGTGTCGGTAGAGTGATCACATGGATCCCATACTCTGCTTCGGTAGAAAGTATGGGGTCTTCTTTCCTACGAGGGAGGAGTGGTGCTCAAACCCAATATGGCTACGAGATGACTCACAAAAATGGTACACTGATGGATCCAAGTCGATCCATGGAGTGGGAGCGGGATAGTGAGGCCTAGGGCACGCAGGGCAGTAACCCTTAGCAGGGACACCACAATTTTCCAGGCGGAATTATATGCTATACTGGGAGCTGTAGAGATACTATCCGAAAGGAGATACACAGGAGTCAAAATCAAGATACTCTCCGACAGCCAGTCGGTACTCAAGGCCCTGAGTGGCTATTCGTTCACATCCAGGACAATACTGGAATGTCACGACAGGCTAAATGAACTGGCCACTCACAATCAGATTACTCTGATATGGGTGCCAGGTCATGAGGGGCACAAGGGTAACGAGTTGGCTGATACCTACGCAAAAAGGGGAGCCAATGGGGCTTTTATTGGACCCACTCCATCCTTTGGCTTTAATAAGCTACTCCTCAGGGGGGAGATCAGAAAATGGACAACATCCATCACAGAGAAACTGTGGAATGACACTAGGGGTCTGGAACACTCGAAGAAATTTCTTAGCTTTGATGCCAAGAGAGCGGATCTCGCTCTAAAATTAAATAGGAAGAATCTAAGGACACTGTGTGGGGCGCTAACAGGACACTATACCTGTGTACAGAATGGTACTATCCAGCACGGCAACCTGCAGATTTTGCGGAGAAGAAGAGGAGTCAATGGAACACTTGATTACTGAATGTGTGGCACTTGGCCACAGAAGATACAGGCTGTTGCAGGCCTATACATTGGGTTCACAGGACTTGCAAGGGCTTCCACTGAAGGAGCTAGTACTGTTTCTTGATGTATTAAACTCCTGAGGGAAAAGGGTTGCACAATAGATCATTATTGGTCGCAGTGCAAAGGGCCATCCTGGACCAACCTAGCATAAATAATAATAATAATAATAAAATAATACAAGATAAGAGTAATAATAAACGGTATCCCAACAACTTCGTTAGGTTAAATACCTTGATAAAGGATATATAAGATTCGGTACTGCCGAATATATCAATTTGCCTTGTTATATTTCGTATTGTTACATACATTATTCCAACTCTTTAATAACAAATATTTTTATGAATCTTAATTAAGCTTTTGTTCAGACCTAAAAAAAATACAGTGTTGAATGTTTTATTGATTCTGCTGTGACAACATAGCTCCCTTTTGAATATACTACTAGCGGACCCGTTGCCTGCTTCGCACGGCAAAACAAAATAAGAAAAGAAACACACTTGTAAACCATATATGGGCCACTGCCTACGTAGTGTATAAGTTTGGTTGAAATCGCACGACGCGTTTACGATTAGTTCGGCGACGTACATATACGGACTTATTTTTATATATATATGTAGATGTAAATATAAATAATTTTATGTATTCGATCAAATTATACAGAAAGTAAAACTGCTGCAGAAACAATAAAGCAGACATGAGCCTTATTTAAAGGAAAAATAAGTGGTATTGCAGATTCGAGTCCGCAAGACTTTTCCAAATAAATATATGTATATATTTCATGAAACCTATTTTGTTCTTTGCCTCAGAAAATGTTCATTTAAAAATTTTAGTCATAACTAACGCCTCAGTTGTAACAAAAGCCTCTCTCCAAATGATTTAAGTCCTTATCTGTTGCTGAAAATCCTTTGGTCGTTGTCAATAATTAAAAACATCTGGACTATTATCAAAACATCATCGACGACATGATGATGTTTCCGAATTTTCGTTGATTATTATGAGTGCGTGATGTGTTGGCGTTCAAAATTTGTATGCTTCTTAGGTTTGCACTGCATATTGTTCATTTAATGCTTATGTAGTTTTATTTTGACGGCAAGTGAAAAATCTCTTATATAAAACTCTTTATTAAAATTTCTCACAATGAGGAGGAAATAAAGCGCAAAAGTTTTCCACTAAAAAATTATTAAAACGAGAAAACTTTTGCACGCAAAACGTTTGTGAGTGCATGTGGGTAATATCTATAATACAGTAGTTGGAATCATTTTCTATCATGGTTGAGAGTCAAGTCAAGTACTGCAACTACTAAGAGTCTAAACAGAATGCCTTACCAATATGATACTTGAAGCTAACAACTTATAGAAGAAAAATAGAATTTAGTTCATTAAAATAGTCTTACGACTATTAAGATGATTATGTTGGGAGGATTCGGGACAGCAACAGCAGCTAAATATCCAATTGCCTTGCTGGTTCTTTGCTTTTATTGCTGACCCATATTGTTGCATATAATAAAAATAAAATGAGCATATAAGATCGCTGGTCAAAGACACCTTTATTCACAAAAAAATTATTTTAGTTTTATAAGTCTATTACTTGACAAAGTTTGTATACAAAATTTAGTATAAAAATTTTGTTAAACAGTAATGAGTTTTCTTCTTAATTTTTCCAATAAAGTTTTCCTTATTGACATAATAAGAGTTAGTTTTTGTAACGGCTTATTGACTTTATTCTAATTTATATGCTGTTTGTTATTAACTATTTTCTCTATGTATTATTCATAATACCTATTTTAGGTTTATCGAATTCTCATTTGACAAAACTGGATACAAATTTTGAAATCCAAGTAATATATTATTTGATTAGTTAACTAGAATCAATCATTTTCTTGATTAAATCAAACAAAATATTAAATAAACATTTTAATAGGAACAACATTTTTTTTCTGTGTGGTAATGTGAGCCTTGGATGATTCTTTCTTTTATATATTTTATTATTATTACTTCTCATAGTTTATAGTTCACAGAGCCACAGAGAAAATATATTTGGTCCACTTAAGATGTTTATTAAAATTATGTTAGATTCAATTAAAAAAAAAATATTTTTTTTCCAAGATTCCTAATTGCCTCAAGCAAGATATTACTTGGGACTTTAAATTCCATTCCATCGCAATGGATTCCTTGACTTAGATATGTACGATATTCTAGAGGTAATTATTAGATCAGGTAAACTTGATTTTAAGCATCGACAGTAAAAAAAATAGTACTTTAAATATTGTATATTTCCAACATTTGAGAAGAAACCATGCTTGAGTTTTCCTAAGAATGCCTATGGAACATAATTAAAGGTGCACTTATAACTAGTGATACAAAAATAGTTTATATTGAACGAAATACTTTAATTTCCATTCTGTGGACTTGTCGATAAATGTCTTCTTTCTTATTATCTTTTTTACACTACTGTGCTGATGTTTTATTTCGAAACAGTACACAGAAACAATTATCATTAAAATACATTCCGTCAACTATTTGCTTGAAAATGTTACAAAAATCTTTATTATGTCTATTAAATTATTGTTTGATATTGAAATATTGAAAATATTTTTCAATAAATACGTAACACGAAATTGTAACTGAATTTATGAATTTCGTTGTAGGGCTCTAACTGATCAAAAATTCATTTGGTTCAGCTAATATTGTGTTTCAATGAAGAAAACAAATGTTGTTCACACGTTTAGCCCCTCAACTTTCTCTGCTATCGCCAAGCATTTATTCTGACATTTAATAACAGCTTGACGGCAACATAGTTTTCATAAATGTGTAGCAGTAAGAAATTGAAAATCGAAATTATTAGTTCTGTCCGAGTTTCGACCTGGATTGATAAGGTACGTTATTTAAAGCAGTCGCGAGCTAAACTATGAACAATTAAATTGGCCAATATTTGTACCTATATCTCTGCGGTATTATAAAATAATCAATCAGACTAGATCTATTCTATGCTGGATAAAAATCAACAGTAAAAATTTAAAATTCAATTATCTGCTAGAGAATTTTGCCAACTGAATTACTGTGCTTGCTTTACATTTTTATGGTAATAAAAATCTTTCTGTTCACTTAGTTTAGCGAGAACAGAAGGACAAACTTTATATTTTGTTTGGGTAGTTTTAAGTTGTGTGAAATTAAACGAAATTCATAAAAACTAATAGAGACAAGTTTTGAACTAAAAAAAAAAAAAAAAAACAGAGCTTGTTGCAGTAAAATAAATGAATATTTAATTGGTTATAAAACCATATGGGTAAGGCAAAATAAACAATAATTAAGACTTGTTGTACATAAGAAATGCCATTAGTCGACATGCCATGTGAAACCGACACATCTAAGAAAACATGAATTATATTTCGTCTATCCGCAGTATACTCAGTTTAAATTATTATTTTACCTAAGGAACTTCGAGCGCTCTAAATTAAATAAATGTCAATGCGACAGTAAATATATACTTTCGAAATAACCTTGGCCCTAATTTTGTAATTGCCAATTTAAATGAACAACAAAGCCAATGTAAATTTTTTTTTTACAAATTCTGAATTTCAACGCTTCATTATTTGTGAGGTTGTGAATTTAAAAATTTACACAAGGTGCCCCGTAACTAAACGTCCAAACGAAAAGTGACGATAGGTCAAGAGGTGACTGCTCCCAGAAAAACTATTTCGCGTAGTTTAGAAGGTATTGCCACATAGAAAAAAATCACCCTTTTCATTCCTGTTATCATTATTGTTGAATTAAAATTTTTTTTCTCTAATAATATCGGCAGTTATAGTTCTTCTATCTACATTAAAGAATTCGAATTGTAATTGCCGAATTCGCAAAGAAGGTTTCAAATTTTGCGACTTTTTGTATTCAAAATTAAAACAACACCCAACTTTTACCAACCGTATTGGAAACAAAATTGCGCTAGTTATATTCGGCAAGTTCCTTCAAAAGTTGGCGCAATTTGTCCCAAATTAAAAAATGTATAACATTTAATGCGCTTCAAACTGCGAGAAAAAGATATTTACAACTTCATGTCAGAATATTTACAACTTCATGTCAGAAAATCCGCTCTCCTGGTAACAGTCTAAACCGAGATGTTACGAATGAAAGCTGAAATAAGATGTATTTTAAGCATTACTAAATTCATTGGTAAATAACTTAAATAACTCAATATACGATTTTTTTTTCTCAACCGTTTAGATAAATTTTCGTACAACAATTCTCCATTTGCTTCCAATGCTGGATGTAGCGTGAAAAATTTTATCAACTTAAGATTTAATAAAAATTCAGTCAAGTACGAGGCTGGCTCGCACACTTAGGGTTCCGTACGTATGTGTAATGTACGTATGGAATGGCATATGTGAATACATATTGTTACGAATTTAGTCGTGAACGGACCAATTGTAATTGTTCTAGAACGTACTGAATCGTTATTTTATATGTGCTTATATTGTCTTGCTATTATTTGTAAATGAACACAGGAGGTATATACACATATGCATACATAGAAACAATATTCAATTACAATATTCGTGTGTGCATGTATGTGCGCGGCTCATATGCTTAAGTTTCACTGCCGCGTGTATGTATGTCGATGTGTGTATATCTTTTGTTCATTATTAGTTTCAGTGCGAGGTGGCATGATCAGCTTCTACAAACTTCTAGAATGTTCGAGTAACGATCACTGAGAGTTATAAAAGCAGCTGAGCTTAACGCTGAGGAAGTTCAGTCGATTTTTAACTGCGCTAACGTGTAAAGTGTCTTAAGTAATAAAAAGTGAATAAGTAAAAGTGTTACTCTTAGTAAAGTGTTTACAAGTACAATGTGTTAAAGTAAATAAAGTGTTGAACTGTTGATTACTGTAAACTGAAGACGTGAATGTTTTAACTTCATTACAATTAAAGAATCTACGAGAAACGTTTTTAAAAGGTAAAAACGTAACAATATATTGTATAAATTTCATCTCTCTGTCTCTTATAGCTTGAGAGTTGCTTTTAATTGCTACTTTATGTTGAATGGGGACTCCTTGTGGTTTTCGACTTATTGTTGTTGCTGTTGTCATTTGCTGTTGTAAGCCATTTAAAAAAACATACACTGTGCGAATTTCTTATCTCTTACGTTTCGAGAGTTATAGCTGTTACTCTACGTTGTAAAGGGACACCTGGTAGTATTGCAGTTGTTTTTTGCATTTGTTGTTGTGGAGCATATGTGAATACATATATTATGCAAATTTCCTCCCTCTGTCTCTCATGGTTCGAGATTTACGGCGAGTTGAGTTGAGCTAAAGAACTCGGCACAAGGAAAAAACGGGGAGGGGGGCTGCTAAGACTTCGCAGGCCAGAATTAAGTAGATTGATGGCAGTTATGACAGGTCACTCTCAACTATTGGCACCTCTCAACCGCACAGGAATAGTGGAAGGAGATGAGTATAGAGCATGAGGGGAGGAAAGCGAGATACTGGAGCACTATTTATATCAGTGCCCCGCCTTTTCGCAAATACGATTCCTGCATCTTGGGAGAGACACCTTACCAGACTTTAAACCAATAATGGGGCATTGGTGGAGGAAATTAAGGGTTTTTTTAAGGAGATTTCATAGACCTATGAGTCAAATTGTTCATGGTTAAATCAACAGAGCGCATAAAAAGCCTATTAAGGTGTATGTCGCAATACATGGGCAACTAAGCCCATCCAATCAACCTAACCAAGCCAAACACTATTTTTTCAGTGTCTTTCCAGAGCGAGTAGTATGTTGTAGCTGAAAAGCTAAGGCTGGTCCAATGTCTATTAAATTTGTCTTCCTTATCCTTCTTTAGCAAAAGTTTTAGCTCTTTTGTTACCCTATTAAGAAGAGTTTTATCTTCCTTTTTCTTAATTTTCGCTTGGCTTTTTCTTTTTCCTGGATATGAGCAGGAATACCGCATTTATGTATGTATTGTGTGCGCTTATAAGCTTGTCATTGGAAGGAGATATAGCGCTATCCACCTCGTCTTTAGTCTTTGTATCGAGTTTTATCTCAAGAATTTCTCTGAAGCATATCCAATCAGTTTTCTTGTTGTATTTTCGTAACAAAGTAAATTTTTGTTACGAAAGGAGCACATCAGCCGTATATTTAACTACAACTGTAGAGTCATCTGAAGACAATTCAAGGCATGGTTTTATACTCTTATAATCATGTGTTATGTTTTTGGTGAGAAAAAAGTCATAGAGATCTCGTTTGTTTTTTAGTGTTAGCAATTATATTCATTAGTCGCCTCTAAACCATTTTTTTTCTTTCGGTAGGGTTAATCTAGATCCCCAAATTGCATTTTTTGAATTAAAATCTGCTCCAGCTATAAATTAATTACCAAGAGATCTAGGGAGTTCAAGTTATTAGTATGTCTTTTAAACTTTTATTATTATAAATAATTTTTTGTTCTTTAATTTTTTTTTTAGAAAAATGTCAAACAAATAAGCTCCGGTTTTGTCGACATTTAGCCACATTTCACTCTTTCTTTAAATTCTTGACGCGTTGAGATAATTAATAGTTTTGTTTTGTCTGTTTTTAACACGTATGTTAAAAGTTGTATATTCATCTTTTTAAGATTATGCCTCTTCTATTACCGGAGATATTCGCGAAATTAAGAACGAAGTCAAGGCGAAAAGCCTAAAATTCAAGATTTTGTTTCTAAAGAAATCTAGATAAAATAAGATGTGATTTTTTATTTGTGAGTAAGATTTCCAAGAAATGTGAATTAATTTAAATTAGATAATATTTGCAAGATTTGTTACATTTGTTGCAACAGAGTATTTTAGATTTAATTACTTTTAAACATTTAGGTCTTCTCTACGATGCTATCATATGTACTTATATAAGATTGAACGTTTCAGAGATGCAGATTTTTTGTCTTTCAACATCGATTTTCTTTATAATTTTTCTGGGAACATACTTCGTTACGTATCACAAGTTTTCATATTGGATACCTCCGGTACACAGGATACCCTGTATAAAGCTGTTGTATATTGCAGTCGCATTTTGCTAAGAATATGCTCAATAATGTCTTAATAATAATATGCCTATAATAAACCTATAACTATGTTAAAGCGTATTCGGTTCAGCCGATGTTGTCAGTCTGATTTCTTATCAATGTTTTAGCAGGTTGTCAATAAACACTCCGGTACGAACTGAAATTGTCATTTTTAAGATAATTAAATCCCAACTGTTTTCAATGTTCATGAATCAGGAAATAAAAATGTAGCGAGCATTACACGATTAGTAGAACTATCATCGAATTAATTGTTTGTGACTTCCTGTGTGCATCGTGCAGGAGTTGTACGTCTGAGTATTATAAGAGCTTGTGCTTATATTTTTTAATAAAGGTAGATAATAAACTTGTAGCTTTATTTACATTCACTAATTTTCTATCGCCACACATGCCTTCTGATTATCAGATGTTATCATTTTTATTATTATGGCTGGCTCATTAAGAATAATAAGCGCAATAATTGACTTATTATCTTATTATTAGGTACCAGCTTTTCTGGAACATGAATTATGTTGATTAGTGAGGTGAAATATTTTTGTATGTAGGTATATTTTAAATAAAAAATATATTAAATTACTGTGAACGTGGTCAAATCACTAAATTAGGTTCCAATTCAGAAACATGATGCCAGTAAATTTAGTTTTAAAACAGATCTTGGTGGGATATAAAAATTTTCTTAAAATTGGTATGAGTTCTAGAAGGAACACTTATGAATGATTTAAAAAATTGAAACAGATTTGTAAATTTATTTGGCAGTACGCTTCCTTATTGCATGAGCTGTTTTGATTTACAATCAAATACTATTTCTAAATTATAAAATGATAGGGAAGTTAGAAGTTGTATGCATATATTTCTACACAATCCTAGCAACAATCCTGGTCTACCAAAAAGCAGTATTTAAGCGAAAGATAATGTAGCACCGCTTACGGAGCTAGTTCGGAATGACATGATTTTCATTGGTAATTTGGTAATAGCTCGTTTCAAACCACCATTAAAACACAAATATCATATCCTGCCTCCCTCACGAGGATGCAACTGTTTCAGTGAGTAGTTTTTTTTTATTACTAAATAAAAAATTAGTTTTTGAAAGAAAAAATTCACTCTCTGACACAGACGCTCTATTCAACAAAATAAATTTGATTTGAAATGTGTTGTTTATGGTTTATATGAGTGTCATCCACAGATGCGCTTTAGTGGGGCAGCTCTATAAAGGCGTGAATTTTCTTATTGCTCTCCAATGCTTGCTGAGCTTGCGTTTAGTACCTGTTGCTTTTATTTTTAATTTCTTAAGTTGTTTCTCGAATAAAAACTTAAAGAAAATATTAAGCTCAATAAACTCTCTCTTGCAGTTATTAGGAAAATCCAAAAAAATTATCAGCAGCATCTTTGTTGTGTTTACAGCTGTCGCTGATTTAAAGTACATGTATTTTAATCAGTGTTGTTTTTGAAACTTTTTAATCACTTGACAACTTTCGTCAACATTGGATTGCTTTAAAACATAGCAAAGGCAGTTTGATTATTAGCCTAGTATTAAAATTTAACTTCAGTTTAATGTATGGTTATGTATGAAACGATATGAGTAAATAAGAGTACATACTCAATACTTTTCTTTCGATAAAAAATTATTTTAGCATCAATACTTTCAATCAAATACCAGTAGGTATCGATAAAACAGTACTCATATCAGCCAATGGGTAAGTACCCATTGGCTGATTCTTTGAGTTAATGGGTATTAATCACAAGCAATATTATGTAAAAATATGTTAGTTTGAGAGAATGTAGACAAAATTTAGAATTATAAAAATTAAATGCTGCGAAAAAATATATTTTAAAATAACTTTATAGTCGAACTTTTCTAACCTTACAAGTTAAGTTTTATTTCCCCCAATTTCAAAGAAATTTTTGGGGGAAAAATTGTACTGATCAATATTATTAAAGAACACAAGAAAAAATGGGTGAAGATGTATTAGCTGTGGAACATGTCATATCCGTTTCACGTCCGCAACTACAATCATCAGAACTCAAATTCGTTCGAACTCAAGAAATAGCTAAGCTGGATACGGCTTTTACATATTAGCGTCTATCTAGCCGATATTCAACCTATTGATTAATTTTTGATTTTAACACTGTGGTTTTTGTTGATGGGAATACATTATTATTCTCTAACCATTATTTAATTGAAGTTTTGCTTCCAGTGTCACATCAGGATGTGCTTATGGTACCTGCACTACCTGGTTAGAATCCAAGGATTCTATAGAAGCCTTATACAACAGCCAAAAACATCGTGTCTAATTTTATACAATCAGAAGCAATATCTAGCCTAAAGTTAGAGCCATAAATATAATTAAATGCTTTGTTGAGGAAATTCGATCTGTAAAGAAATAATGTAGAGAGATTGCCAGCTGACTTAAGAACAGTTTTTAAGCCTGGAGGAAAAGTTTATAGATTCAGAGCGTGTGAGGAATATATATGACATGCAGTCTGGATACGTAAAGTATCCATGTTCTTTATGCAAATGGAATAATAGCTGGCATAGGAACCAGTACGGAAAAAGGAGTTGGTAGCTCAGAGCTTAAGGGAAGAAGCGAACATAATATCAGTCCGTCACCCCTAGTACCAGCAGAGGAAATACCTCTGCCACCCCTACATATAAAAATTGGTCTTCACCACACCAAACTTTGTAAGAACTTTAGTCTAAGATAAGCCATGTTTTGAGATTTTGAAGTCACCTTTTTCGAAACTTAGTGAAACATAAACAAGTAAGAACGCTATATTCAGCCATTCCAAGTTATGTTGCAAAGCAAAATTGTAGGGACATCCGTTAATATCTCTCTTATTTTACAACATGGAATATATAACCAATAAATGTTACGACATGATGACACATGCACATATTTATGTACACTTTCCCAAAAATATTTGTATATGGGAGAACTTCAATTGAATCTCTTTCGGGAATTATGTCTTTGATGCGGTGAAAGGGCTTAGAAGGATTTTTGTTTGCATAACAAATCCATGTACAGAAAGTATAATACAGCTTGTACTAAAAATGTTGGTTATGTTTTGAAAATTTGTTCGTTTTGTAGGGTTCGGTAATCATCAGAGTGAAGCGGAACCCTATTACCGAGACAACTACGTCCGTTCGTCCGTCCGTCCGTCACAGCGTCCATTCTCCGTAACGGTAAGAGCTAAAGAGCTGATTTCTCATGATGTTGTTGTGCCTTGCCGCTACAACAAAAATACTAAAAACAACAACAAAGCGAAAACTACCAGGTGTCCCCATACAACGAAAAGTTACAATTAGCTATAACTCTCGAACCGTAAAAAATAGAAAGCTGAAATTTGCACAGTGTATGTATTTATAGATGCTCTACAACAACAAATGCTAAAAAAAACAACAAGCCGAAAACTACTAGGTGTCCTTATTGGTTTTTTTGAAAAAAAACCAATCAAAACATTTTTCATTATTATTGTGCTGAAGAAGCTATCCGAAGGAGAGCGAAATATTGACAAAAATAAATACTCAAATTTCACAAAGACCTTAAGCTCAAATAAATACATATATAAAATATAAGTAAAAAAAAACAATTAAAAAAAACAAATGAAAAACAATTGAAAGGGTTGAAATGCATAAAACTTTTTACGAACGCAGCAGAACTCATAAATTGATATACATAAATGAATTCGTAAATATAAATATGTACATATGTATATAACAATCAACAATTTTTTTAACAATGCTTTAAAATATTTTTTGACACTAATTTCCAATTTTTCTTTTAGTTTCCCCAAAACATTTTTTTTTCTATGTTATTGTTTATTCTTTGAAACAGCTGACAGCTGAACTACTTGCCCAAACTAGCCCGAAGAAAAAGTACGGGCTGTTTCGTGCAAGAAGAAGAAGCATAATGTTCTCTCACAAATACTCTCATTTGTCCAATTTTAAAGTAGGGGAACGTTTTTCGTGCAAATTGGGATCCCACGGGATCCCAAAGTAGAGTAAAGAAACAGAGCTATTATCGACAATGTTCTGAAGTTTACCTTTAGCCTAAAATATAACGAAAACATATGCTGGCAGAATAAGTCACAGCTGAGAAGTCTTAACCGGCTCTAAAATAATATCCCGATATTCGGGATATCATAAGCTAATTTTAATTTTTTTTTTTTCAAAAAATATGATATTTTGCCGTCGAGCACAAAATAAATTGCATGTAAGCATAGAGTCGCTGGAACTACATCACATGCAAGGACTATGAAAAGCATTCCTATGGCTCATAGCTTGCACACCTCACATTTTCTTGGTCAATTATTTTTTAATTCTCTTATGAACTTGCAGACATGCTCACACACGAACACTTTGTTTCACAAAATTGTTTTTTGCCAACCATTCTTTATCAAAACACAACTCTGTCGACTTTGATCAGTTAAGTCTGCAATCCCTTTATTCTCTTCTTTATTCTCTCCATAAAACTCCAAACTTGATGTGGCAACACTTGATCCAACATCCGGTGACAGGTAAAAGAGTTCATGGACTTTATTTTAAAAATCCAGTGATAAATGATGATCCAAATCTCATGAAGTCTTATAAATCACTTTGCGTCAATGAATACCGCCCTAGTATTCATATACAATTTACTATGTGGTTGAATTTCGCTTAAAGGATATAAAATCCTTTAAATTATTTTATTAAACTATTCTAGTTGCTTTGCTATGTTACTTATAGTTAAATATCTTGTGGGTAAGTGGCAATGTTAAAATGTTTAAATACTTTCGGCAAAACAGCATGCAACATATTTAACAATTTACTACGTTTTAAAGACATAAAACTTTTATGAAATTTTGCTAAAGGATAATCTCTTACAGTGAGTCATTTTGAGATATTTTTGCATGATATGTATTTGACTTATTTTCTTTTTAACAATGTTGTTGTTAAACAAACCCTATATGAAATTCAATAATAATAAAGTGTTTCTATAAAAGTCCAATAAAAAATGTATCTATGCTTTGAATCCATGTTTTAAGACTATATTATAATAAATTTATGTACATTTACCACTGTGGCATATCTGTGTATGTGTCAACATGTGTCTTGTTTTATGTACTTGTTAATCCTCTTGTGTCAACTTTAATACTTTTGGTAAATTGTTATGAGGTTGTTTTGTGCGTGTTTGCAACAACTTTTTTATGGAGTTGTGGAGAATATTTTTGTCATATACTAAATGTGTTTTCGACAACTCTTTAGCCAAATTTATACTATACTTTTAGCCAAAAATAAAAACGAGCATTAAATCTTCGAAAAGCTCTTAGGGAATGTATGTGTTTTACACAGCGTCATTCAAACAGCACGTTTATAAGTGCGTTTCTTCCTTTTTTCTGGGGGAGTGTAATCGAACACACATGGTTCCATTTTAATCAACATCAAACGTTTATATTCATATTGTGTGAGTGTGTGATTTTCTCCTTTTTTGCTAAAGTTTTATGGCCGCAAAATTGGAGTTTAAAAAGAAAAATAGTTAAGTTTTTTTTTCGGAAAATAAAAGCAACAAACGCAGTTAACATGTGAAAATCACTAACAAATCTCAGCTTACATGGTTTATGATGTTCCATATATACTCTCATAAGCAGTGGACAAAAAGTAAGTTAAAAACCTTTTTTGTTTGCATCAAAACAGAGGCTGCACAGTAAAACAGTCAATTAAATTTGTTTGTAAATTCGCTAATCCAAATGATACGCGCCAAAACAGGAATTGTCAACAGAACACATAGAAAGAAGTCGCAATGAACACCTTTAGGGTTTAGTACCACAGAAGTGGCACCAAGGTCTGTCTGGGCCGGAAGGAAGGGTTAGCTTTTGCATTTACTATATTCGGTTGTTGGTATATCAAACTGAAATGGTTAATGCATTGCAGTTACTTTTCTTATCGGTAATTTGAGGCAATGAAAATCGTTTATGGTCCAGTTTAACGCTCACTTTCATTAAAATCACCCTGCAGGGTATGTTTAGTACTTATAAATCTATCGTCAAAAAATCGAATAGGCCGTTCTGGGCTCATGGAATATACTTAAGAGTTCAGAACTTTTGATGAGGTACTGAATCATACAGAGACTGTATGCATAGTCGCCCAATATTTGCATGCTGATCAGGCCGAAAAACTAAAAAAAATGTACTGAACTTCTTAAAACCAAGTAATTAAAAGTTTCCTAAAAGTGGAATATCCAATAACTTTGTGTGATTATTCACTGTTTCAACTCAAAGAACGTTCAACAATCGTATATTTGCAATTTATGAATTTTGGTCCTGCCAATAATTAAGTAATACAGAAAGTCATACAACGTTTGCGGAAAACCAGAAGAGCTCAGTCTAGTCAGAAGCACTTTATCTTCTGGCTAGCTTTAGTTACTTTCTAATCCTGTTCTATTTAGCAAATTTATTGAAGGTTTCTCCAGTTATTTATTATCGAGCTCTATAAGCTCACGAATGTCCATGGGAGCTCCATTTAAGCGGTAGCTTTGATAATTATTAATAATCAATGGCTCTTACAGACGCAGAATTACTTACATTTTTTAACTCTTCAACTTTTGTATATAACTTGCATACTGATAATGAAGAAAAAAATTGTTATATTGGAGCAAAGCAGAAACACTAGTTTAAACACTGTTCAACAAAACAATTTAACTCACACACATGTGGAAATGGTCACGCATACTTGCTCTGGTTCATTTTCATGTCTGCCATAGAAATTTTGCGGCACTTTTTGCCAAATGTTTTCATTTTTGTCTGCCTACATTTCCCAAAAAGAGAAAAAACATCAAATAAAAAAAATCACGTTAAAGTGTTTTATTGGCTTAGTAAGAATTATTGCAACTACATGCCGGCACTTGTGCAAAACACTTTTATTTAAAGAACTCTAATGGAAAATGCGAGTTAAATTGAAGTAGTAAACTTTTTATTGCAATCAGGACTTAGCTTGACAGGAAATCTCTATTGAATTCGAGATATGTTACTTAAAGGCGATTGCATTTCATAACAGAAATACTCCTTTGGTTTCTTCAATATTTTTTTCTTTGCAGATCGATTGACTGGAAGTAATGTTAAATGATGGTACGTGTGCTTAGACGTAACGTTCAAATAATTTATTATTTAATTAAATGCTTCAACATAAAAACAACACCTTTCGTGCAGAATAGAATGTATTCAACGCTGTGAGCAATAAGAGAAATATCATTGAAAAATCAAAAACATGAACACAAACGTCCCCAAGTTTATTTTGAAATGAAAAAAAATCTTAAATTAATTATAAAGAAATGGTTCAATAAAATGGGTTTTAAGGCAAATATGGAGTTATTGAAGTTGTCTGAAACTGTTCAAAATTGCTCCAAAAGATACTTTGTTTAAGTTTTAGCCCTTAAGGCGCTACTTATTTCAAGGGTCCTTTTCATAAGTACATTTTTAAAAGGTATTTTTTTAAAGTGGGATTTTGAAACTAAGATTACATTTTTAAAAATAACTTAAGTCGGATTGGAAGTTTTTAAAACTGGATATATGTATGCATATATCTCGAATGCTTATGTTTATAAAATACTTTTTTAATATTATGAGAAACTGCTTCTTTAATTTTTTTATTGTTTTTATTTGATATTGATTAAAAAAGTGACAAGGCAAGGTTTGAACTTGAGATTATTTATAATTATTTAATATTATTATTATTCATTAATTTTTATTTATTTATTATTCAAATATAAACTTAATTGTTTATTTGCTTTAAGAGCCAATGGAAATGTATTAATTCAGGTCCAAAAATGAACCTTTTCAAAATGTTTATTGTCTTTTGCAGCTGTCTAGATGCTGACGACATTTCGTTCAACTCATCAGTAGACTTGAAAAATTCTTAAAAGTTTGTTTGAAACTTAAATACTTATTCAATAATTCCGATAAATAAAATGCGAATCAGAAGTGTTCAAACAAACCTCTAACACAGCAAACATTTCTTTTCGTTTTGCAACTATTTTACTTTTCTTTGCAACCGTATAGAAGGTTGCAAAGAAAAGTAAAAAACGAGTTACCATCGGTTAGACACTACGATTTGTATTTTTGAAAGTATCAAAAAGTAAAAGCTTTTTGAATATTCAAATATGAACTTAATTGTTTATTTACTTTAAGAGCCAATTGAAAATATTAATTCAGGTCCAAAAATGAAAAAGACAGTAAACATTTTGAAAAAGTTCATTTTTGGACCTGTACATGAACTTAAAGTTTTGAAGCCAAAAATCAGATGTTATTATCTTATTACATATAATGTTTGTTGCCAATAAACTTTTCCAATAATAAAACAAGTGCAGAGAACACAAAAGCCTTTGATAACGATTTATACACATCAGACGAAGGGTCAGAAGTGTTGGTTGTGAAGGGTATTTAAAATTCGGCCAGTCAGAATACAGCGCTCTTACATCTTTTTACTCAAAAGATACATTTTCTCAAGTTTATGTCAGGTGAAAAATTTGTATGCCATTTTAAAAATATAGCGCTCCATTAAATACGATTAGCTATGATTTCTTTCATATTCGATTTGTTTGTTCTTGTCCATAACGACCGACAACCCATCACGTTGTTAGCTTGCAAATGCCAATGAATAACAAAATGCACGAAAAGGGAACACCAGGAAGGAATAATATTTGTTCTTGTTAGCACAATGATAAATTTTATACCACATTTGGATTATTTTTTAAGCCCCATCTTGCTGTCTGACGCTGCTCAGTCAGTCAAGGGAGATTTTGGTTGAACATTTTTTGTTCACCCAAAATGCTCACGAGTTTTCTTTTATTATTTAGACAGTGCCTGTCATGGAAAAAATAAACAAACTGACAAACAGTAGAATTAAAAATAAAACAACAGATCTTCCATCGAAAAAGGTTGGAATTTGTCTGGCTCATGCCTGATTGGGGAGAGATTTGAATGGCTTGTTTGCAAATCAAACACTTATTGCAACTGCAGATTACTAATAAATGTTTAAAAACGAGAAACGAGTTCAACCGACAAACACTTCAGATTCATGAATGATTTTGAAATATTTTTAGAAATGCATCGTAATGCTAATATTGATTACTGTTGTTAATTTCATTATTTGAGTGTTATTTAGGTATAATGTTTTGCTGAAGGAGCCAAAACCAATTGGCACTTGCTCAAATAAAATTAAAGCCAATAATGGCGTGGTTCAAAACAGCTGCCGATTATTCCGTTGAAAAACAGTATCGAATTAAACTGTTACTTCATTCGTATATACCTTAAGTCCTTGTGTATTAAAAATTCCAGCTTCAGATCGTTTAACAAAGAAACTCATTCATACAAGTGATTATAATTTATTATACCCTTCACAAAAATGTGTAAGGGTTTGTGATTCCGTGTGTAACGCATTGAAATAACCATCTAAGACCCCATAAAGTATAAATATTCTGGATCAGAATCGATAGAGATTACGATTAAGCGATGTCCGTCTGTCCGTCTGTAGTCGTTGAAATACCGTTTCTGAGAAAACGGTTTAAGAAACCTCATTCTTTCGCTAAAATATGTTAAATCCCGGTAGGGGATTTTGGGCAATTTTTTGGTCAGATTTTTTAAAAAAATTTTTTCCTAAGAAGTTAGCCCAGTAGATTCCAAAAATCAAAGAATATTTTAAATCGGCCCATATATACCCGAGATATAGCGTCTCCCAATTTTTCAAGAAATCGGCTCTATAAGCCAAATAAAACAACGTTTGGCAACAAAAATCAATCAGAATAATGCATATAGGATATTCACATGCAAAACTGGAAAACTTTTTGACACCGTCCCATACACACTTGAGATATAGCGCCGATATCTTAAGAAGTCGGCCCTGCAAGCCAAACGAAACAATTTTTTGCACTAAAAATTGGTCAGAATGGTACATAAAGGTTGTTCAGAGAACATTTTTATACATCGGCCCGTATGCACCCGAGATAACGCTCCTAACGATTTCTCAAGAAGTCGGCATTAAAAGCCAAATAAAACAACTTTTGGTACCAAAAATCTATCAAAATGATACATATAGGATGTTGAAAGGTAAAATTCGAAAATTTTTGAAATCGGTCCATATATGTATATCCGAGAAATAGCGTTTCCCGATTTCCGCGTTACGCACGGAATCACAAACTTATATATATCTTTACACATTAGATTTTGTGAAGGATATCAATGTCAATCAGATGTTGACTTGAATAGACTTTATTCAAACGTTTCATAATTGTCACTTATTTGCTTACTGCATACGTTTGCATGTATGTAAGTATTTGCACAGCCATAAATAACGTAGATGTATACATTTTTAATATTTAAGCTTTTTCAAATAACTAGCAACAACATCAAATTTCTTCAACGTGTGTACATACCGCCACTAAATTATTATCAACAATACATGTTGTTGAAATATTTAATTGAAAACAAAATAAAGATATTTGTTGTATTGATATTATTTTAATTGAAAAAGCAGCTACAATGTATTTTTTTCTGGAATTTCGACAATAAAATTATTGAAACATTTAATTGATTTTATTTTTCATTTATTATACCCTTCACATAAATGTGTAAGGGTATATATAAGTTTGTGATTCCGTTTGTAACGCATTGAAATATCCATCTAAGACCCCATAAAGTATATATATTCTAGATCAGCATCAATAGCGATTACGATTAAGCGATGTCCGTCTGTCCGTCTGTAGTCGTTGAAATACCGTTTCTGAGAAAACGGTTTGAGATAGAAACCTCATTCTTTCGCTAAAACGTGTTAAACCTCGGTAGTGGGTCTGCTATTGAAATTCAGTAAGATAGGTCCACGGATAGCCGAGATATATTCAAAAAACCCGGTTTTGAGGGGTATTTTTTGCAATTTTTTTATTCAGATTTTTGAACAAAATTTTTTCTAAAAAACTAAGCCATATCATTTTTAGTGCCCATTAAATCCTAGAAATTAAGGAATTTGTGAAATCGGTCCATATATATCTGAGATATAGCGACTCCCGATTTTTCAAGAAATCCGCTCTTTAGGCCAAACAAAGCAATTTTTGGCACTAAAAATCAATCAAAATGGAACATATAGACTACTTAGAGGCAAACGTGGAAAATTTTGGGCATCGTCCCTTATACACTCGAGATATAGCGCCTCAAGTTTTCTCAAGAAGTCGGCTCTAAAAGCCAAATAAAACAACTTTTGGTATCAAAAATCGATTAGAATGGAACATATAAGGTGTTTAAAAGCAAAATTGGAAAATTTTTGAAATCGGTCCATATATATCTGAGATATAGCGACTCCCGGTTTTTCAAGAAATCCGCTCTTTAAGCCAAACAAAGCAATTTTTGGCACTAAAAATCAATAAGAATGGTACATATAGACTACATAGAGGCAAACGTGGAAAATTTTGGACATCGGCCCATATACACTCGAGATATAGCGCCTCAAGTTTTCTGAAGAAGTTGGCTCTAAAAGCCAAATAAAACAACTTTTGGTACCAAAAATCGATCAGAATGTTACATATAAGGTGTTTAAAAGCAAAATTTGAAAATGTCTGCAATCGGTCTATATATACCTGAGATATAGCATCTCCCGATTTTTCAAGAAATCGGCTCTATAAGCTAAATAAAACAACTTTTGGCACCAAAAATAAATCAGAACGATACATATAGGTTAGTCAGCAGCAAAACTGGAAATTTTTTTGACATCGGCCCATATATGTTCGAGATATAGCGCCTCCCGATATCTCAAGAAGTCGGCCCAGGAAGCTAAACGAAACAGTTTTTTGCACAAAAAATTTGTCGGAATGGTACATACAGGCTGCGAAATTCAGGGGCAAAATTAGAAAATTTTTGGACATCGGCCCATATGCACCCCAGCTAACGCTCCTCACGATTTTCAAAGAAGTCTGCACTAAAAGCCAAATAAAACAACTTTTGTATGTATGTATGTAGGTATGTATGTATGTATGTATGTATGTATGTATGTATGTATGTATGTATGTATGTATGTATGTATGTATGTATGTATGTATGTATGTATGTATGTATGTATGTATGTATGTATGTATGTATGTATGTATGTATGTATGTATGTATGTATGTATGTATGTATGTATGTATGTATGTATTTATGTATGTATGTATGTATGTATGTATGTATGTATGTATGTATGTATGTATGTATGTATGTATGTATGTATGTATGTATGTATGTATGTATGTATGTATGTATGTATATATGTATGTATGTATGTATGTATGTACGTATGTACATATGTATGTATGTATGTATGTGTGTATGTATGTATGTATGTATGTATGTATGTATGTATGTATGTATGTATGTATGTATGCATGTATGTATGTATGTGTATATACGTTTGTATGTAAGTAGGTATGTATGTATCTACATATGTATGTATGTATGCATGTATGCATGCAAGTATGTTAGCATAAACAATTTTTTTGCTTTGGTGTAAAAATGTGTACATATGTATGTATACACGAGCTTGAAAATGAAAATGATATAAAGAATTGTTGAAAAAAGGGTACGCAATGAAATTCTTTTAAACAATTGCGTCTTCAAATTCATTCCCACAAAAAAATCATTTTGTGCTTCCCTACGTACTTACATATGTACATACACACATACATGTGTATGATGATACGCAACAGATCATCAGCAACCTGCACAAGAAAAAAAATCATTTTGTGAAAAAAAGCAAGCAATGTAAATATGTATGCATGTATATATGTATGTATGTATATAATCATTGTTTTATGGAACACACTGAAAATATTCAATAACAAAGAATTTATTTTAGAGTTTTCTATTATAGATACATACGTATGCATGTACCCACATATGTACGTAAGTAAATTGAAAAGAAAATCACACTTAATGGCAATGTTTAGCATTATAATTCAAAAATAATGCACTTATATGCAATTTTTTGTTGAATAAATTTTACTATAACGTTAACTGATAAATAATTAAGAAATACATTTTACTTTTCTTTATTTCATTGATATTAAAAAGAAGTGGTATCACCCAGTGGTTGAACTTGAGCATATTAAGAATTATTTAAATAAAAGTTTTGCAGCCTGTGTTAAATCCCGGTAGTGGATCTGATATTGAAATTCAGAAAAATTCGGCCCATTTAAAAGCCAAATAAAACAACTTTTCGCACCAAAAATCAATCAGAATGTACATATGTACCATTGTGAAGGGTATTTAAGATTCGGCCCAGCCGAATATAGCACTCTTACTTGTTGTAATATTAACAATGCATTTTACTTTATTAACAAAAATATTCGTAGGTTTATTTGAAAATTTAATTTATTTACCGTGTATGTGTGTATGTTAGTATTTGAATTTTGGGTGAACTCTGCACTACGTTTCGATTGTATTGTAGCTAATTTGAAGCTAGTCCATAAAAGTTAACGTAAAGTTAATTATTTTAGTAGTCGACTACCAATTTGCTGGCAGGGAAGCAACAACACTTTCATATGCACAGCAATAAGAACGCAGGCTTTGTTGGTACACATTGGTGCCAAGCGTAAATTTTGTTGTTTTTTGTTTTTTTGTTTTCATGATTTTGTTGTTTTTTTTAATGATTTCGTGAGTATGAAACACTTGAAGAAATCATTTTTTGTTATGAGTTTATTTCTGTTTTTCTTTGTGTGCGTCAATAAAGTGTATACGTATTGGTGTTTACGCTTCCATAAGAAGATTTTGGGCACCTCTGATCTAATGCATTGCTTAGAAAATGAAGGGTACAAAATACTCGTACCTTACAAGGATCTCACGAAAGAAAAAATTAAGAGTTGTCCTCAAGAATAATTAATAATAAACTAAAAATTAATGAAAAATAAATAAAAGAAAAAAAAATTTTTTTTTTTGTTAGTTATGGCTTTTTACATTGTCAGTAACGAAATACATTTCTCTAACTATCTTTATTTTGATTATTTTTAAGTATTACCATATAAATAAAACTAAATTTGTAATGAAATTAGAAATAGATTTAAAATTAATAATAAATTAATAATTTAAAAAATCAAATACATTTTTGTTGTTAATTATGGCTTTTTACATTGTAGGTAACGATATAAATTTCTCTAACTTTCTTTATTTTGATTACTTTAGTGTATTACCATATAAATAAAACAAAATTTCTGATGAATCACTACATTTTTTGAAAAATATATTTTTGTTTCCTCACTTCCATACAAAAATCCCCAGTGCGCGGCGCTACGTGCCACACAGCCGAAGTTACACTCGATGTTTTGCTCCGTTTAAAAAAAAAAAAAAAGTTAGTTGGCGAACCCTCTAAGTAGTTTGTGAAGGAACGAATTTACGATTTTTATTTTTACTCCTATGGAATATTAAATTAAAGGTCCATGTCCTTGAAAACATCTCGGCCAATATTTACATGTATGCAATGCTGATTCAATCAACCAACTACGCAAATTTTATCGTTCTAGCACAATTGCTTCTGTCCGCTCAATTTGGCTGAAAATAATAAAATAAAAGTGCACTTTAAAAATGGTTAAAAAAAACTCAACCTTCCAACGTTTACAGAGTGTTTATTTTATGCAAAAGATATCCAGACCGAAGAGAAACGTTGCGGTTGAAGACAGCTGTTCCCCAATTTGAGTCCTCATTTTATCTTTTGAAGGGTTTTGTGATAAATATCAGCTACATATTGAACTTGATCTCGATAAATATCGAAAATACTTTTATTATTTTAGGTCTAAAAATATACCTTATTAGTGTTTTCTGTCTTTTTCAGCCCTCTATATGTAACTGACATTTGGTTAATGCTAATCAACTTATCAGTAGACTCGAAAAATCTTAAAGGAATGTTTGAAACCCAAGTACTTATTTCGAAATTCCCATGAACAAAATGAGAACTAGAAATGTTCAAACAAACGTTTTTTCGTGTTGCAAAACTTTGACTTTTCTTAACATCTTCTTTTTTTTTATTTATTTATTTATTTCAGCTAAATGCATACAACAGCTGAGAAATTAGTACATGTAGTAGAGAACAGGATGAATTGGCCTATCATAAATCACATTACAATATTAAAAGCAATTATAAGTATATTCACTGGAGTTTAAGTATAAAAGAAGTCTTCGCTTATAACATCTATATTGCCAGATAAGTCAATGAGGTCATAAAATCGATTTACTTCGCCACAAACTCTACGGAGAGGATCAAAATTTAAAAAGTTTGATCTATGAAATTGAAGATGCAGTGGAGCGTATGATCGTTGTTGTCTGGTGGGGATATTAATGTTTACTCTATCGCGGAGATTAGATGAATCAATATCTCCTTTTAAAAGTTTTAAAAGGAATGAGATGTTAGCTGCAACTCTTCTGCTTTTCAATGTAGGGAGGTTAATAAGAGCTAGTCGGCTGCGATATGGTGGCAAATTTACGGTTCGATTCCAATTGAGATGATTTAGACAAAACAGCAGGAATTGTTTTTGGACTGACTCTACCTTATTAACGTGAGAGTTACATTGCGGATCCCAATTAAAATTGCACTATTTGCAAGCCTTGTTCACGCGTGAGTTTATTCATGATGTACATATTGTCAAACCAAACTGAGAATAGATCACTTGACACCTGTTAAATCGGTCGCCATCTTGAACAGTAATGCCAACTTATAGTTCTATACATCGAAAAAACACCCTTTACAAAATAACCAAATGTAAACAATAACTTTTTCACCTGCCAAATGCTAATTGTCGTAGCCATATTAAGTATGTATGAACACCAAAACGATATTGCCAATTAACTGAATATTGTTTCAATTAAAAAGGCATATGTGAACAGCATATAACTCTATTATTTAATAATATGAATAATACAATATGTTCTTTATTCAGAATATTGTTAAAGACTAACAATGAAAATTATTGACAAACAAAATGTGTATATGTACCGGTATTTCTAAAGTTACTTGATTACTATTCGTACAGTAAACAATATAATTACATATAATAATTACAAATAATATCGTTACAACTCGGCCATCCTGAATTTTTGATCGACCCGATCAAATATAAATATTTTTGTAAGTTAATGCCACTTATAATTTACGAAAAAACAGAACTATCATTATCTGTGCGCGAAATCCAAAGTCGTAGACGTCTGGATTCAACTATTCCTTCGTATGGTTTCTGTGTTACCTGGTGTGATTCAATGTCGATCGTGTGGTAGCTTTTTCTTAACAATAAACGGGCCCTTAAATTTTTCCGATAATTTCTTATTCTGTCCTTTATATGAGCGCTTATCTTCTATATTAAACACGAATTGTTGACTTTTCACCTTCATTTTCGTTCTTGAAAAGTAAAGTATGTATTTACTGAAAACTTTTAGCAACTTACTTGCACAAAAGCCTGTCACCACTTGTTTCAATTATGACTTAAACATGTGGTTGTTCTTCCTGAATAAAACATTAGAAATCCAACAACATCCTGGGAGTGTGAAAAATATTTCCGTTTGAAACCAAAAACTAAATTTGAAAGACATTAGTGTGTATGTGAGTATGAAAGCCTTGTAAATGTAACAACATTATCTTGCTCAAGTCTACCTACCGGGCTGACCGTTTGCGTTGTAGCTTCCTGCTGTTTACGGAGTAAATGTAGCTAAACTGCACGTGTGTATGTGTTTGTGAGTGAGAGGCGTAGCATGGGTCAAAGTGTCAAGAAAACTGAAATAGTGCTAAGCAACCACTGTAGAAACTAAAACATCCGTTCAATTGTCCAATTTTTTATAAAGATACAAATTTAGAGATGTGAACTAGGAGCAAACATTTGAAATTTAAGCACACTATGAATGAAAAGATTTTCTTGTTTGTTTTTATTGTGTGAATTCAAGTCCTTTATCAACTAAACAAACATATTTTTAAAACTTATCAAAGGGAAAAAAGCTTGCTTGCAAAAATATGTTTACAAAACTGTCTCAGAAATTCTTTTTATCAAGATAATTGCAAATGTTTTTTTTTATTAGCCCATTTTTATTACACATGTCAACAAGATGACAATGAGTAATTTAATTTACTCAGGTGGAATGACAGTTATCTTAAATCAATAATTAAAATAGCTAAAATCGTATGCTAAGAATGTAATATACATATACAAATCCTATTCATACACAGCATCGTGACGCTTCTAGTACCAGTTAAATAATAGTGCATACCACTTCTGGTTGTCACGATTTCATTCGCAGGCAACCGGCTAAGTTCCCTTTTTGAATGTTGCAACATATTAAACGAGTTGTATGTTTTGACTTTTAGATCTCTTCGTAAAGGGAGATTTTATTTCGATGTATAGAACTTTAAGTTGGCATTACTGTTCAAGGTGGCGACGGAAAGACTACTTTCTATGTGGCTATTTAAAGTCATTGGTCTATGCGGACAAGCCACAAATGCTTGACCATTTGGAAGACAATATACGCCGTTTTATTGCCGATATACGGCCACAAATGTTGGAAAAAGTTATCGAAAATTGGACGTCCAGATTGGACTACATCCGCGCCAGCCGTGGCGGTCATATGCCAGAAATCATATTTGAGATGTAATGCCACAAGATTATCTTTCGGATAAATAAAATTCATGTCAGTGCAATAATTTGTCGTTGTTTTATTGCAACTTAAAGTTTTATACATCGAAAAAAAAAACAGCCTTTATGTCATAGTGTCCAATATATCATTCGGCGCTACAATTTCTTAGATCGAATTTGCTGAATGATTTTTTATTGTATTTAGAACAGCGTTACGGTTCATGAAACAGTTACGCTTAGAAAAAATTTATTCATTGGGGTAATGAGGGCTTCATTCAATGTTCAGCACTGCACGAATGAGCAATTTCATTTCTACAATGAAAAATATCATTCATGAAACAAACTTTTTCATTTCAGCTTCGTTTTCATTTCATTGAGTTCACTGCATTCGGTAAAATTTTTACGTTGATATTATGAAATTTCATATTTCGTAAGTTTTAAGACCTATGAACCTTACTTATACGGGAATGAAGTATTTAACGCATACAAATAAGTAAAACATATGATATAACTACGTTTTAATTGAAGATTTTACTTTTATTTATTTAATTTATATGGACATAAGGAATCATGTAGGGGTTGAACTTGGCCTGATTAAGAGAATTATAATACATTTACATAACTCTCAACTATAAGTTCAAGCTCTACATGATTTATGATTATTAGTTTAGAAAAGAAAAATATTAATGTTTCCATAAGACGATAGCAAAAACCGTCATGAACAAATGTAGCTATCATACTGTTATCTTATGTAGCTGTTGGAATATCAGATGTGAACAGCAGGTAAAGTACTGGAGCTAGGACACTGCTTTGAGGTACGTACTCCAGCTCTTTACATTTAACATAGAAAAATCGATTTTGATATAGCTCTGTAGTTTTACATGAAAATCGTAGTTAATCACACTTAGGACCAGTTCAAACGTTTTTTTTAAAATTTAGTTTTTTGCTTCGAGAAACAAATCATACCGTGTGTAAATGTAAATCTATGCTTGCGAAACCAGAACATTAAGAATATCCAATTCCCTAAATGACGACACTGATAAAGCAGTAATTATAAAAAAGCAAAACTAAACATTGCGATGCAGATTAAAGAAGGAATTGATCCAAGTACGAGACTGAGTCGCATAGCAAGGGTTACGTACTACCTTCCAAGTGGTAGACAAAGGCTACTCCTGGTATAAGCGGATCTATTGTTTTTTACCTTTTAATTCATTTTAGTATTTGCTGTTGTAGAGGCCAATTTTGGCGTTTATCAACGCCAATTAAATTTAACTTTTTGATATTTGTTGTTGTAGAGGGCTGCAAGCTACATATATTGTGAGAACATTGTCTATATTTTACGGTTCAAAAACCAAAGTCAATTTTCAAATTAAAGGGTGCGTCAATAAAAAGGGCATCACTTTCGCTTTTTTGCTATTTTTAGTATTTGTTGTTGTACAGGTAACTGGGACAAATTTCAAGTCGCTATCTCTTGTGGTTCAAATGCTACAGCTAATCTCAATTTCTTTATTTAATTTTTACGGTTTGTTGTTTGGGGACCGCCCTTTTAAATGTCATAGAAGTCGAGTAAGCACATGCCCTGTGTAAATTTCAGCTCTCTAGCTCTTTCCGTTTGGGACATTGGGGCCTATGACGGACGGACGGATGGACAGGAGAGACTCATAAGAGGGTTTCATTTTCACTCGATGAGTCCGGAACCGTACCAAGGTCACAGTTTATTTACATTTTTAACTTTTTGTTTTTTTTTAGTATTTCTTGTTGGAGGGGCCTGCCAACTACGTATGTATGTGTAGTGTGAAAATTCCAAGTCTCCATCTCTTACGGTTCAAAAGTTGTGGCGAATTTTCAAATTAAAGGGTGGGCTAACGTGTAGGGCAACATTTAAATTTTTACTTTTTGGTATTTGTTGTAGTGCAGGCCTAGTGGCTGCATATACTGTGCAAATTTCAAGTCTCCATCTTTTATGATTCAAATGTTACAGCTATTTTGTTCCTAACTTTTTGTTGTTTTTTGATTTTGTTGTAGACCCCATTTCAGATCTAATGGTTCAAAAGCTACAGCTAATTTTAGCTAGTTTTCAAAGTTTCTTGTATGGGAGTACCCTTTAGTTCTAAATTTTAGTTGTGGTGGATATATTTTGTTGTAGAACCTATCCTCTTACATATCCTGTAAAAACTTCAGCTTTCTAGCTCTTATGGTTCAAAAGTTACAGCTACTTGTATCTAGTTTTCACAGGTTCTTGTTTGGGGACTCCCTTTAGTCTCTAAATTTGAATTGTTTTTAGTACCTGTTGCTGTAGCGGCCGGGTGGCTACATGTGCTGTGAAAAGTTCAGCTCTTTGGCTCTTACCGTTTGGGAGAATGGGGCCTATGACGCACGGAAGCAGAAGTCTAACTAATAGGGTTCCGTTTTTACTCTACGAGTACGGAACCCAACAATGAAAACATCTATGTCTTCAATGACCAGACCAGGTCTTTTACGGTCCTGTCACAGTCATTACAACACCAAAAACTCCCGTCTCTCTCCGAAATAAATACATTTAAGCCTCTTTGCAATTTAGGGAATGTATTATTAATTATTGAGAGGCTCCAAAGGTGTGACCACTGGGAACCAAATAGACATAGCAACAACAACTGATTCGCCAAGATTGCAATAATATAACATTTGTCGTTTATTCTTTCTCGTAGTTATGGCAAGTAATTTCAAAATAAATGTTCAGAACAAATATGGGCAAAGAGCTATTTCATCTCTCTAGAGGCTCACACTCATCTCAATAGGCCAGACGTTTTCGCCTTATCCAGTCATCTGAGAATGCTAATCTACAGGATTTTTACATGTCCATGTATCAACTACTGCCTCTGTAACTTACATTTGTTATGAAGTGGTGTACCAATGCCAGTAATAGTTTGGCATGTATCACGTTTAATTTAGCTAGCTCTAAATAAAATTCAAAGTCAGGGCACACCAAAGGTTTCTTTGTAGAGGTTCAAATGGGCGAAGGAAAAATACCCTTTTGATGAACTTTCTGGCCTGAGCAGTGAAATCTGCAAGATTTCAGTATTTGCAACATACCTGGCTTCGCCATTCGAGCTATACCATTCCACAACGCCAATATGCTAAGTTGTTTGCCGCGCATAACCTTCTGCTTCAATTAGTGTGAATGAAAACTTTGCAATTCAGATTATTGCACCATTTCTGCCTTCTTTTTCTTGTCCGAACTTGGTAAAGTTTCTAAAACAGCTATGGTATTCTCAAAAAATATACACGAGAAGCTTGCTGAGTTTAACGAAACGACTTTTTTGGCATTTCAGCTGCAAAGTTTGTTTTGCGAACAACAACATCGACGCCTCGGCAGAAATGGTAGAAAATATCATCTTGCTTGGAATGACAACTTGCATTCCTAAGAGGCAAATTTCAATAAAACGAAGAACGAAGTCTTGGTTTAATTAAACATGCAAATATGGAATCAGATCCATCTGGCACGCAAATAAACATGTAAAAGCTGACACGCTGTGAAACAAACGAGATCTTCTAATCTTAAAAGGCTAAATGATAATGCTAGTTCAACCATTCTGACTCCTATAATGAATGACCAATTATTCACTGATCTGGTTTGTAAAGCTAACCTGCTGGCATAAATGTTTGCAAGTAAATCACACTTGCTGGAAAGCAATTAAACACTTCTCGGGCTCGAAAGAGTATCTGCATGTGTGCCAGGAATATTTTTTCGAGTTCGACCAGTTCAAAGAGCACTTGTAGACTTCAACATAAACAAGCCTCTTGGGCCAAATAGCATTCCAGACACAGTGCTATTCAATGTTTTAACACGATTGTAGTACTCTGTATAATGCAGTTTCCAGTGTGTTTGAACATTGCTAATGTAACATTAATCTCCAAAAAAAAAATAAAGGAATGACATCTAATTCTGAAAAGCACGGGCGAATCGCATTCGCTCTTTTGCTTCCAAAATAATGGAAAGCATGAAAAGTCTCATAAGGCATCAGAAATAACACAATTTACCTACTGACCCTCAAGGTGAATTTCGTAGCGGTTGCTCAATGACCGCACTATACAAGTAGTTATAAATGGGGCATCATCAAACAAGTTCCTTCTCCATTTCTTATTTTTCTAATGACCTTCTGTTTAAAACCCTACTAATTCCTTTGCAGACAATGGAAAAATTGCCATTTTTACACATTCAATCGTAGCCCTGGACTATCAGAGATTGGTGCCGTAAAGCAAAACGTGGACGTTACATAAATTAACGATATATGACAATGAGATCTAAAAACCTTCGAATGAGCTCTAAAGATAGGGTAAATTTTAACCATCATAAAACCCAATGCTGTTTATTAACGCATGGACGCACGACCGCCAATGTTACCTAAGCTGTACTCCAGGGTGGTATAGATATTGACGAACCAGATGCTCATAATGTTCTTGGAATAAGAATTTAGGGTAGTAAAGAAGCATTTAAGTGCCTAGGTTACTTGAAACACTGGAAACACTGACGGATATACCTCATTCGATATCCTTAATATCAGCTATATCCGACTAAAAATGGAAAAGAACTGCTATGTTTGGGACGGTGCCTTAAAGCCCATTTTGAGGTTAGTCGACTATGTGCAGGGAAGGAACGATGAATCTCATCGATGATAGTACGTTATCAGCATCGCCGCTGTGTGAATTTCACTCTCAAGAGATCAGGGATCTTGAAATCCGAAACCCACATCTTTTTACATATTACCCGTGATCATCCAGTGCGTGTCCGTTCGTTTTCATTCGACCAGTGAATCGTACAACGCACTGCGGAAAAAACTCTTTCTTCATATGTGCGGTACGCCTGTGGACCAAATAGGAAGAATTAAATCAAATATACACAAACGCTATTCCCTCTTTCTTGCTCCCCACATCTCATATTCCTAGTTCCGTTACGCAGCATGCGTAGGTGTTGATATCTGGGTACTGGCGAAAAAGTGAAAGTGATTCTTTGTCACGAATAACGATTTGTATGATCCTGCAAGGCGCAAGTGTTCTGTAAATCCCATGATTTTAAAGCACGCATAACCCGAAATGGAAAGCAGTATTGCATTAAGCAGATACATTTTACGATATATGTTACGTGCTTAATTGCTTACTAATCATCTAAGCAAAGTTCAAAGTTACACAACATAATTAATGTGCAAAGTATTTGTTATGCAGGAACATATTTCTGGTAAATATTTAACATTTTTATTACCACTAAAAACGATCAATTTAGTTTGAAATCACTTTTAACAAATTCGTTTTTAGAAATTCGTCTACTACATTTATTGTTTACAAATTATATTCAATTTGTTGTCTGCATTAAAAAACTTGTTTTCCTACTTTACTCTTCAAATCTAATAAATTTCATTCTATTTACTTTGTCTGCCCAGGAATGTTTGAAAACTTTCAAACTTCCTTTTATTTTATTTATTTTTTTTTTTTTTTGCTATGCAGATAGCAATGAAATGCGTTGAGAAAAATTTTTTTGCTACTTATTTATAATAAATATGGTTTGGTCAAATGTCGTAGACATTATTCTATGATATGAGCTTGTTCCTTTTGCAGAAACTTCACATGTAAGAGTATTATTATTGCTTGGTAGAAGGACATTTATGAGACTAGTTTTGTTGTATTTTTTTTTTGTATGTAATTACTCAAAAGTAAATGCTTGTGTCACATGGAAAAATAGATTTAAAATTATATAACATTTTTGAGCGTGGAAGAAGAGTTTCTTAAATAAATTAAACTTTTGTGTTCTGAGATATGTTTAATTCTTTTTAATGAAGAATGCAGTATTAATAACACTATGTCTGATTACAGCTCGAGCCCATCTACCAATTTAAACACAGAGCCGTATATCAATTTAGCAGTATAATTAATGCGTCCAATGTCGAGAGAGCTATCGAATAAAAATATCTTACATTCGACAACTATCAAGTTGCCTTTTTGTGGCTTCTTGAGGGTATTTGAAGGAGTCGTTTCTATATAACCCAAAAGCAGACAGCTTGTGAGGCATCAAATAATTTCTATTCAATGTGAAAAGCTCTACTAAAAAACCAGGCTTCAAGCTAGTGTAATAAGTACATAGCAACCTGATCTTAAAATTATCCATATTATATTTATTATTCTTAAGAGATAAACGAATGTTCTTAAAAACCCTTACTGAGCAAAGAAATGCAGGTTGGGTTTATTTGGGAATCGGCCACCGATCTAGTGTTAATACGATGCTTATTGGGATAAGAAAGGAGAGCATAAGAAAGCTACGAAACATAAAAAAAGTACTGACAAGGTAAAGCTAGTGCTACCACTTACCACTTTATGGCATAAGCTAAATGTTTATTTTTGCTGAGTTGAAGCATGTGTACAGCGGCTTCGTTTTAAAGGCATGATAATATTTTGTATTAAGACATGTCACAAAATTATGTATGTTGGACAAAACCTTATCATGTTAGAGTAAAATGTACTGAGTAGGAAAGAATACGGATACAAAATTTGGCAAGCGGTCAGTAAGTCACCATTTTCTAAACCATTTTACAAACTTATGTACTCTCATCACATCAGCAGTGGATAATAAAATAAAAGGTTGGCAACACCCTCATCATGAATTGAAGGTGCTAACATTTTTATACAATAATTACAAAAACAACCATCATCAACTCAGACAATGTTCATGTTGTTTTTGTAAACTTTGCAGAACTGAAAACATCAGCTTAACTCGCACCGGAAAAACAAATAAGCAATAAAGAAAATAGCAACACAACTATAGCTTATGGTAAACTTAAAATATAAAAACAAATCTAATAAGAAATTGTTAAAGAAATAAAAGAAATCAATTCAGCTTCTTGTGCCGCTGATATAAAAAATGTACCTTCAGACAAAATAATTCTATGTATGTAAAACATGGAAAATACTTACAACAGACTTTGGCTCTCTTTTACTTAAATACGGAAAGAATTTCATAATATTTTTATCCCACAAAGTCGCTCGGCTTTGTATTATAGTGTGAGATAACCTTAAGCAGGCCAAGGTAAGCAAACCTCAAAACGGTCTAAAAAAGCACTTAGTTATTTTGAAATATAATGAAAATATTCGTTCTGACTCAGTTGGTGTTGTATAATAAGCTAATAATTTACAATAAGTTGTTCTGTCGTATCTATATGTTAAAAGAATGTCATTTTGAAACAAAAAGCCTGGAGTCAGCTGTTTTGTATTAAAATATTAGAATACAAGGAAAATAGAGCTAAGACTTAGCAAGCCCGAGTTAAGTAGAAGAATGGGAGTTATGACAGGTGGTCACTCTCAAATACTGGCACTTCTTAACCGCATGTGAAGAGTGTGAGGAAATGAAAAGCACTATTTATGCCAGCACCCCACCTTTTCACAAAAACGGTCCCAATATCTTGGGAAATACCCCTTCCAGACATAACTCCATCATGTCATTCAAAATACTTTTTGAATGACATGGATGACAAAATACTTTTTGAATGACATGACTGATGGATCAAACTTTTCAACGTTAAATCCACAACAAGCCAATACTTGCTTAAGTGTATGTCGCAACACATGGGCAAACAAACCCCTCCAATCAACTTAACATATCCATATTTATTTTTCCATACATATTTTTCATTGAAAAAATAGCCACAAATAAGATATGACATATGTCATCCTCAACAAGGCAAGAGGACTAATGTTAAAATCACAGAATACTGTCATAACGGTCCCCATCTCTGCCGGACTGCAAAAATTACCAATTTTTTGTCAAATTTCATCAAAGTGGCAGCCTTGGGGTGCTGGTGCATCCAGTGAAGGACAGAATGCATGAAAATATCTATATAGCTATCTCTGTTGGTAGACTCCACATTTGTTTACAATAAATTTTTGGTTAGGAAAATTCAGTGCAAATCAAATGCAAACAAAACAGCTTTGCAACCATACAAATAATAATTAATGGTACTTAAGGTCTTATTTGTGTTGAGTACATCGCTAGCAGTACATAGAATATGTTTAAAACTTAGTTTTCAAAGCTTTTCATTCATGTTTTCTACTTTTTTCGTAAAAATTGCAACAAAACCAATATTTTTCCAAACACTTTTTTCCAAACAACATTTTTCACTGTTTATGTTTGTGTACACTAGTTGGTCTCATACACTCATGTTGCCATGATTTTCTGTTCTGCTCACTTCTGGCTGACCCCCAAACAAATGATATGGCCACTTTACTAAAGTCGCTTTTGGGATATCTGGTTATGTCTGTGGTTGATATATCGACATTAATATATCATTGGCCGTTTGGCGTGCTTTCAAAATTTGTTCTTCTAAAAATATACACGAATGCAACAAGGATTAGTGTTGAAATAACTAAACATAAATCAAATCTTTTTAGCAACACAGATGCGACTCAAAACAGAACAACATCATCAAACGAAAAAAGAATGTTTGTTCAAACAGTCCGACAGTAGATGGCAGATAATCTCAGCCTATTTTAAAGAAATCTTATTCATTCGATAGTAACAATATTATAAAATTAAGGGTGTTCGATACAAGATAGTTCTACATTACATATAACTTCTTAACTGGAAAAATCGATTTATCTATGAGAAACATAAAAACTAGTGCTCTGAAATTTGCTCTATGAGAGCTGGGGTACCTCAAGGCAGTATAATTGGTCTTTACACCAGACCTCCATCATCAACTAATAATATGGCAGCTATATTTGTTGATTACACTGTTTTAATATCACTCCATGAAAATATCATGTGGGCTATGCAAAACGTACATCAACTGCTGACCAAGAAGTTGGACTGGTTTCTTTGTTGGGGAATACATATAAACAGTGACAAAGCAGTTCAAGTAATATAGACAAAGAGGAAATTACCAAATATTTAACCCTTCACATATAAATACGTTGACATAATACTTGACTCCAAACTCAAATGGAAAGATCACATCGTGCAAAAGAAAAAGTAATTAAACAACAGGTTCAGACAAATGTTTTGGCAGCTTGGGAGAGAATCCATGCAATTAGCTTAACACAAACTGTGCATACGCTCACAATTATAGCGCCAGTCTGGAAGTATTGCGTAGAGATTTGGGCCACTGTGAGTACAACTAATTTAAAAATTATTTAACGAATCCAATCTAATTTAATGCGAACTATAGTCAAAGCTCAATGGTACAAAGTGACATACACTGAGATCCAAATGTCGAAACGGTAAAAGAAGAAGACAACCGTGATAGTAGCCTCAAACATATAACTCGTTTCACATAACATTCCAATGCGGAACTCGGGCAGTTGCCGACAAAAGAAAGCATGGTATCCAGAAGACTCAAACGATATTATGCACCTTCAGAGTTAGTGAGATATAGCAAAAAAAAAACATAATAAATTTTTTTCCACATTATTGTTTAAAAAAAAGAAGCAAAAGAAACAAGGCGGGCTCGAACCAGCAACACGCAGGTTAGTGAACAGCTAATACTACCACTGCGCCATTGCCGGTTGTTGATAAGAGTGGCATTTTAGAAGTATACATGTAGTTTCATGTCAGAATTTTACCCCTTTTCTTATAGATTTGATTGTTTGTAAAATATAGAACATGCCTTTGGCAAGATACAACCCTGCCGGCAACTCAATTAACTAGTAATGAATTATAAGCTAACTTTTTTACAACTGGTGGTGGTTGACACTTAGATTATTTTCAATGGAGATGACTGACTATTTTAACATTACGATGTCCTAGGAGGTAGTCAATTGTCCGACGCTGCATTACTTTTCAACTAACTTAAAGTTAGCTACTTCAAACTCAGTAGCCAAAGAAAAAAATGTACAAATCAAGGCTGATTTTAAATTTCTCGGTGGTAATATTTTATTAAATTAAATTTCATCCAATTTTTTTTTTTTTTTTTGTTAGCCTCTGGTGGGATTCGAACCACTAAGCCTCAAGACTGGTGAGCAGCCAACTTAACCCATTCAGCCATCGCAACATTTAAAACGAATGCGACAATAGGCAATTTAATTCAAGAGTTATTTATCGTGTATGTGTGTATGTTAGTATTTGAATTTTGGGTGAACTCTGCACTACGTTTCGATTGTATTGTAGCTAATTTGAAGCTAGTCCATAAAAGTTAACGTAAAATGAATTATTTTAGTAGTCGACTACCAATTTGCTGGCAGGGAAATGATGACTCTCATGTGTGTATGTGTTGTAAACAGTGATGCCAGTTAACTTTGATCAAAAGCTTAATTTTTGGGAAAAAATCGTCAAATTAAAAATTGGAAGATTAAAAATAAACTTCTTTGTTGATTAAAGCCTGCATATTAATTTGAAAAAAGAAACATAAAAGAACAATTTGTTATTAGTAACTAATGTTTATAATAAACGTATAAAGTAATAAGATTTTTTACAAACGATTGTAAAGGGTCCGCCAAATAACTTTATTTTTTTTTAAGGGAGCAAAGCATTGAGTGAACCTTCGACTTGCCACACAGCCGTCATGTTGAAAACAAATGTTGCCAATATTCTCCTCTTCAATTTTTGTGAACAAAAATTCGTTCAACAGGGCCCGATAACGATCGCCATTGACTAACGGCCACTCCTTGCTCATTTTCGAAGAAAAATGGCCCAATTATGCCTCTGTGCCAAAATCTGCACCAAACAGGGACTTGTTTTGGGTGCGTCGGCCTTTAAATGTATGGGTGCGTGTTTTCTGCGCCCCAAATGCGACAATTTTGCTTGTTTACATACCCACCAAGATTAATATGAGCTTCATCTGGATTTAGCTATTCTAAATATATTATATCTTAAAATAGTTCTATTTAATACATTCTTTTTGCAAGGATATGAAATGAAACACTTTTTCATTAAATAAACGGGAATTGAAGTTTCTGTAAATGTGAAATGATACTGTGAAAAGTTAATATGAAAGCGAAGAGTTTTGTTTATTTCACGTTTTCACGGAACCAGAATTGACCGCCTGATCATAAGACAATGTATAAAATATCATACAGTAGAACTTAGGATTTTAGAATACAAAGACTTCAAGCTCCTGGTTATATTATATGTGACCTACGGAGTCTCAAACGTGTCTACCTCTGGTTGAAAAACTTTATTCGCTCAAGTACTTATTATCAAGGAAATATTATCTGACTTAAATAAATTATCAGCTTTTGCAAATCTAGTAAGCAGATCAACAAAAAACCAAGTTTTAAGTACCTTTCATAGTTTAAAAGATATTTGCTATGAATCTTAAAAACACCTTTGATGAGATGGAGGAGTTATAAATAATAAGAATTAATGTAGAAAACCAAAAATATATGTATATAATATCTTTCTTCTTCTATATATAAAATTAAGTGGCAAAGCTTCCTGTTCGCATACTCCTGCTAGACGGCCTGCCCGATTTCAATGAAATCTTCAGGGATGACTGGGGTCTGTGTGGAGGGTGCACATAAGAAATTAAATATGTGCATCTTTGCGCGTTTTGCAAAAACAAAAAAAAAAGTTTTAACCGATTTAGGTGTAGCGGAGCGCACCGGGTAATATCAAAACGATTTGTTTTTTTTTTTTTTGAAATTTATGTTATTATTGTATTACTTACTTTGTTTAATATCCTAATCGCTTGAAATATAATGCAGGACAACGTCCGTTATCACGATTTCGCAACGGTAACAGACTTGCAGTCAAAATTAAATTTAAATGCAGAACAACGTTTGCCGGGTCAGCTAGTAACATACATATGTATATAGATTTAAAATTTTTCTTTCTGGCTTATTTGGTAAATATTTAGTTAAAAAAAACCAGTTTAAATAAGAAAGAAATGTTTTTAATACTATTAAAGACCGGACTTTAGTATATACTATGTTTTAAATTTCAAGTTGAAAAACAATGCGAACTACATCCAGCATTGGACGACTACGATCAGCAAACTTGATATACAGCGGTATTTTTTGAAATTTCAGCTACAAGCAGCCAAAATTTTTTTTTTTTTATCACAAAACCAAATTGGAGTTAAAAAACGGCTTTTAAAAGTAAAATTGCTTCCCCATATTGGTCCATACGCATATAGCCGATATATAGTCATGACCGGGATCTTAAAAAAGTTTGCCGAAAAGCCAGATAAAATCGTTAATTTTTTGTACACCAAAATGTAGAACTGGATAGTTAGATAAGGTTCTTTATAGTCAAAACATAACTTTCTTCAATATCGCTTTATATGTAGTCGATATATATCTCAAGCAGGGTTTCAAAGAAAGATATAATGCAATTTAAATTTTCTAAAATTTCTAATTTTAACATAAAGTTTGTGCTGGTGTGAGCTTCTAGGGGACATTGTTTTTTAGGGTTCCGTACTCATCAGAGTGAAACGGAACCCTATTACGGAGACAAGTACGTCCGTCCGTCCGTCACAGCGTCCATTCTCCGAAACGGTAAGAGCTAGAGAGCTGAAATTTTCACAGAATGTTGTTGTACCTTGCCGCTACAACAACAAGTACTAAAACAAACAACAAGTCGAAAACTACCAGGTGTCCCCATACAACGAAAAGTTACAACTAGGTATAACTCTCGAACTGTAAAAGATAGAGAGCTGAAATTTGCATAGTGTATGTATTTATAGATGTTCCACAACAACATATACTAAAAGCAACAATAATCCGAAAACTACCAGATGTCCCCATACAACCAAAAGTTACAATTAGCTATAACTCTTGAACCGTAAAAGATAGAAAGCTGAAATTTGCATAGTGTATGTATTTATAGGTGCTTGTCAATAACAAATGCTAAAAACAACAACACGTCGAAAACTGCCAGGTATCCCTATACAACGTAGAGTAATAGCTATAACTCTCGAACCGTAAGAGATAGAGAGTCGAAATTCACACAGTGTATGTATTCCCAGATGCCTTACAACAATAAATTACAAAAACAACAACAAGTGGAAAATTACTAGGTGCCCCCATACAACATAAAGTAGCTTTAAAAACAGAGAGATGAAATTTATAAAATATACATATGTATTCCCATACGCCATTCCATACATACATTACACATACATACGTACGGAACCCTAAGAGTGCGAGCCAGCCTCGTACTTGACTTAATTTATTTCTTTTGCGTAAGGGGGTTACTATTTGTTTTTTTTCTGTTTTTTTTTGTTTGTTTTTTTACTATAGTTTATAAGGTTAGTTTTTAAGCACCCCATTAATTAAATTTTCATAAATGTTGTGCCGGGAGCAAGCACTTATCAATCAGTACTGTTCAATATAAATCCATTAAAAATAAACAAGTTTGGCACTGTTATGCCGTACAATCTTCTTAAAACAAAACTTTATAGTTTTAAGTTTGTTTTATGTAATGTATGCTATATTATGTATGTATGCTATTTAAAATTAATTTCTTTTATATATCTACATATATTTGTTTCAAAGTCTCAAATAAACTTTACTTTACTTTCTAATTTTAACAGTTTTATACTTATTTTGCCCTTTTTGCCAGCAACCATATTTTTTAGATAACATTCACAACGAGTGAGGATAAGTTTTAGCCCAAATTGTGCTCACGAGTATAAATAACGACCGGTGCGAAGGTCCGAAAGAAATTTGCTTTTGGAAGAAACCAATTGTACGAGTATGGGCAAGTTTATTACAAATAACAAATCAATCGATTCATCTGGCAAATATTATTCAAAAACGTATCAATCCATTTTAATAATTTTATTTAACAGCGGTATGCTAAATTTCGAAAATTCCGCAACCAAATAAATGCATTTTCATTTCTTAACAGAAAAAAGTATCTACTAATAATTAGTTACACCATTAGCTCGACTCAATAATCATTTTTAACGCTACTAAAATCATTTAATAACTTAACGTGGTAGTTAATAACACTTCAAAGCAATTCGAAGGTGTTTAAAATCACCTGTTTTTAAAGGCCGGCCGATTGGTGTTATTTTGAAGCCAATTTCATTTGTTGTGCTTATTTCAACATTAAAATTTTTATTGAAATTTTTTTGGACTATGATTTACCCGAAGATCAGGATTTCAGCGCGCGACTTCTTTTTGCAGCAACGTTAATTGACATTCTAAAACAAATCTTTATTAAATACGCACCCACTATAATTAATATATATTACTTCAGCTTATTAACTTTGTCTTTTTGGCCATTTTCATCGAATATAGTCAATTGGGCTCCATATCTGTAACGGTAAAACATTACGTTTACATTTCTTTTTGAACTCCGTAGCGGTGGGAGGAAACTTACATAATTTTCAGAGGTGATAATCTGTAAGCATTTTTTACACACAGTTCTTATGGGAACATATTTGTCCTTATAGCCTCCCCACCGGCCTTAAAGCAGCATGGTTTATGTACAATATGAAAGTTTAAACAAGTATGATGATGGAAAAAAATAAATAAAAAATTTGTGTGTCCGCTTCACAAAGAATGCCCCATATCCACGTATAAACATACATATACGTATGTATATGTAAATGGATATGTATGTATATTACATGAATATTGAAAGGTATGTATGTATGTTTGTATGTATGCAAGCATGTGTGAGTTGCACTTGTAATATTTCCTGCTAAAAGTTTTATCGCTTTATCACAATCATAATAATGATGATGGCGGTGATAAGCATCTGGAAGTGTCATAATGGTGTGATAATAACAATTTTATAACGCACTTTATTAACCGCATGATATCAGATCCGAAACACTCAACAACATACTTGTGCTTGTTTGTGCTCGTGTATGTTATTTTAAGAAAAGAAAGATATAATGTCAAATTTACTTTTGAGTAAATGTTTTGATCTCATTCTTTTACAACTATTTTAATAAAAGAAAGCTTTTTATTGAAGTCTTGCTGCTACTTTTTCCTTCTTTATGACTTTATGACTTTTGAGTGGTGAAATGAATAGACGAATTTCAATTGAAGTGTTATAATAGTATTTCTTTTCGTTAAATATAAAATTTAAGCACTTGCAAATGCCTTATTAAAAAAATAGAAGCTATTTGAAGGCTCTGACAATTATTTTCCTTAGGAGTTTTGCAAGATTAAAGTTATATATATTTATCAAAAAAATAAGTAAGAATAAGATTACAATGCAATTACAAATCATGATTTCTTTAAAATCCATTTTTGTTTGTATTCAACAAATTGCAAAAAAAAAACATTAATACATATTTGTAAAAATCTTTTCAAGACAACCATTTGTAAGGCTAAATATTTAATACTCTCCAGTCAAGGAATCACAATAAAATGAAAGGAATCCCAGGATTAAAAGCAAAGTGTATTACGAGGAAATAGTATAAATTGGTCTTTTGTGTACAATATGTTTTAACGCCACAAAATGCTGGGTGTCTTTATGAGCCTCTTTAGAACAGGAAAAGAGAAAAAAAAAACTAGCACAAAACCAAAATAGATTTTCTTGAACATTGAGCAAAGAAAGGGGACAAATTGGGAGAAATATGTACTTGTATTTAAGAACTTTCATATTAGTGAGGAAGAAAAGCTATGAATAAAAAGCAGATTACCGGAAGAATACTAAAAGAGGAGATTAAATGGTGTTGGTGTATAACGCAACTGTTCTCATTTAGACCTGTAGACCTGTACGTTCGTTTTGAAATGCAATGCTACACAGAAACAAACTCTAGTGGTCTAATTCAGAAACTCATAATAGGGTAATAATCAACTTATAAGTAAAAATTTAAAAAAGTCCATTCATAAATGACTATGCCTAGACATAAATGAAACTTTTATTGCGACCACTACCCAACTACAACAGTCACTTTATTATTAATGTGTGCATATTTTTGTATTTTATAACTGTAGCGTTGTAAGTGACATAAAAATTTAATTTCCGAAATTCGTGAGTATTAAAATTTGTGTGAATATGTAATTCTTAAAGTGCTGCTGATTTTAGAGAGCATTGCAGAAAATACAAGTGCTAGAAGTCCTAAAGCTTTTGAATACATCTTTTTTGTTGCACCTTGAATTATATTTTAATAATAAATATGCATGTACAAATAATAATAGTGTCCTATAAATAATCGCAAAAAAGTAAGTAGTCAACTACAGTCTGTGCACTCCGGCAAGTGTTTAAACAGAAAGTTTTTCACAGTTCAAAGCCTTCTATACATATATTCGTAATGAAAATGGGCACAACAGTAACTTATTTAATCATCAAACATAATTGTGATATAAAAGTAAATAATATTTTGCATTTGTTGAAGCTACCTGAATAATCAGTTTTTGTTATTATATGCATCACTAAGCACGAAATGACAATTAAAACAGTACGGTATTGCCAACATTAACTTCCAAATTAGTAAAAGTGTTGAATTGCTATTTCACAGGTATTATAGCGGTACTCAGCGTTTGGTTGCGACTATTTGCATTTGCGATTATATTGCAACTAATATTGAGCACCCTTTTTAACAACTTTGCAAATTTTATTGCACTTCTAATAACAGCTGATAAATTAATACACAATTTTTAATTTTTCAGGTTTTTTTTTTGGTAGTTTCTGTTGGCTCCATCTCTACAATTTTTTGTTTGCTTTGTTTTAAAATGTCAGCTGTTCGAGTGTCAGTGTTGCAAAAGCAATATTCATGCGAAAAAAACAACACGTAATTAGCGGTGCATAAATGCAAAAATATTGCGTGTGCAACCTTGTATATTTTGTTGTTGGGTTGCAAAGATTTGGTTGCAAAGATTACAACGATTTCTTGCATTCGCACTTACGCAAGACATCTGCACCAACTAATGAACTGCGCTTATGTGTTTATGAATTGCATTTCTTATAAGTTGCTTATAACAGAGTAAGTGTATGATAACTATTACCAACTAAGAATCTGATAAATGAATTTTTTTATTAACTACACTAAAAAAACCATTTGTACTTAAATCGATCCCAAGCTGTGTCGGAAGTACGTTAAGTACGGATTTCTTTAAATCAAGTACTTTGTGCTTGTTTTAGGTGCGGATTTTTAAAGCGCTAAATACTTAATTTTAGGCATAGTCAATCACAATTTTGGATTGGTTTTAGCCATATTCAATCCTGATTTCGTATTGAATATAGCTCAAATCCATGCTTAAAAGCAAAAAAGCTTTTCTTGATTTAAGAACATTGATATTTACCATACTTTTGACACCGTTTGGAATTGATTTAAGTACGGAAGAGTTGAATTAATTTTGAGTATGATGATGCATAATCGGATTTGATTTGATATTTCTGAAGCCTATGTCTTTGTCTGGTTGCCGATTTGAACATGGAACCCAACCACTGCCAGTCCAGCCACCCTACGAATTCAGTCATCGTAGCAATTGAAAAACTTGAAACAAAGTTCAATATTTATACAAGCACACACAAGTGCTGGTACAAATACAGCCAAAAATTTCGTACTCATTTTAAGGTTTAAGAGGATTGATTCTCTTTAATAATCCCCACTCGACTTCTTTTAAGTACACTTGTGTATTAACCGTACTTAAATTTTCTAGTATGCTTCGTACTAAAAACAAATAGAAAAAACTTTAATCTAAGACATGGTTTTTCTGTCTGTGTAGACCGTGAAATATAATCGTTTGATATCGATGCACAACAGAAATTTACATTTTCCAAATAATAATTTTCTCAGCGAAATTTCTTTTCAAGCTCGAATTTAAAACAAATTAGCAAATGAAAATATTAATAAAAAGAGATGTATAAAATGCAATTAAAAGTGTTGATCCAACTCCGATAATTTTTTAATTTTTGTGATATGAGGGATTTAGTCAATCTTCCCTTAACTGGAATAACTACCTTGTCGTATTGTGAAGGCATAAGTGCGCGCCGAAATGCACACCTCATCTAAGGCGAACGAGTGTAATTTATAAGAGTCTGCATACTAAAAATGATCGACACCAAACAGAGGTGCTATGCGACCCGTGTCTATCTGTTTCCTTTTCGGTTGGTTAATACGAGATTTTGCTGATACCTGAGCATGTCAGAAAATGGACTACACCACTAAGGGGACTATAACGTGGTGGAGATTGTTTTCCTCTTTTCTTTCAAATTGAAACCACAAAAACAAAACGAAGCACTAACGATGACGATAATGGACATGGAAACGGACGACGGAAGAAAACATGGTACAAAGATTGTTTAATCTGGTGATTAAACAATGTAAATTACCAATTATTTTAAGCTATACGGAGAATTATCCGAGGACCTGTATTCATGGTAAAAAAAATCTAGGCTTTCATTTATTAAAATAGTTGTCAACAGCATACACAACAACACTGAGGCAAGGAAATTGAAATATGTATATATCTAACATCAGAATAATTGCCGTATAATTAACCGACACTACCACCAATATCGGAATTATAACAGTTGGTAGAAGATTTCAAAATGAATGGTAAAATGGAAAGTACTAATAGGATGTGATGCAATCTCACCTCACATAGCATAGGGCAGCACTAGCATTAAAAATGGGATCAATCTCTTTTAGAATTGTTTAATACCAACGATCTATTAACTGCTTATGTTGGTGATAAACTTAATTAGCTATGAAATTGCTTTGGAAGGCTCTAAACAAGCGCTTATTCTCAGATTACCGTTATATTAAGTTAAAAACTGCAAAGAAACCGCCAGAATCTTTTGAAGGGCCGGGTTCAAAATCAACTGTGTAGGAAAGTCGTTGTGTTGAAGTCATCCTAGATCGGCTCATATATGTTGGTCAATCTACAAACAAGCCATAGACAGATGATGGCGCCGAATTCAAAGGTGGTACACTGTCTTTATAGTAGTTTTATCAGTCCAATTATGACCTAGGCCTCTATAGTGCGGTGGACATCGATGGAATATAAATGCAACATCAAAACTATAATGGAGATTCAAGTAACGTACTGAGTTGGTGCATGTGGGACTTTCAAAACGAAACTAACAATGAACCAAAATATGAAGCGGCTGTCACAGTGAAATGATTTAGGATGACGGGTGAGTGCATCGATCAGGGACACATAGCACATCATCAACAAACTTTTACAGCCATAGGCGAGCCTAGCAACTAGCAAATGTAATAGCGGACCGCACAACGGAGACCAGACTGGAGACAAATTGCGAAACATCAATTCCTACCTTAATTCCTACCTTCCACTTATTGCTACATGGATGGATCCAGGGCGAGTGCAAAACAGGACATGTTATTTATATATAGAAAATACTACGGAACTTTTATTCCGTCTACCGGACTATTGCACAGTTTTGTAGACAAAACTTTGGGCAATTACGGAGTGTATTAGAAAGTTCAGTGAAAGCAATGAAAGGCCTGTGAATATATTTACAGATAGTTAAATAGAGAAATCTCAACTGAACGGATTAAATCACAAACACTTTGGGATAGAAAACCACTACTAACAGTTACTCGACTAATGGTGAACTGCGTATCGTATGGGAGCCAGGGCATGCGAGAATGAGTCGAAATGAGGGAGCAAACTTACATAAGCTTGGTATGCGCGGAACTTTGCTATGTAGTTAGATCTCGGCCAAAGAATTCGTCACATATAGCCTATTTAACACTCTTGAATAACGAAACTGTGGGAATCAATGCAAGAATTCTACGGGGGGGATACAGACGAGGAAAAAGAGGGCGACTGCTAAGACTTAGCAAGTCCAACTTAAGTAGATAGATCACTTTCAACTACTGGCACTTCTTAACAGCATAGGAATAGCGTGAGGGGTTTAATGTAAGTTTCGAAATTTAAGTCAGCCTCTGTTATGCAACAGTACTGGTTTAGTAATCAAAAAACTTATGCATATGTAATCCGACTCTAAGAGCTATTTTAAACATATCATTGCTCCCCATTTGTTTACAAAATAGTTTATTTTCTGATACTTCAAAAAATTTACTTTTTGCGGTAAAAAGTTGATTTAATTTTCTCATAGGCAAAATTTATTAAAAACCAGTTATCCCATGTACTAAGTCTAATATATGTACATAAGTATTTTAGAAATGGTTTCTCGCCAAAATAATTTTGATTTAAGATATAAATTTAGTTCTGTTATGCGTGAAAAATTCGTAAAAAACAGCTAGTTTTTCTATATATCGGGTATACATTGACCGATATCTAAAATTTGTATTAATTATTAATAACTATATCCGGTTTTAGTTCGATTGTACTGCCTGGCAATTGGGAAGGATGTTTTTGTGATGAACGTTATAGGGATCAACTTTATTGAAGAAGACAAGAAAAGTAAAGCTCAAAACTTTTTGGCTTTGGAACATACCATGGCTGTCCATTACCATTACGACTATCATCAGCACCACAGTTGCTTCGAACATAGATCATATCTAATTGCATACTGTTTTTAAACAATATCGCATTCTACTACCTCAGCTCTTAATTAATGACTATATATTTCATCAATTGATAAACTTTCAATGTTATCACTGTATTTTTCTGTTAGTTGGAATATATCTTATGTTCTCCCACCATTATCTGACGGATTTCGAGTTAATTTTTATGTTTGTTGGTTTTTTGAATCAAGTAACTACAACGCTCTCAAAGTTAGCGCGGGCCCCAGCTATCCGTTAATATTTATTTATCTTTATAGGGTAATTTTATAATTTACAATTTAGAATACTGATCTGAAACGTATGAGCTGCAATTTATCGCGAATGGTATAAAAACTAACTAGGAAAACTTTCTTATTTAGTTTTGCCTGGCAAAGTAGAGAGAAATTCTGTTAGTATTGAATAGTAAAATCTTGTATTATTCTGTAATTTATGCAAAAAAAATTTAGTTTTGTTGCTCAGGCTCTCAGAAATCAGCCAACCCGCAATAAAGTAAGTTAACTAATACAAAAGGTATATAAATAGAAGTCATGTTTATGAAAACATTAAACGAACTTAAAATGGTTTTTCAGTTAAATATAAGATTAATACATATCAGCTAAAATTTAATTAGTTTGCTTCCATACCCGGCAGAACATGTCTCAAAGGCATCCTAAACGATGAGTACAAGATAATAGAAAATCGTCGAGGGCATGTTAAAGAAATGTCATACAAATCGCACACGAAATATTTAAACAAATGACTACCAATTTCATGCCCATCTTTTCCCCGACCGTTTTTTCTTTTTATTAATATACTAATATTAATTAATATAATATATAAAAGATAAACTCTGCTTATGTATTATTATACTATCGGCATTGCTCGTAATAAAAATCTTGTATATATCTCGCTTCCTGCTATCTTTCCTTTATGGGAACTTACATACAAAAAACTTAATAAGGCCATATGTACATTTTCGGATGTGGGAAAAAGTTTAACTACGGCATATCAAAAAAAAAAAAAAATAATAATAATAATTTTCGAGGCATCCCCTTTCCTGTGTTTGTATTTTTGTGTGACAGCCTTTCTTAGTAGACGTGGTGAAGGGTCGGTGCGTTCGATTGCAGATCATAATTATTAAGTGTTGGATATATGAAATTGAATAATTTTTTGTTCGGATCATTTTTTAAAGTCTTGTTGTTTCAAATTCTCATATTGATTGCTCAATTGTCGTACGTGGATGACTGGGTAGTTACCATACCTAAATCGTAATTGAGAACCAGCGAATATTCATTACGCATTAAATTGCATAATTTTTCATTTAATGTTTAAATACCACTTAGATTTAGGTTCCATATGAAGATAAGATTTAGTTTTTCAGTATTTATTTGATTAGGATTCAAATGAGTAGCACTGACGTATCAAATACGATTTAAATTTTGCAGATTAATTATATATTTTTCAGTGTTTGTTGTTGATGTTATATGTAAAAAGTAAACAAAACACATATACTGACGCATTTACAAGTTTTTGCCCCGAGCAGTCTTTATGAAATAAACTATCTTTATTCTGCAATACAATTGTGTTGTAAAAAATCCTAATTAGATAAATATTAAATCGCTTTATTTAAGTAAGTCATTGATTGCTGGTAATAGATAAATTTATTGCTATAAAATTACTTTTAATCTTCCAATGACAAACATGAGCGACTTTCCTTAAAATTTGGAATTGAAAAGATGCTACCGTACTAAATGTGAACGCTTATTTGGGATTCAAAAACTGACACTTTATATAACTATTACTAATCCTAAGTACAAATGAAAACTATCTAATTTCACATTTAAATATCACGTCCAAAATTGAGCAAAAATGTTATCATTAAATTATGTTTCTATTTAGAGGTTTTTAGTTCTTTTACTACATTTTTCGTAACTCTATTTTGCTCCTTTGCAAAATGTAATGTGAAGCCAATCAAAATTCGCACATTTGACGATGTTAACCTGCTCATCATTTGCAATAAAAATTGTATAGAAAAAAAGACAAGCCTCTCAACTCCTCGTAGATTCACAAGCATTACCTTGCAACTTATGCAGATATAAATTAATAAAAACACGTATAGAGAAATATAATGATAATAAAAATAAGACTTTTCAAACATGAACCTTATGACGGGTCACATGCTTAACAAGAGACTGAAAATAAAATAAAAGACAACGAATATATTTGGATTCATAAAAAATAATAATAACAATGCGACAACGAGTACAATTCATACAATGAGAACGTTTTGCATTTTCTACTTCCATTTTAAGCTCATAAAAATATAAAAGAATTTTCATGATTTCATTATGCAATTTTATATTTTTTTAGAGCGCACACTTTTTGCAAACCTTAACAAATATAAATTGGAGACAGCGTTTATAACAGTTATAAGCATGTGTGCTCTGTGTGTGTTTGCATGTTTAAGCAGCTTTTTTCTATGTAAACTCCTTTTCGTATGTATACCAGTTGGTTTGAGAGTGGGAGTAAGTAATTGTATTTAGAAATCGGTACATTCAGTCTCACTTCCTGTATGATTTGATTTCCTTTTGCCATTCTATTCACCGTCGACAGGAACAGGATCTTAACCGTAGTTTTAAAGTGTTGAATCGTTTTATATGTACAGATGTGCATTATATCTAGAAGCTCTTGTCGCTGTGTTATTTATTTTGAATGTTATGTGAATGGAGGTGTTAGAAGATGCTCTCCTATAACTTGGTTTGAGTTGTGTTTAATACATGTGCATAACTACTTGTCTATTTGCATTAAACCGTTGTTATATACATAGGTATGTATATTTAACTAAACAGGGATTCCTAAATGGATAACAGAATAGACCAACTTAATTTTAATTTCGATTTTAATTTGTGTTTTTACATTTATTCTTTTTAATAGAGAAACGAACAGCATGCTTCATGACTGACCATATTCATTGACAGCAATCCACCTTCAATGACCGCAGTAAAAAGTAAAAACGTTTCAACTACTATAATATATACTAGTATATATTATACCCGCTACTTTGTTAGCAGATGTTATTTAAAATACTCCATATATACAAAATACTCGGAGCTCAAAAATAGAAGAGAAAATAATGTATGCCAATTATGTACCAGCCCTGCCGGCAATTCAGTTAACTAGTAATGAATTATAAGCTAACTTTTTTACAGCTGGTGGTGGTTGACACTTAGATTATTTTTAATGGAGATGACTGACTATTTTAACATTACGATGTCCTAGGAGGTAGTCAATTGTCCGACGCTGCATTACTTTTCAACTAACTTAAAGTTAGCTACTTAAAAGTCAGTAGCCACAGAAAAAAATGTACAAGTCAAGGCTGATTTTAAATTTTTCGGTGGTAATAGTTATTATATTTTATTAAATTAAATTTCATCCTACTGGTGGGATTCGAACCACTAAGTTTCAAGACTGGTGAGCAGCCAACTTAACCCACTCAGCCATCGCATTATTTAAAACGAATGCGACAATAGGCAATTTAATTCCAGAGTTATTTACCGTGTATGTGTGTATGTTATTATTTGAATTTTGGGTTAACTCTGCACTACGTTTCAGCTAGCTTATAGCGAGTACACAAAAAGTGAATTACAAATCGATTGTATTGTAGCTAATTTGTAGCTAGTCCATAAAAGTTAACGTAAAGTTAATTATCTTAGTAGTCGACTACTCAATGTCCGACAGGGAGAAGTTAGATTTTTTTTTTAACCAATCAAAACATTTTTCATTATTATTGTCCTGAGGAAGCTATCCGAAGGAGAGGGAAATATTGGCAAAAATACTCAAATACTCAAATTCACTAATAAAAAGACCTTAAGCTCAAATATATATATGAAATACAACTCCTTAACTTTTGTAAAATGAAATTCTCGTTTCATCACTTGAAAAGCAAAAGACAACCAGTTCAAAAACGATTTATAACAGGTAGCAGCACTACTACACCCAGTAAAACCTAAATAACCGATACACCCATACATTGAAAGATTTTAAAATTTCAACATATACATACGCACACTTATATTCCATAAGCACCTTAAGTTAAAAAGAAAAAGCTTTTTTGATTAAATAATTGTGCTATACCTTACACTTTTCATCATTTTAGATGGCAGCACTAATAAATATGAACTGCAACGAACTGTCATAAAAAAAATAAATTTAAGACGCTCGTGAAAACAAAGAAAAAAGTTAAAAAAATGTGCATAAATTTATAAATAAAAGTAAAAAGTCTAAACAAAATGTTTTAAGGATTGAAAAAAAAGAATTTAAAAGAGAAGTGGAAATATATAGAAATATAAATAAATTTTCAATTACTGATAGAGCGGAAAGTGTAGGAAGTCCGTCCGCTTGTTTTATTTTTATTACATTTTTAAATAGTTTGAATCATGATACAATTAACAAGGTAGCCTCGTCAGCTAAACCGTTAATCATCTGACTACTTTAGGTTGTCAAGAGATTGCAGAGATGAAAGGCAGCCAAACGAGATAGCTAATCCGCGTAATCTCAGTGCATCTCTCTTCTGCAAATGTAAAAAGTGGCGTCTTTTTGACAGTTTGCATAAGTTGTACAAAAACAAAATGCATGTTATTTTTATTGAAGTTGTTCTTATTGTAGCGAAAAGGTTACCTTGTTAGTTGTATCAGGGTTTGAATTAATTGCTTTTATTATATTCAACTATGTATTTTTTAAGATATTAGCGGAAATCACCCTTGGTTGCACATTTGCAATTTTAGCACATATAGCATGATATTTTGCTCAAAGCGTGAGTGTCTTTTTCAAGTTTTTAGCAAAATAATTACAGCAGCTGATTTGAGAGTAACCGAAAATATAAATATTTTTGTTTTGTATATTGAGAAAGAAGGTTAGAAAACAAATGCAAAAATTTCGTTATTCAATATTCTTTTTATTTCTGGATCTGTCCATCTTTTATTGTTGACTTTTTGTTTATTTTGCCATAATTTTATTTTTCATTTCTTCCGTGTTCATTTTCTTGCCTGTTTATTATTTATTTGTGTACAAAATTTAATAAAGTGAGTTTGCCGCCTGAAATAAGCTAAGCCACAGCAAATATTTTAAAAGCAACGCCGTTGATAAAATTTGCACGTGAAGCAACCGCCCCATTTTTATTTTATAAAATTTAATAAAAATGATGCATAATAATAGGTATAATATTCACTTTTTACTATTTTGTAAATACTTCTTTGAGCAACGTTAGCATTAATTTAGTTCCAGCACTGGCATGTTTTGTGGCGGCCTTGCCGTCGTATAGTTTTTTGAGCGTAGGAGTTTACTTGTCGGATTGTAAGAAACAAACAGCTGTTTTAGCATTTAGCAACATTTGCAAGCACAGATCTGCAATGGTTTTTGGTTATGCATATTTGCTTAAGTGATGCAAATCACGGTTTCATACATTTTGTTCTTGTAGTCTTGCAGACTATGGCACATATGCTACGGTTGCAATATCTGCAAGGGTAATTTGCAATGAACCGTGAGTTCCACTATTGTTTTTTTTCTTATAATAAAATGAATTAAAAACATTAAAATGAGCTCTTCTTAATAAAGTAGCAATAACCAATTTTTAGGAATACAATAACTGGTAGTATTCAGTAGCACTAACCAATATTAGTAATGGTTAACTAACAAGTTATTTATAGCATAATACTACCGGTTATCGCTACCGCTAACGATCCGGTTATATACACCTTAGCACTAATGTGTGCGAGCGAGAGCACTATAATGTTCTCTGTTCTAAACAATAATGTAAAAGAAAGAGATATCAGTTCACACGTACAGAAGAGAATAGGTTAGTTTTTCCCAAAGGCCAGTACACAATAATTGAAAGTTTTAGAATTTCTAACCTATACTTTGGTTATGAGTACCTGTTATTTAACGCGTTATTTGACCAGTACTGTTCTTACGGGGCAATAAAAGCAACTCCAACAAACACTATCCCCCTAATTCATATTCGCATATTCGACTGCTGCTAGCTAAAAGTTACCTGTTACCAACGTTAATGTACGGATGTGAGTTGTTTGCGAGCTGTGATGCTGGAAGTAGGAGAAGGCTAAATACAACGTATAATAATATTGCAAGATATGTATATGGCGTAAGGCGATATGACAGCATATCACAGTTCGCTAAGCGATTGTTTAATGTTACTTTTGACAACTTATTGAAGTGTCGCGTGCTGATATGTCTACACAAAATCATAAATAACCATCAACCAGCGTATCTTTATGAAAAACTGATATTCTCCAGATCAAACAGAGGCTGCAAAATAAATAGTATAAAATACAACAAAGCGATATCTGAGCAACATTTCTTCATAAATTCGATCCGCCTCTGGAGTCAACTACCACCTCAAATACAAATAATGAGCAATGCAAGGCATTTCAAATCTGCAGTATTCAAACATTTTTCTTGATGTATGTATGTATATATATTAGACGTTTTTAACATAAATACATTGTAAAATTTTGATTTTTTTTTTTATTAATTGTTGTTATAAACTTTCATTCCCTTAATTTTTTTATGTTGTGTATTTTTGCATTTTTAAAAATTGTAAATTTTTTATGATTTTTCTTATCCCAAAATTATTTAATTTCACTCAATGTGTGCTTCTGCCAAATTTCTAACCAATACTGTAATATAAGATATATTCTTGTTGTATTGTATTGTCAAAATAAATAAATAAATAAATAAATAAATAAAATAAATAAATAAATAAAAATTCATAAAAATTATAACAGGCTTATAAGACTGTTATTTGACATATTTATATGGAAAATCTGTCAAATAAGAGCTTTATAAACCTGCTATAATTTTTATGAATTAGACGGTATGTACTTTGTTAGTAGCTTTACTCTCTGTTCTGTCCTTAATTTTTTCGCATTTGCATGGCTGTGATGTGCGTTTGATCGTGTTTCTAAACAAACCTTTGACAGTTTAGCATGTCCAAGCCGTAGCCATCTACCTTTGTACCTGTCATTAATCTGCCTTGAGTTGTTTTACTGGCACCTACCTACACAACACTCAGAAATTGTTTATCTGACGTATGTACCTATTATTGTTTGTTTGCAAATTGCCATATCATATTTATTTACATTAATTCCAAATTTGTTGGGCATTCATCAGAACGCAGGTTTATAACAGGTAGCCGAACTACTTCACCAAATGCAACACCAACAAACATTGTATGCACCTATTAAAGACGTGCATCAGCGTATCCGAAAATATTTACAAAGAAATAAACCATACATAAATGTACATGTTTCCTACCAGTGATACAAAAGAAAGAAAGAGTGCAATAAATATTGTCTTTCATTGCCTTTCACCACATCTCACTGTAAACACAACAATAATTTTCTTTTGTTTGTTTCGACTCACTACCTAAGTAATATCTGTATTTGTTTGAGTTGTTAAATAAGTGGATAAACAGATATAGATACCAAGAATGATAAAATACATATTTTGTCATTCTTTATAGATACATACATATGTATATATATCTGCAAAATAACCACATACATATGTAGGTATTTCAAAACAGAAATATCCAAATAGAACCTCACACAAGAGGGTGTGCGTCATGTATGCGTCATTTGTAACTTGTAGTAGACCGGGAGATCTATGTAGAATTACCAATTTATCCCCTTTTTGTACTCTTTGAAATTCAAAAAATTGCATAATCTATCCGTAATTTTGTTTTTAGGAGTCTAATTATTGTTTAACTTATTTCCTGCTATCATCTGTCTCTGCAATTAAAAAAGTAGCAAAATTCTGTTTTACGTCTTTTATTAACCTAAAAATCAGGATCTAAGAAAGTACCAGACACCTGTCCAATTATTTTTTAGTAAGCTTTTACTCCCTTTTTAAAATTTGTTGTTGCTTGTATTAGGCCCGGAGATATAGAATGACCGGTTTATCCCTTTTTTACCCCTTTTTGTCGCTCGAGTGTTTGAAAATTCAAAAAATTGCGTAGCATTTTTAAGAATTTTTTCTTAGGAGTCTAAATCTTGTTTTACTTTTTTCCTGCTCCCATCTGTCTTTACAATTCAAAAAAGTACCAAGATTCTGTTATTACCCCTTTTATTTCCCCTTCCTATTTCCTGGTGCCAGTACAATGTAATGCATATATAGCAGCTATCTCATGGCTACTGGTGCAAGATAAAAAATAATGAGTTTTTTGCAATATCAGAATATTACCTCAGAAGTCCGTCTGGTGCTCATATCTTCATATAAATATTTTCATTTTAGTCACCATACAAAAATGCAGTTTTCTTGTCCAGTTGATGAAAATAAAACCTTTTCATAGCCCTAAATGATAAAATAATTCTTAGTGTTGACAACTTTGCAACTGAAGCGTAAATATCTTGTTAATATATACAAGACCACTTTTCTAATTTCCAAACATTTGATTTATTCATCGGCTCGAATTTGTCCTTGACTGGGGTTGTCCATTTCTCTTTGTAGTTTAATTCCTTAATGTCTGCGAAACATATTGGAGTAGTTGTCTCATCAACCACAGCTTCAAATAAACTTGAGAATGTGTTAGGCAAGAAACTATATGGTTTCTGTGTTCTCGAACTTGTTCTCGGTACTTCAATTATTTGCCCTAACACATAAAAGGCTCTTGATTGAACCTCCCTATTCTTTAATTTCAGTATATTTCGATTTATATTCAGACCCTTCACAACTAGTTATTCGATCATCAAGCTAATCTTCATCATATATATACATATAACTGCATTTTTGGAAGAATCACTATCATATTTCCTCTCTTAATTGATTTTTCTAACAGTTATTTTCAAGTATTCATTTTAACTTTATAGTCCAACTATATTATATACAATTGTTAATAATTTTATTAGGTTTGATTTTTACTTCCTGAAAATTGAGAAGGATTTTTTGTGATAAAATTACAGTGCTCAACATTTTTAAAGAAGATAACAATAGTAAAGTTGAAGACTTACTGGCTGGGGTACATACATACCATGGCTTTTCACGACCACCACGTCGTTCATTAGTACCTAAATTTGCTTCGAATTTGACTAACGGTATACTATTTGATTCTCATTACGACATTGGTCTGCCCACATAATTCGCTCTCTTGTTGGACTCCCTACTCCTTCGCTTTATCTATGCAGAAGACATTATATGCAAGATTTAGTCTTCGCGCGTGTACTTCCATGTGACAGAGTCCTGTTAGAGCAGCCACTAGGGTGTGTAGCCTTCGTCGCTGAAAATCCAACAAAGCTAAAGTTATCTTGCCAATGACGTACGTTTACATTTTAATTTGACCACAAATAAGTTTCCATAACTGTTAACTCGTATTATATTTTCACCATTTGACTAAATGCTCACACAAATTCTCTGAAAAGCTACACTCAATCCGGCATGCACCTTTTTGCTCACCGATAATAAGTTCTTCCGGGATTCGAAACTTTATATAACATATTTTGTGTTGTTGTTGACACTACTTTCAACAACAACATCAATTTCTCTATTCATATGTACTTCCATCTTCTCGGAATCTTTTGCGATACTAATGTACTTTGTATCTTTCTGTGATATTAGAAAACGTTCTTCTCATTAACGAAGTGATATATTGCACCAGAGTCTATTAACACTGTTATTAAGGGCATACAAAATGTTTTTGTAAAAATTAATACGGGGACCTAACGAAGTTAATAAGAAAACCTTATTTCTTTATCCTATTTGCTTCGACCATTTTCATTTTTAATTATGTATAAGATTTCTCAAATTTCTAGCTTGAGGCCCTTGTCTGTTATTTTTATTTTCAATATTTCATTTAAATACTTTTAAGGCCATATTCATAATAATTATTGTAAGTTTATTAAGCTCTTATTTGACGTATTTCTACGGAATATTTGTCAAATAAACGTGTAATAAACCTTCAATAGTTTTTATGAATATGGGTGTTAGAATGTTAACTGTATTTATGCATGTTAGAATTTTTTAATTTCCTTAATGACAGTTTTTTAAAATTGTAATATTTGGAAAAAAAAAGAAATGCGGTCGGGGGACCCCCTTTAGGAACGAAGTTCCTTACGTTTTTTTTTTCATCTTTGAATGTAATACAAGGTGAAATCTGTATGTTTTATTTTGTGTTGTTTTTAAAATTTTGAAACTTTATGATCCCTTAAATTTTTGGAACGTTTTCCAAGGAACTAATATTTATTTGTATGTGTCTCCGCTGCTGTCAGTGGATACACTGCCAATCATACACAATTGCTTTTCGACAGTAGACCAATACATATAAACAGTTCACACGCTTTCGTGACGATTTCTACTAATTTCCACTACCAGCAAGCGGCGTTAAGGAACTTCGTTCCAAAAACATTATTTCTTGCGGAAGATTTGCAAACGAAAACAAAATATTGAAAATAAAAATAACAAACAAGGATCTCAAGCTCAAAATTTAAGAAATCTAATAATTAAGAGAATCTTATTGCATACAATTTACAAGAAACCCTAATAGAATCAATAAGATTTTCCTTGAATATTTCTTGTTTGTTTTCTGGTACCAAAACAATTGATGCTGCGAAAAAAGTAAATAACAAGAGTTGACGACTTGAATATAATAAAGGCTTCCTATCGGAAAATCTTTGTTGCCTTCTGATAGGATTTAATGTAGAAAATTGTATTGATTCTATTGGGTGTCTTTCTTGATACGTAGGGAATCTTTTTCTTCCTCATGGTGATTTATAAAAAAAAGTTGGTCTTCACAGTTATCACTTCCATATATAATAGTACTCGGTTTTCTTCCAACTGACATGGAAAGCGAAACTCTTTCAAATTTGTACTTTTAGCTTTCAAGCCATTACCGAATTCCCTTTGAAGAGTTCGAGAAAAATCAATATTAAGACTCTCTGGTGCAAATGGATTTTCTCCTATTTCTGCTGTCATATACATACATATGAAAATTTATCTCCTTTTAAGATTTATAACTCTATTCGTGACAAATTGAAAGTGAAAAAAATTATGGGGTAAGAAAACAAAAAAACAAAATATCATAAAGAAATAAAATCAAGTTCAGTGCATAAATGTCTGTATGATGTGCAAAATGTTGTGAAAAAAAAGCTAAATGGAAAATTTCCTTAAAAATCATACAAATCTTTTTATTTCACAGCAGACAATGGACAAGGTAATGGCTTTGAAAAGTAGACTACAAGTTCGAAAAAGAAAAATAATATGTGAAGAGAAACATGAAGTGAAAAAATATAAAATCAAGCAGCACAGTGTAGATAGAGATGACATGAAAATCTACGAATAATAGACACAAAAATGTGTTCACAAATATGAATATAAATTGAATTTAACACTGAAAATGTAAAGTGTAAATCGCATTTACATTCATTTGACCATGAAATAAACTGCAGAACGAAAAAACTACACAAATTTTAACAGCAAAAAATACAAAGAATTATTTAAAAGGAAACTTGCATCAGAAACGGGTTTTTTTTAACATTAAAAAGAGTTTTTATGTTTTTCACAGTCAACAAACATGACAAAAATTATTCTAAAAAATTTTATTTAGAGTTTTGCTTTAAATTAACCAATACTGTTCGATATTAATACCGTTCGATATTATTTGTGCTAACTGAATTGTAATCATATACGATTTCTAAATCCTTCTAATATTCTAGTAGTTGCAGAAGCTGTAGCTTTGTTGTAACTGCTTTTTTCGTCTAACAACATTCTAATTAGCATATATATGTGCATATCGATTGTATGCAGCAGAGGTTGAAATAAGAAACAAATATATGTATATATTTTTATACCTAGTATCTCTAAATAAAAAGATATATGTACATACATATTTTTGAAGAACTTTACATTCATATCTAAAATATGGGCAACTTCACAGGGCACATACATAAGTAAAAAACAAGGAATTAAAAACACTTAAAAAAAACTTTTGTTTTCATCCGTTATGCCTCAAGTAATAACTGGAAACATAAGAAGCTTACATTATATATGTTTTGGAAAATGATAGGAAATTACTCGATAGTGAGATAATGTGGGACCCAAGCCTTTTTTGTTTACATGGATGAGTTAGTAGTAATTGGTTGTTCAACTTGTTACATGTTACGCAATTTAAAAGATGTATTTGGAATTTGTAGAAAATATAATCTTAAGTTACATCCTCTGAAATGTTAATTTTTCTATAATGAAGTGACATAATATAAAAAATAAAGGTATACTACCCGATGATAGTAAATATTCTACAATTAAACATTATTCTACACCCAAAAATGGAGACTAAGCTAAACGCTTCATAGCATTTTGTAACTATTATAGATGGTTTATACCCAACTTTGCAGAAGCATCACGTCATATCAGTAGATTGTCCAGAAAAAATGTACAATTTGACAAATGAGTGTGAAAATCTTTTCAATACCTCAAAAACCAATTACTAAGCCCAAAAATATTACCTGGTTTCTCAAAACAATTCTGTATTACAACAGATCTAAGTAAGCATGCCTGCGGAGCAGTGCTTAGCCAAGAGAAAAATGGTATCGAAAAAATATATATTATACCAAATTCTTAATCGAAAGTGATCATAGACCTTTTACTGTAAATTTTAATTTTGTTATTGAACTTCTGTGTTGTAATACATTAAATTGCTTTTTCAGGCTTAAGTTCAACCCTTGGTTTGTCACTACTTTTTAATTAATATCAATTAAGTAAAGAAAAGTAAAATTTAGTAGCTAGCCAGACAACCGGCTGTTTCTGGGTAGCAAACACCCTTCATCAGCACCCTTTGAATTTTGGACGTGTCAAATTTCACAATTTTGGCACAGCCGCTTTAACCACTCGGCAACCAAAGCTCACGCAATTTTACTTTCTGTTTGTATACTTAATTAACATTAACCAAAGCAATGATATTTTTGCAGTCTTGGACGATATTTTATCATCTCAGAAGACTGTTGCTCTCTGTTTATATGAAAGCCGGTTGTCCACCTAGCTACTAAATTTTACTTTTCTTTACTTAATTGATATTAATTAAAAAGTAGTGACAAACCAAGGGTTGAACTTAAGCCTGAAAAAGTAATTTAATATAAAAGATCATAGACCACTTACCTATTTATTTTCCTTGAAAAACCCCTCCTCCAAATTAACGCGTATCAAATTGGATCTATAAGAGTATGACTTCATAATAGAGTATATTAGAGTTAAAGAAAATCACGTGGCACACGCACTGTCACGAATTGAAATCACATACTTACAAAATATTGAAGCAAATAGAGTACTGAAGGTAACTACTAGACTGCAGGCAAAAAGTAGTAAAAACTGTAATGATGATAACATCATTCAGTGCAGATCGGTTGATCTAAATGTGTGTATATGAAGCGATAAACGTCAATGAGCACTGCAAAATGCCAAAATTGCATTTTACTAAAGAAAAGGTATGAAAATAAAGAACATTTTTTCCGAATTTATGTTGCATGACTTAACTATTAATATAGCAAAGTCGGCTTAGGTCACCTCTTTCTAAAGCTTGAAAAAATAGCTAATAATATAGGTCTAACAACCATGCGACTACCCATTGATGTTAGTCTGCTTAAATCCCCGGGAATAGATGTTGAAACCATCAAAAGTAAAGGCAACAGAATATTATTTAATACTAATATAAAAATTGTGCTCACTACAAAATTAATTTTTTTTTTTACCGATTCTCAAAAACTAAAAATCATGCAAAAATATCATGGAGGACATCCAGGGTTAACACGCATGACAAAGAAAGCAAGACTTCAATATCATTGCAACGGCATGACTAGAGACATCGCCCGATATGTTAAAAGAAGTAAGGAATGCCAAACAAATAAAAGAGTTATCAATGGTAAAGAGCAATTAATAATAACGCCTACACCACTGAAAGAATTTTACGGAGTTATAATAGACACTATAGGACCTTTACCAAGATCCGAGTCATTAAATAAATACGCTGTCACTACGATGTGCGATCTAACTGAATATTTAACCGCAATACCTATTCAAGATAAATCTGCCCGTAGCATTGCTAGAGCAATCGCACAAGAAGGACGCGGTGATATGTACCCTCTGAATACTAATTGATAAGCTGAGCATTTGAGCCATGGCGTCCCCAAGTTAGTTATAATTTTTACTCAATAATACGGAACATGAAATTTCTATTATGGTTGGGTTGCTTAAGTTAGCTCTACTCTAAATGCCAATTTAATTAAAGAATACAGTATCCGCCGTATTACTGCCCGTGATTTAAATGACTGTCGCTGATTCACTTCCTGTATTCAGCTCCCGTTTTTTTTTACACTAATTTTCATACAAAGTTGCATGCTTAATTAACCTTCGTTTAATTAGCAATTTCTGGTAAATACCCAAAGTTTTTATCCATAAATTAAACTTACCTTAAAATCACCTCGCTTATTAGCACAATGGGGAATTCGCTAGTTGCCAGAATGCCAGTGGCATGAGAAAACACAATAGGAGAAAAACAAAATAACGTTTAGACGAACATCTAGAAGAGAAAAAAGGCTTTATTTTAGTAGAATTGCACATGAATTAAATATTTTTATTATTTTAAAATCTATGTAACTGCATATGAATTTCAATTCTACAATTTGTTTTTCTTGCTTTCTCACAAACATGCATACATAAACGTGTTTGCTTTTCGGTTTGTGATTTGTTCCCTTTTTGGTTTTTGTTGCACAAAATGTTTTTGTTTGTAAAGGGTGTTTTTCTTCGATGTATAGAAGTTTAAGTTGCAATAAAACAACGATGGATTATTTGATTGACACGAATTTTATTTATCCGAAAGATAATCTTGTGGCATTACATTTTAAATATGATTTCTGTCATATGATCGCCACGGCTGCACAGTGGGGGATTTTGAAAAATAAGTGGAAATAATTCTGCAATTTCTAAACGGATAAGCCGATTGTAATAAAAATTCACACACAGCTTAAGAAACTATTGCTAAGCTTAAGTTTGGAGTATGATTTTTATAGACTCAAAGGGGGCGGAGCTATGCGTCCCTATATTGGGCCTGCTCGGGTGTGTGAAAAATTCGAGAGCATGTCAAACTTATGGTTTTGATCCAAATAAAACGAAATTTTGTAGGTAGATTTTCCTACTATAGGGCTTTAAAAAAATGTGCAACATTGATGGATTTTCATTTGCAGGTTAGGAGATATACGACGAATACTATGAAAATTTTAACATTTTTCTCTGTTCTGGCCCACTGTTTCGTTAATAGCAAAGACAACACTAGCCAGATTTACAAAATCTTTTCTTTTCTGGATTTAAAACAAAATTTTTAATCATGCAAAAGAAAAATTTAGTTTGAAAAACTTATTTAGTAAAAACTTATACGCAGTTTAAATTCAAATTCCTAAAAAACTCGATTTTTCCCCGTTTTTTGTGGAAAAAAGTATGTTCATTATTTCGTAATTATAAGAAAACTTTGCGGGAACATATATGCTATGTTTATATTTGTTTGAAAGGATATACTATGCTGTACATTATGACAGAAAAAAAAATTAAAAATTTTCCTTTTTTAAGAAAGCAGAGTGTTGCCAAACAGAGGAATTTTTATAGCAAGTTTTCGATTTATGGCTTTTTTTCTCCAATCCCAAAGCTAGAAACAAATAATTGTGTACGCGCTCCTAAAGCCTAGTATGTTTTAAAAAATTCACCATACTTCCAGCTGCACCAGCTGCAAGAAATACAAAAAATAGAGCAAAAATATTAAAAAATCCCATTTTTCACATACCCGAGGAGGCCCACTTTAGGGACGTATAGCTCCGCCCCCTTTGGGTCTTTAAAGTTCATACTTCAAACTTAAGCTTAGCAATACTTCTTTAAGATGTGTGTGAATTTTTATTACAATCGGCTTATCCGTTTAGAATTTGCAGAATTATTTCCACTTTTTTTTCAAAATCCCCCACTGTGGGCTGGCGCGGATGTAGTCCAATCTGGACGTCAAATTTTCGATGACTTTTTCCAATATTTGTGGCCGTATATCGGCAATAACACGGCGAATGTTGTCTTCCAAAGGGTCAAGCGTTTGTGGCTTAGCCGCATAGACCAATGACTTTACCTAGCCCCACAGAAAGTAGTCTAGCGGTGTTAAATCACAAGATCTTGGAGACTAATTCACAGGTCCAAAACGTGAAATTAGGCGGTTACCAAACGTGTCTTTCAATAAATCGATTGTGGCACAAGCTGTGTGACATGTTGCGCCGTCTTGTTGAAACCACATCTCCTGGACATCATGGTTATTCAATTCAGGAATGAAAAAGTTAGTAATCATGGCTCTATACCGATCACCATTGACTGTAAAGTTCTGGCCATCATCGTTTTTGAAGTAGTACGGACCAATGATTCCACCAGCCCATAAAGCGCACCAAACAATCAGTTTTTCTGCATGTAATGGATTTTCGACATACACTTGATGATTAGCTTCACTCCAAATGCGGCAGTTTTGTTTGTTGACGTAGCCATTCAACCAGAGGTGCGCTTCATCACTAAACAAAATACGCTTATGAAAATCGGGAACAACGGCAATCTCGTTTTGCACTAAAATTGCGCTATTTACAAGCGTTGTTCAGGCGTGAGTTTATTCATCATGAATTGGCAAACCAAACTGAGAATAAATCACCTTACAGCTGTTAAATCGGTCGCCATTTTGAACAGTTATGCCAAATTAAAGTTCCATACATCGAAAAAAACACCCTTTATTTATTGAATATAATGTTTAGCTCAAAAAACTTTTGTGTGTACATTTTAGCTATTTTGAGGCATTTACTAGAGATGTGAGCGTCATTGTTTTTTGGCTCACGTCATGCACGCTCACGATTAGAATAATTTTTCCCACTGACTTTTACGCATTACAATTTTTAATCACGTAGTTTCACGCACGAAAAACGAAAAAGTTCTCACGTTTGTATTGAAACATAATATTTACAAGAAACTAAGTCTTAAAAAGTAGTTTCGAGAAAGCTGTGTAGAACAACTCTGTGAAAAAATTAATATGGGCACTTTAGAAGAGTTATTTGATAAATTAAGAATTATAATGTTAAGGTTATTATATCAGATTTAATGAAAAGCATATTGAATGCGTTTTCGTATATATAGCAAAAGCTAAAATATTTTACAATCGTTTTGATAATAATAGAAACAAACTTAAAAAAAAACACAGATTTTCTTACAATAACAAATTTGCGCATGTGGTTATATCGGATCAAATTAAATTTTTCAAATATATTTAATATAATTTATAAAAGTTTTTAAACAAATCGGTGGGTAATTTTTGTTTTTGACCAATTCAACAGATTTTTTTTTTTTTTTTTTGGGAAATTTGTCCAAATTCATTATGCATTATTTTTCAGCTTAATATTTAGAATACAGTAAATTTCAAGGCCTTTACTTTGACTGTATTTAAAAAATGTTTGTTTTAATTAATTTTTTTTTAGAAAAACGTCAAACACTAATTTTTCAATGACCTGACTTTGATCTCCTTTCACGAGCACAAGTCTTAAGATAATTAAAAATGTTATTTTGCGTGGCATTAAAAAAAAATCTAAGAAATAGTTTGAAAACATTTTCAGGATTTTGGCTACGCTTTTAACGGAGATATTTACAAAATATTAAACAAAGTTAAGGCCAACAACAAATATTTTAAAATTCAAAAATAAATATCAAAAAACAAAAATGAAATGCGTTTTGTTTATCTACTGATTTGCTTTTCGAAAATTGTCAATTTTAAAAATCATATAATATTTACAAAAGTTATGAATCGAACAAACTTTTTGTTAACATAGTGTATTCAACTTTGACACCCTGTAGCTCAACCTGTGATGCAACAGGGGGTTCAAATTTCGTTACCCTTAAAAATTGGGTCCTCCTCTATGATTCCTTTCTATATTGTTTAATGATCAGCTCACACGTTTTAAAGCCACAATCTTATTATTCTTTTTTTCGTTTGACCCCACTCTGCGTCAGTCACACTGACGAGCAAACTTTTTTCTAGCACGAATAATTTCTTGAACAAAATCCAAAAAAATTCTCACGATCAATCATGTTTTTATTGAAACAAAAAATAAACATAAGAAATTTCACTTTATTTATAATACATACATACATCTGTGGTCGGAAGCGAAAACAGCTTTAGTCTTAAAACTTAGTTTCGAGAAAGTTGTCTTTTCAAAGTAGTAAAAGCATTTCTTTGAATCAAATAAAAATTTGCAATTTGGAAGAGTTTTCGGTAAGCTAAAGATTGTAATATTGAAGAATGTACATATATAAGAACTAGTAAAAAAAAATGTTTCCTAAAACATTTCAGTGCTTATTGCGAATTGTATAGGATTTATAATAAGAATTATTTTAATCCTGTTTCATTTAATCTCTTTAACAAATTTCGCTGAACACATGGATATGAATTTTACATAACTATGAATTTCTGTTAGTTATATTAAAACAGTTTGTTTCAGATATGCCCACTGCATATCAGGTACTTTAGCTCCTTGTTTCCTACCGATTTGAATATGTGAAGGCTCGTTTTATTTCTATTATGTGTTATAATGTGAACATTATGTATTATAATATGAGTTATGTGTTATAATATGAATAAGCAATAAAACTGGGAAGTGTCTGCGATTCAAATTTTGCTTGTTTTGGAAATCAAACATATCAACGTTCTTTAAGAAAAGAAAAACTATTTTAGTTTTTCTCAATCAACATAAAAATCATTATTATATGAAAAAATAATATTTAAAGGTTTAAAGATATTATAATTTGAATATTGTTCCCTAAATTCTAATGCGTCATTTTAAATTTGCTATCAAATGTATGTAGCAACTTCTTAAAAGATCTTGTATCTTAGAAAAAGAAAAAACAGTTAAAAACAATGTATCCATAGAATGTGAAATAATGACAATTTTTTCGGCAAGGGGATATATAACGCACCGAAAAATGTGTTAGTTGTCAATGAATTGTTGCCTGTTGCGTAGTGTAATCAAAGATACTTGCACGAGAAAAACATATAGGTTTAAATTTTAGTATTATATTTTTCCAAAAATATGAAAACTACAAACATGTTCGTGAAAAACGATTTGAACATATTTATTCATATTTTCAAAAAATTTTAAAACCTAAGACTCTACTGTATAGACTGTGCTCTACAAATGACAATAAAAGTTTTTCTGAAGGCGATACCAGTCAGCGAACGTGGAAAAAACAGAGGCAATAAAACTGAAGGAACAGAGTGTAAACATGCTGCTATTTTCCTTTGTTTTAATTAGATATTAAAATATTCAAATTTATTACATATAAGCCCTTTCGGGCTTTCAAAAATTGCCGTAGTGGACGGTATTTCACGTCCCCATGGCGAGGTATTGGTTAAAGTTTTCAACTAGCAATAATCGCACCTCAGTTAAGACTTCATGGGTTACGATATTACCACTGCGCAAGGCTGACTTACTTTTAAAAATTTCTACCTTATAGGCCAATATTTCCAAAAGCTAAATGAGAATTATTAGGTGCAAAGTAAGCTTTTTTTTATAACAAATTAACAATTCAAATAAAACGTGATCAGTTTGCAGGGGTTGTTTTATCGAGCCTTACAAAACAAGTTTTACTTTTTGAAGACAATAATCCATTTCAGTGTGGCTGGCATTATAGAACTCGGTGATGTTTATAAATACGAACATTTATATGTATGGGTAGTTCAACAACGTTTTGTATTTGTGTTTTTTATCACAACAGTATGCATAGTCTGCTGTCCTACCAATTTCGAATTGGGTAGTTTGACGTAGCCTTATATAAGCTTAATGAAACAAAAACAAAACTTCATTCTCCAGATCTTCTATTGTGGTTGGCATGCAAATTGCTTTCTTTTTAATCTTCTATCGCCAGTCTGATCGTTCAGCACTTAGAGTGATAAGCTTATATAAGTTACAAATCTCAGCTGCTAAAGTTTCTATGTAATAATTCATTTCTTATGTCTTCCTTCCCAGCATCTGTTTCTTAAATCCTTAAGCCTTGATTGATTTCGAAGAGATAAGTTGTTCTCTATTCCGTTCATGGACGGGTGGGTGTTTAATTAATGTTTTTACTACAAGTGATCAATAATGTTGTACATTTTCAGCATGTGATTTTGCGATACACTTACTAGCATGAAACTTGCTCAAACAATATTGCAATGATGGAAAGCAATCTTCAGTGATAGTAAAGCTTTCACTAAACTCTAGACTATGGACTATACTTGGGCGATTAAATATTTTCAAAAGCATTTTAGACCGTGAAATTCAGTCTCATTCGAAAAAATTATGTCTTTTGTTTTTCCTTTGTGGTTCCAAATAGATTTGTTTTTTTATTAAAATATTGAATCTTAAGTTTCCGTTGAATATCAGCAGTATTGTAACTACCGATTTTTAAAAATGAAATTAGTGTGCGTGCATAATGGAAATTCTATTAACCAAACTTGTTCTATAATATTGCAATCCTTGTACCTGACAGAAAGTGACAAATGCGTATATATTTTTTTTAGCAGAAGTAAATGAAAGATATTTAAAAGCTAATCAAAAAGAATAGTGTGCATTTGCTGCCACGATTAAGCACCAGCCTGAAAAGCTAGAATTAAAATAGGTTGGGGAACACTCATCAGAACCCAGTTGCTTCGATCTCAGGTCATAACTAAGTCACACACCGTTTTCTACCAGTAGCGTACCGCCATTTAACTACCTGAGTCTTTGAATATTGTGTATCACGCATATAACCGAATGTTTGAAAACAATGTGTGGTTCCCAGAAGAATAAGATGTGGTACCGACCGTCAACTATCTGTTCCTCGCCAACACCATCTGCTGTTGCCCTTCTAAGGTAAAAATATTGGACACATGTTTTTACAGTTAAGGCAAATATATAACCGGCCTCCATTAGTTATTCCTCGTCAATGTTTTTTTTGGAAGCTGCTGTACAAAAATGGGTTGTTTATACATATTCCTTCCGGTACTAAGTAGCATAAAGGTGTATCTAAAGCAGTCTAATATATGACCAATTTTCACATATTCTCTGAATACTCACAAGCCCTGAACCTTCCCTCATTTTTGCCATTCCCATACAAAATATATTTTTTACACATTTTTAACTGGTATTCATACATGTCTCAGACAAAAAACTAGTATAAATGTATGTTAAGTTGTATGCCTAGGATATCCATCAAAATTAATTTTGTTTTAAAATTGATGAGTTTCCACTTGCATCAGCGATTCATTAAAAATTGTGTAAAACAAATAAGAGTGTTGTTATATAAATCTATGCCGAATCGTATATCTCCTTTATCGAAGTGTAATTAAAAGCTATGCTATATAAATGTGTACTATCAGGCTATATATGGACTTCGGTATATCCTATTAAAATGGGATAATAATAAATTTTGATCAAGTACTGGGAAACTATATACAATTTTTTATTAATGACTCAAAAGAACAACCTATTTTTAGTAACTAATGTTTGTAGCATACCACCGAAAACTTCACTTACGTTGCACTTTTTCAATTGCAATGTATGTATTTTATAACGAATTTTTTTTATAACTCATTACTATACAACTATAAAACCCAGAGGTCCGACTTCCAATCCCAAAAACAGAATAAACAACACATAAATAAAAAATGGTGATTTTTAAATATAAAAAAAATTGAACAGTGATTTTGTAGTTTTTTTCCGCATAATTGTTTTATTATTATTGCTTTCATTTAATTCTTTTATTTTGTAAAGTAAAGCAATTTTCTTTTAGACCATTTTCTGTGACGACATTTTAAAAATGAGCTTGCACTTGCCTGTGTAAACAATCAAGCAAGTAGCGACAGCTTTTATTGTCGCTGTCAGTGTATTGGTTGTTAATATGTACACACAACTTGCAACAAGTTACTTGCATGTGTAAATGGGGGGTTAGAGTACTAATCGCAAGTTCAAAAGATTTGATGGTGTTTTACCATGCAATAAAAGATTTTACGTTCTTTTGCTTAAAGAGGACTAGAAAGTTTATTTATTGGTTAAAAAAACAACTGAAATTTAACAATCATCTGGTATTTACATATGTGTGCAGAAATCTGAGTGTGTGTGTGTGTGTGTGTATAGATTAAAAATACATGCTGACACACAGGATAAGGCTTTACGATACAGATATGTAGGTGTTGTTGTGTGCCTGAAAACAATTTTTAGTTCTTTGAAATTTAATTTACTTTTTTCATTTTGAAATGAAAAAAAAGGATTTTGTTATTCCATGGCTTTGAGCAAATTTTCCATAATGAGTTTCCGGTGTAAATACCCAAAATAAGAAAACAAAGCAACGGCAGTAATCAAACATACATTTTATTTCTTGGGTATATAAGCAAGTGCAAATCTGAACTAAAATTCAAAACAAGGACTTGTGACCACAAAAGATCATTTTTAATACAAATTAATATTACAAAAAAGTTGGCCCCTTATCGCGGTACGCAGTTTTTTAATTTAAAGTTGAAAATTTAAATGAAATTTCGAAAGCACATCCTGGCGTAAATAACACTTGGGGAAATTTGCAAATGAACAATGATATTTTATAAATTTTCGATTTAGTTTTATATGCAAACATAGGAAAATGGGATATAAGAAATGGTAACTCGTTGTGTAGAAGATTGGAAAGAAAAGTAAAAGAGTTGCAAAACGAACAAAAATGTTTACTGTATTAAAGGTTTGTTTGAACATTTCTGATTCTCATTTTATTCATGGGAGTTATAGCATAAGTAGTTAAGTCACAAACATCCTTTTAAGAATTTCTTGAGTCTACTGATGAGTCGATTAGCGTCAACGAAATGTTGGCGTCACATATACTGCTGAAAAAGACAGAAAACATTTGTATGGTATATTTCTGTATATACCTTACTTGAATGAATATATTTCAATTGTGCCTTAAAGCAAATAAATAATTAACCCTGCAAGAAATAGCTGATGGGAACTAACACATTAACAACTTAATTACTAACACACAGAAAGCAATTTTATAGCTTTCAGCGTTGCCATTACAGTGATTTTTTTAGTATTTTGATTTTCCCGTATTAAATTGGTAATTTCATTTGAAAATACGTTTTTTTCTCCTTTTTTGAAAAAAGGAAGTTTTTACTATATGACTCAGTTTTCTATTGTTAAAACTGCTACTGACTACTGTTTTCCGTTTAATTTTATATATAGATAAAATTAAACGAAAAACAGTTTATTCTATTCTCTTTGAATTGTTTTTTGAAATTTTTCGCAAAATTATTTTTTTATTATTTAAGAATAAGTAAAGTAATAACATTATATGTAATGTTGTGGGAATTTTGAAAAAAACTATTTCGAATGATCACTTTGCTGAGCTGGTAACGCTGGAGAAATTGTAAAAAGTTCAACAATTTCTATAGCATTGTAACTAGTGAAGGTGTTTTTGACGTCAGAGCGGATAGTAAAGGAAAAGCAAGGCCGTGTAAATGAGTATTGTCTCTGTGACCACAAGCGATATCCTAGAATACTATACTAACTTTCACACTCACTAAATTTCACATAAATATGCCTTTAACGAAGCTTGTTAAATAGATACTAATAAAATAGGATTGAAATAATCCTTAAATTCCTATACAATTTCTAATAAGTTCCAAAATGTCGTAGAAGTACGATTTCTGCGAAAAAACCAAAATGGACAATTATTTCGGGTTTTTCAAAGAAATCATTCTACATTAAAAGCACAGCACTCTCGAAACTATGTTTTAAGACTCAGGCTGCTAGCGCTTTCGACCACATATGTATGTGTATAATTAAAACGTAATTTATCGTGAGAACTTTTTTGGCGTTAAATTGCGTGATTAAAAGAGTTTGGTGCGTGAAAATGAGTGATTGAAAAAATTTTGCTTGTAAGCGTGCGTGACGTGAGGCCGAAATGATATTTTCCTGCTTGGAAGTGTATGAGGAAAACACTCACGCTCACATTTATAGTTCTAACAGTCAAGCTCTCATTTGTGCAATTTGCCTTACTTTCGCTTAATATTTTCAAAGGCGATTTAACACAAGCAGCGTTGCCAATTGGATTGCACTATTCTTTCTGCTTGGAAGCTTGATATTGTAATTTTTGAGTTGATTTCAATAAAATTATCAAAATGTGAAAATTCAAATTTAACTAACATGCACGTGAAAATACTGAATTTCGAATTGGTTTTACAAGCCCCTTTTGCTTGGAATAGAGAATGTAAAATGAAGAACCTAAGAGATCTATTAAAAATACGATATATTGCCCTTAACACGATCTTACGTAATGAATTCCTGAAGGGCAGAACTATTTCAAAAAGGAGTACAACTAATATAATTTAATTTGGGGGAGCTTTTTTAGGGTGTGTCGAACTCTGTTTTTTCAACATTAAGATTTTATCTAAATACATTATTTTACTTAAAAAAAAGTTTCCGAGAATAAATCAACCTACTAGCAATCTTCTTTTAAATCCTCTACTTAATTCACTTTCTTTTTATAAAAGCACTAAGTTTTATTATTAACTCCACTAAAACTCTTCTAATTAGTACCTTAAATAAAATATAATTTTGTTAACTTTTTTTTTTTTACTACATTTTTTACAACTTCCTGATTATTATTTTTTGTAAGGATGTCGTTGTTGTCTTTACCTTAATAAACTATGAAATGAATTGCTTTACACCAGACGGCTAGACAAAACAGCATCAATACACCCACTCGCTCATCCACACCAAACTCATTGAAAAAGTAAAGGTCGAAAAGAAAAAAAAAATTATATGTATAAAACAAAATTCAGTATGTAACGGAAGTCACTTAATTTAAGTACTTTTATTTCATTTTGAGTTTCATTTATCCATTTTACAATTCATATCCGTAGAAATGAAAAAAAATTGAAATGGAAAACATCTTCATTTTTATTATTTGCCAATAATTTGATACTGACTGTCGTGCAGTGTTTGAATATGTGTGTTTTAAAAACATGTATGAAAAAAGAAATCAAACACGTACAAGTACTTTTTATTCATACGTATGCACCCGGCAGAAATCACTACCATCAGTCCAATCACATGATATATTGTTAGGAGTATTCATTAGCCCTCGGTTTTTTGTCTTTATTTCTACGTTTCATTTTCAAATAATAACCAAAAGGAATAGGATTTAAGGTCACAAGTATTTAGTTATTGGTTAAACAAACTCTTTGAGTAGAAAACTCTGCAACTATTTTAATTCCTTCAAAATTATAGTTATTTATAAACGCATTTACCTCCTTTTCTATTTTGAAACCTATTAATATTTAAGATATAAGGCAAAGCCATTTCTGTGCAATATTTGTTTACTTAGAATATAAAAAGTTGTGCAACTTACTATTTAATAAATAAATAAATATTTATGTAAAAACAGTTGGCTCTACGAAAATTATAGCTCGCTAGCTTGTACCCGATATACAAGAAAAAACTCGGTTTTTAAATCCTTTGCAGCTGACACCTAAAAGACACCGCAAGCAAAAATTCCTATTCGTACAATTCGAAGCTACGATCATTATGCTCTCAGTATCTTATTTGTTTTTCTGCATTGCTCAAGTTTAATTAATTAATTGGTTAACATACTTATGAGAGTGCGGAGAAAAGTGTCTATCGAATCCGCATATCAAAAGTAGTGTAATGAAAAAACTTGGTTAAAGCAATGAACAAAGATTTTGTAGCCTTTCTTTATACATATTAGGAGTATAAGTGAGAGTTTTTGTTAGTCCACCAATATGCGGTCTTGTGAAGGGAGCACTCTTTTAAAACAAAGGTACACAACATGCAAGATAGAGAATGGACTGTTCTTATGAATCTGTGTCGCAGTTTTTGGGTAATAACGAATGTGAAAACTACTAAAAAGTCATTCAAGATCTGTTTACTGCCTGAAGCTCTCTAATATTAATTTTTGCAATGAAAAATCTTCAGAAGGAATGCCTGCAGAGTCTTGTTGGTAAATTCGGTGAGAAACTGCAACTTAGAATACCAATAGAAGTTCCAACTAATAAAAATTAAGTTTATTATACCCTTCATAAAAATGTGTAAGGGTATATATAAGTTTGTGATTTCGTGCGTATCGCATTGAAATAACCATCTAAGACCCCATGAAGTATATATATTCTGGATCAGAATCAATAGAGATTACGATTAAGCGATCTCCGTCTGTAGTCGTTGAAACACCGTTTCTAGGAAAACGGTTTGAGATAGAAACCTCATTCTTTCGCTAAAATGTGTTAAATCCCGGTAGTGGGGCTGCTATTGAAATTCAGTAAGACTGGATTACGGATAGCCGAGATATATCCGAAAATCCGGGTTTTGAGGAATATTTTTGGCCATTTTTTGGTCAGATTTTTGAAAAAAATGTTTTCCTTAAAATGTAAGCCCATTAGATCACAAAAATCAAAGAATTTTTGAAATCGGCCCATGTAACCCGAAATATAGCGTCTCCCGATTTTTCAAGAAATCGGCTCTATAAGCTAAACAAAACAACTTTTGGCACCAAAAATCATTCAGAATGGTACATATATCATTGTGCAGGGTATTTATATATTATATATATTCGGCCCAGCCGAATATAGCACTCTTACTTGTTTTTATTTAAGAGTTCTATCAATAAAATGTAAGGCGTTGTTTTCATAAACTGTATAGTTTTATATATTTGTGTAAAACTGGAGCTTATTTGATTGCCAGTATAGCAGTACTTTTAAAAATATCATGGAACTAAAAATATATGGCTTTTGTTATACATATTTTGTTGTATCTTAGGAACAACAAGAAAGAGCCCGAATCTTAAATACCCTTCACAAAAGTTACGTTCATATGTATATGCATGCATGGGCTGATGTCGAAAAATTTAAATATATGCATTTAAATGATTTCTTTTATCACTATCTTTACTCTTAGCACCGAAAGTTTTCTTAGTATTTCTCGGCTTGAGTATGTCTCGCACATATACATATGCATGTATATGAAAGCCAACGTTATAAATTTTCTTCCTACTATAAATTGTATTACCAGAACTTCTTTAAGTCAAAAACTGTTTAAGTTCGCTTATTGGGCAAATTTCTTAAAAAACAGGTTTGTAAAATTCTACGGGATGCCTGCCTCATTATGTGTGATGAATGCACCGTGATGATGAATGCACATAGAGCCAATGTAGTGGTCGTTGACCGATCTTTAAAATGTATTAGAAACTCTTCTGATGTTATGGGTGGAATGCTTTTTTAATTGCTAGTTATTTCTAATAGAGTATTTCTCTCGTGGCCACAGGTACGCTAGCAGATATACCAAACACCAAATACATATATTGCGCCAAAATATGTATAGTCTACATATTTTTATTCAAAACACAACCAAAAAGTGTTATTTTGCAAAACAGTATTATTAGTGTGCTTAAAAGCGGCAATTTTTCATCTTTTTCTGATTCAGATGTGAATTGTATAAAAGAGAGAGAAAAAAGTTTCCTTTTTGAGTCAAAAGAGTTTCTTCTTTGACCTTGTAATGTAAATTGTCCACATCTTTACTTAAACTCTAGACTTATGTTTTTTCATCGTTCTTTCTAATTATTCTCCCATCGCTACACTGAACCAAAATTGGTAGGTAAATACATAATCTAAAATGGCATGTAGACTTGATGAAAAGTAGGTTGCTATTCAACTAAAAAAAATTTCCGTTCATTTAACGCATATTTTTAGTAAAATAGTCAAAATGAAGAAAAATCGTCAAGTTGAAGTAATTCAAACGTTGTTTTCTGAGGAGTTGCTTTGAAGAAAATTTAATCAAATATAATAAAAACAAGAGTGCTATATACGACTGTGTCGAATCTTATATACCCTTTCCCAAAGTGTGATTCGAAGCTTTTCTATATAAATGTGTAATATCAGGTCGTATATGAACTTTGATATTCCTAAGTTTATTCGAAAAATAGTCACTTATGTATATTAAAATAATGAATTTTGACCAAGCATTAGCAAAAATCGAAAACTATAAATGCATTTTTTAAATAAAATAATTTATAATATGTTTATAAATTACTTTAAATAAAAATCTGATGTTTGGTAACTAAAATTAGCATGAGCAATATTTGATTAAAAATCATACTAAATTCGTACAGAAATAATAACTTGATTCAATATCATAGTGTAACACAACATCTATTTAAATTGCTTGTTGTACCTTTTTATTACGATGGCGCTTTTAAAACCTACCAGAGGTGAATGGAAAACTTTGCAACACAAAAGAAGATAAGGTAGAAGATTAAAAAAATCAATAAAAAAACAATTACTCAAAAAAAAATTTTGGAACTATTTTTATATTCCTCGAGTGTAATGATTTCGACCACTTTTGTAAGCATAAAACTATGGGTTTTTAATTTTTTTAATTACACATTTAACAAGTGTAATGCATTACTAATTTATCTAAATACTTTTGACGATGTTTTGTTTAAAGTGAGTTTGATTAAAGTGAGATTTGAATCAATAAGTTACCTGATTGCTTCACAATCGGTGCCCGAAAATAGATATTTTATGACAAATCTATATATATCCTTTTGGCAAAGGGTATAAAAACGTAAAAACAGGTAATTTATATATTCATAATGAAGAATGAATATTCATTTCAACTACCTTATTTAATTCATTTCAACAAAGCTTGTTTATCTATCGCAAGGCTTTAAAATCCCGGTAGGAAATATTTCAAAGTAGTGTCATTTAATAATAATATGTAATACAATTTTGTACGATTTATACTTAAAAGCATTAAATATATATGGCATTAGTCATAACAAAAAAACTAAATTTGTGCTAACTTCCTGCTATCTTTCCACTTATAGAAATTCACGCACAAAACATTTAGCAGATGGTATATACATATGTATATCAGATATTACCGGGGACTCTGGTGAACCCATTGGTGTCTCCTTTAACTGTTCATAAATTTTGCCATTATATTTGAAATACCTGTTTTACTTTATGCAAAACCTGAGAAGATCAAAAACACCCTTCTTGTAATGTTGGCAACAATTTTTAGTTTCTCCTTTTTATTTGACATTAAATTCATTGCTATGTTAATTTGTATGCTGAGAGATAGAGACTTGACACTTGCACAAGTTAAGCAGTTACCATACCTACAAGACAACATATACTAAAAATGGCAAAAAGTTTAAATTTAAATGTTACCATATATATATGAGGACACCCTTTAATTTGATTGAGAGGCTTAAAAATGTTCACATTATACTATATAGTTCGCATCTACAACAACAAATACCAAAAGTAGGAAAAAGTTAAAATTTAATTGAAGTTCATACACGTTGACACCCTTTAGGCTGAAAACAAGCAATAAATTTTGAACTGTAGGAGATAGAGGCTTGAAATTTACAAGGTGTATATATTTAGTTGGCCTCTACAAGAACAAACTCTAAAAACAATAAGCATTTAAGAACTGAAGGATGTCATACACAAGGGATAACTTTAGACTTTTTTGGACATTTTAACATCGTAGTACGGATGCCTTGCTGTGCGAGTCGGTCTCGTACTTGGCTGAATTTATTTTTTATTGGTTGGCGCAATATTTGTATTTTGTTAATATTTGCTTTAGTTCCTTAAGAAGAACAAACATTTTATATCCCCAAATATTGAATATAATAAAATCAATACAAAATAAAACACACAAGAGTTTTATTTAAATCGACACTAACCAGAGCCAAGGAAAACAAAATCTGAAATTCATAACGCCAAATAAATCAAACAACCTTAAAATAAATATTTCTTTCATTTCCGCTACTTGCAATGGTTTTAAAATGTCTATCATCCATAAACGTGGGCAAGTGTTACTGCCTCACCTGATTTCCTACCAAACAGAGCACCTGCTTTATATTACTAATTGAATTACCATTTACTTATGGATTTTGATTATTTATGGTGTAAGAAGTTAAAGCTTTTTGTTTTTGATTTTTGTATTGCATTATGAAATCAAAAACATAAACAGCGAATTTTTCGTAATTTTTTCTTTATTTGAAATGGTGTTTTCAATATCTCTGAAACCGCAAGAAACAGATGCATCAGTTTAAGTTAAAAGCAAAAACTATAGAAGTAGTTTTTGAATTAAAGCGAAATTTACAGACGCAGCTTTATAAATTGACTTGTGTAAAATTTATTCTTTGTTAATAGTTTTTTTCTGAGAATGCGTTTTTACTAGCTCCATGTACTTATTTCTTATTGTCTGTTACCAAACAATGGTCACTTAACATTTTTACTATAACAAAGATAATTTTATGGAAGAAAACTGTAAGAAATAAATATTTTATATCAAAATCTTTATCGGACAAAGAATGGGCTTTGAAAAACAAACATTCTTCGAACTATTCGAAAATCGGTTCTTAAAACTTTTCCGTATTATGAATACTCTAGTATTAGACGAAATAAATTTGAGTATTCTAGAAGTAACAAGCATCTATATTTGAGAGACGTGACGACTTTAGACACAGGTGACTTGTTAGTACAGGTGAACGTGACATTGAAAGCGAATATGTCATTTCTATTTAGTTCAGAAAATCCCTTAAGCGGAAAAACTATTTAGCGAAATAAGAATTGCATTACAAATAATATTGTCCGACTGATAAGAGGAAAAGAAAACAAGAAAAACACAAGCTTCTTTTAGCAAAAGCAAATCAATATTTCGTGAAGTCCGAGCGAAAGGTAAGTGAGACAGAATGTATTTACACATGTTTCTGAAGCGACAATCATATCACTCAGCCACCCAAGTTGTTGTATATTTTCTGTCAAAATTTTTAATTATATCAAGCACAGCCATTATAAATATCTTATTTTAAATGCCACCCCCTTGCAGATAGATCGCATTCCGAATAATGAAACTATGTTTCCCAAATACTTTACTTCCGTTAAAAAGAACTTCATTTTTTTAATTTTAATATGAAAAACCTTTGAAAAACTTTAAGGACATTTTGTACGTGCTTTTGTCATGATACCGCTCCGGTAGTTATATCGTCGTTGTACGCTGCAGCATCGTCGATGTCTGCCAGCATGGTATCCATAATTTGCTGAAACGCAGCAGGTGCGCTTTTAACACCCGGAGCCAATCGGTTAAACATAAATAACCCCTTGTGGGTGTTAATAGTTTACAACTTTACCGACTCTGGCGTCACCTGCGTCTGCAAGAAAGCGTCAGATAGATCAATATGAGTAAAACAGTAGCGATTTGCTACTGATTGATTGGAGCATTCAAACCCGAAGAATAATCACCGCAGATTAGTAATTTTCCTGACACCTTTTTACAGCTACTATAGGAGCAGCGCAGTCAGAGAATTCAACTGCTATTATAATGCCCTGCTGTTGTAGGCTAATTAGATTTGATTCTATTAACGGCTGCACTACCTTACAGGCCGTCTTGCCCGAAAAATCGGTTTCGCATTCGGCTTCAAATACAGTTGCACCATTGTTTTGCTGCATTTGTCGTTTATGGCATTTGGATTTTGATCTGCTACTTAAAGGCTCGTCCCACATACCAAATATGTCGAGCATGCCTGTCCCTAAAACTTTTAAGGAACCGATTTCCGATACAAAAATCTTCAATTCTCACGACTCGCCGTTGATTTGGAGCTCACAAAAAAATTCAGCCATGAATCGAATTTGGTCTTTGATGTGCTAGCGGCAACACTGTCTTCCAGTTTAAGCACAGGCCTGCCTGTAATGATTACATCTGAAAGAGAATCAATTTGAAGTCTAAACATATTGTCTTCTGTTTCCGAATCGACTAGCATTTTCAGTTTAATGACTACTTCCACATATTTTCGGCGTGCTGTAAAATTTACAGAATTTACCCGCACTCTGTTACGTGTGGGTCATACTGGATTTTGATGCTTTGTTTTTTTATTATACCCTGCTTCTTTTTGTGTTTTGTTTTTATGACCAGTTTTTAGAATGTGGACATCTGTGATTTCTAATATTCACACTGCTCTACGTAATGCATTTCCCCTCAATTCCAGCAGGGCGGTTTTGGTATTGTTTTACTTTCGTTCTGAGTTTTGCTTTGCTCGTTATGCTGTTTATAGGTGCATCTTTAGTGATTTTATGTGGTAAATCCCCCATAACTGCGACTTTTTTAAAGCTAAGCATTCGATCTGCAGTTCTAAGAAGATTGCTTCATTTAGGGTCAGCGTTGTCCTCTAAGCCTGATAACAATTTTGTACGCATTTTTGAGTTCTGCCTACACTTCAAACTCATGACGAAAATTAAACCTTTTACTTGGTCAGCTGTCATATCTGCCAGTTTGGACCATTCACACTACTAATTTACACGAGCTGCTCACGTAACAATATCCTCCTGCGTTTCTTTTTCAAGTTGTAAGCATTTGTTTCTCAGGCTAAAAATAGAATCTAGCGAAACATGTTTTAAAGCACTTTTACGATTTCGGTAAAATAGGTGTCCGTAGTGTTTTTTTTTTCAAGATAATAGGTAGCTATTGAATTTAACTTCCTCATCAACAGCCGCACACGTGCTGTATCATCTAAATCTTTACCATCAACAAAATTCAGCTATGCTGCCAGCCAAATTGTCCATCAAACTTTCATGACTTTTTCCTGTTTTACGCTCTGTGACCATTTTCAGCAACTTGCTCTGTACTTCTCTGGAGTTCCTGGATTTTCTGTCCTTGTGCCATCACGATGCCGCGATGCGTCAAGAACAAAAGTAAAATGTCGACGTAGCCGAAATGTAAAATAAATTTGCTTGCTTACAAAATTAATTTCTTTCTAAATCTGCACTTCCTGAATTCTCGTCGCAAATATTTGTTGTGGTTCTCACCTAGATCAGCCACTTGCTGATTAAAAGACCAAGCCTCAGTGCTCAACAATACACATATTTAATTATTCATCCGAGATAACATAAACGTATTTGCACTTAATGCTAGAAACACAACCCAACCCGACGAATACGCCGGTTAAAATTCGTTGTGTAAATTCGTCGTACGAAGCACAATAACGACGAAAAATAAAAACATCTGTTATAATTGATAAAGTTGTTTATTGTTTGTTCAAAGATAAAAAAATTAAATGAATCAAAGAATTTCAAATTTTGTAAAAATAATTAAAATAATGGACATGATCCCAGATTATATAAACATTCATGAGGTTTAACATTTTCAATTATAATTTCACTTGTATCCATTTTCTCAGTTTTTTAATTTTATCGTATTATAGTTGAACAGCTGATGGGGTGACCATATCAAAAAAATTGGTTATTAAGAAATTTAGTATTACCAAAAACAAAAAATTAAACACTACAAACATGTTTTATAATCTAATGGGCGGAGTGAATAAAAATGAAGTTAATGCTACATAGCATAAAGTAGTAGCACTAGCTTAAACTTTTCAGTACTAGCTTATGCTACTAGCTAAAACTATAAAAAGTGTGAATAACACTTCGCTAGTGCTAGGTAGTTAAAGCTAAAAAAATTGAAGCAAAAGCTGGAAAACTCAACAGCTGATAAAACCTTTTAAAGAGCTGCCACATTTTATACATAAAGCCGGTATACATACATATGTATATCCGAAATTGAAACATATGCGTTATATATATTATTAAATTTTTTTCAAACATATTAATACAGATGTTGAATGTTTTTTATAGATAGATAAAAAAATTTATATTAGTATTATTTAAATCATTCCATTTTAAATAAGAAAAATTATATGTTTTCATGTTGAAAACTTTATTAATTAATCTAAGAGCAGCGACGTTCGCAATATTTTGATGACTTTTATGGCAAGAGTATGTAAAATTTGATATTTGCAATAAAACTCAGTCATATCCCTAGTGTACAGAAATACTAATAAATTGTAGGTCCACCTGACCACGATTAATCTGATCTTTTACAACATTTGGTTGCTCTACATAAACTGAACCAGTTCTTCGCATTGCTTTTTATTTCCATAAATATTCAAAAATGAGCTAATAAAATTTTATTTTGTTCTGTGTATAATTTATAGCCGATTTTCGACGAAGTTTTATCAGTAAACTCGAACAACTTTTGAAATGCTATTCAAACATCTGTTTGATATTCGACTATTTTTAGAGCTCAAAAATTTTAATACAAATTTTTAATAAAAAAAAAAAAAACAGTTTAATCGTATTGCTACATATTTTTGAAAAGGGTTTTCTATTAGTATTCCTTGAAAATTTCAAATTTATAAATAAAAGCACTTTATTCCCAAATAGTATTTTAGGTATTTACGGGGTGACTAATAAACAAACACACAGTGGCAACATCTTAACATTTCATTTGTTATTGTTTTATGAAATTTGGATATTGCAAACAAAGTACAAATTCTTGGTGATGTTTTTTAAAGATATTAACATATATGTGAGCGCTGCTCCTCTTCATTCATAAATTTCCTCCAGAAAGTATTCCGGTAACCATTTCACATTTTCTTTCTGTATAAATTGAAATAATCATACGGTATGTACTCTTTCCTATGACGAACGTTCATAAAAGCAGGCATTTTAAATTTAAATCGAAATATTTGAAAACACTATTCTTTCTTGTTGTAATAAAATGCAGAAAAACAAACTTCCAGCACCGCAATCAGATGCTTAAAAATATCCAAGCATAAACTAGTAATATTAAGCATTCGCTTGTTTTTATTCACACTTTTCTTAAGCCAACGCTGGGAAAATTAGCTTTTACTAGTAAGTATAAAGTACTTGCTTCTGCTGAATTTTTTATTCACCCCAAAGCTAGTTTAAACTAAAAAAATTGCAGTATAAGCTTTAGCTAACATTTTATTCACTCGGCCCAATATGTTGGCTTTTTATTTTAAATGCCAAAAGGTAAAGCTTAGCACTTAAAATAAAAACTATTAAAGTAAAAATGGCCACATGGTACTGATTTGTTCGTCGTTCGCCGTCGTAAGAAATAGAAATAAACCTATTTCAAGTTCGCCGCGGACAACGAATTTCGACCGACGCTGTGACTGTGTCAAGGCGAATCAAGTATAGGTGGTCGCAATTCAATTCGCTTCAACATTTTCTCTCGAGACGTCACAAGTTTTGTTGTCGTTTTCTATCAGCTTTGACAACTCAGAAGAGATGATCGTGGAAAAATGTTGAACCGAATTGGTATGCGGGCACCTGTAATGGATTCGCCTTGGACTGTGTGCATTTTCATATACACCAATGTGTTTTATTTTTGACGGCGAATATTCGCGGCGAAAATGTCGTCGTTCGTCCCAGTTGTGTTCCTAGCATAAGTTGCAAAAACGGAGGAGAGTTTTTTAAACCAAAATGACAGAGAACAATAGTTGCTAGCATACAAATACACAGTTGTAAAATTTTAGTAATACTCTTTCGCTCTACCACAACAGTTTTAAATACACCGTGTAAATTTCAATCCCCTCTCTATCTCATACGGTTGAAAATTTTCAGCTAATTTTCAAAGTAAAGGGTGCCTCCGCTTATGATACAATGTTTCAATTCTTGCTTTTTCTAATTTTTTGTATTTCTTAATACATAGACCGGGCAACCATATATTCTGTTCGAATTTCAAGTCTCCATCTCTTAGGGTGCAAATGTTACAGCCACTCTTCACAGGTTGTTGTATTGAGACCCCTTTTAGTTTTTAAATTTTTGCTGCTTTTCGAATTTGTTGTTGTAGCGGCCGGATAACCACAGCTTCGCCTTTCTTACCCTTATCATACACGACATTGGGGCCTGTTACGGATGGACGTGCGGACTGACAGTGAAGTCTCAGTAATATTGTGCCGTTTTCACTGTATGAATACGAAGTGGCGGAAAAGCCATTAAACTCTGCAACATAATATAAAATTAAAGAAAAATATAACCAAAATTTTCGATCAAAACAAAATAACTGAGTAAATTTTCCTAATGGAGTTGTTTGTGAAGACAGATTTTCTTAGATAGTTTTTTAAAGTTCTATCTAGCAAACAAAAAAGAAACAACAACAAAAATAACTACAGAATAGTAGTTTTAGGTAAATTTAATTAATATTAAAAAATGAATTTATTTATTTATTTCCTGTAAGAGCCAATTGAAATGTATTATTTTAAATATAAAAATATCAGTAGTCTCCAAACAAATTAGGAGAATGTTTTAATTCTAACTATTTATTCCATAATTCCTATGAACACAATTAAAATCAGAAATGTTCAAACAAACCGTAATTCAGAAAACATTTTCCAGTCTTACAACACTTTTGCTTTTTTTCACAACCTCTATACAATGAGTTGCTATTGATTACTAGGACTTATCAAGAAGTTGAAGGTTTTTTGAATGCTTAAAAACTAATTCAATTATATATTTGCTACAAGAGCCATTTGCTATAAGATCATTATTGTTGGGCTAAAAATATACTCCATGTCTTCTTCATCTTTTTCAGCCGTCTATATGCCGCCGACATAGCGTTGATGGTAATCAGCTCGTCAGCAGACTCGAAAAACATTTTTTTAAAGTTTTTTTTCGAGTCTACTGACGAGTTGATTAGCATCAACGAAATGTTGGTGGCCTTAAGGCTGCTGAAAAAACGGGAAACATGAGTAAGCTCCATTTTTAGACCTAAAATAACAAGTAGTATTCTTTATTTAGTTCTTACAGATATGCTAATAGCAACTATTTATTATAGTTTTTACAATATTCATACGTGTTGTTTTATAATATTAAATTAGTGCATAGGTATTCGTGAGACATTTGCTTGAAATTATAGAGTAGACGAGTTGTCGCAAGTTGCAAATCAAAAATCGTAAAATCATTAGTGCCGTTGTAGCGTGCTGAAAATTTTGAAAAATTTCAAATACTTGAAAATGAAATATACACAAGAAAAATTAATATTAAATTTACACTGAAAAGCATAACAAAAAGAAATATGTAACTTCTGATTGAAATTGTTTTGTAAAATAGTTTGCTTGGACATGATTTCATTATCAGGAACTCCCAATTCGCTCTAATATTTGTATGAGAAGATTTTTGCGACTAATTTCGCCTTTTTCCCAGCACTATTTGCTCTTGGGAGTTGCTTAATTCAGCTCCATATCAGTACTACACATTTTTCTCCAACGTTTTTAAATTCACAATAAATTTTCTGAATTTTTAACACAGCGATTTTTACCCAGCAAGATGGATGAATATTGTTACGCAGAAGTTGTATTTTAATTCACACCAAAACTGTCGAACCTTCCTTTTATTATGATGTTTCTTTTAAAAACTTTTTAAACATTCTTCATACCTATAGAACATAAAAGAAGAACAGAAAAGAATCGGTAATTCCGTCTTTCGTTTTCTTTTCCAATTTCATTTACCACCTGTGACACATTTTACGCATGAGATCTAGGAATGCGAATGTGGATTAAGGATGAATTGAGGTAGCCAATAGGCTTTCGGGAAGAGTAAGAAAAGTTTGGTTTGAAAAAAAAAAATGGAATTAAACTCGTGCAGTTTGCATTTTGTTATCATTTTATTTTTTAAATTTGTTGCTATTTTGTTGCGATAAGTAAAGGAAAAAATGGTTTGTTTACTTGTTGCTTAAAAAGTATCTAGATTTTACTATAGTTTTAAGCATCAAAGTTTACGGACAGTGATGTAAAGGTTTATTTTCTCAATATATTGTTCATGTTCATGTACAACGGAAGCAAAGAAATTATTTTATAACATTTCTATTTAAGATATTTAAGAATATATGTAGCGAATATAGCTTAGATTTGTAGCAGTAGCACAAACCCCCCAAAAACTTCACCAAGCAAATAACCCAAGCGAAACTATGGCTTTTCACAAAATTATCTACCTTAGTATCACTGATTTGACAAAGCTTTTACTCTTCTAACAAGCTCGGGTCAAGTAGTATACTCACTTCCAATATCATTCTTGTAGTAATCGAGTACAGCCAAAACACGTAAAGTACGAAAACGTGGTACTAGTACAAGGTGTGTAAATACTAGAGATCACGGTCAGAACAAAAATTTTTTGGGCTTCACGTCACACTCGCTCACTAGCAACATTTTTTCAATCATGCATTTTCACGCACGAACCTTTTCTAATCACGCACGAAATACGTATTTAAAATACAAATACGTATTTTGTATTTGTATTTTAAATAAGTCTCACGAATGTATTTGTATTTTAAATACTAAGTGCTTGAGTATTTTGTGTTTTGTATTTCAAATACTTGTGCTCTCCAAATACATTTTTCAAAATAAATTTTTAATTTATGTTAGGAAATTTGCGCTAAAAATTATTCCATTCATATATCAACTAAAAGCACAAAACCTTGTTACTGTTTTATTTCCAAAAAATGGTAATACTAAAATTTAATTACCAAACGCAAAGTACCTGTGTAAAGTAAATGCAACTGAATGCATGCACATTGAGAAAGTCGCTAAGCTTTCAGAAAGTTAAACAATGAGCAAATAAAATATAAGGAAAAACCAGGTTTTGACATTTTGATCTAAAACAAGAAGAGAAAAAAATGTCAAAGAGAAAAAAATGTCTTTGGTCAAACGTTTTTTCATTGTCACTTCATTCTTAATTCCTTTATTTCTCTTTCAATAAAATATCGTTTCTAAATAATAAATCATTAGGATTTTTCGACAGCTGGTTTTATTCATTCGCCATCAAGAGGTTGCTTGTCTGATACCACATTTGAAAAGCTGGAGTTTATGAATGGAAATAAGCACTTTTTTGATTAAAAGTATTTTGTATTTTAAATACATATTTTTGTTATACTGTATTTTGTATTTTAAATACGTGAAGAAAAAGTATTTGTATTTTGTATTTTAAACACACAGTTTTAATGTATTTTGTATTTTAAATACACCAAAGCATGTATTTTGCCCAGCACTGCTCACATTATAATAGATTTTGTATAAAGTGTTTGAGAGGCTTGAAAGTTTAAAATTTTATATATTTTTAGTGACTATACATGGAACTACTGTTAATAACACTGTGCTTGAATTTGGAACTTTTTTTTGCCGACAAACGGGGCACCCAGTGACTAAACCTAATTCGGGTACGCTGAATTCAGTGATGCTATCCGTTTTTCTAGGTTAGCTCGCGTTTTCAAGATTTACCGTTATTTTAAAAATGGAGGAGGTTGCACTACATGTATTGAACTAACTAAAAAAATTTTTCGTTTATTGAACTTTAGTAAAAAACTGAAATTCCGCAATAAAATAACCTTTAATCTTTAATCATAAATTATTATTTTTAATCATAAATTATTATTGCAGAGCAAGCAAGAGCTGAAGATTCGCACTGTGCATGCAAATCAAAAAACGCGCCCTTTTATATGAAAAATTCCAAAATTTTCTTAAAGAAATTGAAAATTGCATCCTTTCATACCTACATTGAGATATAAGCAAATAGAAATTCGCGACCTTTAATACCTACATTTTTCTTAAGCAAATAGTCTACCAGAACTAGGGATGCCAATCGGGATATTCCGAAATACGGGATTTTTCGGGATTTTGAAATTATATAATACAAAATATATAATACAAACATTTTCTTCAAGTGCACCGCTTGTAATTTTAATGAGTATCTGAAACACCGTGTTAATAAGTCAATTACTGGAACAAAAAATTAGCTACTTTTTACGTCATTTGATTTGATGGAATAATTTAAGGTGCTCTTCAAGCGAAGTACAAATTATGCAAAAAGGTTTCATAACACTTTTTTAACACATCTTAATGTTAGATAATTACAAAAAATTTTTTATATGAACATGCAGAAATGTATTTTAATTAACAAGAAAAAACTTTTTTTCAATTTTTGAGGCTTCGTCTGGTAACAGGTTGAAACTACAATTTTTAATCTTTTGTGAATAAAATCAAAAGTTGCCCACAGATTTTGGTCATTTAAAGCTCGTTTTGTTTCAAACATAATTTTTTATATACACGGGAAAATTTGTTTTCATAGCTTAATTTTTAAATTTTTTATGCAGTTTTAAAGATCACAAAATTTCAAGAATTTGCAAAAAATAATTTTTTTTTTCAAAAAAAATTTTTTTTTTCTAAAATGCAAAAACATGTTTTTAATGAATTATATATCAAGTTAAAGGTTATTTTATTGCGGAATTTCGGTTTTTTACTAAAGTTCAATAAACGAAAATGTTTTTTAGTTAGTTCAATACATGTAGTGCAACCTCCTCCATTTTTAAAATAACGGTAAATCTCGAAAATGCGAGCTAACCTAGAAAAACGGATAGCACCACTGAATTCAGCGTACCCGAATTATGTTTAGTCACTGGGTGCCCCGTTTGTCGGTTTTTTCAACTAGCACAGTGTAATTAAAACATTACTTTATATCTCTGTTCAACAACTGGAAGTTTTCTTTTAGTTGCTCTTGTTTATGGAACGTGTTAAATACATACAAGTGCTAACACAAATACGTACACAAGCATAACACAGGTATTAGGCAGCTAAGCCTGTGTTTGTGTGAGCGTAATTTTTTTTTTTTTTTTATAAAAAGTGCTTGTCTCACAAGTTTTAATTAGTTTTTGCGTAAAACGTTCATATATTTTCCGTGTCTTTTTGAATACCCACTGACGCCACCCACCAATTTCGCAGGACTTTTGAATAATGATCACAGGATATTGCGTTAATTGAAATGAAATGTTGGGAACGTAAGACAAATGCTCTAACTAAAAAAGAATTGCCGTTTTCGTTAAAGCTACTTAAGTAAGCAGAGTGCTGTCGGTTTGTACATAGTTTAAGATCAAAGGTACTTATTGTGTAATTTAATTACAATAACATTTCTAAAAATATTATTATGTGTATGTTGGTAATAAGTTTTTTTTATTACAAAGTAAAATTTTCCCGATCAGAGAAAGAACTCTTATGTCATTCATTAACTCCCGCGGCTGGCCTCCCAATAATGCATTCGATTGGAGCAATTTTCGAGCCCTTTTTCGAGTCTTTCCAATTTCAGTCTTCAAATGACAGAATCGCAGCATTTTCATAGCCAAAAGATGTGGCCATTTCGGATAATTAAAAGTGCCTCAAACGTTTGATACATCGATTGTGGCATAAAATGTATGGCACATTGAGCCATCTTGTTGAAGCTAAATATTGTGCACATCAATACCATGAAGAACGGACACACCAAAATCATTGCAAGATCACCAATGTCAAAATTTTCAATAAATCCTAATGTAAATAGATTCATTTCATTCAGTGGAGAAAATATACTGATCTTGCGAATTAAAGGAATGACACAAATATTCGAAATAAGCAGTGGTTCTAATTTAAGCCCTTATGCACAGGTTTCTTAATAATATCAAACTTCATGTATCTTTCAGCAGAGCAAAAACCTGAAATTATTGTTTTCTGTAGTTGAGAGATATTATGCATTTTTGCACGATTTCCATGTTTTTACTTTTATCGGTAGTAACAGTTGCGCTTCTCTAACTTGCGATAGCGATAGTTGACTACTTCAGGATGGCAGTTGATTACACCACTCTCTTAATTCTGACATCCGTTCCTTAATAAATACAGTCAAGTACGAGGCTGGCTCTCGCACACTTAGGGTTCCGTATGTACGTACATATATGTATTGTACGTATGGGGGAAACTTACATATCCCAAGGATCTTGTTCATAAAAGTTATACAATGTGTATTAAGCTTCTATATGTCAAATACTTTATAGAAATCTGCCAAATAATAGGTTAATAAACATTGTATAATTTTTTTTTTACTTTACGTTATATAGGGGCACCTGGTAGTTTTCGACATGTTGTTGTTTGTAGCATTTGTTGTTATAGGGCATACGTAAATACATACACTATGCAAATTTCAGCTCTGTATCCCTCCCTCTCTATACTGCTTAAGAGCCATAGCTAATTGATACTTTATATTGCTAATTGATACTTTACATTGTAGAGGTACACCTCGTAGTTTTCAATTTATTGTTGTTTTTAGTATTTGTTGTTGTAGCGGCAAGGTACAACCATATCATGTGAAAATTTCAGCTCTCTAGCTCTTACCGTTTCGGGGAATAGACGCTGTGACGGACGGACGGACGTTCCGTTTCACTGCGATGAGTACGGAACCCTAAAAATTACTATTTTATCATTCTGATTTTGTACGGAAATTTACATGTTTGTATCTATTAATAAAACTAGGTATATTGCTTTTAGAATCAGGCAACGTCACTACTAAAAAAGTAAAATTTTGTAGTCATTAACACATTGTTTGCAGCATCAATTGAATATAAGCCTCATCATTATGTATTTTCTACTTTGGAAGAGAACGTGGAAAGTAGTTGGTTAAACATTAAATATTCTCCATAATTGTGTATTTCTTCCACATGGTTGAGCTCCACTTCATGTTCGGCCAAACTAAAACGCAATACCCAGAGGATAAGAGAAAATTATTGGCCATAATTGTTAAATGTTTTCAAGTCCAATAGGACTTACAACGATGAAAAACTTTTAATGTGAAAAGTTCTATCGGGCTTAAAAGAATCGCATTTGCAAACTCACTGTTTGTAAATGCGTGTTTAAATAAGCCATATATGACAGAAAGGGCAGTAGTGACTTGGGCAAATATCACTTAAAAATGGTGTTGTTTTATTTTGAAACTTTCTCGCTTAAAATTCATTTTGCCGATAAGCATACCTTTTATTTCGTCAATAACAATGACATCAACTGCATAATCAAAACAAAATTCAACAACAAAATAAAATTGGAGGACGAATCATTAGAAAACACTAAATCAGGTGTACAAAAGTAATTTTTTTGTAGAATCAAACAAATTTTTTTTTATTGGCTTCCTGTTTTAGATGAATTTAACTTCTGAAGCCACGTTAAATGTGAAAAACCAATAGCAGAAGCATCAGTGAAAAAAAGTTGTGTTAAAGTTAAGTATAGACCGGCAAGAGCGACCGTAAAAGGAAAAAGTTTTTAAAATTATTTCTTTCATCCCATCCCAGTGTTCTTTTTTTATACATTTAACAAAAGCGTTTTTTGTTGCAGGTGTGTGAGTGATTTATTTTTTCAAGTAAAATTTTTTTTTATCAAACAACAACATGCATAAATACACTTTTATCTCATCATCAGCATAATCAGTCCCTCAGCATCAACAATGATGATTTAAAAAGTTTCTTTCCTTTCTGTAAAAGTTGAAAGTTTGTTTAAATTTTAAACGGAAAATATGATGAAAAAATCTGTTGCTGCTGGAGAAAATAATGTGTTTTTAAATATAAATTGCACCTTTCCCGCAACTTTAAAATATTTTCTAGATAAAACGATACCGTAAATAATCTGCTTTACCGTCATATATGAAATAAAAGTAATTATAAAAAATAAGGACACAAAACTAACAAAATGCACTGACAAACGCATTTGTCACTGAACAATATCGCTCTTCGTTTTATAATTGACATTTTGTGTCTATGTATTATAGAGTCGAAAAATATTAAATTATATAATACTGTTTTATATTCTATCAATTTTATGTCCTAATTCCTAATCAATTTTTAGCAAAGCTGTATTCAGTAAAACTGGGAGCGTTTTCTATAATGTTTGTGATGGAGACGTGGAATTACTAGAATTTAGTGTGGCAAGATTTGTTTTACAAACAGATATTACACACATGTAATAAGTTTTTCTGTCGTCTATAGTACATGATATCTTAAAAGCCACATGTGGCTCTGACGTCATAAGAACTCCCATCATTTTTTTTACATTTGTTAAATATGTAACGGTGGCTATATGCCTTAAAAATTTTGATATTACATGAAATGCAAGTTTTATCTTAAAACTAAAATGTGGCAAATGTAGGCGAAGTGTACACATATACAATGGCAGCGCATGTGTAAACATGTTTAATATCATTACACAATATGTAACATTTCTGTACATTTCACAAATCTACATTTACGCCCATCACATGCTTTCATAAAATATTTGTGTCGTTTTTTGAAAATGGCGACGAGAAAGTGGGCTGCTATTACCATTTTGCCATGTACATATATGTAATATGAATTGTATATTAATTTAAAATATTCATCACTTTTTAGGGTACCGTACTCATCAGAGTGAAACGGAACCCTATTACGGAGACAAGTACGTCCGTCCGTCCATCCGTCACAGCGTCCATTCTCCGAAACGGTAAGAGCTGAAATTTTTACAGGATGTTGTTGTACCTTGTCGCTACAACAAAAAATACTAAAAACAACAACAAGTCGAAAACTACCAGGTGTCCCCATACAACGAAAAGTTGCAATTAGCTATAACTCTCGAACCGTAAAAGATAGAAAGCTGAAATTTGCTTAGTGTTTGTATTTATAGATGCTTTACAATAGCAAATGCTAAAGACAACAACAAGTTGAAAACTACCAGGTGTCCCAATACAACGTAAAGTAACAATTAGCCGTAGCTGCTAAACTATAAATTACAGAGAGCTGAAACTCGCAGAATAAATGTGTTTACATATGCCCTACAACAACAAATGCTAAAAACAACAACATGTCAAAAACTACCAGGTGTCCCTATACAACGTAAAGTAAATTTGCACAATATGTGTATTCACATATGCTCCACAACAACACTTGCTAAAAACAACAACAACTGTAAAACTAACAGGTGTCCCTTTACAACGTAGAGTAATAGCTATAACTCTCGAACCGTAAGAGATAGAGTGGTCAGCTGCCAGCCTATGTAGGGGGAACAACGCAGTATTCTTGTGGATACTGTGCCGTAACTGCTAGGTTGCGCAGAAGTGCGACTATAACCTCCTCGTGGTGGCCACTGGTAACAGATACTCCAGTAAGATCATGTCTCTGCTGGAATGTCTGGCAAATATAGTCGGGCTAAGAGAGAAAACTCTACACAAACCCCAATCCAAGAGGGAACAGCATATCTCGAGGGATGAATGGCTAGGGGGAAAACCTAGTCGCTAATATGCGAACTTGGGATGCTCAGGCAAGGTCCCATTTAATTAAGAGCCTTACTGCGCTACCGGGGCACTGGCGTAATGGACCGTACTCTCCCCTTTACTCGTGGGAACAAAATGGACACAAATACAAACAAAAATAACAAAAATGGCGAGAGCAGCCACAATAGCTCTAAAGAGGACTCAGTACCTCAAAAAGAAAAAGAGACAACCAAGCCCTCAACAGAACCTGGGGCGAGAGTAACTCCTGGGGAAAAAGATAAAGAAAGGCCCAAAAGACTTAGTGGTGCAGGTAAAAAGAGGCTAGCGTACTTCCTCCGTAAGGGACTTAGCAAAGAAGAAGCATACGCTAAGGCCTCAAATCCCATGCCAACATCCGAAGAGAGAAAAAAGGGCAATACACAAGGTCCAAAGAGACAGCGGTCGGAAGAAGAGACGCCGCCAGAAGCCACAGCTAAGAAAAAACCTAGGGACGAAAAACCGTCCACCTCCAAGGCAGCGGAAAACCGCGACAAGATAATACAAACGTCCAAAAGGCGGCCCACTACCTCATATAAGGACGTAGCGACTGGAGTCAAAATAGCGGTACTGGCAAGGGACTACCCAACTACGTCTCTCACGACCGAGCAGATGGACTCTATCCAAGGAATAATCCTGGATAAAATAATAGAAAATAAAAATCAGGCCACAAAACCTGCCTTTTTGAGCTGTATCTACAAGGTAGGATACCTATTATTCCATTGTAAGGAGAGTAGATCAGCTGACTGGGTAAAGGAGAATATTGAGAAGATATCACCATGGAAAGGGATCCCATTGACGGCCACAGAGGAACATAAGATTCCCCATCCGCGCGTTGCGGTAGGCTACTTCCCAAATGCGAAGGCAATGGAAAGCAGAAAGATCCTGGACCTAATACAGGGGCAGAACGAAGGCCTCCTTGCCGAAACATGGCGTGTATTAAAAAGAGTGGAAAGAGGCTCTCATGTAACGCTAGTATTAGCTGTAGACCAAAAATCAGCAGTCAGCTTGACGGAGAGCAAGGGCAACATAAACTTTCGTTTTGGCCAGGCAACCCTCAAGCTAAAAACTGCAGTAGTCAGCGCAGAAGAGTTGGCTAAACAGATGGAGGAGATAGGTTTGGAAGAAGAGGGCGAAAGCACTCCCTCCAAACCTACAAATCCACAAAAATAAACAAGATGAGATGCCTCCAAGCAAATCTTCACCATGCTAAGGCTGCGTCGGCTGAGCTCAGCAGAAGATTTACTGAGGGTTTCATAAAAATAGGGCTCGTCCAAGAGCCCTGGATATCAAAAGGCCGAATTAGTGGTCTAAATATTCAAAACACAAAGGTAATATATGACACGGGCGCAACCAAACCAAGGGCTGCGCTTATCATGAATACCGATATTAATTATTTGCCTCTTACAGAATTTATAGATGGCGACACGGCAGTGGTGCTAGTTGAGGCGGACTCAAACGGCAGTAGGAAAGAAGTGGTCATTGCTTCAGCCTACTTTCCGGGTGATACGGACGAAGCACCACCTTCTAACATCAGGGGCCTGGTGGAATATTGTAGAAGCCACAGGAAAACCCTTATAATTAGCTGTGATGCAAATGCCCACAACTTGGTATGGGGAAGCACCAACACGAACACCAGAGGTGATTTACTTTTAGAATACTTATTAACTACTAACATGGGGATTGCCAATGTTGGAAACAATCCAACATTTGTTAATGCCATCAGGGAGGAGGTTTTAGACCTTACACTTATAACCAGCAAATCTTCTGATATGATCGTTGACTGGAAGGTCTCTGAGGAGGACTCCATGTCAGATCATAAACATATTCTATTTCAAATAACGGGATTAGTTAAGAGCCAATCCCTCTACAGAAATCCCAGGGCTACAGACTGGACAAAATACTCAGAATGTTTACAAGCCAGAATTACTAGCAACGTGCTACCAACTGCAACAACTGAGGAGTTGGACTACTCAGCTGAAAAACTTACTGACTTGATCATATCCTCATTTCAAGACAGCTGTCCACTCAAGACTAAATCTTCCACGAAGAGAGTACCTTGGTGGAACAGAAATCTTGAAAGGCTACGAGGTATAGCTAGAGGAGAGTTCAATAGGGCCAAAAAATCAGGAATTTGGGACAGGTATAGAGAAGCCCTGACTACATATAACAAGGAGCTGAGGAAATCTAAGAGGAAGTCATGGACACTCCTCTGTGAGGAACTAAACGACGCCCCAGCTACAGCCAGGTTGCACAAGTCCCTTTCCAAAGGGATCATTAACCAGGTTGGCACACTCAAAGGGCCTGACGGCACTTTCACTGACACTTTCAATGGGACATTAGAGCTTCTCCTTAAGACTCATTTTCCTGACTGCAAACTTCAAACACCCGGGACTGACACACAGGTAGAACCACTATCTGGTCATCGCGGAGCCATGAACCATGCTATTAGGAAAATAATAACATTTAGAAAGGTAGAATGGGCTGTCAGCTCATTTGGACCGTACAAATCCCCAGGAACGGACGGTATATTCCCGAATTTGCTGTCAAAGGGGAAATATACCCTCACTCGTATCATGGTCGGTATCTTCAGATCGAGTTTAACACTGGGATATGTTCCAAGGATTTGGCGGCAGGTACGGGTTATGTTTATACCCAAGGGTGGGAACAAACCCCCTGAACACGCCAAATCCTACAGACCAATCAGTCTATCTTCCTTCATGCTTAAGACAATGGAGAAGATATTGGATCAGTACCTCAGGGAGGAAGTACTCTCCCTGAATCCACTTCATGAATTACAATTTGCCTACCAAAAGGGCAAATCGACTAACACAGCACTACACAAACTGGTTCTTGACATCGAAAAGGCCTTGAACTCTAAGGAGATCGCCCTATGTGCATTTATGGACATTGAGGGCGCCTTCGATAACGCGAACTACCGCTCCATGGAAGCAGCACTCTCAAATAGAGGAGCTGATCCGGCAGTAGTAAAATGGATCAGCTGTATGCTGAATAAGAGGTCTATTAGCGCCTCAATAGGCTCGGTGAACCTAAGTGTCACAACGGTTAAGGGATGCCCCCAGGGTGGGGTACTGTCCCCCCTTCTATGGTCTGTCCTAGTAGACGACCTAATTAGGATTCTAAACCGGAAAGGATACAAAACCATTGGCTACGCGGACGACATTTCCGTAATAATTAGGGGCAGTCATCCTGGATTGGTTGGCGAACTGATGCAGGATGCACTGTGCACTACGGTGGAATGGTGCAAAAGCGAGGGGCTGTCGATTAACCCCGCAAAAACAACCATTGTACCGTTTACCAAAAAAAGGGTGATGGAAATCCCCATTTTAAAGATTGACGGAATAGAGGTTGTTCCCAAGGAAGAGGTAAAATTCCTGGGTATTACTCTGGATAAGAAACTCACCTGGGAGCCACACCTCGAGTCAGTACTGGGAAAGGCAACAAGACATCTTTGGGCAGCAAAACAATTATTCGGTAGATCCTGGGGTCTGAGCCCCAAGATGACGCACTGGATATATACGCAGATGGTCAGACCCATAATACTATACGGGGTACTAGTCTGGTGGGGCAAGACCAAACAAAGAACAGCCATATTAAGGCTGTGCAGACTACAAAGGCTTGCATGTATGTGCATCACAGGGGCCATGAAATCCACCCCTACAGCAGGCATGGAGGCACTTCTTAACCTGACACCACTTCATGTATGTGTACAGGAAGAAGCAGCCATGCGGGCTATTAACATCTATGGAAGAGAGGAACTGAAGGAAGGCAACCTTATTGGTCATCTAACAATCCTAAGGGGATTCAGAGACGTTTTGCATATGTCTCGGTCGAGTGATCACATAGATCCCACACTCTGCTTCGGTAGAAAGTATGGGGTCTTCTTCCCTACGAGGGAGGAGTGGTGCTCAAACCCAATATGGCTACGAGATGACTCACAAAAATGGTACACAGATGGATCCAAGTCGATCCATGGAGTGGGAGCGGGAATAGTGGGGCCTAGGGCACGCAGGGCAGTAACCCTTAGCAGGGACACCACAATTTTCCAGGCGGAATTATATGCTATACTGGGAGCTGTAGAGATACTATCCGAAAGGAGATACACAGGAGTCAAAATCAAGATACTCTCCGACAGCCAGTCGGTACTCAAGGCCCTGAGTGGCTGTTCGTTCACATCCAGGACAATACTGGAATGTCACGACAGGCTAAATGAACTGGCCACTCACAATCAGATTACTCTGATATGGGTGCCAGGTCATGAGGGGCACAAGGGTAACGAGTTGGCTGATACCTACGCAAAAAGGGGAGCCAATGGGGCTTTTATTGGACCCACTCCATCTTTTGGCTTTAATAAGCTACTCCTCAGGGGGGAGATCAGAAAATGGACAACATCCATCACAGAGAAACTGTGGAATGACACTAGGGGTCTAGAACACTCAAAGAAATTTCTTAGCTTTAATGCCAAGAGAGCGGATCTCGCTTTAAAATTAAATAGGAAGAATCTAAGGACACTGTGTGGGGCGCTAACAGGACACTATACCTGCAGGAAACATCTGCACAGAATGGGACTATCCAGCACGGCAACCTGCAGATTTTGCGGAGAAGAAGAGGAGTCAATGGAACACTTGATTACTGAATGTGTGGCACTTGGCCACAGAAGATACAGGCTGTTGCAGGCCTATACATTGGGTTCACAGGACTTGCAAGGGCTTCCACTGAAGGAGCTAGTACTGTTTCTTGATGTATTAAACTCGTGAGGGAAAGGGGATGCACAATAGATCATTATTGGTCGCAGTACAAAGGGCCATCCTGGACCAACCTAGCATAAATAATAATAATAATAAAGAGATAGAGAGTCGAAATTCGCACAGTGTATGTATTCCCAGATGCCTTACAACAACAAATTACAACAACAACAACAATTGGAAAATTACTAGGTGTCCCCGTACAACATAAAGTAGCTTTAAAAACAGAGAGATGAAATTTATAAAATATACATATGTATTCACATACGCCATTCCATACATACATTACACATACATATGTACGGAACCCTAAGAGTGCGAGCCAGCCTCGTACTTGACTTAATTTATTATAAATTAAAAATAAATATATAACTATTTTGATTATATAACTATGTATATGTCGACATTGCCTTGATGCCCGCCAACTCGGCAGAAGACTTGAACAGTTTTGGAAAAATGATCAACTATATTGGCTATAAAAATTCAATAGGAATTAATAGAAAAATGTTGCCACAAACATTTACAGTAACAACACACAGAGATCGGTGTTCTGTTCTTTGCAATGAGTTTTTTGTTTGAACTTGATGTTTTTTTTTTCATAAATAAAATTTTTAATAAAAATCAGCTTGATTTCACTTTTGTAAACATTTTTGTGACTCTTTTTGAACTTTTCCGGCAACGATGTCTGTGACACATCTGATAGAAATCAATAACGCAGTTGACTCATGCATTTAGTTTTTTTATAACCTTTTTAACACAATTTAGATTATGTTGCAAAAATTAAAAACTTTTCCAATTATATCACAAAATATTTTAATTATATTAAATAGATGTAATACAGACCATACGCTCAAGACCTTAAAATATACTTCTGTGAAATTTGACATTTTTTATTTTCGTTGGTGTTTGTCGATATATCCGTATATATGTATGTATGTGTATGTTTAGATGTTTGCATCCATTTGCTTAGCTGCAACGAGGGTCAACAAGAAACTGATAGTCTTTTTATTTGACAGTCTAACCGTACTCGTACCTTTACGCATATAAGTAAAACTCGTAAAGATTTTGCTTACAATAAGATTTGTTATCCAACCATTATATACGATCTTATTCGTGAGTCATATTTTTAATAACAAATTTCCTGCCCAACAAATTTGATATTGTGATCTCCCTTGTTTGTCAAAATCAACCATTGCGTGTTTTACGAAAGTGGGCGCTCGGTATATATTACCTCAGTAGGTTCTTTTACAAAGAGAATGGCTGCATTTAAGCAAATGAAAGTTCACAAGTGATTGTCGCAAAGCTGTCTCGTCCACACAGTGACTGTTTGGTGAGTTTTAAGGGCTGGAGGCACCATTGAGCCATTAAAAAAAAAAAAGTTTACGTCGATAAGAGAAGATCAATTTAAGAGTTAAAGCATCATATCATTCGGCACAAAAAGGACACTGAACTCAGCTTTTTATGAGAGTCATTGAAAATATGAACCATCGGCCAAAGATATGCCGCCGAGGCTCTGGCAAGGGTTTGTCCAATATATTGTTTAATGCGTAATTGAAATATTCTTTTTTGGATAAATTCACTGAAAACCTGTTATTTTGGTGAGACCATCGTATCGCATGAGATCTGTATATTAACACACATATGTAGGTATGTATAAATTGTTCTTTGGAAAGAGAATTAAAATTTTTCTTCTCTTCCAAATGACATAATATTTAAAATATATGTGAAAATCTGTACAAACTGTTGATTTTCAGATAAATATGCTAATTCTGAACCAGTTTTTAAAACTATTTCTTTTAGCAGAATGGGTGTGAAAACAAACTTCGGCCAGAAGTATATTTGTCTTAAAAATTATTGAGAAAATGTTATTCCAACATATACTTTGACCTATTAATAAAGGGTGTTTTTTTTCGATGTATATAACTTTAAGTTGCAATAAAACAACGATGGATTATTCGATTGACATGAATTTTATTTTTTCGAAAGATAATTTTGTGCCATTACATTTTAAATATGATTTCTGGCATATGATCGCCACGGCTGGCAGGGATGTAGTCCAATCTGGACGTCCAACTTTTGAGGACTTTTTCCATCATTTGTGGCCGAATATCGGCAATAACACGCTGAATGTTGTATTCCAAATGGTAAAGCGTTTGTGGCTTATCCGCATAGACCAATGACTTTACATAGCCCCACAGAAAGTAGCCTAGCGGTGTTAAATCACAAGATCTTGGAGGCCAACTCACAGGTCAAAAACGTGAAAATAGGCGGTAACCAAACCTGTCTTTCACTAAATCGATTGTGGCACGAGCAGTGTGACATATTGCGCCGTCTTGTTGAAACCACATCTCCTGGACATCATGGTTGTTCAATTCAGGAATGAAAAAGTTAGTAATCATGACTCTATACCGATCACCATTGACTGTAACATTCTGCCCATTATCGTTTTTGAAGAAGTACGGACCAATGATTCCACCAGCCCATAAGGTGCACCGAACAGTCAGTTTTCCTGAATGTAACGGTGTTTCGACATACACTTGATGATTAGCTTCACTTCAAATGCGGCAGTTTTGTTTGTTGACGTAGCCATTCAACCAGGGGCCGGATTCTGGCATTCGTGATCGAATATACTCGATAATAAAAACAATGTAGAGCAAAAACAAAATGAGCAACAAACACACAGCATTCTATAACGAAATCGTTCAATCACGAGTGCCAGAATTTGGCTCCAGAAGTGCGCTTCATTGGTAAACAAATTTCGCTTATGAAAATCGGGAGCGACAGCAATCTCGTTTTGCACTAATATTGCACTATTTGCAAGCGTTGTTCAGGCGTGAGTTTATTCATGATGAATTGCCAAACCAAACTGAGAATAAATCACTTGACAGCTGTTAAATCGGTCACCATCTTGAACAGTAATGCCAACTTAAAGTTCTATACATCGAAAAAAAACACCATTTACATACTGAATTATCTTAAATATTTGATTAAAGCAATGAAGTTCTTTTACTAAATTGAATTACGTACCTACATATGTTCATAAATTCATCGTTTCAGTTCGTTTACATTTTACTGCACTTTCTAAATCAAAAGTCAATAAAACACAAAATTGCCAGTGTCTGTCTACAGCACACATAATGGTGGTAATAAAACACTGCACTAAACGGTGAAAATGTTAATTACATTTAACAATGAACCGCTTGACTGACTGCAGGTTGACTGACGACTGGTATGCATAGCACATTTTATTTGAAAGTAATTAACTACTTGCAGAACCTTGTTACAAAAGTTGAATATTTTTTTTTTGGAAACCTTTGGAACATCCAAAAACTAAGAAACTCTCAGTTTAATTTGTAATTAAAAATGTGAATTTTGAAACTCAGTATAATGTCAACTTTGTCGCTTTTAATGAACTAATTAAGAAAGTTAAAACATTTATTACTGGTACACATACATTTTATTAAGAGGTCTTAAATAAAGTACTGACAACTGTGAACTATTTACTTTTTGGATTGTTTTTACATTATCTAAAAAAAATAATAATTGTCAAGTTTCTGAGCGAGAAGAGAAAGAGCCCACTTTGGCTCCCTGGGTGGTGGCACAAATACCAGTGGTCAACGCGTCCCAGCGAGAGATGTACAACTCGCGATACAAAAACAAATATCCTCCAACTCAGAATCCATGCGTACATGACCCGCCTGCCACACTGATAACTGACTCATTCTATGAGCGGCTATGGATCGTCGGACTTGGGCGGGTGTCCGTTGCAGTCAGACATGTATGGAACAGTCTACCAGTGCATGTGCTCAATCTAAAATAACTAAGAAAAAGGAGGCGCAAACATAACAAAGAAGAGGCTAATAACCTTGAAGAATGCTGATTTAGCTTATACATATGAGTAACAGTCATGGTTAGCTTCAACCCACGCATAAAGGTCGATTGTAGCCAAAAATCGTTCAATAAAGTTTTGATTCTTAACTCTGTAGGCACTTTGGTTCATTATGCTAATGAAAATATTTCATTAGCATTTGTTTGTTAACACAATGAAGTTTTTCGTCCTAATAATGCAATTTTACAGTTAGAATTTTAAAGTTATAATAATATGAAATTTCTTAATAATTTCATCAGGCTTGAGTTCGATTTTCACTTTCTCAAAATTGAGAAAGATTTTTTAATTGCATGAATCACTTGCCTGTTATAAAGACCTAATTTTTTTTTGAATATCTTTTATTTAATCCTAAATATTAAGATTTTCTGAGCTTTTGCAATGTTTTCCAAGGATATTCAAACAAACTTTAAAACCTAGAGAACAAAACTAAACTGAGGCCACTTGTTAACAATAGGATGATACATGTCATCGAGACACCATTTTCATAAAACACTAAGAAAACTGTTGCCATTTTCAACATTCTTAAACCGATATGGACTTATGGAATCCAACTATGGGGAACTGCAAGTAACTCAAACGTTGAAATATTGCAGAGATACCAGTCAAAAACACTCCGATTTTTAACAAATGCTCCCTGGTTTATCAGCAACAAAAACATACACAAAGATCTTGGAATGCCAACTGTCAAAAATGAGATTAATAATTTTAGTGAGAGATACCTAAATAGACTAAGTAATCATTCCAATGTGTTAGCAATAAATATTTTAGATGACAGCGAAGAAATCCAAAGACTAAAACGGTTACATGTACTTGATTTGCCTTATAGAAAATAGAATAATTCCAAATTTATGACACTTATTGTATTTAAATGCTGAAAATAGGAGTTATTGTTTTTATTCCTTTTTTTTGAGTTTAATTGAAACTCAATATATGTATGTTATATTTAAATTTATGAAATTTGCTCATTATTTTAACTTGTAAAATAGATTGCAAATAAAAATAATAAAAAAAAATATTTCAACATTATTTTTCGTATAACGGAATCACTAACAAGCACAGTGTGCCGTGCGGGAAGGTATACTAATTTCTTTGCTTATAATTTTTGATTATGTTAAAGAGAATGGATCTTTTCTTGATAAATGATTTATTTAATGTCGGCAATTATGTATGGAATACGATATCTGTTAGCCTGAGCATATTTTTTATTACATTCTCACACATTTTATTGGAGTTTCTCCAGTATTTTTGGTTTGGTTGCATAAACTTTACTTTTCAAATAGCCCCACAAAAAGACACACATATAGTCATGGTTGTATGCGATGTGGCATCTTCTTGTTGATACCACAAGTATCAGCACGATATCGCTCCTCAGTGACAGTTACCGTTGCTCTGTTTTCAATTCCAAAGAAGTAACGTTCAATGTTTCCTCCTGTCCAAATTGCACGCCAGTCTGATACTTTTAATGGATGCAAGGGTTTCTGATCAATAAATGGAATGATTTGAAAATCAACTACATATGTACATATATTGTTTATTCACATATCCATTCAAATGAAAATAGCCCTCAACTCGTTTTGATTTTTTCATGAAATTTGGGTTTATTATAGGCGAACTGTAACATCCTATTGGCATACGTACGGCAGCGTAAATGGTCTTATGGAAGAAGCTCTTGTGTCAACTAAATCTCAAATGAAAGCAAATGAAAATCTTTGCGAAAAATTGTGTGCAAAGCCTGTTTTTTGAAGACTGAACCAGGAGTCGAATTGCTTTGAACACTTTCTTGAGCAGCAGTAATGTTTTCAGCCAATCTTGCCGGACATTGTGATTATTGCTTAGCCCTATCAGCAACAGTCGCTCTTTCATTGAAGTCACTCACTTCACCATAAATATTGCATCTTGTTGGCAGGTTGTTTTTCCCAAAATTGCACGTAACTGTCTAGCCATAATCGATGATTGATTTTGATAAAATGTTGTAAAGCTTAAAACTCGTTTGTTTGCCGAATATTTTTAAACAATAAATTTTCCATGTCTCTACATCAAGCCTGCCAAATATAAACTATCAAGATCAATGCTGACCAAAATGACGAGAAAGCAAAGTCCTATCCGTCGGACGCCCTGCCCTGTATGGCTATAAAAAGTTATAAAATATGATAAGATTCTTCCTAAATATCTTTCTTAACCCAATTTTATTACACCTGTTAGCAAAGTGATAATTAGTGATTAGTATCTAAGATAATTTATATCGTACGTTAATTGAAATGTGATTTACGTATAAAAACATAAAAATAATTTCTTTTAAACAGCAGCTTGACCCTTCTAATAACGGTTAACTAGTTGTGATGGTGCACAGAGAAAAAATCACCTAATAAAGTAGAACAAAATCAATAAGTTATCTCTATGGTTTTTTTTTCAAGAAGGATTCCTTATTATTTTAAATGGGAAAAACTTATTGAAAAAACAACAATTAATGAAATCAAAAAGATGATTTACGTGTGTATATATAGGAAACTAATAAAACCAATAGGGAAAAATTAATAGAATAACCTAATAAAATCAACAAGAAATCCTTATTGTATACAATTTACAAGAAAACCTAATAGAATCAATAAGTTCTTATCTATAGAATTTTTTTTTTTTTGGTACCATGCAAATCGGAAACTGAGTAAAAACAAACGTGAGTAACAAGTTTTCTTCTTGGTTTTATGTGTTTTTCTTGCTGAGACAATTAATAAGATTTGCAACATGGAAATAATAAGAAATACCCATAGAAAAATCTTCTTTTCTCTCTGCTGGGGTACCCCTCAGCCTAAAAACGTTTCAAAGAGAAAATCTTATTGAATCTATTAGGAAGTTTTCGCTCTGTGCGCATATCGCCTAAGTTTTCGGGGTGTTTCGTTCGCCGGCAACTGTCTGAGTTTCGTGTTGGCATATTATGTTAAATGAGTTGTATGTTTAAGGCTGTTGACACGGATGACTTATTTCACAGTTCTGACACTTAAGTCTCGATGTATGTCCTCATTTCTACTATACAATTCAGCGTTGATAATAGCTCGGAATATTTTGGACTGAGTTCATTGAATAATTTTTAGGTACGTTATGCTAGAAGTGCCCCAAATACCCACGACCTACTTCCAAATAGGGGTTATGATCGTTTTGTATATGAGTAGTTTGTTTTGAGCTGACAGTTTGGAAATTCTACCCAGCAGCCAGAATAGTTGTCTGCATCTATTCTTCAATTCCAAGGTATCTTTCCATTGTATCTAACAGAATCGGTGAGCTATTTATTTGAATCCGTTGTATATTTGGCATTTTTGTATAAGTGCACATCACTTGTACGTTTTTATCACTGTTTAGTTGTATTTCCCAACTGCGGAGAGACTCCAAAGTACTATTGAGCAGCTGTTGTAAGTGTTGCATAGCCCATTTAATATTTTCGTGAGATGATAGTAAAACAGGGTCATATGAAAATGTAGCTATCATATTGGTATTCGATGTATGAGATGGAATGTCAGATGTAAACAGGAGGTAAAGCCTTGGGCTGACAACACTTCCTTGGGGTACCCCAGATCTCTTAGAGCAAATTTCTGAACTCTTGTCTTTGTATTTGACATAGAAAAATCAGTTTTGCAAATAGCTTTATAGTATTAGATACAAATATTTTGGTAATTGACTTTTTAGCTTGTGGAGCAGTCCTTTGCGCCATACACTATCAAAAGTCTTTGCACATCGTGATATGTTTTTTTTTTGTCTATATCAGACGCTATTTTATTTGTTACTCGTTGTATTTGTTGAATCGTGGAGTGCTTTCGTCCAACTCCAAGTTGGGACAAAAAGTGAACCCTTGGCTAGAAGTAACTTAAAATTTCATTAAACCATACTTTTTTATGGTTATAATAGTTATAACTCATAGTAAATAAAATATTTAGTTAAAAATGTTTATCTATACTTTTGTGAGATCAAATAGTTGCGTGCGCACCTGAATAATAGCTAACGCACCTGAATAATAGCTAACGAAACAAACAAAAAGTAATAATAAGAAACCCCAACAGCCGCTTGCCAAGACGGAAAACGAAGCATAGAAATCTTTAAAATTTTAGTGAGTAATAAAGACTACAATTGTAACAGCGACATCTAAATCCAAAAAGATTTAATTTGAATTTGTGCTACAGAGTTGTAGGCTCCATTTCCCCACTGAATGATGTTTGTTTAATTTTATGCGTGGCAGCACTAAAGTAAGTTGTTTTATTTAATTCAAACTAAAAAAATAGCTTAAGATGAAACCAAAACATCAGAAGGTTTACCTGATGACGCCGTCTCAACAAAATGTGTTGATAAACTAGTCATTTATGTTTGGAGAAAAGGAGAAATGTAATATATCTGCACATTCTCCACTTCTTCTATGCGAAATAATTTCTTAATAAAACTTTGATTACAGAAATTATGATCAAGATAAAGTAATGAAACAAACAGCAAATGTCTTAACTGTCGAAATGTCTATTGCACTATCAGTCACCTAAATGAAACTAAGGCAAATATTAAGTCATTGAGTATTTTCCAGACTGCGGATTATTCTGATGCCTCTACTTTTATAACACCATATTTCTTTTTTTTTTTTAATTTTCCTGGTAAATCTCGCAGGTTTTGCTGTCTTTCTAGTTGCAAAAATTCTTTTCATGTTTGTCTGTACTTTGTTGCATCAATCGCCTTTCGTTTTGAAATGACAGTGAAATTTGCTTTTCTTTTCTAATTTGTGGAGGAATGCTTGGTTGAATGAAAAGTTAATTAAAAATAAATAAATTGAGAAAATTATATTGCACAACATTAACTTTAGTTTATTAAAGAAGAAATTCTTCGACTACCAATCACAACTGATAATAAAGTAAGTAATTTATTAAACAAATCTCAAGTTTATTGCATTTTAAATAAAATCAAATAACATTTGCTTTCTGTTGTTCTGCAATCTGATTTTATTTAGTGCTTTCGTCAATAAGCAATTTTCAATCACTGCCAGTATTTATCCTTATTATCCTCAAATAAATAAACAGTCACACACGCACACACATGCTTCCTTTCCATATGATGTTTTCATTATTTTCTGCTTAAGTCAGCTTTGGAGTGAAATACAAAAAAAAAACTTATCAGGCAAAAAGTCTTAAAACAAACACTCCCATACACTTCGTTGACTGATATTGTAGGAACTATCAGTAACATTTACAACTTTTACTTTTTGATGCTATCAAAAATATTATTAGAGTTTTTTTTGAACATTTGTGGTTCTCATTGAGTTCATGGTAATAATAGAATAAGTAGTCAGTTTCTGAACATTCTTTTAATATTCTTAAGAAAAAGACAGAAAACATTTAATAACGTCTTTTTTTTGGACCTACAAATAATAGCAGATCAACAATATTAGTAGTGGGATAGCGAGGCGGTGCTACTTAAAAACAGAATGCGATGACCTGAAATATGAAACAGCCATGGTCTATTCCCCAGCCAATAAGTCTTCAACTTTACTTTTCTGGTCTTCTTGAAAAATGTTGATCACTAAAATTTTACTACAAACAATATCTTTTTCTGTGGAAATGAAATCGAGCTAAAGAGTAAAGGATTGACTTGTTTGTGCTGCTTATTTTAACTGCCCATATTTAATCTCCTACCATATTCTTAATTCATCGTTTTATACTAATAAAAGTGCCGATCTTAGCAATTTCGCTTTGTTTGGGAACCAATTATTTTGGTAAACAATTCTTTGGAATTGTTTATCAATTTTACAAAATCAAACAAAAACTTGCACTTGCAAAAGGGGGCAATGCATTTGTTAATTAGTAAACAATACCAGGAATTGTTTACTACTTTTAATCAACTTTAAACACTTCTTACAGAATGAAATAGCGACTGTAGATTTTTGTCACATATTTACCAAATAAACAATGATATCTCACTACTAAGAGACCATATCGATAATGTCGGACAAATTATATTGTGGAGGAATTAATTTTCTTCCTTGTTGTAGGGAAATTACAATAAGCAAATATTTTATTGCTTCTGTCTCTACAATACTCTTTTCTAAGTACTGCTTGTTATACTGATTCACAGAAATAAGAAGCTCGTCCTAAATTAAGGTTTATTACTTGATTTTAGTGCGAAAAGTAACGGGTTATCCATTTCGTGGTTTTAAAAGTATATGACTGGAGTTCGACATCTGTCAAACTAAGTTGTTAAATCAATTGTTTTTCTTCTCAGTTGAAAGTCTGATATTGAAGAAAATGGATCGCTTAACTATCACACAAAACATACAAATTATCAAAACATACTACAAAAATCGTGATTCTGTCGCTGCCGCATATCGTGCTTCAAGAGGAGATTATGGTTTACATAATCGTAAAAGCAATTGGCTTGCGAAGTTGGAAGTTGTGAAGAAATTTTAAGAGACTGGCGCGGTTACAAATATTGTAATAATTGCTGTTCATCGTCGTTTCGCTCGTTCCGCTGAAAATATCGATGCTGTAAGGGAAAATGTTGCCGAAGATCCGAATGTGTCGATTCCTCGTCGTTCTCAGGAACTAGGATTGTCTTACGGCACATTATGGCGTATTTTGCATTTAGATCTACACCTACATCCATAAAAAGTCCAAAGTAGAATATGTAGTTTCAACAAAACGGTGACACATGCCACACAATTCAAACGAATATGGCTTTATTGCAAGAGGCATATCTTGGCCGCGTAATTTCTCGTCGTGGCGATATCAACTGGCCACCAAGATCATGCGATTTGACCCCATTAGACTTTTCTTGTGGAGCTTCGCGAAAGGCTATGTTTATGCAGGTAAACCTTTAACTCTTGAGCACTTAAAAACCAACATTCTTCAAGTTATGGCTGAGTGACCACCCAATATGTGTCGAAAAGTTGTCGAAAATTACCTCAAAACAATCAATGCTTGCAACACTTTGCGTGGTAGTCATTTAAATGATGTAGTGTTTCATGAAGAAAAATATTTTATATGTATTTTATTTACGTTTACTTTCGAAACCGCAAAATGGGTAACCCGTTTCTTGAAAATTTTAGTACGCATAAAACAAAAGTATACTTAAAACAGCCGAATAGGAACTATTAAAGAGAGTCAGTACTGTTAGGGTTTAAAATGAGTACCAAATTCTCAGGTGTATTTGTATCCAGCACTTGTGTGTGCTTATACATATACATATGTATTGAATTTTATTTAATTTTTTTTAATTGCTGCTATAGCTGAATCGGTGAGGTTCCAGGTTCAAATAATATATAATTTAATTGAATTAATTAATTAGAGGGCATAGTTTTATGTACGAATTTGGGATTAAGACTTCAGAATCATCGAATCAAGTGCATAATTATCACACTCAATCCTTCCGCACTTAAATCAATCCCAATCAGTGTCAAAAGCATAGTAGGCACGAATGTTCTTGAATCAAGTACAGCGTGCTTGTTTTTAGGTGCATATTTTAGCTATATCCAATCCGAAATCAGGATTTAGGGCTTGAATGGTCCATGCTTAAATTAAAACAAACTTGATGTAAAAGTGACGTAGAGAAGTCCTAATTTTTCTGAAGTAACGAGACATACTTTTAGGTTTTTAGTTATTAAATATTTTAATTTATATAATATTTATTAGGTAATAAATATTTTAAGTATATAGCAATAATTTTATATAAACTAATTTTATTAAAATTCCCAAAAAAAAGCGAATTTTTTATTACAATGAAAAAGGGTCTGAAACAAAACACCTTACAAAATTAAGTAGAATATTATCCATCCTCTATTTAATTATAAACTTGCCATGCTTTTTTGTTTAACCATGAATTGTTAAATGCCTTAATTTGCTTTTGTTATTTCGCACAACGTGTGTCTAAGTTGAAACACAATTTATCTGAACATTAACGCATAAGTAGCTTTTTAAAAGTCGGAATGCCTTTTAAAAAGGAATTTAAGCCTTCTTTTGTTAATGTTCTAAAAAATTTTAAAATTAATTTGTATTATGTATAGACGTATTGACTGCTTTATTGTAAAAGTTGAAGCCAACAATACGAAAAATTTTCTCGCTGAAAAAAACATAAAAGATGAATTATAATGAAGTGTGGTATACTGTTCACTTCTGATTATTTCCCGTCTTCTTTTCTTTTTTACAGAGCTTTTAAATAGTTACTCATACATACATATGTATAAACAGCCATATGCATATGTTTGTCTGTATAGAACTAAGTTTGTACATTTATATATGTACATATGTATACTTATTTATATGATGAAATTTTGCAATGTTCTTCTTACGCAACACAATCATGTGTGTCTGCCTGAGTTAAGGATTTATTCGAACATCTCTGGCTGTTAAATACAATAAATTTTTAGGAATTATGTCTTTTTCTCTAACTTTTATGCTTCAAATACGATGCTATCGTCATAAAATCGATTAATCATAAATAAGCACGCACACTTATGTATATGTGCTCATGTTCTATTTCCCTTTTATTTTATCATGCATTTTTATTTATTGATGTTTTCTCTCTCACTTCGTTTTTGTAGTTTTTATAGTTTTTTTGCTCAAGTCCTGTTGCATTCTTTTAGCCGTCATGTTTGCCAATTGCCAAGCAGAAGAATTATTTAAGCATTTTTAATTTTTCAGCAGCTTACAGACACATATTTTCTTAAAGCCCAGTAAGCGTTTGCAATGGAAGTTTAAATTTCATGTATATACATATGTACATCCACACAAAACCACTCTCATATAAATTAGTATAAGCAGTGAGTCAGGCTTACGGCCAGTGAGACAATTTTAAGGAATTTTAGGTTTCCATCAGAAATATTGGAAAAACATTGCGCAGGTACTGTGGTTCCAGACAGTTCATACAACAAACGTGTCCATTATACGTAACAGCCATGCTGTTGGATATGATTACCGCTTTATAGCATGCAGTTTAACAGAAAATTAGCATTCGTTTTATTAACTACAGAGACATTAAATGGGAAAGGAAAGTTTTTTAATTGATATATTTATCAGTGCTTCGATAATGCATCGATAATAGAAAGATTGGCTGACTTTCCAGATCGAATAGACTACTGCTCACTGGCCCCAATGGTCGATAAGGATTTCAGCGTAGATTTGTCGAATGCGTCCTTAGATAGTATCGGATTAGATCAATCAGAGGATGTATTCCTGGTCCTTACGGATGGTTCCAAGTCGAGCACTGGGGTTGGGGGTGGTATCTTCATTCCCCGATTTCCAAGGAGGATCAATTTTATGCTACGGAATGACTGTAGCGTCTTTCAGGCCGAAATTGCGGCGATAAGAAGGGCGGTAAACTGGATGAGGTACTACAGGATATACAGGGAGCATATTATTATCTGTACCGACAGTAAGGCCGCCATTAACACGCTTGCAGGTGTTTACTCATCATCTCGGTTGGTTCAGGAATGCCGGGTATTTCTAAACGAGATAGCGAGACATTCTGACCTGGAGCTTCGCTGGGTACCTGGACACAATGGTGTGTCGGGAAATGAGATAGCGGATGAACTGGCAAGATCCGGTACCCGCCTTCATCAGGAAGATATAGACGAATTCGTAGGTATTCCTCTTAATAGCTGCAAGCAGCTAGTACAACGACAGATGGTCGGACGAGATCACCTGTCGAACATCGGGTCTTACATGGCCCAGGTATGAGCATAGGAGGACTTTGGCCGTGTGGCTGTTCTAACAGGACATTGTCACATAGGAGCACATGCGAGAAGACTGAATCTTCCATACAATGATTTCTGCAGAGGTTGCAGAGATGAGAGAAGGAGACTGTCGAACACTTTCTCTGCCGATGTCCGGCCCTCTCTAACAAGAGAGCAAATTGCTTGGGCAGACCGATACTAGATGGATTACCGGAAGTGTCGGAATGCGGATTGGACAAGGTGGACTCTTTCATCCGTTCATCGGGCTGGTTCAGGGAGGAACCGGCGGAGCATGTGTAGGGAGATCTTCCTACAGCCTATTCGGGTAACACAACGGGACCTTTTCTAGGACCCAAGTGAGTCGGTCTCAGGACCGGCGGCCCTCGTAACATAACATTTATCAGTGCTTTGTTCATGAATTTATACGACATATTTTGTAAGTCAAATAAAAATGTGCTGACAAAGATAACGTATTTAAACAATCAGCAAAATGTTCTTTTGTTCGTAAACGATGAACACTAGAAAAACTTTATTTGATATTTAAAGAAAATTTTCTAATTTTGCACACTAATTTTTGTAAATAAGACACTCGGATTATTTTTAATTGCAAATGATAAAATCATTTACATCTTCATTTTTCTAGTATTTTTTTTTTTAATACCAGGCCACATGCCAAATTTTCTTACGTAAAACAAAGCGCCTTAATGGCACAGAGAATCTGGTGGCATTTAAAGAGAATTAAAATTTGTGGGTCAAAAACTTTTGGCCTCTAAAAAAATTTTGTTGATGAGATATATCTCAAATGTTTGCTAAAATTTTCTTCCACTTCAACAGTGCATGCATTTTTTTTATTTTTTATTTTTTTTTGTTAGAAAGAGAAGCAGAGAAGAAACCGCTCTATAAAGGTCGTTAGAACATTTGTGTAGCAGAAATTAGATGAAAATGAGAAAATCGCTATCAAGCTTTTAGAGAGCATAGGGGGAAAACGGGCCGTCCACGAGGAGTTTTTTCCCTACGGTAAAACATACTTTGACTTCGCAAAGAAAATCTAGCTGCATAGCCGTACTTCGGACGGGAGCAGTACTTTTCTACTCTATGAACAGGTGCAAGCATGTTAATAGAGTAAATAGCAATCTTTTAATTTGTTTTATAAATTTTTTACTTTTTTATTTCAATAAAGTTTTGTTCCTTTTCAACTTTTGTTAAAAATTTATTTTTTCTTATACATTTAACTGGTGACCCCGAACGCTTAAAATTAACTTTTAAATATGGCTTCTCCTGTAAGAACTTCGGGATGTAATCTCGATGATTCTGAAGGGAGTTGTAGTATACATACATATAGCTGCTTCAAATATTTATAAACTTCCACCGTTTTGGAAAGAAAATCCGAAACTTTGGTTTATGCAAATCCAATCACTTTTCAGTATCTCCTCTGGTATTTCACGTGATGACACCAAGTTCCAGTACGTAATTGCGAATATTGATTTCAGTTTTTTGCCTCATTTTTCGGATATTTTGGAAGAGCCTCCAGCTGAAGGCACTAGCTGGTCTAAGCTATTAAGGTTTGTTCAGGTGGAACATTTTCGGAATCTCAAGAGTTCAAACTCCACACGCTTTTAAAAAGAGTCCAAAAACCACCTCACTTCCTTGAGGAACCTTGCTGCTGTTCAGTTAAGTGAATCGTTACTCAGAACTTTGTTTCTGGAACAGTCGCCATAAGATGTGAGATCCATTCTTTTAATAAGCCAAGTAAGTGATGTTTCTGCTGACCAAATCATGAGCCTTCGCTGACATCAAGTGTTTGAGGTGAATTCATCTGGAAATTTTGATGTCAATGCTACTTGAAAGAATCGATGCATTAGAGAAACAATTCAACACTTTCTCACGCAGTCGAAGTACTAAGCGACACCAAAGCCAAAATAACAGCTCAGCAGCATCGAGAAACCGCAGTAAGTCTCGCAATAAAGAATGGTCACGGTATCATAATAGATATTATAAAAATGCTGCGAAGTGTGTTAAGCCATTTTCTTTTTCAAAAAATTAAAACTTCATTCGGCAATTTCGGATGATCAAGTATTCTCTTGTCGCCTTTTCGTTAACGTTAGAAGTTCAAACCAATTTTTTCTTATTGATACGGGACAGATGTTTCTATTATTCCACCAACATTTTCTATGTCTTCTAAATACTCATATTTTGGAAGAAAATTTTTTGCAGCAAATGGTACACATTTGGTACTAAAACCTTGCAATCTAGGTAGTTTTTTGGAATTCGTATATATGTTTATTGTTATTCATGCGTACGTACGTATGTACACATGTAATTACAATCTATTTTGTCTTTGGGGGGCATTAATTTAATTCACCCAACTTTGACACTTTTGGTGAGAAAAATCGTCTAATATAAACCCAAATAAATTGACAGGTACTACGTCTTTTGACAAAACTCACAAATGGTTGTGACGTATTAACTGAAGAAAGAAAACCAATGCAACACTAGCGCTTTTTGTCGACGATTCGCTTACTGTAAACTGGCTGAAGTATTTTTTTTCCAATAAATACACAGGCTTTCATCAGCAAAAGAATTTATTTTTAACCTTCCGGTTTTTAAAGTGCACACTTTTTCCCCAAAATGATGTTTTAGAGCAAAATTAATTGGCATTTAACAATTTTTCACGCAGTCTTAACGTTTGTATCTTGTCAAAAGCATGCTTAGGTTTTATTAAAAATCAAACCTATAAGAAAAAGGGTACATTTCTAAAACGAAACTGCAGGTATATGCCTAAAAGGCCACTACCACCAACAAGCAGCGATGGCTGGAATGTAGTGTAAGCACCTTTAAGCCTTGACGTAGCTGGTTCAATCCCATTTGGTTCCTTTTATTTTTTTTTTATAAAACAATAGCGGTACTCAGCGTTTGGTGCGTTTTTGGTTGCGACTGATTGCATTTGCGATTATATTGCAACTGATATTGAGCACCCTTTTTAACAACTTTGCAAATTTTATTGCACTCCAAATAACAGCTGATAAATTAATACACAATTTTTAATTTTTCACTTTTTATTTTTTTGGTAATTGCTGTTGACTCCATCTCTGGAATTTTTTGTTTGCTTTGTTTTAAAATGTCAGCTGTTCGAGTGTAAGTGTTGCAAACGCAATACTCATGCGAAAAAAGCAACACGTAATTAGCGGTGCGTAAATGCAAAAATATTGCGAGTGCAACCTTGTATATTTTGTTGTTGGGTTGCAAAGAAAAAGCAACGATTTCTTGCATTCGCACTTACGCAAGACATTTGCACCAAATAATGAACTGCGCTAATAAATGTTGAAAAAATTGTGCAATGTTTTTTTATCTACATATATCTCAGGAATTATAAACCCGATCTTGCTTATTTTCAATACCCAAGAAGAAAGGACATTTTTAAAACGATTAAAGTAAGACTGGTGGCTTCACAAGCGGTGCCCGAAAACAGGTGTAAGCAGCCTTAATAGCACGGTATACATACGGTTATTGCCATGACTGACAATAACCGTAATTTTCTCTGATTTAACTTACATATTCGGCAAAGTTTAAATTTCACAATGAAATTTTTTGTTGTTTTTCAATTTCATGTTCGATATCATGTTCGAGAATAAGTCTGGAATGACATGCAAAAAGTAAGATCTGCACACCAAAGTGACAAATTGAAGTGGTTACAAATTGCTTTCGTTCAAAAGTAAAATGTGGAACATTCAATTTTATAAATTTTTTTTAATAATCATTTTTGGAACTTCACGTTGTAGCGCCAAAAAGTCTCTTTGGCACCTTGAATCTGAAACAATTTTCAAAGGATTGAAGAAACAATCTCAAGCGAATTTAGTGAAGAATAAACGTAATTTCTTTGAATTTGCGAATTCACATACATTTTATAAATATTTTCTTCTGCATACATCTATTACATGATAAAAGCAAACTTTCTATCAATAATATAAATTGAAAATAATCGCTGCAATTGTAATATTGGTATCAAACATTAAGCGATGCAATAAAGTGTTTAACTTTTATTAAATTCAAAGATATTAAATTTATGATTTTTTTTACGATAAATAGTGTAATTTTCCTCAGTTTTGTGAGCGGCTGGTACAATTGTTTTTCTCTGGGTTCATCTCCTTCATCTTCGCTTCACCGGTCCCATGCCGCCCACCCAGCATATTGATGTTATTTCCCATTTTAATGCGTGTAAGATTTCATCATCACTTTTTCAAAGCGCTGCTGTTTGTCATTTTACAACCACTCATAAGTCAATGGAAAGAAAAAAATGCATTTCTTCTTTCTATACAGAGTTTAAGAGATGATAGATGCATTCATTATTCGTGTCTCAATGCGTCTGTTACAAACACATACATACAATTTCCTTATTTCGATTCATGAATAAGTTTACTATAAAGAAATTTACAAAAATGAAGCAATTTAATGCATTTATAATGCCATTCCAAAGACACGCATCCATATGGTTGTAAAATAAATAGAAATACCAAAAAATATGTGAATTATTTAATGCGCAACTGTTGATAAATTTTTACCATTTATTAATCAAAATGCGGTATATGCTGGGTGAAAGATATTTTTAAATTACACTCCCATAAATTACATTTTTCCATTCAGAAAAATAAGTATACAATTGAACTCTTTAGAACGTGGTAATATCTCGCCATATAAATACATTAAATTTTGGCATAACATTTTGATTAACAAAACAGTGCAACAACTCAAGAACATTCAAACTAGGCAGTACGTTTATGAAAAACAATGTTGTTCTGAAAGGAAAATCAATACCGACATCATCTGTAAACTAGTCAATTTGAGATTACAGCTTATGTAATGGTTTGACTCTAAAAACACAGTTTGGCTCTAAGCTTTAAGCTAGGAATAGACGATTGTAAGATCTTACAATATTGTCAGAAAATGTATAGAATATTTTTAACCGATCGTGAGAACTTACAATTTCTTCCTGACAATATTGTAAGCAAAAGCATTGGCAGACCACCTACCTAATTGTCTGAACACTTTGGCATCATGATTGCTAGTACATTGTCAGGCATTGCCATATTATGCGATGCATAAATTCTCAACACATTACAATGGCGTCATTGTCAGAGTAATGACAAAGAATATTAAAGAAAAACGTGTAGGTACGAAAGGGAGAGAAAAAACAAGAGAATAGTAAAAATGTGAGTACGGGAGACGTAAAAAGTTGTAGAAAAGAGAATAAAAAAAAATTAAAACATGGTTATTGAGCGAGAAAAATAAAGAATGAATAATGGTGTGTGTGTATATATTTTGATAATGACAATTGGCTGGCAATTTTTGATACGTAGAAAATCTTACATCCGTGTAAGCTGACAATTTTCGTCTGGCAATGAAATTGTAAGATTTTCTTGCAATTGTCAGATAATTGAACAGATAATTTTCTTAATGCAGACAATTTTGTATTTCTAGTAGATTGCCAGCATGTTGTTAGCCCTTACAATATTACAAAGGTGGGATCACACGATTGCCGCAATGCATCAATTTTACAAAATTTTTATTGGGCTGAGTTGGAGCGCGATAAAAAACTGTGTCGCAAACAAATTCTGTGCAATCACATGATTGTCACATTTTACTGAAATGTTACTGTCGCAAATTAGCGCAAAACAATTTAGTACCAATAATTGTCGCATTATAGTCACACGATTGTTATATTATACGGCAACTCTGAGAAACAGCTGTTGTAGCTGATGACAAGCTTTGTTTTGCAAAAATAAAAAATGGTGTTTAAAATAAGGGTTGTGTCTTAAAAAGAAAAAAAATTGCTTAGGCTATTATTATAATATTGTCTTCTTTGGTTGCCGCATGAGAACACAATAAATATTGGTGAATTTTTAAAATTTTTATTGGTAAATAGTTATATGTCAACTGTTCACATGGTTGTCGCAACAAGGTTGTATTTGATTGGGACAAATAGGAACAAAATTCGTTTTGGTTGCCGCATGAGGCAATAAATTGTGCTATCACACGATTGGCATACAAAATATAACAAAAATTGGAGCATTGCGGCAATCGTATGATCCCACCTTAAGATCTGACAACCGTCTATACGAAGCTTAACGTACATATATGTTATTTGTTGAGAAGTATAAGTTAGCTTTTTAGCATATGGCATATTTGTATGCATATGTGACTGTAGAAGAACAAAATTGGTATAGAAACGCGAAAGCTTTGCAAAATTTTGAATTATAACTTCATTGGTTTTTAAAAAGTCAAACGTTCTAAAAGATGCAGCAGGGTGGAAGCCCACTAAAATATCAACAAAATTTATAAAATTCTAAAATCAATTATATATTTAAGAACCATATCTGCAAAAAGTCCATTGGGGTGAAAATATAATTAAAGTAGTTTTTAAGAAAATTAAACACATGCAACAGGCACAACAGGGTACAAAATACTTGCAAAAAAGATTCGTCCCTGCTGGGGTTTTACAAAAAAATTTTCCAAAAGTCAAAATAGCTTGGAAGAGGTTAAAAACTACTTTGAACTTTGCCAGTTTTTTGTGTTTTCGACCGGGTTTGCTTTTTGGAAGCGCTTAACTTTCTCAAGAGCAATCTACTTTTTTAGGTCTACGTACTAAAAATGGAACCCTATAACTGAGAGTTCTGCTTCCGTCCGTCGAGCTATGTTTGCTCAAGGACAATGAAGTAAAAATCAAACCTTTCTAATTTTTTTTTGTAAAAACGAGCAGAAAACTGCGAAGCTTTTTCGCTTGTCTGCAGAAACACCCAAAGCCTTCGGCAGGAATCGAACCTGCGACCTCGGGGACTCTTAGTAGGACTTTCTACCAATTCATCCATCGAGGCGCTCAATCTGCTTATCAGTAGACATATTACTCGCCTCTAAAACTCAGTTCACACAAAAGACTTTATTACCATAGCTAATTACTCAATATTTCACACTAATCACCCTGACAGCACCGCTCATCGGGGAACAGCGATAGTAATACGTAACTCCATGAAATGCACTGAAATTCAAGGTTTTAAAAAGGTTCATATTCAAGCAACTTCCATTTTAATGAAGACATATATGGTCCACTTGTACTATCTGCTGTTCATTGTATTCCAAAATATAATAATTCAAAGGTTGGCTATCTTGACCTCCTAAGTCTCTAGACGATTGTTTGGCTTATAGCAAGCAGAGGTTTTAATTAAAAAAATACAATTTGGGGATCTAGAGTAACACTACCGAAAGAAAAAAGTCTTTTACACAGAATATATAAATACAGTACTCATAAATACATTCCAGAGAAAGAAAACAAACACAAATTAAGAAAACAATGACAAAATATAAGGTCTATCCAAGATAAAACTCTCCTTAATAGACTCACAAAAGACCTAAAAATTTTGCTAAAGAAGGATAAGGAAGATGAACTGCATAGATATTTGACAATCCTTGGCCCGTCAACTACAACAAATTACTCGCTTTAGAAAGCCACTAAAAAAATAAGCAACGTAATGTGAGGCACTCGATGTCACATTATCCCCTACAAATGAAGAAAAAGCAAATGTTCTGGCAAACCATTTCGCTGAAACCTTTGCAAATGCAATGGTCGTAGAGGAACGATCATTTTATAATACGTCAAACAATACTTTTAACTCTCAAATTAAAAAAAAAATTAAAAAGACATGTAAAAGATAATAAAATAAGTCTCCTTGTTATGATCAGATCACTGGTAAATACTTAAGAGAACCGTCAACTAATGAGCTGGTATATTTAAAAAATGTATTTAATTCAGTTATTCGCATTAAGTATTTTCCAGGTCTGGAAACCTGCTGAAATAGTAACTATCCCTAAGACAAAGACTAATCAAAACCATCGTCTTACAGGCCAATTAGTCTACTTCCACTTCTATCAAAGCTGTTTGAAAAACTGTTTTTTTGAACGTATTGCGCGTATTCTCTTAGAGAGGCATCATTGGGATTTAGACGAAGGCTTTCGACTATTCAACAAATACATGGAGTAGCAAATAAAATAGCGTCTGATATTAGCGGAAATCACCCTTGGTTGCACATCTGCAATTTTAGCACATATAGCATGATTTTTTGCTACAAAGTGTGAGTGTCTTTTTCAAGTGTTTAGCAAAATAATTATATCAGCTGATTTTAGAGTAACGGAAAATATAAAAATTTTTGGTTTGCAAATTGAGAAGGAAGTTTAGAAAACAAATTGCAAAAATTTCATTATTCATCTTTTCGTTGGCCGTCTTTTATTGTTGACTTTTTGTTTAATTGCCTTAATTTTATTTTTACTTTCTTCCGTATTCATTTTCTTCCCTGTTTTATTTATTTGTTTACAAAATTTAATAAAGCGAGATTGCCGCATGAGATAAGCTAAGTCGCAGCCAATATTTGAAAAGCAACGCCGTCGATAAAATTTGCACGTGAAGCAACCGCCCGATTTTTTTTGCTTATTTTATAAAATTTAATAAAAATGATGCATAATAATAGGTATAATATTCCATTTTTACTATTTTGTAAATGATTCTTTGAGCAACGTTAGCATTAAATTAATTCCAGCACAGGCATGTTTTGTGGCGGCCTTGCCGTCATACAGTTTTTTGAGCGCAGGAGTTTACGTGTTGAAATGTAGAAAAACAAGCAGCTGTTTTAGTATTTAGCAACATTTGCAAATACGGATCTGCAATGGTTTTTAGTTATGCATATTTGCTTAAGTGATGCAAATCTCGCTTTCATACATTAGCGCAGTTCATTATTTGGTGCAAATGTCTTGCGTAAGTGCGAATGCAAGAAATCGTTGCTTTTTCTTTGCAACCCAACAACAAAATATACAAGGTTGCACTCGCAATATTTTTGCATATACGCACCGCTAATTACGTGCTGCTTTTTTCGCATGAGTATTGCGTTTGCAACACTGACACTCGAACAGCTGACATTTTAAAACAAAGCAAACAAAAAATTGTAGAGATGGAGCCAACAGCAATTACCAAAAAAAAAAATAAATAAATAAAACGTGAAAATTTAAAAATTGTGTACTAATTTATCAGCTGTTATTTGGAATGTAATAAAATTTTCAAAGTTGTTAAAAAGGGTGCTCAATATCAGTTGCGATATAATCGCAAACGCAAATAGTCGCAACCAAAAACGCACCAAACGCTGAGTACCGCTATTTTGTTTTTATGGTGTTGCAGACTATGGAACATATGCTAGGGTTGCAATACCTGCAATATCTGCAAGGGTAATTTGCAATGAAGGGTGAGCTCCGCTATTGAAAAAAAAATTCTGTATTGCAACATACCTCGATGTTGCAAAGTCGTTTGATGGTGTATGGCGCAAAGGTCTCCTCCACAAAATAAAAAGTAAATTACCAAAAGATTTCTACCTAATACAGCAAAGCTCTTTACAAAATTACGATTTTTCAGTGTTAAATATAAAGGCAAGTAATGCTCAGAAATTTTCTCTAATAGATCTGGGGTACGCTAAGGTAGTGCCCTCGGCCCGATGCATTCTGTTTACATCTGATATTCCAATTCTTACTGGAAAGAACAATATGGTAGCCGCATTTGCTGATGACTCTGTTTTGCTATCATCGCATGAAAACATTAAATGGACTATGCACAATTTACAACAACTGCTCAATAACAGGCTGGCTTGGTTTCGTAGTTGAGGAATTCAAGTAAACAGTAATAAAGTAAACCGCTGCAATTAACAGCTCACCAATTCCTTTGGATACAAAGGCAAAATACCTTAGAATAATAATGGACTCCAAACTCCTATAGAAAGTACACATCACGCAAAAGAAATTAAACAACAGATTCAGACAACTATTCTGCCTGCTAGGTAGAGATTTCAAGCTGTCAACTCAAAACAAACTGCCTATACATACAAAACGATCGTGGCCCGAAGTTGGAAGTACGGTGTGGGACACTGCAAGCACAACGAACATAAAAATTATGCAACGAATGCAGTCCAAAATATGGCGAACTATTGTCAACGGTGAATAGTATATTAGAGATAGGACATAAGCACATGAAGATCTAAATGTCAAAACAGTGAAAGAAGTCATCCGAATCAACAGCCTTAAAGATACAAATCGTTTAACACAACATTGACACACGAAACTCAGACAGTTGCCCGCGAACGAAAAGCTGGCACACAGAAGCGATATGCGCCATCAGAACTAGTTAATCGTTACCAGAAGGGTCAAGTTGCTGTTCTTTAAATAAATTTGGGGATACCAACCACAAAAATTATGAACAAATAAGTCATATATTGCAACACAAATAATTGTGTTAATAAATGCAATAGTTTGGTAGTGACATCAAAATGATCAACATTTAAAAAAAAAAAAAAAAATCCGGTCGGTGGACCCCCTTTAGGAACGAAGTTCCTCACGTTTTTGTTTCATCTTTGAATGTAATACAAGGTGAAATCTGTATGTTTTATTTTGTGTTGTTTTTGAAATTTTTAAATTTTATTATTCTTTAAAATTTTGGAACTTTTTATTTTTTACTTTTGACACATGCAGCATTTTTTTCGTCAATCTGCTACAAAACGAAGAAAATTTTTCAATATTGCTGTTTTTTGTTGTGAAATACTTTACTTTAGCGACATCTATCAACTGACAGTGTCCGTTTTCACAACTAATTAATACTTATTGGACACCGCCCATCATACACAATTGTTTGTCGACAGATACACTAATACATATAAACAACTCACACGCTTTCGTGACGATTCCCTGCCGGCAACTCAGTTAACTAGTAATGAATTATAAGCTAACTTTTTTACAACTGGTGGTGGTTGACACTCAGATTATTTTTAATGGAGATGACTGACTATTTTAACATTACGATGTCTCAGGAGGTAGTCAATTGTCCGACGCTGCATTACTTTTCAACTAACTTAAAGTTAGCTACTTCAAAGTCAGTAGCCACAGAAAAAAATGTACAAATCAAGGCTGATTCATTTTACATTTCACGGTGGTAATATTATATTTTATTAAATTAAATTTCATCCTATTTTTTTTTTTTTTTTTGTTAGCCTCTGGTGGGGGATTCGAACCATTAAGCCTCAATACTGGTGAGCAGCCAACTTAACCCATTCAGCCATTGCAACATTTGAAACGAATGCGACAATAGGCAATTTAATTCAAGAGTTATTTACCGTGTATGTGTGTATGTTAGTATTTGAATTTTGGGTGAACTCTGTACTACGTTTCGATTGTATTGTAGCTAATTTGAAGCTAGTCCATAAGACTTAACGTAAAGTTAATTATTTTAGTAGTCGACTACCAATTTGCTGGCAGGGTTTCTACTAATTTCCACTACCAGCAAGCCTCGTTAAGTACCTTCTTTCCAAAAAAAAAAGTGTTTAAGGTTTTTTGATTCATTTTAGATGCAAATACTTAGCTGGCTATGCCTTGTACATATATCGTTATAGAGAATCCTTTGCGTGTACTCGTACTCAACGGTAAACCGTAAAAGTATTCACGTCTAGGTTCGAAAGAGCTGCACTGTTCTGTTTTTTACAACAATATTGAAACATTCATGTAACTTTCAATTTTGTATTTACAACTGAAACGCACACTCATCCATACCATAAAAGAAAACACTTATTTTGTGATTGTATCGTCTTATTTTAAGTATGATCAAAATGAGGTTTAAGATTAGAAACCGAAAAGGAACTATGATAATCAATCGTTAAATATCGTAAAATGTTTATTATGGTAACAAACTTTTGAATTTCGCCTGTTTTTATGACATACGATTATGACATAAACTAAGGAGCACACAGTTAACAGAAATTTCTTTAAATATCCAATGTCAGGTCTATCGAAAAGAGCATATACAGGTATGTTCCAAAAAAGTATTATACAAAAATTAAAGTAAAATACGATTTGAAAAGTAGACATTTCATTTTGGATGTTCTGCAAATGAAGCGGTTTGATATTTAATTTTTTCGTATGAAATGCAGTTCGAAAACAGAAATTGTAAACAGAAATTGACTTGAAAATAAAATTTTGTTATAAAAACTGCTATTTGTGATTTTTTTGCATAAAACTGTAGTGTCCATTATATACCAAACCAATGAATACGCAAAAGCAAAATTACAAAGTCGGATTTTGCGGAATTACTCAAAGCCTTTGGATATGGGCGACTTTACGTAAGTACACATATGTATATACTTAAGTACATTCAATATACTTTTAATAAAAACTCTATTAGGTTTTTACAAAATTATCGCATTAACACAGATGCATTTCGTAACATTTTGCATTGCATAAAACTGAGACTGCGCAAGTCATCCATTCCGGCCGAATTACAGTTTGCTGCCACATTAAGCTTTTTTGCAGAAGGAGGATTTCAACGAGGGGTCGGAGCACCACCTGCAAAATTTTAAGCCTAGTGCTTATTGTTCTGGAAAAATATATTTGTCCCAAGTGGATTAAGTTGACGAACGAAATTTGTCTACGCGCCACTTCTTTTGCCAGGTCTGGATTGTTTTGCATAAAACGTAGCATTATTGCATTCTGCGTAGTATTCTTGTGTTTTCCCCTTCAAACAAGGACAATTTTTATTCAACCAAAACAATCTGACCACTTTTATTTATTATACTTACGTGTTTATTTGGAAAAATTTTTGTTTCACAATAAAATTTAAAAGTATTTTTAAACCACTTCTTTTTGCCGACAAGTAGTTTCTAGAACAATGCAATTCACTGCGAATTGATGTTCGAAAACAATACAGAAATGAAAAGTAAAAAGTAAAATTCAGAACATCCAAGCATCAAATTGAAGTGATTTCAATCTACTTTTACTTCAAAGTGGAATCTGGAACATGCCTGATAGGGCATACTCCTAAGCGTATGAAATTCCTCTGTTTTATAATATTTACATATGTTAACTTTATTCATGTCGAACAATTTTTAAATTAAAAACAATCAAATAGAAAACACTAAACACACTTTTCTTGGTTGGTACATAATATACTTATATGAATTTACATAATATCTTAATAAATTATTTGTACGCTTAACCACTTAATAAATACAACTTAAGTTGCCTGAAACCTCAAACAAAACCAAACTAATTATAAACGAAATGCATAAATTCCCATTTTGTTTCTTCACGCCTTGTGGCAAAATTCACACAAACCCATGCTGGAATACTTTCAAAAGAAAATCGCAGTTAAACACTTAATTAGCATAAGAAGTAACCATGAGTGAAATGCTTTTTTATCTGCTGCTCAAAACCAAAATGTATCCGCGGAGAAAATTACGAGTTCCTTAACAGTAAACTATATACACGTAGAGAAAAAATAAAAAATTTTCGTGACGACATAAATAAAAGGAAATTGTTTTATTAAAGACACCCACAGTCATAAAAATCAAGTAAAATAAAATAAAATAAGATGATGGAGAACTGATTTTTAACGAGTTTTTATGACATGGCAATTTGATAAAAATGTTTTGAAAAAAAATTCTGCCCCATAAAATAACACCAAACAACTCAAATAAAATACTTAAAAAAGGAAATAAAAACCGAAATGCTCATTAAATTAAATGCAGTGTAAAATGCCAATAAAATGCTTACTCAGGTACAAGAGCATGCAGAACGACAAGCCAATCTCAAACGACATCAGCAATTGTTAAAATTTTTATGCTTTTCAAGCAACATACATATGTGAAACATACATAAGTAATACTAAGAGCCTGTATTAGTGTGGGGTTTTAATTGCATATGTTTTTAATTGCATATGTGGGATCATACGATTGCCGCAATGCACCAATTTTTGTTACATTTTGTGTGCCAATCGTGTGATAGATCTTCTCTACCTCTGAAGAAATGAACAGTCTTCCCTAAGAAGCTTAAGAATTTTTTTTTTTGGAGATACATATTAATATGTTACAACAAAGAAGCCATAAGTGTGTATATGTGAAAATGGACTATTGACAGAATTTCAGAGGAAGTACTAACAAACAGAGCTTTAAAGGGGAAATACTATTCTATGTTTGTAAAAAGAATCTATCTGAAAGAAATGTTACGTTCTCTTCGGAAGGAATATAAAATGTACAGAATATAGAAAACAACAACAATGTTTCTCACCTTGTCTTGTAATAACTAATATTTTCTTGGTACCATATACTTTCATTGGTTTTACCGCTAAAAATACATACTTATGTGGATGTGTATTACTGGTACCTTAAACATTCTGCAATATATCCAACGAAATCGAGGGAATTCAATAAATGAAACAAACAACACGACAAAAATTAACACATGTGACATCATTACCGCTGCTATTTGTCTATAATAACGACTTTGTGGATGGCAACAACAGCACATTGTTTGCCTCCAGGATAAACACGGAACATTGTGAAAAAGTACATATGTACGTATGTATGCGTTCACAATAGGGGCGCCCCATTTAAATTACATCTCCTGAATGAAGGAGATTTGTTTAGCGTTAATACGTTAAAGAAAATACGAAAATTTTTTGTAAATATGGACAATATCACGGCTTGTCGGATTACGGATTTAACACTGGACAGTAAAAATTTAATCAAAGTAAAATTTACTAAAATTATATTTTACTTAAAACTGCTTAGAAGATTTTATTTTCAGATCTCTGGACATATTTCATGCAACTCTTATTTGCACTTTCTTCTAACTCGGAACTTCGATAGAACGTCTGTACACCAATGTACACCAAAGAAGTTCCACCCGTGCACTCCAGGGAAAATTTTCTGATTCAGTGGACGTGTTCTGTGACTTAAGCGAGCAGTTCTCGTTGCAAAGGATAGTAAAAAAAGAAATGCGGTCGGTGGACCCCTTTAGGAACGAAGTTCCTTACGTTTTTGTTTCATCTTTGAATGTAATACAAGGTGAAATCTGTATGTTTTATTTTGTGTTGTTTTTGAAATTTTTAAATTTTATGATTCTTTAAATTTTTGGAACGTTTTATTTTTTACTTTTGACACATGCAGTATTTTTTTGTCAATCTGCTACAAAACGAAGAAAATTTTTCAATATTGCTGTTTTTTGTTGTGACATACTTTACTTTAGCGACATCTATCAACTGATAGTGTCCGTTTTCACAACTAATTAATATTTTTTGGTACACCGCCCATCATACACAATTGTTTGTCGACAGATACACTAATACATATAAACAGACGATTTCTACTAATTTCCACTACCAGCAAGCCGCGTTAAGGAACTTCGTTCCAAAAATATTCTATTGTTCTTGAAGAGTGAGAAAAACTGTATCAGTAGCTTATGTTGTAAACTTTGGTGAATCATTTCGTCGTTACGTTAAAAACTTCAGGAAATATAAGTATGTAACTCGATGGCGAAGTATAGTAATGGATGAAATAAATGCTTGCCACAAATGCTATCGACGACGATAAAAATTTAGTAAAGTTCAACGGTCTAATTCATATACATTGCTTACTCTCTTATAAATGTCATTTCTAAAAAATTCGGCCTTTGCTATGTATGTAAAGGCCCATGCATGTATAGACCGGGTAGTAAATGAGTAGAACTATCACCACAGAAGTACGTAAGGGGTGGATAAATTGTAAGGGCCGATGTTGAACGTGAATTACACCTAAACATCAAGTTTGTTCTGCATTTCATTTAATATTTCTCTATTCGAGAATCGTTCAATTTAAACCATTGAAAGATATACAATCGAACAATGCGTCAAATTTATTCAGGCTTATTATGAAAATAGCCGTTCAAATCGAAATGCATATCGTGAACTTCGTGATTTTTTCTCTCAATGTAATCGTCCAAATGTTCGTACAATTGGAAAAATCGTGCAAAAATTTGAGTAAACTGGATGGTTTGTAGATGCGATTTCAACTGTTCATGATCGTACTGCAGAAAATATTGCTGCCGTCCACCGCAAGTCATCTTGTGGTGCAGCATATATGTTAAAATTTTATATTTTAATGCGAAAGCTCTTGTTTTGCTGTAGTAATCTTGGAATAGGAGCACAGAGCCAAAGTTACCCAATAGAGTCAGTACGGGTTTCTCTGTGAAACATTTGTATGCTAAGGGTTATCCCAGCAGACAGAAATCAATATTTTTTTTGTCGTAAATCCCTATTATTTTCGTGAAAAATTTTTTATTACACATTTTTTTATCTGTTGTTTTTGGTAAAAAACAATCTATGAAGAAAACTTATTGATGATATTAGGTTTCCTTGTAAATTGTGTACAATAAGAACTCCTTTTTAATGCTTTCAAAAAGGTATTCCTTATTGATTTCTTTCGGTTCCCAATGATCATTTCTTTGAGTGTATACACGGCTAAGTTGGTTGAGTGGTCGCATCACAGTCTGAAGGGCTCAAATTCATCAAGCAAAAGTTGTTTTAAAAAATCAATAACAGTACCTAATAACAATTACGAGGATAAGTAGTCGCGCTCTTGACTTTTGCAATAAGTTTACTATTTGGTAGATCCAAACCTTGTTTTCTTTAATATTAGTATTTTCTAATATGTATTCCCATTTTCTAAAGTCCTTTAATATTTATTTTTATGTTTCTTTGCATATTTTTGCCTATATTTAACTCTCCTTCGGATAGCTCTGAGGAAGCTATCGGCACAAATATACGAAGACTTATAAAAAATATATAATAAAGGTCGTTCAGATCAAGAAAATATTAATATGTTTTTAATAAGGAAATCTTTATTACAAAAAAACGAGACTCCTTTCTTGAAGAAAACCGTAGAGATGTCTATTAACTGTTTTCTAATTATGTCTGTGTTATTTATTTACTTTTCTTTAATTTATTTTCGATGCTCCATTCACAAGACATTTTTGTTTACATTCCAGCATGGAATCAAGCATTTGAAAATACAAAAAATCACAAAACTGTACAGTAGGATTCAGGAAGATATTTTTGACAAGGAATTGTAGTGGTCAACAGTTTGAAAGAATACAATTAAAGCAACGGCGAAGACTTAAACGCTGGGGTGCAGACGTGGTATGATGCAAATTCAAACTTCATAAAATAATTAACGATTGTTAGTTACTAAACAATAATTACTCGTACAAATTAACGATAGTTTTAACGAAGAAAAACATTCATATATAATGATATATAATTTAATTAATCTTAACAATCACACAAATTAGCACGGAAGATTGAACCATAATCAAGGCCATTCAGTAACTTTTATAACGATAATCGTATCGTTAAAATAATTATAGCGATATTTTATTGAATTCGCTGTTCAGTGGCACTTTGTAACGATATTCGCTGTCGACTACAATCAGCTGTTGCATTTTGCAAAATATCTTCGGTAATTAACCGACAAAAACTTTCTTGTTGTTTATTTTAACGATAAATTGTGTTTTGTTGTACTTTGTGGTGTTTTGTGTGGGAAATGGCTTTTGAGTATTTGGCGTAGGATTTTGCAAAAGATGAGCGTGGTTTTGACTCTCCAACAGCGTACTCTTCGGGACTTGAACAATCCTTTTGAGTTGACAGTCACTGTTCAGAGTTCCACTTTTCAGTGCAATTTTTGGAACTTCCCTGTTGCCAGTCTTGGATTTTCTGTCAGGAAGTCCACCAAAATTAAGTTGCTCATCTGAGGCGCGACTTATTTTGCCCGAATTTGCTGACATTCTACATGTGCATGTACAAACATATGTGTATATGTGCGAATGAAAAACATTTTAAAAATAATTTTATTCTACCTACATTATTTTATTACTTTAAAATATATTGCAAAGCGCGGAACAAATTAATTTTTTTTTTCTATTAATTTTTATGGTTTTCGCTTATTTTGACAATTTGTGGGCAGAGTTGCCCAATGAAATGAATTTGGGAGAATAGAAAATTATCGATATATACTATCGTTAAAAATAAGCTACAGAATGAAACTATTGTTACTGCAAGCGACAAAATATATCGACAAGAACAACGATTCTCGGATCGGTAAAAAGTACTGAATAGCACTACTGGGCAGTATTTGAAATTCGAAATTAAAATAAAAATACGTATTTTGTATTTGTTTCAGTTTCATTAATTTGTAATCAGTTTCATTCATTTATTTAGTATTTTAAATACTAAGCCCTTAATTATTTTGTATTTCAAATAACTGTGCACTCAAAATACATTTTTTCAAAGACATTTTTAAGTTGTGTTAGAAAATATGTGCTAAAAATTATTTCATTCATACATCAACTGAAAATGAAAAAGAAAAATTCTACAGATATACAGACTTTGGTCAAACGTTTTTTGCATGACAGGTTTCATTTCTTGATTCCGTTATTTCTCTTTCAATAAAATATCGTTTTCTAATAAAAAATCATAAATATTTTGTTAGCTGGTTGTATTCATTCGCCATTAAGGGGTTGTTTGTCTTATACCGCATTTGAAAAGTAAGTTTTATGAACGGAAATAAAAACTTTTTTGATTATAAGTATTTTGTATTTCAAATACTTGCTTTTACAATGCAGTATTTTGTATTTTAAATACATGAAATAAAAAGAGTTTGTATTTTGCATTTTAAATACACAACTTTAATGCATTTTGTATTTTATAGACATCAGAGCATGTATTTTGCCCAGCTTTGACTATAGTCATTAAGAAAAATTTGAAAATTAATATTGATTTAAAATTTAGACACTGTTTTCTCTATGTAGGAGGCGACAAATCCTAGAAAGAAATTATTTTTCATTCTTTATCAAAATAGACATAGTTCTGCTTTTGGGTCGCCCTAATACACATGTTTCTGATTTCGTACATTTTTTCTTTCTTAACATATGAGGACGTTTTATCAGGACGAAACATATTTTATGTGTCTATCAGCTTTAATTTTCTTAAGCTTTCTTTTATGCTACATAAATCAAATTTTACGCAAAAGCCTTTTAAATCTTAGCAAAAATCAATAACAATTATCAACCAAAAATGATAAGTCATAGAAATTTTTGAAGGGCACCGTAAGATTTTTGATTTCAATTCACTTCTCATTTTACCTGCTTCCTAATTTGAATCGGAGATAAAAATATGTTTGGGGGAGTGTACTTTTTAATGCATTCGAATTTAAGTACGAGTATGTACCTTATAATTTCACCATCTTGATAAAATTTTTCGCCTCAAACTTACACCTAGAAGTTTGCATACTTGAGTATAATATACTCACACCGGTATTCATAAAAAATAAAACATTGTTGAAACACATTTTACAACAAATTTTTCATATAAAATTTTTTCTAAAATGTATTTGAGCAACGTTTTATTTTTTATGGTATTCATAAAAAATAAAACGTCAATATATAAATAGGTACAAACAAAGTAGGTACAAACAACGGAAAATTTAATATAAAACAAAGTTAAAGCCCTTCCTTACATAAATAAATATACATATATATATATATATATATATATATATATATATATATATATATATATATATATATATATATATATATATATATATATATATATATATATATATATATATATATATATATAATTCATCGCTAATTTTTATGTTAGAGGAAGTTGTGATAATGAAAAATAGTATCTGGCCCATTAAATTCTACCTTTAGTGGGTCAGATAAAATGTGGAAACAAGACTAATTACTAGTGTTTCGGGTTGTGATCATAGTTGATTAAATATCTCTTATGCCGATTTAAGCTAATATTATTTTCGGAGCTATTGGGAAACAAGTAGTAACATTTTTTCCCTCAGAAAAATTAAAAAAATTTTATTTTTAAAAATGTCCAAAGAAATAGAAAACCTTAACTGCATATAACATCAACAAAGTCCCCAAAATCGATGGGTAGATACTTATTTTACTCCGGATATAGCATATACAGGAGTGTAAGAGCCTTATTTGAGAAAATAGAACACGTATATGAGAGTGCGGAAAATATTACCATGATATTCCTTAAAAGTTGCTTCAGACTATTCTAGAAGCTTTTCCTCGATGAAGGTAATATGCTTGATTAGTTTGTAATAGGCATATTTGAAAGTAATGAACACATGGCATTGTTTCTTTGATAGTAAAGAAAAATACATGATTTGGATATGATTTAGATTTATTGATTCTTAAAACATTTCAACGTCGTATAAATTGCATGAAAATTAAAAAAAAAAAAAAAACTTAGGACTATAACGTATTATCCTAAATACCCTGGAATGGCATAGATAGTAACAAACTAATTTTAATAAATAAAGTGAATTACGATTAGAAAAATTAAAATTTTAAACGTTCTTGCTCCCGAAGCTCACATGACAGAAAGTAGAGTTTAACTCTATAGTTAACTTAAAATAAACTAAAAACTAACTTAAAACTAGCTTAAATAGAATAGTAACTCAAAATTGAAATAATAATAATATTAAAAGAAACAAAACTTCTTAACCAAAAGGCACTTATGTAAATTAAATTTATGATACGAGCACCCAAATGTATGCCAAGTCTATTTGCAGTTAAGGCTAGGAACACAACTGGGACGAACGACGAATACGCCGGTTAAAATTCGCAGTGTAAATTCGTCGTATGAAGCACAATAACAACGAAAAACATCTGTTATAATTGATATAGTTGTTTATTGTTTGTTCAAGGATAAACAAATTAAATGGTTCAAAGAATTTCAAATTTTATAAAAATATTTAAAACAATGAACATGATCCCAGATTATATAAACATTCTGAAGTTTAACATTCTCAATTATAATTTCACTTGTATCCATTTTCTCAGTTTTTTTCGTTTTATCTTATTAAGTTGAACAGCTGATTGGTTACTAAAAAAATTTAGTATTACCAAAAACAAACAGAGTACTTTGGAAAAACATAAAAACTACATCCACTCGTTACTGCAGGCCCTTAAAACTTATTTGTCAGAAAGAAACAGCAGACTTGATCCATGAAGAAATAAACAATTTCAACAGTCAATTAGCCAAAATACAGCCAACAAAACTTAAAAATTATGAGGTTCATCATCAGTTTCATATGAGCATGATAGATGGGAAGGTATTTAGTGTTGTGGCAGAATTATCATCCCAAAAATGCGGAATTTGTAATGTATCATCAAAATATATGAATAAGTCTTCTATCTATTATGGATGAGGAAAATAGAACGTCATGGGATAGTTCATCAGATACTGAGTAGATCACATTTATACAAAAATTAATAAAAAATTTAAAAAAAAGTTAGACCAAAAATTATTTTTGTATTAATTTTTATTAAATTCATTTATATCTACCTAAATTTTTTTTTGAAACAAAATATAAGCATTAGTCCAGAAGTTATTAATAAATCTCCGCCAGATTGGTAATTTCTCCCACTCACACCAATGCGTTTTATTTTTGACGGCGTATATTCGCGGCGAAAAATTCGTCGTTCGTCCCAGTTGTGTTCCTAGCATAATATTGAAGGTTAGAGGTAGTTTGATTGCAACTTATGTCTGCGATAAATCCGACATTATCGTAGACATCCAGTAGAAAATGCAGTTGTGGTGTAAATTGAAGTATACTTGTATTTAATATGTTTGTAATGGTATATATGTATGTACATATTTTTTAAATCGAACCAAATTATCGTGCTCATGTTCAATTCAAATAGGATTTGCAGTCATTGATTAAATCATATAAAAAGTAGAGATATAAATTAATGTGCGGATATACATATATTGTACTTCAAAACACAAATACTTGGTATGCATGTATGTTTTAAGCACATAAATGCAAAAATATAAATTATACTAATTTGCGTTTGATTAATTGTTGACTTTTAAATTGTGACTTCCTGAAAATTTTAAACAGTATTTGATTGCATAAATACTCTTTAGTTTATGAACAATAGGGGATAATAAAAACTTTTAGTTTATATGAGTTTTATGTAAAGGTGTGCAACAAAAATTTTGTTGTATACTCACACATATGTATGTATATGTACGAATGCATTTACTGCCAGCTTATCCAAATCATAAACACTTTATGTTAAATATATATTTAATTCAGTTATCTATTGTAAATTAATTTACAACAAATAGCATATAGTTGAAGACTAGCTGTTAAGGCTTTCGCCTTAAATATAAGAAAATAACTGCTAACGTTTTTGACCAGAATGGTGGAGCTATTCCCAAAACCAAACATTAGAACGAAACTAATATTAACTGACAATGTAACGAAATAAAAATACAGTCAAAGCCCGGTTTAACGAATGATATAATGTTCAGACCTTTCGTTATACCGATATATTCGTTATGTCGAACAGTAATTTTTTATGTTAAAATTTTATAAAAGACGGTGGTCCGCAGTTTTAAAAACATCAAAATTTAATTGTATTGATAACTTACCCCCAATTTTTGACTTGGATTTTAAATGCCATTTCAATTTAAATTTGATTTAAATACAAAATTGAGTCAAACAGTTGCTATTTAAATTAAACTTAAACGGCCTGCCGTGCCCATTTAAAATCGATTTAAGTTTTTCGTACTGTCATATGATATTGACAGTTTGGTTTTGTTCTGCAAATTAAGAAAATTGCACAGGTTTTTCTTGTTTGTTTCATAATGTGATTTTTTATTATTTCCAGAATGTAATCAACTTCTGTGGCAATGAAATTGGGAATGCTTTTATCACTTTTGCTACTCATTTTAATAATTTTTACAAAACAATTTATTATTTTCCAAACTTTTCACAAATTCACTTGCTTCGCAATTAGTTTAAACAGCTGTTTTTTATTGAGTTATCAATAAATTTGTGACACTTTCATTGTGCTGCCGTACTTTTATTACAATTAATTACCAAAAATAATTTTAGACTGTAAAACAGAAAGCTATTTTAAATCCAACTTAAATTGTAAGAAAAATTTACTAATTTTGTATTTAAATCCCAAGTCAAAAATCGGGGGTTTGTGTAGAAATAAAACTATAATTGATATTTTAACGTTTATTTAAGAATTGTTTTTATTTCTAATATGTAAATTCATTATAAATCATAAATGTGCATACATCGGTGCATATACTTATATATTTACTTATATTTGGATGCTATTAACATGTGTAGGTTTATTAATACATTACATTTATATTATTAATTTCTTAAGAGAGCGACATCTCGTTTTCACCATGAACCAAACAAAACTACTGAAATTTTAAGGAAAAAAGCAACGCATCACACGCGTTCTTTGAATACAAAGCAAAGCAGCCAAAAACACCCACAATCTTACGATTCTGTAACGATTTTGTAACGATTTTTTAATGTATTTTGCTTTGTCATTCGTTAATTCGAGATTCTTTTTTCTTTTTGCCATTCGCTCTAAAACTCAGTTAATGTAAAAATTTCGTCATTCGTTATATCGGATATTCGTTAAACTGAGTATTCGCTATACCGGGCCTTGACTGTAGTTAACTTTTTTAATAGTGATTTTCTCTTCAAAAGAAGACAAAAAATTAAAATCAGTTGGCCGTCTGAAGAGAAATCCTTGCAACAGTGTTGAAATCATATCCAATTTGTTTGATTTGGTCATTAAAAGCAAAAAGATTAAAGTTGTTCAATATCCGTCAATATATGTCAGAGAATAGTGAACTTAAGCCAGGTTTCGTACCAAAAATTGGATGTCATAACAATATATTTATTAACAATATAAATTATTGGGAAGAACGATTCATCGAATTCATTCCAAAGGCACACAAAAAGAATCTATCACAACTCTAGGACATGATACGAGTAATGAATTCTGGAATCAAATTTTATACAAGAGACGAGATGATCATCGTCTCATGTGTTGTAAACAGTGATGCCAGTGAACTTTGCTCAAAAACATCGTTTTTGGGAAAAAAAATCGGCAAACTAAAAATTGGAAGATTAAAAATAAACGTCATTGTTAATGAAAGCCTGTGTATTAATTTGAAAAAAAAAATTACTAAAAATAAAAATTTATTATTAGTAACTAATCTTTATGATCCGCGTAAAATAATAAAAGGTTGTAGTTTGTACTTTAGGGTCATTTCTTTTAATAACACTTGGTAGTTTATGCAAACTGCTTTCAAAACAGAAAAAATACGTGCTTCACATCTGTACCTAACGTTTTTATTAAATTAGTTTTAATATCCCCACCAACACAACTTCAGCTATTAAGTTTTAAATAATTTTTCAGAGAAATAGTTTTAATACCTTCAGTTTGCAAGGAGCCTCTAAGTTTTGTGTTCCTTGAGTTTATTTAATATTATTATTTTCTACATCTGAAGGTATTTTTATTGTATGTATTTTATGTATTTATTCGAATATTTTTGTCGATATTTCGCTTTCATTCCGATAGCTTCGCCAGGACAATGAAGCAAAACATCGACAAAAGTATTTAAATAAATAAGTAATGCATTAGACTTTTTAAATGTGTAATTAAAATAAATACCCTTAGTTTTATGCTTACAAAAGTGGTCGAAATCACTACTCTCGAGGAATTTAAAAATACTTCCAAAAAATTTTTTATGTAATTGTTTTTTATTGTTTTTTTTTATTCTCTATCTCATTTCCTTTTGTATTGCAAAGTTATCCATTTACCTCTAATAAAAAGGTACAACAAGCAATTTAAATAGATGTTGTGTTACACTGTGATATTGAATCAAGTTATTATTTCTGTACAAATTTAGCATGATTTTTAAACAAACTCTGCTCATGCTAATTTTAGTTACCAAACATCAGTAAAACGAAAAAAAAAAAAATAAAAAATAAAAGTAATTTTTCATACTCGGCCCACTTGGGATTCGAACTCGGAGCTCTTGGCTTAATAGTCGGCTTAATGGTTTTCGGTGGTATGCTACAAACATTAGTTACTAAAAATAGATTGTTATTTATAAAAAATGCATTTATAGATTCCGATTTTTGCTAATGCATTCATTCATTTTTTTTTTTTTTAATTTTAATTTACATAAGTACCTATTTTTCAAATAAACTTACTGATATCAAAGTTCATATACGACCTGATATTACATATTTATAAAGAAAAGCTGCTAATTACACTTTGGTAAAGGGTATATAAGATTCGACACAGTCGAATATAGCACTCTTATTTGTTTATTCTTCGTTCGCACTGTTATGCTACAATGCAATGCATAAGTAGGGATCGAACCCTGAGTACTGGCAATTTTAGTTGTATTCATTAAATTTTTCAAAAGTTTCCTCGCAATTATGGTAAATTTTTGAATTCATGACCAAATGTTCTTTAGCTTTAAGATGCATTTAAACACAGAATTTGTTTTTTAACATTTATTTGATTGCAATTCAAATGAACAGCTTCGGCCATTTAAACTTCATTTATAGATTAAACACATGGTTCTTAGTGTTTATTGTTGCTATTGTGCTTAAAAAGTAAAAAAGCACACAACCAGACACATGTATGAGATTTTGCCTCAAGCAGCCTCTCTGAAATAATCTGTTGATATTATGCAAAACAATACTCTGACCAGTGTTGGACAAAATACATGCTCTGATGTATTTAGAATACAAAATACATGAAAGTTGTGTAATTAATATACAAAATACAAATACTTTTTTTTCCATGTATTTAAAATACAATATACAAAATACTGCCCTTAGTGCAATGAAAATGACAGCTGTATTCTTGAGGTGTCAGGCTCCGTGCGTCAATATTGAGTCTCTGACCAATCCATGTCATAAAGCTTATCTACGGTATGGCTTAGCCCTAACTGACGATTTGTTGTAGCTAATATTTTCGTTGCAGTAAACTTATTTCGTGTTCAATTTAAGTTTTTCATCCAAAAATGCTGTCAATGAATCACTAGTTATTGTTGTTTTTATTTGCAATATCTCAACATTTTTAAGTATATTAAAATCTGATTTCGTTAACACAATATTTAACACGAAAAAAAAGCAAAAACGTCAAAAGAGAAATATAAAAAAGGGAAGGAAGCAAAAATCTTTTGACATTTACAACATTTGATGTACAATCGTATTAATATGCTCAAATTGACAACTTTTCTCCAAAACTTTTTCTATAATTCGGCCTAATAAGAAAATAAAAAAAAAAATTATAAAATTGCCGCTAACAAATTTCTAAATACAAAACAAAGCCCTTTTGCAAATAAACTACATTGAATGAAAAGCAACAAAAACAAGCTATAAAATAAATAACAATCATGAAAAATTGTTTAAGTAGGTGTCACGTCAACAGCATCAAAACTTTTTTCGACTTTCTCCTTATTCGTTCTCTATGCGTTATGGTGCTGGTGTTCACGCCAACAAGTTTGACACTCACCATATATAACAAGGGATGACAGTTAAACATAGAACGTTTTTCAATACTTAAGAATGTGGGATGTTGAATTCCTTGACATTTTTGACTTCTGCTTCTCAAACATAAGCATTTGATTTTCATTGCATATCAAGGATTTCCGTTTTTTAAAACTGATTTCATTTGAAATTTTGTTAGTCGTCAAAAGGATGTTTTTTAGAGTTCTGTACTCATAACGTGAAAACGGAACTCGTCCGCCACAGACCCTATTCGCCGAAATTCTTACAAATAGAGAGATGAAACTTACACAAGAGTTTGGTATACTCAAACGCTTCATCAAATATTAAAAATAACAAGAAGTTAAAAACGAAAGGATGGGGCCACACAAGAAACTGTGAAAATCAGCTGTACTTTTCGAACTTTAAGAAATATAGAGCTAAGACATGTGCAGCGTATACGGTTACTAAACTAAAAACTAAAGGGTGCTTCCCCAAGCAAAACTCAAAATTAGCTTCAACTTTTGAACGCTTGCATAAAGCTCAAATCATGGGGACACCCTTTAGTTTGAAAATTATCTGTTAGTTTTGAGTTATAGGAGATAGAAATTTTAAATTCGCACAGTATGTCAAGTTTCCATTGCCTTTCACAACAACAAATGCCAAGAAAAAAACAAAAAGGTACATTTTAAACGCTGCTTCATACAAGAGGGAACCTTTTAGCTTAAAAATTAGTCGTAACTTTTGAGCCGAGTACGAGTTAGAGAATTTAAATATTCAGTAGATATGTAGTCGTCTGACCGATACAACATATACTAAAAACAACGCAAGGGCCACTCTTCGTCTGCTAAGTAAAATAGTACGATAGTACGGAATCCTTGCTGGCAGTCTCGTATTATTTTTCCTTTGCTGAAAGCGTTACGAAAGGCTGTTGAACATAAAACGCTTGATAAAGACGAAGCCACTAGAAGAAATATTATATCACACCCTAAATACAAAAGGGGCACAACTCAAAATTTTCCGAACTGACTGATTTTTCCATAAATTAATTCAGAATACATATCTCTAACTAGTGCAAAAATTTCTTTCACATCACTATCTTCTATAACTGGAAAAATACAGTTATGTCTATTTTTATGTTAAGTGTGTTGCTTCTGCACGATGAACTAAAGGGAATTATTTTTAGTTGTGCTAGTGTGCTCAAGAACAACTGATTACTTTTATTACACATAAAGAGTTTTATTTTGAGTTCTGTCTCTGTAAAAAGTGATCAATTTTATGGTATATTATTTTGCATTGTGCTTCTTTAGTTGGAAAAAGTAAGTTCACTTAACAGTATTATTTATTTATGTGCCTTTTTTGATTAAATAATATCACTAGTTAATCGAAAAAGTTTCAGTTAAAGAGTCATAAATCAAAATTTTACTTTATTTTCGCAAACATAATATAAGATTGAAAAAAGTATAGCAGAACCGTCTTCAGTATTGAATTTTTTCATAATGGAACAATATTTTCTTTAAATATTTAATACATTATTTTTCGGTTAATTGCACATCAAAATTTGCACAATATTTTGTTCAATTAACCGGGGAACCAATTAGCCGATACCCGTTTAATTGAACAATTCGTTCAACTACAAGAACCCTATTTAATTGAACAGTTTGTTCAATTACAGAAATCACGCATAATTGAAACTATGTACTAATGAATTAAAAGTAATCGCATATATGCACTTTAAGTTTTTCAAAATAATTTTCTTTTACCTTAAACGAAAAAAATGCAAGTAACAGCAAAAAATGTACATAAGTATATGTGTATAGTCGAGATGCCACCCAGTTTTTTTCACAAATGATGTCAAACATGTGTGTGCAAAAATGCCAGATTATTTGTCAATGCAATTAACCGGGTAAAAGTAAGAGGAAATTTATTTTTGATGACATGAATTTTGAACGAATTAAGCGGGAAAATCAATTAACCGGGTTCAATTATCCGAGGAAATTCACATGGTGTTCGTATGCAATATTTTTTTTGCCCGATCATGTGGTTCAATTAAGCAAGGAAACCAATTAACCGCAGGGTCAATTAACCGAAAAATACTGTAATTTTTACATAAACAGTTTTTTGTCTCTTCTGAAAATTCTAGTATTTTGAGTTGTGCCCCTTTTGTATTTAGGGTGCGATATGTATATATTTAATTTACAAGCATTGATTTTCAATGTTAGCGAATAATTATCACTACAAAGACTTCTTTTTGGCAACAATAATTGTTGTTATTGGCCTATGTAGCAAAGTTTTTGAAAAATCCAATTATGAATATTTAGCTGACCGACATTCAAAATTTTTATTTTACTCTTGTGGAAGTACATGCATATACATTTAACCTGTTCGCTGCATTTCCATTGCAAATATGTAGCTGATATGACATTGCTGATATGACATTGCAGTAGATTAGAGCGAAGAAAGTTTCTAGGTCGTGTGATGTTCCTAGAAACGGTATTTCAATCGCTTACAACTTTTCCCTCAATACTGTTTTAACAGTTGTAAAAAATACCAAGAGAATTCAAAATTTACATATCTGTGGCAATTTCTGCATAGTAAATTGGGCTAGTAAATACATGACAATGTAAAAATATTAATATATACTTGATTACTTAACGTCTACACCGCACAAAATTTTGTTTAGACAAACGTCAGACGATATATGAAAAAATAAATAAGCCAAAGGCAAAACTTATGTTACTGATATAAAGCCTGTCCAAGACCACAGCTGGCTCATTTTTCCGACTCTACCTTTCAATCAAAATAGTAAACGCTTTTCTCGTATTTTGGTTTTGTATTCAAGAATTTTCTGAAAGTTTAGCGACGCGTTTTACAAAATAAGAAACAAAGTCAAGGCCAAAAACAAAACTTTCGAAATTTAAAACCAAATATCTTTTGAACTGTTTACGATATCACCCAAAACTAAAATGTGTTTTGTTAATCTATTAATTTTCTTTTCACAAAATGTGAATTTTTAAAAATCGGTCCGTATTTGCAAAAGTTATGAATCGAACAAACTTGTTCATACCCGAGGTAGTCAACTTTGACACCCTGTAGGTCAACGTGATACAACAGGGTGGCTCAAATTTAATTACTTTTAAAGCCTAAGTCCTCCTCTATGACTCTTTCATACATTGTTATATAATCAGCTCGCTTGTTTCAAAGATAAGGATTTATTACCCTTTTTTTGCGTTCGGCTCCACTGTGCGACGTTCCAATGTATATGTATTGAGCTGCAGCTAATTACTTTATAGAATTGAGTTTAAATCAGTTCTTTTATGTTATGTTAAGTTTTATAAGAGATTAATTTTGTTACAAACGTAAGCTAGGTGTGTTTCTTGAAGAAGCTAGAGTTTTTCCCCCATTTTGGTACCTTACGACATTTCATAGTTAACAAGACTGTGTGAAGGGCACACAACTACAGAATCTGAAGACAATGGTCCGTAACTATAGACATCGAAATAGTATGCTTTAAGCACTGCTAAATAAAACTAAACTTTTTTCTACTATACACAAGAAAAGCCTGACTTTAAACACAAAAGTCTGCTCTAAACTTAAAACCAGCAGAAGTTGTCTTTAACTTATTTAGCAACAGCATTGCTCAAACAAATGTCACTTTTATATGTAAAAGCTTTTTTATGTAAATTTTTTTAAATTAAATAATTAAATGAAAGATTTTTTAATAACTATTATTAATCAGAATTTTCTTTAAAATTTGACTTTTATTGAATTCGCTTTGATGTTTTTTCTTTACTTACTAATACAATCTTACATTTATGTAGGTGTGTGTTCACATGTATACATAATTTTTGAGAGTCATCTCATTAGAGATGGGATTTTATTTAAATTTGTAAGAGCTTGTATGATAAATAACTTGGCATTTTCGATAAATAACGTGGCAGCCATTTAAAGCTCATTCAGCTTAAAGTCAACTTTAATTTTGACTATAGTTAGAAAAAAGTTAGCAACACTTTTTAAAATTTAAGTTGTTTCTAAAAAGAACCGACTTTAGTGTTAGACTATAGTTAAAGCCCAATTTGTATTGACCTAATTTTTACGATGATATGAAGGCGACTTTCGTATGTTGCTGTTGTCTGTAAAAGCATAGACATTTAGGGTAGTTAGTCACTGGAGGTAATTAAGAAAGATTAGAATCCTTTAGCAATATTTTACCGAATTCAAATGCGGTACTTTAATTTGTAGCTCTTCATATTTTATGTGCAGCTTTGCAAGCGGGAGCCGGAATAACGTACAAATTGTAAAATAAAAATATTTGTCAGTTTAGCAAAAAAAATTAAATGCGGTATTTGTTAAAAATTTTAATGCGGTATTTAATAGAAAAGTAAGCGCCAACAACACTGACCCATGTTTTCTTGTCAAACGATATTATGAATCACATTTCAGTCCTGTGTTAATTAAGACGCTCAAAAAGGTGAATAATTAAATTTCATTTCAATCAAATATTCTCATATTCAATTTAGAATATAACAAGCCTTCCAAGAAAGTCTTCCAACAACATAATTATTATTCACTTTTTAATCAAAACAAACTTTAAAAACAAGTAGAAAAGAAAATGTAAATAAAATAAAATAATACACCCATCAAATGGAGTAGAGCGATATCAAGAAGGTAAATACGAAAGGAACGAAGCAAAAATCGTCTTTGTTTAGATAACCTGATGATGAATCCATCTTAAACATCTTTAAAAAGGAAAAGATGAATTTTAAATGCTGTCTTTGTCAGGCCTTGAGCCTTTTTTTTTAAAGAAAGTTAAATAATTTTCAAATATACTTATTTCTTATAAACGTACTTACCTTTAAGCGGCTGCTTGAATGGCTGGCATTGAAACACCTTGACTTGTCTAACAACATAATGATATATTGCGACGACATGCAATAAAAAGGAAAAAAAAAACTGTAAAGAAAGTAAAGAAAAAAAAATTGATTTGAGATACATCACAATATTCTAAATGAACTTGTGTAGTATTTTGTAAGTGAGTTTTGTACTTGAGCACAATAAGGCTTATCTGCATAAATCAATAATGATGTAAAAATATACCAAACAAACATAAAAAAGTTATTTATGGGGATCGTTTCATTTTAAAAGTGAAGACCTGAAGTTGCACCATACATGTATTTATATAATTTTGTTACCATTTTTATTGTAGACGGGTACAACTGTACATGCATTTTTCGAAATGTTTGTAGTGCTTGTGGATGTATTTAATTTTCAAGTAAGTACATTTTTCATATATATTCCTATTTCCGAAATCTAAGCCTTCAGATCATACAATAGTTTTGAATAATAATATGCTTCTATTAAGAGAAACTATTTCTATATTATTTGGTCTTGTTTTGATTATTACATATATTATTCGAGCTTAAGGTCTTTTTATAAGAAATAATTACAAACAATTATAAATCTTTGTTTATTTTCGATACTTTGCCTACAATTTGTTAGCATCGTCAGGAACATACGGCTCTGTTCTAGAATCCGATTCGGATTGATTTAGAAAAATTTTTTTAATCCGAATAATTCATAAATTGGTGTTCTCAATTCAGAATGTTTTTACATATTCGAAGTTTCTGTTCGAAAAAAAATTCTAAATGTCAAATACATAAAAAACAGGTTTTTATGTTTTGAAAAGAACTATCAGAGGACGAAGCCGATGATAAAAGATAGCTTAACATACAAATAGTCGCCGGTGGCAAACCAAAAACCGACGGTTGACGGCCGTCTAAACAATGTTTTTACAATCACGCAGAAAAATTTAAAAATTAAGTTAAAATATGACAAAAACTAAAACATTAATAGATTATTGTGAGAAAGCAGCTCTACCGCAAGCAGCAATCACTCGCTCTTGACCGCGACGGGTGTAAGTAAGGTTGTGAAATTACCGGCGCGGCAGTTTACCGGCTATGAGCACATGAACTACGATCTTTGACAACCATGTTGTAAAAAGAACGTATTGGCGGACTATTGCAATGGAATTTAACCACTAAATACAATCATATTAACATAAATATTGCTCAAATTACACTAAATATAGGAAATTTATTATAATTTCCTTTAAAATGTCAATTTTTCAATTTCAATAAATTCTGATTGCATTAAGCATTATCCCAAAAAAACATTGACATATCACACTGTAATATGTGGGGCAATTTCGTGTTTTCGAACATAAGCAAAATTTTTGTACATATTTTGGATTTGCGCAATTGCCATTTGACAAAACATACAAAATTTTTGGAAGAAATTAAAGAAACGGTTTTTTTTCCAATAATTGTGTGCAAATTAAAATTTTCTTTATTATATTTAATAAAAAACACTCATCACTCAACACATTATCAAAAGATAAAGTTTAGTTTTTATTAAAAAAGTTATCACTTGGATGAATAAAAGCCGATTCTATTTACTTTCACTCACCCTATAATACTCTAATTGAAAACGAATAAAAACATGGGGATTCGGATTGCAGAACACCAAAAATTCTAAAGTAATCCACTTTAGATTGAATTCGGATTCTAGAACAGAACCGATAATTATAAAATTTAAAAACGAAAAAAAAATATTGAAAAAATTTGTTTAACAAATTTTTAAAATTGATTTTGAATTCCAAGTACGGAAGGATTGAACTTGTGTCAATTCAACGTGTTGAAGTCTATTTAACCCCAAATTCGAACATAAAATGAAACTATTCCCTCTGCTTCTTTGGTTCCATAAGAATTTATAAATTATTTTGTCTCTTTACTGATTTGAATCTGGAACTTCACCACTGCCAGTCCAACCACTCTACCAACTCAGTTATCGCAGCACTTAGAGAAATGAAACTAAATTCAATACCTATACAAGCACAAACCAGTACTCATTTTAAGCCATAGTATGATTGATTATATTTAATAGTCCCAATTCCGCTTGTTTTAAGTATAATTTTGCGTTATGCGTACTTAAATTTTCCACTACGTTTCGTACTACAATCCAAAAAAAAATTTAATTTAAAACTAGCTTTTTCTCTCTATGTAATGTATTATATTCTATTATGTAATATGGGTTATTCATATTGCGGTTTCAAAAGTAAATATAAATATAACACTATAAAATATTTGTTTTCATGACATATGTATCTTTTTTATTATAAAGCTTGAACGAAGACATTATGCGTGAAACACTACATCATTTAAATTACCAGCACGCGAAGTGCTGCAAGCATTGATTTTTTTCAGGTAAGGCTCAAGAGGTAAAGGTTTATCTGCATAAACCTGGTCTTTCGCGTAGCATCACAAAAAAAAAGTATAATGGTGTCAAATCGCATGATTTTAGTGGACAGTTGATAACGCCACGACGAGAAATTAAGCAGCCAGAATATATCTCTTGCAATAAAACCATATTCGCTCGATTTGTGTGGCATGTGGCACCATCTTGTTGAAACCACATATTCTCTAAATCGTATTCTTCAATAGCAGGCAAAAAAAAGTCGACCATTACGCTCCGAATTGATGGTGATAGCGATCCATTTTCGTCAATGTCAGGCTTTAAACTGAGAACAAAAAAATTGATTTGCCAACATAATTTGACAGATATCGAATTCCAGTTCTATACTTTTGAAACCACGAAATGGATAACCCGTTATATTGTAGTCAGTGTTTTCAGTGCATTTTGTTGTTGTAAAATTTTTAGATGTAAAAATTTTTGATATTTGGATGATAAATTGCATTGAAAACATTCCTGTGTTACCGAGCTATAAGAATATTTTTATGAGAATTTTATAGAATTTTATTTTATAGCTCTGTCTACGTGTAAATATGTATGTGCCTATATAACTAGGATAAAATGTTTCTTGGGTTGAGTTATGTTTCCCAGCTATAAGGGTAAAAAGGGTGTATATAAAACATTCGATTCAGCTGAATATATCACTACAACTTTTTAAATTAGTATTTAAAGTTAATTACTGTGTTCTCATCTTTTTAGTGCTTAAGTAAAATTCTTTTGCTTTCGGTTCAAAATGAACTATTTTTTTTCTAATTGTACTGCTTTTATGACATGGTTGTCCTATTGTTTGCAAATCGAAAATTGCTAACCAAATCAAAGAGAATCTTAAAAGATTAGCGGTTCTCACTCTTGATACTAATTTTACAACTCTGCTATATTCACTACGAGTTTTAGCTCAAAACTCGAGTGACTTTTTCATGTACTGAAAACTAGCAAATCAACTGAGCTTTGTTAATCTTACCTCAAAGTCTGCATGTTCTTGCAAATATCCTAAAACTTGCTGAATTTCTTTATCTGTCCACCTTTTGTTGTGAATTTTGTCACGTTTTCTCTTCACTAGTATATTTTTATTTGTTTTTTCCATATTTTTTATTTTCTCAACACAAAATTAAGTTTTGCCGGCAAAACGATTCACAGCACAGAATATCTGTGATTCCCAGAAATTCTTTTGCAATGTTTACTAAAGCTTTTTGTTTGATTTTTTAATCACAGCGTAGCAAATAAAAGTTCAGTTTAGTACTTTAATCAAATCTGCTACTTTAACCAAATGTGCAACCGACTTTACTATTAAGAGTGAGAACCGCTATTCATTTTACTTACGTCCCTTTATGGAACGGCATGGAAACAAGTCTTCTTATAAACATGTGCACATTTACAATCTGATTCGGTGCAGCGAACTCATGTTGAAAAAATGCTTTGTTATTTAAGTAACTCGCTTACTAAGCACCTCTCTGAGGTATTATTTTGAGCGCCCTACAGATTAATCTGTTCTTGGTCATTGGCTGCAATTGTGGAGATGTTTTACATGAACATCTAAAAATATATCACAGATAGAAAAACATGAACAGATTTTAGAATATTATTCTGTCGACATATTGTTGGTGTGCGAACAAATTTATGGATAAAATGGACTGTTTATAATACAAATTATAATGCAAATTTTGTTATATACATTTTTCTACCTCATTGTAGAAAAATCCGTACATTTTGATGTTTTGAACAAATTCTAATGGCTTAAGATTTTTGAAAATGCTGCTGCCCAAATGTTATCGTAACTGAAATGACATATTTGATTTCAATAAATACACATTATTCCAAAATTATGTTAGCTTTGAATTGTTTTCATTTAATTTTTTAGTATAACCTTTGTTTCTGAAGTTATTACAGGCACTCATTTCAGAAAAAAGATAACTATGACTATTTTTATCGAGCTTTAGTACGATTTTATTTCCTCGGAATTGAGAAAGATTTTATTATTACTAGTAATTGTTAATAAATTAAAATATATGCTTGAAAGATTCAGTTTTTTGGTGAAATTGCACTGATCAAAATTGTTAAAGAAGGCGAGAAAAGTAAAGGTGAAAATTTATTGGCTGGAGGACTTGCCATGCCTTTTTCACAAACGCTTAACACTGGTGAAGGGTATAAAAACTAATATATTTATATTGAAATAGAAATTCTAACATATGTGCTGTATACCACTTACATGTACGTCTTTGTGTGATGGTAATTTCAGTCATTTACTCTCGCCCACATAGAAAATATCTTGTATTCCTAATTTTTAGTATAATTAGTAAAAACGGCAGCGGCAAATAAGACATTAAAAGACAAAACTATCAAATGTATCTCAGTAGTTGACTAAATTTCAACAAAGTATTGATGTTGTGGATCTTTTTATAAGGGGTTATCCGGTTTGCGGTTTCAAAAGTAAACGTAAATAAGACATATATAAAAATTTTTTTCATGACATTTCTTTTTTTTTATTATTATTATTTATTAGACGTCGAATTCCAGTTCTATAATTTTGAAACTACAATATGGATAACCCGTTACACATTAGCAACCAATACAGTGACTGAGACCATAAAATCTGTTGCTACTTGCTTGATTGTCTACACAGGCAAGTGGAAGATCATTTTAAAAATGTAGTCAAAGAAAATTGCTTTACTTTACAAAATAAAAGAATTAAATGAAAGTAATAATAATAAAACAATCATGCGGAAAAATCTACAAAATCACGGTTCCATTTTTTATATTTAAAAACCACTATTTTTTGGATTTTTTGTGTATTTTTGATTCTGTTTTTTGCCGTCTACACAGCCTCTTAATGGCTGGGTTGCCAAGGTATTATGGCACGAACTGGTATGGGGAAGCAAATTATACAAATAGCTTTTTGATCAAATAAATAGTAAATTTATACTAAGGATCCATATTTACGAAGCCATATTTACTTCAACCTTTTTTATATTTTATCTGATTGTTCGGTCTGTAAAATATAAAAAAAATCATTGCTTGTAAGTTATCTATTAAAATTAAATTATGAACTTTATAAGGTAACACTGTTTTTGCTTTTTGTCATTTTACCGACATGCAAGAAAAAAAATTACTGGCAACCAAAATCTCTTGCAAGTGAGTTCACAACTTGCACAACTATGATGGTATTAGTAAAGAAAATTTCAATGTATTGGGTTACTTGCACTTGTACTTGCGTGTGTAAATGGGGGGGTCAAATACACACTTCTTAAATTCAATGTTCTTGTGTTTTTCTAGGTTTCTTACTTGGCTTGGTTTTTATATGTATCCCAATACATTTGTATGTATTCTTAGTTATTTGCATCCTTGTGCTTGATCAACGGCGGCCTGTAATGGTCCTGTTAAATAATCTGAACTTTAGCCACTCCGGTTTCTCTGTACTAAACCTTTCATATTAGTTAGGAGAAGGTGTAATGGCAGCGGCCATTGAAATATTCACAGATATAAAAATATGTTATTTTTAAATCTTGTATTCTATTAGCAAATATACAAAATTTGCCAACTTAAGCAATATAATTTTATTTTTATTTAAAACATCAAAGACGACACAAACATAGATAAATGTTCTTTAATATATTTAATACTTTTCAATGAGACTATTTAGAATGTATTTTGATGCAGGTTTGATTCATTTCATTAGACCTGTTTTTATAGAAGTTCTTTGCGCTCAAACAGTTTTTGCTACATCAAATGAGAACAAATTCTGAGTAAAAGCTAATTTTTAATACATTAAATGTCGTCTAAACTTCTTAAGATGTTTAACTACCAACTTATTTAAGGTTCGCTGTACACAGTAGCTTTCTTCTTTTGTAAATTACTAATAGATCAAGCAAAAACATCTGTTTCGTCTCATTTCCGTTTTAGATTTTAACAAGCTTTAGAAGATTAAATTTTCATTGCCATTTATTAGTTTTGATTTCCATTCCACTTTTCATTCGTACACATAATTTTTTTCCAGCAGTAGTTTTTATATATATAGTTTCGACCAAAAGAACTTTGAAAAGGGGAAGCAATTCGTTTCAGACGTCAATTTAGTTCGAGTGTATTAATAATAATGCCCAAGTGGTAGAAAAACGAATTACAGCATTACAACATTGCAATTTCGCAACCATTCTTAAGTAAAATGTCATGGAAAATGAAAAAATGAAAGCGGAAACAAGAAATTTGAATTTTGATAAATTTTCAAATCAAATAAAAAATGAAGCAAACGGAAACGCATAAAGAAAACGTGGCAATAACACAACACCATGCCATTTTTTTTGCCCACCCCACCCCCAACACAAACGCAGCAAACGAAATAAAGCCATTCAGTTGTTCCATTTGGCCCCAGTGGCAAACATTGTAAGCTACAGAGTGAAAAAACAAGTAATTGCAAAAAAAAAAAAACAAGTAAGAGTGCTATATTCGGCTAGGCCGCATCTTAAATATCCTTCACAAAAGTCAGTTTCATATGTGTATATCTGCTATTATGTCACTTATGATTAAATATGTTACACCGACATCTAAAAATTTTAATTTTACGCATTTGTATGGCTTTCGTTTATCTCTTAAGCTAGATTTACACGATTGAAATTTTCTTCAAAATTGCTCTTCAAAATGCTTTAAACTCGTGTAAACCGCAAAATTTTTTCAAAATGTATTGATCAAAATTTATTGAACGAAACTTTTGACGATTTTATTGATGCCGTGTAAACAAGCATCAAAATCGCATCTGGCAATATTGATAACTATAAATAATTTGACAGCATATTCATTCTTTTGATTCAATACATATCAGCTGTGTTTATATACGAATGTATGTTTGTTGCGGCAAGTGGCAATGTAAATAAATATCTTAAAGAATAAAATTAATATTAATAAATTAATATGGGTTGGTAAGTATTACATATTTAATAATTATATGTTTGTGCAATAATACATATGTATGTATATCAATATTTTTAAAAGTGATACCATAAATGATAATTTGCGCAACAATCGCAAGCAACAGAAAAAGTGGACTGGAGATGAATTGAGACTGTTCATCGAAATGGTTGAAGTAAGCGAACCGATTTGGAATTTTAAAATTGATGGGTACAGAAACCGAAATGAAAAAGAGAAGTGCTGGTCAGAAATTGCTGCTGCAACCAATCATTGCATAGCTGACTGCAAAGCACAATTTAACGCTGTGCGATCAAGCTATAATGTAAATTGTTTTTTTTTTTTATGTTACATTTAAACATTTAAAAGTATTATACATACATATGTATATTATTATCAGCTACTTCTTCCTCCAATATTAAAAATGTTGATGCTATGATGATTGTGTCGTCGTCCATACTTATTAATTGCTTTTTTTATAATAATAAATTATTTCACAAAAAAAGCAAATCACCTGATCAAACTCAATATTTTCAATATAAAAAGTTCACCAATAGTGTAAATTAGCTTCAACAAATTTTGATCAAATTTGTATCAAAAGATTTTGAAATACATATATTGAAAGAATATTTTCATAAAATTTTTGAAACGTATAAACAGCACATCAAAATAAATTTTCAAAATTTTGATAAGACTTCAAAATACCTTCAATCGTGTAAATCTAGCTTTAGTTCGCTGACAAAACAAAGTTCTTCAAACTTCGGTTTGCACTACTCTCGACTACTTGCGTTTATAGGCCATATTCATAATAATTATTGTAAGTTTATTAAGCTCTTATTTGACGTATTTCTACGGAATATTTGTCAAATAAACGTGTAATAATCCTTCAATAGTTTTTATGAATATGGGTGTATATTTTTATGAGCACCGACGTCATAAATTTGAATTTCTGCTACATGTTGCCTGTTTGTATCACCAGAACTACTTTTTGCTCCCCAAAATTATTAAAGCTCGCTTATTAGGAAAATTTCTTAAAAAACAGCTTTGCGCTAAAAATTTTTAACAAAAATCTTCTCCAAACATCCAATTTAATTTTTTGGTAAGACAAAAGGGTTTGCAACCGTTGTTATCACACATAAAATAACAACACACACACAAATCAAATGAATGTTGATGACGGAATATAAAATATATTTAAATCAACAGAAAAACAGTAATAAAATGGAAAATGTATCACTAGGATTAAATGTAGACAGTCGATAATGAAGATCTCAGGTAGTAGAATGGCTATGAGCTATTTAGAAACAGTATAAAATTAGTCATGACCTGGGTTATCACAAAAAAATCTTTCTTAATTTTGAGAAAGTAAAAATTTATCGTAGGTCTGATGAAAGAGTTACTAATTGAGAATCATATAATGAGTCTTAAGTTTACTTTCCACTTGTTTAAGCAATATTACCAAATTTGAGCAAAGAAATATTATAATGTTTTGCAAAAGGGGCTAAAAAATAACCAGGTTTTTTCATATATCTCGGCTATTTGTTATTTGACTTCACTGGATTTCCATAAGCAAATACAAGTCGCCACAACAATAGTTTAGCAACAAAAATTTTGTTGGAACAAAATTAGTTTTCTCAGAAGCGGTAAAATGTTTTCAACCTCAAAAATTGCTATTCGTGAGGTGATTTTACTAAATTTTGATACCAAATAGATGACAGGATACAAAAACAGTTTGGCACTATACATTTTTTTTTTTTTTGGTCAAGTAATTTTCTCAGAAACGACAGCCTAGAGACGGACATCGCTTAATCGACTCTTCTATTGATACAGATCAAGAATATATTTTCTTTATGCGGTCGGAAATTAAAATTGGAGAAATTACAAACGGAATGACCAACTTATATATAACCTGAACACTTATTGTGAAGGGTATAAAAAATTAAGTCGATAAAATGATTCAATGGCATGCACCGTATTTTCTAAGACTTTTGTATTCAAAAATATGTAGTTTGAATGCAGACACTTAATATTGACATTTGTATCATTTCTATTTACATTATGTAAGAAAAAATTATTTTATAATTTGAATTACTGCTGATAACTAACACAGTTCGCAACTTGTTACAGTAGATTAGTACGAATGCCAGATACGGAAAATTAGTTCTCTACTTTGGAAATGTAAATTCAAGTAGTTGCAAACGTACGCCTTTTTTCATGGCTTGCAATATAAACACTAGCGGAAATCACCCTTGGTTGCACATCTGCAATTTTAGCACATATAGCATGATTTTTTGCTACAAAGCGTGAGTGTCTTTTTCAAGTGTTTAGCAAAATAATTATATCAGCTGATTTTAGAGTAACGGAAAATATAAATATTTTTGTTTTGCAAATTGAGAAGGAAGTTTAGAAAACAAATTGCAAAAATTTCATTATTCATCTTTTCGTTGGCCGTCTTTTATTGTTGACTTTTTGTTTAATTGCCTTAATTTTTATTTTTACTTTCTTCCGTATTCATTTTCTTCCCTGTTTTATTTATTTGTTTACAAAATTTAATAAAGCGAGTTTGCCGCATGAGATAAGCTAAGCCGCAGTCAATATTTGAAAAGCAACGCCGTATTTAACTAGAGAGCTTTTGTTTTATTTAAAAAAAAGAAAAACAACAATTATTTTCTTGTTGGTGGTAACTATTCTTTATTTTCAACTTTATTCAAACACGTTGCAACTTAGACTAGTCTCATTTTATTTCGTTAATTATCATCAAACTTCTTATTGACATGAATTTTTGTTAGTTCAGCTTAAATGTGTTTTACTTATACTAAATTTATTTTATTTTAAAAATAATCTGAATTAAAGCGGAAATGCAATGAATGCAGTTTTGGTTATATTTATTAAAAATTACTGTGTTAAATTGGACCGTTGCAATTCTTGGAATTGCGACCGAAATTAATATTGACTTATAATTTAGCTTTAGTTTCTTTTAACAGGAAATGATTTTTTTGATTTAAGTTTTTATACTTTGTATTTTTTCTAAGAAATCATCAATAGGGTCATTCTTTAAGTATGTGAGTGTATTGGGATTTATATATGTAACTTCTCCCCCCTTTAGATTAGAATTCTCCTGAATTCGTTTATTCAAATTTATTTTAATATATTTTAACTTTGTTCTCCAAATGATAATTATTAATATTATTGTAATTATTAGAAAAATGTTACACCCATATATAACTTTATTATGATTCTTTAAATTAGAAATATTTTTGGAATTTAATTTATTTTCTTCATCTATATGCTCAAAAGTAAGTTTTTCTGTAAAATTCTTTATATCATCGTATCGCAAGCTCATAATATTTCCATCGAATTCTTCAATCAAATTAGAAAAGTAGTAGTCCTTAATTACTATTGAACAATTGTTAAATTGGATTACATATGTAGTTTCCATTTAAAGTAGTATGATTTTTATTACATGTATTGTTTACAATTAAATTTACTGCGTTTTTAATCATGATTTTTGTTTCATCTAACGCTATAATTTCTAATTCTTTATTTGTTATTAATTTACAATTTTTTTCTAATATACAGTGAGTGCTGGTTTTTAATTGTCTAAAATGTTTATTTTCTTCGAATTGCATAGTTCTATTTTCATACGTAAAAACTTCCTCTATACTGGCTTCTATTTCTTTTTGATTTTTATTTGGTAATGGTACAATTTTTCTTATTTTTGCCTGTATGAACAGTTTAGGTATTTTAATGCTTAGTACTAAATAAGTATTATTAAAGGTTGCTATTCCTAATTGCAGGTATTTTAATTTATTAAAATCAATATTATATTTTTTAATTTCATAATTTGTCAGAATATTTGGATGAACTAACCCATATTTAGCTGATACTACATTGTCTTGAATTTGTTCTATCTTACTTTTTATTAATTGGATTTTGGTCATTTCTTGTAAATACATGCGTTGCTGATATTCTTCGTTTACAATTCTGTTTATAGTGTTAAGACCTTTTTCAATTTCTTTCCTATCATTTCTTACAATATTTCTTATTTGATCTATCGCTAAATTAAAATGATTGTTTATATGTACCTGTCCGTCTATTGCCTTGTCAGTCTGTGATAAATGTTTTTGTATTGTCTGTCTATCTTCGTCGTCCATTGTTCCAATTGTCCATTTAGCTACAGTACCTACCGCATTTATGAGCCCTCGTTTTTGTCTTTTTTCTATTGGAATTAACGTTAACAATTTATTTCTTGCTTCCAATAATTCTGCCTGTAATATATCTTTGTTGCTTGTTTTCGCTAATATAATATTGTCCGTCATTTCGTTTATAATGTTTTCTATTTGTTTAACATCAATTACGTGTAATACTATGTCACTGTCCTTAACTATTTCCTGGTCTCTTATTTGTAGGTCAGCAAATCCTGTTTGGTCAACAAGTTCGGTTAGGGTCATTTTGCTGTCACTCGGCTGCATCGCCGTTAACAGAACCAGTGTCATAATTAGTATCTGAAAATTTTAACGGTTTTTTAATGTTGATAGGGTGAATATTTTTTAATTTTTGTTTTCTGTATCTTGGTTGCTCTTTGTGCCTAACCGCTTTATAGTTTTTGATAAATCCTTCTGATCTCTTTTCCTCATAATCCTCTCTATTTTTATTTAATCTATTTATGATTTTATATTTTGTTTCTGCTAAATTATTTTTCACTATTTCAAAATCTACTTTATTATCATGCACTTCCTTTGGTGTATACTTTGTCGCTGAATGATACCGGTCATTATAGTTTCGAATGGCTTTCTGTATTAACTGTTTAACTGACAACCCTTTTTCTAATTTATATAAGATTCTAAATTTTTCTGCTATAGTATTATGGAATCGTTCAACATCTGCATTGCCCGTATGGCTGTTGGGCTTAGTTAGGTGAAGTTTTATATTTTCTTTGTTCAAAAATTCTTTTATCCGTACAGCCTTAAATTCATTGTCTGCAATTATTTTCTTTGGTTTTCCAAATTTAGCGAAATGGTCTTCTATTTGTTCAATAATGGTAATAGGGTTTCTATCGTTTAATGGATAAGCCGCTCCGAATTTTGAAAATTTATCTATGATGGTTAAAAAGTGGTGTCCTTTCATGACATACGTATCTATGTGTATAATTTCATTTTTATTTGTTGGTGTCTCTGTAAAATTTAATTTGGGCTTGATTGGTTTTCTGTCGTACTTTACTTCCTGACAAATTTCACATTGATTAATAACTATTTGGATTAATTCCATTAATTTTGGATAATAGATTTTATTTTTGATCTGGTTGTATGTTTCAATGATACCTGAATGCATACTCTCTCTTATGTGGTATAATGATATCTGTTTAACTGCCTCCACTTCAGTTTCAATGTCCTGTGCCCGCATGGTGCAGTTAGTGAAATTAACTTGATTATCGTTTGAATACATATTTATTAATTTTTCCTGTACTATATTATAGTTATGTTGAGATAGTTCCGAAAATATTCCTACTTTCCCTTTTGATATGTATCTCCTAAAAATGTCTCCCATTTGATCAAAATCACTTTCAGCAACAAATATAATTCTTTTCCCATGTATTTCCTTAAATTCTTCTACTTTGTTGTTTGTCAGAATTATTTGTGTTTTGTACTTGTTCACAATTTCTTCTTTTATAGAAAAGTGATCACGCAATTCTTCATCGGCTGAATGTACTGTTGTCATTGTGACGTCGTCTTCTAAATTGTTAACTGAAAAGATGCTGCTATTCTCAGCTTTGGTATCTTTACCCCCCGCTTTTTCCGAAATAGTGTCCTCACTACTTTCTATTCTGCTCAAAAAATCAGCTACTTTGTTTTCTCTTCCTTTCAAGTATTCGATCTCAAATTGATATTCACCTAATTTTAATAACCATCGCTGATGTCTGGGTGACATATCCTTTCCTCTGTATTTGGAATGCAAATACTTAATTGGCTGGTGATCAGTAAGAATTTTGAATTTTCTGCCGTATATGTAAGGCCTAAAATAATTGACACTCCACATTATTGCTAGAAATTCCTTGTCCGTCGCAGAATAATTTTTCTCGTGGTTGTTCAATGTCCTTGAAGCATAGCACACTGGGTGCCCTTCCTGTGATAACACTGCACCAATCGCATAGTTGGATGCATCTGTCGTTAGGGTAAATTGTTTTTCGAAATCGGGATAGCGTAAAACAGGATGTGTACTAATTAATGACTTTAACTTCTCGAAAGCTTCAATATAGGTTGGATCTTTTACGTTAATTTTCGTACCTTTTTTCAAATATTTCGTAATTGGCTGGGCTATCTTTGCATAGTCTTTTACGAACTTGCGGTAATATCCAGTCAATCCCAAGAAACTTTTTATCTGTTTCTCAGTTTTAGGCAATTCCAGTTTTTGAATAATTTCAATTTTGTTTGGATTTGGCTTCATGCCATGCTTGGTTAATATATGTCCTAAGAATTCTGTCTCTTTTTTTAAAAAATTGCATTTGTCTATTTGAATTTTCAGATTTTTACTCTCAAGAACTTTAAAAATGTCTCCTATTGTTTTAATATGCTCGGATAGAGACGTGCTAAAAATTAAAATGTCGTCCAAGTATACCACACAGGTTTTGTTTATATAGTCTCTTAAGATTTCATTCATCAGCCGTTGGAATGTGGCTGGCGCATTCTTAAGGCCAAATGGCATCCTTATAAATTCATATAAACCATGTGGGGTTACGAAGGCAGTTTTTTCTCTGTCTTCTTCCTTTACTAAAATTTGATGATATCCCTTTGCTAAGTCTAATGTGGTAAAATACTGAGCCCTACCTAATTTATCTAGAATTGAGTCTATGTTGGGTAAAGGATATTTGTCGTCTATTGTTATTTCATTCAATTTTCTATAATCTATTACTATTCGATATTTCTTTTCACCTGAATTATCCGTTTTCTTGGGTACGACTATAAGTGGGCTTGCATATCTTGAATGGCTTTTCCTAATTATACCTTGCTCTTCCATTTCTCTGATCTGTTTTCTTACTTCTACTTCATGTTGAGGTGGGTATCTATATAGTTTTGAATAAATTTGCTGTTGTGTAGTAGTTTTTATTTCATGTTGAATTTCTGTTGTATTAGTTAATAAATCGCCTTCTCTAAACAATAATTTGTTATATCGGTTTAATAATTTTATAATTTCCCTACGTTCTTCATTATTTAAATGATTTAATTGAAGCCTTTCGAACTTAGGATCACCAGTTTCAAGCGTATAAATTTGATTAAATTTGTATGGGTTATTAAGAAAATAGGACACCTTTGCATTTAGCGTTATTTGTCCTTTTTCTATATTTATTTGTGCATTTAAAAAGTTCAATATATCGATACCTATAATGAAATCATAAGTTCTTCCTCTTAGTGGAGTGATCTTCCAACGGATTCGGGCATTATTAGGTAAATTAAATTGCTCCGGGCTTTTTGTGTGTGTTTCATAATGTATTGTATCTTTATTCGTCAATGTACTAAATATTATGGGATATTTCAATTTATATATTTGAAAGTCATTTATTTCCTCATTAATTAAACTAAGACTAGCACCCGTATCTATTAGTGCTACATATTCTTTATTTTCAATATTTAATTTTATCTTTGGCAGACATTCTGTCGCTGCCTCGTAAAAAAAATAGTATTATTAATTTCAGGTCCTTCTTGGCCTTGCCTATCGTAGTTTAAGCGATTTTGGCCAAACTTACGATTAGGGTGTCCTGCCACTCGAGGATTGCTGTAACTTCTTTCAATATTGTCTACCTCCATGGGTTCTTCTCGGTTTGGTATAGGCGGATTCCAACGGGCTTGGTTGAAATTCGGTCTAGGGTGTCTCATTGGTTGCCACTGTTGAAAATTTCCTGAGGCATTATTATTTCTAACTTCATTTTGGACTTTATATCTACCCGTATTATTAAAAGAATTATTATTAAAACCGTTCTGTTCTCCACGTCTGTGAAAATTAGGATAATTATTTCCTTCCTGATGCTGTCGATTATCTTTAACTTCTCTATTTTGATTATTATGTGTTCTATTCTGATTATTAAAATTTGACCTGTTATGATACTGATTCTTGCGGTTCTCCTCCCTTCCGTATTTTTTATATTCTGGTCTTATGCAACTATCCTCAAATCTCCTCCTATTCATTATATCAATAATATTCCCTAAGTCCCGTTCGTCATAAATTTTATCAAGTAGTATTCCCTGAGTCATCTCTTTAATTGTATTAACTAACAAATTGTTTATACCCGATAGATCGATACAGTGATCTTCCCTGTAGTAAGCACTTAGTTCGTCCGCTTTATATTTAATATTTTGTATTTCAATACTTAACTCACTTACATTGTTTATTCTTAAATTGTAAATCCTTTTATAGATCTGGTGCGGTTCAATTTCTGGTCTGTATCTTAATTTCAGTGTCCTTTTTATCATCTCCCAGTTGTCCGGTTGTGGGATGTTTATAATGGTGTTTTTGGCTTCCCCTTGTATACTCCTATAATAAATAGCTTTTGTCGCTTCCTTTTTCATCTCTTCACTTGTAATTGTACCCAGTAAATATTCCACGTTGCTGAGGAATGAGTTTATGGTTATGTCGCCAGTTCCCGTGAATGTTGGAATGTGTGCAACATTTTTATTTATGTGTTCCAGTTGATTTGGATGTCGTTGTTGGAGTTCCATATAAGCGTTTCTTAGTTGCTCTAGTTGTTGTTCTCTACGATTTAATTGTTCTAATATGTCGGCTGGAAACATGTTCGGCAGCGCATGTCCTCCATTTTCCGGTTGTTGTTCCATTCTTCGTTCGTCGAATCTTCGTTGCCTTGATGCTCGAATGATGAAGTATTTAAATTTTTTTTCTCACAAAAAAATAGTTCCTTCCTTTCCTTTTTTAAAAGTGGTGTTCCAAAAACTTTTGTTCACTACACTTTATTTTGTTTGCTGTGGTACTCAATTTACAACTGTTCACTTCACTTTATATACTGGTGTGGAGTTTAGTTAAAAAAGTTTACTGCATAGCTTTGTTTAATTTAAGTGGTGTAAATTTTTTCCTTTTTCAAATTTCTGTTCACCTTTCTTATTAGTGTTAAGATTTTAGTTTTTGGAAATAAATGTTCACTGCACTTATAATTTTTAATCCTGAATCCGCAGGATAATTTTTTGATTTATAGTTGTTCGTATCACTAGATCCCTTTTTCGATTTGGGATCCTACCGACTGCGCCATTTAACTAGAGAGCTTTTGTTTTATTTAAAAAAAAGAAAAACAACAATTATTTTCTTGTTGGTGGTAACTATTCTTTATTTTCAACTTTATTCAAACACGTTGCAACTTAGACTAGTCTCATTTTATTTCGTTAATTATCATCAAACTTCTTATTGACATGAATTTTTGTTAGTTCAGCTTAAATGTGTTTTACTTATACTAAATTTATTTTATTTTAAAAATAATCTGAATTAAAGCGGAAATGCAATGAATGCAGTTTTGGTTATATTTATTAAAAATTACTGTGTTAAATTGGACCGTTGCAATTCTTGGAATTGCGACCGAAATTAATATTGACTTATAATTTAGCTTTAGTTTCTTTTAACAGGAAATGATTTTTTTGATTTAAGTTTTTATACTTTGTATTTTTTCTAAGAAATCATCAATAGGGTCATTCTTTAAGTATGTGAGTGTATTGGGATTTATATATGTAACTCCGTCGATAAATTTGCACGTGAAGCAACCGCCCGATTTTTTGCTTATTTTATAAAATTTAATAAAAATGATGCATAATAATAGGTATAATATTCACTTTTTACTATTTTGTAAATGCTTCTTTGAGCAACGTTAGCATTAATTTAATTCCACCACAGGCATGTTTTGTGGCGGCCTTGCCGTCGTACATATTTTTGAACGCAGGAGTTAACGTGTTGAAATGTAGAAAAATAAGCAGCTGTTTTTGCATTTAGCAACATTTGCAAATACGGATCTGCAATGGTTTTTAGTTATGCATATTTGCTTAAGTGTTGCAAATCTCGGTTTCATACATTTTGTTTTTGTAGTGTTGCAGACTATGGCACATATGCTACGGTTGCAATATCTGCAAGGTCTGCAAGGGTAATTTGCAATGAAGGGTGAGTTCCGCTACTAATTTATTATAGCTCAACTACATATTTCAAAGCTTTTCAAGTACAAGTACACAACAATTCAGAAATTTTCCATGTGTTATTGTGTCCTAACTACAAAAACCATTATTGTTACAGATTCTATGAATACATTTTATTTTGACTTAGAGCTTTTTGAGATGTCTGCTGCATGTTTTTAAATGATATACTCGATTTTACTACATAATATATATCTTAGCATTTTGAATTATAGTAGCTTTGAACTGCTTTTCTACCTTTATTTTTTTGGCATAACAACTATTTCACACAGCATATATATAAAATGTAAATTTAACATGAAAAACGTGACTAACGTGATTCATGTTAAATTTGTACAAGATCAATGATAAAATTAGCTCTCTCCTTTAATTTGGCCTTCTACATTCGTTCTAATTGTTGTGATGGCTGAGAGGATATGAATCAACGCTCGGAAGATATGCTGTTCGAATATAATTAGAGCTAGCGAAAGACTTTAATTTTAATAAGAAATAATATATAAAATATAATGAGAAAAAATTTGAAAAGAAAAAAATGCAATATTAGCTTTCATTTCGATTCTTGTATATAAAATCAGGATGTATTACAATTAAAGTTCTATGGTACACAACCACCATCAAAATATATGAAATCAATATTGCTTTCTACGTTTTTAACACGCTCTATCTGTGATCTCTTGAGTTGTTAAAAAAAATTAAATTTGCTTTAAGTGTCAATTGACATGTATTGTTTTAGGTCTAAAAATAGACCTTAATGGTTTCTGTCTTTTTCAGCTGTCTATATGTCGCCGATATATCGTTGATGCTAATCAACTCATCAGTAGACTTCGAAAATGCAAATCGTAGTAAGCGATGGTAACTAGTTATATAGAATTTGTTAAGAAAAGTAAAAGTGTTGCCAAACGAAAAAATGTTTTCTGAGTTAAAGGTTTGTTTGGACATTCTTAATTCTGATTTTGTTCATGGGAATTTTGCAATTAATGAGTTTCAAACATTCTTTTCAGAATTTTTCGAGTCTACTTATAAGTTGATTATAGAAATATAGAAAACATTAAGATCTATTTTTAGACCTAAAATCAGGAAAATTAAAAGTATCCAAAATTCGTTCCCAGTTTTATTGCTTTTTCATAAGCATCTGCTTAAACAAAAGAAGCAAAATGAGGCCAAATTCATTAAAATCCATTTGTAAATACTTATTTTATTCGAGATAAAGCAAAATTACATAGTGTGTCAGAGGCAGCGTGACAGAGACCCAAAAAGTATATTTAAGGCCTTATTCATAATAATTATTTTAAGTTTATTAAGCTCTTATTTGACGTATTTCTATAAAATATTTGTCAAATAAACGTGTAGTAAACCTTCAATAGTTTTTATGAATATGGGTGTTAAGATATAAAACGAACCAATAATCTAAGTTTAAACAGATTTTTTTTAATATTTAATTTTTAATACGCCAGCCAATAGTGACACTAAGTAATTGAGGTTACTTAGATGGGGCGTTAATTATCTTAAATCAATACCTAGGGTAACTCATATCGAATGTTAAGAATAGTTAGAGATATTCGTATATAAATCGTAATTGTACACAGAATTTCGACCCTCGTAGCAACTTTTACCTAGTTCTGAAGCTGTATAACGTTTAAGTCTTCTGGGTGCCAGGGCATCTACTGCGTTACAATCGACCAAAACAGTCGACTAGTTCATTAAAAAACCATTCCTGATCAAATGACAAGTACTGTTTAGAAAAATTTCAAAAAAAAAAAAGAAAAAACTATGAAATCGCATGTGATATCAGTGTGTTATCGCGTTGTTTGTACACATTATTTAAGTTTTCGACAAGTCTTAATATAAATTATTATTGTTTATGAGGTAGGCCACTAGTTTTTATCCAACATTTTCGCATATGTAATAAGAAATGTTGTCTGCTTCTTGTTTCGGATATTTAGAAGTTCGTGTTGTAAAGCTCATGCTGTTCCTAATTTCACTTCAATGAAAAATTTCTTTTCATTATCTCCATTACGTGTTGTTTAGCTTATCAATTTCCTTAAATATTTTCAATGAACTTCCCCTTTTAAAATAATTACATCCTGTACGCTGCTTTGTTTTGTTTGTTATTATTTAGCTTGCCTTTTTTTTCTGTCTTTCTTGTAAAATCTGACAAAAAGGTGTTAATACCCATCAATAAATTGACAACGCCCGAGGCAGTTAATATAAAACGACAGACTTGAATTAAAATTTGTTAAATTTCTGTATCATTTGCTACGAATGGTTGCAGCCACCCTTTCACTAACAATGACAAATGAAAATAGCCCCCTTTGAAATTTAAACTTTCGTTAAATTTAAAAATAAAACCATAAAATTTTTCATTTCTTCACAAAAACATGTTTGACTAATTCAGGAGAATGTAGGCTTGTGTGAACATATGTACACACTTACATACGTATATTTAGCTGACAACCCAGTAAACAATTTTGGAAGAGAGACGAACTCTATGTGACAACACCGAAAGTCCTGTGACAGTAGTTCGAAGAATTTCGTATCTCCTAATCAAATTACTCTCTCCTTTGCATTAAGCTATTACAGTTTTATTCTATTTTGAAAGGTGCTGGAAGTGGTATAGAAAAGAACTAGTATATCAATTAGTAGATGTGTATTAATATGTGGCTCATATCACGGGTTTCATTATTATATATATATATATATATATATATATATATATATATATATATATATATATATATATATATATATATATATATATATATATATATATATATATATATATATATATATATATATATATATATATATATATATATATATATATATATATATATATATATATATATATATATATATATATACATTCTGCTAAAAGGACGGTTATGCTATATCAAGGAGTTAAAAATTAAGCCGCTTCACAAATATATATCTATACATCGGAATCTCTAAAATGGCCCTGGAATACTGTACTTGTAAAAGTACCAAAATATTGTTGTGCATCTAATTACTCTACCTCTAGCTTACATTTATTTTGTCGTGTCTGAGTTGATTTCTTTGAACTCAACTTTCGCTTACAAGTTCTGTTTGACTTTGAAATAGATTCGGTTTATGAGTTCTACCTTATATGTCTTGCTTGGTCAACTTAGATACTAAATATACATACGTATGTATGTGTTTTTGTAAAAGGAAGCAAAGCAAGAATGTGCGTCAAGTTGGAATTTCTCGGGTTCTTATTTTCACCGTTATGCTTACATTTCAAATATGTCAGTTGGTTTGTTGTGCTTTAACAGTAATATAAACAACGGTTTATTTCCCAATCGCAAATTTTACCACTAACGTGAATTGTTGTTGTTTTATTTTTCTCTTTTTCTTCAGAGAAACGAATTTCATGGTTGTCGAAGAAAAAGGATTGGCGCAATAAGGAAATATTTTTCTTGTTTGTTAAGTGAAAGGCAACAAGTTTGCCATGACCTTTGAAAATGTATTACGGCTGTGTAGATATAGTATACAAACAGTGGCAAAGTTTATGCAGTATGAAGTTTGTATAATTCATTTTTAAAAACCTAATGCATATAACGGGTTATCCAGTTTGCGGTTTCAAAAGTAAACGTAAATAAAACACATATAAAATATTTTTTTCATGATATTTCTCTCCTATTATGAACTATGAATGTTGACATGTGTGACACAGTACATCATTTAAATGAACACCACGTAAAGTGTTGCATGCTTTGATTCTTTCGAGGTAATTTTTGACCACTTTTTAACATACATATATTGGGCAGTATCTCAGCCATAACTTGACGAAGGTTGGCTTTCGAGTGCTCAACAGTTAAAGGTTTATCTGCATAAACACGGTCTTTCGCACAGCCAAACAAAAAAAAGTCTAATGGTGTTAAATCGCATGTTCTTGGTGGCCAGTTAATATCGCCACGACAAGAAATTACGCGGCCAGGAAATGTCTATTACAATAAAGCCATATTCGTTCGAGCTGTGTAACATGTGTCACCGTCTTTTTAAAAACACATATTCTCCAAGTCGTTTTTTTTTTCTATAGCAGACAAAAAAAATATTCGGTTATCATATCACCATAACGCTCCAAATTGGCGGTGACAGTCGTTCCATCGTTGTTTTCGAAGAAGTAAGGTCCAATCACACCTTCGGACCAAAGAGCGCACCAAACAGTAACTTTTCTGGATGCAATGGCCTCTCTTCAATTCTTTACGAAAATTAGTGGAAAATTTATGCTGGCTTATCATAAGCAAAAGTCAAATCGAAGCACATAGACGAGTCGTGTAAACAGTGTGGTTCATAAATATTATTGAGAGAGCGAAGCGGGTGATTCAACTCTTAATGGAAACATGCTATAAGTGTATGACAACTATTACCAACTTATAAGCTGAAATATGAAATTTTTACGAATTAGACTGTAGGACTCTAATTCAGCATCAAATACTCAAATGAAATCCATATTGAACAACTGAACTCTACATTACTTAAACCCTTTTATGGTTAAACTACAGGCTGTAAATGTGATTATAAGAAAAAAGTTGGTTGATTTGATGAAATCAACTATTCCATCTTTTTTCATACAATTCGTAAATAATAGTTTAATGGGTTACTATTTTAAGTCAAACAAGATACTACCAACACCTGCGGAGAATTAATGAAGTTCGAGTGGCAAACATTCGTATGATTTGTTAGATTCAGATGCTATGGCCGTTTGACTTTCTAGAAACCCGATCTTCTATGCAAGGACACTTCTTATACAAAATAAGAACCAGGCACACTCCCTGCCTAATAAAGGAGATCTTTAGTATGGTATGGAAGGTTTTACCTTGGTAGCATAGCGTATGTAAAAATATGTATGTGTTTTGCTGAATAGAGTGAGAGGCGTCGTGTTGCCAAATCAAGACTTCTAAAAAGCATCCTTGTTCGTTGTTTTTTTCGAGTGGCTACTTTATTATACTACATATCCAGTTCAACCCAACCTCAATTGTTTCAATATTAGTTAAGTTCATCTGGTCCTAATTCAAATTCTCATATAAATTCATTCGAAAAAAACTACTTGCTGAACACTTAAGACATTTGAATTTTTCTTTGTTCACTTCATCTCAGGCTTTTCGTCTTTTATATCTTAATGCTTGTTCTCCTAGTTTTTTGGTTTCGTTTTCGGGGAAAAGAGAAACTAAAAATTAATTTAAGTAGAATATAAAACATTTCTACCTGCCAAAAGAAAACAAATGCACTTCTAATAGAGACTTCTCTTTAATTTACAGTTAAAATTTTGGGAGCGCTAGAGTTTGGTTGTAAAATTTATGATGTCAGCTTAAGTTAAATGCATTTTAATTAACTAAAGCATGAAATTTCGATAGGAATAAAATACAGAGACAATGAAAGGGAGACAGAAAAAGAGAAATTGTTAAAATAATTTGAAAGTAAAGCTTCCGACTTTTTAAAACAGTTAAGAATTCTCCTTTAAGTTTATTTGAACTTGGCAAATAAATTAAATAAAGGCAGAAAATCTCAAAAGATGATAACTTCTCTAGAGCCAAAAAACTTCTGGTCATATGACTATAAGAAAATAAATAGAGTAATACGTTTTTCACTGATTTGTATACATATATCGTAGAAAAGTGGTAATTATAAACTGGGATCAGGGTTCTAAGCAAACGCATGTTCTTTTCGGTGACAAATAAATGTGCACCGACTAACTACTTAACTGAATTATCCAGGGGCCAAATTGTCACATTCGATATCGAATGAACTATCGAGCAAAAATAATGTAAAACAAAAGCAAAATAAACAACAAACACACAGCATAAGTGACGGAATTCGTTCGATATCGAATGCGACGATTTGGCCCCAGTTCTAAGCACGTTGGTACACATTGTGACGATAAGTGAACATTTTGGCAAGAATGAGGCATATTTTTTTTTTTACTTTTTTCTATTTATTTTTTTTAAATTATGGAAAATGGAATGTTGCCGACCGCGCTTAATGCAGTATTTGAAAGTAGTAACAACTTATTTCTAATTTTCTTAGATTAGAAGATGAGACTATAAATACTACAAATAAGAAACTCCACAAAATTGCTTAAGGACGTCAACACTTACGTTCTCCTGCCATTCATATATATTCTATGATGTAGAAAAAAAAGTTTGGTTGCTCTATGAGATGGCAACGACCTCAGAATATATTCACGGACATTCAAAAGGCCATTACAGCGATCTCAGCTCAGCGCATTAAATCGCAAACACCTATTAACAGTTATTGGACTCATGGTAAACTGCGCACTGTATGAGTGCCATGGCATATGGGAATAGATGGAAATGAAAGAGCAAACTCACCTGCCTCAAGAGCAAGCGAGTTAAATAACATAAACTTGGTATGAGCGAAACCTTTCGATACAGTCTATGGAATAACGAAATCGTGGGGATCAGTGCAAGAATTCTATGGTTGGAATCCAGACGAGGAAAAGCGGAGGGACTGCTAAGAATTAGCAAGGCTGAGTTAAGTAGAATAATGGGAGCTAAGACAAGTCACTCTCAACTCTTGGCACATCTCAACTGAATTGGAATAGTGAAAGGAGATGTATATAAAGAAGGTGGGGAGAAGAGTGAGACATTACAGCACTATGTCTGATAGTGCCTAGCCTTCAAATACGTCAAATACGGTCCCAATATCTTGGGAGAGACACCTTACCAGACATAGTCCAATTGCTGGACGAAATTAGGAAACTTTGTAAATTACATGGAGTTTCTATAGACCTAGGCGTCAAACTTTGTGTGGTTAAGTACACGAAACTCACAATAAGCCTACACTGACTTAAGTGTATGTCTTTTTGAGCAACCAATAACACTTTTTCATTAGACATTGTTTTCTACCACTCGAATTTTCAAAAAATACTGCTCAAAACCCAATTTCTCTTTACTTTTAGGAAAGATGTCCATCTTTTGTTTGAAATTATTTTTCGTTTTGACGTCGGATTTAAATGTGATCTTTCCATTCATAGCTTCTATCCATGATTAGAAAATCGCTCTGATTTCATAAAACATCGGTTTAAAAAATATTTCGTTTTATTTACAAACTAATACAGTTTTAAAATAAGCAAGAAAAAACGTGGCATAAAACCAAAAATATATCATTATACCCTTCACAAAAATGTCTTAGGGTACATATAAGTTTGTGATTCCGTGTGTAACTCATTGAAATAACCATCTAAGACCCCATAAAGTATACATACATATATATTCTGGATCAGAATCAAAAGAGATTACGGTTAAGCGATGTCCGGCTGTCTGTCTGTAGTAGTTGAAATACCGTTTCTGAGAAAACGGTTTGAGATAGAAACCTCATTCGTTCGCTAAAATGTGTTAAGCCCTGGTAGTGGGTCTGCTATTGAAATTAAGTAAAATCAGTACACGGATAGCCGAGATATATCCAAAAAACCGGGTTTTTTAAGGGTTATTTTTGGCCATTTTTTTGGTAAAATTTTGGAAAACAAAATTTTTTCCTAAATATTTCGCCAAATCATTTTTACTGCCCCTAATGGGGGCAGTAAAGAATTTTTGAAATTGGCTCATATACACCCGAGTATAGCGTCTCCTGATTTTTCAGGAAATCAGCTTTATAAACCAAACAAAACAACTTTTGGCACCAAAAATCAATCAGAATGGTACATATAGGCTATTCACAAGCAAAACTGGATAATTTTATGACATATACACCCGAGATATAGCGACTCCCTATATCTCAAGAAGTCGGTTCTGGAAGCCTAACGAAACAATTTGTTGCACTAAAAATTTGTCAGAATGATACACATAGTCTGTTCAGAGGCAAAATTAGAACATTTTCGGACATCAGCCCATATGCACCCCAGATAACGCTCCTCCCGATTTCTAAAGAAGTCGGCTCTGAATGCCAAATAAAACAATTTTTGGTACCAAAAATCAACCAAAATGGTACATATAGGATGTTTAAAAGCAAAATTTGAAAATTTTTGAAATCGGTCGATATATACCCGAGATATAGCGTTTCCCGATTTTGTAAGAAATCGGCTCTATAAGCCAAATAAAACAAATTTTGGCACCAAAAATCAACCAGAATGGTACATATGTCATTGTGAAGGGTATTTAAAATTCGTCCCAGACGAATATAGCACTCTTACTTGTTAGGAAGTAAAATTAAACGCAAACCTGATAAAATTATTAACATGCTTGGTGCAAAATTAAAGTGACCAATAATTTTTAAAAAGACGAGAAAAGTAAAGTTGAAGACTTATTGGTTAGGGAACATACAGTAGCTGTTTTATATGTACCACAACAAGCCCCACCGTTAGCAAAGAAAGCTTTAAACGTGCTTGTCTTTCCTTCCTTAAAAATGTTGATCTCTTCAATTTTTCGATGAGAAAAGTCTTTCTGAATTCTTAAGAAGTAAAATTGCACTAATAGTCCGACATGCTCAGCAATACAATTTTGTCGCGTTTGCCATATTACCTCCTCAACGCAAAATCTTACGAAATATAGTTGACAAGCAATGTATCAAAAAAAAAAAATTATAAAAGTGGAAATAATAAACTTCAACAAGTCATAACATTTGTCCACAATAAAATTCCATTTGCTTTAAAAATAGTCGAAAAAAAACCACAAGAAGTGTTACAATAAAACCAAAGTGACACTACATAATGGCCACTTTCCGGTGTTAGAAAAAGCAACAAAAAATTTAAAAACCAGGGAAAGAAATCTTACTCGTACTATTAAAAATAAGCAGAAGCAAATTAAAAGGTAAAATCAAGTGACATTGTGAGCGCAAAAGTGTTGGCCAGTAGAAATCATGCAACTAAAAATGGCTTATTTATCACGTTTGCACTTAAACATCGGCACGTGAGCTACACATACTATTTTTTCTACTAGTGTTCTTTGACAAAACAGTGCATAAGCAAGTAAGAGTTCTACATTCGGCTGGGTCATGTTTAAAATACCCTACTCAATCAGCACTTCTAACTCTCACCTACGATGTATATAAGATGATATCAAAAGTGTTTGTGTTTTGTTTTTTGTGCAGTTAATTTGTTATTCCAACCACTTTCTGACACCAAGAATTTGCATAAAATAATAACGTCCGCTCTTTGGCGCCAAAACTTATTTGAGGTTACGCACATGTCGGAATTTTTTAGAAAATGATCTTTACTACAACTCGGCTATATATTTACGAATGTCGGGAGTTTTTAATGTTTCGCCTTTGAGTAACATAACTACATTGTATTACATCTTTTTTTTTTTGGGACTAGATCTTACTTGGGTTCTCAAACAAGCCTACTCTTTTTAGAAGTAGATTTTTGGTAACTCTGGGCTATATATAGACTGATATTAAAACATGTTTGCCTTTGACTAGCCCCATTTGACTATACCAACTGATTTTTGGCACCGAAACCTGCTTAAGTTCGCTTACAAGCCCAACTATTTGATAAGTGGGTACCTGCCATATCTCAGCTGCATATATAATCCTATGTTGAACATTTTCATTTTTAGTCTTGGATTAACTTTATCTTATTATGACGTCTAATTTTTGGCATCTTCGGAAATTCGTGCTGACCATTCAAAGTTTTCGTGAGGATGCCTCATGAGTAAATAGAGATCGAAAAGTAAATAGTACATGGTTGTTGGAGCTTTAGGTTGTAGTTGTATGCTTACAACCCGCAGGCGAAGGCAGTAAGTCTGTTGTATGTGCGTCGTTGGCCCAGTAAAGAATCTTTGGAGTGAACTCCACTGATCACTGTTGACGAGTGTAGAGATGACGTTGAATCGATAATTATGCAGTCCTGGTTCTTTTTGAGTATGCATCTTGGAAGCGGCGTAGGAGTGTGACGACTTTTATCAGCTTAAGCTAGATTTACACGATTGAAATTTTCATCAAAACTGCTCTTCAAAATGCTTTAAACTCGTGTAAACAGCAAAATTTGTTCAAAATGTATTGATCAAAATTTATTGAACAAAACTTTTGATGATTTTATTGATGCCGTGTAAACAAGCATCAAAATCGCATCTGGCAATATTGATAACTATAAATAATTTGACAGCATGTTCATTCTTTTCATTCAATACATATCAGCTGTGTTTATTCACGAATGTGCTTCCACAGTGTGCTGGTGCTATAATATCGATGTGTTTTCCATCTAATGCCCCGATTGAATTAGGAAAATTCCATGTTTTATTTATACTTTGGGAAATATTCTCCCATTCCTCCTCCGTTGCTGGCATCTGTACCAATAAATATTATTTTAGATATGTTTTTTTATTTAATAAATTGGTTTTTACCTTTGAAATTTCATATTTTAATACTTTATATAATGCAGCACAGACTTCAGGCACAATATTGCATATCGATGATCTAGATCTTTTAAACAAGAACATCAGACTTGCGTAACTGTCCCCAGTCGCTAAAAATCTTAAAGTAATAGCCAGACGTTCTCCAGGGCATATAGATTCCCGCATATTAGTATTGGCCTTTTCTATTAATGGGGTGACGAGATTAAGCAAATAATCAAAATCGTCTGGTGACATTCGTACAAAGTTTTTCTATAGTTCGGGATCATTCCTTTTCAATCGCTCCCTAAAAAAGACATACATACCATTACCTTCCAAAAGGTAAGGTCGAACCCAATGTTCCTTTTGTTTTCTTCTTTTCTTTGCATTATTATCAGCTACTTTATCCTCCAATATTAAAAATGTTGATGCTATGATGATTGTGTCGTCGTCCATACTTATTAATTGCTTTTTTTATAATAATAAATTATATCACAAAAAAAGGTAAATCACATGATAAAACTCAATATTTTCAATATAAAAAGTTTACCAATAGTGTAAGTTAGCTTCAACAAATTTTGATCAAATTTTTATCAAAAGATTTTGAAATATATTGAAAGCATATTTTTATCAAATTTTTGAAATGTGTAAACAGCACATCAAAATAAATTTTCAAAATTTTGATAAGACTTCAAAATAAATTCAATCGTGTAAATCTAGCTTTAGTCATCAGCTTTGGATAGCAGTATTTGGGCATACTTACTAAAGGTTCGATGGCTCATACGGTGTCGCATGTGTATGTGAAATAAACATTGTAAGAATTATTGAGTGTACGTGGTCAGCCATCCGCTATTTTCTTGCTGTCATATTTAAAGTGAGTAAGGATTAGGGTTTTAGATATCCTGTACTATCTCAACAAGTGATTGTCAAATAAATATATAAAATTTTATTATTTTTCCACTTCATTTTATGCCATGTACATACATGCGCCTTTATTGAGATAATCGCAATAAAGTCCATTATTGAGCTCAATATTCCATACAAAAAGTCAATAAAGTTATTGCTTAATAAACTCAAAATTGCTTTGAATATTGAGAAAAAGATGAAACACAACACTGTAAAAGATGTGTTTAATAAGCAAAAGTATACAATGCGAGATGAATGACGAGATAAATGTCGACAAAAGCAAACAAACCCAAATAATAAAAAATAAAAAAATAAAAACAAAAATTTTTAAAAATAAAAATAAAAAATAAATACAAAAATGTTTAAACATTGCAGCATTTCCAAATTTTTATTTCTCTTTCTTCTTATTATTGCCGCTTTGGAGTCATAACATGAACGCACTACTTGCACAAGTTCCATATTTTTATTGTACAACACTAAAATCTTTTTAATAAGAGGCAGTTTTTCTTCCATTTTTCTTATTTGAAAATATTTTTCACTTTTTCTTTCTTACTACCAAAACAAAAACAACAACTTTTTTCCAGCTGTCAAATACTAATTGAGTTCGCGCAATATTTGTGTGTATGAACGCAAAAAATATTATGTCAATAAACTGAATATTATCTCAATTAGAAATGCATGTATGAACAAGGTATTATATCGAGTGTCGTTTAATCAATACAAAAAAAGCCTTTTTTGGTTAAAAAGTACACTAGCGTTACTGGGTCTTAGTTGCAGCTGTCTCTTGGACAATATACCTTTCAAAAGAGCATGGAACTAGTTCACTTTTCGTTGAGCACCAAAACGAAAGTTTTCTGAAATTGTAAACACGTTTAATAGAGTTGAGAGAAACAAATCACTAGTGTATATCCAAGAAACTTGTTTGGGCTAGATATATTTTTAAATATCTAATGTACGTTGTAACAATCTATTGAACAATTTTCAATTGTACCGCTAATTTCAGTGAATAACTGATTAAAACTATTCACGTATAAGAGCGGAAAATAGTAAAAAGTACTTTTCTCACACAACTCACAGCACCTTAAGAACTATTAGAATACGATTGGTGTTCCGAGTTGTCAGATAATGATATATGAAGAAAATTCCACGATAATATACCGAACATATTACTAGTAATTATATTTCCACCAATTCTTGAAATAAAAGTATGTTATCGTAACCAACATTTGCAGTCCCAGAGAATATATAAACAAAGTTAGTTTAGGTTTACGTTAAAATTGAATTTGCTGTTAGAAATAGAATTATGAAATTTATGCAGACAGTAAAAAATATCGTATATTAATTTCATCAAAAAACGCCAATCGAAATATGTAATAGTATTTTAATTATTCGACCCTTAACGTCACTTGTTTCTTATAAGTGTTTATTGAATTCGATATTTCGATATCACAATGGATATCTTCTTCAGGAATGTTTTGATGTTTTTTAAAAATTTTTTAAAATTTTCTTTGGGGTTATTTAAAATAAAGGCTAAGTCTGACTTATCGACTTAGCTTTCATTTTCAATAACCCCAAAAAAAATTTCAAAAATGTTTGAAAAAACATCAAAACATTCCTGAAGAAGATATCCATTGCGATATCGGAATATCGAATTCAACAATTCAAGTTCCAAAAGATGAGATAATTCGGCACACTTACGGCTAGTACCACAATTATGCCTCAGCGTCTTCAAAAATTTGAAACATCGGATGGTGGTGTGGTGTCGAGATCGCGGCGGAGATTTGACCGATATTTTGCTCCACACATAATCGAACCACACCAATCATATCATAGTAAAAAAAACTGACAAAATTTCCTAAATCATGTGTGTTTTCTTCAAAATCAATATCAGCCCATAGAATTTAACCAATCTTTATGCGAATGTTACGCTTTATGTGCGATATGTATGCATATATATAGTAAATTTGAATTGCTGGCAAATAATAAACTGATCTACGGACAAGAGGTATGTAATTCAGTAATGTATAGAGCATTTCTTGCCATGTAATTAAGCCATAACTTTACGATTTTACCGTTCAACGTGTAAAACAATCACTACTCTTGAGTGCTTGTTACCCAAAAGCTCAATTTCCGTTGTGCTTTTTTTTTTTTGCTCCACAACATTGTGTGTTTATGTATGTATGCATGTATTGTAGTGAAATGAAAGGAAGAAAAAAATCATCCAGAAAATGCTATATTGTACAACACAAAACTTACACTTCCGTTACTTTTTGTTTCCGTTTTCAAGTCGTTCGAGAAAAGCATACAATGCACCACCATCCAGAGCTAAAAGATTTGCAGACAAATGCTGCACACATGTGTATAATTGTTAAGGCATTAAAATGGTTTTTCTGTGTCGCATTCGCCGCCAAAAAAAAAGCAAAGGAGTGAGTGCTTACAAAGGTGATGTGGTGTGATATTTCTCAACTGGATTTGGTGTTAACAATTTCATAAAAAGAAAAACACATACATACATATGACATGTTGCGTCTATTTTGCTTTAGTTTGACTCCCGGTGACTGTTCCCTCTCGGTAACTATTTTATTTTTTCTTTTGCTGCTCTGTGGATGTTGTTTAATCTAGCACTGTTGCAGTTTTTAAATATTTTGTCACATTTACCACTGAAACATTTGTGGATGTCATTTTTGGTCTGCTTTTCTTTTTTCGAATATTCCGTAAAAATCAAACTGCTATTGTAATTGTTGTTATTTGTGGGTATCATTGGTATTGGCATTGTTTTTTCTGTCACTTTTTTCGTTCATGTGGTAGTTGGCCTTTGTATTGAATTGGCTTTTGTGCTATTGCCACATTATTTCTTTTTATGATTTGCATTTTAAATGGAAAATGAAAAAGAAACGCAAAAAAAAATTAAAAAATGTAACAAAACGACCACTAGACTAATCGACAATGACCAGCAACATGTTGTTTTAAAACTGGTTACTCAAAAATAAAAAAAATATGAAATACATTGAAAACATATGTATGTACATATCTACGCTTGTAGCAATGATTTTTAAAATGTCAGTAAACCAAAGCTATGAATAACTATAATTTTTATTATATAACGGAGTTGGGTGCGCGCAGTGATACCATGTAGTGATTGAAGAACCAATGATAGATGTGCAAAGTTAGTACTTGACATTGACTAAAAATCTGTGGTCGAGCAGAACTTATCCATTTTCATCAGTTTTTAAAATTGAGTGTAACTGCTTAACAAACTCCCAAAAGAAAATAAAAAACAAAAATCTTTTAAATGTGTTTTTGTAAGCTTTGAAAGCGTTGAGTTCTTGCTTCGGCAATGTCCCCACACAATGTGTTTTTTTAAGTCTTCGTGTCACATGTTTTTCTTATGTCTATCAAAATTTTTCCATTTACGTAAGGTTTTTAATTTTTGGTCACAACCGTGCGTTTACATCTGATATTGGTCATGTTTATTTCCAGCAGCTGATATGTTTGAAAAATAAAATTTTTATTGCTTGATAAAAAAGTTTTCGAAAAGAAATCTTGTAAATTTTTTTTATTAATAACAATTTTAATAGTAACTACTAAATATACATATTTTTTTGTTAATAATAATCTTCAAGTACAGAAAATACAATTTCTTATTTGTTTGCTTTTTCTGTGTTTTTTTTTACTTTTTTAAGCTACAAGGTGTTTTGGTTGCATGAACATATGTATATGTATATTTAATATAGTTTTTATCAATACGACAATGCTATTTAAAAATCAAATAAGAGTGCTATATTCGGCTGGGCCGCATCTTAAATACACTTCTCAATGATATATATATATATATATATATATATATATACATATATATATATATACCATTCTGATTGATTTTATTTGGTTTTGACATGGGTTTCACATTGTATATGCCAAATGTTACTCGTGTAAGCGGCTACATGTCGTATATTACCTTTAAAACATTTACGGTATTCAAAGGGTCGTCCTAAAGTCAGAAGTCTTAAAATAATAGCTATATCAAATATGAATCAGCTGTTAAAGAAAAGGAAAACAATTTAAATGTTTTTGTCAAAATGCCAAAAATAAGTGAAAAAACTAAAATAATAGCCAGTTTTTGCGAAAATTATCTTTTAGATGTTTTGATAGTTGATTCAAGTAAATTTGATGGTTTCGTAAATTTGGTTTAGTTCACCTCAGATGTATGCTGTTAACTTATGACGAATCACTAAACACAGTCGATGAAGTCCTGTTAATTTATGACTATTTTTGTTTGCAGCACAACAACAATTTTTTTAAACTATCATAAAATGTTAGTACTTTCTGACATTATGACACAATGTGAGACCGTTTGAATACCGTAATTATGTGTGAAACTCTATATCATTCAAACGACCATAACGCGGTGTGTTGCAAGCATTGATTTTTTTTAGCTAATTTTCTACCACTTTGTGTCACATATTGGGTGGTATCGCAGCTATAACTTAACGAATGTTGGTTTTTAAGTGCTAAAGAGTTAAAGGTTTACCTGCATAAACGCGGTATTTCGCGTAGCCCCACAAAAAAAGTTTAATGGTGTCAAATCGCATGATCTTGGCGGCCAGTTAATATCACCACCGTTTTGTTGAAACCACATATTCTCCAAGTCGTATTCTTCAATAGCAGGCGAAAGAAGCCGGTTATCATATGACCATAACGCTCGGAATTGACGGTGAAAGTCGTCCCATCGTCGTTTTCAAAGAAGTAAGGTCCGATCACACCTTCGGACAAAAGATCACACCAAACAGTGAATTTTTCTAGATGTAATGGCCTCACTTCAATTACTTGAGAATTCTCAGAACCCCAAATACTACAATTTTGTTTATTAACATACCCACCGAGTGAGAAATGTACTTCATCGCTGAAGAAAATTTTGTTCGAAAAATCGCCTGTTGTTCAAGCACCCATTCCAAGTATCTATGACGTTCTGAATGGTCAGCTGGCTTCAGTTGTTGTTTGAGCTTGACCTTAAATGGATGTTGGTGTAGATCTAAGTTGACATACCATAATGTGCCGTAAGACAGTCCTAATTCCTGAGAACGACGTTTAACGATTATGTAAACCATAATCTCCTCTAAAGCACGATATGTGGCTGCGGCAGAATTTCCAGTTTTTGTGGTATGTTTTGATAATTTGTATGCGTTGTGTGATAGTTAAGCGATCTATTTTCGTCACTGTCAGGCTTTCAACTGAGAAGAAAAAAATTGGTTTAACAACTTAGTTTGACAGATGTCGAAGTCCAGTCATATACTTTTGAAACCACGTAATGGATAACCCTTTATATATATTAGCGAAATGACTCACTAATTACACAACTAATTTCTAAACTATTACTACATAATTACTTATTACAGAACATACTGTTATCTATGAAATCAGAAAAATAGCTTATGTCCAACTAGTAACGATACTTACGATGTGTTTATTTGGAAAAATCGCTTAGGCTATATGGGGCTTAGTAAAGAAGATAAAGTATTTTGGAAAAATAGCTTATGTCCAATAATATTTCGATGTTGTAACTAATAAGTTGTAAAAGAAAATTTTGTTATTTGGAAAAATAGCTTGTAATTTTTGAAGCTTTTATTGCAAATGCGATTACACACTGAAAAAACTTTGTTTCTTTTGTTTAGATCTCTATCCGAAATTGCGAAACAGGCTATGTAGCTTTTAGATGCCTGTCATCCACCTGGCCCATAGCTCAAGGTCATGCCGGCCGAAAACATCTGAAAGAAATTCATGCTATTCTTAAGGCATTGGGTGAATGAAATATACTTTTTAACTATAAATAACTTCGAAATTTCGCGTCGTTTTATGTTGACAAATAATGCGATCGCTAGCAAAGCAGTTTACTTATATAAAAAACAACACAGATTGGAAGAAAAGTATTATCGTATAGAAAACTTTGGAAAAATTGTAAAGTCGTATTATATGTACATCTTTTATCGCACTATTCGCATTTCTCTTCACACAATCGCACTTGCTGGTATTATTATTTGAATTTTTGGCAAGTAGTAACACACAATATTATATGCTAAGCTACCCCTAAGCACCACCTTAACTTAAGTCATTTTCAAGTTTGAAGATACCGTTTTAGTAGCTCAGCCGTAAGTATATTATATTCTATGAAGACATGATTTCCTAATTTTATTAAATTCTTACGAAAAATTTATTTATCACCCTGTATTATGTAATTTATTTTCGTAAAGTCTAGAAATATACTTATTCCGCCCGCAAACACTACCCTCGAGACAACAATCAACACAATTTCCTTTGCCACTTCTCACTTCCCTTTTAAACCCAAAGCATTCGTAACCACATTTCAAAATTCATACAACCTTTCAATAACATTGAACAAACGCATCGTTGTCGTCTGTTGCGTTAAAGGAACAGAAATTAAAATGAAAATTTTCCACTTTTTTCTCACACTGCCGGCCACGTTTTAACTCCAATGAAGTTTTAAGCCACTCTACCCATTTTGTTTTTTTTTTTTTTTTTGTGTACTTGACTTTTAAGTGGTATGGAGTCTAAATATTTCCTTATGGTTTTATAATAATATTATATCATTTTTCTTATACTCTGTTCGCATTTGTAAAATAAGGTACTGACCAAAGCAGACTTTATCCATGATTTAGCAGCAGCAGCATTTGCTTTTCTGGTTAAACCATTTTCAATATCTTTATTTCACTTTTCTTCCCCGTCAACAGTTTTGCAATGTCCTTTTTGCTATGCAAAGCAAAATTTTAAAACAAATTTAAATCATGTAAAAAAAAAATACGGATTGTCCTTGTATTTTAAGAGCTAAGTTTTAAAATCAGTTTACTTGGGAAAAAGGAAACTGTAGCCAATTCAAGTTGGCGAAAATAACGCTTTGCCGCTTTTATTTTCATTTTACTTCTTTGCATTATATTTAGTTTTGTTATTACACTCTCACCAGAATGAATGGCCCCTGAGGTCATGAATGTTGCAATTTAAATAGATTTATTCATTTGATGCTCCTTTTCCATTTAACATAGAGTTCCTATTTTTTAATAAAAGTAAAAAAAAAACGCTTTAATATAAACAACGAAGAAATTTTGCAACTGATGTTCTTAATGTCATAATGTATGGAAGTATGTGCACAAAAATAATTAGACTAAAGCTCTAAACACATAGACGACAGCAGACTGCAAATGCTGCCTACTTCAAGTGCAGCCAACTTCAAATGTTGCTCTGAAGTCGGCTTCATAATTATTTTGAAGACAGCAACAACATAATAACCAGCTGGTGAAAAATCAAGGAAAAAGATGAAGAACACTTTTTCAAAGCAACCAGGATGAAAATTAAATAAAATATCACAAAAAATTAGCTCAAACGAAAAAAATTTTTTTGATATTGAAAATGAACAGCTGTGTATTTTAGCAATGCTAATTTCAGGGATGCCGTATTTCTTATTTCATAATGAATAAAATTGAAAATATTGATGAAAAATGTAATAATATCACGAAAGAACTATAAAAACACATACATTTATTTATTTATTGTATTTTTCCAATGTTCTTTTGTGTTTAATATTAAAAAAAAAATTTTTGTTCTAATTTGTCCAATTTATATATATAATGGCAACACTATATTTGCTTATTTGCTGCCCGTCAAAATAGAAAATAGCTTAAGTTGGCAGCAGCAGCAAATGCTGTTGTGCAGTCGTGCTGCCCTGCTGCCGTCCAAATAATCGTTTTCATTTAAACACATGCATTTTATATTTGACATATTGCTGCTTGCTGTCTGCTGTCGTCTATGTGTTTACAGCTTAAGGCTTGATTTATTTCACCTGAAACAAAACTAATGAACAAGAAGCTAAAAATTTGAACGAGGCGGGCATTGCTTCCAATAATTTTAATTAAAACAAATAAGAGTGCATTAATTCAGGTCCAAAAATGAACCTTTTCAAAAAATATTTGCTGTATTTTTCAGCTGTCTATATGCCGACGACATTTCGTTGGTGCTAATCAACTCATCAGTAGACTTGAACAATTCTTAAAATATTGTTTGAAACTTAACTACTTATTTCATAATTCCCATGATCAGAATGAGAATCAGAAATCTTCAAACAAACCTTTAACACAGAAAACATTTCTTTTTTCGTTTTGCAACACTTCTACTTTTCTTTGCAACATTCTATAAAACGAGTCACCATTGGTTACTACGATTTGTATTTTTGAAAGTATCAAAAAGTTTGTGAATATTCAAATTTTTGTGAAGTTTGTGAATATTCAAATATGAACTTAATTATTTATTTGCTTTAAGAGCCAATGGAAATGTTTTAGTTCAGGTCCAAAAATGAACCTTTTCAAAAAATATTTTTTGAAATATTCATCAACAACCGGCGATGGCAGAATGGTAGTGTAAGCTGCTTATTAATCTGTAGTTTTTTTTTTGTTTGTTTATTAATAATAAACATTTATTATAAACAATAAATGTAGTAAAAAAATGCTTTATACATATTTTTTGTTATATATCTCATTAATTATAAAACTGCGTTTGTTTATTTTCAATTTCCGTCCAATTCCCATCCCATTTACAGTACATTTACAAAACGATTAAAGTAATATTTAGATCAATACATGGATTCACATTCGGTGCCAGAAAACAGTGGTTTTATGAAACAAATCTACATATACCCTTTTGGTAGAGGGTATAAAAATGATCAATCAAGGAGATCCGAATCTGTTTTTCTATTCTCAACCACTTTGAGAGCCGTAATAATCCTAAATAATATTTATATGCATAGCAAATAATACTTCAGATATTTTATGAAGTTTAGGCAGAATTCTTGCTTTCTATATTTGGCCTCTGTTTAGCATCTATGTATGTATATACCCGAAGTATTGAAATATTGAAGAGCGTGCGTTAACTATTGTTGAGTATATAGTGTCGAGAGTACAATTAGCTTTGATTTAACTGGCTTTGAAAAAATAATTGCTTATTTTCTTGGTACTGATTTTTTGTTTAATCAAACGTCCGCAAACACTCCCTATTTGCCCGTTTCCTCCCACCTTCTCCCATTTTTCTAGTTTCGGTGCAATGCAATTCATACGTAGGGATCATTGCCTGAGTACTGCTTCAAGATAAAACAAAGTCGTATATGACATACTGCCTTTTATTAATAACTAGGTAAAAATCGTATCTAACGGCAGAATTACCGCAACCGATGGGACTTTTATGCTTTAATAAAAGTTGTGTTATACTTACACACATCTTAGTCCCTCGGAATTAATTTATAAGAAGTTATCTTTTAACTGGAATATATATGTATATATATATATACATATATATATATATATATATATATATATATATATATATATATATATATATATATATATATATATATATATATATATATATATATATATATATATATATATATATATATATATATATATATATATATATATATATATATATATATATATATATATATATATATATATGTATATATTTTATTTTTTTTCTAGCAAATGACTTAGTTTAACTTCTTTTCTTGTGTTCTAAATAATTATTCTGTTTGACAAGCAATTTTTTTTCAAGGTTATTGCTTCATCCAACCATATTTTAAAAAAATAGATACATACAAATGTCAAGGATAATATATTTGTAGTTAAAAAAAGGCACGATAATATAACGCTGCGGCAGCAATCCACAATATTGCAGAACAAATACCTGGTTTTTGCTTTTGTCTTGTTTCATTTTAATTTTGTTTTATTTTTCTTATTTTATTTCACTTCTCTTATATTTATTTGCTCCTTCGTTTCCTTCTATCATCAGTCAAGTTCAAATCTTGGCCGCCTTTACCAGGATTCAAACCTGGGAATCTCACGTTTTATAAGTCAGCCACTATTATTTTTATTCCACCATCGGAAGGCTTTAAGGTCACAGAAAACGAAGCGATTTAAGAAGAGCATACTAGTTTTCCATGTAGCTTAGTACGAAATCAATCGTTTATATTATAACAAATTAAGAAATTGTTGGAAAAATATATTTCAATCAAGTACGATTTTGTTTAATAACTATTTTTTTAATTTGAACATATGTATGTACACATAGATTTTTTACTGAGTACAAAAAAAACCTTTTCAACTGGAAACGTTATTTTATTGTTTAAACTTTTTCTTTAAATAAATTGCTGATCAATATTGTAAGAGGTTATGGGAGAACAGAGAGAAACGCATGGAGTTCCTCAGTTTAATGGCCAGTGATTCGACAATTGGCAGTTTAGAGTTAAAATTTACCTAGACTCATTAGACTTTTTGGAAGTTCTAACTGACTCTCCGCCAGATGATGATGTTCTAAAAAAACAATTTTTTGAAGAAAGATAAAAAGGGGATGGATAGAATTACAGTATTTTTCGGTTAATTGACCCTACGGTTAATTGGCTTCCACGCTTAATTGAACCTCATGATCGGGCAAAAAAAATATTGCATACGAACACCATGTGAATTTCCTCGGATAATTGAACCCGGTTAATTGATTTTCCCGCTTAATTCGTTCAAAATTCATGTCATCAAAAATAAATTTCCTCTTACTTTTACCCGTTTAATTGCATTGAAAAATAATCTGGCATTTTTGCACATACATATTTGACATCATTTGTGAAAAACACTGGGTGGCATCTCTACTATACACATATATGTACATTTTTTGCTGTTGCTTGCATTTTTTTTCGTTTAAGGTAAAAAAAAAATTATTTTGAAAAACTTAAAGTGCACATATGCGATTTCTTTTAATTCATTAGTACATAGTTCCAATTATGCGTGATTTCTGTAATTGAACAAACTGTTCAATTAAATAGGGTTCTTGTAATTGAACGAATTGCTCAATTAAACGAGTATCGGCTAATTGGTTCCCCGGTTAACTGAACAAAAAATTGTGCAAATTTTGATGTGCAATTAACCGAAAAATACTGTATAAGTTTTTATGCATGCAGACTGTTTTAGCCATGTTCGTGAAGAGAAACATGCTAAAGAAATGGTGGAAAGCTTATGTTATCCGGGTACAAATATACAAGAATCTGATGTTTTGGTTCACTTCTTCTTGACACAAAATTTGATCCGTGGGTGACAGCTCTACAGAACATGGATGAAAACAAGTTAACTTTCAATATAGCGAAGGAAAGATTAGTTGCTGAAGAAACGAAGTTTTCAAATCGCCAAGAAGATGACGTACAAAATGGAACAGCGTTCGCAAGTAAGAAGACATTTATATACACAATTTAAATACTGCTGGCAGAAGAGTGCCCATTCTACCAAGAAAAATACAAAACCTGTGTTATATTATTTATGGCATAAAAAACTAATATTTTGAAGCCTAAAAGTAATGAAATGATTTTTAAGTTTGACTCAGATGCCAGTGATCACATAATAAATCGATTTTTTCAAAACTTGAAGCAAAAACTTTTCAAAACTTGCTGTAAGATCTTTGTGGCGAAAGACAGCTGGTCGATATTAGCAAAACATATTGGTGATATCAAAGGTATGAGTAATAAGGGTATAGAAATCACAACGAAAAATGTACTCTTTGCTCCTGAATTAAGAGATAATTTATTATCCGTTCAAATACTTGCGGGTTCTAATCTAACGGTTATTTTTATGGAGAATTCGGCCAAAATTCACAAATAATTGCCTCTGCACGACTGAGTGGAGTAACTTTATATTTAAAAAATAGAAATGCAGAATCAGTGATACTGTATTATGACACAGAAGACTTGGACATGCTGGTATAAATGGTATGGATAATTTCTTAAAACCAAAACTTATTGAGGAAAATGTAAAACCAAGGGAAATTCGTTTTTGGGACATCTGTACAGAGGCTAAACAGTGTGGAGAGTCTTTCGATAGAAGCAGGCCCAGGGCAAGCTATTGTTTGCAATATACCCATTCAGATATTTGTGGTCCAATTACACCAGCAGCCTAGGAAACAGCCATGGTATGTACCCAGTTCTTCTTCAACTTTTCTTGTCTTCTTTAAAAATGTTCATCACTCCAATTTTATCAAATAAAAATCTATATCAATTTGAGGAAGTAAAAAAAATTAAACTCGATAAAATTATTAAAAAAATTTATTTTTAATTCGTTTGCACAGTGTCAAAACATTTTTCTCATTTACGGATAGAAGAAAAGACCAACGTAAGCTGAGTTCAGAAATTTACTCGCTAACAGAATTTTTCTTGTCTATTTCCAAATTTTATTCAGTTCATTTGTAACAACTTTTACACGCCTGAGCGTGCGGAACAAACCTATAAAACTATAAAAAAGTGTTTAATTCTCAAACCAAAAAACAACATTTAGTATTAATATATTTTTTTTATATCCCAGTAATTTTAAACCTGATTTTCCGATTTTCAGCGCCATACAAAAGAAGATAGTTAAAAACCGATTAATCTAAAATTTAGGTCAATAAATTGTCTAAGAGCTTCAAAAACGGCGTTGAAACGAGGTGTTTTTTTGTTTCACAATTAATTATTAATGGATATAAAAATTTGTTTCCTCTTTTCTTGATTAGTAATAACATTGGGAATTATGCAGGGACCTAACTTAGCCCGATTGGATTTATGAAAATGCATTATCATACTTTTAATTAGGCCTAGTTCGACTTATCTTAACTAAAATGTAACCATTTTGAATGATTTTCTTTAATGTAGGAGTATAAATTTCTGTGCAAATAATTCATTATTTTCTTCTTCTTATATTTCCTAAATGAGATTCATGTGGCGCAAAATTTGCGAAATATGAAATTTTGTAACATCAACACGTAAACTCTGTACTGCGTACAAAGAACGCAACAAAAAGAAATGAAACTGAAATCAAAAAGTTCATTACAAATAATAGCGGAACTCACGGTTCATTGCAAAGTACCCTTGCAGATATTGCAACCGTAGCATATGTGCCATAGTCTGCAAGACTACAAGAATAAAATGTATGAAACCGAGATTTGCATCACTTAAGCAAATATGAATAACCAAAAACCATTGCAGATCCGTATTTGCAAATGTTGCTAAATGCTAAAGCAGCTGCTTGTTTTTTACAATCCGATATGTAAATTCCTACGCTCAAAAAACTAAACGTCGGCAAGCCGCCACAAAACATGCCTGTGCTGGAATTAAATTAATGCTAACGTTGCTCAAATAAGTAATTACAAAATAGAAATAGTGAATATTATACCTATTATCATGTATAATTTTTGCCAATGGGGTTTTCATTGGACCCAATACATCCTTTGGCCTTAGCAAACTCCTCCTCAAGGGGGAGATGAGAAAATGGACAACATCCATCACAGAAAAACTGTGGCACAACACTAGGCGTCTGGAACACTCAAAGAAATTTCTTAGCTTTGATGCTAAGAGGGTGGACCTCGCTCTAAAACTAAATAGAAAGAATCTAAGGAGACTGTGTGGGGCGCTAACAGGCCACTATACCTTCAAGAAGCATCTATACAGAATGGTACTATCCAGTACGGCAATCTGCAGATTTTGCGGAGAAGAAGAGGAGACAATGGAACTTTTGATTATTGAATGTGTGGCACTAGGCCACAGAAGATACAGGCAGTTGTAGGCCTATACATTGGCTTCACAGGACTTGCAAAGGCTTCCACAGAAGGAGCTAGTACTGTTTCTTGATGTATTAAGCTCGTGAAGGACAAGGGCTTGCACAATAGATCATCTATGATCGCAGTGCCAAGGGCCATCCTGGACCAACCTAGTAAGAATGCATCATTATTATTAAATTTTATAAATTAAAAAAAAAATCGAGCGGTTGTTTTATCCACGGCGTTGCTTTTCAAATACTGGCTACGGCTTAGTTTATTTCATGCCGCAAAGTCACTTTATTAAATTTTTTAAACAAATAAATAATAAACAGGCAAGAAAATGAACACGGAAGAAATTAAAAATAAGATTATGGTAAATAAACAAAAAGTCAACAATAAAATATGGACAACGAAAAGATGAATAACGAAATTTTTGCAATTTGTTTTCTAAGCTTCCGTCTCAATTTACAAAACAAAAATATTTATACGTTACTCTAAAATCATCTGATATAATTATTTTGCTAAGCACTTGAAAAGGACACTCACGCTTTGTAGCAAAAAAATCATGCTATATGTGCTAAAATTGCAGATGTGCAACCAAGGGTGATTTCCGCTAATGTTTTTCAATTAAGAAATATTGATGATTTGTACAGTGAAGAACATTGATAATGCTCTTTCATTACTCAAATGTATTTCCTATTAGTGAATGCGCGTGTGTACACACGTACATATTTACCAATTGTAATGTATAGCATTAAAGATTGGAACCTTATGCAAAATTATTATTTAACAAAATTTAAATAAAAGATACAGAAAGTAACAAATAAAAATTTTAAATAAAACTTAAAAGAATTTTTAATTTAAAACAACCGTTCTATTGTTAATGACATTGACGTTTTCATACATACACTTATATGTATGTACACATGTATTTCATAATTGTTTTTTTATTTTCTGTTACAAAGCCTTTCAAAATATCAAGAGTAGCAGGCATCAGTTACGAAATAACAAAATAAACAACATGGCAATAATGATGATGACGACATTGATTGTCAACATTCGCAAGTACATGAGCGAAATGCAAGCAGACAGAGGCATCGTCAAGAGTTGTGCTTGAACATGGCTAATTTAGTTATAAAATCACAGGCAGCAAATTAACTAACGCATGCTGCAATGTGAAGTGAGAGCTCATGTTGCACGTTTCATAACTCAAACAAATGTGCATAAGGGGGTGTCGATTTAGCGATCGATATTGTGTCATTGATCGATAGCCTTTGACATGGAGAAATAAGTTCATATCAATCATATAAAAAAATCAGTCATATAAAAAAATCGTTTCCGAAATGTTAGGAGTAAAACTTTTTTATAGAAGCCCCCCTAAGGGGAGGCGGTACGAAGTCGGTGCGTTAAAAAAATATTAGAGAGAAATTATTATTGAGAGTCGGTCACATGTTTGACTCCACTATGTCTACTGATTAGTTCCAGTGGCCTGCATTTCGACACCTGGACAATAAAATGTTTGCGCTTAACCCTAACTTTTCCTACGGCGCCCCTAGTGGAGTCAAATGTTTGGCCAAACCCCTATAATTTGTTCCCTCCAATAGTTTCTTCGAACATAACGTCCGTATAGCACGCCTCCTTAAGGGGCTCACATACCAAAAAAAAAAAAAAAAACAAAATATTTAAATCGAAAATGATTTTTTTTCCTCATAAAGCTGTCGAAAAGTCGATATTACAATATCGAAAAGTTTGTGTTCCCACAAATCCACCCGACCTAACTTTTTCCTTATTGTAACAAGTATGTAAACACTTGACGTTTACATTTAGTCAATCATTCTGAATCGATTTTTTTTCGCAGAACTCGTATGAACAGTAGTGGCCAACAATAATTACCTGCTACTTCGGTCAAAGTTATTATCAGTGTCAGTGCTTTCGTACAATCAGTATTTAATGTGTGGAGGAGTCTTATGCTGTTTTATGCTTTTTTTCTCATAATTATGTCAATGCCAGCAACTGCACTCCTATTTAGAAATTTTCGCTTGTCTTGTGTTGTATTTTTGTGTTGCAACCGGTTGCAATGAAAAATTTTTGCTCGGCATTGCGAGCATGTGTGTGGTTAAAATTGGCATTTGATATGAAATGGAATGTGCTGAAATTTTGTTTTTATTTGCTACTTTTTTTTAATGAAATTCAACAAAAAATATTTCATACTGATACAGAGTATGTGGCCAAAAATGTATAAACAGAAGGCTGGCTTTACGGGCAGTGGATTGAATGTGTGCTAGGTAGGGAAAGGAAGATGAATTTGAGAGTGTGAGTTGGCATTCGTTTGATTGTTTGCCAATTCTTTCTCAGAGTATGAGTATTTATCACATTTTTGATATTTGAACACGCGCTCACGTTTTTATAAATCCATTTTGCCGTGATTGAGTGTAGTTCAGTGAATGATTGCATTAATTGCATATTGTCTGCCTATTTCGTTGTTTTTCTGTATTTCTGAATTCAGCACGCTAGCAAACTAGTATGAGCGATTGTGTGCTTAAAGAGTGTGTAAGTGAATAAAAGAAGAAAAAAAGAAAAAAATCGGCATGAGTGATTTTAATGTTTTTCAAGCTTTTAGGCGACATTTTGTAAAGTTGCTTAATTAAAGGAATTATTTTAATAATTTTTATTTTATTTTGAATATACTGCCTTCGTTTTCGAACTTTTACTTTTCAATTGGCTTATTTATGTAAATTAGTTTGTGTTTATTAGCCGATTATTTGATAAATTTTCTGAAGAAGTTTGTCAAATATGATCTTGGTAAAATTAGAATAAATTTTATAAGCATTAGTTCCCACTTTTCCTCCCTGGATTAGTTTGTATCAATTATTTACCAAATGGAGCAACATTTTAAGCCCAAATCAGGGACCGTGTTTTAATAATTTAAGACTTAATTTTTTAAGTAATTTTTTTGCAACAAGAAAAATTATGGTCAAGATGTTTCATTATTTATCAGTTTTTCTTTTTTCAAAAAAATATTTTTGTACTGTGACGTCCGAGACAAAGTAAAATAAAAATCGTTTATGAATGTTATCATAAAAACAAGAAGATATTCTGTACAGTTATTTCCACTTAAATGAGTTTCTAAAAATGCCCTACTTTTAAAGCAATTAAACGGGAACGCAATTAAGCAGTACTCGGTTAATTAAATCGCCATCGCAATTAAACGAAAATCGCTCGATTGAGCAATATGTGCAATAAAGCGAAACACCCATGCGTAGATGGAAAATAAAACTCACTTCTTTAGCTACATATTGTTTAGGTTTATTAAAACAAAATAAAAATCAGGTACAGAGAGAAAAAAACACCTAACAAAATCAATAAGATATCTCTTTGGCTTTTTTTCAAGAAGGTTTCCTCATTATTTTAAATGGGAAAACCTTATTGAAAAAACAACAATTAATGAAATTAAAAAGATGATTTACGTGTGTTTATAATAAAACCAATAGGGAAAAATTAATAGGATAACCTAACAATATCAATAAGAAATCCTTATTGTATACAATTTACAAGAAAACTTAATATAATCAATAAGTTCTTCTCTATAGAATTTTTTTTGGTACCATGCAAATCGGAAACTGAGTAAAAACAAACGTGAGTAACAAGTTTTCTTCTTGGTTTTATGTGTTTTTCTTGTTGAGACAATTAATAAGATTTACAACATGGAAATAATAAGAAATACCCATAGAAAAATCTTCTTTTCTCTCTGCTGGGATACCCCTCAGCCTAAAAACGTTTCAAAGAGAAAATCTTATTGAATCTATTAGGAAGTTTTCGCTCTGTGTACGTTCATATTACAATGGAACAGAACCATGACCTTTTTGCAGCAAAATAATTTTTTTTACGTTTGTGGAGCATATATGTATGTAGGCGGAATCAATTAAGCGAAACATTTGCTTTTGTTTTTCGCAACGCTGTTTTAATTTGTGAAAGAATTAAGCGGGTGACACAATTAAACGAAACTCAATTAAACGGGTATTTTACATAGACACGTAAAATAAAACTGAACTGAAAAGCCCAATAACAATTATCAATCATTATATACTAACTTCTGTATTTTACTAAATTTTAATTATTTTTCAGTATTTTCCAGCTTTATTATAGTATTGTGTTGAAAGTTTCACAAACTATTGTAAAATAGATTTTTATTCTGTTTTTTTATGTTGAACCAGTACTTACGGGATGACCCCTACACAAGGCACCTCGATACCAGGTAGCAGCATAACTACAACACACACAGCACCAACAAACCCTTCATGTATTTGGTTGGTAGAATTCTTTAAGTTCTGTCACCCATTTGTTTGCGCTTATATGTACGTGTTGTGTATTTTGCAAGTTCTTCAACTAAAAGCAGCTGGAATTGTAAGACTACCTGGTATCGAGGTACCTTGCCCAAGAACAGTGGTTCGACATATTAAGAGTTTAGTTACTACGACTAATTTATAAAAGTATTTCATGTTTGTTAAGTTGTTATTTAACCCAACTACTTATTCCAAAATTCTTATGAACCAAATGAGAATCAGAAGTGTTCACACAAACTTTTAATCCCGAAAACATTTTTTCGTCTTGCAACACTTTTACTTTTCTTAGGACGTCCTTACAACGGACCATTGGCTACCACGACGTGTATTCTTGAAAGTATCAAAAAGTAAAAGTTTTTTTTAATATTCAAAAATTAACCTTAATATTTATTCGCTATAAAAGCGTTGAAGTGTTCTATCTTGGGTCTAAAAATAGACCTTAATGTTTTCTGTCTTCTTCAGCCGTCTGTACGCCGTCGACATTAAGGTCTATTTTCAGACCCAAGATAATACATTTTAACGCTCTTATAGCGAATAAATACTAAGGTTCATTTTTGAATATTAAAAAAAAAAAAATTTACTTCTTGATACTTTCACGAATACAAGACGTGGTAGCCAATGGTCACCCGTTATAAGGAAGTGCTAAGAAAAGTAAAGGTGTAGCAAAAAGAAAAAATGTTTTCTGGATGAACAATTTTGTTTTTATTTAACTATGAACTTAATTATTTATTTGCTTTAAGAGCCAATTGAAATGTATTATTGAAAAGGTTCATTTTTGGACCTGAATAAATACGTTTTTATTTAACAAATATCTATTCTTTCAAGTCCGTAAAACCTTTACACTTATTAAACGCTTAAAAACAAGTAAAAAATTAAAAATTTTGCACAATTTCGCTGTTTTTTGACAGTTGCATTTCCAGTAGTAAATCAAATCATTGCGAATTAAATTTGAATTTGTAAAATTTTTTGAGCATTCTTACACCTTAGGGGTTGGCATCGCTTACTTTGTGGTATTAAATGGATTACAGCTTAATATTTATATATGTACATATGTATATAGAACTCATCACAGCTAATTCAACAAAAAAAAAAAAAAAAAAAAAACCAAATGACAGTTCTAAAATTTGCCTAATTTTTTTTTTTGAGGATTTGCATACGTACATACATATGTTTATTTAAGCCACGAAAACTACTTTCCAAATAAATACCTCAGAAATATTCACTCCGCAAAAAATCTTCCAATTTTAAATAAATATATTTGTATGTATTTTATTTTATTTTCAAACATCCCCTTAAATATAAAAAATTTACAGTTTAAAGCGTATCCATACAAAAATTACATCATCAAGAGGCAAGAAAAAATATAGAGAACTCAATTTCGATTGCGTTTCATCACTACCGCAATGATAAATTACTTTTCCAATTGAATTTGTATCCCAAAAATAAAATAAATCCATGGTTATCAAAAGAAATCACATTATCAGACAAATACATCACACAGAAATATATACACACATCCATGCATGCTAATATATGTATGTACATATGTGTATATATAATCTGTTTTATACATCTCTAAATATATTGACCGTACCAAACTGAAATGTGCTAAGCCAAAAGATATTAAGGGTGGGACTAGTCCCTATTATGCTAAATAGATTGCCTATAGTATAGAAGAATATACACACCAGACAAATGTTATAATAGGAAGTACGCTAAATAAGGCGCTGGCCCAAGGGCATCTTCGATAAGCCTTGAGTCCTCTACTACTTTAGTTTTCTTTTTCATAAAATTTTTGAGCTCGTATTAAATTAATGACTGTGACTAATATTAATATATTAGAAGGAAACAAAAAATTAGTATCGCAGCTGTATTCAAGCTAGAAAAATATGTATATTATCAAAGCTTTCTACTTATCTCATGTAGATTCAAATTCACTTTTTAATTCTTATTTGTGATAAATACCACCTTGAAAGAAAGATTGAATGTTGTGATTGAAGTGTACTCAATGCTCTTATTTTTTTCTGCCAATTTTAATTAATTTAAGTTAAGAAACATTTGCACATTTCCTAAGAAATTCGAATTATTCCAGTTGCATAAAGCTTGTGCCAAATAGCAAAGTTACATCAAAACTATATGTCTTAGTCATCCTGACTCTTATTGGTGCAAAACAAAAACAATTAAAATAGGGCTAACTATGTATGCAATAAAGAACTTAGTTACAGAAACCGGTATCCAGGGAATGATCCTTACATGATGCATTGCCTTGTACTGGAAATGTTAAAATAGAAAAATACGGTGGCAAAGTGGAAAGATAATCAATAAGATTAAATATACACACTCAGGAATGAAGAGCTCTGGTGGTAGGATTGCTATGTGCAGCTGCTTACAAAAACAGTATACAATCAGTCATGGCCTGGGTTCGAAGCAAATTTGGATGCTGATGAGTGACGTGGTGGTCGTGAAACAGCCATGGTATTTACTCTAGCCGGTAAGTCGTTTAATTTATTTATTTATTTATTTATTTATTTATTATCTATTTATTTTTAAATTAATTATTCAAGCTCTTGATCTTTGGTTTTTTATAAAAAAATAATTTTAAACAATAATTTATTTATTTTCAATATTTCGCCAACAATTTGTTGGCATCTTCAGGAAGATCGCAGTGAGTGTTGCGGTATATTAATAGATAATTCACTTAACAAAAAATCAGATATTGTATTTCCATTGATGATGTTCATGACAAATGAAACATTGAGCATGGTTCTATTGCTTTGGAGGGTTGGCATCAGCTAATCTTGAAGAATAAAGGGGAATAGCCAAACAGTTAGGATAGACATATTTTAAACAAAATATTAGAAACTGTTTTTGTACTAATTCTATGTGATCGATATGTAGTTACTTTTTTTTGCAAATTGTTCAATAAATTAGTGCTGTTTTTCAAGAACATGATTTCCTGTTTTATAATTGAAGTCATGCGAACTTAATGTATTTGAATTCAACTAAAGATTATCATTATTCAAACTTTATTAGTTTGACTAATTTACGTTCACATTTATTTACTTAGTTTTTGTTAAACTAAATTCTTATTATCAAACATATAAAAATACAAATGTTCAACTATGCGTATACGTAACATTATTTTGTAAAACCTGGTGCCAAATAATACTCATACCGCTTCTAAACTAATAAATGGATTTTTGCGAAATGTTGAACGGGCATAGATAAGGAGCTATATCTTTAGTTTTAGCTATTCTACTAACTATAGGCCTAACAGAGGTGGAGCTGTGGGGGCCCACCTCGAGTTTTCAATTGTATCTCTGTGGCCATAAGGGATAATCGCATAAGTCATAAAATATATATTCCAGAAAGTCCGGTTCTAAAAGTAGAACAATTTCTTTGAGAGTATAAAAATCGGCAACTTAGAAGAATACTAAGCTAAATTGAAGAATTTGGTATTAAAGAAGTTGCATAAAAATAAATAAAAACATGCAAATTCAACAGGGATTTTATTAAGGACACAGATCATTAGAGACGTGGAGATTTCACATAAATCTGAGTTTTTGTATAGAATATCTTAGCACATAGAACTGGATTTTCCCTTATGTAGATTGTTATCGTTTGTGGCTACACAAAGTGTGAACTTTTACAATTTTTGAACATTCCACCATGCCACCATGAGCTTTTTTAAGTATTTAATTTAGTAATTAAATTTGTGTACTTTTGCACTAATTACAATACCTCCTATACAAAATCTGTAGCTCACATACAGTTTTAAATAAATATAACTGATTGTTCGTGAAGTTCATAATATTTAATTACCGAACATTAAAAATTTCAGGAAAGACTTGCGGCAAGGTTTAATCCTATAGATCCAACTTAAGGTGAGCCGTGGCAGCAATTTGGTAACCTTAAATTTTAGTGCTCAAGAACTGAATATGGTATACAGGATGTAATGAATATTGCTTGAAAGAATTGCACTAAAAACTAGATATAGCATTTTCAAAGCAACTGGATAAGCAAAGAATAGCCAAGAGATTTTGAAGATCTAGAAACCACATTAAACCATTCAGTGATATAACTATCGTCGCTAAATTATGCATATATAAAGTTTAATTTTGGAATTTTCTGATATGCACATACTCGTATATTTTTTAAGTTTTCTCAATGAAGCTAACAAACTGTTGGCGAAATATTGAAAATAAATATAATATAAAAAACAGGATCTTATCCGGAAATGAATGGGATGTCAAATTTTTCAAGCAACTTTAGTCAAGAGTAAAAAGCTTTGAGGTGATTTTCGTATTCCTCAGTGAGTTTTCGTTGAAAATGAACACGTTTCTGTAGGAATTATTAAAGTAATAGTTTTTGTGGCCATTGATACAAACCGTTTTAAAACTTTTTTCATTTTAGAACGCTTAGGGTATAATTCTCGATACGTGATCGTGGCAGTGATAATACAAGCGTTTTATTTTGCCAGTAGTTAGTAGCAATTAAAAAAGTTCTAATAATTCTTATAGATGTGTGTTATCATAGCAAAATCACCTAAAGTGATAGTTATAATGAAAGCAAACAAAATTGTAACCAGTGCTGGGCAAAATATTTTGATTTGATGTATTTAAAATACAAAAAAAATGAAAGTTGTGCATTTAAAATACAAAATACAAATACTTTTTCTCCACGTATTTAAAATACAAAATACAGTGCAACAAAAATATGTATTTAAAATACAAAATTCTTTTAATCAAAAAAAAGTTTTTGTTTCCATTCATAAATACCAGCTTTTGAAATGTGGTATTAGACAAAAAAAACCTATTGATGGCGAATGAATAAATTCAGTTAACGACAAAACCTCTATGATTTATTATTAAAAAACGATATTTTATTGAAAGAGAAACAATGGAATTAAGAAATAAGTGACAATTAAAAATGTTTGAGCAAAGGCTGCATATGTATATAAAGTCTATCCAACTCAACATATGACTGATATTTGTCTCTTATTGTTTTAGATGAATATGTCAAAAGCTGCTTTTCCTTGCAAATTATTTTTTCATTGTTTGACTTTTTGACAGCTTGGCGGCTTTCTCAATGTGTATGCCTTCAGTGGCTTTTATTTTACACAGGTACTTTCCGTTGGGTAATTAAAATGTAGTCTTGTCATTTTTTGGAAATAAAACAATAACAAGGTTTTGCGCTTTTAGTTGATGTATGAATGGAATAATTTTTAGCTCATATTTTCTAACATAAATTAAGAATGTATTTTGAGAGCACAAGTATTTGAAATACAAAATATAAAATACTCAAGCGCTTAGTATTTAAAATACAAAATACAAACAAACACATTCGTGAGACGTACTTAAAATACAAATACAAAATACGTATTTGTATTTTAAATACGTATTTCAAATACATGTATTTCAAGTACTGTGCAGCCCTGATTGTAACTCACTTCTATTACAACGAACGTCAGGGTGTGCTGTTACTATGAAAATCAGCCTCTAGGTATTTAGAATTAAATAAACTCACATTTCTGAGGTTCTCGTTGCCTAATAATCAACATAATTTCAGTTCAAATTATAGCATTATAAGTGAGTTATTTCCAGTTGATGTATCGGTGAATTTAATTCACACAGAGCCGTTGCTCATTTGTTTCAATTGTTATTTGGTCTGCCTTAATTTATACGAAAACTTCGTTGTTTTTTTTACCAAAAGTACACATTTTATGTTTTCCAGGGAACTTCATTTTTATGCCATTTTTACTTTTGCACTTTTTTCTTGCTGTAGCCATATTCCTGCCAAAGATATAAATGATCAAAGCGGTTTTCATATTCATCATCCGTTTACTTCTTAACCAAAAAATAAAAAAGGCAACAAGTGGGACTCAGAAAAAATATTTGTTAACGCTAATGCTGTGTAGTGAGAAGGAAAAGTGACAAAAATTTGCAATTTTTAAGCTGTCACTTGACTTTGTAAATTACAAGCCATAATAAAACCGTCATTCTTTTTTATTTATTCTTACTATGTTTTTTTTTCTTCCTGAATTACTCTGCGGAGAAAAAGTGCTTTAAAACATTGAAGGGTTGTATGACTGCTTTAGCTTTATGGCGGCAATTTGTATTAATATTCGTTGTTTTTTTCTTTTTTTCCATTGCGGCTTCTTTATGAAATAAAAATTCAAAACTTCATCTTTTTTCCTGTTTTGCATATTTAACCTCATTTGCATCAGTGTGTTTCTTACAAAAATCTCTTCACAACTGCTTTTTAAAAGGCAAAAGTTTTTGTGTTTAGTTTCAGGAGCAATTGATGACAATTTCAGTAATCAGTATTGCTATAAAAATCACTTTTTACAGACATATTTTCCAATTATGTTCTAAGCCTAAATTCCGCAACGATGAATTTTCTACCAGTGAACACTTTTAGTAAAATTCGCCGGCAGACACAGTCTTCAAGAGCGATTCTGCAATCACATGATTCTTTCTATACACAAAATACAAATTCATATTTTTAACTCATTTTGAAGAAGACTAACAAAAGTCCAAATATATTCCAAAATATTGTAGCAGACTTTTTATATTTCTAACTCATCAGAGCAGCACTTACTACTAGTTTATGCAAGTCATATTATTCACTTTGATTGATTGGTGCTAATATGCCCAGTTTTTGTCATTGATTCCTTTGAATACCATAATCCACAACATTCAGCTATTTGTTATTGAGTAAATAAATTCTTCAAAAACCTACGCAAGTTTTACTAATTGTTATTTACCTCGCTTTCTGCAAAAAAAAGACTTAAAGTTTACAAAAACAGTTTTAATTGCTTTAAAACACAGTAAATTTATTGCAACCAACAAACAGTCATAAAATTCTTTGTAAAAAAAATCAATTTCTGTTACGAAATTACTCTAGTTCACATGGTATACAGAAAATGGAAGTTGTTTCATTACCCTCCTAAGATTATATGTAGATGGTTATGTTTCATGAGAAATCTTCATCAAACCGGGGTCTGAGTAATTGTGCCAATAGTTTTGCTCTCTGGACCCTACATGTTAGTTAAATAAGGTTTTCAGTTAAAAACGAGACAAATGAATTAAAAGGTGTATGGATATACTTACATATATATTTATCTGAGAAGTTAAACTACAAGATACAGTTCGCACTCCAAAATCTGCTCATAATTGCAAAGATCAGGCCTTTCCGATTCGGTGGCCACAATTACTGCCACCGCATTAGATTCGGTCTAATGCAGTGAAGGAACTTCAACTTAAAAGGAACAACAATCTCACTAAATAGCTGATTGTTTTACTTTTCCTATCGTTGTGTTTTCTTATTACTTCTTTAAGCTCAACTTTACTTCATTATTTCTGTTTTTTCCTGTTCCATTCATGAAAAGTTAACGCTAAAAGTTTTTTTTTACTCATTAAAGATGTTTTCTGTACATTCAGTTTCATAACTTTTACTGCTGACAACAGGAAATGTTATCTTCATTTTTACAGCGTCTCACTTCTGTCAGCAGGAATGAATATGCCAACATACACATGTATATATGTATATCAAAGGCAGGGATAAAAAAGTTTGCACCTTCTACAGAAAGCCTTTAAAAAAAAAATATTATACGATAGTTACAAGTTTATTGGACTTATAAAAAGGCCAGTTTATGTTTTGTTCTGCGAAACGATGAAATGAACAGTTTTTAGAAAACTGGACACATGTGACAACTATTTTCATTTCTTCAAACAAACATTGAAACGAAACCAGTTTTTAGACACTTCATAACGCTTTCCATTCTTAAGTTGTAGAACACTTTAATCAAATGTACCATTTTCTTCATATGCAATATTTTTTTTAATATACATGTATGTATGTATACTTGATATGTGGTGAACTGATTTCAATATGCAGGTTTGCTGCAATCCCATATTCTTTTTATTAAGCATGTAAATTCTCCTGTCAAATGTGCACGCACAGAGTATGCAAAATAAGCAGGAAAAATATTTAAACAAATTAGAAGAAGGTATATTAGCTGTAACTTAACTCTTTTCTTCCTCTTGGAATAGAAAAAAATGTATGTAACTTTTTACATATAATTTCTTACAATAATTTTTAAACTAGTCAGTGTTTTTTGAATTCGTAATTCTAACGGACTAATTAATTATTTGCATATACCATAGGAAGCTCCATAGTGAAATATTAAATCATTTATTTTTAACTAGAATATTACCTGCTACTTCGTTAGCAGATGTTATTTAAAGAAATAATCCATATATACAAAATACTCGTAGCTCAAAAAAAAAATTGAAGAGAAAATAATTTATTATAATTTGTATTAAAAGTTTGATTTTTTAATATAACACCTTAACCTTTGTAAAGTTGTTGTAAACTAAAATTCCCGTTTCAACACTATGAAACCAATTTCAAGAACGGATGATCTCACCGTAAACAAAACATAAACAATTCAAAAACGATTTAGTACATGTAGGCGCACTACTACAATAAAAGCAACACCAACAAACACTACCCATTTTGTTAGTAGATTTACTCTCTATTCTGTCTTTCATTTTTGTGCTACTTGCATTAGGTACTGAAATATAGAATTACAGATTTGATCCCTTTATATCAGTTTTTGCCCCCTGACCAAAGTGAAAAACTCAGGTTTTCATAAAAGTACCAAACACCTGTCCAATTATTTTCAGTAAGCTTTTGACCCTTTTTGAATAATTTTTAGTTACTTGTCTCGTAGCCTAATATATATGTAAAATGATCAATTTATCCCTTTTTTACCCCTTTTTATACTCTTTGGAAACTCAAAAAATTGCATATTCTATCCGTAGTTTTCCTGCTCTCATCCGTCTCTACAATTAAAAAACGTACCAAAATTCTGTTTTACCCCTTTTGTTCATCTAAAAACCAGTTATTTTTAGTAAGCTTTTATGCCCAGTTTGAATTTTTTTTATTAGTTGTACTAGGCGCTGAGATATAGAATGACCGATTTATCCCTTTTTAACCCTTTTATCCCCTGAATGTTTGAAAACTCAAAATATTGAATAACATTTTTGAGACTTTGTTCTTAAGAGTGTAATTCTTGTTTTACTTTTTTCCTGCTCCCGTCCATCTTCACAATTAAAAAAACGTACAAAAATTCTGATTTAACCCCTATCATCCCCCTGAAATTCAGGTTTTCAAAAAATAACTGACACCTGTTCGATTATTTTTAGTAGGCTTTTAGGACCTTTTTGCATTTTTCCAATACTTGTATTAGGCGCGGAGATATAGAATTACAGACTTATCCCTTTTTTACCCATTTTTACCCCCTAAATGTCCAAATTTAAAAAAGTGAGATATTGATGTGGAGAAAATTTCAGTGGGTATTGAATTCAGTTTTTAGTTTTTTCCTGTTTCTATCATTTACATAGATATATACAATTCAAAAAAGTACCAAAATTCAGTTTGTACTCGTTTTATCCCCTTAGTTCTCAAAATATCAAAAAAGTACCAGACACTTATTCGGTTTTTTTACTATACTTTTGGGTGCTTTTTGAATTTTTGTGCTATCTGTTCAACGTCCGGAGATATTCAATTACCGATTTTACCCTCTTTTACCCGTTTTTACCCCTTTTCCGTCTGAATTTCCAAAAATCCCGCCTCAGTGCATCCATACATCAGAAGAGCTGCCCACATACGAAATTTGATTACTCTAGCTTTAGCCGTTAGGGCTGGGCGATGATGACCCAGTTAGTCAGTCAGTCAGTCAGTCACGTTACAATTTTATATATGTATATAGATTTGCTTTGAATATGTTAACATGAGGATCAGATATTGTATAATATTAAGAATTTAAATTAAGTAAAATTGTTTTACACTGCCAACTTTGACTTAAAATAATATTGCTGTTAAATCATTTACCTCGTTTATTTTATGATAGGTGTAGAAAGACAGCCTCCGACAAATATTTTTCATATACACACTGGAATAAATAATTTTTAGGGTTCTGTACTCATCAGAGTGAAACGGAACCCTATTACCGAGACAACTACGTCCGTCTGACCGTCCGTCACAGCGTCCATTTTCCGAAACGGTAAGAGCTGAAATTTTCACAGCATGTTGTTGTGACTTGTCGCTACAACAACATATACTAAAAGCAACAATAAAGCGAAAACTACCAGGTGTCCCTATACAACGTAAAGTAAAAATTAGTCGTAACTCCCAAACTGTAAGTGACAGATAGATGAACTGTGGACAATATATGCACTCACATATGGCCTACAATAACAAATTCTAAAAACAACAAGTCAAAAATTACCAGGTGTCCTCATACAACGTAAAGTAACAATTAAACTTAACTCTCAAGCTGTAAGAGACAGAGAGATGAATTTTATACAATATATGTATGTATTCACATATGGCATTCTATACGTACATTACATATACATACTATGTGCGGAACCGTAAGTGTGCGAGCCAGCCTCGTACTTGGCTGAATTTATTTCATTTATATAATCAAGTACTTTTGCTTTATCTGGAATACAATGAATAATTTCCCATCGATTGAACAAATAGTGCCTCATTTTATTTCTATTATACCCATCTTTGTGAATATGCATTATAAAATTAATATAGTTTTACTATCAAATAATAACGAAAATTGCTTAAAGTGTCATTCATAAACGATTGTTAGCGTAATTTGTTGGCTTTAACGGTGCATTAAATGCTGAAATTTTAAAGTATGTAGACCCCTACTTTAAATGTAAAGTAAAATGATTGTTAGTTTTTTTTTGTCACATTTGAAAATATTTGTACAAGAATTTTTGGAAATATTCAAGAAATTGTGAAATGCAAAAGGGTGTAACAAAAAAAATCAAAATGGGGGTTCTTATTGATTATGGTAGAGCAAATCAAAATACATCTCATACATTTTTTTTTCAGTCCTAATGTCAACAACAACGACTTTGTTAAAGATCAGAAAAGATTAATACCTGCAGATTGTCACTTATTTTATGATAACATTCAGTTTGAAGTTTAACCCAGTATTCAGAAAAACTAGCCATAGAAAATTCTTATACTAAGTCCATATTAATTTTTGTAAAAATAAAATGAATTCACACGTCCAAAGTTCATAGGGTGCTGATGAAGGGTGTTTGCTACCCAGAAACAGCCGGTTGTCCACCTAACAAATAAATTTTACTTTTCTTTACTTAATTGATATTGATTAAAAAGTAGTGAAAACCCAAGGGTTGAACTTGAGCCTGAAAAAGTAATTTAATATAAATGTATTATTCACCTTTAATTTTTTTAGCCGTTATTTAATGAAATATTGTTATATTGTTTTTAAATTTTCAGTTATTAAATAAATGTAAAAACTTAATAAAATTAAATACCTATAAAAAGCAAATCTATTTGTACTTTTTATTCCTTCAAACTTGAGTAGCAAATCATAATCATATACATATTTCCACTTTCATAAAATTTCTGATGTTAATCCCTTTTGATTCCCGGTCTTTTGAATTCAAAAGGGCGCACAAGCAAAATGAAAGCAAATTTTTTCTAAAGAAATAAATATATCATCGTATTTTAATGCTTTAATGAAAAAATCATGAAGTTAACTTCTATAGTTTCGATTTTATGAAGTTTTTTGTCTCTCCTGTAAAATTTTAAAATGTGTGTTACGCTTTTTTGCATTTCAGGTGACGACATATTTGGATGTATTGAAATAAAAATATAAGTGTGTGTACAAAAACTTAAACAAATAAAAATAAGGCTGCGAGGATGTAAGTACTTGTACATGTAAATATGTATGATGCATATCTTGAATAAGAAAAGTATTTCCTCTTATTGAAAGAAGAATGTAAAATATTTCAAGCATTTCATATTATTTTTTAATAAATCAGTTGACGAGTTGCAGTTAATGATAAATATTATTCGCTCGCGTTTCACCATTAGAACTCATTTCACAAATTAATTAAATAAAATATTGTTGCCGCTCTTAAATGAAAAAATTTCTTAAATTTCTAATTAGTTAATAAGGGGTTTTTGAATAAGAATTTTTAACAACCATTTATTAAGCGCAAATCTCAAAATTTATTAATATGCAAATGATACTAATATTAAATATTTTTTCTGAATAACACTGTAACACTATAAAGTATTTTGGTTTTTGCATTTATGGTAAATGTTTATAAATTGAAAATTTCAAGTTTTTTTTTATGGAAAATGTATTTGCGTTTTCCATAAACTACCTATACATATATTGGCTATAGTAAAAAACAAATTAAGAATAGTTTAGTCCTTATGTCGATTGTCAAAAACATTAATATACGTACATTTGGAATATCAGGTTTGACTATACTCTTCTCCATCGGAATCCATATACATATTTTATAAAAGTTGGAACGAAAACCAGCATATTTGTTACACCTGTATATTTTGTAAGCTAAACTTTGGCCAAGAGTGTCTAAATTAATCGAAAATATCAACATACGGTGATCTTGTTCAAAAAAACTTTATTCAAAAGCCTTGAATGGCCTCCATGAAAAGTGTTTTATAAAGATTCGGTCACACTTAAGCTAAAATCTGTAAATTTTTCGCTAAGCAAAAGCGTGACCAAAACTTTCTTTTTTCCCCATACTTAAGGCAAATACATACATATAAACATGCAACAACGAAATGCAAAACTAAATAAAAATCGTCCGATTTCACAACAGCATATAACAAGATTTTGTTTACTCAATTGGCAATATGTGTCAACAAGAAAATACTGACCATGTTATTTGACAGCTAGTATTTTTCAATGTGTATGCCACTTAAAAAAATCTTCAATAATAATAAGTTTAAATTTTTATTTTATTTTATTTTTTTATTTTTTAAACACAAAACTGCGAAGCTTCTTGCTTGTCTGCAGAAACACCCAGAGCCTTTGGCAGGAATCGAACCTGCGACCCCGGGGACGACTCTTAGTAGGCCACTCTACCAAATCATCCATCGAGGCGCTTCAGCAGATATGCCTGGGTATTAATCCACGTTCTCTTTCCTGTTTACATAATACTTTCGAATCTTGTTCAAGAAAAGAGTGAGAAAATGTACCAAAACAGTTTTGATGATAATAAATATTGAAACAAAACAAACCTTTTTCAACGGTTATTGATAGATAAGCCTTAATAACTGTCAAAGTCAGCTGTTCTAGTTTTGCAAAAGTGTTTGTGTATTCATAGAAATTTATAAAGTTGATTGCTGGCAGCCGCATGCAAATTAAAATATTTAGTCCAAAATTAGCAGAAAAAAAATTTTAGTTTTGTGGTTTTCTTTCTCAACAAAAAAGTACACTCATATTCAAAGTTGAGCAAAAATTATATAAAACATTGCTGGAACCAGATTTAAATATTATAACACGGCTCGGATGGTGTCTGGCAAAAACCATAAAATGCTAGAGACTAAAGCTAAGTGTAATTGTATTTTAGCATTGAGTGTGCTTTAATAAATTATTAACTTTTATAATCTTCATTCAATCGGAGTGCATTCTTCCAACAGTGCAGTCGTGCCGTGATTTGCTCCGTAGTAATAATGAAAATTCTTTTAAATAAAAACAACTAAGAGTGCTATATTCGGCTGGGCCGGTAACATATGGGATGCAACATTTTTCAGAATACAAACGAGAACAAGAAAATAAGGGATCATAAAAAAGGGTTGTGAAAAGTACTAATAAAAACCTAAATGAAAGTTTTTTCTTCATTTCACTTTATCATGGAACGGGAATTGACATCCTGATCTGTTTAATATCATAGCTATTATGTGGTCCAAAATTTTAAGTTTTGGAGAAACAATTGTACCATGGTCGTCATATAGTCGCACTAGAACCACATAGTCACTAGAACCACATAGTCATTATATCAGGTATAATATGTCACTAGTACTGGTGACCACGTCAATAGTAAATCCTTAGAGTTTTTGTCTTGTTACTGAGATTTTCTTCAGGGTAGTTACAGAATACACTTGTGTGTAGATTACAATCAATTGCAAAACTTATTTGTTTATTTTTCCATATTCTATAACTTCGCAATCATATATTGTTGCTGCTAAAATTTGTTCTCATGTTCACCTTCTCGCGCCTCTTAAAATGTATTTGAGTTGTAGGCTAATTTACATTTCTCGACCCTCGACAAAAACTCCACCAATTTGGATTAATGTTTGCCGGCTCCTTTTCATACCGCTAATCTGAGTTCTAACGACATTTTGTGCTTGCTACACCTATAAGAGCATTTATTTCTTAAGATTTAACACCCTTGTAGAAAAGGTCGTAAAGAAATGGTAGGGAAACAGTACTACACTACGCATTTTCATTTAAGCAAATACATAAGTTTTTCCTTCCTTCCTGGCTTGTTTTCAGTCACTCTTTTATAAGTCCTTGTAAGAAAGAAGATTAATTAAGAAAAATATAAAAACTGTTTTGATTCATTACCAGTGAAATTTTTATTTTCTCTTTTGTATTTCAGCCAACGTTGTTTTTAATTTTTTTTAATAGCGTCTAGTGCCATAATCCATTTTTTTACTTGTCTAAGTTTGTGGAAATAAAATTAAAAAAAGAAAGCTAACAACTTGTCCAAAACAATGAAGTGCCCAACAGTCAAAAGTTGTTTTTCCTAGTTTTGCATTATGGTTGGGTATTTTATTCTCTACAAAATACGGAAACAACTGATGCCAAAATTTAATTTTGTTAATCAAGAAGGACAGTGGCTTAGCCGAGGTAAATTTTCCAAATCATTTTTTCTGTAAATGCCAACTAGATTTTTCGATTTAACAAAACGGAAGAGGTTGAGTTTTTTCTCTTTAATTGAAATTTGTCGTTTAAACAATTTTTAAGAACGCAAAGCAATTGCTTAATGAATTTGGTCCTAGTCAATCCTTACCCAACGTAATCAACCCTTTGCTCTGACCACTGAATAACTTACTCAATCCGGGTGCCAATGTAGTAACTGTACCAATTACCAATAGTTATAGAGTGCCGAAACATTTTAAAATTGTGAGTCATGACGAATCCGGGTTCAGTGATGTTGCACCTGAAGCTGCCACAGAGGATAATTTCTTGCCTGTAGGCAAGCGTAAAAGGAACTAAACAAAGTAGATGTAAAGATTATTGTATGAATAAACATCAAGATAGTAGTGGACAATTTGTGAAAGGCGCTTTTTCTCAAAACTCCCAGAATTGCTTTATGATTTTAGGAGAAATAAATTTTGAGAAGAATAGTAATTTTGCTGATAAGTAAGTAAGCCGTTTGCATAAAAATAAGGTCTGCAGAAGGTGATTTACCTTCTGCAGACCTTATTTATTTCCAATGTTAACATTAAGCGTCTACCAGAAACTATCCAACTTAAAACACAGAATATTGTCTATGCGATGGTTAGCGAAATTAAATTCAAAACTGAACTGTTTGCCAAAGATTCTGCTGTTCATTTTGAATTTACGCCGTAGTTAAGGGCGTAGAAAATTTAGTTATATTTGCATACACTGACACAGTTAAAACGTATCACCTTAAATTTACGTCGAATTTATTATAAGACTAATTTGGATTGCATCAAGAATTTTCCTTTAGTACGTGATTCAATTCAGAACATGTCAAAATGTTCACAACTTATTCTAAAAAAAGGCCAATGCCCACGGGTAGGTTTATAGTGACTTTGTTTGCCGAAAAGTCAGCTTGAAAAATAAGGGGTATAAAATTTATTTTAAATCAGAAGAGCTTAATAGTTGCACGGCGTATAAGAAATATTTTGAAGAGGAAAATGAGCGAATCTGCTAAAAAAAAAAAGAAATACAGCTTTTATGGGGCTGTTCACAAATTACGTAACGCAATTTTTCCAGATGAGACTTTTGCTAGTTTATTTAAAGAACAGACTCTACGTATTGTCAACTAAGCAAAGGCAAATTCACCTTTGATCGCAGAATGCCTTAAAATTGCAAAGATTATTTGTGACCCGGGAACAGTTTCTAAGAGAAAAAAAAGTTAAGAGCGTGTTAATGAATACAAAACCATGATATCCATAACCATGATATCGCAAACCGATAGCTAATGTAAACTGCATATTAATTCATACTGTCGTCTTATTCCATGAGCTTAAATACATGAGCTGTTGAATTACAAGAAGCAAGTTCTTCGAGACATAAAGCAGTCTGGAGGGATTAGCAAAGATATTTACTCACTGGGATGACCCAGATTCCCCTCCAGATCCTGGTAGCAGAAAGTCAGAAACTGAATGCTTTTGAAAATGCTTAAATATTTTCAGTTCGACGATGCTGTTAACGGCAACAACTGAATACCATGCACTAGACAGTTGAAGAAGTCAACTTAGGCTTCCCTTCCACGAACATTATAGTATCTGCAATGGTAGCAATAAGGCCTTCCATTGGATCTGAGAATGCTCGTCGTTGACTGTCAGAAGGAATTTATTTCAGGAAAAATATATAACTTCCATGTAGGTCTGGACCCAATTACTTTCTGAGGCATAAAAATATTCTGGATCTCATACCGTGGCTATTAAATAAGTGGTCTGCTGGTCTTGTCATAAGGGGGTCCTTTTCACTTCACTACACTATTTGCGCGAAGTGAACTTCTACGATAAGCATCAAATCAATAATTGCAAAGGCCTTTGTCTATAAGTGTATGATTTCTTGTAAAAATAATAAAGGAATTTTGTCACAAAGATTTTTTCGAACCCGAATTTCATTTATTAAAGAATTGCATAAAATAAACTAGTAAATCGCTGGTTCACACAACTTTCATTCAATGCAATTTTTTCTGTCTTCGATTATAAAGGCTAATTTTGTTTGTATATGTTTGAGTATAAACTGTGAAAACTGCGGTCAAAAACACGACTATTTTCATAACAAACTGTTTATCTCACTCTACCCAAAAGAAGGAAAGAAAATAAAACACAAAAGCAAATAAGGAGTTAATTTTTATATTCTCAAATAATTTCTTAAAAGCAAACATTTTATTGAACCTTTTGCATGCTCACACTCGGAATGAAAAAAACCAAAAAAGAAAAATTAGTCATTCCCTTAATGAATAAATGAGTGATTGGAAGGACGAATAAAATAAAAAAAGAAAAAGTTAAATTTAACAGACATACAAGTGGTTTACAAGTAAATAATTTAAAAGCTGCATTTAGTTTATCGTGTTGAATACGTTTTTTTTTCTATGAGCCAGTTTTTCTTTATGTATAGACAGCTTTGTGTATACACTTTGTAGTTGTCTTTCGGTTCATGTCCTTTCGGCTGAGCTGTAGAGTCATTTATCCTGCAATTAATCATGATTACGCAATTTTTTTCTTTTGCTCTTCTTTCATGGTCTGCTATTTACTTTTGTGTGTGCTTAACATTCCTTACAAATCTTACTTGTTGCTGAGGGTGTTCTCTTCGTTTAACTCACTCCACGTTATTCATCTCATCAACAGCACTTTTTCCTTATTGTATTTATACAAACTTGAGTTAGTATTTTATTTTGCCTTTTCTCATCGTATTGTATATTTATTATTTTCTCTGCTGCTCTTTACGGTGGTGTTGCGTCTTAAATTGTCTAGCATTTCTTAACACTTAATCTATTTTATGATTCGATCTTTTTATATGAAATTTTGAAAACTGAGAAGAATTTAGGCAAGCAATTTTAGTCTAGAGCTAAACTTTTCTAAATCAATCTCTTAAAAGAAATCAATAAAAATTGCAACCTGGTGCATGTTTCCACAGATTCCCCGACATAAAAAAACATAGCCACGAGTTTATTCATACATATATCTCTTATGTTTCAGTTACAAACGTTAACATATTTTAGTAACAGATATGTATGTTTTAAAGCGACTGCATTATAGTTCCTCGTGGTGTGAATCCACATCCTGAGGTTATTCGATCAACAAACGTAAAATTTGAGAGTAAGGAGTATTGCGATACCTGTAGCTTTGGAAACCAACAATCATACAGTAGTTCAGCATATGTGTAGGAAACCACGCCTTAACATGATAACCACGCCTTAACGTATAAAAACACACATTTACATATGTACCAGAAAAAGTACTGTGAAATAAATTCAGTTTTTTTTAATTGCCCTAAGAACATATATTAACAGAGAAACTTTTCTGTGAACGAAATGTAGAAACCCCAAAAACCACGTCTGACAATGGCAGTATGCCTTTTTGCTACAAAGATGAGTGTTAGAAAAACAAATATTACAAATTCGATATTTTATTGCAAAGCTTCAATATTTTTTACGTCCTTCCATCTCTTCTTGTTTACTTTTAGGTTAATTACAAGAATTCTATTTCTAATTACTTCAGTTTTTATTTTTCTACCTATACCCTACCCAGGGTCTACCATGGATGTCATGCTTAGCTAATTAAGTGATTTTTTTTTTATCCTAAATATTTACTTGTCCTGTCAAAACTCGTTTACATTTGCATTGTGCCATTTTTTTTACCTTTTGTGTATCAAATCCAGGATGCAATTGTACTTTTATGCACTCTTTGGAGATAAGAATGCATATGTTAGCTATTCTCATTAATATTAAGTTTATCTACCTGTAAGCTTCTGGCATAAATGAACTATAATTTTCCTGATAAAATACATTATTAATTAAAAGCATTTTTTTGCAACCCTGTCTTCTGTACACATATTTGCTGCTGTTATTGCCACTGTTGTTGACAGGCCTTGTACGCCTTTTACGCAAGCGAAATACACACAAAACGTTGTTATTGTAGAGTTACTTATTCCTTATAAAGTGTCCTTGCCCGGCTACTATTTACTTGCTTCCGTAATATACTAAGCGTCAGCTAATATTTTGTCCCAACATCTCCGACACATTTTTCACGTGATGCAAGGAACACAACTGGGACGAACGACGAATTTTGCCCAACACTACGAATACGCCGGTTAAAATTCGTTGCGTAAATTCGTCGTATGAAGCACAATAACGACGATGAACAAAAACATCTGTTATAATTGATAAAGTTGTTTATTGTTTGATCAAAGATAAAAAAAATTAAATGAATCCAAGAATTTCAAATTTTGTAAAAATAATTAAAATAATGGTAAAAGCCTTTTTGCTTGTACGTAAATATTTTTATTTCACTTGTATCCATTTTCTCAGTTTTTTAATTTTATCTTATTATAGTTGAATACCTGATAGGGTGAAAATATTAAAAAATTTGGTTGCTAAAAATTTTAGCATTACCAAAAATAAAAAATTAAACACTATAATCTAATACGCCGGCTTTTTATTTTAAATGCAAAAAGTCAAAGCTTAGCACTTAATATAAAAACTATTATTTATTTATTTATATCAAGAACACTTAAGAATAGAATTCTTTTACGGTTCATTAAAATGTTACATTGACATATATAGTAAAACGGAAAAAATATACACGTACTTATAATATAAATCTTATACTAATTAGTTTCAGTATTATGTAAACTTTATCACATTATTATAATGTTTAAAAGCGAAAAAAGGAAGATATACAAAAATAAAAAAGTAAAAGTAAATTGATAGATATTGAAGAAATATGCAGAAAAGAGATTTGAATTTAATTATTTGAGAAGAAATCCAAAAGGGCTTTAGTAAAACTGTTTTTTCCCTGAATGAGTTTAATATATATTGGTAGACCATTCCATACCTTAATAGCGTTAATGAAAAAGAATCTGGATGTATTGAGGTGTATGTGCCTTGGTGTTATAAGTGTTATAATTCGAGAGGATGTACCAAAAGTGAGTTTTTCGTAGAGATAGCCGGGAGTTTTTCTATACAATAATTCATGCAAAAAAGATAAACTTCTTATGGATAAATAGTCATTAAGTTCACAACCTAAAAGCATATTTCGCCATGACGAAACACTAGTGAATCGGGATATACCAAATACATAGCGTGTTGCGCTGTTGAACGCTACTTGAAGTTTGTGTAGGGACTGTGAGTCAAGCTTGCTATAAACTTGCGCCGAATATGCAATAATGGGTAGTATGAGTTGCAGTACAAGCTTTCTTTTCACAGAACATGTCGGAACATAGCTGCCGGTCATTCTCACATTTCGAAGAGTGAGAAACACACTTCTAACAACAATGTTAATATGGTCTTTACAGGTTAGTGTAAAGTTAAGGTGAAATCCCAGATATTTTACTTTATTAACATACTTTAGCTCAGCTTTACCAAGATATATATTTGGGAATTCAATACAATTGAGTTCTCGCCTACATATCGGTAAGACAAATGATTTCTCAGGATTAAGTACTAGTTTATTGGCCAAGGACCATGCACCAATTAACACTAAGTCATCATTAAATAAAAATTAAGAAAAAAAACCCTAGAAAACTAAAACCAAAGTGGCCACATGGTACTGATTTGTTCGTCGTTCGCCGGCGTAAGAAATAGAAATAAATCTATTTCAAGTTCGCCGCGTACAACAAATTTCCACCGACAATGTGTTTTATTTTTGACGGCGAATATTCGCGGCGTAAAACTCATCGTTTGTCCCAGCTGTGTTCCTAGCATTAAGTAGGCACCCGGTTTATCTACAAGTTTTATAAAATTTGATGATTGTTTTACGGTATTCAATTTTTACTATTTTCGAGCAAACTTATTTTCAATGTAATTCCGGTTTTTGAGGAAGCTCTGTCGTCGTTTTTAAGGTAGAGCGAATAGCTTATTTCAATTGCAAAAAAGGTTCAATCCTTTTCTCCAATAGACCTGTTTTAACATTGAGAATCTTTGCAATTACAAGTCTGCAATGGTTTCCGATTGTGTGTGTTGGTGTATGCATTTGGCACTAAGCCAAAGAAACATGCTATTAAGTTAAACATTACGGCCTTTAGCTTTGCAAATTAATCAGTTTAACGAATTTCTAAAAAATTTTGATTATATCTACATATATTTCCGTATATCTGGAAGTACATATTATTGATTAATTTCTATAATGAGAACATTTTCTTCTATAATCAATATGTATTACGTTTCTTGGGCTTGAGTTCATAATATAGCGGGTTATCCATTTTGCGGTTTCAAAAGTAAACGTAAATAAAACACATATAAGATATTTTTTCATGATATTTCTTTTTTTGACATTATGTGTGAATGTTGACATTATGTGTGAAACACTACATTATTTAAATGACCACCACGCGAAGTGTTGTGAACACTAATTCTTTTAGAGTAATTTTCGACCAATTTTTAGTACATATTGGGCGGTATCTCAGCCACAACTTGACGAATATTGGTTTTTAAGTGCTTAAGAGTTAAAGGTTTATCTACATGACGATGACCTTTCGTGTAGCCCCCCAAAAAAGTCTAATGGTGTCAAATCGCATGATCTTGGTGGCCAGTTGATATCGCCACGATGAGAAATTACGCTGTCTCTTGTCTCTTGTAATAAAGCCATATTCGCTCTAGTTGTGTGGCATGTGTCACCGTCTTGTTCAAATCACATATTCTCCAAGTCGTATTCTTCGACGGTGACAGTGGTACCATTGTCGATTTCGAAGAAGTAAGGTCCAATCACACCATCGGACTAAGGAGCGTACCAAACAGTGACTTTTTCTGGATGTAATGGCCTCTCTTCAATTACTTGAGGATTCTCAGAACCCCAAATACAACAATTTTGTTTATTAACATACCCACTGAGTGAGGAATGTGCGTCATCGCTGAAGAATATTTTGTTCAAAAAATCGCCAAACACCGCCTGTTGTTCAAGCACCCATTCCACGTATCAACGACCTGGACCTTATATGAAAGTAGGTGTAGATCTAAATGTAAAAGACGCCATAATGTGCCGCAACACAGTCCTAATTCCTGAGAACGACGACACATTCGGGTCTTCGGCATCACTTTCACTTACAGCAGCGACATTTTTAGCGTAACGAGCGAAACGATGATGCACTGGCCTTACAATATTTGTAACTGCTCCAATCTCTTCAAATTTTCTCACAATTTTGAAAATTGCTTGCGTAGTTGGACGATTATGTGAACCATAATCTCCTCTTAAAGCACGATATGTAGCTGTGGCAGAATCACAATTTTTGTAGAATGTTGTGATAATTTTTATGCGTTGTGTGATAGTTAAGCGATTCATTTTCGTAAATGTCCGACTTTCAACTGAGAAGAAAAAAATTAGTTTAACAACTTAGTTTGACAGATGACGAATTTCAGTCCTATACTTGTGAAACCACGAAATGGGTAACCCGTTCTTATTATTGGCATTGATATTAATTTAATTACTTTTACAAAAAAACATTATAGACAGCTAGTTATCCCCTAGATAAGACTATTTGATGTTTTCCTTGATGTTAATCACAACAGTAATACATAAAGAACTTAATGTTACTTGTAATATTTTTTTTTGATGTACCAATAGTTGATTAAAAATTCTGTCTTTTTATTTGAAAATAATAGTTTCCGGGTATATGTGCAGGTCCTCTTGCATGCTCTTCATTTCTCTAAATATTTTGTGTTAGTGTTTGTGGTTTTATATTCTTGTCAAACTTAAACTTGTCCTTTGCCTCAAATGAGATATAAGATATTCGCATGCTGTATTCACCTCCCAAACTACTAGAAGGGCAGTTTTGTGTAACCTTAGTCAGTTTTTCTTAGTATAACTCTGAGTATCTGTACTGTTTTTTTAATTTTTCTCTACACCATTTGTGTTATTCTCTACATAAAGTGCTTATCAACATGGGCGTCTTCTTCAGAGCCCAATTGTCTTTATAGCTTTTTCCTCTTTTCTTTAATTTTTTTCTATACTAATTTTTTTTTTCAATTCGTTTCTGCTGCACACGGAGGGGATGTTTGCGCACTTTTGTTCATGTTGTGCCATGTCTATACTCTGCCATAGTTCCACACACAAAGTAATACAATTTTCTCGCCCTATTTAGTGTTTGATGATTGGATTTTATTTCTTATTTTAAATTTAATTTTACAAAGATTGTCATTTTTGTGAGTCAAGTTGTCAACAGCTGGAAAAGTGAATAAAGAAATACAGATTTGTACTTGCCACTTTTTGTAATATACTTAAATTTCATTTGAAACTGAAGACTTAAGTTTATTGTCATAAGTGGGCTTTCCATTCAAATTAACAAAGATGATCCTAAATAATTGCAGTGAATATTAAATTATTACCTGCTCTACAATGCTTTCCACATTATTTTTCACTGCCAGAAGCAAATACACAATTTAAGCCAAAATATTTAAGTATTTCATTCGAACATTTTATAAATCAATTTTGGTCTTCATCTTTAACAATTTCGAAAACACCTTTTTGTATCCAGATTTAGTTGATTTTAAATTAAGAGACAACAAATGCTTTGTTCCTCGCCCGATCTCTTTAAAGAAAGGGCAAAAATGTAATCAAAATATCTTAAGTGTAGTAGTTATCTTTAATCTGTGCATAAACTAATAAAATCTAGTAACTCTATGCCAAAATGGCCACAAAAAATAAATACAAACACTTAAAACTGATTTATTTATAGAGCACAGATTTTCTTGTGAGATAGATTTTAATACGGCATCACGTACTCATGCGTGTGTGTGTGTGTGTGTGCACATATTCCTACATCATATACTCCGTCAAATATTTATAGTACAAAATGTAAAAGGGTTTTACACATACTTTGGGCCATATCTATAGACCTCGAAAAAGTATACTTTAAGCAATTTTAAGTCACTGCTAAATAAAAGTAAACCTTTTGTCCACTATAGACCAGAAAAAACTGACTTTACCTCAAAAGTCTGCTCTAAACTTAAAACCAGCAGAAGTTGTCTTTAACTTATTTAGCAACAGCTTTGCTCAAACAAATGTCACTTTTAAATGTAAAAGATTTTTAATGTACATTTTTTTTACATTAAATAATTAAATTAGATATTTTTTAATATATATTATTAATTAGAATTTTCATTGAATTTTATTTTGACACAAGTTTTGAAGTTTCTTGTTTACTTACTAATACAATTTTAAATTTATGTGTATGCGTGCGTTTACATTTATACATAAGGTTTTGAGAGTCATCTTATTAGAGATGGGATTTTACTTAAATTTGTATATGGTTGTATAATAAATAATTTGGCATTTTCGATAAAAAATGTGGCACCCATTTAAAGCTGGTTCATTTTAAAGCCAAATTTAATTTTGATTATTATTAAAAAAAAGATAGCAAAATTTTTTAATATTTAAGTTGTTTCTAAGAACAACCGACTTTAGTGTTTGACTATAGTTAAGGCCCTTTATTTTTAGGGTTCCGTACTCATCAGAGTGAAACGGAACCCTATTACCGTCACAGCTTCCATTCTCCGAAAGGGTAAGAGCTAGAGAGCTGAAATTTTCACAGGATGTTGTTGTACTAAAAACAACAACAAGTCTAAAACTACCAGGTGTCCCCATAGAACGAAAAGTAACAATTAGCTATAACTCTCGAACCAAAAAAGATAGAAAGCTGAAATTCGCACAGTGTATGTATTTACAGATGCTCTACAACAAAAAGGGATAAATTGAACAAGTCGCAAACTACCAGGTGTAACCATACAACATAAAGTAATAATTAGCCGCAGCTCCCAAACTGTAAAAGACAGAGCTGAAATTCGCACAATATACATATGTATTTATGTGTATATGCCCTACAACAAAAAATGCTAAAAACAACAACAAGTGGAAAACTACCAGGTGTCCCTTTGCAACATAAAGTAATAATTAGCCGTTACTCTCGAACCGTGAGAGACAGAGGAATGGAATTTGCATAATATACATATGTATTCACATATGCTCGACAACAACAAAACAGCAACAAGTCATATGTATATGATTTAGGATATGTAAGCTTTCCATACGTACATTACTCATACGTACGGAAAACTAAAACTAAGTGTGCAAGCCAGCCCTCGTACTTGACTGAATTTATTTTATTTTCTACACAGAAAGAAAAACCTCGTTCTAAATTTACTTTTTTTCTAATTGATTTTAGTGCGAAGAATACCTGAAAATTTATGTACGCATAACACACAAGTGTACTTAAAACAAGCCAAATAGGGATTATTAAAGAGAATCAATCCTGTTAATCCTGCAACCAACACTTGCGTTTGCTTCTATAAATATTAAATTTTGTTTAATTTTTTAATTGCTACAATGGTTGAAATGGTAGAGTGGCTGGACTGCCAGTAGTTGGGTTCCATATTCCAATCGGCAAAGAGACAAAATAATATGTAAATTTTGATTAGATTAAGGAAATAGCGCGGAATATTTCAGGTACGAATTTAGGATTAAATAGGCTTCAGCAACATCGAGCACAAATTTGAGCTAGATTCAATGCTATACCAGGATTGGATATGGCTAAAATCAATCCAAAAATGTTAATGAATATGGCTAAAATTAAGTATTTAGAGCTTGAAAACTCCGTACTTGATTTAAGGAAATCCGTACATACCGTACTTCGGACACCGCTTGGGATTGATTAAAGTACAAATGGATTGAGTTGTTTTTTCAGTGTACCTGTCAAATATTCTGTTGCAAAGTTCATACCTGGCGTGTAAAAGCAAAGTACACAAAAAATTTTGTTTCTATATAAGAATCATGTATAATTCCTAACCTAACATTTCCATCTGACAAAATTTTATTAAGACAAATGTCAGGATTTATTTATTTTCATCCAGAGCCGCACTTGTGTCTCAACAAAACTTTTGGCTGTAAAAGTGCACTAATTTTTAACTTGTTAACGCGTTGTATGCATTTGGCTTTTTTGTTAATTAAAACAATTAAAGAATACACAAAAGAAAATTAATAGCAAAAATACGAAAGCACCACTATGAAAAATACAACAACAGTAAAGAAATGCATCATAATTTTTACAAAAGGCAATAAATATTTTTATTATTCAATTTAAATAAAAACTTTATTAAACATGTTTCCTAACTTGAAGCGTACAGTACGTATAACTCGAGAGCGCGACAATGCGTGCTAAGTAGCTCCATCTAAAAGTTTTGGTTTGCAACGTGGCCACCACAAGCATCACATAGCTTGATATAATTCATAGTGTTTTGGTGTTGAAGCTGTTTGATATAATCTTTGTAGATCATCTGTTTCCAAGCATGTGCATATACATATGTATGTATGTGTATTTGAAAATGCTCTATGAATTGTGAAATTAGGTTCATAAGGCTGGGAGCAATACTCGCAGTAATTTATTTTGCTTTCTTATAGCGCCACTTCAAATAGCGTTTCGTCCGTCACAGGCCCCGTTCTACCAAACGGTAAGAGATAGAGAGACAGGACATGCGTTTACCCGGCCACTACAAAAACAATTACTAAAACCAACATAAAGTTGAAAAATAAAAGGGATCTTCGTACAAGTAACTGTAAAAGTTAGATAACATTATCTGTAACTTTTGAGCCATAAGGAATAGAAAGCTAAAAGTTTTACTAGATATGTAATCACATAGGCTCTACAACAACAAATAACCAAAACAAATTTGTTGATTATTTTAAATTTATATTTATAATTTATATGAAATTAAAAACACATTATAAGAATATGCAGATTGGCTTAAATCTTTTTTTTTTAACGAAAAAATAGAGACTGGATGAATCAACATTCAGTTAATTGATGCAAGGATTTGCGATTGGCAAATCTGGTAGCTTGAAGTTTTTTATTTCGGGGTATAAATTAAACTGAAATTGTGTACCTCGGAAATGCTGCAGCTATTCAGAAAGTCATATAAGAAAAATTTATTTAATTTAGCTATTTTGGAAAAACTACACTACTTGCCAGGATGTTTAAAACTAAATTTACTTTGCTTACCTGAATATTAAGAAAAATTGGCTTTTTTATGGGCTACTGTTCAAAGCAGATATAGTATGTACAAACACTACTGCAAGAAAATACACGGGAGTTTTTTGTTGGTAGAAAATTGGTAGGCTGTTGTCAAATTACTAACTAATTTTTTTTTTGCTAAGCTGATTTCTGGTTACTAAACAAATTTCCTAAAATAAACCTTAAATTTATTACTTTACCTTTTACTTGAATAAAAACTGTAAAACCACGTGTTTATTTTACTTCTTCTAGTACATTTCATTGAAAAAACGCACGTTATGCGGCTCTTTTAGCGATTTTGCCTTGCGGTCGATAAGATTTGGTCTCATTTGTTAAAAATGTAATTGAATATCAATGCTTACTAATTGGACAATTATCAGCAAAAGCCCAGGAATGCAAAAACATATGTAGATTACAATCATTTAAGATACCTGAAGATTTCACTGATCAGACAAAATGAGGATCTTTTCAATATGTTAGCAGCCTCTTCAAAGAAGTTGTGTTTGAAATCTTTTTTAAATTTAAAAAACATTTTTTTTTATAAAACATTGTTTTTGTGACAAAAACCCGCCACAAGATATCACTGTGTCTAATGGCCATCACAATGCGGGAGCACTTATTTTAAAACCAAGGGATTTAATGTTCAAGTGATTTTCCAATGGCGGAATTTCCAAAAAAATCCCAACGTTATAAATCGACTTATTTCATGTAGTGAAGATAATATAGAGTATTTTGTGACAGAACAAAATGCCATAACTATTGCCAAATTCAAAATTACCGACATTGTTTTTCGAACATTTTCCATTCCCACATTTACGCCCGCTTCTTTTTATTCAAAATAAGTATAATTTATTGGTATTTGTATAAACCAGAAACCGCTACACCGATTTGGTAAGGCAAATATACCATACTTCTCTGATATATCTAAGACCAATTTGGCTTTTATTTAATATTTATTTGCTGCTTAATACCAGAAAAGCATTTTGTTCGCAATAATTTTTACGAGGATTCTCTCGAAGAATTTTATTGCATATGTTTCGTCTGCCATTGCAGCTATAAGGTCGGAAGTGAGTCAAAGTGCTCATTTAACTTTCAAGTTACCATTTAGTATATATCTAAATGAAACTCCAACGAATACTAATTCCCAGAATCGTACAAAGTCTTGAAACAAACTGAAAGTTTATGATGATTGGACTGTAATACCTCAAAGGACTTGGAGGCAATAGATAAAACGGTGCAGGGCGTAGGAAGCAATCAAGGACATTTAAATGGGTCCCATTTTATTTAAGCATATTATTTTCGACAAATACTTCCAGTAATTCATGTTCAATTCCAGCCAATAATAATAATGTTTAAAATACTTTTGAAAGCACTCGGCCTGCAGTCAAAAAAGTGATGACTAATCCAGGCCAAATTCTGAGATTCGTGATACAATGCTGGGAGTTTTTGCTTATTTCGTTTTTGCTTTACATTGTTTTCACTATCGATTATATTCGACCACAACTGCCGGAATTTAGCCATTGGCTTCTCTCATGGTCAATTTGTGTACCTGTTTGCGTTTCGGATCAAACAATATGTGCTGTATGATACAGCATTGAATAAACGAGCTGATTTATCCAGAGAGACAAAGTTATTCTGGAAAATTTCCATTTTTCACGTAAGCTACTTTTTCATGTTGACACAAACATACGAATGAGTATGTACAATACATACACATATTAAAATTAATCCTTAAACTCTAAAACCTTTAATAATAAAAAAAAAAACAATTAATCACAACGTGTCTTGAATATTAAATCAGTCAAAACGTGATTTTGAATCTACACATGCACATGTTTGTCTGCATTAAATTGCCTCCAACTTTAGAAGTTTTTCTGCTTTTGTTTTGTGCTCTTATTTTCCAAAGTCATTGTACTACATAAAATATCAATATAAGTTCTGTTGTATTGGTAAAAGTGATAGACATGCCCAGTTAGGCATTGAATAGACGCCTACTAAGATAGTTAACCTCAAGTTAAATTTTACGCCCCACTTTTAAGTGAACTGTAATGCAATCGGTCTGTAATTCCCCTTTTGATGAAGAATGGAGCCAAAATGGAAAGAAACATACATCGTTAACATTTTACATTTACTTGTCATCGCATTCTCATCCCAACAATCCCTTAAGCTTCGTATAGAAGGTTGTCAGATTTTACAACATTGCAAGACCTAAAAACGTGCTAGCAATCTACTAGAAATACAAAATTGTCAGCATTAAGAAAATTATCAGTTCAGACAATTGCAAGAAAATCTTACAATTTCTACGTTTTAAAAATTGTCAGCCGATTGTCATTATTAAAATACACACATTCATTCTTTATTTGTTTCGCTCAATAACCATGTTTTTAATTTTTTTATTCTCTTTTCTGCAACTTATTATCTCTCGTGCTCACATTTTTACTATTCTCTTGTTTTTCCTCTCCCTTTCGTACAGACACATTTTTCTTTAATATTCTTTGTCATTACTCTGACAATAACGCCATTGTAATGTGTTGAGAATTTATGCCTCTTACAATATGCCAATGCCTGACAATGTACTAGCAATGAAGATGCCAAAGTGTTCAGACGATTGACAGTTAACTGACAATTAATTGTAAGGTAGCTGGCCTGCAAATGCTTTTGCTTACAATATTGTCAGGAAGAAATTGTAAGTTCTCGCCATTGGTTAAAAGTATTCTATACATTTTCTGACAATATTGTAAGAACTTACATTCGTATATACGTAGTTTTAGTTAAGCGGCTCGAATCTTGCCAGAGGCTAACAAAAGAAGAGGAATTTAAATTAAAAAAATGAAATGGGATTGAATAAAGCTTTTCAAATTAAAATAAAATTATAAATATAAAACCAGCCATGGTTTGTAAATTTATTTTTTGTAGCCCCTAACTTTTAAGTAGCCAGCTTTAAGTTAGTTGAAAAGTAACTGCCTAGGGAATCACAATGTTAAAAGAGGTAGTTGATTGCATTGAAAAATAATTGAAGCATAAACCTTTTTCTGTAACCGTTGTGAAATAATTAGCTTTAAATTACTTTAAAGCTAACTTTGTTTCCGACAGGGTGTTTTTTCTTCAATACTTGTATGTGTATGCGAAGGGAAATGTATGACAATTCTCTTATGTAATTTTGCTTGCGCCAGTATGAATGTGTTTGATTTTAAATGACTTTGCCAAAAGGATAATTAGATTACATGCAAATTAAATGCACTGCAGGGAATTTATGCAACGAAACAGTCACAGCCACCAGCAACCAAACAATCAAATTCAAAAATATAAAAATATTGTGTGCGTATGTGTGCATGTAAGTTTGTATGAGCAAAAGTGCAGTCTCAATAATTGTTTTGCGATATTTAGCTCTGGAATAGCTTTACATTACATATCAATCAAAGAGAAAATAAATTTTATGTATTCAAACACTAAGTAAAAGGTGGTGCCACCGTAATGCTTCATTTGCATTGTGAGTCACATTTTAACACAAGTTTTTCACCAAACCTAATTCGACATTTCTTTGTTGCAGTGTTTGATAAATTGATCGAAGGAAAGGGGCACAATAGACGAGGGCATATGCATGTCGGACCTTAAGAAATAACGAAAAGTTAGGAAGAAGTGTATTAATAAGACCACCAGCCTTCTAGTTTTACAAAAATTACCAGTTAACTGATTATCTGATGCGAAATTTTATATTTTCGTTTTTAATACACCCTTGCATAAAAAAGCAGAATGGTAAAAACAGGATCGTAGTTGCACGATCAGCACCCAGGAGTCCCTTAAAGCATTCTATGCTGCGGAGTTTCCGGAATGCACTCCATACGAGTAAGAGTGCATTACCAAATTTCAGAGCAGCCAAGGAGATAATTTCTTATCTCTTGATAACGACAAGATTCTGTGTGCGGTAAAGGTTTTGACCCAGTTCACCAGAAGGGCACCGGAGCCAGATGGTATTATACATGATAATTTGCACAGAAATGAGAAACTTGCAATGCCGTGACTAATTCGGATACTCAGACAGTCCCTGACATATGGTCCTACATATCGACAACTTGGCAAAGGTCTATAGTGGTCTTTATTTCAAAAAGAAAAACGATTTCGTTCACCACGCCAAAAGATTCCAGACCAATAAATTCTTTGATCTAAGTTCTCAAAACAGTAAACAAGGTTTTAGATTTACACTTCAGGATATTTATGGCAGTGTTGTCAAATTTGAAAACACATCAAATTAAAGAAAAAACGCGTATATTTTGCAAAAAAAAAAAAGAAGCAGTAAGTGTACGTACCATTTTTATATCAAAACAATGACAAGATGATTTCAGATTGGAAAGCTCATGGATTTTAAAAACCAAAAATTGTTATGGTGATATATCAGTATTATTTGCGAAAAGTAATAGAAAATGAGTAAATTATTCATATGCTTAAAAATAATTTAACACAAACTTTACCCCACATATTTTTGAAATATTTCAGTGTCACCAAGAAAACATACATATGTATGTCAAATTTATTGATCTAAAAACACGCTCAACTTCTACATTTCGCTAATTTATCGAATTGATAAATGTTTACAGCGTCCTTGTAACATTTTACCTCCATGTATAATTCAACTTTTGTGTCAATATTATTTGATTGAACACTTCAAAGAAATATCCTGGAAACACATAAACATTTTTCTTGGAATGAAAGGAATTTTTAGTAATTATGATTTGGTGCCACTGAAAATTAGAAAATACACCTGTAATATGAAAAAAGCATCAGCCCGAAGTTTTTTAGCGTCGAAAATTTAAAAAAAACACTAAAAACATTGTGCAGCTTGGAGTCATATTTAAGGCTCCGAATATACTGAACATTGATCATGTTATTGCGGTCTGCACAAGAATTTCGCTGACTGACAGCTTCAGGTGGTAGACCACTTTATGCAGAGTGTTAAATAGAGGTACTTTAGAGGGAGCGCTTATTTGTGCACTCCTATGGAACATTGTCTCGAACTCGATATTAATGGTGTTGGACTCCATGGTATTTAAAACAGTGACAAGGACTGACGACTACAAGTAGGTGGAGCACCGGCAGTGGTCTCAGCGTAAATGTGGAGAAAACAGAATTTGTTTTCTTTACTTTGGCTCTACTGTTCAAACTTCCAACCGAAAAGGATATTAACATAATTGTTGAAGAATGCCAAATATCTCGGCATTGGCCTCGATTCTAAGTTGACAAGGTAACGGATCGTTCAGACAGGATCCGGCAAGGCAAGGCAGTGTTGCTTTATACCTGTACCGAAGGCCCACTGGCAAGACCATCGGAAACAAAGCTGTTCGAAAAAGCTTCTACTGCGAGGCCTTTGAAATCACACTGTGGAGATCTGCTTTGGTAGTAACTGGCGCTTCTAACTTTACATCATTCAAGACGTTATTTACAAATGCGCTGTCTACTAGGCAATCGAATAATGAAATACATTGTAATGCGTTTGGAAATACAGCTCAAGCCAGAATTTGTGTGGATGGATGCATCGATAACTGGAAAGACAGCTTGCCTTCAGAGTTGTATTGACAACTGCTCACCCAAATGACGGAAAAACAATCAAACGTAAGCCTATCGACCACGGCCTCAGACAACGTCAAAAGAGATCAATCGGAGGACGTCATTGTGATCCTCACGGACGGTTGCAAGTAGGCCCCAGGAGCTGTTGGGGTTATTTACATCCCATGTCTCATCCGCACGTCAAAGCACCCTTTCTCGTAGAGCGCTGAAGTTTTCACAAGACATGTGGTTACACGTATGCTACTACAATAAATACTGAAACAACAAAAAATTAAGAACCTTTATGGTGCCTCAGGTTCAGGGGTACCATGCGTCTGCTTAGTGAAATAGGTTAAGCCAATTGTACGACAGAGCCCTTGATGTACGATCAGACTCGTCTTATTCTATTTAAGTTTGTTCAGCACTACAGCAAAAGTTTTTTGAATTCAATAGCATGCATTATTGAAGGAATTAAAAAGCAAACTGCTGATGGCTGTATCAGGTGTTCTTATTTATTTTTTAAAAAAGCGTCTTCGAACACATCAGAACCCAATTCCTCGTAATTGTTAACTAGCCACTCATCCAATTCAGCCATCACGGTACTCAAGAAAATTTACAAATATAAAATGTAGGTCTCACACACGTTCACTACAAACATAATTAAGTCTATAAGAAATACTTTTTCAAAACAATAATAAGATGACCCAAGGAAATCAATTCTTTTTCTATGATTTCTTGTGTACCAAAAATCACATTTTTAAATCGATTTTCGATTTTAAAATGTTTCTCAGTAAAGTATGCATATGAGTATATGAGTATATATGTATATATATATATATGTATATATGTATATATATATATATATATATATATATATATATATATATATATATATATATATATATATATGTATATATATATATATATATATATATATATATATATATATATATATATATATATGTATATAGTTACATGCATATATATATATATATATATATATGTATATAGTTACATGCATATGCTGATTTTACTGACTAACATTTTAAAACCGAAAATCGATTTCCAAACGACCGAGTTATTGAAAAAGGCGATTTTTCTAATCTGATTTCGAAGATATCAAAATAAGAAAAGGTCAATGTTTAAATTGGATATATGGTTCAGTAATATGGGATCCAATTTATCAATGTCACTCTCATGCAATTGAATCCGTGCAGAAACAATTTCTTTTGTTCTGTCTTAGAAGTTTACATTTTGATCCTCTTAATATGCCCCCTTACACAAATAGACTTGCACTTATCAAGCTGCCTACTCTCAAAAGCCGTAGAGTTATGCTGAATGTATCATTTATTCTAAATATTATTAATGGCGATGTCTGCTCTGGATTTTTGATCAACGAAATCTTATTTAACGTTCCTCAACGTACATCACGTAATTTTATTCCTTTGTTGGTAAAAGTTTATAGAGAAAATTATGCTAATGCTGATCCTCTCAGGAGAATGTGTTATACTTTTAATCAATTTTATAGATTTTTTGACTTTTCTTTAAATCCCGCTGCAGTAAAAAACTCAGTTATTCTTTTTTTAAATTCATAAAAAATTTTTAATATTTTAAATTTTTTAAACGCTGTCTTTTAATGTAACAAAATTGTATATTATGTATTGTAAATTGTCTGTAGGGAATTAATTTCCATAGACTAAATTAATAAATAAAATAAAATAAAAAAATAAAATATGATGTATTTGCATATTTGTGCCAAACTTCATTATAATCGGTTCAGAGACTAACATCATGTAACAAGATTTTTGTGCAAATAGAAAAACGAACATATACACACATCTATTTCTTCTCTACAAGAATCCATGACACAGCTCTTCCCATCTTGGGGTTAATAAAATGTTGCTGGTAAATAATTCCATATGGTATCAAAATCAAACACATAGCATATGTTTTTCTTTGGATTAAGTGAACAATTTTTGTTGCAAAATTTCTGTAGCATGCCTTTATTTTATACATAAATGTAATGAAATGAAAATGTATCGTTAAATAATTTTTACCTTTTAAGAAAAATTGGTTGAATAAAACAGTATCTTTTTCAAAATTTATATTCAATTTTAAAATGGATATAATGTATGTTTTTCAACAATTCAGCATTGATTTTATTATTTAATGCACTATTTACTAATCAATAATTTATGCCGGAATTTTAAAATTTTGACCACGTTATTTAATATCATAATTTTTTTATCAGGATATTTCCTCATTAATTTAATAAACTTGTTTCTTAATATTTATATAAAAAATTAAGTTAATACATGTTTATACTGTAGGAGCAAATTGTAAACTGTCTTGGAACGCGTCAAATAACGAACTGAGTTCAGGAAAAGTCGGTTATTAGAAGCTTAAAGAATGCAGTCAATATTCAGCGGGATACCTTAAATATTCATGATTCATATTTGTTGCTGTATTTACATTTTCCTACATTTGTTCCTACAGTACTGCTGCTACTTCATCTATGCTATTACAATATGTTGCACATAGATGTTCATCGATGATAACGTTAACAAAACCTGCAAGAGGATAGCTGATAATAATAATGATGTTTTTTTATGATCATTTGAGCTTTTAAGCCTTATAAATAGGAACACAGAGTTTGAAACAAATATCTCCCAGTAGGTGCTTGTATCAATGCAGAAAAGGTCCCTGGGTATGAAAGGTTTGCTGACACCTTTTTATTTGTATGTACGACAACGAATCATTAATTTTTAGTGCAACGGGCGTACATTGCCACATTTACGAAGCTGAGTTGAAAAGCAAACAATACTAGACGAGCGGTTACAACAGCCTCAACCGTTTTGTCTTTTATATCAAAAATACATAATAAAAAGCAAAACCGAAACACAAAAATTCACGAAGATACAACTTTACGATTTGTTTATCTAACTTAAAATTCATACTACTAATAATCCTGTACCTAACCGTTTGACAAAAAATAAAATATGGCACCTATTTACGCTGTATGTCACTGTTCTAATAAAACCCTAAATAATACGACATAAACCCTTTAGTTTTAAGAAAAAGCAAAAAATAAATGAATTCCTTTTTTGTCATTTCAGTGTCTAGATGTAGGAGCCACCTTCAACTATTGCGCTTCTTGCAGGAGAAATGTAGGTTCCTCAACAGATTTTCTCTGTCTTTCGCCATAAATTTATATACATAAATGTTAGTTTTCCTCTCGTTGTATTCGTATTTCAAGGGGTAATGTTGTATTTTTTATTTTTACCTGTTGACTCTTAGTTTGTTTTGCTTATAAAAAAACAGGAGTAGCTGCACCCAGTTTTTCTATGTATTTGTTAGAGTGATTATTCACCACACTAACACAAATACAACGAGAGCGAATCGTTCTCACAGACACAGTTACATGCTAGAAGTGTTGTAAAGAGTTTCTCTAGGGAATTGAAGGTGACATTGGGACCTTTATTTACTTCGCAATGCAAGACCCAAAACTTACAGCGAGAAATGTTAATTTTTCTTTGTAATGCAAACGCTGCCGTCACAGCGCCGAATTTTTAAAACAAAAACCTGGATTAAATATTTCAGTTTTAAGCCTATTGATTGATTGCAAGTTTTGTTCGACACGGACTAGGTTTGGTAAAATCATGTTTATAAAGTAAAGGGTGTTTTTTTTTTCGATGTATAGTTGGCATTAAGCCCGTATGATACTTCATTTTTCTTTCATTAATTGGTATAGAATTGATAGAAAGAAACAGCAATTGCTAGAAAGAACCAAATATAGAAAACGTAAACAAAACTGGCATCTTTTTTGTAGGTGTTGTATTCTTTTTATTTCAAAAAAGCGCTAGGAAATGAAAATTTTCCAAAAAAGAAGCGTTAAATCGCAAAAATTGTCCATAAACCGCTGACACAGCAACATTCAAGTTTGAAATGTCAATTTTAAGTTGAAAAATTTTACATTTTTTTGACATAACCTGATTTTTTATCGATAACTTCAACGAAAATGTTGACAGTTTTGCATTTATCTTAATATAGTTGAACTCTTTGCACATACTAAATTATACTATTACATTACATTAGCACTGTTCTCCAAAATTTAAACAATGCAAGAAAAATGTAGTGTCATACGGGCATTACTGTTCAAGGTGGCGACCGATTTAACAGCTGTCAAGTGATATATTCTCGGTTTGGTTTGGCAATTCATTATGAATAGACTCACTCCTCAACAACGCTTGCAAATAGTGCAGTTTTAGTGCAAAGCGAGATTTCCGTCCTTCCCGATTTTCATAAACGAATTTTGTTAAGCGATGAAGCGCACTTCTGGTTGAATGGCTACGTTAACAAACAAAACTGCAGCATTTGAAGTGATGCTAAAACATAAGTGTATGTCGAAACACCGTTACATCTGGAAAAACTGACTGGTTGGTACGTTTTATGGGCTGGTGGGATCATTGGTCCGTACTTCTTCAAAAACGATAATGGCCAGACCGTTACAGCCAATGGTGATCGGTATAGAGCCATGATTACTAACTTTTTCATTTCTGAATTGAATAACCATGATGTCCAGGAGATGTGATTTCAACAGGACGGCGCAACATGTCACACAGCTCGTGCTATAATCGATTTATTGAAAGACACGTTTGGTGACCGCCTAATTTCACGTTTTGGACCTGTGAATTGGCCTCCGAGATCTTGTGATTTAACACCGCTAGACTACTTTCTGTGGGGCTATGTCATTGGTCTACGCGGATAAGCCACAAACGCTTGACCATTTGGAAGACAACATTCGCCGTGTTATTGCCGATATACGGCCACAAATGTTGGAAAAAGTCATCGAAAATTGGACGTCCAGATTGGACTACATCTGCAACAGCTGTGACGGTCATGTGCCACAAATCATATTTAAAATATAATGCCTCAAGATTATCTTTCGGATAAATAAAATTCATGTCAATCGAATAATCTATCGTTGTTTTATTGCAACTTAAAGTTCCATACATCAAAAAAAAAAAAGAAAAACACCTAGATATTTTTTCTCTAACACAGGGCTCGCAAAAATTGTTGTTGCTTACGAGAAAGAAAGTTGGATTTTGCTTATTTGTTTATTTCGATTAATGCAAACTAAAACACACAAGAGTTTTATATAAAACAACACTGACCTAGAGCCTAGAAATAAAGAAAAGCAGACATAAATCTAACAACTTTATGATTAAAAGTCATGACAATGAGATACTGTGATCAACAAAAAGATTGGAACGAAAGGAGTTAATTTTGATGCTTTCAGGTGTGCAACACTGATCAGATGGTGGCACAATTACTCAGAAAATAAGTACTGTTTATGTTATATTTTGCAGTTAGAAAGAAATGTTGATGGAATATCTTGTTGTTGAATAAACGTAATATAAGTAATATTTTGCAAGATTTCAGCATACCAGTAGATTACCATTGCAGTAACACTTCCTGCATAGAATTTCCTACGAAGCGGGCAATAACATATCTATCTTAACAGAGCTAAATATAACAATTTGTTTATTCTTTAACATTTCAACACTGGTCTTGGCAGCTCTCCAATAAAACTGTTGCTTCTTTTCAACACATACGCAAAGAAAAACATGTTGCATCATTACCAACATCGTTATTATTAAAGCAGTAGTTAAATTAATGATTGCCTTGGCAACTGTTGCTCATACCATTAGCAACAGGTTAGCCAAAATTTTCGAAAAGTTGCAACACAATGTGACAACTATGATTTTTAATCTCTTGATAAAGAGAGAGAGAGAGAGAGAGAGAGAGAGAGAGAGAGTAGTAATTTAGGTGAAATGAAAGGAAGTAAACTTCTGCAGTGGTATAAGTGAGTTTCACAGTGCATGACTTTATGAACTTTGACAACAACGAAACAAACATGCGCAGAAAAAACTTTCATTTTGCCCAAAAGGTAATAAAAGAACAATTTAAAAACAACAGAAACTAAGAACGTGCTAGTGTATAATATTTAACAATTAAGTTTCTTCCTAAAATACTTAATTTTTTTAAATTCAAAGCATATTTTACTGTTGCTACGCCTCTGATTGTTTAACAGATGTGTTTGTGAATCTCACATATACTGTTGCACTTAACTATTCCCTATACATATACCACCCCCTGATTATATAAAATGTTTTGGGGTACTGTTTCCTTTGACTATAGATATATACTTCACTTGTTGCAAGTGCTTTACTCATCTGTTGCATGCAGGTTTGATACCCCTATTTGTGGTGTTTCATCGTCCCTACGTATTCGGCTTTACTTGTTGCTTGTCCTGCGTTTGAAAACACGGTTGTACACTTTAAACATTTTCTAATTAAATTTAAGAACATTTAATTTTTTAGTTAGAGACAAAATTTCTTTTTAGAATTTAATACATTTTATTGAATTAATTGTGAAAACTGTTCAGTTTTAAGTTTTAAAAGTTCTAAGAAGCAAACTATGGGAGTACTTGAAAGTTTGTCTATACTCAAAATGAAGTAAATAATCAAATAAGCAGGTAAACAAACTTTTGTCTTTGTTAAAATCAATGTTTCAATAAAAATATCAATATTGAACAGGTTGTGAAATCAATACATTTAATAGGATATACAGCAGTGAGTCTGAAAAAGGACAAACGCTCTATGGAATTATCTTACAAAAAGCTCGGCAAGAGAATTAAACAAACGATAAGTAGTTTGAAACTTACCCAGGAGGCTCAACGAAAACTTAAGTGGATTGACACACGTTTTAAAGACACAAAAGAAATTTAAAACATTGAATATGAAGTATTGAGACTTAAAAGTAAAAGTTTATTGCAGAATGTAGGAACATAAAGTTGGGAAATAACGTGTCACTGCGAACAGAGGTTCGTAAAAGTTGTACTCGAGTAATGCATTCCATCAAAATTTACAAAGATAGCCAAGAGAGCTATTTCAAAATAATTATATTAAAATAAATGTGTTTTGAGAATCCGTTGACTAAATTGCTTTTATTTATGCTTTAAGTGTTTCCACACTTTAAAACTTTACATTTTTTTAAAAAAGCTTTCATCAAAAATTAAATCGAAATATATAATACGAAAGATTTCTAAAGTTTTTAAATTGTTACCCTTTTAAAGGCAGTCATAATTATTAATTCTGTATCTAATTTGCTGCTCTTGCAGTAGATTGGCGTTCCTTAAAAATGTGGTCTAGATTTATCCCCTAATTCATAAAAATTATTACAGGCTTTTAAGACTGTTATTTGACATATTTGTATGGAAAATCTGTCAAATAAGATCTTTATAAACCTGTTAAAATTTTTATGAATTAGACGGTTAGAATTTTAGTGGGGCTTTATTTTTCTATTTAATAAATCTGCGGGACATTGAGCAATTCTCTATTCTAAGCCTTTTTTACTGCACAAAGTGTTTTTCTAATCTGTGCACGATATTTTGCTGAATCTCGAAGAGATATCTTTCTGCAGATTTTACCAGCATACTGCTAAGAAGACAACAGGGAAAATTGACGAATATTCGCCGAAAATTATGCAACGCCTAAAGTTCGTTATACGCAGCTTACTTCAAAAAAAAAAAAAAAAAAAAAAAATTAAAAAAAAAGCGACTTAGTTTTTGTTTATTCCTTAAATGTACATGCAAAACACTTAACTATTAATTTATTTACTGAGATACTACTAAAGTAATAATATTATAAATAATACTGCTAGTTGAAAACCCTGTAAAATGGGGCACCCAGTGGGTCAAATGGCTTGCGTACTATTAGCGACAACCGATTTTTTTAGTTTTTTTTTAGCTCGTGCTTTAGAGATATTCCGTTACATCCTCCGTTGCACTCCATATATTCACATACATACATTCACATATATAAAATTTCAATTGAAAAAAGTGATATTTCTTTGATTAATGTTGTTTTAAAAATTAAATTTTTAATTTATTGTAAGTTTATTAAGCTCTTATTTGACGTATTTCTACGGAATATTTGTCAAATAAACGTGTAATGAACCTTCAATAGTTTTTATGAATATGGGTGTTACTTTCTGCAAACTTTGACAACTTCTTAATTTAAAAACGATAGATAAAACATTTGTATAAAACATTTTACTATTCAAAAAGCAGAATGAGGCTTGTTAAAACGATGGAGGAAATACACCTAAGGAGGCGGGGTAAATGGTCATTAGTTATAAAGAAATACATGGAGATCAAAAGTAAGAGGAGTCATCCGTGACAACATACAACTAGTTTAACATAACATTCCAACACGGAACCCAGACAGTTGTCGTCGTACGAAGTCCTGGCACCCAGAAGACCTCAACGATATACACCACCAGAACTAGGTAACCGTTACAAGAAGGATCAAGTTGCTATATAAGAAAAATAATTTATGTATGTTTGTCACATTTTCATCAACATACAGCAATAGTTGTTTTTTTTTGTCGATATTTCGCTCTTCTTCGGATAGCTTGTTCAGGACAATGAAGCCAAACATCGACAAAAATATCGAGCGTGTACTTTTGGCGGTAAAATATCTAAACAAAAGTCAGCTGTTTCAACTTTTTTACAATACCAAACAAAAAGTCGCTCACACTTAGAAGTTTAAAATAGTATTATGTAAAAAGAACTAATATGCGAGTTAGCTTAAGGTTTGTTATGTTTCACGGGCTTAAACTTAATATTTACATAATGCCAAATATATGTTGCCCTATCCCAGGATGGAGCTCTACAAAATTCATTTAGAGGAAAGCTTTAATTCAATAAATTTAATGGCTTTTGTATTGTAAACGTGTTTTCTTGAAACTATACAATCAATAAGAAGCGAATATATAAAGGAAGTCTCATTCATTCCTTAATCACACCTGCCTGTTTTTGAGTTTGCGAGATAAAAGTCTTAAACTTTCTCGCCAACACCCATGCCAAGCTGGGGCGGACCCCTAGTTATTCTTAAGTCTGCATACAATACAGATAAAACTAGCTTTAATTCACTAAAATCGATGGGAAACAGTTTCGTGGGCCTAGCAATCAAAATACGCCATCGATCTTCTGATTGATTTGGCGTAAGAGAAAAAAAAATCACTAAGACAAATCCATTTCGGGAGTTCCATTGGCAGTTTTCCACGATAGCACTAAAAAGCTTTTCATAATTTTATCTCTCCAATATTGTTTTCGAACACATCGACCACGTACCACTTTTCCTTAGAGTGACTTACATGCAAAAATGCAGGAAACTGAAATTTAGACGCCTCGAAAATAATTGTTTTTATGCTCTGATACTTTTTCTTTCAGATACCAAAAGCTATCAATAAAGCAATATCTACAAATTTTCGTCTTTATAAATCGAACCATGCAAGTGTATGTTCAAAAAAAAAATCAATGTATTTAAGTGCGTATTAGGAAATTTTGTACCGAAAATTCAACTTAATTTACATTCCTTTTGAATAAGTTTCTGAGTATGAAAGGAAATATTATGGGCCTTAATTTTAGTCAAACACTAAATTCAGTTCTTATTAAATGTTTCTAAAATATTTTACTATAGTCAAATTTAAAGTTGTCTTAAGCTGAACCAGCTCTGAATGGGTGCCACATTATGTATCGACAATGCAAATTTATTTACCGTACAACCACTTACAATTTTAAGTAAAATCCTATTAGATAAAATAACTCAACAAAGAAGAGCTTTTTTCGTGTGGCTGTAAAGTCATTTTTAATAAACATACCTTAATCCCTGATGATGCTACCCATAGATTAGCGAAATATTGGAAAGGAAATTTTTTTAAATAAATTATAAAATTGGACCTCAAGCTTGAAGAAACATTTAGCATTTTCATTTTAAAACTAAAAAGGTCGAAAAATCAACAATTATTAGTATAATCCTATCTCTAACGAGGTGACTATGAAAAATTATGCCCTGTCGGAATTTGAGCCATCTCAAAACTAACTCATGGTTAGTCAGAAGTTAGTCAGCTATTCAGTTTTTGCACATAATGTCCTACGAACCCACTCACTCTGCGTCAGCATCATCTAGCCATCAGCCAGTTCATTATGAGTGAGCTTTGAACTAATAGCAAGTGGCTAACTCATGGTGCAATTAAGTATTCACAAACTCTTTAGTTTTTCACACAATTCAGCACAGTTAAATAAATTGCTTTAAAACAGTGACAGCTATTAAGGAGAATAGCTTGTAAAGATTATATGGAGAAATTTTGCACGTTAAAAGACCTATTACAATGCCGTTAATTTCTTTGAAAACCTGACTCGTCCTTGCACCAGCATGCAGTTAGTTTGTAAACTGGTTATAAATTAGTTAGCCAAGAGATACTTAATAAATAAGTCAGTTAACTCATCAAACTTCTACAGGGCGTATACATGTAAACACACACCTACATATATAGTGTTAGATAGTATTAGTAACTAAACAAAAAACATCAAAGCAAATTCATTAAAAGAAAATTTTAAAGGAAATTCTGATTCGCAATAGTTGTTAAAAAGTTATTTGATGTAAATATTATTATATATTATATAATATATTTTATCTAATTAATATACATATATTATAGCGGTCCCGGGAAGGATCACCCCAGAAAAGAGGAGGGAGTTTTTTTTAGTGGATACACCACACAACGCAATTGGCGACGGCCATTATAATTGCGAAAGCATTTTAACCCTACCTCACCGTAAAAAAAATATACAGTCAAAGCCCGGTATAGCGAATAATCAGTTTAACGAGTATCCGATGTAACAAATGGCGAAATTTTTACATTAACTGCCTTATATAGCGAATGGCAAAAAAAAAAAACGCGCCGCTAAAGTTTATTAATAACAAGTAAGAGTGCTATATTCGGCTGGGCCGAATCTTAAATACCCTTCACAATGGTACATACATTCCGATTGATTTTTGGTGCGAAAAGTTGTTTTATTTGGCTTTTAAAGCCGATTTCTTGAAATATCGGAAGACGCTATATCTGGGGTATACATATATGGGCCGATTTTTTCTGAATTTCAATATGAGATCCACTACCGGGATTTAACACAGGCTGCAAAACTTTTATTTAAATAATTCTTAATATGCTCAAGTTCAACCACTGGGTGACACCAATTCTTTTTAATATCAATGAAATAAAGAAAAGCAAAATGTATTTCTTAATTATTTATCAGTTAACGTTATAGTAAAATTTATTTAACAAAAAATTGCATATAATTGCATTATTTTTGAATTATAATGTTAAACATTGCCATTAAGTGTGATTTTCTTTTCAATTTACTTACGTATGTGGGTACATGCATACGTATGTACATATGTATCTATAATAGAAAACTCTAAAATAAATTCTTTATTATTGAATATTTTCAGTGTGTTCCATAAAACAATGATTATATACATACATATATACATACATACATATTTACATTGCTTGCTTTTACAAAATTATTTTTTTCTTGTGCACGATGATCTGTTGCGTATCATCATACACATGTATGTGTGTATGTACATATGTAAGTACGTAGGGAAACCCAAAATGATATTTTGTGTGAATGAATTTGAAGACGCAATTGTTTAAAAGAATTTCATTGCGTACTCTTTTTTCAACAATTCTTTATATCACTTTCATTTTCAAGCTCTTGTATACATATGTATGTACATACATACACATTTTTACACCAAAGCAAAAAAATTGTTCATGCTAACATACTTGCATGCATACATACATATGTAGATACATACATACCTACATACATACAAACGTATCTACATACATACATACATACATACATACATACATACATACATACATACATACATACATACATACATACATACATACATACATACATACATACATACATACATACATACATACATACATACATACATACATACATACATATATACATACATACATACATTCATACATGATCGCAAATATTATATACATATGTATATAATATTATATACATATGTATGTACCATTATGATTGATTTTTGGTACCAAAAGTTGGGTGCATATGGGCCGATGTCCAAAAATTTTCTAATTTTGCCCCTAAACAGCCTGTATGTACCATTCCGACAAATATTTAGTGCAAAAAACTGTTTCGTTTAGCTTCCAGGCCCGACTTCTTGAGATATCGGGAGGCGCTATATCTCGAACATATATGGGCCGATGACAAAAAGATTTCCAGTTTTGCTTCTGACTAACCTATATGTATCATTCTGATTGATTTTTGGTGCCAAAAGTTGTTTTACTTAGCTTATAGAGCCGATTTCTTGAAAAATCGGGAGACGCTATATCTCAGGTATATATAGACCGATTGCAGACATTTTCAAATTTTGCTTTTAAACACCTTATATGTACCATTCTGATCGATTTTTGGTACCAAAAGTTGTTTTATTTGGCTTTTAGAGCCGACTTCTTGAGAAAACTTGAGGCGCTATATCTCGAGTGTATATGGGCCGATGTCCAAAATTTTCCACGTTTGCATCTAAATAGTCTATATGTACCATTCTGATTGATTTTTAGTGCCAAAAATTGCTTTATTTGGCTTAAAGAGCGGATTTCTTGAAAAATCAGGAGTCGCTATATCTCAGATATATATGGACCGATTTCAAAAATTTTCCAACTTTGCTTTTAAACACCTTATATGTTCCATTCTAATCGATTTTTGATACCAAAAGTTGTTTTATTTGGCTTTTAGAGCCGACTTCTTGAGAAAACGGGAGGCGCTATATCTCGAGTGTATATGGGCCGATGTAGAAAAATTTTCCACTTTTGCCTCTAAATAGCCTATATATACCATTTTGATTGATCTTCGGTGCCAAAAGTTGTCTTATTTGGCTTATAAAGCCGATTTCCTTAAAAATCGGGAGACGCTATATCTCGGATATATATGGGCCGATTTCAAAAATTCCTTCATTTTTAGGATTTAATGGGCACTAAAAATGATATGGTTTAGTTTTTAAGAAAAATTTTATTTTCAAAAATCTGAATACAAAAATTACACAAAATATCCCTCAAAACCCGGTTTTTTGAATATATCTCGGCTATCCGCGGACCTATCTTACTGAATTTCAATAGCAGACCCACTACCGGAGTTTCACACGTTTTAGCGAAAGAATGAGGTTTCTATCTCAAACCGTTTTCTCAGAAACGGTATTTCAACGACTACAGACGGACAGACGGACCGACGGACAGACGGACAGACGGACATCGCTCAATCGTAATCGCTATTGATGCTGATCCAGAATATATATACTTTATGGGGTCTTAGATGGATATTTCAATGCGTTACAAACGGAATCACAAACTTATATATACCCTTACACATTTATGTGAAGGGTATAAAAATTGCGAGTGTTCTTACTTCCTTTATAAAGCAGAATAAATTGGTCAGAGGCATGATAAGATGTTCCAGCTAGCCAGTATACGTTTGGTTCTTAACCCTTTTATTCGCGCGTAATCATAAAAAAAATATACGTCATGCCAATAAAATATAACCGCATATGTTTAGAAAACTGAAAGGTCTAATTATTGGTGACGAGGTGAAGTGTCACTTGGGGTACAATTTTCCCTCCCTGCATAATCTGCGTATGCAAAAACTATTTGACAGAGCTGATACCCATAAATTTGATCTGTCCCTTAAAGATAAACATGACTTTACTTACATAGATGCACTGTTGACATAAGCCATCCTTCCCTTATCGAATTAAAAGCTTAGAGTTTCATTCCATTACAGTGTTAACAACAAGTAAATTTATTTATAGCAAAAGAAAACCAATAAAATTCACTGATCAAAAGAGGTAATTTCTCAATTGGAGAGATTTCTTAAAATACAAAAATCAAACGCAAAATCTCTTAGTTGATTGTTAATAAATATTAAGAACTACCTAAGAACTACTAAATAAACTGACTTTCACAATCCCGTAGGAATTGTGAGAGCAATTGAATAAAATTAATAAATAAAGTAATGTTGATTAATACATTTTTGTTTTTATAATATTTCTACTCACAGCTTAACATTTTTGGTACTCCATTACTGTTGCTTCATTGATGGGCCCAACAATCTGCATTAAATGGTGATGCTGTTGTTATGAGATGAGTGATGAGAGAATCATTACTTTAGTTATGTAAACTTATAAATGTATGTATATCTTTTATGTGAATATGTGACGATGCAATATTTAAGCTAGGCAAAAAAATGTTAGTAATAAATATCATTAAGGAGCTATAAAAAAATTGGTACATGAGATAACAAATCCCCGATAGTGGTTGAATTTAGGTTTAGAGGTTTTCCTCTTTTTTTTTCTAAAATAGGTAATTATTATAACTTTTCCAGTCTCCTAGTGTAAGTTTTAAGTTTGAGGTTAGGTTTTGTTTTTGTCAATTTATGTGTGTCTTGTTCTTAGTGTTGAGAGCTGGACAACCCCCTACGATTCCTTGAAACAAGTTGAGTCGCAGACACGTTTTGCATTATATGCTGGCATGAAGCCGTGAGGTTGTTCTATCTCTGCTGCGGGTTTCTTAACCACTCAAAATTGCTTCACGATGAAAGTTGCGACGATTTAACGACTGACAAAGCCAAATAAATTAAAAAATCGTTACAGAACTATTAGATTGTGTGTGCTTTTGGCTTCTTTGCTTTGTATTGATATAACACTTGTGATTCGTTGCGTTTTTCGTTAAAATTTCAGTAGTTTTGTTTGGTTGATTGTGAAAACGATTTCTTAAGAAATGAATAATATGAATGAAATGTAATAATAATAAACGTAACGTATGTTAATAGCATCCAAATATGTATATGCACCTATGTATGTACATTTATGATTTTTAAGGAATTTACATATTAGAAATTAGAACAATTCTTAAATAAACGTTGAAATATCAATTCAAAATTTATTTATACAGTAACTTATCAATATAAATTAAATTTAGATGTTTTTAAAACTGCGGACCACCGTCTTTTATAAAATTTTAAGATAAAAAATTACTGTTCGATATAATGAATATATCGGTATAACGACAGGTCTGAACATTATATCATTGGTTAAACCGAACTTTGACTGTATATGTATATATCTGTGGCAATATTGAAGAGTAGCTAAAGTCGACATAAGACAGAATTGAGTTAAAGCGTTTGGCACGTTGCAGAAGCAAAGGCGCTTAAATGTGTTTAGTCAGTTTTGAAAAATTCTGTTTTTTTTTTATCAATGTTATGCACTTTTACTTTTTAGCTTAAGTCTTTTCAATCAATAATTCATTGATCAAAACAACTTATGTACACATAATTTTGTTTACATATTCAGATTTACCATTATGCTGTTTATGTGTTAACCTTGAAAAAATAAAGTCATTATTTTCAAACAGCTTATGTTTACATGAGTTTTTAATTTTTCGTTAAAAACAAAAACATTGTCATGTAAACAATAAGCCTGTCTTCTTATAAACTTGAATAAAACCTTTTACTTATTAAAAGTCTTATTAAAACTTCACAATATATACTTTTTACTTAAACAGAAGCGCTTAAGTTACTTAGGGTCCAGTGCAACACAAATTTCAGTTTCGAAAAAGCCCTTAAGTAGAAAATGCGTAATATTTTCTGAATTCAAAAATATTTTTTTTAAGTATTCATCCTTCTTCTCTAATAAACATGTTACCACTATATTAATTCATTAGTTATTCTTAAAAATCAAGCGGAATAAAAACTACACAGAATTGATTATATTTCAATACTTCTATTTTCGAATTTTTAATTTGTTTACAACATTGTTACATCTTAAAAAACCAAATGTTTTTAGTTTCTTAGGGAAAATTGTTTCCTTATAATTTTTTCACCTCTGTAAAAATGTTAGCGAAATAAATTTTTTAAAGGTTTGTTAGAAGAGGTGTTGCCTAATATCTCTTTTATGCCTACAAAAAAAGTTCGGCCTTATATCGCAAGTTAAACTGAAGTAATAAAAAAGGTCTTGGAGGCGTTAAATGAGCGGAATATTGCCTTGAAAACTTAAAACGCAATATATCAGGGGCCAAATTCTGGCACTCGTGATTGAACGATTTCGTTATAGAATGCTGTGTTTGTTGCTCATTTTGTTTTTGCTCTACATTGTTTTTATTATCGAGTATATTCGATCACGAATGCCAGAATCCGGCCCCAGGCTTAATTTTTTTCAAGCGCAATATATTTGATGCAAGCTGTGGCTAAATAGGTTAAAAACAACTTTCGCTGGTTTTGAGATTAGAGCATACTTTTGCGGGTAAAGCCGGCTTTTGTCTTCTATAGTAGATAAAAAGCTTACCTTTATTTAGCAGTGCCATAAATTTGCTTAAATCATACTTTTTCGATGTCTGCACAAGAGGTTTGTGCGTTTATCCGGCATATTTCTCATACGCACGCCCAAACACACAATATTTTCCCTTGAAAATGTAGATTATATTATATTGTAGGAAAATGCATATTTTTCACTTGCAAATGCGTTCTCAAGCGTTTAGAATTAGTTATTAGTTACTCAAGAGTTTGAGCCCTAATAAGCAGGCACGAAATCCTAATTATTTTTACCAGGAACTTTAGATGTATTGGTAATTGGATAAGAACACATACAATTATTAATAATTGGCAATTATATTTATTAGTACATTTATTTTCAGCTCCTTTTACAGCGCGGTAGGAAATTATGCACCATTATTAATAATTACATGTTAGCTCTATTAAAAAAATTCAAACAAAACTGAGACTACGTTCAGGAGAAAGCTCTGCAGTCTTGATTTAATATTATCAAAATCAGATTGCAAACAACAAACTCACATAAACCACAAACAATACATATTTTCTATTAAATGACTTTTAACTGGCTCAAGTTGAACCCTTGTTTGGTCCCTTTTTTCTCAATATCAATTAAGTAAAGAAAAGTAAAATTTTATAGCTAGATGTCCAATCGGCCTATTTCTGGATAGCAAACACCCTATGAACTTTGGAAGTGTTAAATTTCACAATTTTAACACTGCTGCTTTAACCACTCGGCAACCAAAGCTCAAGCAATTTTACTTTCTATTTATGTACTTAACTGACATAAGCCAGGGCAGTGATTTTTTTGTAGTTTTATGGATGATTTCTTGTCATCACAGAAGACATATTTTCTAAATTTTAAAATTCTGTCACATAATCTACATACATACCTTTTCAATTTTGTTAATATTGTATCAATTGCCCGTTTGTACCAGACTAACAAAGCTTGAAAAAGGGGGTCGTTCACAGTTGCTAACTGTAACAAATTAACAAATAACCGAGTAACAAATTAACAAGTTCGGTGTGAATACCGCTAATATTAAAATAACAATATTGGGCTACCAAAATATAACTTTTGTTAATAAAATAACTCCAAGTTTTTATTAACAGAATGACAGAATGAATGGTATCAAAGTAAGCGCAAATGGGTTTCACTCGGTATTATACCACTGCTTTTTTCCTTTACGCATGATTCCTACTTCGCAATTTTAGCACCACCGTTTAAATCACTACTAAAGCACATTTAATTTTACTTTCTATTTATGTATATGCTTTTCTTATTTTATTTTTCAATTTAGAAAATATGAAGAAATTAATTACAAGTAGGTTTACCCTTTTCTTCGTTTCAGTTCATGGCCATAAATAAGTAGGTTATACTATGTTTTAATTTTTTTCTGAGTTTTCATACAAATATACATATACATATGCTTGAAGCTTATAGGTACATACATATGTAAACATTAGATTGATTTAAGAATCTATAAAAATGCAAAAATTCTTTCTATTTAGTAATCATTTTAATACCAGTTACGTAAAAACTCAAAGTCTTGCAGACATAAGATGTGGACACAAGACTAAAACATCAAAATATATTCACAAAATTATAAATCCTATGCTTTTCAAAATAATAAAAAATATGAAGAACACAAAATGCACATGTGATCTCACGAGAATATTATTGACAAAGTCCATCAGGATAAAAAATAATAAAGCAGCAAAAAACATACTATTATGAATAATTTTGTAGTTAAGGCATAGCGAATATTCGCATTCGTTTGTTATAGTAGTAGTTCACAAAGAGCCAACAAGCAAACAGGTTGATATTCCATTCATGATGACTTTGAAAACACATGTATTTATTATATCGATGTAAATATGTAAAAATATTGGCGCACATTATTGCAAGAATGAAACTTTTTAGAATTATTCGAATAAGATTTAAGAACACAAAACAACACTACCAAAAGGTTTATCAAATATCGAACCGATTTTCAAAAAAAAAAAAAAAGAAAAGATAAAATCACATTTTGTGTACGATTACGATTAAAAAGTCCGATAAATTTATTGATACTATAGTAAGAAGAAATATATGTATTTGCTCTATCATTAAATGTTTAATGAGTGCGGACGTATTTTTTGTGATTCCTTGTGTAAGGTGTGTGACCCCCTAATAAGTGAACACGCGTGTGGTTTATTTAAAAGAATATTTTATGTTTTTTTCTTAGCGCTTATTGAATAAATATTGTGCAGATATTTCTTTAATTATTTAACTTAAATAGCAACTTAATAAATATGAAAAACTTTTATAAGCGCTATTATACTATTAAAGTCAGTCGTAACTAACTTCGTAATAGGTCTTGTCGTAGTTCGAAATTTTGCAGAGTTGAATAGAACGGATTAACTGTTTTTGACTGCATAGTGTCGAAAGTAAAGGGTGTTATTTCGAAGTATAGAACTTTAAGTTGCAATAAAACAACGATGGATGATTCGATTGACATGAATTTTATTTATCCGAAAGATAATCTGGTGGCATTACATTTTTAATATGATTTCTGGCATATGACCGAACGCCACGGCTGGCTCGGATGTAGTCCAACCTGGACGTCCAATCTTCGATGACTTTTTCCAACATTTGTGGCCATATATCGGCAATAATACGGCAAATGTTGTCTTCTAAATGGTCAAGCGTTTGTGGCTTATCCGCATAGACCAATGACTTTACATAGCCCCACAGAAAGTAGTCTAGCGGTGTTAAGTCACAAGATCTTAGAGGCCAATTCACATGTCCAAAACGTGAAATTAGGCGGTCACCAAACGTGTCTTTCAATAAATCGATTATGGCACGAGCTGTGTGACATGTTGCGCCGTCCTGTTGAAACCACATCTCCTGGACATCATGGTTATTCAATTCAGGAATGAAAAAGTTAGTAATCATGGCTCTATACCGATCACCATTGCCTGTAACGTTCTGACCATCATCGTTTTTGAAGAAGTACGGACCAATGATGCCACCAGCCCATAAAGAACACCAAACAGTCAAGTTTTCTGGATGTAGCGGTGTTTCGACATACGCTTGAGGATTAGCTTCACTCCAAATGCGGCAGTTTTGTTTGTTGACGTAGCCATTCAACCAGCAGTGCGCTTCATTGGTAAACAAATTTCGCTTATGAAAATCGGGAGCGACAGCAATCTCGTTTTGCACTAAAATTGCACTTTTTGTAAGCGTTGTTCAGGCGTGAGTCTATTCATGATGAATTGCCAAACCAAACTGAGAATTTTTAATTGTTTTTCTTTTTGTCGGCATTACTGTTAAATCGGTCGCCATCTTTAACAGTAATGCCAACATAAAGAAAAACAATTAAAAATTTAAAATAATTAAAAATTGAAAAAAATTAATATTCCGTTAAAGGCAGCGTTGGTTGTTGACAAGAAACTCTACATTGAACTCGAATAAGTAAAAGAGACTCGTATTTGAAGTTTAATTCGATTAACTGAAAATTCCTACACCTCCAAAGTGTATTAAGACGAACAAGTGCTTATACATGTTTTTTCAGTGAACTTGATTTTATAACCAAATTGATTTCAATGCGTAAGAAAATAATAAAAAAAAAGGAAAAAAATTGCAATAATACTTTGCATAATATAATATGTGGGGACTTAAATAAACTTTTTTTGGCTTAAAGAGGAAAAGAAAACCAATAAATAAACATATACTGTAGGCATTGTCGATTTATCTATATTTGGTCATCCAGTTGTACCACATCATACCAAATATATGAAATTCGAGGTTTTAAATTTTTAAATTGTTTTTGTTAATTTTTGCCTAATAAACGGGACCACAATTTTCTTTACAGTTATTTAGGAGAAATACTTGCATATTAATAACGAAAAGTGAACAGAAATATATGCAGATACATCAACCATCAACAACAAAAAGAAAAAAGCGGGAAAAAACGTAAAAAATTAAATATCTCAACAGCATAGTTTACTGTTTTATTTGCTTAACTAGTATCAGTAAAATTAGGAATAAATTTGTGTTTGCTTGTATTTCCTCTTGCAAAGTTTTTGTAAGACCCATGATACAATTAATAAGGTAGCCTCATGAGATGAACCGTTAATCATCTGACTATTTAAAACTGTCAAGAGAATGCAGAGATGAAAGGCAGCCAAAACGAGATAGCAAATTCCTGTCGATATTTCGCTCTCCTTCGAATAGTTTCTTTAGGACAATTATTATCTTGCAAAAGCTATTCGAAGGAGTGCGAAATATTGACAAGGATATTCGAATAACTAAAATATACATACACTTATAACGAAAAAGACCTTCAGCTCAAGAAAATCATGAGTTATTAATCTTTTGTTTTCGTTCTTATTGTATCCATGTGTATGTATATTGACTTTTAGTACTTTCTATGCCTGGGCTTGACCATAACAAGAGAGCAATGGTCCCGTTATTGGACGGCTAATATTTGATAGTCTGATCGTATCTATATAGTGCATTAGTTATGAAAAAAATGTTTTTGTTGAAAATGTCTGCCAAGTTGTTATAAGTTCCGCTAAGGTTTTCTTTGAGTTGAAACTACAAGGTCACTTTAAGTTGGTTAGTCATTTATTTATCAATATCAATTAAATAAAGAAAACTAAAACTTTTATAGCTATGTAGGTGGAGAACCGGCTGTTTCTCGGTGTCACATACCCTTCATCAGCAGCCTATGAAGGTTGGACGCATCAAATTTCACAATTTTCACACAGCCGCTTTAACCACTCGGCAACCAAAGCTCACGCAATTTTACTTTCTATTTACATATATACTTAACTAATATTAACCAAAGCAATTATCTTTTTGAAGTCTACTTTATGGATGATTTTTTTCATCTCAGAAGACTGTTAATTGCTCTTTTTATGAGAGCTTTTTTCATACATGTTCTGCTTTGCATCCTTAAGCTCTAGAGGCTCATTTTACTGATACAACTTAAACATTTACGCCATGCCATGCGGTAGTTGTTAACATTTTACTGAAACGTATTAATTCAGGTCCAAAAATGAACCTTTTCAAAAAATATTTGCTGTGTTTTTCAGCTGTCTATATGCCGACGACATTTCATTGGTGCTAATCAACTCATCAGTAGACGTGAAAAATTCTTAAAAGTTTGTTTGAAACTTAACTACTTATTCCATAACTCCCATGAACAAAATGAGAATCAGAAATGTTCAAACACACTTTTAACACAGCAAACATTTATTTTCGTTTTGCAACTCTTTTACTTTTCTTTGCAACCTTCTATACAACGAGTCACCATTCGTAGTAACCAATTGCATTTTTTTTCAAATGGTGACTTCGTACGATTAGAATCTTGCCATCTTTGTTTGAAGTTAGAGTAAAAACTTTTATATATTTTATCCAAAATTTAACACGATCTAGTTTCGTTTAAACCAAGGTGCAATTGTTGCAAAAACAGTTTTAATTTTGTTGTGTGTTGATCAAATTCCAGAAGTTTCGAGCATAAAATACAATGTAAAATTGAAAAACTTTTCATTTTCGTAAAACTCGTGGGTCTTCGTTTCAGTTATAATCAAATAACCGGAGAAAAATCGCTTGTACTTTTCGCGTTCGTCGGCACTTGTTGAATGACAAAAATCTATCAATGAACACCTTTAAATACTACGTATGTATCTTTTAATATTTTACTCATAGGTATTTATATAATGGGCTGATATTTCAATACGTTCCAAAACATGAGCAGTCATAAATGTGGGTGCAATTTCTGTAAAAAAAATCATGCAGGCAATTAACGAAAAAACTAAATAATTAAGAAACTCCACTTTCCTTTTTTCGTTGCAATTGTCCATGCTAATTTATGAGGCAACGGATTGCATATAAGACACCATACCTGCCACGAAATATGTACCCTCAACTAACACACACACACATACAAAAAAAGGACATCGAAAGACTTGAAACAGTTCAACATAAAACAAACACTGAAGATGTCACAACGCCGAAACCGGTCTGTTTTAAATCGAAAAAAAAATTTGACGAGGGATGACGGAAATTCATTCCAAAATTTAATAAACCCCGTCGGAAGCAACACTCATTCTGAGAATCATAAAAAGTCATCAATGTTTTTTCAAAGAAGTTTGTACATATCTCGATCAAATTTTTTAATTTCTTTACTTTTTCAGGCTCAAGTTCAACCCTTGGGTTTTCACTACTCTTAATCAATATCAATTAAGTAAAGAAAAGTAAAATGTATTTGCTAGGTGGACAACCGGCTGTTTCTGTGTAGCAAACACCCTTCATCAGCACCCTATGAACTTTGGACGTGTCAAATTTCACAATTTTGGCACAGCCGCTTTAACCACTCGGCAACCAAAGCTCACGCAATTCTACTTTCTGTTTGTATACTTAATTAACATTAACCAAAGCAATGATATTTTTGCAGTCTTGGACGATATTTTATCATCTCAGAAGACTGTTGCTCTCTGTTTATATGAAAGCTTTTTAATACATGTTCTGTTATGCATCATTGAGATCTAGATGCTCTTTTATTGATACAATTTGAACATTTACGCCATGCCCTGCGTTATTAACATTTTACTGTAAATTTTTAATTTTGTTATTGAACTTCTGTGTTGTAATACATCAATAACAAAATTAAAAATTTACAGTAAAATGTTAATAACGCAGGGCATGGCGTAAATGTTCAAATTGTATGAATAAAAGAGCATCTAGATCTCAATGATGCATAACAGAACATGTATTAAAAAGCTTTCATATAAACAGAGAGCAACAGTCTTCTGAGACGACAAATATGTATCGTCCAAGACTGCAAAAATATCATTGCTTTGGTTAATGTTAATTAAGTATACAAACAGAAAGTAGAATTGCGTGAGCTTTGGTTGCCGAGTGGTTAAAGCGGCTGTGCCAAAATTGTGAAATTTGACACGTCCAAAGTTCATAGGGTGCTGATGAAGGGTGTTTGCTACCCAGAAACAGCCGGTTGTCCACCTAGCAAATAAATTTTACTTTTCTTTACTTAATTGATATTGATTAAAAAGTAGTGAAAACCCAAGGGTTGAACTTGAGCCTGAAAAAGTAATTTAATATAAATATTTTTTTTCTTCATAAATTTATTTATAACTGCTAAAACATAAGCAGCAAAACTATGTCACAGATGAAAGTAATTATAATTTTTGATTTTTCTAAATTTATTTCAGCAAAATCCGACTAGTGGTTCATGAGTTATGTTAAACAAAAGGATGTACCATTTAGTCTATAATCGCCAAATATCACTGCATATTGCATTTAGAGTTTGTTGACATTTTGACTTTTTTCCGCGAAATCCCCAGTGTGCGCTGTTTAAAATTGGCACGTTTATTTGATAAATAAGTGAAACAAAATAAATCAAAACACCATAATTTTTATCACAAAAGAATCATTCCCAATTATTTTGAAGTAAAATCGAATTAAAACACGACAAAGTAATTAAAATTTACAGTTTTGTAAAAAAAATATGAACAGCTGTTTTCTTTTCTACTCAAATTTGCTATTTTGTTTTAAGTGTGATGGTGTGAATACAACATGTAACATCGCTAGATTTTTTGACAGTCGCAAGCAGTGTATATATACATATATACTTTTGTCTCACAAAGTCCAATGAAAGTATTAATACAGAGTATAATAGTCTGTTTGGGCCTTAATCGCTTATATTTTTAAAGACATCGTTGTGTCCAACAATGTCCTTTCAGTACCAAAGTTCAATATTTATTAAGCATTCAACTTCTTGCATGTTTTCTTAAATTTATCAATGCACAGAATTGGAAAAGTTAATAACCATTAGTGTTAAAATAATAACGATACCATAAAAGACATAAAAAGGCACTTAACCACTGAAATGTATAGAATAATTTTGCAGTAATTTTTTTTCGTTCAACAAAAATTTTATAGTGCGCTAAATTAAACTGATTGCCTAAACTTAAAAACATAATGCTCAAATAATCACTTCAACACAGGCTCAGCAAAACTATTATTTTATTTGAATTCTGTTTTTCTTCAGCAAATCAGTTTATCATTTTTATACCCTTCAACACAGTGTTATGGGCATATTTGTTTGTAAAGCCATTTTTCACTCACATTAGTTTTGATTTCATAAAGTACACATATTCTACATCAGTATTAACAGAAAAGTCGATTTAACGCTGTCCAGCCATCTGCTGGCCGGTGACAGAACGTTCATGAGAAAGCTACTCAACGCAGAAGATTTTTTTTGTTTACATATAGTGTTGTGTAATTTCTGTTCAAATTAAAAAAAGGGCTCATGAATGACCGAAATATGCCGGGAAAACACGAAAATTAAAAAAAAATTTCCACATATTTGCCCAATTCACAAGCTGGTCATACTGTTGTTAAGTCGTATTTGGAGAGGCAATTTCAACACACAATTTCTTAAATTCAAATAAATTTTCAAACAATTTATGTTTCTCTTTAAGAATTGTGTTTGAAATTTTCTCTCACGATACAACTTAACAACGATACGACCAGCTTGTGAATTGGGCAATTGTATAAAACTTTAAAAAAATGTTTTTGCTGTCAGGTTGAAATATACATCCAAAATATACCGAAAACCAATTTCTCAAAAAGTTGGGAGTGTATGTGAGCCGAAACACTTTTTGTGTCATTGATGATATTAGACCCGAAATCTGTCATTGATGTGCTTCTTAGATTTCTCCAAAGCCTTTGACAAAATAGACCATTCTATTGTATATTTAAAACTTAAGCATTTTTTTTGGCTTTGATAATAATTCACTAAGTCTTATGAAAAATTATTTAGCAGGCCGCTCACAGAAAGTAGTCATAGGTGAAAAAATGTCGAATCTGAGACGAATAACATCTGGTGTGCCACAAGGTTCTGTTCTTGGTCCCTTGTTGTTTAGCATGTTCATTAATGACATTTTCACAGTAGTAAATTACGCAAAAATGCATGCTTATGCCGATGACATTCAGCTTTACATATCTAATCGTGTTGGTCTAATTGAGGATATGTGTCACAGGTTAAATGTAGACTTAGTCTCAATTGCCACATGGTCCAAGGATAACAAACTGGTACTTAATCCGGAGAAATCATGTATTTTACCGATAAGTAGGCGTGAACTCGATTTTTTGGATTTTCCAGGTATATATCTTCATACGACTGTGCTGAAGCTTGTTAAGAAAGTGAAATACTTAGGGTTCCAAATTAACTCTACTCTTAGCTGCAAAGACCATATCAATATAGTTGTTAGAAATGTGTTTCTCACTCTTCGGAATTTGAGAATGTCCGCTGGATATGTTCCGACAGCTCGTGCTGCAACTAATATTACCTGTGATTACATATTCTGCTCAAGTTTATAGCAAGCTTAACTCACAGTCGCTGCACAAACTTGAAGTAGCTTTCAATAGCGCAACACGCTATGTTTATGGCATATCCCGCTTTACTAGTGCCTCGTCATGGCGAAATATGATCTTAGGTTGTGAGTTAAAAGATTTTCTATCCATAAGAAACTTATTTTTTTTACACGAATTGTTGTATAAAAAAACTCCACACTATTTGTATGAAAAACTCATGTTTGGTACCTCCGCACGAAATATAACACTCATCACACCCATACATATGCTCCTCAACACATCCAGATTTTTTTTTCCATTAATGCCATTAATCTATGAAACAGTCTACCACCACATATTAAACTCATACAGGGAAAAAACAGTTTTACCGAAGCACTTTTTAATTTATACTCTAATAAATAAAGCTTAAACATTGTTTGACAGATCTATGTATATTAATATTCAATCAATTATATTCATTTTCAATTATATTCAATTAATAACACATACATAGTCCCGTCTTGACATTTACATGTGTTTACCACATACTAATCAACTTTGTTTTTATTGTTTTTAAGTTCGCTTGGTACTGTAAACTAACTATGTATTTTTAGAATTTTAATATAAATATATGTATCATTTTATTTTTATTTTTACCTTTTTATTGTTATATATGTAAGTTGTATTTTCTCTATGCCCTATGGGTGAATAACAGTATTAAAGAACTATAAAAGAATTTTATTCTTAAGTGTTTCAAAATAAATAAATAAATAAAAGTCAAAACTGTATTTAAATAAGCTTACTAGTGAAACCCGATTTCTTAAGACGTTGGGCCTGTAGATGTTGTACATATATTTATTCAAATCCAAAAAATAAACATTTTCGAAATCGGTTACCCAAGAAGTTGGGCTTGTACGCGAACATGAACAAGTTTTGGTACTCAAAAGTGGATCCCATTATAAAATATAGTCGCTGTAAAGCAAACAAACGATTCCTCAAGAAGTTGAGCTTAAACAAATTTTGGTGCCAAAAAATAGACGTTATAATTTTCATTATAATTTTTGGTGCCAGAAAGTTGTTACACTGATAAAATGACTTACGAAACACACAAAAATTTGCCAACTATTTATATTCACCCGATCTGGGGGTGAGGAGTGTAAATTATAGAGAGCATTCAAGATTCTGATATGCACTCTTACTTGCTTATTTATGCTTTTGTAAGTAACAGTTGACAAAGATGCCACAAAACTTAACTAGCACTTTTATTGGCAGTGTAGTTGTAGTTGCACATAAGCGTGCAATCTCATTCGTTTAGAAGTTTTTATACGTTCACTCTTACAGAATAGTTAGCTTAACAATATATTGAACTGAGAGGACAGTTTATTTGCAACTGATTTGTCGGGCATGAGCCGAGGAAAAGTTGGCAAATAAATGGAAATACTATTCAATACATTACTACATTAAGAATACATACTAACCGTAATTAGGAATTTGGTTCCCCGAACAAAAGAAAAATGCCTTAATTACATTAATTTACTAAGCACAACCCCCTCCAGTTCAAAAGCTTAATTTTTAGTTCTGTTGATATTTGCTACATATTCAATCTTTTGCCGCCATGTATCCTTATTGTGTAAACCACAGGTGGTCACTTTATTAAAGAAAATCGATGCTATTAAAACGTTGAAATGTGTTGTGAGTGCAAAACTAACAGCAAAGTGTTTTACTAAACCTAAATAATTTAAAAGCAAATTTAACCGTAATTATTTACTTTTCAACCATTTATTTAGTGACAAAGGGATTGTAACACAAGCGATCAAAATTATTGCATATTACTCGTATTATGTGGTTGAGGGTCAACACTAGCACAACCCTTAACAAGCTTACATACTTGTTTATACATGTATGTACATACCTACTATATGTAATTGTTTTCATTACATCATTGAACACACATAAGTTGGTGTCCCTCAAATCACTCAAATATTTTTAATTTCTAACCCTATGATAGAAGGACGGCGCACTTCAATGCCAACAATTGCATCCGCTGCTTCGTAAATATTTTCTAAAGCAGTATTTCCGGTTTTTAGCGGCAATATGTTTGCAAATATAAACAACTTTATGCTCAAATCTAAAATTTTCCAATTGAAAACACAAAATCTTCCAACTAACCAAGCAATTTTAACTGTGACATCATTTGTTCGCAGTGTCCTGCTGTAGTGTGAGTGTGTCAACACGAAAACTTTACAGCTTCTTAAAACCTTTGTGGGCTTTGTTGCCAAACACACATGAATCCGTAAATAGAAATTATCCTGTTGATTAAATTTATATTGAAGTTTTTTAAGTTGCATAGGTTTCTTAATTGTTTGTTTAATTAGTAACATTTTATGCTTTTAAGATCAAAGGATTTCTGATAATCTACCTAAAGATATTCATGAGAAGAGATGCAAGCCTTAAATGATATACTATGTAGGTAAACGTTTTAGTCAAAACATTAAATTTATTTACCCCCATTGAAGTTGAAAATGCGGTACCTAAAAGAATAAAATCATATAGCTATAATAAATTTCCAATTTTACCATGAAGCAGGCATAAGAAACTTGAGCCGAGTTCATCCAGTTTTTGCCGACAAATCTGTATGAAATTGTTTAGATATCTTAATTGATCTTAAAGAAATATGTACATTATACATTCCCATTACGTTAGGCGATCAAAGTAAAGACTGGAATTTTTCAGTCACTGCGTGTTGCACGCCCAGCGAATTTGGAGAAAATCTTTAATTCGTTTCCTTAAAGTTCCAAGATTAAATTTTACAATAATAAGTGCAAATAAATGTCATAAACAAATGTTGTATTTATTGACAGGCTTTGGTAAATGTTGCATTTATAGCGGACTAGAGGGTGGAGCTGAATGTAGAACGTGTTGGGAGGAAAGCTAGACACAAGAGCACTATTTA